>OX465275.1:46515555-51315555 GCA_949987645.1 Tachina grossa | reverse complement strand
TTTAAAAAAAAACACATATTTGCAGTTTTCAATTTTTAATTCAATTAAAAATGTTTGGCTTTAAAAACCATTGTATTGTTAGTTTTGACAAATTACGCAAGATTTTTATACATTCTCATTTGATAAGAAGTTCACTTTCACATCTGATTGATATGCAAACTAAGAAAATTTTCGTTGTGAATATGAGTAAAAAAAATTTATTTTGTTCAGCTGGATTATGAAAATATCGCCCTGTGCGGTGGCAGCAAAAATATATTTTCTTCATGAAAAAAAAAATATCCACTGCAAAGACTTTAAATTAACAAAATCAGCATTAAGCAGCCCAAATAAAAAAGAAAGAGTTCCTTTTTCTTTTGCACCTACCCAATATATTTTAATTCTACTTCAAATTCAAGGAGTTTATAAAAGGGGTTTATAAACAAAGCGTTATTATTGGCACAGCTGCTAATGAAAAGTGTACTTTATTTTCTGAACTAGCAAACAACAATAATGTACTAACTTATGTATACATATACATATATATATATATATCTTTGAGGTTTGCTGTGATAAAAAAAAAAAGACGGAAACATTCTATCAGTGCATACACACCATTGTACGAGTACGTATGTAGGTATTTATTCAACAATTTATTTAAAAAAAATTGTTATCAAATACCAAAAGACATGTAAAGGAATCTTCAAATGTAATAAACGAGTTTAATAGGATGGGCGAACATATGCAAAAATTATGATGAGTACAATTTAGAAACAAACAAACTTTTGTAGGCATGAATAGAATATCAAAAAACAAAGTTCATTGTTAAGCAAATATAATTTTAAATAAACTAGATATACCAAACGGACGACACACTCGTCCGTATTCTAGAATCAAAATGTAAATAATTTCAGATTCAAAGAAAATGTATCTAAACTTCATAAAAAATTCATTAAAACACAGCCACACACAAACTTACATACATATGCAAGCATAATTAAATAATACATGAAATTAAAAAAACATAAACAAAATCCCTTTAACCAAGTTAATTCAATTTATTCAACTCTCTTCCTTTAAGTATTATGCATTAAACACATTCACCACAGCAGGCTACACGAACACACGACTTCAAATGCCGCTAGCAGCATTTGTCGCCTCGTAGCCGGCGACGGCAGCAACACCATCTGCAGGTGATATTGAATTACAAATACATAGTTCGGTATTACCACTTTTATATATTTTGCATTTATAAAAATTAATTACTTTTTTAAAATGTACTTATTTCACGTAAAAGTACGAAAATGAATCAATTTATTCTTTGCATCAATTTTTGGATATTGTTTCTATTAATTAATATGAAATAATTGTACAAAATCATTCATTCAACATTTTGTATTATACTGGCAACACTGAATTTTCTCATTGTAGCTAAGGAAATAGAAATTAGTTTAATTGAACTACAACGACAAAATCAGCATAGACAACAACCTGTCGCCATGTTGCCTTGCTGTCTTCAAAAGAATTATTCTCATATAAACACGTGTATTCTAATTCAATATGCATTAAACACACTCACCACAGCAAGCTACCGACTACCAAATGTCAAGGATAGAATATACATGTTTATATGAGAATAATTCTTTTGAAGACAGCAAGGCAACATGGCGGCAGGTTATTGTCTGTCTATGCTGATTTTGTCGTTGTAGCCCAATTAAACTAATTTCTATTTTGTTGGCTACAATGAGAAAATTCAGTATTGCCAGTGCAATACAAAATGTTGAAGAATGATTTTGTACAATTATTTCATATTATATAACAGAAACAATATCCAAAAATTGATGTAAGGAATAAATTGGTTAATTTTTGTACTTTTAAGTATATAAGTATATTTCGAAAGAGTAATTAATTTTTATAAATGCAAAACATATGAAAGTGGCAATACTGAACTATGTATTTGTACTTGAATATCAACTGCAGATGGTGCTGCTGCCGTCTCCAAAATAATTAAGTAGCCGGCTACGAGGCGACAAATGCTGCTAACGGCATTTGAAGTCGCGTGTTCGTGTAGCCTGCTGTGATGAATGTGTTTAATGCTTTACGGCTTTCATACAACAACAAATAAGAGAAAAAAATTGTTAGATCAAGAGAAATACCACAAACCCACACACAACTCATGTTTTGTTTCTTTTTTACTTGTAAGCTAATAAATAGGTGTGTAATATGTTTGCATGTAGTAGTAGCAACTTTAAACGCTTATAGCTCCCAAAATACTAAACCGATTTCAATACAACATAGATTCTGCACATCTGTATAAAAAATCCTTTAAAACCATATAAATCTTTTTAAAATCGGTACAGTGGTACCAGCGTAAAAGGGATTACAAAAAACATTAATTATATATATATAGATAGATATATAGATGGGAACATTAGAGACATTTAAGCAACACGTGTGAATTGTAAAACTTTTTTCTTTCAATCCACATAAACAAACAAAAAATACGCCACATTATCAAAAAATTATGTTGAGAAATAGTTTTTTTTTTGTAACGTTACAATCAAAAACTAAGAGTGAGTACTTGTAATCATATGAACGAACACCTTGCCTTGAACAGAAATAAGATAGTGAAATGTATGTGTAGTGTAGACGTACATGTGTCTTTTTTGAAAAACTAAAAATAAAACTAAGCTTCCTTCCGTTCTGCCCTTTAATAGTTTTGGAAATTGTTTAAATAAAAAAAGGGGTGCAATGCTATTGTAGGTATAATGTTCTAAGTTTTTCATAACTATACACAAACTATAGTTTAGTGTCCTTAAAAATTATTTAAGGGGGTTGAAAATTATGCCTTCGACGACATATGTACTTATGCCTGTTAAAACTTGTTTGTAATGGAATTTTTTATTAATGAAAAACTTTTAATTTCTGTAAGTCTGCACCTTGCCTGTGAGTATTTATGCTCTGTTGCATACTTTGGGTGGAAGTTTTGGAACACAAGTGCAGGCAGTTAATAGTGTACGGTTTTAAATAATATACTGTAAAAATATTTGACTTTGAGTTTGAAATTTAAAATTGGGAATGAAATTTAAATACATTTTTTAAATTGCTGTTATGTTTTCTCTGAAAATTTTAAATTAGAAGTTATACTTAAAGGATTATTGATTAATGAATTAATGTACCTGCATTACAAGTATAATATATAAAATTATGACCCTTAAATTACTTTTTTAAACTGCTTTTGAAATTGCTTCACTTTCGCCATATTCTGTCTCAAAAGAATTTATTAATTTTAATGTGCAATATTGCAAAAGGATCTCGTCAATAAGCCATCTGCGCACTACTGGTGTTCTATTAACATACAAATTCGAATGCACTTTCTTTCGTTTCGAATTACAGAATAGGCCCCCTGCGCTACACAGCACTGCACAGTGGGATAGTTTCAGACATTTTTGAGCAAAAACTATATGAACGGGTCTTAGGGCTTTGAAAATTGACAGCGGGAATTGTATTGACTGAAGTAAGAAACAAGTGACTATTTCATAAAAATCAGTCACGCCCACCACCCCTGCAGTTTAAATCGCCTAATGTTTTTCCTATTTAAGGCTTATGCCCTAATTCAATAAGGAGATTTAGGACGTTTTTGTTTGAAAATACTTCCGAGTTCTTGTGTTTGAATTATCTAAATTATTTTCTTCAAAAATGGTTGTTGTCTTTGATAATGAAAAATAAAAATATTATTGCCATGTTTATAAAACATAAAAACTAATTTAAAGTATTATAAAATAGTTTAAAAAATATATGAAAAAATATGTGTTGGAAATAATGTTTAGGAAAAAAAAAAATCATAAAGCAAATACACGAATCTTCTAGCATAGACAATAAATTTGAAATTTATTTGCTGGTGGTTCAGCGTTGTCTATATATTTCATTGTTGCTGTAACAAATCATCAGTAGACTTCAACCAGACATTTTGAATAGTCACAAACCTCTTATCTTAAGCACAGACTTTCTAGAACTATTTGAGAATTCACAAATAATAATAAAAATAAATATAAAAAGATTTGTATCGAATATAAATTATTTGCTGGGTTTTTTGTATTAGTTTCTAAGCCTACTACGCTTATTTTTCTTTTGTGATTTTCAAAAATATTATTATTTGTGAATTCTCAAATAGTTGTTGAAAGTCTGTGCTTAAGATAAGAGGTTTGTGACTATTCAAAATGTGTGGTTGAAGTCTACTGATGATTTGTTACAGCAACAATGAAATATATAGACAACGCTGAACCACCAGCAAATAAATTTCAAATTAATTAATTAATTCTGACAATATGACGAATAATAAATTTCTTAAATAGACAATAAATAGTAATTGTTTTAAAGAATCATAATTGGAGCTTTTTTTCGTCCATAGACAAGACGATAAAATCGTCAAACAGAATTAGGGCATTAGTATTTTTCCTGTCTGAGTCAAATTTGGCCGTATGACGTGTTTCACCTAAATCAGTCACGCCCACATCCTACAGCCCATGAAGTCCATGCAAACGGAGATAGGAAGAAGGTAAGCATTTTTAAGTGTTTTGTTTATTCTTTATCTATAATTTGTTTGACCACATCATTACTTTTCAAATCCTATTTGGATGACTCATGTCTTAAGCTGGTTATAATAGAGTATAATCAAATATTATTGTTTGTCGAAACTCTATTACATTTCCCAGAAAACATAAACCCATACATCCGAAAATTTCCGAGAACTATTTATTTTTTTAATCGAAAGAAGGCATTCTCACTTTTAATTTTATTTATTTATTTATTAAATATTACCAGCCTTATTTATAAAAATAATGAAGGTTTTTTAAAGGGGTTTTAAGACAAATTTTCATACAAACTTTTTCTTATTAAGTCTTTATAAAGCTTTAATAATTTTTATAAATTAGACCATACATATACAAACACTAATTATATAGTTACTTATTTTGATGAGCATATTTAAAAAGATCTTGGGCCTAATTCCTGCACTCGTGATCGGAATTGCATTCGAATAGAAATTAATTTCGATGGCAAGAAATTTTCCGATGATGTCACTCGTTACCAAGCGAATCGAGTTTTTGTTTCAGTGTTGGAAAAAGGAAAATTTTCATTTCACAACACTAAATAAATTGTAAGCAAAAGCATATGTTTGTATATATGTACGTGTACAAAAACATATTTATGTACGTACATACACACGTACTTATATGCAGAAAAAAGAAAGGAACATACATAAATGTTATTTTATTTTTAATTTAATTAATAACTTAATAATAAATTAGTGTAAGGTTAGAGAATAGAGCACTAGCCACATTTTAGATTCTTTTATCCTTTTTAATTTTTATTCTTTTTTTTTATTCAGCAGAAGCAGTTAATTTGTTATTTAGATGCTCCCAGAGTTGGTTGATTTTTATTTTATTTTCTCCGACAACTCTTAAGCAAAACATTATTTGCCAAGTCAGTGTGTTTTGTTATATTTAAAGTCAACTAGAAATTCTTTAATTTGTATTTTTTTATACTTACATTTGTGCATTCATTCACTTATAAATAAATAAGTCAAGTATTGAACATGCATTTTCTTTCTCTTCGCTTTTTCTATGTTAAACATGATTTCGAATGCCTTTTTGCTTGCGAGTAAAAACACGAACGGTTGCATTCGAATGTATGCACGTTATCGAATGCTGTCATTAGAAATTTCTATATGTGTTATTCGAAACCGAGTGCGAAAATCCCAAAAGTTAAAAAACTCGCACATTCGAGTAATAACTCGCTCGCAATCGAATACGGGAATTAGGCCACTTGATCCGTTGCACTATGGGAAATTTTTTCCATTTTGTGGTCATAATTAAACGGAAGGACCGATTGAAATTATTTTTTTAAACAAACTTCAGTAGCATCTCTGTTAAAGTCCTTAAGGTTTCCATCACGAAGAAACAAAATTTAATCACTCACGCTAACGTCCTCTCACGCGTTACAAATTTTGACTAATATTAAGAATACACTCACCTTCGACGTTATTTTATTTTTTTTTTAATTTCAAAAACTATACATTTTTATTATGAAAACCTTTACTACACTGAATCGTTATTAGAGAACAATTGATAACACAAAAGTAAATCACTATTTTTAGAATTTGATTAGGCTTCTACTACTATTGCTATTGCTTTTTTTAGGAAAGGAATAGTGATAGAGAACAGAGGTAGTGAAAGAAGAGATAAAGGAAAGCTTCATTCTATTACAACTCTGCTTTTTGCACGTTTTTAGTAATGAAGTTTTGCAGAGCCTCTGGTGTCAATGAGGCGTATTAAATTTTCAAAGCTGGTCATTTTAATTCGCCGACAATTCTGCTACATAATACCAACAAATGATAGCGCTCTAATGTTACATTAGGGTTAACATCCGCTGAAGTCGGAACTTTCAGTGCATAAACAGAAAAAATTATTCTCAAAAAATGTTTAAACCAATATTTGTTTGAAATCAAACTTAGACCGGGTTTGCATCTGTGTGCCATGTGCCACACAAGCGTAAAAAAAGAGTAATCACTAATTAATAATGAAAAACAGTTTGATTCAGACTAGACTTGGGTCGAACTCGTTCACTAGTTCATTTTTTGCCACAAACCAATGATCAAACCCATTTAAATTACATGAGTCTAATTCAGACACGTATTTATTAAGTTAAACAGTTTCATACATAACTATTAGACAATTTTATAGAATTCAACATGATTGCAAACTGTTTAAATCAATAAATATATGTCTGAATCAAACAGTTTTTCATTAGTAATTAGTTGGTTACGCTTTTTTGGGCAAATGACACACAAGAAATGCCAGATGTAAACTAAGCCTTAAGGCTCAGTTAGCCGACTGTAATGTAATGTAACTGTAACCTAGAAAACAGCTGAAAAGTAGGTTACGTTACCTTACATCTCTATAACCATTTTCATTACTTTTCACATAACAAAATCGATCAGCTGTTTCATACTGTTGCAGTTACATTACATTATAGTCGGCTAACTGAGCCCTTAGTTTCAGTAAATATTCTTTACTGTTCCACTAAATTAATTTGTACCAAAAAACTGTGTAGAGAAGAAATAGGCCACGACGTTTGTCGGCTACTTTTCGGCATTTACATATATACAACACGATCAAACAAAATAAACAACAACAACCGCACAACAGCACGTTGTTCCTACCCTGCAAATAATGCGACTAGTCCATACATGCATGTAATGACTAGTCCAAAGAAGAGTAGGAGTACCACAAAACTACACCAAATATATGAAAAAAAGGTGGTCGATTTAACATTGCGATGTCCTAGGGTTAGACCACATTAGAGCTGCAAAATTATCGATAGTACTATCGATAGTATCGATAGTTTTATTGTAAATGAAATATCGATAGTTTTTTTCCACTATCGATACTATCGGTAAAAAAAAACAAGTAATTAAAAGAGTAAAAATAATCGAAGTCAGTAAACAGTAGCCGGCAGCTTTGACGCAAATTATCCGTCTCTATATTTGTGATTTGAACGGGCTAAGGTTCGTATCGCTTTTTAAGCCAAATTACATGTAATAATTATTAATGAACAAATAACACCAAAGTCTGTTGTAAATATTCTGACTAACAACACATAGTTGAACGGAACAGCCAGCCGTTTTCGAAGGCCACTAAACCTTCATCATCAGCGTTCTTTTGTGTTTGGTCCACTGTGTGTGGTGTCAGTTGATGTAGATTTCTGCTTTATATACTTAGCATTTTATTGCAAATGGAATATGTGAATTGTTTTGATTCATCGTATTATCCGTCGTTGATTTAAGCTTTTGTACAGCGATGCGAAAGTTGGTACAATTGTATAATTTTAGCGCTATTTGAATGCCAAAAGTACCGTATCACCGCAATGACCCATTTAGCACTACTGGAATCTCTTTATATTTATTACATGCCAAAAATAGCATTAAAATATATTAACCCCCTTATGCAAAAAATAATGCGTGCTTGAAGTGCACATTTAAAAAAATTTCCATAGAAAACCCGGTTTTAACGTTCACTTACATATTTTTTTGCACAAGGGGGTTAATCTTTAGCTCGAAGGTATTAGAAAATTATGTAAATCAAACGATGTTTTCCGGTACTTAAAGAATTGCTGGAGGAATGTTATTTATTCCAAATTCATCTGCAAATGTGGAAATTTTATTTTCGTACCAAAGAGAGAAGCCGACTATTTGTATCGACTGTGAACAATCGAATAAAAAAAAGGTTATAAACGTAGTATATCGTAAATGTTACTTTTATATTCAGATCCCAGCAACTAATATTCTTTGTGCACCTTCTGGCGTTTTGTTAATTGATTTTTAGTTAATTAAAAAGGACAAGTATTAAAAAAATTTAAATAAAGAATTATGTACAATCGTACTGAAAAAATTAAATTTTTTTTTTTTGAAAGTTAGTACAATTTGTAAATATGACATCGCATCCCTGCTTCTGTATACATAAGTACTTAAATGCATACATATTTATGTATATGAATTTATTTATAAATCCAAGTGTTATTCGACAAATAGTAGTCACAAGTATCTTAATAAATTCAACATCGTCGACACAAAGATAAATTTTGGTGGTACTGATATCGCGACGGTCGCCAATCGTAACGGATTTATTTTGACATACCCTAGCGTGTTTCCCTACAAAAATTTTTTTATTGTACCTACATACCTACATATCCAGCCTAATCTTCGATGTAATCGTATGCGATAAAAATTAAATTTATAGAAGAAGGTTAAAAGTGTCTTAAAAGTTATCAACAATTTTCGCGTTTTGATATTTCTAAACCATGGGTAGGCCCATAAAATTATAAGTTCAATAAAAAGGTATATTTTCGATAATGTGCCGCTTACGATAAAATCGAAAAAAAGGCTTGATGTATTTTTATATACTAATGAAAATGTTGAGGACTCTGGATTTTTTTTCGAGTCAAATGTAGTTTATGTGGCAACTTTTATAAAACTATTCGATACTATCGATAGTATCGATAGTTTTACATAAAACTATCGAAACTATCGAGTGGAGCGACTATCGATAGTTTTGCAGCTCTAGACCACATGGTCCAACTTTGCATTAGATCGGACTTACCCCAAAACTACCCCATATGGAATAGTTATAGACTACTCGCATACAATTTGTGAGTGTCCAAGAAGAACGATCATATTCGTTTAAACGCGAACACTTATCGTACAGCATTGAATGCTTGTATGAAAACGACATGATCCATGACTGCATTACGTGGGACCATGATGTAACTAGTCTGTTTCATCTAGATTGGACCACGTACTCCAATATTATTTGCAGGGTATCAACAAGCAAGACAAACACCAACACACTGAAATAACATTTTCTCTCAGCCGAACTCAGATTAATTTAAATTTTTACAAAATTTTTATCAGAATTTACAAAATTATTTGTAGGACCGCATTCAAATAAAATATTTACTCATTCAACGAATTTGGTTATTGAAAATGAAATTTAGTTTTTTCTGTGTGTCCTATGAATTATATTATTTCCACATATACATACCTTCATACGTATATTCTTTTTTTTACCTACTAACAACCTTTTATCTTAGGTGTTGTTTTTTTAACCGATAAGTGACGATATCAACATATAAATGCATATGTATTTATGTATTTCTTTAATAGAAACTACCCACTTGACCTGAGATTTGATAAAAAAAAACGATTGCTTAGTAAAGCTAAGAAATTTGGAAACAACATTCTTCGATATTTTTTTGTAAATCTAAAAAAAATTTGAATGTTTGCTAAAGCTTCGAACTTCTCTCGATGGGTTTTCGAATGTGTGACGGTAGCCGAGTGGATGTGTGCTGCTAGTCTGTTAGAATGGAGGTACCATGTTCAAATTCTGCAGCGTAAGTTAAGGTATTAAAATTAAATAAATAAAATAGGTGAAGTTAAATTAAATAAATTAAAAATTGACTTTTTCTGCTGCCTTTTTGAGATATCGAAATTAGTTCGATATTCTCTCACTTTTGATATTGCTAGCGAAAATTCGAGAACGACAGTTGAACTTTTTTCGATTAATTTTTTAGTGTCACTCTCGACAGTTTTACACGATAAGTGCTAGAGATATATACGAAATCCATATCAATAACGAAAGTCTTGGTCAACTGGTATACCCATTTATACTCTGCCATTCACAGAAATATAATACTACTAATTTAATATAAATCAAGGGACATTATCCTTGTTTGAAAGAAAGGATATTTTCGAAAATATCATAGCATGTGTTTAATGTTAATGAAAAGCAATATCTATCTACTGAATGGATGTGTTATGACCACGGCACACATGTTGTGCATTATATTTTTCACTAATAAATTTTCTATATTCCTTATAAATCAACTTTTAAATTTTTTCCACACTCTCGCTTTATTTAAAAAATTATTATTCATTTAGTTTTTAGTTTTATTATACATTTTTGTAAGTGCTGTCATGTGTTACTTTGATTTATGTTATAGGCAGCGTGTAATAAGTGTGTTATATTAACAGAATAAAATGATGTTGTTGTATTCATTTTTAATTTTATCTCTTTAATGCTGTGCGCGCGCATGCGCAATAAATCCCATTTTTATGACACCTGACAAAATACTCCCCAGTAACAGACGTTCTCTGTCCTACAGTTTTTCTACTCCAGCTCTTTTTGTAGCTTTTGTAGCTACATAGTTACATAGTTAGTTTTATTTTTCTTTAATTCATTTCTTTGGGATTGTGTAATGCCAACACATTGTATGTATGTGGTTCTATAAAATGTTCATCCGTCCGTCTGTCCATGGTGTTGATGCTATAGCTCACTTTTATGGCTTCTCCTATTAAGGCCATTTTAATTTTTATCGACAGTTGTTTGCCAGAGTTACGCCAGTTTAAATTGTCTAGCTGGCAAGAAAGAGGACATGCTTTTAATATGATTCTTCATTCATATCATTCATAAAACACATTTAGAAATGAAACTCAACTGAACTGTATAAAAACAAAGAAATGTGACTACAATACTATCAAATGCCTCGATTTTTTTTTGTATTGGATTGTGTTATATTTTTTTTCTTCTCTATCTCTCGTCTTAATTCATTTTTATTACATTTAACACGTAAATGTAGTTTGAGGCTCCTGTAAAATCGCTTTTCTATGCATGATCGTAATAAAGTTATAAATCTTGTCAGCTTGCTGCTTGCTTTTAAACAATTCATATTAATAGTCATCATCATACGAGTACAAAATGCCGAAGGTGTGTTTTTATGGGAGTTTTTGTAGATTTTTTTAAATTTTTTTCATACTACAGTAATTTTGACTTAGCTGCACAATCAACTTTGCACGACTTTTTGCGCAGATAAGCCAAAAATGCTGTTATCTTAAATGCACTTACCTAGGGTTTACACGTGCAAGTGCAAGTTCGAAAAAGTCAATACACTCAAGCTCTTTTACTAACACATCTACACTTTCGGCACTTGCAGTCTACTTCCAACTCAACTGCCAAGGAATTTTACAAGACAGTGACTTGTTGAACTTGTAGCAAGTAAATGGAAAGTTAGCTAACAGTGCTGCCCTATTAATAGTTTAGCACAAATTAACTGGATTTCAGTGTAATGTTATATGAGTTTTTACTCTTTTTAAATACATTTAAAAGCTAATTTAATAAATTTTTTTCTTAAATTTTCATAAATCGAGCAGTTTATTAATTTTTTAGAGATAAATAACATTGAAACAATACGAATAAAGTTCAACACTATATGGTTCCCTTGAAATTAAAATTTTTTATGTTATGGACAACTCTGCACTAAAAGGCAAACATGCAAGTTGCAAGACAGTCGGGCATTTGTGCGAAATTTTCGTTGATAATACGTACAAATGCAAGGCACTTGCATGTGTAAACGCAGGGTTACCTGCCTAAATGTGCAGGTATACAATTTTTGACTTCGGTTTTATACACATATATACATTGTTGCAGCATACTTATGTAGCAACATTTATTTGATGTGTGCTAACTTAAATTTTTTATATGAGAATAATTTATAACTACCAAAAAATATGTTAAATGCGCAGGTATACAAAGTGCATTTAAAAAAGGATTTTGGACAATAATTACGGAAAAAATATATTTTGTGCAGTTAAGTCAATGTGCAGCTAACGTTGATTTTTTGTATGAAAATCTTTTAAAATTACCAAAATTTTAGGGCACTTATCTTAAATGTGCAGGTATAGAAAGTGCACTTAAAAAACGAATTTGTATGGGATTTTAAAGAATAGTGACAGAAATTTATCAGTTTAGGCAGTTACGTCCAAAGTGCACTTAAACAAAAGGCAGCTAAATCAAAACTACTGTACCGTATTTATATGGAATCTTGTAACTTTTCATTTGGTTAATAGATGTTTTAATCACTTTTATGATACATATAACTTTTAATATGTGTAACAATAAAACTTTGACGTTGAAGCTGCGCTGCTGGGTTAGAGGCCCAGAAAACAATGTGTAAATAAAGCTTTAAAGAGTTTTATAACAGCGATTACCTTGCTAAAGATGCTGCTTGATTGAATATACAAAAAAAATCTCCCATAATTTTATTACAATTTTCAAGACTTTTCATTGTTCTCAAGCTCATAAATCATAATGCAACTTGGTGCGTTTATATAGGATTAAATTTTAATTATTAATTAATGAATATTTCACGTCTTTGCCTTACATATATATGTCTGTATTCCGTTATTTACTAACAATATGATTTAAAAAAAAAGAAGTATAGCAGTCTCAATTGGCTATGCCGACTGCCGTGTACCCTTCACAAGTCATAATGAGGGCTATCATGAATAAAATTCCGCGTGAAATTTCTCCCTTTCCAATTATAATTTTTTATTTTCGCTATTACTTGCTATTAGTTGGAATTGTTCCCTAGGAAAAATTTCACGTGGAATTTTATTCATGATTGCCCTGAATATATATAGATAATCCAGGTGACATTTTATGAAAAAGCTTTCGTATATGTATACGAGTTAAATTGTAATACGAAGCGCTCAACTGTAATTAAAATACATCTCACAGACAAAAAATATTTTATTCTACGCTCGCCTTGTTATCATTACTATCAGGGATGATAGAGTTGGTACAATTGTACTTTTTTTTTGGTACAATTCAAACCTTAAAAGTACGATGGTACCCCCGTGACTCATTTGGTACTATTTGAAAAAATTTCGAGAGACTATCTCTTGTATTTTTTTCATTCAATAAATAAATATGTATCGATCATTTAAAGTATATACAGTTTGACAGAAAATTGGCGAAATAGATTTGTTCTTGAGAGCGACTACCTTGTTACATATGCATTATTCTTGTTTGATTTTTTATAAAGAGCTGCATCTAGCTTCACCGGCGTTTCGTTTTCAATATAATAGCGTGTTTTCATTTATTTTGTTTTTTGTATTAATTTAAAATGTATAAGAAATAAAAAACTTGCTATATTAATAGCATATCAGTCGTTTAATTTATAAAATTAAATGATGCTATATAAGTACATACATATCGGGTGTTTTTTTTTAGAGGTATAGAACTTCGAATTGAAATAAAACACAAGAAAATCGATTTAATGTCCATCAATTTGGCTTTATTGGAAGGATAATTTTATGCCATTAATGTTTAAATATGATTTCGGGCATGTGGCCGCCGCGGCTGGCTCGAATAAAGCCAATTCTACAGGTCCAATTTTCAACCACTTTTTCGAGCATATGGGGCCGTATGTTGGCAATAACGCCACGAATGTTGGCTTCCAAGTCCCCTAACGTTTCTGGTTTGTTGGCGTAGACGAGCGACTTCACATATCCCCAAAGAAAATAATCCAATGGTGTCAAATCACACGATCTTGGTGGCCAATTGACAGGTCCATTCCGCGAAATTATGCGCTCATAGTCGGTTATCATGGCTCAATACCGGTCTCCATTAACGGTAACTGACTCTACAGCATTATTTCGGAAGAAGTATGGCCCAATGACTCCACCAGCCCATAGAGCACACCAAACAGTCAGTTTTTGTGGATGTAATGGCGTCTCAAGGGTCTCATGTGGATTCTCTTCACTCCAAATGCGGCAATTTTGCTTGTTGACGTAGCCATTCAACCAAAAATGAGCCTCATCACTGAACAAAATTTTGCGATGAAAATCAGCATCGAGATCAATCTCATTTTCGGCCCATACACCAAAATCACGACGCATTGCATGGTCTCGCGGCTTTAATTCTTGCACAAGCTGGATCTTGTAAGGTCGCAAGCCAAGATCTTTGCGCAAAATCTTCCATAAAGTTGATGGACAAAGCTCCAATTGCTGTGCACGGTGGCGAATCGATTCATTCGGGTCCTCTTCAACACTTTGCTCTACAGCGGCAATTGTTTCTTCGGTGCGCACTGTTCGACGTCTCTGCGGATGCGTATTATCACCTAGAGTAAACGTAGTGCGAAAACAATCCATGGTTAACCGAATTAATTGCTCTGATGGACGATTATGTCGACCATAAAATGGACGGAGCTTGCGGTAAACTTCGCGAACTGAACCATTATTTTCGAAATAAATTTGCACGATTTGCAAGCGTTCTTCTTTTGTCAACCTGTTCATGATGAAATGGCAAACCAAACTTAATATTAATCACTTGACAGCTGACAAAATGGCCGCCAGTTAAAAAAGTGATGCCAACTTAAAGTTCTATACCTCAATAAAAAACACCCATTACATATGAAACAATTAAAATTTACTTTGAAATGAGAAACTTTATATATGTATCTAGAAATAAAATATAAAGTTATATATTTACGGATTTCGAAAGAAATGTTAAACAGTTTTATATAACCTTTTGCAAAACTAAATAAAGTTATTTTTCATGACGAAATTTTAAACTGGCAAACATAATTCACCTCTGAATTTGTTCGTAGTATAGTATCTTCCTTATAAATAAAAATATATTGTCAATTCCACACTCATCAGCGAATGTTGAAATAATCTTTTCAAAACGAAGACTCGAAAGTCTAATACAAGTAAAAGACTTATTGAAAGGTCCTAACTCGTTTTTTACGAAATTTTGTTTCTCAGTGATTCCAATACACACAAATACGTCTCGTCACAAAATTTATTGCAATAGTGTAAAAAATAATGCTCTTACAATCAGTTGTACAAAAATATATATATTTTTTTTAAGAGAAGTAACACTCAGGCAATTAATGCCTACTACTATTACTAGGTGTTACCTTCTTTTAGGAAAGGGATAGTGATAGAAGACAGGTGGTGAAGGAAATGATAGAAGAAAGCTTCATTATTTTACAACTCTGCTTTTTGCACGCTTTTTTTTAATAATGCAGTGTTGCAGCGCCTTCTGATGTTAAAGGAAACGTATTAAATTTTGTAGCTGTGTTTAGTAGCCATTTTATTGGTTATTTTACTTCGCCGATGATTTTGATACACAATACCGACGAAGGAGGGCGCTCTGATGTTACATTTAGATTAGTATCTGCTGAAGTCGGTATAGTTCAGTGACCAGTGACTATGCCTTCATCACTTGAACTTTCCAACAACAACTGATGCAAAAGGACTCTAATGCACATCAGAAAAATGCCTGGTATTGTTATTTTGATGACTGCCGGATACAGGGATTGAACCCAGGATCTTTAGTTTTGTAGTCAACGTGCTAACTACTTCAGCCAACGCCACAGTTTCTATTGAGTTTTTACCTTCTCCTTTAAAATAATAATTATTTGAGTTAGGGACTTTCTACTTGAGACCATCGATATGTATTTACTGCCTCTTCCAATATGTCGAAAGAAAACCTTGCGAAAGAAGACTAGGATCTTGAATTCTAATAAATTTTCATTTTTGAGTTAATGATGCAGATTAATCCTCATATCATCCTTATATTTTATTTTTTTTAAACAAACACAAAATTTTGTTGTGTGTAAATTAAAAACTTTAAACTTGTATGTATTCTGGAAAACTAGTTTTCTGAGTTATATCGTTATTTGAGTAAATGAGCGATATGTTCTAAAATATAATAAAAAAAAAAACTTAAAACAAAAAACCAAGTTTAGTACTATTGGGGTCGAAAAAGTACAATTTTAAAAGCTAACTGGTACGAAATTAGTTTTCTCATTTATCATCCCTGATTACTATGTGTGTTCATTAGCGAACCTTTACAAATAGTAGACAATTGGCAACAATATGCATATAAGGTTTAAGAAATATGTGTTTTCATACGTACACAATACTTGTTTATTTACAAAAATTTATTTCATGTATTCTTACGATTAATTTTTCAAAAATACTCATTTGGTGTTTTTGTAAAAAATAATCAATTTATAAGGATCCAGAACATATACATACATACATACATAAATATATACTCTATGGGTTCGCTTATGAATGTTATGGAAATTACAAATTCAATGACAAACTTATATATCCCTTACCCCTTGTTTATCTTTATTTTTCTTAGAACTAATAATTCATAACATAATGCAGGGTTGGATATATTAATTCAAATGAATTACAAGCTCGAATTTATTAATCAAAATTCATTATTTGAATTTATATTAAAAATTCAAATTCATTAATTAAGTCCATAATGTGTACATTAGATAATCTAAAACATCTATGGGATGCCTAAAACTATTTTTTATTAGCTCCACCGACAGTTTCTGATAGACTGGGCATAAAAAATCACGTGTGTGCAAAAATTGGGACAAAAGCGTCCAAACAGGCTACACCCATATATTCTATTTTTAATTTAAATCTTTTTGGCACCATAAGTTCCAAATACAGCGTTTTTCGGAAAAATTTATCTAATTTTCTTATACATACATAACTTTAATCAAACAATGGCCTATCATGATTCTTTAGTGAGATTAAACTAAGTTTTTTGGGAAGGCTAGACCATGTATTGTCTCCTTGATATCCATGCCAAAAAGTTATCAGTACTACTCTACATGCAGAGGGAGAAGAGGCACAAAAACCTATTGTACATATGCCTTGTGCTAGAAAACCGATGTCTTCACTCTCTGGACAATAGATATTTCAATAGACTACCGAACGGAAATACCTGCTTTTCTTTATTAGGAGGAACATATGCTTTTGCCACTAGACCAATGCTGCCCATTTCACCAAACAATTGTTTAAAAGCCACATCTCATTTTATTTTATGCTCTTCAATTTAGTCGTCCATAAGACAGCGACGAACGAACAAGCCAATGATGAAATTAAGAAAATACTTTTCAATATACATATAATGCCTTTGGTAATGCCCAATGTCATTTATGTTATCAAATATATAATATACCCCTGCAAAAGACCACTTACAAGAACTTTTAAGACATGAGGGATTTTTCAAATGCTTTACTACAGCGAAATCTTCTAAAACAAACGCTAAAGAACACTGTTGGCAACACATTTGTTTCAGTTATTGCAGGTATAGGCATAAAGAAGAAAATACTTGGTGACGGAAAAATGTATGATGCTTGCTTCCTCATACGCATTGGCGCGTATACAAACGTTATGCAAGTACATATGCACACACGTTGTTTGTATGATCTTTTATTTTTCTGTGCACATGCAAAAGCACACATGCATCGACATTAGTTGTGTGCGCTGGTTTATAAAAAACCACCCTTAAACACATAAATGCTTACAATGTACACACACTCAAACGTGCAACATGCAAAATAACAAGCAAACACGCATCAACACTACTTCTTTTGTTCGTTTGTTATGAACAAGAAGTCTTTGCGACATCGCTTGTAAACACTCATATACACGTACATCACTACATCCATAGTGTTTGGCCTATTAAACGACAGCATTTATTATTGGTCTAGTATAATACATGCCCCGAGAATGCATTTAAAAAACAAGACGTATTTACATTTCAAGACTGTTTACATAGGCCTCTAATATATAAGAGGCATTATAACATGTCATTTAAGAGTTTCTATTATTTTCATATCAATATCATTAGGTATAATTATGCGGAAAAATTAAAGCGAGTGTAAAAGGAGAAGCAAAAAGGAAAGCAAATTGGATTTTAATAAAAAATACAAAAAGAAATTTCAAGCGTAGTGACCTTATATATTGAAAGATAAGGTAGACCGTTTACCAATAGGCTTTATTAAGGAATTTGATATTTGTTTACTTGATAAAGACGGAAAACTTTCAATAAATTTTGTTTTTTAAAAACTCAAAGACAGCAAGATGTATTGAAAACTTTCTCGTTCTACCAAGTCAACATACATATATCAAATTCTGTGTAAACTGCTTCCCCGTGCTAGACCCTGAACAAAGGAGTTAGCAAACAATTTCTTTCTTCGGTCTCACACAATTCCAATCTCACTATACAGAAAAAACTAAATTTCATTTTCAGTAACCAAATTCGTTGAATCAGTAAATATTTTATTTGAATGCGGTCCTACAAATAATTTTGTAAATTCTGATAAAAATTTTGTAAAAATTTAAAATAATCATAGTTCGGCTGAGAGAAAATGTTATTTCAGTGTGTTGGTGTTTATCTTGCTTGTTGATAGGAGCAACGTAACGTGGTGTTGTGCGGTTGTTGTTGTTTATTTTGTTTGATCGTGTTGTATACATGTAAATGCCGAAATGTAGCCGACAAACGTCGTGGCCTGTTTCTTCTCTATACAGTGTTTTGGTACAAATTAATTTAGTGGAACAGTACAGAATATTTACTGAAACTAAGTTTGATTTCAAACAAATATTTGTTTAAAAATTTTTTGGGAATAATTTTTTCTGTGTACAAAAAACTGCTCTTTCTTTTTCTCTTGCCAATTTACCCTTTCTATCAAGTAATGCAAAGGGAACTTGAATAGACGACCTACCAAACCCACTTAACCGACATTTCGCTACAACAAAGACTACATCGAGCCATAATCGCCAAAATAGCTTAAGCGACACATTTTTTGCACTTGGTTTTTTTTTTTGACGAAAATCGATTACTTATGATCGCAAATAATCGATTTTGGTCAAAAAATTAAGTTCGAAAATGTTGTCGCTTAAGCTTTTTGGGCGGTTATGGCACGACATGTACGTTTCTTAATATATAAGAATTCAATTAATATGGACGACTGCAAATATCATTATTTAAATTAACCATCATTCACATAACTTGTTTTTAGTTTACAATAATCCGACTAAATATTTAGTTATATAAGCTTTTCTCTTCGCAAATTTCTTTTAAATCAATATAATTTTAACAAAACACAAAGTAGACTTACCCCAAATTCGCTTTGAAGAACCCATTCTTTGGATGTACAAAAACGTATTGAAAAATGTGTGTTGACTTTTGAGGGATATTCCACATACCCCAATCGTCAAAAATAGTCACAAGAGCGTTCATAACATCAATTTCATTTGCCTAAAAATATAATAAAAAATAAATAGATTAATTATCTTGAAAATCAAAATATATAATATAAATATATTAATTAATCATCAACCACACATTTTGAATAGTCACAAACCTCTTATCTTCTTTTGTGCAGACTTTCAAGAACTATTTGAGAATTCTCAAATAATAATATTTTTGAAAATCACAAAAGAAAAATAAGTAGGCTTAGAAACTAATACAAAAAACCCAGCAAATAATCTATATTCGAATTGAATCTATTTTATTTTTCCACACCTTTATACAATTAGAAATCCGTTGGAAATGCATATAGACAACGCTGAACCACCAGCAAATAAATTTCAAATTAAAATAAACTTCTGACAATATGTCGAATAATAAATTTCTTAGATGTTAAATTTAGATTTCATTTTTCATTTTGCCTTATAATTACTTTTATTGATATCCAATGGATTTCTGATTGTATACAAAATAAAATAAAATAGAAAAATAAAATAGATTTCTGACAATATGACGAATAATAAATTTCTTAGATGATAAATATATTAAAAAATATAAAATATATTTATGTATTTATACACTTATTGATACTTTGGATGTATATAAAATAGTGCCTCCACTGGAGCAGCTATAAATTTTTTCTAGGTAGGGCACTATGACTGATTTTCATCATTAATAATAAAAAAAATAATTATATAAATTTTTTAATAGTTCTCTGCGGGGGTGGGGGGGCAACAGCAATTCTGGGAGGGACAATGCACCCCGCAGAATGGCCGCAGAGAAAAAACTGCCTCATAGAATCAATGAGATTTTCTCTATGAAACGTTTTTAGGCTAAGGGGTATCCCAGCAGAAAGAAGCGAAGATTTTTTTATAGAGATTCCTTATTGTTTTTATGTGGTAAATCTTATGAATTTTATCAAGAAGAAAACCACATAAAATCAAGAAAAAATATTATTATTTCCAACTTTTTTTACTCAATTTCCATTATTTTTGGCACCAAAAAAACAATCCATAGAGAAAAACTTCTTGATTCTATTAGGTTTTCTTATAAATTGTAAACTATATGGATTTCTTATTGATTTTATTAGGTTGCCTTATTGATTTTTTTAAAATAGTTTTCTTCTTGATTTTATTAGGCTATCTTATTTATTTTTTAAATAAGGTTTTCTTCTTGATTTTATTAGGTTCCTATATGGTTATGTGTAAAGCATCTAATTGATTTTTTTAATGAGGAAATCTTCTTGATTTTATGAGGTGTCTTGTTATTTCATATCTATAAATAGACATACAGACAATTTTTTTTCATGATCTTTTTCGTTTTTGTACATATAATCATGTTTGCAAAATTATTTCAATGGTTATTCAGACTGCTTGTTAGCATTTTAGTTAGAGTGTTTGTCTATCAGTCAGAAGTTTGCTGGTTCAATACTTGTCTCCTTTCAAGTAATAATATGTACATATGTATGGTGAGTTAATTAATTAAGAATACAATATAATATGTATGTATCTATGTAAGTATGTATAGTATGTATGGTATAAATAAATAATATCTACATATACTACATACATACATAAGTATATGGTATAGAATTTAAATGAAAATACATGAGCAAAGCACAAAGAATAAAGAAAGACATATTTTTATTTTATTTTAAATATGAGGTCGCCTCATAAAATCAAGAAGAAAACCTTATTAAAAAAATCAATAAGATAACCTCATAAAAACTACAAGATTTCTTCTTGATTTTTTCAAAAAGGTTTTCTCTATGAAATTAATAAGATTTCCTTATTGAAAAAAAAAACCATAGAGATTTCTTATTAATTTTGTTCTATTTTATGAGGTATTTATTAGGCACTGTTTTCTCTGTGTATTTTAAATTTTTTTAACTGAGTGTTAATGTAATCCTTATTTGTTTGTACAGGGTGGGCCAAAAGAAACCAAGGGGTGTAAAAGTTTAATAACTTTTTTGTTTATTAATTTTTTTTTCATTTTTTCTTTCAGATTATATAGACAACACTTGGAGAATTTATAATAGAGAGGTTCACAACTGAACAGAGAACCAGAACAATAGAATTTTATTATTTAAACCAGAGATCAATTATTTTAACGCAAAGAGCATATCGTCGACATTTTAACGTCAGAATTTCGCCCTCTGAACTGTAGGTTCTGGAGTTCTCAAAATACAAGAGCCCCATCAGGTGTAGAGTATGGTGTGGGATCACATCTGAAAATGTCATTGGGCCCTACTTCTTCGAGAATGAAGATGGAAGTGCTGTAACCGTAAATGGAGAGCGGTATCGGTTTATGATAGAAAATTTTTTACGTCCTGCTCTTGAAAACAGACCTGGTATGTGGTTTCAGCAGGACGGAGCCACTGCCCATACTGCCCGAGACACAATGGCACTTTTAAGTCAAATTTTTGGAGAGCGAATAATTTCTCGAAATTCGGAAATTATTTGGCCAGCGCGATCGCCAGATTTGACAGCACCCGACTATTTTCTTTGGGGTTTTTTGAAGGAGCGAGTGTATGTGAACAAGCCAGAGACAATCCTTGAACTCACGGCAAACATTGTTGCAGAAATTCGAACGCTACAGCCACAAGTTTTGAAAGATGTTATGGAAAATGCTCTAAAGAGAGCCCATCAGTGCGAAGCTGAAAACGGTGGTCATTTAAGAGACATCATTTTTCATACTTAGTGTAAAAAAATTTCCATTTTGTATATTATATAATCTGAAAGAAAAAATAAAAAAAAAGTTAATAAACAAAAAAGTTATTAAACTTTTACACCCCTTGGTTTCTTTTGGCCCACCCTGTATAAGAGTTATTTTCCAAGTTTTTTTTTAGAAATAGGGATTATTACAATAAATCTTACAATAATTTCTTTTATTGAGCGCTTCCTGTCTTTAAATTTAGAGGCAGTACTAAAACAACAACTAAACACTTATTTTCGCTTATAGATAGTTTTTAATGAAGTGTGCCCAAAAAATTTTATTTTGCGAAATTGGTTATTTTGTTTTTTAATAAATAATATAATAAAAATGTTGTAATGAAACAAAGTAAATTTTGTGGACAACTTATCACTATATCTATTAAAAATTTTTCGTTTATTAAAAATCGTTTTCATTAGACTATTGAATCAATCGTGAAGTAGAAAGTGCTTACTGTACCAATAATTTAGTACGTCACTGTATTTATATAATATGTGACGTACATTTATTTTTTTTTTAATTTTGCCAGATGACCTGCTTAATTTTAACATAATAAAAAAAAACAAATTGCCAAGTAAAGTAAAATTTTTCTATTATAAACATTTGCTTGCCTTCTTTAAAGACACCAGCCCACATTTGAATGAAACACCAGCCACACTTACAAAAACTTAGCGCTCGAATGAATTTTCTCTGTCCACGCTTCTTGATACAGGTCGAAAAATATAAACAGCAAACACCTTGCACAAATTGCTTGATAGAAATTTAAAATAAAATGTTTAAAATGTATTTGAATACAAACTCATCTTTTAAATAAAACGCTACTGCCACCCCAAAAAGCAACACAAATACACAAAAATTATGCACTTGTTCCTCTTGAGTGATCGTTAACCACCAGAAGTTACCTCACAATAATATAAACATATGCCACTTGGCAAACAAAATACGAGTAACAATAAGCAACCTGATGCTTAAAACGACATACTCGTAGAGGAAAAACTTTTCAAGACTTACTGCCTGCCACCCGTATAACCAACAGGATATAAAATGCAAAGTGTTTTTTTTTTTGGTATATTTTCGACTTAATTGAAGGAAAATCAACCCACAGAATGAAAATATTACATTTACGCTCGCGCGTATGGCACGAGTATGTTTTCTGTTCTTTTAAGTCGACTTCAGAGTGACTAATTATTTAAATTATGCATTATTAAGGGTTACAAATGCTGGAATTTTTTTATGTTTTTCTTTTTTTGGTGTTTTGTTGTCTGTAACAAAGGAAATAAATAACTTTACATAAAAAAATCGGTCAACCATTAAATAAGTACTGAGCAAAGAGGCACAAGTCTAACGCCTGCAGTTCGCTGGATACTTTTTGCCTTGTCACTCTGTGGTACAAGTATTATTCCTGTTTGTTAATGCTGCTTGTAGGTATTTTTATTGCTTTGCAAACTATGCAGTTTTTCGTCTGCTCGCCACTAATTTTTTCTAATTGCTATTAAAGCCCACAATGTCCGAGTATGTATGTATGTGCTCGTAAGTGTTTAAAAAAATAAATTATAAGCACAGAGGTCGCTAGAGGCATTTTAATGGTCTGTACAGGACATTCACTCAGCCTTATTGCCAAATTCGTTGGCACCGTCGCCGTCAACTTTTAGCTGCAGTCAAATTTTGACGGCATTGCCATTAAAGCGACGCTAAATCAGTTTTAATTTCAAAGTATGTGTATGTGTCGACATTTTGTCGATAATTTTGAAGAAATATACATCACCTCCATATAACCAAAAAAAAAAAAAAAAAACATACATTTCTAATGTGAACACTCACTCAAAAGTTAGTAGTTTTGGAGACACGTGAAATTTTTGGATGATAGTAAATTTTATATTTTTGGCATAAAAGGTCTTCGAATAGTCAAAGTCTGCTCTTGAGAAGCGAAATCTAGTTGCAACAGTGAAACACGATGTGATGCGGGGTTGTATGGCGGCTGCAGCCTGCAGGTGTAGGTCAGATGGATTTTATTGAATCTTCAATGGATAAATGAGCATATTTAAATATTTTAAAAAGAAATTTAAAGGTGAATGCGGAAAAACTTAATTTGACATCTACATTTTGGTTCAAACAGGACAACGACCCAAAGCACACCACGGCGTTCGTTGGTGTTCCCAAGCAGCTTAAAACACCCTCATTCACCTCATCACAATCCCACTAAGAACTTCTGGCATTTTAAGAGAGAAAAAAATTCTTAAGCACGTTGTAATAAGCAAAGAAGCTCTTCGAAGTGTCATGCAGGCAGGCAGAGGAGGCAAATATCGCAGCTGAGGAAGCACAGATGTAGGTCATATCCATGCCAAATAGAGTAAGTGAAGTATAAAGCAGCGTGTATATTAGAATGATCGATTTGGTGTTTCAACCGGTTTTAAAACCCGGTTTTTTCACATTACGGTTTTTCAAAAAATTTTGATTTTTCGAATGCCGAATAGTCTAGTTTTTTTACAATTTAAAAACCGGCTGAGTCAAATATTTTTGGATTTGTATATTATTTGACATAAAATAAGTTTTTACTATGTTCTTTTGATTTTCCTAAGCATTTTTTTTTTCAGTGTAAGAGTTCTAGGCGTTTTTTTTAGCATGGCAACACTTACTGAAACATGAAATTAAAGCGAAATTATTTTATGAGGTATTTGTAAGAAGTATTTATTAGTTTTTTTTTTGACATTTTAATTCTTATTTTATAAAGAGGTAGATGTCCTCCTTGTCCATACATTCATATGTATATATATTATACATATGTAATTACTATACATAAGTATGTAGTTATTTTTTATGTTTTACCTTTAATTTTTTATTTGTTTTATTATATTTATATGAACTGTTAACTCTTTTTTTAATAAAGCAATTTAAAATTAACCCCCTGTTTGTGTAAAACGTTTGAGTTAAAAATCTTGGCGTTTTTGTAATAGACTAAAGGAAACTTGTACAACTTTTCTATAATCTATTACAGAAAGGCCAAGATTTTTAATTCAAACGTGTTAGACAAATAGGGGGTAAAACTGTTGACCGGGTTTTCCTGCATTGTAAAAACCGAAACCGGGGTTTTCATAATTTCAAATATTGGAACTATTCGAAAACCGGTTTCGGGAAAAAGTTGAATAATCGATCACCCTTGCGACTATCCAACAAAATATTAAATTATTTTAAAAAATCGTATCCCTTATTTCTGGAACTGCAACTGAACGCAGACTTTTCGGTTGCAATATTTATGCACTTACAACATTAAATTCCAATCGTCCGTATTCTAGAACCTAAATGTAAATAATTTTATTAAGATTCAAAGAAAATGTATCTAAACGTAATAAAAAAATTCATTAAAACAGCCACTCACATACTTCCATACATATAATACATGATTCTAAAAAATTAAACATAAACAAAATCCTTTTAACCAAGCTAATTCAATTTATTGAACTCTCTTCCTTTAAGTGTTATGGCTTTCATACACACTCATGTTTTGTTTCTTTCCCAGTCAGCATTTTATGAAATTAATGATCATATGCGAGTCTTTTTCGACTCCTTCGCACGATTAAAATAAGCATTTATGCGCTCGTTTTCGACTCTTCTAAAGGAGTCTTTTATGATTCGCGCTTCTGATCAACTTCGACTCATTTTCGAGATAGTTTGTGGTAGTTCTTACAAGCAGTTTCGATTCTTCTTCGAGTCATTTTTCAGTCATATTACTGGTCATTTACGAGTCTTTTTCGAATCATATTATACGCGCATTTTTCATTGAATACAAGCATTTATTATTGTTTTGTTTTTAATTTAATTTACAAATAACATATAACAAAAACAAATAAAAAATTATAAAATTCAATTTGTAATTCAAAAATTGTTATTCAATATTATAAATTAAAATGACATGTCAAGTTACATCTGCTACTTAGAAATTGTCTTAACTTCTCCTCATTTTCTTGAATTTCTGCTTGTTTGCCCTGATTCAATATCACTTCGAAAATTTTCTTGGCATTCCACTTTTTGCATTTGAAAACATAATAATTTTTCGGCTTCTTTTTTTTGCTAATCTTTTAATTTTTTTAGCTGACATTAACTTTTTTTGTTTCAAATTTTTATATGAATTCACTCACAAATGTAATATGTACACTTTATATTTTTTTGATTTTACTGCACGAGCTTACTGTTTGTTTTTATTTATTTTTTAATCACTTTCTAAGTATTTCTAGGAATCATTTTCGAGTCTTATTTTAAGCGCAGAAATGATTAATCAGTTTTTGATCATCTAAGGTACTCGAAAAATACTCAGTTTGGTGAAACAATCTTCCAGATGCTGTCTGGGGTTTTACTTGTAAGCTAATAAATGCGTGTGTAATATGTGTGCATGTAGTAGTACCAACTTTAAACGCTTATTGCTCTCAAAATACTAAACCGATTTCAATAAAATATAGATTCAGCATATCTGTGCAGAGAAACCTGTAAGACCATATAAATCTTTTTAAAATCGGTGCAGTAGTACCAGCGTAAAAGGGATTACAAAAAACATATTTGTCTATTAATTATGTAAGAATAGACAGATTATTACGCAGGTGTATATACCTAAATTATCAAAAGTTTGTCTTTAAGTAGCACAATTAGTATAAAAAAACAGACAACAATGGCAAGACTGTTGTAAATTAGAGATGGTAAAATTGAGCTTTCATTACAAAAAAACCTTTTTTTTTTTGGTCCTCAGTCTTGCAGTTCCTAGTTGCACAACTTTTTTTTAATTTCATTCTATAGCTTTACTTTATTTTGTTAGTGTAAAATAAATTTACTCTGCTGTTGTTGTTTTTGTTGTTTCGATGGTGAATGATGTCGTCAAGGATCGTGGCCAGTCTAGCATGTCTTATCAAAAATTCGTGCATGTCTTTCTTTACAACACTAACTAACGATCGAACGAAAACAACAACAACAACTGAAACTTCTACCAAAAGCAACAACAAAAACACTTAAAGAAAGAAAATATAAATAAACAAAACAAAAACTATGAGGGTGCTTAGGCGCATACTAAATAACTGTTTATAATGTTTTAGTTTTAAGCCTGGTTTGTAGGTTTGGACCTTTTGAAATAATATTCGTGTGTTTGGGGTGTTGCCAGCGACATGTGTCTAAGTACATGTTTTGACGTATTCGTTTCTTATTGTTTTGCTGTACATTTTCACCTTTTGTCTCGGGCTAAAGGCATGTCAAAATGACCCCGCTCCTGTCGTTAACTAAATAGAAAATATTGAAAATAAAACTAATCATTATTCTAGGCACAAGGTGGCGGCATTTGACATTCGACTTTAAAACTTGATTAAAATCCAAGAGTTAAAAATTTGAAGAAAAAGTGCTCTCAAACAGGTACAAGTACAGACAACAGCAAAACAAACACGTTTAAAATTTTTAATTAAGTGACATATTTTTTTAGGTTGTAGGTATGGAAGTACACAGTAAATTTAAGGATTAATGTGGAATTAATTACAATGTTTTTGAACGAAGTCACTGAACTTTCTCGGAAGGACAAAATTTGTTCAGCCGGAAGTGCAGGCAGGAACAGGTATTGTTGCACCTGTTAAATAAAGGAATATTATTTTTGGTTTAAGTCGTAAAAATTAAAGAAAAAATTTTAATTTTTTTTTGCAAAAAGGAAAATATTTAGAGCTATCTTCAGATTACTGAGCATTTGTCTGATGTTTCATTGCTTTGCATTCTTTACAAAAATGTTTCTCTTTTAAATCCTATTTTCGCTTTTCCTGGATTTTTACAAACTCACAATAAGAAAAATGAGGAAGTGCAAATATATGTGGCAATAAGGAAAAAGTGCTTGAGTCATATTTTACTGTTTTGCAGGAGAGCAGTTTTAAGCGTTCAAGTCGATTTTCAGAAATTTATTTCTTTTACACTTAAATTGGAAAATTCGCTGTTAACCTTTATTTTTTAATCAAACATCATTCTACACACTATAAGTAATACACTGAAAGGAAAATCATTCATTCAGAGAATGAAACGGTTTCATTAAATGTTCTGCATTATACAGGGTTTGCCAAAAGAAACCAAGGGGTGTAAAAGTTTAATAACTTTTTTGTTTATTAATTTTTTTTTATTTTTTCTTTCAGATTATATAGACAACACTTGGAGAATTTATAATGGAGAGGTTCACAACTGAACAGAGAACCAGAATAATAGAATTTTATTATTTAAACAAGAGATCAATTATTTTAACGCAAAGAGCATATCGTCGACATTTTAACGTCAGGATTTTAAGCAGAACTGTAGGTTCTGGGGTTCTCAAAATCCAAGAGCCATTCATCAACGCCAATTGCACCCCATCAGGTGTACAGTATGGTGTGGGATCACATCTGAAAATGTCATTGGGCCCTACTTCTTCGAGAATGAAGATGGAAGTGCTGTAACCGTAAATGGAGAGCGGTATCGGTTTATGATAGAAAATTTTTTACGTCCTGCTCTTGAAAACAGACCTGATATGTGGTTTCAGCAGGACGGAGCCACTGCCCATACTGCCCGAGACACAATGGCACTTTTAAGTCAAATTTTTGGAGAGCGAATAATTTCTCGAAATTCGGAAATTATTTGGCCAGCGCGATCGCCAGATTTGACAGCACCCGACTATTTTCTTTGGGGTTTTTTGAAGGAGCGAGTGTATGTGAACAAGCCAGAGACAATCCTTGAACTCAAGGCAAACATTGTTGCAGAAATTCGAACGCTACAGCCACAAGTTTTGAAAAATGTTATGGAAAATGCTCTAAAAAGAGCCCATCAGTGCGAAGCTGAAAACGGTGGTCATTTAAGAGACATCATTTTTCATACTTAGTGTAAAAAAATTTCCATTTTGTATATTATATAATCTGAAAGAAAAAATAAAAAAAAAAGTTAATAAACAAAAAAGTTATTAAACTTTTACACCCCTTGGTTTCTTTTGGCCCAACCTGTATTAATGAAGCTTTTCATTAATACAATGAACAATTTCATTGTATACATGAAATCTTTCAATCTCTGCTCTTCATGGGTTCTTCATAGTTCATTGTATTAATGAAAATCGTTACATTGTTTAAACGAATTTTCGTTTTAGCAAATTTCAGGCAAATAAAAGTAAGTTCGACAAATTTTATCTACTTAATGTATACAGTTTGTCAAACATAAATAAATCAAAAGTTATTTTGTTAAAAAATATTTTCTATTTCTTACTTTTCTAATCCCTTTTAATTTCAAAGTATTATGGTCGTCATAAATGCAATGAAATCATTTCATTTATACAATGCAGTATTCTTCATTGTATAGCAGATATCTCTCTCTTTTCCTTTTTTTTTTATTCATTCACGTCCCTCACCTCAATACAAACGCAAAAAAGATTGTGCCAAACATCTTATCAAGATGCTTGTTTTGTTAAGATTTTTCTTTGATTCTTTTAAACTTATGTTTGTGTTATGTGATTCTCAACAACATTTTAAGAGTTTTACTATAAACATGTTCAATTTTCGGCTTACTAAAAGCATTATTTGGGTTGAACTCTACTGATGAGTTCCTTAAATTTTAAATGTTTTACTTTAATAAATACATACATAGGTAGATATATTAAGTACATAAATATGTATTTGTATATATTAAATAAAATAAAAAAATGTATATATTTTTTACTAAGTAGGTGGTTTGGAGGGGATATAATTTCATGTTTAAATAATAAATTTTCATTATTTTCTGCATAAATTTCATTATATTTATGAAATTTTCTTTATATTAATGAATAAACCTCATTTATAGTATGAAATAGTGTTGTAAAAAGCGGCTACTTTTGAATACTCAGTACTACTTGATACTTTTTCAATTGGGTAATCGATACTACTCAATACTTTATATATGTTTATATATGGGAAGTTAAAAATTATTATTTATATTATTTTATTGATAATGCAATATGGAAAAACAAAGATTAAATTAATTTATAACAAATGAAAATAACTAAGTTTGAAGTTTAATTTTTGTACATAAAAATTTTTTAACGTACTCTTAATTAACACTTCTAGTGCATTAATCTCTTAAATTATCTTCTAAATATTTTTAATAAACAGTTTTTACTCACAATTGATGTTATTACTTAGTCATTGTTGAAATGTAGAAATAAAATTTTACCGACATTGAAAGAATTTAAAATATTTTTCATGTTTGTGAGGACCTGACTTGTTGGTTATATTGTATCACGTGCCTTCCTTCCACTATTCTAAAGGGTCACTTTTTCTATCCAATAGTATTTGTTAATGACTGAAGTAGTTTAATAATGCATTTTGTAGTACTTTTTTTTAGTGGCTGTTTGTTACACTAACTCCATGAGGTTCAGAGTCATATTTATTTGTATCAAGCTCACAGAGTTGTAAAATTCTGATGTATTTTAAAGAAAGACTTTCGCTTGAATACTACAAAATGCAACCCTGAAAGTATTGAGTAGTTACTTTTGTGTATTGAGTACCGGGAAAAATTGCCGGTATTGAGTACTCAGTAGTCAAATCCTCAATACTTTTACAACACTAGTATGAAAAAACTTCATTAAATCAATGAAAAAACTACATTACACACATGAAAAATTTTCATTGAACCAATGAAATTGTTTCATTCTATTTATGACATAGCCGCCAAAATTAACTTCATAAATACAATGAATCATTCTTCATTGATCCAATGAAGCGCTTCTTTAGCTGACTTTTAATGAAACATTTCATTAATACAATGAAGAATTTCATTGTCTGAATGAAGGGTTTCCTTTCAGAGTACCTTTAAGTTGAAATATACCAAAGTATAACCTAAATTAAGCCGTTATTCCAAATGAGATTATAAGTCAAAAAAAAGATAAGTCGCAAGTCAAAGTGCTATTAATTTCTTAAAAATCACACAAAATAATTGAGATTTTGACCAGGGGTACTTTCGAATATGCAGATTACGGTGGTACCATTAACTCAAAATCAGCTTATCTCGACTTATAAGCACTTTTTCCTTTTTGCCACAAATATATTTGATATTAGTTTATGAGTTTATTACTTCCTGGTATGTGCTATTTTTAAATAGAGAATTTGTTTTTTTTTTTTTTTTTTTTTTGTTAAATTTTATTTCTTTCAAAAACGTTAGAATACTTTGATTGTTGGATTATATTAGAAGAATCACTCGAAAATTATAGAGCTTTTCGTATACATTTTCCACTCAAGTCGGATGGCCGGTTTGTGGAAACAGGGGGTTGAATATATCTGTCTGCTTGGACAAAAACAGTCAGATATCAAAACTAATCTGAATGAGGGTACGAGGCTCGCTTCACTCGCTGGGTTGAAAGAAAATGATGTGCATAACGAACCCTAAAGTGGGATACATCCCAATGGAAAACATAAACTCCCTTCGCTGCTTGGGCGGCATCGTCCCGATAAATTCGCATAGGGCGACAGCATTCAGTCCCGCGTCAACACATGTAGCGGAACATTTGAAATGCTCCGCAAAGTATGGAGGGCGAAACAAATCCATTCAGAAATCGGTCGTGGCCAATGGAAGTGGATCGGGCACACCTTAAGACAGCCTTGTGATTACATCAGCCGAATAATCCTTGTTCTGCAGCCGAAGACGGGGCAGACCAGCAAATACATGCATGAAAAGCTAGGTAGCACACACAAGCACCGGAAGCAGTTCAAACATTTACAAGGGCTACTATTTACACTATGTTGCCGGGGACTGGCAACATTAATGCCAAAAGCTAAAGTCTGGCAACACCATTATAAAGTTTCACAACGTTTTCATGTACAAGTGCTATTTGTTTGGTTTACAGTGAGTTCAAAAAATAGAAATTTCAAAAATTGGTTTTTGTTGCATTATTTTTTAAAACTTTCGACCTGGATTATCTCAACAAGAATGGTTTGATGCCTCAATTCTTTGTATGGCGATAAAGCCACATTATATCGCTGGTAGAGTGAATTCAATCGTGCTAGTAGTTCCGTCGCCGACGAGTTCCGTGAAGATTGTCCAAAATCAGTTGTTGTTTCGCAAGATTGTCATGGGACATATTGTGACATAGAGGTATCCTTGCACATTAGATCCACTTCAATAAATTCGATTTTGCATGAACGCTTGGTTGTAAAAAAAATTGTTATCGTTGGACACCCCATAATTCATCAATCGCTCGAAAAAGGCTTTCGTCAAGTGGTGTAAAGAAATGATTAAAACGTTAAACAGTTACGATTTAAAAGACGTGTGTAAAAACTTCACAGGTGACGAATAATGGATTAATTCTTATGAGCCGGAAACAAAACACCAATCAACGATGTGGGTATTCCAAGACGAGCTAAATCCAACAAAATTGTCGCCTGTTTCTTCGACCGAATGGGTCATGCGGCCACTGTTCCACTTGAGAGACGTATGTAGAACTGTCGATTCGGAGTTGAAGCATTCAAAAATCATGATTTGGATGTGTCTCAAGAGGAATGGAAAAACTGCTTTGACAAATGGTTTGAACGAATGCACAAAAGTGTATTGATTATCAAAGGGAATATTTCGAAAATGAATAAAGCTATTTCCATTTAAACATCTTTGTTACTTTTTGCTATTTTCGAAATATATAAAGGGTCCGCCATCTAACGTTTTTTTTTCAACTAGTGCTTATTTCGTGAATGGTAACACTTAGCTCATGTCTGATTTGACAGATAATTAGTTTTATCCTTCCGCTGAACGAGCCAACTGACCATCCAATGTGTTTTCGCTTCGCTAAGTGGGCCTGCGATCGACTTACAGAAGATGCCGATTTTGCCAAAAAAAATCATCTTTTCAGTTGAAGCTCATTTTGATCTTGGCGGGTATGTCGCATTTGGGGCACAGAAAACCCGCACGCATACATTGAAAAGCCGACGCACCCAAAACGAGTCACTGTTTGGTGCGGATTTTGTTCCAGAGGCATAATTGCGCCATTGAGCAAGGAGTGGGCGTTACAGTCAATGGCGATTGTTATCGGGCCATGTTGAACGAATATTTGTTCACAAAAATTGAAGAGGAGGATATTGGCAACATTTGGTTTCAACAGGACGGCGCTACGTGCCACACAGCCGAAGCTTCAGTATTTTTTTTATAGCATTTTCAACAAAAAAAAAAAAAGTTATCTGGCGGACCCTATAGTAGCCCTCGTACGGCTCTATGTTCCATCTAGGAAATAGTCCGTATTGTTTGTTTCCTTAATTTTTAATATACAATTACAAGTAACAAAAGCAATTGCTGCAATACATATTAATGCATTTAATTTGTTATTAATATATTGTTTAAATATGCTAATTACAATAATAATACACACGCGTCAAGGATCGTTGCCATCAAAAAATCTCATTAATTATTTGTTCAGCGTATTAGACTTAATTAGTTTTAAAGAAACCCAAAATGCAAACGTGATTGTAACATAAAACCCTTTGAGTTTAATTTTTTCTTATTTTATTTTATTGTTCTATTCTTATTTAATGACTAAACGGCTGCGTATGGTAATTAAACTTTTAAATTAAAAATCAATGACTATATGTATGTAAGTATAAATGTAGATGTATATGATCAAAGAAAACTGTCTCCAGTTGTATTTAGAAATTTATTAGTTGTTTTGAAACTTGTACGAGCAATAAGTTTTCCGCTGTATCTCTCTATAGTTCGTTTAAAGCAGCCGCTTTTTGTGTTATTAATCGCACTTTGATTATCGTGCATTTAAAAACCAATTGTTTTCATTAAACAATTGTTGATAAAACGAAAATAAAATATAAAAACAAATCGGGCTTTTTTGATTATTTAATAAAAATATACGTGTTTTAGTGTGGTATAATATCTGGCGCATATGTTTCCTGTGTCTGGTTGAGTTTTCTTTGTTTCTTTTTCAAATGCAACCGGAAATTCCTTTAAGATTTTTTTGTCTACTTTAGTTTTCTTTACAAATTTATTTTACTTTTTTTACAATTTGTATTTTGAGACGTGCTTTAGAACTCATTTATGTCATTTAAAGAGACTCTTTGAATGTCATTGCTCTTGTTCGGTGTTTTTTTTTTGCTACTACATTTTTAGTTTACTTTAGTTCGGTTGAGGGATTTAATCTTTAGAAATTCAAAAAACGTTTTAAAATCATTTATTATGGCATTTAAATAGAGCAAGTGCATGCAACTGCACTCTGATACAAGAGTCTTATTGTTCGTTTTATATTCAATTGTGTTGTAGAAATATATATATATATATATATATATATATATATATATATAACATATATGTATATATATTTTTTTTATTCAATAAAAAGGATACACCTGTTTCCTTAGAAATTAGAGGACTATTGGAAAGTTCACTGAACTGGCGGATGAATATTCAAACTTCATCAGACTAAGCGTAAATTGTAAGATATTGCAATAAGTATTTGTATTTTGATTTACCCAGCAAAGGGCAATATAAGCAATTTATAAGTATGACATGTTCAGTATTTTTAAAGCATCAAATTCTTTAGCTGCTCAAAAATCAAGCAACTATGGTGGCGCACAATTTTGCAAATATTAATGTCCCCCCACTTTTCTAAATTCAACATTCACAGCTCAAGTTGTGTGCCAAGTTTCTTAAAAATCGGTCAAGTAGAAACATGGTAAATATTATGTCAAGCTTTAATGGGCATGGCTCCGCCCACTACGTTAAGCACAAAGTTATAGCATTATAAGACCCGCAACAAATTACCAAATTTCATCGGCTAATCAGAATGAAATATAATGTAATAGTAGCCTTTTATGGGAGTGGTCCCGCACAATTTTTTAATTGCAATTGAGTATTTTTGAGAGCTGAGGCTGCGTGATAAGTTTCATAGAGATTGGTTAAGTAGAAGCACATGAAATATAATATTATATAGTATCGTATCGTATCGTATGGCTTAAAAAGCGATACGAACTTTAGCCTGTTCAAATCATAAATATAGAAACAAATGAAGTTCGAAAAATAATAATTAAATTAACTAAATTAATAGTCATTGGCTTGTGGCAAAAAATTAAATAAATATACTTAATAGTAACAAACCAAAAAAGTTTGTCTTAATTAGAACAAAAATAAGCAAATTAACTAACATGTGTATAATTAGTAAAGAACAAACGACAATGGTAAGACTGTTATAAATTTAGAGATGGTAAAGTGAGCTTTCATTAGAAAACATCTTTCAGCAAATTGAAATACGATGAATCAAAACAATTCACATATTCCATTTTGCAAAAAGGTTTAGTATATAAAGCAGAAATCTACATCAACTGATACTACACACAGTGGACCAACCACAGAAGAACGCTGATGATGAAGGTTTAGTGGCCTTCGAAAACGGCTAGCTGTTCCGTTCGACTATGTGTTGTCAGAATATTTACAACTAACTTTGGTGTTATTTGTTCATTAATAATTATCACATGTACTTTGGCTTAAAAAGCGATACGAACTTTATCCTGTTCAAATCATAAATAAAGTGGCTCCGTCCATTTTTTTCAACTTCAAGATTGTGTCATTACAAGAACTCAAGGTGTGTGCTAAGTTTAGCAGCAATCGGACTAACTAAAACATCATCAAATCAAAGCAAAATATTACTGGACATTTCCCGCCCACTTTTTTGTTAATGGGACCAACTGAAAGCTACAACTTCTCAGACTTAAAAAAGTTTAAATGGGTATAAAATTTGCTGACATATGAAGTAACAAACATAAAATAATTCTTTCTGCCAAAAAAAAAACCTCTTCAATGCAAAGATCTGATAGAAGATAACAAGAAGTACATGAAATAATTTAAATTTTAATGGGCGTGCCTGCGCCCATTTTATAAATGCAAGATTGTGTGTATTTCAGAGCTCAGGGTGCGTGTTAATTCTTCTAAAAATCGGTAGAGTAGAACCATTTAAAATAAAATTTTAATGGGCGTGACTCCGCCCATTTTTTAAATGCAGGATTGTGAATGTTTTGAAGTTCAAGGTGTGTGGAAAGTTTCGCAAAAATTAAGTAAGTAGGTACGCGTTAAATATTATAATAAATTTTAATGGCCGTAACCTCGCCCATTTTTTTTAACTTTCAAATTGTGTAAATACAAGAACCAAAGGTGTTTAATAGGTTTCGCAGCAATCAAATAAAATTATATAATAAAAATTTTGTGGGCGTCTCCCCTCCCACTTTTTTCAATGGTACCAATGGAAAGCTATTATACCCTCTCAGACAAAAAAAAAGAATTTTTACAATCGGTCTAAAATGCAGCGAGTTATGAAGTAACACCGCCAAAAAAATAGAGACGAATTATTAACCTCCTCCTTTTTTTTGAAATCGGTTAAAAATACAGACGAACTGATAAACTCCTGCTTTTTTTAACCTAGTTAAAAAGTAAACTCAATATATAAATATTTCTGATAACAACCCTGCCGGAGAATATGCGGTTGACTACAAAAATAATCAACTTATAGTCAACGTTTTTTAAACTAACTAAAAGCTAACTAACTACAATCCATTGCTGCCAGTTTAGCATTTTCACTGCTAGATCTGGCATTTTCATTAGTTAAAAAGCATTCAACTTTCAAAAAATTCTGCTAAATGCTTTCTGGCAGAATTCGTTGAAAATAAAAAATTTTAATTTTTTACACAAATTCTTCTCTATAGAGGATTTTTCTTATAAATGTACATGCATTGCAGGGTAAAGTATCCCTAATGGTCTGCAGTAGCAACAGTGAAATGAGGATAGGATCCAGCTAACCCCTCAATGATTAATTTCAATATATTTTTAATATAAAAATATTTTATTGAATAAGCAAAATAATAATTTGGGATTAATAACGCGTAAAAAAATTTTAAACGTAATTGTAACATTTCCAAAAACACCAATTATTAACTATTTTATGTTTGTATGTGCTATAAAAATACCTCTAAATACTAATAAGTTTGTATAAACATGAAATTCAAAGCTATTTCAATATTTTTTTCTACATTTAAATCTGGCATTATACTTTTCTTCTGTAGAACATTTTAGTAGAATTTTTTGACCGATTTAGCATTCTCTCATCATCATTTTCTGGCAACACTGCTACAATCCCATCCAGAACCAGCGTGACCGTTTGACCGACTAAAGTGGCAATTTGCCACTTTTTCGACTGAGTTTCCCCTTTTTCGACTGCCTTGCCACTTTTTGACCCCCTTTAATTAGGGTGAGTTATATGAAAATACATTAAAAATAAAAAGTTTATTGCAGTTTTCTCGTTTTTTTTTAATTTTGGCCTTTTTTTTTTTGATAAATCCCCTATTTGGTGACCCAAAAATTAATTCCTAAGTTGAGTACGTAATCGGATTTGGTGAGAGCCAACAAATTTACTCTCAGCTACCTTGAAACTCATTTCAATTTTATATTAACATTGTTATTATTTTAGATGGAACCCCAGCAACATTTTGTGGTTAATTTGCTGACTACGAGGTGACTTAAATAAAATCAACTTTAAGTTAGTTGAAAAGTAATGCAGAGTGAGACAATTGACTACTGCCTATGACATAGAAATGTGTAAATAGTTAGTTGTTTCCATTGGAAAGTTAGCCAAGTGTCAGTCACTACTACTTGCAAAATAGTTAGTTTAAAGTTAGTTTAAAGTTAATTTATTTTTCGTTATGAATGTTAAGACCTGGATGATTTCTTCGGCATACCACCAACAGATAAATATTTAAACAATAACGCTTTTAGTAAAAATAGCAAATATAAAAAAATTCAGTGCCTTGCGGAGTGCTTTCTAACATTTATTTCACTACCTTAAAACTAATAACTCGCTTATGCAAAAACATTTGTTAAAGTTAAAGCATGTGTTAAAACCGGTTTTGCCATACAAAATTCGTTTGTTAAACTAACTTTAAGTTTAACAATCGTTTTTGCATAAGGGGGTAAATCTTTATCCGGAAATTATTCTCATTGGTCTGTTAACTTTCATTACTAACTATTCACTGACGATGACACCCATTTGTTTGTGCAATATTGGCACATATTCATCCCATTGACTAAGGAATATATTGCAAGCCAATGGTTCACTCAAATTATATTTTGCAGCAAATTTCTCTACATTGAAATTGGTATGGCCCTCTAATTTGTTATTGTCAATAATTGGCTCTTCAAATTCCAATTTCCCCGTTTGTTCATAAACCAAGAATACGTAACGCATTAAACCGCCATTCTTAGGTGTATGAGGTCCTATATAAAGACAATACACTTCGCCCTTGTCCATATCTTCGCCGGAAACATTAACCACCAGCCAGTGTAAAAATTCTCCCCATTTCGGATTGGCAACATCTGGGGCATCAGGACTAGCCATATAGACTGTGTAATATTTATCCGATTCAGCGGACCAGTCTATGCGGGGCGTATCTTTTGTTTGCGTAGGAGTAAACTCCTTGGCATCACCCACAATTAAGCCGTTTGCAAATTCAACCTAAAAATATAAATAATTTTTTGATTTTAGATCTTTTCCCTGTTACATGGTTTTCTATATATGGAAAACCTTTATCTTTTCTTTAGGAGCCGCATGCAAGACGTCTGGTATTATTTTTGTTTCCTTGAAAAGTTTTTCCAAATCACCAGCGTTGTCAACTTTTAAATTTTAAAAAGCACTGAAACCAGGAAAAAACGCGTAATTTAAGTAAAAAAGCACTAAATTAAAATTTTTTGTTTTATAAAAAAAATTGTGTATATAAAAAATATAGAAATCGGTTGACCTTGCATTTTATCCCTAAAACTTCAAATTTGAAGCATCTGATACACATTTTGATTCTATGAGAATCAGTGAATTCTAAAATCAATTTGACTAAACCTTTTTAAATTATTATAAAAAAAATTTAATTTTTTTCGTCAACGAAGAAACAAATCACCTGAAATTAGCAGTAATTGGCAAGTCTTTTTGACTTTCTGATTAGATTTTGAACTCGTTGGGAGTAGTAGTTAATTTTTTTAAAATCAAGACTTTCAAAATTTGATTTTTATTAAACCATGCTGTGGAAACATTCTTTCACAGCAAACGCAATATTAATAACAAAGTAACAAAATAAAAAAAAAGTAATTTGCAAGTTAACCAAGTTATATAAACTTAAATTATATGTAATATTATCTTAGAAAATAGGAACGAAGTAAGTTATAAATATGTAACCTAAAATGACAAATCTATTAGCAACACAAGTTTCTCGTTTCAGACCGCTTTTATATAAAGCCAAGTGTAAGGACAACTTTTTACGTATTTTAGACTTAAATAAAGTAATAAAGGTAAAAACGTGATCAACTTCTGCGTTTAAACATTAAAGTTTGATGGGAATGCAATTTCGATAATGCCCCAAACGAGTTTATATCAAATGAATAGTTATAAGACTTTATTTCTGCCCAAAACTCGATAGCGAACTCAAAGTTTATCCATTGCATTAAGTGAATTATTCTCTTTTTACTGTATATACTAGAAAATATTTCGCTATTAGAATTTATTATTTAAGGAAAATTATTCTTGAATTTTGGGTTTAGTGCCACCGCCAAGAAATAAAAAGCACCAAAAATTAGTTTAAAAAAGCACCGAGCACTAACTTCAAAATTTTTCGCGTCGAAAATTTCAAAAAACACTAAAAACGGTGCGAAAAGCACCGAGTTGACAACGCTGCAAATCACTATCCGCCACAACCACAGACACCAAAAATGTTAACAAGAATATTTGTGAAAACATTTAGTTTATTGCAACGATTTTATTTATTTGATAATTTAACAAACAGCAAAAGTATTTTGTTCTCTAACAATTTGAAACTACTGCATTTATAGCAGTTTTTTAAATGAAAACTTTTAAATTATTTTTAACAAAAGGTTTATTTGTTTACTTAAACTCTACCAGTTTAGACAAATTGTCGCACAAATAATATAATAATTTTTGTTATTGATAGTTATTTAGTTATTTTATTGTAATTATATTTAAATAATTTAATTTAAACTATCACTACACATGCAACGTTATTTACTACATATTTTAAAATTAAAATTTTAAATTTCATTTTTTGAGTTAATAATGCAGAATAATAATACATTTAGCATTTTATCTTGAGTAAAAATTTCATATAAATAGCTTGTACTATCACCTCGTGAGAGAAGAATATTTGTTCGAGTTCATTGACTTGTACAGTAAGCAAAGAAAAAACTTCTTGCAGAAAAAATTTTAAGCTAAAACCAAACCCAATTTGAAGAAGAAGAATTTCTATGGAAATCTTTCATTTTAACAAATTTGTGTTAATATTACAAAAATAACCTAACATAAAATAACACACTATTTTCAAGAGCAAAAAAACTTGTGCACTAACTTTTCCTTCAGGAAGGAGCTATGAAATAAGGAATACACTAAAAATTAGTACCTATTAACTGTAGCCACGCCACGTCTTTCATTGTGAAGTTAAAATGTCTTGTTTGTTCATAAAATAAAGATTTTGAACTCTCGCTTAAAGCTATGTACTATATTAATCTGGAGTTGAGTAAAACTCCATCCATATTAAAAAAAAAAAAAAAAAATCTGTAATAATTCTACGTCTTAAAATAACATACCTCCACACCAACCCTCATGAACAGTGTTATTTATAAGATAAACTGAACATGCAATACCAATTATTTCCCTTAACCCATTACCCGCCGTAATTTATATATGCTAAAACTAGTATATTGCATTTGATAGGTGGAAATGGTCAGCTTCAACTTGAAGTTGACAACCATTTACAACTAACTGGTTAAAACTCTAGACATTACCAAATAGTATGTCATATTTTCGTCTTATTTTAACAAAAGTTTTAAAGATATACGATACAGTTAATAAAATAAGCACTTTTTAAAGTTCGTTCTAAAAATGGGACAATGGCGGGTATTGGGTTAAGCAGGTCGTACACGACATGTTTTTTACGTCTGACATTTAAAATTTTCAACTCACATGTAATTCTGCATGTTTGTCAAAATTGTTGTTTTACAGAACATTTATAACACAGTACAACATTTTTGAAGTCATTGATTCGGGACTCAATTCTGACAATTTCACGTGAAAGTAGGCCCAAAATGAAGAACTTGTGCATCATGCGTTTTGTCTTCTTACCTGCTAAAATATTTTTAATATCGATTTGAAGTTAGTAACTATCGTATAGGAGAATTTTTCACGTTTTATGCTCTTTTGTTTGACATAACTCGAGAACACTAGTCCGATTTAGCTGAAACAAATTTAGAAAAATTAAGAATTACAATTCCTCTAATCTGTTCTTATACCGTTTTCCTATGTGTGCAACACTTTCGAAGTTAAAAATTAATGTATGAAGGGAAAAAAGTATTTTTTGCCTAAAAATTAAATTTTTTTTTTAAATTCATAAAAAATCAAAAATGCAAAAGAGTATCAAATCTAATTACTTTCGCATAAAGCCACGTAACGTGTGAGTAAAGTGAGACATTTTTTGAGAAAATCGATGAATAAATTTATTCCAATAATGTTATGAATGAATATACACAAAACTTAAAATCGAAAAATTCCAATTTGTATTGCAGCTATTCATACACAGAAAATATGGAATTTATGGGATCTATGCATAAAAACAAAATTTAAAACATTTTCAATTATAATTATAATTATTGTCAATATCCATTCTATTCTCGTTGAAGTTGACGCTTGTGGTTCTGATGATCTGCTTTTCTTCGTAGGTTGTTGATAAAATTTCTGGAAATCAGCTTGGCGTTGTCGGTATGATGTTGCGCTGATATTTTGCTGTGTGAGTTTTCTTCCCTTCAAAAATGATGTCAACCATTCGTAGTTTTGTTGTGATATTCCGAGCTTGGCCACAATGTAATCCATTTCGATTTGTGTTAGCGGTTGTCCTGTATTATTTTCAATATCGGGTGTCCAATCCGCATCATACACGTTGGTCGGATTGGTGAAAACGGTTTCGGCTTGCAGGGACACAGTATCCAGACTCGGAGGTTTAGGTGCATCGACATCAGCAGGGCGGTTAACTGGAGGTGTGGCAGTAAATGCAGCAGTGTATACTTTTGTTTTCAATTGTTGTCTGTTTAATCCAGGACGAAAATTTATGCATGCATAGCACCTGGATTCATCATGTCCAATTGTGTCTTCCACCCAAATTACTGGCTTGATAAAAGACAACGTTGCACCTCCTCCATGTATCCAATTTACAAGGGTATTATAACAACTTTTGCTCACTGTGTTCGGCGTAAAATTTGAACCACTTAAATCTGCTTCATCAAAATAATCACAATACTCTTTTTTGAGTTCCTCAGTACACAAATTTTGTCGATAGTTTTTGTTTTTTTAGGAGGATTTGACCACAAACGTAACAAAAAATATCCAATTTTGGGCAGTTGTTATTTTCCATATTTATATATTTTATGTTTTCTTGTTATTCACTTTTAAAAAACTGGAGAAAAATCACTTTTACTGTTCGCGTTCGTCGGCACTGGCTGAATGACAAAAATCGATCAACTATAAATACTACGTATTTTTCAATATTTTACTGGCAGTTACTTATAAATGGGCGCATGTTTTAAAAGGGTACCTGCCTATATACCTAATTCACCACTTGTACATTTCAAATTGTGCAAAACTTTCCAAATAATGAATGAGGGTGCAATTTCTGTAAAAAAATCATACAAGTAGTCACCGGAAGACCCCAAATAATTCAAACAGTCCACTATCCTTTTTTCCTTTTAATTGTTCACGCATATTTATTAGCGTTTATTGCTTCGCAGTCATAAAAATCAAATAACCTTTTGTTTATTCCTTTTTTTAAAATTAGATTTGACACTTTTTTGCATTTTTGATTTTTTATGAATTTAAAAAAAAAAAATAAAATTTTTAGGCAAAAAATACTTTTTTCCCTTCATACATTAATTTTTAACTTCGAAAGTGTTGCACTCCTAGGAAAACGGTATAAGAACAGATTAGAGGAATTGTAATTCCTAATTTTTCTAAATTTGTTTCAGCTAAATCGGACTAGTGGTTCTCGAGTTATGTCAAACAAGAGCATAAAACGTGAAAAATTCTCCTATACGATAGTTACTAACTTCAAATCGATATTAAAAATATTTTAGCAGGTAAGAAGACAAAACGCATGATGCACAAGTTCTTCATTTTGGGCCTACTTTCACGTGAAATTGTCAGAATTGAGTCCCAAAATCATATGTTGTACTGTGTAATATTCGGTCACAAACTTATGTACATGATAATTGCTTCTGACATAGTTCTGTTGCTTTTTCTATCTCTCTCTCTGAGCACAGCTTTTATATAAAATAATGTCGGCATCCGTTTCAAAATGGTATTGCCGCCACAAAATTTTATTTTTGCGGCGTAAAAAAGATCAACAATTTTTTTCTTCAAATTCGGAAATTCTAAGTTAGCATATAATAATGCAACGTTATTTATATTGCATGTACATAATTGCTATTAAATGGTTTAAAAAAAATATACATATGTATATCGTCGTTGTAATATATAAAGTTCAGCCGGCTAACGTTTCCGTCAATAGTGAACCGCCGCTACTTGCTCCCTCACGGCATAGGTATCGGACGACATATTTTTAATAATAAAAACAGCCGATGTCAGAAGGTTTGTCAGAAGAAAATAGAGCACGCTCTAATTGAAATTTTGTCAGACGACTTTGTGTCTGACTTTTACAGAAGCAATGTTTTAAAGGTACCACACGACATGTATATGTTTTACACTGGAAAATTTGACAAGTCAGACATAAAAAACATGTCGTTTACGGGGGGCTTTAGTAGTTTAGCTTTTAATAAATACAATTTGTCAAGCAATGCAAAAGCGAAAAAATTTCCTTAAAAGTAGGACTTTCCCGGACGCAAAGAGGACAGTGTCGGGGAAAAAGAGGACAGATAACAATCCTAGTTAAAAAGCATTCAACTTTTAAAAAATTTTGCTGAATGCTTTCTGGAAGAATTTGTTGAAAATAAGAAATTTTAATTTTTAAACAAATTTTCTTCTGTATAGACTATTCTTTTCATAAGTGTACAGGGTAAATGTTTCCTGTTGATCTGCACTAGCAGTGAAACGCGCATAGGATCCAGCTAACTCCTCAATAATCAATTTTAATGTATTTTTAATAAAGAAATATTTTAATGAATAAGTAAAATAATAATTTGGGATTATTACTGTGTTAATTGTAAAAATTCCAAAAAACACACCAATTATTAACTATTTTACATATGTTTTATGTGCTATAAAAATACGTGTAAATAGGTACTAATAAGTTTAAAATTTTTTAACGCTCTAATAATCCCTAATTATTACATAATATATATTTTACTTATTAAAAAAAATTAACTAATAATTTTGTATTAACCCTAGACACATAACCTTTGTCGAAACGACGAACACCGGACGAAAAATTAGCTATTTCTTTTTAACACGTGCACCGATCGCCGCTAAATTTCTTGCCAACTTAGTTTTCGCTGAGCTTTTGCAGGAGACAACCAAATTCGGCGCGTGAGCACGTAATTATTGAGATATGATAAACTTGTTCGTCGCTTTCACGAGTGTTGGCGAGCATAAAGTTGATTTCTGCACACAATGCGCTTCAAAAAATTAATTTTATATATTTTTTTAAATGACAATAGTGTTATAGTTAAGTTTTGCCAAAGAGAAAAAGGCTTTTTTGTTTTGTTCGTTTATATAAATTTTATAACAATGTGATCTCAAAAAAAAAATGCTTTTTGGAAAAATGGATTATAATAAATATCCTTGTAACAGAATAGAAATATATAGTTGTATTTACTAAAAAAGTACTTGCTAAAGGTATGTATGTGTTGCAAGTACAAAAATATATATGTTTAGAACCGATATTATACGCCCCAAAAAGTGCTCGTCGAAACGACGAATGGTTAGGTTTAGAGGGATACGTTCGAAGGTTACGTGTGCAGGGTTAACATGAAATTCAAAGCTATTTCAGTATTTTTTTTATTTTTATTTAAATCTTTCTTTTCTTCTGTAGAACAGCAGAATATTTTTACAGCTTTTGCATTTTCTCATAATCATTTTCTGGCAACACTGCGACAGACACAAAAAACAGAAAGAATCTAATTATGATCTTTCTCTATCATCATTAAAAGCATCGCCGTTCGTTTAGTTTCGCTCTTATTTTATTTTGACAACTCGTCCATATAAAAAACCAAACAAAACAAAACGAGGTGAATTCCTTATTATTTTATTTACATACATACATACATAAATACATGGGTACATACATTTTTTTCACACAATGTTTACTTACAATTCAATGTCAATTTTCAAACGCTTAGAACTTCTTAAATACACAACCGATCACTATAATTTTTTCAGGATTTTAATGCACTTATTCTTAGTTTTAATTTGACACTAATTTGATTTCAATAAATTTTTACTACACAATTCATTAATTAAAGAACCCGCACTCGCATATTAACCACCGTACATTACCAACAAAAATGGTCAACTAAATTAAGATGCCCTCTAATTAAATGAGCGGAATGCATTGATTTAACAAAACAAGTGTAAATTCGTACAAATGTAAATATGTATGTATGTATGTACTCAAACTCACCACAGTAGACAGTTATCTCTCTATTTGACGAAACTAAAGAATTTATGTATGTACATATGTATGTATGTATGTATGTATGTATTTATTTGTTTTAAGGTTTTTTAAGGAATGTGTTGTTGCTGAACTAAACTAACGCAAATATGAACAAGCAGCAGCAATCAGCAGAAGCACATAACTTAAAAAAACTACATATGTATGTATGTAGTACCAAAGAATATAGTAAATTGTATGATTTATATTCTTTGATAGTATCTACATATGTACATACATACATATCTACATATCGTTACCCTAATATAGAAAAACATCTAATATACCCAGGGTTACCGCTGGGAATTTTTAAAAAGTCGCACAAAAGGTCGTTTTATAAAAATAAAGGCCTACAAAAAAATCGCGTGAAAAAATAAAAGTTGCACATCTTTTAAAACTCTTTTTTATTAAAAAATTTTATTGAATCAAAACAAAAAGGTTATTGCACATTTCACAACATATACAGTTGCATTATTGTATGTGCTTCAATACATATTTTCTTGTATGCATACTGAAGAAATCTACTTAAGTTTAATGAATTTGGCTGTCGTATGCTGATAACGTCAAGATATTTTTTACAAAATTCTAACATGTCGAACCAAAACCCCGTGATCTCTTTACTTCAATTCTATTCGCTTGATCTTGGCTCCATATGTATATGTATCATATTTTTTGGGTGAATGTATTTTATACTTCAACATACATAAATATTACTTTTTTGGAATCCACTCTTCTATATCTTTGTCTATTAAATTTGAAGCTGACATCATTTTTAAGCAAAGCTAGTTTCAAAATGTTCATGTTGGTACACACTTGTATGTTTTATGACAACTTTTTCTTACATTGAGTCGGCAGCTAAAAATAATTTTGTAAAATAAGCACTGCAAGACTAAATTTTTTTATTTTAAACGCTTTTTTGCTAACACTATTCTTTGAAACTTTTACTGAAAATTTGGGAAAATTTTCTTAAATACATTGTACACATGACAAGGTTGCAAGAACGTAATATAATATAAAATAATAAAAGTGCTTCCAAATCAACAATAATCTGTGAGTTGCTTTTAAATTTTGACGGAGTTATTTTTTTTTATAAAAAATTTAATTTACACCAATATTAATGTTTTTTGTGAGAATCTTTACAAAAAAGGGTAAAAAGTCCCAAGAAAATCAAAAAAGTCGCAAAAGTCGGTCATAAAAAAAGTCTCACAAAAAGTCGCAGACCGCTAAAAAAGGGTCAAATTGCGACTTTAGTCGTATGAACGGTAACCCTGAATATACCTAGATATAGAAATATGCAAAAATCTCGAATTACAAAAAAATTGTGAGTTAGGGCCTTTCTATATTAAGTTAACGATATGTAAATTTGTTAGGCTGTGTGAATGTGTTTGTGCTGAACAAAACACTTGCTGAAAAAAACTTCTTGCTAAATCTGTGCTAGAAAATTTTTGAATCACATACAGTCAGCATAATGAACTTATTAAAAAAACTGATACTGCTGACAATCAGCAGAAGCAAATGAATTCAGAAATTGCTGTTTGGTGCGGAAGGTTTTTCTGCTAATGCTGTTCTACCCTGCTGCGAAGGTTTAGCTGCTAAACTTTAGCAGCATAAACAATAGGCCATTTGAAAATTTACATATGTATGTATGGTTTTTGTTGACTTCAGCAGCAATGCTAAAAACTGAAACTATGTACCTGCAACAGGGATTGCAAAGTTGGTACAATCGTACCTTTTTCGGTACTATTCAAACTCGGAAAGTACAATAGTACACCAATGACTAATTAAGTACATTTAAGGAATCTCCACAGTTTCACTCCGCATTTATTTTCAGGCGCTTGCATATTTCAATATTCACTTTTGAACAATGAAACTCATATTCTTCTCACTTGAAAACAGTCTTGTGAAAGCAAAACGCAGCGAGAAAATAAAAAATGTGAACTTGTCATTTTCCAAATAATTTTTTTTCTTAATTCGGTTGCTAGAGCAAATGCTATTAACTTGTATATTTTAAATTTCAACTTTGACAGGTGTAACCATGTCCTTTAACATCCCAACTTACAAGCAAATTTGTGAAAACGATTCGGTAGTCAGAACAAAGTTGATTATTACAAATAAAAATATGTAACTTGAACTAAAAAAATCTTTTAGTACAATTAAGATCAAAAATGTACAATTTTTGAAAATTGTTGGTACAATTTTAAAATTCGCAATGCCTTCCCTGAACTGCAATATCCCAGCTAGCATTTTGTATCATAATCCAATCTTTTCCGAATCAGCATATGAGCTAATTTTTCGATAATAAATGATACTCGCGTTGTGAGAAAATTGTAGGAAACATTTATGACAAGATTTGCTGATTAATTTTTGAGAAATTTTCTGGTAATATTATACCACTAAATCACCTTTTTGCGGTTTCTTTCCACTTTGTTATTATATTTTCCAGAATAAAATGCTTTGATCACATAGATAAATCATAAGTAAATCCTTTTTCAACCACCCAAGTGATAAATCAGTTTTTAATCATCAAAAGAAATCTGAGAAGAATCATATACTATTTATCGCTTATATGCATTCCAAATTTTGCACAACTTTTTGTGCTGATAAGCGTTAAATGCATTTATAAAAACTCGTTTATATGCCTTGACAATGCTTACAAAAAAAAACTCTTTTATTCGCTTAAGTGGTACATATATAACCTGACCAGACATCCCGCTTCAGGCGGGATTATCCCGATTTTCGTAGGTCGATTGCGCTCGAATTTCTATCTAATTTTTTAGAGATTTGGAATTTTCAATACCTTGTTCTATTTTAATTAATATGTCAGTCAAAAATTGTTCCAAATATTTATTTAAGTGTAGTTATTGCTTAAGTAGCCGAAACCCTGTGTGTATTTCTACTACCCATAAACGTTTTGAGATGAAAAGAAGAATTGTTTATATTACAAGTGCCACGCTTGCGGTCCAATATTTATTAACATAAATAGGTATTAGTTTCCAAGATATTTTTTTACGTAAACGTTTTCCCTATTTGACGCTCACTTGCCCAATCCTGATTACTTTCTATCACGGCAGAACAAGCAGAATTTCAAATTACCAAGATATTAAAAAATTAATATTTAATTTAATGAGGTGACACAGTTTTTGTTCCATTACTGACTCCTTTAATAAAACTATCTTTACGAAGGCATTTATAAATTTTTACTGTTTTGGCTTCCAAGATATAGTGAAATAAACGTTACTTCTCTATAAGAAGTGCCACGACAACTATAGGCACTAAAATAGCCTATTGCTCATTCTAGACCAAGACCATTAGTAATAGCTGTGGGCAGAGTTACATATCTCTACAAAATATCTCCCTCTTCACTATATCACTTTTTCAGATATCTCAAAGTAAATATTTTTCTCTATGGGAGGTTTATTACCTACATGTCTCATTCGAACTCTTTGGTAAGACAACGCACATAATAAAAATCGTCACTTATACAAAATTTTACGTATCTTCCTGAAAGATATTCCAAGACAAAAAAATTATATGGGAGGTACTACATTAAAAAAAAATAGCGATATCGGTACAGCCGCTCATAACTGATGCGATTACCAACGAACGACATATGATTTTTATTCATATAGATAAATATTTTTGTTTATAAATCTTTTTGTTTATTTAAAAGCGTTTCTTTTGAGTTGAAAACTGTGTTTTTCTAAGTACAAACGAACCTGTGTATGATCCCGCTTTTTCGTGCTATTTTGTTCGAAATCCCGCTTTTTGATCGATGATGTCCCTCTTTTTGCAAAAACCATCTGGTCACGTTATGCACACATATATAAAAACAACGCTTACACATACATACATATGTAAGTAAATAGAACACTGAAATTATTTTTTAAAATTTTAACTAAATTCAGTATTTAAAATAATGAATAGAATTGGTTTATTTTGAGCCTACGAGTAAAAAATTAAAATGTGATTTTTGAAATAAAAAAGGCCGTGCATACCTATATGAGTATGATTTTCTTAAGGGCTTTGAACAGGATCAAAATGCTTGCTGCCAAGTTCGTGTACGTGTGCTTGTTGGCTTGATGTTACCATGCTTGATGGCCCACCAAGCATTCATTTTTATTTTAATTTTTTGCTGTTCCTTTGAATGAAAAAAATATATAAAAATGTCTAAATAAGGAAATTCAATAACAATAATGACAGCACTGCTTACAAAAAAAAAAGAACAAAGCAAAATAAGAAAGTTCTAACACTTCTTTTTTCACCACCAGTAAAATTTATGTTTTTCTTCCGATATTTTGGGCAACCGTTCACAATGCAAATATAATTATAGTGAAAATTTGTACGCGCTTGATGGGGTAACAATATACACGCACTATAAAGTGACAGCAAGCATGCCGAAAACCAAAATTTTTGATTTTCCATCAAGCATCGTTGGTGTCACACATTTTTTTTTTTTTTTAATGCATGTATTTATTTATTGTATCTTCATATATGAACTAACAATAAGTATTCAAATCTTAAATCTATAAAAAAAATTATTAGGCCCGACCAGTGTCGGACATAAACTTAGTGGTAGTTATAAATAATACATTAGTAGTGATAATCAAAAAAAAGGGGGGGGGGGGAAAGTATTTTCAAGTAGTCCCATCTGGAGTGTTAGGTATAAGAGCCCGTGTGTCCCTCTTTTTTAAGCGGACGTGTCAAGTAAAGTTCAAAATATTACGAGCAAGCGGATTAGGATGTGATTCGAGTTTTGTTAAATATTTGCCTGCGTATTTTACAATTTCTTCAGTCACTAGTGGCATATTTAAATCACGATGTATAATAGAATTTTGGATGTACCATGGAGCCGATGTTATTAACAGTAAAATTTTGTTTTGCCTTCGTTGGATTCTCTCGACATTGGAAGCTGAAGCAGTGCCCCATAACTGAATTCCGTAGCGCCATATTGGCTTCAAAAGCGACTTGTATAATAAAAGTTTGCAGTCTAGGCTGAGTGTTGAGTTTCTGCCAATCAACCAATATATTTGAGTCAACTTAAGTTTCATCTGAGTTAACTTAGAGTCAATATGATGTTTCCATGTAAGTCTTCGATCAAGGTGTATACCAAGGTATTTCACTTGGGAATGTTGAGGAATATTTTGATTGTTGATTCGAATGGGGGAGCAAGTATCTCTTCTTAGGGTGAACGTTATATGGACACACTTTTGTTCATTGACTTTAATTCTCCATAAGTTCAACCATATTTCCAGCTGAGTGATATGTTCCTGGAGATTGCGGGATGCCTCATAAGGGTTTTCGTGCACCCTCATACAGGCTGTATTATTGGCAAATGTAGAAATATGGATATTATTGCTCACAGGCATATCACAAGTATATATTAAATACAAGACAGGACCCAGAATACTACCCTGGGGCACACCAGAAGATATAGTTTCGGGCACACTCGTGAACTCTCCTTCCACAACAGTGAACTTCCTATCAATAATATAACTTTCCAAAAGCTTTTGAATGTTTATTGGCAGATATGTCTTCAATTTTAAAACTAGGCCTTCGTGCCATACTTTATCAAACGCCTGAGAAACATCAATAAAGAGAGCAGAACAATGCTTCTTTTCTTCAAATGTTCTTCTTACAACTTGGACCAGTCTATGCGTTTGTTCAATCGTGCTGTGCTGACTTCTAAAGCCAAATTGATGGTCCGGGATGCACCCATTATCAGTTAAAATTTTGGATAATTTAGTCATGAGCAGCTTTTCGAAAAGCTTTGAGATTGTAGATAGTAAGCTTATAGGCCTATATGACTCAGTATTGGTAAGATCTTTGCCCGCCTTTGGAATCATTTTGATCTTGGCCAGTTTCCAGTTATGTGGAAAATACTGCATTCTTAAAATAGTATTAAAAGTAAATAGCAGGATTCTTATTGCAATATGAGGCAAGTTCATGAGCATGTTGTTACTAATGCCATCAATACCTGGAGCTTTCTTCGGGTTGAGTTCAGCAATTACTTTTTGTACTTCACGCATCTTAAACCTTAAGGGACGAGGGGGTAGAGAAACTACACTCGGTAAATCAGCAGCACCCGTACATGAATTGGGAGTGAATACAGATTTTAAATGCTCAGAAAATAAGTTACCTTTCTCACTATCACTTCTTGCCCAGCCTCCGGTCGCAGTACGCAATGGTGATTTAATACCAACGGGTCGTTTAAGATTTCTAGTAGCGCGCCATAAAGAGTAATTAGATGCGGACGTTACATCAAGACCTTCTAAATACTTTTCCAGTAGTGCAGTTTTTTCCGACGATAGCAGCTCTTTGAGTCGTTTAGTACATTCTTTAAGTCTGATTTTATTTAGGGGTGATCTGTGTTGTTGCCATTCTCTTCTAGCTCTCCTTTTTTCACATACAAGACGTTCAATTTCCGTAGAATAAATTCTGTTAAAGCCGGTCTGCGGATAGGAGGTAGTGGCGTGTTCAACAGCCTGTTTAATATTTTCGTTAAGATTGGCAATGTTAAATTCAATATCATCGCATGATCTAAGCTGAATGTTTTCTACGCAGTGACTACTAAGATATTTTTTGAATGCCAGCCAGTTGATTCCATTAATCATCTTCACATATGAGTTAGTTAAATCACTCCTTAGTGGGTTGAAAATTGTATTGTATTGGTGTCACACATACTAAAAAATTCTCACTCATGCTATAACCAATCTCAGCAAGCATTTTGACCGTGTCTAATGCCGTTTAAGCAAGGTTGGCAAACGGTATCGTAAAAATACCGATACCGATTCAAATACCGTTAAAATTAGGTACCGGTATAAATACCGATACTGAAACTCATTTCGGTTAGAAAATACCGGTATCGACAATACCGTTTATGTCTATACCGGTACGTACCGGTATACCGATTTCCGTAAAAAAAGTTACAAAACTTAATTTCAATTAACTTTTTTTGTAATTAATTACAGAAACAAAATTTCCCCATTTAGACGTTCTTATTCAGCTCTATTCTTACTATTTTTTAACAAGAACAAAGTGTAAGCACACCATAATCAAATACATATGTATAAACTAGAGTTTTTCTTTTCCCGGACATTTACATTTCACAGGAAAGCGGGAACGACTTTTCGGCTTCCCGGGAATTTCCCGCCCTGTGCAATACAATACAAAATATTTTTAGTTTAATTATTTCAACAAAAAAAAAAAAAAAAATTATAATTCATGAGATCGATTAAATAAAACGTTTTATAAGCACATTAGTAAAAAAATAATACCATTTGAGTTCTTTAAATAATAGTGGTGCATATATACCAATATTATATGTAAATGCAAAAAAAAAATATTTATTTATTTATTGATACATATTATACAAAGTAAATTTGTATAATATAGTGTTGAACAAACATGGGTGGAGTAACTAGACCATATGCCCAGGATGTTATTAACAGTATTTTAAAAAAGTTTTGTGACTGACTGTACACGACGTATGCCTTCACATAGGAAGTAGCAACGTGGTTGTTAAAGAAATTCCACAAAAAAAAAACGCAAGATTATACGGACGAAAAACTCTCGAAGGCCAAACAATACACACAAGCCTGACCGCACTTAAAAAAAATATATTATTAACTAAATATTACAAAATATTTCTTTGAAAATAGGACTTTAGTAGAGAACAGTGATGTAACGAATGTCAATTTTTGATATTCGCGAATACGAATATTTGAAACGATATTCGCGAATACGAATACGAGTATTTAATGTGAAATTTATAGACATTAAATTAGGGTTCTATTTACACCTGCAATATGAAATATTAAAAAATTGTTATGAAAAAGAACTTCATACTCTCCTCTTGGCGCACTTTAAAGTTAATAAAAACTATCCAAAAATTTTAATGATCGTCAGTAAATAATATTTCAAAATGAGCAAAAATTTCTATAAAAAACTTAATTAAATTCGTATAAACTAATATTTTTATCCATTTATTTAAATTTGGTTTAGGATTTATGCATTTATTTATTTAATTTTTTGGAAAAATATTCGTATTCGCCTGAGTTTGATGAATACGAATGCGAATATGAATATTTAAAAATTGTCGAATATTCGGCCATCACTAGTACATAATAAGCATTAATAGAATCGTCCTTTTTACCTAAGAGAATCTGAAATTATTTTGTAATTTTTCTTTTAGTTCCTTGCACATTTCTGTTTTTACTTTTATGAATTGTAGAATTAAATTTTGAACGTCGCGTTCTGCTTATGGCAAATAAAGGCCTCTTAGTCTCAGAGCACATGCGTGCCAGATGTAAACTCGGCCTTAATTGTTGTAAGGTTTTAGCTATTGCGCTAGTGACATGACCTTATTATTGCGCCATCGCATTCATAAAATGAATAACGACACTCATCAAGTTGCCGTAGTATCAAAAAAATCCCTGGAATTCTCGTACATTTTCCGGGAAATACCGTTTGAAAAACACTAGTATAAACGTTTATAACCAGGCTGTCAAGAGATGCGTCAGAGTGCCGAAAACCAATCGGCTTTTTATAGAAATGAATACACATGTATACACATGTATACCTTTCTCTCGGTTTTCTCTCTGTGGGCAGCTCTGATCTAAACATAATTATGCATGTATGTATGTTTATACAAACATACAAGTTTACACTACACTAAACTTAGTTTTTTTATGTTACTGTTTACTAAAGACTTTATGTAAAATTACTTACTTAATAAACTTAATAAAAAGAGGTTTTTTGCTATATACACTGTATGAATCAATAAACTTCACATTAATAGCGGTATACCGGTATTTTAAACTCGATAGCGGTATGTACCGGTAATACCGATACCGAAATAAAAAAAATTACCGTTACCGTTACCGAAATTTTTAAAATAATTGTACCGGTATCAATACCGATACCGTTATTTGTTTCGGTTTCCAACCTTGCCTTTAAAGCTGGGATCACACGATTGGCACAATGTACCAATTTTCGTCGGCTCACTTCGATAGAGTCATAAGTAATAAGCCAAAATGACATTATTACTTAATTAATTCTTGAATAAGTCTATATGGCTTTTCTACTAATGCAGTGTGGTGCAGTTATGTAATTATATTTCAATTAGTTGAGAAATAAAGCAAATTTAGTTTGTTACTTATGAATTTATTTCAGTGAGCCGACGAAAATTGTTACATTGTGGCAATCGTGTGACCCCAGCTTAAGTTTGAAAAAGTTTTACAATTCTTTATGGTGCATAAAAGCGAGAAATGCAAATAAGTGAAATGTAAATACAAGAAATACCTAACTAGGGTTTTTAAATACCAATACAAAATTGCTCATGTTGAGATGAATATGTATGTAGGTATATGCGTTAAATGCAAATAAACGATGTGCATTTAAGTGACAAATACTGTAAGAGATTTCTGCAAAAAATTATCACCCAAATGCTAGCTGGGTATATCTATGTATGTACAATGTACATACAAATATTTGGGGATCACTGTTGTATAAGCAATTATGTGTTTACAATGTGTGTATGTATGTATGTATATTTTTGTTTAGTGTTTGAACATTTATTTCTCTATGAAAGGATGAGTTGCTAGGGGTACAAACAGTGTTACCATATGTGTAGATTTATCTTATTTTTGAAGTTTTTAGACATGTTAAAACGACAAAAAAAATTTCTTATCTGAAAATAAGATTTTTGAAAATTTTAGTTTTGGTACGTTTAATATATTATTGAGGAATTTTTTGACTAAACTACTTACAAATTTTCTGATTTGCTTCACAATGATCTTACACATACCTATTCCATACAGTAAATACCTATTTTTTGTTATTTGGCTTTACTTTTAATAGTTCACAAGAAACAAAATAAATTTTAACTCATTTGCATTCAATAAAATAACAAAAAAGATTTTTGGTACCTATCAAAATAGGATTTTTTTGCTCGACTTAAAGATTTTTTAAAAATAAGTAAACTGATGAAATTGTTTTTTATAAGGTGATGTCTATGTACAGTATAGGATATGTCACTAGTGAATCAGTACTGATTTACTATTGACTTTGTCGCCAGTACTACTGATTACAAAATTTTAAAGCTGAAAATTGGGCGGGGTAACTCCTATTAAAATTTATTATAATATTTCACGTGGTTCTAATTAACCGATTTTTACGAAACTTACCTTAAGTTCTAAAATATATACAATCCTTCATTTATAATAATTGGCGGAGTCACGCCCATTAAAATTTAATATTTTATTTTAAGTGGTACTACTTTACCGATTTTTACCAGACTTAACACGCACCCTGGCTCCGAAAAACACACAATCTTACATTTAAAAAATGGGCGGAGGCACACCCATTATTTATTATTTAATTTTATATTTCACGTACTTCTTCTTATCTTCTTCTACCAGATCTTTACACTGAAGTCGGTTTTATTTTGTTGGGTAAATAGCCGACAAACTTCGCATTACCAGAGCATACTTGCTGCTGCTGGCTAGAAGGCAATGTACTAGTCTAGTAGTCGGAAGGTCGCAGGTTCGATTCCTAACAGTTACTCTGGCTTCTTTTGCAGACTGTTGTGGCTGCAGTGGTAAGCGCGTTGAGTTCAAATATTGGTGGAGTACGAGTAAGACAACTAAATACAACAGACATATACATATATATACCCGATGTTAAATAATTAATGAAATAAAACGAATACATATTAACCTGAAAAACTTTAATTCAACATGGTTAATCGTGTTATTTCAGGAACAAATTCACGTTTTTTAAGCTTGAAATAACTTTGATTTAGTATTAATTTTCATTGTGATTTAACAGTACTGCAATATTAAATCAACACGAAATAAAGTTATTTCAAGATGATAAATTTTCTTTAAAATTAATTGTAATTGATTTTAAATTAACATGAAATACATATGAAACAAAATCATAGCCGAAAACTGTTAAATTAATCTTGTTTTAGTAGATTTTAATATGAAACTTTTTTGCGTGAAGGCATTGATGAAAACAACATAACGATACTCTCTTTTACTGCATATTATATATAATATATATTTTTGTTTAATAACACTTTGGTAAATTTCGAAATAGAAAAATTTTCTTCAAGTTGATTTTAAACTTTTATTTTTTAAATTCATATTGAAATAAAAAGTGAAATGCTATCGATGTTGTTAGCAAATAAATTAAAAGTATTAATAATTTCAAACAAAAGTATTTAGATTAAGAAAATCACGATTTTCATGGATATATATTTATTTAAATTATTTTTTATTTAAAGGCTGCGTGGGAATCACTTTTGCATGCCAAGCGAGAGTGTTTGGTTAATAACAAAACCTTGTTTATGACGACGACCTAATTTACAGGTAGTGTTAAACAGAATTTGAATCATAAATACTTAAGACAAATAATAAAAAAAATTTGTCCCGACTTAGAAAACAAATTGAGCTTTAAGTTAAACTCTAGTTTTAAATAGAGATACAACTGTAATAAATTGACAAAAAACACGATTCTGTCTGAAATATCATGATCATCTCTTGTTTGGAATTTCTTTTTTTTTTTTTTTTTGTTATAGGTTTAGTCTTTTTACTTTTTTTTTGGTTAGGGAAATAGTAAAATAAGTTATAATAATTTCTTAGAATTATCAAAACAAAGATTGCAAAATGTTTGAAAATCTTTTCATTTCAAAAGAAGACAACAGATTTTTCTTTTCTTTTTGGCAATCGAGTTAAGTAAGCAAATTTGCTAAGAGTAGTTCACAGCAGCAACAGGTTCACACGCTTAAAAAAAAAACAAACCAACTTGGTTGCTGTTAAGAATCTTTTATAACCAATGGGAATTCATTCATAACAATGCAATATTGAAATTTTGAAGATGTGAGAATTTTGTGATTTTATGGTCTGTATAAAAAAAAATCCCTTCAAGAAGGAAGAGTTTCATGCAACAGGAAAAAAACAGAAGCGTAGGTAAATAAAATTTCAATACCGAGCGAGAGTTCTAAAAGAAATCTTATTTTAAATGATGTTGGAAAAATATCGCTTTCTACTTAAAATTGCTTAAAGTAAAAAATGTTTAAATCTTGTTACTTAAAATTAAATTCTTTAAGCATTCACAGAAAAAATTATTCCTGCAATAAACAACTTAAATTGAAAATAAAACCAAAAATCAATTAAAAATGTTTTTAACCCATTTTTCGCCGCACCAAGTTCCTGTTGACCGATTTGAGTAAAATTTTGTATAGAACATATTCTGATACTAATTAAGAAAATTTCCAACTTTGGACTAAGTGGCTTTTTACGTTTCCTAGAAAATAAGTGGTAATTATAATCACCATCGGAGTAATATGTATACAGGTGTACGATTTTTCAAAGGTAGCTAGAAGACGTTTTATTTAATGATAAAATGATTTTATTATGGTAAACTTTAAAGCAATTCTATGCAGGTGCTCCTCACATTTTTTACACACAAATTGGGTGCGGATGTGGCATTTCTTGCACCGATAATTTCGCCATCATTTGGCTTACAATAACGTATTGGGTCACTTTCATGCGTTTTGGTCTTGGTACATCTGTTTCCATTTACTATTCGTCGGAATCCTCGCAAAACACAAGAGTTCTAGTAATTTCCCACCAAAATTCGTGTAGGTTTTTCCCTCAATTTTTTCTAATGTTGTACAAAAAAAAAAAAAAATTTCAACTTACAAGCATTCACAACAACCGAGTTCACTACTTTCGAAAAAAGATGCCATCACCACTTCCTGCTGACGGTGGAGTTGGCTGAAGTAGTTAGCACGTTTACTACAAAACCGAAGATCCTGGGTTCTAGCCCGGTCACTGACAAAGTCATTCAATTATAGCTCCAGGCATTTTTTTGATGTGTATTACTGTCCCTTTGTGTCAGTTGTTGTAGGAAAGTTCGAGTGATGAAGGCAAAGACACTGATTATTGAACTACATCGGATTCAGCGGATACTAATCCGCCAACATCAGAACACCATCCTTCGTCGGTAATGTGTAGCAGGTAATATAAAAATTAAAAATTGCAAGCTAATACACCTTCAAAATTTAATACGCCTCATTGACACCAGAGGCGCTTCAACACTGTATCATTAAAAACGTGCAAAAAGCAGAGTTGCAAAAGAATGCAGCTTTCCTCTATCTCTTGCTTCCCCACCTGCCTTTTCTGTCACTATCCCTTCTCTATCACCCTTTTACTTAGAGGTAGCACAAATGGATCATTGTATTGGACCCAAGTGAGCTGGACCCTTCCTTACCAGCAGTCTGCTAACCTCGCCTAACCTAACCACTTCTTGCTTCTAACATTTATGCGGTAGTTCGATGCTGTATTACCTTCGATATCTACGCCCACCCCACCCCGTAAGCAATTTATAACTTTGTATCACATTAGATTATTCAACATTATATACTTAGGTAACTTTTGGTAGCGTCGGTCAGTTGTAGAAGGATCGATGGTATCAAAATCCGATTGCTAAGGTAAAAATTACTTTATCATGCTATTTTGCAATATAGATCTCATTTGCGTGATCGAACATAAGTTGTATAATTTTTTGGTAAGCGGTTGACATATTTGATTTCTAGATTAATTAGCTGGCAATCTGTTTTTGTGCACTGGCATTAAATTTCATTTCAGATAGTAGACAGACGCTCAGGATGCTTCACATATTCGATTAAGTTTAAGGCCACGAGAGAACCGAGGTCAATTTATGTACTATACACTTCTTCAGAGAGAGCGTATACAACAAGGTATGTGAATAAGACGTACCATAAAGTGTATACGTTTTTCGCCAGTGGTGATTATAATTACCACAATATTCATAATGAACTTTGACATTATAAATGAATATTATTTTTGGTAAATAGTACACAAAAGGTAAAAGTAAACGTTTAGTTTTATAAAAATAGGTATAATTGATAGATATAATAAATTATTGGTACTTTATCTCCATGTTTTTCAATTCCCTTTAATTACTAATCTCTAAAATTACCAAAAATAAGAAATTTAAGTAGCGAAAGGAACTTAACTGAGTATTTAATAAACAAACTAGTCCCCAAATAACTTATTAAAAAAAGTCTATCGAATCAAAACTATTTTGTTTGTTGGTTATGGATAGTAGAACTTCTGGTAACTATAATCACCAGTCGGCGAAAAATGGGTTAATTCAATTAAACTTTTGTTTGTGTTTGCTTGTGTTAATTAATTACAAAGTTTAATTGACTCGCTAATATATTTAATTGATGTTTGGTTTTACTTTAAATTAAAGTTGCTTATTGCAGGAATATTTTATTTTTAAACAAAAGTTTAATTGACTTAAATAAATTTTCAATTGATTTTTGGTTTTATTTTCAAATAAAGTTGTTTACTGCAGAAATATTTTTTTCTGTGTTTAGAATTTTAAAAAGACGTCTCTGTGTCCTCTGCAAATACCTGTTTCAGTTGAATTTTTTTCCATTGCCCCAAGTATACGAAAAATAAAACAAACTACCTGTCTGATTGAAATATTTGAGTCTGCTTCGCTTTGATTTTCATACACCGTATCAAATTATATATACAATCAAAGGCAGCTACAAAAAAAAAATAATACTGAAATGTAAAATACATACAAGTTTTTGTTGCAGCAACAAGTGAATGACAGGATAATCGTCCTTTTTTGCAAACCTCACATCGTTTTTTTTCCGCTTAAAAATGTTTTTGCTGCTTATTTTCTTCATACATTTTTATTCACTGCACGTTTGTTTCGTTTCTGTTTTTGTTTTTGTGTGTGTCTGCAATGTATTTTTATTTTTCCAACAAAATTAGTTTTTATGAAACCTTCTTTTGTTTAGCGGAGCCTTTTCAATGAATTCATCCACAATGAGCCAAGTGCATGAAGAGTACAGGGCAAATAACTAAATAAACTAAGAAATGGACAGACATAGCAAAACCCGCATTTAATTTCAGTAAATTCACATGGTCTGTGCTCACAATAATGCAGCAGGTTGACGTTTCAGCAACAGGTCGTTTTTGAAATGTTACACAGTAAAATATAAAAATAAATTAAAAGCCTGAAGAAATCAACCTGGAATGAATTACAAAGATACAAATTAAAAAAAGAAGAGAAGTGTCTTAGGACACCCGGTTATAGCTATGCTGCTTAATGTGTTAACTAACAATGCAATAAAATTATATTATACAGGGTGGGCCAAAAGAAACCAAGGGGTGTAAAAGGTTAATAACTTTTTTGTTTATTAATTTTTTTTTAATTTTTCTTTCAGATTATATAGACAACACTTGGAGAATTTATAATGGAGAGGTTCACAACTGAACAGAGAACCAGAACAATAGAATTTTATTATTTAAACCAGAAATCAACTTTATTGAAAATTTGATTATGAGTGATGAAGCTCATTTTCATTTGAATGGCTTTGTTAATAAGCAGAACTGTAGGTTCTGGGGTTCTCAAAATCCAAGAGCCATTCATCAACGCCAATTGCACCCCATCAGGTGTACAGTATGGTGTGGGATCACATCTGAAAATGTCATTGGGCCCTACTTCTTCGAGAATGAAGATGGAAGTGCTGTAACCGTAAATGGAGAGCGGTATTGGTTTATGATAGAAAATTTTTTACGTCCTGCTCTTGAAAACAGACCTGATATGTGGTTTCAGCAGGACGGAGCCACTGCCCATACTGCCCGAGACACAATGGCACTTTTAAGTCAAATTTTTGGAGAGCGAATAATTTCTCGAAATTCGGAAATTATTTGGCCAGCGCGATCGCCAGATTTGACAGCACCCGACTATTTTCTTTGGGGTTTTTTGAAGGAGCGAGTGTATGTGAACAAGCCAGAGACAATCCTTGAACTCAAGGCAAACATTGTTGCAGAAATTCGAACGCTACAGCCACAAGTTTTGAAAGATGTTATGGAAAATGCTCTAAAAAGAGCCCATCAGTGCGAAGCTGAAAACGGTGGTCATTTGAGAGACATAATTTTTCATACTTAGTGTAAAAAAATTTCCATTTTGTATATTATATAATCTGAAAGAAAAAATAAAAAAAAGTTAATAAACAAAAAAGTTATTAAACTTTTACACCCCTTGGTTTCTTTTGGACCACCCTGTATGATAATGTCAAATTGGCTGCAAATATTTCAAAACGTTTTCATTTATTTTCCATTATTTTCTTTTCTAGCGGAGTACGATTAAATTAATGTATATTTTTGAAGCCGGTGGCGGCTGTTAGGCGACTTACTTCCGATCGGCTGTGTTCTCGGGTTTGTGCTCATGTGCAAAAACAATACAAAATCAAATTGAGCAATCGTTCTCTTTGCTTTTGTTTTTGTTTCGCTCACTTCAAAGAACGAAACAAAACAAAATCAAACGCTTTGTTTCGTTTATTTTCCTACTCTGCTTTTAAGTGCAAAGAAATCAAAACAAAAATATATTTATAACTGTAATAGTTTCGATTATTTTTATTATGGAAATCACGTCCTAACTCCTGTATCGCGCAATAATTAGCATAGCTATAAAAATTAGAACTTATGTAAGCTAGAGGCATGTTTCTAATGGTCCTGTTACGTTCGCTCTTTATTTTTACTTCATAGCTACAATCAAAAGCTACTTCGCACTCACCACATAAAGCTTTGAAATCAATGCTAGAAGAATTATGAATAACAAAAATAAAGTAGAAAATACAATTTATATCACGGGCAAAGCATGACCATACCAGCAAAAATAAATTTGGTGTAAGTAAGACAAAGAGAAGGGTTTCGGAAGCGCGGAAAAGCACACAGTGCATCCCATCTGCCTTACGAGGATACAATAACATGAGCGAATGACGAAATTTAACACAAAAACTACGTAGTTGGTCAGCTGTTTATATTCAAATTGGCAAAGTTTTTTATAGTGCGTCCTCTCTCGCTTCGGTAGTTCAGTGGGTAGTGTTTTAGCCTAAGATACGGAGATCCTGGGATTGACTACTGATTCAACGTGCAAAGAAAAAGTATTTGACTTATTGTATTTAATATACTTATAATAAACAAAAAACAAAATAAAGTATTGGAAATTAATCTAAGAGTAGAAATAAAATTCTGATCTAAAGAGTAAATATTTTAATTACATACATATGCACATCCTACATGCATTCAGAAACTCATACCTGAAGAGCTACCAAGTCGAATCACGAAAAAAAATCATGTGATTCCGAACACGGCTGCCAGATTTGACGATTTATCTTCATTTTGACGATTTTTGGTGCCGAAAATAGCAAAATGACGATTTTTCTCTTAAAATTTACGAATTTTGAAGTGCAAACATTGCAGATCTTTTATAAAAAAGCGACTATTTCATTTCATGTATTATTTACCATCTAAAAAATTGTAGTGTAATTTTGCCCACTCTTTATTTTATATTGATATCTCTGTAAATTGATATTCTAAAAAAAATAATAATAATTGTGAAAAAAGGCCAAGTCCCTATAAAAAATTTCGGGCATTAAGACTACTGACGCCAAGCCTTGGACATAATTTGGCAATATTTTTCATAATTTTACCACTGAGAGGAATTTCCCAATAAACATGTAAAATAAAACATATGTATACACTAGGCACGTCCATTTTATTTCGCAAAAATCGTATAGCAAAAACGTAATTTACACGAAATTTTGAGAAAATTCTCCATAAAACCACGTATCTAAAATCAATCCCTATATTGAGCCTCTCGACGTGAAAATGTATTTCCTCTTCTTTAAAACAATTTTTTTAAATTAAAACTGTTTCAAATAAAAAAATTTATGTACTGAAATAAATGCCACTAAATTCAATCATTCAATCATAATTTTTTTCGCAAGCTACCTTAGACTTATCCATAATATTTGGTTCCCCTTTTCATCTTTAAAGTCAATGTCTTCAAATAAGGCAGGCAGTAGCCAAGCAAGAAGCTCAGGAAGAGGAAATAAATTTTCATGTATAGATGCACGGTATAGGGTTTGATTTTACACCCATGGTTTCTTTGCAAAATTTTCTTATAATTATTTTTTTGAAATCGAGTTTTATGTATTTTTCTATAGAAGAAATCTAATGTATCGAAAAATGTAAAAATCACGATTTCAAAAAAATAATTAGTTAGAGCATTTCTATGTTAAGGTAGCGATATGTAAATTTCGTTTTTACTATTAGATTTTTTAAAATTTTTTATCCATACTAATCGACCCGGCCTGGTGTACACGTTAAAAAATTCATTTTGATTTGTCCGATTTTTCTGAGGATTTTTCGAGTATAAAATGACGATTATTTTATTGTTTATCGGGATTTCGATGATTTTTCGATAATTTTATCTGGCAGCCCTGATTCCGAAGCAGGTTGGCAGCAGTGTGCACACTTGATTTTTTTTTTAAATTCAGTAGAATCGACAAAAAAATCGGTAGATTTGAATGAAATTCGGTAGAAAATTTTTTTTATTCAGAGAAACATAAAAAATAACAATTCAAAGAAACATAAAAAATAACAAAATATATTTACTTATATATAAAGGGTAAGTGCAAGGAGTATCAAACTAAACAGGTTTCAAAAGCGCATTTAAAACTTCACATGTGATTGGAAATTATTTGCCCTTACCCTTTATATGTATATGTTATGCATATATAAAAAAATATGCATAAATGACAGGAATTCAGTTTTTGTACATAGGTTTTATAAAGCTACTAAAATAACTTTTATTTGACAAACATTTGTAACTACAAATATAATATATAAGATCCATTTATGAATTTAAACTTTGGTGCAAAAATTATTAAATCATTGGTAGGAATAAATATTTCCTCCCCAAGGCACAATTCTTTGGCAAATATTAGGTTACTTATAAAGGGTGTTTTTTATTGAGGTATATAACTTTAAGTTGGCATCACTTTTTTAACTGGCGGCCATTTTGTCAGCTGTCAAGTGATTAATATTTAGTTTGGTTTGCCATTTCATCATGAACAGGTTGACAAAAGAACAACGCTTGCAAATCGTGCAAATTTATTTCGAAAATAATGGTTCAGTTCGCGAAGTTTACCGCAAGCTCCGTCCATTTTATGGTCGACATAATCGTCCATCAGAGCAATTAATTCGGTTAACCATGGATGGTTTTCGCACTACGTTTACTCTATGTGATAATACGCATCCGCAGAGACGTCGAACAGTGCGCACCGAAGAAACAATTGCCGCTGTAGAGCAAAGTGTTGAAGAGGACCCGAATGAATCGATTCGTTAATGGAGACCGGTATAGAGCCATGATAACCGACTATTTTGTTCCCGAATTGGATGGCATGAATGTGGATGAGTTGTGGTTCCAACAAGACGGCGCTACATGCCACACAGCGCACGTCACAATCGATTTATTGAAGGAAACATTCGATGAGCGCATAATTTCGCGGAATGGACCTGTCAATTGGCCACCAAGATCGTGTGATTTGACACCATTGGATTATTTTCTTTGGGGATATGTGAAGTCGCTCGTCTACGCCAACAAACCAGAAACGTTAGGGGACTTGGAAGCCAACATTCGTGGCGTTATTGCCAACATACGGCCCCATATGCTCGAAAAAGTGGTTGAAAATTGGACCAGCAGAATTGGCTTTATTCCAGCCAGCCGCGGCGGCCACATGCCCGAAATCATATTTAAACATTAATGGCATAAAATTATCCTTCCAATTAAGCCAAATTGATGGACATTAAAACGATTTTCTTGTGTTTTATTTCAATTTGAAGTTCTATACCTCTAAAAAAACACCCTTTAGTTTCAGTTTTTAACCGATTTCTTTGTTCTGTTTTAATGATTTTCATGACATTAAATTACCGCTCTGCGGCCGCACTTCTATGTGGCAAAATAGGCAATTTACACATATATCGACTAAAATTACTAAATAACTATATTCGGTAGATTTCAGGCCTTGTTCGGTAGAATTGGTAGATTGTTAAATTGACAAACATATTCGGTAGAATCTACCGAATATCGGTAGAAGTGTGCACACTGGTTGGTAGGCGAGAGTTGTGCTCTCTCTCTCTCTCTCTCCCTTACCAACCTGCTTCCAGGTAGACGAATATTTTTGCAGGGGTGTTGCAGATTTACGTGAGCACCTGCCATTACGACCTAATATCATGGTGGTCTTAGTACCGGGTAATATAGTGTTGTTACACTCTATATCAATACAAGATTATCTCGCCAAACATACTGAGTAAATGACAGCTAATTCACCAGATGTGGCTTTAATAATAATTTAATATTAAAAGTCTAAACGTTGCCAGTCTCTGGTAAAAGACTATCTTAGAACTTATGCATTGTCTGTTTATTATTAAACGTGTATTAGTTTTTGTTGGGCGAATTTGTAAGAAATGCTCAGTACAAAGACATGTAAATATATAACATTTTTCTTTTACAAAAATTTTAAAGAAACCAGCACCACTGTGCATTGTTCAGAACTTATGAACTTTTAATTTATTAATTTAATATTGCCAAGTTAACAGATTATCTAGAAATTACATATATGACACCCTTACGATTACAAATTTATATCATACATAATATATTTCTGTGTTAGGTATTGTGGCAGAGAAGAACTTGGTCAAAATTTATATCTCACAACTTTTAATGGCCGAAATTTTTGATAGGAACTTGGCGGTTTTTCACATTTATGTTTTTGTGAGGATCTGATTACTTTTTGAAAAGATTTCTATAATATAAGTTTTTAAACTTAAAATTTCTAGTGTATTTTATTTCTATTCATGATCACTGTGCCAGTTGAAAATGGCAGAGTTACATAAAATAATGGGTAAGAGTGTGATGGGTGTTGAATTGTTGACCTTAAATATGCACGATTGTGTCATTACAACGGGTCGCCAGTGTGTATGCAATTTGGTAAGAGTCGTCTGGAAAGAAACATGTAAACTGAAGCGTAAATTTTAGTGGACGTGATCCCGTCTTTTATCTCAATAAATTTACATATTAAAGTCTGATTAGCCAAAGTACATAAATCAAAAGGATATGCCCAATGTGTATGCAAGGTTTCAATAGGGTAGCTGGTGCTTTTAATTTTTAGATTTTCCGATTGAGTAAATCAATTACTATTTGTGTACAAAATGTCAGCTCTCTATAGTATAATATTACGTAAAATTTTCATGAGCCTGGCCCCGCTGACTTTTATATCTGCTAGTGCTTATGGTTCATGCAAAGTTTGGTATTAAAAAGTTAATAACAAATACCTGAGTATTGAATTAAAAACTGCTAAGCCGAAGTACCTGAACGAAAAAGCTAAGATTTATGGGTGAAGTCACGGCTACTCTTCAAAATAGGGAATTTTCTTTGGATAAGTGCAATGTGTATGAAAATTTTTAGTAAAATGTATGTTAATTTTGAATTTGAAGTGCTTGTTTCCGCCCTCTGATAGCAACTTCTGGGTTTTCAGATTTTTCTTAGTGATCTCTTATCTAGATTTATTTGTGTATCAAATTTAAGATCGCTGGTGCGAATTGGAGTTTTTGATTTTAAGATTTTCCCATTGGCTTACGCAGCTACACTTACTAGTGTATAAAATGTCAGCTCTCTAGCGCGAATTATATCTTCAGATTTTATCAGCATTACCTCTCCTCACTATTCCTAACTCAAAATTTTGTTGTGAGCAGCGCTTATAATTCATGCTAATTTTCTTCTAAAATATGCTATACCGATGTCTATATATATGCTAGATTGGAGTGATCACGCCCAATTTTTAAGGTGATGCGAGATTTCACTAAATTGGGTTGAATTAAAAGCTGTATATTAAGTATTTAGTTCAAAACAATATTAGCGTGGCCCCGCCCATTCTGGTAACATTTTTTGGGGTTTTCAAATTTTTCTAGTTTGTTCCTCACTTAGATCTACTTGTATATAAAATTTCAGCTCCTTAGCGCAACTTTTAATTTTTAAGTTTTATGGGCGTATTCCTGCCCACTTTTCCAAAGTCAAAATTATTTCGGCCAGTGCTTATTATTCGTGTCTAGTTTTGTTACAAACGGATAATAATAGCTAGATAACTAGTATATCTAAATATGCTCAGCCGCAGGGCATTAAAATGAGGTTTAAATTGTATGGGCGTGTTAACGCCCACTTTTTTAATGAAAAATTTATAGCCTTGCATTACCGCAGCATATATGCCGAACTTCAATAAAATAGATTCTATGAAGCGCCTTAGATTAGCATTTTTAATTCTGACCTTTATGGGCGTAGCCCTGCCCTCCTGGTTAAAATTTCCGGGTTTTCAGATTTTTTTGTCCTATTTCTCACCTTGACCTAGCTCTGTATCGAATTTCAGCTCAATAGCACATATTTTAATTTTTATGGGCGTAGCCCCGCCCTCATGGTTAAAATTTTCGGATTTTCAGATTTTTCTGGTTCATTGCTCACCTAGATCTTCTCGTGTACCAAATTTTAGCTCTCTAGCTATAGCGGAAGTGCTTCATCAATTTGATGAGTGATCAGTGAGTCAGTGAGTATGTCTTAAAATATGCACTTTTTGCACCTCTCTATATCCGGAAGCTTTCATTAAAACTTCGCATATGAGGTTATATAAATTTATTCTAATTATGATTCAAATTTCATGATTTTACGGTTGCGGGGAACAAAGTTATGAGGGGGTAAAAAGCAGCTGGAATGGCTTCGTGTAAATATACACACTGCGTGCATTGGCCAGAACTTGGCCTGGCGCACTGCTGTGCGCCTAGATAAATTATATATAAATGCTATTCCGACATTTAACTGTACCCACCAGAAAATTACACATTACCATCAGAACTACTTGCCATATAATGACTTACTTTTCTGATTGCCGAATCTCATTACTCGCTTACAAATCTCATTACCTAAAATTTAAAAAAATGACGTGCAAGTTGCCAAATGAAGAGAATGATTTTTTTAGATCAAATAGATTACGTGCACAAGTTTCCAAATAAAAAAGGTAATTACTTCTCAAGAATCGATTATTTTAATCTCACGCCTTGTTAAAATCATTAAGTTGGTAATCCAGTAAGGAACAGCTGCCACCAAAAATGCTTAATTCCAAACTCGATTACTTTTTTTAAATTTTTTGCTGTTAAACAATGAAAACTTATAAATTTTCTGATTGGTTACGTATTTATGTCACATATTTCTAAGTTTTTATGTAAAAATAGTTTAAAATTTTATAGACATACCAGTATAATTTTCCCCTAATCGCTTAAGCCATCAGTTCCTGATTATTTCAATTTGTACATGTTATCTTAATAATCCCTATTCATTGAAATTATTCAATGACTTCCCATTATATGTATATATATACATAAATTGATTGATGAATAAAGTTTAAGAAAAACTCAAAACTACATACACCTGTTAAGAAAATATCTGAACAAGTCTTTTCTTAGCACTCATATTATACTCATACAACTTTATTACACTACAAATAGACTAAAGAAATAAAAGAATTTACAATGGCATAACAAAATGTCCAAAATTACGTTAAAATACAATTCCTTACTTCATACTTTTGATAAATGGTAACATTAATTTTGAAAATCTGTTTTTTTGTTTTGTAACAATTCAATTCGGTAATTTAGTTTTTGTGGCTGATGTGTTTCTGTTTAGTTTATGACTCAGTTGAAAAATAAAAGAATTGTTGACATTTTATGTCATTTATGATTTCATTAATATTATGAAAAAGCCGACAAGCATTTAACAACATGACAGAACTCAAGACATGATCTTCAAAAACTGAAGAAAAAAAATAACAACGTATATATGTAATAAACCATATTTTTTTTGGGGGATTAAAAACAAGACAGATCATTCTCATTTTGTGAAAAAGAAGCCAACATTGTAATAAAAATGTTAAATATGCGTCTAAATTGCGGTTTAAATCATAAAATTTGGCTTTTGTTGATTAAAACTAAAATCTTTGCCTGCCTGTCAGCAGCAGAGTTTTTTTTTTTTAAATGTTGAAAATCATATTTTGTGAGGCATTTTTTTTTGAATCTCTCATGACTACAGGTTAATTGTTACACATCATGTTCGTTTAAACCGTTTCGGCCTTTTAAAACTTGTCAGTTTGTGTTTCACAGTTATTTAAAAATATATAAGTATTTTTTTTTGTTTATGTTTATCGCTGTAGCTGTTATTTTTTGCAGCTGAACTTGTTTTTTGTTTGTTTTGTTTTGGGAGGAATTTTGTAAATTTAATCCTTTTATACTAAAATGTAATTAATTTTTTATTCAAAGTTATTAAATGTCATAATTTCGTTTTATGATTGTATATTAAATATGAGATGAAAATTAATTTTATACTCGAATGTCAGATTTAACGTTAAAGATTTTTGGACATAGCTTTGTTAAGTCCTGATTCACACACATCAGGTTTAGCTGATCAGTTTTTGTTAAATTTTCTTTTGAACCTGCATTTACGTTCATACACACCGTCAAGTTTGTTTCATCAAGTCTCATCAATTTGTGTTGTAGTAGAGTATTACGAATGACAAAACAAAACGAAAAAGCAAACTTGACTGGTACGGTCAAGTCTGTACCCCTTTCCATTCTCTTTTCCTCTCTCTCCTAAAAACTCAAGACTTGACGACTCAGACCTGACGTGTGTGAATCAGGACTTATTTGTTATAACAATGAAGTTTTTTTTTTTTGCTTGCTTACAGCTAGAAAGAAGTTGCTAAATATTTACAGGCAGAGTCCATTTTTGGCTTAAGCTCTCATTAATGATATTGGGAGCAGTGATGGGAAAGTTGGTACTATCGTACTTTTTTTGATACTATTTAACATGAAAAAGTACCGTAGTACTCCCCCAACACATTTGATACTCTCACGGTCAACTTAGAAATGCAGTCAAATGTCTTGCATATGCATATATTTTTGCCAAGAATTAAATTTCTTTTTCGGCAAATGGCACGAAACTTTATTAAAGCTGTTTTAGAAAAGTGTAATCTTTCAAAATTCAATATAAACGAAAACCAATGACATTTTCTGTGGCACAGAAGTTGATCTATACAAAAACACAAATCATGCTGAAACAACTGTTTGAAATCAGTTTAAAGAAAATTGTAAAAAGTTTTATATTAAATTCTGTCAAGTTCTAAGGGCAAATGTGGACTTTGACAATGAAATTTATGTTTGGTTTAGTAATACCCCTTTTATGCACGAGAAGTTTAGTCTTAATTCAGCTGTGTGACAGAAAGAAGAATACCCTGGAAATGTTTTATCTGGTAAAACCAACAGCATTATACCACTTTTAATTAAAATGAAAGAAAAATTTTTAGGCTATTAACAACCAATACTTGTATAGAGCACTGGCTGATATGGAAGATCTGCAACCATTAACAACAGAAAATATATATGTGAGCTTCTCCGAGAAAAGGGACCTAGTGTGTGAAAATGAAGTTTTGAGAAAAACGCCTTTAAAGTTTCATAACGCATTATCACTTTGAACACACCTTCAGTTGGGAGATGCGATTTGGTATAAATAAATTTTTAGCAGAACTCTAACTAATTTCATCTTATTCTACACCCTTTTAGGTACCAGAATCCGATCTTAAGTCCAAACCTGTTTTTTGACACACTAGGTCCCTTTACTCGGAGAAGGTCACATATGTATCTACAGTGGCTTAAACTAAAAACGCAAGTTTCATGATATACCGGCATTTTGTCCATACCTCACTCCTCTACAAATTTCGAAAGGATTTGCTCTTACCAAAATCTCATGAAAATAGAACAAAGGAACCCATTTTATGTTCCAACCGTATCAAGTCTTATCCAGGCCAAAGATTTGTTGAAGTCTAAAAATTCATCTTGTTATAACTTTGGCATTTGTACCTGCATATGTATATGCTTTGTGTACTTTTTTTATTTCTTTGTAAATGATTTTTTTTATAATTTTTTGTTAATAAAATTTAAATAAAAAATAATAATTTTTGGTACTCTTGGGATCAAAAAAGTACTCAAAAAAATTATTTTTGATACCGAAATCTAAATCTCATTTCCCATCACTGATTGGGAGCATACAACGGTTCAGTGTTGGTATCTCTACGAAGAGCAAAAGCACATTGAGCTGTTGCAGAAAGGGTAAAAAGCACAAAAAAATACGAACAAGCGGGTAAAAAAGCACGAAAATATTTTTTTTTTAATTTTAATACATTAAGCCATTTAAAGAGGAGAGTTTAGAGTGTAAAAGCTGAATGTATAATTTCAAGTGGAACAAATCAAGTTTAGGGGGACCTCCCAGAAATTTAAAAACAGTATCCTATCCTATACAAATATGACCAATATTTGTATCCCAAAAATTTAAAAAAGGTACCGTATCTTATAGAAATTTGAAAAATAAGAAGAAAAAATTCAACAAAAAGACTGGCGGCGAGGCTTAATTTCCGAGTTATGGGCCTCTGAAATTGTAATTAAAAGTATAATTTAATATATAATTATGGTGTTTCCCGAGACGGGGCAGCAAAGTTGTCTTGCCTAATAACGATTTTTTTCATTGCCGGCCTTCGGCCGTGTTAAGGATTTTCTCCACCATGGTGTTTCCAGAGACGGCACAGCCTAGTAAAGATTTTATGCCATGCAAAGTTTTCCTGCTTAATAGCGTTTTCATGCATGGCCGACAAAGAGTCTATTTTTCCCATTTCGTGAAAGGTATTCTCAAAAGCTTTAAGATGATATCAATATTGGTCATATTCGTTGGAAAACACTGTATAATCACAATATTGCATTAGAATTTCAGAGGCCCATAACTCGGAAACTAAGCTTTGCCGCCAATTTTTTATATAATTTTTTCGTCTTATTTTTTAATTTTCTATATGATAGGATACTGATTTAAATTTTTGGGAGGTGCCCCTAAACTTGATTTAATCATGATTAATATTCTAGTATGATTAAATATTTGTGTAAGCTTTAACAAATGCTTATGGCATACTACTTTCAATCAATTATTATGCAGAGATTTATTTGGAACTCTCCAGTTACTTCCGTTTTCTATTTTGCAAAAAAAAAAAAAATTTAATCCCAATTATGAAAATTTGTCTACATTGTTTTTAACATAGTTTCCGTTGTTATCATTAAAAACAGTTTAAGAAGGCTCAGTCACAAAATGCTGCTATTAGCGCTTAAAAGTAATTTAGTTTTATAAATTAAAAATATTTTTATTTATCAAAAAAGCACCAAAAGCACTGTAAGAAATTGTAAAAAGCACTGTAAATACCCGCTTTTTAAAAAAGGGTATTAGCCAAAATTTCGCGTTTAAGAACAGGCAAAAAGCACCAAAAAATACCCGAAACGCACCAAAATACCATCACTGCAACGGTTTAATGAAAGATTAATCATGTTTGCCGATGACATGCGCTTTCTTTATCCCTCTTGGCTGGTAGGCTGTGTCGAGTGTAGTATTCGAAGGGTCGCAGGTTTGCTTCCTGCCGGATACTCTGGTTGTTTCTGCAGACAAGGCGAAGTAGCTTAGTTTCAATCAAATGCTGCTCCAGAAGCCAAGAAAGCTATATTTATACAACTTAAGGCGTGTTGAAATAATTATTGTTCTTAATGAATTGTAGTTGATAATATAATTTGAGTCCATAATCACTCTTATCAGGAATATAAAGTCACGTGAAGTGTGTTCCCTTTCCAAAAAATTGTTATCGCTAATGTTTGCCTTGTATTTTCAAATTTTGATCACCATATTTTGTTTATGGGAAATATATCATATTTCATTTCTATAATATCGCAAGTAATTGATTTTCGCCAAAAAATATAATTCGAAAATTATATCGTTTAAGATTTTTGGTGGTTATGGCACGATATATATTTTATGCAACGATATTCAATTACACTGTGCTCGAATTCGAACCTTTTTTTTGTAGCAAGCTGGGGTCGCGGTGAATAAACCTAATTCAAGTACTCTGAATTCAATGGTGATAACCATTTTTTTTAGGTTAGCTCTTGTTTAAAAAAAAATTAAGATTGAAAACTTGGTTAAAAGGACCTAAAAATCAAAATTTTTTATAGTTTTCTATCATTTATCAACCTTTATGTCGATATATATCGCATTTATTGATGAACTTGCGTCCTTAGAAAACTTTTTGGAAAAGAAAATCAAATTTTTTTTCGAATTTTTTGGGGCAATTTTTAATTTTTTTTTGCCATTTTTTTTCAAAAATTTCTTTAGGACGCATGTTCATTCATAATATGTTCTTTTAATTGATATAAAAATTAATGAATAGTAGAAAACTGGAAAAAATTGCGCATTTTAGGTGCTTTTAACCAAGTTTTCAATCTTAATTATTTTTTAAACAAAACTTAACATAAAAAATGGTTAGCAGCGTTGGATTCAGCGTAATCGAATTATGTTTACCCACCAGGTCTCCCGCTTGTTACATTTTTGAACTAGCACAGTGTTATTAATTAGTGAAAACTACTAAAAATTGGTATTAGATGAATTAAGAAAATGTAATATTCAGAACGCTCCCGGTCCCGACTACTATGGGTAATTGGTGTATCACTGTACTGCAATTTGTTTAACTTCGGTACAAGTTGCGGCATTTGATATAGAATCAATTTTTACAAGGTTTTAATTGTGTTTATATGGAATTTTCTAACGATATCGAATGCGGTAATTTGCCGCCTGGACTACAGTACTATGATGAGATTGTCTATAATGGTAAGTAAGTTACATCATATATTCAAAAATGCTTAATAACAAATTCACGCACTTGGGTTAACATTAACTGCCCCATTTGCAAAAAAAAGAGTTTTTTTTTGTAAAGCAAAACTGTTTTTTTCTGAATAGGGCCTTTTTTAAAAATAAAAAAATCTATGATTTAGTGTTAGATTTTGTAGAAAATAATTTAAAGAATTTAGGTAATATTTTTGGGTATGTAAACTTTTGGCAACAGTATGCATTTGTTACTTTAAATTATACAAACATAAAGAAATATCTACATGCATGAAGTTTTTGTATTTAGAATATATTTTATAAGTTAATTTTACCATATTTTTTAATCGTTTTTCTGGAACTTGTATCATTTTTCTTCTTTAACTTGATTTGTTAATGTCAATAAGGTGCAATTGGTCCAAGACTTATTTAAGTAATCGTAACCAAATAATCAAACCTTTTCGAAGCCAATCATTCGGTTTCCATGACATAGGTGAATATTTTCCAGGACGTTTGCGTATCCTAACCTTAAAGAAAATATGATAGAAATTATATATAAAAAATATTTTGTCCGGGTGAGCTCAAATTAATTTTGAAAATAGTTTTTTTTATACAATATACATATCTTAAGTGTACTGAGAATTCAGGTAGCTACACTTTTTAGAGCTATGCTCTTTATGCTACAATACAGAACAGATTTTTGTAACAAAAATAATCGTCACTATTACTGTTATAAATTTATTTTTGTTTCGATTTTTTTGAACTTAAAAGCAGAGTACGAAAATAAACGAAAGAAAATGTTAGATTTTGTTTTGTTTCGTTCTTTGAAGTGAGTGAAACAATAAACTATGAGAACGATAGCTCAATTTCTTTTTGTATTGTTTTTGCACATGAGCTCAAAAAATACATTAATTTAATCATCAGCAGCTAGAAAATAAAATATTAGGATATAAAGCGAAACGTTTTGAAGTATTTGCGGCGAATTTGACTTCATTATATAATATAATTTTATTGTATTGTTATTTAAAACATGCAATTTGTTTTACATTGCTAAGCAGCATAGCTCTAAGCGGTAGTCCTAAGACACCTCTCTTGTCTTTTTTTTATTAATAAAATAATCAAGTGACTGAAGTTAAGTTTGCTTATTTTCATTTTTAATATCATATCGTCGTCCGGGGGGTTTATATGCTCTAAACGCCATTTTGACAGTTTTGAGTTAAAGATGCTATCTTAGGTTTTCGACCCCAAATTTTTCAAATCTGCAAACCGTTATCGGATATCACTTCGCATTCTTGAGATAAATCGTGTCCATTTTGCTCTATATCCATGAAAACAAAACTTTTGGGTGCCATTTTGCTCTATACGCCATTCCATGGCGTATACATTACAAAATGTTGAAATTGATTACTGAATGACATTTTGCTCTACGTACAGTTCATATTGTTGGATGCTTTTACATATAAAGCGATAAAGAAAAAGTTTTTGAGAGTTTTTCATGAGAGCTTTAAATATTTTTTTTTAAAACTATTCCTGTTTCTGTACAATATGTTACTTTCCTATACACGTACCAGATCAAATAAAATACAAATATGAATCTAAAATATACTAGATCAAAGCGAAGTTAATTTTTTATTTCAAAACAAATCGAATATGGAGGAACAAACTCCAACCCCGTTTCGGGAATATTTTGTACCGATCACTTTAACCACAATTTTAATTAGTCCCTTAGAAAGCCTAGAAAATACTAATGCAATCGTTGCGTACAATTTTCAATAAAAAATAATCTGACGGAGGATGAGATTGAAGACTTCGATATTCACAAAAATTAAACGAAAGGTTGAAAACCACACCCCTTTTCTATTGTTGTATGTACTGATTTGATTTCAGCCTTCCTAAAGGGAAGGCGAAAAATAAATGTTTATAATATGACTGCTACCATTATTTTTTGCCAATAAGGAAAAAATTTACTGATTGTTGCGTTTGTGGAGGTAACGAAATTAGTAGTTGTATATACAAAATAAAAAATACTATGATTATAGAACATCCAAGTATTAAAAAAATAGTTATGTGGAAAAATTCGTGCGTTGCCCAAAATAAAAATCAAATGATGTCTACAGTAATTTTAAAATTTTTGTCAGACCATTTACAGGTTTCAGATATTTTCGGAGCCTGGTAATTCACAAATTCAAGAAATTTATTGCGTTTACAGTGCTTTAGGCAAACATCTGAGTCATTTAGAAATTCATAGTATTTGGTCACTCGTTAAGTATTTAAACAATTTCGATATAAATAATATAAAGCTTAAGGTTGTAGAAATTGAATCCTAAGATTTTATGAAATTTTTTAAAATGACTTGCCAATTAAATTTTAAATTTACTTAAATAAATTTTTTTCAATATATTCAGAATAACTTATTCACAATAAAATTTAAAAACTCAATTTAGCAGCCTCATTTTCAAAGAGGAAATATATTAAAAAAAGGTTCCCCGAATCAATTACCAACACCGTTACACATTTTTGCAACAGATTTAAGTATCGTTGAAAGCAAAAAAATGCAAACAAAAAAATCTGAAACAGACAAAAATTATTACCTAACACAAATAAATTAATACCTGATTTACATTAAGCATTTTTTCTTGAAAAAAGTTGCATGAAAATTTTTTCATTTGTCAATAGCAGGCCCGGAGAAGCAAATCAGATCTAAAAAAAGTGCCAGAAATACTTCAGAGATTAATGCTACATTAATTTTTATATATCACTCTGTCCTATAGCGCAGATATTAGCAAATAAAAAAAGTTGCGTACAAAGAATTTCATGAAAAATTGCCTAATGTAAACCAGGTATGAGATAAAATTTTTTTATTATCCTTTTAATATATTTTATAATAACTTTGTAAATAGCTTTATATGGCATTTACATTATCCCGAAATCTAGTACTTACAAGATTTCGAGCTAAATCTTGCTGCTTTTTACTAGATTTCCCATACAAAACAAAATCTATTTTGTCAGTAGATTTGTGGGAAAATCTAATAAAAATCTAATATTTTTATTTATTTTGTACTACCCTGTACAATATATTTATAAAAAAGATGAGTGAATTAGCTACGGTCTGCTTAAAAAGGTGTGTGACTTAGCTACATTGCAGTTATTTGGTTGTAGTTTTGGAAATTTTTTAATTAATGGGTTTTGTTTTGGATAAAAAATTTTGTTAAATCTCAAAAAAGTTGGTCTAAACGGCATATATTTTCATAAAGATTTTAATTAAATTCTGCTAGATTTTCTGCTGGTGTAAATGGCCTATTAATTTTTGGTTTTTGAAATTGAATAAATTTCTTTTTATTAACATTTTTAGGTGGTTTTATTGTTTTGTTAATGCTACAAGTACTTTGCTCTACGTGTATATATTTTCAGGGAAATATGTTTGAGGTGGCGTATAGAGCAAATATGATTTTTTTTACAGTTAGAAAATATCACGTTACAGATTCGATCCGGAGATAAATATTTTTCCATAGAATTATCTTTTTAAAATAAATATGTGGTATAAAAATTAGAGATGTGCACGTGAGCGTTTTTCGACTCACGACACGCACGCTCACGCAGAAAAATATTTTACTCACGCACTTTCACGCACGAATGATATTGACAGTTTTCACTATCACGCACGCTCACGAACAAAATATTCTTACTCACGCACGAGTGATATTGAACATTTTCACGATCACGCACGCTCACGAAAAAGTATGTAATCCAATTTGAATCGTTTTTTGGGTTGAAAAATAGGTTTTTACACACACTTGTGTATGTTGTGTATGTACATTTGTGTGCACGTGTATATGTAAAATTTACATTGCACAGTGGGGACTTTTACAAAGTTGGCAATAAATCTGGAACTTCTAAACTACTGATTGGATTTATATGAAACTCCTAACATCCGTAGAGGAGGACTTAGGCTTTGTAACACATGTCATGACAGCCTTCTGGCTTGAGCTGGACATGAGTTACAGTGGGCCTGGGACTCAAAAAAACTTCCGAGGCTTGCAACTTTTTTAAAAATTATCCGATTTTTACCTGGCAAAACATTTTGACGTAAGAACTTCTTAAGAAATAATTTCCCAAGAATAAGATATTTTACTTAAGACAACAAAAATTTTTTTTGCCTTGACCTTTTTTAGTATTTCGCCTATTACTTTTTAATTCATTGTTGGATTTTAAGTTAAATTTTTGAAAAAATTTTATATAAAAATAGGGAAAAAAATTTATTAATATATTCATTCTTGAAATCGGGAAAAGGCTAAAAAATCCAAATTTTAAAATTTCCCTGAAAAAGGCATGTGTTTTTTTTTAAGTATCTTCATTATTTTCAGTTTTGTAAAAAACTTTGTTTAATACATTTTTAATTTTTTAATTACATAGCTCTAAAGACAATGCATTAAGAATGTGCTTAGAGCCAACTATTTTGTATTTTGGTCATGTACCCTACATTCAGCAATGTCCTAATATAGTAAATTTTAAAAATATTTTTGTGTTGAAGCGGTTATAAAAGGTTGTGACGGTAGATTTTGAAAGTTTCAACTATAAGATTTTATTATGTTCCTAGATAGTTTTAAAAAATTTTAACTAAAATTTAAGATGCCTTTCCATAAAAAAATATATTAAAATAGTTTTATTTTTCTATATTGGTATACATATTTGAATTTCATATGAGTCAGTTTGCTACTCCTGAAAAAATTATAACAATAGCCCAATTCACAATCTTGTGCAAATGGTCTTGCATCGTAGCATGCACAAAATGGTATCGAATATTTATACCGACTTATTCAGGAATGATATCTCGTGAGAGCGTGAGAATTCGTGCGTGATTATTAAAAATAGCTCACGCACGATCACTTACGAGTAATTTATTTTTAAGTCACGCTCACGCTCACGCACTCACGCGTGATTAGTTATATATTTGATCACGATCATGCGTGAGTCACGCGTGACACGATACAATCACGACATTTGCACATCTCTAATAAAAATCACAAAATTACAAAACTTGAACATCGATTTACTCAAAATGCATTTTCGGTATTCAGAAAACTTAAGCCCCCGGACCACGATATCATAGCAATGATAGAGGTTTGAAAATTTGTACGAACATGTGTTTGGTTGTAATGTGCAATATTTTAATTAAAATGCTATTTTGAATTTTTTATTACGAGTAGTTACGTGGTTTTGCATTTCAACTGACGATATTTCTTATTATGCTGAAAGGCGATTAAATATTATCTCAACTATGACAGAAAATTACTTGTAAAAATTCAAGAATTTATTTAGTTGTCTCCCTGTGCAATTATCTGCACAAATTGCCACCCGCTTCGTTACAGGTGGTCTCCATGGCTTGTGGTGTTCGTAATTTGCAACAGTTTTTTTTAGAGAAAAAGACTAATTGTTTCTTTCTATTATTAAACAAGAAATAGAGTACATATTATTATTTGGCTCAACAAAAATAATAAAAATAAATAGTGAAAGCATAATCCTCTTAACAAAATATCAAAAACAAAACAGCAAAATGAATGAAATGCAAAATGAAGTGTAAATATAAAAAAATATCAATTAAGAGATGTGCTTGCTTTTTGTTTTGGATAGGTCAAAATTTTCAAAAATTTTTTGTCTAACCATATGGTAAATGCGGGCGTTGAGTTGTTTGTTAAAGAAATAGGAAAAAAATAACGATCAAAAGCCAAAAACTGAAAGTGAAAAGAAGATGTTTAAATTTATTTGAAAGTGAATATAAATAAAAATATATTTAATTTCATATGAGTATAATGAATAACAATACCAATTTAGGATATATGATCAACATAGCAAGCAACATATTGTTGTTACTTAATATGTATTGGATTTATAACAAAAGTAAAATTGAAAAAAAATTACCTTGTGATTAATGACTTAGGTTAAAATGTAAACAAATTATCATTGATATTTATATGTATACACAGAAAAAAATATTCCTGCAATAAACAACTTTATTTGAAAACAAAATCAAAAATCATGTAAAAATGTATTTGAGTCAATTAAACTTTTGTTTCAAAATAAAATTTTCCTTCAATAAAAAACTTTATTTGAAAATAAAACCAAAAATCAATTAAAAATGTTTTTAACTCAATTAAACTTTTGTTAAAAAATTTAATTAATTACAAAGTTTAATTGACTCGATAACATATTTAATTGATTTTTTTGTCTTACTTTCACTTAAAGTTGTATACTGAAGGAGTATTTTATTTTTAAACAAAAGTTTAATTGACTTAAAATCGTTTTTAACTGGCTTTTGGATTTATTTGCAAATAAAATTGTTTATTGCAGGAATATTTTTTTCTGTGTAGAAAATATAAAAAAAGTTTCAAGTTAAATTGAAAGGTAGTTTTCCAGCATACGGAGTACTTACTGAATCGTAGCTTTTTCTTTAGGAATTTGTATCAATAAATTGTTAAGAGTAAGCAAGCAAAAAAAAAAAAAAATAAATAAAACCACACTAACCCTATAATGTTAAACTAATAAAGTTTCACTTGTTATTTTAATGGATTTATGCATATATGCATATATGAATGTTTAGTAAGAGTATTTTATTTTTATTCGCCTTATTGATATTAAAATATGCTTAACCCTAGACACATAACCTTCGTCGAAACGACGAACACCGGACGAAAAAATAGCTATTTCTTTTTAACACGTGCACCGATCGCCGCTAAATTTCTTGCCAACTTAGTCTTCGCTGAGCTTTTGCAGGAGACAACCAAACTCGGCGGGTAAGCACGTAATTATTGAGATATGATAAACTTGTTCGTCGCTTCGACGAGTGTTGGTGAGCATAAAGTTGATTTCTGCACACAATGCGCTTCAAAAAATTAATTTTATATATTTTTTTAAATGACAATAGTGTTATAGTTAAGTTTTGCCAAAGAGAAAAAGCCTTTTTTGTTTTGTTTATTTATATAAATTTTATAACAATGTGATCTCAAAAAAAAAGTGCTTTTTGGAAAAATGGATTATAATAAATATCCTTGTAACAGAATAGAAATATATAGTTGTATTTATTAACAAAGTACTTGCTAAAGGTATGTATGTATTGCAAGTACAAAAATATATATGTTTAGAACCGATATTATACGCCCCAAAACGTGCTCGTCGAAACGACGAATGGTTAGGTTTAGAAGGATACGTTCGAGGGTTATGTGTGCAGGGTTAAATATACCAAATAAACAAAATAGAAAAATGCCACCTAAAATGAAAAATTGATGCACTTTTCATATCAAAAGTTAGAAGATGAAAAATATAAAAAAAATGCCAGTGCAGCATGCTGGCAGTTGAATACTCTAATACATGATCGCATGTATAACATAACGACCACCCACACTTTGTTAAACTTTACAACAAAGTTGATGGGAAGGTATTCTCGTGTAACAATGCAACCGCATGTGGCGCTTTGACAGAGTCTGTAAACCTGCATATAACTAACATTTGAGCTAGTGAAACCGGATGCAAAAAATTAATTTAAAATGATGGATGTTTCAAAATAGATGGATGCCCCCAATACCAAGCAAAACTCAACATTAACTTTCTTGAATTCTAAGCTAAAATTTAAATATTTTCTTGGAGTACCTTCTCGTTCGCATACAATAAGTAGAAATGCAATAAAATTATACATACATATTTCTGTCTGTACTAGCAACTACATACTACCCACTATAGTTAAGGAAATCATTTTTACTTTTAACAAAACTACAATATAAAATGAACAATATCTTATGGCTTGTCTTTCCTGTATGTCTCTGCAGCTTGTGTGCATTTTTTTGTTGTTCCTCCTAAAACTCAGTGTCAATTTTACAAACATATCAAACGATAACATTTCTTTTCTTTTTTTTTTTGTTAATACAGAAGTATATCTCTTCAATTGCATATCGATACATGTGTTTTTTTTTCCATTTCTACTTTCAAGGTAGTTCATAACATACAAATGACCAAGTACGAAGGCGAATGCATAAGCTGAGTGCTATTAAAGTTAAAGGAAAACATTAAAAGAAAACAGCCATTTAGAGGAAATAAAATATAAGAAAAATCTACTTGTATAAATATTATCATATGGTAATTTTTCTTTTTTTTCCTGCGATTTCTATTTCGTTTGCTAAATATTATTATTTAGGTTTTTTTTCTTTTTAGGCTTACGCTACATGCAACTAAAATAGTTTAACAAAGCAAATAGGAAAAATATTTATCGCCAATTGAAAATAGTTGAAGATTGCAACAAGTGACCCATGAAATAAAAAAACTAATGAATACATATGGCTATTTCCACCAAAAAGTACACGGGCACCCATATATTAAAGGTTCTAGAAAACAATTTGTTTAATTATATTTTTACAATTTAGCTAATTTTAAAGCATTTTTCCCTAAATTTTATCCATTTCGAGATATTCGAGTGCAAAGTCACAAGAGCTCAACTTTTTCATTATTTCATACTACCTACACCCGGTGTGCTTCGCTACCCCCATTGTCTTTTCAATTTCATTTGTATTGATGTGAAACTGTTGCGCATTGGTGGTGCAATATGAAAATTGGATTTTGCCACGCCCCTCCGCCCGCAGACCGAAAATAAAAAATTAGATTTAACAGTGTCACCCGCCCGAATATTCTGAAGATTCCCTGAAAATTTCATCAAAATCGGCCCAGCCGTTTTGGAGTGCATACGTTACATACATACATACACACATCCTCTTTTATATATATATATATATATATATATATATATATATATATATATATATATATATATATATATGTACATAGATTTCTTTTGCACATTTCTTAACGAGAGGATTATCCTTTAACATTTGCTCCCTCAAATTTTTCTGAGGTTACAAAGAGTCAAGAAAGAATTCAAAGAATGCAGAAACTAAGCGATTGCAAATAAATATTAATATTTGCTTTGCAAAAACACATATTTCGATGTCACATGCGACTTTTGAAAACAACCTTTTTTTATCATTAAGTCGTAAGTAAATGCAGAAAGCTCATAAAATTTTCAGTACAAACACAGATAATCATCGCAATTAGAATAAAAAAAGTCCTCATGAAGAATATAAAGATTTGTGCTCGTGGTACTTGTTGGTCACGTGTGACATCGTAAATGTTAAATTAAAAAAAAGCAATGTGAGTCCGATCACAGAGGAGATGTGTAAACATCTAGTAATGAAATTTTTTTTAAGTTGGAAGTACTTATGCTTTTAGTATCTTTTTTTAAATTAATTAATTAAAAGTATCAAAACTTTCAATACTGTAAATACATATGAATTTGTTGGTTTTTGTTTGTTTTATTAAACTTATTTGGTTAGTAAATGGGCACACTGCAGCATATGTATATGTACTGCATTCAAAATTGCAGTAAGCATTAAATTTACTGATTACTAAAAAAAATTCAGTAAATTTTTACTGCTAATGAAATTTAATTTGCATTATCAGTAAAATCGTAGGGCCGTAATCATAATAAAATTGTAGCAAGTGGCAAAGTTTTTTCATTCAAATTTTGAAACTTTTGTATGAAAAACATTTAGCCACTTGGTAGAATTTCATTATGAATACGGGCATTACTGATTACTGAAAATTAAATGCACCTCATCATATAACAAATCATTTAGGCAATTTATAAAAATTGTAGAAAAAAATTTTAGTAATCAGTAAAAATTTACTTGTTAAATATTTTTTATTGTTTTTACTGACACTTTAGTGGTACTGCAGTGCTCATCTATGGTAAATGCCTTTACTTTTACTTTTTAATTTTTAATTCCTGTTTTTCATCGTTTAGTTGTTCCTGTTCCTGTTGTTGTGTACGCATTGCAATTAAAATAAATTCAGTAAAGTGCGACTTTGACTCGCGCACATTCGGTTTTGATAATTTTTTTTTTTGATTTAGCTTTCTTCCCTTTTTAAATTTTTTCAGTTTAAAGGATTTTTTTTCAGTTTTATCGCTTTTTTGTCGTTTTGCGTTTTTTTTTTCTCTTTTTGGGTTTTTTTAATTTTCGCAATTTTTTTCATTTTGGCGATTTTTTAATTTTGGCGATTTTTTTCTGTTTTTTTTCATTTTGGCGATTTTTTTCTGTTTTTGGGGTTTTTTCATTTTGGCGATTTTTTTCATTTTGGCAACTTTTTTCTGTTTTTGGGGTTTTTTATTTAGGCGATTTTTTCATATTGGCAATTTTTTCATTTTGGCGATTTTTTCTTTTAAGGGTTTTTTTTAATTTTGGCGATTTTTTTATGTTTTTAAGGGTTTTTTTCATTTTGGCGATTTTTTTCTGTTTTTGGGGTTTTTTTATTTAGGCAATTTTTTCATTTTGGCGATTTTTTCATATTGGCGATTTTTTTTGTTTAAGGATTTTTTTCATTTTGGCGATATTTCCGGTTTTTCGCGATTTATTTTAGTCCTAGAGATTTTTTTTAATTTGGTGCTTTTTTCGTTTCGGCGATTTTTTTATATTTGGCGATTTAAAATTTTTTTGATTTTTTAGTTTTACCGTTTTTGAAAATTTCAAGAGTTTTGCTCTTACGGTTTCCAAGATACAGCAAGTTGTCAAAATTACAAAGTCAAAATTGCATTAACTGATGGAACACCCATTGATTTAAATTTTTTAAATTTAGTGTTAATTGTTGTAGTCTGTATAAAAATACACTAACTTTTAAAATTTCAAGTGTATATATGTACATACAATTGTATGTATATTATATGGGATTTTTACATTTTTCGTTCCTCGTTTTGGAACACCCTTTAGTTTCTAACTCTCATGTATTTGTTGTTGTAGTGGCCAAATGTCTACATATTGTGTCCAAATTTCAAGTCCGTAGCTCTTACGGTTCATTTTCACCGTCAGCTTCGAGCCGGTCGACTTGTTTCTCTGCTTGGTATTGCTTCTTTCAAACACTAATACACTCATACATAGCTCACACCGATTTGACAATGCAAAGAAATCCCAGCAAAGAAATCTCAGCAAAGAAATCAAAGTCAAAAGATTTTTACCCCCTAGCGTATAGATGTTTACACATAAAAAATCAGATACAATAAATAAAGATGAGCCAAAACTGCAAAAAAAGAGAATTGCAAATGATGGACTTTTATCTCCATAAGCATATATTAAAAAATTCAGTGAAGTGCGACTTTGACTTGCGCACGAAGGGTTCCGTACGGGCACTAGATATGTAATAATCAGGGATAGGAGTTTCATGCAAATGCATGTTTTTTCCCTTAAACCTGATATTGGAAAGAATGAAATATCTTTACGAAACATTTAATTTGAGTGAAAATGGCATCGATTTGTTGGTGCATATTTGTGCATATTATGTTGAAAATGCATATTTTTGCATAATTTGATCATATGTACATATATGCATATTTTTGTCTCATAATTTGATATAATTACATGGTTTTGTGTGATATTTGGTCAAAAGTTCAAGCTTCAAAAAAAAAAAAAATTATTGACAAATTATTAATGCAAGACTGTTTTATTGGCAAATTCATTCGTTTGCATTGTTTTAGAATTGTAGAAGGTATGTACAACCACACACATCCCCTACCAAATATAATAAAAATTCTATATATATGATTTGAACAGGCTAAAGTTCGTATCGCTTTTTAAGCCAAATTATATTATTAATAATTATCACATGTAATTTGGCTTAAAAAGCGATACGAACTTTAGCTTATTCAAATCATATACATATATAGAAACAAATGAAGTTCCAAAAATAATAATTAAGTTAACTATAATAAAAATTGTCATTTTGATGATTTCAAGAGGAAATCGTCTGCTATTAAAGCCGTAAGTGATTAAACAATTCTGCGGAAACTTGATATTGTTTTTAATAATGACAGATTTAAAAAAAAATCTAAGAGCTAGTATACAATTCATTGTAATGGTTGAGTTAACTAAATATGCCACATTATATAAGAATAATTATTTAAATTTGAGGCTTTGTTCAATGCACAAAAGCTTTCTAAAAACAAACTGATAGAACTTCATATTCAAAAGTATAAAAAAATATAATTTTTAAATGAAAATAAATAAATAACAACACTTCTTTTTCTATTTACGTTTCGCTCCCTTACTGCAATATAAATATATCTCGAAAAACTCGTGTGTGGAGCTAATAAGGCAGAAATAATTGTTATATCATTTATAATCTGGCACCTCTTGAGAAAATAAAATATTTTTGTATCTTCAATTAGTTGTATGTGAATTTAAAACTTTATTTTTGAACAAAAAATTTTTAAAATATGTGATTATCTTATTGTTTTTAGTGCAGATTTTGCATTTTTAATGTCATATTTTAAGCGCCTAAAACACCTTTTTTAAGTGCATGAAATCCTTGTACCTGGTAATAATTCCCAAATCACACTGTACAAGTCTTATTGCTAAGCTGATTTGTTTCAGGGAGAGAGAGACGAGGGGAACAGCAACGTTTCTTTTCCCCCCGTCTCTCTCTCTCTCTCTCCTAATAAACTAATCAGCTTAGCAATAAGACTTGCATAGTGTAAATAGGGACTAATATACATATGAACTTTAGCCTATATAATACATATTTTGGGCATTTTTTCGTTTTTGGGATTTTTTCGGTTTTGAATACTTTTTTTTTTGGTTTCGGCGTTTTTATTGCTTTTTTTCGGTTTTGGCGATTTTTTTATGTTCTGGAGCTATTTTTTGGGTTTGGTGGTTTTTTTTGTGGTTTTGGCGCTTTTTTCTCGTTTTGTTAATATTTTCTCTTTTTGGCGTTATTCTTTTAATTTTGGCGATTTTTTTCATTTTGACAATTTTTTTTTCATTTTGGCGATTTTTTTTTCATTTTGCCGATTTGTTCGGTTATTGGCGATTTATTTTAGTTTTAGAAATACTTCTTCAGTTTGGCGATTTTTTTCAGTTTGGCTATTTTTTAATTTTAGGTTTTTTTAGTTTTACCGTTTTTGAAAATTTCAACAGTTTTCCTTTTACGGTTTCCTAGATACAGATTTTTTCGCTGCTCGTTTTGGAACATCCTTTAATTTTTTACTCTCATGTATTTGTTGTTGTAGCTGCTACACACTCTGTCCAAATTTCAAGTCCGTAGCTCGTACGGTTCTCGAGAAAATAGCCTGTGACGGACAGCGTAGCGAAAACAATAGGGCTCCTTTTCATCTTTGGTGTAAGGAACCCTCAAAAACAAGAAAAGAAAGAAAAAGTTAAGCAGCCACGAAATGCATTTGGGCTTGCTTAACCAACAACAAACAAACTTCTTAGTTTTTGGTTTAATCACCATTATTCCAGTTGGCGACATTGACGTCACTTTGACACAATACCAGAAAATTGGGGCTTCTTTACACGCTCTCGAAAACAATTTTGTGCTACTGACAATCTATTTCCGTTCCCTAAGGTCTAGAAAATAGCATAAATCTGTCAACAGAAGTCAGTTGATTTCGACTACGAACACACTAGCCTCAATTTTTTGGTATTGTGTTAAAGTGACGTCTGGAATAAGGGAAAATAAAAAAAAAACAATGAAAGAAAGGCAACAGAAATTTCGTATTTCCTACACACACAAAAAAAAAACAAAAATAAAAGCATCAACAACATAAGACTACTAAGGCATTGAAGAAAGAAGTCTTATGATATGATATAATATTATGAATTCTGGAAGGTGTTCAGAACCCTACAAGTACACCCAATTCAGATTATTATAACAACTGTTAATAAAGAATAATTTAACCAGTGATGCCATAACTCCTCCACCAAAAATGGCTAAATGTAGACAAAAAAATGGCTAAAAACTAGCTGAAAAATGGCTAAGCAAAATCGAATGCAAAAATCATGAAAAAACAAGAAGGTATTTCATATATTGTTTTTTAAGCAAATCGGGTACTTTTTTTAAGTAAATAAAAACAATAAATTTAAGTAATAAATAATATAATTATTTTTCAGGTAATAAAAAAACTGCCCATTAGAGTGGTTCGATTTTCGACTTTTTTCGAATTCAATGCTCTACCACACCATAACCTCTTGAGGACATATAATAGAGCCCAAAAAACCATAGAAGCAGTAATATTAGTGAAATTTCACTTTTCGCCAGAGCCTCAAAGTTTTTCAAAAATGTCCAATAGGCAAAATTTCGATGATTTTAATGTCACGTTTTCTGCATGGGCAAGCGTTATACAATATTAAAACAAGTATAAAACTACATAAAATTCATATTTTAAACAAAATAAATCTTTATTTTAGTCGAAACCTGCCGACAAAATTTTTCACTGAAAATCATCTTTTTTTACCACTTTTTTGTAAAGAATTTTTATGGCTTGTCGGCAGGTTTCGACTAAAATAAAGATTTATTTTGTTTGAAATATGAATTTTATGTAGTTTTATACTTGTTTTAATATTGTATAACGCTTGCCCATTCAGAAAACGTGGCATTAAAATCATAGAAATTTTGCCTATTTTTGGAAATTTTTGAAAAACTGTGAGGCTCTGGCGAAAAGTGAAATTTCGCTAATATTACTGCTTCTATGGTTTTTTGGGCTCTATTATATGTCCTCCAGAGGTTATGGTCTGGTAGAGCATTGAATTCGAAAAAAGTCGAAAATCGAACCACTCTACTGCCCATATAGTGCAAACTTACAATACTTGCATTACGCCTTCTATTCATTTGTACATTCTGCTATTAAGTCTTTAAATTTTTGGGATACTAATCCATTTCTAGGGAAATTTTTGTTTATACTTTTTATTAACTTTCTATATTTTTTAAACTTTCATTTAAACTTTTATTTTTCTTGATATTTTCACTCGTGTAAAACAAATATGACCCTTGTTTGATTGATATCATAAACCACCAATTACAGTGAAATCTCTCATAACCGGACACTCACGGTCGCCCTGTTTTTGTCTGTTTATTAGAGGTGTCCGCTTATGAGAGAGTTACAAATTTTTTGGATTTCATTGTAGTTGGAAAATTATTTTAAGAGTTGACTTCTTCAAATTAGATTGTTGGGTTTCAAATGACTTTCAATGATTTTATTTGTTGGAAGACAACAAAAAAAAAACTTTATATCTTCACAAGTTCGTGCACCGCATAATTTTCCTTTTTCAAACTCGTTTAAAATATATATTTTTTTCTGTAATTGATAAAAACAATTTTTTGACTGCCATTTTGAGACACCAGCTAAGCATACAACTTCTTCATATAAACAGCAATTTCTTTGCGTCTCCAACGAATCAATATTTACATATGCGTTAACCAGGGAACCAGCAATATCATTGACACTAATATAAATATGAATCAGAGTTGAATAAAGAGAGAACTACTATTTAAATGCAACTCTTGTTGCCGTGTTTCACCGCTTCTGTGCTTTTATGAGAGTGTCCGGTTATGGAAGTGCATTTTGTATGGAAAAACTAATGAACTTGTTGGATCTACAAAAATTGTCCGGTTATGAGAGGTTTCACTGTAGACCCGACAACTTATAAACACCTTGCAACGATTATAAGAATGCAGTAGCAAATCTTATTGTTACCAATTGAGCCATCTCATCTCTTTCATATAAGCGCTTTTAGACTGCTGCAACAAAAATGGCAAGTTTGAACCGGGATTTATAGATATTAATGCGAAAACAATAACGTATTACTCTGTTGTGTGTGTGTTTTTTTTTTTTTTTTTTTGTAGTTAATTAATGTTTCCATGTTCCGAGTTTAAATTTTTTGTGAAAAATCACAAAAAATTTCATGTTTGGAAAAATAGCTAAAAAATAGCTAGATTAAAATAAAAATGGCTAAAAAAATAGCTAATAGCTAAACTCACTTTTCTTCCGGCTAAATGGGATGAAAAATGGCTAAATTTAACTAGAAAATTGCTAAATTGGCATCACTGAATTTAACACAAGTGCAAATTTTATTTAAGTTGCATCATTGAACTCTAATATACACAAATTTTTCAAAGATAGAAAGATAAAAAAAAAAATTAAAATTTGTTTGTATGATAAAATGTATGTTTAAAAGAAAAATACAATTTCCATAACTATTGAACAGTAAGTAGTCTTATACCACAAAGAAATAATACGAGTAAATCCTAATTTTTTGTATGAGAATATTTCTTTTGACTTGCCATGAAAAGAGATTACAATTTTCTAGTTTAGCCTTAAACCTGGAGTTTTAGCTACTGGTTGCTTTATTATTGTATATTTTAATTTTAATATTCACTTACAAAAGGAAATATATATTTTTTTTTGTTTTGTTTCTATTGCAGTAGGTGTGGTCCTTCTATCATCTTTAAGAGCACTTGTTTTTTATTGTGGTTGCTAATGTTATGATCATCTTACTTACCATGTTGCTGATCAATACGCCTTCTTTATATATATATATATGTATATTTTACTCCTCTATTTAAAGTTTCTTTAACTCCTGTCGTGAGTTAAATGCTTGTTGATGTTTTCTTTTTTTTCATCATATTTTTTACCTTTGTTGGCTGACTTTCATTTAGCCATAAAATGACTGATGATTTCCGCGTTAATCTGCTTTGGATTTACGATTGGATGTAATTTTTCTTAAAGGTTTTCATTTGAAGACTCTTAGTAATTTATGAAAAGATTGCTTGCTACTGGTTTTGAATGGTTTCATTTCAAGGAGGGCGTGTTTGGAGTTTAGGCAATATTTGACTTAAGCATAAAGATTTTCACAGAGTAAGCTACTACTGTGTTTTAGCAGCATTTGAATGAAATAGAAATGAAATCTTTGCTTTTGACAGTTTTGACAGTTTTATTGCTACTGTAATTGAGATGATAATAAATGAAATTTAAATGCACTGATTTACTGCTGATATTTTGATTAAATTGCCTAGTAAGCATCAAGTATGTGTCTTAAGTCTTTTGTTTTGCTTACCGAAAAGAAGCACATGCACACGTACACACATCCATATAAATATAAACATTTATGGCCGTTAAATTTTTCGAAATAGGAAAATCATATGATTACACTTATTTAGGATTCTGTACACCAAAGGTGAAAAAGAGACTTACTGGTTTCGCTACGATGTTCGTCTGTCTGCCACAGGCTGTTTTCTCGAAAACCGCAAGAGCTACGGACCTGAAATGTTCACAGAATATTTACAACAACAAATATATGACAGTTAAAAGTCAAAGGGTGTTCCAAAACCAGCAACCGGATTTTAACATTTTGAAATCCTAAGTAATATACAGACAATTACATATAAACACATGAAGTTTTCAAAGTTAGTTTTTTTTATGCAGACTACTCCAATTAAAATTGAAATTTAAAAAATTAAAAATTAAAGGGTATTCCATCACTTAATGTAATTTTGACTATGTAATATTGACAACTTGCTGTATCTTGGAAACCGTAAGAAGTAAGTAAACTTTTAAACCAAAAAATCCACAAACAAGAAAAATCGCCGAAATGAAAAAAACGTCAAAATAAAATCGCCTAAACTAAAAATGCCAAAACAAAAGAAATTTTCTAGAGATAAAATAAATTGCCAAAAACCGAAAAAATCGCCAAAATAAAAAAAAAATTCTAACACCAAAATAAATCGCCAAATTCGAAAAAATCGCCCAAATGAAAAAAATCGCCAAAATGAAAAAAACGCCAAAAATCGAAAAAAATCGCCAAAATGCGAAAAAGGCGCCAGAACCAAAATAATTGTTTATATGAAAAAAAAAATCGCCAAAATGAAAAAAAATTGCCAAATTGAAAAAACGACAAAAAACGAAAAAAATCGCCAAAATGAAAAAAACGCCAAAAATCGAAAAAAATCGCCAAAATGCGAAAAAGGCGCCAGAACCAAAATAATTGTTTATATGAAAAAAAAAATCGCCAAAATGAAAAAAAATTGCCAAATTGAAAACACGACAAAAACCGAAAAAAATCGCCAAAATGAAAAAAACGCCAAAAATCGAAAAAAATCGCCAAAATGCGAAAAAGGCGCCAGAACCAAAATAATTGTTTATATGAAAAAAAAATCGCCAAAATGAAAAAAAAATTGCCAAATTGAAAAAACGACAAAAACCGAAAAAAATCGCCAAAACGCGAAAAAGGCGCCAAAACTAAAAAAAATCGCCCAAATGAAAAAAAAATGCCAAAATGAAAAAAATCTCCAAAATAAATAAAAAGAAATCGCCAAATTGAAAAAACGCCAAAAACCAAAAAAAAAATGCTAAAACTACATATTATATAGCTGAAGTTTGTATTAAATTACATACCTAGTGTTCGTACGGAACCCTTCGTGCGCGAGTCAGAGTCGCAAGTTACTGAATTTATTTAATTGAAAAAAACCAAAAAAAAATTTCAATTAAAATGGATGAGTTAATAATACAATTTCCGTGATTGGTTGAAAACTAATTAATTTTTTCACTGAATCTTTCTATTTTCTAATTGAATCTTGTTTTTACTTTTTTCTGTGTAGTTTGGAAGCATTTTGATTAATATAGAGAAGATAAATCTGTGGCAAAGAGAAATAAGTGCTTAAGTCGAGATAAGCTGATTTTGGGTTAATGGTACCTCCATAATCTGCATATTCAAAGGTACCCCTGCTCAAAATCTCAATTAATTTGTGGAGTTTTTGAGGAAGTTATGGCACTATGATTTGCAGCTTATCTTTTTTTTAGACTTATAATTTCATTTGGAATAATGGCTTAAGAAGTTAGGTTATAGTTTGGTATACATATTTAAACTTAAACAATAAAATATGACTTAAGCACTTTTTCCTTATTGACACAGAAATAATCAGGGCATTTATAAATAAAGAACAATTTCAAGCAATAGCAAGTACTGGGAAAAACAAAAAAAAAAAAATCTAACTGGAAAAGTTAGAAATCTCATGCGGATTTTTTTTGCATCCGGCCCGAGTACAGATTCAACAATAAAATTGAGAGTTTAAAATGTTTTCTGAAATCATTGGACCAGAAGTCATTTGATATTTTTTTAATATAAAAATATTTAATTAGACAACATAACTATCGAGCTATTTCGATATGAAAAATTGCTAAAGATCCATTATTCTTCGCATACCTTTAACTTGTCTCTTTAAAATTTTGATAAATGATACTGTGTCACGCCTTTGGTGGCACATGGTTTTTCCAATACACAAAATTTTCTCATGCTTAAGCCACACATTCATATTTCCAAATAAGTTTAGGAATTCAAAGACACAACACACACTCATACATGCCGTCCAATATATACCAGAGGGCTGCGTAAACAGCCTTGAAATGCAAATACGTCTTGTTCTTGAAATATATTGTCGTAGCATGTATTATACTAAACCAAATGATGTCGTTTAATAAGCGAAGCACGATGGATGTATTGATGTTCGTGTATATGAGTGTTTACATACGATGACGCAAAGACTTCTTATTCATAACAAACACTCAAAAGAAGTAGCGTTGATGCGTGTATGGTTGTTATTTTGCATATTGTACGTTTGAGTGTGTGTAAGATGTAGATGGTAAGATATTATGTGTTTAAGGGTGGTATTTTAAAGCAAGCGCACATAACTAATGTCAATGCATATGTGTGTTTTCGTATGTGCGTAGAAAATACAAGATCATACACCAGTGATGCGATTAGGATACGAAAGATACATTTTTCGTATCTTTTGATAACTTGACGTACCATGTCTAATCCTGAAATTTTTCGTATCTTTTGAGTCTGCACGCAAAATTTACAGAAATAAAATATTACACTTTCAGTCTCTGACAAGGTTTGTTAAAGTTATCAATTTCGTTAACAGTGGCAACTAAATACAAAAATAACATGTATTTTGTTGTTAACTTTTCTAAGTTCTTCTGTCGTTTGCTTATTCTTGTTTATGTATGTTAAGATGAAATTTTAGAACAAAACAATATCCATCTTTATAGTGTTTTCACACCTAAAGTTAAAACCTGGGTTTAACGTTAAAACCATAGACAGCTGATTTTGCGTTCACATTGCAGGTTTGATATATTTAGGTTTTAACTCACAGACTGTCTAATAACTTTATTCCAAATAAAATAAATCTCGTGTAGAAATACGTGTATTTGTTCACAGAAAAATGTATTCACCAATTAATATTTTCAAGTAAAAATTTAATTCATTCAATTAAATTTTTAATTGTATTAATTAATTTGAGTGGAAAAACTTAATTGATATTATCAAATAGTTTATAGGTGAAAATATAATTAATTTTTTAATTGATGTTACAAATATGTTAATGAATATTACAAAATCATTCATATTACTTTTTTGCGTGATCCTGTTTTTTTTTTGCTTTTTATAACATTTATTTTGGTTCATGTGAAAAACTCAGAAATTGCACAATACGCTTTAAAATATAAATTGTTTTATATTTTGTAAATAAATATTTTAAAATTAAGGAATTACTTATATAAAAAGAAGAAGTGCTTGGAAATAAAGCTATAATATATAAAAAACGCATAAATACATTACAAGCTAAACGAGTTTTGTAGGCAGACGGATGTCAGTCATATGGTCTTTTTTCACTTTCCAGATGATACTTTTTTTGTTATTATTGTTGTTGCATCAATATTTAAGTTGAAAATCTCTCAATCGTTATGTATTTTTATACACTAGCATAAACATTATCATCTGCTTCCAGCCACTTTAACTTGACAGCACTGAACTTAGCACAGCGAAAACAAAACTGCGTTTCATAAAACCAACTAAAAACTAATTCGAAAATGGTTTTAAGTCCAAAAATGGTTTTAAGTTGATTTTAACAAAATCATTTTGTATGGTTAAATCAGGATTTAGCAGTTGGTTTTAACGTGTGGTGGTCTAATGTAGACCACCGGGCTATTCTAGTGTTAATAAATTTAAACGTTAAAATTGGATTTTCAAATTTTTTTCAAAGTGTATCTTTTTGAGAAAAAATTTACCTTTCTCGAAATTTCACTGGCAACACTGTCATACACACAACAGTCTTTGTGTATGCACAGCATGCCATTTGTATACGCTCCCATGCGTATGAAGAAGCAATTATCACAAATTCTTCCGTTACGAAGTATTTTTTTCTTTACTTCTATACCTGAAATAACTGAAACAAACTTCTTCCACACACCGTGTTGTTTAGCGTTTGTTTTAGAAGACTTCGATGTAGTAAAGCATTTGAAAAATTCCTCATGTCTTAAAAGTTCTTGTAAGTGGTCTTGTGCAGGGGTCTTATATAAGCCAAACAAAATATTCACACGTTAACAAAGATATCTAAATAAACAATACAGAACCCAAAGAACCAAAGACAACATACAAATAAAAAATACAAATATACGACAATAGTTAATAGAGACCATGTAAACGTTTTGTTTTCAATACGATTCAATAATAACAATACTCTAGTGTTAAGCCATGGCAACAGGTTTCATTTTTTTTTTTTTTTTTTTTTTTTTTTTTTTTGTAAAATTGCTGCTACTTGTTGCTGTTGTATGTGTTATTTGGTCAAAGTGACAGGTAATTTTTGTTTTCAAATACTTGTGTTACGCTGAAAAAAAATAATGTTCTTTTGTTATCGCTAAAAAAAAGAGACGTTTATGGAATTTTGTTCTTGGGATTTTGGTGATAAATTAAAACACTGTATAAATCTTTTTTGCAATTATCTAGAAGTTTTTGTGTAAAATAATGCTGCTTTCTAGTATTTCCTTTTTTTTTTTGATAAGTATTGAATCTTTTATTTCATAAAGTAACATGGGGGTTTTGTTCTGTGCCAATAAAGGCATCAAATTCTTAATTTTGATGAAGTGATTTATATATCTTTGGTTTCATTTTCTTTTGAATTATAACAAACAATTGCGAAAAATATATAAAGACCATGTGTGTGGTCAATTTCTTTAAAATATTGTGTAGATAAAGCAATTAATGGAAAGATTGTTATTAATGAATTTGTGCTGAATTTTTGTGAAAAAAAAATTTTTTACGGTTATATTATTTTGAATTTTTTTTGTTGTTGCTTAAAAAACGTCTTTCTGCTTAATGTACTCGTTAGTAGACTTTATGTAAAAAATGTTTGATAACAACAAAAAAAAAAAAATCCGCATGTTTATAGAAAAACTGTCATAATGTTATTGAGAATTAGATACATAAATATAATAATACAAAAAGCCTCACACAAACAAATTTTACAACAAACAACATTATTCGATTCTAAACCCGTTTTTTAATTATATGTAAAGGGTAGTTAAATTTTAGAGGAAGATGTTGAATGTGAACCACACCTAAACGTTAAGCTTTTTTCTGCATTTCATTTGACATTTATCAATTTCAGCTTAACTAAATTGGAACCATGGAAAGATATACAATCGAGGAAGGCGTTAAAGTTATTCAGGCTTATTATGGAAATGGGCTTTCAAATCAAAATGCATATCATGCACTACGTGATTTTTTCAAAAAATCGTGGCACAATTGGAGAAAATTGGGTCTGTAGGAGATGTGAAAACACCAGTCCATGCTCGTACAGCTCGTACTGCAGAAAATATTGCTGCTGTTCTCAATAGTGTGGCTGAAGAGGCGTCCACCACAACTCGTCGTCGTGCTCAAAAAATGCACCCATCATTTTGAAAATTATGCATAAAGACTTGCATTAAGAACTAAAGCCTCTTGACCATTCCTAACGTCGTCAATGGTCAGAATGGTGGCAAGAAATGGCAACAGTGGATGACAAATTTTCGAAGAAAATCATCTTCAGTGATTCAGGCACATTTTCACCTCAGTGGATTCGTCAATAAGCAGAATTGCCGCATTTGGGCGAATGATAATCCAAGAAAGATTGTCAAAAAACAAATGCACCCACAAAGAATGACTATTTGGTGCGGTTTATGGGCTGGCGGTATTATCGGGCCGTATTTTTTCCAAAATGAGGCCGGTCAGACAAGGTGTTCGCTACCGCGAAATTATAACGAACTTTCTATGGCCCGAATTGGAAGATATGGATGTGGACGATATGTGGTTTGCCACACAGCTAACGAAACATTGGCTCTTTTGCGCAACAAATTTAATGGCTGTGTTATCTCACGTGGTGGCGATGTCTATTGACCGCCAATATCATGTGGTTTCTTTCTTTGGGGTTATTTGAAAGAAAATATGTACATCGATAAGCCAGCAACAATTCAAGAGCTAAAGGATCACCATCGGATAGAGGTGTGCCACCGAGATCGTGGCGGCCATTTGGCCGATATTTTGTTCCATAAATAATTAAACCATACCATATTATCATAATAAAAAGAAATGACAAAATAAGTTAAGGATTTATTGGGATTGTTAGCCAAATTATTATTTTACTTATACAGTAAAATTTTTTATTAAAAATACATTGAAATTGATTAGGGTGGGGGGGGGGAGCTTTAGCTGGATCCTATGCGCATTTCTGAGAAACTTTGGGTAAAGGTTCCCTGATGATCTGCATTAGCAACAGTGAAATGCGCATAGGATCCAGCTAAACCCCTCAATAATCAATTTCAATGTATTTTTAATAAAAAAAAATATTTTACTTAATAAGTAAAATATTAATTTGGGATTATTAGTGCGTTTAAAAATTTTAAACTTAAATTGTAACAATTCCCATAAAAAACACTAATTATTAACTTGACTGCACCCGGTCAAAAAAATACTTGTGTGGCAACACTCTATTCTTAAATAGCTGTTGTTGTTATTTACATTTATTTTCTTTTACATACTCTTACGACTACAATTTGAAGCTGAAAAAAGTCAGCCAATGTAGCAATAGTAAAGTAAGAAAATAAAAAACATGTTGATTATTGAGTTCTTGTTTCAACTTTGTTATTTGTTATTGAGCTTCTCATTTGTTTAAATGAAAGTTTATAATATAATAACTCTAGTTGTTCTAAGAAGCTTTGGGTAAAGGTTCCCTGATGATCTGCATTAGCAACAGTGAAATGCGCATAGGATCCAGCTAAACCCCTCAATAATCAATTTCAATGTATTTTAAATAAAAAAAATATTTTACTTAATAAGTAAAATATTAATTTGGGATTATTAGTGCGTTTATAAATTTTAAACTTAAATTGTAACAATTCCCATAAAAAACACTAATACAAAATAAAGTTGAATTTTATTTGTCAGCTCAATAAATAGCAAAACTAAAATAATTTTATAAAAAATGAATGAGATTAGCCGGAGGAATTTTCCCGTCTCTTTATGAAAAGCAAAATATTTAAATATTTTGGTTTTAGTGGCGTATCATTTACTATCGATAGTGAATAAAAAATATCATTTGTTTTCAAGTATTAATCGATGGCAGAATTAAAACATCGATAGTCACAAAATAAATTAAACATCAATAGTATCGACAATCTATCGATAATCTTCCACCCCTAATACGAATAGCTAATTTTAAAAAATGTTCAGGCTGAAATTTGCATCAGCTGCCACAATACAAAGTGGACCTAACACTAGAATGCGGAGTAGCGACCTTCGAAAGCAGCATGTCGTTCTGTTCTGCTAGTATTTGTCAGAATATTTATAATTGTATTTAATATTATTCCTTAAAAATATAATATTTAAGTTGGCTTTTTCATATACGTATCTTAGTTTAATTAAACCAAACAAAAAAAATTTTTAGTATATTTTTATATAATTATGCAAGAATTATTATTAATTAAATATTTGTTTTTTGGTTGAGTTTCTTTTTATTAACAAATTTATCATATACTAAAGCTGAAGTTGCAATCGAACTTTAAGGTCACATAACAATTTCTCTTTTAACTTATATAATCCTTAACTTATTCATCCTTCTAAGACAGAAAAATTAAAACTTAGCTAACACAAACAAAAAAAAAACATTTTATTTCCCTATTTGTCTAAGTTATAGTAACTTTTACTGTTGGTAATAAAACCAACTTGAGCAGAAAAGCTAACAAGAGCAACAACAACAGCTTTTAGACAATACACTTTAACTGTTAAACTTTTTAAGTTTGATACAATTGCAGGTGCAGCTTTTAGACATTTGAACGTAAGTTGGTATGTCTATTTGTTAGTACGAATATGCATTTGCTTGTAGCCTTTATTTATTTATATTTCTATTTTTATTTTTTTATTTTTATTTTTGCAATAACACCGAAAAAGTTTATCATGTAGCGTAGCGTATGTTCATGCTCTTGTACGATTGACTGTGTGGTAAGAGTCTGTCTGCATGTTTGTGCATATCTTAAAGTTGAGCATTACACACGCATTTCAAATGCAAGCAATAAAAAATGGCAATACAAGAAGGCAACAAAAAAGATAGTAAGTAGAAAAAAAACGAACAAACAAACAAAATAATACAAATGTTATTGTTAGCCATCATGTTAGTTGCCAATTGAACAAATGTCGCACATAAACAACACTAACAATAATATAAAGAGTTGAAATGTGAAGAGTCTTATATGGATAAAACTTTGAAACTTATTTCGATATTTGTAGGCTTGTACATATGTGCAATTGTACTTTTCGAAAATTGCCTATTTTCTGCATACAAAAAAAAAAAACTTATTGTTTACAAATGTTAAGCCAAAATCGCATTGTTTGTCCAAGCAAAGAGGATCTAGTTATAAACATATTGTTAGTCATCGCTGGTGTGTATGATCTTTAGCGATATTAGGTTTATTATAATTCATTAAAAAAAAAATTAAATAAAATTAAAATTAGTAGGGAAAAGTTAAAAAAAGTTAATTATTTGGCCCTAGTACCAATTAAGCAGAGATTTTAATTTTATTTTAAATTTTGAACGAAGGAATGTTAATTTAGAATAAATTCAGTGAAGTGCGACTTTGACCCGCGCACGAAGGGTTCCGTACGGATGCTAAATATGTAATTCAATACGAACTTTAGCCTATATAATAAATAGTTTTGGCTTTTTTTTCGTTTTTGGATTTTTTCGGTTTTGAGCATTTTTTAGTTTTTTCGGTTTTTGCCGCTTTTTTAGTTTTGACACTTTTTTTCCATATTTTATAAATTTTTTCGGTTTTTGGCGTTTTTTTTATTTTTTTCATTTTTCGATTTTTTTCAATTTGGTGATTGTTTTCATTTTGGCGATTTTTTTTATTTTGGCGATTTTTTAGTTGTGGCGTTTTTTTCGCGTTTTGGCGATTTTTTTGGTTTTTGACGTTTTTTCATTTTGGCGATTTTTTCATTCTGGCGATTTTTTTCATTCAGGCGATTTTTTGTTTTGGCGATTTTTTCGTTTTTTGGATTTTTTTTAATTTTGGTGATTTTTTCAATTTGGTGATTTTTTTTTTAATTTTGGCGATTTTTTCATTTTGGCAATTTTTTTTCATTTGGGCGATTTTTTAGTTTTGGCGCCTTTTTCGCGTTTTGACGGTTTTTTTCGGTTTTTGACGTTTTTTATTTTTCATTTTGGCAATTTTTTCAATTTGGCAATTTTTTTAATTTTTGGCGATTTTTTAATTTTGTCGAGTTTTTTTTGGTTTTGCCGATTTATTTTGGTTTGGCGATTTTATGATTTTCGGATTTTTTTAATTTGACCTTTGAATACAATTGTGGGCAATTGCATTTAACATTCGCTTTTGGATCATATGTAGATCTAAATGAGAACGCAATTATAATTGCTCAAGTAGAAGCAATTATAATTGCTCAAGTAGAAGCAATTAAAATTGTCGGGTTTAGATAATAAAAAAGGGTTAAATTCTTTGGGGAGATTTGAGATTTCTATGTATTTGCTCACCTTTGATAGCTACATACATCATGATGAAGAAATTAAGCAAGTTGTGTTTTCAACTATACAATTCAATTCTCAATTTATCACGGTTTTGGGTACTTATAAGAATACTTTTACAAGTATTTAAATAGGGTTCAGTTAAGTTTCCAAATTAGATAATAAGTAATTGGTTTAGGATTAGGTAAATATAATTTAGTTTGTAAGAAAGCAAGTGAACTTCACAAAGGTTGACTAATAAGCAGGTATGGGCACCACTACATTGAAAGCTTAGCATGTGTGGCATTGTATTGGTTTGTTTTTCTTCTCATTTAATGACATCCGACCAGCGTGACCGTTTGACCGACTAAAGTGGCAATTTGCCACTTTTTCGACTGCGTTTCCCCTTTTTCGACTGCCTTGACACTTTTTGACTCCCTTTATTTCGGGTGAGTTATATGAAAATACATTAAAAATAAAAAGTTTAGTGCAGTTTTCTCGTTTTTTTTTAATTTTGCCCCTTTTTTTGATAAATACCCTATTTGGTGCCACTTTTTGGAAAATGTCATCGGTCACCCTGCATCCGACGCACGTCTGCTTCGTTCGAAATTTTCTGCTAGACTAAGCACAATTTCGTTCCTCTGCTTCGCTCATCAATTTTGTGTATGCAGGGTTACGGTTCATCCGACTCAAGTCGCAATTTGACCCTTTTTTAGCGGTCTGCGACTTTTTGTGAGACTTTTTTTATGACCTACTTTTGCGACTTTTTTTATTTTCTTGGTACTGTTTACCCTTTTTTGTAAAGATTCCCGTAAATTAAATTGTTTCATCAAAAAAAAAAAAAAAAAAAAAAAAAAAATAACGCCGTCAAAATTTAAAAACAATTCACAGATTATTCTTGATTTGGAAGCACTTTTATTATTTTATATTATATTACTTTCTTACAACCTTGTCATGTGTACAATGTATTTAAAAAATTATGCCCAAATTTTCAGTAAAAGTTTCAAAGAATAGTGTTAGCAAAAAAGTTTAAAAAAAAATTGTGGTTTTGCAGTGCTTATTTTACAAAATTATTTTTAGCTGCCTAGTCAATGAAAGTCGTAAAACATAAAAGTGTGTACTAACATAAGAACATTTTGAAACTAGCTTTGCTTAAAAATAAATTTAAAGAAAAAAAAATACAACTCAATGCTTTCAGCTTTAAATTTAATAGACAAAGATAAAGAAGAGTGGATTCCAAAAAAGTAATATTTATGTATGTTGAAGTATAAATACATTCACCCAAACAATAGAATTGAAGTAAAAAGCTCACGGCGTTTTGGTTCGAAATGTTGGAATTTTGTAAAAAATATCTTATCCTTAACTTATTTTAGCTTGTTTTTTTTAATCCTACTCTTACTTAATTAGATTTCTTCAGTATACAGTAAAAAAAGTGTTTAAAAACATGAGCAACTTTATTTTTTCCCACGCGACTTTTTTGTGCGACTTTATTTTTATAAAACGACCTTTTGTGCGACTTTTCAAAAATTCCCAACGGTAACCCTGTGTGTATGTACCCATCGTTCGCTCTTTTTGCATTTTCATTTTGCATTTGCCCATACATACTAATAAGTGATATTGGTATGTGTTTAATAATTTTAACACCGTAAGTCGATTAGCAAAAAATTTACAATTAGCTTCTCTTATATGAGTGCAGTGCTGCCAAATTATTATTTGATTTTCGATATTATATTACATTCCGATAACTTATATTAATTATGTCAGAATTAATATAAAAATTATAATATATGTTAGCATTATAATTTAAGTGTCCAAAGCTAGTTTGGACAACCTTTTTTGAAAATTTCAAGAGTTTGCCTCTCATGGTTTCCAAGATATAGCAAGTTGTCAAAATTACATAGTCAAAATTGTATTAACTGATGGACCACCCTTTAATTTAAATTTTTTTTTAAATTATAGTGCTAATTGTTGTAGTCTATATAAAAATACACTAATTTTATAAATTTCAAGTGTCAATATACATATGTACATTGTAAAGGGTGTCCCAACAAGAACGCAAGATTAACAAGATTTAAATTTGGCGCCATTCGAAGTGTCATTGTTTGACATTTGAACAATTGTTATTGTTTGCAAGTAGAAGGTACGAGGTTAGTAAAAATGCAGCGCTACACGAATGAACAACGCATTCTCATTGTGAAATTGTTTTACCAAAATGGTGAAAGTTTTGCGGCTACAGTTCGCAAATTTGCGACCAATTTGGGGTCACAATAATGCTCAAAAAGAGTCAACTGTAAAGAGATTAATGGATAAATTTGCCGAAACTGGGTCTGTTAGTGATGTAAAGACAACAACGCGCCTTCGACCAGGTCGATCGACCGAAAATGTCGCAGCTGTACGTGATGATGTCGCTCAAACGCAGGTCAAGCGCAAACAGTCAATGGTATTCGGTATCGTGAAATAATAAACAGTTTTTCGTGCCTAGAATTGAAGAAATGAATGTGGAGGGCATGTGGTTTCAACAAGACGGCGCCACATGTCATACAGCCAGAGAAACAATTCAATTGCTACATCAGTCATTTCCCTTTCGTGTTGTTTCGCGTTTTGGAGACCAGAATTGGCCGCCTAGATCGTGCGATTTAACACAATTACACTTTTTTCTTTGGGGTTTTTTGAAGTCGATGGTTTACGCGAATAAGCCGACGACGACTCAAGCCTTAAGGGGAAATTGGACGCTGCATTTATGAAATACCGCAGCATTTATGCAAAACGGCCATTGAAAATTTCATTAAAAGATCGCGTGTGTGTCAGCAAAGCCGCGGCGGCCATCTGCCAGATTTGTTGTTCCACACATAACCTCATTTTGTCTACTTTACGATATAATAAAGTTTCACTATTTTTTTTTAAATATGTGTTTTATTTAAAATTTAAATCTTGCGTTTTTGTTGGGACACCCTTTACATACAATTGTGTGTATATTACATTGGATTTTAAGATATTTCGCAGCTGGTTTTGGAACACCCTTTAACTTTTAACTCTCATGTATTTGTTGTTGTAGCGGCCAAGGTTATACATACTCTGTCTCTTACGGTTCCTGAGAAAATAGCGTGCGACGCACAGACGGATAGCGTAGCGAAAACAATAGGGTTCCTTTTCACCTTTAGTGTACAGAACTCTAAAAATGAATGCTGCGCATAGGTGCACATCACAAGTTATGTACGAATTAGTAATAGCATCACGCGGTGAGTTTCCGCTAACACTTTTATTGCTGTTGTTTTTGATATGCTTTCAACTTGAGATGTAAAAATATCATAATTTGCAACGCGTGAGTCACGCATTAGTCACGTATTATCACGCATCAGTTACGCTTGATTGTCGTTGTATTTAATAAAAAATAGCCGTTCTGACTTTAGCCAAATTTTTTAGGATTGTTAAAAAATCTACTTTCGTGACTGAAGTAGAGATGGGCGCGTGTCAAATTTTTTCAACACGACACGAAAACCAAGACGTTCGACACGTTTAATACGATCGGAAAATTTAATTGATTTTTTTGTAAAAGTCGCACCGAGTTGGCACTGCCAACTGATACTATCTGCCACCACAGCTGATACTATCGGTTTACGTACAGAACTTTAAGCTTACTTGGCCCATAAAATATCAATAAACATGCTGGTGTTGTGTGTTTGACGATACAAAATATTAAATTTCTATTTTCTATTTCTATTATTTTCTATTTTGGCATCTAAAATACTCGTAGTTTCGTGTTTTTCATGTCAATTTTGATCAACACGAAACGAACCGAACACGCACGAACTCAAATTTTTTGTCCGAGCACTTCGCGTTGAGTCGTGCGTGTTCGTGCCGCGGAAAAAGACACGACACGCTCCCATCTCTAGTTTGAAGTTATTTAATAGCAGGCAATTTATCACGTGTGTGAATAAAAAAATTATGAATTTTTGCTTGATTTGTTGGTTAAGCACCGTTTGTATGCTTCGGCATTTCTTATATAAAAAAATAATGTTTATTAAATAATTAATAATTATTTTGTATGGGGGTACACGTTTCCCATCTCATATAACTTCAAGATTTTGTAGTAACAAGCGGTTTTTTTTTCAGAGAAACCCATATGAAATTTAGTGACCCCCACTATTTTAGTTCTATAGATATGAATTGATCCACGAAAAAAGGGCATTTGGCCCCACTGTGCGACAGTTGAACAGTTCCAAACACTCCTGTGCACTTGTCATGCGATTATGTGCAAACGTGGCACCCATCTTGCGAAAGGTTTTATCATACCCAAGTGATCATTCCACGGAGCCACGTGAGATGCCTATGACGTTCAAAATCTCTCTCACCGCAACAGTTTTCAATTCAATACGAGTGTAGAGACCTCAACTGGCCAGCCAGAATGTACGGCATCTTCCTTGCTTGTACGGCCTGTAAACCACTTCTGTACCATTGAATTTTATGGTGAATAGTCCCCATAATATTCACCAAGTTTAGTCTTGTTTTGAGTGATGTTCTTTTCGGTAAAGAAGATTTAAGACGTTTTTGTTTGAAAATACTTTTGAGTTCTTGTGTGTAAATTCTCAATAGAGCATTTACAACTGCACAAAATCGAGCATATTTTAATTAAAATCTTTATGAAGATCTACATATACCGATTACACCATGTTTTTTTTGACATTTATCAAGATTTTTTTATACAAAATGAGACCCATTAGCCGAAAAATTTACCAAATACCTGCAATTTAGCCAATTCACACACCTTTTTATGCAGACCGTAGCTAATTTAATCATATTTTATGTAAATATGTTGTACAAGGTAGTAAAAATAAAGTAAAAATATTAGATTTTGTTTTGTATGGGAAATCTTTGATTGAAATCTCGTAAGTACTAGATTTCGAGATAGTGTAAATGCACTATAAATTATTTTCTTCCAAAAAAAAGTTGTTGTCTTTGATAATGAAAAATAAAAATATTATTGCCATGTTTTTAAAACATAAAAACTAAATTAAAGTATTATACAATAGTTTGAAAAATATATGAAAAAATATGTGTTGGAAATAATGTTTGGAATAAAATTGTAAAGCAAATACACGAACCTTCTAGTAGAGACAATAAATAATAATTGTTTAAATGAATCACAACTGTGGCATTTTTCCATTCATAGATAAGACGATACAATCGTCGAACTGAATTAGGGCACAAAAAATTCACTTTCTTTAATTTTTTCTTCGCAGATTACGCGTCAGCCTGCTATTAATACCTATCAAACACAAAATAAAGAAAGTAGCTTGCTCTAACTTTGACAGGAGTAAAGTGACAGTTGCCTGTTGACAGGAGCAGTGTTGCCCTTTCAAGTAAGAAGGCGGGAAATATATATTACTTTATACACTTTTTAGTATTAAATAGAATTTAGTTTTATTGCATAAAATAAAACTTTTTACCATAAAAAATATATTTTCTTATTAAAGATATCTAACTATTCATAAAAATCTTTTAATTCATGATACTATTACACACTTCTATCCTATAAAAGAAATCTTTAAAATCACAGTTAACTTTTAATATTCAAAGTTAAAAAAAAAACTTATAATGCAAAACACACAAAACCCATTTCATGTAAAACAATCAAAAACAAAAAGTAAGATGGTTTACAGCATATGAAAGCACAATAAAAATCATTTAATTATTATTTTTTAAATATTTTTCTTTTTACTTTAAACCAAGAAAGCACTTGTTACGACACACAGACACGAAAAATTCAGTCTATGATCAGCTTGACAAAGTTTTCAGAGAATTGCGATTGTGATCTTGGGTTAACGCAACAAGCTCGTCTGTCTGTCTGTCTGTCTTTATTGTGTTGAAGAACAGCAATGAAATGTGAAGAAATTTACAAATTTCATAATAATAAAGACACACACTACACATGTTTAGAGTTTAAAGATTTTAAGAAATTAAAAATAATACTTGGAATTTTTTATTCACAAATCTTGGTAATCATATGCTTTGACTGCTTTATTAAAACGAAACGCACAAATAAGATCTGTAATTTGTTAACAAATTTTTCAGAAGAAGTAGCAAGTGTTATACTCGTAGCTTTGTAGGTTAATTTAAAAATATTATTAACAAAAAGTCTCATACAAAAATAAACGTACCAACTACACAAAATGTGGCCCAAAAAAAAAATAAACTACAAATTGGTTTACAACAGCAGACCAAAAAGGAAAAAATAACTATAATGCTTTAAAGTCATCAAATTTTTGAACACATAAATCTTTAAAATTATACCTTCAGTTTATGGCCACTTAATATTGCTATGTTTTGATGTTTTCGTTAAGTCATTAGATTTCTATTGTGGTTGACAAATTTAAGGAAAAAAAAAATTAATTACAATATTAAAGCGTGAACAGAATTATACACCAGTTCTTTCATTCGTTTTTTTATTTTTATGGCCTTAATGATAACAAGTGCTTTTTTTAGAAACAAGAGGAAATCATGTATATGTTTGTGAATCTGTTGTTTTCTTTAGAAGTTCTTAAAAAACCTTCAAATGAAAAATAAAGTCTTAAATTACACTTTATTACGAAATTAACAAGAAAACAGTAGTTTTGCTTTTAGTGTTGCAGTGATACGTTTTAATTTTTATGAGCTTAAAGATTACAAAAAGGGATAAGATCTTTTCGGTTTCGACAGAGATGCCAATGTTACGAATATGTAAAAATAACTATGGTTATCTGAAAAAGAAGAGCCAAAGTTAAGATCTTCTTAAGTTAATATAGCAATATATAAAATCGTTTGCATGATCTCCACGGATTTTAAAGGAGACACAGATAGGATGATGGAGTAAAGTCCTTGAACTATTCATTTAATGTACAGCTGTAGTGGTGGTGCGACCTCGTCCCAACTTCGGGAGACTTGCCATTGGCACTCAATGCAGACGCAGATACAATAAAACAAATCGAAGACAAAATACCTATTGACCGGCCATAGTGACACGAAGTGTAAACTTGTATTCAGATGTGACCCAGAAACTGACTATATTGTCTATGGGCAATATTGTATATGGGTAATAAAATAAACACCAAAACAAACCGGATTTTTATTTTCAGAATGAGCGTAACTTATAGTTCTAATTGGTTCCCATAATTGGAGCTAAGTTTGATTTTGAACCATTTTTCTTTCTCAAGATAATTACAAAAAACAAAGGCATTCAAACGTGATTAAGCAGCAGTTGCTGCTGCTTAATCACGTCTGTCCGTCACGTGCACCCCCAGGGGAGTCTATTTTTGACTACGGGTGTGGCAATCCCGGGGCCCCAGCTAGGGTAATGTAGCTTTTTCCGCTGACGGACCTTTGGCTCATTACCCGTAAAACTCATGTGTTACTATCCAATCTCTGAACATAAACAGAGCAAAGGATGTGCACATATTTATAAAAGGAAAACAAATATTGTACGCCCGTTGTTGTCAGTTAGGTGCAGCGTCACCTAGAACTGCCCCTGAGTTCAAAAGACGATAGAGGTGAAGCCCTTGTGGTGGAACTTCGAGGTCTAACCAGAGGCACCACGGGTGCCGGTTGCCCGACAGCTGGGCTGCTTAGAGATAAATGCATTGCGGTTGCCGGAAATTGCTGGTCCAAAATGGCTTTCGTCCTGGATATGACCCCAGGACTCTTTCACTTTTTAGTGTTTTGCCGTAGTAGGCACAGAAACTTAGGTGGCGAGCTTGCATTCTTCTCGCGTAAGTGGTCCTCGCTGCTCTGAAGTTCTGAGTGTATGTAGCGGTCGTCAGTTTCCTTTGCTAAAATGCCGAGTTCGTCCTACCCCAATGGGGTATACCCCACGGGGTTAAAGGGACGATTTTGGTAGGTGTGGAGTAGGCACTGGTTATTTGGCGACACAGGCATGCATTTCTTATGGATGAGTGGTTAGCTGTGCCGGCAATGGTTGAGGAATTTTCTTGGGACCTCGCTTAGGTGTATACACAACACCTAAGCGTGGAAGCCGGAGAATTATCGTGGTGGTTGTGGTTGCTACCAAAATCGCTGGGAGAATAGTCTTGGCTTCCCAGTGTTAAATCAATGCTAGTGGTTGGTCTGACGCGGTCAGCCAGACACTGTTCTAGGTGCTATTGCCATTCAACAGAGCTGCTATGGGCACGGACATAGCAGCAGAGTTTAGATAGCTCAAAGCACCTCAGCAAGGTACTTGAATATAGAACAGGGATAACTATATTCAAAGATTGCAACCTATGTGCCTTATGGAGTGGGCCATAGGTTCATTCTAAAAGGGTGCATGGGGGCGTTGGTCTGGCGTCTAACCCACACCCGGTACTTTGGCACACGTGAGATAAGGCCGTAACGGCAGGTACTCACGTAAAGCAATTGCACATCTGTCCGTCACGTGCTGTTTTCTAGAGAGCCGCAAGGCCTACGAGCCAACAATTTTGAGAGATTATGTAAAAATTTGGCCACTGCAACCGCAAATAAAGCGTGATCCATTTCGAGGTTCCCTACTTTTTTAAAGAAAAAAATACAGAAAATTCAAATTTAATGGAGAATGTTTATTATCATTTGAAAGAACATTCATTGGCATTTAATTTTTGAAGATTATGTCTATCAAATGTTGGCCGTTGCTACATCGCAGATGGTCCATCCGTTGAGTCCAATTTTCGATGACTCGTTCGAGCATTTCGACTGGTAACTGGCGAATGACATGCCTGATGTTTTCCACCAAGGCCTGATTCGAAGCAGGTTTGCCGCATAAATTTTAGACTTTACATATCCCCACAGGAAAAAGTCTAACGGTGTGATATCACACGATCTTGGTGGCCAATCGACCGGCCCAAAACGTGAAATTATGTGTTCACTGAAATGTTTTCTCAATAAATCCATTGATTGATGCGATTTGTGGGAAGTGGCGCGCCCTCTTGCTGAAACCAAATATCGCCGAGATCACGAGCTTCAATTTCAGGCATCAAATACTCGGTTATCATGGCACGATAACGGTCGCCATTGACGGTTACGTTCGCACCGGCATCATTTTTAAAGAAATATGGACCGGCCCACAAACCACACCAAACTGTTATTTTTTCTGGATGAAGTGGCAGTTCTTGAATCTCTTCAGGTTGCTCTTCGTCCCAAATGCGGCAATTTTGTTTTTTTATATACATACTCATTGAGCCAGAAATGGGCCTAATCGCTAAACAGAATTTGCCTCGAAACGTCGGATCTTCTTGGAACTTTTAAAGCGCCCATATAGCGAATCGATGTCGCTTGGGAAGGTCGAGCAGCTTCAGTTGTTGCACAAGCTGTATTTTGTACGCTTTCATTTTAGGATCTCGACGTAAAATGCGCCAAGTCATTCCATACGTCAGTCCGAGTTGCTGCGTACGGCGCCGAATCGACTCTCCACGATCTTCGTGTACACTCTCAGCTACGGCCGCTATATTTTCTTCACAGCGTGCTAAACGTGGTCTATTTGGTCGAATATTATCCAATAATGAATGCTGAGTCTCAAAATGGGTAATGGTGTTGCGAATAGTATGCTCAGTAGGCCGATTATGTTGATCATAGGTTGAATGGAAGTGCATGAAACACATTCCTCACAGAACGTGAATTTTCGTAATAAAGTTGAACGATTTGTAAACGTTGTTCAGGCGTAATAGTCTTTCCATTATGAAATGCCAAACAATATTAAACAAAAATAACATGACAGCATGACACGACTCCCACGTGATCTGTCAAAAAAAGGCTATTGAAAAAAATATCTCTACTTGAATCAACCATTATATAACAGTTAAAAATTAAAAGGTGTTCCAAAAAGAGCAACGAAAAAGGTTAAAATCCCCCAATATACAGACACTTGAAATTTGCAAAAAAAAAAAAAAAATCACCACAAACTGAACATAAAAAATCCCAAAAGAGAAAAACCTATTTTAAAAACATTTATAAATTACAAATATAAGCTGCTTTATTGCTATATTGTTATTATTAATTACTACTTATTGTTTATCCTGAAGGAATTGTATAGGAGAGCAGCGAATTATTGAATACAATTTTTATAACATTCTATGATAAAAAAGTGACCTCAGGATTAACATTTTAATAAACTTAACATTCGTAAAGGTAACAAAATATGCTAAAATATATCACATTGTATTTTTTTTTTAATTTTACACTTGCGCTGTCGCACGTGACCAACCTTATATAAGTACTACCGATCACAAATCTTTATATTTTTCAACAAAGTTTAATTTATTTCAATTATATGATTAAGCTCTGTGTCCCATTCAAAAAAAAAAATACAATCCAAAGAAGTCATAAAAATGTACACTCAAAAAAGTTTTACATTAACTGAATGTAGGTTATTTGAGAAGTTTTCCGTGTAGTTTAAATTTAAGGAAAATTTAGTTATTTTACCAAGCCATGTCTATTTTAACTTTTTGTGTATGTTGTTCAATAAACAAACTACAATATTATAATTATTTTCTGTGCAGTCAATATAATCAGTTATTTAGAAATATATATCGTTAACTTAATACGAAAAGGCCCTGACTCATGTTTTTCATAGTTTACAGTAGGAGGAAAAAACTAAATAAAAATATATGCAATATTGATACAAAATTTTTTTAAACGCAATTTTTATTAAAAACACTTTACATAAGCACATAATATTGCGTTTAAAAAAATTGTGTATCAATATTGCGTCTTTTTTATTTAGTTTTTTTCCTCCTCCTGTAAAATATGAACAACATGAGTTAGGGCCTTTTCGTATTAAGTTAACGATATATATATATATATCGTTACATATAATATATATATAAATAAAATAAATAAAAAGTTCTTAAACAATTAAAAAATTTTTATATATTTGCGAATACACAAAACATAAAAGAAAATTTGAATTGGTAAGTTAAGTGATTTGCAATTAATATGTATATACATATATACATATACATATCGCACTGTAAATCATAAACAGTCGCAACTCAAAATACTCAAATTGGTTTTGTTTTCTATTAACCAGTTAATTGAACAAATTTCTAACGACCGCATGATATTTCCAGGTGAAATTTTTGAATTACTGAGGGACTGGTCTAATTCACAAATTGCATATTCGGACATACATATACATACATACACAAAAGTAAGTATATTTTTTAATAAACAATTGCATATTTTTTAGCTAAATTTCATTCAGGTCTATTACATATTTGCCTACCCGCTGTACTTCTTTCTTCGTTTATCATTACCGAATTAAAAAAAGGTAAGGAAATAATGGGCCTTACTAGGAGTGTCGTATACGACTTCGACTACGACGATTTTGTTGAAGACTAAAGATAAATGCAACATTTTTTCTCTAATCTAGTACGAAATCGTCGTAGTCGAAATACGACACACTCGTAATTAGGCCCATTATATACATTATGATAGACACTGTAACATAACTATGCTTTTTTTGCTTATACTACACTTCTACATTTGTTGCATTATTATTTTTTGTTGGTTTTGGCTGCTTCCTTGACTGCCTGCGTCAAGTAGAATCTATATAATTCCTTTTTAGGGTTCCGTAAACCAAAGGTGAAAAGGAACCCTATTGTTTTCGCTACGCTGTCCGTCTGTCCGTCACACGGTATTTTCTCAGGAACCGTAAGAGCTACGGACCTAAAATTTGGACGCAGTATGTAGAACCTTGGCCGCTACAACAACAAATACATGAGAATTAAAAATTAAAGGGTGTTCCAAAACGAGCAACGAAAATGTTAAAATCCTATGTAATATACATACAATTGTATGAACATATGTATATTGAAACTTGAAATTTGTAAAATTAGTGTATTTTTATACAGACTACAACAATTAACACTAAAATTTAAAAAACTTAATCAGTTCATCAGTCCATCAGTTAATGCAATTTTGACTATGTAATTTTGACAATTTGCTATATCTTGGAAACCGTAAGAGGCAAACACTTGAAATTTTCAAAAACGGTAAAACTAAAAAACCGAAAATTATAAAATCGCCAAACAAACAAAAAAAAAAGTCGCAAAAAATTAAAAAAAAATCGCCAAAACGAAAAAAATCGCCAAAATTAAAAAAAAAAAATTTCTAACACTAAAATAAATCGCCAAATTCGAAAACATCGCCAAAATGAAAAAAAAAATGCCAAAATGAAAAAAACGCCAAAAATCGAAAAAAACCGCCAAAACGCGAAAATGTCGCCAAAAATAAAAAAAATTTAAATAAAAAAAAAAATCGCAAAAATGAAAAAAAACGCCAAAAATAAAAAAAATCGCCAAAATGAAAAAAAGCCAAAAACCGAAAAAAATCCCCAAAACAACGAAATAAAGTGTCAAAACTAAAAAAAGAGCCAAAACTTAAAAAAACGCCAAAACAGAAAAAACGCAAAAACCGTCAAAACAAAAAAACCGAAAAGACCCGAAAAACAAAAAAAAAAAAAATGCCAAAACTATATATTATATAGGATGAAGTTTGTATTAAATTACATATCTAGTGTTCGTATGGAACCCTTCGTGCGCGAGTCAGAGTCGCACTTTACCGAATTTTTTATTTAATGTAGCATTATAATTATTCAAATAGAAAGAAATAATGCAACAATATGCTGCAATCAATTTTTAATACTAATATCTATCACTATAATTCAGACGTGTATGATAACCTTAAACTGAACTCTATTGACCGAAAGTTTTACTACTAGCAACAATCGGAAAAAAAATTTGAAGCGAATTTTCAAAATTTTTTGCACATGAGATTGTTTTTGAGTTTTAAAATCTATACTCAGTTTATTCGTTTACAGCTGTTGCTGTAAAAGTATATACTGTAACCTAATTTTGAAGTAGTAGGACATATGACTTTATGACACTTAAGATTACCGTTTAAATACCCCAAATATTTGGAACCTTCCAATATTAATATCAATTTCTGAAATTATCTGTAGTATATAAACTTTTAATATTTCAATGCATTTTTCTTATAGAAGAATATTTCCATCGGTAACCATCTACAAGAGCTTGGAGGAGGATTTCATTGAGAAGCCTATTATGTGAGAGAGTTGGAGTAATAATTTCATGTTTATTTGTTAAAATTAAATTTTTACATATAATTATGTACGTATATAAGAAATGTATTGAAAACTTCTGATTTTTTGATTAAAATAAAATGAAATAAACACTAGTTTCAATTGATTTTGTAGGTTATTTTTTGTCAGTCAAAATAAGTGAAAAAACAGTAGTTTTTATTGATTTGGGTAGTTAATTTATGTAGGCAAAAACAATTGAAAAATACAGTCGTTTTTACTGATTTTTGTGAGTTATTTTCTGGTTGTTAAAAAAAAATGAAAAAAAAACAGTAGTTTTAAATGATATGTAGGTTGTTTTTTGTAGTTTTGTAGCGGTACAACATTATTTCATTAGTTATATTTCATTTGTAATGTTTAATTTTTCTTCAATTTGTTTCGACTTATTGTATACAAACGTTTATTATTTATTTTTTTTTGTTACATGAACTAATTTCTGTTAATTTTATAAATTTATTTTGAACATAGAATCCATGACTTAAAAGTCAAAGTATTGAGTCATACAAATATTGTACAGATAATGAGAGAGAAATATTAACATGAATTACATTACATGTATAGAATTGTTCTCATTGTATTTATGTAAGATATTGAAATTCTACTCAAATTTATGTGACTCAAATTTCATAAAATGTTATTTAAAATTTTGTTTAGCTATGTAAGAATTTTTCATTAAAAATAAAAATCATTCTTTGCTAACCATTGAAGAACGAACAAACATCGTCGCCTTTTAAATAAAAAATAATAGAAATAAAAAGAAGACATTTTAAGACTTTCATAGTCCGATTTGTCTCTAAATAAATAAAAAAATAAAAAAGTATTATCCAACTAGGACTTACATCGTCTGGTCTGGGTTTACTCAATAAATTAAAAACACCATAGAAAGGAATAATTCCTCCTTCCTACAGTTTAAAATAAAAGAAAAAAACATTCGTTTTTACTGAAATTTTATGTTAAAAAATTAACATTCAAAAATAACTGAAAAAATCATTTGATTCAAATGAAATGTTAGTAATCCGGTTTTTAACTGAAAATACTCTTGTTTTAAATGATTTTTCATTTGAATTTGCCTACATAATATTTTGAGTGTAGAGTTTGCGATCTGGAAGTAGTGCAAATTTCGATCATTTCTAATGATTTTTACATATGGTTGTCATTGCAATAAGTTCTCTTCACCAAATTGGAAGCGATTTTAAGAAAAATTTCCTTTTTTGTGTTCTATAATAATATTTTCATCTAGGAAAAATGGTAAAACGTTACCTATTCTAAAAATTCGTTTCTTTTTTTATACGAATTTAAACGGGAAACAGTGTTTTTATTAAAAATATCGATTTTTTGGAATTAATGAAAATGTAGTTCCTTCAGAATGATTTCCAATTTTTTTTACTGCATTGTACTGAATATTTTATGAGCTTTCTGCATGTACTTTCGAATGCTAGAACACATGCTCTTAATTTTTATTTTGTAAATTTCAACTTAAACAGGTGTAGCATGTATTTTAACATCCGATATATGAATTGCTTATCTTAAAACGTATACATATTTTAAAAAACCTTGAGGCAAACCTTAGGAACAATATTAACAGTGCTTAAGTCGAGAAAAGCTAATTTTAAGTTAGTTCTAATATTTAGAACTATCCCTGCACAAACTCCAACTTATTTTGTTAGATTTTTCAGGAAGTTATAGTGCAATGAGTTAGTTGCTGGTTATCTTTTTTCGACTTATAATCTCACATGGAATAAAAGCTTAAGTAAGCTTATACTCTGGTAAGTTTGAATTTGAATATTATAGTTATTAAGTTTGGAGTTCCATGAGTTCCTAAATAAAATAATGTACAACGAAATAAATATCTGAAAATCGTCTTGCAAGTTTAAAAAAGTGTTCTGGCATAAAACAAGTAAAATATGACTTAAGCACTTCTTCCTTGTTGCCATAGTGTGGCATCATTTACCTGGCAACCCTGTACTATTAGAGATCATATGCTCAAGATATTATTGTTGATGTAATTTTGTTGGGGCTCACAACTTAAACCACTTAATTAAATTAAGTTTAAAATTTGTTAACTTGTTTCATTTTAATCATGAACTGCAGATGGTTATGGCTGGCAGTGTTGCTTGTAAAAAGATCAAAAGTTTTTCATTTATAAAACTAAATGATAACAATCACGTGCTTTTTAATTGTATGCTTTTCGTATGCATTTTATTGCTTATCTAAAATTTGTCATGGGTCATTCGTGCTGATTGTTTCCTTTGTATAACTTGGCATTTCATTTCTTGGACACCCTATAGTATGCAGGTAAAAAACATTTTTTCTTTTGTAAGAAACTTTAAAAAACATTTTTAAGCATAAAATTTTTGGCTAAAAACAATTTTTTATGTATAAGAGGAATGCATCCACGCAGTGCCAATAAAAATAAACAAAATACGCAAACAAGTAATATGAATGAGTTTGTAATATCAATTAAAATAATTGTAATATCAATTAAAAAATTAATTAAATTTTCACCAATAAACAATTAAATAATATCAATTTAGTTTTTCCAGTCAAATTAATTAATACAATTAAAAATTTAATTTAATCAATTAAATTCTTAAATAAAAACATTAATTGGTGAATACTTTTTGCTGTGAACTTGAGGTACTTAAAAAAATAATGGATAAGGAACTCCCTTTATTTTCCCGTTTTTCACTAGAAAGCCTGACTGGAATTTTTGCATGAGCAGAGAAGTAATTTTTCCAATATTTCACTGTAAATAAAGGTTTTACTGTTCCCTTATGAACATGGACAAGGACTTCATGCATTTAAAAAAGATATTTTAGGCGCCTAAAATATGACATCAAAAACGCAAAATATGCACTAAAAACAATAAAATATGCACATATTTTAAAAAATTGTATCCAAAAGAAATGTTTTCAATTTACATGCAACTAAATAAAGATATATAAATATTTTATTTTCTCAAAAGATGCGTGTACAAGTCTTTTAAATTAAATTTTTAAACAAGATTAGATATGATAAGGATTTTGTCGCGATATATTTATATTGCAATAAAAGAGCAATACACAAATAGAAAGAGTTGTTATTAATTTATTTTCACTCATAAATTTTATATTTTTAATATTTTCGAATATAACGTCTATGGATGTAATCGGCTCAAATTTAAATGATTCTTTTTGTATAATTTTATATATTTATTTAACTCAACCTTTAAAATTAATTGAATACTATGTTAGATTTGTTTTTTAAATCCGTTACCATTTTTAAAAACAATATCAAGTTCCCGCAGAATGGTTTCACTACTTTCGGTTTTAATAGCAGAAAATTTCCTCTTGAAATCATCAAAATGACAATTTCGATTAAATTTTTTAGGTGGTTGTGCTTGTATAATCGTTCTACAATTAAAGAGCTGGCGAACAAAACTAGACATGTCCTCAGTAAATGATTTTTTTAAATTTTTTTCGGGCTCTCCAACTGCACATACATGCAGTTGCGAAATATTTTCATCCAAAGCCAGTTCAATCCTGCTTAAAAAAAAAAATAACAAAAACTGACTTGTCCTTGCTAGTCTCTATCTAGGTAGCTCAGTTATTTGCCTATGCTGTAAAACAGTTAACGGCACTAGTCTGGTTTTGTTCGTCAGTTCGTCAATTCTAAAACAATGCAAGCGAATAAGTTTGCAAAAAAACTCAGTTTTGCATTAATAATTTGTCAAGATTTTTTTTAGAAATTTGAATTTTTGAAAGAATATGACACAAAACAATAGATTTGTACCAAAATATGAGACGAAAATATGCATTCATGACCAAATTATGCAAAAATATGCATTTTCAGCAAAATATGCAAAAATATGCACTAACAAATCGATGCCATTCTTACGCAAATTCATTGTTTCGTAAAGATATTTCGTTCTTGCGATTATAAGGGTTAAGGGGAAAAATATGCATTTGCATGAAACCCCTGTCCCTGCTTATGAAGTATAATCAAAATGCGTAGCGTTAAGCAATGTTGTGTCATTGTCGTGATATATTTTTTTATGCACAATGGGTTAACTTTAATTTGAGTTGGAGTTTTATGTTATTTACGTACAATTTAAAATAATTTGGTAAAATGAAAATATACTATCTTTGCATGTATCATGTACATATATTTGTGTACGTTTTTGTTTGTTTTTTTTATAATATATATTTGTATACGAGTAGTTACAATTTCCAAAGTAGTTCATTTCAACTTGTCTCCTTCAAACTTTCATTGTATTTAATGTCAAGTTTTTTTTGTCGGTTTATAAACTATTGTTTTGGTTTATCTTTGAAACATTTTATACGTTTCTAAGAAATCACGAAGGTGCCAAACAACAAACACGCTTTGACCTGCATTTTTATTACAATAGAAACAGACAAATAAATAAATGTGAAAAAAAACAAAACGCGATAGAATTTATTAGTAATTGGGAATGATAATAAATTAAATAATATACATACATACACATATTAATCATGTATTTCTTCATAAGCGTAGCGAAATCACATACTTTATTGATAATTGTCATTCACCGTTTTGGAAAGGGTTTGCTTTCAAAATTTTCAATGACGTCTACGGAAAACCAACCAAAGTAAATTTTTCAATAATGCATAATATTTAAATGACATTTTTTCTGATGCAGTTAGTATGTGTAAATAATTTTGGATTTATGGCCATGATTTGGGCACACTTTGCCCTTATGGGACATGTGTTTGTCTAGGTATTTTTATTACAAAATAAATACAAATAAATTTTTTGCAAAATACGCAGGCAAATATATAACAAAACTCGAATCACATCCTAATCCGCTTGCTCGTAATATTTTGAACTTTACTGGACACATCCGCTTATACAGGGTGGGCCAAAAGAAACCAAGGGGTGTAAAAGTTTAATAACTTTTTTGTTTATTAATTTTTTTATATTTTTTCTTTCAGATTATATAGACAACACTTGGAGAATTTATAATGGAGAGGTTCACAACTGAACAGAGAACCAGAACAATAGAATTTTATTATTTAAACCAGAGATCAATTATTTTAACGCAAAGAGTATATCGTCGACATTTTAACGTCAGAATTTCGCCCTCTGAAGCGATGGTTCTGGGGTTCTCAAAATCCAAGAGCCATTCATCAACGCCAATTGCACCCCATCTGGTGTACAGTATGGTGTGGGATCACATCTGAAAATGTCATTGGGCCCTACTTCTTCGAGAATGAAGATGGAAGTGCTGTAACCGTAAATGGAGAGCGGTATCGGTTTATGATAGAAATTTTTTTACGTCCTGCTCTTGAAAACAGACCTGGTTTGTGGTTTCAGCAGGACGGAGCCACTGCCCATACTGCCCGAGACACAATGGCACTTTTAAGTCAAATTTTTGGAGAGCGAATAATTTCTCGAAATTCGGAAATTATTTGGCCAGCGCGATCGCCAGATTTGACAGCACCCGACTATTTTCTTTCGGGTTTTTTGAAGGAGCGAATGTATGTGAACAATCCAGAGACAATCCTTGAACTCAAGGCAAACATTGTTGCAGAAATTCGAACGCTACAGCCACAAGTTTTGAAAGATGTTATGGAAAATGCTCTAAAAAGAGCCCATCAGTGCGAAGCTGAAAACGGTGGTCATTTAAGAGACATAATTTTTCATACTTAGTGTAAAAATATTTCAATTTTGTATATTATATAATCTGAAAGAAAAAATAAAAAAAAGTTAATAAACAGAAAAGTTATTAAACTTTTACACCCCTTGGTTTCTTTTGGCCCACCCTGTACTAACACTCCAGATGGGACTACTTGAAAATACTTTTTTCCCCTTTTTTGATTATCACTACTAATGTATTATTTATAACTATCACTAAGTTTATGTTTTTATAGATTTAAGATTTGAATACTTATTGTTAGTTCATTCATATATGAAGATACAATAAATAAATACATGTAAAAAAAATATAAAAAAATTGGAGTTGGATAGAAAGTAATAATTATTAAATTTTTTTTTATAAACAGAAATAATCACTATTAGCGCAAAAGTGATGAAACACCCAATTATTTACTTATTTCATTGCTCTCTTAACTTTCTGTGTTATATTCTGTGCTTAAACAACTTTTCAACTCCATATTCTTTAGAATACCAAAAGGTGGTTTACTCTACTTTAGTAATGATATTTGATCATTTAAATAATATATTTATCAGCAGAACATGAACCAAAAAATATTGGTTTGCACCACTTTTGAGCTGATGGCCTCAAATACTTAAAACATAACTCATAAATTTATATACATATTGTGATAAAATTTATACAAATAACCCACGCTCAGAGATTCCATTCGTGTGGCTCACAGCCGGCTTACAGCCGCCGCCGATCTAATTCTCACTGACAAAGCCGCCGCCGATGCATGCGGCTGACATCGGCTTGTTTTCGTCAGCGGTGCTTACACACCTAGATGGCTGAGCCGAATTTTGCAAATTAATATTTTTTTTTTAATCTATCTTCATATTTTTATATATTTTAAGTTATATTTTTATAAGTTAAGTTATATCCCAGCAAAAAAGTTTGCCTACTAGAATGCAAAAAAGTGTATCTACAATCCAGTCGTGAGTACTTACAATTTGACGGAATAAGCCATTATTTTTGTATGAGAAGTTCAAAAAGTATGCGGTACCCTATACTTTTTGCCTACAAATATCCAAAAGTTAATATATAGATTACTGATTGCCTAAAAGTATTCAAAATATAATGGGTTATTTTATGCTCACAAAAATGCAAAATTTAATGAAATAGCCAAAAATTATAAACAAATAGAATTTTGTAACATAATTATAAAATTTGAACCTTTTTTGGGATTGTTAAAAATCATAATTTTACAAAGCAAATATATGAATACGTATATTGAAGAATATGCGAAAATACTTAGATTTTGTAATAAATATTATAGTAAACCAAAGTTATTTTAATGTTTTCGAAGCTGACTTTCACGATCAATAAATATTTTTTAGATATATTTCAGGATTAACTAGGAAGTACTACAATAAGTACCTTCATGTAATGATATAAATCCTCACAAAAACATAAATGTGAAAAACGGCCAAGTTCATATTCAAAATTTCGGCCATTAAAAGTTGTGAGATATAAATTTTGACCAAGTTCTTCTTTGCCACAATACATAACACAGAAATATATTATGTATGATATAAATTTGTAATCGTAAGGGTGTCATATAATTTCTAGATAATCTGGCAACTTGACAACATTTTTATCAATATAAAGAAATGAACATTTATACATTATTTTCTCCTTTTTTGGAAAGTTAAAAATATTGCCAAGTTATCAGAATATCTAGAAATTATATGACACCCTTATGATTACAAATTTATATCATACATAATATATATCTGTGTTATGTATTGTGGCAAAGAAGAACTTTGTCAAAATTTATATCTCACAACTTTTAATGGCCGAAATTTTGGTAAGAACTTGGCCGTTTTTCACATTTATGTTTTTGTGAGGATCTGATTACTTTTTGAAAAGATTTCTATAATAACACTTTTTAAACTTAAAATTTCGAGTGTATTTTATTTCTATTCATGATCACTGTGCCAGCTGAAAATGGCAGAGGTACATAAAATAATGGGTAAGAGTGTGATGGGTGTGGAATTGTTGAACTTAAAAATGCACTATTGTGCCATTAGAACGGGTAGCCAGTGTGTATGCAATTTAGTAAGAGTCGTCTGGAAAGAAACATGTAAACTGAAGCGTAAATTTTAGTGGACGTGATCCCGTCTTTTATCTCAATAAATTTACATATTAAAGTCTGATTAGCCAAAGTACATATATCAAAAGGATATGCCCAATGTGCATGCAAAGTTTCAATAGGGTAGCTGGTGCTTTAATTTTTGGATTTTCTGATTGAGTAAATCAATTACTATTTGTCTACAAAATGTCAGCTCTCTATAGTATAATATTACGTAAAAGTTTTATAGGCCTGGCCTCGCTGACTTTTATATCCTCTAGTGCTTATGGTTCATGCAAAGTTTGGTATTAAAAAGTTAATAAGAAATACCTGAGTATTAAATTAAAAACTGCTAAGCTAAAGTACCTGAACAAAAAAGCTTAGATTTATGGGTGAAGTCACGGCTACTTTTCAAAATAGGGAATTTTTATTTTGGAGAAGTGCAATGTGTATGAAAAGTTTCAATAAAATTTATCTTAATTTTGAATTAAAAGTGCTTGTTTCCGCCCTCTGATAGCAACTTCTGGGTTTTCAGATTTTTCTTAGTGATCTCTTACCTAGATTTATTTGTGTATCAAATTTAAGATCGCTAGTGCAAATTAGAGCTTTAACGTCGTGCCCCGCATCTTGGATAAAACTTTTTGGTTTTAAGATTTTCCCATTGGCTTACGCAGCTACACTTACTAGTGTATAAAATGTCAGCTCTCTAGCGCGAATTATATCTTTAGATTTTATCAGCATTACCTCTTCCACTATTCCTAAGTCAAAATTTTTTCTAAAATATACTAGACAGATGTAGATTAAACACAAGGCTAACATTTTATGGAAGTGATCACGGCCAATTTTTAAGGTGATAGTTTAAAGTATTGTGTATGTGCAACGCATATGCAAGATTTCACTAAATTGGCTTGAATTAAAAACTGTGTATTAAGTTTTTAGTTCAAAATAATATTAGCGTGGCCCCGCCCATTCTGGTAAAATTTTTGGCGTTTTCAGATTTTTCTAGTTGGTTTCTCACCTAGACCTAAGCGCAACTTAAAATTTTTAATTTTTATGGGCGCAACCCCGCCCCTCTAACTAAAATTTACGGGTTTTCAGATTTTTCTAGTTGTTTTCTCACCTAGACCTACTTGTATATCAAATTTCAGCTCCTTAGCGCAACTTTAAAATTTTTGAGTTTTATGGGAGTAACCCCGCCCACTTTTCCAAAGTCAAATTTTTTTGGGCCAGTGCTTATTATTCGTGTCTAGTTTCTTTACAAACGGATAATAATAGCTAGATAAATAGTATATCTAAATATGCTGAGCCGCAGGGCATTAAAATGAGGTTTAAATTGTATGGGCGCGTCAACGCCCACTTTTTAATAAAAAAATTATAGCCTTGCATTACCGCAGTATGTATGCCGAATTTCAATAAAAAGCTTCCACTAAGCGCCTTATATTAGCTTTTTTAATTCTGACTTTTATGGGCGTAGCCCCGCCCTCCTGGTTAGAATTTCCGAGTTTTCAGATTTTGTTATTTTATTTCTCACCTAGACCTAGCTCTCTATCGAATTTCACTCAATAGCACAAACTTTAATTTTTATGGGCGTAGCCCCGCCCTCCTGGTTAAAATTTCCGGGTTTTCAGATTTTTCTGGTTCATTGCTCACCTAGGTCTTCTCGTGTACCAAATTTTAGCTCTCTAGCTATAGCGGAAGTGCTTCATCAACAGCGTTGTCAACTTTTAAATTTCAAAAAGCACCGAAACCAAGAAAAAAGCGCGTAATTTAAGTAAAAAAGCACTAAATTTAAAATTTATTTATTGATTTGCTGCAGACATAACGTATTTTGAGTATATTGTGCCGCAAACCAATAACCAACCGACAACGTGTACTTAAATTGTACAAATTTGAGGCATCCGATAAACATTTTATTTTTATAGGACGAAGCATTTTCAAATAATTATAAAAAATTTTAAATTTTTTTCGTCAATGAACAAACGAATCTCTCGAGTTTAGTCAAATTGGCAGTAATCCACAAGTCTTTCTGAGGTTAAGAGCCGATTACTCGTACATTTGGAGCTCGATGGGCTTAGCAGTTGAAAATATTTTAAAATCAAGACTTACAAAATTTGATGTTTATTAAATTATACTGTGGAAATATTCTCACGGCTGATATGTGACAAAGATAATAAATTTTTATCGAAATAAAAATAGTGACTTCTGCGTTTCAATATGGAAGTAACAGAAGTTTGATGGGAAAGCAAGTTTTGATAATGCCTCAAACGAGTTCATATCAACTGAATCTCTCAATAGTGGACTGAATATTTTTCCCATTGCCCAATCGTTTTAATGTCCATCAATTTGGCTTTATTGGAAGGATAATTTTATGCCATTAATGTTTAAATATGATTTCGGGCATGTGGCCGCCGCGGCTGGCTCGAATAAAGCCAATTCTACAGGTCCAATTTTCAACCACTTTTTCGAGCATATGGGGCCGTATGTTGGCAATAACGCCACGAATGTTGGCTTCCAAGTCCCCTAACGTTTCTGGTTTGTTGGCGTAGACGAGCGACTTCACATATCCCCAAAGAAAATAATCCAATGGTGTCAAATCACACGATCTTGGTGGCCAATTGACAGGTCCATTCCGCGAAATTATGCGCTCATCGAATGTTTCCTTCAATAAATCGATTGTGACGTGCGCTGTGTGGCATATAGCGCCGTCTTGTTGGAACCACAACTCATCCACATTCATGCCATCCAATTCGGGAACAAAATAGTCGGTTATCATGGCTCTATACCGGTCTCCATTAACGGTAACTGACTCTCCAGCATTATTTCGGAAGAAGTATGGCCCAATGACTCCACCAGCCCATAGAGCACACCAAACAGTCAGTTTTTGTGGATGTAATGGCGTCTCAAGGGTCTCATGTGGATTCTCTTCACTCCAAATGCGGCAATTTTGCTTGTTGACGTAGCCATTCAACCAAAAATGAGCCTCATCACTGAACAAAATTTTGCGATGAAAATCAGCATCGAGATCAATCTCATTTTCGGCCCATACACCAAAATCACGACGCATTGCATGGTCTCGCGGCTTTAATTCTTGCACAAGCTGGATCTTGTAAGGTCGCAAGCCAAGATCTTTGCGCAAAATCTTCCATAAAGTTGATGGACAAAGCTCCAATTGCTGTGCACGGTGGCGAATCGATTCATTCGGGTCCTCTTCAACACTTTGCTCTACAGCGGCAATTGTTTCTTCGGTGCGCACTGTTAGACGTCTCTGCGGATGCGTATTATCACATAGAGTAAACGTAGTGCGAAAACGATCCATGGTTAACCGAATTAATTGCTCTGATGGACGATTATGTCGACCATAAAATGGACGGAGCTTGCGGTAAACTTCGCGAACTGAACCATTATTTTCGAAATAAATTTGCACAATTTGCAAGCGTTGTTCTTTTGTCAACCTGTTCATGATGAAATGGCAAACCAAACTAAATATTAATCACTTGACAGCTGACAAAATGGCCGCTAGTTAAAAAAGTGATGCCAACTTAAAGTTCTATACCTCAATAAAAAACACCCATTATTATGTCTTCTTTGTTGTATAGCAAAACACTGTTTACATTATATATGCTTAAAATGCTAAGGTTTGATGGTAATATGACACGTATTTATTAAACCAAGCCTTTTAAAATTTTAGTAGATTTTTTTGAGATGCTCCATTTAACTTCAGAGATTATGTTTTTGAATGAAAGAGTTCCTCGAAAAAAAAAATAGGTAAAGAAATTTTCCTTTGAGTTTTTGGATTAGTGCCACCGACTCGAAACAAAAAGCATCGAAAATTAATTTAAAAAAGCACTGAGCACTAACTTCAAAATTTGTCGCGTCGAAAATTTCAAAAAGCACTAAAAACGGTGCGAAAACCACCGATATGACAACGCTGTTCATCAATTTGATGAGTGTGTCAGTGGTCAGTGAGTATGTCTTAAAATATGCACTTTTTGCACCTCTATATCTCCGGAACCTTTCATTGTAAAACTTTCAAACTTTGCATATGAGGTAACATGAATTTATTTTAATTATGATTTAAATTTCATAATTTTACGGTAGGGGGGAACAAAGTTATGAGGGGGGTAAAAACAGCTCGAATGGCTTCGTGTAAATATACACACTGCGTGCATTGGCCAGAACTTGGCCTGGCGCACTGCCGTGCGCCTAGATAAGTTGTTATTTTATTCATTACAAGATAGTCATTATTATACACATACAATAATTAAATAAATAAGTACCACTCATTACTTTGTAAGCCATTAAAAGAGTACTACCCATTACAAAATCATCAAATTTTTTTTTGCTGGGATTATTATCAATTTCAATGTTTAAACCTGCCTGACGCAGTTTTTCATAAGTTAAAAATATGCAGTACTGCCAACTAGTTATTTTATGGACAAATTGTATATACATACAATGTAAAAATAATAAAAGCGTTTTAAGTACAAATTTTCTTGATTGATAAAAATACAACATATCGCTCATTTACTCAAACAACTTCATAACTCACAAAAATCGTTAGACAGAAAAAGAGTTTAAAATTTTCAATTTACGAACAACTTAAGGTATCAATACACTACATGTTTTTGCTTGCGTTTTTTCAAGTTTACAATTCACATGTTTTTTTGTGTCTGTCAAACTTGATTAATTTACATACGGTTTTTTATTTTTGGTCACCAACTTGTATGTACAATTACACGTGACATCGGCCATGATTGTTTACAACAGCTTTTATTATAGCATTAAAGCCGCTGGAAATTTCTTTGGTAGCGTTGCTGAAGTGCCGGCGTCACTGAAGTGCCGGCGTCACAAATATTTATTTAAGTTTTTTTCTTTTAAATCTGCAAAAGATGGAGCATGTATCAACACTTATTATATACTTTATATCATTGTTATTCAAATTTTAAAATGAGATAAAAAATAATTAATTTATCACTAATGCAAATACTTTAAACGGACGGCTAATGATATCGGAGACATTCACCCGTCGATAAATGTTTTCACATGGCATAGACATTTGAAAACACATGTTTGAACATAAGAAAATAGAACATGCTCTAATTGAAAATTTGTCTTATGTTTTTGCTTGTGTATTTTTACACAAGCAAAGTTTTTGAGGTCACCAACTACATGTTTTTACCGAATTATCTAAAATTTTACAGGTGCAATGTAAAAAACATGTAGTGTATAGGCACGTTTAATGAGAAAAAAAATTATTTTGCTTTTCGGAATTGTGTACACAAGATGTTCGCATGAAATTTTCACACAATATGAAGAATGATATGAGGATAAATTCTGCACTAACAATTATAAAAAAAGCATTAACTTCAGCAATCTACACATAACACTAACTTGAAGTTAAAGTTAGTAATTCTGTCTTTTCTTTTATTAATATTTTATCTACAAACATACATCTTACATACATATGTATGTACATATCAAAGCCTACATACGTACATGCACAACATTACAAAAAATCGGCTCCTGCCGGCTAACCGCCACCGCCGGTATATATATTTCCTCAGCCGCCGCCGCCGACAATGGACGAATGGAACCTCTGCCCACGCTCATGCTGTGCCTTATAAAAAGAAAGCAAGCCAGGAAACTATTATTTAATAAACCACAGGATTCGGAGAGCCTTGGTCTAGGTTGTATTATCTCTGATATAAATAGCTGTTAATCAGGGACAAGGACATCATGCATTTTTAACATGCGCTTAAAATTTGACATTTAACAACGCAAAATATGAACTGAAACAATAAAATATGCACATACTTTTAAAATTTTTATTCAAACACTAAATAGAAAATAAAAAGTTTTCTTATTTATTTACATTTAAAAATTAATGTTGATCTATGTTATCAAAGTTCAATCTTTGTTAAGGGCTACTCAGAATATTATACAATTATAAAGACTTTCATTACATTTTACGAGAAAAAAATCTAACGAAATTTGTTTCGACTGTAAAATAATTCTGCCAAAAAAAAAAACATAAATCACTGCAAAGATCTGAAAGGACATGTTTTTGGATCAAACTGAATATAAGATGTTTAAAAAAATTGTTTTTTGAAAATCTGTTGGTTAAGAAGAAATACGTGAAATGTAAGATTAAATTTTAATGTGCGTACCTCCGCCCATTTTTTAAATGCAAGATTGTGTGTTTTTCAGAGCTCAGCGTGTGTGATAAGTTCTGTTAAAATCGGTAAGTAGAAGCACTTAAAACATTATATTAAATTTGAATGGGAGTGACTCCGCTCATTATGAAAGATTTTGTCTGTTTTAGAGCTCAATGTGTTAGTAAGTTTCGTAAAAATGGGTTAAGTGGAGCCACGTCAAATATAATAATAAATTTTAGTGGGAGTAACCGCGCCCATTTAAAGTTGCTTAATTACAAGATCTAAATGTGTTTACCAGGTTTCGTAGCAAAGAAATAAATAGAATATCATAAAATCAAATAAACAAAATTGTGGGCGTGTCCCCACCCCTTTTTTTGCAGTGGGACCAATTGGAAGCTATACCCTCTCGGGAAAAAAAAATAATTTTTACAATCGGTCTAAAATGTGCCGAGTTATGAAATAACAATGTTAAAAAGAAATAAAAAGTACAGACGAATTGATAACCTCTACTTTTTTTTTGAAGTCGGTTAAAAATGGAACGTAAAATGGCGTTTTGTGTTTGCACTATGACGCCTCAAATAAAATTAAAAACACAAGTCGAAAGCGAACGCCTGTGTAGCATTAACATGCAGAGAAGTTTCACGCAGGCTGCAGAAGTACCGGCTTTGGAAAATATTCGTCGGTTAAAATGATCGATTTATATAAGAGAAAGAAAATTAAAAAAAAAATGTAAACTTCATATTAAAACTTTAGAGCCAATTTAAGACGAAGAAAAATACCATAAACATTGGCGCAGCATCGTCGCCTAAAACAGGTGACTTGCCAATTTGTTCATTACTTGATTTTGTAAAAATGCAACCCTAATTGGAAGAAAAGTTTTATCGTTTCGACTCTTGAAGACCCCTATTTATGTGAGGTGACATCGTCCCTTCCACGTCAAACTATCCAATATGCTAATTTTAACTTTTCAGAAGAGCACGAAGACCCGTCAATTATGAATTTAAAGTCAGCGTATTCATAAAAGTGTCAGGCTTAGAATATTTCCGTGAGATTTTCAGCATTTTGAAACAAGGCATATCGTAAAAATATAAAAAAATCTGAATCTAAAAAACCAATTTTACAAATTTGATAGTTTGGCGTGGTAGGGACGACATCTACCTATCTATTGTCAGGTATGTTAATATACATATGTACTAATATATTTTTCAACAGAAGGTTACAATATAATTTTGTTTGTTAGATATTTAAGCAAGTTGTGCAAGTCCCTGTAAACTTTAATATAATCAGTATTATCTGCTTTCAATGCACCATCCACTTCTAGCACTTCTCTTAAAATTAAATTCAAATGCAAAAAATTAGAAAAATTGAGTTAAACATTATATTTTACACTTGAAAAAACTAATTACTGCATATTAGTTCGATTTAATATTAAAAAATCAAAATCCTTTTAATATGTTAAATATTTAAAAGGCACCAGAAGAGTGCTTTTTCAGATTTAAACACTTGAGCAATTTTTTTATCAGTTCGTGTGTTATTTTTAAAATGTCTTTTGCCTAAGAGGTTATAGCTTCCACGTGGCACGAGTGTAAAAAAATTAGACAGGAGAAAGCCCACACAATTTTTTTCTTTGATTTTATGATTTTTTACTTATCAGATTCTTGCGAATCCTAGCGCGATACAATTTCGAAGCTGGAAAAATGGGCGGAACCACTCCCGTATTTCTATTTTGTTGATTTTTACGAATCGTTAACAATCTCTGCCGAAGTAGATAGACACGGGTGCTGATGAAGTGAGTGGCTGCACAAAAAAAAAAAATGCGCATTTACCCCAGCTAAAATGTCTAGTATAATTTTTCTTCTTTTTTTTTTTTTGAAAATCCCATTAATTAATAAAAATATTTCATTCAATAAGAATTGAAAAAAACTGAACTTAGGGCCGATTAAGAAATTATTCCTGATTAGTATATCATAATTTTTGTTTTAATTTAAAATCTTTAGCACATTAGTCATGCAAAGTGAAATTAGGTGCTTACCAGGGCTGTCAGATTTTTTTCGACCAATTTCGCCAAATTGATTTGAAAAATCGCCAAAAATTCGGCAAAAATCAGTTTTATTTAGTTTTTCTTAAGAATAAAAATAATCCTGAAGGTTAACAAAACATCGATATAAAACTAAATATATATAAAATTTACTGAGCTAAAGCTTAAAAAATAGTTTCATTGTAAATATTTGATAATAAATTTGTTTTCATATAACGTTTTTTTAATATAAATTTTTATGAAATTATCGTGTCAAAATTTATCAGAAAATCTCCAAAAATTAGAAATAAAATCGCCAAAAATTATTTCTTGTAAATTTTTCTCATCCAAATTTAAAACGCATTAATGACTATAATTAACATAAGAAATATCATCACAATCAAATTCTTTTAATTTCTTGCAGTCGACTTTTGGTAGGATTTATTTTTGAAACTACTGCTCCGACAAACTAATTTCCCTGAATTAGAAATATTTTGAAGTTAAATTTTGTTAAGAAGAAAACAGCCATAATTATCGCCAATAAATTTATTTATCGCCAGAAAAATCGCCATGTCGCCAAGCCAAAAATTTGGACGCCAAACAAGTTGAAAAATCGCCATGTTTGGCGAGAAATCGCCTTATCTGAATTCGTTAAATATTTTGTTGAAAGAGAGAGAGAGAGAGAGAGAGAGAGAGAGAGGTAACAGTTGAGTGAGCTATATTATATTATTTTCGGAAATCGATAGTAAGGAGAGTAAACGGATGGTGAAATATTGTGGAAATATAAGGTACAAATCATATTGATCCTAAAAAATAAGAGCTATTATATCTACACCTTGATCTGATATATTTTCTTTTATAAAATTCTGAAAATTAGGTTTCTTATGAAATATTCTAACCACGACGGTAGCTCGCTTTACAACTCTACTATTGTGCGCTTTGTTAGTTTTCATAACATATTGCAGCGCCTCTAGCGTTGTGGAGCCGTATTACTTTAAGCTACATATATAGCCATTACTTCCTCTAATATTTATTGCTAATAAAAACAGAGAAGAAGAGAAAGGCATAGACACTAATGCATATCAGAAAAATGTATGAGGGTCTGGGCAGAGATTGAATTCAGCCTCTCGAGACACGAAAATGCCATAAGGTGCATCTTTTCATCGCTAATCTCATTTTATAAGCTTTGTATTGTTACATCTAAACCACATATCCCAGGATTTCACCAAAAAAAAAAAAAAAAAACTATTTATTTTTAGTCAAATTAAGTAATTTCCTCCGCAATTGCAACTTTTTGCCAAAATTGCTTTATACAAAAAAAAAAAAAAAAAAAAAAAATCATTATAACTAAATCGTAGTATGCAACAAGTTGTTTACACTTTTAATGGAGCAAAAATTATATATGAACGTTTACATATAAAATATTGAAAAAAAAAATTGGCATTAAAATGCACAAATTTGTAGACATGCATTAATTTGTATTTATGAACTTGAGGGAAAAAAACTTCAATTTCAATTTTTTATATTTTCTTGTACTCACAAAATAAGTTATCAACTCAATAAACGTTTAGGAGAAAACCAAAATTTGCATTTTAATTGAATGTGCACTGTGCAAATTGGATAAAAAAAAATGTACAAAATGAATGAACAATATAAATACATGAATCTGTCTATAACCATATGTGGCAAAGATATTAAACTGTTAATGTGTTTATGTATGCGATTAGATTTGGAAAAAAAGTTAGTTTTTTTTATATGTTTGCAAAAATTATTTATGTTAAAAAATGCATAATGAATATATATTTTTTTTTTAATTTTTCTCTGACTTGATTTATTCATTGAGGAATAAGTTGTGTTTTCACAGCAAAAAAAAGCAATTATTAAATTGCTTAAAAACTGATTTCCTTAATTTTCCAGCTGTAGGTGTTAAAACAGCTTGCAGTTGTTTTTTTTTTTTTTGTGTGAAAAGTTAGTCATGGCAAAGTGAAAAGAAAATAATTACACAACTGCTTGTAAGCCCTTCACCAAGTAGGAAGTATATAGTCGACTTGAAATGTATGTACATTGAAGTCCTGCACAAGACCACTTACAAGAACTTTTAAGACATGAGGGATTTTTCAAATGCTACTGCGAAATCTTCTAAGAGAAACGCTAAACAACACTGCAGGCAAGGTATTTGTTTCAGTTATTGCAGGTACAGGAGTAAAGACGTGAGGGAAGAATTTGTGATACTTGCTTCTTCATACGCATGGGTGCGTATAGAAACGTCATGCATGTACATACATACATACATACACAAATAAATTGTGTGCATGCTCTTTTATTTTTCTGCGCACATACAAACGCACACATGCACTGACATTATTTGTGTGGACTTCATTGTTGCCAGTTTGGCATTTTCACTGCCAGATCTGGCATTTTCATTAGTTAAAAAGCATTAAAAATTCAAAAAATTCTGCTAAATGCTTCTTTTTTATACTTAAATAGCTGTTGTTGTTAATTACATTTATTTTCTTTTTACATACTCTTACATACAATTTGAACAATTTGAAGCTGAAAAAAAGTCAGCCAATGTATTAATGGTAAAGTAAGAAAATAAAAAAAACATGTTGATTATTGAGTTCTTGTTTCAACTTTGTTATTTGTTGTTGAGCTTCTCATTTGTTTAAATGAAAGTTTATAACATAATAACTCTAGTTGTTCTAAGAAACTTTGGGTAAAGGTTCCCTGATGATCTGCATTAGCAACAGTGAAATGCGCATAGGATCCAGCTAAACTCCTCAATAATCAATTTCAATGTATTTTTAATAAAAAAAATATTTTACTGTACAAGCCAAATAATGATTTGGGATTATTAGTGCGTCAAAAAATTTTAAACGTAATTGTAACATTTCCAAAAAACACCAATTATTTACTATTTTATGTTTTTATGTACTATAAAAATATCTGTAAATGCTAATAAGTTTGTATAAACATAAAACTCAAAGTTATATCAATATTTTTTCTACATTTAAATCTGGCATTATACTTTTCTTCTGTAGAACATTTTAGCAGAATTTTTCGACCAATTTAGCATTCTCTCATTACCATTTTCTGGCAACACTGGTGGGATTGCTTTAAAAAACCACCCGTAAACATTAATAGCTTAAAGCCCATTTAGATGAAGGGTGGCCTCGCTGCGACAATGCTTACGTTCTCTTTTGGAGTCCCTTCTTAAATCCACGCGCGTTTACATGAAGACTTTTTTGTCGCAATAGTCAGGCGACTTTTTGATATTAATTTGTTCAATGCTTTTTATTCGTTCATTCGTAGCAGTGTTGCCGTAAAGGAACTAATTGTTAGTTTGAGAAATGTAGAATTAATATGTCCACATATTTTTATTTTTTTTTAATTTACCACCAAAATACAATAATTCCTTTTCTCTCCTTACTTTATTTGTTTATAATTTTTATATTATAACTGTTTCTTTGATGCATGCTATAAAAAATTGGTCTAACTGGCAACACTGTCTGTACATAGCACATAAAAAATACGAGAGAAAAAAATTTGTGAGAGAGAAGAGATAAACTTGTCGCTTCAATTCCCAGTACGTGCGACTTTTGCTACCCCGGAAGCTTCTCCTCACTTCTCGCCTAAAAATAAGACTCGCAGGCGACGTGTCGCAGCGAGGCCTCCCTTCATATCTAAACGGCCTCTTACCATCTAAATCTTACACACACACTCAAACGTACAATATGCAAAATAACAAGCATACACGCATCAATACTATTTCTTTTGATTGTTTGTTATGAACAAGAAGTCTTCCCGACATCGCTTGTTAACACTCATATACACGAACACCAATGCACCCATAGTGCTTCGCTTATTAAACGACATCATTTATTATTAATTTAATATAATATACGCTACATAATACATTTCAAGACTGTTTACACAGGCCTCATATGTATTAATTTTACATACTTACATATATCGTCGCTGTTTTAACTAACCGACCTAACTAACATTTGAAAAATTTAACAGGAGAGCAACTTTTATGGTTGTTTTATACATTCATTCTTATGGCTGCTTCAAAAATCTTTTTACTTATACAGGCACAAAAGTAATGCTTACAGTCATGAAAATTGTAGACAATGTTTATTATGACTTATGAAGTCTAGTAAAGGACTTAACTGATTTTTCAAAAAAAATATCAGTTAGGTCGATTAGTTAAAACAGCGACGATATATGGAAACACTGAAATTATAAATTGTCTAGTTAAAAATTTCTTTTGCCTACATACTTAAAATTTTTTTTACTTGCTCTTAATTGCTTATATTGCAAATGAATTTAAAGCATTTTTCCTACAAACGTAGGGTACACTTTTATAATTATTAAGTATGTATTATTATTCCCCAAAACGTATTCCTAATAAATAATAAATCACGATTTTCGTTGACTTTCAATGAATTACATTTACACTTTGTTTGTTTATTTATAAATTAAAAACAATTATTAAATCCACAATTGTCACTTTAAATAAAGAAGGCATCAGATGCATCATATGCATCAGCATCATCATCAGCATCATCATAATTTTTTTTTTCTTCAGTCATATAAAATTATTTATTGTTTATGAACGAATAACATCCATCCCTCTGGAGTATTTTTCATATAAAACAATATTTAAAAGGGATTTTTTTTTAAATGAAAACCTTTGTCTGCTTCCTTGAGTATTTTCTACATAAACATAAAATGCCTCAAGTGTAGGCTGCATTTAATAATAATATACAAACACCTTCAGGCATAAAAATAAACTGTTGGTATCTTGCTTTTTTTCTTTCTTTTTTTTTTGCTTTTAAATTTTGTTACTTTCTCATCAGAAATTCCTGCTGCAATAGTAAAATTTATCTTATTAGTTTTTTTCCTCTTATTCGATTGACTTTCTTCCCAGGACTGTCATCTTTCATTTCAGACATTATTGGAATCATGTGTTGCTTGCTGCTTTAAAATTTTCTAATATCATGTGACTGTTCGGTAGTTTATTATAATTGGAAACATAATGAGACACCTTTCAACGTAATGAAAAATGAAAATTTTTAAATTATGGTTTAACTTACAAAAATTTTTGGAAATTTTCTCATAGGAATATTAACTAATAAGAAAATTTCTTTTTTTAAGAAGGAAAATATTTATACATATTTAAATTAGTGACAAAAATTCAAATAAAAGAAAATTTCAAAATTAGAGTAGATAAGTGCGGGTAATGCGTAGGGTGATCGACTCGGTTTTCCAACCGGTTTTAAAACCCGGTTTTTTCACAATACGGTTGTCGTTTCTTTCAAAATGCTGATTTTTCGAATGTCGAATAGTCCGGTGTTTTTACAATTCAAAAACCGGCTGAGTCGAATACTTTTTGATTTCTACATTTTGCAATAAAATTAGTTTTTACTATGTTAAAACTTAGACCAACGTGTTGTGTTGATTTTCCTATGTATTTTTTTTTCAGTGTAAAAGTTCTAATCATTTTTTTTAGCATGGCGAAACTTACTGAAACATGAAATTAAACCGAAATTATTTTATGAGGTAATAGCAGAGGCGAATTTAATTGGCCTTATGGTGTGCAATGGATGTCAAAATACAGTTGCAAAAAGTGTTTTTTAGTTTTGTTGACATTTTTCTTCATATTTTATAAAGAGGTAGATATCAACCTTGTCCATGCGTTCATATGTATGTATATACCATTAAGGAATAAACTCTACATACACCCATCATTTTTGGGGTTTGAGGAAACTTGGAAAGAAATTCAAAAAACTAATTATGCCAATATTTAGGGTGCTAATAAATATGTTTATACAAAAAATAAAAATTAAAAAATAATTACAATAAGAACAACATATTAGACCATATTTGGATACCATTTGTTGACGGCTTGGTACCGGAAATCATAGCATTTTCAAACAAGTTGACGACATCAAACATTTTGCATGTATTTTTTCATGTATTTTATGCCTGTATGTAGACTTTTTTCCTATGTATTTGGAATATTTTTGCTACTTACTTATTTTTTTATTTTTTTTGTATAAACATATTTATTAGTACCCTAAATATTGGCATAATTAATTTTTTGAGTTTCTTCCCAAATTTTCACAAACCCTAAAAATGATGGTTGTATGTAGAGTTTATTCCTCGACTGTATGTTATATATACATATTTATGTATTATAGATAAGTATATGAAGTAAATTTTTATGTTTTACCTTTAATTTCTGTATTGTTTTATTATATTTACATGAACTGATAACTCTTCTTTTTAATAAAGCAATTTAAAATCAAAACTTTTGTATAATAATTTTCTTACTAAAAAAAAACCGGTTGACCGGTTTTTCCTGAATTGTAAAAACCGAAACCGGGTTTTTCACAATTTCAAATAATCGAACTATTCGAAAACCGGTTTCTGGAAAAAGTCGAATAATCGATCATCCTAGTAATGCGGCATTTTTAGTTTAATTTTTAGTTTTTGTGCCATTAAAATATGATTTAACCATTTACATGCATACATACATTCTTTAAACTTATTGTTGTATTTGTAATTTTTAACAGCCTGTATACGAGTAGCTCTCTCCATATCTTTAGCTATCCATTTTCTTATGTGATCAGTATAATACTCGGTGCAAACTTTCAATGATCTAAGACAACCTCTTATAATAGCTTTTGCTGAGGAATGTATAAAACTACGTGCAAAGCACGTAATGAATGACATTTTTTTGTAAACCTACCGCAACCGCTTTGCGTACTCCGGAATCGAAAAATGCTCGATAGCTGAATTCTTTAAAATCACGGATTAAGTTTCGCTATAAGCAAAGCAAATATGATTTTTTTTGTTTTGTTTACTTTTTCTTAATTCTTTAATAAAACATAAGCAACCAAACCATTTGAACTCAAAATTTTACCAGCACTTTTAACGCAGACGTCTGAAAATTGCTGAAAATCGATTAAGCACTTTGGGAGATATTGTTGACAAAAAGAACGCAAAAAATCACTTCACTTTTATAATTCCGAACAAAAGCCACTTCAAATAGATTGTTAATATTAAGAAACATTATTTAAAGAATCTATACAAATTCTTGCCAATTATATTTTTAAATGCATTCAAATATCTATAAACGATAACTGCTGCGATATGAACAATCGTATATATAGAAATAAATAAAAACAGGATAAAAATTAAAGCGAATTCAATTAAAAAATTAATTAGTTTTAAACCAATCACGCATATTGTGGTATTAACTCAACCATTCAGTTTAAATTCTTTTTTAATTTTTTAATTAAAAAATATTACTCACAACTATAATTTGAAGCTGAAAAAAGTCTGCCAATGTAGCAATAGTAAAGTAAGAAAATAAAAAACATGTTGATTATTGAGTTGTTGTTTCAACTTAGTTATTTGTTCTTGAGCTTCCCTAGTTGGTCTAAGAAACTTTGGTTAAAGGTTCCCTGATGATCTGCATTAGCAACAGTGAAATGCGCATAGGATCCAGCTAAACCCCTCAATAATCAATTTCAATGTATTTTTAATTAAAAAAATATTTTACTTAATAAGTAAAATATTAATTTGGGATTATTAGTGCGTTAAAAAATTTTAAACTTAAAAAATACTACATTAACTAAAAGCTTAATTGGAGCTTTTACAAAGATTCAATTAACAATTTCTTGAAATGTTTTTTATAAAGATTCAATCAAAAAATTAATTGAAATATTCTAAAAGATTCAATTAAAAACTAAATAAAATATTTAAAAGATTCACTGAAAATATTGGGTGGTATTATTGATTCCGCACGGAAAGAAAAATTCGACGGAAAGAACTATCGATCGATATGCAAATTGAAATTATTCATTCCTGCGGTATACGCTTTCCGTGAAATTGATTCAACGTCCCTGTTTTTATTAATTCTGACGTGGTGTAGTATCGGCTGTTGTTAAAAAAGCAATTTAAAAGATATACATACATACATACACCTATATGTAAATGCATACATACATACATATGTATGTATGAACATATGTATGTCAACAAAATATAGAAAGAAGTGTTACAGATTAATCAAAGAGAGTAAGTTGGAATAAAAAATTTTAATATAAGTTAAATTAAATTAATAATTGCTTCTATTTGGTTTTTTTATATTCTTATAAAAATAAAACAAGCAAGTTAAATTAAAATAAGCTTTAATTTTGCTAATTTGTATATTTTCCTTACAATTTTGTTCCTTCCGTAGGCTTTCCGTTATAAAATTTGAGCGTAAGCAAAATAGAGAAAAATACCGCATCAACGGAACGAATAATTGCAAATTTTGCTTCCGCAAACAAATGCTTTCCCCCATCGCGGAACGGAATGAATAATTACACCCATTATTTGAAATATCTATCAAAATCTAATAATATAAAAACATACATTACTTCAGTAAAGTGCAATTTTTATTTGCAGGCGAAGGGACATAACGTTACCTTAATACAGAAAGGCCCTAACTCATTATTTTTTTGAAATCGAAATATTTGCATATTTTAATACATTAGGGGCTAGTTTTTTACTAGTCAGTTAAACCTAGTTTAACATACGTTTGAGTTAACCAAGAAACAAAGTTAAACGGGTTTTAACCACCCATGCTGTTTTTCAGTGATGGATTAAAGTTGTCAATTTAGCTAGAAATGCCATACTTTACTTTCAATATAGATATGGCATTCTTGAAAATATTTTATATAAATAGGGCAACACTTAAAAAGTGATATGACAATTCTTTAAATTTATATTGAAAAAACTTCCATAAGTTTTCTGAAATTTTTAAGAATTTAAAAATAAGTAATATGGACTTAAAAATAATGACGCTCCAAAAATAAACTACAACAAAACATAAAATATTAAATCCAAGGAAATATTTGAAAGAATTCCAATTCATTACACTAACTTGAGTTTAACTGCGCAATGTTGCTCGCTTAAACCTAGATTTTTAACTAGATAATCTTTATCTGAAAAACAAAGTTTTAAGTTTAAAGTACAGTTAACTGACAAGTATAGTTTATCTTTATGTGAAAAACTAGCTCCGAAATATACAAAACTCTCGATATAGAAAAAAAATAATGAGTTAGGACCTTTCTATATTATGGTGACGATATGTTGTACTATAAGAATTTTTTCAAAATAATTTTTGTGTTAGCGTTTTAGCGCTTTTTTCGTTTTGCCGTATTTTTTTTTTTTTTTTTTGGTTTTTAGCAATTTTTTAGTTGTAGCGATTTTTTTAGTTTTGGCGCTTATCCGTTTTGAAAAATTTTTTCAGTTTTTAACGATATTTTTCGGTTGTTATTTAGTTTAAGTGATGTTTTTTAAATTTTTGGTGACCTTTTCCTTTCGTTGATTTTTAGGGTTCCGAAAACAATAGGGTTCCTTTTCACCTTTGGTGTACAGAACCCTATTGTTTTCGCTACGCTGTCCGTCTGTCCATTTGGACAGAGCATGTAGAACCTTGGCCGCAACAACAACAAATACATGAGAGTTAAAAATTAAAGGGTGTTCCAAAACGAGCAGCGAAATATGTGAAAATTCAAAGTAATATACATACAATTATATGTACATATGTATGTATATTGACACTTGAAATTTGTAAAATCAGTGTATTTTTATACAGACTACAACAATTAATACTAAAATTTTAAAAAATTTAAATTAAAAGGTGGTCCATCAGTTAATGCAATTATGACTATGTAATTTTGACAATTTGCTATATCTTGGAAACCGTAATAGGCAAACTCTTGAAATTTTCAAAAACGGTTAAACTAAAAAATCCCAAAAATTATAAAAATCGCCAAACCAAAAAAATTGCCAAAAACCAAAAAAAAAAAAAATAGGTAAAACGAAAAAAAGCACCATATTAAAAAAATTTTAACACTAAAATAAATCGGCAAAACCGAAAAAATCGCCAAAATGAAAAAATCGCCAAAATGAAAAAACGCCAAAAACCGAAAAAGTCGCTAAAACGCGAAAAAGGCCCAAAACTAAAAAAAATCCCCCAAATGAAAAAAATCCCCAAAATGAAAATAATCGCCTAAATGAAAAAATCGACAAACTGAAAAAAAACGCAAAAAACCGAAAAAATCGCTAAAACGCGAAAAAGGCCCAAAACTAAAAAAAATCTCCCAAATGAAAAAAATCCCCAAAATGAAAATAATCGCCAAAATGAAAAAAATCGGCAAATTGAAAAAACGCCAAGAACCAAAGAAATCGCCAAAATTAAAAAATCGCCTAAATGAAAAAAAAAATCGTAAAAATGAAAAAAATCGCCAAAACTAAAAAAAAATGACAAAACGAGGAAAATGAGTGCCAAAACGTAAAAAAATCGCTAAAAACTGAAAAAAAACGCCAAAACTTAAAGACGCTCAAAACCGAAAAAAACCCAAAAACGAAAAAAAGCCAAAACTATATAGGCTAAGGTTCGTATTGAATTACATATCTGGTGTCCGTACGGAACGCTGCGTGCGCGGGTCAAAGTCGCACTTTACTGAATTTATTTTAAAATCCAACAACAAAATACATCTGTATAATGTGTAGTAATTATTTACCATTTCATAGTGTTCGGAGCTAATTTTTATTGATAATTGCTTTTTTATAGAACAACAAATTCAAGCAAAATAAGCATATATTTAATTAAAATATTAATCAAAAGTATTATTTTTCTTAGCAAGCAGTTAATTGAATAAAATTCATTGATAATTTTTTATGTGAGCCTTAAACTGAATCATAATTTTTTTTTAATTTTTTACTGCCATGTCAAGATTAACATAGGATTCCATTTCTGATCTGCAAGGTCAGGCGCTTTCTATACTTTTTTGTTTATGTCTATGACTATAATATGCCCCTAAAATATTTATTACAAGCAGTAGTGCTCATTGGAAAAACTACTCAATAAATATTGGATTATTTGTAAACTTTTAATCAATAAATTTTGTTCTTGTTAACCAAGCATAAACAAATTGGTCAGAAGTCAGCCACTATATGTAATAAATTGAATACACTAAGAACTAAGCTCATAAACTAAATTAAACACATAAAGATACTAATAGAATATAACAACATAAAATCTGTTTGTACATATGTACATGCATACATACACATGTATGTATATTTTCTAGGCTAATCTAAAATTAAAACCCACAACTGCTGATCACCTTGCCGTTATTCAAACACTCACTTATACATCATAAAAAAAGAAAATATTTTTATAAATAAGTGCATTTTGAAATAAGAAATGACACATAAAAACTGGGTACACAACAAACCCAGAAATGCAGAAAGAAACAATGGCAGTCAGAAGCAAAAAAAAAAAAAAAAAAAAAAAATGCGTTTCGTTGGAGTTGACATATGGTCGTAATTTGCAATCAAGCTTAAAGATGACAAGAGAAATGTACCAATGAACAATTGACACATAGCACGAGATCAACATTTTAAATTTCTACTACTTCCTTACTTGTATGCATACTTACAATCAATTTCGCATACTTTACCGGCCAAAACGAGTAGTGTAGAGGAGGACCTGTTGTTACTCTTGCAACAATAAATGGCAGACAACTATGCCAACAATAACAATAAGAAAAATTCATGATTGTAAACCCTTTTACATTTTACGACAGTACAAGTTTATGTGATATAAAACAAAATGATAATAAACAATCTCAAAATCTCCTGGTGTAAGTGTGAAATGTTGAACAGACATTTACATATTTATACACCAGACATATGTAGCTGCAATAAGTTGCATTTTAGTATGTATGTATGTATGTATGTATGTACGAGTATTAGCCACTGCAATAATATAATTTTCGCCAACATCTTTTAGATGAACAGAAAAAGGAAATGTATAAAGTAAAAGTTACTGGACACACACAACTTTTATACGCTACACTCGAAAACAGCTTCTTTTGGCAATTTTTTTGAGTAATATGTAATGGAAGCACAATTTAATTCGTATCGTTAAGAATATGATTGTTAACAAGTTACTCTTTATGTAAATTTTCCAACTGCACCAATGGATCGCTTTCAAATAATGTTCATGTGAATTTATAATTTTTTTTCTGCCAAACATGAAATGGATTGTTTTGCAATTTGTGGCTAGAACCTCAGATCTGTAGCTCCTTTCAATGTATTCCAAAATAGAAAGTATCCTTTCTTGTATGTGGTCAATGGCCAGACAATTGCATTTGACTGATTTTCTAAAGAATGATCTTCAAATTTGTGAGATTGCAAATGGCCGGCATCCCAGAAAGGTTGTGAATTTCTGAAATTGCTGACACAAATTTCCTTCGTTAAAGAATAATAATAAACCTCAATGAATGGAGAGACAGGATGATGAACTGTCATGGATTATATTGACTGTCTCTAATTTATACGAAAGAATTAAAAGTATGAATAAAGGGGTTCAAGAATACGGACCTTGCTGAAGAAATTAATGTATAAAGAGACAGATCTTCAGGGGAAGCTTAACGTTTATACAAACAACGAAGAAATCAAAGAGTAATGCACCGAACAAAAACGAGATCAATTTTGATGAAATAAATTGACATACGAATCTTAAGAGCGAAAGTGTACCTTGAGCTTCTCCTGAAACCCTCGATTAAGGATCGAACGATTTCCAATCCCCTGCGACAAGGTGAGAATATTGATTCGAACTAAAATAAAGGGAAAAATTGTTTGTTTGCAAGGAGGAATAGAAAGTCCGTAATGTATGGGAACTGAACCCCTAAATCAATCACTTGCAATGAAAGGAGAGATTACTGGTTTGGACCAAAATATAGCAAAGAAATTGTTCATTAAAAGAAATGAAGAAAAAGACTGTGATATACAAGTAATAACTTTATTTAAGTCTTAAATAAGTTACACAATGATAACTTAGAGTTGTTGGTATCACGAATTCACATGAACATCTTGAACAGCAGAGCAGCTCGCATAAGGATCAAAGGCTTTCGGAAGCAATGCAAATAACTTCCACAAATTATAAGCCGGGCAGAAGTGCATGATATTCAATAATAACAGTTATAATTACAGTCGCATTAACAGACTGTTTGGTAATATTTAGTGAATTTATTTATAAAGAAAATAGTTGGATCGTTGGTTGGTTTGCATGGCTGCTGGATACACACAAAGCAAAAATATGGTTGAGGTAACCATAATCAAACAGCAACATACTATGATTGAATTATATGGTTGCAGTCAAATTATATTATTGTTAATAGAAAAAAACACTTTAACTATATTAATATCTGAGTGAATTATAATATTACCTGAGTTAAATATATTATAATTTTAGTATTGTAAACATGACAACACTATTGTTAGATGTGACTAAAATATAATTGAGACTCACCATACCATGTTCAAATATTATATTAATATTGTTAAATACGACCACAGTATTATTTAATATAATAATACTATTTTATTTTTTAATCATATATTTATTGTAGAAACAGCTGCGCGTCAAAATCTAAATAAAAATAATTTAATACTGTTGAAATAAAATGTATATATAGAAATATATACTTACACGACATACTGACATGTCTGTATAAAGAGATACACAAATGTTTATATATTTTTATTAGTCTACCCTTTTGTTTATTCTTTATTTATTTATTCAACACTACCGATAGCTTATAAACGAAATACTGAACTGACAGATGTTTCTGAAAAAGATTTTTTTAAAAACTTAACAAAGTATTGTTTTGGATAACATTATATTGTTATTTACATCATTATTTTTAAATAAGAACACAAATTATGTTGTAGTCATAAATTTTCAACAAAACTATATTGTTAAACTATAACCATATCAAACTTTTTTATGGATGTGATAATGTAATTATTAAATTCAAACATTACTCTGTTTACCGTAACGAAATAAATGTTTAAAATAACAATAACTAGTTTTCGACGACCACACATTTGTTTCAGAAAACATAATATTGTTTTCTCAACCACTCTAAAACCATATCTTTTCTTTGCGTGTACCTAAAAAGAATCAATTTATATGTGAGATTTCGTTTTGATAGACACCACTTTACTCGTCCAAGTCCGGATATATGAAAGTGATCTGGATCCAATGCTAGATACAGTGATCAGTGATACCAGATCCACCCACTTGCGTTGAGATACAGTACGAAGTTCCCTATAGAAATCTGTGATACATTTGTTATAGACAACCTATCGATGTATGTGTTTTCCTGGAAATTGCTATCGCGTAACGTGCAGTGCTGGGCAATAGCAGAGCAGGCCAGAAACCCTCTTGGGCCCTTTTCTGGCCAACTGCGGCAGAATGTATAATAAGGAAGACCTAACGTACTAGGATGTCTCCTATATGCCCATCAATATCGCGGCCAATCGTGCGATTTGTTCTGAGAGTTTATTGTGGAAGCCTGGCCGCTTTTCGTTGCGAATATATACGTGTTCAGCATATTCCAACCATCTTCCCCACTCTGAAGATAGTAATTGGGATATTATTATATTATATATATTATATTATTCTGAACACTGCGAAATGGCACTACGACTAACACCACATTGGAGATATAGCCCTATCCAGTTTATCCACTCGCTCATCGCCGATGAAAGTACTATGTACACTAATTCAGACCGGACTGGTGATGGCAAAGTCTGGAAAGCACATCCTTGAAAATGACTACCTCAAATTGAGCAGGTTTCAAGTTGTCTTAGTACAAGAAATGCTGCTAGGCTACCGACAAAAATGGCGATTTCCCCCGAGCATTTCTTTCGCATTACTGCCTTTCTTATGACCAGTATTTCAGCATGAAGTACACTGCCACTACCGGGAAGACGGTACAATAGCTTTAAGCCCCGATCAAAATGATAGCTTTACCGAAAATCATTCTAGATCCGTATGTATAGACTGTGGGCTCAAATTCTTTTACTTTTCGCCTGTTTTCCATTACTTTCTGCAAGGGAGAAGGATTTTCTGAACGGTGTTCTGTCCAACCCCGTTTCAGATACCATACAATCTGAGATTATCGGTACGTTCTTGGTCTTCACCAGTCAGATGCCCCTAATCTTGTGGCCATTACAGGTCTATTAGAATATAGGCTTCCGCAGTAATCGTACTAAAGAGACCGTCATTCCGATGCAGGCAGATCTTTGAATAGCAGTTCACTACACTATCGGGCCACATTTCAGTAATGGGCGTATAACAGCTGCTTATATACATTTTATTATATTAGGGCTTAAGTCACATTTCATCCAGTTTTTCTGGTAAATAGTATGAGTTCTATTTTATTTAGGTTTACTCTTACACTCTACATACAGTCTGTGGTCCAGTATATGAGTGTACTCAAGCATTGGTCATGATATCGCTTATCAAGTCCATGAACATCCCTTCCACCGCTATTACAGCATCACCTGTATACGCTACGGCTTTTATCCCCTTGTTTTCCTAACTCAAGGAAAACTGTGTTAATAATGAGACTCCTCACTCAATTACTCCTCCTCCAGTTCCTAATATGTGCATGTGCTACTACTTTTAGCCCGGTTTCTATTTCAAGAAAAACATTGTAAGCAATGCTAAATTTGATTTTGGAGAGAAAAAGCACTTCATCTTGGGGTGTGCCTTTTTCTGTCCATTTTGTATCCTCAATTACGCAGTCTGTCAGATGCAACACTTTTGGAAGGTATTTTACATAGCTGCACTGGCTACATTGTTAAAAGTCAAAATGTAGGAAGGCAGCTAGATTGTACGGTTTGTATTCTCACTATGTGTCTTACCTCTTTGTGTAGAGCGGTATATGTAGGGCGTCTTCTTGGATAGGTATTTTGACTACCTGATGGTATATGGGACTGCAAGGATATTTGCCCATTGTATAAGTTTATTATGTTTTCCGACTTATCCAATCTTCCTCCAGCTCAGTTTGTATAATTCAGAAAGCCAGCATATAATAGTGCATTTCGCACGCTGTATCATCCTTATGATGTCGTAGTACCTTGGAGATTCGAAAGGAGAGACTGTCAATAGCTCATAAGATTCTTTCTTATGTCCTCATTGACAATGCACTCATGTGCTCTATTTGAATCCTATGTCCTGATTTCTTCAGTACTGCCATCAAAATGAGTATTTTTTAATAATTTTTACAAGTAGTTTCACCAAGAGCATTTAGCACTTTTCACATAACTTGAAGATGAGGGTTTCGTGGCAATGTCTATACTGAGTCTTGATTAAACTCTAGTGTATAAATAAAATAATTTGTTTCAAATACTAAACTTAAAACTCATCTCTACATGCAAATTTACTGTAACTCCAGAGCGGTGTAGATTAATTAATTTTATTACCAATGCAATAATTGTATGAGATTTTCTCTCCTTCATGTCTGCTTCCACAATAAAACAAATATATGTACGTGTATGTGTGAAATTAGACACATTTTATTATTTAAATCCACTTGTGACGAAATAAAACATGATTTTCTATGTCGCCCATAATGAAAATATATGGCATGTTAATGCCACAATTTATTTATCACCTTTAATAAATGTACGTACGATACATGTGGATGATTGTCAGTGATGGTAATTCAAAGAAGAAGAAAAAAAAACTATCTTTGATGATCTTGGAAAAAAATAGTAATATGTATTTACACTTTAATAAATGTATTTCTATTGTTTTAAAATGGGATATCGCTGTTCTTCTTTTGGAGAACTCTAATGTCTTTGACTCATATAAAATATAATTAAATTTATGCTTTAAATGAGATCCAAGAGAAGGAAACTTATACAAACAACAACATTTCATGTAAACTTGGTTGCCTATATTTACAATTATTCAGGGCTATCATGAATAAAATTCCGTGTGAAATTTCTGCCTTTTCCAATTAGAATTTTTTGTTTTCCCTATTACTTCCTATTGGTTGGAATTGTTCCCTGGGAAAAATTTCACGCGGAATTTTATTCATGATAGGCCTGATTATTGTTACCCAGCAAAAAATTTCAAAAAAGGTAATCGAGTTTGGAATTAAGCATTTTTGGTGGAAGCACTTCCCTATGGCAAGTAGTTCTAATGGTAATATGTAAATTTTTGCTGTGTATTAATAGGAACAGAAAAACATTTTTGCAGATTTTTTTTGTATTATTCAGCAAATTTTTTTATAATTTACAAACACTAAAATTGTTCGTACTATCAGAAAATAAATTAACTGAATCAATAACAATTCTTAATTTTTTTTTTAAATTAGTAAAAGTTTTATTTGAAAAAAAAAATAACTGAATCAAATAAAAGTTTCAACTATTTTTTTTATTTTCAAAAATAGGCTTGTTTTTATGGTTAAGCATTTCGTTCCCGCTTTTGGAACTCGTCAGTAGACTTCAACACAAAAAATTTTTCAATTTAGCTAACAAACTCCGTATGTTTATAGTAAGACTCTTAATACTATATTGAGAATCACAATATACAAACATAAGAAGTTTGAAAACCGCAAACAAAAATCTTAAAAAAAATAAAATAATTTTTATATCTATAAAATAATTTGTAGAAAAAAATTATAAAAAAATTAGACAAATTTTTTACAGTATATAAAAATAAATTTAACTGAAAAAATTAAAAAAAAATCAGACAAATTTTTTTACAGTATATAAAAATAAATTTAACTGAAAATAACAAAAAAAACACTGATTGTGAATGTGTGGCGGCCTTCAAAAACAGCATGTTGTTTCGTTCTGCTAGTGTTTGTCAAAATATATTAAGTTAACTTTGGTGTTACCCAGCAAAAAATTTCAAAAAAGGTAATCGAGTTTGGAATTAAGCATTTTTGGTGGAAGCACTTCCCTACTGGATTACCAACTTAATAATTTTAACAAGGCATGAGACTAAAATAATCGATTCTTGAGAAGTACTTACATTTTTTTTATTTGCCAACATTTCACGTACTCTATTTCGTTTAAAAAAGTCATTCTCTTCATTTAGCAACTTGCACGGCATTTTTTTAAATTTTAGGTAATGTGATTTGTAAGCGAGGAATGAAAATTGGCATTCAGAAAAGTAAGTCATTATATGGCAAGTAGTTATAATGGTAATGTATAATTTTTTGCTAGGTAACGATATCTTTATTAAAAAGTTATAAAAATTTGTTTGGTGTTTTATGAAAAAATAAATACCTTAGGTATCTGCTCTGGGAAGAATTCTAAAAATATTAACGTTACTATTTAATGCCAGAGTATCAGCGACATATACGTGCCATAACCACCAAAACACTTAAGCGACATAATTTTTGAACTTTATTTTTCGACGAAAATCGATTAGTAGCGATCGTAAATAATCGATTGTAGCCAAAACAATGTCGCTTGATCTTTTTTGATGGTTATGCCACGATATGATGCAATCAAACCTCTGAAAGGCAACAAAGCACCTAGAACAGATAATATTCCTCCGTAGATACTTTGTACTTCTCCGGAGAAATATTAGCTGCAATGACAAGAATCAAAATTTTTGCTCCGGTTATTATCCAGTTCTGGAGCTCAAACTCATGCCAGACTAAATCGCTGAAGGCGTGCTTATCAACTTGCCGATGAAAGGAGATCTATCTTAGCGAAAAAATTGGAGAGGAAAGACCTTTCTGTCCTTGATAAGTAAGGTGATGGCTCAAATTATGAATAATACATTGTTAACTAGTCTTATGCTAAGAAAAGAACCACACCGGCCACACAAGACTTATGGGCTGACTAGTGTTGATAATGTAAACAGCATAAGATTGTCTGTTGCACACGTAGAGTGAATATCGGCTATTTACTTAACTTTTATAGATTTGGAAAAGGTTTTCGACACCCCAAGCCACTCTGCCATATAGAACGCACCTGAATAAAAAGGTGCCCCCTCCAAAACAACAAGATGCTAAAGGACCTATATGCGAACGCTACCTGCTGAGCAGGAAAATCACTATCAGGGCTGCTTTTTAATTTCGTATTTGATGTAACAGTGTATAAATCAACCGCTAATAAACAAGATTAACCTAGAGGCTAGAAGAAAGACTGGAGGACCTGGATTACGCGTACGATGTTTGCTAACTCACCAACATATTTTCAGGTATGCGAGCAACTGTACCTTATGTTGGCTTAAAAAACACCAACGAAGCAAAAACAATGGGAATAAATGCGAACATAAGAGACCAAACGCTTAAAGAAGTAGACTATCCATCTGGTGGTTCTAAAGCTGACATCTGCTATCGTATAAATAAGGATTGCCAATAATTTGGTCGACTTAAACCTAAACCAGTATGGATGAGTGCGGAAATTTCTAAGCTGAGATCTTGGCGATCCTCAAGGCCACGGAACTAGTGACCAGGAATGTAGCTGAAGGTGAGACGGTAACCTTCTACGTCTACAGCCAGATAGCGCTAAAGGTTTTGAAAGGACGCAATGTCCAATCAAAACTTCTTAATGACTGTAGGAGAGCCCTCAAAAGCCTTATGGACAAATATAGTGTCAAACTATGTTGAGTTCCTGGCCATACCAGTATTGAGGGAAATGAAATTGCCAATGCGCTGACAAGAATAAGGTCGGCATTAGAGGCCAAAACTGGAGTCAGGAAGATCCAAACTGCTACTGGATATGAATAGGAAGGCTATGCAAATCATGACTGGTCAGTGCTCGGTTAGAGCAAGAACTAGCATTTGGGAAACTGTGCCAGATTTCTGTAGGATGTGCGGGGATGAAGAGGAACCAGAAACCATTGAATATATTATTTTTCACTGCACGAAGCTGCAACGACATAGGCTTAGATGGCTGAACAGACGTTGCCATGAGAACATTAGTGATATCGCATGGATGATATCAGAGGCTTCATCATGAGAATTCAGTGGCTTAATGGCGGATAATAGGGGTACTACTGGGTACAAATGGGTGGTAAATATTCCTTTTAACTGGCAATAGAAGGAAATCACAATGGACCCAAGTGGGTCTCCGAGTGGAAGTGCGTTATAGCACCACCCTTCCTAACGTAAACTAAACCAGTATGGAACTTTTCATATATGTCAAGAAGAACAAAATTACGCTGTTATACGAATTCAAACTTAAATCTACGCAATTTTTTTAAAACAAATGCCTAAGGAAGATCCTTGACATATACTGGCCAAGAACAATCCAAAATAACCAACTTTGATAAGAAACCATTTACAGCTAAAATCCAAAGCGCAAGTGGGGTTGGATTGACAACACTGTACGCAAACTACGGGCGATATCACGCGACAAAGCTGTAGATTGGAATACATAAGGCTGTCCGAAACAAGGACGCCCAATAGAAACTTGGAAATGACAAACCAAAATTTGTCTAGCCCGCTTAAATCTATGACGGAATGAAGTGAAGAATCTATCAGACGATCGAATGCACTGGAATAATCTTGTTAAGGCCCTATACCCCTTTCATAAGTAAAAGGAACCAATATATAAATGTATATGCCACTTTTTTCCCTAACCCAGATAATTACTTAATTTTCAATAACTTGTTTGTTCGATATACAGAAAACTAAATTCTTTGCAGGGATTAATTTTTGTTTGAGATCTAGTCAAATTGCATACAATTTTGGCACTTGCAAAGCGTTGGCCGAAGTAGCACGTTGACTACAAAACCGAAAGTAACAACACAACGCATTTTTCTGATGTTCATTAGTGTCCCTTTGTTTCAGTTGTTGTAGGAAAGTTCAAGTGATGAAGGCTTCATCAGAGCGAGCTCCTTCGTTGTGTAGCAGAATCATCGGCGAAGTAAAATAACCGATAAAAAGGCTACTAAACAAAACTGCAAAAAAAAATTATTACGCCTTATTTAACACCATAGGCGCTCCCAAACTGCCTTATTAAAAAGCAGAGTTGTAAAAAAATGAAGCTTTTCTCTATATTTTCATTCACCGCCTTATCTTCTTTATCACTATCCCTTTCCTAAAGAGGGTAACACATAGTAATAGTAGGCATTCATTGCCTGAGTGTTACTTCCCTTTATTAAAAAAAAAAAAGAACTGGCCAGAATGTATCTCTGTAATTAAAGATCTGTTCAAGTACTAGAAAAGATAACCTTATATGATATTCAAGTTGCATTCATGATCTCAGAGAAAAAATTGTTCAGTAACAGGCCTCAAATTTATTAATTATTTATTAAATACCAATTTACTTTTTATAATTTATCTTTAACTTGAAATTTATTTGCTGGTGGTTCAGCGTTGTCTATATATTTCATTGTATAAAGGTGTAGAAAAGTAAAATAGATTCAAATCGAATATAAATTATTTGCTGGGTTTTTTGTATTAGTTTCAAAGCCTACTACGCTTATTTTTCTTTTGTGATTTTCAAAAATATTATTATTTGTGAATTCCCAAATAGTTCTTGAAAGTCTGTGCATAAGATAAGAGGTTTGTGACTATTCAAAATGTGTGGTTGAAGTCTACTGATGATTTGTTACAGCAACAATGAAATATATAGACAACGCTGAACCACCAGCAAATAAATTTCAAATTAAAATAAATTTCTGACAATATGTCGAATAATAAATTTCTTAAATTTTTCTTTAACTGTTAATTAAAAAAAAAAAAAAAAAATTCTGACAAAAAAAACCTTTTCAATGCAAAGATCTGATAGAAGAAGATAAGAATAAGTACGTGAAATACAAAAATAATTTTTAATGGGCGTGCCATCAAATAAGTATATAAAATTAAATATAATAAAAACGATTGTGGGCGTGTCCCCGTCCCTTTTTTACAATGGGACAAATGGGAAGCTGTACCCTCTCAGGCAAAAAAACGAAGTTTTATATCGGTGTAAAATGTACCGAGTTACGAATTGTTAACCTTTTCCTTTTTTTGAAGTCGTTTAAAAAAGGCACAAATCAAAGCAACATAATTTAAACCACATTAAGTAAAGTTTTCATAAATAAATATTTTTGACTCATTAAAATCCACAAGTCCACAGAAGACGCCAGAATATAATCACTTAAAAATAATGTAATAAAACAAACAAAAAAAGTACGACAAAATGCAACAATCATGATGCAGCGTTTGCAAGGCAATTATGATTAAATTGGCAAATAGTTCACAAGCTACCAAATATGGCAGATCGTATGTTTTAAACCAGAACCACCACAATGAATATATTTCGCTTACTCCATACGGTTTTATATGTATTTATCTCTTCTCTATAATAGATACCGCTTTAGAGCAACTTTAGAGCAAAGAAAATGAAAAATAAATACCGCCAACTACAACAACAGGGCAGCGAATAAAAATGTACATTCATGCAATGAACTGCTGCAATCTAAAATGTTGTAAAGAAATTCCTTGAGTTAAATCATGGTGATGGATAGATAGATGGCTGGCTGGCTTTTAGAATCGCTATTGGAGTATATTGTTGGTGTGGTGGGTCCAATATATTGAGAGGCAAAGTTTGAAAAAAAAACTCTTGCTAACTCTGCAGTAAAGGTGTGAGTGTATGTGTGATACGCTTGAGTGTAGTTGTAGTTACAATTAAACTCAATTTGTTTGTTTGCCGCTTCAAAAGGCACATGATCTTCTATGAAACTTTAGCAAAAAAACTACAACAATAAAGCAACACGGGTCTTAAGAGGCAAAATAAAAAAAGTCAAGAAAATTTCATAAAGTTTGCAACAATACGAGTTCCCTCTTATTTTTTCACATGACGCATGCAAGAAAAAAACGCGCTTTTTATTTTGTTATTTTATTTTATTTGAAAATTTTTTTCCTACTAAAGTTTTCCTTTTCCATCGTTCTCCGCTTACAATTGATGCTCATTGATCGAAATTGTAATGGACATAAATAAAACAAGATCAATCAATTGATTTATTTTGACATGTTGCAACAAAAACTCAAACATCAAACTACAACTAAAGCAACTACATATGCACACACACATATAACAGAAGAAAACTTGCTGAGCATAAATACATCAGTAGTTTGAAAGAATTTAATGCTGGGAAATGACTATTTATTTCTTATATATTGATAAATTATTTTGCTTTTGACACCAAAGTGTCCAGTTTAATATTATTATGGAATTTAGAATTTAAGATCTTGTTGCTTAAAAATCCGCATAGTTTACAACTAATTTCTAAAATTTCCATACTTTTATATTTTTTCCCTAGACATATTTAATTTGGACTATAAAGGAGAATGTTTTAAAAGATTTAATGTTTCACTGAAACAAAAGCATATGTTCAGGCCCTTTTAAATTTATTCTTTTTGTTCTTTTACTGCTCTGTCTCTCGGACAAGGTAAATTTTTTTTGGTAGTGTGTTATTTTAGTGTCTTGGCTTCTGGCGCTTTTTGTTTATAATTGTTGGCTGGTAAGGTTGTTAAAAAGGTTTTTTCCTTTGCTCTTGTTGTTATTTGTTTAACTTTTTTTTCTCCTTAGTGGTCGATAGTTTAAGTTAATTTGCGTGCTTTTTTCTTCTCTGCAGCTTGTGAAGTTGATTTAGCCAATACGCTTGAGAATTTTTGCTGCATTGTGTTGCATGTAGGGATGCCAAAAGGGACTAGGTTTTTTAAAACCCGGGATTCGGGATTTTGAATTTAAGAAAATGGGATCCCGGGACGGATCGGGATTTTTCGGGATTTTATAAACTAAAATATATTAGATAATCTCATTTATTAGCTTTAGAATTATAATTTATTATTAATGCAAGTATAAAAAAAATTCTTAATTCATGAAAAAAAGTTAAATTCATTACAGAACCAAATAAAACATTTTTAATGTATTATTGGTAGGAATAATTTAAAGTAATATGGAAGTAATATTTGTATATTAAGTCATATCTCTTAAGAAACTTCTTAAAAAAATTAATGCATCTGGGGTGGCAGCCGACAATCGAGATCTTATTTTAGTGCAAACATAAGCTGCTGACGAAAAACAACGTTCGTTTGGTATTGTAATTGCGCTAAGAAATAAGGCCCAAGGAAATAACGCCCAAATAAGAATTGAAATAAGGCCTAATAAAATAAACCAAAAAAAAAATTAATTGAGGCAAAGAGCAAATTTATGAAATAACACCCAATATAAATGAAATAAAGCCCAATTAGAAATTCCTTAATTTTGTTGGGCTTTATTTCATTTTCCTATTTGGCCGTTATTTCCTTGGGTTTTATTTGATAGCGCCAAGCGACACCTCTTTTTGTGGGCCAAGGAAGTTAGTAATTTTTAGTATTTTTGGTTGAGGTGCAACCTTCTCATGTCGTTTTTCTAGCTGAATATCATCATGGGTCTATAAAAATATTTAAAACATTTTATTTCAAATATTTATCTGAAAAAGTATACTTACATTAATATGTGTCAAAAGACCTTTGAACCTAGAACCTCCATAAAGTTTTTAATACCTTTTTGCAAAATTTGCTTTTTGCGTGCGTAGTTCCATTATCATCCACTAAAAAAAAACACCAAACCGAGCTTCCGACTTTGTTTTGTGTTGCACAAAATTCATTACTAATAATTTTTTCGCCTTCGACTTCTTTTTATAACCAGTAAAAAGAATTTTTTTACCAGAATTTTATAATCATGGCTACTATGATTAAATTTCAAATATTCAAAATTATTTTTAACTGGGAAACTCATGATTATTTACAAACGTAAACATAGTTGCATTTAATAAAAAAAAATTCAGATTTTTATTGTTACCGAAATCCCGGGATTTCTGCTTGAAAATCCCGGGATTCGGGATTCAGTTTTGTAGAATAATCCCGGGTTTTCGGTATTCGGTATTGGCATCCCTAGTTGCATGTTATGTTATTGTTATTTTAATTTTCGTAAATCAGGTTGTTTTATTTATTTTACACAAATGTTTGTCTGCACTTTTATTTCTTACAAGATTACCTGCAGTTTGTGCTTTATTTGTTAAATTAAAATAAACAAACTTTTATTTTAGTTGCCAAAAATTTCAAATAAATTTTTTTATATTTTGATAATTGGAATAAAACGTTGGTTGGTTGCATGATGTCTATTCGAGATAAGTGAGTCATTGACTTGTTCTGTAGTTTTTCAATTGAACTTTGATTTAAAACACAGCAAGAGTTAATTAGAAAAATTCTCTAATATCAATTAAAAATTTTTAATATTAAATAAAAAGTTAATAAAATTTTCATTTGTAAACAATTTGTTAATATCAATTAATTTTTTTATAGTTGAATTAATTACAGCAATTAAAAATTTAATTGTTATAATTAAATCCTTAATTGAAAATATTAATTGGTGAATATTTTTTCTATGAATAAAAGCTTTAAGCGAAAGTTTTTATAAGCATTTAGATAGTTTGGGGAAAAAGTTTTTGGATAAAATTTTATATTTCAAAAAAAAAAAAAAAAAAAAATATTATGTGTTGAAAGATTAAAAAAATACAAATAAACAATTAAATATTTCATTGGTTCAATTAAACTTTTCTTTAAAATTTTAATTAATTAAATCTTCAATTGACACGATTAAATTTTTAATTTATATTTAGTTTTTATTTTTCTTATTAAACGTTTCTATTAAAAGTTTTATTACAAATTTCATTAAAGTTCAATTGACACATTTAAATTTTTAATTGATTTTTGGTTTTTATTTTCTTCAATTAAAGGTGTTGATTGGTAAAATATTTTTTTTGTGTTTCAATTTCATAGATACTTGAGTCTAACGTTCACTCAAGTGTATACGAATATTTTGACATTAATAAAAATTTAACGCAATTTTAAAGATCAGCTGCCATATATCTTAAAGTCATAAAAATTCACAGTTGTTATGTCATAATTTTTATGGACTATTGACTTCGCGTGAAGTATCAAATATATGGAAAATGATCAAAGAGGGCCTGCACTTTCGCCCGTTTACTTTATTGAATTTTCTTTTTCGCCTTTCGTAACTTGCGTTTAAACTTGAACATATCAAGTACACAGTAGAAAGATTTTGGAATTTCCTGTCAAAAAGATTTTTGTACGCAGTACTATGGAAATGTATTGATTCAATAAAAAAGTTTGTTGAATTTCCTGTAACAAAGATTTTGCCCATATATGATCAAAAAAAAAAATGTTTGCGCAAAACTTTTAATTTTTCCATAATGACTTTCTAAAATATTATAGTTTCAACAAACATTTTGTTTGAATCAAATACAAATTTTGTTTAATTTCATGCTGTGTTCGAAAAAAGCTGCTGTTAAATATTCACTTTTTTCGGTGTAGGTATTTCACCTTTCGGTAGACCTTTTCAGTTTTATTAAGAATTAAGCACTTTGTTGCTTTTTAACGTCAAGCGAATGGTGGCTGATCCTATCATAAAATCATTTTTCGTATTCCATTTGATTAAAAATTTGTGTGAAAAATTTCACGTGCACAATCAATCTTTGTCCAAATAAATAAACATGGGTGCTGATGAAGTGCCTGGTGGCATAAAACAATGTCAGCATTTCTCCAAGCTAAACTCTAGTTTAATTTTTCTTGTCTTCCCTAGAAAATTCCATTAATTAATAAAACTATTTCATTCCATAAGAATTTAAAATATAGAACCTGAGACCGATTAAAAAATCTTGAGGATTGAAAAATATTTTAATATATATTAAAACTTTGTGTATTTTGCTTTGAATTAATAGTGTATACAGACCGAATATCCGAAATTAAAAAAAAACAGGACTCATCATTACAATTCAAATAAAGCAAACAAATTTGAAATCAGTTCAACAAAGATCTGAGATTACAAACATTTATAACCTTCTTCCTTTTTTGAAGACGATTTATAAATAAAAAATTAAGAAACCCAAAAAAAAATACACAAAAATAAAGTTAAAAATTAATTCAGACTTTGACTCGCACAAGAAGGGTTCCGTACGGCGCATTGCGGAGTATTTGACGCTAAAAGCTGGCCAAAAGTCAAAATTAATTTAAAGAAATCTTAAGAACTAGAACTTAACATAGTACACAAAAGCTCATACGTTTAATTTTTATGATATTAAGGCATAAGTAGTACATTTTTTCAATATTTACATTATTTTGGCAAATAAAATTTTTGTCACCGCCCACAAAAGGAAGCGGGGACGAAAATGGCATTTTACGGTCTCCTTCGCTGACTTCAAAAGTTGCAATTGCTCAACAAAAGAATGAAAAAAGTTAAGAAAAAATTTGATTTTTCAGAGGTAGGGAATTTTTTCCCCCTATTTTGTTCTATTTTGCTTGTTTTCAAGGTTTAATAGCCTAGATTTACAAGACAAATTTCTGCAAAGTTTCATGGATTTAGGGGCACTCAATAACTTTTCCCAAGCAATCTAAACTAAAAAACAGCATTAGCCAGCTTTTAAACTCAAATATTCCTCTGTACGGCGATTGTTTCTTTTTTTCGCGAATTTTTCGGTTTAAGGCGTTTTTTCGGTTTTCAACGATTTTTTAATATTGACGCTTTTTTAGTTTTGGATTTCTTTTCGGCGAGTTTTATCGGTTTTTGGCTTTTTTTTATTTTTTGCAATAATTTTTTTAACGATTTTTAGTTTTGGCACTTTTTTTCTAGCGATTTTTTTTTAGTTTTTGGCAATTTTTTTTTTAGTTTTTTGGCGTCCTTTTTTACTTTTGGTAATTATTTTTTTTCATTTTAGCTATTTATTTTATTTTTGCTGATATTTTTAATCTAAGCGCTTTTTTTTAAAATTTGTTTTGCTCGCTTTCTAATTCCCTTCAAGTTTTTACTGTAAAAGTTTTACACATTCGGTAAAAATTTCAGGTCCGTATCTCTTAAGATTCACGAGAAAACAGCCTGTCACACCAAGACAGACGAACAGCGTAGCGAAAACAATATGGTTTCTTTTCACCTTTGGTATACAGAACTCTAAGCAAGTACACGCGAAGAAAAAATGTGGTTGAGGTAACCATAATCAAACAGCAACATACTATGATTGAATTATATGGTTGCAGTCAAATTATATTATTGTTAATAGAAAAAACACTTTAACAATATTATTATCTGAGTTAATTATAATATTATCTGAGTTAAATATATTACAATTTTAGTATTGTAAATATGACAACACTATTGTTAGATGTGACTAAAATATAATTGAGACTCACCATACCATGTTCTAATATTATATTAATATTGTTAAATACGACCAGAGTACTATTTAATATAATATTGCTATTTTTTCATCATATATTTATTGTAGAAACAGCTGTGCGTCAAAATCCTAATAGAAATGATTTAATACTGTTGAAATAAAATGTATATATAGAAATATATACTTACACGACATACTGACATGCCTGTATAAAAAGATACACAAATTTTTATATATTTTTATTGATCTACCCTTTTTTTTATTCTTTATTTATTTATTCATTTATTTAACACCACCCGTGCGATACCGATAGTCTACAAACGAAAAACTGAACTGACAGATGTTTCTGAAAAAATTTTTTTTAAAAACTTAACATAGTATTGTTTTGGATAACATTATATTGTTATTTAAATCATATTATTTTTAAACAATAACACAAATTATGTTGTAGTCATAAATTTGCAACAAAACTATATTGTTAAACTATAACAATATCAAACTTTTTGATAGATGTGATAATGTAATTATTAAATTTAAACATTACTCTGTTTATCGTAACGAAATAAATGTTTAAAATAACAATAACTAGTTTTCGACGACCACACATTTGTTTCAGAGAACATAATATTGTTTTCTAAACCACTCTACAACCATATCTTTTCTTTGCGTGTAGTAATTAAAAAATCCAAGAACCCGACTGCGACCAACTTTTAACCGTTAAATATCCTAAATGGTCACTCGTAAGAGAAATGATTTTAAATTTTTCGTATAGACAAAATGGCGTCTATTGGCCGCCATATTCAATTTTTACTACTGTCATATCTTTAGTGACTCGCGAAATTAAGAGAAATCATCTGACGTAAGAATCACCAAAATCGGCGTGCGCGTTCCGTTTGTGTAGTACCGCAAAGGAACACACGTGCATACATGCATAGCCTGATAAACACATTAATCTTCTTTGAGTCGCGCAGTCCGGTAAAAAGACGCAATGCATCGACTCAAAAATTAGATCAAACTTTTAGTTAAATCTAAGAACTGAACAAACATCCTTTGTTAAACTTTATTTGGACGAAGTGGTGGGTAGCAAACAGTTAGTAATATTTGTGGCAAAAAGGAAAAAGTGCTTAAGTCGAAATAAACTAGTTTTAAGTTAGTATCACTGCAGTAATCTTCACACTCAAAAGAACTACTGAGTAAAATCTCAGTTATATTGAGCGATTTTCCAGGAAGTTAAAGTGCAATCACTTGCTACTTACATTTTTCCGATTTATAATCTCATGAGGATTATAATACTATGCTTTGGTATATTTCAAACTAAGCTATAGTGTGTAGAACGAACGCTGTTTTACTAAATAAAATAAAAGCGATCACAGAATTTCCAAATTTTAACTGAAAAGGAAATCAATTTCTAAAAATCGACTACGAAACAAAAAAATATTTCTTACGCTGGGAACATAACTGGGACGAACGATGAATTTTTAGTTGCGAACTTTCGTCATCATAAATAAAACACATTCTTACATATGAAAGTTAACGCAACACCGCAATCGAACGAAAGTCTTTGTGGTCTGACGAACTCTCCAATAGATTTATTCTATTTTTTACGCCGAAGAACGAAGAAAAAAACTATTTTCTCTCTCCATCTTTGCACAAATAACAACCAACTTTGTGAATTATAAGAGCTGGGGGCAAATTCCGGCACTCGTTATCGAATGAAATTACGAAATATTTCCATATAAGCTCTATTAAAATATTTCGTAAATTGGTTCGATAACGAGTGTCGCGATTTGCCCCCTGAATTCGTCGCCGTGGACGAAATTCATCGTTCGTCCCAGTTGTGTTCGAACGACGAAAAAACTTTCTCTCTCTATCTCTCTCTTTGCACAAATAATAATCAACTTTATTAATTAATAGAGCTGAATTCGTTGCCTTGGACCAAATTCGTCGTTCGTCCCAGTTGTGTTCCTAGCATTAAAAGCACTTTTTCCTTATTGCTACAGACATAATGAATTGTTTATAATTCAAGCATTTACTTGATTTCATATTCATATATTCCAAAAATTAAAACGTTTTTGAGAAAACTAAAAATAAAATACAGATATAAATGATCATTTTCAAAACTTACTTAATACAACACGTCAACCAACCAACAATTGTTTTTAATTTCTGGCCATAAAAATATTTATCGTTTTCTAACTTAAAACAATCAAATATTTACTTATAACAAATAGTCATTAATATCAGTTACGAGCACGGAAAACTAGATTTATTTTTTCATTTTTTTAAAGCGCCACTCATTTAAAGCAGCTCATTAAATTTAATTTTATTTACCATTAGTCACTGTCGTCTTAAACTTTAAAATTATTTAAGCAAAAAAAAAAAAAAAAAAACTTTGATTTTTAACATTTAATTGCTTTTAGAATTGACAACACCCGCCGCCAATAAGAAACTTAATATTTTATGTATTTTCAATTTTAGTTTAAAACAAACAAAAAAAAAACAAAGACAAATGTTGCAACAAGCAAATCAGTAATAAAGAAAAACAAAATAATATTGTAAAATGAAACATTATTAATAAAATATTTTCTTAGGAAATGTTGGCAACATTGAAAATTAATTGATTGTTTGCCGTATAAAAGTGGCACGCACTAATGGTTTCTAATAACAATATTTGTGTGTGTGTGTGTGTGTGTGCACCCAACAAGCCACTCCATAAGCTAATATAACTGCAATGGAGCATAAATTCAGTAAAGTGCGACTCTGACTCGCGCACGAAGGGTTCCGTACGAACACTAGATATGTAATTTAATACAAACTTCATCCTATATAATATATAGTTTTGGCATTTTTTTCGTTTTTGTGATCTTTTCGTTTTTTTTTGTTTTAGCGGTTTTTGCGTTTTTTCAGTTTTGGCGATTTTTTAAAGTTTTGGCTCTTTTTTTTAGTTTTAACACTTTATTTTGTTGTTTTAGCGATTTTTTTCGGTTTTTGGCGTTTTTTTCATTTCGGCGATTTTTTTTATTTTTGGCGATTTTTTTTTCATTTTTGCGATTTTTTTTTCGCGTTTTGGCGATTTTTTAGATTTTTGGCGTTTTTTTTTCATTTTGGGGTTTTTTTCATTTTGGCGATTTTTTCGAATTTGGCGATTTATTTTAGTGTTAGATTTTTTTTTAATTTTGGCGATTTTTTTCGTTTTAGCGATTTTTTTTGGTTTGGCGATTTTACAATTTTCGGTTTTTTTAGTTTTACCGTTTTTGAAAATTTCAAGTTTTTGGCGATTTTTTTAAGTTTTGGCTCCTTTTTTAGTTTTGACACTTTATTTTCTTGTTTTGGCGATTTTTTCGGTTTTTGGCGTTTTTTCATTTTGGCGATTTTTTTTTATTTTTGGCGATTTTTTTCATTTTTGCGATTTTTTTTATTTAATTTTTTTTTAGTTTTGGCGATATTTTCGCGTTTTGGCGATTTTTTTAGATTTTTGGGGTTTTTTTTTCATTTGGCGTTTTTTTTTCATTTTGGCGATTTTTTCGAATTTGGCGATTTATTTTAGTGTTAGAAATTTTATTTAATTTTGGCGATTTTTTTCGTTTAGGCGATTTTTTTTTTGGTTTGGCGATTTTATAATTTTCGGTTTTTTTAGTTTTACCGTTTTTGAAAATTTCAAGCGTTTGCCTCTTATGGTTTCCAAGATATAGCAAATTGTCAAAATTACATAGTCAAAATTGCATTAACTGATGGACCACCCTTTAAATTGAATTTTTTTTTAAATTTTAGTGTTAATTGGTGTAGTCTGTATAAAAATACACTAACTTTACAAATTTCACCTTTGGTGTACGGAACCCTAAAAAGCACCTTTTTGTAACTGGTAGTACTGTGTGCAAATTTTTTTTTTTTGTTGTTAATGATATGCATACGCATGCATTTTATATTATTTGTTAAAGTCGTAGTTTTTTGTCCTGTTATATGAGTAGTACAGTGTCTTAAAGTTCAGTGGTGTTTCTATATACATAAATTAATATTTAAAAAAGAGTAATTATTATATTAGAATATATTTATATTTTAATTTTAAATATGCATACCTACTATAGCATTGCACAGATACATCTGTTTGCACTAGTTTTGCGTGTTTTTTGGTTCTGGGGCCTAATTCCTGCACTCGTGATCGAAATTGCATTCGAATAGAAATTAATTCCGATGGCAAGAAATTTTCTGATGATGTCACTCGCTACCAAGCGAATCGAGTTTTGGTTTTAGCGTTGGAAAAAGGCAAATATATTATATAAATTGTTAGCAAAAGCATATGTTTGTATATATGTATGTATGCAAAAACATATGTATGTACGTATATACACACGTATGTGCAGAAAAAAGAAACGAATACATAAATGTTATTTTCATTTTAATTTTATTAATAACTTAATAATAATAAATTAGTGTAAAGTTAGAGAATAGAGCACTAGCCACATGTTCTGTTCTTTTATTGCTTGACCAGAAGCATTTAATTTGTTATTTAGGTGCTCCCTCGAGAAAACTCTTGGGCAAAACATTATGTATTTGCCAAGCCAGTGTGTTTTGTTATATTTAAAGTCAACTAGAAATTTTTTAATTTGTATTTTTTTATACGTACATTTGTGCATTCATTCATTTTTAAATAAATGAGTAAAATATTGAACATACATTTTCTATTTCTTCGTTTTTTCTATGTTAAAAATGATTTCGAATGCCCTTTTGCTTGCGAGTAAAAACACGAACGGTTGCATTCGAATGTATGCACGTTATCAAATGCTGTCATTAGAAATTCAATATGTGTTACTCGAAACCGAATGCGAAAATCCCAAAAGTTAAAAAACTCGCACATTCGAGTAATAACTCGCTCGCAATCGAATGCGGGAATTAGGCCCCTGGTATGAACAAATATGTTATTCAGCGTTTTCTGTTACTAGTTGTAAATGTTGATTTTTTAAGCAATTATTGTATGGTTGGCCAATGAGCAAATGAAAACAACACATTTATTTTTTTTTTGTTTTTCTAAGGCAAATAAGATACATAAAACTGCTTTTACCATAAGTGCCTTATGAAGTGTTGAGAAAAAATGTAATTGGCTGATGAATGAATGAATGAAAGCAAAATTGCACATACATATGTAAGTAAATGATACATGTACAGGAAACACATGCATTTGTAATTACTCTCAGAGCAAAATTGTCTCTTTCTCTCTCTATACTTTGGCTGCGCCACAAAATAACATAACGAACGTCCGCACATACATACATCTGCACATCATGTATTTGTTTCAATAGTGGTTTTTTCATATATTTGTATTACAATATGTATTTTTTGAGCAAAAACAGATCAAACAGTTGCTCAGCAGCAATACAATAAGCAATTGTTATTTGTTTTCAATTGTATTTTAATTTGGAAAAGCACGCACACACAATAACTCTTATACAGGGTGTTTTTTTAGAGCTATAGAACTTCGAATTGAAATAAAACACAAGAAAATCGTTTTAATGTCCATCAATTTGGCTTTATTAGAAGGATAATTTTATGCCATTAATGTTTAAATATGATTTCGGGCATGTGGCCGCCGCGGCTGGCTCGAATAAAGCCAATTCTACAGGTCCAATTTTCAACCACTTTTTCGAGCATATGGGGCCGTATGTTGGCAATAACGCCACGAATGTTGGCTTCCAAGTCCCCTAACGTTTCTGGTTTGTTGGCGTAGACGAGCGACTTCACATATCCCCAAAGAAAATAATCCAATGGTGTCAAATCACACGATCTTGGTGGCCAATTGACAGGTCCATTCCGCGAAATTATGCGCTCATCGAATGTTTCCTTCAATAAATCGATTGTGACGTGCGCTGTGTGGCATGTAGCGCCGTCTTGTTGGAACCACAACTCATCCACATTCATGCCATCCAATTCGGGAACAAAATAGTCGGTTATCATGGCTCTATACCGGTCTCCATTAACGGTAACTGACTCTCCAGCATTATGTCGGAAGAAGTATGGCCCAATGACTCCACCAGTCCATAGAGCACACCAAACAGTCAGTTTTTGTGGATGTAATGGCGTCTGAAGGGTCTCATGTGGATTCTCTTCACTCCAAATGCGGCAATTTTGCTTGTTGACGTAGCCATTCAACCAAAAATGAGCCTCATCACTGAACAAAATTTTACGATGAAAATCAGCATCGAGATCAATCTCATTTTCGGCCCATACACCAAAATCACGACGCATTGCATGGTCTCGCGGCTTTAATTCTTGCACAAGCTGGATCTTGTAAGGTCGCAAGCCAAGATCTTTGCGCAAAATCTTCCATAAAGTTGATGGACAAAGCTCCAATTGCTGTGCACGGTGGCGAATCGATTCATTCGGGTCCTCTTCAACACTTTGCTCTACAGCGGCAATTGTTTCTTCGGTGCGCACTGTTCGACGTCTCTGCGGATGCGTATTATCACATAGAGTAAACGTAGTGCGAAAACGATCCATGTGATGCCAACTTAAAGTTCTATACCTCAAGAAAAAACACCCATTACTAGTTCTGTAGCTCACACTACAATTATATGGTACATACCATGGTATATTTGTTTTGGCTATACAAACGAGTATACAAATGCAACCCTTTAATACCTACTACAAGCATAATTAGAAAACTATTTTCCTGGAAGCACATTCTATAATTAGAATTATAAGCTTGTTGTATACTACAGGCTAGTAATATTATCGCAAGGGTTCAATTTTCTTTATAAAATAATTATTAATAAACCTTTCACAATAGTATTCAGAACACTTTTCTAAGCTTGAGGCTTATGTCAGTAAGTTTTTTATATATTATTTCCAAGGCGTTTTGGTTTGTTGGGTAGTTTCTGCATGAATGCATACATATGTGTGCTTGTATTTTGCAAATGTTGTAAATAGCCATCGAGTTAAGTGTTTGGATATTTATGGCACATGTGTGTTGAAAAGGAGTTACAGACTCCAAGAAAATAAAAATACATACTCGTACATAAAACAAAAGTGATTGAAATAAGTTGCCGGAAAATTTGACAACTAGACGAAGTTAAATTTAAGCCTATGTACCGACATACATACATACATACATACACAGAAATGTAGATATGAACGCACAAACATAAATATTTTTATGTAGTGATTGTTTATGTTTTCTAAGTTTTTCCTTTTTTACTTTTGGTAATATTAATTTTTTTCTCAAACTTTTGACAACTAATGAGTCACTATGGTAAATTTTATTTTTATTTTTGTTTGTTTCAATAATTTAGAGAATATTTTTTTATTATAAAAAAAAACTACTCTGTATTTCGAATGGCGTCTTAAAAAGGTACCATTTGGTCTATAATGTTTTACTAGTTGCAATATGCCACCTCGAAGGCTTATTATTTATACACGTATTTTGGATTGTATATATATATTTTTTTTTTTAATTAAGCCACATACATATCTTTTGTTATAATCAACAACATTGCGTAGAGTTTGTGAAGGCTGCAATAAGTCCTGTATAAATTAAAGCTGTCGTGTCTCAAATATATCACAAGTAATGATACAATTACACTACACTAAAAACTTTGTTATATGGAAAAGCTTTCTTGTTAATAATTTCCTTTTGGATGAGACATTTTTAGATTTACATGCCTATTCACAGAAAGTATTGTGACTGAAAAATAGTCATAACTTTAACATTGTGACTAAAGACTAAAATTTCCGATTCTCAAAACAAAATTCTATCAACATAAATTTTCAAGACAAAGACTGAGAATATAGACAATCATAGGAATTGTGACAGGCATTTTAAACTAAAATAATTAAAACAAAATATTTAAAAAGGAAACTAATTTGGAAATGGAAGAATGGATGTACATAATGTGTACATTTTTGTTAATAGATCATTTTGGGAGTGCTGTAAAATTTCCATAAACAATCGCAGAGCAAGCTGTGCTCCCAGATTTAACGCTTATATTCAGGGAAACCGCAAATGTGCAATTGCATGGTTTTTCTTGTGTGACATATTAATGCAAGTACAAGATTTTTTTAAGTTTTAGAAGTTTTTATGAATCGATTTGTTAGTGCATATTTTTTTATTTTTTACCCTTTAAAGCATGTTTTCGCATATGTATATCAATCTTAAACGTATATTTGTAGCATATTTTTTAATATTTAGAGCATAATTTACGCTTTTAGGGCATATTTTGATACTTTATGGAATTTTCTTTAATATGCTTACAAGCTTATCTGTTGGTCAAAATGTTTATTTTTAGTTTTCGCCATTTAAATCTCATTTCCAATCTTCCATGTAGAATATGGACGTTAGTTTAAATAAAAATTTGGGTTTGCTAGTTGAGACGGACTCTGCCCCGATTACATTAGCAGGCGTTGAAGGAACATTGTCAATGTATACAAATTTACTTAAATGTGATAGGCAACGATTTTTATTTGAAAATCTAGGTCAATATTTTATTGTTTATTGCAATGAAATTTAAAAAAAAAAACCTTAGCTTATTTATCTAAAATACAGTTCCAAAGTTTTAATTCTGATATCGTGATCACTTTTGAAATTGAAGTTAAAATTTTACGAGAGTATAAAAAAAATTTGTTTGTATTATTTGCTTTAGTCAAAATTTATATGGCAATTTTGTTTTAACGTGCACTTCAATCGTAAATTATTGTTTTTAATACGGCAGTTAATCTTTGTTAATTATTTTATTGTTTCCTATTTTTGTTTATTTTATTATTGTCGAATTTTTAAATGAAATATGTATTTTCGTTGACAAATAAACCAATTTATTTTGTTTTTAAGAGCATATTTTTGGAATATTTTCAAGTTTTTAGTGCAAATTGAATGCGCGTAAAATACTTTTTTTTAGCATATTTCTGGTTTCCCTGTTTATATTTATATTTATACTAGCATTTTCCCTTGCCTTTGTTGGCACTTCGAAAGAAACTGAGTAGACTTTAAATTTTATTTAGGCCAATCTTATCTACAACCAGTGTGACCAGATTTTAAAATAACATTAAGCTAAATCACGTTTGAAAAAGAGCTAAAATAAGCTAAAAATCTAAATTTTAAGCCAGAAAATAAAGCTAAACTTTTTTTTTGACTTCTTTCATCAATTTGCAATAGTTTCTTATTGCTAAAATAACGTTAAATATATACATAAACAAACATATTTTTCTATTATTTGAAAAAAAAAATATTGAATAATTTTAATAATAATTTTTTAATTAAATTATTTATTCATTATTATATTTGAGTTTAAAAAAAAACAAAAGAAAAACTTCCCAAAATAAGCTTAACCACTCTTCAAAAATGTAAAAGCATTTACACTAAAATACGAAACCTTTTTTAAATCTATTTCTAATTTTTGTTATTCATGTAAATTCATGCTGCAGAATGCACGTTCAACTCAAGTCAAAGAATTCTTTAAAAGTCTTATGGGTAATATTAATTACTTATCTCTTGCCATTGTAACTCCAAAATTGCAATCAATGTCCTCTATATATAAATTTGCAATTTCTCTTATGAATAAGCAATTTACATTTTGTATTTTTTAAATAATTTTGCAATGAAAAAAATTTATATTTTTAATCGTTAAAAAATTATAATTTTTAACACCCAACGAAAAAAAGGGGTGTTGTAATTTTGTAGAGTGTGTCTGTGTATCTGTATGTCTGTACGAGTCCACGTACATACCAAATGGCTGGATCGGTTTTGATTTAGTTTGAAAGCTGAAGAAAATCAGTAAAGCCGTTTAGATATATTTAGCTGAATATGTGTGTATTAGACACCGTAGCTCCCAAAACGGCTAGACCTATTTTAATTTTGTTTTTGTTGTTTAAAAAGTGACTTGATCTTGTCTATACTTCAAGAAAATCCGGTACAGCCATTTGGTCAGTACGTTGGGGTTTTTAAAATTTTTAATTTTTGTTATTATAACTTTTTTATGTCTTTAACATATTTTTTGAGAACATGCAATTTAGATTAAAAAACAGCTAAAAAAGCTAAATGAGTTTTTGAAAAAAGCTAAGAAATAAGCTAAGAGCTAAATAGAAATTTTGCAGCTAAATCCCAAAAAAAATAAGCTAAATTTAGCCCCAAATAAGCTAATATGGTCACGCTGTCTACAACAGACAAAATACCAACAGTGAAAATTTTCGCGATTTGTTCAGTTCCGCACTACTTTCTCAATTTTTTCTTATATGTCATTCTTCTCCAGACAATAATAAACAAAACAAAAAGAATGATAGGTGATACATGCGCTCGCCCGTGCTGCCGTGACCAAGGGAAATAGGGATTCATTCTCTGCAGATAATGCGAATAGTCCATACATGCATGTGTCCAAAGAGGAGTATGAGTACTCCAAAACTAATCTACATATGTGAATAAAGCTGGTCGATTTAACATTGCGATGTCCTAGGGTTGGACCACATGGTCAAACTTTGCATTACATCGGACTAACCCTAACGTAAGTTCTCATGAAACGGAATGTGAGAAATGATTGTTGTGTACAATTATTGATTTACCTTTGGTAAATACATATTCGTATGTAAGTATCACTATTCATTTCCCCTGTTTTTCCATCTTTTAAATTTTTCTATTTAGGCTTAAAAGTCTAATTAAATTTTCTTCTCTTCTTTAGAAACTCACATTAATTAATAAAAATATTTCATTCAATAAGAAATGAAATTACTGAACTTAAGCCCAAATAAGAAATTATTTCTGATTATAATTTCCTTTTGTTAATTTTTAATATTTTATATTCTATAAGAAAAGGCTATCGTGACACAGTCAACTTTTCTAGACGAAAAAGTGTGTGACACTTTTCTATAAGAAAAGTGTACTGTGACAAAGTTTTTAAATTTTACTCTTATATGCATCTAAAATCCTTCGAATAAGGTTTTATTCCAAAATAAAAAAAAGCAATGTGAGTCCGATCACAGAGGAGATGTGTAAATATCTAGTAATGAATTTTTTTTTTTAAGTTGGAAGTACTTATGCTTTTAGTGTCTTTTTTTTAAATTAATTAATTAAAAGTATCAAAACTTTCAATATTGTAAATAATGGGTGTTTTTTATTGAGGTATAGAACTTTAAGTTGGCATCACTTTTTTAACTGGCGGCCATTTTGTCAGCTGTCAAGTGATTAATATTTAGTTTGGTTTGCCATTCCATCATGAACAGGTTGACAAAAGAACAACGCTTGCAAATCGTGCAAATTTATTTCGAAAATAATGGTTCAGTTCGCGAAGTTTACCGCAAGCTCCGTCCATTTTATGGTCGACATAATCGTCCATCAGAGCAATTAATTCGGTTAACCATGGATCGTTTTCGCACTACGTTTACTCTATGTGATAATACGCATCCGCAGAGACGTCGAACAGTGCGCACCGAAGAAACAATTGCCGCTGTAGAGCAAAGTGTTGAAGAGGACCCGAATGAATCGATTCGCCACCGTGCACAGCAATTGGAGCTTTGTCCATCAACTTTATGGAAGATTTTGCGCAAAGATCTTGGCTTGCGACCTTACAAGATCCAGCTTGTGCAAGAATTAAAGCCGCGAGACCATGCAATGCGTCGTGATTTTGGTGTATGGGCCGAAAATGAGATTGATCTCGATGCTGATTTTCATCGCAAAATTTTGTTCAGTGATGAGGCTCATTTTTGGTTGAATGGCTACGTCAACAAGCAAAATTGCCGCATTTGGAGTGAAGAGAATCCACATGAGACCCTTGAGACGCCATTACATCCACAAAAACTGACTGTTTGGTGTGCTCTATGGGCTGGTGGAGTCATTGGGCCATACTTCTTCCGAAATAATGCTGGATAGTCAGTTACCGTTAATGGAGACCGGTATAGAGCCATGATAACCGACTATTTTGTTCCCGAATTGGATGGCATGAATGTGGATGAGTTGTGGTTCCAACAAGACGGCGCTACATGCCACACAGCGCACGTCACAATCGATTTATTGAAGGAAACATTCGATGAGCGCATAATTTCGCGGAATGGACCTGTCAATTGGCCACCAAGATCGTGTGATTTGACACCATTGGATTATTTTCTTTGGGGATATGTGAAGTCGCTCGTCTACGCCAACAAACCAGAAACGTTAGGGGACTTGGAAGCCAACATTCGTGGCGTTATTGCCAACATACGGCCCCATATGCTCGAAAAAGTGGTTGAAAATTGGAGCTGTAGAATTGGCTTTATTCGAGCCAGCCGCGGCGGCCACATGCCCGAAATCATATTTAAACATTAATGGCATAAAATTATCCTTCCAATAAAGCTAAATTGATGGACATTAAAACGATTTTCTTGTGTTTTATTTCAATTCGAAGTTCTATACCTCTAAAAAAAACACCCTTTACATATGAATTTGTTGGTTTCTGTTTGTTTTATTAAACTTATTTGATTAGTAAATGGACACACTGCAGTATATGTATATCTACTGCATTCAAAATTGCAGTCAGCAGTAAATTTACTGATTACTAAAAAAATTCAGTAAATTTTTACTGCTAATTAAATTTGATTTGCATTACCACTAAAAACGTAGGGCCGTAATCATGATAAAATTGTAGCAAGTGGCAAAGTTTTTTCATTAAAATTTTGAAACACATTTAGCCACTTGAATTTCATTATGAATACGGGCATTACTGATTACTGAAAATTCAAGGCACCTCATCATATAACAAATCATTTAGGCAATTTATAAAAATTGTAGAAAAAAATTTTAGTAATCAGTAAAAATTTACTTGTTAAACATTTTTTATTGTTTTTATTCAAACTTTAGTGGTACTGCAGTGGTCAACTATTGTAAATTCCTTGAATTTTACTTTATAATTTTTAATTCCTGTTGTTCATCGTTTAGTTGTTGCTGTTCTTGTTGTTGTGTACGCATTGCAATTAAAATAAATTCAGTAAAGTGAGACCTTGACTCGCACACATTCCGTTTTGATATTTTTTTTTTTTTTTTTTGATTTAGCTTTATTAATTTTTTAAGTTTTTTCAGTTTAAACGATTTTTTTCAGTTTTATCGCTGTTTTCTCGTTTTGGCGTTTTTTTTTCTCTTTTTGCGTTTTCGCATTTTTTTTTTTCATTTTGGCTATTTTTTCATTTTGGCGATTTTTTCATTTTGGCGATTTTTTTATGTTTTTTTGGGGTTTTTTCATTTTTGCGATTTTTTCTGTTTTTGGGGTTTTTTTATTTTTGCGATTTTTTCATATTGGCGATTTTTTTGTTGAAGGATTTTTTTCATTTTGGCGATTTTTCCGGTTTTTCGCGATTTATTTTAGTAGTCCTAGAGATTTTTTTTAATTTGGGGGTTTTTTCGATTTGGAGATTTTTTTTTTTTTGTTTTTGGCGATTTGTTTATATTTGGCGATTTTATATTTTTTTGGTTTTTTAGTTTTACCGTTTATGAAAATTTCAAGAGTTTTGGTCTTACGGTTTCCAAGATACAGCAAGTTGTCAAAATTAGAAAGTCAAAATTGCATTAACTGATGGAAAACCCTTTAATTTAAATTTTTTAAATTTAGTGTTAATTGTTGTAGTCTGTATAAAAATACACTAACTTTTAAAATTTCAAGTGTATATATGTACATACAATTGTATGTATATTACATGGGATTTTAACATTTTTCGTTGCTCGTTTTGGAACACCCTTTAATTTTTAACTCTCATGTATTTGTTGTTGTTGTGGCCAAATGTCTACACATTGTGTCCAAATTTCAAGTCCGTAGCTCTTACGGTTCATTTTCACCATTGGTCTACGGAAATATACAGAAAAATAACCGGCGGCGGCGCACCGTCGGCTTCGAGCCGGTCGACTTGTTTCTATGCTTGGTATTGCTTCTTTCAAACACTAATACACTCATACATAGCTCACACCGATTTGACAATGCAAAGCAAAAGGAAAGAAATCTCAGCAAAGAAATCTCAGCAAAGAATCAAAGTCAAAAGATTTTTACCCCCTAGCGTATAGATGTTTACACATCAAAAATTTCGCTCGTCAGCCCAAAATTAAAAAAAAAGAACAATTATTGGAATTATTCTCATTCAAATACCAACTCTAGGGACAATGAAATAAAAAACTTAAGAAAAATACCTGACACACCACTACACTAGAGCAGAGTTACAAGCCGATCGGCTCAATTTCTCAAAGCCACCGCCGCCGCTCAATTTCTCGAAAGTCGCGCCCCCGCCGACCTTAAATCGGCTCGAAAATTGAGCCGGCTCAAACTGTTACTAAGGAGCTGTTCACATATTATGGAACGTTCCGTGAGGTGGGGGTAAGGATTTGTTGCGGTTTAGAAAATTTATACTGAAAATTTTTTAAAAACGTTACAAAAGCGGGTGGGTATGAAAGCTCCGAAAATAGCATTACGTAATACGTGAATGGCCCCTAAAGGCCGTGATTCACTATCCTAAATAATCGTGCGATATGCCAAATATGACGTGTGCTAAAAAAAAGTGTGGTGGTGTGGACTAAGAATTCAATTGTGTGACAAATTTTTTTTTGGCAAGTCGTGCGATTTTAGAAATATTTATGAAAAATTCCATAAAATGATAGAACCCATGCGATCAGAGTTGTTTTTATTGTCAGACAGCTGAGAATGTTGTTTTTGCATAATTTTTGTATGATAGTGTGGCACCTAAAACACAATTTCGAAGCGATTTTTTAAAGTCGGTCAGACTTCTGCAAGATTTTCTTGTGAATGAATCGTGCGATCGTGTAGGATAGTGAATCAGGACCTTAAGTGAACGCTTTTCTTAAGCAAGACACAGACCTTGCGACCGTTGGTACAACATGAGCAGGTTGTGTATGAGATTGTAAAGTGTGTGGGGTGGTTGTATGAAGTTGTGTCTCGATTGTATGAAAGATTGAAAGGATTTGATTTTTTGACAAGTAGTATAGACAGGTTGTATAATTTAGGAGTATGTTGTACAACTTCATTTCATTTTGTTTTTATTTTCGTAGTGTCATATAAAAAAACGTTACGCAGGAATTCAAATTTTTTTCTGCCCCTTTTTTACATTCTTCTTCTTCGTTTTGCACGAAAAAAATCATCGACTACAATATGCGCAGTAGTACCCGATGTCATGTTTACTCAAAATTTTTTTGTGAAATGAAGTTGTGCGCTAATGGTGCACACGTTGTTGTATAGTTTGTGTCCAAAACACACAACTTGATAAACCAACGTGTTGTACCGACGGTCGCAAGGTCTGTGGCTTGCATTAATGTTTATTAAACAATATAATTTTTATGTTTTACGACTTGCATTGCCTAATGAATTTCAAATTGATCAATATTTGTAACGCAATTACAAAATAAACATTTTTTGTACAATATGATGGCGATAGTTAGCGATATTCGATAACTTATTTGGCGGGGAGGCTGTTTGTTTCTAAAGATGCCAAACAAAAATACTTCGGTATTCTTATGTTATGAATAAAAAATAAAATACGAATTTTTTTCAATATCTGCATATCTCAGTAAAATTTGTTTATACATATGTACTACATACATGTATGTACATACATATGTATATACTAAACTAAGGCCCAATAATCGACTTCTCAATTAAGTGTCATTTAGCTAATAGCCACTTAATTTTAAGTAGCACTTAATTGCAGTTTCATTTTTTCAGTCGTAAAATTAAATGATCACTTAAATACTATGAAAGTGTGGTAGCACTGTGAAATGTTTATAGTTCTAAAAGAAAACAGATGTTTAATGTAAATAAGAAAGTTAGGTTATCAACATGTGGAAAATTAAAATTGCATAAAAACACATTTTATGAAACCAAAAGAGCATCAGAACGAATTTTTCTATTTATTTATTCCATGATATGATACTATGCATTGTATATGTTATATATTTTTGAAAATTAAACGAAATTATTTTTAATACGACCACATGATGTTCATGTACATGTTTTCAATAAACACACACAAGCACAATAACATATGTTATGCTCGTAAGACTTAAGTGTGATTTAAATAGACAAGGTTGGGCATTTAAATGGCTCTGAACTTTATACTGAAAAAATTAATTCGGTACTTAAGAGACACTTAAAGATAAATGACACATAATTGAGAAGTCAATTATTGGGCCTAAGACCCATTATGTTATGCTCTAATTAACAAATACTTCTATGTTACGATAATTCCAAGAACTTAAGCACATTTCACACGAACGTTAGTTTGAAATATAATGTCACGTTCAGCAAGCCGACATATGGGCCACCGACGAGACATTATTTTAAACGCCGCCGCCGCCGTTAAATATTAACCGCGCCGCCGCCGCCGATCAAAAGGCCTCGGCTTGTAACTCTGCACTAGAGCCGCTCACGTAAAAAAAAACATCGATTTTTTTTCTCATTCGATTCATTATTAATTCACATCGATGTTATTCGATGTATCGATTTAAAAAAACCTCGATGCTTACGATGCATCATATTTATTAATTATAACCAAGAATATTTATCACATAAATAATAGTTGATTTTAAAATTTCATAAGGATTAAGAAAAAAAAGCATGCGTGCAAAGCACGGTATGTGCTTCTTTTTACAAAGGCCAGTTCTACAGCTCCGCAAATTGGACCAAATGTAAGTTGTCAAAGTAGTATATTTATATATAATATATATATAATAATATATTAATATATATAATAATATTTTAGTTTTCAATGTTCCTGACAAAGCGTCATATTTTTTATCAACCCAACGATGGACAGTATAGCTCAGCTTGGAATTTTAAAATGCGGTGATATGACTTTCACTAGGTATCTAAAACCTCCTGTAACAGTAATTGTAAGCCAAATATATTATTGATTTTAACATCAAATTGCTGATTATTACCATACAATACCAAGATAATTTTGACAATATTTTCTCAATAAAAATATATATTTGGATGCTTAAAATAACATTGTTGCTTCGATGACGTTTTGTAAATTAACAAAGAATACCTTTAGTATTGTGTTGTTATATCAAGCGATTTTAAAACAATTAAAAAATTTAAAAAACGTTTTAAAAGTCATTCCTGGAGGGGTTACTTATCACTAAATTAAATGAGTTGCAAGCATCAATATATACAAAAAGTCGTCTTTTTGTATATATTATCGATACATCGATAATTTCATTCGATGTATCGATAACATCGTATGATACGATACATCGGCATTTTTTCGATGTATCACAACCAAAACATCGATGTTTACGATGCATCGATTAACATCGAGCAGCTCTACACTACACTCCTGTACAATAGAGGCCTGCGTAAATAGTCTTGAAATGTAATTACGTCTTGCTTTTTATATGTATTCTCGTAGCATGTATTATACTAAACCAATGATGTCAGTTTCAGCCACAATTGTGCAAACTAAAATCACACACACTCTGAAGGCCATGTCAGATAAAACTTTTGCCTCGCGTTGCGTTGAAGATTCGCTTTGACATATAAGATGAAATGTACATGATTATATAAAACATGTCACATAAAGTACTTTTAACGCAAAGCGAAGCAAAAAGTTAGGCAACTCTCAACTTTTTGCTTTCTTTGACAATCAGTTGGTATACTTTTCTTAATATGTTTGACGAAACTCGCATGTAAATATGAAATTGTTATTAAAATTTCGGTAAATGTATATAAAAAACGAGTTACTGGCATAAGAGTAATAGAATTGTGCTGTGTTTTTTGCATAAAAGAAAACAGTGAACCAACAGTGAGTGTTGTCAAAGTTTTTATTGTGTCATACACATTTTGCTTCACGCTTGTTTCCCAAAGTTAGAAACGTCACGCAAATTGTTGAAGTTGTATCTGACACCGCCTTTATTCCCTTCCACTTAGTCGTCAATGAGACAGCGACGATAACACATGCGCAGCGGGTGTATTAAATTCTTTATAGATACAGTGAAAGAAAAAAAGTGGTATGCGAAAAATATTCTATGATCAGTAATGCTTTTTGCGACATGCAATGTATTTAATGTTACAAAACTTTTAAGTAGAGATGTGCAAATGTCGTGATTTTATGGTGTCACGCGTGAGTCACGCGTGATTCGTGATCAAATATTATAACTAATCACGCGTGATTGCGTGAGCGTGACTGAAAAAAATTTACTCGTGCGTTAGCTTTTTTTAATAATCACGCACGAATTCTCACGCTCTCACTAGATAACATTCCTGCATTTATTATTATTTTATAATAATAAATGTATATATGTATAGTAAATTACTACTATTAGTAATATGTATGGTAGTATGAGCTTACAAACATAATGAATACCCCCAAACAAAATGTTTCGAATTTTTCTGATGTCAGACTTGTCGTACCGAATTCGTTCAGACATTTCGGTAGTTTCTCTGAACAATTTGTTTTAAACATTAACCCCCTTATGCAAAAAAAATATTTTACTTTGGCTTTAAAGTTCATATTACTTGCCAAGCACTTTAAGGCTAACATAGCTTTGTTAAGACATCATATGCAAAATACAACTTTAATTATTTTGTTATCTAATAATGAATACTGGTAACACCATCGTGTTCAACAACCACTTCACAGCTTATGATGTACAATATAGAATACAATTTCATTCGGGTATTCAAATAATTTTTTATTTTATTAAATAAATTTTTATTATCTTGAAGTAAAGCAACCCAATTTAAAATATATGACCTTCTGACATGGTAGGAAAACAGATAAACATTTCTATGAAGTAAAAGTAAAAATAATATGAAAAATTGTCACAATTTGTTTTATTCGAGTGAAATGAGTATTTGAATATCCAGCTTTTTTCGATTTGTTTTGATTGTATGTACATCACTAAAACATTTTTGTATAATTGTATTTATTTTAATATTTTTTTATGGATTTTGCTATGTATTTCGAATCAGTTGGATAATTTGGTGATGTTTCCCATTACATGACAGAAATAATAAATTTAAGATAAGAGCAGGCACTTCCAGCTTCATTTTAAGATGTAAGATGAATCAATATGTGCTATATTAACAAAACTATTTGAGGTACAAAATACACATTTTGGAAATATCAACTTAAAGTAGTTTTAACAAACGTGGGTGCCTACTTTAGAAGTTTGATATAATATTTTTTTTTAGAATACAACTTTACTAAATATTGCTTGGCAAAGCTTTGATAAGTTTTTTTGCATACGACCCTAAAACTTTGATTTTTGAGTACATAAGTAAAAGTCTGTGACCATTTTTTTTAAATAAATAAGTATATGTTGATAAATAACAAAAATTAAAAATTTTAAAAACCCCCGACTTTTTTCAGAAAAGATGTTATATCTTGTAAACGGCTGGACCGATTTTTTTCAAACATAGCTAAGAACCCTCTCGATCAAGTCATCTTTCAAACAGAAAAAACTAAATGAAAATCGGTCCAGCCGTTTGGCCTGTACGTGGACACAGACAGACACACAGAAACACAGATACACAGACACACAGACACACACTACAAACTTATAACACCCTTTTTTTTAGTGGGGGGTTAAAAAAAGGATTGTAACAAATATTAAAAAACGTGAGAATGTGCAAATTATTTCGACAATAGCAGCAACATAACGGTGAAGCGGTACTCTGCTATCAAAACAAAAAAAAATCGTACCTACATGTCGTTACGAATTCTTACCGGTTTATCGTAATGAATTCGTAACGACATATCGTTACGAATTCGTGCCAACCATTTCATACAAAAATTTTTACGATTTCGGTAATATTTCGGTGCCGAAATCGGAAGATTTTGTCGACCAATTGTTACAAATTCGGAGCATTTTGTTTAATGGGTACATACAGCTTTTTAAGTATGTATGTATGTATGTTTCTTAGATACCCTGTAGGAAGTATCAATTGAGAAACACTACTGATTCAACAGTGCCTTTGTCAACAATACTACTGACGAATTGTTCCGCAGAAAATGCTTTTTGCTTTAGGGGCCGTTCATATACTACGTAACGCTGTGGGGGGGAGGGGTGGGGTTCGAGTTTTGTTATGATTTGTTATGGTGGGGGTGGGGGGGTCTTTGAAAATGTTACGTAACAGAAATTTTTTTTAGAAATTTGTATGTTTTCTCATATAATATGCTTTTCTCATTTATTTGATTATCATTTGTTTAATTGATCATACGTCTTACCTTCACATTTATATTATGTACATACATATGTATACATACATACATGTGCGGAATGTCAATTTTTGATATACGAGAATTCGAATTGGAATATTTAAAATGATATCCGCGAATACGAATATTTAAAACGATATTAAATTAACTTTGCTACTTCACAAAACTCCATTTGTTGCAAATATTTTTTTTTCTCGTTTAGACTTGGGTCGAACTCGTTCACTAGTTCATTTTTGCCACAAACCAATGATCAAACCCATGTAATTTAAACGGGTTTGATCATTGGTTTGTGGCAAAAATGAACTAGTGAACGAGTTCGACCCAAGTCTATTTTCGTTGTACTTCAGAGACGAATGAGACAGCTTTTCTCACACATACAACTATACCCAGCTAAAAAAAATTATATATGGTCCATATATTTTTCATATATGAATGTATATAACTATATATATATGAGTATGTATGAATTCATTTTTGGAAATATATGGGATTATACATGGCAAAACTATTATATATGAATTAACATATGGACTAATATATAATGTAATATGAAATGTATTATTATATATGAGCCCATATATGAAAGTTTCATTATGAAGCTCTTCATAAAATAAAATTTAATATATGGAGCCATATAAGAATGTATGTATACATGATATCTTACATAAGATTGTTTTTGCAATCAAAAAAGCTTGGTATTTTATCACTGGTGAATTGGAAATCAATTAGAAAATACATACGGTATGCAAAGCTTATATTCGTACCCCCAACGCTTAAAAAATAAAAACTTTTGTAACAAAAAAAAAAAAAAAAAACCCCATTCCCCATTCAATATATCGTGCCATAACCGCCAAAATAGCTTAAGCGACATAATTTTCGAACTTAAATTTTTGACCAAAATCGATTATTTGCGATCGTAAATAGTCGATTTTCGTCAATAAAACGAAATCCAAAAAATGTGACGCTTAAGCTGTTATAGCGGTTATGGCTCGATATCAAATAATCAAAAGGATAATCCGGTCATTAATTTTATAGAAAACAACAGAATTCTCTATTCATATTACTGTAAAAACTTATATTGGAAACTATTGTTAGACGGATTATTTTGTCTTTTATAAATAATTGCATTCGTTTCTAAACTGATTTCTTAAATTAAATTTTATGTACAGAGATGAGTTTTGTGTTTTCTAAATAATTGACTTAAAATGATGAATGAAATGACTTTGTTCGTTTTTAGGGTTCCGTACACCAAAGGTGAAAAGGAACCCTATTGTTTTCGCTACGCGAAATACCGTGTGTTTCCGTCACACGGTATTTTCTCAGCAACCGTAAGAGCTACGGACCTGAAATTTGGACACAGTATGTAGAACCTTGGCCGCTACAACAACAAATTAAATTAATTAAAATTTAAATTTAATTAAAAATTAAAGGGTGTTCCAAAACAAGCAATGAAATATGTTAAAATCCCATGTAATATACATACAATTGTATGAACATATGTATATTGAAACTTGAAATTTGTAAAATTAGTGTATTTTTATACAGACTACAACAATTAACACTCAAATTTAAAAAAAATTAAAATTAAAGGGTGGTCCATCAGTTAATGCAATTTTGACTATGTAATTTTGACAATTTGCTATATCTTGGAAACCGTAAGAGGCAAACACTTGAAATTTTCAAAAACAGTAAAACTAAAAAAAACCGAAAATTATAAAATCGCCAAACCAAAAAAAAAAAAAAAATCGCCAAAAATTAAAAAAAACCGCCAAAACGAAAAAAATCGCCAAAATTAAAATAAAAAATTCTAACACTAAAATAAATCGCCAAATTCGAAAAAATCGCCTAAATGAAAAAAACGCCAAAATGAAAAAAGCGCAAAAAATAAAAAAAATCGCCAAAACGCGAAAATGTCGCCAAAACTAAAAAAAAAATAAATAAACAAAAAATCGCAAAAATTAAAAAAATCGCCAAAAATAAAAAAACGTCAAAATGAAAAAACGCCAAAAAACCGAAAAAATCGCCAAAAACAAGAAAATAAAGTGTCTAAACTAAAAAAGAGCCAAAACTTAAAAAAATCGCCAAAACCGAAAAAAACGCAAAAAACGACAAAACGAAAAAACCGAAAAGACCCCAAAAACGAAAAAAATGCCAAAACTATATATTATATAGGATGAAGTTTGTATTAAATTACATATCTAGTGTTCGTACGGAACCCTATGTGCGCGAGTCAAAGTCGCACTTTACTGAATTTTTCATTATTTTTCCAAACAAATGTTTCATTAAATACAACCTCCCTGTTCAAAATCTAAAAAAAGTAATTGTAGTAATTTAATTTATTGCACAGCAGTGCGCTTTTATGAATCAAGAGAATATGAATATGAACTGTAGAGGGAATATTTACACATACATGTATGAAAATTTATGAAAATATATAATCATATATGCCAATATACCCTCATTTTTCGGATCCGAACCATATATGGGATATCATATATGCTCCATACATATTTTTTTAGCTGGGTAGTTTTATTTTTGACACCAGTGTTGTTAGATCATTTTTTCTAAAAATCGTTAAATTTTAAAAATAAAATCGTCAAAATCGTCAAAATTTTCAAAAAAATTCGTCAAAAAATCGTCATACAAGAATAATCCGTTTTATTAAACAACTAATATGGGGTGTTTTTTTAAGAGGTATAAAACTTTGAAATGAAATAAAACACAAAAAAATCGTTTTAATGTCCATCAATTTGGCTTAATTGGAAGGATAATTTTATGCCATTAATGTTTAAATATGATTTCGGGCATGTGGCCGCCGCGGCTGGCTCGAATAAAGCCAATTCTACAGCTCCAATTTTCAACCACTTTTTCGAGCATATGGGGCCGTATGTTGGCAATAACGCCACGAATGTTGGCTTCCAAGTCCCCTAACGTTTCTGGTTTGTTGGCGTAGACGAGCGACTTCACATATTCCCAAAGAAAATAATCCAATGGTGTCAAATCACACGATCTTGGTGGCCAATTGACAGGTCCATTCCGCGAAATTATGCGCTCATCGAATGTTTCCTTCAATAAATCGATTGTGACGTGCGCTGTGTGGCATGTAGCGCCGTCTTGTTGGAACCACAACTCATCCACATTCATGCCATCCAATTCGGGAACAAAATAGTCGGTTAGTCGGCTCTAATTGCTGTGCACGGTGGCGAATCGATTCATTCGGGTCCTCTTCAACACTTTGCTCTACAGCGGCATTTTTTTCTTCGGTGCGCACTGTTCGACGTCTCTGCGGATGCGTATCATCACATAGAGTAAACGTAGTGCGAAAACGATCCATGGTTAACCGAATTAATTGCTCTGATGGACGATTATGTCGACCATAAAATGGACGGAGCTTGCGGTAAACTTCGCGAACTGAACCATTATTTTCGAAATAAATTTGCACGATTTGCAAGCGTTGTTCTTTTGTCAACCTGTTCATGATGAAATGGCAAACCAAACTAAATATTAATCACTTGACAGCTGACAAAATGGCCGCCAGTTAAAAAAGTGATGCCAACTTAAAGTTCTATACCCCAATAAAAAACACCCTTTATATCAAATTAGAAAAAAGACTATTTTATGTAACAAACAACAATTAATGGACTTTATAGTCAAAAATAAAAACTATGAGGTGAAATTAAAGCAAAAATTTTGAATATATAACAGCGTGTAACAATTTCTAACTAAAACTAGTTTCAAAATAAATCTATGCATACATACATTTTGGAATTGTGTTTTTTATAAAAAATTTTTTAATGTCAATACTATAACACTCCGAAGAGTTACACTTTAAATAATCTTTTGAAAACATAATGATTTCAAGAGTTTCTGTATCCAGTAAATTTCAGATTTTAATATTCTTTCAAGACTAGCCGATGGCAAAGTCAAAAACAAGTAAAAAACAAACCCACTTAAGTTATGAAAGAATAGTTTATTGTTTGGTTAACTTTTTAATAAAGGAAGAATTTCAGAGTCCATATTTAAAATAACTGATGCTGAATATAAATTAAATTTTTGGTATATGTGTTATCGAAATCAAATCTCTTTTCTGCAAGGCTTTGTTGGCATATTTATAATACTAAATACTTATTTCAAGAAATCGTCAAAATCAGAGGAATATTTGAAACAAAATCGTCAAACGTCATTTTGGGAAATTTTTTATAAAAAATCGTCAAAATGATGTGAAATCGTCATAACTAACAACACTGTTTGACACCACTGTACTAAACCAATAATAAATGATGCATGCCGTTTAATAAGCGAAGCACTATGGATGTATTGATGTTCATGTATATGAGCGCTTACAAGCGATGTCGCGAAGACTTCTTGTTCGTAAAGCGGGTGCTAGATACATCAATATTCAGCTTCAATATGTGTGGTTGTGTGCGTTTTTTTATAAAAAATATTCACTTTTTTTGGTAAACAAATAAACAAACTCACACAACCACATATATTGAAGCTGAATATTGATCTGTCTGGCACTCGCTTAAGCCGCGTTCAGACTATTATACTTTGTATTTATACTTGTCAAAAACTCAAATAATACGTGCAAGTGTGATAGTCTGAACACAAAATGTCATCAAAGTGGCAAATAATACGATACAAATTTTGACATCCCATAAGACTTTTTCGTTTTTAGAAAATTTTCTAAACGATAATACTTTTCATTAGATCAGGGTTGCATTTTCATACAAACCAAATTTCCAAGTCGGTTGTTTCGCCGCCGATAGCGTGTCGTATATGTATATCGGCTCAAAATTTTGAATAAGTGAATCGTATGGAAGTATTGACATAATTTTTTAACGTTTTTGTAATATCTTTTCTTAAATTTTTTCTATTATTTAAGAATATATTTAACTGCTGCATTTTTTCAAGTGCCGGCTCGTCCCCGCCTGCATGAAACCGCTTTGTCGCCGATAGTCAATGAATAGCACAGACATTTTCATTGAACAGCTGTTTTGATTTCTATTTTCTAATATTTGAAGTGTGATAGTCTGAACACAATATGTGATTTTACGTTAGATTTTTTGACAGTCGCAACGAATGTATTTAGATTTCTGTATCGTAAGATGTGATGAAAGTATTAATGGCTCGATTACGAATGGCAACCCAACTTTGGCTGCGTTGCTAGTTGCCGAAATGGTATTACGGATGGCAACTGGCAACTAACAGATGGTAAATTCAGTTGCCATATTGGCAACCACAAATTTGTAGTTGCTGCATAGTTTGAAAAGAAAAAAATTGCAAAAATTAAAAAGTAATTGTAATACTATTTTTATTTCCGACTTTCTAATATGCATATTTAAAGAAAATATGCCTTACAGCTAAAAAAGAAAAGAGATTCTTGAAACTTATTTTAGACAATAACATATACTCACAGTAGATGCGCTAATTCTAAAAAGCCGTCTAATATATTCATCATTTTGTACTTTCTTTTCTTCGTCAAAAATTAATTCCACTTAACTAATAATTTTTATGATCAGTAATGTTTTAATAAACACTTTTACTTAATAATTTTCTTTTTAGCACTTGTATTTCTTATATTTAAAATTTTTTTTACATTATTTTCAGTTGTCAATATGTCATAATCGTATTGTCGATAACTTTTTGGCAACTGAAGGAAGTTGCCATACGTAATACCAATTTTAAGTTCAGTTGCGTTGGTAGTTAACTCGGCAACTGAGGTTCGGTTGCCATCCACAATCGAGCCATAATACTTGTATAATAATCTGAACGGGGCTTTAAGGGTAGTTTTTTAAAGCAAGCGCACACAACTAATGTCAATGCATGTGTGCGTTTATATGTGCACAGTAAAATAAAAGATCATACATAATTTTGTGTGAGATATTCACGCATTTAAGGTTGAATCTTCATACTTATATTATTAGTAGGACTAAAATACATTCATACATAAGATGTCATCCAATTTTGCTACTTTGAGAGAATAATACCCAAAAACGACGGGTGAGTCATAGACATTTGTAATCGCCTACAAAAAGCTTGACAAAATTTTGATCAATTAAGATAAATTTGGTGTGCGTCGTAAATATAAATTAAAAAATTAACCATAGTCAGCAAAAATATAAATCCTCTCTTCTCTATTGATGGGTGACCTGCAGTGTGACCAGATCCTAAAAATTGTTGCGGCTAAATTGATTTCAAAATAAAGCTAAAATATGCCAAAAAATTATTAAAGTGCTAAAACATACTGCTAAAACTTAATATTTACCTTTTTTAATCCAATTGTTTCTTTTAAAGTTGTTATTTTTGTAATTTCTGCTTACATCGCCTTACTAATATTAAATAAAATGTATTTCCTTTGAATGAAACAGATTTTTTTTTAATTACAAATTATTTCTTGAACCTAAACTGCATTATGTATAATGAAAAACTGGCATGAAGTTAGCATAAGTGGCAAAGTGAAACATACGCTTAACGATTTTTGGCCCATAATATTATTACATTAAAAATCACGCTAGGATTTAATAGTGGGTAAAAAGTAGATCATGCGCCGACTTTTAATGACAAGTTTTATGGAGGAACTCGTGTATAATAATAATGATTTTTAGACTGCCGGCCTTTGGCCGGGGTTAAGGTTTTTCTCCACTAAGGTATTTCCTGAAACTGCGGAGCATAATAAAGATTTCTGTCTTTGCAAAGTTTCCCTGCTTAAAAACGTTTTCTAGACTGCTAGAAAATTTAACTTATTTAAATTTCGTCACTTCCCAGAAAAAATAGTGATTTGGAAGCAATAACAACAACAAGCACTAACGTAAGGCGGACTCTCTAGCAAAATAGAAAGTTATCACAAAAAATTTTGCAAGCCAGTAATTTTTGCATCTGAGTATTACTTCTTTGAAGCACTTTAGTAAGCTAACTGTGTTGATTCTAGCTGGCTCATCTCGAACAGTTGACGTTTTGGAAGTCAGCATCTTTTACGTATAAGAGATATTGTTAAAAGTTATGTAGATTAATATGAAAAAATGCTAGAAAATGCTAAATAAAAAATTGAAAAATGCTAACAGCTAAATCGAAAATTTTGCAGCTAAATCAACAAAAAAAAATGCTAAATTTAGCTGCAAAAATGCTAAAATGGTCACGCTGGTGACCTGCAAGGTTATGCGTAGAGACATGCCTAAGATGCTAGTCGTTATAAATCAATATCACCGGAGAATTTTGAACAACTTGTTGCCAATGATGATAACCAATATCAGGCTATGGAAGCATTCCAGTCAACAGCCTATAGCCACCGAAACAAGAAAGCGTTAGTGGCGATAGAGTGGTCACTTTCTTAGAAAGCCTTTTAGGACATCACAAGAAATGCTGCAGAGTGTAACGAACAGGGAAGGCAAAGGATAGGATGTCCCGGTGGCACGTGGAGAAGACAAATTACACAGTCATAGCAATCATGAGTAACTAATTTATAAAGACCTTATGCTGCTTATAGGATCGATGGGAATATATACATACATATATATACATACATGCATAAATACATATACATACATATGTATATAAGAAACGCCTCAAATAATTTTAAGCATATAACACATTATCTGTTAGTTGTTGTCGTTTATTTTAATGTGTTTTTTGTTGCCGGTAATACTTGTAATATAAAAAAATCGGAGGCGTTATGTAATTAATCATTGAAATTTTAAAACTATTTGTAAATCATTAAAAAACCCATAAAAATATAACACTTCCCTCATAACCACACAAACACATACATACATGCATGCGTACACTCGCTCACATGTCAAACCCAATTGCAACCGAACTGCACAAGAAACACCTTACAGTTCCAAAGACACAAGAGAAATCGCAACAACAACAAAAAAAATAAACAAAAATATTGTTTTTTTTTTGTCTGTTACAATAAATGAATGTTAATGTTATTTGCTTGTTCAGCATTCATAAGAAATAAACGTAAGGCCATAAAATAAAAAGAATAGATAACCTAAACATTAGCCACGTTTAGAGATTAAAAAAAAGCTACTGAGTAGAAACAACGTGTGGAAGAAAACAATTTTTACGTTGCAGCAGAAGCTGTGCAGAATCATAATCATCGGCAACAGCAGCAGCAACATTGGCAGTTGCTATTAAAAAAACACTGGCTAGAGTTAAAACCCCATAAAAACTAATAATAATTATAATTGCAGCTACAAAAGCCGTAGAGAAGTTTTTCAGTTGGTGGTTAATAAATTAAGAGAGAAGGAAAATTTCGAAAGGTCATAGACGAACTTGGGTTACTGTGCAATGCCAAAAAAAATTTTTATTTGAAATAAATTAGTTAATTATTAATTAAGTGATCACCTTTTCGGCTTATTAGCTTTGAAAGTGTTTTTCTCAAACCTGAAAAATATTGGAATCTCGTGAACTTTTTAGCTTTAAAAGTAAGCTGCAACATGAAAGCGTCTATTTTAGGGTAGGGTATATCGCACTAAAGAAAAGAAATTTTAGTATCATAAGATGTGCCATAAAAACTGCTTGAGCAGGCATCAGTAAGCAAACTTTTAAACGCAGTTAAAATATTTTTCTTTTTGCTGTTCGTTCGCCCATGTGTGCAGGCACATTTGAAACGAATATAATTTTTCAAATTCGCAGATTTTTAGCTCATCAATATGCCTGGACATTTAACTTTAGAAATGCTTCCACTTTGAAGAATGTGTGTTGGTAAAATGTCTACGCAGAAAAGGCGTAAAAGTGAATTAGCCAGACAAAAGGATTTCATCTATGACAAGAGGAATATTGAAGTTTTAACAAAATATGCTCATTTTTTAAAATTTTTTTTTTTTTTTTTTTTTGCTTCATTCCAACATTTTTCGTAAGATGTCTCATAAAAGTCGGTCATTAGCTGCAAATAGACTAAAAAATAATAAAAGGCAAATAGCTGTGTTCTAGCATAAATTTTGCGCTAGTACAAGTTGTAAGTTGCACGTTGCCTGGGCTGATGGTCCGGCATCAACTCAAAAAAATATTTACTATCACAGGTGAGTAATGACTTAAGGGGTCATTTATGTCAGTGGCGGCAATTGTCATTAATTCTTATTTGCATCTTTTTTTTAATACGTACATACGTACATTCGCTGAAATATTCTTGGCTGTTTTATTTTTATTTTTTTTTTGGGTGGTGGCATTTAAATAAGCCTGCCAAAGTACTACTTGCTCGCACAGTATATTTAAGGGGGAAAAAAATAACCAAACAAATATATATAAAGAGGGTGTCCCAACAAGAACGCAAGATTTAAATTTTAAATAAAACACAGATATTAAAAAAAAATAGTGAAACTTTATTATATCCTAAAGTAGACAAAATGAGGTTATGTGTGGAACAACAAATCGGGCAGATGGCCGCCGCGGCTTTGCTGGCACACACGCGATCTTTTAATGAAATTTTCAATGGCCGTTTTGCATTAATGCAGCGTCCAATTTCCTCTTTTAAGGCTTGAGTCGTCGTCAGCTTATTCGACTTCAAAAAACCCCAAAGAAAAAAGTCTAATTGTGTTAAATCGCACGATCTAGGCGGCCAATTCTGGTCTCCAAAACGCCCCCCAGGGGAGTCTATTATAGACTACGGGTGTGGAAACCCCGGGGCCCCAGCTGGGGTGATGTGGCTTTTTCCATTGACGTACCTTTGGTACATTACCCATAGAACTTATGTGTTACTACCCGACCTCTGAACACAAACAGAGCAAATGATGTGCACATATTTATAACAAAAGGAAGACAGGTCCTGTTGATGTCAATTAGGTGCAGCGTCACCTAGAACTGCCCCTGAGTTCAAAAGACGATAGAGGTGAAGTCCAGAGCAGCAGAGTTTAGATAGCTCAAATTACCTCAGCAAGGTTAATTGAATATAGTACAGGGATAACTATATTCAAAGATTGCAACATATGTGCCTTATGGAGTGGGCCATAGGTTCATTCTAATGGGGTGCATGGGGGCGTTGGTCTGGCGTCTAACCCACACCCAGTGCTTTGGCACACGTGAGATTAGGCCGTAATGGCAGGTACTCACGTAAAGCAATCGCACATCTGTCTCCAAAACGCGAAACAACACGACCGGGATATGACCGATGTAGCAATTGAATTGTTTCTCTGGCTGTATGACATGTGGCGCCGTCTTGTTGAAACCACATGCCCTCCACATTCATTTCTTCAATTCTAGGCACGAAAAAACTGGTTATCATTTCACGATACCGAACACCATTGACTGTTTGCGCTTGAACTGCGTTTGAGCGATATCATGACGTACAGCTGCGACATTTTCTTTCGATCGACCTGGTCGAAGGTCGCGTTGTTGTCTTTACATCACTAACAGACCCAGTTTCGGCAAATTTATCCATTAATCTCTTTACAGTTGGCTCTTTTGGAGCATTATTGTGACCCCAAATTGATCGCAAATTTGCGAACTGTAGCCGCAAAACTTTCACCATTTCGGTAAAACAATTTCACAATGAGAATGCGTTGTTCATTTGTGTAGCGCTGCATTTTTAATAACCTCGTACCTTCTACTAGCAAACAATAACAATTGTTCAAATGTCAAACAATGACACTTCGAATGGCGCCAAATTTAAATATTGCGTTCTGGTTGGAACACCCTTTACATATATTGTGCATATTGAGAAACTACTCAACGTTCTAGTATACATTTTTCATATTTGAGTTAACAAAAAGCTTAAAAAGTTTTTGTAGGTACCTGCAGAGAAGTATCCTTTGTTTTTGTATTTTTATTATTTTCTTTTTTTTTATTTGTAAAAAAAACCTTAACCATTGTGTGTGTTCTTTACTACTACTACTGCTGCTCGTTCCGTCCGTTGTTGTCACCGTTGTTTGTCGTTATTGCTATATGGTCCATATATGCCAAGTTCTTGCTGTTCTAGCAGACAGTTGAACAGCATCAGTAACAGCATCATATTGCTAGTCCTGATCTTTGTTTGTCCTCATGTCTTTCAGCGTTGTGGCACTAACGAAGCCGACTTTTGTGAAAAGCCTACCAACCAGCACAAATGCATCTATCTACCCGCCAGCAAACCACCTTCAATACTTCTTTGCGGTATTTGAAAGTTCTGAAAAGGCCACTCACTGCACAAGTGCATTTCTAAATGTTTGTTGCAAGCAAAACAATACGAACAAAGACTGTAGACGAAGACAAAAAAAAAAAAAAAAAAAAAAAGGAACATTGTACAAATGTGCGAAAGAAATTTCGCTTAAAAACATTCTTGTGTGCACACACTTAGAGGAACATGTGTGCATCTAAGAAATGTAAAATGATCGATCATTTATCAGCTATTATAGCAAATGGGAGACAGTGGTTAAGAAGACATGATAACATGAGAAAGAAATCTTAGGAATAAGAATTATATACATATGCAATTGATTGGCTTTGGTGATGTTTGCTTATAAATTAATATTATTTATGCGAAATTTAGATTGAAATGTGTCATTGTTGACTACAAAACCGAAGGTCCAGGGTTCGATCCCAGTCTCCGCAAGGTCACTTAATAAATACAATAATTTTCGCTTATAATCCATTCTGCTTCAAGGCCAAAAACGTATATAATCCAAAACTGTCATATTCCCTTGCAGGTTTTTTTTTCGAATTTCATACAATGTTTTTTTCTTCTTAATTTTTCTTAACAAAATGGAAACCTTTTTTATTTAAAATTCTGGATACTTTTACAAATGTAAAATTTTTCTAGATAAATACAAAAGTACATGTCATCGGTTGGTTATTGGTTTGCTGCAGACATAATGTATTTTGAATATACTATGCCGCAAACCAATAACCAACCGACGGTGTGTATGTCGAATTTGAAAATATAAGTAGATGCGTTATATTGGATGTTGGAAAAAAAAATTTAATTACTTAAAGGTTACGAACAAAACTTTATGAAATGTGGACAACTAAGCGCTAAATATGAAGTGGACAAATCCACAGTTTATAAAATAACAAAAAATATTGCCAAAATTAAAAAATGTCTAATTCCTGTACTTTAAAAGCATTGGGTCAAAGAAAAGAGAATTACACTGATATTTTGCATTTTATGTTAACGTCATGCCAGTTTTCTCTTACACATAACGCTGTTAAACTTTTATTTTCTGTTTTTATTAAAGAAAATAATTTTTATATAGTCCAAAATTTATATTATATCAGAATTCACTAATAATCCATAAAGTGATTTATAAAGAAAGTTTGGTTAAACGCCAAATTCGCTTATAGTGCACAGAACTTGTGCAACTATAATTGTGGACTATAAGGGAAAAGTACTATAGTAACAGGGAGCATTTTGCTGATATAAATTAGTGTCACTGGTCACTGAACAATACCGGCTTCAGCGGATACTAATATTAATGTTACATCAAAGCGTCCTCTTTTGTCGGCATTGAGTAGCAGAATCATCGGTCAAGCAAAATAATTTTATGAAAATTTAAAGAAGATCAAAAGTATACTTCCTCATTTAAAACGTCTTTGCTCAAAATGTACAATTTTCGAAATTAATAATGGTAGAAGCAAATTTCATAATTTAAAACAATGCCACTTCTATTCAATCTCAACAAAGGTTGCAAAATTTTCTTTAAAATTCCACAGATGCGCAACCTTAAAGGATATCAGGGGCTTCATCATGGGAATTCTGTTGGTCAATGACGGATAATAGGGTATCTTCTGGGTACAAATGGGGGTAGATATTATTTTTAACGGGCAATAGAAGGGAATGACAATAAACCCAACTGGGTTTTCGTGTGGAGGTGCGTGATAGCGCCACCCTTCCTAAGGTTAAACAAATTTAAGATATAAATCATATTATTTTTTGAATTTGTGCACACAGTACTACACACAGAAAAATTTCATATTAAAACTGTCGTAAACAAGGTTAATTTACAGCTTGTTCCACTATGTCGAAAGAGTGCCCTTATGCGCATTTGAAGCAAAAGAAAACTTATTTTCAATTCTCTATCTTAAGGCCATGACTCACTATCATACAAGGTCGTGCGATCTACGTAAAAAAACAACCCTGGTGTGATGAATTGTTATTGTGTTTTGAAAATTTTCATAAACTCTATCATACCAGGGTAGTATTTTTTTGTAGATCGCACGACTTTGTATGATAGTGTATCACATCCTTTACTTCTGAAGGAACTTTGACTCCAACCACAAGTCGCAAGTATACATAAGTGGTTTCATAAAAATTTTGATACGAGTAATGAATGAGTTGTCAACAAAGCAAAATGTAGCACTTACTATTTTACTTTTGGCTAGTAAAATTTATTTTTAAATAATACAATTAAGTTTGTTAAAATATTATTTTATCATTTTATTATTTTTTTTTATTCACAATACTTTAATTTATTTCTTCACAGTCATTTGCTCTGGAGTTTCATCGTCGTAATCGCAGAATCTGCACAGGCTGTTTCTCTCAATGCCAAGTCTGTTGAGGTGTTTTCTCAGTGTGCCTGTGAGGAAGCCTGTGAGCATTCTTAAGCCTGGATCACACGATAGACACAATGTACAAATTTTCGTCGGCTCACTGCAATAAAGTTATAAGTAATAAGTCTATATGGCTTTATTACCAATGCAGTGTGGTGCAGTTATGTAATTATATTTCAATTAGTTGCGAAATAAGGAAAATTTATCTTGTTACTTATGACTTTATTTCAGTGAGCCGACGAAAATTGGTACGTTGTGCCAATCGTGTGATCCAAGCTTTAGATTGTTTTTACTCAGGAATATGAGAGCTATGAAACGATTTTGTTTGTACGTTCCAGTCATTTTTGGCTTTGCCTCTTTCTGGCCATTTTGTCTGCATTTTAATTTTCTGCCGCCCCGGCGTGTCCAGAAACCCCCAAGCTAGCTTAGAGGTAAACTCATATGAGCTGAGCGCTATGATGGCAGCCTGAATATCCCAGCAGATGGCTTTTTCTCTTCCTCCGACGCCGCTGTCAAGATTAAATTGTGCGTATCTCTCAATCTCATAAGCTTCCGGTTGAAAAATGGTAGGAGATTTCCCCAAGGACTCGTGGTAGTTAGTCCTTGGTCCTATGACAACCAAACCAGAACCTGCCGGCATTTTGGAGCCATCAGCCACCACCTGATGGCGCCAGTTCCAAAGGAATACTGGGGTGTTATTCCCCCGCCCCCACTCCCCAACAAAACCCTTCCAATCATTTCCATTGGCCAGAACAGTTTCAAAACGCTTATCGAAGTCTTTCCAGGGATGATTACTCCCATTGGCCAATTAGACAGTTCCTGTCTGTGCTTTCCTCCGCGATGCTGATTACTTTTTACTTGGCAGCAGTCTCTATGACAATCGTCAGGGATGTGAGCTCAATGAGGACTTTAATAGCCGCCGTAGGACACGTCCTCATACGGCATGTTATAAAAAAGCCTTTATGATTTCTCTAACCGATCTCTGGCCGTAGCCAGCTTGATCCATTCCAACCAGGCAACAGCACCACAAGTGATGATAGTTCACACTATCATGGTGTTTATTAATATAAAGATTTTTCTGCAACAGGTCTACAAACCATTAGTGCTTTTGCTGCCTTATCAACAGTATCAGAGATACATATTTACTAAGGTTAGATTACAAATGGTAATTTTCAATCAGTAGCGGAAAGTTTTCACTCCACAAACATCAAAATAAACAATAACAAAAGAAGAACAAGGTACACACTTGACGACAATAGTACATTTAAACTGTGAACAAAGTAAATAAACAATAACACAACATATTATGTCAACTAAATTTAATATGATTTTCAGACAAAATTTTATGCAAGTTGATTTTACTTACATTGTGTACATATAAGACAGAACTAACGTTGACCTATTTAAGTGCGATGCAGCTAAAAAGTTGTTACCGCTAAACACCTACAATTTTGTTTTGAAGCCTCCTGATAAACCTTCCTTAATTTCAGAGGTGCACAAAACTTTTTTTAGTCTAACGTACATGATCTAACTCAAAGGTATGCCACTGTCTCCACCTTCAATATTTCATCTATTTTTCTCTACTCACTTCCTTTCCTTTTTTTTTTCTTCTCCCAATTACTGAACGTCCCCTCAGAATAGATGCAACAATAACAGCCAACAAAAGTCACAATAATGACAAAAAATGTGGATTATAATTTGAAATGTGAGTGCATTTTATTTTAAACACAATTTAATGGCGCAACGTTGAGACCATTTGTGGTCATAATGTGAACAACAAATGAGCGAACGATCAAACATTTAAACTATCTGTAGTAAGATGGAGGAAAAAAATACGACATCTTAGGAAACAAGAAGACAAAGTATATTTTATTCTATCCCAGTTAGAGTTGGTCATAAGTAACTTTTTTTCTTCAGCTTTTTCTATTCAGTTTATTTTTGTATATGTATGTTTGATGCATCAGCATTAGGGAATGTCACATGAGTATGATTTATTGCAACGTTTGTTGCGCTTTATGACAAAATTCAAAGCAATGAAAGCAAGTCGGCTTTGCTTGTTCCAATAACAAGACTCAAGGAGGATGACAAACATGGTCAAATGTTTGGTATATACGAGTACTTTGGTTTTATTATAAAACTGAATAATTTTTTGTTGTTGTTGTATGTTTTTTTGTTTGTTTGCTAGCAGTGGATATAAAGCTAAAAGATATATTAGGAACAAATAAATAACATTTATGTTTGAAATTTCGTGATTTGTTAGATGCACCTGATTCGCTAACGTATTTAGTTTTTGCTTTTCTGCAATTTTATGAACCAAAAAACTATATAAAATTAAATTAAAAGCGAAAATATTAGTCAAATAAATGCTGAGGAATTTATTAATTATGTCTAAGGGATTACTGATTCAGTCAAATCGTATTTCGCTTCGTATCTTTAAATTTAATTAGAACAAAGTGTGTATGAGATATTGCAATTTTTTCTTTGTTTCGAAGTCTATATTTATGGAATATATCATCATCCATTTGAAACATATATGTGTGGAATTTAAAATAATCCAAATAACCACCGAGGCTTTGCTGGATGGAGCGCATCCAAAATGAACAGTTTAAATCACCTCCAGATAGATGAACAGGCTCTTAAAACGCTTGTCAGAATTTCTGATATGTCATTAGGTGTGTGGCACATAGTGCCGTCTTGTTGAAGCCGCATATCATTCCTGTGAATATCATCTATACACAGACAAAAATATCAATGTAAAATCACCATGCAAAAATGTTGATTGGAAATCATATTAAGTTCATGAGAAATAGTATGTTGTTCAAGTTTGTTGGTGCTTATTTGCTTTGCTCATAGCTTCAATGCACTGTTGTGCTCAGTTGTGTGACTTGTTTTTGTTGTATTGTTGTTAGTTTTAATGTTCGTAAATTGTCGATAAACTTTTTATTACCAGCAAAAACTTTCTGCTTTTGGCTATTAGGAGGGTCGCAAGTACAACTCTTGCCCTTGGAGCTATGCTGACCAAAGTAGCACCAGAGTGCCGAATATCAATCGGTTTCTTATACAATTGAATACACATACGCGAATACATTCTCTTGGTGGCCAGAATTGCCTTAGATTCTTGGTGCTTTTGAATACCAGCCAAAGCAAGCAGCTTCGCAGTTTATTTTTTTATTTTATTTTTTAAATACAGCAAAAACTATAACTTTAATTTCAAATAAATTTTATGTTAAATCACCAATTAAATTATGTTGAATTAAAATATTCACGATGGCACAAATTTAATGGGTGTTTTTTATTGAGGTATAGAACTTTAAGTTGGCATCACTTTTTTAACTGGCGGCCATTTTGTCAGCTGTCAAGTGATTAATATTTAGTTTGGTTTGCCATTTCATCATGAACAGGTTGACAAAAGAACAACGCTTGCAAATCATGCAAATTTATTTCCAAAATAGTGGTTCAGTTCGCGAAGTTTACCGCAAGCTCCGTCCATTTTATGGTCGACATAATCGTCCATCAGAGCAATTAATTCGGTTAACCATGGATCGTTTTCGCACTACGTTTACTCTATGTGATAATACGCATCCGCAGAGACGTCGAACAGTGCGCACCGAAGAAACAATTGCCGCTGTAGAGCAAAGTGTTGAAGAGGACCCGAATGAATCGATTCGCCACCGTGCACAGCAATTGGAGCCGACTAACCGACTATTTTGTTCCCGAATTGGATGGCATGAATGTGGATGAGTTGTGGTTCCAACAAGACGGCGCTACATGCCACACAGCGCACGTCACAATTGATTTATTGAAGGAAACATTCGATGAGCGCATAATTTCGCGGAATGGACCTGTCAATTGGCCACCAAGATCGTGTGATTTGACACCATTGGATTATTTTCTTTGGGGATATGTGAAGTCGCTCGTCTACGCCAACAAACCAGAAACGTTAGGGGACTTGGAAGCCAACATTCGTGGCGTTATTGCCAACATACGGCCCCATAAGCTCGAAAAAGTGGTTGAAAATTGGACCTGTAGAATTGGCTTTATTCGAGCCAGCCGCGGCGGCCACATGCCCGAAGTCATATTTAAACATTAATGGCATAAAATTATCCTTCCAATAAAGCCAAATTGATGGACATTAAAACGATTTTCTTGTGTTTTATTTCAATTCGAAGTTCTATACCTCTCAAAAAAACACCCGATACTAAGAGTGTATCTAAGAAATATTTAAGATTATTGTGGCTGCAGCGGTAGGTGCATTTATTACCACGCAATGTGTTCGAGTTTAAATCTTGACCGGGGAAGCTGAAACTGATGCCTGTGCCAAGATACGCTATCACTTAAGTTAAATAATTATTAAAATAAAATGACTGCATTAAATTAAATTGATGCTGTTTCAACTGGAAATAACTTTGATGCAACATTGTATATTGTATTCTTTCAGTATCAAAATCACGTTGTTTCAACTTGAAATAACTTTGAGTTAACATGATTTTTAATTTTAATTTTGATTTAACAGTACTGGATTACGCATGATTTTTCATTTTTATTTTACAGTACTGGAATATTAATTCAAACATGAAATAACGTTATTTCAAAAGGAAATATATTCTTTGAAAGCTTACTCTAAATTATGTTAATTGATAAATTAACTTCGTTTTCGTAGATTTTAATATAAAATTTTTCTGTGAAAATCTATTCAAAAGAATTTGGTAGTTATTGACCTATAGCGACAGTAAAAATGGTGAAACGCGCAGAACCTTGACCGAGCAGATAACTACCGTGTTCTTAAAGACTATATCCGGTCATGGTGATTTTGAAAAATTTCCTAAAAAAAAATTTAGTCAATTTGAAAGATTTAGCTTTCACAGTATGGCCGCTATCAACTGTCGAAGTTCGTTAGTCCCTACTAAAAGTCCCCGTATTAGAAAAATATACATATGTATGTAAGTATATGCAGAGGAAAACTGTAACTATCACTGAGTTATTAGTAATTTAATCAAGTCTTATGTTTGAGCTTATGATATATGACAGAACGATATGTAGAAAAATGATTGGATGTTTATTTAATTGTAATGGAAAAATATATCAGCGAAATGGCAGCCACGGCTACGGTTGTGGTGCCATATTTTTATCTTTATTCAAATTTCCATCACTTATTCGCACATTTGCAGTGTTGTGATATCGATAATTCCAAGGATTTCATCTTTGAGGTCTTCAACCAATTGTAAACTATTGGTATAGGCCTTATCTCTCTTATAGCTCAAAGAAAAGTTTACAGGTACGACATGAGATCTATGAGACTTTTTTATTTGTCAATAGAAGTTGTGGAAAAATAAATCAAATCGAAACAGTTGCCGACAAAACTTCAGAGATTTATGAAATTCTCTCTTTCCATACTATTATCAAATAACAAAAGATTTGGTGACAAATTTCATGAACGAGATGATAATGTTATTTCAGTGTACATATTATAAACTTTATTATCTTAATTAAAAATGCTTCATCTACGAGTAAATATGTGTACTAATGAATTGCTTAACATTAGAGTAAAGTTTCTATGCATTCGTTTTACTATCCTTGAAGTAAAGTGCAACCATAAGTTCAATGAAGCAACAATCATCGAAACAAGTATTTATACAAAAAAAAAAAAAAAATCAAAAAACCCCACTGCCAACTTTGAACCGTTAAATATACTAAATGGTCATTCAAAATGAAAAATCATGAGAGAAACCTAAAGATGATTTTAAAATACCTGACGAATGATACCCATTTTGATATAGTTCGCCGACATTTCATTTGTTTCGTCTTTACAAAATGGCGTCTGTTGGCCGCCATATTGAATTTTGACAACTGACATATCTTTAGTGACACTGGGTGCATTCATAAGACGTAGCTGTTGCGACACCGTTGAGCGTTTGTCTTAGAAACGCATAGCTGAGTAATTCCGCTCCACTCAACAGTTGAGTAATTTTCCATCATAAAATTTTTTCGCTACCTATAGTCAACGTGTTGTGCTCAGCCTAAACAGCTGCTCGAATAGAGTTATGCCTGTTATATGCTTTGTTAGGTGGAAGGAGCAAGTATTTGTTAAATTTTATATTACAAATGCGATGAAGTAACAAAATAAATATATAAACTTAAATTATATCCATCAAGCCGTTTCTAAGACGTAACTGTTGGGGCCAACAGTTGCCAAAAGTTTGAAAACTGTTGTGCTCAACTGCTACGTCTTATGAATGCGCCCACTATCAGGATTAAGACAAATCGAATGACGTAAGAATCATCATTGGATGTTTATTTAATTGTAATAGAAAAATAAATCAAGGCAATGGCGGTACCATATTCCCTTTATTAAAATTTCCTTCTTTGCGTTGCGCACTCGGGTAAAAAGTACTCCCTCTATTTAAGTTATCAGAAAATTAAAGTGATATTGATATCCTTCAAAAAAAAAAAAAAAAAAAAAAAAAAAAAAAAAAATTGGTACTGACAACTCCTTTATTTTAACAAACATTATAACGAAAGAGTTCTACGCTATCAAAGCAACAGTTACATAACCTGATCTAAGCATTTACTATTTTCGAAATTTATAGCAGCTCGAACTACTCTGAGATAAATTACAGATCTCACGAAAAACTTAATACAATAATTGCTTTACTATAATCACTCTTTAAATCATGATGCGAAAAAAAAACACTTTTAACGTACAAACATACGTTTATATGAATTTAAGTAATTTTTGCTTAGCCCCATCAGTGAAAACTGTAAATGTTATTTAAAACTCCCAGAGAAAATAGACATGATCAAGATCACTTGGTTAAAGTGCCAAGACATGAGTTATAAAAGTAATTTTTTTTATTACTTTTCGTTTATTTTATTTTTTTCAAGTTTAACATATCAATAGTTTAGTTAAAGTCACACAAAAGCTACAAAATCCTTCATAAACTTACTTACGACCGCTCTCATACATTTGCATAGGGAATAAGTCATAAAGAGATGGAGAAAAGATGAGATGAAAATTTTCTTTTATGACTTTTAGAAATCATAAAATAAACTCCCTCTTAACCTCAAAGAATAACATATAAAATGATGATGATCATGATTTTCTATGTTACACTTAAATAAATATATAATATTAAAAAAAATGCGAATTTTGTAGTGGAAACTTTTAGCAAACTCTTGGCCATATATTCTTTATTAATAATTTATTTTATCCATAATTTCTTTTAGTCACTGAATTATTTTTTTGTAATCAAAGTTACTGGACTTCGTGGGTGACAACATTCCAACCAATTTAATAGCATTAAATTAGCATTCTTTTTTTTTCAATTTACTTCAGCACTATTTTAAGAATTCTAAGAAATGATAATAAAACTTTGTTTCCAAGGAAATTGTAACTGAACTGTAAATTTATTTTGTAGTCAAGGATTTATGTAAATTGAGTTTAGTGAAAAGTCATTAACACTTTGGAAATCGACAAGCTGCACGTACATATGTACAAAAAATGCTCTAAAGGTTTATAAACTTTAAAGGAAGATATTTTCTTCTCATTGATTAGCATTAACAAATATATTAACATTATTTAAACAAAATTGAAAGAGACGGCGGCATATACACACAGAAAAAACTAAATGTCGTTTTCAGTAACCAAATTCATTGAATCAGTAAATTGTTTGTGTGTATGCGGACCTACAAAGAAATTTGTAGATTCTGATAACAATTTTGTAAAAATTTAACTGAAAAAAAATTTTTTATTTTTAGTTAACTTATTATGGCATTAGAGAAAAAAGTTAACTGAAACTAAAAATATTTTCAGTCAAATTTATTAATAGGAACAGAAAAACATTTTTGCAGATTTTTTTGTATTATTCAGCAAATTTTTTTTTTATAATTTACAAACGCATTCACTAAAATTTTTCGTATTATCAGAAAATAAATTAACTGAATCAATAACAATTCTTAGATTTTTTTTTTAAATTAGTAAAAGTTTTATTTAAAAAAACTAACTGAATCAAATGAAAGGTTCAACTATTTTTTTTACTTTCAAAAATTTGGCTTGTTTTTATGGTTAAGCATTTCGTTCCCAGTCGTCAGTAGACTTCAACCCAAAAAATTTTTTAATTTAGCTAACAAACTCCGTATGTTTATTTGAAGACTCTTAATACTATAATATAATATATATATATATATATATATATATATATATATATATATATATATATATATATATATATATATATATATATATATATATATATATATATATATATATAATATAATTATTGAGAATCACAATATACAAACATAATAAGTTTGAAAACCGCAAACAAAAATCTTTAAAAAAAAATAAAATGTTTTTTATATCTATAAAATAATTTGTAGAAAAAATTAAAAAAATCAGACAAATTTTTTTAAAGTAAATATATAAAAATAAATTTAACTGAAAATAACAAATTTAAATATAAAAAATAAATCAAAAACATTTTTTTTACAAATTTTACTTTATATAGATAATTTTCATTCTATACAGTTTTTTTTTACATAAAATAAAATTGGAACAAATAATTTCCTGGAACAGTAAAAAATATTTACTGAAACTAAATTATATTTCAAAACACACGTTTGTTTGAAAATTTTTTGGGAATAATTTTTTCTGTGCATACATACATATAATAAAAAAAAGATGCAATTAAGAATAATAGTGAACGCAAACAAGATTTTTCTTTTTTAATTTTATTTAAATATTAAACAATAAAAAGCGTTGGTAACTACATACATATAATTATAATTTGCATCATTACTAAATTGATTAATACAATTTTCTATAAGGATTCCTTCACCATTTTAAGAAGCCTTTTGCAAATTACTATTTTAGTTACACAAATATATATATATATATATATATATATATATATATATATATATATATATATATTTTTAATTTAACTTATAAATTTGATAAGAAATATCTTTAATTCTTGTTCAACACATTTTGAAGCAATTTTATTTACGCCTTTTTTTTTTTGTTGTTGTATAAATATCCGGAACTATTACAAATAACAGTTTTCAGTACCGTTTTCCAGCACACTCCAACACATGATGACGTTATGTAGCTTTCTTTTATTTATTTATGTATGTTAAAAGATTTCTATTGCCAAATATACAAATTGAAATAACAAATGCAGAAGTTAAATGTAACTGCATCTGGTGCTTAAAGACCGTACACATGCAAAACACAAAACAAGAAATAAATTTATATTCTAAAAATAAAGTAAAAGTGTCTTCCAATGAAGTGAAAGCATTCTATTTGTGTGGTAGAGAGCAGTTTATTTTTTAGCTACAAAAAAATTAAATATTGCGACACCAAACAAATTTTTTATTTTTTTTAAAGAAACGAAACTTTTTTTACTTCTTTATATATTAGTGTAGGCCGTCAGCAACTCTACATTAGGTAAAATTTTAGGAAAAATCTGGTCACCTTGTTTTGAAATATAAGCTGAATTACTTGCTGTCGCACGTGACAAAAACTGAATTTTCTCCTAGAAATGTCCATTTTCAATAAAAAAAACTCGTTTTATAGCAGATAAAAAAATATATATTAATTTGTTAGGTATATCTAATGATTAAGAGATGCTTAAGGCATTAAACTGCCTTTATGATAAAAAATAAATTTTTTTTTATCACTAATGAAGATTTTTGTTTTAAAATCAATAACATATAATTTATGTAACTAAAATTACCTCCACAATTTTTCTTTTGTTACATACCCTAAGTATTGCACGTCATTTCTTTCTTCTCTATTTTACATTAGAATCGGGATTGAGATTAATGTATTCCATGAGGTAAATATTTGAAAAATCACAAAAACAATTATTCAACATTTTTCTTTTTATTTCGACTCTCAAATTGGAAAATAAATATAAGAAACAAAGAGAAAAAAAAGCTATTCTGTGAGATTATATAAGTATTTTGCATAAATGTGATTAATTTCACCTTTCGAAACAGCAAACAACAGATTTAGATTACATTTTCAAATTTCCACCATATGTCCAATGGAAACAGCTTCAACAGAATGAAACAATTAAAATCAATATTTGTTTTTTAACAGCCGTCTTTTTTTTTTCTTCACAGAATACATTGAACTCCATTTCTATTGTGAGTGAAGTGAAAAGAAAACAAAATACGATCTCAAAATGAGATTGATTTCTTTCAAAATTTACATTTTCTTTTATTAACAAAAATAGAAAGAAAGCAAAATTGTTATACAAACATATATACATATGTATATATGAATGTAAGTCTGTCTGAATGCCTGTACTCGTTCATATTAAACGTGTGATGACGAGAGTGCATATGGCAACAATTATTGATTTTTATCTAAAATTTTTATACTTTATTTTCATGCTGCTGTTAAAACTTGGACGTTGCTCTTTTAAATAGCTCATTTGTAATACAAGACATACTATTAATTTGCATGATCAATTAACTACAATTTAAATGCATTGACATTTTTGTGTATAAAATACGAATACAGCTGTTGCACAGGGTAAGAAAAAACCCAATTGAAATGATTACGTTGCAGTGATTGAAATATATTATCCATACCTTTTACAGGGTGGGCCAAAAGAAACCAAGGATTGTAAAAGTTTAATAACTTTTTTGTTTATTAACTTTTTTTTATTTTTTCTTTCAGATTATATAATATACAAAATGGAAATTTTTTTACACTAAGTATGAAAAATGATGTCTCTTAAATGACCACCGTTTTCAGCTTCGCACTGATGGGCTCTTTTTAGAGCATTTTCCATAACATCTTTCAAAACTTGTGGCTGTAGCGTTCGAATTTCTGCAACAATGTTTGCCTTGAGTTCAAGGATTGTATCTGGCTTCTTCACATACACTCGCTCCTTCAAAAAACCCCAAAGAAAATAGTCGGGTGCTGTCAAATCTGGCGATCGCGCTGGCCAAATAATTTCCGGATTTCGAGAAATTATTCGCTCTCCAAAAATTTGACTTAAAAGTGCCATTGTGTCTCGGGCAGTATGGGCAGTGGCTCCGTCCTGCTGAAACCACATACCAGGTCTGTTTTCAAGAGCAGGACGTAAAAAATTTTCTATCATAAACCGATACCGCTCTCTATTTACGGTTACAGCACTTCCATCTTCATTCTCGAAGAAGTAGGGCCCAATGACATTTTCAGATGTGATCCCACACCATACTGTACACCTGATGGGGTGCAATTGGCGTTGATGAATGGCTCTTGGATTTTGAGAACCCCAGAACCTACAGTTCTGCTTATTAACAAAGCCATTCAAATGAAAATGAGCTTCATCACTCATAATCAAATTTTCATCTCTGGTTTAAATAATAAAATTCTATTGTTCTGGTTCTCTGTTCAGTTGTGAACCTCTCCATTATAAATTCTCCAAGTGTTGTCTATATAATCTGAAAGAAAAAATAAAAAAAATTAATAAACAAAAAAGTTATTAAACTTTTACACCCCTTGGTTTCTTTTGGCCCACCCTGTATAATGAAGTTACAGTTTGCGGTCGTTTAACCTTTTAATACATTGCAAATGCTAGAACAAAATTAACCCTTATAATGTCAACATATAAAGCTGGAAATCTTCTCATTAAAACAAATACTATTGAAGGTTTTAAGAAGGATAATACGGGTAATAATTTTTTTCTAATTTTACTAAATATATAAATCAAACTTTAGTGTACATATCTATGGCATTATGTGCTCGTAATAATCGCTTAAGTCGACTTAAGCAAATAACAATTGGTGAAAAGCTTAGACGCTAACGTTAAGAGATTAAAGGCTCAGTTAGCCGACTGTAATGGAATGTAAGCGCAACAGTTGGAAACGGCTGATCGATACTGTTATGTGAAAAGCAATGAAAATTATTATAGAGATGTAAGCGGAATGTAAGAATCTGTACATTACTTTTTACATAACAATATCGATCAGCTGTTAGCTATCATTTTAGTTACATTAAATTACAGTCCGCTAACTGGGCCTTTAGTCTAAATTAATTCGAGTAGACTGTTGCAGACGTTTACTGAGTTGACTCAAAGACAAATTATATTAGAAATACACATACATTACATTCCATTACAGTCGGCTAACTGAGCCTTAATGGCTCTAACGCATGAATCTATTTTCTTTGCATATATAGCATTGTAACCAGCAACTTCAAACTGAGGTTATAATAAAGCATAATAAAGTTAAATTTTCTTAGGTTAACTGAAGCGTTTATTACATATTGTCACAAATATACAAACCAAGCTCGCTATAACGAATCTCACTTTCGCGAGCAGAGCAGAGAACGTATATACTCGTATATACATAAGTTTTCAGCTCATAGTCTCTTTGTGTTACCTGAAAGTAGGAAAGGGATAAATCAAAAACCGCTGGTGAACTGGCAGATAGATAGAGAAAAAACCTTAATTCATTTATTCGTTTTTTACAACTCTGCAATTGTGCGTTTTGTTAAGCTTTTTAAAGCATTGTCGCAGCGCCTCTGGCGTTAAAAAGGCACACTACTTTAAGCTATGTAGTAATATTGTTGGTAATTTCAATTCGCCAACGATTCATTACTGCAAACATTGTCGAATAAGGGCAATAATGTATATAGGAATTTCCACCAGAAAGTCCATAGACATCAAAAATCTTTAAAAGTTCTTGAAGAGACTTAAGCTTAATTAAGTTTACTTATAAGTAAACTTAAACAAATTTATTATTATTATGTTGCATTATGTTCTAGTTGGAATTGGCAGTGCTTAAAATGTTACGAGTACATTCCGAAAAAAAGGATCACACGAAAGTAGAGACTTTAAATATCTTCAAATCTTAATCTCATCAAAACTTACGAAAACCACTCAAGTCAACTTGAGCTATTATTCCATATTGACACAAATACTTTCATACAGAAACAATCACATTTAACTGATGCTAGAATACGGGCGATCTGATGGATCCTTTGTGTCATAGATCTGCAAATTAAGGTAAATCAATCTTTGTATGACTTTCTTTATGAAATTCAGCACAGATATTGGAGAAGCCCGCCTCTTATCCTCTGAAAAACAGCAACTAAGAATAAAAAACATTGCATTCGCAAATAATGTGTGCCATTATCTCGTCATCTTCTAAGCATAAACGACACAAGGGTGAACGAATTTGGTTACTTTTCACACAGAGGATAGTTCAGTCCAAATAGACCAGAAAGAAAACCAGTAACAATTCGTATATTATTCCTGTTGCGGTCCCCAGGATGCCACTATATGAAAATGGCAGCATCAATTCTTTAGCCTGCCTTATATCAGAAGAAGTAAAAATATTGTAGATTTATGCATAAACTATTTCGAAAAATGCAAATGTAAAGTCATAAAAGCACAATACTTTTCGTCTAAATATTTCTGTTACACATTCCGTTTCGATAAGCGATCTTATACGGAGGATTATGTATTAACTTTTGCGCTCTGAAATATTTTTGCGGCTACAAAGAATAAAAAAAGAATGCATAAGGAACTATTTGATTGAAAATAACTGCTACGTGTGACATTGAAAAATAGCATTTGCTATCAGAACACCGGGAGTACACGCAGGAAGCAATTAAAAAAAAATTTGCTAAAATACTTAAAGATTTGAGGTCACGTACGACATCACAAATGTAAAATTTAACCAAAGAATTTTTTATATAAAAAAATTTTAGATCGCTAGTTTAAGTAAAATTTACATTATTTAAATTTAAATTAGCATTATTTAAATTTAGATTAGCAAAAAAACACCAAAAAAAAAAAAAACCAAGCGAGTTGCAAAAAATGGTGGTAAATATTGAAGGAAGACCTACAAATTAAAAAACCAGGAAATAATCATTTTGTTTTGATAAATGTTCTTAAAGAACGGCGTTGCGAATGAAAAAAACTGTCACGTTCGACACTGAAATATAAGATTGGTCATCAGAGCGCCGAGAGTACACGCAGAAAGCAATTATATTAAAAAAAATCTAAAAATTATAAAAATTTGTTATGGTGGTACTATGGTCACGTGCTACATCGCAAGAGTAAAATTTAAAAAAAAGAAAATTTTGTATTTAACAATTTTTTTACATGCCTTTCAAACATTTAAATACTGATGATGATGCATGCTTTTAAATTATTTAAATGCTGCCAATGGTCACGTGCGACATCACAAGTGTAAAATTTAAGAAAAAAAAATTTTGTTTATAAACATTTTTACATACTTTTAAATTTTTTAAATTAAGATTAGCAGAAAGTGTTTGCTTAAGAATAAAATTAAATGATTGAAGAGAAAAGGCGCATACGTTAGAGACCAAGTAGACAGAAGCTCGCAGAAATGCAAACAGCCGGACAAGCACAAAACAAGATTCATCTCGTTTTTCAAAATGTGTGCAATGCCATTCACGCTGGCAGTATTCGGTGTTTGATGCAAATGGTCTTGCGTATTATCGTAGCTTTTCTTTGAAGTCCAACAAAAAAATTCACACACACACTATCCAAATAAGCTACGATACTTTGCACTTACACTTTTGCAAGACAATTTGCCTCAAACACCGAATAACGCCATTATATTTTTTGTTTGGAACGAAATACCACACAATTCGGCATTTCAAATACAAGAAAATATGTTCAAAAGCTGTAAAAAATGTGTATAATTTAGATAAAAAATTGAGAGAAGTAATCAGCATTCCAGGTATAGTGCAATTGCAATTATTTTGCTGTGATGGTCAGGAAGAAAATGCAGCAAGAACTCACTATTCATAAAAAAACTCGCTTTGGTGTTTTTGATATTTTTAGTTAAATTTGATTTAGTTTATTACTTATACTACTCCTGAAGCTTCGGCTGTGTGGCACGTAGCGCCGTCCTGTTGAAACCAAATGTTGCCAATATCCTCCTCTTCAATTTATGTGAACAAAAATTCGTTCAACATGGCCCGATAACGATCACCATTGACTGTAACGGCCACTCCTTGCTCAATGGCCCTATTATGCCTCTGGAACAAAATCCGCACGAAACAGTGACTCGTTTTGGGTGCGTCGGCTTTTTAATGTATGCATGCGGGTTTTCTGTGCCCCAAATGCGACAATTTTGCTTGTTTACATACCCGCCAAGATCAAAATGAGTTTCAACTGAAAAGATGATTTTTTTTGGCAAAATCGGCATCTTCTGTAAGTCGATCGCAGGCCCACTTAGCGAAGCGAAAACACATTGGATGGTCAGTTGGCTCGTTCAGCGGAAGGATAAAACTAATTATCTGTCAAATCAGACATGAGCTAAGTGTTACCATTCACGAAATAAGCACTAGTTGAAAAAAAACGTTAGATGGCGGACCCTTTACTTTATTCGTACTGTTGTTATTATGTTAAATGTTAATATAAATACATGTCTGCTAATTTAAGAAAAAAGATACTAGGCTTATTTATTTATAAATTCGCAAAAGGAGAAATGTAAATGTCATGTTGAAAAAAATGTCCCGTGCGACAAATTTGACAAGACATTGTGATTAAATTTAAATAAAAAAAAAAATACATTTCGCTCAAAGCCACAACACCTTTTAAAATAAGTCACATTTAAATATTGCTTCAGGTTTCGTTGAAACGCCTGGGTTTGTGGCAATTATCTTGTAAACGAAAAACTGCTCAAAATCACACTTAGCACCAATTAAAGCGCTAACTTATAGCTATAAGTTACGCTTATTTTGGAAATATAAATAAATTTTTTTTTTACTTTAAATGTGTACGGCCGTCACGTTCGACATTATGGAAAAAATGCCGATATGCTATATTTGGCCAAAAATTCCGGAATAGCAAGAACTAGTTAATATCCTGTGTTCTAAAACCAACTTCTACGTTTTAATTGGTGTAACAAGTTCCTTGTGTTATTGCCCGTATTGATTTCCAAAAACCAATTATATTGCTTTCATGGGCTGAATTAAAAAATTGTAAATGGGTCTAACAAGCACATGTCAGTATGTCTGGGGTTAATTAAGAATTTATCTAGTATTATTGTTATCAGCCGTACCTTTCACTACATCTAAATTTAAATTTTTGTTCTCAACAGAACTCCAAAGAAAAACTGACATACAAAACATTATATGACAATATTTCAAAATTTCTTTGTTGTGTAAATTTGTTTATATGATTAAATTTATTACTTAGCACTTTTACATTTTAAAATAAAATAAAACTTACTGCTTGTTTTTTTTTTTTTTTGGATATAAAAAAATTTCGTTTGGGAAAAAGCAATAATATGAAAAACTATTTTTGTCATTACGTGCTTGTGTTTTTATTCAGCCGACAGTAATTACTTTAATTTTTGATATTTCGGGCCAAGATTTTGATTTAAGTTTTTAAACAAATTTTCCAATTTTCACGATGTCACTCGCAAACGTTCGATCGACAACTTGTATTGCAAACAACAATAAAATTAGAAAATTTGTTGTTGTTTTCAATATAAGTTGTCTAGCGAACGTTTGCGAGTGACATCGTGGGACAGGCAGTAAAACAGTTTCAAAAAAGAAAGTGTCTGAATCAAAAGGTTTTTCCTTAGTATTTAAAGATGTTGCATTTTTGCTCAAGCGTGAACGCATATAAAGTTTTATACATTTTAGAACTTTATCCAAGTTTCCTTTACATTGGGTAACCCATTTACCATTTATTTCTACCCTGTGATTTATATGATTCCTTTTCAAGTGCTTTAAAGACTCCGTAGACAATTATAGCACGATTAAAAATTCTAAGTAAAAAAAAAACATTTCAAATTTCAAACAATACGCCAGACACTATGGAAATGTCAAAAAAAAAATTTGTTTTATTTTTTGGTTTGTTCACAAATAAACAAAAAAATAATACTTTCAAAATAAATACACCTGAACTGTGCAATGAACTTTAAAAAAGCAGAAGCACAATATTCTAATTTATTTATTCTTAATTTTGTCTTTTCTTATTTGAGCAGACGTTATTGCAGACACTTTATCATGAATAAGACATTAAACTTTAACTGCTGAACAAAAGTAAAATTCAGACAAGATCATCATACAAAAAATTTCAGCAAACCAACCTGTATGAAAGTTTCTTATTTTTTTTTAAATAAAACAAAAAGTAAAGGTTGTCGAACACATTTTATTTATGAATAAAACAACTGAAGGTGAAAACTAATTTTTTTGCTGCAGTACATTCCAACCAAAAGAAAAAGTTTTCTAAAAGTCTGCTACATTTTAGTCCTCTTTACCCCAAAACCTATATAAAAGCAAATAAATTATGTTTAAGCGCAAAAAAAAAAAAAACTTATGCAATAATGTGTTACTGCATACTGTGACCACTATCATAAATAAACATTTTAGCATTGCCTCGGTATTATCCTGGAGATTATATGACAAACACTAAATAACGCACAATGTGGTTAATTCACAGGGAGTATGATTAGAAAAGCTTTGTTACATGTTAACACATGCAGCGGTGACTAAGATGCAGACACTTGGTTTACTATTTATTTAGTTATTCATTATAATCGAATAATTTTTTTTCAACGAGTTCTTATAAAATAATTAAAATTTTATTAAAAAAGAAATAACCGAACTTCTAACGAACAGATAAATTTTCTCGAATAATTAAGTGCTCTTCTACCCCTTTTATATTGTTATTGTATTTATCTATAATATCAATATTAATAAATAAACAAGTAAGAGTGCTATATTCGGCTGAACCGAATCTTATATACCCTTTACCAAAGTGTTTTTATGTAGTATAGAGATACATACATGAGCACATACATAAAGTATAAACAAAAAGAAAAAAATAATTTGACCTAGTTACTTTTATGTACAAAAAAAATAAATTTACAAACCCTAGAATCATTAAATTAGATTTTTCTGATTCCTTATATCAATCTAGTAGTTCTTAAAAAAATATAGAAAGTGTGTTAAGTGAAAAAAAAAAGAAATTAAAAAAAATGTTTTATTTAGTTACTTTAATGTCCAGAAAAAAATCATAGTTTCCAGCTCTGGAGCTGTGGTTTTTATTTTTATAATTTTCTATACCAAACTTTTCTTTTCAAAACGTAAAATATGTATATATATTTTATAAAGGAAAAGATAAAAATTAATTAGACTTAGTTACTTTTATATATCAAAAAAGTGTAACTTTTCCAACCCTGAAATCATCCTTTTTGATTTTTCTGATTTCGTGCACCAATATTTTTCTTTTAAGAATATAAGATATGTTTAATTTATAAAGAAAGGGAAAAATTTGTTTTAGGAAGTTACTTTTGTCCAAAAAAAAAAAAAAAATTAAAGTTTTCCAACCCTGGAATCGTGTTTTTAATTTTTTAATTGTTTTTTTTTAATTTGAAATACTAATTTTATTCGTACTCAATCATAAAATAATTTTATTTAATAAAAAACAATAAAAAATAGTTTTCGGTAGTTAATTTTTCATATCACAAAGAGTGTAAGTTTCCCAACCCTGGAATCCTCCTTTTTCATTTTTCTGATTTCTTATACCAATCTTTTTTTAAGAATGTAAGATGTGTTTAATTTATAGTAAAAAAGGAAAAATTTGTTTTAGTAAGTTACTTTTGTATGAAAAATAAGGTTTTCCAACCCTGGAAACGTCGTTTTTTTTTTATTTTGAAATACCAAATTCATTCGTACTCAAGCATAAAATAAGTTTATTTAATACAAAAAAAAAATTTAAATTAATTTTCGGTAGTTAATTTTTTACATCACAAAGAGTGTTAGTTTCCCAAACCTGGAATCCCCCTTTTTAATTTTTCTGTATTCTTAAAAACAATTTTTTTTAAGAATGTAAGATATGTTTAATTTATAGTGAAAAAAAAGGAAAAATTTGTTTTAGTAAGTTACTTTTGTATAAAAAATAAGGTTTTCCAACCCTGGGAACTTCGTTTTAATTTTTTGTAATCTGAAATACCGAATTCATTCTTACTGAAGTAGAAAATAAGTTTATTTTATTAAAAAAAAAATAAAAATTAGTTTTCGGTAGTTAATTTATATATCACAAAAAGTGTAAGTTTTCCAGCCCTGGAACCGTTCTTTTTGATTTTTCAGATTTCGTACACCAATATGTTCCTTTTAAGTATATAAGCTATGTTTAATATATATAGAAAAGGAAAAAATTTGTTTTAGTAAGTTACTTTTGTATAAGAAAAAAGTTAAAGTTTTCCAACCCTGGAAATGTCTTTTTCATGTATTAAACTTTGTTTTAATTTTTAATATCAATTTAATGTGTACTGCAGTATAAAATAAGTTAATTTAATAAATAAAAAATAAAAAAAATAACTAGTAAGGCCTAGTTACTTTTATATATTTCAAAAAGTGTAAGTTTCCCAACCCTGGAATCATCCTTTTTGCCTTTTCTGATTTATTACACCAATCTCTTTCTTTTAAGAGTCTAAGATATGTTTAATTTATAGAGAAAAAAAATTTGTTTTAGTAAGTTACTTTTGTATATGAAAAAAAATTAAAGTTTTCCAACCCTGGAAACGTCTTTTTAATTTTCTTAACTTTCTTTTTTGATTTGAAATACCAATTTAATTTGTACTGAAGTATAAAATAAGTTAATTTAATAAAAAAAAATATAAAAATTAGTTTACGGTAGTTAATTTTTTATATCACAAAAATTTTAATTTTCCCAACCCTGGAATTATCCTTTTTGATTTTTCTGATTTTTTAACCCAATCTCTTTCTTCTTAGAATATAAGATATATATATATAATTTATAGAAAAAAGGAAAAATTTCTTTCAGTAAATTAATTTTGTACAATTTTGTATAAAAAGTTAAAGTTTTCCAACCCTGGAAACGTCTATTTAATTTTATTATTATTTTTTATTTATTTTTATTAAGAAATATTAATTTTATTCATACTGAACTATAAAATAAGTTTATTTAATAAAAAAAAATAATAAATAGTTTTCGGTAGTTATTTTGTATGGCAAAATGAAGTTTAAGCTTCCCAGCTCTGAAACCGTCTGCTCGATTTTGCTGATTTTCAATACCAATCTTATTTCGAGCATTTCTGACACACCAGTCCAAGAACCAAGTCTCTAGCTTTTCTGGGAGCTTCGGAAAACCGATTTCACGTACAGACAGACGGAGAGACGGACATCGCTTCTTCGTCTTCCCTATGCATAAGGATCCAGAATATATATACTTTATGGCTCGCTTATTAATATTCTGGAAATTACAAACGAAAGGACAAACCTATATATACCCTTTAACCATTTTTTGGTAAAGGGTATAATAAATAAAGTGCTATTTAAAAAAAAAAATACATGGAAATCGGTTGATCTTGCAGGCTATTCCTGCAACTTCCCGTTAAGCTACCGATTTCGCCTGACCGTTTGGAAATTTTTCTTCAACTCATCCCGCACGAATAAGCTGATTTTAGTCAAATTGACAGCAATCGATGTGTATTTTTGAGGTTTAGAGCTGATTAGATTTTGAATTCTACCGGCTTGGTAATAAAAATAATTTTTAAAGAAAAATAGTTTGCTAAAAATTTCATTTTCGAAAATTTTCGCAATTAACGGAACCCAATCGATTCACTATCTTACGACATCTAAGTGACTGCAATATCTTTCAAAACCTGTTCTAAATTTATGAGATGTCTACATACATACACACACAACACACACACCCAGATACACACACAAACATACCACTTGACCTGACACTTCCCACTTGACCTGAGATTCGATAAAAACGAATGCTCACTAAAGCGAAGAAATTTCGAACCAAAATTGTTCGATATTTGTGCGCAAATTTAAAAAAAATTCGAATGTTCGCTAAAGCTTCCAACTTCGAACGTCTCGCGATAGTTTTTCGAATGTGTGACGGTAGCTGCATGGAAGTGTGCCAGTCTGTTAGACTAAAGATACCAAGTTCAAGGCATGACAGCACTGTAGGTGGAAAAATATGTGCAATAATTGAATGAAAAAAATTGCCACGATAGCCTAGTGGATGTGTGTTAGTCTGTTAGAATGGAGGTACCATGTTCAAAGCCTGCAGCTTATGTTACGCAATTAAACAATTAAATAAAATAGTTAAAATAAATAAATAAATAAAAATGACTTTTTACTTTTTCTGCTATTTTTTGCGATATCGAAATTAATTCGATAATCTCTCACTTTTGATATTGCTAGCGAAACTTCGAAATCGAATGTCTTTTGGGACTTCATTTATATTGGGCTTTATTTCATTTTGAGTTTGGTTACATTGGGAATTTTTAATTGGGCTTTATTTAATTTATATTGGGTGTTATTTCATAAATTTGCTCTTGGGCCTCAATTAATTTTTTTTGGGTTTTATTTTATTGGGCCTTATTTCATTTGGGCGTTATTTCCTTGGGCCTTATTTCATAGCGCAATTACAGCACCAACCGAACGTTGTTTTTCGTCAGCAGGTTATATTTGCAATAAAATAAGATGTCGATTGTCGGCTGCCACCCTAGATGCATTAATTTTTTTAAGGAGTTTCTTAAGAGATACGACTTAATATACAAATATTACTTCCATATTACTTTAAATTATTCCTACCAATAATACATTAAAAATGTTTTATTTGGTTTTGTAAAACTTTCTTCATAAATTAAGAATTTTTTTTAATACTTATACTTACATCAATAATAATTTATAATTCTAAAAGCTAATAAATGAGATTATCTAATATTTTTTAGATTATAAAATCCCGAAAAATCCCGATCCGTCCCGGGATCCCGTTTTTTTAAATTCAAAATCCCGAATCCAGGGTTTTATAAAACCTAGTCTCTTTTGGCATCCCTAATACTAAATTACTGTACATTAAACAATTGGGGTATACACACGGTAGTGTTAAAGTCATAACGTCATAATCTTCTAAACTTTTAAACTAGTTTAAAATGCGAATGCTGTGAGCAACCCCTCACATTTTAGTGTGTTAGTTGAAACATAAACAATATGATAAAAAACAAATGAGAAAAAATATTACAAAAATTAAATAATATTTGATACGAATATACAAAATTATAAGAAAATTATTTAACGGCTTCTATCTGTTTCCGATAATTATTTGCGAATTTTTGCAATATGTAAAACAAAATTTTTTCGAGCATTTGACCTTTTAAAATTTTAAGGCTTAAGTTTTGCGATCAGGTAATTTTTGATAAAGCTCTTGATTGCTCTTGTGTGTAATTTTAACAAAATAGTATTGAATCAAGCCACATCATTGTCTGATTGAATTATTTTTGTTGTTGCAGTTTTTGCCTTTTTTACACATTTGACGACTTTTATGATATAATCACACTTTGCTATCATTTTGGTATTAGCAAATTTTTGCAAATTTTCATTTTCGCGAATTTTTCCGATTTTTTGGAATTTCTTATACCTTTAAGTATTTATGTGTTATTTTAGTTAGGGCTTGCATTTTTACCATTTTACCGATTTTTAATACATCTATCTATTTGTGCGAATTTTCAAAATTTTGCCAATTTTCTGCGATTTTTGGAATTTCTTAGATCTTTAGGTATTTCTAAGTAATTTTGGAGCTTGTTTACAATTTTTGCAATTTGTTGCAAATTTTTGCAATAAAAGTGATTGTTCCCAGTTCTTTGTTTTTGTTTTTACACAGTTTTAAACTTTTTTCTATTAAGTATCAGAATTTTAATATATTTTTGATGTCACCAAGTTTTTGCAAATTTTCGTAATTGCGGATTTTTAAAAGTTTTCTGCATTCCTTATAATTTAAGCATTTTTTTAAATAAATTTTAAGTTTTTTTCAATTAAAAAATTATTCGCGAATTTTCGCAAATTTTTTGCACGTGAGATAATTTTTGATTCATAAAATCTACTGAGTTTGCTCGTTTACAGTTTTTGAGGCTTTGGAAATGTTTAGAAGATATTCGCATTTTTGCAAGTTTTCGCGATTTATATGCTGTAAGTCTATACTCAAGTTATTATTTATTATTTTAATTTTAATTTTTATTTTTTAATTATTTTTATTTTTTGCAATATAATTATAATGATTTGAGTAGAAATTTGCTTGAGAAAAACGCCACGTATTTAAACGTAAATGGACATTTTGTCGAAACAGAAAAGTAAAAAGCAAAATAATTAGTTATGACAGTAACAAATACATAGAGTGACGAATTGTATTAATATAGTACTCCTTTTATATGAAAGAAAATAAAAATAGTTTTAAACTGGTTTAAAATGTTAGGACTTTATGACTTTATGACACTTAGGACACCCTTGTGAATACCCCAAATATTTCCATAGATTAAAAAATTGTTTGGATAAATTTGGATATTTTAGATTTTGTTTTGCTTAAAAACAGCTCAAGTTATGTATATATGTAGTTAAAAATATAATAAAATAATTGTCAGTACTTACGAACTATTTCAACAAGCGTTTCTTTGGTGACCAGTTATTTTCTTTGTAGTTATTTCTGAAAAATAAAAAATAAAATGAACTTTAATATATTTTTCAGACCATAACAACTTAATATTATTTAAATGGTTCTTTTCATATTTGATTGCTTTGATTGTGGTTTGTACATGCACAGAAAAATACTTCTCCACAAAGAACCTTCAATTGACAAAAAAAAAGTAATTGAATTTTGTCTATTAAACTTTTTAATTAATTAATTTTTTAAACAAAAGTTTAATCTACTCAATAAAATTTTTGATTCAACTTTAAATCAATTTAATTCTTAAAACAACAGTTTAACTGACTCAATTAAATTTTTAATTGATTATGTGAACTTTTTTCAATTAAAAATGCTAATTGGAGAAAATTTTTTTCTTTTTTCATCGCAAAGGAGTTAGACATGAGTGCACGGAAAATTCAACAATACTTGAACCAGTCTAAACAAATTTTTATTATTGCTAAAAATAGCCATATTAAATCATAAGAAAATTTTAATTTTTAATAAAAAGCAGGATTGAAAATACAGAACTAAAAAGCTTGAGTAGGGATAAATATTCCCGGAGAAAAATTCATAAGAGTTCAAATAAACACAATAAATAAAAAAAACTTGCTCTTGTTGAGAAAAGTCGTTTGAACAGGACACACTTTCAAGTTTCGTTTTTAAATTTCGTTTAAATTAAACCTTTTTTATAACATTTTTTTATTTATATTTGAAGAGTCCCAGAGCAAAAGATCGTTTCTTGCTCATTTAAAATTTTTTGTGAAATTGATGTTTATTTATTTCGCCCCCTTAAAAAACTTACACACCACTGGAAATGGTAAGCAGTTTCTTACTTATCAATAGATGCAATAAGTTACCACATCAAATCTCAAGGAAAGGAAAAAAAAATTCAGTAAAGTGCGACATTGACTCGCACACGGACACTAAATATAAAATAATATAAGAACTTCAGACTACATAATAGAATATCTTACCTGTACCTGGATTCGGTAACTTTTATTACAATAATCGTGTCGGTGTAATACATATAACAATTTATCGACTTTGCTATTCAATAACATATTTTAACGAAACTCGCTGTCGGTATCATAACCTAAAATTTATTTAGTTTTTCTGTGTTATTCTTTGTGCTTTTCGCTCATTTTGACATTTTCTGTACAGAGATACTACATGATATTGAATTAAATGGTGATTAACAGGGAAACCAGAAATATGCTCTAAAAAAGTGTTTTATGCGCATTCAATATGCACTAAAAACTTTAAAATATGCTCTTAAAAATAAAATAAATTAAGGAAAGTATATTTTTAATTCAAGAAGTCAACAATATTTTCATATAAAATAGTACAAAAATAAAATAAACAAAAGAAATTAAATAATAAAAAATTAAAAAAGAATAACTGCCGTATTATAAACAATAATTTGGGTTTGAAGGGTACGTTAAAAAAAATTGCCATACAAATTTTGACCATAGTAAATAATATAAATTATTTTTCTTTGGATACTCGTGAACTTCGATTAACTTCGATTTCAAAAGAGTCACGACATCAGAATTAAAACTTGTTACTGTATTTTGGATAAATCAGACAAGATTTTTATTTAAAGTTTTTATTGCAATAAACAACGAAGTATTGACCTAGCGTTTCAAATAAAAATCGTTGCCTGCCACATCAAAGCAATCTTTTTTACATTGACAATTTTCCTTCAACGTGTACTCGGGGCGGAGTCCGTCACAACTAGCAAACCGAATTTTCATTCAAACTAACGTCCATAATAACTGCGTAATATAAATATAAGAAATATTTATATACACATGGAACATTGGAAATGAGATTTAGATGGTGAAAAATAAAAATGTTGACCAACAGATAAGCTTGAAGGCATATTAAAATAAAAAAATCTATAAAGTTTAAAAATATGCCCTAAAAGCGTAAATTATGCTCTAAAAATATATACAAAAACATGCTTTAAAGGGTAAAATATGCAAAAATATGTACTAACAAATCGATGCCAAAATTCATAAAAAGTTCTGAAACGGATAAATATCTTGTCCCCGCATTGGTATGTCATACAAGAAAAAACATGCAATTGCATATTTGCGGTTTCCCTGGTGATTAACTGCAAACGAATAAATAAATCGATAAATATTACGATATTCCGTTCGCAAAAAGTTACAGAATTCAGGTACTGATGTAGACATTTTTTTTTTTAAATTTCAAGTGGCCGGAAAGTTTTTTTTCGGCTATTTGGCGATTTTGTTAGTTTTGGCGTTTTTTTTTTCGATCGAGCAATTTTTTTCGATTTTTGGCGATTATTCTTCGTTTTGGCGATTCTTTAATTTTAGGATTTTCTAGGTTTAGCGTTTTTAAAAATTTCAAGAGTTTGCCTCTTCCTATTTCGAAGATACAACAACTTGTCAAAATTACATTAACTGATAAAATACCCTTTTATTTTGATGTCTTAACTTTCGGTGTTAATTGGTGTAGTCTGCATAAAAATATATTAACTTTAAAAATGTCAAGTGTTTATTTAACGGGCGATTTTTTAGCTACTTTCTCTTTGGCAACACTGTTTTTGGCAAGTCAGCTGTTTTCATGTATCATGTAACTATTAAACATGTTCAGTTTGGTCTATAATTTAACCATTAATCGATTTACAAATGAACAACGTTTGCAGAATATTAAATTGTAGTACAAAAATGCATGCTTGGTTAGGAAAGTGCATCGTGCACTTCTTCCATTTTATGGTCAATTTGGGCGACCTTCGGCTATTTGGAATCTTGTGACAAAATTGCGCACCAAAATTACATTATTGAACGTTAAACTAGCAGCACGCATACGTATAGTGCGGACAGGGGAAAATATCGCAGCTGTATCCGCCAGTGTTGCTGATGACTGTGAACTATGGATTCGCTACCATTCGCAGGAATTACTCTGTTACTTCTTCTGCCCAAAATGGAAGAACTCGGCTAGGCTGACATGTAGTTTCAGCAAGACGGTGCTCCATATTACACAGCACGCTAAACAATGGCCCGATTGGGTGGCGACTTCGGGCTCGGTAAATTGGACGCCTTAAGACAAGCTTTACGGACAATCCCGCAACGGCTGATGCACTGGAAGACAATATTGAAGAATTTATTCGTGAAATAAATGCCAAAATTGAACCCAGCGTATGAACCATTTCACCAATGTGCGCGATCAAAATTTACATGAAATCATCTTCAAACATTGCGTTATATAGATCTTTCTACCGACTCAAGGATTTCATACATTTCTCTAAAGTTTATGTGTTTTGTTTTTATGATTCAAATCCGAAAACTCTTAAAAAATCTCCGTTTATAATTGTCTGTACATAAATTGCATTAAGATTTCAACATGTTGCGTTCCTCACTTTAGAACACCCTTTAATTCTTAACTGTCATATATTTATTGTTGTATCGGCCAAAGTTTTACATACATATTCTGTCCGTAGTTCTTATGGTTCTCGAGAAAACAGCCTGTGACAGACAGTCAGACAGATAGACAGACATACAAACATCGAAGCGAAAACAATAGGGCTGCTTTGGGTACGGGACCCCAAAAAGTACGTTTTGTTATAAATTTTTTAAACGATTTTATTTTACTGGAAACCGCTCAAAATGTTATTGAAAATCTCTACACAAATTAATGAAGTTAAACAGCCAGAAACAAAAGTACATATTTGAAATCATTATATTACCTTCGTTGGTTTCTCAAGCCAGGTGGCCGATTCGCCTACAAAGTTTCTAGAAAATCACTTAAAAATTCGTGCTGTTTATAAATTCACTTCTAAAGCTTTCAAATTTTTATGAAAAATAACGAAAATTCATTCACTTCCATTCAAATTTCAAAACGAAAATATCGTTTGAATTTGCAAAATTTATCAAAACAAGCGTCTTGTCTGTTCGGCTTGTGGAAACTGAAGGTATGTTGTATTAAATATTTATAAAAGTTTTCATGTAACATATCCAATACGGAATTCAAAAATTTAACGATAAAAAGCTAAATATACCAGGGACATAACAGTTATAAGAGAAATGACAAAAAGGTTATATTTAACCATTAAAATTGATGAATTCAAATAATGGTTATAATCAACGATTATCGTAAGATATATTTCGTTTTGGTTATTGTAATCAATTAAAGTGAGAAATATATATTTTTGGTTACAAATAACTATTATAGCAAGCAAAAAAATTTTTTGGTTACCAATAACTATTATCTAAAGAATTTTAATTTTTTGGTTATTGCTACCTAAAATACGGTATTTTAGAAAATTATTGAACTACTTCTATCTGTATCCGATATGTAAAACAAAATTTTTTCGAGCCCTTTTAAAATTTTAGGCTTTAGGTCTTATTTGCAAGTTTCAGTTAGTTTTGCGAATCAGGTAATTTTAAATAAAACTTATTGCTCTCGTGCATAACTTTAATTTTTAATTTTAATTTGATTGCAAATTTTGCCAATTTCACCTAAACAATTTCGGGCTTGTTTGCAATTTTTTGCCAAAATTTCGCGATAAGAGTGATTTTAGGCCAAATTTTGCAATTTTACCATTTTACCGATTTTTAATCCATCTATCTATTTAATGTTAGAAATTTGGTGCGAATTTGTATAATTTTGGCAATTTTTGCAGTAAAAGTGATTGTTTACAATTCTTTGTTTTGTTGCAGTTTTACTATTTTAAATAAGTATCAGACTTGGATATACAGGGTGGGCCAAAAGAAACCAAGGGGTGTAAAAGTTTAATAACTTTTTTGTTTATTAATTTTTTTTTTATTTTTTCTTTCAGATTATATAGACAACACTTGGAGAATTTATAATGGAGAGGTTTACAACTGAACAGAGAACCAGAAAAATAGAATTTTATTATTTAAACCAGAGATCAATTATTTTAACGCAAAGAGCATATCGTCGACATTTTAACGTCAGAATTTCGCCCTCTGAAGCGATGATTCGTTGCTTAGTTAATCGTCATCACCAACGTGGCAGCGTAAGAGATTTGCCTCGAACCGGTAGACCACGTTTAAGTCGCACTGCGGAAAATATTGAACGAGTACAGCCCTACTTTTTCGAGAATGAAGATATAAGTGCTGTAACCGTAAATGGAGAGCGGTATCGGTTTATGATAGAAAATTTTTTACGTCCTGCTCTTGAAAACAGACCTGGTATGTGGTTTCAGCAGGACGGAGCCACTGCCCATACTGCCCGAGACACAATGGCACTTTTAAGTCAAATTTTTGGAGAGCGAATAATTTCTCGAAATTCGGAAATTATTTGGCCAGCGCGATCGCCAGATTTGACAGCATCCGACTATTTTCTTTGGGGTTTTTTGAAGGAGCGAGTGTATGTGAACAAGCCAGAGACAATCCTTGAAGTCAAGGCAAACATTGTTGCAGAAATTCGAACGCTACAGCCACAAGTTTTGAAAGATGTTATGGAAAATGCTCTAAAAAGAGGCCATCAGTGCGAAGCTGAAAACGGTGGTCATTTAAGAGACATCATTTTTCATACTTAGTGTAAAAAAATTTCCATTTTGTATATTATATAATCTGAAAGAAAAAATAAAAAAAGTTAATAAACAAAAAAGTTATTAAACTTTTACACCCCTTGGTTTCTTTTGGCCCACCCTGTATGTATTTTTGATGTTACCAAGTTTTTGCGAATTTTCATAATTTTTGCGAATTTTTCAAGGTTTTTGCATTCCTTGCATCCTTTTAATACTCGTATTAGCGTTTAAAAATAAATTTTAATTTTTTTTAATAAAAAACAATTATTTGTGAATTTTCGCAATTTCTTGCACATGAGATTATTTTTGAATCTTAAAATCTACGGATATTTTTTAAAGATATTCACATTTTTGCAAGCTTTCTCAATTTACATATACTATGTTGTAAACTTATTCTCGAGTTATTGCCTTTTTGCGGTCTATATAATAATCAGCGTTGTCAACTTTAAAATTTCAAAACGCACCAAAATGGAAAAAAAAACGCGCCATTTACAAAAAAAAAAAACGCACCAAGCTTAGAATTTCTTTTTTAAAATGTTTATTTAATTAATTTTACATAAAAAGTATCATATTATATTTTTTTGTTGTGTTAAAAATTTAACACTTAAATAGGCTTTTACAGTTCAGTGTTAAAAAAAATAAAACCTATAAAAACTTAAAAAATTTGTTTATATTCATTTTTATTATAAATAAATTCTGTAAAAAACTTTTTAAAGAGATCAACGATTAATAGTAAGGATTCAAAACTAATGAAAGTACTAAACTTTTTTATTCAAATATTAAAAAAAAATTATCAGAAATTTAATACATTTACTCATATTAAAAATACAAAAATAAAAATAAACAGCCTTTTACAATATACCCAATAAGCACTCAAAAAATTAAAATTCAAGTACTTAAAATTTAACTGGAAACAAAGCTAAGTTCAAGCATTTTTTCAAGTAATTTTCAAATTTGAAAACATTTTGAAATAAAATATCAAGCCTTGTCAAATACATAATTTATTTATTAATAAAATTGAAATTGTGAAAAATATCAAACATAAATAAAAAAGTGAATTTTAAATAACAAAAGGTGATTAAAATCGTGAAAAGAATAGTGAAGGTAGATATGCAGAAAATTATTATTTAAAAACCAGTGAATTGCATTTTCCTTTCTATTTTAAAATATTTGTTTTTGAAGCTTGAAATATGCTTATGGCCTAATTTTGTAAAACGCAACGCTTAGCGTTGACAAATTTTATATGGAAAAATTTTAAATTACAAAAACAATATAACTACATACAAAATTTGTCAACGCTAAGCGTTGCGTTTTACAAAATTAGGCCTTTAAATTCAATTTTAATACAAGGCTGAATTGCAGTATAATTCAAGGCTTGAATTAAACTGTACTACAAGTGAATTGTTCGAATTGAATTCAAGTTCCCTTTTCACTGGAGAATGCTATTGAATTAAGGTGTGAATCAAGCATAATTCAACCCATGACAATTGATTGTGTGGCTTGAATAAAACTTGTTTTACAGCTGCTTTCAAGCAAAATTGTTTATTGGGACTGTACAAACTAATGTAATGTACAAAACTAAAAAAAACTTAACCAAAAAGAAATTAAACAAACTCGTACAAAATTATGGCAACCATAGCAGTGTAAAGAACCGAAGAATGTCAAAAGCACAAAAATAATTGTACTAAAACCAAAACAAAATTGAAGACTTCGACATTCTTCAGCTACAAAGCACACAGAGCAAAAAATTATCAGGTGAAGTAGCGCTGCCAACTAGTTAGATACACCTTGGGTATGTAGTAAAATAAATTTGTATTAATCGAGACTAGTACAACTCTAAATTAAACTGCTGCATAATTAAAATATTTTTGGATTTGTTCAAATGTAATCTACTAAATATCTCGACCAAAGAAATATATGACTTATACAACTTTCATTATTAAGGGCACATACATATGTTTGCAAGATGCTAAATTTTTGTACATTAATTTTATAAATTATGTTTAAAACTTTTTAAAAAGAGATCAAAAATCAATTATTTCAAATTAATAAAGCTAATATTTTCATCATTATTGTTATCGTCGGGACATTAGACAGATTTCATTTCAAATTGTGATGTTTTATAAACATTACTAATAACATGGTGGTTAACATTATCAGGAAGTTGGTAAGTCTCACAACAAGAATTTTCCGGTTTTAACCAATTGTTGTGTTAAGTTTGCGTTGGTGCCATCAAAAATTAAAAAACGCACCGAAATCTTTAAAAAAGCGCACCACGTACCAACTAACGATTTTTTCGCACAAAAAATTTCAAAAAGCACCCAAAATGCACCAAGTTGACAACGCTGATAATAATTTTTTGAATATATTTTCCATTATTTTAATCCCATGTGAATTATTAGAACAATTTACAATCTTGTGCAAACAATTAACACTTAACAATTCTTATTGATGAGTATACTATACCATTTTGCACATGCAACCATGCAAGACCATTTGCACAAGATTGTGAATTGGGCTATTATATTTTTTTGCAATAAATAATGTTTTGAGTAGAAATTTGCTAAAGAAAAACGCCACGTATTTGAACATAATTGGACATTTTGTCGAAAAGAAAAGTAAAAAGCAAAATAACTATATAGTTTAAATACCTCAATTACTGTATTTATGAAATTGATAAATATTTATTATAAAACTGCCCATTCGTGTCCTGCATAATACCTTACAAAAAATGCTTCTTTTACATCTAAAATACCGTATTTTAGGGAGCAATAACCAAAAAACTTAAATTCTTTAGATAATACATGTAATGTAGTTATTGGTAACCAAAAAAAATTTTTGGTTGCTATAATTGTTATTCGTAACAAAAAAAAAAATATTTCTCACTTAAATTGGTTACAATAACCAAAATAAAATATCTCTCACGATAATGGTTAAAAATAACCCAAACCAAATAAAACACAAATTTCAGTAACCTTTTCATTTCAAATAAAAAAAATAACGATTATTTTCGGTCCCTGAAATATATGTACATAAACACGCTCGAATAGCATTGAACAATTTTCAACAACACTAAAATTTAGAAACATACACACATTACTACGATAGCACATACAACAATTGTCACATGAATGGAAATTAATTATCGCAAACAGTGTTGCCACCACATGCAATCGTTTAAACATGAATCATGGACGACTGCAAGAGATAGCAGCCAGCCAGCCATATGACCAGCAAGGAAACCAAGCAACCAAACAGCCAACCAAACAGGCAAGGTAAATACTCGTAAGTAAAAATTAAGCACCAGCTTACGGTGTATATTTAAAGCTGTTGTCGCGCGCGTCTGCACAACACAGCAAGTTAAACATGCGTGTTAATTGAAATCAAAGCAACTAACACTGCAACTGCAACTGCGTGGTCAGTGAATTGTGGCAAACAAACTAGTGGTGGGATTTTAATCACCCGAAGAGAAGAATGCAATTGAAATAAAGTAGTAGCTGAAAATTATCATGAAACAAAGGTGATAACGAGTTAACAAACATACATAATACTTTATTAACTAGAGCTAAGATTTTCCATTACCATTTTTTTTACAGTGTTTGTCATAAGTATAGCGCCACAGACCCTGTATAAAAGGAAATGTGTTAGTTTTTCAAGAGAATATGCATATGGCTTTAACTAATGTCGTTTTCTTTTCGCTTTCTTAATGTTCTGCATAGTTTGTACTTTTATAATGCTGAATTAAAAAACCTTTTGCAAAAACATTCACAATTTATGTTCCTTTTATACTCCTTATAGTAAACCATATTATAGGAAAAGCTAATGTCAGTTGCATTTCCACTCAAAATTACTCACCCTTATTCCAGTTGTCAACATCGACGTCACTTCAATACAATACCAAAATATTGGGACTTGCCTACTCGACCCCGAGAACAATTTTGTCCACTTGACAGTAGAGCTGTGTAGCTCATGAACGAACGGGTTAAATTGAACGAATCACTTAATTGAACGAACTGATCCGGTGATTTAACTGAACACTTTTGGATCAATAGTGTACCGCTCGATGTTTTCGTTTTTTTAGTTTGTGTTTCAAGTCTTTTATGTCAAATTTGCTTTTGTTCATGTTTGCTTTTTATGTTATGTCTTTTTGTTTGAGTTGAGTTTTTGTGTTTTAAAAGGTTTAGGTCGTGTATACTAAATTTTATTTAGCGTCGCTGTGGCACTGCCATCATTCTTTTTATAATTTGATTTAACAGTCTTTTCACAAGAAGTATTTTTACTAGTGTTTTTTATAAAGTGTTTTTACAAAGTAAAGATGTTAGATATATGTTTATACATACATTTCATTACCTGAATCTAAAATGAATTTGTAGTGCTTTAGAGATTTTTTTTGTTTCCGGTAAAATATTTTTGAGGACAAAACTTTAACTTAAACTTTGAGAAGTAACATTCAAACATTGTTGCGCTTTTGATATATAAATAACGATAAAAGAGTTGCAATGCTTTTATTAATTATCTAAAGAGAAAAAAACTAGTAAAGCCAAACAAAAGTACCTTTCTTACCCCCTGTTTGTGTAATATGTTAATATTGAACTAAATATTAAGCCAAAATAAAATGTATAAAATTCTAGTCGAAAGAACAAGAAATTATTTATAAAATGAATTTAAATATAATATTTTTAAATAAATAATTCAACTTTTTTTAACAAATTATTCAATTCATTCATTCGTATTATTTAAATACTCGTATATACAACCGATTTTATTACTCTTACAAAATAGCATTGTTTCATACTGTCGTTCAAAATTGAACGATTGAACGAACGGGTCAATTTTTTGCTAATTGAACGAAAATGACCGGTCACTAAAAAGAACGATTTGGCACAGCTCTACTTGACAGTATATTTCTATTCCCTAAGTTCTAGAAAATAGCAGGAGCCTATCAATAGCAGTCAGTTGTTTTCAACAGCGCGTAGACAAGTGCTAATTTTTTGACGCGACATCGGTGTTAATAACTGGAATAAGGGTAAATATTTTCTAGCGATGTTATAAAATTTGATATCCCTCTTGCACAAATCTGGCAAATACTACAAGTTGCCACAGGAGCAGCAGGCTTCCCAGAGTAAAAACTAGCTCGGGTTTTATATTGGCTGGATGAAGGTATTGAATGACAAACGCCTAAAACTTAAAAAACATGTTCTATATGTTTGCCACATAATTTTTTTCAGCTAGTGCCGCCATCAGTGATGCCAACTTTTTTGACTGTAAAAGCACTAAAAAGCGTAATTTTGAGATCTAAAAAGCGTAAAAAGTACTAACGTGAAAAACGAATTCAGATTCAAACGAGTGAAGTTTATTAGTTTTTAATATTTTCTAAGATTTTCTCTATTACGGTAATAGTATCATCTTTAATGAATTATATCACACCGATAAAATAAATACACCAAGTTTTTATTAAAGTAATTTTAAGAAATACACAGATTTCTTAAAAACATTACTGCTTTTTCTTTGTTTAATACTAACGCTCAAAATTTGGCGTTTTGAGTCTTAAAAAAGCACTAAAACCAGTGCCAGAAGCACCAGGTTGGCATCGCTAGCCGCCATGAACATGTCATATGCAGAGTTGCCAGATATTTTCCGACCTTATTATTTATTTATTTATTTCATAAATGCTTTACAAAATAAATTTGCGAAATATTGTTGCCCAAATAAGGGGGGGGGGGGGGGGGGGTAACTAGATCATATGGCCAAGATATTATTAACAGTATTTAAAAAAAGTTTTTCTGACTGACTATACACGTCCTATGCCTTCACATATGAAGTAGCAACTTGGTTGTCAACGAAATTCCACAAAAGAACCGCTAGATTATACGGTTATCCGTGGCAGATCAGTCAATCAGTGCGAGCGAGACGAAAACCTCTCGAAGGCCAAACAACACACACAAGCCTTACCGCACTTAAGAAATAATTACGATGACGCGATAGTTTTTCTCCAACACAGAATTGCTTAACGACTGTTTTTCCAACCTATTTCGCCAAATTGGGTATAAGAATCACCAGAAGTAGCCAAAATAAATTACATATATGTATTTTTTTTAATACATATTTGATAAAATATTTGTTTTTATGTAAAAGTAGAAATAAAATTGCCGAAAATTATTTCTTGTATATTTTCTTTCAACCAAATTCAAAACGCAATAATTACTATTATAAATATAAGAAAAACTATCAAATCAAATTGTTTTATTTTCATGCAGAGGAGTTTTGGTGGGATTTTTTTTAAACTACTCCTTCAACATACTAATTTTCCTGAATTACAAAAATTTTAAAGTTTAATTTTGTTGAAAATGTCATACAAATCGCAAAGAAATATATTTATAGCCACAAAAATCACCATGACGCCAAACAAGTTGAAAAATCGCCATATCTGGCAACCGTGTTCATGTGGGCTAGTTTTGGGACTGGCCTGTCCTCGTGTGACAAATAGCACAAAACTATTTTACGAAGTACATGGACTTCTTTATTATTTTTATCTACTTTTCTTACGGATTATTTCTACCAAGTGGGCCCTCTACTACACAGTGCAATAAACCATAAATCCAATTATTTTACTGTATCTAAGATTTTGTAAGACAGTATAATTATATTTTTATGTCGCATGACACCAAAATTCACAAAAATTAATATAAAGTTTTCCTGGTTATTTAAAGAGCAAAAAAAACCAAATAAAACATTTATAAAATACGAGTAGAAATTGAAAAAGAGATAATTGAAATTAAAAGTGAAATCTTAAATTGTTAAGCTGAAAATAAAACTAAAGAGATTACAAAAAAAACATCTAAACGTAAGCATTCACATGATTGCCGATTTTAAATCATAAAATTAATTAATTTATTGTTTATTGAATGTTGACATAACGTTGTATATTATAATTTTTGTGCAATGATTTTTTTTTGACTTGACACAAACTCACATGATTGGATGAAAAGAAATACACGCAGTCCTGCAACAACCTTGTGTAACAAAATTTTTTCGTTTCTTATTTTTAAGTATGTTGTTGTTGGCTTAGTTTTTTTTTTCTTGTTTCAATTTTTCATCGACAAGTTTTGTTGTGGCGAAAATTCGGAAGTATGTTATGGGCGTTACAGTTATAACCCCCTCCAGATATAAACGATAACAACAAGCATTCAATATCTTACTGTTGCTTCCTCAAAGTAAAGCGTATATTTAAAGAAAAATTGTTTTTCTTACATGAAATGACCACAAGACCATGACCAATATTAATAAAAATCCCATAATACAAATCATTGTTGTAAAAAAATAAGAAAAATTATTGTTAAATTTTGGGTGAGATTATACACTCGCGAAAAATAATTTGACCTATTCTCGTTTGAGTATCGTTTCAAAATGAGACATAATAAAAATAAAAATTTTATATTTAAATGGTAATACTGTAATAAGGTAACACAGTGCATTCTCAAAGTAAAATCGACGTTCTTTTCTGCAGTTTCAAAACCATGCTTAATTAAACAGGAATATGTCCGAATATATGAAATGGGAAATTAGCTGGAATACAAAAATCGGGACATTAAGCTAAATAATTTAGAATGACTATAGGTTTGTTCATTTACTAAAAATTGTTACGAATTTGTAAGAAATGTTACTAGAAAGTGTTCATTAACGCAAAAAGTTTGATGCAAGGGGAGAGTGTTAAAAGAGAGTAGAAAGTTGAGAGACAAAATAAAATTCTTAGTCCTGATTCACACACGTCAGGTCTGAGTCGTCAAGTCTTGAGTTTTTAGGAGAGAGAGGAAAAGAGAATGGAAAGGGGTACAGACTTGACCGTACCAGTCAAGTTTGCTTTTTCGTTTTGTTTTGTCATTCGTAATACTCTACTGCAACACAAATTGATGAGACTTGATGAAACAAACTTGACGGTGTGTATGAACGTAAATGCAGGCTCAAAAGAAAATTGAACAAAAACTGATCAGCTAAACCTGATGTGTGTGAATCAGGACTTACAAATTATTACTATTAAAATTTTTAATTGCAAGAATTATCCAAACAGCTGTTCTGTGTTTTGTTTTCAAATTAGTTATTTGAAAAAGGAAAATTTAAAACTGTGCATTTCTTTATTAAAAAAAGAATATGTATAAATAAAGGGTGTTTTTTTTTTAGAGGTATAGAACTTTGAAGTGAAATAAAACACAAGAAAATCGTTTTAATGTACATTAATTTGGCTTTATTGGAAGGATAATTTTATGCCATTATTGTTTAAATATGATTTCGGGCATGTGGCCGCCGCGGCTGGCTCGAATAAAGCCAATTCTACAGGTCCAATTTTCAACCAACGAATGTTGGCTTCCAAGTCCCCTAACGTTTCTGGTTTGTTGGCGTAGACGAGCGACTTCACATATCCCCAAAGAAAATAATCCAATGGTGTCAAATCACACGATCTTGGCAGGTCCATTCCGCGAAATTATGCGCTCATCGAATGTTTCCTTCAATAAATCGATTGTGACGTGCGCTGTGTGGCATGTAGCGCCGTCTTGTTGGAACCACAACTCATCCACATTCATGCCATCCAATTCGGGAACAAAATAGTCGGTTAGTCGGCTCCAATTGCTGTGCACGGTGGCGAATCGATTCATTCGGGTCCTCTTCAACACTTTGCTCTACAGCGGCAATTGTTTATTCGGTGCGCACTGTTCGACGTCTCTGCGGATGCGTATTATCACATAGAGTAAACGTAGTGCGAAAACGATCCATGGTTAACCGAATTAATTGCTCTGATGGACGATTATGCCGACCATAAAATGGACGGAGCTTGCGGTAAACTTCGCGAACTGAACCATTATTTTCGAAATAAATTTGCACGATTTGCAAGCGTTGTTCTTTTGTCAACCTGTTCATGATGAAATGGCAAACCAAACTAAATATTAAGCACTTGACAGCTGACAAAATGGCCGCCAGTTAAAAAAGTGATGCGAACTTAAAGTTCTATACCTCAATAAAAAACACCCTTTACATATCGTCATGTGAGAACTTAAGTGTCCAATATCCAATAGTTTATAATGGCGTATTGGACACTTAAGTTCTCACATGATGATATGTATAAAAAAAACATATTTTTTTAATTTATTGTTTTTCTTCGATTAAGACACATGAGTACAATTTCATGCTAAAGGAATTTTGTTTGTTTATTATATCTGATCAGAGATGGAAATTTGCATTTTTGTATTTGTTAATAGAATAGAATTTAAAAAATTTAAAAATGTATAAAAATAGTAAATAATACAAAAAGCCGTGTAAAATATTTCATAATAAATGGTTTTTAAAAATTTTGTAATATAAAAAATTATCAAACAAGATTATCCCACATACATTAGAAAGAGTACAAGTGAATCCTGATTTCTATTCATGGTTCTCATATGAATAAAATTTTCTTGCAAGTTTTTACAAGTAGGACAGTAACTGTGTAAATTTCTACCTTCCTCTCTCTTTTCAAACTTCTGCTCAGAAAGCAAATGAACATACCTAATTCAAAATAAATGATCAAAGAGTACTCCCCAATTATGAATTTTCTCGGGGAAAAAATTCTATTCTGAATAGTCGGGGAATAAGCAAATATGGGAGGAACAAAAATCTGGATCAGCTGTTTATGTTGAAGTTTTCTTCTGCACTAACGCAATAGTTCAGAAATTTAATAAAAATGTAATGTTTTCATTGCCAATAAGGTTGTGCTGATAGAAATATATGTGTAAGTTTAAATAAAAAATAGAATAAACAGCGTAGCTATTAACAAGCAATTAAGGAATAAGAGCGAAAACTGAGCCAGGTGCATAGGCAAATGTTTTAAATTATCAACGCTTAATGTACAAAAGAAATTGTAAATTTTTAAGTTTTTTCCTGTTGCCGGTCTTGATAATATAAGAGGGAAACAATTCTTCCATTTACCTATTATGTGAACTTAAAAGAGGCATTTTAGTATTTTTTCTGATAGCAAAGATAGTCCAGTTTTTTCAAGTGCATATCAGGGTTGTTAGATATGGCGGATTTTTAGCAAACGTGGCAATTTTTTAATTTGTTTGGCGTCTAAATTTTTGATTTGGCGACATGGAGATTTTACTGCCGAAAAATAAATTTGTTGGCGATTTATATGGCTATTTTCTTAAACAACATTGAACTTCAAAGTTTTTGTAATTTAGGAAAATTAGTTTGCTGAAGGAGTAGTTTAGAAATATAAATTCTACCAAAACTCGTCTGCGGGAAATTAAAACCGTTCGATTTTGATGATTAATTAAAATAATTAACGCATCTTGAATTTGGATACGAAAAATGTACAAGAAATATCTTTTGTCGATCGTATGAAAATTTAGCGATTTTTTTGATAAATTTTCATACGATTCATACGATAAATATAAAAATTATTATTAAATACATAAAATTGATTTCGGTGGCATTTTTGGCAATTTTTAAAATCAACTTGTCGAAATGGATCGGAAAAAAACTGGCAACCATAATGTTAATTTGAACGCCTTGAGTAAAAATTCCTTAAACAAAAGGGAAATATAAAATTTCGACTCTTCTTTAAACTCTTTGTTCTAAATAAATGCTTATACCATTATTTTACAACAATTTTTGCAATAGTTCCCTTCAAAATGTTCGGGGAGAAAACTCTAAAAAAAATCCTCACTTTCCCCCAAGAATTTGTTCCCAGGGAAATTTTAATTCATAATAGGAGGAATGGGAAAAGCGAAACAATTACGGGGAATTGTTTTTCATAATTGAACTGAATAGTAGATAAAGGAATAAAATGCTCGTGGGACTTTCTGTTAATAAAGGTTGTTTTTTATAGAGTGACACAAGTCTAAATCATAATAAAACAAGCAAAAATATATTTTTAATATCAATGAAACGGGCTTTATTGGAAAGAAAGTTTTATGGAATTAATCAGCCCAATCATGAATATTCCCTCGGAATGTATTTCTCACGGAAAATAATTTTCTCGAGAAAACATTCCTCCAATCATAAATTCCTTGGGAACAAAAAGGAGTAATATGTGGCATCACCGCATTACGAAGCTCGTTGTCAGCGTGACCGTTTCCCCTTTTTCGACTGCCTTGCCACTTTTTGACCCCCTTTATTTAGGGTGAGTTATATGAAAATACATTAAAAATAAAAAAGTTTAGTGCAGTTTTCTCATTTTTTTTTTAATTTTGCCCCTTTTTTTTTTGATAAATCCCCTATTTGGTGCCACTTTTTGAAAAATGTCATCGGTCACCCTGCTCGTTGTTTTGCTTGTTTGTTGACATTTTCTTTCTCCTTTTTTTTTTTTTTTTTGAGTGAGAGAGTAAACAAAATGATTAAAATTCATCAACTTGAAAAAATAAGTAAAAATAAGTTTATAAATGATTTATTTGGGCATTATTTGTGTTAATCCAAATAAAAGAACTATAAAATACAAGTTTATGTACATACATTTTGTTTTAATGGAGTATTAAATATGTTTTTATGTAAATTCCCTTCTGTTTTGCCAGGGAAAGATTTTTAGTGAAAAAAGCAAATTCAATTGCGTTCATAATACCCGCATTTGGTAAAAACAGGCGAAAAACAGATTCATAATAGGAGAAAAGGGAAAAGTGAAAAAACTCGCGTGGAATTTTTGTTCGTGATTGGGCTGAATGTTTAAATATGATTATGGCGCTTAGAAGGCGCAATCTGGAACACCAATTTTCAACAACTTTTCGCATTCTGATCATCATGGACAATTCTGTTTATCTACGTACATATTCAACCAGAAATGGGCTTAATCGATTAAGTACGCCATAAAATGACAGAAGTGCACGATGAGTTTCACGAATAGAACAATTATTTTGATTAAAAATTTCAACAATTTGCACGCGTTGCTCTAGTGTAAGTAGATTCAAAGCAAACTAAACAAAAAACAACTATCATCTCTTAAATGGGTGCTCAAAATAAAGCAGTGATGCCAACTCAAAGATGTGACATTCTATAAAAAACACCCTATAATTGGGCTGATAATTTATTGAATTTCGGCAGCTTTTTTAAATTATATTATCACATATAGAAACTCAGTCTCTTAACAGTGCTATTTTACTTTATTAAATTTCATACTTTTTATAAGACTGGGTTCACACGCGCCAATTTTAGTTGAGAAAATTTTTAGTTTTTATACTAGAGAGGAAAATATGATGGTCCCCGTTTTCATTATCTTATCCTCTCTCTCTCTCTTCCATAAACTCAAAAGCAGCTCAGCAAAAATTGCCGTGTGGGAGTCAAGTCTAAAAAAAAACCAATGAAACTGGACGGCTTCTACAGATGCACAGTTTACTTTGCAAGAGAGAGAGGGGAAAGGACAATGGGAGTCCTTTTCTCTTCTCTTCCACAAAATCAAGGCTTTGCAAAGTAAACTTTGCGTATGTAAAAGGTATCTTAGAGACCAATAAAACAGTAAAATTAGAGAGCATTTGAATTAATATAATAATTTCATAGAGATTTTTACTAAAGTCGCAGACTTAAGGCCGAGGCACATAGAATCCGTTGTACGTTATACGTCGCTTTATTCAATTGATATTAACTTAATGACGCACGAGGTTGGTGCAATAAGTGCTTTATTGAATGAAAAATTTTAACAGCTTCAATAGGGTTGTTCTCCACTTCATTTAATAACCTTAACTTTATTTTTTTTTAATACGTCAAGACAAACCAAAAAAAAAAAACAATTAATAGCTGCCAAGCTACTCAACATACGTTAAAAGTTTCCCAACTTTAGTACTTTGCGTTGAAGGAGACCTACTGATTTTGACAGAGCCCATAAGAAAACCTGTATTTCAACTTAGCTGTCAGTTGAAGAAGGCGACATATCGAGTCATAACCGCACAAAAAGCTTAAGTAACAAAAACAAAACTTTACAGGAGAAGGTTTTTTTTAATTATTTATCTTCGCTGTTATTTCAGTTAATTCATTGAATTTTGGTATTTAGGTGTTGTTATGCTAAATATAAGTAACGCAACGAATTTTATATAAATATTACTATGATAACGGTATTTTTTGTCCCTTAAGCTTTTTTTGCTGTCTCCCTGACAACCTAATGTGTATATATTTGTGTTCGTTAAGCTAAAAAAAAAAAATTTTTTAAGAAGAAGTAAATATCAGTTTTTTACGTAAACTTGTCTCCAAATTGCTTAATTATTAGCTTCTTGATCGGCTCCATGTAGTGAATCTTCTACAGACTTATCATTTTTCAAATTAAAGAGTTCGCTATTAATTTTTTTTGTATAGTTTTACTGATGGAAAGAATTGTCAAGTCCATATGTATACCCTGTGAATAAATTTTTAATAAATTGCTACGTGCCTAAACTGTACTGGCGACTATCTCAGTTTTTTTTTTGCCTGGATCGCGTTATCACATTTAAATCAAAATAAACTGTTTCAGAGTTATCAAAATAACCATATTTAAGACTTATGGATGATTTTTCTTTTCAAGTTGGGAAACATAGCCTTTAAAACCATGGTAACTCACTTCAATACAATAATATTTTTTGGATTAGGTGTAGAGTTGAATAATGGGCTTTATCGTGATTCGCGTATTTCGACTTCGACTAAAAAAAATTGGTTCTAGATTAAAAAAATACTTTATTTATTTACTTTTATTTTTTTGTAGAAAGAATTCTAATGATATGTTCGTGGATTTACATAATATTTGTTTACAAGTATATACGCAGATTTTTTTCCACGAAAATATGTTTTCCTCTATCGTCTATATATACACATCTTACCTTATAAAATAATGAAAACGAATTATAATTATCGATATTCAATTTTTAGCGACAGCCGTTGAAAAAAGTCTGTCCGAAAAAATTAGTTTCATCCCATTAAAGGACTATGATAGGCCATATTTAAGGGAAAATTATGCAGAAAAAAGATGTTGCGGAATTTATTCTAAACAAAAATGGTTATAAAAATTTTTCCGAAAATCGCCGCCAAAAGTGTTTATAGCCAGGATAGGTTATTTTTTAGGTAAAAAGAGCAATGCGCATGGCCGGTAGGTACGCGAAGTATCAGTGCAATTTTTAGACACATGTGATTTTTTTACGGCCAGTCTATCAGAAACTGCCAGTGGAGCGAATAATATAAATACTTTGGGAAATTTTGGTGGTGGTGTGTGCTATCAGAATAGGATGTGCTATGTTGAAGTCGTCTCTAGTTAATTATTTTAAAAATATATAAATATTAACAATGCAAAAAATGCTAAATAAATTATTCAACTATTGCTAATATCGAAAATAAAATATTTGAATCAAGTTGGTTAGTTGAAAAATTGCAATAGACCAAAAAATAAGTAAACTATTTTTCTTTTACAAAACAAATATGTATGTAATTAACATTGTATGTATGCATACAAGTCGTCCGATGTTGATGAAGGGTATATAATATTCGGCTAATCCGAATATAGCACTCTTAATTGCTTTATTTTCAAAAGGAAATTTTAGCTTAAGTAACATGTTGCTGTTACAAAACCTGTAAACAAAAAAAAAGCAATGTGAGTCCGATCACAGAGGAGATGTGTAAACATCTAGTAATGAAAATTTTTTTTAAGTTGGAAGTACTTATGCTTTTAGTATCTCTTTTTAAATTAATTAATTAAAAGTATCAAAACTTTCGATATTGTAAATACATATGAATTTGTTGGTTTTTGTTTGTTTTGTTACACTTATTTGGTTAGTAAATGGGCACACTGCAGTATATGTATATGTACTGCATTCAAAATTGCAGTAAGCAGTAAATTTACAGATTACTAAATAAATTCATGAAATTTTTACTACTAATTAAATTTAATTTGCATTACCAGTAAAATCGTAGGGCCGTAATCATAATAAAATTGTAGGAAGTGGCAAAGTTTTTTCATTCAAATTTTGAAACTTTTGTATGAAAAACATTTAGCCACTTGGTAGAATTTCATTATGAATACGGGCATTACTGATTACTGAAAATTCAATGCACCTCATCATATAACAAATCATTTAGGCAATTTATAAAAATTGTAGAAAAAAATTTTAGTAATCAGTAAAAATTTACTTGTTAAACATTTTTTATTGTTTTTACTGAAACTTTAGTGGTACTGCAGTGCTCATCTATGGTAAATGCCGTTACTTTTACTTTTTCATTTTTAATTCCTATTGTTCATGGTTTAGTTGTTGCTGTTCTTGTTGTTGTGTACGCATTGCAATTAAAATAAATTCAGTAAAGTGCTACTTTGACTCGCGCACATTCGGTTTTGTTTTTTTATTTTTTTTTATTTAGCTTTCTTCCTTTTTTAAGTTTTTTCAGTTTAAACGATTTTTATTCAGTTTTATCGCTGTTTTCTCGTTTTGGCGTTTTTTTTCTCTTTTTGGCCTTTTTAATTTTCTCAATTTTTTTCATTTTGGCGATTTTTACATTTTGGCGATTTTTTTCTGTTTTTTGGGGTTTTTTCATTTTGGCGATTTTTTTCTGTTTTTGGAGTTTTTTTATTTAGGCGATTTTTTCATTTTGGCGATTTTTTTATATTGGCGATTTTTTTGTTGAAGGATTTTTTTCATTTTGGCGATTTTTCCGGTTTTTCGCGATTTATTTTAGTCCTAGAGATTTTTTTTAATTTGGGGGTTTTTTCGATTTGGAGATTTTTTTTTTGTTTTCGGCGATTTTTTTATATTTGGCGATTTTATATTTTTTTGGTTTTTGAGTTTTACTGTTTATGAAAATTTCAAGAGCTTTGCTCTTACGGTCTCCAAGATACAGCAAGTTGTCAAAATTACAAAGTAAAAATTGCATTAACTAATGGAACACCCTTTAATTTAAACTTTTTAAATTTAGTGTTAATTGTTATAGTCTGTATAAAAATACACTAACTTTACAAATTTCGAGTGTATATACATATGTACATACAATTGTATGTATGTATATTACACGGGATTTTAAAATTTTTCGTTGCTCGTTTTGGAACACCCTTTAGTTTTTAACTCTCATGTATTTGTTGTTGTAGTGGCCAAATGTCTACATATTGTGTCCAAATTTCAAGTCCGTAGCTCTTACGGTTCATTTTCACCTTTGGTGTACGGAAATATACAGGAAAATAACCGGCGGCGGCGCACCGTCGGCTTCGAGCCGGTCGACTTGTTTCTCTGCTTGGTATTGCTTCTTTCAAACACTAATACAGTCATACATAGCTCACACTGATTTGACAATGCAAAGCAAAAGCAAAAAGCTAAGAAATCTCAGCAAAGAATCAAAGCCAAAATATTTTTACCCCCTAGCGTATAGATGTTTACACATCAAAAATAATGTGCACTTAAGCTTAAATTGTTTTTGCTATAAAATTGAAACGGTATATCCTATGGTTGTAAAATTTTTGACATATAATGGCAATGATAACAATTTAATGATTTTTATAAAAAAAAACGCATTTCGAAAATCATGTTGGTTAAGCTTATTTAGCCACAAAACACACAGAAGTGTCACGAGACGGAAGATACGGGTATTTTTCAGTTTGTCTCGTTTTTCGTCAAATTTTGTCGTCGGTTTTGTTTTGCTACGTCTTTCTAGTGCAATACATTTTTATTAGCTGTGTTAATTGGTAAGTAGTAATACACTACAGTATCATATACACTATACTTTTCTCTTTCTTCCATGAATTTTAACAAAAACCTGATTGGAGCTTTTTTTACCTGTCACTTTCTTCACTTCTGTGTATTCTGTAATTTGGCTCGATATAAGGATGACGGAATCTATTTGAGTAGGCCTTTATGAGCTATGATTATTTGACAGTGATTTTCTTGAAGCTGCAGACTTACTTTGTTCGATTGTTATATAACAAAAATGTCTCTTCAATTTTATGTGGGAAAGGTATGAAAAAGGCAGAAAATTTTCTACTTAGAAATAAATATTTTCTTAAAACGAAAACAATGTTCGAGTGTATTTTTCCCTTTACTTACATTATTATGTTCATATAAATATGCAGTTTCTTCTTCTTTTTGTGATTGGCTCAAACATATTTTATGGCTTATAACTGAAAAATGACATTAAATACTTTTCAACTACATTTATACGCTTTAGTACATTTCCCTCTACCCAACATAAAATCATACATGTCTGAAGGAAAAAAAAATATTAAATTCTTTTTATTGTTGGAGTTGTTTTAAATGTTTGGTTTTTATTTCATTGCTTGAATATTGTCTTCATTTTGTAATTTAATAGTCTTTTATGGCAAAAAAAAAAGCAGCAACGACTTCCTTGGCGATAAGCCAATGAGTGAATATTCCTCCTTTTTGTAATTTTTTATTTCGTTGATTTCATAATATATGGCAGTATGTCAGAGTGGCCGCCCTACACCCATTACTTACAACAATGACCGATATTTTGTTTCCCTTCGATATGCAGTTGGTTAGTGAATAAAGAGGATTACTGCTTGTTTTTGTTTCGCATACGCAAAATAAATTGTATTTTATTCAATATTCAACATAAAAGATGGTGATTGTTTTTAAATTGGTATGGTTATCGGTATGGAATTTTTGCGTGGAAAAAATCAAAAATTCAAAACCAAAAAAAAAACTTAAGCTTTCACTTGACCCCAACGTATCAATACCATAAATATTATTTGTTTTGACGCGTGCTTAGTGAAGGTATTTTTTTATTTTTATAATATATCAAGAGTACACATGTAGTGATGTTTTTCTTAAATACATTTAAAAGCAAAACTAAATAATTGTTACTAAATAGTTGCTAAAAGCTTCATATACTTTTCTAGATTATAAATACTTGTCAGGAAAATTCTTCTTAAGATATTACAAACATCTTAAGAAGAATTTTCCTGGTTGCTTGTCTTGATATCTATCTATCTATATAATTAATAGGCGAACATGTAATCCCTTTTACGCTGGTACCACTGCACCGATTTTAAAAAGATTTATATGGTTTTAAGATTTTTTTTACAGATGTGCAGAATCTATATTTTATTGAAATCGGTTTAGTATTTTGGGAGCTATAAGAGTTTAAAGTTGCTACTACTACATGCACACATATTACACACGCATTTATTAGCTTACAAGTAAATAAATTCAGTAAAGTGCGACTCTGACTCGCGCACGAAGGGTTCCGTACGAACACTAGATATGTAATTTAATACAAACTTCATCCTATATAATATATAGTTTTGGCATTTTTTTCGTTTTTGGGGTCTTTTCGGTTTTTTTGTTTTGGAGGTTTTTGCGTTTTTTCGGTTTTGGCGATTTTTTTAAGTTTTGGCTCTTTTTTTTTAGTTTTGACACTTTATTTTCTTGTTTTGGCGATTTTTTCGGTTTTTGGTGTTTTTTTCATTTTGGCGATTTTTTTTTATTTTTTGGCGATTTTTTCATTTTTCCGATTTTTTTTTATTTAAATTTGTTTTCTAGTTTTGGCGACATTTTCGCGTTTTGGCGATTTTTTTCAATTTTTGGCGTTTTTTTTTTCATTTTGGGGTTTTTTTCATTTTGATGATTTTTTCGAATTTGGCGATTTATTTCAGTGTTAGATTTTTTTTTAATTTTGGCGATTTTTTTCGTTTTGGCGATTTTTTATTAATTTTTGGCGATTTTTTTTTTGGTTTGAAGATTTTATAATTTTCGGGTTTTTTTAGTTTTACCGTTTTTGAAAATTTCAAGTGTTTGCCTCTTACGGTTTCCAAGATATAGCAAATTGTCAAAATTACATAGTCAAAATTGCATTAACTGATGGACCACCCTTTAGTTTTAATTTTTTTAAATTTTAGTGTTAATAGTTGTAGTCTGTATAAAAATACACTAATTTTACAAATTTCAAGTTTCAATATACATACATATATATGTTCATACAATTGTATGTATATTACATGTGATTTTAACATTTTTCGTTGCTCGTTTTGGAACACCCTTTAATTTTTAATTCTCATGTAAATATTTGTTGTTGTAGCGGCCAAGGTTCTACATACTGTGTCCAAATTTCAGGTCCGTAGCTCTTACGGTTCCTGAGAAAATACCGTGTGACGGACAGACGGACAGCGTAGCGAAAACAATAGGGTTCCTTTTCACCTTTGGTGTACGGAACCCTAAAAAAGAAACAAAACATGAATGTGTGTGTATAGTATTTCTCTTGATCTAACAATTGTTTTTCTCTTATTTGTTGTTGTATGAAAGCCATAATACTTGAAGGAAGAGAGTTGAATAAATTGAATTAGCTTGGTTGAAGGGATTTTGTTTATGTTTTTTAATTTCATGTATTATTTAATTATGGTTGCATATCAGTGTGCACATTTAATTTTTTTTTTAAATTCGGTAGAATCGACAAAAAATATCGGTAGATTTGAATGAAATTCGGTAGAAAATTTTTTTTATTCAGAGAAACATAAAAAATAACAGTTCAAAGAAACATAAAAAATAACAATTCAAAGAAACATAAAAAATAAAATATGTGTACTTGTATATAAAGGGTAAGTGAAGGAGTATCAAACTAAACAGGTTCCAAAAGCGTATTTAAAACTTCACATGTGATTGGAAATTAAACTGCCATAAACAATGAAGCATTTCCAATAAAAAAAGTGTTGCGCTTACCCTTTATATAAAATAAATAACAGGAATTCAGTTTTTGTACATATGTTTTATAAAGCTACTAAAATAACTTTTATTTGACAAACATTTGTAACTACAAATATTATATACATATAAGATTTATTTATGAATTTAAACTTTGGTGCAAAAGTTATTAAATCATTGGTAGGAATAAATATTTCATCCCCAAGGCACAATTCTTTGACAAATATTAGGTTCTTATAGTTTCAGTTTTAAACCGATTTCTTTGATCTGTTTTAATGATTTTCATTCCAGAAAATGACCGCTCTGCGGCCGCACTGCTATGTGGCAAAATAGGCAATTTACACATATATCGACTTAAATTACTAAATAACAATATTCGATAGATTTCAGGCCTTGTTCGGTAGAATTGGTAGATTGTTAAATTCACAAACATATTCGGTAGAAATCTACCGAATATCGGAAGAAGTGTGCACACTGTTGTAAATGTATGTATGTATGTGTGTGGCTGTGTTTTAATAAATCTTTTATGAAGTTTAGATACAGTTTCTTTGAATCTTAATAAAATTATTTACATTTTGTTTCTAGAATACGGACGACTGTGTCGTCCGTTTGGTATATCTAGTAAACTTTATATTATAAAGCAATAATCTTCGATATAGAGTGTTACAATTTGCACCCTAGGTTTGTTGTATGAAAATTCCTGCACTGATGCTATTAATAATTTCATGTATTCGAATTTATCAACTTTTATATCAAACATCTGCGCACAATGAAACCCAAATTTAGGGTTGCCATTTCTTTCCGGAGAATAGAAATTTCAACTAGGTACTTTTAAATAAATTAATCTGAATAAGAATACCAATACATACATACATATGTTGAGAATTAAAAATTACTTTCTTTTCAAATAAAATTCAATATAAAAATTAGAAAACAAAACAATTAGATACCTGTATTACGTATGTCGAGTCGAATATTCGTCTAAAGAGAATTTTGTCCTAGATCAAAGAGAACATGCACACGTATCGTTTAATCTAGTACAAAATGCTCAACATACGCTGTACGTTTGAATATCAATGAAATCTAATAATGAATTGTAATTTCTTTGAGGAACATGCCCTTCTATCTTCCTGTGGTAGAGATATCACATTTTGTTTGTTGTTCTGTATTTTTTATAATGGAACGTAGTAGGGTTGTCGCATTTTGACTTCGGCTACGACATTTTGGTCCCAGATTGAAGAACTAATGTTGTGACGCTAATTTATCTATTACAAAAGCGTTGTAGTCGAAGTCGAAATATGAATTTACAAATAGTTCGACATGTCCGAATTTAGAATTCGAACTACTGGATTGAACCGGATGTCAAATTTGGGTTGAGGGTGTCAAGTAAGATAAGAGTCAAGTGCAAACTATACACTTTTTTTAGGTTATCGGTTGCGCAACTGTTACGTCTACCCCTCGTTCGGCCAAAAAATTAAATTAATTTCACTAAATTTAAAACACATAAATTTTAAACTTTTTTGCAGCAATTATGGAAATAGTTCCCTTGCAAAAAAAGTTTAATGGTCTCTTGCGAGCTTTAATTTTCTGGCAATAGGGTTGTATAATGGGGTGGTGAGAACTGAGACCTGGTAGGTCAATACTAGGACGACCCGACCCCTACGTTCGGCAAAAAGGCATACATTTTTTTAAATTGAATTGGAATAATAATATTTCAAATGGCTTCGCCGACGTCACATCAAGACGACTGTATAAATTGGCACTTATCTACTCTTTGTCGACAACAATTGAATACTATTAATAAATAGGCTACATTAATTTACAAAGCCTTATAGCATAGACAGACGACAGCGTTAATTTGCATTAGCTATCTTAATTCAAATTAACTTGTGAATTATGCCCATCCCAATGCGTATTAGATTTACCGTAAATGCACTAAATGAGAGTGAATTAATACTGAATTTAGCTATATGATAACACCGTGCTAATATGGTAACACCGTTAGCAATGAACCAAATGTTGGCAAATTGTTTTCGTTTTCAAAATTAAAATGCGATTCAATCAGAAAATATAAGTTATTTTAATTATTTTTAGAAAAAGAACAAAGAAATATTAAAATCGAGACAAATTTTTTCCATTTTAATATTTCCAAGGAAAGTGATCGAAGTGTATGGTACGAAAGGGATGCACAGATTTTGTTTACTTAATGCAAATACTGTCGTCTGTCAGCAGTGCCACCAGATTAGGGGATTTGTCCCCAAAATGGGGATTTCGCCTCTAATTTGGGGACAGAATTTCGTGGGGAGGGATTTGGGGACTTTTCATTTCGAGCTCTAATAATTTGCATGTATCAGGAAAATAATTAATCGTGGATGTTGACATAATATTTTAGTACTGGTAACATTTCAGTTTTTAAAAATCTCTTAGGGGCAATTTCAACAACTCTATTTCAATATCAATTCATATTTAAATGTCAATTTTCAGCAATTTTTGTATGGAAAAAGGGCATTTAAATATGAATTGATATTTAAATAAGTTGGTGAAATAGGCTCTTAGTGTAGTGTGGCAATATACTTTATAATGAAGATGACAATACCATCATGGTAATACCGCGAACATATATATGTACATAGGTAAAACCGTGCTCGCAGCTGCAGAACTAGCTCTTTGTCAATTAACATTTTTTTCTTTTGAAGAAGAAAAATGACTGTTGAAAGTTTTGATTGTGCAATTGTTCTACGCACGGTTCTACCTTAGTTAATGTGTCACGCATAAAAAAACTATGTATGTGTGATTCCCAGAAAATTTGAACAACTTTGAACTTTTTAAAAATTTGCAATTAAAGCACATTACAAAACATAGATTTGATTCGGTGTATGGAATTTTGAAAAATGTTATAGATCCAAAAGTGGCGTTGAGCGTATATGAAAACCAATGTAATAAAATTGCTTATATCGTAAGACGTATTTAGATGAGTTAGAAGCAAATTACTAAAGCAAGATTTTTTAATTTTTTGCAAAAAGGCATTTTTCTTAAAAAAACAAAAAAAAGATTTGAGAGAGCACTTCCGGTTCATCAATATTTGAGTGTTACACACAAAAAAACAGTAGTCATATTATTTATGAAAGCTGTTCATATTTTTTTATGTTCATAAAATGCATGAAAAATGTTTACTATTAATGAAAAATTTCTTATAATTGAAAATTGTTTATAAGTACCCACTATTTAATTATGAATTTAGTCTTAAATGCTATGAATTATATTCATAAAAATGCTCATATGAACTGTTCATAAATATAATGAACATTTTCATAAACAGTATTAATATTTCTTAAATTAAATTTTCTTTTTTAATTCCCTACATTTTGTTAAATCAAATTCATAAATATTATGAAATATTTCTATGATTTAATAATTAATTTCTTAAAAAATATATAAAAAAGCTCATATTATTTATGTAAGAAATACATAAATCCTATGATATAATTCACCATTTTCAAGACATACATAAGTTGTAAATTATATGTATGTAGCTATTCATTATAAATATGAAAATGTTCATAATATTTTACAAACCGGTTTGATAATGTTTTTTTTTAATGCCAATATATGAAAAAATTTCCAATATTTATGAAGTTTTTCTTTGAAATTAAGAAATTTTTAAACAGATCAGATTTTAACAGAAACTAACGGTATAAAATTGTTTAGTGGTGGTTGGTATGCCATGTGTTAGAGTAGTAAAAAGTATTAGTTCCTTATTTAACACATTGAAAATTATAAAAGTATGTATACAAATTTTTAATGTTGCGTCGGCGTGCATTGTGTGAGCATCATAAAAACGATAAAGAAATTTTATGGTAAAAAAGTTTATGAAGATTTAAAATAATCAGTATCTTTTGTCCCTGCTGGAAAACAATCCAGAAAATTTAGTGTTGCTGATTCAGTGGGAGCATTTGCAATTTTCGGAAATTCGCATGAGGAAATAGAAGATAAGCTTCTTCACATTAGTACAACAAAACAATTTTTACAACCCCGTATTTTAATAATATGTGATATTCAAAATATGAAAGAAATTTTTGTTTATGTTGACGGCGTTCGCTTTAAAACAATGTATATTATACATGCTTTAGATGTATGCTTTAAAATATTTTTTGTTTTTGATTTAAAATATCCCGAAGAAGCTTCATTTTTTTGGATTGTTATTGAACACTTTTTTTACAAAATGCACAATTCCAAGGCCAATATTAAAGTTTCTACACTATGTAATGAATTGAAGTCATAGTTTTATAAACTAACACATACTATAGGGTGTTTTTTTAAGAGCTATAGAACTTCGAATTGAAATAAAACACAAGAAAATCGTTTTAATGTCCATCAATTTGGCTTTATTGGAAGGATAATTTTATGCCATTAATGTTTAAATATGATTTCGGGCATGTGGCCGCCGCGGGTGGCTCGAATAAAGCCAATTCTACAGGTCCAATTTTCAACCACTTTTTCGAGCATATGGGGCCGTATGTTGGCAATAACGCCACGAATGTTGGCTTCCAAGTCCCCTAACGTTTCTGGTTTGTTGGCGTAGACGAGCGACTTCACATATCCCCAAAGAAAATAATCCAATGGTGTCAAATCACACGATCTTGGTGGCCAATTGACAGGTCCATTCCGCGAAATTATGCGCTCATCGAATGTTTCCTTCAATAAATCGATTGTGACGTGCGCTGTGTAGCATGTAGCGCCGTCTTGTTGGAACCACAACTCATCCACATTCATGCCATCCAATTCGGGAACAAAATAGTCGGTTAGTCGGCTCCAATTGCTGTGCACGGTGGCGAATCGATTCATTCGGGTCCTCTTCAACACTTTGCTCTACAGCGGCAATTGTTTCTTCGGTGCGCACTGTTCGACGTCTCTGCGGATGCGTATTATCACATAGAGTAAACGTAGTGCGAAAACCATCCATGGTTAACCGAATTAATTGCTCTGATGGACGATTATGTCGACCATAAAATCGACGGAGCTTGCGGTAAACTTCGCGAACTGAACCATTATTTTCGAAATAAATTTGCACGATTTGCAAGCGTTGTTCTTTCGTCAACCTGTTCATGATGAAATGGCAAACCAAACTAAACTTGACAGCTGACAAAATGGCCGCCAGTTAAAAAAGTGATGCCAACTTAAAGTTCTATACCTCAATAAAAAACACCCTTTATATGTATACTAAATTTAATTTCAATTATTTTTAAAACAAACAATATATGAATTTATTTTTAATTTATTTATATAACTATAATCTGAAAGACTTATTAAAGTATTTGATACTTAAAAACCATGTATAAAAAATGTAATTTATATGCAACTTTTCTTTTAGAATTTTATATACTTAAAATTATATGCTTAGGGGTAAAAACTTAAAATAAAAACCCAAAAGTTCATTTATATTATGCAACTTTTCATAAAATTCTTAAAATTATATGTATAATAGCTAAATATTCATAAAATAAAAACATAAAAGTTCATATATATTATGAAACTTTTCATAAAAATCCGTGATGCATTTTCATTTATACTATGTACAAATAAAACAGTATTTTTCATATTTACGAAATAGTTCATAAATACTAGGATTTGGACATTGGAAAACTTTATATGAAATATTTCATTCATGTAAAGAATTTTTTCATTTATTTTATGTATTTTTCATAAATATTTCATAAATATTGCTCATAAATATTTTCCCACTATTTTTTGTTTTTATTAACTTTTTCATTGATATTATGAAAAAGTTCCTAAGAAACACCAAAAACGTTCATTGGCAAATTTTTCATAAAATATTCATAATTGTTATGAACTTTTTTTTTTGTGTATATACCAAAATTCTTGGTTTTTAGAGTAGATTAAGAAAATCGAAGCAATTTCGAAAAAAGTATAAAAAGTGATACGGTCCAATGTACAATTGAATTTTATGTATGTTTTAAGTTAATAAAAACATTTGAAAAAATAAAAATAAAGAATTTGGTCAATCGTACTAAAAAAAGTACAATTTTTCTTGTAACTTTGTGAAAATCTTATTTCGCATCACTGTGCATAGTACTTAATAATCGTTTTTTATGAATGATATATTTTTGGGGACAAAAGTTAGGATTTTTCTGTTGAAATGGGGATTTTTGGGGACATGACGTTTTAAATTGGGGACAAGAGTCAAAATTTTTCTGGCAGCACTGTCTGTCAGGGTAAATTTTTAATTCACATTAATGAGATTAGAGATTAGTAAGACTTTGTCAATAAGAGCCAATTGTTGCCGATAAAGAGTAGACAAGTGGCAATATTTACTGTCGTCTTGATGTGACGTCGGCCATGCCATTCCCAATAAGGTGGAATATTTTATATTCAAAGGTGCACGACGAACTTTTTTTGCGGAACGGTCTAGTGTGTATATGCAATAGTTGCTTTTACAACAGCTCGCCTTCAATAATCAAATGTCATAATTTTTAGAAATTATAACTACGAAATTTAAGACAATTTTATAATAATAACAAAGTATAAATACAGTGTGGGGCAAACACAATCCCCCGATGTTCTGCTGTAATTTTGTTTTGTTTCTGCTTATGACATTTGTTTATTTAAGCCATTAGAATTTATTCCATTAAGCCAAGGAAATAATATCGCCCAAGTGGCCGCCATCAGATTTGATGACCACATGGGCCCGTTTTATGGCATTTTCCATCACTCTTGCCACAACTATGGGTGATAGGTTCTCGCATTTCTGGTGAATATTTTTAAGGGCTTCAAGAGTCTGAGGCTTGTTGACGTAAAAACGCGACTTCACAAAAAAACCCCACAAAAAGAAGTCTGACACGGTTAAATTGGGCGATCTGGCTTTCCAGAGCTTCCGTCAGAACATCGGTTGTGGGTCGAGCAGTTTGCGCCGTAACACACCGTTTACATGCTGTCCAGTTTTTACTAATCTAATTGAAATAATTCGGTAATCATGGCTCTGTAGCGCACGTCTTCCACAGCCGTCATTTAACCCGTTGTGTTCTCAAAAAAAAAAAAAAAAGGCCCGATGACTCCTTCACTGTAAACATCATACTAGGCGGTAACTTTGAGCACCTGTAATGGCACTTCTGGAGGGATACATAGATTTTCGGTGCCCTAGAAAAGATTATTTTGTTTATTCACGTAACCGTTAAAATGGAAATGATCTTCATCGTTCATGATAATTTTCGATGGAAATTATCAACCTCTTCGTTGAGATTCAAGATGGCCAGAGAGTAGGTTAGAAGCCTTTGGCGGCCAATAGATAACAGCTGATACACTGTCTGCACTTTGTAAGGGAACATCTTCAAATCTTTCACCAAATTGCGTGGCACATCGTCTGTTCGTTGTTCCGAGCTCATCTTCGACATATTGGGTAACAGCAGTGATATTATGAGTAGGGAGCATCTCTCTCTCTCTCTCTCTTCAAGGCAAGTGACCAAATGCCGCATTTTCCAGTTGGTATCGGATGACCACGAAATCTGCGAAGAAATTCACGCTGCGCCAACACAACCGATGAATTGTTGCTCAAAAAAAAAAAAAAAAAAAAAAATGGAAGCAATTTTTCCGCGTTCTTGCGGAGTAAACCGATTCATGGTTTGTCGATATGTATTCTGTGTTTGTTTACTTCACAAATATGAAAATTTAATGGATATTTGTTAGTATTTGCAAAAGTTATAGGGTGATTACATTTGCTCCACAAGAGTGTTACTAAAAACTAACTTTAGAAAGCCCAAAACATTGCGCAAAGTTTGTAGAAAATGCAACACCTTTTTTATTATTTGGGCTGCACTATCACAACTACCGGCGGCTTATCCTAGGATGTGAAATTCAGATTGGACAAAGCGAGGCGGTCTTTTGCTATGCTGAATCCTATAGGGCGATCTACCCTGCTAACCAGCTATTCATCAAACCCAAACTCCGAATCTTTAATTCTAACGTGAAGTCTATATTGATTTATGGCAGTGAATCTGGGAATGCTGTACCTAAACATATCAGTCGCATCCAAGTTTTTGTAAACAGATGTCTACGACGAAAACTACGTACATACGAGTATATTCTGGCTTGAAAGACTAAGCAACATCATCCTCTGGCATACCAACCACCAAATGCCCATCCAGTTGGAGATACGTAGACATAAATAGCGCTGGATTGGCCATACACTAAGAAAGCAACCCGACGATATTAGTTGAATAGCCATCGACTGGAATCCCCAAGGTTAACGTCGTATTGGGAAAACTATTAATACTTGGAGGAGACAGGTGGATACTGAAATAAGAACTGAACGCAGCTGTAGCGAAATAAAACGAAGCGCCAATGATAGAGATGATTGGAAGAAGTTTGTTATGGCCCTACACAGAGGAAAAAATAACATTCTAAAATTTTCCACGCCCGTTGTTAATTTCACAACGAAATGTGGACAATATTTTGACAACCAGCGTTGACAATTAAAGTACAAAAATACCAGATGGTGTCAAATCAAGAACAGTCGTTGTCCAATTATGAACAACCCGTTGTCAAAATAAGAACAAATGTCATCTCCAAAATCAATAACGATTCGTTGTCGAATTAGAACAATCCGTTGTCAAAACATGCACAAATGTTGTCATCTCTAGAATCAAGAACAATTCGTTGTCAAATTGAGAAAAATCCGTTGCCAAATTATGAACGATATGTTGTCAAATTGAGAACGATTCGTTGTCAAAATAAGAACATATGTTGTCACCTCCGAAATCAAGAACGATTCGTTGTCAAATTGAGACAATCCGTTGTCTAAACAAGAACAAATGTTGTCATCTCCAAAATCAAATTTTCTCATTGTGTTTTCAGAATAATTTTCTAAGTGCGGTCGTTTATAAATGTGGACGAGAGTTTTATATTAGAAAACTCTAACATTAACATGGAAGTAAACACAACTCCGGAGCTTGTTAGTAGTGACGATGAGAAACTGAAAAGTTTCTTTAAATCAATAGATAAGGAATGCATTTATTTCTTAAAAGGTATACCTTATAAGCTTATAAGCAATTAACAAAAATAAAATCTTACCCCCATATTCATATTTTTTATGAATATGGGGGTTAAAATATAAATACAAATGTATGTACGTACGTATGTAAATTTTATTACTTTTATTTAAGCTGTCCATATCACATTTAAAAGTTTGCTGTATATCAAAAAGGAAGACCTAAAAAAGCAGTGCCGCCCTTAGGGCTTCGGATTGAGCTCAGGGAAAAATTTTTTGCTTGGAAAAAAGTGGAGGTACCAATTCTTGCGTTTATTACTAACATTTTCTAATTTAAATTTTTCTATGTAGTTGGGAATTGATGATGAAACAATTTCAGTGCCATCCAAAGTGGAGCTATGGCTCAATAAAAATGATGATAGTACCACAATGTCTCCAAGTTGCTCAATTAGTGGCAAATCACAATATAAGGTAAGGTACATAATTTTAAAAGCTTGTATGCAACAAATAATGCTAAGTCATATTTTAGAATTAAGTATGTATAGTTTTTTAATTCATTAAATAAATCATTAATATGTACATAACATATTAATGAAAGTGTTTATATTACATCTGTGGTTTTATTTATATACGGGTTCGCAATGGGTTATCAATGCTAGAACGAAGTGTTGTCAAAGTGAGAACGCCTCTTTCAAAGCAAGAACGCTTCGTTGTAAAAACCAGTGTTGTCAGTTTAGGGGATTTGTCGCCAAATTGGGGATTTTTTTCGAGATTGGCGATGACAATTTTGTGTTGGGGATCTGGGGATTTGTTGGGGATGATAACCCAAATTAAAGGGATTGTTCGGGATTTATTTTATAACAGATGGTAACAAGAATGATCTTTGAGCTAAGAAATGTGTGTCTGGCAAGTCTAAAAATGTGTGCTTCTATTCATAGTGAATGAATTCTATACGTAATAAAGAAGAAGTATCAAGGCAGATTAACCAATATAATAAACACTACCAAAACAATAACAAAATGAAATATGACTTGTTGGAAGCTCTTCTTAGAATAAACACACTTTAAAAATAATTCCATTTGTTGTGACAAATTAATTCATCTGCTGAAATGCTAAAGCTTTTTAATACAAGTACTATGTACAACAAAATTTTTGAGGCTGATGAATCGGAAGATTTCGATTCCGAAATATTTAAAATGGTAAACTTTGGTAAAAAATTTTGTTATACTTGTGTATATTAAACTATGTGTCATTTTTTCTTTGCAAGTTTTATAAGTACAAATTAAATTAATATGAATGTAAATATAGCTATCGATATAAATGTTATTTTTGTCATTATTTTTTTAATAAAATTAAAAAAAATTTATCTTTTTAATAAAACAAAAAATTTTAAGAAAAATAACTCAATTTGGGGATTTTCGGGGATGACAAATCAAAAATTGGGGATAAGCTCTAGAAAAAACTGGCAACACTGGTCAAAATGAGAATGAAGCGTTGTCAAAATGAGAGCAAACGTTGTCAAAACGAGAACGAAGCCTTGTCAAACCAAGAACATTTGTTAACAATTTGTGAACGAGCTGTTCTTAAAAGATTGACAACATCCGTTGTCAAAGTGAGAACAAAGGTGTTTAACTCACTTTTGTCAACGGATGCACTATGGGGCCAATGATCAGTTTTTGAGGCAATAAATCACAGAAAACAGCTAGAATTTTGAAATTTCGTACAAATGATACTAATGAGTTTCTAAGTCTTCAGTAAAAATTTTAAGTCGATTGGGGGGTGCCACGCCCATTTTCAGTAGGTGAGTTAAAGTGATACTATGGTTGAAGATAACTGGAAGATAATAAGTTTCTGATTTTGAATTAGGTCACTGTAAATGTTAACCAAAATATAGGTAAACATTTAAAGACAATCTGCCTACTGCAGTACCCACCTCTATTGACAGGATATATATGCATAGCGATATTTGAATCTTTGAATTAAGCAATATATACATCAATTCTGTTTCATGTAATTTTTATTTAATAATTAACTTTAAATCACAAAATAATTCATATCAATTCATTTCAGAAAATTACTTAAAAAACTAATAGACTTCTTGCTGTGAACAGCTGTGTGAGTGTTTACAATATCCCGGGCATTTGGATTCAATAATACTTAACCAGTCTAAAAACAGAAAATTTAATTAATACGTACAAAATATTGTGTTTTGTAATAAATTCTTACTTGAGTATTTTCCGTTTCATCAACTTCTAATTCGAAATTGAAATAAAAAGAATCATCTGCATCTTCTTCAGAATCTGAAATATCTTTATTAATAGCTGCACTTGACGTACTTGGTAGTTGATACTGAGGAGTTTCAGGAATCTTTAAAAGAGAAATAACTTCTCTTGGAAGCTGCAAACTTCTCTTTTTTAAAAGACGATTTTTCAGATAAATACTTGATAATAATGGGTCAGAAGAATCCAGAGCCCTGTTAAAAACATTCATTATATTATGCTCCCTAGAATCCTTTCGTGCGTGCTCAATGCGGCCCTTTTTATAAAATTTATTTCTGGCCTCAGAAGCATTTTCACCAGCACATCCGAGAGGTACGATTGATGCTTGCAATATTTGAGAAGAATGTGCTAAAATTTTATGCAAAGTCGCTGACATTGCGTACCCTTCGTAATTTTTAAAATATATGTCGGCAGTTTCATAGAAAAACTTTTTTAATTGGTCGACACTTATTTCAAATCCACAGTTAATTGTGATAAGAATTATATGTAAACGTTTTAAAAGTTCGATATTAATGTTAGTTATAGAAGAAAATAACTATGGATTAGAAAATGCTTTTCGTGCCGTATTGCCGTCGTTTGTGGAGCCGCTTCCGTTACTTTTCGGTTTATGAACATGAAGATCCATTTTTTGCCAGAATTGCTCTTGAATTTCTTCTTTTCTCTTTAGCATAAGAAGTTTCTCATCAGAACTCCGAATTTGCCATTTTTTAATATTAAGTCTATATGAAAGATTTAAAACAAATTCAAAACATCGAATCCAGGCATGTAGTGGACTTATACACCATACTTTAATGCATTCGATTTTGGCTGAAATACCGATGAGTTCAAATCTTTAACTGACAAAAACTGTTTCGGATTTCCACCACATATTGGACACGACTGGGTACTATTTGTCCCTGTGAGTATGTTCAACACTTTTCCATCAATTAAACTCATAATAAGCTCGTACTTTACTGTAACCTTTCTACCGTTTATCATAAAATATTCCAAAGGCTTAAGATTTGATATTTGTACATCCAAATTAGCTTTTTCAATCATAATATGTTCTTTGGTTTCTTTTATAAACTCAATTTTAAGTGGTCGGCAAAAACGGACGGATTGAGGTGTACGGTTAATCTAAACGATTGAATTACCTGGCGTGACTATCTTTAATGGTATAACTGAGGTTACAAAGAGTGAGCTATCTAAACTTTACGGAGTATTGCTCTTAAATACTTGCTTAAATGCACTTTGTCCCGTGGAACCGTCAAAGCCGTAGCTTAAAACCAAATTGACTTCATTGACATCATCAATACGCGTCATAACTTCTTCTTTTTGCTATATGATCAACCAAACTTTGGAGAGGAATATGTGCTGATGAATCCGTTACCGTTAGTCCATCAGGTCGGCATTCCAACTTGCACGTTTGAATTTTTTTATAACTAGGAAAAATATCACAGTTTCTTGACTTACTCATCTCTCTTATGTTAATATACTGTTGTTTTGTTAAATTATTCTCCAGTAAAAAGCTTAATGCTTCTTCAGCGGAAAGCGGTAATGGCATTTTATCGTTAGAAGTTATTTTTTTTCTCATTGTTGGTTCAGATGGAGACGAAACAGCTTTCTTTAAAATAAAGTTTAAATCAGTATCTTTCGATATATTAGCTGAAATAGAAGGAGCATGAATTAATAGCTTGGTATCATTTCCTTGTTCAAGCGACACTTCTGAAGCCATTTTTCTTTTTTGTCTCTCACTTCCTTTGCTATAATCCACATAAGGACGTCCCTTTTTCCTTGCAACTTCACTTTCTAATAGTTTGAAAATCGCCTCATGAGATAACCATTCTCTTTCATTTTCTAGAAAACGTTTTGTGCTTCTCCGGTTTTTTACCCCCTTTTGCTTGGCATGTGCACAAAAATTATTAATTTGTTTTTTCACAGTCGTCATACTGTTTTCATTTATATTTCTATTAAATTTCTCGGAAATCCAGTTGACAACATTAACAGGTTTTCTATCATTTTCCAACCAAAAGTTAAAAATATCAAACTTTTTAGGTTTTAGGCTATCTAAAAATACATTTTTCATAAAAAACGGCGGTTTGGAGCAGATATTTTTTCCAAAAGATTATAGTACATATTATTACCTTTCCCCACATATACATTTCTTCACAGATACGCTCCGATACAGAAAGTTCTACTCCAAGGAACATAGGGACGACAACAAAAACTTCACAAAAAAGACAACACAGTTTAACACAAAAAATTATTTACTACATCTAATTATTTTCTTTTATTTTTAATAGCATTTTAATTTACATACCTTTAGAAGTATTTTCCATTTTGCAAAACTATTATAATATTAAAAGTTTTTTTTTGCGACCAAAATTCCTTTGTTGTTTGTTTATGGCAGAATGTCAGAAAATGTAGCAAAGGAAAAAATGACAACATTGACAGCGCGGTATGAAGCCATGAGATGCCACCTGACTTTTATTTTTAATATTTGAGTGTTTAAAAGTGTTAAGCATAAAATTCAGTTATTATTTTTTTTAAATGTTTGACTTGAAAAATTGACTTTTTGCCTCAAAAACATGTCATCCATCGGCCCCTCTGTGGGATGGTGTCAATTTCGGTGTTTTTCGACCGTTTTTTTCCCTGTGTGTATGTTTCTTTTAGGAATAACAGTAAATATGCACTTTACTGCACCAAACAGTGATGATTTTTACTTAAAACTTACGAGTATTTTCCATTAAATTTATTTTACCATTAACTTTCCCTTTTGCAAAAAAAAAAAAAAAAAAAATAATAGTAAATTTATAAACAAAAGTGCCTTTAATGCATTGACTTAAATTATTACATTTGATTTAATATAAACCTTTAAAAATTTATGACATTTTTTCGAAATTTGGCTGCCAGTTGTCAAAATAACTTTGTCTGTGATTTTTACTCTATTCCAATTTTTCCTCCAAAAAGCAAAATGTGAATGCATGTATATTATGAAGATAATAAATTTTTATTACTGTTTCACTGAGATATCAATTTCATTATTATTTTGCAGAAGTCAATACCTCGCAACAAATATTCAAGCTATTATACTCAGTTTCAAAAAAAAAAAAAAAAAAAAATAATAAAAAATCCAAGTAGGAGCAAAAAAATATTATGGCCAAATGTCTATCATATTAACATGTTAAATTGTATAAAAACAATGTTTGAAAACAAGTCAGCAGCCTACTAGTTGCAAGTTGCAACAATAAAAGAAAATTTCTGCTATTTATATTCCAGAAATTATCTTAATGTGATGTGTATGGTGGACCTACATTAGCAAATGTGACCAAAAATTGGCGAAAAAAAAGAAAGAATTGGAGGAAAATATGTAAGTGATGCGGAGTAAAAAAAAATACAATGGCCACTTGAAAATGGTCCGTGTGTGTGTTTTTCTTTTCATTTTTTTTTTTTTTTTTTTTTTTTTTATTTCACAAATATGTGTAAAGAGCAAGAATTGATTTTCTATACCCTACAACACATTAAGGTGGGCATTGGAGTTTATTTGTACGCAAGTACATTTTTATATTTTTTTTTTTGAAGTTTTCTTTAATTTAGAAATATGAATATTACAGGCTGTTCAAACTAATTTGGACAATATCCTAAATTTATAAGTAATTTTTTATGTATGTATCCAAATCGAAAGATCTATGCAATCGTAAGAGATTTGAAATCTACCTAACTTTACTTAATTGTACTTACGATCGCATAACTTTCATTCACAATTAAATATTTTTTCCTTTTTATTAATTTATCCAAAAATACTTTCGAAAACTTAAAGTTGTCCACACTAAAAATTTGATTGATTGGAAAACTTCCAAGTATTAAATTAGGATTTTCCAAAGCCGAACTGTAATTTGTTGAAATGTTGTAAAAAAGACTCACTTACTATCCGAAGTTGATGCTAATAACTTGTATTAATATCCATATTTGCAACTAAGTTTTTATTCAATATTGTTATCCAACTATCACACAATAAATATTGTCGTTATTAAAGGAAAGTCGTTCTTACCATTCATTCCCCGATCACTATAAATAAGGCAAGTAATCCATATGCTTAACCCGTGCATATTAAAGATTAAGGGTCTTATGCAAAAAACTTAATAAAGCTTTGCCAAGCAATGTTAAGTAAAGTTGTATTCTAAAAAAATTATTGTATAGAAATTCTAAAGTAGGCACCCACGTTTGTTAAGACTACTTTAAGTTGATATTTCCAAAATGTTTGTTTTGTACCTCAAATATTTTTTTATTAATATAGCACATACTGATTCATGTTACATCTGAAAATGAAGCTAGAAGTGCCTGCTCTTATCTTAAATTTATTATTTCTGTCATGTAATGGGAAACATCACCAAATTATCCAACTGCTTCGAAATACATAGCAAAATCCAGAAAAAAATATTAAAATAAATACAATTATACAAAAATGTTTTAGTGATGTACATACAATCAAAACAAAAATCGCAAAAAGCTGGATATTCAAATACTCGTTTCATTCTAATAAAACAAATTGTGATAATTTTTCACATTTTTTTACTTTTACTTCATGGTTGTGTTTATCTGTTTTCCTATTAAGTCAGGAGCTCATATTTTTTAAATTAGGTTGCTTTACTTCAAGATAATAAAAATTTATTTAATAAAATAAAAAAAAATATTTGAATACCCGAATGAAATTGTATTCAATTGTGTACATCATAAGCTGTGAAGTGGTTGTTGAACACGGTGGTGTTACCAGTATTTATTATTAAATCACAAAATATTTAAAGTTGTCTTTTGCATATGATTTTTTAATAAAGCTATGTTAGCCTTAAAGTGCTTGGCAACTAATATGAACTTTAAAGCTAAAGTAAAATATTTTTTTTTGCATAAGGGGGTAAAGGATTAACGAACCCTTTTCTTTATTCTTCACGCACCCATATTTACAAGAACTTACTAACTCTTGTAAATTAAAATCTCCATGGATGGTTGTCCCTATTTATATAATCCCTCAATTTATTAACAGCCATCAAAGAGATTTTTTAGAGAATAAATCCAATTATTTCATGGTCCTTCGAGCCGGAAGGAAGAAACGTTTTTTTTTATTGTTAGATGAAATTACATATCGTTAAGTTAATATAGAAAGGCCCTACTCATAATTTTTTTTGTTTAAATCGAGTTTTTTTGGATATTTCGATAGAAGAACATCTAATGTATCGCAAAATGCAAAAATCTAGATTGAAAAAAATAATGACTTATTAGGGCCATTCTAACGGGTGTTTTTTTAGAGGTATAGAACTTCGAATTGAAATAAAACACAAGAAAATCGTTTTAATGTCCATTAATTTGGCTTTATTGGAAGGATAATTTTGTGCCATTAATGTTTAAATATGATTTCGGGCATGTGGCCGCCGCGGCTGGATCGAATAAAGCCAATTCTACAGGTCCAATTTTCAACCACTTTTTCGAGCATATGGGGCCGTATGTTGGCAATAACGCCACGAATGTTGGCTTCCAAGTCCCCTAACGTTTCTGGTTTGTTGGCGTAGACGAGCGACTTCACATATCCCCAAAGAAAATAATCCAATGGTGTCAAATCACACGATCTTGGTGGCCAATTGACAGGTCCATTCCGCGAAATTATGCGCTCATCGAATGTTTCCTTCAATAAATCGATTGTGACGTGCGCTGTGTGGCATGTAGCGCCGTCTTGTTGGAACCACAACTCATCCACATTCATGCCATCCAATTCGGGAACAAAATAGTCGGTTATCATGGCTCTATACCGGTCTCCATTAACGGTAACTGACTCTCCAGCATTATTTCGGAAGAAGTATGGCCCAATGACTCCACCAGCCCATAGAGCACACCAAACAGTCAGTTTTTGTGGATGTAATGGCGTCTCAAGGGTCTCATGTGGATTCTCTTCACTCCAAATGCGGCAATTTTGCTTGTTGACGTAGCCATTCAACCAAAAATGAGCCTCATCACTGAACAAAATTTTGCGATGAAAATCAGCATCGAGATCAATCTCATTTTCGGCCCATACACCAAAATCACGACGCATTGCATGGTCTCGCGGCTTTAATTCTTGCACAAGCTGGATCTTGTAAGGTCGCAAGCCAAGATCTTTGCGCAAAATCTTCCATAAAGTTGATGGACAAAGCTCCAATTGCTGTGCACGGTGGCGAATCGATTCATTCGGGTCTTCTTCAACACTTTGCTCTACAGCGGCAATTGTTTCTTCGGTGCGCACTGTTCGACGTCTCTGCGGATGCGTATTATCACATAGAGTAAACGTAGTGCGAAAACGATCCATGGTTAACCGAATTAATTGCTCTGATGGACGATTATGTCGACCATAAAATGGACGGAGCTTGCGGTAAACTTCGCGAACTGAACCATTATTTTCGAAATAAATTTGCACTATTTGCAAGCGTTCTTCTTTTGTCAACCTGTTCATGATGAAATGGCAAACCAAACTAAATATTAATCACTTGACAGCTGACAAAATGGCCGCCAGTTAAAAAAGTGATGCCAACTTAAAGTTCTATACCTCAATAAAAAACACCCATTATATGGAAGTAAGGATATAGTGTAGCTTAATATTAGAGCAAGATTTATTTCTTTATATGAGTTTATTAGAAAATTAAAGGTCATATTAGTAATTTTCACTTTATGATGGATATTAAATTTACTTTCTTCTCTTCGAGAAATTACAAAATTTTGCACTTTTAACTACCAATGCCAATTTAAAGTATTCTCTAACTTTCGTTGTCAACCTTACGATTATTTTTGGCAAGTTCTTTCTTATACGAGTACCTTCAATATTTGACTTTGAATTGTATTCGTATGGAAGACAATGTCATTACCAGTGTCAATATTGGCAAATAACAATGCATTGTTGACAGCATTGTCGTTTTTATTTGTTGTTGTTGTTGTAATTTTAATGTTAAGTGCCTGTTCCTTTTTTTCACTTTTTTCAGCTTCGAGTTGTTTGGTAAGACAAAGTTGTTGCTCTGTTTTGCCTGCGTTTTTCACAATTTTATTTTTTATTTTATATATTTTTTTTTCTGCGGTCATGTGGCGCTTTGATTGTCATGCAACATTACTGAGGAATTGTTTTGTATAAAAATGCCAAAATAATAAAAGTAGTAAAAGTTGTTATCATTTTAATGTTATTACCATTGTCAAATGACATGTCGTTGATATTGGGCTTTTTTTTTTTAAACTTTCTTGTTGCAGTTGTGTGGCACTTAAAGTAGAATCATTAACATTTTTAATATTGGCTGAGGCAAAGTTTAAATTTCATTGAAAGTTTCAACTTTCTAATTAAAAGGAAATATATATATTTCTGTAGAATAGTTTAAAATAAATGTCCTAAGAATTACTATGTAGATTGTGCAAAATTATATGGAAATTAAAAAATAAAAAAGGTGCAAATACAACAAGAGTGATGATCAGTGTTCGGGCTATCATGCAACTAAAAATTGAGTTTAAGCGCTTAACAAATGCATCTAAAATTTTAAAATAATTATGCATTAGGTAACAAACAAGCACCAAAGATGAAATACAGGGTGGGTCAAAAGAAACCAAGGGGTGTAAAAGTTTAATAACTTTTTTGTTTATTAACTTTTTTTATTTTTTCTTTCAGATTATATAATATACAAAATGGAAATTTTTTTACACTAAGTATGAAAAATTATGTCTCTTAAATGACCACCGTTTTCAGCTTCGCACTGATGGGCTCTTTTTAGAGCATTTTCCATAACATCTTTCAAAACTTGTGGCTGTAGCGTTCGAATTTCTGCAACAATGTTTGTCTTTAGTTCAAGGATTGTCTCTGGCTTGTTCACATACACTCGCTCTTTCAAAAAACCCCAAAGAAAATAGTCGGGTGCTGTCAAATCTGGCGATCGCGCTGGCCAAATAATTTCCGAATTTCGAGAAATTATTCGCTCTCCAAAAATTTGACTTAAAAGTGCCATTGTGTCTCGGGCAGTATGGGAAGTGGCTCCGTCCTGATGAAACGATATACCAGGTCTGTTTTCAAGAGCAGCACGTAAAAAATTTTCTATCATAAACCGATACCGCTCTCCATTTACGGTTACAGCACTTCCATCTTCATTCTCGAAGAAGTAGGGCCCAATGACATTTTCAGATGTGATCCCACACCATACTGTACACCTGATGGGATGCAATTGGCGTTGATGAATGGCTCTTGGATTTTGAGAACCCCAGAAACTACAGTTCTGCTTATTAACAAAGCCATTCAAATGAAAATAAGCTTCATCACTCATAATCAAATTTTCATCTCTGGTTTAAATAATAAAATTCTATTGTTCTGGTTCTCTGTTCAGTTGTGAACCTCTCCATTATAAATTCTCCAAGTGTTGTCTATATAATCTGAAAGAAAAAATAAAAAAAAATTAATAAACAAAAAAGTTATTAAACTTTTACACCCCTTGGTTTCTTTTGGCCCACCCGTACAATGAAAATAATTTCTTACTTTTTATTGTTTTCGCTACGCTGTCCGTCTGTCCGTCACACGATATTTTCTCAGGAACCGTAAGAGCTACGGACCTGAAATTTGGACACAATATGTATAACCTTGGCCGCTACAACAACAAATACATGAGAATTAAATATTAAAGGGTGTTCCAAAACGAGCAACGAAAAATATTAAAATTCCATGTAATATACATACAATTGTATGAACATATTTGAACAATTGAAACTTGAAATTTGTAAAATTAGTGTATTTTTATACAGACTATAACAATTAGCACTCAAATTTAAAAAAAATTAAAATTAAAGGGTGGTCCATCTGTTAATGCAATTTTGACTATGTAATTTTGACAATTTGCTATATCTTGGAAACCGTAAGAGGCAAACACCTGAAATTTTCAAAACCGGTAAAACTAAAAAAAACCGAAAATTATAAAATCTCTAAACAAAAAAAAAAAAAAATCGCCAAAGATTAAAAAAAATCGCCAAAACGAAAAAAATCGCCAAAATTAAAAAAAAAATTCTAACACTAAAATAAATCGCCAAATTCGAAAAAATCGTCTAAATGAAAAAAAAATCGCCAAAAAAAATCGCCAATACTAAAAAAAAAATTTTAAATAAAAAAAAATCGCAAAAATGAAAAAAATCGCCAAAAATAAAAAAACGCCAAAATGAAAAAACGCCAAAAACCGAAAAAAAAATCGCCAAAACAAGAAAATAAAGTGTCAAAACTAAAAAAAGAGCCAAAACTTAAAAAAATCACCAAAACCGAAAAAACCGCCAAAACAAAAAAACCGAAAAGAAAAAGAAATTTAGTGATTGCAGGTATAGGAGTAACGAAGAAAATGCTTCGTGACGAAAGAATTTATGATGCTTGCTTCTGCCTACGCATCGGCGCATATACAAACTGCTTATGAGAACTTTAAAATTTTACCAACCACATTCACAAATTGTACTTTTTGACTTTAATTGTACTAAAAATTAATTAACGTCCTGCCCACGATGTCGAAAAGAAATTATCTGTCGCTTAGTTATATTGAAAACAAAAAAAAAATAAGAAAATTAGTTTTTGTTTTCAATATAAGTAAGCGATAGATAGTTTCTTCTTCTTCCACATCGTGGGCCAGGCCGTAAATTTCCACCTATAAACAATTTGATAATATCAATTAAGTTTTTCCACTCAAATTAATTAATATAATTAAAAATTAAATTGAATCAATGAAATTCTTAATTAAAAATATTAATTGGTGAATACTTTTTTCTGCCGAATCCTTTCCACAAATATGCTTGTGAGTTCGGTTACACCGGTTTAAGTTGAAATTTAAATTATACAAATTAGTAATACGAGTAGCATGTGTTTCAGCATCGGATTATTTTACGAATTCACATTCGAGTATGTTCTGCATTCCACGTGAAATTAAAACGTGTGGAATTACTATAGCATTGTTCATATAAATACATATTTCCAACAACAATTCTATGGCAATTCCACACGTTTTAATTTCATTTGGAATGCAGGGCTGTCAGATGTGGCGATTTCTCGCCAAACGTGGCGACTTTAAAGCTAGTTTGGCGTCCTAATTTTCGATTTGGCGATATGGCGATATTTTGGCGTTTTATAAAAAAAGTTGGCGATTTTGTTGGCTATTTTTGATGAGCCGTGATTTAGCTTGAAAATCGTTAAATATTATTTTTATTATGGTATTTGTCTCGTGTAGATAATGTGCTAAGAACATTTAATACTGGTAATAACAGCAACCGTTTTAGAAAACTTAGGCAAATTTCTGCAACTCGTTGGTTGTTTTATGGAGCGGGTATAAGACGAATTTTGGAGTAATGGGTAGAGCTTAAACATAATTTTTCACTTATTTCAACAGCCGAAAATGATGAGACTGCCCCAAACATATACAAAGAATTATGTGACGAAAATAGAAGACTTTTTTAGATATTTATAAATCCAATAGTAAATGAAATAAACCATTTAAATCTTGAATTTCAGTCAGATAACATGCATGCAGGCAGTATGCATCAGAGGCTATATTCTACTCTTCTTTCATTTTCTTCAAAAGTTTTCAAGCCAACAATTTCGAATGAAACTCATAATAACGAAAAATTGATAACCAATGAATGTTATTATAGCTATTGATATACCAAACACTTTTCTCCCACTAAATGCAATCGATTTTGGGTCAGCATTTGAAACTGAATTAAGCAATGTTGAAATGGGTGATGAACATTTTGAAATACTTGGAGAATATTGTTTTTCGTATTTTAAGTTGCTCGTGAAAGAATTAATAAATAGAATACCTGAAAACATGCATATATTTAAAGTTTACGAACATTTTTTCCATTATAAAATGTTGCAATCCATTATCACAAGCAAAATTTGTTTTTGTTAAAGATATTTTTATAATTTTTATGAATCCTAACATGCCGCTAGATGTTTATGAAAAACAATGGACAAAATTACCCCTTGTGGATTGGAAATATTATTTTAATGGTGATATTCCATCTAACTTAAATCAGTTTGGCCAAAAGTTTATGATTATAAGGATACGGTAGTCACGTACCATTTTATAGAACTTGCTTTGGCTGTACTTTACATGCTGGTAATTCCAACAACTAATGCATGCGTTGAAAGGGTATTTTCAATAATGAACTCAACTAAAACGCGCTTCCGAAATGTCATGCAATATTAACTTCTTGACGCGTTATTACGAGTTATAAATTATATGAATGTAAATAGCACATGTTGCACTTCTTTTATACCTTCGCAATATATGTTGCAAGAGTTCAATTCTCATACGATGTATTCAAAAGAAGAAGACAATATGGAATGTCTTGACGATGAAGTATATATCGTTTTAGATATGTAATAGAACTGCCACCACATAGAAATGTACATACATATATCTAATATTTGATGAATACTAAGCTACCTTACATTGTACCTTTTTATGTTCATAATCATTTTTACATTGTTATAAATAAAAATAAACAAAATATATATAATGGCGATATTTTCCCCATTTTTGGCGAATTTTAGCGATTCGGAACAATTTAATTTTTTATAATTTATAAAACAAATTTTTAATAATTTATAAAATACATATTTCATTGTCAAAAACTAAAAAAATGACACTGGCGATTTTGGCGATTTTTGACATTGGATTTGGCGAAAAAGGTGAAAATAAATCTGACAGCCCTGTTGGAATGCATAACATACCCGCTTGTTTGACGTTCTTGCTGAGTTTTGCTTTCGCAAGACTGCTTTCAAGTGAGAAGTATATGAGTTTCATTGTTCAAATGTGAAAATTGACACATGCAATCGTTTGAAAAGAAATGGGACGTGTGATTGAGAAGATTTCTTAAATTTACTAAATTAGTCATTCGTGTACTATTGTACTTTCCGAGTTTAAATAGTACTAAAGAAAAGTACAATTGTACCAACTTTGCCATCCCTGTTAGTTGGGTACACTTGCTTTAAACAACTTTATAATTAAACTCATTCTTCTCTTTTTCGTTTTTCTGCACTAATCCTCACAATTTTCTTATTAAGCTACACTCAAAAAAAAAAGGCATATACTATTATTAAGGAAAAAAAAATTCTAAGTTCAAGGAAAAATTTTTTCTAAGTTTAAGTAAATTTTTACAAAAATCTAGTAAAAATTACTTAATAGGCGTAAAAATAAAATGTTCATATCCTTGAAAATAGTTCATAAAAATACACACGAAAATTCTCACATTCAAGGACAAGTGTACTGGCTTAAAGGAAATATTTACCAAAAATTGGAAAATGGCTTAAAAGTTTAGGGAAATTGTATTATAAGAACTAGTCAATATCGTTTTAAATCAAAAAATTAATTTTAGGAAATGACTTACTCCTCATTAGTTCATCAAATTTGACTAAATTGAAAGATATAAAATGGTTTTCTAAATTTTAGAAAAATATTTACCAGTTTTCATTATTTTTTCTTTAAATTATAGAATGTATTTTTTATTTGCATTAAGCAAAAAATTTAAGTACATGTTTCATATTTCCGCGAAATATTTTAACTTGAAATATATTTTTTTGAAAATAAAATAAAATTTTAAAACACAAAAATTTCAATGCTTCACAGAAAAAAAAAGAATTGTAAATACAACTAATTTATTTGTGAATACAAATAAAATATTATTTAAAAAGGCACCTACAACGATTTTTGTAAATACAAACACACATTTGTAACATAAGAAAACAAAATCAACTCAATTATTTCCAATTAAAATTATTGTGTTATTCACAATTGAGTTGTTAACAGAAAACAAAAATTTTTAATGAATTTGTTTTTCAAATTCTAATGTGTTGTTTCGTTGTTTGTTTAATTTTTTTTTTAGAACTTGGTTTTTTATTAAATTTTAATTTTAAAATGTTTGGTAGGAGTCGAACCGGCAACCTCTTGACTAACCACTCAGCTAATGAGCAAATCGTTATTGGGTTCGCAAATAATGAATACACGCAAAACATGATTTCTTATGTTTCTCCTGCATGGCGCATTTCGTTGATACAATCTAAAAATTACTTTATTGATTAAAAAAAAAAACAAGCCTCGACGTTTTTCGTCTTCTTGTCGTAATTTACACGTATATAACACCAACAATCAAAATGAACAACAACATCAGCACATGACCACGTTGAGCCAATCAACAAGCAAGATAAACACCAACACAAACAAAGTAATTTAAATGATATTTTAAAATACGCTGTATTAATAAATACAATATTTGAGTTAATGCCAAATATTATTGAAATTAAAAATTTTATTCAACAACATGGTTTTGTTGAACATAATACCATGTTCACACTTATGGTCTTAAACGTGTTTAAGGCAAGTGTTTTAAACAACTAAACACAACCGTTCACATTAGATTTGAGATGTTTAAGGTTGACGTTTTGTCAATGAATTATTGTATTTGTAAGAAATTACGAACAATTATGCTTTTTTATTGGTTAATTATTTTCAAACCACAATTGTTCTTGTAAATATTTTAGTATTCTGTAACTAATTACTTGTTTACCAAATAATTTTTGACGTGAAGCCATTTAATAACAACATAAAGTTGCCAGCGTTATCAAAAAACGGACTGAACATACTCCATTATCATGTTTAAGGAGGTGTTTAAATCTTAAACACTTCATTTGAGATGCTTAAGAAAACAAGTCAATGTATGGTAAAACATCTCAAAATCGTCGTGTTTAAGCTCTTAAACACGAATGAGGCGTTAAACACGTTTAAAACCATAACTGTGAACATAGTATAAATCTTGCATATTTTTTTCTGTGTTATTCAGGCTGCCGCCCTGTTAAGCAATTGGTTAGAGTGCTTGCCTATTAGTCAGAAGGTTGTTGGTTTTGTTGTCTCCTCCCAAGGAATTAATATGTATGTATGGTGAATTAATTAAGAATAAAATATGAAGACATAATAAAAAACATACACACCACATAAAAACATGTGGTATAGAATTTAATTAAAAATAAAAATAGTACCAGAATTAAAGACATAAAAAAAATTTGAAAAATTTACTAAATTTGAGATCAAAGATAAAAAAAATTTTACTTAATTTTAGAAAGATTTTACTTAAATATAAAAATATAATTACTATAAACTAGTTCATTAATGAACTAGAAATTTCGTAAATATTTTACTGGTTTCAAATAAAAAACAGCTTTGGCGCCATACGACAACTTTTTTTTACTCAAATTTAGAAATTTTTTTAAAGTTGAGTGTAGGAACCCACCTAGAATGAACAACGTATTTTTGGCTGCTAATATTCAAGGCTAAAAAGAAAACATATTTGTATATATATATATAATACACTTTAACTATATTTTTAGTAGAGATGTGCACGTGAGTGTTTTCTGACTAACGACACGCACGCTCACGCAGAAAAATATTTTACTCACGCACTTTCACGCACGAATGATTTTGAAAATTTTCACGATCACGCACACTCACGAATAAAATATTTTTAATCACGCACGAGTGGTTTACAACTTATCACGATCACACACGCTCACGAAAAAGTGTATGTACAATATAATTTTCATGTTTTTTGGGATGAAAAATAGGCTCTTACGTAAAAAAAATCAATTTTCACTTCTTTTTTTTTTTGATGTAGACAACATCTGAGCATCGAATGAGACTGATCCCATGACCCAAAAGTGTTCCCTCCCAGAGATATGCGCGTTTTATTCAGTGATGATACACCAAAGAAACACGTATTTAACAGCCTTATTTTACTTGAGCTTTAAAGTTCATAGTAGCTACCAAGCAATTTAAGGCTAGCATTGCTTTGTTAAGAAATTGTATTCAAAAGACAAACTTTAATTATTTTGTTATCTAATAATAAATTCTGTACCCCATTTCTGTAACTTGTGAGAAGTTCTCGCATCAAGATAAATTAAAAAACTATATTGGTTCTCCTATTTTACACAGGGTTACTCACATAAAAACATATACAAACTTACAAAAAATATCAACAAATACAGTTTTTTTTCTTACTCGCCCTGTGTTTCACAGGATGATAACAAATTTCTCGACTCGAAAAGTTCTCACATTCCTTACAGAAACGAGGCACTGGTAACACCACCATGTTCAACAACCCTTTCACAGCTTATGATGTACAACATCGAATACAATTTCATTCGAGTATTCAACTAATTTTGTATTTTATTAAATACATTTTTATTATCTTGAAGTTAAGCAACCTAATTTATAAAATATAAGCTTCTGACATGGAAGCAAAACAGATAAACATTTTTATGAAGTAAAAGTAAAAAAAAATATGATGAACATAGCAAAATTATCTCAATTTATTTTATTCGAACGAAATGAGTATTTGAATATCCAGCTTTTTTCGATAAGTTTTGTTTGAATGTACATCACTAAAACATTTTTGTATAATTGTATTTATTTTAATATTTTTTTTATGGATTTTGCTATGTTTTTCAAATCAGTTGGATAATTTAGTGATATTTTCCATCACATGAAAGAAATAATAAATTTAAGATAAGAGCTAGCACTTCTAGCTACATTTTCAGATGTAACATGAATCAATATGTGCTATATTAACAAAAATATTTGAGGTACAAAATACACATTTTGGAAATATCAACTTAAAGTAGCCTTAACAAGCGTCGGTGCCTACTTTAGAATTTTGATAAAATAATTTTTTTGAATACAACTTTACTTAACATTTGCTTTTCCAAGCTTTGTTAAGTTTTTTTGAATACGACCCTAAATCTTTAAAATGGCTCTCCTGAACAAACCAGGTTTTTACCCTTAGGTCCCTTTCTCTATGCGCTGTAACATATACATATCTATGTATATATCTATGCTCGTGTTTTTGTAAAATTTACAATGTAAATTAAAATAAAGGAAAGTTAACTTAATATCTATATTTATGATTTGAACAGGCTAAAGTTCGTATCGGTTTTTAAGCCAAAGTTAGTTGTAAATATTCAGACAAAACATAGTTGAACGGAACAGCTAGCCGTTTTCGAAGGCCACTTAACCTTCATCATCAGCGTTCTTCTTTGTTTGGTCCATAAAGCAGAAATCTTTCGTGAATCACGCGTGACACGATAAAATCACGACATTTGAACATCTCTAATTTTTAGTTCCGCAAATGACCCACATGAGTCGAGTTGAGTCGAAAATTTATATGAAAAGCACTAATTTCTTTGAGTGATTTCCCTAAATTGAGACGAGTCGCCTGCCTGACTTGTGGAAACAGGGTATAAGTGAGTAACTCAAAATTGACAAATTTACTTACGCGTCATACTCATGAAAAAATCTCATGCAGTGCTTTACTTTTTTTATAAACAGAAGTAACAGTCAGGCACTAGTATTTTTAGGTATTACCTTCTTTAGGAAATGGATAGTGATAGGGAAAACAGGTGTTGAAGGAAGAGATAGGGGAAAGCTTCATTATTTGACAACTCTGCTTGTTTTTTTTGTTGTTGTTAAGTTAAGTTAATTAATGATTGTCGGAGGCCGGAATCGAGCCCAGAACCTTCGATTTTGTAGTCCACGTGCTAACTACTTCAGCCAACGCCACCCTTCTCTACTTCAAAAGAATTCCCAAGTGCATCTTTTTTACTTCTAAAGAATTCATATTAAAACAAGTCTATAACTTTACCCCCTGTTTGTGTAAAACGTTTGAGTTAAAAATCTTGGCGTTTTTGTAATAGACTAAAGGAAACTTGCACAACATTTCTTTAATCTATTACAGAAACGCCTAGATTTCTAACTCAAACGTGTTACACAAACAAGGGGTTTATTTAAAAAAAAATTTGTATTCGCTTGCTTCACACACTGTATCTAATAAATTATAGTATAACTCTTATTGGATTTGAATTGAAATTAATATAAAAGGTCCAGGTTAACTGACAGACGAATATTTATTTCTATAAAACCGGATATCAATAAATTTATTTATTACTATTTAAATTTTATATATTTGAGGAGCTTAAAAACAAACAACATTTAGTTATACTCATATTTATTACTCCATAAAAATTCAGACCTGTATGATTACATTAAACTGAACACTATTGACCTGAAATTTTACTACTAGCAACAACTTTACAGGAAGAAAAAACTTTGAAGTTTAATTGCTCAGATTTTTATTTTTTGTATGTATACCGCTTTGTTTTTAAGCCCCTCATTTAACTTCATGAAGGCAATAACAAATTATTTCTTATACAGTAGCTAAAATTTTATCATACAATTCATTCAAAATTAATTAAAAAGAGGAGAATTTCTTGCCCAAACAACAACGACTCAAAGCTAAATACTAAATGCTAAATTTGGATATTTTTTATTATTATGCTGAGATATAAATTTTTCCAATTCCCAAGGGGTTAATCAAATGTATGCTGTCAGGTGTCTTGACAATCAAATTGTGTCTTTATTTACAAGTTGCATATATTCTCATGTTAAAGTTCTACCTTTGGATCATTTTTTTACTCTTTCCTAGAAATAAAATATCTCAAGTTTTGCTTGCAACATCGTAATGCGCTTAAGTTGTTAACCAAACAAAAAAAAAAAAAAGGAAAACTTGCAAAGCTTCAAAAAATGGACGCCAACAATTATTTTAAAACAAAGTGCTTGTTTTTCTGTATACGAGTAGTATTAATTTTTTTTCTCTCTCTCTCTCTCTCAGCAGTACAGCAATGTTCACAAAATATCTGTTCGAAGCGAGTGTTAAACAATTTATGTAACACCAAATGACATATTTTAAAGCTTTTGCTAAAAGTTGCCTTAAAGCGACAAATACTGCACTGTTTTTTAACGTTTCTTTTGCCATGGGTGCGAGTGTGTTCTGTCCAGTATCTTGGCAGAAACAAACAATATATGAGTATTTTTTAGTTAAAACAATTTTTTTCTGTCTATTTGTTTCCAAATGTGGAGGTGCATAATGTTTATTGCAATCACATGCAACAACTTGCCTCAGATGCATTTAGGACAACGAAAACAAAAACAAAAATCTTCTACCTGGTCAAATAACAAAGAAAATTGAGTGATGAAAACTTTTTAAAGGCAATTAAGACTCGTGAGGTCACTATTTTTTTTTTAACAGCAAGCAAGCTAAATAATATAAATTTAATAACACAGGTATTGCAGAAGTAGTTGAGGTTAGGTTCGGAAGGGTGGTGGTTCGGAGACCCAGTTGGATACTTTGTGATTCCCTTCTGTTAGTACCTGTTAATAAAAATAAAACCAATTGTATTCAGAACCCATATTATCTCCCATTAAGCCACTGAATTTCCAAGATGGAGTCATTGATATCCTCTAGTTTACAATTTACGATATCTCTAATGCTTTCTAAGCCAATGACGTTGCAGATTCGTGCAATGGCAGATAATCCCCCTTATTGCGAAAGGCGTCGTCCATGTCACATCAAGACGACAGTAAAAATTGTAACTTGTCTACTCTTTGTCGACAACAATTGACTACTATTGACATGCTACATTAATTTACAATGCCTTAGAGATTAGTAAGAGATTTTCAATAAGAGCCAATTGTTGCTGATAAAGAGTAGACAAATGACAATATTTACTGCCGGTCCTGATGTGACGTCGACGACGCCATTCACAATATGGGGGAATATGTTCAATGGTTGCTGGTTAATCTTCATCGTAAATCTTGAGTGCCAGTTTCCCGAATGCTGGTCCTTGCTCTAACCGAGTAGTTATCAGTCAAACCACTTATCAACACTCGCATAGCATTCTTATTCATATACAGCAGGAGTTTGGGCACTTATCCCTCGAGACTACAATCCCCCCTACATACCCAAGAACGGTTGGCCCCTCTCGCCATCAAATTCTGAGTTCCCTGTAGTAATGACCTATTGGTTATTTAACCGCTCTGTCTCACATTCCCTCATCTAACGCTAACCTTAATTCTTGCCAGCTCATAGTATCGCAGAAGTAAAACAATTGGAATTGTGTTTTTTAGAGGTATAGAACTTCGAATTGAAATAAAACACAAGAAAATCGTTTTAATGATTTCGGGCATGTGGCCGCCGCGGCTGTCTCGAATAAAGCCAATTCTACAGGTCCAATTTTCAACCACTTTTTCGAGCATATGGGGCCGTATGTTGGCAATAACGCAACGAATGTTGGCTTCCAAGTCCCCTAACGTTTCTGGTTTGTTGGCGTAAACGAGCGACTTCACATATCCCCAAAGAAAATAATCCAATGGTGTCAAATCATACGATCTTGGTGGCCAATTGACAGGTCCATTCCGCGAAATTATGCGCTCATCGAATGTTTCCTTCAATAAATCGATTGTGACGTGCGCTGTGTGGCATGTAGCGCCGTCTTGTTGGAACCACAACTCATCCACATTCATGCCATCCAATTCGGGAACAAAATAGTCGGTTATGATGGCTCTATACCGGTCTCCATTAACGGTAACTGACTCTCCAGCATTATTTCGGAAGAAGTATGGCCCAATGACTCCACCAGCCCATAGAGCACACCAAACAGTCAGTTTTTGTGGATGTAATGGCGTCTCAAGGGTCTCATGTGGATTCTCTTCACTCCAAATGCGGCAATTTTGCTTGTTGACGTAGCCATTCAACCAAAAATGAGCCTCATCACTGAACAAAATTTTGCGATGAAAATCAGCATCGAGATCAATCTCATTTTCGGCCCATACACCAAAATCACGACGCATTGCATGGTCTCGCGGCTTTAATTCTTGCACAAGCTGGATCTTGTAAGGTCGCAAGCCAAGATCTTTGCGCAAAATCTTCCATAAAGTTGATGGACAAAGCTCCAATTGCTGTGCACGGTGGCGAATCGATTCATTCGGGTCCTCTTCAACACTTTGCTCTACAGCGGCAATTGTTTCTTCACATAGAGTAAACGTAGTGCGAAAACGATCCATGGTTAACCGAATTAATTGCTCTGATGGACGATTATGTCGACCATAAAATGGACGGAGCTTGCGGTAAACTTCGCAAACTGAACCATTATTTTCGAAATAAATTTGCACGATTTGCAAGCGTTGTTCTTTTGTCAACCTGTTCATGATGAAATGGCAAACCAAACTAAATATTAATCACTTGACAGCTGACAAAATCGCCGCCAGTTAAAAAAGTGATGCCAACTTAAAGTTCTATACCTCAATAAAAAACACCCACCGAAACAAACATCCTTTGATTCTATAACCTTTAGGTTTCGGTAATCATTTAATTTTAAGATGAAGTAGCTGATTAGGCTCCTCCGATCCTGTTACTGGGGCTGTCAGCCAGCTAATTTCTAGGCAAGCGTTGATTGAGTTTTTCGAAGAGTATATTTGTCATCTTTTTACTACTTCCTAAAACGCTGATCAAGCCATTCAAGGCACTCTATTGGTAAAAACTGAGTTCCAGATATAGTTATCTCCTAATGACCTGATACGTTATTTCAACCATCAGATTACTAAGCCGCCTTCTCACATTCGCTAGCTTTGAACGGTTGTTCAATAGCCATTTCCCAGGGAACACCTGGTCTATACCAGGAGGCCGTAAGCTGCATAGACGTTGCAACAAAGGAATTATTCTTGGCCACTCACAAGTGAGTAGCAATCAATAGTTTTCAGCCTCTACTTGCAAGGACCAAGTGGGGAATCTTTGCCAACTGATAATCACAACTTTGCTCAGTTTGAAACCTAGTTTTCTCTTTGTTTTTTCTTAGGAGTCTCCAAATATCTTAAATATCTACGGGTTATAATTGATTCGAAACTGTTTTAGAATAGTGTAAGAAAAGCTCAAACACTGGGCTTTTGCAGAGAAGCAATTGGTTCAAAATGGGATATTAACTTGAAGATGATAAGCAAACAAATTCTTAACTACGCATTCTTAGTGTGGTGGACATAATTAGAGACAAAAGGAAATTTAGTCACTTAAAAAAATACAAAGAAAGTGCTGCATTGGCGTCTGTGATGCTATGAGAACCACATTAACAAAGGCGGCGGAGAGCATTTTATAGATATTGGCGATCGATGTACAGAAGATTATGTTGATGAGCTGAACATACAACAAGACACCAAAGAACAGACAGTAGACATGGGGAAATGGCATCACAGAAATGTTTGACAGAATTCCGACCCTAATACAAGGGGGCAAATTACGGCATTCGATACGACTCGCAATTTAAAAATATTTCAATAGAGTTTATATGGAAATTTTTTTAAATTACGAGTAGTATCGAACGCCGTGATTTGCACCCAAGAAATAATCCAAGAACCGATATTCATACAGCGAAAAATAGTGAACGAACGAGCTGAAACGTAAAATTTTTTACTTTCCCGGATCACAACACAGCTTTTCAGACTGATATCATGGCCGTAACAAAAAGCATAAAACGGTTTTTCACAAAAAATAAAGCTGTTGTCACAGCCTAAATGATGGAGGCAGTTGTATCTCGGGGCATTCTTCAATATAAAAATGAGACATACTCCTACGCATACTGTACAGATATATAGATAACATGGATACCGGTACATCAATTTATAGCAGGAAACAAAGGGGCTGATTGCCAAGACAGGAGCTGATTTGAATAGTTGCAGAATTTCAGAACTTTTAAAAAACTCAAAACCAAACGCAATCTGTGGGCGATTGATGGACGATTGTGGAATATGAAATAGTCTGACAAAATGCTACTGTGGCAAGCGTAACCAGAATCCTATGGAGTAATCCGAATCAAGAGGAGTAAAAACAGATTTAAAGATAATATAGTGCAATACTGGAGATTAGGTCTCATCTAGCTGGCGTGGTTCTAATAGATATCACATGCATAACATGAGAGAAAGACGACGGCACCTTGTTTTCGGTTTAGTTTGCAAGAGAAATTTTCCTTAGGAACAACATACCGAACTACCGAATATCTTAGGAACTACGATTGGAGAAACCTAAGAGAATACATAGAACATACTGATTTCTTTGCGTGCCCGATTTATGGAACAAGTTTTTCTGGGCAGAGAGGTATATTGGGATAGATCACACAATATGACGGATTAGGTATTAGTTAGTGCTTTCCCGTATGGGGCTGGGTCAACATAGCAGAGAGGTATATTGGGATAGATCACACAATATGACGGATTAGGTATTAGTTAGTGCTTTCCCGTATGGGGCTGGGTCAACATAACTAGTCCTCTTTTCAACTTGTACCTAAGCTAAGATATTTGATATTTTATCCTTGTATCTGTCATCTAGTACAACTAATGTGTTTTTTTTTTCTACAAAAAAATCTACACTTCCATCTACGAACATCAATTTGATGTTCGTTTCTTAAGAATCTTTTGATGTTCTATCATAAAAATATCATTATCTAGTAATGGTAGAAGGCATGGGACTTTGCACTCCGTATAAATCGACAGCGTTAATACTGCCCTGTAAATTGTATTTTCAAAAGTTTTCAAGGGCATTTTATACAAGCATCTTTCAGCAAGGTCAAAATTTTTTTGTAGAACAGATAACACCATAAGCAAGTTCTCGGCATGTTGCATGATCAATTCTTTCCATGCGGAGGACTAAATTTTACACAATCGCCAGAGTGTTGTACCCTTTAGTTATAGGATCTCATTTATCATTACGCGGTTTGGGTCTCCCAATTTCCTTACGCAATCGTGTGACAACTTCGCAGGAGTCTTTTGCGTTGTTCAACCGCAATATGGGCGAGTTTTTGCGTCGTTTCATAATAGTTAAAGAAATATAGATTCACAGCAACACACCAGAGACCAAACAACAGGCAGTCAATACAGTGGAATTTTCAGGAGGAATCGGAGCTAAAGAAAGCCAAGGTGGGTTTACCAGGAAAAAAAAGGTCAATCGGTTTTTGGAATGCATGCGTTATAATCTACATTTACTAAGGTTATTTTCTAGGGTGCACACATAAGTAGTTTCCATAACAAAAAACCATGAATTGGGCTACCAGTTGCTCTCTCATCCGCCCTTTTCTCCGGATTTAGTCCTGAGTGACTAATGCTTATTCCCAAACCTGAAGAAATGGCTAGGAGGAAAAGGATTTGTATCCAATGATGAAAATATCTCACAAGTAAGTACATATTACTTCGAAATATATTATGGATCAGAATGGATACAAAAATTGGAGAAAATTTTAACTAAGTGTATATATAGATCTCTAAATAGACTTCGTTGAAAAATTAAACTATTTTTGTTAGTTATAGTTTTCTTTAAGCTATCAGGCCTACCGTGTTTAATGTCAATAAAAATGCAATTTATTACATGTTGTCCCGACGTTTCGTGAATTTTTTGTTCACTTTTTCAAGGGATGTCGTCTATTTAATAAAAATAAGAAAACAACAACAACAATATTGTGGACATTTTCATATATAAAAATATTTTTTATATAAAACAATGTAAAACTTACTGTATTTTTTAAAATTACATGAATACTATAGCAATTAAACTTTGTTGAAAACAAGTGTATTGTGAAAAAATAAAAATAAAAATAAAAATTATAAAATGTTTTTCCACTTTTGGTGTATCACAGGTTTTTGACAATTGCTAATTTGTAGTTTGCGCTCAAATTGTCCGTGTCTTCTTTGATATTCATCGTTTTGTTTATTTTCTGTTGAATTCTTAGACTTTCTGTTATGTATCTCTTTCTGTCGTTGTTTACTTTGTCTAGTATTTTTATACCGTCAAAATCTGGTTTGTGTTTAGTATTTGTTATATGTTGTGACAAAGCAGTATTCTCTTTGTTTTTACTGATGTCTGCTTTATGTTCGTTCACTCTTGTTTCTAAGCTCCTCTTTGTAGTTCCTATATACTTACACAAGATCACAGCTGACGTTATCATTACCTTTACAAGGAATTTCATATACAACGTTGTTTTGTTGCAATTTTTCTACAGGTGTTTTTGTTTTTGTAAAAATTGTATTTAATGTTTTATTTGGTTTATATGCCAAATATATGTTATTGTTATCTATTGTTGTTTTTATGTTTTTATTGTCGGTAAGGCCGGGTATATATTTTATACTGCAATACCTTTGGTGTTCTGTGCTAGGGTTGCTATTTTCGTGGTTTTGTGTAGGTGTGTAGGATGAGATGAGTGATTGTATTAATTTTGTGGGAAAACTGTTGTTTTTTAAAATGTTAAAATTTTTTTCTATGTTGTGCGTGTGAAATTGACTGTCACTGATGTCTAGTACTCTACGAACAAAATTTTTGGCGGTGTTAATTATCTGCGTTTTTGGCTCTGTTGCGTTGAAATTTATTATTCTGCCCGATGATATATCCTTTGCATACCAATCAAACGTTATTTTCTCTACATTCCTGTATAATTTAGTATCAAGATATACAATTTCTTTGTTTTTTTCCATTTCGATGGTAAATTTTAATTTTGGATGATAACCATTAAACGTTTTTAGAATGTCGTCCTTGTCATCGATTTTTATGATAGCTAAAAAATCATCAACATATTTTGCTATGTATTTTATGTGAATATTTTTGTTTTTAAGTTCAGCTATTGCTACGTTTAGTAAGCTATCTAGCATAATGTCCGCAATTGTTGGAGAGAGAGGGTTACCCATCGGCATACCGAAGATTTGATTATATATTATGTCTTTGTACATAAAATAGTTGCTGTCATACAAACAAAATTTTAAAATATCCAGCAATTTGGAACGCGGAATCGTGGTGTTTGTTTTTATTTGGTTGGTCCCATTTGCTCATTATATTATTTATAGCAGTGTTTATTGGTATATTAGTGAAGAGGGAAACTACGTCCAGGGATATTAAAATATCTTTTTCATCTAACTTTATACTTTGTAGCTGATTTTTAAGTTCGAAAGAGTTTTTGATGTTGTATTTGTCTGATATTATGTTTTTCAGAATTCATCCTATATATTTACTAAGTTGGTAACATGGGATTTGTACTGATCACACTATAGGTCTCAATGGCATTTGAGCTTTATGAATTTTCGGGAGTCCATAAACTATTTTTGTCCTTCAAAGCATTGGTTTCATTCAAAAAGTCATTGACATATTTGTTAATACATTTGAGGCCTGGTCCACGATGTCGACAAAATAATTCCTATCGATTACTTATACTGAAAACGAAAACAAATTTTCTTATTTTATTATTGTCTTCAATATAAATTTTCGATGGAAAGTTTCTTGTTGACATCGTGTTCCAGGCCGTTAATAACACTTTCAAAAACTTCTTAGATATGATTGTCCTCATTGGCATCTTATTCCGATACAACAATAATGTACTGCTGTGTGATGATTCTAGTTACCGTCTGTCTGAGTCTCATTTGGACTCTTATTAAATGAATTTAATACTCCTGTTGGCCTATTTTCTAACCCCAACTTAATATACCACTTATAGGGCATAATGTAACTTATAACAGCAAGTAACATAAAATAATTTGCCTTTTTATATTTAGATGCTGCCTGCTGCCGTTAATGCTGTTGTTGCAGTTAGTTTTTGGCTCTGTCGTCGATGTTGCTGCTGAAAGCCAAAAAGGTGACCTAATGTTTATGTGACATGTTTCTACGAGTTGGAGTTTGTTTTATTTTGAACTTTTTTTTCTACTTTTTATGCTGCTCCTTCCTGCACTCTCTGGTGTTTCATCTTTTTTTCCGCTGCAGCGCAAATGTAAGCTGTTAAATAAGATATCATGTTAAATTACGAGCTAGATGTGTTGGAGGTTTTTTTTCGGTTTGTTGTACCCCTCTATAAAAGTGGCACCACAATTTTATTACATGTTAAATGTATGTTTTAGTTATGTTTTTCTTCAATCTTTTAAATTTGATGTGCAAGAGCAAAAAGAAGTATAATCTCGCATTAACATGAATACTCGTATTTTCATATATTGTCTACAAGGAGATATATATTCTTTTTGGTGGTGAGACATTTTCTTAATAACACTAGCAAAACTTGCATTTGCAGAATTGATGCTTTAGATAAGACTAGAGATATTGCTATTATCTGCAAAGTCGATTGTGAGAGATATAGTATATCCTAAAGTCATTTTTAAGGATACTTAGTTATGATATTAAAACTTTCTAGGATTTACGAGTATTATTGTATGTAACGGGTGTTTTTTTAGAGGCATAGAACTTCGAATTGAAATAAAACACAAGAAAATCGTTTTAATGTCCATCAATTTGGCTTTATTGGAAGGATAATTTTATGCCATTAATGTTTAAATATGATTTCGGGCATGTGGCCGCCGCGGCTGGCTCGAATAAAGCCAATTCTACAGGCCCAATATTCAACCACTTTTTCGAGCATATGGGGCCGTATGTTGGCAATAACGCCACGAATGTTGGCTTCCAAGTCCCCTAACGTTTCTGGTTTGTTTGCGTAGACGAGCGACTTCACATATCCCCAAAGAAAATAATCCAATGGTGTCAAATCACACGATCTTGGTGGCCAATTGACAGGTCCATTCCGCGAAATTATGCGCTCATCGAATATTTTCTTCAATAAATCGATTGTGACGTGCGCTGTGTGGCATGTAGCGCCGTCTTGTTGGAACCACAACTCATCCACATTCATGCCATCCAATTCGGGAGCAAAATAGTCGGTTATCATGGCTCTATACCGGTCTCCATTAACGGTAGCTGACTCTCCAGCATTATTTCGGAAGAAGTATGGCCCAATGACTCCACCAGCCCATAGAGCACACCAAACAGTCAGTTTTTGTGGATGTAATGGCGTCTCAAGGGTCTCATGTGGATTCTCTTCACTCCAAATGCGGCAATTTTGCTTGTTGACGTAGCCATTCAACCAAAAATGAGCCTCATCACTGAACAAAATTTTGCGATGAAAATCAGCATCGAGATCAATCTCATTTTCGGCCCATACACCAAAATCACGACGCATTGCATGGTCTCGCGGCTTTAATTCTTGCACAAGCTGGATCTTGTAAGGTCGCAAGCCAAGATCTTTGCGCAAAATCTTCCATAAAGTTGATGGACAAAGCTCCAATTGCTGTGCACGGTGGCGAATCGATTCATTCGGGTCCTCTTCAACACTTTGCTCTACAGCGGCAATTGTTTCTTCGGTGCGCACTGTTCGACGTCTCTGCGGATGCGTATTATCACATAGAGTAAACGTAGTGCGAAAACGATCCATGGTTAACCGAATTAATTGCTCTGATGGACGATTATGTCGACCATAAAATGGACGGAGCTTGCGGTAAACTTCGCGAACTGAACCATTATTTTCGAAATAAATTTGCACGATTTGCAAGCGTTGTTCTTTTGTCAACCTGTTCATGATGAAATGGCAAACCAAACTAAATATTAATCACTTGACAGCTGACAAAATGGCCGCCAGTTAAAAAAGTGATGTCAACTTAAAGTTCTATACCTCAATAAAAAACACCCTTTAGTTAAAATTTTAATTTCTGTAAGGAAATACATTCAGTTTGTCAAGGCACTAACTTCTGCGAGCCCGGTCACCGGAAAAGTCATCATATAACAACACCACACATTTTTCTGATGTGCATTAGTTTCACTTTGTGTCAGTTATTTTAGGAAAGTGCAAGTGATGAAGGCTTAGACACTGGCCACTTGACGATACCGGCTTCAGCGGATCCTAATCCTATTGCAACATGAGAGCGCCTTTTTTTGCCGGTATTATGTAGCAAAATCATTGGCGAAGTAAAATAACCAATACAATGGCTACTAAGCACAGAATTGAAGATTTAATAGGGCTCATTGACACCAGAGGCGCTGTAGCTCTGCCTTATAAATAAAGAACGCACAAAAAAAGCAGAGTTGTAAAATATAATGAAGCATTCCCTCATTCGAAGTTGCGGATGACCCGGAAAAGAGGGAAGCCCTTTTTAATGAGGTTGATCAAAAATATTGTGGCCTCCAAATCTCAACCAGCCTCGACGTGGGTTTTCTTGAATCAACTCGGGACAGATAGCACAATATGTTCACCTATGGCTTCGCCAAAACGCTTATAAAACTAAGAACCTCATGGACTTTGCAAAGAAGCATTTGCGGAATCTTTCGGAACAGATGTTAAACATTTAGGTCTCCCGTACAACTAATAGTGTTCTTGTTCTAATGATGAAGAATAGGAGGAAAGGATTATGCATATCCTCTGGCTCTGTCCCGCTCTAGAGGATCGACGACTGCACTTTCTTTAAAGATTATCCTTCAGCAGTCTATCCGAGTTATCAGAGATGAGACCTAAAAAGCGTAAACCTACATATCGTCAGCTGAAACGCAAACGGCCCTAACTAACAAAAAATCCAAAATCGCTTTTTTGGTTTTATTGACAAACAGCCTTATCTAGAAAAAGATTGAAAATTTCTAAAAAAAAAGTAGCAGCACCTGCAGGATCTAAAGCCACTACTACCAAAAGATTTTTATTTTTTCTATGATAGCATATCCTTTGAGAATTAATTCATATTTTGTAAATTCATTCTTCAATTGTTGAAAGTTTTTAAAGGAAGTCTTTTTTTTTTTTTTTTTTGATTTAATGAATTATTTAAGTTTACTTTTTGTGATGCAATATTAAAATAAATTAATATATAATAAAAATGTTTATAATTAAAATATATGATAAAACTATTTTGCATTAAAGTGTAGATAGGGCCTTTGACTTCAGAAAATTAAGGTACAAGAGGACCTAACTAACATAGCTATTCAGATATCACAAAATTTGATTTTATTCTGCCAGAAATCAATTTGTCACATCTTTTTTAATAACTCTGGAGAGATCTATGCTAATTGAAACTATACTTTTGGTTTAAAAGCGTATTTTGCTTCTCCTGTAAAATTTCAAAAATGTTAGATAGGGCCGTTTGCGTTTTAGCTGACGATATATATTAGAAGCAGTGGCACCTACTACCGCTAGCTCCCCTGTAGCGTGTGCACATCAGAGAATGACAAAAGCATAGTTTTCAGTACTTTTTGAGTAATGGCCGTCAAATAACTATGAATGCGTAAAGGTTAAACTATAATTATAAGTATACAACAACTATTTTTATACTATAACTAAAATTTATAGACTGTGTGAGCTACAATCACACGTATGAGTACAAAAATAGTCTGACTATCAATCGAATACAAATGCGTGTATGTATACATGGCTATTTTATTTACACACACACACACACATAAAAAGCATGTTTTCAAACATCCCCACGTATTTTCAAACACACCCACACATTTGCCATTATTTTCTTTTATTTACACAAAAGTATGTATACATGCGGTGGCGAATGATTAGTAAATATGTCGAGTATCAGCGTATTTTTTATTGTCCGATTAAATACCCACAGCCTGAGTATAAACATACTCAGACTGCGAGTATGAGTGTGAGACAGAGTTAATAAACGAATTAGAGATACTCTTATATATTGATTTGTAAGCGAGTATTGAAATTTGGCAATCAAAAAAGTAAGTCATTATATGGCAAGTAGTTCTAATGGTAATGTGTAATTTTTTGGTGGGTACGTGTATTATTACTCATTTACTTCAATACTGTCACAACTCAAAAAGCTAGTTTTGCAGAAAACGCGCTTAAAGTATTTAATTTACATACAACTAAATAAAAACATGATAATGTATTCTTCTATTAGGAGGTGATAGCAAAAGCTATTTGTATAATTTTTTTACAAAAGATGAAATATGAAATGCCAAATTATTCTAGATTATTAAATAAAAAAAACTAATTTTTTTAAATTATGACACTATTAAAGTAAATGAGCGTTTATGTTTAGCTTTATTAAGGTTTATTTAGTAAAACTTTAAAATGTTTATTAAAAGTGCATACGAATAAAATAAACATTTTCCTATATGAAAGAAATTACAAAAAAAAAAAAAAAAATGCACAAGACAAGCAATTCTTTCTTTATCACTGTCATATAAACATTCAGCATTTATAAATAATAATCAAGTACTAGTATCATTTGTATTATTCCATTTTTATAGAAAAAAAATTTGACAAACGCCCATTGTTAAAGTAACTCAAAGAAATTTCTCTTTTTTGGTTCATACTCGTACAACCCTAAATTTTTTCCTAAATACACACATATGTATCTATATACATACACTGAAAGAAAAACCTTCATTCGGACAATGAAATTCTTCATTGTATTAATGAAATGTTTCATTAAAGGTCAGCTAATGAAGCCCTTCATTGGATCAATGAAGAATGATTCATTGTATTTATGAAGTTAATTTTGGCGGCTATGTCATAAATAGAATGAAACTATTTCATTAGTCCAATAAAACTTTTTCATGCATATAATGTAGTTTTTTCATTAATTTAATGAATTTTTTACATACTATAAATGAAGTTTATTCATTAACATAAAGAAAATTTCATAAATATAATGAAATATAATCCCTTCGAAACCACCTACTTAATAAAAGAAATATAGATTTTTTTTAAATTTAATTTAATATATACAAATACATATGTACTTAATATATGCGCGTGTGTATGTATTTATTAACGTAAAACATTTAAAATTTAAGGAACTCATCAGTAGAGTTTAACCCAAATAATAGGTCTGTTCCAGATGCATAACAAAACAGTCCGAACTTGTACAAAGTTATCCAAAAGCGTTCCAGATAGCAAATTTCGTGCAGTTTTGAGAGCGAATGAGAGAGTAATTTTTTCCATTTCCTGTACAAACTAGTACGAACTTTTTCTTCTGGGTAAGTTCGGACGAAATTTAATTATCAGCTGTTTTTTGTTTACATATCGAACTGAAAAACTAACCAGAAAAGTATTTGCATACAAATTTATTAAAAATCAAAATGGAAGGTTTTTTGAACAAAGTTGAAGTTTTAAGTACATTTGTACACATTTCCCTATTTATTTAATATAAAAAATGCTGTTTTTAAATAATTTACTTTTTAGAACTCATTTTCATTTGCTTTTTAAAGCTGTTGCCAATGATGCAAAACTTTTGTTTTTATAATGTTATACGTTTTAAGCGACTAAAATCACTTAAATTAAATTTAATTTAAAAAGTAAGCAGCAATAGTATTTTAAGATGGGCAATTATGGTTTTTTGCGTTCCAGCAATTTTGGATAACTTTTGCATATTCAGAGAGTAATTTTCTTTTTACTCTCATTAGTCCGAACTTGTACGAAATCTTGTGGAACACACCTAATGTTTTAAGTAAGCCGAAAAACTTACATGTTTATAGTAAAACTCTTAACATGTTGTTGAGAATTACAATACACAAACATAAGTTTAAAAGAACCAAACAAAAATCTTAACAAAGCAAGCATCTTTATAAGATGTTTGGCACAACCTTCTTGTGCTTGTATATAGGTGAGCAACGTGAATAGATAAAAAAAAGAGAAAGAGAGATATATCTGCTATACAATGAAGAATATTACATTATATAAATGAAATGATTTCATTGCATTTATGACGACCATACTGCTTTGAAATAAAAAGGGATTAGAAAAATAAGAAATAGATACGATTTTTTAACAAAATAAATTTTGATTTATTTATGTTTGAAAAACTGTATACAATAAGAAGACGAAATTTGTGGAACTTATTTATATTTGCCCTAAATTCGCCAAAAAGAAAATTCGTTTAAACAATGTAACGATTTTCATTAATACAATGAACTATGAAGAACACATAAAGAGCAGCGATTGAAAGATTGCATGCATGCAATGAAATTGTTCATTGTATTAATGAAAAGTTTCATTAATATAGTGCAGAACATTTAATGAAACCGTTTCATTCTCTGAATGAATGATTTTCCTTTCAGTGTATGTGTATATACATACATATGTATATAAAAAGTTTTCCATTCATTTATATATAAAACACAAGACCTACATGTGTGTTGATTTCAAGCTCTCAAAAAAAAAAAAAGTTTATTACTTTAAGATTAATTGCATTTTAAGTTATAGAAATTATAATCGAATAATGGTTAAAAAAATATATATATATGTATAGACAGTCAAATAAATTACATTGCACTTGATTGATTAATAGATGATGTCTTTAACGATTCAATGAATATGTATGAGATGAAAAGAGTTGAGTTGTTTGAATTGAATTGAATGCCTCCTGGAGTGTGACTTATAAATGGATACAGACATTAGGAATTGCATACTTACTATATATGTAGATGTATATATGTTTGTGTGCTTGTGCATGTTCTTCTAATTTTATTTGAAGAAAAAAAAAACTGCACTTAGGTTCCATTTAGTTGAATATAAATTTTGTTAACTGTGAACAACAACCACAACAACAACATCAAGTAATGCATAGGAAAGGTAACTGCAGTGTAATCAATTATTTACAACTTTACACAAGTTTTCGTTCAATATCTCTAACCTTATTTTCTTTGACTGTTGTTGTTAGTTTTGTTGCGGCCGGCTGTTAAATAATAGGAAGGTGTTTCCAAAAACCTACACTTTAGGCTGAAATGTTTACAAATGGGTTGGAACTATTTTACTCGCTTAATAAGACCTGTATTTAAGAAAAATATACTCATATACATAATAGTACGTTTGTTAATATTTGCCTTTGCTAAAGGGTTTTCTGTTGAAATACTTAAGTTGTTAAAACTGAACTGAAAAAGTTGTATATTATTATGAAAGACTTATTAAAAATATTATTTTATATATCATGCTTAAATCTTGCAAGGAGCTAAATTAAGTCTTAGAAAAGATTTAAGGATCTTGAATAAGTCAGTACAACTATTTAGACTTCTATCAGCGAGGGTGTCGTGGGTTCGATTCCCAGCAAGGACTCTGATAGGATTCACTACAACGGGTGAAATTCGTTGTTATACCCCCTTATCGTGGTTGGCGTATTTCGACTTTTCGACAAATGCTGCAATGTTCTTTAATCTATTGTCAAAATAAGTTGCTATATTATTTGTAACATTTAATAAATAGTCATATGTATGTACATATATATACACAGAGAAAACAGATTCGTTGTGACAACCGAATTTCTTGCCAATTGAATTTTGGCGGTTGCAGCAACTATCATAGAATTCTGCTATAGCGACTGAAATTTTCTTGTGGTACCACTATATTTTAATTATAACCCACAACCCAATAGTTGCAGCAACAGAAAAAATTGGTTGACAGTATGAAATTTGAAATAAATGCTATTCTTGCTACCGAAAATTTGGTTAATATAATTAAAACAATATCATAATTGGTACCTATAAAAGAAAAATTGGCCTTCCTTGCTGAAATAAAAATAAACAATAAACGCAAATAAAAATACAAAATTTAAGAAATTTATTATTTGACATGTTGTCATAAGTTTATTTTAATTGAAATTTATTTCCTAATGGTGAAGCATGTCTATATACATTTCTTCAACTACACATTTTGAAAAGCCACAAACCTGTTATCTTATGCACAGACTTTCAAAAACCATTTGAGAATTCACAAATCATAATATCTTTGAAAGTCACAAAAGTTAATTTTTTAATTTGCTGCTATAAACTATGATAGTAAACTCAACCTCTAGTTAGTTGCAGCAACTGATTGAAAGTTTTTATTTTAATTTTAATATAGAACGACAATTTTTTAGTTGCTAATACCAAAAGTTGGTAGTAAAATTCAATTCGTAATATTTTATTCGGTTGGGTTAACCAATCAGTTAATTAGTCATGACAAGAGCGTACGCTCGGTTGATACAATCAATTTAAGTATTGTCACAATCATATCTTTGTTACAATTATGCCCTTATGGCAATGAACATGGATTGTTTTTTGGATTAACAGAAAATTGATAGCGTGAACTGAAATATAATTAATGCAAATGATATTTTATTGGACTAACCGTTTTCCAACCAATCTTTTTTCTGGGTGTATAAATATTTAGAAATTTTCTTATTAGATTACTGCAAATTTTGTCTTGATAATCCTAAAAATATAATAATCTTAAAAAGCTTGAAAACACTCACTACTCACTACTCTCACTACCTATTGAAAACCCCTATATTTAACACTTATAACAGCAAGGGTAAAATGTTGCATATTGTACGACTTAACTTATACCCTACGTGCTACATGAATAATTTAATTTACAAAAGAAAAAAAAAAAAAAAAAATTATTGAAAAAAGATATTAATTTTTTAAATCATTATTTGTATGTTAAACTCAAAATACCTTATAGATGTGAATGAAGACAAATTTTAAAAATTTATAACCATAAACAAACACTAGCATGTTTAACAGAGCTCTGTTAACAGAAAAACAGAACCCTGTTATTAATTAAAAATTTGTTTTTTCTCACGAAATTCATTTGATAACCGATTTTTAAGCAAAATATTCTAATACACAGTCATACGGGCGTGTTCTGTATTCCAAATGAAATTAATTCGACACTTTTTAATTTCACGTGGAATAATAAACATACCCGATAATAATAGATTTTGTATTTTTTGGTTATTTTTTTTAGTATTTGTGGGAGATGGAGAGCAAAAGAATATTGGAAGAGACTCCTGGGCGTAGCTAGATTAATTCTCAATAGTCAAAAGTCATAACATCCCGTTTTTATACAAATTACAACGCAATTTAAAAAAAAAATTCTAATTTTTTATATCTTTTAAATTATAACAATCTCTCATTTTTTTAAGCTTAAGGTCTATTGTTTTTATGTATGTATACATATAAAGGGTGTCCCAACAAGAACACATTTATATATATAAAGAAAAATTTTTTTTATTTAATAACAAGAAACCTTTAGCTTAATAAAAATCAGAGATTATTATAAAAAAAAAATCAAGTTAAAAACGAATTTTGGTAATTTTTGTAAAAACTGTACATGGGGAAAAAAGAATTTTAGAGGAGACACCTGCGCGTCTCTACAAATTACAACACAAATTCTAAAAAAAAATTCAGTTAAAAAATTATTTTGGTAATTTTTATAAAAATTATAAACAGAAAAAAAATATTGGAGCACATCTCAAGACTATTGTCCGATGATCGGTTGTTGAAATTACAATAAAATTTCTAAAAAAAAATTTCCAGTTAGAAAAGATTTTGGTAATTTTTTTTTTATTATATGAGATTAGAAGACAAAGAATATTGCAGGAATCTCCTGGTCGAAAGTCATAATATTCTGTTTTTATAGAAATCAGCAAAGAAAGCTCACGCACCTCCAGCCAATTATTTTGTCGATTTTCTTAACCGTATCTGGAGTATACACCAGTAGGCTGTTTGTCTCGGCAGCTCATACGGCCTTGTTTAAACTTTCCCATACCGCAAGCGGAGGAGTGGACTGCCCCAGAGTAAAATCTAGCTCGGCTCCAATATTGGGTGGACTATATATTGAGTGGACAATATTTCGGCTGAAAATGCTATTTAGGTGGAAAATTATGCAATTAATACACAGAAGGTAATAACAAATATAATTTACTTTGAGTTCCCTGTAATTCCCAAAAAAATTTAAAATCCCAAAAATTGAATTTTTTCAGTATTTTTCTTATCTTTCGCCGGGCGCAGATAATATTTTTGAAAATATTTAAAATCATATTATGTCTTAAGTTGGCATGATGAACTTTGTGGTTATTGGTATACATATTTCGAAAGGATCTGACTCCTTCAATAACGAAAATTTTTGAACAGAATAAGTAAAAATATGGGGTTAGTCTTTTTGCAAATTTTTTTTATTATAGCGTAACAATTGACCCACTTTTTTCTGCAAAAAAAAAAATTAATTCAGTAAAGTGCGACTCTGACTAGCGCACGAAGGGTTCCGTACGAACACTAGATATGTAATTTAATACAAACTTCATCCTATATAATATATAGTTTTGGCATTTTTTTCGTTTTTGTGATCTTTTAGGTTTTTTTGTTTTGGCGGTTTTTGCGTTTTTTCAGTTTTGGCGATTTTTTTAAGTTTTGGCTCTTTTTTTAGTTTTAACACTTTATTTTCTTGTTTTGGCGATTTTTTTTATTTTTGGCGATTTTTTTCATTTTTGCGATTTTTTTTTATTTAAATTTTTTTTTAGTTCTGGCGACATTTTCGCGTTTTGACGATTTTTTTCGATTTTTGGCGTTTTTCTTCATTTTGGCGTTTTTTTTCATTTTGGCGATTTTTTCGAATTTCGCGATTTATTTTAGTATTAGAATTTTTTTTTTAATTTTGACGATTTTTTTGGTTTGGCAATTTTATAATTTTCGGTTTTTTTTTTTAGTTTTACCGTTTTTGAAAATTTGAAGTTTTTGACGATTTTTTAAAGTTTTGGCTCCTTTTTTTAGTTTTGACACTTTATTTTCATGTTTTGGCGATTTTTTTGGTTTTTGGCGTTTTTTCAATTTGGCGATTTTTTTATTTTTGGGGATTTTTTTCATTTTTGCGATTTTTTTTATTTAATTTTTTTTTAGTTTTGGCGACATTTTCGCGTTTTGGCGAATTTTTTCGATTTTTGGCATTTTTTTTCATTTTGGCGTTTTTTTAATTTTGGCGATTTTTTTCGTTTTGGCGATTTTTTTTTAATTTTTGGCGATATTTTTTTTTGGTTTGGCGATTTTATAATTTTCGGTTTTTTTAGTTTTACCGTTTTTGAAAATTTGTTTGTGTTTGTGTTTGCCTCTTACGGTTTCCAAGATATAGCAAATTGTCAAAATTACATAGTCAAATTTGCATTAACTGATGGACCACCCTTTAATTTTAATTTTTTTAAATTTTAGTATTAATTGTTGTAGTCTGTATAAAAATACACTAATTTTACAAATTTCAAGTTTCAATATACAATTGTATGTACATATATTACATATACATATATATATATTTAATATATATATATATATATATATATATATATATATATATATATATTTAATTTTTAATTCTCATGTATTTGTTGTTGTAGCGGCCAGGGTTCTACATACTGTGTCCAAATTTCAGGTCCGTAGCTCTTACGGTTCCTGAGAAAATACCGTGTGACGGACAAACGGACAGACGGACAGCGTAGCGAAAATAATAGTGTTCCTTTTCACCTTTGGTGTACGGAACCCTAAAAACGGCGAAAAATCGACTTAATCTACTTATTGCGTATAACTTTTGACTTAATTGTGCTTTTGATACCAAATTTATTTTTTTAATGTTACAAATTTTGTTCTTAATTCATAATAAGTTTCCTTTTCTAAATCGAACAGGATTTGTCTCCTCCATTAGCAGAACAGTGGACCAAGATTGGTAAAAAGCCAAAATTTTAATTTTTTTTCTCGAATATTTGATTAACTGTAAGCGTCTTATGTAGCAGACTTATTTTCAGGTCCTGAATAGAAAAAAAAAATCCACTTGCGAAAGATCTCTTTTATCAGATCAAAAAGATCAGCTTGGCATCAGTTTCAATTTTTGATTAACCCAAGGTTGCCCACTTTAGGGTTCTGTGGCTCCGCCCATTTGCAAGGTATATAGTCCAGATTCCAGATGTAAGCTCTGTAACACCTCCTCAAATTTTGCAATGAAATTTCATAACAACCGGACGGCCCGTTTGGAATCAGCAGAATTATTTCCATTTTTGTTTAACAAAATCCACCACCACCCACTGTATATCGGGTACTTTAGGCCTCACTAGCCACCAGAAGGCGCCTAAGGCGTCGGATCAAGCTGAAAAATTAAGACCGCATTTATGACAGCAAACCTCATATTTTAGACAGCGCATATATTAATAATTAAAAAAAAAAATAATCCAATACAAGCTAAGACTAGTCTAATGCATATAGATATTTCCTAATTGTTAAGAACAATTTAAAAATGAACTTCAATAGCAATATATGTAACTAAATATATTTTCCATCCAAAAAGTTAAAGCATAGAGTGTTCATACTATTTTATTTATGTATATATATTATATTTATCTACAAAAAAAAAAAAAAAAATGCACCATCATCATCATCTGATTTGACTATAGGAAATGTTTTCAAACAAAAAAATGTACTCCACCTATTATAGATAAATCTATTTTAAATGCAAGAATATTTTTACATACAATTATAAACTTTAGAGTCACAATGTCTATCTATTACTTTTTAGTTACACTTTTGAAGCTAAAAAATTTAAAGTGAAAATGCTTTCTCTGGGTTGCAGAGTTTTTGTGATGCAGGACTCTTTTTATATATTTTGAAAAAGCAAAAACAGTAAAAGGTGTTAAGGCTCGTCAGACGAGTTATATGTTGGCAAGGTGACAAATAAATTGTGTTATAAGTTTTAATAATAGTAATTGATGAACAATAATAGCTAAGAGTTTAAAGCGATTTCTGTTGCAAAAACCTGAAACCCGACAAGTAGGAAATTAATATGGAGAAATTGCAAGACTGAACTATATTCAGTTTAGATTTTAAATATATAAGACTAAAGTTAATTTTAAAGAAACTTTTTGTTTTAAAATTGAACACTAATCATTATAATGGTTGCTTTTATATGATATCATTAATTTAAACTTCCACATAGAACAAACGAAAAAGACGGCGTATGTATATAGGTATGTATGTATATACTTTAGGCCGTTGAAAAAATGTATACGTGTACCAGCAAGAAAAAAAAACCATAAACTATTTTCCAAAATAAACATTTCAGCGCAAAGTCAATACAAGTAAAAACTGGCAACATTATTGCAAAGGTCAATAAAAAAAAAAGAGTACAAACTGTATTACCCGTAGCTTAAGCACATATGGAGAAAATTGTCTGTCGATCTGTCGGTCATTTCAACGTTCATGCGTTTCTTGTTGCTTTTGAAAAGTATAACAAAAATTGCTTTTTACAGTTCTCTTTGCATTTACTTAACTTTCAGCACTCTTCATGGCGATATAACATACGATGATGATGCTGACTTTTGCTCAGTGATGGGAAAGTTGGTACGATCGTACTTTTTTGATACTATTTGACATGAAAAAGTACCGTAGTACTCCCGCAACACATTTGATACTCTCACGGTATGCATATATTTTGCCAAGAATTAAAATTCTTTTTTGACAAATTGCACGAAACTTTATTACATAGTTAAGATATTTTAGAAAAATGTAATCCTTCCCTATTAAATATAAACGAAAATCTATTTGGCTCAATGATATTTTTTGTAGCACAGAAGTTGACCTATACATATGTAATCACGAACCATATTAAAACAACTGTTTTAAAGGCAATTGTAAAAATGTTGTGGTAAATTCTGTCAAGACCTGAGGGCAAAAGTGGATTTTTACAATGAAATTTTAAATTGGTTTAGTAAGTTTCCCCCTGAAAATGTTTTATCTGGTAAGACCAACAGCATTATACCACTTTTAATTACAATGTTTTTCAGCAAAAAGCATAATTTTGAAAATATTAACAAACAATATAAAGCATTGGCTGATATGGACGAACTGAAGCCATTAATAACAGAAAATATATGCAGCTTCTGGTCTACAGTGGCTAAAACTAAAAACGCGTCAGATGAATACATGTTTCCTGATAAATTGAGAGTAGCTTACGGAATTTGGTCTATACCTCACTCCTCTGTAAGCGTGGAAACGATTTTCTCTTACCAAAATCTCATCAAAACAAACAGAGGAACATGCTTTATGTTTCAGCAGTATCAAGTCTTATCCAGGCCAAAGATTTATTAAAGTCTAAAAACTTGTAACTTCAAAATTTTTACCTATGTACACACATACATATTTATATTTGCGGGTTGATTCGTTATAACCTAAAAGAGATCGTGATTGGCCAACATACCACCAGGAAACATACGATTCCGGAATGCGTGCTGGGCATCGTTGATCAACAATCAATCGGAATTTAAATTTGCAAGATCACATACGAGACAAAAAATACCATAGACTCGTACTAATAAGTACGACATCTTAAACTTTTGCCATAGTGTGTGATAGATTTAGCATTTCCTATGGAGATGCTTCTTGTTTGGTTACTGCCTTATTTATGGACATTGGCTTTAAAGAGTAAAATAGGGAACTAATCATTGTGGATAAACACAAGCTAGCTCATGAAGCGTTCTTCTCTGTTTGGTCCACAGTGTTTGGTGCCACTTGATGTAGATTTCTGCGTTATATACGCAACTTTTTTGCAAATGGAATATGTGAATTGTTTAAATTCATCGTATTTCAATTTGCTGAAAGATTTTTTGTAATGGAAGCTCAATTTTACCATCTCTAAATTTACAACAGTTTCTTCTTTACTAATTATGCACATCTTAGTTAATTTGCTTATTGTAATTGTTCTACTTAAGACAAACTTTTTTGGTTTGTTACTATCAAGTATACTTATTTTATTTAATTTTTTAGTTAATTTAATTATTATTCTTCGAACTCCATTTGCTTCTAGATTTTATGATTTGAACAGGCTAAAGTTCGTATCGCTTTGTGAGCGATTTAAGTTTTATTAACAAAAAATTATATAAAATTTACATATTTACAAAGAAATAAAAAAAGAACACAAAGCGTATACATTAAGAGGGGGTAAATTTTTTTCAAAAGTTTCATAGCAAAAACGTAGTCTGCTCGAAATTTTGAGAAAATTTTTCGATGAAACCATGGGTCTAAAATCAAACCCTATACCGCATCTCTCGACATGAAAATTTATTTCCTCTTCAAAAAAATTGTTTTAATTAAAACTCTTCCAATCCATTTTCGAATCATTATTATTTCTTCCACGGAAGTACTCCCTGCTTTTAATTTTTTCATGAGCTAGCTTGTGTTTATCCACAATGATTAGTTCCCTATTTTACTCTTTAAAGCCAATGTCCATAAATAAGGCAGTAACCAAACAAGAAGCATCTCTATCGGAAATGCTAAATCTATCACACACTATGGCAAAAGTTTAAGATGTCGTACTTATTAGTACGAGTCTATGGTATTTTTTGTCTCGTATGTGATCTTGCAAATTTAAATTCCGATTGATTGTTAATCAACGATGCTCAGCACGCATTCCGGAATCGTATGTTTCCTGGTGGTATGTTGGCCAATCACGAACTGTTCAAATCATAAAATAAAAAAAAAAATAATAATTTTTGGTACTCTCGGCACCAAAAAAATACTCGAAAAAAATTTTTTGATACCGAAATGCAAATCTCATTTCCCATCACTGCTTTTGCTGCATTAGGATCATGATGATGGCGATCGTGAAAATTCATGCGTTACCAAATATGGATGATCTATGCTTAAGAACCATATGGGTTTTATATTTTCATTTAAGTTTAGATTAACTGATGTTTAAATTTCTTTGCGCAAACACATTTGTTCGAACAATTGTAACAGCTATGCATGAAACTGTTGCATTTGTAACTAAATAATTTTCAAATTTATGTTTATTGAAGTATTGTAGATTATATGCTTGAATAGCTGAAAGTTAAAAGGCTTTAAAAAGACGAGTACACATTCAAGCTATTTCATTTGAAGCAGCAAAACTTTCAATGTAATGCTAGGAACACAATTGGGACGAACGACGAATTTTTCGGTGCGAACTTTCGTCATAAAAAATAAAACACATTTGTTCATATGAAAATGAACACAAAACACCGCCGTAGAACGAAATTCGTCGTGCGTGACGAACTCTGAGATAGATTTATTTCTATTTTGTACGCCGACGAACGACGAAAAAAACCATTTTCTCTCACTCTATTTACATCAATGCTGCCCACAGAGAGAAAACCGAGAGAAATGTATAAGCGAATGTGCATTCATTTGTACAAAAAGCCGATTGATGTTCGGCACTCTCGCGCTTCTCTGGCCAGCAGTGATTTACATGCACAATAAACAGTGTGACCAGATTTTAAAATAAAATTAAGGTAAATTACGTATGTCTTTAATATATTTTTAGAGAATAAATAAATTTGGATTAAAAAAGGCTAAAAAAGCTAAATCCGTTTTTAAAAAAGCTAAAAAAAAGAAGCTAAGAGCTCAATAAAAATTTTAAAGCTAAATCCAGAAGAAATAAGGGGCTGTCCATATATTACGTAACGCTCTAGGGGGGAGCGGGGGGTTCGAGTTTTGTTACGATTTGTTATGGTGGGGGGGAGGGAGTCTTTGAAAATGTTACGTAACAGAAAAAATTACTAATTTTATACAAAACTACGTATGTTTTTTTCATTTCTTTATTTAATTGATCATACGTGTTATATATATATATATTATGTACGAGTGACTATGTATATTACATACATCTGCCGAATGTCAACTTTTGATATTCGAGAATTTGAATTCGAATTTTTAAAACGATATCCGCGAATACGAATATCTATTGTATGTGAAATTTATGAACATTTAATTGGAGGTCTATTTTATTCTGCAAAATTAAATAAAAAAAATGTGTATGGAAAAGAACTTCATAATTCTGTCCGCGTACATTAAAGTTTATGAAAACTATCCAAAAATTTAAATAACATTTTAAAATTATACAAAGTTTTTATAATAAATTAAATAAATTGTAGTCAAACTGAACATACATGGTTCTGCATTCCATTCTTTATGCATTTACATTTTTAAATATTCTTAATAATTATAAGCAAGTACATAAAAACTTCTTTTTTTTTAACTGTAGAATATATTAACATTAAATCCACCAAATACATAGAAGGAAATGGTATTTGCAGAAGTTTAGGAAAAGGTTTCTTGCAATTCTCATAGACAAAAAACCTAGCAAAAAAGTTTGCCTACTAGAGTGCAAAAAATTGTATGTACTCTCCAGTCGTGAGTACTTACAATTTGACTGAATAAGCCATTATTTTTGTATGAGAAGTTCAAAAAGTATGCGGTACCCTATACTTTTTGCCTACAAATATCCAAAAGTTAATATAGGGTGTTTTTTGAGGGGTATAGAACTTCGAATTGAAATAAAACACAAGAAAATCGTTTTAATGTCCATCAATTTGGCTTTATTGGAAGGATAATTTTATGCCATTAATGTTTAAATATGATTTCGGGCATGTGGCCGCCGCGGCTGGCTCGAATAAAGCCAATTCTACAGGTCCAATTTTCAACCACTTTTTCGAGCATATGGGGCCGTATGTTGGCAATAACGCCACGAATGTTGGCTTCCAAGTCCCCTAACGTTTCTGGTTTGTTGGCGTAGACGAGCGACTTCACATATCCCCAAAGAAAATAATCCAATGGTGTCAAATCACACGATCTTGGTGGCCAATTGACAGGTCCATTCCGCGAAATTATGCGCTCATCGAATGTTTCCTTCAATAAATCGATTGTGACGTGCGCTGTGTGGCATGTAGCGCCGTCTTGTTGGAACCACAACTCATCCACATTCATGCCATCCAATTCGGGAACAAAATAGTCGGTTAGTCGGCTCCAATTGCTGTGCACGGTGGCGAATCGATTCATTCGGGTCCTCTTCAACACTTTGCTCTACAGCGGCAATTGTTTCTTCGGTGCGCACTGTTTGACGTCTCTGCGGATGCGTATTATCACATAGAGTAAACGTAGTGCGAAAACGATCCATGGTTAACCGAATTAATTGCTCTGATGGACGATTATGTCGACCATAAAATGGACGGAGCTTGCGGTAAACTTCGCGAACTGAACCATTATTTTCGAAATAAATTTGCACGATTTGCAAGCGTTGTTCTTTTGTCAACCTGTTCATGATGAAATGGCAAACCAAACTAAATATTAATCACTTGACAGCTGACAAAATGGCCGCCAGTTAAAAAAGTGATGCCAACTTAAAGTTCTATACCTCAATAAAAAACACCCTTTAGATTACTGATTGCCTAAAAGTATTCAAAATATAATGGGTTATTTTATGCTCACAAAAATGCAAAATTTAATAAAATAGCCAAAAATTATAAACAAATAGAATTTTGTAACATAATTATAAAATTTGAACCTTTTTTGGGATTGTTAAAAATCATAATTTTACGAAGCAAATATATGAATACGTATATTGAAGAGTATGCGAAAATGCTTAGATTTTGTAATAAATATTGTAGTAAACCAAAGTTATTTTATTGTTTTCGAAGATAACTTTCACGATCAATAAATATTTTTTAGATAGATTTCAGGATTAACTAGGAAGTACTACAATAAGTACCTTCATGTAATGATATAAATAAGTTGTTATTTTATTCATTACAAGACAGTCATTATTATACACATTACTTTGTAAGCCATTAAAAGAGTACTACCCATTACAAAATCTTCAAATTTTTTTTGCTGGGAAGTGTCCTTTCAAAAAATATATTCTTCTATATATGTACATGACAATATCAAATTATTAAGTTTTAAATTTATTAAATAAATAAAAGTCTATTTTAAAATTTCATAAGAATTAAGAAAAGCATGTGTGCAAAGCACGGTATGTGCTTCTTTTTTCAAAGGCCAGTTCTATTGCTTTGCGAATCGGACCAAATATCAGTTATGAAAGTAATATTTTTCCATTGTGTGTAATTTAGTTTTCAATGTTCCTGACAAAACTTCATATTTTTTATCAACCCAACGAGTCACAGTAGCTCTACTTGGAACTTTACAATGCGGTGATATAACTTTCACTGGGTGTCTAAAACCTTCTGTAACAGTAATTTTAAGCCATATATATTATTGATTTTTACACCAAATATGGACAAAGAACTTACATTGCTGATTATTACCAATACCAAGAAAATTTTGAGAAATTTTTCGCAATAAAAAATGTTTTAAAAGTCATTCTACATTAAATGAGTTGCAAGCATCAATATCTACAAAAAGTCGTATTTTCGATACATAAATAAAAACATCGATGTATCGATTAACATCGTATGATACGATACATCGGCATTTATTCGATTTATCAAAACCAAAACATCGATGTTTACGATGCATCGCTTAACATCGAGCAGCTCTAGTGTTAGTGGAAACTTGCATAAATAGTAGAGTTGTGCCATTTAGGGCGACTTTTTGGGTACGAGATTAAGATTAGTTTATTTCTATAATTAGCTAATCCGAAAATTAACTTAATCTCAAATTAATTAGTTTGATATTTTTGAGTGGTAGTTTAAATTTCTTATTATTTGTAGTATTACCATACTGAGGAACAAAATAGTGGCAACATTTTCTGTGTAAAAGTCATACATGTTATCAACACACTTTGATTTTTTGTGGAAAGAAGAAGAAACTGCCATGTTTTATTATTTACAAGTAAAATATTGCGCGTGTTAAAGGAAATAGATAAATAATATAAAATATATATATTTATTTATGTGTTTTTAAATTATTTTATAATATAATTTTTACAAATAGTTATAAGTTTCACAAGTGTATGTTGTCAATGTTAATGTATGATTAAACCACCACGATTGCCCGCTTAAACTAGCAAGTAAACCATATAATCGACTATCCAAAAATCACAAATGAAGATTAAGGTTAATTTAATCTCTAATCTTGAACTCAAAAAGCCGCCCTTAGTTCATTTCAGTGACCGGTCCTTTTAGTTCATTATTTATATTTCATTTAGTTCAATCGCTCTTTTTAGTTCAATGAACTAGTTATGTAGGTCTTTTTAATTCAATAATTTTACATCTCCATGCATATGTATGTATGTATGTTGTGGTTTTTGACAATATTAAAAACACAGATATGTGATTAAAAAACTTTACGAAAACTAAAATTAATTAATGAATAAATTTGCTTTATAAAGGGCTTATAAAACAAATTTAATGTGAAAATCTTTTTTAAAAATTTCATACAAAATCCAAATTATTTTTGCGATGAACAAAAACTAAATATACATACATATATGCATACATATGGATGAGTATAGAAGCAAAGCACACAAACAGAAAGAAGTAAAGCAAAACGTTTTGAAAACATTTAGTTGATAGATAGCCTCTGTGTTAGTTCATTTTGTGTATTAGTTCTCAGTTCAAAAAATGAACTAGTTCAAAAATTGAACTAGTGAGAGTAAAACAATTGAACTAGTTCACTTAATTCAAAATACTGAATCGTTCATTTAAACTAGTTCGTTCATGAACTACACAAGACTAATAAATAGACGTATTTTCATAATTTTATTTTAATTGTTATTTTAATTTTTTTATGCAACAGAACTTAAAAAAAAAAATTTGAAAACAACAGTGAAATGTGTTTAGGAACTAGATTGTGTGCCCCTCTTATTTTAAGGCAAATGTGTATTGAAAATGAAATGTTGTAGAAGGGACAAAAATTAAGAAAAGGAAAATTGCATATCTTTGGTAATTGATGATGTCAATGATATCCCAACAATGTGTATGTTTAAAGCGGGTTAAAAATGTTCTCTTTTAGAAAATGAAATATAATTCACCATGGCAACCTTTACTGATCCAAGATATAATTTTTTTGTTTCACGCACATTTTAGATTGATTTGAAGATGGCCAAACGGAGTCATCTTTAAGCTCTCTTTCGTCTTTATGTTTGAAATACTGCTCAGTCATCAATACGGAGAACTATAGCAGAATATTTGGCAAATAACGCATAGCAAAAAAACATATTATTACAAACTAATATTTGTGTGCAATTCATTTAAATTTCATTTTGGATTTATGAATTTCTTTATATATATTTTTTAATGAATACGAATATCTAGAAACGGCCGAATGTTTTGGAATTTCAATACACATCACTAATACATACTATAGCATTGCACAGATGCATCTGTTTGCACCAGTTTTGCGTGTTTTTTGGTTCTTGTATGAAAAAATATGTTATTTAGCGTTTCTTTTACTAGTTGTAAATGTTGATTTTTAAAGCAGTTATTTTATGGTTGTGCAATGACCAAATGAGAAAAACACGTTTGTATGCATTTGTTTTTCTATAACAAATAAGATACATAAAACTGGTTTTAACATAAGTACCACATAGTGTGTTGAAAAAAAAAATCCATGGTTTATGAATGAATGAATGAAAGTAAAATTTCACATACACATGTAAGTAAATGATATATGTACATGAAACACATGCATTTGTAATTACTCTCAGAGCAAAATTGTCTATTTATCTCTCTATACTTTGGCTGCGCCACAAAATAACATAACGAACGTCCGCACATACATACATCTGCACATCATGTATTTGTTTCAATAGTGGTTTTTTCATATATTTGTATTACAATATGTATTTTTGGGCAAAAACAGATCAAACAGTTGCTCAGCAGCAATACAATAAGCAATTGTTATTTGTTTTAATTGTATTTTAATTTGGAAAAGCACGCACACACAATAACTCTTATACTAGTTCTGTCGCTCACACTACAATTATATGGTACATACCATGGTATATTTGTTTTGGCTATACAAACGAGTATACAAATGCAACCCTATAATACATACATACAGTTTAGGCATAAGCTCTCTATAAAACCATAATTTTTGGAGTTTTTGGACACTTGGGAAGAAATTTAAAAAATAATTTCGCCAATATATGGAGTACGTCCATATGTAAGCTTATTTAAGTTTTGTCTACGCACTGTGCTGGTCTAACAAATGAATTTAAAACAATGAATTAAATTTAATTTTTTTTAATAAAAACTTTAAACTGTTTAATTTATTTTTTATCTCATTGTTACGTTATTCCTGGGGTGGGAGGGGGGGGGGGGGGGTTCACAGTTTTGTTACGATCTGTTACTAGGGGGGAGGGGGGGTCAAAAATCGGGGAAAACAGCGTTACGTAATATATGGACAGCCCCTAAGCTAAATTTAGCCCAAAATTAGCTAATATGGTCACACTGACAATAACCAACTTTATCAATTATAAGAGCTGAGTTCGCTGAGTAAATTCGTCGTTATTGTGCTTCACACGACGAATTTACGCAGCGAATTCTTATCGACGAATTCGTCGATGTGGACAAAATTCGTCGTTCGTCCCAATTGTGTTCCTAGCATAAGACGGAAGATACAAGTCATAAGTTGAAATGAACTTGGTGCTATACAAAAAGACTTGTATATTTAACAGTACAAACTCTAAATAAGGGACACAATTCTTTTTTTCATAAAACATAATTCACTTTCTGAAAATAATATTTTTTTTATTTTTTGAAAAATCAGCTAATTTGGGAATAGAAGCTTTCTAAGCGAATGACGGGTTTCAGCTGTACATGACAACTATGTAAGTCGGAGGTGCAACCCCCAAAAAATGTTAACAAAAAGTAGAGCGACTGCTGCCAGAGCAACTACACCATCTATACATATTAGAGGGCTGCATAGGCAGTCCTGAAATATAAATTCGTCTTGTTAACAAACAATCAAAAGAAGTATTGTTGATGCGTGTATGCGTGTTATTTTTCATATTCACCCCTATTCTGCGTTTCGATTCGAATCGAAAGTTTCTCCGTTTGGCAACTTTGGTATTCTGCGTTCCCTTCTTCGATTTCTCTTTCGATTCTATGTATTCTGCATTTCGATCGTAACAACGTTCTTGTAAGTTGCTATATTAGTGGCGGAGCGTTTTCAATTTTTGTTTGTTTAGGTTCAAAAAGTGATTCACTAAATAATAATGCAAGCAAGGTTTAATTAATAAACTACAACCTTTGTTTTGTTTTTCTGTACTGAAATGCGATTTTTATTAAATTTATTACAGGTAGAACAGCATAAAAAGTTGGCATACATATTTAATGGCAACGAAAAACGATATTGTCTACGGATTTAATTAAATTTAAACAAATAAACTTTATTTTTGTGTTACAATTATGTGTAAAAAATTTAAATATCACCTCCGGCGCGACAGGATTCTTCACACTGGAAAAGTTTGGCCACAAATACCTCTTGCTTATCTCGTTTTTTTTAAATCCCTGTACTTAAATTTGCTAAAATTTATTTAATAAATATTTTCACAATATATATAATTATTATTTGTTTCAATGTTAAATCACCGTTTTTTGCACTAAATTTAAGTTTTAGCTAAAAATTTTGCAAAATTGCTTAATTTTTCTGTTGCTATTTCACCCGTTTCATAGCAAAGCAGCAGGTTTAAACATACTCGTCTCTTCTTCTTTTTCTTTCGATTCAGTTTTTTTTGGCAGAATACCTCTTTTCGATCCGTGCGTAACTGAATGCGGGAACGTAATCGAAACGCAGAATAGGGGTGATTGTCCGTTTGAGTGTTTTTAAGGATAGTTTTTTAAAGCAAGCGCACACAATTAATGTCAATGTCGCAGTCGTAAAGCAGCTCTGGGTTGAGGAACATCTCTTGCGTCATTATATAAGTAATAGGCGAACATGTTTTTTGTAATCCCTTTTACTCCGGCACCACTAAACCGATTTTAAAAAGATTTATATGGTTTTAAAGTATTTTCTGCACAGATGTGCAGAATCTATATTTTATTGAAATCGGTTTAGTATTTTGGGAGCTATAAGCGTTTAAAGTTGCTACTACTACATGCACACATATTATACACGCATTTATTAGCTTACAAGTAAAAAAAGAAAGAAAACATGAGTGTGTGTATGTGTGTGGGTATCTCTTGATCTAACAATTTCTTTCTCTTATTTGTTGTTGTATGAAAGCCATAAGACTTAAAGGAAGAGAATTGAATAAAGTGAATTAGCTTGGTTGAAGGGATTTTGTTATGTTTTTGTTTAATTTCATGTATTATTTAATTATGCTTGCATATGTATGTAAGTTTGTATGTGGCTGTGTTTTAATGAATTTTTTTATGACGTTTAGATACCTAGGTACATTTTCTTTGAATCTTAAATTATTTACATTTTGATTCTAGAATACGGACGAGTGTATCGTCCGTTTGGTATATCTAGTCGTAATTATTTCTTAAGTGCGGTCAGGCTTGTTTGTGTTGTTTGGCCTTCGAGAGTTTTTCGTCTCGCTCGCACTGGTTGACTGATCTGCCACGGATAGCCGTATAATCTTGCGGTTTTTTGTGGAATTTCTTTAACAACCACGTTGCTACTTCCTATGTGAAGGCATAGGTCGTGTACAGTCAGGCACAAAAACTTTTAAAATACTGTTAATACCATCTTGGGCATATGGTCTAGTTACTCCGCCCATACTTGTGCAACACCATATTATACAAATTTACTTTGTATAATATGTACTAAATAAATAAATAAATAAATAAATAATGTCAATGAATGTGTTCGTTTGTATGTGAGCAGAAAAATAAAAGAGCACACATACACACAACGTGTTTGTGTATGCACATGCATGACGTTTGTATACGCGCCCATGCGTAGAAGAATCCAGAATTACAAATTCTTTCGTCAAGAAGTATTTTCTTCTTTACTCCTATACATGCAATAACTGAAACAAGTGTCTTGCAAACAGTGTTGCTTAGCGACTGCGTTTGAAAAATCTCTCATTTATTTATTTATTTGATTTAAGTCTATGGAAAAATTTCCTTACAGACTGTTTAAATAAATCGAATTGATGACTCATCCTCAGTGCAGTCCTCACTGGGCAGCCAATGACTTGTTAAAGGTAAACTGTGCGTAGTCAATGATTTACGAGCGCAGAAGAAGCAGTTGAAGCGTTTAAAAAGCATGTTGTGGAGGTGTTTCACGAGGAATGGAAAAACTGCTATGACAATTGGTTTGAACGAATGCAAAAGTGTATTGATCACCAACGGGAATATTTCGAAAAACAAATAAGCCATTTTCAGATGGGTTTCCTTCTCTACTATGTGAAAGATTTGTATTTTTGAGATCTTCACGAAATCCCCAAGTTCTTATTCCCAGGATCTCTAGATTAACTTTTGAGAGATCTTTTGTAGTAAGAATTGCTCGCTGCTGGAACTGCTTGCCTCTTGAACTTCGTATTTTTTCGCATACAAATAACGTTTTTCGGCTTAAACTTACGTCATACCTAGCTGGTTCGCTTTGATTGACTAGAAAATTTTCAATTGATGCTAACTCTCTTTGTTCTTTAGTACATAACCCACTCTGGTTGATTAAAGAGTAATTTTTTTCTTAAGGCTTCTTTGATGCTACATTTTTTATCTTAATATTAAATTGCTATTGATTTTTGGATCATGTTTCTAATAATTTGTTTCTTTTCTTTTGATAATAACAATATCTTTTTTTGCTGGCGAGCCATATCAGTCTGTAAATCTCAAATTTATTTAAGAATATATTTTATATTGTAATTTAATTATAATGATCTCGGGTATTTAAGTACCATATGTAATACTTAGAATTTTGGCCTTTTAGGCTTGTATTGCATTTGTTGAATAAATAAATAAATAAATAAAAATTTTTGTTATTATTCGCTATTCCCGAAAAATAAGTAGTGGGTCTCGTAGACATTTATTTTTTAATTAAAGTACACGGAAAACTTTTTTTTTCAGTTTTTGGATATTTTTTTTAGTTTTTGCGTTTTTTCGGTTTTGGAAATTTTTTAGTTTCGGCTTTTTCCGTTTTTGGAGATTTTTTTGGATTTTGGAGATTTATTTTGGATTTAGTGGATTTTTTTCTTTTGGCAATTTTTTTTTTCGTTTTGACGATTTTCTTAGATATTTTGCCGATTTCTTTCGTTTTTAGCAATTTTTATTTTATTTTGGGATTTCTTAGTATTATCGGTTTTGAAGATTGCAAGAGTTTGCCTGTTACAGTTTCTAAAATGCAGCAAGGTATCAAGATTACATAGTAAAAATTATATTAACTGATAGAATACCCTTTAATTTTGATTTTTTAAATTTAAGTGTTAATTGTTGCAGCCTGCATAAAAATACAATACCTTTGAAAATTTCAAGTGTCTATATATCGAGTCATTCGGAACATTTTTTGGACCTCATTTCTTTGTGAAAATCTACTATTTACAATCATAAATAAGCGATTTTTGCCCAAAAAATCAAGTTCGAAAATTATGTCGCTTAAGCTTTTTGGCGGTTATGACGCCATTAGGATTTCAACAACTTTCGTTGCTCGCTTTAGAAAACCTTTTAATTTAAATTTTTTTTTGTTACATATTTGTTGTTGTGGCGTCCCAAGTTCTATATATGTTGTTAAAATTTCAGGTCTGTAGCTCTTATAGTTCTCTAGAGGACAGCCTGTGACAGACAGACGGATATCGTAACGAAAACAATGGGTTTGCTTTTCACCGTTAGTGTACGGAAGCCTAAAAATAGGCAACATTTTATGATCACCTACAATATCCTACATGAAAATTAAGAGTTAAATGTTTTTATTTTGTTCTTCTACAAATGTAAGTAATCATATTTCGTAGCTATCTGCTCAATAATCCAATATTTCGAGAGGCAAGCGGTTAACATGTTACAAGCAAATTAAAAATATCCCACTCTTCGCAGAATTCCTTAAATGCAAAAAGAGGAGAAAAATAAAAATTAAGGAATTTAACTATAATACTTCATCCATAAAACATTCAGCCAACAAATAATAATCATTATATCATCTTTATTACGAGCTTCTTCCTTTAAAAAACCTTTTACTGTTTTCTCAGTATTTTATTGAAGATTTCAAGTTTGAGTTAAAATTTTTGTTTAAACTCCCTATTTAAGTCATTAAATTGTTAAATATTATGGGTGTTGGAATAGACACGTTTACTGATGATTCTGCTGCTGTTTCGTTTCTTAATTTTTGTTGTTGTTTCTGTTGCTGGTTTTTTTCATGAAGCTTAAAGCGCTGTTATCTGAAGTGGTGATGATGCTACTGTTTTTGTTTTGGTTAAGAACTTTGGCTTTTAGAATTACTATGCTTCATAATCAAAAGAGTGCTTCATAAAATATAGAAACCATAAAATAAAATAAAAACAAATGAATTTAAAGTTTATAAAAATGTGCAAATTGCAAAGGATATCCCAATACAGTTATGTGCATTCTGTAAAATGAGGGGGACCACATCAGACCAAATAGATTTTAATTCAAATATAGGGTATTTCAAAAGAGAGTTTATATTTACTATACCGATGAATAAATAAGTGAGATTTTTAGCGAAACGGTGCTTATTACCTAACAACACAATTTAAAAACTTGCTTCTTAAACAAATACTCGTAAAATCGGCTAAATGAAGCCCCCTACCTTAGCGACAGACAGTCATTTAATGGAATAGTAAAATTTCTTGACGAATATTTCATTTATAAAGCATTCTGAAAGTCGGATTTCTGGCGATAATCATACAAAAAAAATAATATATAGGTATTAATTGCCACCTTTTGTGGATATAAATTTTCTTCAGAGGAGTCAAAACCCTGACTCGCATTTTACGGCTTTAATTCTTACACAAATTTTATAGGGATACAGCCATATATATTTTTGTGAAATGCAGTGTAATCATGATCAAAACACATTCAGAGCACTTCAGCACTTTCTAATTGAAAGGTTGGGATCGTAATGAAGACACTGATTAAACTTTTCCATGTTTCTATCGTTCTTAGTGATTAATCTTATTCCTGGGCTCTTCAAACTTTTTGATACATTTTCAAAAAAAAAAGTGTGTTTGCCTATTACACTATGGAATATTTTTGGGATTATTGTCTGGGGGGTGAGAAATTCCAAGTCAGGGTGATGGTACTAGGTCAGTATAGTAAAACCCTCAAAGGGTTTGGCGTTCGTATGTGTCAGTTTTTTTTATGACCTTTTAAATTTTTTCCTTATCTTGATGTTTTTTCGCTTAGTTGTAACATTTTGGCAAAAACGTAGTTTAACATAACTCGAGAACCACTTGTCCGATTTTGATGAAACAAACTCAAAAAAATTTAGAATTACAATTTCTTTAATCCGTTCATATAACGTTTTTCTTTATAATCAACAGTTTTGCCGGTAAAAATAAATTTGTGGAGGCAAAAAAATATTTTTTTGCCGAAAAATTAATTTTTTTTTTAAATTCATAAAAAATACAAAACGGAAAAAAGGATCAAGTGTTATTAATTTCGTGTAAAGTCACATAACCTATAAACAAAATGCGACATAGATCATAGAAATCGATTAACGCGTTCTGCTTTTATTTACAATTAAGTGAAGGTATCCCATTTTGACAAGAATATTGATATTTGTTTTTTTTTTCAAAAAAGTGTCATTTATCGCCTTTTTTATAAATTTTCCCCAATAACTCCAGACTTCTGGCCATAAACTACAAAAAAAATTAAGTAAACATTTTTCTAATTTTTTATTTTTATTTTATTTATTTATTTTTATTTATTTTAATAAATATTGCCTAGACTTTTTCGATGGTGGTTGTTCGGTACTAGTGGCATCGCATTCATCGCTATCATCAGTTTCTGAACCACACATAATGTCAATTTGTGACTCCACTGTTGGCCTTTCTGCATCTTCTGAAAATTCTTTATCATCAAGATCATCCTTGTCTTGTCACACAAGCTTACTCCACCAGCAAATTTCCGCAATTATTGCACTCGGCGACTTTTTGCCTCTATATCTGTAAGTTTTTGTTTTATTAAAATGAGTTTGAAAAAATAAAAAATCAGTATTACCTCATTCCAAATGGCATAGCTACTTGATGATAGCGTTCACCTTGTTCATCAGATTCGGTAGCCAATTGTTTGCTGAAGTAGTCCAGATGATGATGTAAATAATGGATTTTCAAGGACATGTGGACACCAATTTCCGAGAATGCTCTTAACATCCTTGCGACAGAAACATCGTAGTTGTTAGAACGATGCTTTCCCAACAAGCCTTCCATTACCTCTTTGATTGCCTGCCATGCATTCAATTCAGCGTCAATCAAAATATTGTTGAATGCGTCACTTTTAATCAGCTTTCGTATATCTGGACCATTTAGTACGCCTGATTGGAAAAAATTAATTTGTTAAGATGGAAAATCATGGGAAATGAATGTGATATTATAACTTACCTTCTTTAATTTTACTTTCGCTGAGTCTCGGGTAAATTAGGCAATGGTGTTGCGGCACTTGCAACACCAACGTAATTATACGATTTTCTTATCCTTTTTGCGGCTCCTTTATTCGCACATGCATAGCAATTCAATGGATTGTGACCTTCGCCAGGATTAGTCCAAGTCATTGGGATACCGAATGGCATACTTTCACGTCTTCTATTTTTCCAATCCATTAGACGGTTGTAGCAGCTTTTACACTATATATTCAAACTTTTTGATACATTTTCAAAAAAAAAAGTGTGTTCGCCTATTATTTAAGTGGTGCAATCTTCCTATTTCGGAAAATCTTTGAAGAGCTTTGAAAATTCAAGATCACAAAAAGGAATCGAGTGCAAGCAAGTGCTTTAAAATTAGTTTGATCATCATTACACTGCATTAAAAAAAACTTATGTACCCTGGAGACGATAAAATAAACTCATCAATCACACAAATCAAAAAGGTTAGATTTTTTTATTTGACGGCTCGTCGGATCGTCTCTAACTTTGAGTAACAAATGACATCATTTTTTTTTTGAATTTTTGAGCGGAGAAACCAAACTTCATATTGCCTTTTATTGCACGTTGCCATAAAGTTTAATCTCAATTCACTTAAAAGATTTTCATGAGTAAACGTATACCTTTTTTATTCGAAAATTATGTTGGTTAAGCTTTTTTTTTGGAGGTTAGGACACGATAAAATGGAACATGGTATTACACTTATGAACAAGTTGTCGCGTTCGTGTTTTATATTAATATTACATAAGCACAAAAGCTGCTCAACTAAAATTGTCGTGCGTGAATCAGTGATTGGCTTTGAATCATGCTTTCGCTATTTATACTGACTCATAAAATTTTAAATATAAGTGAATAGACATCATTTAAAATAAACTACTCTGATTTACACACACTCACAATAATATTGATTTATAAGTTTAGGTTGCAATAAATATGAATGCGACCTCGACATCATACTCATATCACACTCACACTCATAAATTACCTCAGTTTGATTTATAATTGCAGAAAAATACATACTTATACTACTTACATTGATTCAGCTCATTCAATTCATCCATATGGTACAACTACAACAGTAAAAAGTGTATAAAAACACATTTTTAGCCTCATAATGAGCAAACACATAACCTCATAATGATTATTTTAATGTTCGTATACGAAGTTGACTTTGCCATGCAAAATAAGTATTGCATGGTCTATTAACATTGAGTTCAGGAGAGTCCAAATCAACAACGTCATAAATCTTGCTAAGTATGAGTTCGTTGCGTACTTCAAACTTTCGAGTGAGTATGATTCATAGACAACATTTCAATAAGTATGAGTGCGCATAAGTACAAGAAATTATAAATCATGATTCAATCCTACTCACTTTTTCACTACTCATTGCGTTTCTATGGTGTGAATCCAGTTTTAAATTGCATTATGAGAAATAAACACGCGATGCAATAAAACTGGAATACGAAATCGATAGAAATTCACCATGCCCTTGACGATATTCAAAAACAATTTACATTACAAATCGACCGATTTTCATCACATAACTGATTAGCTCTGTTGAGAGACGCTCTGTATAGAAATGTGAAAATATTCGACGGAAATTCCATGCACATGACGAAAAAAAACCTGAGAAACTGTATGTTTCATGCAATTTTTCCTGACACCTGAAAATTGAAAGCGGATTCGAGCACATTGGCTGATTTAATTAAACTTGCATGAACCGTTCTACTCCTATTTTGTAGAATATTTGCCCAGTGTGATTATAAATGAAGTAAAATATCGGCAGATTGTTAGGAACATTAATAAAGATTAAAATCTACACACAGAAAAATTTCCACTTAAAATCTACTTGAACAAGGTTAATCTAATATTTTCGGTAACGAGTTTGCTTCACATGTGTTTCATGTTAATCTAACATGATTTACAGTAATTTCTTGTTGTAAAGAAAAGTCTTGTTGAAATAACTTTATTTAAATTTAATTTAACATTTACGTACTGTTAAAATCAAAATGAAGAATCATGTTGAATCAAAGTTATTTCAAGTTGGAACAACATGAATTTAATTTAATGTAGTAAAGGTGTTTTATTAATTATTTAGCTTACGTGTAGTTGACACCGACATCAGAAAAATGTTTGTTTGTATATTTGGCTTCCCCGGCCAAGATTTGAACTCGGAAATCATCACGTGGTAGTCAACGTACTTGCCACTGTAGCCACAACAACTTTAAATATTCTTTAGACACACACTAAATATGCACCACCATGAATACAATTTTAATTCAATATTATTTGATTGATCACTTAACTTACAATTTATTTGAAAAGTTTTAGTTTAAAAAAAATCAAAATTCTTTGACTTGAAAAATTTTAGTTAAAAAAAAAATACTTTGACCAACAGTATGCGAACCTGCGATCTTCCGACTGCAAGACTAGTACACTGCCTACCAGCCAGCAGCAGTTTGTCGGCTGTTTAGAAACATAAAAAAACAACTCACACAACTGAACACAAAAGTGTATTGCAACTATGAATAAAGCAAATAAGCATCAACACACTAAAACAACATATTATTTCCTGTAAATTTAATATGATTTGAATGAATTTGAATTAAACTTTTTGCATGGTGATTTTACATTGGTATTTTTTTCTGTGTGTAGTTTAGCTTGGAAAATTAATTCCATTGATCTAACGATTCTAAATAACTTTTGTAATATTATCTACTATGTATTATTTGAGGTAAAATAGAAATCTAAAATTACTTAAGCGAACCATGGCATGGACAAGGGTGCGTTAAAATTAGCTTCACCTACCTCTCTTTAAGAAAATATGCGATTCACCTGAAATCCTACACTGAAAAATAAATTTCGCAGTTTAAAAATAAATTTAAAAAAAATTACACCAAATACTTCAAAGCATTTACGAAAAAATTTTAAAAACTTTTTAAACAATGGTCTTCACATTGACAGTAATTTGCAAAAATTCCATGGCAAAACTAAAAATTATAAAACCATGAGCAACAAAAAATTAAAATGACAAAAAAAAAAGGAAAATTATACACACCTCAAATACGCATTGTATTTATGTATAGTTTTCTGAGGGCTAAAAATACCAAAAATGATTGCAGATCACACATAGCAACATGTCATTTAACATGTCAACAACAATTACTACTGTAATATTAGCCACTCACAAAACACACTTTCATCATCCACTGCTCGACTAAAATCCAACAAAACTTAAAGTGACACCAAAGTATGCGTTTAAGTGTGACTTGACGGCATAACAATCGTAGTCGTGGTCATTGCTGCTGCTGCTGCTGCTGCCTCTGCCATTGCGAATGTCAGCAACAAGAACAACAACGTCATCATGTTCATGATCATCATCATGCTCGTCATCGTTGTCATCATCATCCACTATGACAGTTGTCGGCCAAGTGTCGACAAGGCGCGACAAGGAAAAAACAAATTTTTTGTTCCACTAAAACCTTCACCACCAATGAATATGTTGTAAAAGTGGCCGCCGCTGCTTAAAGATATTGGTTTCATTCATTGCTAAGTGATGATGTGTAGTCGCAGTGGTACTTTGGAACATTATTAGCTGGACTAAGTGAGTGACTGAGTGACATGATATGCTTGCTACCCGTAAAAAGACAATTTTAAATGGCAACCATAAAATGTACTTATTTATGCGACTGTTTGTTTTTTATTTTTTTTTTTGTGCTTTTTTGCCTTCTCTCGCACAATTTACCTTTTCTTTTGACAAATCGTTAAAATTTCCCTATAAAAGTGTTAAATTTAATTTATTTTTTAGTGATTAAATGAAACTTTTATTTTATATATAAATAAATTAATTGAAATTAATTGTCGAACATTAATTTAGCGATTTTAGGAAAGGAAATTTCTGGTTTTTTTTTTATTTTTGTATTTAAAATAGTTTGCATGTTTCTTAGGGCTAATAAATCAGTCAAAGTTTAAACGCTGGTTTAGTTAAATTAAACTCAACAGGGGTAAATCAGTGAAACAAACATTATGTGTAGTTTAAAAAATAATATTGTGGCAGCACTAGAATAAATGTCAAAAAACAGCTGTTTTGCAGCATGCTATCAATTCTTTGCACAATCATAAGGGCAAAAAAGTAAAAAAATTTTAATTAAAGGTCGCCAAATTTTGCTGAAAAAGGAATTATATTTATGCCTGGCGAAGTAGAATAGTACAAAAGAACAATAGAGTGTAAGAAAATAGAACGAACAAGATCTGAAAAAAAATGTAAAGGCTTGGAAAAAAGTTGAGTGCTCTTTTAATGCAAAACATGTGGTCCGTAAGTAACAAAATCATATGATCTCTATTGGTAGCTTAAACTCCAATTGTATGCTTTTACAGATGGTTTAAATACTGTATTGATTTATAGGTTTGCTAGTTTAAACACATTTTAAACCAAAAATAGGGATTAATACCTAATTTACATTAAACATTTTTTTTTCATGAAATTAGTTGCATGAAAATTTTTTATTTGTGAATAGGAGGCCTGGAGAAGCAGCTCATATCAAAAAAGTAGCCAAAAATGCATCAGAGATTCATTATACGTCCTTTTCTATAAACCATTCTCTTTTACAGCGCTGCAATTAGCAAATAGAAAAAGTTGCGTGAAAAAAAATTCATGAAATTTCATGAAAAAATGCTTAATGTAAATCAGGTATAACTTGTACTGATTTATTAGCCCTTAGAGGGATAGAACTTTGAGATTACACAGAAAAAATATTCCTGCAATAAACAATCTTAATTGAAAATAAAACCAAATATCAGTTAAAAACGTGTTTAAGTCAATTAAACTTTTGCTGAAAAATAAAATATTTATGCAATTAAAGTTAATTGAAAATAAAACCAAAAATCAATAAAAAATTTATTTAAGTCAATTAAAACACTTGTTTAAAAATATTATTAATTACAAAGTTTAGTGACTAAAATACATTTTTTATTGATTTTTGGTTTTATTTTCAATTAAAGTGATTTATTGTAACAATATTTTATTTTTAAGCAAAAGTTTAATCGATTTAAATACGTTTTTAATTTATTTTTTTTTTTTATTTTCAGTTAAAATTGTCTATTGCAGGAATATTTTTTTGTGTGTAGTTTGATTTGTTATTTTATTACGAAGAGACTGATTGCAGATTGTGAAGGTATTTTTGATACTCAAATAGAAGCGTAGGGAAGATCGGACAGATCTTTTATATTCTCCAAAATTTAGGGATTTTTTCGTCATGTCGCATTATTTACGAAATAAATACAAACATGACGTTTTTTTTAATAATATTTTCTTTTTCAAAACTTTTCAAAAATGTTCTTTTCGTTAAAATCGCTTAAAAACATATTTCCAGAGTTGGTTGAAAAGACTGCAACAACAAAATCTGCCTAGTACTTTATTGCAATGAAAATTGAGAAATCAAACTTCCTACAAATTTTATTGCAATAAAATTTGACAAGCCAAACTTCCTTAAAAAAGCAGCTGTTAACTTGGCAACACCTGATACATGAATTCGCCTTGGTATATGCTTTTTTTAGAGGTATAGAACTTCGAATTGAAATAAAACACAAGAAAATCGTTTTAATGTCCATCAATTTGGCTTTATTGGAAGGATAATTTTATGCCATTAATGTATAAATATGATTTCGGGCATGTGGCCAATGCGGCTGGCTCGAATAAGGCCAATTCTACAGGTCCAATTTTCAACCACTTTTTCGAGCATATGGGGCCGTATGTCGGCAATAACGCCACGAATGTTGGCTTCCAAGTCCCCTAACGTTTCTGGTTTGTTGGCGTAGACGAGCGACTTCACATATCCCCAAAGAAAATAATCCAATGGTGTCAAATCACACGATCTTGGTGGCCAATCGACAGGTCCATTCCGCGAAATTATGCGCTCATCGAATGTTTCCTTCAATAAATCGATTGTGACGTACGCTGTGTGGCATGTAGCGCCGTCTTGTTGGAACCACAACTCATCCACATTCATGCCATCCAATTCGGGAACAAAATAGTCGGTTATCATGGCTCTATACCGGTCTCCATTAACGGTAACTGACTCTCCAGCATTATTTCGGAAGAAGTATGGCCCAATGACTCCACCAGCCCATAGAGCACACCAAGCAGTCAGTTTTTGTGGATGTAATGGCGTCTCAAGGGTTTCATGTGGATTCTCTTCACTCCAAATGCGGCAATTTTGCTTGTTGACGTAGCCATTCAACCAAAAATGAGCCTCATCACTGAACAAAATTTTGCGATGAAAATCAGCATCGAGATCAATCTCATTTTCGGCCCATACACCAAAATCACGACGCATTGCATGGTCTCGCGGCTTTAATTCTTGCACAAGCTGGATCTTGTAAGGTCGCAAGCCAAGATCTTTGCGCAAAATCTTCCATAAAGTTGATGGACAAAGCTCCAATTGCTGTGCACGGTGGCGAATCGATTCATTCGGGTCCTCTTCAACACTTTGCTCTACAGCGGCAATTGTTTCTTCGGTGCGCACTGTTCGACGTCTCTGCGGATGCGTATTATCACATAGAGTAAACGTAGTGCGAAAACGATCCATGGTTAACCGAATTAATTGCTCTGATGGACGATTATGTCGACCATAAAATGGACGGAGCTTGCGGTAAACTTCGCGAACTGAACCATTATTTTCGAAATAAATTTGCACGATTTGCAAGCGTTGTTCTTTTGTCATGATGAAATGGCAAACCAAACTAAATATTAATCACTTGACAGCTGACAAAATGGCCGCCAGTTAAAAAAGTGATGCCAACTTAAAGTTCTATACCTCAATAAAAAAACACCCATTATATTATTTTATAACTAATTTATTTTAGTGACAAAAATGAGTAGGGATTTTTGTAAGGGAAATTTTTTCAACGTGTAGGGAAAGTAGAATTTTTTTTAGCGTGTGTAGCAGTGATGGTAAATGTGGCACAATTGTGCCATTTTTGGCACTATTGGATGTTAGCTGGCACTCTCGCTCCTTTTCTGGCAATTTTTGTCTATTCCAGACATAACAACCAAAAAAGCTTAATACTCATATTTTTTAAAACTTCGTTTTTACGAAAATCGATTATTTGCGATCGTAACTAATCGATTTTTGTCAAAAAACGAAGCCCGAAAGTCATTTGTTTAAACTTTTTGGCGGTTATTTCTGGCATTAATTTGGCAACTTTTTTTATTCCAATAAAAAGTATTCTTTTATATTTATGTTATTGAAAACTTGCGGCCCTTTTCACAACGTGAAATTAAAAGCTAACAAGGATTGTAACGGCTAGTTTTGTATGAATAACTTGCAGTTAAATTTCATTTTAAGTCTTAATCATACGTTGTGAAAAGGGTCGATAGTAGGGTTTGTTCGCTTATGATGGGGAAAAGTAACGGTATTCAATAAATGTTTGTTACGAATTATTAAAAGAAATAACAGCTGATGTCGTAAACATTTTATAAATATCCTCAAAACATTGATTGTCTCGTCAAACTATTTTATATAGAGTGCTGGAACAATGGGAGTCCTCATAATATATCTTCTCATTGTTAAATGCTTAATCAAAATGCAATGATAAATTATAACAATAATCTATATATATATATATATATATATATATATATATATATATATATATATATATATATATATATATATATATATATATATATATATAATATATATATATATATATATAATAATATTATATAATAATATTAATGTCGAAACTATCTGATGATGTAAGAGTACATTTAATTTTGAGGAGGCTTTCTTTTTTATTTCATCATTTGTGTCTAAATTTTTTGAACAAATTATATATTGATGATACCTATGTTGATAATGTACATACATATTTATGTATGTAGTTCTAAATTCTCACCATCTTTAAACCGAAAACTTCAAGCATAAAACTGAAGAATTCAAAAACAAAATAGTATTTTTTCTTTTTTTGCCATATTGGAAAACTAAATATATCTTCAATATAGCTTCAGAAAAGGTTCTCAGTAGAGACATAAATATTACTGCTCCTTTTGTTACACAAATGTTTCCAAATTAAAGAAAACATACTGAAAAGTTAAAAGTGAATACAGATCTATATCACACTTTGAAAATTTATAAGATTCCTTGAATTGAGAGTGAGTTTGGGAAAGATACCGGAGACGTGAAAAATTATTTCAATATGCTGGCATAACATAGCCCCTTGCAGGCAAATTCGGTGAAGAAAATGGTTTTCGGTTATATGTTTAAAAGAACAAATAATTGTGCGGCCACCTGTCTTCTCTGTAACTATCCCACTGTCTTCTAGGCATTCATTGCTGAGTGTTACTTATCTTAAATTTTTTTTATATTTTGAAAATAGAGAAGGAGTAGTTCCTGATTAATTACCTCCAATTTATTATTTACTGGAGCGATGTATCCTTAAGAATCATGTGTTGTTTAATTATGTAAAAGATTAGCTGAGGCCACTAAACCGTGCATTGCGATCAACAATTTTATTTCCGACATATGTTTGTTTTATATATACATAAAAAGCCTATGTTTCTATTTTCATAAAAAACAGTTCAGCAGTCATTTTAGCATTCGGTTAGGTGACATTCGAGCGGACAGATAGACTGGAGGCGGAATGTAGGGTGAACAGCGTATTTAGGTTAAAATGATTTTATTCTTCTTTTCAGTACGTAAGCTATTGCTTTAACAGATCTCTTCTAAAATGATAATTCATATGTATATATATAGAAACTTTTACCTGTTCAGATCAGTTAGTTGTATTTCTTGTAAATTAGTAGAAAGTATTAACAAATTATACATACATAAATATACAATGTACATATTTGAGTAAACCACTAATTTTGGAACGTGGTTTTTGATATTCATGGAATTTTCTAGCTATACACAATAATATATCATTAAAGGACCATAGAATACTAAACGAACATCAAGTGCCAACATTTAAATTATATAAAAAGTGCTTTGGCACTATTAAAGTGATTTTAGCACTATTTAGAAACAAATTCGGCACGAAATCAAGATTTCCAATTCCCATCACTAATGTGTAGGTATTTTTTCGAGAAATCTACTGGCAACAATGGTGTAGAACAGTGATGGGAAATGAACTTTGCGTTTCGGTATCAAAAAAAAAAAAATTTCGAGTACTTTTTTGATCCCGACAGTACTAAAAATTATTATTTTATTATTAACAAAAGTTATATAAAATTAATTTACAAAGAAATAAAAAAGGAAGACAAAGCGTGTACATTAGAGCGGGTGGATTTTTTTTCAAAAATCATATAGCAAAAACACAATCTACACGAAATTTGGAGAAAATTCTCCCAAGATACCATAGGTCTAAAATCAAACCCTATACCCTATACCTCTCGACATGATACATGTATACGACTTTTTAATTTTTTTTTGCCATCCATCCAAATCGACCCGGCCTAATATTAATATGTGTGTACATACTTAGGCAAAGGTACAACAAGAAAAATATTTCATTCTCAAAGTCCACTTTTGCCCTCAGAACTTGACAGAATACAATACAAATTTTACAATTTTCTGTAAACTGATTTAAAACAGTTGTTTCAACATGTTTTGTGATTACATATGTCAAATATGGTTTTCGTTCATATTTAATTGTGAAGTGAAATTTGCAAAGAATATTTTGGAACATAAACACTTATCACTTTGCCAAAAAATGCAGTTTGATAAGTGCAAAGTGAAAAGTTGATAAGTTTTTTTGTGGAATAGGGCCCAGTTCTATAGCTTTGCAAATGGGACCAAATGTCAGTTGTCAAAGTAATATTTTCCATTGTGTGTAATTTAGTTTTCAATGTTCCTGACAAAGCGTCATAATTTTTATCAACCCAACGAGTCACAGTAGCTCTACTTGGAACTTTAAAATGCGGTGATATAACTTTCACTAGGTGTCTAAAACCTTCTGTACCAGTAATTTTAAGCCAAATATGTATATTATTGATTTTTACATCAAGTATGGAAAAGAACTTACATTGCTGATTATTACCATACAATACCAAGAAAATTTTGACAATTTTTCCACAATAAAAATATATATTTGTATACTGTAAAATAACACTGTTGCTTCGATGACGCTTTGTAAATTGACAAAAAAAAAAAAAAAAAAAAAAAAAACCTTTAGTATTGTGTTGTTACATCAAGCGATTTTAAAACAATTTTGGAATTTAAAGAACGTTTTAAAAGTCATTCTTGGTGGGGTTTTTTTATCACTACATTAAATTAATTTGCAAGCATCAAAATATACGAAATATCGTCTTTTCGATGTATCGATTAGCATTTATTCGATGTATCACAACCAACACATCGATGTTTACGATGCATCGATTAACGTCGAGCAGCTCTAGCACAATATCGATTAATTGTTGTCGATACAAATCGACCAGCTCTAATGAACATACATATCCCTCATTTACTTGAACAACGTCATAACTTCATTGGTGAAATTTTTGAGTCAATAACGCAGAATTAGCTCTCTTTTCTTTATTCATATTGTGCAAATATCTTGTTAATACAATTTTCTTTAGCATTTTTCTGTTAAACAAATTTTTTTTTGCAATTATGACGTTGTTAAATTTAATGAGCGGTGTGTATAATGGGTTAATTTGATTAAACGTGCATTATTTTGTAGCATACTTATGAGAGCGTACTCACTGATGCGTATTAGTGTCCTGCACAATACTATTTATAAGACCTTTCAAGACATGAGAGATTTTTTCAAATGCTTTACTACAGCGAAATATTCTAAAAGAATCGCTAAAGCCGCGTTTAGACTATTATACAAGTATTAATACTTTCATCACATTTTACGATACAGAAATCTAAATACATTCGTTGCGACTGTCAAAAAAATCTAACGTAAAATCACATATTGTGTTCAGACCATCACACTTCAAATCAAATGTGTAATACAAAACAGCTGTTCAATGAAAATGTCTGTGCTATTCATTTACTAGCGGCGGCAAAACGGTTTCATGCAGGCGGGGACGTGCCGACACTTGAAAAAATTCAGCAGTTAAAAATATTCTATGTAAATAAAAGAAAAAAATTTAAGAAAAGATATTACAAAAACGTTAAAAAATTACGTCAATGAAATATACTTCCATACGATTCACTTATTCAAAGTTTTGAGCCGATATAAATGTGACAAAACATTACATCAATGACGACACGCTATCGGCGGGGAAACAGCCGACTTGGAAATTTGGTTTGTGTGAAAATGCAACCCTGATCTAATGAAAAGTATAATCGTTTAGAAAATTTGCTAAAAACGAAAAAGTTTTATGGGATGTCAAAATTTTTATCGTATTATTTGCCACTTTGAGTACATTTTGCGTTCAGCTATCACACTTGCACGTATTATTTGAATTTTTGACAAGTATAAATACAAAGTATAATAGTCTGAACGCGGCTTAAGCAACACTGTTGGCAAGTAATTTTTTTCGGTGGTTTGTCTTGCCAACAGTGTTGTTTAGCGATTCTTTTAGAATATTTCGCTGTAGTAAAGCATTGGAAAAAATCTCTCATGTCTTGAAAAGTCTTATAAATACTCTTGTGCAGGACACTAATGCGTATACGCTAGGGTTTGCCAAAAACCGTGAAAATTAGAAAACCGCGGTTTCCGGTTTTAAGCTACTAAAACCAGTCGGTTTCGGTTCGGTTTCGTTTTTAAAAATATGCATGTATATATATAAGTAGGTATGTATGCTGGAAAGACAAATGATGATTTAAAAATAATCATCTCTATCGTGAAAAACAAATGGAATTTTTCTTCATGTGAAATTTTCATTCCCATCAAAGAGAAAAATGCTATTTTGAAGATCCCGCGAATGTAAAAAAGGGAAGAATTTTTGTAAAGCTTAAAAATTAATTGAAAATCGGATAAATTTAAGTTGAATAAAAAAATCACACACATTTTAGGTTATAAATGAAACTCATTTAACTTTAAAGTTGTACTCATGAAGATGCTTCTGTTGATTTAACTATTTTTTCATTAAGTATACCACCGTGGTACACCACCATGAAATTTACTGTCTGTGAACCAAAGAGATTCATACTCTATGAAAAAATGTGTTGTAAGGAATTATTGTCCTAAAAATAAATAATTATAACTTTCAATATATAATTCGAAGAAAAATATCGAAGTTATTCGATGTAATAATTCAGTTCGCCTGCAAAAATAAAGTAAACAAAACCAAGGGAAAAGTGAAAAAATTCACGTGAAGAATATTCTGCCTTATTCATGTTAACAAAGAACAAAAAAAGGGAAAATATTTTTGGGAAAAAATTTTCGAGGGAAAAAATTTTTACTATAGGGGTGATAGAGTTTCTCTGGTTTGTATTCAATTCAGGTACTTATATTAGAAAAGGAACATTTAGTAGTGAGTATGTGTATAAAAAGCTTAAGAATAAAAAATTTATATTTAATTATTCAAGTAATAAAATTTAAGAAACGTTCAAGCGTTCAATGTAGAGTCGTGTTTAAACGAAATCTTATTTTTGTGCAGAAGTTACCAGAAAACACTATTTCGCATTCAGTTGAAGAGGGGTTTATTGTGTTATTGGTTGGTTGGTTGGTTGTTTTGTACAAAGTACAAATTTTGTATAAAGTACAAATTCTTGTCGAAGAACGTTAAAATTATCGTCTTTTTGCTTTACATCTGCTAGAGCTTTTTTGATAACAAATTACAATTCTTCCTGCAAAGAATTGTTATAATCAGGGAAACGGCAAATATGCAATTGCATGTTTTTTCTTGTGTGAGGTATTAACGCGGAGATAAGATATTTATGCGTTTCAGATCTTTTAATCAATTTTGGCATCGATTTGTTAGTGCATATTTTTGCATATTTTACCCTTTAAAGCATGCTTTTGCATATTTCAGTCTTACACGCATATTTTTAGCATTTTTCGAATTTTGAGAGCATATTTGAAGCTTTTAGTGCATATTTTGATGCTGTATAGAATTTTTTATTTTAATATGCTACAAGCCATTTAGCTGTTGTTCAATTTATTTTTTTAACCAACTAAATGTCATTATCAATGATCAATACATATCGTTAACTTAATAAGAAAAGGCCCTAACTCATGTTTTTCATAGTTTACAGGAGGAAAACTAAATAAAAAAAGATGCAATATTGATACAAAATTTTTTTAAACGCAATATTATGTGCTTGTGTAAAGCGTTTTTAATAAAAATTGCGTTTAAAAAAATTTTGTATCAATATTGCATTTTTTTTATTTAGTTTTTTCCTCCTCCTGTAAACTATGAAAAACATGAGTTAGGGCCTTTTCGTATTAAGTTAACGATATAAATTATAAATTTTTATAATTTTTTGCGCCGTTATTACGGACGTTAGTTTCAATAAAAATTCGGTTTTGCTATTTGTGCCGGACTCTGCCCCGATTACATCAATAGACGTTGAAGGAATATTGCCAGTGTATAAAAGTTCATTAAGCTGTGGCAAGCAGCGGTTTTTAATTAAAAATATAGGTCAATATTTTATTGTTTATTTCAATGAAAATTATAAATAAAAAGCTTGTATTATTTGTCAAAAATATGGTTCCAAAGTTTTAATTCTAATATCGTAATCTCTTTTGAAGCTGAAGTTAAATTTTTACGGTCGTATACAATGAAAATTTTTTTGGTTTAGTCAAAGTTTGTATGATAATTTTGTTTTAGAGTACACTTCAAACCCAAATTATTTCTTTAATATGGAAGTTATTCTTCGTCAATATTTTTCTTGTTTGCTTTTTTTTAGTTTATTTTATTTTTGTCTTATTTTATAGGCAAATATTGATTATTTGTTGAATTAAAAATATATTTTCGTTTACAAATAGCCAATTCATGTTATTTTTAAGTGTATATTTTCAATTTTTTAGAGCATATTTTAGAGTTTTTAGTGCATATTGAAAGCGCACAAAACACTCTATTTAGAGCATATTTCTGGTTTCCCTGGTTATAATTTTATTAAAATTTTACAATTTTCTTACCTTTCATTGTTACAGAATGCTTAGTAATGTAAAGTATTTGCTGTATTTTTAAACAATATAATCATGTTAAAGTAAAACTTAAAAACCGACGGTTTTTTTGTCGGTTTCGGTTTTTATGGGCTAAAAACCGAACGGCAATCCCTAGTATACGCAATAAAAATATATTTGTTTAGTGCAATAGATATGGAAAAATAGAAATGTACGAATAAAACTTAATTTACTTAATTGAGTTTCATATTAAGATTTTTATTAGATTTTGGAACAGCGAAAAAAATTATAAATGGCAAGACTATTAAAAACATCGTAATAGAACGATCGATATAAAATCAGATATCTTTGCACGAATGAATAAATTGAAATGTTTGAAAGTAAATGTTTTATACCTTTTTTAATGGGGGCAAGCGATTCAGTAACTTATTTTGTTAATTTATTGTGTGCACAAATATGCAATATTCATTAGAGTGGTTCGATTTTCGACTTTTTTCGAAATCAATGCTCTACCACACCATAACCTCTGGAGGACATATAATAGAGCCCACACAACCATAGAAACAGTAATATTAGCGAAATTTCACTTTTCGCCAGAGCCTCAAAGTTTTTCAAAAATGTCCAATAGGCAAAATTTCGATGATTTTAATGTCACGTTTTCTGAATGGGCAAGCGATATACAATATTAAAACAAGTATAAAACTACATAAAATTCATATTTTAAACAAAATAAATCTTTATTTTAGTCGAAACCTGCCGACAAGCCATAAAAATTCTTTACAAAAAAGTGGTAAAAAAGATGATTTTCAGTGAAAAATTTAATGATGTTTGTTCGATTTCAATCAATCTTTCATGTATTTATTGTAATCTTGTTTGCTGTTTGCTGTTTGCTTTTGGTAAAAGAGCTCTCGATGCTATTGTTGAATAGATTTTTTGATTGCGGTTAGTTTCACCAACAACTTGTGAAGATACTGAGCTGACTAATTTAATTGATCTCTCGACGGCTTGTGTGTGATTTGGTCTGCCTTTTACTGCATTATTTAGCCAATTATCTACATTCTCAATGCAATTTTTCAGCTGTTCCGTCGATAAAAACTGTGCGATGGGTGGAACTGTATTCCGTATATCAGCCATTTCAAAGTATGCTGCTGCTTTGAAGTCAATTTTTGGTTTCGTGAATTTACGAATTTCATGTGCGTTTTTTGCGGAATCTTTTGCTTGTAAAATGGATTCAACAGCATTTTTTCTAATATTTAAATCATCATCCGTTAACATCGACAAGAGAATAGTTTCGGCATGTGCAAAATATCCATTTCTTGCGACAACATTGAAGATTTTCTCACGCAGTTTGGACTCGATATTGTTACGAACTAGTTCAATGAATTTAAAAATATGCTTTGGCCCCATTTTGAATGATTCATTTGCTTTGAGAGTAAACCACATCGACGCATAAACTTTAATTATGAAATTTGTAAAGTTTTGTAAAGTTTTTCAACTTTTCTGATGATTGAATATCGATCAATATTGGGAATTTTTGTTTTCATCCATATATTTTGAGCTGTGTCTGCTGCGTCTTGCATGTACTTCTTATTGTTTTGAAACTTGTACCATCTCTTCGGAAATATAAATAATTCTTCAAAACATCTGCGTTTGTAGGCAATTGATTTGAATTTAATTCAGAACAAATTCCCAAAATGTTATCTGTATTTGCTGATCGTGTTTTACGAGCCATTGTTGAGAAATTAAGACCAATAATAAATTCGATGTTTGTATTATCACTTAACAATGCGACTGAATCACAATCCTGCAGCAACATGATAATGAGAGATGGTTTGTTATAAGAACAAACGGTACTTTCTTTAATAGAGAATCTATTAGAGATGTACAATGCTCAACCGATGTAAGAGATGAGATGTCTCCAGTACAATCATAATATCAACAACTTACAGTTGATACTAATATATTGAAAATATGCTTTTGCTGCATGCAATACCATTCTGTGTCAATTTTTAGTTCCAGTTGTAGCAAAAATTTGCATTAAAATCTCGTACAAACATCATTAAATTTTTCACTGAAAATCATCTTTTTTACCACTTTTTTGTAAAGAATTTTTATGGCTTGTCGGCAGGTTTCGACTAAAATAAAGATTTATTTTGTTTAAAATATGAATTTTATGTAGTTTTATACTTGTTTTAATATTGTATATCGATTGCCCATTCAGAAAACGTGACATTAAAATCATCGAAATTTTGCCTATTTTTGGACATTTTTGAAAAACTTTGAGGCTCTGGCGAAAAGTGAAATTTCGCTAATATTACTGTTTCTATGGTTTTTTGGGCTCTGTTATATGTCCTCCAGAGGTTATGGTGTGGTAGAACATTGAATTCGATAAAAGTCGAAAATCGAACCACTCTAATATTCATCTAATGAAATTTCTAAATGTTCTAAAAATTATGAGAGCAATAGGAGTGAAAAGTTTGTATCCGAAGTTTTCAAATATTGATTTTAAACTGTTATATTTATTCATATGCATTTGAATGTAATTTTTCGACCTCATTTTTAGTATGAATTTAGTTGGCTTTATAGATATTTTATCTATTCAGTAGTGCGATTTACCAACTTTCTTTTATGATAAACGCATCGTTAAACTAATTATAACGAAAATTTATTGAATTTGCTATTCAGTAATATTTTTAACGGTATTCGCTGCAAAAATGCTGCGAAAATAGTTTATGTGCTGTTAATTTGATCGACAAAAATCAACAGAAAGTATCCGCTGCGTACTATCGTTAAAAAGAAGTTACAGAATCACACAATCGTTATTGTAAGCGACAAAATGTACACTGAGGGAAAAAATACGTTGCAAAACCAACAAAGTTCGTGTTCAATTTGGCACCCTACGTTGTCGATTTTTTTAACCACACTGGTTGTCAATTCCTTAACGAACGTGTACAAATTGACAACAGTATGTTGTCAAATATTGGTATTTTACAACGCACGTTTTCAACTAGTTACCAATCATGTTCAATTTGACAACACATTGTTCTCAAATTTTAAGTTTTGACAACGCGGGTGTCAATTTGTAAATAAATGTGTACAAATTGACAACGCTTTGTTGTCAATTCTTACTCGTTTGTTGTCGGCTATGTTTTTCTTATTATTTGTTTGTTACCGAAGGTGAAAGGAGGCGTGTTTTGGAAAACTAGTGAAGAAATTAATAATATGCAAGAAAATAATTTGATGGAGCTTTTAAAAGTTAATGGTGAGTTAGTTCATGGTGGTCAGTGACACGTGTACTCCCATTTCCGATTCTGAAGGCAGTGAGGATGAGGAGAATAAACTTAAGGAATTCTTAAAAAACATTAATATGGAGTCCGTTCTTGAATATTTAAAAGGTAAGTAAATCAAACCTTTTATTTGCAAAAATAATTATATATGCCTATTTTTAATGTTTAAGCATAACATATCCACCCCTATCGTGAACAGTTTTTCCCTCGAAATATTTTCCCTTTTCCCCAAATTGCAATCGTGAATAATTTTTTCCCATAAAATGTGTTCCCGTTTTTGATTCCCCTTACCGTGAATAATATTTTTCACATGGATTTTTTCACTTTTCCCTTCGTTTTGTTCACTTTATTTTTGCAGGCGAAATAATTATTTTTACGGCAAGCTCAATAACACGAAATCTCATTGGTTCACATGCCGTAAATTTTATAGCTGTGGTATATTAAAAAAAAAATTGTACGGCGCCTAAAACAAGTAAAAACACAACTTAATACTCTATAACTTTTCATTTAAAACCCAAAATATGTGTATTTCTTATTATTAAATTTAATTTGTTTAATTTTTAATGAATTTTGAAGCTTTACAAGTCTTCTTCCCGTTTTTTACATTCGCTACGCATTGATAGCGGGAACAAACAAACGTTCCCATGAAATTCACGATTGCAAATTCCCCTTCATGGGGAATGAAAATTTCATGGGAACAAAAATTTCACATTTTATTCCCGATAGGGGTGATCATTTCGGAGCTTGCCATATTTGAAAAAGAAAGATTTGAAAAAGGAAGATTTGATGGTGGGACATTAGGGCTACGTGTGGAATTCAGAGAAAAGCTCTTTGCCTGGAAAAAACACTGACGTTCACTAAAACAGGACGAATTTGTAACTCTCCAATGAATAATGGAACAATTTCTTTTAGAGTTAAGTTAATGTAAATTGTTGTATGTCTTTATATACATAATTAAATTTGAATTATTTAATAAAACAAATTTTAAAAAGAAATCATGAATTTTAGTTTCTATTTGTATGGGAATATATTAGGAAGGGATCGGAAATTTATTTCGAAATAGGCAACGAGTGGTGTCAAATTGACAACGGCATGGTGTCACATTGACAACAGTATGGTGTCAACCTGACAATGCCACGGTGTCATTTCAGTAACGATATGGTGTCAATTGGACAACGATATGGTGTCAATTTGACCAACATTTGTGCTCTAGTTGACAACGATTGTGTTGTCAATATTTCGTTGTCAGATTGACAACGGCGTGTACAACTTGACCACATACGTTGTTGATACACTTTTGACACCGAATGTGGTCCGTTTGAGCACGTATGGTGTCATTTTTTCTCTGGGTGTATAGACAAAAATTTACTGAATCCCACTACATTCTTTCAAGTCAAGTTTGATACTCTATTAACATTAAGTGTAATTATATTGAAGCTTGCTCTTTTTAATTGTTGCCAAAGTTACCAGATTTCTATAAATATAATTATCCCTGAAGATGTTGCAAAATCCCAACGAAAGGTTAGATACATTAAAAGTGAAATAAAGAACGTCTGTTATTGCCATTTTAAAGAAATTGGATGACTTTTAAACTTAATATAGATACAATGTCTATAAAATCACACTAATTATACTATTTCGTTCAATTTAGTTTTCCTACAAGTCGTCTTAATAGTTATAATAATGTGAAACTCCCCGTTAAAATAAACACATTTAATTAAATCTCACGTTCAAAATAATGAGTAGACAATTAACCATTAAAAATATAGTACACAATTCCATCCTTTTTGGATATCACCAACAAAAATTAGTACTTTTCCGTGCATAATTTTTTGGTATTAACATTTTTTTAATGCCCTAATTCAGTTAGAAAATTTAGGAAGTTTTTGTTTGAAAATACTTTTGAGCTCTTGTGGTTTAATTCTCTAAATTATTTTCTTAAAAAAATGTTGTTGTCTTTGATAATGAAAATTAAAACATAAAAATTAAATTAAAGTATTATACAATAAAATAATTAAAATTTATTTGCTGGTAGTTTAGCATGTCTATATACGTATTTCATTGGCGCTTGAATCAAATCATCAGTAGACTTTAACCACAAATTTTAAACAGTCACAAACCTCTTACTTTATGCATAGACTTTCAAAAACTATATGAGAATTCATTAAACAATAATACTTTTGAAAATCACAAAAGAAAAAATAAGCTTAGTAGGCTTTGAAACTGATACAAAACCCAGCAAATAATTTATATCCAGGTGAACTCATTTTATTTTTCTACATCCTTATAATACATTTAGAATTTATGAATTCTCATATAGTTTTTGAAAGTCTATGCATAAAGTAAGAGGTTTGTGACTATTTAAAATTTGTGGTTAAAGTCTACTGATGATTTGGTTCAAGCGCCAATGAAATACGTATATAGACATGCTAAACTACCAGCAAATAAATTTTAATTATTTTATGTACACTACTGACAATATGTCAAATAATAAATTTTCTTTAAAGTATTATACAATAGTTTGAAAAATATATGAAAAATTATGTGTTGGATATAATGTTTGGAACAAAATCATAGAGCAAATACACCAACCTTCTAGCACAGACAATAAATAATAATTGTTTTAAAGACTCACAAATGCGGCTTCTTTTCGTCCATAGACAAGACGATACAATAGTCGAAGAGAATTAGGGCATAATATTTTTTTTTTTTTGGTTATTTGGTAAATGAATTTTTATATTTTACTCGTAGTATAATTATTGCATCTACACTCTAAAACATTAGCTCAAATTTAGGATCATATTTTGTCTAAATTGTTGTTGAAATATTCTTATTGTCTAAATTTATATCGATTGTGTAGTTATTTGTATCAAAAAAACGATATTTGTCTCATTTTATACAAAAATATAAATCTGCTTTTAGATGTGTTTATTTTTAAACAAAGTGTGATTAAAAAACAGCTAGATATGCCTACATAACGTCAAAATGTTGAAAACTAAACATAGTTATGTGCGTAAAGCAGCAGAAATATGTTTAACGAGAAGAAATAAGAAAGAAGAAGCTCAAAAGCACACATGTTCTAACAGAAGCACGCCATATATAAAATTAATTAAAATTAAAATAAAGCTATTTCTAAATAATAATTGTGTGTTCTATATAAATAGTGGTAAGTTAATATTGTAAATAATGAGTAAAAAAATTATTAAATTAAAGCTTTGAGTTAAGACAGTATTGTTAAACAAGTGCGATATGTATACATACTCATGTAAGAAACAAAATTACTCAAATTTTAGAAATTTATTTTTAATTTTAATTCGAATTCTAAAAATTATATGTAAAATTTAAAGCAAAACGTCAATTTTTTATGTTAATTCAGTAAACCTTTTATGAATAAATTTAATGAAACACATGTATTAAATGCATTTTTATTTAAAAAAAAGATATTTTAAAATTACACATAAGGGTCAAACTAAACACAAATTGCGTAAAATTGTTGAACATATTTTGTTCCAAATTAAACATATAGTGCTCAAAAATCAACAAAACGTTGAAAAAATATAGCTGTGTAATTTTAGGTCGAAAGTAGTCTGTAAAGTGTTGCCTACTATTATCGACGTAATTTTCAACAAAAGTGTTTTAGAGTGTAACTCGAACTAAAATAAAATATTGAATTGAATTGCAATAAAATTATCAATCAAAAATTATATACATACATACATATTAAGATATTTTGAGAACTTATAAAAACTTATTTTTCTTATGACTCTTCAAAACTCAATTAATTAAGCCATGCTTAATTAAGTAAGCAAATAAATGATGACTTACACAATATCTTGAAAAATACTTACCAGCAAGTAACAAAATAAAAAAGAATAACAAGAAAAACTCTAAGAGCCTTTTGAACTTCAACGTGCATCACTTGTTGCACAAATCAGCCGCATACGATCGGACACCAAAAAATTTAACACACCGAGAAAAAAAGAGACCAGGCACCAAACACAATAAACACAAAGAAAACATATGTCACCTTTCATGTGGCTGATATTAAAACATTAAAAATCCTCCAACGTTTCGAAAATAGACAACGTGTTCATGTCTGTATGTAAGAGTATGTATGGCAGCATATTATATTGCAGGCATGATATAAATAAAATCACAGTAGCAGCAGTTTTATTTAACATTCTAATTAGATTGTCAACAACACGAAAACAACCTCATTTTCAAACTAAACTTTTAGCTTGCCTGCCTGCCTGCTTGCTTAACCAGGAGCCAAATTAAAATACAAATAAATATGCATGTATGTATGCGAGTATGTATATTAAAAAAAAAACAAACTGCCACATATAAAGGTATCGCCTGTAGAAGTCAAAATAGAATTTAAAAAAACACACCACAAAATCTGAATAAGCTTTAAGTTTGCTTTTTTTTTCTTTCTTGTCTTAAGTTCATTAACATGCACAGGTTAATTACAACATTTCTAGGAGAATCAAAACATAAAATTTCACAGAAATAAGCTATTAAACATTAAGTCACTGTAAACTGCCACAGCATACGAGAGTGCAGTACACTGCAGTCAAAATGACATTCATCCTTTTTTTTGGCTTAACTGCAGCAGTTTTTAGGTTGAAATTTTAACCCTTAGCCGTCACAAGTTTTCAGATTTTAGATCTAAAATGTGTTACAATAAATAATTTATTTTAAGGAACTCATCGCTTAAATACTCGTTATAGTAAAACACTCAAAACTACAACATTAACTCAATTTTCACTTCATCACTTTCTACTCGTAATATTAAATTTCATATTCGGTGGTAGATAAGCATTTTTTATTTATTTCAACATATTCCGATTTTCACAGAGTCTAATTAACGATTAGTTACAACTCTGTCATTATATAATAACAGCCTGGCAACGCCACAGGATTTAAAGGAACATATTCACTATTTTTCTAGTTCTTAACATCGAGATAAAACGTAACGGTTTTCCGTTGCTTACTTTAAATTGTTCCCGACGATTATCGAGCCCTATTTTTGATTTAATTGTAAGCGACATACAGTAAACAATTAACTTTTTTTTATTGAAATTAAATTAGAATTAGAACTGTCAAAATTTTAAATTTGTTTTAAGATATTACACTTGTATTGAACTCATTCATCAGTAGTTCGTTTTTGACACAAACCAATGATCAAACCCATCTAATTTAATTTAATTAAATTTTAATTTTTGATTATAGGTTTGTGTCAAAAACGAGCTACTTAAAGACTTCGATAAAAGTTTAATCGATAGCTGCTAGTTCGATCAAACAAATGTGTATTAAAGGTTCAATCAGACGTGCCATAACCATAGAAAACAGCTGCTCGAACAAAGCTTATGGGCAACACTGTATTTGATTATAGGTGACTCGCCATAACGCCATATCTATTATCATAGAAACCAATTGAATTTTGGTTTAGTTATGGCTATGGCATTATGGCTAAGTCACGTCTAATTTAAGCTTAGCGCGTATGTGCATAACCATCAACTATAGAGCTGTAGAGTGGTATATTAAATGGGTTTGAAACAACTTTTGATTCAAACGCTCTCAAACTAGTACAAAAAGAGCTCTATAGTAGACTTGTAACGAACTCTTTCAGTAGCTCGTTTTTGACACAAAAACGATCATTGGTTTGTGGCAAAAATGAACTAGTGATCGATTTCGACCCAAGTCTAGCTGGGTCCAACTTGTTCAGTCGTTCATTTTGGACACAAACCTGTCATTAAAATCATATAATTTAAATGGGTTTGATCACAGGTTTGTGTCTTAAATTAGCGACTGAAGGAGTTGGACCCAGATCTTAACTACTGTAGACTTGGGTCGAACTCGTTCACTAGTTCATTTTTGATCATTGGTTTGTGGCAAAAATGAACTAGTGAACGAATTCGACCCAAGTCTAAAGTACTGACAACTCACAGTGGGGCCAAACACCCTTTTTAGCGAATCAATTTATATCTCCACATCCACAAGAGTGAGGGCCACATAATTTTACATGTGGCTAGCTCTTAGAACAAACTGCATGTTCCAACAAAATCTTGGCTGATTAGGAGGTTGCCCCCCATACAAAGTAATAATTATTATTCCTATATCTTCAAAAATACAATAGCGAGACACACTAAATTAGATGTGGAAAGCTCTTAAAATAAGCTGGATGTTCTACCAAAATTTTTTTTGGCATAGGCGGAGGAGACCGGTACCACCATACAAAATAATTATTAATTAATTCATAAACATAATTCATAAATTTGTCTATATCAAAAACACGGAAGCAGAAACAAAAAGCATATAAGCGGTACTTTAACCAACAACAAAAAACTAAAATTCATGATTTTTTATTTAATCACGCTCCTGATGGATTCTGTCATTGAATGACTGCGAATTATCCAAAAGTAGATGTTTTAGCAAGCCTAAGAAACTGTTATAAAAGCGCACACGCGAATTTTTTTAAATCACGATCACACGTGACTCACGCGTGAGTAATGCTTGACTCACGCGCAACAAATCCAGAAATTTTTACATTTCGAATGAAAGAACATAAAACAATGACAAAAACAGCAGCAATAAAAGTGTTAGCGAAAGCCGTTAAGCGCTTATTATTGATTAAAAAAACGCGTGAGGCTATTACTAAAGACAGAATTAGTTTGTACGAGCTAGAGAGCTGCGTAAACAGTCTTGAAATGTAAAAACGTCAGGATTTTTAAATATATTCACGTCGCATGTATTATACTAAACCAATAATAAATGCTGTCGTACTATAAGCGAAGCACGATGGATGTATTGGTGTATGTGTATATCAGTGCTAACAAGCGATGTCGCCAAGACAGTTTGTTTGTAACAAACACTCAAAAAAAATACTGTTGATTAGTGTATGCTTGTTATTTTTCATATTGTACGTTTGAGTGTGTGTGTAATATGTAGATGGTAAGCTATTATGTGATTAACCGCATACAACTAATGTTAATGCATGTGTGTGCCTTTGCATGTGCGCAGAAAAATAAAAGATCATACACACACATAGAAAGAAGCTAGTATCACAAATTCTTCCGTCACGAAGTGTTTTGCTCTTTACTCCTATACCTACAATACTCCAAAAAATTTCTTGCAAATAATGTTGTTAACGTTTGTTTTATAAGATTTCGCTGTAGTAAAGCATTTGAAAAATCCCTCATGTCTTAAAAGTTCTTATAAGATATCTTGTGCAGGAGACTAGTACGAGCTTCTGTTCTGAATCAGCTGTTTTGTTTCTGTTCAATTGAGTCTGTTCTGTTCTGTTGCGGAAAAATCTGTAGAAAATAGAATTCAAAGTTAAGTGACAGCCAAAAATGTGTATGTATTATTATATTCTGATATTTTGTATACAAGTGTAATCAATTCTATAGGTTGCCACCTGATTATTTTCGCAGAAAAAGTAACTGCAAAATTTTTGATACAGAAAATAACGGCACAGAACGGCAACGAAAGTAAAAACTAATGAGGAGTTAATTCGTACATAAGTTCTGAGGCGCAAAGATGGGCTGCATAATATTTTGTTAAAACGTTTATTTGTTCAACATTTGAAATAAAATTATCATCTTAAACTTTAGTGTAATAAAATCATAAAAGAATTTAAAAGGTATGCTTAATTGAGCCTAATTTATAATTTTATATCCACTTAAAAGTCCAACATAAATTAGAGCGTCAAGCGTTGTGTTAGCAGCAAGGTACGTATTTTCAGTACATTTAAGCGTATAAAATATTATATTAATGTACTGAATATACGTACCCTGCTGCTAACGAAACGCTTGACGCTCTAATTTAGGTTGGACTCTAAAGTGAGGAAATCCCTTTTTTGCACTTCCAATATAAACATTAAAAACAAAATCACTTTACACTTTAATAATTTTGCTAACAATTCTAAGCAAAATATTTGAATGAATACCTGAACTTTATGGTTTCATAGTTTGTCTTAATAATTTTTCAAAATTACCTAAAGTAAATAGGATTTAATTACAAAAAGTTTTTAGCTTTTTTCTGCTAATTTTTTAAAATTTCTCTTAGAATATTAAATTTTAAGGATTCATTACAAAAGCACCCACACACAAAAAAAATGTAATATGAATATATTCGTAGTATGAATTAAAATATTTGTAATATCAATTAAAAAAATTAATTAAATTTTCACCTATAAATAATTTGATAATATTAATGAAGTTGTTCATCCACTTAAAATAATTAATACAATTAAAAATTTAATTGAATCAATTAAATTCTTAATTGAAAATATTAATTGGTGAATACTTTTTTCTGTGTATATATATTTGACAATTATTTTTTTGCCTAGTGATGTAGAAATTCATGTATTTTAAGCGGGTACTTTCAGTTTTCACGGTAGTTGAACTTTTTATCAGTTAATACGTGAAATTACCGCTAATATTTCATATACAACTTTAAAGCTTATGAATTGAGCAAATAAGTTTGAGTTACAATAGAAAAAACCACATTATGCACACTAGGGTTAAACTAAGAACACTTACATGACATTTCTAAGCTTAAGCTTTAAAAAGCATTTAAACCATCTGTGGTGCTAGATATCGCAACTGCCTCTACCACTAGCATCAGAAAGAACAATAACGAAAATATATATAATAAATGCATGTTTAAAAGCAGGAAGATATGATAAGATTCCTTCAGTAGCCAGAGCATAACCAGCACCACCACCACCACTCTATCTCCGGGCACTTAACAAATAATACTAAAACTTTTATATAAAGTCTAAATAAAATCCTAAGCAAATGAGTAACGGCGGTATATTTTTTGTTCAACAAACATCTTCCTTTTTTTTTGCATTTTAAGGCTGCTGCTAGAAGGCGAAACAGACAACGAACACATGTTTAGCACTGCAATATAAAAATATAAACGGCAGTAGCAATATCTTGAACATAAACAACAGAAGCAGCAGTAACGACATTACTGACGGTCATTAAAACAAAAGCAACAGCCAAATATATATAACCATATGAATCAAAATGAAACATACCATGCATGGGCAATACACGAATCACGGTTATAACCTTTTGTACTGTTTTTTTCACCCAGAAAAAAAGTATTTTCTCTTTGATTTTTTCTTCTTCTTCTTTTTTAGGATGAATTAAATGGTCTGATGCTACTAACTAAAAACCAACCGCGTGAATAACTAATTTCAACGGAAGCTAAACACAAAATCCCTATTGAAATACAAAATAAACCTCTTTGCTGCAACAGTATTAACAACAACAGCATTAGCAGCATCCATAATAAAATAAAGGATAACCCATTTATCACCCACCATCACTGTTAACATTTAAACACCCAACTAACTGGCCTTAAACCGACATTACTTGTATTTAACTTTGCAACATTTAAAGTACACATAGTCAGTCGTATTGTTGTTAAATTCTTACTTTTATTAAAGTTTGTTTGTTGCTGCTGCTGTTGTTATTATTCTTGCTGCTGTTACTTTAGAACAATAAGATTTGTTCGCTCTTTTTGTTGCCACATTCAGCAACGGCAACAACAACAACAACAACAAGTTGTTCTTATTATTTACAATGAAATTTTGTTACCCGAAAAAAAAAAACAAATCGTGCATTAACACTTTTAGAAAATGGGTTGTAGAAAAATACACACCTGATAACAGCGCAGAAAAAGAAATATTTCTCTCTTACTTATTATTTGAATGAATGAATATTTGTGTGTTGGGGGCATACAAATTTATACTAAATCGAAGTAAGTGGACGGCCATGTTATCCGAGCTGGGGTGAGCACAGCGTTTATACAAATAATAGAAAATGTATTATGGTTATTAGAATGTAATTATTACAAACTTTTTTGTCATTTATTTATTTATTTATTTACATGATATTAAACTTATATAAATATAAGAAAATAATATAATATTTAAATAGCACTAGCTACTTTGGCTATCACTAAATTTTTTTTCCTAATAATCTTTATAGTTAGAAAAAAGAATGTAAAAATGTTTATAGTCTTTTTTTTTAACAAAAACAAAAAAAAAAAAAGAAAAAATACTCAAGTTAATTATAACACATTTGAGCATAAAATTACTAATATTGCAAAATTATCTAATCCCTCTCTTTGAATTTTCCCATTTATTTAAAAAAGTTTTTAATAAAATCCAATTGATGCGAAGCTTTACAACAAACTGATAAAACGTGGTTTTACCATATAAAATGCAACCTTGCTTTCGCTGTATTAAATTCAGTGCTGCCAAATTAAAATGACCCGAACCAGCTGATAATGTTTATGCCAGTTAGAAAGAATAAATACCGATCGAAAAATTTTCAACTTAAAAATGTCGATATGACTGACATTTTGCCTATCAAAAAGTTTAATTTGTACAACAACAAATACATGAGAGTTAAAAACTAAAGGGTGTTACAAAACGAGCAACGAAATATCTTAAAATCCAATGTAATATACATACAATTGTATGTACATATGTATATTGACACTTGAAATTTGTAAAACTATTGTATTTTTATACAGACTACAACAATTAACACTAAAATTTAAAAAAAAAATTAAATTAAAGGGTGGTCCATCAATACAATTTTGACTATGTAACTTTGACAACTTGATATATCTTGGAAACCGTAAGAGGCAAACTCTTGACATTTTCAAAAAACGGTAACACTAAAAAATCCAAAAATTATAAAATCGCCAAACCAAAAAAAAAAAAAAAAATAACAAATCGCCAAAAACCAAAAAAAAACGCAACAAATTAAAAAAAATTTCTAACACTAAAATAAATCGGCAAAACCGAAAAAATTGACAAAATGAAAAAATCGCCAAAATGAAAAAACCAACAACCGAAAAAAATCGCCAATACGCAAAAAAGGCGCCAAAATGAACAAAAATCGCCAAATTGAAAAAACTCCACAAACCGAAAAAAATCTCCAAAACGCGAAAAAGGCGCCAAAACTAAAAAAATCGCTTAAATAAAGAAAATCGCCAAAATGAAAAAAATCGCCAAATTAAAAAAACGCCGAAAACCGAAAAAACCGCTAAAACGCGAAAAAGCACCAAAACTAAAAAATCGCCCATATGAAAAAAATCGCCAAAATTAAAAAAATTTCCAAAATGAAAAAAGAAATCGCCAAAATGAAAAAAACGCCAAAAACTGAAAAAAACGATAAAACGGGGAAAAAAAGTGTCAAAACCAAAAAGAGGAAAAAACGCCAAAACTAAAGAACGCTCAAAACCGAAAAAACCCAAAAACGAAAAAAAAGCCAAAACTATTTATTATATAGGCTAAAGTTTGTATTGAATTACATATCCAGTGTCCGTACGGTACCGTTCGTGCATGGGTCAAAGTCGCACTTCGCTGAATTCATTTGATCTTATGCATTAAACACATTCACCACAGCAAGCTGCCGACTACCAAATGTCAAGGATAGAATACACATCTTATATGAGAATAATTCTTTTGAAGACAGCAAGGCAACAGGGCGACAGGTTGTTGTCTATGCTGATTGTGTCGTAGCAGTCCAAGTAAACTAATTTCTATTTTTTTTGGCTACAATGAAAAAATTCAGTGTTGCCAGTATAATACAAAATGTTAAATGAATGATATCGTACAATTATTTCATATTCACCCTTATTCCAGTTGTCGTCATCGACGTCGCTTTAACACAATACCAAGAAATTGGGGCTTGTTTACTCGCTCTCGAGAACAATTTTGCGCAACTGGCCATATATTTCCGTTCCCTAAGGTCTAGAAAATAGCATAAACACGTCAATATGAGTCAGTTGTTTTCGACAACGGATATACGAGCACCAATTTTTTGGTGTTGTGTTAAAGTGACGTCGATGGCGACAACTGGAATAAGGGTGATTATTTAACAGAAACAATATCCAAAAATTGATGTAAAGCATGAATTGATTCATTTTTGTACTTTTACGTTAAATAAGTACATTTTAAAAGAGTAATTAAGTTTTATATATGCAAAATGTATAAAAGTGGCAATACTGAACTATGTATTTGTACTTGAATATCAGCTGCAGATGGTGATGCTGCGGTCTCCAAAATAATTAAGTAGACGGCTACGAGGCGACAAATGCTGCTAGCGGCATTTCAAGTCGTGTGTTCGTGTAGCCTGCTGTGGTGAATGTGTTTAATGCAATACACAGTCGTAAAAACTGTAGCTTTTAAATACTTTACAACTAACTTCACATACGTTACGATACAAATTAAATAAGCAGCAATATGTTTTATTTATGTTACAGATTTTGTCAGCTAATCCATCAACTCACGATAAGAATCTACTAATTCATTATATGGTAATGTCGAATTATTTGCTGGGTAGCGTTTCCCGACTTAAGCATTCTTTTTTTCTTTTTGCAGCAGATATATTCACGTAAACAAACTGTTTGCATTTTCCCTCTGGTAGGGGGGTTGGTTTCTTAATCGATCCACTAAATGTAACCTTTCTTTTGAGACACCCTGTATTATTCCTTAAAAATAAATTTCAATATCAGGGCAATTATGTAAAAAATTCCGCAGGGAATTTCTCCAAGGGAACAATTCCAACTAATAGCAAATGATAGGGAAAACAAAAAATTCTAATTGGAAAAGGGAGAAATTCCCTGCGGAATTTTTTACATAATTTCCCTGTATATGTTTGTTCTAAATCAAGCTCACTAGACTTGGGTCATTTAAATTACATGGGTTTGATCAGTGGTTTGTGGCAAAAATGAACTAGTGAACGAGTTCGACCCAAGTCTAAAGCTCACTATTGCGGGTGCAATATTTTTATTTATGCACAAGCATTCCTACAGATTAATCTTTATTTAACAAATTAAAATAAATATCCATAAAATAGGTCACAAGTAAAAGAAAATTTCAGCATGATTATATTACATTTTATTGTATGGAAGATCATAAGAGAAAATATTTCATTCATGTAGTTATATTTATTTATTTATTTTTTTTTTTCTTAAAATGAATTATATTTGATTTGTAAGTAGAACATGGCCTCAAATATATTTTATAAATAAAAAAAATATATATGTTGTATTACATTGTATTACTTACACACATGTTCACAAGACAGTAAGTTTCTTTTTCACCAAATTTGTAATGTAATGTTGTTTTAACGAGGTCATAAAAGGGCTTAGTATTAAAGTACGAGTAAATTCCAGCGACGTGTAAGACTAGACTTAAAGATTACATACAAGCCAATCCTGCTAAATAATACCCTATTGGAAAAAAATCTTATTTCTAGAACAAACCATAAACAAAATCAAATTCTATTAACAATAGATGCTGTATTTTCTGGCCATTCCCAACATCTACCAATAACCAACACCCTTTTTATCTGCGCATAATGTAGGACACCAAAACGTCAGCAGCCAGAAAGAACAACAACAACTGTGGCCTTTGTTTATGTTCTAATGTCATCTAAAATTGGCATGATTTTTTTTTTTTTTTTTTTTACTTGTCTTTACTACTTATTTAAACTTCAAGTAACACAAACTACCAACTACCATAAAAATCGAAAAACAAATACACATCCCAGAAGTGTTCCATTCCAGCCAAAGTGTAACGTGTACACTTTTGTTGCTTTGACCTAGAAATAAAGTCAAGTTGAAGTCCATTATTGTGTGTCGGTGTATCTTGCTACCAAAGGCATTTTGCCAAATGCGGTTACGAAAATAAATTATGAATTGCTTGTAACAAATTACCTGGCAAATGAAGGCACTTTTAAATTTTCACATTTTATCAATATTTTATAGAATGAAAAGAATAAATATTTAGGTTTATATGTTGCACTATGACACATTTTACTTAATAGTGCTCATAATTTGTTTAAATTGCCCCATAAATAGTATGGCGTAAAGCACTTGGTAAACAGTTCTATACAAGGACTATGACAAAGAGTTAAAGTGATGTAAATGGAAGCTAAAAAAGGAGAGTTGGTTAAAATTTTATATGGATATTAAATAATAATTTTTCAAATTAATTTTGCAATCGAATAATTTGATAAATGTTAATAAAATTGGACTTTAAATTCACGATATTTATTTATGTCAAATAAATTAATAAGAAATATTTTTTTTTAGGTTTAAAATTTCATATTAGTTTATATGTTTGTTGCCATTGGTGAAAATATAGCATCTTTATAAATGCATAATAAAATTTTTTCATACAAAAATAAGAAATTTTTTTTAATTTCTCAAACAAAAGGTGAGCGAGCCTTTTTTATATTCGAAAAAAGCTAATAACCTTTGATGGTATAGTTTCAAATTCGACTAACTTGGCAACACTAATTTTTGTCTGCACTCTTTCCTTGCAAATTATTTCCAAGCAATTCATTTTGTTTTTATTTTTCATTACCCTGGACCTTGACAGTTAAGTGTGTCCATATAACAACTGTAAATTAGTTGTATGATGGCAACAAAATTATTGGCATTTTCTCAGGCCATTTTCCCATGCTCAATGTCGAATAGTGTCTCATATATATTTGTTAAGTGATAGATATGTTAACCTAAAAATATGTTGTATAATTTGGATTTTGCACAAATGTCAGTACTTAAAATAAGTTAATTTATTGTATCGTCTTGAAATTGGTTGCAGAAAAATTCAGATATTCTTTTAAAAAAGAAGACGATTTTGTACATATCAGAGAACAGAAAGTCCTGCCGCCTCATCATAGAGCAGCAAAAAAGAAATTAATTAAAAAGCGAAGATGCTTTTGGACCTTCGGTAGACCAGGGGTGCCCACAATTCCTGTCGCGGAGCCTAGTTTTTTTGACATATTAAAACTTCACTTAATATTCTATTAAATTCAATGAAACTAAAAACAATATCCGGGGGGTTATTATGTAATCCGAACCGAACGAAAATGTTTTTGAATTATAATGTTGATCAACAACAAAAATAAGCAAATTAACTAACATGTGCATAATTACTAAAGAACAAACGACAATAGCAAGACTGTTGTAAATTTAGAGATGGTAAAATTGAGCTTTCATTACAAAAACGCTTTCAGCAAATTGTATTACGATGAATCAAAACAATTCGCATTTTCATTTGCAATAAAGGCTGACGGCCTTATTTATAAAACTTATTAAGGCTTAATAAGGAAAATGTTGTATGAAAATTTGACTTAAAAGCCCTTTATAAAGCCTTCATAATTTTTATAAATAAGGCTGTGAGTATATAAAGCAGAAATCTACATCAACTGACACCACACACAGTGGATGAAACACAAAGAACGCTGATGAAGAATGTGTGGTGGGTGGCATTCGAAAACACCTAGTTCCTAGTTCCGTTCTATTGCGTGTTTGTCAAAAAATTTACAGTTATCTTTCGTTTTATTTGTTCATTAATAATTATCACATATAATTTGGCTTACAGAACGATGCGAACTTTAGCCTAATCAAATCATAAATGTAAAAACTTCTATTATTTTTACAAACATTGTTTTTCGGATCTTCAAGCAGAACCCTTGGATATTTGCACGGACCCACAGGGACTATGGACCCCCATTTGGGAATCGTTGCAGCAGAAGAAAATGATTGAATTAAATTACCTAAAATCATATCGTTATGATGAAATGCAAAATCACTACTACTGAGCTTTTTTAAATTTTATAGGAGAGAGAAAAAGTTAAACAAGATTCTTAAGGTGATAGAAGTAGTTTCTTTGTTTTCATTTTTAATTCGGCTTTTTTTTATAAAAACAGATTTGAAAATTTTTAGGTGCATATGTTTCGATGTAATACCCAATAATTATTTTAAAATGCGATTTTAAATTTTTTTGTTAGTTACGTCGTTTTGCATCTCAGCTGACCATAAACACGCATATGTATGTACATACGTATAAATAATAAATAAATTGTATCTAAGTACTGCCAAATCTCCACGTAAGTTAAATAATTAATAAAATAAAATTACTATATTAAAATAAATTCATGTTGTTTCAACTTGAAACAACTTTGATTAAACATGGTTCTTCGTATATTTATGCTTTGATTAGGCTAAAGTTCGTATTGCTTTGTAAGCAAAATTACATGTGATAATTATTAATGAACAAATAAAACCGAAATCAATTGTAAATATTTTGACAAACACTTAGTAGAATGGAACAACTAGCTGTTTTCGAAGTTCACTAATATTAAGCAGGGTTGTCAGATTTTTCCCGACCTATTTCACCAAATTGATTTTAAAAATTTGCCAAAAGTCGCCAAAAATCAGTTTAATGTAGTTTTTCTTAGTAAATATTTGATAATAAATTTGTTTTTATGTAACAATTTTTAAATATAAGTTTTTATAAAATTATCGCATCAAAATCGTATCAGAAAATCGCCAAAATTAGAAATAAAAACGCCAAAAACTATTTCTTGTAAATTTTTCTCATTCGAACTCAAGGACTATAATTAATATAAGAAAAGTCATCAAAATCAAATTGTTTTAACTTCTTGCAGACTAGTTTTCATGTAGTTTCAACTTGAAATAACTTTAGGTTAAGTTAGGTAGGGGTGGCAGTCAGAAACCCGGACTCACTTAGACCGTTTTGGTCAATTGTGATACCACGGAGACTCTGTTTATGCGGAGTCTCCGCCGTCGAACCAACCAGAGCTCAGTATGAAGCTACTAATACCTTGAAGTTCAACACTAGCAACGTCAGAAAGTTCCCTGAATTCAAGAGCGCCCATTGTGGCCATTCTCTTTCCTGCAAGTCCAGGACAGTGACAAAGAAAATGCTCTATGCTTTCCTCTTCATCGATATCTTGGCAGCTACGGCAAAAGTCGTTGTGTTCAACCCTTAGCCTTTGTGCATGCCTACCTATGAGACAGTGTCCGGTTAACACGGACACTAGAATCGAGATTTGAAATAACTTTTATTCAACATGATTCTTCATTTTGTTTTTACATTACTGGAATATTAAATCAACATGAAATAAAGTTATTTCAAAACAAAACATTTTCTTTGAAGGTTATTGTAAATAATGATGTTGAAATTATTGCCGAAAAATGCTAGATTAGTCTAGTTTTCGTACATTTTAATATCATTCATCGCAATTTTTTTTACATATGGGCATTTCTCCAAGAAATTCCACTTTTTTGTCGCGTGCGACAGCAAGCAATTAACCTTGCATTTCTGAACAAAGTGACTTGATTTTGCTTAAAATTTTACCTAATGCAGAGCTGCTGACGGCCTACACAAATATAAAAAAAGAAGTAAAAAAAAAGTTTCGTTTTATTTGAAAAAAAACAAGCCTATTTGCTTGGTGTCGCACACTAAAGTTGACATTCCTGTGGAAATGCCTATATATGCATTTTGGCAGCATTTTACGCGGAATCTTGGACAGAGTACCAAGCTTTACCCTTTAAACTTTTATAACTTCTTGGTTGACTGAAATGTGTTTATTTTCTGAAACCTTTTTTATGTAGGTAGAAATATTCTTCCATTTCATTATTTCCACAAAAAAACAGAGATTTAATTCTTTTAAATAACTTTCAACAATGACCAAATTTGGTTTGATTGCTCCACTTAATGGTAATGCAGCCAAAATTGTTCAGGAGAACTAAACAAAAAAAATGTAAGACAACTAAAATTCCGGCAATATCATATCAGCAACATCTAAGACAACCACAAACTACAAATAAAGTGAATTTGATGTACTTTATTTCTATGGCAGCCAAAAATGAAGCTCTCAAATTATTTTGTAACAACAATTTTATGCACTTTCAACGCTATAAATTTCAATTACACTTTATAGCACTTTTACTGTTAAAATCGATGAACAATTTTTTATATCATGTACTAGGAGGAAGCAAGTATGTTTCTCTATTACTAGTTCGTTGCATACAATGAGAAGAAATTAAAGTAAATACATGAAAATCAGCAACAAGCCAAGCCAATGGTAGCAACATGAGCTGCAAACTGAAGAAAACAACAGTGGGAGCCAATAAAAAAAAAGAATCTAATGATTTATTGTTGATGTTTTGATGATGTGTGGACGTTGTATGATCAAATATTTCATATGTATATGTATTTTATTGAGGTTGTTAAAATTTCATGCACTCGTAGTTACTTCAGTATCATCTGTGGCCATACATATTTGTGTTGCTACAAAGTTGACCTCTCAAATTAGTGCGTTTATGTTTTTGGGGCTTTTGATTTTCTACCGATACTGGGTCATTCATTGCACAAGCTTAAAGAGAAAATTTTACACAACTACAAAATATTTAAAGGAAAATAAAAAGAAATATTGTAATAAAATAAGGAAAAAATTATTCGTGCTTGACAGTGTACAAATAATGGCAGTTGTACGTGTGTGTGTGCATGTGAATGACTACAGACGATTGCATGCGGCAACAAGGTCTGACATAAGCCATAAGTATGATGAAAACCGACTCCCGAAGATATAAGAAGACACTAATCGATCATTGGAAAAACGGCACACACTCCAAGAAATCAAAAGAAGAAATAAAGTTTATTTTTATTATAGCTATGCTATTTATGTCACAACACAGGAGCTAGGGCGTGATTTTCGTCACAAAAATAATCGACACTATTAACTGTGATAGTAAATTTATTTTTGTTTTGATTTCTTTGTACAGGATGGGCCAAAAGAAACCAAGGGGTGTAAAAATTCAATAACTTTTTTGTTTATTAACTTTTTTTTATTTTTTCTTTCAGATTATATAATATACAAAATGGAAATTTTTTTACACTAAGTATGAAAAATGATGTCTCTTAAATGACCACCGTTTTCAGCTTCGCACTGATGGGCTCTTTTTAGAGCATTTTTCAAAACTTGTGGCTGTAGCGTTCGAATTTCTGCAACAATGTTTGCCTTGAGTTCAAGGATTGTCTCTGGCTTGTTCACATACACTCGCTCCTTCAAAAAACCCCAAAGAAAATAGTCGGGTGCTGTCAAATCTGGCGATCGCGCTGGCCAAATAATTTCCGAATTTCGAGAAATTATTCGCTCTCCAAAAATTTGACTTAAAAGTGCCATTGTGTCTCGGGCTGTATGGGCAGTGGCTCCGTCCTACTAAAACCACATACCAGGTCTGTTTTCAAGAGCAGGACGTAAAAAATTTTCTATCATAAACCGATACCGCTCTCCATTTACGGTTACAGCACTTCCATCTTCATTCTCGAAGAAGTAGGGCCAAATGACATTTTCAGATGTGATCCCACACCATACTGTACACCTGATGGGGTGCAATTGGCGTTGATGAATGGCTCTTGGATTTTGAGAACCCCAGAACCTACAGTTCTGCTTATTAACAAAGCCATTCAAATGAAAATGAGCTTAAAATAATTGATCTCTGGTTTAAATAATAAAATTCTATTGTTCTGGTTCTCTGTTCAGTTGTGAACCTCTCCATTATAAATTCTCTAAGTGTTGTCTATATAATCTGAAAGAAAAAATAAAAAAAAATAAATAAACAAAAAGTTATTAAACTTTTACACCCCTTGGTTTCTTTTGGCCCACCCTGTACTTAAAACCAGAGTACGAAAATATAGGAATTAGATTGTTTCATTTTGTTTTGTTTCGTTCTTTGAAGTCAGTGAAGCAAAATCAAAACAAAAACAATGAGAAGGATTGCTCAATTCGATTTTGTATTGTTTTTGTTACATGAGCACAAACCAGAGAACACAGCCGACTGGGTGTAAGCCGGCTAAAAGTCGCGGCCGGCCCCAAACAATACATTAATTTAATCTTACGCTTTTGGACAAGAAAATAAGGGGAAATAAATAAAAATGTTTTGAAATATTTGCGGCATATTCAGCGTTGTCAAATGTGCAGTTTTAACTGATTTTAGCAGTTTTTTTTAGGCATAGAGCAGTTTTTTCCTTAAAATATAAGTTTTCCTATAAATTGAGCAGTCTTTAATTTTTAATTTATCTCAAGTTTGTTATTTTAATTCCGATATCTGAAGCCATAGTTTTACCTATTTTGCTTAATATAACAGTGAATGTTTATAAGTACTTTTTCAAACACCAAGAGAAAATTCCTTATGGAATTTGGTCTTATTGCTAGCAACTTCCTTTATTAATATTAATTCAAATTGCTTTATTGAAAAAGGAAAACAAGTTTCTTCATTGAAATAATTCGATCCCTTATAGAATGCGATAAACACGACAAAATACTCGTATATACACAGAAAAAACTAAATTAACTAATTTTTTGTGTGAATGCGGACCTACAAAGTAATTTGTAGATTCTGATAACAATTTTGTTAAAATTTAACTGAAAAAAAAAATTATTTTTAGTTAACTTATTAAGGCATTAGAGAAAAAAGTTAACTGAAACTCAAAATATTTTCAGTCAAATTTATTAATAGGAACAGAAAAACATTTTTGTAGATTTTTTTTTGTATTATTCAGCAACTTTTTTTATAATTTACAAACACATTCACTAAAATTTTTCGTATTATCAGAAAATAAATTAACTGAATCAATAACAATTCTTATTTTTTTTTTAAATTAGTAAAAGTTTTATCTGAAATAAATAACTGAATCAAATGAAAGGTTCAACTATTTTTTTTACTTTCAAAAATTGGCTTTTCGTTTCCGCTTTTGGAACTCGTCAGTAGACTTCAACCCAAAAAATTTTTTAATTTAGCTAACAAACTCCGTATTTTTATAGTAAGACTCTTAATGCTATATTGAGAATCACAATATACAAACATAATAAGTTTGAAACCCGCAAACAAAAATCTTAAAAAAAATAAAATGTTAAAATAAATCAGACAAATTTTTTTACAGTATATAAAAATAAATTTAACTGAAAAAATTAAAAAAAAAATCAGACAAATTTTTTTACAGTATATAAAAATAAATTTAACTGAAAATAACAAATTTAAATAAAAAAAAAAATAAATCTAAAATTTTTTTTACAAATTTTACTTTATATAGATAATTTTCATTCTATACAGTTTTTTTTACATAAAATAAAATTGGAACAAATAATTTACTGGAACAGTAAAAAATATTTACTGAAACTAAATTATATTTCAAAACACACGTTTGTTTGAAAATTTTTTGGGAATAAATTTTTCTGTGTACCAAATTAAAGGATATACCCCAAAGAATTTGAAGCCATAGACATTTTTTCAGAACTTTTTTTTTTTAGCAAAATTCCAGTAATTCACAGAAAAAAACAACATTTTATTTTGGTTAAGCAAGTGTATTAAATAAATAAATCGTTGTGCACTTCAAATAAAATAAAATCTTAAAAAACAAAAGCAAACATTTTAGTTACCTTATTTATTGAATTTTTGATCCACTTACTTCTTTAGGTTGATTCGGAAAAAAAGAATTTCCCTGTGTAATTTAACGCGAAATATCCCATAGTGCAACTAATACACATCCATTTCAATTAGTTAAAACTTTATAAATTTATAGAGCCATAGTTTCTTAACTGATGCCTGTGAGGCTTTCGAGATTGTAAAACGTAGCAACTTGACAAACATTATTAAGTCATGATATAAAAAAAATATATCAGGTATAGACGTATGGCTAACACACACCCGCCTCCCTCTCCCCAAATATAAAAAATACTAAAGAATTTTTTATGAACATTTTTTTTTTCACATGAAAATATGTTTTTTATTCTAAATTTTCAGTTTTCCAAAAAATTATTATGGCATCATCATATAATATAATTTTATTGCATTGTTATTTATATAGCTAAGCAGCATAGCTATAACTGGGTGTCCTAAGACACCTCTCTCATTTTTTTTTATATAGTTACTTTGTAGCCAAGAGCAATTACTTTTCCATAGCAGTTTAAAAATTTCATTTTGTGCTCGTATGCGTTTTTATTTTCAGTGTGAACACAAAAAAAAAACTTTAAGAACTTCAAGTATCGTGTAAAAATTTGTTACACTGAACTTTTGCCTTCGATTGCTGACACTGCATTGCACTCACTGAGCATTGAGTATTTTTTTTTTGTGCATTCATTTAAAAGTCCGCCTGTTAGTCAGGCGAAACTAAAACGCAAGAACACACACACACATCGATACAAACACACTACCAAACACACGTGTTTACTGTGCAAGTAATTTCAAGTGAAATATTTTAGAAAGTCATTCTTGATTTGACATGGAAAATCAATCATGTCAATTTTGAGTAAGATGTGTTTTTTGACAGGAATATTTGTTACGTTTGTGTTTCTCGTTTTGAAGCTTAAAAACTTTTATAGGCACATTATTGAAACGTAATTTTATTCTTCATTGTCTCTCGATTTACTAGCATAATAAATTCATGTTGATAAACGCACGTACGTACAGTATAAATGAATTATAGAAATTCAATAAAGTGATCAGAAGCAGCCTGGATATTCAATGACATGTTTCGGAGATAATGTTTCTTTCGGCTGGAATTGAGCTACTTTTAATATATGTATATCTTAATCCTCACAAAAACATAAATGTGAAAAACGGCCAAGTTCCTATCCAAAATTTCGGCCATTAAAAGTTGTGAGATATAAATTTTGACCAAGTTCTTCTTTGCCACAATACCTAACATAGAAATATATTATGTATGATATAAATTTGTAATCGTAAGGGTGTCATATAATTTCTAGATAATCTGTCAACTTGACAACATTTTTATCAATATAAAGAATTAAACATTTATACATTATTTTCTCCTTTTTTGGAAAGGTAAAAATATTGCCAAGTTATCAGATTATCTAGAAATTATATGACACCCTTACGATTACAAATAAACTTCGCATATGAGGTTATATGAATTTATTCTAATTATGATTTAAATTTCATAATTTTACGGTCGCGAGGAACAAAGTTATGAGGGGGTTAAAAACAGCTCGAATGGCTTCGTGTAAATATACACACTGCGTACATTGGCCAGAGCTTGGCCTGGCGCACTGCTGTGCGCCTAGATAGGTGGCATGAAACAATGTCCCTGAACATTATCTATTTAATAAAGTCCTTTTTATACTCTTCAAATGTCGAAGATCCAAATTTTCTATAAGAACAGGTCAAGTATGCTGTGGCACAGTCAACTTTTCTATAAGAAAAGTGTACTGTGACACAGTCAACTTTTCTATAAGAAAAGTGTACTGTGACACAGTCAACTTTTCTATAAGAAAAGTGTACTGTGACACAGTCAACTTTTCTATAAGAAAAGTGTACTGTGACACAGTCAACTTTTCTATAAGAAAAGTGTACTGTGACACAGTCAACTTTTCTATAAGAAAAGTGTACTGTGACACAGTCAACTTTTCTATAAGAAAAGTGTACTGTGACACAGTCAACTTTTCTATAAGAAAAGTGTACTGTGACACAGTCAACTTTTCTATAAGAAAAGTGTACTGTGACACAGTCAACTTTTCTATAAGAAAAGTGTACTGTGACACAGTCAACTTTTCTATAAGAAAAGTGTACTGTGACACAGTCAACTTTTCTATAAGAAAAGTGTACTGTGACACAGTCAACTTTTCTATAAGAAAAGTGTACTGTGACACAGTCAACTTTTCTATAAGAAAAGTGTACTGTGACACAGTCAACTTTTCTATAAGAAAAGTGTACTGTGACACAGTCAACTTTTCTATAAGAAAAGTGTACTGTGACACAGTCAACTTTTCTATAGGAAAAGTGTACTGTGACACAGTCAACTTTTCTATAGGAAAAGTGTACTGTGACACAGTCAACTTTTCTATAGGAAAAGTGTACTGTGACACAGTCAACTTTTCTATAGGAAAAGTGTACTGTGACACAGTCAACTTTTCTATAGAAAAAGTGTACTGTGACAAAGTCAACTTTTCTATAAGAAAAGTGTACTGTGACACAGTCAACTTTTCTATAAGAAAAGTGTACTGTGACACAGTCAACTTTTCTATAAGAAAAGTGTACTGTGACACAGTCAACTTTTCTATAAGAAAAGTGTACTGTGACACAGTCAACTTTTCTATAAGAAAAGTGTACTGTGACACAGTCAACTTTTCTATAAGAAAAGTGTACTGTGACACAGTCAACTTTTCTATAAGAAAAGTGTACTGTGACACAGTCAACTTTTCTATAAGAAAAGTGTACTGTGACACAGTCAACTTTTCTATAAGAAAAGTGTACTGTGACACAGTCAACTTTTCTATAAGAAAAGTGTGCTGTGACACAGTCAACTTTTCTATAAGAAAAGTGTGCTGTGACACAGTCAACTTTTCTATAAGAAAAGTGTACTGTGACACAGTCAACTTTTCTATAAGAAAAGTGTACTGTGACACAGTCAACTTTTCTATAAGAAAAGTGTACTGTGACACAGTCAACTTTTCTATAAGAAAAGTGTACTGTGACACAGTCAACTTTTCTATAAGAAAAGTGTACTGTGACACAGTCAACTTTTCTATAAGAAAAGTGTACTGTGACACAGTCAACTTTTCTATAGGAAAAGTGTACTGTGACACAGTCAACTTTTCTATAAGAAAAGTGTACTGTGACACAGTCAACTTTTCTATAGGAAAAGTGTACTGTGACACAGTCAACTTTTCTATAGGAAAAGTGTACTGTGACACAGTCAACTTTTCTATAGGAAAAGTGTACTGTGACACAGTCAACTTTTCTATAAGAAAAGTGTACTGTGACACAGTCAACTTTTCTATAAGAAAAGTGTACTGTGACACAGTCAACTTTTCTATAAGAAAAGTGTACTGTGACACAGTCAACTTTTCTATAAGAAAAGTGTACTGTGACACAGTCAACTTTTCTATAAGAAAAGTGTACTGTGACACAGTCAACTTTTCTATAAGAAAAGTGTACTGTGACACAGTCAACTTTTCTATAAGAAAAGTGTACTGTGACACAGTCAACTTTTCTATAAGAAAAGTGTACTGTGACACAGTCAACTTTTCTATAAGAAAAGTGTACTGTGACACAGTCAACTTTTCTATAAGAAAAGTGTACTGTGACACAGTCAACTTTTCTATAAGAAAAGTGTGCTGTGACACAGTCAACTTTTCTATAAGAAAAGTGTGCTGTGGCACAGTCAACTTTTCTATAAGAAAAGTGTACTGTGACACAGTCAACTTTTCTATAAGAAAAGTGTACTGTGACACAGTCAACTTTTCTATAAGAAAAGTGTACTGTGACACAGTCAACTTTTCTATAAGAAAAGTGTACTGTGACACAGTCAACTTTTCTATAAGAAAAGTGTACTGTGACACAGTCAACTTTTCTATAAGAAAAGTGTACTGTGACACAGTCAACTTTTCTATAAGAAAAGTGTACTGTGACACAGTCAACTTTTCTATAAGAAAAGTGTACTGTGACACAGTCAACTTTTCTATAAGAAAAGTGTACTGTGACACAGTCAACTTTTCTATAGGAAAAGTGTACTGTGACACAGTCAACTTTTCTATAGGAAAAGTGTACTGTGACACAGTCAACTTTTCTATAGGAAAAGTGTACTGTGACACAGTCAACTTTTCTATAAGAAAAGTGTACTGTGACACAGTCAACTTTTCTATAGGAAAAGTGTACTGTGACACAGTCAACTTTTCTATAGGAAAAGTGTACTGTGACACAGTCAACTTTTCTATAGGAAAAGTGTACTGTGACACAGTCAACTTTTCTATAAGAAAAGTGTACTGTGACACAGTCAACTTTTCTATAGGCAAAGTGTACTGTAACACAGTCAACTTTTCTATAGGCACAGTGTACTGTGACACAGTCAACTTTTCTATAGGCAAAGTGTACTGTGACACAGTCAACTTTTCTATAAGAAAAGTGTACTGTGACACAGTCAACTTTTCTATAAGAAAAGTGTACTGTGACACAGTCAACTTTTCTATAGGAAAAGTGTACTGTGACACAGTCAACTTTTCTATAGGAAAAGTGTACTGTGACACAGTCAACTTTTCTATAGGAAAAGTGTACTGTGACACAGTCAACTTTTCTATAGGAAAAGTGTACTGTGACACAGTCAACTTTTCTATAGGAAAAGTGTACTGTGACACAGTCAACTTTTCTATAGGAAAAGTGTACTGTGACACAGTCAACTTTTCTATAGGAAAAGTGTACTGTGACACAGTCAACTTTTCTATAGGAAAAGTGTACTGTGACACAGTCAACTTTTCTATAGGAAAAGTGTACTGTGACACAGTCAACTTTTCTATAGGAAAAGTGTACTGTGACACAGTCAACTTTTCTATAGGAAAAGTGTACTGTGACACAGTCAACTTTTCTATAGGAAAAGTGTACTGTGACACAGTCAACTTTTCTATAGGCAAAGTGTACTGTGACACAGTCAACTTTTCTATAGGCAAAGTGTACTGTGACACAGTCAACTTTTCTATAAGAAAAGTGTACTGTGACACAGTCAACTTTTCTATAAGAAAAGTGTACTGTGACACAGTCAACTTTTCTATAAGAAAAGTGTACTGTGACACAGTCAACTTTTCTATAGGAAAAGTGTACTGTGACACAGTCAACTTTTCTATAGGATAAGTGTACTGTGACACAGTCAACTTTTCTATAGGCAAAGTGTACTGTGACACAGTCAACTTTTCTATAAGAAAAGTGTACTGTGACACAGTCAACTTTTCTATAAGAAAAGTGTACTGTGACACAGTCAACTTTTCTATAAGAAAAGTGTACTGTGACACAGTCAACTTTTCTATAGGAAAAGTGTACTGTGACACAGTCAACTTTTCTATAGGATAAGTGTACTGTGACACAGTCAACTTTTCTATAGGCAAAGTGTACTGTGACACAGTCAACTTTTCTATAGGCAAAGTGTACTGTGACACAGTCAACTTTTCTATAGGCAAAGTGTACTGTGACACAGTCAACTTTTCTATAGGCAAAGTGTACTGTGACACAGTCAACTTTTCTATAGGCAAAGTGTACTGTGACACAGTCAACTTTTCTATAGGCAAAGTGTACTGTGACACAGTCAACTTTTCTATAGGCAAAGTGTACTGTGACACAGTCAACTTTTCTATAGGCAAAGTGTACTGTGACACAGTCAACTTTTCTATAGGCAAAGTGTACTGTGACACAGTCAACTTTTCTATAGGCAAAGTGTACTGTGACACAGTCAACTTTTCTATAGGCAAAGTGTACTGTGACACAGTCAACTTTTCTATAGGCAAAGTGTACTGTGACACAGTCAACTTTTCTATAGGCAAAGTGTACTGTGACACAGTCAACTTTTCTATAGGCAAAGTGTACTGTGACACAGTCAACTTTTCTATAGGCAAAGTGTACTGTGACACAGTCAACTTTTCTATAAGAAAAGTGTACTGTGACACAGTCAACTTTTCTATAAGAAAAGTGTACTGTGACACAGTCAACTTTTCTATAAGAAAAGTGTACTGTGACACAGTCAACTTTTCTATAAGAAAAGTGTACTGTGACACAGTCAACTTTTCTATAAGAAAAGTGTACTGTGACACAGTCAACTTTTCTATAAGAAAAGTGTACTGTGACACAGTCAACTTTTCTATAGGAAAAGTGTACTGTGACACAGTCAACTTTTCTATAGGAAAAGTGTACTGTGACACAGTCAACTTTTCTATAGGAAAAGTGTACTGTGACACAGTCAACTTTTCTATAGAAAAAGTGTACTGTGACAAAGTCAACTTTTCTATAAGAAAAGTGTACTGTGACACAGTCAACTTTTCTATAAGAAAAGTGTACTGTGACACAGTCAACTTTTCTATAAGAAAAGTGTACTGTGACACAGTCAACTTTTCTATAAGAAAAGTGTACTGTGACACAGTCAACTTTTCTATAAGAAAAGTGTACTGTGACACAGTCAACTTTTCTATAAGAAAAGTGTACTGTGACACAGTCAACTTTTCTATAAGAAAAGTGTACTGTGACACAGTCAACTTTTCTATAAGAAAAGTGTACTGTGACACAGTCAACTTTTCTATAAGAAAAGTGTACTGTGACACAGTCAACTTTTCTATAAGAAAAGTGTACTGTGACACAGTCAACTTTTCTATAAGAAAAGTGTACTGTGACACAGAAAACTTTTCTATAAGAAAAGTGTACTGTGACACAGTCAACTTTTCTATAAGAAAAGTGTACTGTGACACAGTCAACTTTTCTATAAGAAAAGTGTGCTGTGACACAGTCAACTTTTCTATAAGAAAAGTGTACTGTGACACAGTCAACTTTTCTATAGGAAAAGTGTACTGTGACACAGTCAACTTTTCTATAAGAAAAGTGTACAGTGACACAGTCAACTTTTCTATAGGAAAAGTGTACTGTGACACAGTCAACTTTTCTATAGGAAAAGTGTACTGTGACACAGTCAACTTTTCTATAGGAAAAGTGTACTGTGACACAGTCAACTTTTCTATAGGAAAAGTGTACTGTGACACAGTCAACTTTTCTATAGGAAAAGTGTACTGTGACACAGTCAACTTTTCTATAGGAAAAGTGTACTTTGACACAGTCAACTTTTCTATAAGAAAAGTGTACTGTGACACAGTCAACTTTTCTATAAGAAAAGTGTACTGTGACACAGTCAACTTTTCTATAAGAAAAGTGTACTGTGACACAGTCAACTTTTCTATAAGAAAAGTGTACTGTGACACAGTCAACTTTTCTATAAGAAAAGTGTACTGTGACACAGTCAACTTTTCTATAGGAAAAGTGTACTGTGACACAGTCAACTTTTCTATAGGAAAAGTGTACTGTGACACAGTCAACTTTTCTATAGGAAAAGTGTACTGTGACACAGTCAACTTTTCTATAGGAAAAGTGTACTGTGACACAGTCAACTTTTCTATAGGCAAAGTGTACTGTGACACAGTCAACTTTTCTATAGGCAAAGTGTACTGTGACACAGTCAACTTTTCTATAAGAAAAGTGTACTGTGACACAGTCAACTTTTCTATAAGAAAAGTGTACTGTGACACAGTCAACTTTTCTATAGGAAAAGTGTACTGTGACACAGTCAACTTTTCTATAGGATAAGTGTACTGTGACACAGTCAACTTTTCTATAGGCAAAGTGTACTGTGACACAGTCAACTTTTCTATAAGAAAAGTGTACTGTGACACAGTCAACTTTTCTATAAGAAAAGTGTACTGTGACACAGTCAACTTTTCTATAAGAAAAGTGTACTGTGACACAGTCAACTTTTCTATAGGAAAAGTGTACTGTGACACAGTCAACTTTTCTATAGGATAAGTGTACTGTGACACAGTCAACTTTTCTATAGGATAAGTGTACTGTGACACAGTCAACTTTTCTATAGGCAAAGTGTACTGTGACACAGTCAACTTTTCTATAGGCAAAGTGTACTGTGACACAGTCAACTTTTCTATAGGCAAAGTGTACTGTGACACAGTCAACTTTTCTATAGGCAAAGTGTACTGTGACACAGTCAACTTTTCTATAGGCAAAGTGTACTGTGACACAGTCAACTTTTCTATAGGCAAAGTGTACTGTGACACAGTCAACTTTTCTATAGGCAAAGTGTACTGTGACACAGTCAACTTTTCTATAGGCAAAGTGTACTGTGACACAGTCAACTTTTCTATAGGCAAAGTGTACTGTGACACAGTCAACTTTTCTATAGGCAAAGTGTACTGTGACACAGTCAACTTTTCTATAGGCAAAGTGTACTGTGACACAGTCAACTTTTCTATAGGCAAAGTGTACTGTGACACAGTCAACTTTTCTATAAGAAAAGTGTACTGTGACACAGTCAACTTTTCTATAAGAAAAGTGTACTGTGACACAGTCAACTTTTCTATAAGAAAAGTGTACTGTGACACAGTCAACTTTTCTATAAGAAAAGTGTACTGTGACACAGTCAACTTTTCTATAAGAAAAGTGTACTGTGACACAGTCAACTTTTCTATAAGAAAAGTGTACTGTGACACAGTCAACTTTTCTATAGGAAAAGTGTACTGTGACACAGTCAACTTTTCTATAGGAAAAGTGTACTGTGACACAGTCAACTTTTCTATAGGAAAAGTGTACTGTGACACAGTCAACTTTTCTATAGAAAAAGTGTACTGTGACAAAGTCAACTTTTCTATAAGAAAAGTGTACTGTGACACAGTCAACTTTTCTATAAGAAAAGTGTACTGTGACACAGTCAACTTTTCTATAAGAAAAGTGTACTGTGACACAGTCAACTTTTCTATAAGAAAAGTGTACTGTGACACAGTCAACTTTTCTATAAGAAAAGTGTACTGTGACACAGTCAACTTTTCTATAAGAAAAGTGTACTGTGACACAGTCAACTTTTCTATAAGAAAAGTGTACTGTGACACAGTCAACTTTTCTATAAGAAAAGTGTACTGTGACACAGTCAACTTTTCTATAAGAAAAGTGTACTGTGACACAGTCAACTTTTCTATAAGAAAAGTGTACTGTGACACAGTCAACTTTTCTATAAGAAAAGTGTACTGTGACACAGAAAACTTTTCTATAAGAAAAGTGTACTGTGACACAGTCAACTTTTCTATAAGAAAAGTGTACTGTGACACAGTCAACTTTTCTATAAGAAAAGTGTGCTGTGACACAGTCAACTTTTCTATAAGAAAAGTGTACTGTGACACAGTCAACTTTTCTATAGGAAAAGTGTACTGTGACACAGTCAACTTTTCTATAAGAAAAGTGTACAGTGACACAGTCAACTTTTCTATAGGAAAAGTGTACTGTGACACAGTCAACTTTTCTATAGGAAAAGTGTACTGTGACACAGTCAACTTTTCTATAGGAAAAGTGTACTGTGACACAGTCAACTTTTCTATAGGAAAAGTGTACTGTGACACAGTCAACTTTTCTATAGGAAAAGTGTACTGTGACACAGTCAACTTTTCTATAGGAAAAGTGTACTGTGACACAGTCAACTTTTCTATAAGAAAAGTGTACTGTGACACAGTCAACTTTTCTATAAGAAAAGTGTACTGTGACACAGTCAACTTTTCTATAAGAAAAGTGTACTGTGACACAGTCAACTTTTCTATAAGAAAAGTGTACTGTGACACAGTCAACTTTTCTATAAGAAAAGTGTACTGTGACACAGTCAACTTTTCTATAGGAAAAGTGTACTGTGACACAGTCAACTTTTCTATAGGAAAAGTGTACTGTGACACAGTCAACTTTTCTATAGGAAAAGTGTACTGTGACACAGTCAACTTTTCTATAGGAAAAGTGTACTGTGACACAGTCAACTTTTCTATAAGAGAAGTGTGCTGTAACACAGTCAACTTCTTTATACAAAAAGCGTGAATTTTCTACAATCATGCAATTAAGGTGTCAAGTAAATTTCTTTGCAATGAGCGCAAGCGCATTAAATTTTAATAAATTTTTTTTATAAAATATGCAAGTAACTACGATGTAAATTAAACAGTAAAAATCTACAATTATTTCTACAATTACAATTTGAACAGAAAGACAATAGAACAATAATTTTGTGAAATCGTAAGAATATGTTTCAGAGAAAAATTATGCAAATAAATATATTTGATGTCCGCCATATCCTTCCAACGGCCTGACAAAATTAATGCATATATCCTATTTCTATTATTATAATAAAGCGTTTATAATTTAACTTAAAGGGAAAAATTACTTTTTTCACTAAGCTAAATACAGACAGCACTTACTGCAGACAAGTTAAAAGACTTTCATGTTTTGGCCACACCCAAAAATTTGCCCACTTGATGCAAGCTGGCGCTTAGTTGCACAGCAGCGAACAAAATAAAACTATACGAACATGTGTGGTTGCAATTACAATTAGCAACCGCAGTCAGCAGACAAGCGGCAACAATTATTCCTACATTTACAAAATTTTAGAATTTGAAAATTTTTTTTTTGAGTTGTTAGCACCCTACTGAGTCATCAACTTGTGCATAAAACTATTCTCCTACACTCATACACAAACACACACATACACACACATACGTACTAACAGCCGTAGAAAGGCAGCAGTAGAAGTTTGTCTCGCAAAAAAATGAAATGAACCAAATACAACAGTGGGTGGCATTTGTAGACATATAAAAAGTTAAACATTCTCTGACAATTTTTTAAGTTTTTTATTCCTGTTTTGCAAAAGTGACGTTTAATTATGAAATTTGTTAGTTGTTTTCCTTTTTGGCAAATTTATATCTTTTGTTAAACCAGTAGTTACATTTTTATTGTGATAAATTTATTGTTGGTTTTTTACGTACATATACATATGTATACACACAAGAAAAAGGGATTTAAATGTTATTTGATTTATTTATTTGTGTTTGTATAACTCAGTTTGTAGAATATCAATATGAAATAAATCTTTACAAATAAATAGTATTCAAACATGACAGTCGTTACCGAAAAATAGAGGAAAAAAACTTAATTTTTATTTGAAGCAGTGGACATAACAGTAGTCTATTAAATAAAAATTTGGGGGAGGGGGGCGGTGGGGCAAAGGCGTATACAATAAGGATTTTATGTAGATATCAGAAACAGCATTATCCTCAACATGTTCAAAAAGTATCTACTCAACAAAATAAAATTATCCTAAGAAATCAATAAAACCCAGTATTTAGGTTGCGAAATAATTCTACTATAAAATTGAAGGACCTGGAAAACCATGATTATTCGCTTTGCTTTTATCGCGAACATGCATCATTCACCTACCATTGTCATTTCAAAGACTTTGAAACCAAAAATATTCAGATATGTGATGAAAAATAATTCACGACACAACACAGATTTGAAAACGTTGTGAAAAGGTGTAATGTGTTTGTTATAGTCCACAGTGAAAAAAAAAATGGAAGCAATTATTCAGGAACTAATTTCTCTCCAATTCCAAAGTAACACTGAGTATAAAATTTAATACGCCTCCGTAACAAGTTTAATTTTATACCAAAAAAAAAAAAAATAAAATCAAACCTTAAAAACGGGTATAACTCAGGAACGGAAGCAGCACATTCAAAAATTATTTTTTTAAATTATTTAGAAATAATTGACCTCTTAACCTACATTATTAATTTTCTTCATTTTTATAAAAAATTTTAAAAGTTATAAAGTGAAAAATTGTAATGCAGGCTACTTTAAAGTAAAAATTCATTCCAAAAACTACAAGTCTTTGCGCACTAAAATAAAGCTTGGACATTTTTCTTTTAAATTGTATCCTCAAAATTGAAGAAAATAGTGGTTAAGGTTAAAGTTATGAGGAAAATACAAAAAACGCCCGGCAAACTCGATTTTTGGCAAAAATTCGACTTGTGCAACCTCTGAACTTCTTCCAAAAAATTTAAAAAAAAAAATCTCAAAAATACTTAACTCTGTAAGGTTTCAAATTATGCTAGGGACATCCTAGTGTACAAGTATAATTACGAGTATTTTTAACCGACTTCAAAAAAAAAAGAGGAGATTAACAATTCGTCTCTATTTTTTATTTTGGTGTTACTTCATAACTCGGTACATTTTAGACCGATTGTAAAAATTCTTTTTTGTCTGAGAGGGTAGGTATAGCTTCCCATTGGTCCCATTGTAAGAAAACAATTATGAGGGGATACGCCCACAATTTTTTAATATTTAATTTTATGATATTATACTTATTTGGTTGCTGCGAAACCTATAAAATAACTTTGGTTCTTGTATTTACACAATTTGAAAGTTGAAAAAATGGGAGGGGTTACGCCCATTAACATTTATTATAATATTTCACGCGGTTCTGCTTAACCGATTTTTACGAAAATTACCCCACACCTTTAGCTCTAAAATAGACACAATCCTCCATTTCAAAAATGGGCGGGGCGGAGTCACGCACATTAAAATTTCATATTTTATTTTAAGCGGTTCTACTTTACCGATTTTGAAAAGACTTAACACGCATCCTGAGCTCTGTAAAACACACAATCTTGCATTTAAAAAATTAAATTTTATATTTCACGCACTTCTCCTTACTTTCTTGTATCAGAACTTTGCGTTGAAGTTAGTTTTTTTTCGGCAGAAAGAATTAATTTATGTATTTTTCAAAAATAGTCGTAGCTGTATAATTACATACATGAATATTACACGATATATTCAATAATAATAAAAACGTATTAATTTTCTTATAAGAATAAATTTGTACTAATTTTTTATGAGTATAATTACCTGCACCTGCTTACAACATATAGAGAGTTTTCCGGGAAGACAGAGGTCTTACACAAAGGAATTCTATAAAATTTGTATTTATCAATATTTTCGGCTAAAAATTCTCACTTAGGTGGAAAATACACAAAAAGTAAAACCACATAGAATTTTCTTTTGAGTTCCCGGCAATTCCCAAAAAGATTTCATAAAATCCCAAAAATGGCATTTTTGGATATTTCTGCTGTATTTTTCTTATCTTTCTCTGGGCGCTAATAATAGTTTAGGAAATGTTTAAAAACATATCATGTATTAAGGTGGAATGACAAATTTTTTTGTTCCAGCTATGGAATTTGAGAAAAAAGGTCTTACATTTAATATTTTAAACAAAAATTGGTACATTTCGAAACAATCCGGCACCTATAAACAACGAAATTTTTAACAAAAATTTGTTAGTGATGTTTTTTTTTTTTTTTTTTTTTTTTTTTTAAATAAATAAAAATATTGGTTTGGTGTTTTTGCAATTTTTTTTAATAATAGTGAAATAATTCACAGAAAAAACTAATTTTCCATTTCAAACGCAAAATTCTCTCTGAATCAAATATTAATTTTTTCAATTTAGGTCCTACAAAGAAATTTGTAAATTCAAATACAAAATTTTGTAATAATTTGTTTGAAAAAAACCCCGATTTTTTTCAATCAAAAAATTGTCTGATTCAATAAAAAAATTTTTTTATGAAAATAAAAAGCAAATAAAACAAATAACTATTTTGTACAGTATGCAATTTCTATATTGGAACAGAAATCTTCTCTTAACAATTTTGTTACAAATGTTACTTTATACTAATTGTATGAACTAGAATTTTTCACTCCATACTGTTTTGTGTAAAACCAAATGTCTTTGGTATGAGTCGAACCTGCAACCTCTTGACTAATAGACTAACGTACATACTTACCACTCAGCTAAAGAGCAACTCGTTTTTGGATACGCAAATAATAAAAACACGCAAAACATGATTTCTTTTGTTTCTTCTAATCTAAAAATAACTTTGTTGACTAAAAAAAAAAGCCACGATGTTTTTCGGCTTCTTGTCCGAACGCACACGAGCATTCAAAGAAAACAACAACATCAGCATATGACCACGTTGAGTCAATCAACAAGCAAGGAAAACACCAACACAAAGAAATTAAATTAAATGATGCAGTTTTTTTTACATAAAACAAAATTGAAACAAATAATTTACTGGAACAGTAAAAATATTTACCGAAACTAAATTTTATTTCAAAACATACGTTTGTTTGAAATTTTTTTGGGAATAATTTTTTTTGTGTTAACCCAATTTTTGCTGGAAAATAACGGCAAAAAATCTACTTTTTTCAAATATTTAATTTAAATTGCGTATAACTTTTGACTTAGTTGTGCTTTTGATAGCAAGTTTTTTTTTCTAACTTTTAAAAATTTTGTTCTTAAACCATATTAACATTCTTTTTTTTTTAACTCGAACAAGATTTGACTTCTCCAGTAGCAAAACAGTGGATCAAGCTTTGTAAGAAAGCCAAAATTTAAGTTTTTCTTGAATATTTCCTAAACTGCATTAATGTAGGTGACTTTTTTTTAGTTCTTGGATAGAGAAATTCACTTGCAAAAAATCTTTTTTATCAGATGAAAAACATCAGCTTGGCATCGGTTTGAATTTTTCATTAACCCAAGGTTACCCGCTTTGGGGCTTTATAGGTCCGCCCCCTTTTGAGAGATATACAGTCCAAATTCCAGACATAAGCTCGGCGACACCTCCTTAAATGCTTTATGAAATTTCATAACAATCGGACGGCTCGTTTAGAAACTGCAGAGTTATTTCCATTTTTTTTTTCAAAATCCGTGGGATGTCAAAAAAATTTACTGAAAAATGTATGTTGACATCTAAGGTTGATAGAAATTACAGTCACCCGCGTTGACGAGACCACCTGATATGAATTCAACTGAGTTCCATATAACTAATTTCATGAAGAAATTTCATAATGTAAATTTAGTCTATATAATAATATTATTGCATGTATGTTTGTATACAATAAAACCACACTAAAACATAAATAAATACATAAATATTTATCTTAAAAAAATCCTGTTTTATTGGTTAAGCTATGTACAGACGGTTGTCAGATCTTACAATATTGCCAGTAAAATGTGCTCAAAATTTCTTACAACCGTGTGAACTGACAATTTTTGTCAGACGTCGTTGCCAGAAAAAGCATTGTCAGTCCATTGCAAGACTAGCAGCTGACAACAAATTGTCAGACATCTTACAATCGAGTGAACAGATTGTAAAATTATTGCCAGATATTTGTCAGACATTTTAATATTGTCAGATGTGCAAACTTTATGCATCTGACAATGGCGTCATTGTAAGAGAATTCTTTCTATGGGCAACACTGCACACGTTTGATTTAAAAGAAAAAAATTATAATAAAATATATGCAGACAAAATCATTGCAATTGCTTCTTTATGGTCCATAATAATTTATACTTTCACTTTTTACAATTAATACAAACACAAACGATAAATATTTAAAAATTTCTAATAAATGCTTTAAGTCTGGCAACGCATAACAACAGATCTAACAATTTGTGCATATGACAACCGTGTGAACTGACAATTTTTCTACTGACGATTTTGTCAGATGAATTTATTGTCATACAACCGTCTGGCAATAAATTGTAAGATTTTCTGACAACCGTGTGAACTGACAAGGAATATTGTGCTGGCAATTTTCGATTGCCATTACATTGTCAGCACATTGCCAGATCTGACAATATTGTAAGATCTGACAATCGTCTGTACATAGCTTTAGCTTGTTTTGCAGTTTCCTTTCAAATTAATACATCTTTCTTTTATTTAAATTTCGACCGCAAATTGACTCAGCATGTAACAATAAAATTAATAGATTTATTATTATGCTCAATTTTATAACAGCATTTGTAAGAAACCAATGTTGTTTGTTTTTTTTTCATAAGGCTCAGGTGTTGTGACTAATCTAGGTATTGCTACAGAATTCAATTCAGTTCGTATAAAAGCTGACTTTTATTTTTGCGGCGTTCAAAAGAAACTCTTTGGCAGTTGTTTATGTCTATTGAATAGATATGTATTGCTAAATAATTTGAACGAACAGGTTCCTTTAAATAAAGCAACGTTTTAATAACTTTGATAAAATACCTTTAAAGCCAAAAACTTAAATGGATTATTTGTATTAATATATGCGGGTTTTAAGGACTTTTAAGATTTCAATAAAATACAGGAAATCAGCTTGATTGAATAAATTGTTTTGTACAATTAATGTTAAACTAGGACTCCGGATTAAGTGAACGCTGTGGCTAAAAACCTAAATAATGCTTTTTTAATTGTTATAGTTCGATTGCCGAAAACAATTGATAGACGGAGCAATTCACCTTTACAAAAGTTATAAAATTCAAGACCCTTTAAAATAGAAGGTGTCAAAGAGTATGTTTACATCTGTGGAGGGCATAACTCAAAATGTCGCATATGTATAAGTATTAGTGGGGTGGCAGAGCTACCCACCAAGCTCCATTATACAGGGTGGGCCAAAAGAAACCAAGGGGTGTAAAAGTTTAATAACTTTTTTGTTTATTAACTTTTTTTTTATTTTTTTTTTCAGATTATATAATATACAAAATGGAAATTTTTTTACACTAAGTATGAAAAATGATGTCTCTTAAATGACCACCGTTTTCAGCTTCGCACTGATGGGCTCTTTTTAGAGCATTTTCCATAACATCTTTCAAAACTTGTGGCTGTAGCGTTCGAATTTCTGCAACAATGTTTGCCTTAAGTTCAAGGATTGTCTCTGGCTTGTTCACATACACTCGCTCCTTCAAAAAACCCCAAAGAAAATAGTCGGGTGCTGTCAAATCTGGCGATCGCGCTGGCCAAATAATTTCCGAATTTCAAGAAATTATTCGCTCTCCAAAAATTTGACTTAAAAGTGCCATTGTGTCTCGGGCAGTATGGGCAGTGGCTCCGTCCTGCTGAAACCACATACCAGGTCTGTTTTCAAGAGCAGGACGTAAAAAATTTTCTATCATAAACCGATACCGCTCTCCATTTACGGTTACAGCACTTCCATCTTCATTCTCGAAGAAGTAGGGCCCAATGACATTTTCAGATGTGATCCCACACCATACTGTACACCTGATGGGGTGCAATTGGCGTTGATGAATGGCTCTTGGATTTTGAGAACCCCAGAACCTACAGTTCTGCTTATTAACAAAGCCATTCAAATGAAAATGAGCTTCATCACTCATAATCAAATTTTCAATAAAGTTGATTTCATTTATTCATTTCTTATTTTCTGATTTTCATTTATTACTTTCATTCATTATAAATTCTCCAAGTGTTGTCTGAAAGAAAAAATTAAAAAAAATTAATAAACAAAAAAGTTATTAAACTTTTACACCCCTTGGTTTCTTTTGGCCCACCCTGTATATCCTCAGGTAATATTTTACACGTTTCAAATAAAATAATAATTTTTTTTTGAGTAGTTTAAATTGCAGATTCATTATTCACAAAAAAAAGTTAAACCCAGATTCAATTAAGAAAAACGAAGATTCAATTAAAATATGAATTAGTTTTTCAAAAATTATGAAAACTTTTGTATGTTGTATGTATCACCAGGATGAACTGAAAAAATTTTTGATTTTTTTAATGAAATAAAAATTAAGGGCCTAATTTTGTAAAACGCGACATTTAGCGTTGACAAATTTTAGTTAATTTAAATCCCTGTTTCCACACCCTGGATCGACTTGAGTAGAAAATTTATATGAGAAGCACGGCTGTACGAATTATCGCCCAAGTTACTATCGCCCGAAACAGCTAAATGAAGGAACGCCCAAAATTGTTGGGTAATTAGACATTGTGAAGAAATACCCAAAAAAAAAGTGCCCGATCGACCAAAAAAAAAATGAAGAAAAACCCAAAATTGTAAAATGAATAATCGCCCGAAGTTTTTGGGTGTTTGTTCATTACGTACAATAACCCGAATTTGGAATGAATATTTGCCCAAACATTTTTTTTGGGTTTTTTAACATTTTGCGGAAATTTGGCAATTATTCATTATGAACAAATACCCAAATATTTAAAAATATTGAGTCGCCCAAAGTCGATGAACAATCACCCAATTTTTCTTACAACAATTTTTGGGCGATGCAACATTTTTGTTTTTTGGGCGATAGTAACTTGGGCGATAATTCGTACAGCCGAGAAGCACTCATTCATTTGAGTGATTTTCGTACAAATTTTCTAGACGAGTCGCCTGCCTGACTTGTGGAAACGCTCGTTTAATTATTATTTTTCTAACTTCATTTTTTTTATGGCCTATTTCCCACCTGCGACAGAAAACGTTCGACTTACAATTTATATTGAAAACAACAATAAAATACGAAAATTTGTTTTTGTTTTCAATATAAATTGTAAGTCGAACGTTTTCTGTCGCAGGTGGGAAATAGGCCATTATATTTATGATTTGATCAGGCTAAAGTTCATATTCCTTCGTAAGCCAAATTAGATATGATAATTATTAATGAACAATTAACACCAAAATTAATTGTAAATATTCTAACAAACACGTAGTAGAATGGAACAAGCAGCTGTTTTCGAAGGCCACTACACCTCCATCATCGGCGTTCTTTTTCTTTGGTCCACTGTGTGTGGTGCCAGTTGCAAATGGAATATGTGATTTTTTTTTTTGATTCATCGTATTAGAATTTGCTGAAAGCATTTTTTGTAATGAAAACTAATTTTTTTTTCAAATAAAATTTGTCTACGCTTGGCGTTCCGTTTTACAACATTGGGCCCTAAATTTTTTTACACAGAAAAATTATTCTGTGTAACAGTGAAAAATTCACACGGTATTGGCAGTACATATAGGTTGGATAGTACTACCAAAGGTTAGTAAACCCCTATATTTTGGTGATTTTGGTGACCAATTTTTTTATGGGCCTCCAAAGATTTCGAAAATCAGTGCGCACTTAAAATATTATCATCAGTTTTTAAACAACAGCCAGTATTGTTATACGAATACAATTTGAAAATATTACGCGTTTGCAAATATCATCTGATATGTTTGTTTTTATGTAGTATCTCAAATCAATAACATATATCGATGGCCTAATATTTATAAAAAGGGCGTATCTCAATATTTGTCCAAATTGCGTTTTTAACGTTTTCTGGTATTCAACGTACACTCCGTTAACATAGGATAGCCTCACTTGAAATTTTAGAGAATAGTAGACATTTTCGCGATTCCTTAATTAAATACAAAATATGTTTTTAAGTCATTCTTAAGAGGAAACTCTGTTGCTTTATTGACAAAAATTCCAAATGGGTTAGTAATAGTGTTGTCATTCGAACAAAAATTATTCGAATATTCGAACAACTTTTTATCATAAAGGGTGTTTTTTATTGAGGTATAGAACTTTAAGTTGGCATCACTTTTTTAACTGGCGGCCATTTTGTCAGCTGTCAAGTTATTAATATTTAGTTTGGTTTGCCATTTCATCATGAACAGGTTGACAAAAGAACAACGCTTGCAAATCGTGCAAATTTATTTCGAAAATAATGGTTCAGTTCGCGAAGTTTACCGAAAGCTCCGTCCATTTTATGGTCGACATAATCGTCCATCAGAGCAATTAATTCGGTTAACCATGGATCGTTTTCGCACTACGTTTACTCTATGTGATAATACGCATCCGCAGAGACGTCGAACAGTGCGCACCGAAGAAACAATTGCCGCTGTAGAGCAAAGTGTTGAAGAGGACCCGAATGAATCGATTCGCCACCGTGCACAGCAATTGGAGCCGACTAACCGACTATTTTGTTCCCGAATTGGATGGCATGAATGTGGATGAGTTGTGGTTCCAACAAGACGGCGCTACATGCCACACAGCGCACGTCACAATCGATTTATTGAAGGAAACATTCGATGAGCGCATAATTTCGCGGAATGGACCTGTCAATTGGCCACCAAGATCGTGTGATTTGACACCATTGGATTATTTTCTTTGGGGATATGTGAAGTCGCTCGTCTACGCCAACAAACCAGAAACGTTAGGGGAATTGGAAGCCAACATTCGTGGCGTTATTGCCAACATACGGCCCCATATGCTCGAAAAAGTGGTTGAAAATTGGACCTGTAGAATTGGCTTTATTCGAGCCAGCCGCGGCGGCCACATGCCCGAAATCATATTTAAACATTAATGGCATAAAATTATCCTTCCAATAAAGCCAAATTGATGGACATTAAAACGATTTTCTTGTGTTTTATTTCAATTCAAAGTTCTATACCTCTTAAAAAAACACCCGTTATTTGTTCGAACGAACAAAAATTTTCAATTTAGAATAAAAAATAATTCGAATCATTTTTGTCGAATATTCGAATATTTGAACAATTTCCTTAACTACTGGTAAAAAAAAAAGATCTTTTGGGTTATCTGCGGGTTTTAAATGATTTTTTCCAAAAAATTAATAACATTAAAAATGTTTGGAAATGTGTGTAAATACCTATACTTTTAACTAATTTCGTTTCAGTTTTTAACTCCCGACAAAAAAAGGGGTGTTATAAGTTTGTATGTAGTTTGTGTCTGTGTATCTATTTGTATGTACGAGTAGACGTACAGACCAAACGGTTGGACCGATTTTGATTTATTTTCCTGTTTGAGGGTGGCATTGGATGAAGAAGTTAGCACGTTGACTACATAAACGAAGGTTTTAGGATCGAGCCCACTATCTGACAGTCATTAAATAACAACACCACGCATTTTTCTGATGTGCATTACTGTCCCTTTCTATCAGTTGTTGTAGAAAAGTTCAAGTGATGAAGGCATAGTCACTGGTCACTGAACTATACCGACTTCAAGAGATACTAATCCTAATGTAACACCAGAGCACCACCCTTCGTTGTGTAGCAGAATTATTGGAGAAGTAAAATAACTACTAAACTGCTACTAAGCACAGCTTCAAACAAATTAATACGACTCACTAACGCCAGAGGCTCTGCAGCACATTATTAAAAAAAATGTGCAAAAAGCAGAGCTGTGAAAAAATTAAACATTCCTCTATTTATTCCTTCACCACCTATCCTTATTATAGTAGTAGGCAATCATTGCCTGATTGTTACTTCTCTTTAAAAATAAAATAAAAAATGACTTGTTCGAGAGTGTTCTTAGCTATGTCCAGCCGTTTAGAATATATCACATTTTGTAGATATATTCTTTTGATCTGCGTGTCTTTGACGCCGTAGCTCCCCAACGTCTTGACCGATTTTAATTTTGCTTTGTTTTCGTTTGAATGGTGACATGATCGTATATCTTCTAATTTATACTTGAAGAAAACGGTCTAGTCGATTGGAGTTTATCATAGTTTTTTTTTATTTAATCTTTTATTTTTTGCGATTCTGTTACTTCAATAGTATAAGTGGAAGATAGAGTTCTTATCTATGCCACAGCGTCTACTGCGGCAAAGGTTCTTCAAATTTGAAAGTTTTGTTATTAATATGTTTTCCTAAATTTGTTATTGAAATTATTTGTTTTTCTTGTGTAATGAAATATTTTTCGTTTGTTAATAAAAAAAAAATTAATCCAATACACATACGTGTCGTTTTTTGCAAACTTTTTTAAGATTATTCGAATATATTTTTTATTCTTTGTTCGTTAGAATATTCGTACAAAAGTTCAAAATTATTCGTCTGTTCGAACAAGAAAAAAATTATGAAATTTCATTCGAACAAACATGAAAGACGAATAATTAACAACACTAATCAGTAAACTTTAAATGGACTTTCACAATAGTTTTCGTAAACAGCATGAGAAATTTTAATATTTCAGTGTTAACATAGATTAGCCTCAGTGATGAATTTTCAATTGATCTTTGATGTTTATGCCAAAATACCTTTAAGTGCAATAGAAAAACGTTTTATTTGCACAAAAAAAAAAGTATTAGGAAAAAGCCGTCGCTTAGTTCCACGGAAATCGCAAAACTTGAGACGTATCACGATCTAGGGCTTTCTAACCGCGCTATTGGCGGAAAACTTCGTCGCAGACCAAAAGTTATAAGCAATTACATGAAAAATCCATCAGAGTATTACAAATGGTACAAAGGAAAGACTTATAAGAAGTTTTCACCTCAATATTGACGCAAAATTCTCTAAATGGTCTCGAATTCATCTGTGAGTTTAAGTAGAATTAGAACTGCAGTCGGAGTTAGCGTCAGTAAAATAACTATTCATAATGTTATACAAACCACGGAGTACTTGAAGCATCTAAATCATCAAAAAAAAGCCACCATTGTAAGACGTACAATATAAGCAACACAGACTAAAGTTTGGGAAAGACCACATGACGTAGATGGTGCATCAAGGTCATCAAACGAACGATTGGAAAAATCTGACAATAGTCAGATTAATTATAGTAAATTTATCTAGGATAATTTGTAGAGAAATTTCAAAAAATTCTAACTCAAATTTTCACTATATTCGTCCAAGGCTGGATGTAGCGTTCATGCCTTAATGAATTTAAAATTTCAACTGCAGTGCTTTTTGAAGTATTTGCTTTTGGAATATTGAAAGAGAAAATATTGAGTAAATTTTTTTTTTAAAAAAACGTCCAACAATTAAGATCTCTTTTTACCAGCCATTTGTCACATTCATTTAAAATTTTTTAATTTGATTTTTTTTCACGGTTTCTTGTAAATATTATGAGGAATTTTATTAAAAAATTATAAGATATTGTTTTGGAAATTTGGGCTATGCTACTACCGGAGATATTTACGAAATCAGGAACAAAATCGAGGCCAAAAACCAAAATTTGAAAATTCAAATCCATATATCTTTGAAACTATTAAAGATATCTCTATAAAATAAACTGTCTATTTAAAAACTTAGCAAGAAATTCAAAGCCATGGAATTCAGATGATATTTAAAAAAGAGGTGAGGCCAAGACGGGTTTCATGCCCGAAGTAGTCAACTTTGAAGCCCTGTCAACCACCGACTGTTTCAACTGGGTAGTTCAAATTTCAATGTTCTAATTCTTTGTCTTCCTCTATAATTTCTACATACAAAATTTTGTTATCGGATCGCAAATTTCACAAATACAGATTTATTAACTGCCTCCCCCACGATGTCGAAAGAAAACTTAAGAGAACGAAAGTAAGTCACTCATTTTCTTCTATAAAAGTGTTCCACTATCTTTTGACTTATCGTTCGATTGGCTTTACGTTTCTAATGTAAGCCGTATACCCGTTGTCAAATATCTATATTGCCACATCCACAATTTCACACATTCATCGACAACTGGGAATAAAAAATCGTTCAAATGTGTAAATTGTGCTTTAAAAAATGAAACTCTGTTCTAATTTAACCTGCAACAAGTGGCACCCAAAAATAAATTAAAATGAACTTGACAAAACAATTTTTGTAAATGATAAAAAGTGTACATACATAATTACTCAAGGGTTTTTATTTATGATAAATAAAGACATAAAAAACCACAAGCTATGCAAAATTTTGTGAAAAATCACCCAAAAGTAAAAATGACCAATAGCCCATTTATTTAGGTCATTATTCATTGTCATTTGGGTGATTGTCATTATCTTCAAAATACCAACAGACCCAGAAAAAGTGTTCTACCTTGTCGGCCTTTGTACGGGTGCAATAATTTTCTCTTTCTCCTCTGTGTATGTAGAACAACTGCTTATATGAATAAATACATCCTTATGTACAAGAAAAAACTGGTATAAAGCAAGTGACGACATTGAAATAGGTGCTAAGGAGTTCCTTCATACATTTTGACAATAAAAATCGGCGCATAATGTAGTTTTAGCCCACTATTAAGTCCCAGCGTGATTTATGTAACTTCTTAACCGTTTTTTCTTACACATAAGACCGATAGTTTCTAACCAACCTTCACTATAACTAGCGGAAGTGGTGGTAGGCAGAAAATATCTACTCATTGAAGCTGTTGTCGAACACACATACATACATACCGAGAGAAGAGTATCACAAAGACCAGCCAAGGACGCAAAACCGCTTACTTACAAGCTCAGACGTGAGGAGATTGCCAACGATCGGTTAAGCAATGAACCCATTGCCAGCGAAGCCGATATTATATTTGCTCATTGGCAAAGCAAAATATTTTATTCGTGTAAATAAAAATAATTTGTTGTATTTTGTCTCAGTCGACAATAAAAATTCAAGTGCCTTCTTTTGGCATTTGAGTTCGTACAAATGACTGAAAAAAATTTATTGGGGCTCATATTTGTATTGAAATGCTTACGTTATCGTTCGCTTTAATTTTCTTTCGACTTGTCGTGCTAAAGGCTTTTAGTGGAACGGAAAACAGCTGTTTGTCGTTTAAAAGACTTGCGAACGAAAATGAGTGACATCCTGGAACAGGCAGTAAATTTTTTTGGGGACCACTGTGCGACAGTCATATGCTTGACTTTTCTGGAATATTATCTTCAGCAAATATGACATAAATCACCGTATAGACTTTCTTGAGGTTATCGCAACTCTAAAGTTTAACCCCATTGTTGCCATTTTATCACCTTCACTGCATTCACAAGCAGTCAAGCTTTTCAAAAATCTGACCAAAAAAATCCATGTAATCCATTCCATCTAGGAATTTATTTATTTTCTTCTGCAGAACATTTTAGCAGATATTTTATCATTTTCTGGCAACACCCAGCTGCCGCAAAACTCTGACATAAAAATTTCTTCTAGGTTACAAAAATTTTATTTTATGGCACGGTGCACCGCGGTGGAGTAAAAATGGTTTTTATGCCAATAATTGAAGAAATAGCTAAAATGGTAATAATGACATATGCCACAAAAAAAACCTTTCCCTGGTGATTACATATGTACATAGATATTATTTCTAAAGCGCACCATACACGATTCAATTAAATTTTCAATTGAGTCGGTTGTTGTCCAATGTCCAAGTCAAAGCGTGTATGGCTCTATCAATTGATTAGTTTAGCAGTTGTTGATTTTTCATGTTGACTAGTAAATCTTTCAATTCGATTGTGCTGTGTGTGCTCGAGTCTCTTGATTAGTTGTCAAAATTTATGTTTGTAGCTTTATTTTGTATAGAAAAAGTTGTGTATTTTTAAAATTGTATTTAATTTCATTGAATTTTAAATAAAAAATATATAAATTAATGAATGAATGCAATAGAAGTTTTAAATTTTTAAATTTGTAATTGTGAAAAAAAAATATAAATTTGACAGTTGAATGAAAATCTTTCAATTCAGTTTATGAAGTGTGTGGCCAAGAATCAATTCAATTGAAAGACTCAATTCACAATTGAATTGAAACGTGTATGGGGTGCTTAAGAAACAAATTCAATATTTTTGTTTGTTTTGTTGTTGTTTTAATGTAGGACTTACTTAGTTTTTCCAAAATCATCTACATAAATCTAAACTTCTTTCTGAAGAACCCTGTATAAAAACATGTCAATTTAAAAGAAATAAATTCTCCATTAGTTTTTCTTATATTGTTGCTTCCCATGTTATTAACAAAGTGGCAAGGTATAAATGTTTCCCGCACTTGTGTGTGTCCTTGGCTTCAATTTACAATTTATTTACATATTACGCACCTTTTACTTTTTTTTTAAGTATTAATTAAACACAAATTTCTAAGAAATCTCGCTTTTTACACGCTTGCAGCACACCACTTGCATTACAATATCAATTAAATAACAATGAAATGAACTTAAGAAAAAATAAGAAAATATTTAGTATTTGAAGGTTGGAGGTCATTATTATTTGCTCTAATCTAAAATTGATTGTATGAAAAACATTCATTTAGTTTTATAATTAAATCGCCATATACACACATAAATCCTAGTAACGCAAAGGAGCAACGAAATAGAAAAAAATTATATACATGTGAGAGAAAAAGGCAGCTAAATTGAAACTTAAAACCTTGCAACAAAAAACTAAACACGATTTGTTGGAAAATGGTAGCAAAGTCATAATCACGCGTGAACATGCAACCTAAAAGCCTGCAATTGCAGCAGTTTAAAGAAATTAACACGAATAATTTTTTTTTTTGTTCAAACTTATTTTCTAACAACTTTTTTTTTTGTAATTTGAAACTCATTTATATGCGATTCGAAAGTTTTACAGCAATTTTTTCTTCTTGTTGCATTGCATTTATAACGGAATGAAAGGGTATAGAAAAGTTGGTTATGTATTTTTTTTTTGTAAAAAAAAGAAAATTTAAATGGAATCATAGACTGTAGTTACAACATATATAATTTTCATTTTATATAATTGAACATGAAATTGTGCTGTGAAATAACAGGCAATATTTTATTTTGTTTAAATATATAATTTATATGATTTAACTTAATCAAGTATTTAAATTGCAAAGAGAGAAATTTACTTACATTACTAGAATAGAAGTAATGGTATCAAACAAGAGCCTAAAGTTAGAACGACCCAGAAGCATCTGGGTGGCATATTCTGATATATTGATTTGACTTCAACAGTTTGTGGATGACCTCATATACGAGGGGAACTATTTATATATCGAGAACTGGCAACACTAATATCAATAGCTGAAATCTGGCAACACCATACTAGTTTTGACATTTTTTAGTATAAACGTACTCACAACGTTTTGATGTTCAAGTGCTATTTGTTTTGTTTACAGTGGGTTCAGAAAATTAATTTGACAAAAAAAAAAAAAATTTAAATTTCCAGAGAAGATTTTCGTTGGATTAATTTTCGCAACTTTCGACGTGGATTATCTCAACAAGAAAGTGTCAATGAACTCAGTTCTTTGTATGGCGACAAAGCACCATGAAAAATAATGCTGTCCACTGAGAGTAACACGAGAGAAATGTATTCACGTACAGGGTGCCCCTGTGGCTGAGTGGTAGCGATGCTAGCCGCTCAGTCCAGAGGTCGTGGGTTCGATTCCCACCCTAGACCCTGGGTGTTTTTCGCAGTCAAGCTAATCGCTTTGCGAGTTGTGTTTGTGTTAAAAAAAAAAAAAAAAAAAAAAAAAAAAAAAAATTTGTATAAGAAGCCGCTTGATGTTCGGCACTCTGGTGCTACTTCGGGCAGTTATGATCAAAAACCACAGTATATCGCTGGTATAGTGAATTCAATCGTGGTCGTAGTTCCGTCGCCGACGAATTCCGTAAAGGTTGTACAAAATCGGTTGTTGTGCCACAAAACATCGATGCAACGCGTGAACTGATAATGCAAGATCATCATGAAACATATTGTGAAATAGAGGCTTCCTTGCACATTAGTTCCACTTCAATACATTCAATTTTGCATAAGCACTTAGTTGCAAAAAAAAAATTGTTCTCGTTGGATACCCCATAATTTATCAATCGCTTAAAAAAGACTCGCATCAAGTGATGTAAGGAAATAATTAAAAAGTTCAACCGTGTTACTTCAAAAGACGTGTATAAAATCCTAACAGGTGACGAATCATGGATATATGCTTATGATTCGGAAACAAAACAACAATCAAAAGTGTGGGTATTCCAAGACGAGCTTAATCCAACAAAAGTTGTTCGTGAAAGAAGCACATGGTCGCCTATTTCTTCGGAAGAATGGGTCATGTGGCCACTGTTCCGCTTAAGCAATGTCGAACTGTCAATTCTGAGTGGTACACGATGACCATTTGTTTGCCGGAAGTCTTCGGAGAAATTCGTAAAAATAACCCTCTAAGACAAATCATTCATTATCATGACAATGCGAGCTCTCATACATCTTGTCAAACAAGTGAGTTTTTGAGCAGTCAAAACACGCAATGACTTTTACTGTTTCCGAATATCAAAGGTAAACTGTACGTGTTCAACGATTTACGAGCGCCCAAGAAGCAGTTGAAGCGTTCAAGAACCATGTTTTGGAGGTGCATCAAGAGGAATGGAAAAAATGCTATGACAAATGGTTTGAACGAATGCAAAAGTGTATTGATCACCAAGGGCAGCTACGTCCAAGCCATATGCATAATGTGCAAACTTTTATAAAGAACTTTTAGTGCTTTCACACCGACAACAGCACAAAAGCCAACCAGATCTCGGCGACAACAGTGCTTGCTCTTATTTTGCACAGAAACAAGAACAAATTTAAGAGTTTTCAATGCTGTGTAACTCAAATGCAAATATCATAGTATGTGTGTTTGGACGTCACTGATCAAGGGCAATATTTCGAAAAACAATTTTCATTTAAAAATGTTTCGTTATTATTTTCTTTCCCAAAATAGTAGCCCTCGTATGCTAAAGGGTGTTTTTTATTGAGGTATAGAACTTTAAGTTGGCATCACTTTTTTAACTGGCGGCCATTTTGTCAGCTGTCAACTGATTAATATTTAGTTTGGTTTGCCATTTTATCATGAACAGGTTGACAAAAGAACAACGCTTGCAAATCGTGCAAATTTATTTTGAAAATAATGGTTCAGTTCGCGAAGTTTACCGCAAGCTCCGTCCATTTTATGGTCGACATAATCGTCCATCAGAGCAATTAATTCGGTTAACCATGTATCGTTTTCGCACTACGTTTACTCTATGTGATAATACGCATCCGCAGAGACGTCGAACAGTGCGCACCGAAGAAACAATTGCCGCTGTAGAGCAAAGTGTTGAAGAGGACCCGAATGAATCGATTCGCCACCGTGCACAGCAATTGGAGCCGACTAACCGACTATTTTGTTCCCGAATTGGATGGCATGAATGTGGATGAGTTGTGGTTCCAATAAGACGGCGCTACATGCCACACAGCGCACGTCACAATCGATTTATTGAAGGAAACATTCGATGAGCGCATAATTTCGCGGAATGGACCTGTCAATTGGCCACCAAGATCGTGTGATTTGACACCATTGGATTATTTTCTTTGGGGATATGTGAAGTCGCTCGTCTACGCCAACAAACCAGAAACGTTAGGGGACTTGGAAGCCAACATTCGTGGCGTTATTGCCAACATACGGCCCCATGTGCTCGAAAAAGTGGTTGAAAATTGGACCTGTAGAATTGGCTTTATTCGAGCCAACCGCGGCGGCCACATGCCCAAAATCATATTTAAACATTAATGGCATAAAATTATCCTTCCAATAAAGCCAAATTGATGGACATTAAAACGATTTTCTTGTGTTTTATTTCAATTGGAAGTTCTATACCTCTTAAAAAAACACCCTATACCTTTTACTTTAAAAATTTTTGTTTTTCACAATTTTTCGGCGCTAATTTTCTTTTAAATCCTATAATCAATGCTACTAAAATTTCTTTGCTTAATGACATTTGTATGATATTGACAGCACAAAATTTAACTCAAAATCAATTCATTGCTATTGACATTTATATGATCTTGATTTAAAATTAATGCTTGACGGGTTATCTACTTAGTGTATATCAAAACATTAACAATATGTGAAATTATTTGACATCAAGCATTTTGATATAATCAAAGAAGTATCTACTGAAAAAAGTTAAAGTTGTATTTTACATTATAACGCAGTGTTTTTGTTTTATAGAATTAAACAAAAAAACTTGCACTAGAGTTATTCCAAAAATCTTAAAATTCTACAGAACTGAATTTTTTCTACGCAACCAATTTATTTTTAAGTCAACATTTAAAGACGTTCTTTTCTCTATTTTCTATCAGCACTAATCTTAAGCTAAGTCTAGACGATATGTTGAATCAGCAAATGTATGCTTATGTTCATATGCTTTAAAATAACAACAAATCCTGCTGTCAGCATATATATATGTTAGCCGTCTACACAGTATGCTGAAAGTACCACATTTTTTAAAGTTAACATATGTCAGCAAATGATAATACAACATATGAGTTAGCATAAAATTTTTGTGTCTACATGATATGTTGAATTTCGTATTCTAATATATATGTTGAGTCATGTGAGCATTTGCTTAGATATAAAATAAATTTTGACAATTCTTTTTCTTTATTATAAATTTATGTATGTACATATTTCAATTATCGCTTTCAGTGCAAAAAATTATATTTTTGGTTAATAAAAATTAGTGCAATTATACATGTATATAAATAAAAAGAAATTCGCGAAATGACGGAAATTGGCAAAAAGCTACAACAGCAAGATGACAAAGTCTAATAATGTTTTAAACTCTTCAAAATTGTTAAAACTTCTAAACAAAAAAACACGCGAAAAGCCGCCTTTATTGCAAACTTTGCAAAAAATCGCAAAAAATTGGCAAAATTTTAAGCAAGTCATAATATGGATTGAAACCCGCTAAAGCTGTAAGGAATGCAAAAAATTCGGCATAAATCGCGAAAATGACATAAATTCGCAAAAAGTTACTAACATGATGGATGATGACAAATTCCATTATTTCTTAAAAATCGGCAAAATTTTTAATAGGCTGAAAGCATCAAAAAATTCGCTTTTATCTCGAACTACAAAAAGTCGCGAGAAGTTGCAAAATTTTAAACAAACCATAATGTTGATTAAAAATCGCCAAAACTGTAAGGAATACAAAAAATTCAATAAAAGTCGCAAAAATGGCGAAAATTCGCAAAAAATTAATAACAGCGGGATGTTGACGAATTCCAATATTTTTTAAAAATCGGCAAAAATTTTAGGAGGCTGAAGTTTGCTGGAATAAGATTGATTGTCTTCTTCAGAATCGCCTGAAATTTTTTTTATGAAATTTTAATTTACCTTATTTTTTATTCACCCGAATTTACCATGATCGTTTCTGCAGTATATTTTTCGCGTAATGTAGAATTTTTTGTGTTTTTTTTGTTGCTTTTATTCTACTATTTTTGTTATTTTAATATTTACGTTATTTTTATTTTAAAAATGGCAAATTAGGAAACACTGTTCATACCTGAGCAGAGTTAAAATATCAATTCTATATGCTATCAAATTTGCCGTATGCTGAAAAGCTTACATAGGCTTTTCAACAAATAACATATCTGACAGCATACATAGGAAATTTGTTACAAAGGAAAAACAAAAAAAAAAAACAAAAAAAAAAGGAAAAAAAAAACGTTAACAAATGCCCTTCATATGTCGTTAAGCATACGTATGTTGAAAAAATTTAGTGTCTACGCGATATGTTGGCACTGGTAAGAAATTTTTTATCATAAATATGCTGATTCAACATATCGTCTAGACTTAGCTTTACGTTAATTGAAAATGTGGCCGTAAGTTGTAAAGATTTTTTGTAACGCTACAGTTACACGACCAAGATTTGCTTTCAAGTTTTTCACACATACTGGTTGTCAAAAGTCGTTGAAATTGAAAGCTGTGACGTAGGCTGTACGCAATTTCCAAGCAAATTTATTTTCAATATGCCGTTGCACACAGGGACAAATGACCGAATTAGGACGACGAAAATGGAATTTTTTATTTTGTTGAATGTAACCACTATTGCACTTGATATGTTTTATATACCAGAAGGAAAATCTGAAAAATATTTTCAATTAAATATATCAACAAATAATTTGTTGAAAATTATTTATTTTTTTCAACATTTATTTTTGTTAGATTTCAAAGTTATTTCAATTAAAGTTATTGTTATATTAACAATGTGAATTGTTGATTTTATATATCATAATTGTTTTATTAACAAGCTTTTTATACACAATCACAATCCTCTAAACGATTTTTTGCTTGTCTGCAAAAAACACTCAATGTCTTTGGGCGGAGTTGAACCGGCAACATCAACACTAATAAACTGACTCACTTACCTCTCAGCTAAAGACCAACACTTTATTTAATACGCAAATGATGAATACACACAAAATATGATTTCTTGTTTCTTCTAAATGTGCGCATTCCATTACGATATAATTTAACAAATAATTTTGTTGAGTAATTTAATTGACTACAAAAATTAAAATTTGTTATATCAACAATGATGATTGTTAATTTTTAAATTAAATGTTAACAATTTGTTTTGTTGGTGGCATTTCGATGATATTTTTTTCAGTGAATAACATTTCGTCCGTGTTGTGCAGTATCGTGTTGACGAAATTTTTCGCGTGCCTATTTCGTACGTGTTGAGCATCTTGATATTCGTCTTCATGTCGTGTTGGAAAAATTGGATCGAATTCCAACGCACCCCCTAAAAAACAACTTGTCGCTATGAAATTTTTTTGTATTTTTATTTACATAAAACTGAGTTGATTTAAGGGGAGAGATTATAAGAAATTTAAAAAAAAATAACGGCCACGCTAATATACATATTACAAAATTTACCATCTAGCTAGATTCATATACAAAATCTTTTTGTCATTTTCCTCTTGCTACTATGCAAAATTTACTTTTAAATATTTTCTAAATTAAAAACCACTTAATTATTATTTCTTCACGTGTTTAAAGCGTATTTATTACACTAACTGAAAACGCCGAAACAATATTTTATTTTCCAAAAGCCATCAAGTGGCGCCTTTAATGAATTATTTTGTTTAAAAAGTATAAAAAAATGCGACCTAAAATAAAATTGTTTAAGTTGCACTGAAGAACGGAAACCTGCAAAGCCGTTGAAATTTTATATCCCACAGAGTATCAAGGGGGTCTAACGAACAGAAACAGAAACAAAAACTGCAAAACAGCAGCTCTAAAACTCCTGATACACCTGTAGCAAACTATGAAAAAATAAATAAATAAAAGTAGAATTAAATGTGTGCGGTCTTAAATCATGGCTGAAATGTTAACCACTATCAACAAGAAGAAAACAAAAAAACAAAAAAGAAGCGAACGCTCAAAGGAAAAGAAGAAGGCCACATCAAACGAACAGAGCAGCAGCAGCAGCAGCAACAAACACTGACAGTTGGAAAATTGAAAAATTAACAAGTATGAAATGTGTAATTAAAAGCTAAAATATGTTTGTTTGTTTTAGTTTGTCACGCCAAACCACCCAAAAGACAAAAATAACACAACAAATACGTAATGCATACATATATATATTAAGAATCCAACGTATTGCAGGCACTTCAAGGAGTGCAAAGTTTTACCCCTGTTAGCAATGTTTCTGATACTGTGTTTCTTATAATAAATATACATAAATAAGATTTAAATAGGAAAGATGTAAAAATACAAATGTTTGAGTTTTGAACAATATTGTTCTTAGCAAATTCACTTCATTTGCTGATACAGCATTAATAAGAGTATCTATTTTTAGCCGTTTTCAAAAAAAGGAGGAGGTTATCAATTCGTCGGTATTTGTTTTGACGTTGTTACTTCATAACTCGGTACATTTTAGAGCGATTGTAAAAATTCCTTTTTTTCTGAGAATGTATAGCTTCCAATTGGTCCCATTGCAAAAAAATTGGGCGTGGACACGCCCACAAAATTTATTTGTTTCATTTTATGATATTAATTAAACTTATTTGATTGCTGCTAAACCTAGCAAACACCTTCAGTTCTTGCAACTACACAATTTTAAAGTTGAAAAATGGGCGGGGCTACGCCCATTAAAATTTATTATTAAATTTCACTTGGTTATACTAAACCTATTTTTACGAAACTTACCACATACCTTGACTTAAATCTTCGATTAATAAAATGGGCGGAGTCAGCCCATTAATATTTAATATTTTATTTTAAGTGGTTTTAGTTTAGTGATTTTTACAAAACTTAACACACACTCTGAGATCTGAAAAACACACAATCTTGCTTTAAAAAAATGGGCGGAGGCACCCCCATTAAAATTTAATTTTATATTTCACGTACTTCTTAACCAACACATATAAATTATTATTTTTTTTTTAAATTATCGAAAGTAGAGCTTTCAATAGATTTCAAATTTTGAACGCCAAGGATATTATTCTCATTGTTTTTATAATGATGTCCACGAGCAAAGGATCTTCCAAAAGGTGAATTTCTTCGAAATTTGACACATGATAGCGGCCATATTCTTGAAGCTAAATCTGTCGAATCAGCTGTAGTTTATTCAATCTCCTTTGCAAAATTACCGTGAGCGGATACTGTGTTCAACAACTCGTGCAAATAATAGAATTGTTCAACACACAATAGGGCAATAATCCACGGGATTCTGCTTTTTTACGGTATGCACAATCGTCCTACCGAGATAACTTTGATTTCTCAGATTTAGTTTCCACTCAACCAGCATTTGTTCATCGACGAAACGCAAGATCTGCCAAAAACATCGTCGCTGTCTGTCAAAGTTCACAGGAGAATCCAATGCAGTCGATTTCGCGTCGCTCACAAGAACTCCGCCTTTCACAGACCACATCCTGAAAAATTTTTCATTGTGAATTTGGCATACATATATCTGTACAAAATTAAACTTTAAATTTTAACTTTAAAAATTTTGTTGTTAGTTAGAGATGGTTGATTTGAGCTTTCATTACAAAAAAAAAGCTTTCAGCAAATTGTACTACGATGCAGCAAAACAATTCACGTATTCCACTTGCACTGAAAAATATGTATATAAAGCTAAAATTTGCATCAACTGACACCAAACAAGAAAAGTGAATCAAACGCAAGAGCGCTGATGTTGAAGGTGTGGCGGCATTCGAAAACAGCATGTTGTTCCGTTCTGCCAGAGTTTGTCAGAATATTTACAATTAACTTTGGTGTTAATTAATTGTTCCTTAAAAATTATCCCTAAAAATATACGGTCTTATTCATAAAAAATATTTTAGGTTTATTACAGGTTTATTTGACAAATTTCCCATAGAAATATGTCAAATAAGCGCTTAATAAACCTGAAATATTTTTTATGAATAAGGCAGATAAACTTTACACTAATAAATAGCAAACAAACAAAAATTAACTAATATCACATTTTTATTCTTTTACTTCACATTTTAAAATCAACAGGAGAAGTTGGAACATGTTTTCATGTTTATTTTTGCTATTTTTGATTTGTACTTTTTTTCATTTTGTATAAGAGGCCCCCCAATGAAGATCGATTGTTTAACAATTGTGGCGACAAGCTGTAAAAGAAACCTTGTTTAGCTTGCAACGCTCTACCGCCACCACCGCCATCGGAGCACATGCAGCAGTAACAACAGTCAGACAGATAAATACAAAAAAAAAAAGACTTGCAATGTACCAGCATCAATTTTATAAGCGTGGCTAATTAATCTCATTTTAATTGTTGGTTTAAGCTACAAGTGGCTTTTTTGCCTTTTTCCACCATATTCTCTCATATAAAAGGAGGCGTACTTTTATATACATGTAACTTTTTTTTTATTTTTTTTTTTATTTTTTAATTTTATAACAAATCACCACCACCTTCTGGTGCTTCTTGTATATTCTAGACATCGTTAAGAAGCCCTTGGGCCTTTAATATTAATTATAAATTCAGTGGCTTGCAATTGGTAGCCTATTTTTCTAAAAAAAAAATTTGCAATAAAAAAATTAATAAATAAAAAATGTTATAGTAAAAGTATTTGCTTTTTATTTATTCTTTTTCTATTGCCCAGCATTGAATAATTACTTAACATTGCACGATTAATGTCTTGTTGATATGTTTGTTGCCACTAAATGTTGCAAGTTTATAATAGCATTCATACGGTTAGAGTTAATATAAACAGTAGAAATACACATGTATATAAAATAACTTTTAACTTTTTAGAGTTATTAATGAGGAAATAAGCATAAGCAGACATTTGGGAAAATTTTAATACAGGTCTCAATATAATAGTATTATTTGAGCCTGCCATACACTACATGTTTTTTTTTTTATATCTGACAGGTCAACTTTTCAATTCATATTAAAGTCCTGCACAAGACCATTTACAAGTCCTTTCAAGACATGAGAGATTTATCAAATGCTTTACTACAGCGAAATATTCTAAAACAAACGCTAAACGCTAAACACTGTTGGTAAGAAATTTCTTTTAGTTGTTTGTCTTGCCAACAGTGTTGTTTAGCGTTTGTTTTAGAATATTTCGCTGTAGTAAAGCATTTGATAAATCTCTCATGTCTTGAAAGGTCTTATAAATGGTCTTGCGCAGAACACTAATTCGTATATAATTCTGCATGTCTGTCAGAATTGTTTGTTGTTACAGAAGGCTTATGACATTCCGTCACAAACGTACATGTCAAAGGCCTACTCAGACTATTATACAAGTATAAAGACTTTCATTAAATTTAACGAGAAAGAAATCTAATGACATTTGATTCGACTGTCAAAAATTCTAACACTAAATGATTAAACAGAATACCGGCTTCAACACATTTTCCATACAAATTGACTCAAAAAAACAGCCGCAGAAACCGGTCGTGAGATAGAATCTATTTTATTTTGAGAGCGTTTTTTCTTATACTCTCACATATCAATGTTTATTCTCACAAAAATGTTACCATACTTTCAATAAATTTCATACATTTTGTAAACAAAACTAATTACAAAGAAAAATAAGCACGAAAGAAAATAAAACAAAAATTAGAGAGCATTTGAAGTTACTGCCGTCGATGTTATTATGGGCTTGATTAATTTGTCAGCGATTTTCCTGAAGTTGCAGACTTTATTCTGTTTCTACATTAAATGACATTTTGTGTTTACACCATCACATCTCAAGTAAAATAAAAAATACAAGTAGAAAGCAAACAGCTGCTCAGAATTAACATGCCTGCGTTCATCATTGACTTACGGCGGCAGAGCAGTTTCTACTTTTTAAACATTTATATAAGAGAAAACAAATTAAAAAAACTTTAACTCTTAGAAAGTGGTGATCTTAAAATATTTTTCGTAAAATGTGCTAAAAATTTCTTACAACCGTGTAAACTTGCAATTCTTATCTGACAACGTTACCAGAAAAAAATTGTCAGTCAATTGCAAGACTAGCAGCTGACAACAAATTGTTAGACATCTTACAATCGTGTGAACACATTGTAAAATTATTGCCAGATATTTTGTCAGACATTTTAATATTGTCAGATGTGCGAAGTTTATGCATCTGACAATGGCGTCATTGTAAGAGAATTATTTCTATTGGCAACACTGCACACGCTTAATTTTTCATGCAGACAAAATTAATTGCAATTGCTTCTTTATAGTCCATAACAATTTATATTTGCACTTTTTACATTTAACACAACCACAAACGACTGGGGGGTTACTCCCTATTACGATGCGAAAGAAAAATGGTACGAAATCGAACGATTGGTACTCTCTAATGCGTTTGAACATTTACCTTTCGCATCTTTTAATTTCCCTTTCGCAAGTCTGGTATCACCGTACTCTGTAATGCGAAAGCGACTGTCAAAATGGCGCAATAAGCGCAAATATCTTGCGATAGCTAAATACCAAACGCAAAGTGAGAAAAACATATAAGTACGTTGAAAAAAATATTTATATTTAATATTTAAATCGTAATTTTTAGGGAAAAAGCTAAAAAAAATTACAGACAAAACAACGGCAGTTTGAAATTTTAGTGGATTTCATGGCCAAGGGACAGTTGCAGTCAGCAAATGGCAAACAAGCCGCAAATAATTTGTGGACAAAATTGACAGACGACCTAAATTCTAATGGACCTCCTGTAAGGGATATAGCTGGTTGGAAAAAAGTAATATCTATAATGAAATGTGACACTAATAGTATAATATAATTACACATGTATGTTTGTATATAGGTTTATAGGAATACCACATGTATTGATTTCGTTTTCCTCTTCCGCAGTTAGCTCAAATTGTATGTGCTTGGGACACAGTATTCGTTCAATCGCAATGCAAACTTCTTGTAAGCAACGCGACATAGATTGTTGCGATAAACCTAATAAATGGTCCTGACCAATTTGGTGTTGATATCCACCTTGCCCAAGCAGTTCCAAAGCTGCGGCCACTTTTATTGCACTTGGAATTTCTGTATATCTCTTCCGAACGATGAGGTCGTCTTGAATAGCGTATAGTACATACATAAACGCATCTTTATTGAGTCGAAAATTTTGTATAAAGCTATAAAAAAGGAATATTTGAAAAAATTTTGCACATGATATCTACTCCTATTTTCTTACCTGTAGTCATTTAGGGAGTGTATATCTGATCTATCTCTCAAAATTCTCATTGTAATACGTTCAGTATGTTCATTTTCTTCCTCAAACCATAATGCCACCGAATCCATCACTATTTATTTTATTTTTAACAAAACCGTGAACAGAAATAGAATATTTTTTAAATATTTTTATTATTTTGTTTAGAAGTTTTGACATTTCATGTTGTCATTCGTCGCTATTGTGAATTATGTGGTGCCAGTGTTGCTAATTTTTCAACTTATTTTGCGAAAGCGTTTGCGTCAGCAATACAGAGTACCAATTAGTACTCTTCACGCATTTACCTTTCGTATCGAACTGGCTTTCGCATCGCAATAGAGAGTAACCCCCCTGATATTTAACAATTTTTCGACTGACGATTTTGACAGACAAATTTGAACTAACAATCTAGCTTGTGCTGGAAATTTTTGAACTCCAATACATTGTCAGCACATTGCCAGACCTTACAATATTGTAAGATCCGACAATCGTCTGTACATAACTTAAGTTATGTGCATTTTTACTTGGAAATCCTTATCATTACTAATATCGAGCCATAACCGCTAAAATAGCTCAAGCGACACATTTTTTGGACTTCGTTTTCTTGACGAAAATCGACTATTTACGATCGAAAATTATCGATTTTGGTCAAAAATTGAAGTTTGAAAATTATGTCGCTTAAACTATTTTCGCGGTTATGGCACGATATTATAAATGCGAGAGTAACCGCTGCATTGATTTCGAAAATTATTTCACCAATGAAAGCTATATTACCAGCGTCAAACGAAACTTATTTTTTATTCGGTTCGGAGCCGGTTTTTTAGATTTGGTACGGATTTTCTCCGAAAAGCATATTTTTGGGCTTGTTAGAGTGGTTTTCGTTTCGGGTTAGGATGTTAAACCAGTTTAATAACCGGTTTATATTTCGGTTTTTATTTTTTTTGTCGTTTTGTATTGTTTTTTTAACATTATCAGTGAAAAACAAATAACAAAATATTCATCAATTTTAAGTATAGTTTTCAAGTATTAAATAAATCTTAAAAAAATTTCAATAAATATTTAAAATATATTATATAAATTTATATTAATCCAGACTAGTACAACTCTAAATTAATATGTTGCATAATATAAAAATATTTCTTGTTTTTTTCAAATATAATCTACTAAATATATCGATAAAAAAATATATGACTTTAGACCACTTTCATAATTATGGGCACACATTTCAATACGATAAACACATTCAAAATTTAGAGCTTTTTTAAGATAAAGCAAAATAGCGTAAACAATGGCGCGGCATTGCCATCGAATCAGACGACTTATAAATTATTTTATCACTTTGTAAAAAATGCAACCCCGATCAGGTTAAAAGTCTTATCGTTTAGAAAATTAAAAAAAATTATAAAATCAAATTTGTTCCTATTATTTGTCAATGTTCATGACATTTTGCATTGACAATATGGCTGAGTACACACTGTGTCATTTTGTGACATATGTAGCAAAAATAATAGTGGGTATTAGTGGCAACGTTTGTCATTTCCGATATTTTTCGTTGTGTGGCATTGCCAAACAAACTGTTTCCGTATCTGATGTAAACATTTGTGAGAATAAGTTGGCTGAATTGCAAATACAAAAAGAAAATGTCATTTTGACATTGAGAAAATACCGAAAGAATTTTAAATGTGTGCGGGTATAAAAATTTTAAAGTATGGAAAACGAAAAAGAAAGTGGAAAATCATAGCAGAGTGTGTGAGAGAAATTCAAGCGCCCTGGACGTATGACATGACGACACAGCTAATTTAGCTTGTGGAGGTTCGTGAGGCTGTATGGAAACATACATATGTATATGTAGAATTTATAGGGATAGAAATGCAAAAAAGTGCAGAAATTTTGGTGGAGTTAGGTTTCATGCTCATGAAATTTTTAAACCAACTGGCATCTTGCTTCCTTAAACTGGAATGCAGAGTACAATAGAATCTTTTGGTGGCACGCATATTAAGCCCTAGTCTTTTCCGTTTTTTCAACAGCTATTTGTATATATTCTAGGTTTCAGAATGGTGTGCTGCCGCCACATAAATTTTGGTTTGCCCCGTAATTTAGTAATTTTTAACGCCGTCAGTAGAAGACCGCCGCTGCGTGTTTCCTCTCGGCATAGATTTCTGACGACACACATATTTTTTTTATAATATAAACAGCTGATGTTAGATTATCAGAAGAAAATAGAGCACGCTCTAATTGCAATTTTTTCGAATGACTATGCGTCTGACTTTTATGAAAACAATGTTTTACCAAGAACACATCTGGCATTTGTGGTGTCATTTTAAAAATGTATGCAACGCCATTCTCATTACGTTTTTTATATGGAAAGCAATGTCACACAACGAAAAATATCGGAAATTACAAACGTTGCCACTAGTATACAATATTACGATGTCACAAAATGCCATAGTGTGTACTCGGCATAACACAGGACATGCACATAAGTATGTCTTTTGCAGTGGGAAATTTGACATGTCAGATGTAAACAGCATATCGTGTATGGCAGCCTTTATGTATATTGACAACATATTGATGCACTGGGACTTTTAAGTCTTTGCTTAGGTTTACTTAAATTTCCACAACAATTATCATTTGAAGTTGAAGTTGGGTTTAATTTTTAAAAGATTTTTTGGTGATGAGAACAAAGAACTTTTTAGTGCAAGTACAGGGTGGGCCAAAAGAAACCAAGGGGTGTAAAAGTTTAATAACTTTTTTGTTTATTAATTTTTTTTATTTTTTCTTTCAGATTATATAGACAACACTTGGAGAATTTATAATGGAGAGGTTCACAACTGAACAGAGAACCAGAACAATAGAATTTTATTATTTAAACCAGAGATCAATTATTTTAATGCAAAGAGCATATCGTCGACATTTTAACGTCAGAATTTCGCCCTCTGAAGCGATGATTCGTTACTTAGTTAATCGTCATCACCAACATGGCAGCGTAAGAGATTAGCCTCGAACCGATAGACCACGTTTAAGTCGCACTGCGGAAAATATTGAACGAGTACAGCAAAGTGTTAACGAAGCACCAGAAACATCTGGCAGAAGGCGTTCTGCTCAGCTAGAAATGTCTCGTACGTCACTACGGCGCATTTTAAAAAAAAGATTTACAGTTATACCCATATAAGGTGCAATTGGTCCAAGAATTAAAACCCGCAGATCATCGGCAACGTCTAAATTTTGCAGTTAAATTTCAAGTGTTGGCCAGAAATGAAATCAACTTTATTGAAAATTTGATTATGAGTGATGAAGCTCATTTTCATTTGAATGGCTTTGTTAATAAGCAGAACTGTAGGTTCTGGGGTTCTCAAAATCCAAGAGCCATTCATTAACGCCAATTGCACCCCATCAGGTGTACAGTATGATGTGGGATCACATCTGAAAATGTCATTGGGCCCTACTTCTTCGAGAATGAAGATGGAAGTGCTGTAACCGTAAATGGAGAGCGGTATCGGTTTATGATAGAAAATTTTTTACGTCCTGCTCTTGAAAACAGACCTGGTATGTGGTTTCAGCAGGACGGAGCCACTGCCCATACTGCCCGAGACACAATGGCACTTTTAAGTCAAATTTTTGGAGAGCGAATAATTTCTCGAAATTCGGAAATTATTTGGCCAGCGCGATCGCCAGATTTGACAGCACCCGACTATTTTCTTTGGGGTTTTTTGAAGGAGCGAGCGTATGTGAACAAGCCCCAGAGACAATCCTTGAACTCAAGGCAAACATTGTTGCAGAAATTCGAACGCTACAGCCACAAGTTTTGAAAGATGTTATGGAAAATGCTCTAAAAAGAGCCCATCAGTGCGAAGCTGAAAACGGTGGTCATTTAAGAGACATCATTTTTCATACTTAGTGTAAAAAAATGTCCATTTTGTATATTATATAATCTGAAAGAAAAAATAAAAAAAAGTTAATAAACAAAAAAGTTATTAAACTTTTACACCCCTTGGTTTCTTTTGGCCCACCCTGTACTTCTCCTTTCAAGCGCTGAAATAAAGTATCTTTACTTTTGCTCCCTTTGCTAATTTAGCTCAAAATTACAAATGTTTATACTGTATAGACCACCTAAATTTATATTTACACATAAAAAAATTAAAAGTTTCTTCAATGCTTGTCCACTTGTGAGTTAACAAACTTTGTCTAAACTTGCAAATTTAAGGACAATTGTTGTTTGAAGTTTCGTAAGCAAAGTGAATGGCACAAAATAATGTCAGGTCGCATGTTAAACATAGTGAACATTAAGCCATTTAATATGCATCAAATTCATCTACGAAATGAATATAAAAAAATAAATAAAAGAACTCAACCACCATCAAAGCACAGCACTTTAATTTATTCAATTTAATTAGAAGAAAAAAAAAACAAAAAAATTTTTCCAACCTAAAATGTCTACAATCAATTTATACTCAAATAAATTCAATTAAAACCAATCAAAGTCTGTGTTTGGGGTTTTAAATTTTTGGCCAAGCTTTATTTACTTCAATTTGATGCACGCCATGTCAATGAATGATTTGACAGTTAAGACTAATGGTTGACACAAGTTAAACAACATTTTAACGGTTTTTCATTCAAATGCTTAAACGTATGTTTGTCATTTTGTGCATTTCTTTATTGAGCGTTTTATTTTTTTCTAGGTTAAACGAAAAACATTTCTTTAAAGTACCGTATGGAGTTAATTCATGTATACTACACACATACATACATAGATATTGTATAAGTGTGTGTATGTATGTAAGTGGCGGAGATAGTTGTCAGTGGCTAGCGGTATGTCTGGCGGGTGGAAGTTACATTGAAATGAAAATAAACAACAAGAATTTTGGTTTGTTATTTTAAGATCAAAAAGGTTACAGGTACCATGCAAAATGTTTGAGAAAAACATTTATATACATATGTATATACATACGTACATGTATATTTTTAGGGTTTTGCGATCGTTTGAGGGTGGGAGGAATAAATAAATGTTGGGAATTTGGAATATTTAATTATAGTCTTCAATGTATCTGAGTGGTTTTATTAAATAAATAAACTGTAACATTGGGTGTTTTTTAAAGCACGATGAATATTTAAATCGTAAAAATAATACTGCATTTTTGTGCAGTGGCTGGTAATTTAACCTGACTTGCCCCAGAATATAGTTAATGAACTAAGTACGGAACAAAAATATCTTTATGAGATATACCAAGTGCTTTGTGTTGTCCTGAACTGGCAAACCGTCAACCTGGGAAAATTTCAAACTTCAGGTGACTTCCTGCTGCTAAGCGTATACTAAGACTTCACATAAGTACTCTTAGTCCTTTAGAACATTTGCAATTGCTTGTTAAATACATGGCAGAGACCTGCGCGGATCGGCTGAGATCCAGCTTAGCCGAGCCGCCGAATAGTTTTGACCAGCCGCGCCGCCGATTTTTTACGGCTGGAAATTAGCCGCCGATTGATATAATTTTTTAATATATTTTCGATTGAAAAACTGGGGTCTAATCGTCACTTTCGATAACGAGCTGATTTGATCACGTTTTTTCATTTTGAGATTATGACATTCGATATCAAACCATATGATTGCATTGTTCGAAAGCGAATGCCATTATTTCAAACTGAAAAAACGTAATCGAATCAGCTCGTTATCTACAGCGACGATTAGACCCCAGTTTTTTGCATATCTTTAATATAATTTATACACCCGGAGAAAAAACAGCTTTGAATTAATAAGAAATATTACCGAAAGTCTAGTAATGTTGAAATTTCTTATTTCAATATGGACAAATATTATTTTACAGTATTAATTTATTTGTTTTATTTATTCTTAAGTATTTCAATATTCATTTTCTATTATATTGAAAATTATTGAATTAATGTGACGCGTTCTTATTTTTAAGTTGCAGCTTTTCCCTGAGTGTATTTTTTTATGTAAATTTTTTACATATAGATATATATCAATTTTCCATCGTCTGTATTAGTTATGCACGAATTTTCGTATTCGCATTCGAATCGCTGAATATTCGGCCATTTTTAAATATTCGTATTAGTATTCATATTCGTCAAATTCTGGCGAATACGAATACGAATATTTTTAAGAAAAAAATTAAATAAATAAATCCATAAATCCTAAACGAAATTTAAATAAATAATTAAAAATCCATTAATTTTTTTTATAGAAATTTGTGCTTTGTATCATTTTTCAAATATTATTTACTGAACTTCATGAAAATTTTGGGTAGTTTGCATTAACCTTCAATTAAACCAACAGGAGTATGAATTAGTCTCCTGCACAAGACATCTTATAAGAACTTTCAAGACATGAGGGATTTTTCAAATACTTTACTAGAGCGAAATCTTATAAAACAAACTTGTTAACAACATTGTTTGCAAGAAATTTGTTTGAGTATTTTAGGTATAAGAGTAAAGAAGAAAACACTTCGTGACGGAAGAATTTGTGATAATTGCTTTTTTCTACGCATGAGCGCGTGTACAAACGTCATGCATGTATGTGTGTATGATTTTTTATTTTTCTGCGCACATGCAAAGGCACACACATGCATTAATATTAGTTGTATGTGGTTAACCACATAATAGCTTACCACCCTCTCGGAGAATGTGAGTTTGACTAAAAAAATAGTTAACTTATAGTTAACTTTTCTTAGACCGACTAAAAGCTAACTGCAATGTCATCCAGAATAAACCTAAAATTAATTTTTAAGATGAGTACGTAATCGAATTTGATGAGAGCCAATAAATTTATTCTCAGCTACTTTGAAACTCATTTCAGTTTTATATTAACATTTTGCTGTTGTTATTTTAGATAGTACCTTAGCTGGGTGGTAGCGCGTCGAGTAAACAACGTGTGGTGATACATGTTCGAACCCCAGAAAATTTTTTTTTTTAATTTACTGACTACCAGGTGGTTTAAAAAAAATCAACTTTAAGTTAGTTCAGGAGTAATGCATAGTGAGACTATTGACTACCGCCTAGGACATCGCAGTGTTAAAATAGTCAGTTGATTACATTGAAAAGTAATCCAAGTGTCAGTCAGTACTAGTTGCGAAATAGTTAGCTTAAAGTTAGTTTAAAGTAACGTAATTTCCGACAGGGCATCTACATATTACACACACACTCAAACGTACAATATGAAAATTAACAAGCATACACTAATCAACAGTACTTCTTTTGAGTGTTTGTTACAAACAAGCTGTCTTGCGACATCGCTTATTACAACTGATATACACATACACCAATACTTCCATCGTGCTTCGCTTATAGTACGACAGCATTTATTATTGGTTTAGTATAATACATGCGACGTGAATACATTTAAAAATCATGACGAAATGTAAAAATTCAAGACTGTTTACGCAGCTCTCTAGTATGAATTCCTTTTCATAACAATTTTTTAATATTTCATATTGCAGGCGTAAATAGAACCCTAATTTAATGTCTACAAATTTAACATTAAATATTCGTATTCGTATTCGCGAATATCGTGTCAAATACCGAAAATTGACATTCGTTACATCACTAGTCTGTATTAAAAAGGGGAATAGTAGAAACTGAGGCGGATTCATACCATATGGTCTCGATGTGCAACTCTGCATATCCGCCTTGTATATTCGTTAGTGTTAAATTTCCTGCTGTGAGAAAATTTCCGAAGCTTTTGCTGTGATTTGACACAATAGAAATTAACAGCTGTTCCCATATTCTGAATCGAGTGGTATCTATTTATTTGCCTTGCTAGAAACACATACTCCTTCGTGTAGGGGCATCATAATTTTTTGAGATGGACATCTTATGCTGGCCAAAGACGGAGGGAGGAACTTGTTAAGAAACATGTTTTTATGTTTACTTTTTTAATAGAGACGATGGAACAAAATGAAACCGTTCGTTCTGTGTGCTTATCGAATATACTACTACTAAACAAATAATTGCTACTTCACATTAAAGCTTCGAATGAATAATTGAAATAAAATGTTTGAAACATATTTAGTTTGTTCAGAAATAATTTCTTATTCGGGCTTAAGTTCAGTAATTTCAATTCTTATTGAATGAAACGTTTTTATTAATTAATGTGAGTTTCAAAAGAAGAAAAGAAAAATTAAACTAAACTTTTTATTAGCGGGGGGAAATACCGATATTTTTCTGTGCAGCCACGCACTTCATCAGCACCCTAGTCTATCTACTTGGGTAGAGATTGAATGTCATATTTAGTTTACATCATTTTAGTTAGTACTTGAACCCAGCAAAAAATTTCAAAAAAGGTAATCGGGTTTGGTATTAAGCATTTTTGGTGGAAGCTCTTCCCTACTGGATGACCAACTGCATGATTTTAACAAGGCGTGGGACTAAAATAATCGATTCTTGAGAAATACTTACTTTTTAGGGTTCCGTACACCAAAGGTGAAAAGGAACCCTATTGTTTTCGCTACGCTGTCCGTCTGTCCGTCACACTGTATTTTCTCAGGAACCGTAAGAGCTACGGACCTGAAATTTGGTGAGAGTATGTAGAACCTTGGCCGCTACAACAACAAATACATAAGAATTAAAAATTAAATGGTGTTCCAAAACGAGCAACGAAAAATGTTAAAATCCCATGTAATATACATACAATTGTATGAACATTGTATATTGAAACTTGAAATTTGTAAAATTGGTGTATTTTTATACAGACTACAACAATTAACACTAAAATTTAAAAAAATTAAAATTAAAGGGTGATCCATCAGTTAATGCAATTTTGACTATGTAATTTTGACAATTTGCTATATCTTGGAAACCGTAAGAGGCAAACACTTGAAATTTTCAAAAACGGTAAAACTAAAAAAACTGAAAATTATAAAATCGCCAAAAATTAAAAAAAAATCGCCAAAAATTAAGAAAAAAAAAATCGAAAAAAAGAAAAAAATCGCCAAAATTAAAAAAAGATTTCTAACACTAAAATAAATCGTCAAATTCGAAAAAATCGCCAAAATGAAAAAAAAAACGCCAAAATGAAAAAAAAACGCAAAAAATCGCCAAAACGCGAAAATGTCGCCAATACTAAAAAAAAATTTAAATAAAAAAAATCGCACAAATGAAAAAATCGCCAAAAATAAAAAAAAATCGCCAAAATGAAAAAATGCCAAAAACCGAAAAATCGTAATAAAAGAGCCAAAACTTAAAAAATCGCCAAAACCGAAAAAACGCAAAAAACGCCAAAACAAAAAAACCGAAAAGACCCCAAAAACGAAAAAAATGCCAAAACTATATATTATATTGGATGAAGTTTGTATTAAATTACATATCTAGTGTTCGTACGGAACCCTTCGTGCGCGAGTCAGAGTCACACTTTACTGAATTTATTTTACTTAGCAACATGTTTACGTAACCTATTTAATCTAAAAGAATCATTCTTTTCGTTTATCAACTTGTACATCATTTTTTTATATTTTATGTAATGTGATTTATAAGCGTGTAATGAAATTTGTTAATCAGAAGTAAGCCATTATATGGCAATTAGTTCTGATGGTGATGTGTAATTTTTTGCTGGGAATCTAAGAAATGAATTTATTTTTACTTCATTCCTATTATTTCAATTTATTTCTAATATATTTTTTCCTATTTTATTTAAATTTCTCTACATTAATCTTGTTGTAACATGGTTATACCTAAAGTTGTCTCAGCTGGCTGACAGCCGATTTTCACCTGCCGCCGATGATTTTTTATGAGCCAGCCGCCGCCGAAAAAATCGCTCGGCGCGAGTCTCTGCTACGGGGTTAAAGTAACTATATGTTCCGATTTCATTTTTAATCAAGCAAAATATGTCTTTTAAGGAAGAGTCCAAACGTTTTCTTTTGATTAATGATGTATTCCCGATTTTTACCAGAATATGTAAGATCTGTTGTGGATTCTATCATCGAAAGAACGATTTGTGTGCTCAACCAGAAAACCTACTTGTTTCGTAACAGTCTCTATTATCACATTCGGGAGCTAGCATTACGAAGAATAATTGAAGCTAGAGATGCTGTAAGGAGCATTAAACGCAGAATATTTAAGCTACTAAAAATAAACTTCTATGTCAAAGATTACACACCGAAATGGTTATGTAAGTGGGACGATTGTCAGGTTACAGAACCATAAGTACTCCGAAATATTTCTGAAGTTGAACTTGAAATGATGGCAAGAGAAAAAAAAAAAGTTTTGAAGTCGCTGATTTCCCTTGTCATACACAATCAGTTGAAAGAAACAGAGGGTGGTGTTGGATGAAGTAGTTAGCACGTTGACAAGAAAACCGAAGGTACTGGGTACAGTCCCTGTATCCAAGAGACATTAAATAACAACACCACGCATTTTTCTGATGTGCATTTGTGTCCTTTAGTGCCAGTTGTTGTAGGAAAGTGTAAGTGATGAAGGCATAGTCAGTGGTCACTGAACTATACTGATTTCAGCAGATACTAATCTTAATGTAACATCAGAGCGCACTCCTTCGTTGTGTAGCAGAATCATCAGCGAAGTAAAATAACCTATAAAATGGCTACTAATCACAGCTTTAAACAAAATTTAATACGCCTCATTTAACACCAGAGGCGCTGCTACACTGCTGTTTTTTTTTAAGAAAAAAACGTGCAAAAAGCAGAGTTGTAACAGAATGAAACTTTTCTTTGTCTTTTCCTTCATCGCCTGTCTTTCCTAAAGAAGGTAACACCTAGTAATAATAGTAGGCATGCACTGACTGAGTGTTACTTCTCTTTAAAAAAAAAAAAAAAAAAAAAGAGGCCTCACTGGGGCTACTTCTAGAGATGGCTTTATTAGAACCAGGGTGCTACGATCATGAGCACAAATTTCAAATTTTAGTCACCAAGATAAGTAAAAATTTTAAGATTTCCTGTTAAATATAAACATTATTTCATATTCTCGTACTTGGTATCATTAATTACAGTAATAAAATACCTTTTAAGCTTAATTTTTTATTTAAAATTCCTATTTTCCTTTTTCTTATTTATTTAATTTTTTATTATTTTTGACATTGCGTAAAATTAACAGAGTCTTCACAGTGCAGTAGAGCCCTCAAGATGGCAATGTGTATTTTACTTATATTAATTTTTTGGAATTTCGCAATTTTTGTACTGAAATAGATAGACAGACTATTGAACAAGTGGGATATGTATACATATGTATTATAACTATATCGAGCCATAACCGCTAAAACAGCTCAAGCGACACATTTTTGGACTTCGTTTTTTTTTTAAGAAAATCGACTATTTGCGATCGCAAATGATCGATTTTGGTCAAAAATTGGAGTTTGAAAATTATGTCGCTTAAGCTATTTTCGCGGTTATGGCAAGATATATTCATAAAACCAAAAACTCAGGAAACGAGAGTTAAATTTTGAAATCTCGCTAAGATGAACATGAATAGCAATTCTCGTATTATATTTCATAGAAAAGTTTTCGCCAAACAGGCGGTATGATATAAAAGATCTCTCCCCAAGTATTGTGGAGAGGCACTGGTGCTGATTAAAAATGGTGTTGATGAAAATTACATATTTATTTTCATACATTAGAAAGCTTGAATTAAAAATTCACAATAGTTCAAATAAATATTGAAAAGAAACTCGATTTGGCTAAATTTTACTTTAATAGAAACAAGTAGCAACTTCTTATATAAATTTGCCTATTCTTTCCCTTTCCCAAAAGAAACTATGCCAATTACCCTGTACATAATACACGCCAGATATAGGAAGTCCTTTTTTTTGTTATTTAGAGTTTATTGAAAGCTTAAACAATTTTATACCAAGACAAGTAGAAGAAAAAAAAACTCATGCTGTTTGTCTTTTGAGATGATAAAGTGATTTCTATTTCAATTTTTATTTTTCTACATTAACGTTAAATAATTCATTTTATTTACAATTTGTTAAACCATTTCTTCTGCTTTACTTTATGGTCGATTTTTTTTTTTTTTTAATTTCAACAGAGTGTTCATTCAAATTTAAACTTGAAATCAAATCAAACGAAGCGCTTTAGCTGTTTGGTTTTAAGTTCGGTTTTCCTTTACTTACACAATGAATTGTTGGCTTTTTATTTTGGCAAGCACGCGTTAACGTCAGTCTGGAAGACGAAAAACTGTAAGGTTGAAAGGAAACAAGCCAAAATCTAGAAGAAAAAAAGCTCAAAACAGAAGACAGCAGCAAAGAAGGTATGTTTTAGAAAAGCAAAGAATTGTTGTAACACTATACCACCTCCACCTTTTGATACTCTTCAGCCACTATCAGTGAAAAAAAAAGAGGAAAAAACAAAGGTGACAAAGTCACGAAATTCTTGTCAATTTTTAACTATAGACCAATTTGTTTGTCTCTTTTCGCGTTGTTTTCTTTTTTATTCTTTCTTTTCTTTTTTTTTTTTTTTGTGCCTCAATACGATTTTTTTCTGATATATTTTTTTCTTTAAATTTCGTGACAAATCATGCTACCAAAATTGGAAGAAAATTTTTTAACATTTTTGTGTTTTTTTTTCATTTGATTCTTTTCTTTCTTTTTAATATAATAAATTGAATTCACTTTCCAATATAAATATTTAACAATGTAGAGTAATGTTTAAGGTTAAAGCTGCACTAGAGATGATTTGTTTAGAATTATTTGCATTTGTTTAGAGTGTTATATTTAGAAGCAAAACTAAAAAAAATTAAACAGATTCACGAAATCATAGTGGCACTTGTACTGAAGACTTCTTGAAACATTTTCCTACAAACAGATACATACACAGGGTGACTCAAAAGAAAGTTCATTATTTTATGGATCGATTTAAAAATAATTGCGTAAGTTTTTGAATTTCCCTGCTCTTATCTGAATCTACGCAGTCTTTTCATTGAGATTAGGTCTTCGTATTGCAAAGCGACTTCCGGATCACTGCAGTGTCTGCCAGGAAGAGATCATTGCTATAAACTAATTAGCGGATTGGTTGAAATTGAATGCCACTTCAACAACTTTAATTAATATACACAGTGATAGTGGAGGAGCTATTATGGCCCTTGAATCCCTGCTTCTAATAACAGCAACAGCCCTCGACTAACGATCATCTCTAAACGAGAGGACAGAGCAGTTTAATATTAGTATTATCTGTATTCCGGGCATAAAGGCTTTCAGGGGAACTCCAGGGGCCCAATTCCCGCATTCGATTGTGAGCGAGTTATTACTCGAATGTGCGAGTTTTTTAACTTTTGGGATTTTCGCATTCGGTTTCGAGTAACACATATCGTAATTTCTAATGACAGCATTCGATAACGTGCATACATTCGAATGCATCCGTTCGTGTTTTTACTCGCAAGCAAAAAAGCATTCGAAATCATGTTTAATATAGAAAAAGCGATGAAAAAGAAAATGTATGTTCAATATTAGACTTATTTATTTATAAATGAATGAATGCACAAATGTACTTATAAAAAAATACAAATTAAAGAATTTCTTGTTGACTTTAAATATAACAAAATACATTGACTTGGCAAATAATGTTTTGCCTAAGAGTTGTCGGGGAAAATAAAAAAAATCAACCAACTCTGGGAGCATCTAAATAACAAATTAACTGCTTCTAGTCAACCAATAAGAGAATTGAATATATCGCTAGTGCTCTATTCTCTAGCTTTACACTAATTTATTATTATTAAGTTATTAATTAAATTAAAATGAAAATAACATTTATGTATATTCGGTTCTTTTTTCTGCATATACGTGTGTATGTACGTACATACATATGTTTTTGCACACATACATATATACAAACATATGCTTTTGCTTACAATTTATTCAGTGTTGTGAAATGAATTTATATATAAATATATTTGCCTTTTTCCAACACTAAAACAAAAACTCGATTCGCATGGTAGCGAGTGACATCATCGGAAAATTCCTTGCCAACGAAATTAATTTCTATTCGAATGCAATTCCGATAACGAGTACAGGAATTAGGCCCCAGGTCTGATGAGCTTGCTAGAACTGGGACAACCTTACAGGTTCCACTTGTAGTGCGATTTAGTAACTTTTAACGATCCGACAATCGTAATTTTTGTCTATACATTTTGTCGCTTGCAATAACAATTGTGTGATTCCGTAACTTCTTTTTAACAATAGCACGCAGCTGATATTTTCTGTTGATTTTTGTCGGTAAAATTAACAGCGCATAAAATATTGTCGCTTAATTAACGTCAGCTGTGGCTGACATTAATCTACAGCGAATATCGTTAGAAATGTTACTGAATAGCAAATTCGATCATTTTCGTTATAATTATTTTAACGATGCGATTATCGTTTAAAAAAAAAGTTAGTGAATCGCACTACCGATTCGGAATGTGTGGGGTTACCCCTACTCTCTAGCAAACTCAGACTTGGGCACAATATAGAAAATGAAACAAATAAAAGGTGGGCCACAAGAAATGATTGCGTGATCACCAGGCAGTTATGGACTCGTCTAAATAAGAAAACTACAGCTCCTTTGATTTTAAGAAATAGAAAACAAATCTCGATTCTAGTGTCTGTGCCAATCGGACACTGTCTGATAGGTAGGCGCGTTGGCTGAAGTATTTAGCAAGTTGACTACAAAACCAAAGATCCTGGGTTCGAGCCCGATATCCAGTAATTAAATAACAACACCACGCGTTTCAGTTGTTTTAGGAAAGTTCAAGTGATGAAGGCATAGTCACTGACCACTGAACTATACCGAGATACTAGTGTTGTCATTCGAACAAAAATTGTTCGAATATTCGAACTACTTTTTATCATTTCTGTTCGAACGAACAAAAATATTCAATTTAGAATAAAAAATTATTCGAATCATTTTTGTCGAATATTCGAGTATTCGAACAATTTCCTTAATTACTTTATATAAAAAGTATTTCACATTTCATTACTTTTTATTTAATTTGTTAACAATATGATATCAAGTAATCAAATTACTCCAAATTATAAATACTTGTGTAAGCTTTGTTTGTAATGGGTGTTTTTTATTGAGGTATAGAACTTTAAGTTGGCATCACTTTTTTAACTGGCGGCCATTTTGTCAGCTGTCAAGTGATTAATATTTAGTTTGGTTTGCCATTTCATCATGAACAGGTTGACAAAAGAACAACGCTTGCAAATCGTGCAAATTTATTTCGAAAATAATGGTTCAGTTCGCGAAGTTTACCGCAAGCTCCGTCCATTTTATGGTCGACATAATCGTCCATCAGAGCAATTAATTCGGTTAACCATGGATCGTTTTCGCACTACGTTTACTCTATGTGATAATACGCATCCGCAGAGACGTCGAACAGTGCGCACCGAAGAAACAATTGCCGCTGTAGAGCAAAGTGTTGAAGAGGACCCGAATGAATCGATTCGCCACCGTGCACAGCAATTGGAGCTTTGTCCATCAACTTTATGGAAGATTTTGCGCAAAGATCTTGGCTTGCGACCTTACAAGATCCAGCTTGTGCAAGAATTAAAGCCGCGAGACCATGCAATGCGTCGTGATTTTGGTGTATGGGCCGAAAATGAGATTGATCTCGATGCTGATTTTCATCGCAAAATTTTGTTCAGTGATGAGGCTCATTTTTGGTTGAATGGCTACGTCAACAAGCAAAATTGCCGCATTTGGAGTGAAGAGAATCCACATGAGACCCTTGAGACGCCATTACATCCATAAAAACTGACTGTTTGGTGTGCTCTATGGGCTGGTGGAGTCATTGGGCCATACTTCTTCCGAAATAATGCTGGAGAGTCAGTTACCGTTAATGGAGACCGGTATAGAGCCATGATAACCGACTATTTTGTTTCCGAATCGGATGGCATGAATGTGGATGAGTTGTGGTTCCAACAAGACGGCGCTACATGCCACACAGCGCACGTCACAATCGATTTATTGAAGGAAACATTCGATGAGCGCATAATTTCGCAGAATGGACCTGTCAATTGGCCACCAAGATCGTGTGATTTGACACCATTGGATTATTTTCTTTGGGGATATGTGAAGTCGCTCGTCTACGCCAACAAACCAGAAACGTTAGGGGACTTGGAAGCCAACATTCGTGGCGTTATTGCCAACATACGGCCCCATATGCTCGAAAAAGTGGTTGAAAATTGGACCTGTAGAATTGGCTTTATTCGAGCCAGCCGCGGCGGCCACATGCCCGAAATCATATTTAAACATTAATGGCATAAAATTGTCCTTCCAATAAAGCCAAATTGATGGACATTAAAACGATTTTCTCGTGTTTTATTTCAATTCGAAGTTCTATACCTCTAAAAAAAACACCCGTTATGTACATATTTATGTATACATAAATAAGTATGTTCGCTAAACTATCTTTTTTCTTTTTGGGAAAAGGTAATGCTTCTTCTAGAAAAAAAAACTAATTTTCTCTAATCAAAAGCGTTAAAAATCGAATTATTGAACGACGTAAAAAAAGCATTAAATACCAACTTTTTAAAATACGTCACAAAAAGAGAAAAAAATTTATAAGTTTGTAGTGTGTGTCTGTGTATCTGTTTGTTTTTACGAGTCCACGTACAGACCAAACGGCTGGACCGATTTTGATTTAGTTTTTTGTGTTTGAAAGGTGACTTGATTGAAAGTGTTCTTAGCTATGTTTAAAGAAAATCGGTACAGCCGCATAGAAGTATCACATCGTTTCTAGATATATTCTGTTAGATCTGTGTGTCTTTGATGACGTAGCTCCCGAACGGCTTGACCGATTTTAATTTGCTTTGTTTCCGTTTGAAAGGTGACATGATCGTATATCTTCTAATTTATACTTGAAGAAAATCAGTCTAGTCGATTGGAAGTTATCTTAAATTTTCTATATATTAATTTACTCTCTTCTTTTTTGCGATTCTGCTACTTCAATAGTATTAGTGGAACACAGAGTTCTTAACTTATACTACAGCGTCAACTGCGGCAAAAGTTCTTAAAATTGTTAAGTTTTGTTATTAATACAGGGTGGGCCAAAAGAAACCAAGGGGTGTAAAAGTTTAATAACTTTTTTGTTTATTAATTTTTTTTTTATTTTTTCTTTCAGATTATATAGACAATACTTGGAGAATTTATAATGGAGAGGTTCACAACTGAACAGAGAACCAGAACAATAGAATTTTATTATTTAAACCAGAGATGAAAATTTGATTATGAGTGATGAAGCTCATTTTCATTTGAATGGCTTTGTTAATAAGCAGAACTGTAGGTTCTGGGGTTCTCAAAATCCAAGAGCCATTCATCAACTCCAATTGCACCCCATCAGGTGTACAGTATGGTGTGGGATCACATCTGAAAATGTCATTGGGCCCTACTTCTTCGAGAATGAAGATGGAAGTGCTGTAGCCGTAAATTGAGAGCGGTATCGGTTTATGATAGAAAAATTTTTACGTCCTGCTCTTGAAAACAGACCTGGTATGTGGTTTCAGCAGGACGGAGCCACTGCCCATACTGCCCGAGACACAATGGCACTTTTAAGTCAAATTTTTGGAGAGCGAATAATATCTCGAAATTCGGAAATTATTTGGCCAGCGCGATCGCCAGATTTGACAGCACCCGACTATTTTCTTTGGGGTTTTTTGAAGGAGCGAGTGTATGTGAACAAGCCAGAGACAATCCTTGAACTCAAGGCAAACATTGTTGCAGAAATTCGAACGCTACAGCCACAAGTTTTGAAAGATGTTATGGAAAATGCTCTAAAAAGAGCCCATCAGTGCGTAGCTGAAAACGGTGGTCATTTAGGAGACATCATTTTTCATACTTAGTGTAAAAAAATTTCCATTTTGTATATTATATAATCTGAAAGAAAAAATAAAAAAAAGTTAATAAACAAAAAAGTTATTAAACTTTGGCCCACCCTGTATTTCTAAATCTATTATTGAAATCATATGTTTTTCGTGTGTAATGAATAATTTTTTGTTTGTTAATAAAAAAAAATTAAACTAATACACATACGTGTCGTTTTTTGCAAACTTTTTAAAGACTATTCGAATATATTTTTTTATTCTTTGTTCGTTCGAATATTCGAACAAAAGTACAAAATTATTCGTCTGTTCGAACAAGAAAAAAATTATGAAATTTTATTCGAACAAATATAAAAGACGAATAATTAACAGCACTACGAGATACTAATCCTAATGTAACATCAGAGTGCCCTCCTTTGTTGTGTAGCAGAATCATCGGCGAAGTGAAATAAACAATAAAATGGCTACTTAACAATTTAATTAATTTGTGAATCTAAATTTTATCTAAATTTTGAAATATAGAATCTCCAAAAATCTGAAGCTAAAATACGAAAATCATAATTTTATAGTACGAATTCTTTTGTAGGTATTAATTTTAATATCTATAACAAATAATAATCGTTTTTATTCGTTCAAACAAACATTATTGAGAAGAAGACGAAAAAAAAATACTTCTCTATTTCAGTTTGTTTTTTATCTCAATAAATTCTTCTTCAATTTCTTGCAACAACCATTGGCCATAAATTAATATCGTTACTAACACCATCATTAAACTGCTTCATAAATATTAACAACTCATTGGCCATAAAATTATTAACCATCTCTAATATATATATATATTTTTTATCTTAAAGAAGCTGCTCTATTTCAATACACTCAAAGCCGTACTTACTTATTACTATCCTATTAAACGTATGATGCCGTAGCATGTTTTTCCTTTGTGGCTGGCTTTTAACTTAATAGCCACCAATAAACAAATTGTAACCATCAATTACGCAGCAAATTAAAATCAAATAATTTAGCGTGAAAATCATATGGAAAAAACTAGTTAAAACCAATTAATGTTTTAAAAAATTGCATGCAAATTATAGGGATTGTATTACTTTTCTTACACCAGCTGTAATGGCAGCAGTAAAACAAGATATCAAATAAAATAATGGTAAAGAGCGAATACTTGTTGTTCTCTAATGAAAGGAACTACTATATAACATTTTATAAAAATTTACTTTTGTAAATCTTTTTTTTTTTTTTTGGGACAAAAATGACATCTAACGGTCTGCATGGTCCAAGTTTAGTGTTTTGAAGTTTTGACGACGTTTAAAAGTTGCATTTGCTAACCAAAAGTATGGGAAAAGTTAAGAAAAAAAATTTAATTTTTCAGAGGTAGTATTAGTTACTCTGAGGGGAAATTTTTTCCTCTTTGTCCGATTTTTCTTATATTCAAGGTTCAGCAGCCTACGACTATTAGACATACATATATCTGCCAAGTTTGATTGATCTAGGGGCACTCAATAATTTTTCGTAAGCAATATAAACTAAAAAAAAGTACTGGGCAGCTTTTTGGCTCAAATACACCTCTGTACACAGAAAATAATGATTTGTAAATACAATTAATTTTTTTTGTTAAATCAATTAAATAATTAATTTATTTTGAACCTACAACAATTTTTGTAAATACAATTAACGAAATTGTAAGTTGAAGGAAAATCTTAAAAATATTTTCAATTAAATATATCAGCAAATAATTTGTTGAAATTTATTTTTTTTTCAACATTTACTTTTGTTAGATTTCAAAGTTATTTCAATTAAAGTTATTGTTATATTAACAATGTGAATTGTTGAATTTCTGTATCATAATTGTTATGTTAACAAGCTTTTTATACACAATCACAATCCTCGAAACGATTTTTTGCTTGTCTGCGAAAAACACTAAACGTCTTTGGGCGGAGTTGAACCGGCAACATCAACACTAATAAACTGACTCACTTACCTCTCAGCTAAAGAGCAACACTTTATTAAATACGCAAATGATGAATACACACAAAATATGATTTCTTGTTTCTTCTACATGTGCGCATTCCATTATGATATAATTTAACAAATAATTTTGTTGAGTAATTTAATTGACTACAAAAATTTAAATTTGTTATATCAAAAATGATGATTGTTAATTTTTGAATTAAATGTTAACAATTTCTTTTGTTGGTTGCATTTCGATGATATTTTTTTCTGTGTATCTCGGCACAATTTATCGATTTTCGGCGGCTCTCGAAGAGAAGACAGCTAGTGAAGGAAACGATAGATGAAAGCTTCATTCTTTTACAACTCTGCTTTTTTGCCGTTTTTTTAATAATGCAGAGTTGAAGCGCCTCTGGTGTAAATGAGGCGTATTTAATTTTTGAAGCTGTGTTTAGTAGCCGTTTTATTGGTTGTTTTACTTCGCCGATGATTCTGCTACACAACGAAGGAGGGCGCTCTGATGTTATATTACGATGAGTATCTGCTGAAGTCGGTATAGTTCAGTAACCACTGAGTATGCTTTCATCACTTACACTTTCCTACAACAACTGACACAAAGAGACACTAATGCGCATCAGAAATAAGCGTGGCGTTGTTATTTAATGGCTGTTGGATACCGGGTTCGAACCCAGGACTTTCGGTTTTGTAGTCAATGCGCTAGCTACTTCAGCCAAAGCCACGTTTTTTAGAGGGGCCCAGCTTTTTTAGATAAATTTAGAACATTAATGTGAAGAACATAAAAAGGATGCTCTGGAAATAGTTTGGTACTTGTGGAATGTCACTTTCTTGAAGAGCTGCTGTGGGATAAAGAAATGTTTTAAAAAGGGATTTTTTTTACACATTTCGGAAAAGCAACTTTTACAAAAATTTTTAACTAATTCATTAGCCTAAACACTTTTTTTGAAACATGATTTTGTGAAAGTCTTTGATAAGTTGCTTTTAGTAAAAATATTTTGTTGCAGTTGCACTTTTTTAAATAATTCTTCCTGAACATAGTTTTTCTAAGCCCACACAGAATAAAGTATTCATTAGTTAATGTTTTCGATTAAGAATTTAATTCATTCAATTAAATTTTTAATTGTATTAATTAATTTGTTTATAGGTAAAAATTTAATTAATTTTTTAATTTATGTTACAAATATTTTAATTGATATTGCAAGATTATTCATATTACTTTTTTGTGTGTATAGATCTTTTTTTTAAAGTAACTTTATTGAAAAGCACATTTTTTTCAAAACAAAACATTTACTAATTAATATTAATATTAATGTTGTTTTTGATAAGGAAAGTGTTCATAACCTTGAACAAATTCTCCTTAAACTTTACATTTTTTAGGCGTAATGTAAAATAACATTATGTTGAATTTTTCAGACTAGCCATATTGGGCAAAAAACAAATTAATAAATTTTCGGCCAATGTTCACTAGTCGAAAAATTACGAACTCAATCCGAAATAATAGTTCTGAAGTTAAGGAAAATAAATAAATTTATAACTTAAGTGTTGAAAACTCATACCCCCAGGGGAGTCTATTCTATAGACTACGGGTGTGGCAATCCTGGTGCCCCAGCTAGGGTAATGTGGCTTTTTCCGCTGACGGACCTTTGGCTCATTACCCGTAAAACTTGTGTGTTACTACCCAATCTCTGAACATAAACAGAGCAAAGGATGTGCACATATTTATAAAAGGAAAACAAATATTGTACGCCCGTTGTTGTCAGTTAGGTGCAGCGTCACCTAGAACTGCCCCTGAGTTCAAAAGACGATAGAGGTGAAGCCCTTGTGGTGGAACTTCGAGGTCTAACCAGAGGCACCACGGGTGCCGGTTGCCCGACAGCTGGGCTGCTTAGAGATAAATGCATTGCGGTTGCCGGAAATTGCTGGTCCAAAATGGCTTTCGTCCTGGATATGACCCCAGGACTCTTTCACTTTTTAGTGTCTCGCCGTAGTAGGCACAGAAACTTAGGTTTCGTGCTTGCATTCTTCTCGCGTGAGTGGTCCTCGCTGCTTTGAAGTTTTGAGTGCATGTAGCGTTCGTCAGTTTCCTTTGATGAAATGCTGAGTTCGTCCTACCCCTCGGGCTTTACACCACGGGGTTAAAGGGACGATTTTGGTAGGTGTGGAGTAGGCACTGGTTATTTGGCGACACAGGCATGCGTTCTTTATGGATGAGTGGTTAGCTGTGCCGGCAATGGTTGAGGAATTTTCTTGGGACCTCGCTTAGGTGTATACACAACACCTAAGCGTGGAAGCCGGAGAATTATCGTGGTGGTTGTGGTTGCTACCAAAATCGCTGGGAGAATAGTCTTGGCTTCCCAGTGTTAAATCAATGCTAGTGGTTGGTCTGACGCCGTCAGCCAGACACTGTTCTAGGTGCTATTGCCATTCAACAGAGCTGCTATGGGCACGGACATAGCAGCAGAGTTTAGATAGCTGAAAGTACCTCAGCAAGGTACTTGAATATAGAACAGGGATAACTATATTCAAAGATTGCAACCTATGTGCCTTATGGAGTGGGCCATACGTTCATTCTAAAAGGGTTCATGGGGGCGTTGGTCTGGCGTCTAACCCACACCCGGTGCTTTGGCACACGTGAGATAAGGCCGTAACGGCAGGTACTCACGTAAAGCAATTGCACATCTGTTGAAAACTCAATGAAAAACATGAATACTGCCATAAATGTGTAGAGTCTAAAAAAAAAAAAAAAAAAAAAAAAAACCAACACTATTATTTTTAAGTAATTTTACCACTAACAATAATATGAATTTTTTTCGTAAATTAACTGGCTGACTTGGAAAGAAAATAAAAAAAGAAAACCAACTAAATCTCGTAAATTGAAATATATCTGAAAAGCCCTTCCCATCAGCATTTGTGCAAGCGAGTTTAAATATTTACTGTGTTTACCTTTTAACAAAGTTGAAAAAAACGAAGTTTATTTTTTATTTTTTTTTTTAAATGAAGTCATTTTTTATGGATGCAATTATAATTACATATTTGAGCGAGTATGACTTTGGAATTTTTAAATTGTTGTTGTTACAAAATTTATCGATTGAATTTCGTTCGCCTTGTGCTTAAGATTGGCACACATTTACATTTCTATCAATGTGTTTAATAAAAAATATTTTCATTTCTTTATAATATAGAATTGAAGATTTGTATCAAAACCTTTCACTGATGGTCTTTTTTTTTGTGTTAAACCAGTTAAGCTTAAAAGCTTAAAAACACGCACGCATCCTAATGAATAGAAATTGTTAAACCCACACAAAAAGTCAAAAAAAAAAAGAAAGAAATTTTTTCATAAAAAAAGAGACATGAAATAAAATGAAATTAAGAAGAAAAATATATAACGACTACATAAATTTCTGCACATTAAATACACTTGATTACACCTACAAGTGACATAAAAACGCATGACAAAACTATAAAAATTACCAAATTTTTTGTTTGTTTGCTTCAAAAAAAAAAAGCTTAAAGTAAAATAAAATTAAAGAGACAACAATTATATTTTAAGATGAAAAAATCGCGATAAGGGTTTGTAAAAATGCACGTTCCTTAAATGAATTAATTTCTTCACCACGCATTATAGTCATCAACATCATCAAGAAGCTGGAGATGAAGATGGCGATAAAGTTTAAGAGCTTGAGCCTTTACAACAACAACAAAAACCAAATAAATGAGTGAATAAAAAAGCCACAAAAAAAGAATCAAGTTGCTGTGTGTAAATGCTTAATGACTCTCTTTGTTGGTTTGTATAATTTTTTTAGAGGTTGGTCTTTTCCTTTGGTTTGCTTTGCCTTTTAGACTGTAAATCGTTTAATTCACTTTTATGGTCTTCACTACAGGTGAAAAGGATGCATACAATTTAGTCAATCCGTTTGTAATTTAGGAAATATCTACTGGCTAAAATATTTATTGAAATAGATTTTTCAAAAGCCCCTGATTATTTTCAGATTTCTTTGCGAAAACTATCAATTAATTTTTGACATAAAGCTTTTTATCATCAGCTAGCTGTTTATCTTATCAAGACTTAAGCTAACTCACATATTAAATATCACTATCACTGTATAGCAAAAATGTAGTCTCTACTCATTTTGTCAGACCTCTTCAATATTACGCCGATTTGTAAATTACCAATGAAACCCATAAGACTTTACCATGTTTTTAGGGGTCCGTATACCAAAGGGGAAAAGTAAAGTAAGCCTATTGTTTTCGCTACGCTGTCCGTCTGTCCGTCACAGGCAATTTTCTCGAGAACCGTAGGAGCTACGGACCTGCAATTTGGACAGAGTGTGTAGAACTTGAGAGAACTTGTAAAGACATGAGAGTTAAAAATTCAAGGGTGAAACTCCAAAATCAGAAAAAAATCGCCAAAACGAGAAAAAAAAAGCCAAAACCGAAAAAACGACAAAACTAAAAAAACACCAAATTAAAAAACCGACAAAATCCCAAAAACTAAAAAAATGCTAAAACTATATAATTATTATATACATAGGCTAGTTTGTATAGTATTACATATCTAGAGTCCGAACGCAACCCTTGGTGCGCGAGTCACTGTCGCACCTTTGATTTGCCGGGTATGGATCTGGACTGTAAAATTGAACTGTTCAGTATCTCATCGTTAGATTTTATAAATTTTTAATACATTTTTAGCACAGTTTTAATCACCCTTATTCTATTTGGCGTCGGCAACATAACACGACGTCGTTTTTAATGTTTTTTATCAAATCGGTATTCCCGTAGATAGTATTGCCATTTATCGATGACTGTCAGCATATGTTTGGTATTCTGAAAGAAACATTGATATTGATGTTGCCGTTCATTTTGTCGTCAGTGTTTTTGATGTCGTGTTCTGTTGTGTGTATGCCTCAACGAATTTGAAAAATAATTTAAATGGTAAAAAAGTGAAATATAAGTAGATATAAAAATGTACATATTTATTTGAAAAAAGTTCTTAAAAAAAGTGAAAAATATAATATGGACAAAATTAAAATTACCAACCACAACCAATTTGAAAAGCTTGTGGAAGAGTTGGAAAAGTCCTTCTTTTTCTAGAGGATTCTTCAGGGGTAGTTTCCTAATAATTTCAAGGTGCAGTGAGAAAGTGAGACTGCACTAAATTCCCTCGGTCCACCAATTAGAACTAGTGGTGGATGGCAAAATGTAAGGTAAATAGTGTGTTGGGAAAGTATACTGAGGTTTAAATTAAAAAAAAGGTTGCAAACAACAACAGCAAAGCAACTGAAGGCGGGGTATATAAACAATTAGCACTGAGTACCTTTGGAGGAAGCTCCAAGCTCCAATAAACGTTGATCTGATCCCTTTTGTTTCAAAAGTTAGGCTCTATTATATCCAATACATTCCTAAATGATGTTTTGTTCAGCCGAAAATATTTGTAAAATATTAAAAGGATGAACATCACCCATTATTTTCCAAAAACATGAGAGAACTTATCACTTACTTTTCCTTGGGTAACTGGCAAATGCATCACTTTTGTCTGAGAAATCTTATTTTCACTATTAATTTTTTTTTCATCGTCTCAATAGGAAAGAAAAACATTTTATTTTAATTTATTTACAAAGATTTCACTTATTCAAAAATACTTTTACCAAAAATAGTAAACAAAATGAACCAGCTGACTCAAATATTGGATATGTGTATTGTATTTATCGATAAACAGGCAACGTCGTCATAACACTGTTAGGGAATACAAAGTTAGCATTGATGTTGTGTTATATTGATGTTGTTTCAAAATTGATGACGATGTTGCCCACGCCAAATAGAATAAGGGTGAATATTATTTGAATTATGCATTTGAACAAAATAGTTACATATTCAATTGTTTTTTTTTACTGCCGGTGATGTGATCTAGTAAGGTCTCTCGATTAAACTTCACTAAAAATTTCCAGTAAAACATCATAAAACATCACATACATATGCAAGCAAGTATGTACGTACGTACCTCTATGTGTATTTGTAGATGCCACATAATAATTAATACGCGAAAATGTGACATAAAAATGCTTTAAGGTAATAAATTTCTTTCATTTTTTTATATTTTCTTTTTCTCCCCTTTTTGGCTAAGGTAAATGTATTTGTTGATTATTTGCATTCATATTAAATTTATAATCGTTTGTAATTTTATATGTAAAAAATCTTTGCTGCCACACATGACAGGATGATTTTACAAACTACTGTTGTGAAGGGCAAAACCATATCGAAGAAAGAAAGTGTATGAAAACACTGAGAAAAATCAAGTTTGTGTCAACGTATTTTAGTGAAAGAAAATCGAAATATCGCATTCAAGACTAAAGGCTAGGACTTATTATTCTAAAAAGTCGTACGACCTTAAAAAAAATACAACCGTGATCCAGTGAGTTCTTAGATTTTCCCAATGATCATAAACTTCATCATACTTTCTCAAAAGTCGTACGATGGTATAGGGTACTGAACCATAACTTTAAGCGCTATTCTGATACTTGTTGCAGGCTTTAGTAGTATGTATTTGCTTTTCTTCTCTGCGCAGCAAATCTTGCAAAATCTATTCTAATGGCATCTGTAATTCAAAAATCCTTTAATTTTATCGGACACCTTCGTAAAAAATTCCCATCAGATTTAAATAAACGTAGGCACTTAAATGCATTCAGCAAAGAGCGAAAAAGGCGACTGATTACACGATGGGCAAATAAAGATTTACATATGTATGTTATTTTTATCCGAACCCTTGTGGCACTCTTCGAAGAGTTTTGATTTTGTTCTTATAAGAAATACCCCTGTGCCGACATATGTGACGCGCAAAATAGAAAGGGAAGTAAGGGTAAAACCCGTTTTTGTTCAGGAGAGCCATTTTAAAGATTTAAATACGTGTATCTTTGGTGTACCATCACATCATAAAACGCGCATATCTCCTGGAGGGAACACTTTTCGGGCATGGGATCGGTCTCATTCGATGCTCAGATGTTGTCCACATCAAAAAAAAAGTGAAAATTGATTTTTTTACCCTTAGGTCCCTTTCTCTATGCGCTGTTACATATACATACCTACCTATAGTCAGCACCATAGCAAAATGTTATTTATTCGCAAATATCATGAAAAAGCACCTTTTGATTTTCTTAGTCTATTTCCAGGAAAAACAACACTATCATAGGGAGTATCTCTTTTTACCAAAAATATTAAATTGGTTTAATTTCGAAGTACATTATCTGAACCTTATTGACTTCTTGGGAAATAATTTTTTTTTCTGGGTTATATGTATATTTTTTTTCTCCTAAAAGTATACATATATTATTTCTTAGTTTTTTTTTATACACAAGCAGCGTTGCCAAATCTAATATTTTTTGGGAAAACTGAAAATTGAGGAGAAAAACTTCGAATCGTCACATACATACGCGAACGCACAACTCGTCATTTAAAAACACCATTTTCGGATTATGACACGCGAACGAACTGAAATCCCAGTCAGCTTACACGATTGACGTATCATATTATTTTTTTCGTACGATTGTCGATACGATCACGGATGTGACGGTTTGAGCACTGGGGTAAAATTGCCGCTTTCGATAACGAGCTGATACGATCACTTTTTTCAGTTCGAGATTATGGCATTCGCTATCGAACAATGTTCGATATCGAATGTCATAATTTCAAACTGGAAAAAAGTGATCGAATCAGCTCGTTATCGAAAGCGACGATTACACCCAGGGTTCAAGTCGTCCATATAGAAAAACACAATTTAAATGTGGATTCCCTCTTGCTGTTTGAAAAAGTACTAGTAAGCCTTGGCACTGTTATATTAAGCAAAATGGGTAAAAATATGGCTTCAGAAACCCGAATTAAAATAACAAAATTGAGATTAAAAATAAAAACTAAAAAACTGCACAATTTACAGAAAAACTAGTTATTTTTTTAAACAAAAAACTGCAAAACTGCACAATGCTTAGAAAAACTGCTAAATACAGGGAAAACTGCACATTTGACAACGCCGTATAGAAGTGCTTTGTGTTTTCATCCTTGTATAAGCCTGATCGAGGGCTTACATTGAGGGTGATTGCGACGCGACAAACCCCTGGCGACAAGCGTTTGCTGGTGAGAGGTGTACAGAAGCTAACGGCTAATCAACACTGTTGCCAATTTAGAGATTTTCAAGCCAAATCTAGAGTTTTTTGAATGCAATTTGCGGGAATATCCTTTTTAGCGGTTAGCGGGAAATCTAGCAATTTTTAAGCAACTTATATCGTTAATTTTTTTTTTTGTATCTATGTGCAACATTGATTAAGAAGTTGCTTTTTAAGTGCATACTTATATGAATATGTTTATTCATCAAATGATGGTACAAAATTGTAAATTGTATTATTTTTATGTGAGGAGTTTGTGCTGATTATATTATATATCTCAAAATAATTTTCATTTATTTTTAGTTTCAGTTTTTAAAACATGCTATTGTTATGCTTAATTAGCAAAAAAGTTAGATTTTTGTTACGTTTTTGTACCCAAATATTTTAAGTAGAGATGGAAAACTATCGATAGTCTCATTATCGAAAGTTTTCGATAGTTTAAAAAACTTTATCGATATATCGATTCAAGACTAACGAAAGTTAAAAAAACTATCGATATATCGACGATACTATCGTGATAGTATAATGTACATATTTACCCTGCAGAAAGTGCGAATAGTGAAATTGTAATGATTTACTAGTGACATTCTCAGTAGTACTACTGACCAGGTGTACCCCAGCCAATGTAATCATCTATTGACATTTAACATTAGCTTGTCATTGAAAATCCACCACTGGACTGTATCACTACTGACTAAATAGTTCTTTTGGGTCAACATGGAGACATTGACACCAAAGATTCACTAGTAAATTTTAGGGGCTCTAGTCTACAATATCGATTATATAATTATATATAATTATCACTATAAAATTATAGTGATTTTCTAGTGTCATTGTCAACAGTGCTACTGACTAGGTTTACCCCAGCCAATGTAATCGCCTATTGACATATAACATATGGTTGTCATAGAAAATCTACCAGTCGACTTTAGCACTATTGAGAAGGTAGTTCTTTTACGACCATATGGAGGCATTTAAACCAAAGATTTACTAGTAGATTTTAGTAACCCTCGTCTACATATATTTTTTTAATATTATTGCACAGCATAACAAAAAAGAAAAACAATCTATTGGCGCGTTCATTGACAATATCACCAGAAATACACTAGAACTGTTGTCTCTAACGTATCTTTACTCGCACATAAAAGGAAAGTTGTCGACATTTTAACTAGTGCAATTGTCGCTGGAGAAATAGTATTGACATAGAGACATATGGTTCTAGGCTGGCTAGATGGTATTTACACTAAAAAATTCAAAACAAAATATTTATCTGTGTGTCTGTTCTGGTACAGACACAAATACATATACACAGACGCACACTACACACTTATAACACCCGTTTTTTAGTCGGGGGTTAAAAATAAAATCGAATTTTATTTTTCAGTTCAATAAATAACAAAACTAAAATAATTTTATGAATAACAAAAATTAAAATTTTTAAAAACCCCTGAACATATCTAGAAAAGATGCGATATCTTCTAAGCGGCTGGACTGATTTCTTTTTGCACATAACTAAGAAATCAAATCAAAATCGGTCCAGCTGTTGGTCTGTACGTGGACTCGTACAGACACACAGATATACAGACACACACTACCAACTCATAACACCCCTTTTTTCAGTCGGAGGTTAAAAATAAGAGATCAGCGGAAGAAATTTTCAAGTCATTCAGTTATTTTTGTTTATGAAAAGCAGTGATGCCAATTTAGCCATTTTCTGGCTAAATTTAGCCATTTTTCAAATGGGTTGAAAAAAAGTGAGTTTAGATATTAGCTATTTTTTTAGCCATTTTTATTTTAATCTAGCTATTTTTTTTTTTTAGCTATTTTTCAGAAAATTAAATTTGTTTGTGATTTTTCCTTAAAAATCTTAACTCTCAACAGAGTAATATGTTATTGTTTTCGCATTAATATCTATAAATCCCGGTTCAAAATTGCCATTTTTGTTGCAGCAGTCTAAAAGCGCTTATATGTAAGAGATGGCTCAATTGGTAACAATAAATTGCAATTTTGTTATAAGTTGTCGGGTCTAATTGATGGCTTATGATATCAATCAAACAAGGGTAATTTTTGTTTTAAGCGAGTGAAAAAAAAATTAAAGTTTAAATGAAAGTTTAAATAACAAAAATTAAAAATTTTAAAAACCCCCGACTTTTTTCAGAAAAGATGTTATAACTTCTAAACGGCTGGACCGATTTTTTTTCAAACATAGCTAAGAACCCTCTCGATCAAGTCATATTTCAAACAGAAAAAAACTAAATGAAGATCGGTCCAGCCGTTTGGCCTGTACGTGGACACAGACAGACACACAGATACACAGATACACACCCTGCAGGAGAATAGGCGATAATTGTCTAAAAGCTCCTAGTATAATTACTAGAATAGCAAGAACTAGTGCAAAATGGGTTAAAGTTGTTGTGTAAAATTGCTAATTTTTTTAATTGTAATTTTGCACATTGCAAAATAAATTTTAACTGTCTAACAGAGCTCTTGCACTGTATGAAAATTGGTATCACATAATTACTAAAATTTTAGCTTGATCTAAAAATAATTATAATTAAATTATTATAATTACCCTTTTGTATTTCTGAATTTTGATAAATAATTGCAAATTTTAAATAGCGTTGTCACTGGAAAACAAAGGAATAAAACCGCCAATTTTATAGAATTTTTCTTTACAAAAGAACTGGTAATAAACTAGTCCTAAACTAGTAACAATGGTAATTACTAGTAGTTTTCTAAACACACTCAATGCTAATTTGAGCATTAAGATAGTATAGGAAGGGTTACAGTTGGGAACTAGTGGTGGTGATTTCTGTACTACTAAAATACTAGTTGGACACCAGTTCGTTCTCCTGCAGGGCAGATACACAGACACACAGACACACACTACAAGCTTATAACACCCCTTTTCTTAGTCGGGGGTTAAAAATAGAAAATTAATGAAAAGTATAAACGAAAATTTCGTAAGGAATGGATTAGTAACCCAAAAATTTAGGGGCTCGATAGCAGAATGTACAATAAATAGAAGGCTTGCTGCAAGTATTGCAAGTTTGCACTATGTATATGCGCAGTTACCTGAAGAAAAATTATTTTATTTATTACTTGAATTTATTGTTTTTATTTACTTTAAAAAAGTTTCCGATTTAAAAAAAAAATATATAAAATACCATGAACCTAAAGTTCATGGTTTTTGCATTAGATTTCACTAAGCCATTTTTAGCTAGTTTTTAGCCATTTTTTAGACATCTTTTTGTCTATATTTAGCCATTTTTGGTACAGGAATTCTGGCATCACTGATGAAAAGCAACATATTTAAATTTTTTAGTGTTGGTGGTGTATCATTTACTACCGATAGCGACTAAAAAATCTCGTTTGTTTTCAAGTATTAATCTATGGCAGAATTAAAACATCGATAGTCAAAAAAAAAATTAACTATCGATAGTGCCATCGATAGTTTTCCACTCCTAATTTTAAGATTCTTAGACTAGTACTTAAAAAAAAATCAAGCACTTTGTTATTTTAAATAAAAAAGTAGCTCTATGAATTTGATTATTGTATTAAAATTAACTGATGCTAATATTGATACGTTGCAGAAATAACTAAAAAATATTGCATTGAAATTTGGGGTATCTCACACCTCACCCCATAGCTATTGTAACAATTGTTCAGCTCATTCACGCCAGGTTAAGAGTATTTTCTAGATCAAGAGAAAAGAGCAGAACCCTTTACAAACTTTTAGTTATCCAGCATATTTTTTCTTTTAACTTTTGGCAACATTTTTAATATTAAAAAAATATATATTATTTCTCTCTGTGCATAGTTTTGCGCATTTGTGCGTAAGCTTGCGTTTTGTCATCTGTCTTCATTTTCAATGTTTTTTATGGATATTTACTTTTTTCCTCTTCTTTTTACTCCTGCTACAGCCTTAAAATTTTTCTTTACACCAAATATGGATTTTACACTGTCTGATGGTGGCGTGGTACCTGTTGCCGTTAATTTTCTGGGTGTGTACGTTTAAAATTTCAACTGAGAACAGATTACAATTCAATGAAATCAGCTGCATATGTACGAACATGAAGAGGTATCAAAGTTTGTTGTTGTTTTTTATGTGCGATTAATTTATTTTTTTTTACTTATTATATTTATAGTATACGTTCGTTGCACCTACGCCCACTGTGTTTGACAATGTCGAAGTTTTGAAGAAGAATTCAACGCCTGTGTCTGCCTGTAAGGAGTTCCTTGGCAATTTTGCGAATACATATTTTTATTTAGTATGATTGGTTCAATGAGACGTTTGTAATACTCCTTAAAATTAAATGACATGTACATAAGTACATCTTATTCAATCTTATTGAACATATTTTAGTTCGATATCCAAATTTTTGTATAAATTTCTAAATGTTTCTTACGCATTCTTTAAATCGTTAAAGCTAAATTTCTATCGCTAAAAATCCATATAAAGTCGATTTATCGATTTTGGACTACGAATGCAATTTTCAAACGAGTATCCCAAAACAGAGAGGGTGGCGTTGGCTGAAGTAATTAGTATTTTGACTGAGTATTTTGAAGATCCTGGTTTAGAGCCCGGTCTCCGACAGTCATTAACTAACAAGCAATTGCTTATTAATAAAAATCTCTTCTCCATTTTTATAACTTCTTTTTCTGTTTTTTTATGTGTTTTTTCTATTGTAGTTTCTTATATCCCTTTCATAAAAACATCTCGGAAGGTGTATTTTAATATAACACAAAAATAAGCGCTTCGGAAGCGCGGAAAATCACACAGTGCTACCCCTCTGCCTTACGAGAATGCAATAGCGTAAGCGAATGACGAAATATAACACAAACAGTACGAAATCAGTCGACTGTTTATATTCAAACTCTCAAAGTTTTAATATAAACATCCTCTCTCGCTTACCTGTATACAAATTTGGATGTGAATGAAATTTTTACTTCGAGTTTTGATTTTTTATTTTTTAATTGAATTGTGTACAAAAATAAATATGTGCTTCGGTAGTTCAGTGGGTAGTGTTTTAGCCTAACATACGGAAGTCGCGGGATCGACTCCTGATTCAACGCGCGAACAAAGAGCAAAAAAAAAGTGAAAAAAATAAAGAGCAAATTTTTTATTAAATATGTATATGAAAAAGACATGCTTCCAGGTAAGCGAATATTTTTGCTGAATACAAGTCACTCCGGCAGGCATGAAAGAATGACATTTTAGATCGACGTGGCAGAGCTTCTACGTGAGGAATCCCATATAAAAATCATGCAAAATTTCATGCATCGGGTAAGCGCATGCATACCAAAAGAGCACTTATATAAAGCTGCTTTCAGCGAAGCACCATTTTTTGCTGTGACACCACGCATTTTTGTGATATGCATTAGCGCCCCTTTGTAGTATTTGTTGTAGGAAAAGTTCTAGTGATGAAGACATAGACTGATCACTAGACTACACCATCTTCAGCAGATGCTAATCCTAATGTAACATCAGAGGGCCCTCCTTCATCGGTATTGTTTAGCGAAGTAAAGTAACCAATAAAATGGCAACTAAACACAGCTTCAAAATTTGATATGCCTCATTTGACACGAGGCGCTGCAACACTGCATTATTAAAAAGAAATGTGCAAAAAAGCAGAGTTGTAAAATAATGAAGCTTTACTATATATCTTCTTTCACCATCACTACCTCTTTTCTATCACCCTCCCTCACTATCATCTCTTCAACTAGTAGTTATCACAAAGGGAGCATTGTATTAGAAACAAGTCAGCTGGAATCTAAATTTCACCTTTCATTACCAGCAGCCTTCTATCCTAACCTAACCTCACCTGTCCTAAATCAAGTAAGGACTCAAAAATGTAATTCCGCGAAATTTCATTCTTTTATGTCATGACCAAAAATTTTTAATTTTCTAGCAAACGAATTTAGCATGTCAATAACATCATTTTGCTTTAAATTTTAATTAAAAGAAAAAGACATGAAACGGAACTGCTACTGACTGCTCTTAAAGTAATATGGACCGATCAAAGTTTCAGCACTTTCTATGAATGGGAATGTGGAAGCAGTAGGTGCTGATTTCTTGAAAATCTTTATCAAAAACATTAAAATTTGTGTGGAGGCCACCTTAAGGGTTTGTAGACAAAGAGCAGGTAGGTATATTCTGAGGAAATATTTGTTGAGAAAATATTGAAAACTTTTAAATTGAAAAGTTAAAGGGAGTGATTCCCTTTCCAGCGGAATCATTTTCATGTAAAGTGTGTTTAGTTAACTTCTATACCTTCAATCCCGCTCTCGACCGGGATGATAATATTGACCTTTTCGGGAAAACAAAATGATATACCGAATTTCCTAAGATGGGGAATATAAGGAGTCTTCCAATAAGGGGTTTTGTTTTGATATGTAAGAAAATAGTACATACTTGTAAGCGAAATCACCTATTGGTTATTTAATTGTAAGGAAGAGAATCCCAGCAAAAAAAATTACACATTACCATTAGAACTACTTGCCATATAATGACTTATTTTTCTGATTGCCAATTTTCATTACTCGCTTACAAATCGCATTACCTAAAATTTAAAAAATTGACGTGCAAGTTGCTAAATAAAGAGAATAATTTTTTTAGACGAAATAGATTACGTGAAATGTTTACAAATAAAAAAAATGTAAGTACTTCTCAAGAATCGATTATTTTAGTCTCACGCCTTGTAAATCATTAAGTTGGTAATCCAGTAGGGAAGTGCTTCCACCAAAAATGCTTAGTTCCAAACTCGTTTACCTTTTTTGAAATTTTTTTGCTGGGGTATGACATTAATAATGGAAAACAATATCAGATAAATTACCGCTATGGGGTTACGCTAACAGAAACATATTATTTTCATGACATTTTCCATCAAAAATTTACAAATTTGCGGGTGCGTCTTGAACAACTTCACTAATTCCTTCTTTGAGATCTTCAAACGATTGTGGTCCACGTAGCTTCGTATTTCACGTATCTCCAAAGAAAAAAGTCTAAGGGTGTTAAATCACAAGATCTCGGAGGCCAATAGCCTCTTCGAGAAATCACTCGGTGGAGAAACTTTGCACGCAAAAGAGCGATGTAATTACGTGTGTAACACGAGATAACTCTCTTCGAAAAATTAAGGTCCAATGACCCCACAAGGCACAAAACTTCACCAAGCAGTTACACATTGAGGATGCAGAGGGTTTTCAGCAATAATTGTTGGGTTTTCCGAGCCCCCCAAAAGCGACAATTTTGCTTGTTAACGTAGCTTTCGAGGTGAAAATGGGTTTCAACACTCAAGATTATTTTTCGATGAAATTCCGCATTAGTTTGATGCACTTCAACGACCCAATCAGCAAATACACGACGTAGTTGATAGACGGTGGGCGTAAGTTCTTGTATTAACTGAACTTTACAAGGTTTTAAATAATAATGGCCGTCTTCCAAAAAAAAAAAAATTCATTTTCAACCGTGCTTTAGTGAAAATTTTTATGGAAATTTTGCTTTAACATACACTTTAAACCCAAATTATTAATTTTAGAATACGGCATTAATTACTTATGCAAAATACGGTGTAGTCTTTTGTGGAATGCTCAAATCCAAAGATCGATGAAACATTCATAAAACTAAGTTCTGCTCAGTACTATGGGCTACAACAGCAATATTCTGAGTTTGCATGAATTAGATTCTTGACATCACCAGCTTGGTACCAAAGGCAAAAATCAGTTCCACAATTGCTGGCCGAAAAGGTGCTCCAGGGCGACCTAAACCTGATTCAGTTTTGCAAACTGGAACCACAAAATTCTCAAAATTTTTTGTAGTGAATTTTATATATCGTTAAACTTTTATAAATGGCGTAGTTTTTACTTGCCACCAAATGCAACGTCTTATTAGAACATCCATATCTGAGGTACTCTTACTTAAGCTTAAATTAGACGTGTCATACAAAACAGCTGTTCGAAACAAACTAATGGGGAACACTGTATTTGATTACAGGTGACTCAACATAACGCCATAGCCATAACTATATAAACCAATTCAATTTTTAGTTTGATTATGGCTATGGTAATATGGTATGGCACGTCTAATTGAAGCTTTACTCAAGATCCCCATCAAACTCTCTACCGCAAGTCTTGTCATGATCACGAACAAAGTAATATTGTCTTTTAAGAAAATGCAAGATATACTATAGGGATTGGTAAATCGATTTCGATTCCAATCGAAAACCGATTTTATGTTAAAAAAAAACCCGATTTTTTGTAATCGATCTTACGCCTGCGATTTTATACTGAAATCGATTATTGGGCTATAAAAATCGATTTTTTATTATCATCAAAATTTTGGCAATTTTTTTAAGTATTACTGAGTGAAGAAGATTGGTTTGATAACTAATATTATTCATTTTTATTCCGTAACTTTTTGTCGACATCAATGCCAAGACAATATCGAAAATAGGACACTTACTTTCTCTAAGGGTTAGAAAATAGCAAGAGGGTTAAAAATAAACAATTACTGAGTAAAAATAGTACTTAAGTGCCCTATTTTGACATAGCCTGACGTTGATGTTAACAAGAACAAGTAAAGATGGTTAGTTTAAAACATTTAAACTAATAATCCTTAGAAATAATTTCTGAAATTTATTTTATGTAATATAAAAAATTGCTAAACTAAAGCAAGTTTACGTACATATAATTTTAATTTAAAAATACAGCTCTAGTATCTAATATGCATATACATACATACATATGTATGTACCTTACTGAGTTTAATGTGTTTCGCTAAATTAACTTTGTGTCTATTTTTAATGTACATAAATATGTTAACTTTTGTTTATGCTTGTTATTTGAATATTTATGAATAAAAATTATTTTGTTTATAAACTAGCCAATTTGTCTTAGACGATTTTAAAGTCGATTTAAAAATCGATTTTCACGTACGATTAATCGATTTCAAAAATCAAAATCAAAACAGTTGATCGAGAAATCGAAAATCGATTTTTGAAGATATTTACCAATCCCTAATATACTACAGGGTGGGCCAAAAGAAACCAAGGGGTGTAAAAGTTTAATAACTTTTTTGTTTATTAATTTTTTTTTATTTTTTCTTTCAGATTATATAGACAACACTTGGAGAATTTATAATGGAGAGGTTCAAAACTGAACAGAGAACCAGAACAATAGAATTTTATTATTTAAACCAGAGATCAATTATTTTAAGCTTATTTTCATTTGAATGGCTTTGTTAATAAGCAGAACTGTAGGTTCTGGGGTTCTCAAAATCCAAGAGCCATTCATCAACGCCAATTGCACCTCATCAGGTGTACAGTATGGTGTGGGATCACATCTGAAAATGTCATTGGGCCCTACTTCTTCGAGAATGAAGATGGAAGTGCTGTAACCGTAAATGGAGAGCGGTATCGGTGTATGATAGAAAATTTTTTACGTCCTGCTCTTGAAAACAGACCTGGTATGTGGTTTCAGCAGGACGGAGCCACTGCCCATACTGCCCGAGACACAATGGCACTTTTAAGTCAAATTTTTGGAGAGCGAATAATTTCTCGAAATTCGGAAATTATTTGGCCAGCGCGATCGCCAGATTTGACAGCACCCGACTATTTTCTTTGGGGTTTTTTGAAGGAGCGAATGTATGTGAACAAGCCAGAGACAATCCTTGAACTCGAGGCAAACATTGTTGCAGAAATTCGAACGCTACAGCCACAAGTTTTGAAAAATGCTCTAAAAAGAGCCCATCAGTGCGAAGCTGAAAACGGTGGTCATTTAAGAGACATCATTTTTCATACTTAGTGTAAAAAAATTCCATTTTGTATATTATATAATCTGAGAGATTTGGTTTCTTTTGGCCCACCCTGTACATATTATCAGTAGCATATAAAATTCGGTGAGATCCTATATTTTCATTTGCTTTCAAACTAAATTAAAACAAAAAAAAAATAATAAAACAATATTATTTTTTTTTGCAAGCTTAAAGGGAGAAATTGAAATTCATTTAAACCAAAATTGTTTCGTTGTCATGCATAAGACATTTTCAAGGGATAAGATGTGCAAGGAACTTTGGCACTTTTTATTATTTTTTTACCAACAAACAGCAGATACACAAAGTATATGTATGTAATTATAAGGTTTCAGCTAAATTTAAGGAATTTTAAAATTTTTCATTGCGTTTGAGGTTCTCTCCTGTTACATGTGTAAAATTGATATTAATTAATATATATAGTATATGTACATATGTACATTGAAGCATTTTTTTTTTTTTTGGTGCAACTTTTGGGCAAATAAAATTGAGTGATTCTTTATTCATGAGCTTTAAACCTTAAGCATTAATTTTATTCGTTGCTACATTTTATTTTTATTTTTAAAGAAAATATTTGGGCGTTTTTGTGTTGACGTGAATACAAACAAACATTTAATTTTTCAAGTATCCGAATATGAGCGAATCAGAGTTTGAAGGTATAACTTTTCAAAATATATACAACAAAGAAATTTGTTTTCTCAGAACTTTTTTCAAAGCATACTTTGAAATAACTGTCTGGCATTTACTCCAAATAACTGTAAAGTAAATTTTAATTTTTTTTTTTGTTTTTTCATATTTACTTTACTTTATGCACAGTTTGATCCTGCATACATTTCTCTTATGAAAAGCAAGGCTAGAAAGTTTAATGATTTTTTTCTTCTTCGTACTTTCAACATGACCTGAATTTGTATTTATTAAGACAGGATAACTTTAAGGAGCTTTAAAATTAATTCATTGAAGTATTTGCAGCAAAAATAACATATAAGCCATAATTATGGGTTTATTAAAAGAAAAAAAAAACGTTTTATATGTTAATATTAATTTAATGCGGAACTGAGCAACACAAAAAAAAAAATAAAACTTTAGGGAAAATAGACTGCCAGTTTATAGAAGCCATGTAAAAATTCTCGGCTGTCTATTTATAATGAAAACAAAAACAAATTTTGAGTGCTTTGTTTTTGTATTCAATATAAATAGCCAGACGAGAATTTTCGCATGGCTTCTATGAACTGGCAGAGAATTTTTTATTTTCGATTTGAATTTTTTTTGTCGCTACAGTTTTTCTGAAAAACGTCTATAAAAATTAATTTACGTCATTATTCTGATTTAATACGTTATATGATAAAATAAATGCTTAATAGTGCGTTTACATCTGAGCAAAATCTAGTATTTACGACTTAAAATCTATGGATTTAAAAAATAATAATAATTGTTTCGAAATTTTTACACTACCCTGTACAATAGAGTGGTTTGAAAAAAAATTATGCCAATCATCGCCTAGGATTAAAGATAATGTAAAAACAATTCCAAAAATATTTTTTTCATTTGTTTGTCACGCCTACAAATACCGCCCTTTTAGTATTTTGTTCACTGTGTCGCCAAATTTAGTCCGATCATAACATTTTGTATACCGGTGTTCATGGCTCTTTAATGGCTACATTTCTGTCTTTAATAATTTTTTACGACCACGTCATATTTTCATATATTGAAAAATGTAAAAAAAAAAAAAAAAAGCTTAGCGTAAGCTAATAGGTTTCGATAAAGAAATCAAATATACTAGATTTCGATCAAAAGTAAATGTTTTATTACAATAGTATAAAATAAAAGATATATTGCAGTTGTTTGGTTGTAGTTTAGGAAAAATTTTGGTAAATGGTTTTTGTTTTGAATACGAAATCTTGATAAATGTAAAAAAAAACTTGAAATCTGTTAGATATCGTGCAGGCGTAAATAAATGCCCTATAAAGCAAAGTGGTTTTGACCATAAAAAAATAATTTTTATGAGAAAGATTTTTGTATTTGTATTATTTTTAGAAAGTTTTTTTTCACAATAAACTAAGAAATTAGAGGTAAAACTTTAACTTAAATGCATTAGACATTGTAGGATACTCAATGAGTTCTGTGCAGAACCGCAGGTATTGTTCCGGGATGTACTAAACATAGAAGCACTGGTCACTAAACTATACCGGCTTCAGCGTATGCTAATATAATGGTAACATCAGAGCGCCCTCCCTCGTCGGCATTGTGTAGCAGAATCATCGGCAAAATAAAATAATCAATAGAATGGCTACTGCTTCAAAGTTTAATACGCCTCATTTGACACCAGAGGCGCTGCAAGCACTGCATTATTAAAAAAAAGTGCAAAAAGCAAAGTTGTAAAATAATGAAGCTTTCCTCTTTCACTTCCTTCAATACTTGTCTTCACTATCACTATCCCTTCCCTCTCTAATTAACTTCCCTTCAAATCAAAGGCAGCACAAACGGTTCATTGTATTGGACCCAAGTGATCTGGACCCTAAATTACACTCTTCCTTAAGAGCAGCCTGCTAACCTACTAAACAATATACACATCGTTGGTCTTAAGTAGAATGGCCCTAACTCAAATACAGTATACCCCGTTTAATTACCCATCGGTTAATTATCATTATCACTTATTCACCCTAAATCTTGAATCCCCATTTTTTACACTCATTTTCACACAAAAGTCCAGGTTTAATTAACTTTCGTTTAATTACCCATTTTGGGTAATTATCCAGAAATATTTTATCCCAAAATGAAATTTCCCCTAAAATATCCTCGTTTATTTGCCAAAAACTATCTAAGTGCATATATTATGGAACTCTGCAATCGAATATATGCACCTTAGGTATTTATTTTTTGTAATATAAATTGTTTTTGTTATATAATAAAATATTTTATTTGAGGAAAGGCCCTTACTCATTATTTTTATGGAATTGAGATTTACGCATTTTTAGAAGTTCTTCTATGGAAATATACAAAAAAATTTATTTCAAAAAAATAATGAGTTAGAGCTATTTTGTATTAAGTTAACGATAGGTATGTGTGTACGTGCATTTTATTTCAAGTGATTATGATGTAGTTCGGATAAATGTATTTATAAAGATATTTAAGCGAATTCTCATAAGAAAAATTGTTTTCCTTAATTTTTGCACAAAAAAGTGCACGAAGAAATATTTTTTTTTCATAGCTACATTATAGCTTAGCGCTATTAAGTGTGAATTAGCTGTTGGCCAAAATTTGAAGACACAATTTTTTGAGATTGCACTGATTTTCAAAATTTTTGTTGGCCCCTAAAAAAAATTGGTCACCAAAATCGCCAAACTGTGTATAGGATTTTACTACTCTTTGGTTGTACTGTCCAACCTATACTGTCAGGACCGTGCGGATTTTTTGCTGTTACACAGTGTAATTATCTAAAGATAATTTTTGATGAGGTAATTAACCGGGGTTTACTGTAATTGTAAGTTTACAGGAGAAGGTAAAACCATAATAGAAACTGTGCAACTGCTTGTAAGCGTTATTTTTTACATTATTGCAATGTGACGTGGTATATTTGTGTGAAATGTATTGGAATCACTGAAAAAGTCAATTTCGTAAAAACTACGATTTAGTACCTTTCTACATACATACATATATGTAGTTTGTATTAGGCTATTTTTGTAACAATCGATGATTAATCCTTGATAACAATGTTGCATGCAATATTTTTGTAAAACGTATTTAACTCGATGAATTTGTCTTCAGACATAAAGGAATATTGGTCTGACTTTCGGAAACGATACACGCACTATTAGTGAACTGAGCTTGTAGAATCCATATGATAACCTTAATCTTCCCATGGAGTTCTAAATGACAGTGATTCTCCTATAGAACCTGTGGACATCTATGGAGTCTGTTGCTTTTGAATTATTTGATAAGATTGTCCCCTTTGATATCAATTGAAAAATAACAGATGCAATTGTTGGTACATTTAAAAAAGATAAAGAGGAATACAAATATATTTAATTAAATTTAACAACCAAACATTTTAAGACTAATTTAATATTATAACTTGTGATTAAGTTATATTAAAAGCTTCTCATCTTTAAAAAAAAATGGAAAATTAAGGATCCTGGACACCAGAAATGATATCAGTAATTTGGCCTTCCTTAAAAAATTATATGAGACAAAAATTAAGCAAAAGTAGAATGAATCGTCAGAAACAATGCCATATTTTTGGAAAGTCAATCTTTTGTCTGGAAAGAAATAAGTGATTAGGTATCTTAAGTGACTTAAAAAAATGTAATAAAATGTATTTTCGTTTAAAAATCTGCATTATATTTACAATGGTACAATGGACGTGTGCCAAACGGTAGAAAAGTACTATGGTAAAAAAATATTTGCCTGTGGGGAAAAAATTTAATTTTTCTGCTGTGCCAAATGATATCTTTTTTGACAATGTAAAATTTTGACAAATTCGCTTGAGCATAGAAAGAAGCTGATGAAACAATTGCTGCGGCGGCAGTTTTGCTTCGCCTGGCTACAAGCCGCCGGCTACCAACAAATTTTTAAGAGGACATTTTTATATAAAACAATAATCTTGTAGCATTAAATTATATATGTAATATTATATATATGATGCAACATTTTTCGCAAACTAAAATAAACAATGATTTTTTCACAGTCTAATTAAACTTAAAAGACGTAAAATCTTTGTATTGGGCGACGGCTCGAAGCGGCGAAGTACTTACATTAATACTTTGCTACCGTTTGGCACATGCCCAATATACATACATTTCTGAAAACACTAAAAATAAACAGCAGATCTTATCTTATTTCTTACTTTGAACAGCTTAAGAAGGTTATCTGTATTAAGAAAACATAATTAAAATTTAGATTTTTCTTTATACAATATATTTTATGCCATTATTTCTATACTAATAGATATGTATTATGCACATCTACAAAAATTTATGCAGTAAAAATGTTTTTAATCACAATTCAGCGACGGTACTTAATTTCATTTCAAAGTTGCATTTCAAAGAGAGCATTATGTACATATGTATGTGTATAAGTACATATGTATGTATGTATGTATGTACATACCCTGTCGGAAAATGTTTGACAGATGATGCATAGATCGAACCCCAGGAAAAAAACCCCTGCCTGAGACACTGCAATGTAAAAATAGTTAGTTCTTTACATTTTAGAGTAATCCAAGTGCCGGTCAGCACCAGCTGCGAAATAGTTAGCTTAAATTCAGTTTAAAGTTATTTTAGTTTCCCAGAGGGTATAAGCACACAGTGGGTCTAATATTTTAATTATGAATAATATCAAAAGATTTTTCTGGATTTTATTTTAAGGTTCGCTTTGTTTACAATATATTCAGCTTCATACATACATATGTATGTATGTACATTAGAGTTGAGCGATATTTAGAAACCTGTTACTTTTTCACAGTGATTGAAAAATCACAAATCACAACTGTGACTGAATTTATCAAGTAACAGGTTTTGGAAATATAGTTCTTTCAGACAAACTGTGATTGTTCTTGCATGCTTACTTTACAGTAAATAAAGCTACCACATGAATTTTTTTTATACCTTCAGCTTTTGTTAAGAAAAAAAATCGTCAAATCGTGTCAAATCGTGTTATTATAAGAGGCAGAGACTCTTATATTTTTTTTATTTATTCTCAATATTTGAACGGGGTTGATTGCTAATTGCTTGTTCTTGCTGCTCTTCTTATTAGTATTTATCAAAACACCAATACTAATAAATACTTTTAAAGCAGATGAGCTGAAATGTGTTAAACTGTGATCACAGTCACTGTTTAATTTCACTGCTGCTCTTCTTATTAGATTTTCTCAAAATAACAGAACTGCTACAAACAAAATACTGCTAAACTGTAATCATAGTCACAGTTTAAAAGAACAGCGATTTAGAAATCACGTTCACAAGGAGCAACATTATTAAAAAATCACGCTATCGCTCATCACTAATGTACGTACATACGTATATATGTGCATATATATATATATGCTCTACGAAAAAGTGAATAAGATTTTTCCCATTATCTATTGTTACCTATTTTTTATATAAAATATATTTTAATTTCTTGTCACAATTTAATCACAGAATTAAGAAATACATAGTTACATAATTTTGGACTTTCAAACATATTATTTAATAAATAAAATGGCACACCTTGATGTAAATCACATTCGTGTAAAATAATACTTTTTTGGACCAGGAATCTTGCATTTCGCGTTAATCATAACATACATGAGAGATTTTATTTTGGTACCTAAAAATCGCGTTAAATCAAGAATGCATAAAATTACTAACTTTTTTCTTATTTTATTTGTACTTTTCAAAAATGAGAGGCTTTGTACACATTGTACAATTGCCCAACAACATTCCAATATTTTTTTTTTTGCAAATTTTTGGATTTATTTTTTTTTTTTTTTTTTTTTAATGCATGTATTTATTTATTGTATCTTCATATGTGAACTAACAATAAGTATTCAAATCTTAAATCTATAAAAAAAAAATTATTAGGCCCGACCAGTGTCGGACATAAACTTAGTGGTAGTTATAAATAATACATTAGTAGTGATAATCAAAAAAGGGGGGGGGGGGGGGGAAAGTATTTTCAAGTAGTCCCATCTGGAGTGTTAGGTATAAGAGCCCGTGTGTCCCTCTTTTTTAAGCGGATGTGTCCAGTAAAGTTCAAAATATTACGAGCAAGCGGATTAGGATGTGATTCGAGTTTTGTTAAATATTTGCCTGCGTATTTTGCAATTTCTTCAGTCACTAGTGGCATATTTAAATCACGATGTATAATAGAATTTTGGATGTACCATGGAGCCGATGTTATTAACCGTAAAATTTTGTTTTGCCTTCGTTGGATTCTCTCGACATTGGAAGCTGAAGCAGTGCCCCATAACTGAATTCCGTAGCGCCATATTGGCTTCAAAAGCGACTTGTATAATAAAAGTTTGCAGTCTAGGCTGAGTGTTGAGTTTCTGCCAATCAACCAATATATTTGAGTTAACTTAAGTTTCATCTGAGTTAATTTAGAGTCAATATGATGTTTCCATGTAAGTCTTCGATCAAGGTGTATACCAAGGTATTTCACTTGGGAATGTTGAGGAATATTTTGATTGTTGATTCGAATGGGGGAGCAAGTATCTCTTCTTAGGGTGAACGTTATATGGACACACTTTTGTTCATTGACTTTAATTCTCCATAAGTTCAACCATATTTCCAACTGAGTGATATGTTCCTGGAGATTGCGGGATGCCTCATAAGGGTTTTCGTGCACACTCATACAGGCTGTATCATCGGCAAAAGTAGAAATATGGATATTATTGCTCACAGGCATATCACAAGTATATATTAAATACAAGACAGGACCCAGAATACTACCCTGGGGCACACCAGAAGATATAGTTTCGGGCACACTCGTGAACTCTCCTTCCACAACAGTGAATTTCCTATCAATAATATAACTTTCCAAAAGCTTTTGAATGTTTATTGGCAGATATGTCTTCAATTTTAAAACTAGGCCTTCGTGCCATACTTTATCAAATGCCTGAGAAACATCAATAAAGAGAGCAGAACAATACTTCTTTTCTTCAAATGTTCTTCTTACAACTTGGACCAGTCTATGCGTTTGTTCAATCGTGCTGTGCTGACTTCTAAAGCCAAATTGATGGTCCGGGATGCACCCATTATCAGTTAAAATTTTGGACAATTTAGTCATGAGCAGCTTTTCGAAAAGCTTTGAGATTGTAGATAGTAAGCTTATAGGCCTATATGACTCAGTCTTGGTAAGATCTTTGCCCGCCTTTGGAATCATTTTGATCTTGGCCAGTTTCCAGTTATGTGGAAAATACTGCATTCTTAAAATAGCATTAAAAGTAAATAGCAGGATTCTTATTGCAATATGAGGCAAGTTCATGAGCATTTTGTTACTAATGCCATCAATACCTGGAGCTTTCTTCGGGTTGAGTTCAGCAATTACTTTTTGTACTTCACGCATCTTAAACCTTAAGGGACGAGGGGGTAGAGAAACTACACTCGGTAAATCAGCAGCACCCGTACATGAATTGGGAGTGAATACAGATTTTAAATGCTCAGAAAATAAGTTACCTTTCTCACTATCACTTCTTGCCCAGCCTCCGGTCGCAGTACGCAATGGTGATTTAAGATCAACGGGTCGTTTAAGATTTCTAGTAGCGCGCCATAAAGAGTAATTAGATGCGGACGTTACATCAAGACCTTCTAAATACTTTTCCAGTAGTGCAGTTTTTTCCGACGATAGCAGCTCTTTGAGTCGTTTAGTACATTCTTTAAGTCTGATTTTATTTAGGGGTGATCTGTGTTGTTGCCATTCTCTTCTAGCTCTCCTTTTTTCACATACAAGACGTTCAATTTCCGTAGAATAAATTCTGTTAAAGCCGGTCTGCGGATAGGAGGTAGTGGCGTGTTCAGCAGCCTGTTTAATATTTTCGTTAAGATTGGCAATGTTAAATTCAATATCATCGCATGATCTAAGCTGAATGTTTTCTACGCAGTGACTACTAAGATATTTTTTGAATACCAGCCAGTTGATTCCATTAATCATCTTCACATATGAGTTAGTTAAATCACTCCTTAGTGGGTTGAAAATTGTAACTATTGTTGGAGAGTGATCGGAGGACAGATCTAGAGAGGCCTCTACATGAATTAAGTCCCTATGAATATTTTTCGTGACGGCAAAATCTATAACATCTGGAATTTTTCTTACGTCAGTAGGCCAGTAAGTAGGCTCCCCACTCGAAATGACATCTAAGCCCATTTTTGAAATTGTATTGAACAAGGCTCGACCTCTAGGTGTAACAAGACGCGATCCCCAGTACGTATGTTTTGCATTGTAGTCACCAGCTGCCACGAAACAAGATCCAAGCGATTTGTAGAACTTCTCATACTGATCTTCGCTAACTGAAAATCTGGGAGGTGAGTAAATTGATGATATCACGAAGTTCGCACAAAAATTTTCTACGAAAATATTCGTTGCTTGCAAATATTCTTCACTAACGTTGTCAAGGACATAGTGCTTGAGTCTTGACTTAATCAGAATTGCTGATCCACCACATGCTCTCCTTCTCGGGTCTTTTGTATCATATAAAGTGTAACCATTTATTTTAAATAAGCTTCTTGAGGTCAAATGAGTCTCAGAAACCAACATTATATCAATATTTTTTTCCATGAGGAAGTGCACAAGTTCATTTTTATGTTGGCGAATGCCGTTTGCGTTCCAGAAACATATTTTTAACGTGTTCATGGTTTATTAACTAATGCTTGAAGCAGTGTATTCTGCATTCGCAGCATTTCTTGCATCATACTTGTCATATTTGTAGTAAAGTTGTTTATAGTTAGCACCAGATTCTCAATAGTAGCTTCAAGGCGACTAAAGTTAAAGCTTGAGTTTGAATTCGTTGAATTATTTGGCGGTGGAACATTTTGCGTGGGAATTGAACTAGTCTTAGCAGCATCAGCATACGATACACGTGAAGTAACTGGTTGGCTGATTTGAGCAAAAGTGTCGGAGTTCGCGTTTACTTGTAGAGCTGGAGTTAGCTTGGGTTTTTGACCCATAGCCTGTTTAACGAAAGAAAATACAGGGCACCCTCTATAGTTAGCTGTGTGATTACCTCCACAATTACTACATTTTTTTTCTGCTTGATCTTTTGGCTTAGTGCAGCTAGCAGTACCATGCAATTCACCGCAGATAACACACACTGTAGGTAATTTGCAGTAAGTTTTCGTATGGCCATATTCTTGGCAATTATGGCACTGTACGGGACCTGAACGCTTACGTGGCTCTTCAACTGTGATTTTTCGATGTAAGAGATACTTTACGTTATAAACTGGATGGGCTTCATTTTTTTTTAATTGTATGTCATTCGGCTCCAGTTCAACCCGAAATAGGGGTTGGGGGACCTTTTCTCTATTAAATATGTTGGTAACATTTTTTACCTTGAATCCTTGGTCGACAAGTGCACATTTTACTTCTTCGGGTTCAACATATGAATCTATGCCCTTTAATACTATCTGTAGGCCTTTAGCACTCTTAAGTTGGTATGTGTAAAAATTTGTTTTATTTTTTTCGAATTCACTAACAATTTTTCGGAAATCTTTTTCATTATATATTTGGATTTTAGTTTCATCAATATTACCTCGTTTAATTGGAATGATGTGAAAAGTATTTTCACCAATGGTCGACAGTAGTTTTTTTATAAGCGCGTTAGAATTTTTTTCTCTCAGATAAATAGGTGGTGGCTTAAAAGACTTTTGCGATGATGTAGAGGGCTTGTCGTCGGTGTCTTGCAATAATGAAAAACGATTTTGACGATTGGTAGATGATGCGCTGTTATCCCTAGACATCTTTGGAGCAGATGAAATTTTTGAAGAATTTGGGCTTCGCCCACGCTTTACCACTGTTATATATCTGTCCATTCCCACTTGTACCTTGGGTTTTGAGCTACTGTTATCTGTAGTGATAACTTGGTTTAGTGATGAAGGCGAGTCCGATGCGGATGATATCGCAGACTTAAATGAAGAAGTACTAGGCAATGGTAATATTAACGATTCACTAGTTGGCATTGGACAAAGCGAAGTTGATCGCTGACGAAAAATTGGCTTTGCCGTTAAAAAAAGATTTTCATCAGATTTATTATTTATATTTTTTTCATTAAGAGTTTCAGAACTCACAGTAAAATAAGCATTTCTGCCGTTAGAACTCACTTCAAAATTTTTTTCCTTTGAGGTACTCATACAGAGTATTATTCCTCAAGGGAACTTTGTTTGTGTTTACAGTTTTTTTTTGTTTTTGCTATTTCTTGCTATGTAAAAAATATTAGTAAAGCCAATAAGCTTATTTATCAAGGTGAATATGTATTACGAATATTTTTTGTATAATTTTTGATTTTGTTGTTTTTTATATTTGTTTCGTATGTATGTATGTAAAAAAAATCCGCTTTAATGTCTTTTCACTATGAAGGTTCAACGAGAACTGGATTTATTTTAAAAAAAAGTTTTAAAAATATATTTTTTATAGGGCATTTATTTACACCTGCACAAAATCTAGCTGATTTTAATTAATATCTTCATGAAAATCTATACCATTCACATCATGTTTTTTTGACATTTATCAAGATTTTTTTATCCAAAAGAAAACCCATTAATTGAAAAATTTTCAAAACAATTACCAAGCACCTGCAATGTAGCCAATTCACACATCTTTTCAAGCAGATTGTAGCTAATTCACTCATCTTTTTTTAAAAATATGTTGTACAGCGTATTAAAAAAATAAATAAAAATATTAGATTTTGATTAAATTTCCTACAAATCTACTGACATTTTTGTTTTGTATGGGAAATTTAGTAGAAAGCAGCAAGATTTAGGTCGAAATCTCGTAAGTACTACATTTCGAGACAGTGTAAATGCCTTATTAGGTTTAAATTTTCTGAACATTTTTTTTTTCGTGGATAACTTGAAACTAAAAAAAAATATATCGGTTGTACATCAAGTAGATTTTTAAATAATCATGCCATACGTAAAAATGAGACCAACACTAAAGAATTACAGCGTTATTTAAAAAATTATTAAGCCTTTATAAAGAAAATTTATTTTATAAACGCTTTATAAAGCCTTAATAACTCTTATAAATAAGGCTGTTAGTAATTAGAAATATTTACACACACCTTAATGGAAATGGAATATGTTATTTTCCTCACAAGAGTTGATTAAACCAAATATTTGTATTAAATTTTCACACAATATGAGTTATGACGTTCTTTGAGTAAATGAGTGATATGTAGTATGTATGCATGTATATACATTTATATACATAAGTATGTAAACATATTTATTTATCATCAAAACTTCTTTCTGCTAATTTTATAACATCTTTTTTTACAGTTTGCAACGTTACAAACGCAATAACAAATTTTAAGCCCTTCCAATTTCGTAGTGGATATACAAACAAAGTTGAATAAAGTGACCTTCTAGGTGAAATATTAAAAGAATTCAAATTGAAAATAAAACAGTGCTGAATTTGAAAACATTGGAGAGGGCAAACCTAACAAGAGAGATGACGCGAATTATATATAGCTGATAAGAGGAGAATCATTAATAAACAAACAACAATAATTTTTGTACACCAACTAAGCAAAAATTATAAAAAGGCACATCGTTGAAAGAGTTTATTCTCATAAACCCATTATAATCATTTAGGAAATATTCATGATAGATGATTGATATGATATGTATATAAAACTACTTTTTTATAACAAAAGAAGATACATTGGGATACATAAAAAAATAAATGCTAATAAGTCTGCAGTTTCAAGATTCTAGTTAACTCCGAAATAAATCTGCATTAAACGTAGGTTATATTCCATAGTTTATCAAATGTTCGGACTTAAAAAAATGTTTTCTTTCCTGCATAACCAAGTATATTATTTTGCTGATTCATATAAAAAAGTTTATGCCTTAAAAGTAAAATTATAACTCTCTTATTCAAATAAAGAATATTCCGTTATAAAACAAATTTTGTATGGCAATATATTTTATAAACCTTTATTTAATAAATCAAAAATATTTTTATGGATGAGGCCTTAAGGATTCATGTTAAACAGATGTTTCACAATCTCTACCAAAAGAGTTAAAAGTAAAATATAAGAAAAATAATTTATTCCGTAAAATGTTTCTTATCAAAAAAATCCGGAAAAAAAGTTTATATGTATGCATGTAAGTGTAAGTATATCGTCATCTAAAATCCAAAGGCCGCAACAACCAAAAAATTCAAAAAATATTCAGAAAAATATCGGTATTTCACCCAGCTAAAAAGTCTAGTTTAATTTTTCTTCTCTTCTTTAGAAACTCACATTAATTAATGAAAATATTTCATTCAATAAGAATTTAAATTACTGAACTTAAGCCCGAATAAGAAATTATTTCTGATTTTTTAATATCTTTATCTTTTTGAGAAAATACTTGGAGCAAACCATATATTATTTTTTGTAGTAACTGCTCGTAAATGCATAATTGCAATATTCCAACACGAAATATATTGGTAACCATCAGTTGTGTAGCATAAAATTAAAGCATTATTATCTTTTACGATTAATTGCATATAAATTTTATTTGTGCAAAAGATGTCTTTATAATTTGTTAAAACATTAACATCCTTATTTATAAATATTAAAAAAACTTTACAAAGACTTTAAAAAAAAATTTATGAAGAATTTTAAGTTTTATAAATAAGGCTTTAAAAATTTTATGCACTTGTGGGCCTGGCCCACGATGTCGACACGAAACTTTCTATCAATTACTTATGTATATTGAAAACAAATATATATTCTCCTATTTTATTGTTGTTTTCAATACAAGTTGTCCATCAAAAGTTTCTTGGCGAAATCGTTGATCAGGCCGTTAATTAGACCACCAATTTTTGCCACCAACCTATGATCAAACCTATGAAATTTAAATAGGTTTGATCATCGGTTTGTGGCAAAAATTAACTAATGAAGGAGTTCGACACGAGTCTACCGTTAATTATTCAAATGAGTAGATACATGCTTAACTACTCACATGTATGGTCGTTCACTGATAAATCAGTTTTATGAATATAAACGGCATTAGTTCTTAGACGTTTTCAGCTCATATTTCATTCATATACTGACATAGTTAAGCGGAATGAAAGCAGTCTTTGAAGTATAGCCTGAGCATAATACACGAGCGCATATATAAAAAATAAAAAATTATATATATAGAGAGAGTGAATAGATATGAGCCGCCAAATACACAATATATTAGATACTTAGGCAACTCAACACCCAGTTTAGCGGCAACATTTGACAAGTGCAGAGCTACTTATTTCTTTCACCTTCAGCTTAAAAATACATTCTACTAAAATGGCAGCTTTGATCAGAAAATTGATAAGCACCAGCAATGCACCTATTCCAGTAGCACCCTATACGTAAGTATCAGCACAATCTTAAATATAAGTAACTAAATAAGTACAACATTAACATTAAATGCTGGAAAATAGATGACTACATTGTTGTTTTATGATTTGTAAAAATTATACTTTAAAAGAAGGGCCATTTATTAGTAAACACATGTTTTATCTTGTCTCCTTTCATGGTGTTTTGTCATTATTCTTATTCGCTGCTTGGACTGACTGTCTGTACATCGAAATGCAATACACAACTGGGTTACACTCTTCGCCGCTGTTCCCTTGTTTTATGCATTTGATGTGTTTAGTCAAGCTGTTGTGGCAGATCGTACTGTGTATATTTCTGGCTGTTTGGGTATGGATAAGACAACCATGAAATTGGTGTCGGGTGGTGCTGTCGCACAAGCTGAAATGGCCTTGAAAAATTTGGAAGCTGTACTTGTTGCTGCTGATTCCGGCATTGATAAAGTTATAAAAAATACAATTTTCTTGAAGGATCTTAAAGATTTTACTGCCGTCAATGAAGTGTACACAAAGGGTAAGTTGATATAAGTGCAATAAATTTGTTATCATTTAACATAATTATTTTCAAACTTGAAATTTTAATCTTAATCGAAATACGTATAGTACCTATTTGTTTTCCATAAATACATAAAGAAAGATTAACAAAACAGTACATAAATACACACATATGTACATATGTATGTACATATGTACATAAATATGTGCGTATTTCTAATTGTTCTTATCATGAAATTTTAAAGAATTCTTTTTGTATAAATTGTATCGTCTAAGTTTATCAACAGCAACAAAAATCACCCCACGAATTTATTATTTGTAATCTCTCTACCTCTCATTTCAGTTTTCAACAAAGACTACCCCGCCCGCAGTTGTTTCCAAGTAGCCGGCCTACCTTTGGACGCTTTGGTTGAAATTGAATGTATTGCTTTAACCGGTGAGGTCAAGACTGTTATTCCAGACTCAAAATTGTAATTCAATTTTAAAGTTTATGTTATCACACATTATTTTCCCTTTTGAGTTACAAGTGAGTAGGTCTCATTTGATTTTCAAAATTATTAGAGTACCTAATCTTATCTGGTAGTTCTAATCTTATTTGAAGTAAATATTTTTGGATATTAAAATACCTACAGGTTATTCACTTTTGTAATAAATTGATTGAGTTAACAAAAATTTTAATAAATAAGAACTGACCAAAACTAAACTGATAACTATAACTACTTTCCAATAGATCACTTTTAATCAAAGAAATTTATGCTTGAATTATATTTTTGAAATCGGTTCATTTGTGTGATATTTAGGTGCTGATATTTTATACGTCTTTCCTAAAATACTCACTTACCTTGATGATAACAGCTAATCTTTGCTTTTATCCCCGTATTTATCAATAGCACAGAAAGTGCTAATGAAGTCTTTGTTATGTATTTGAATCTCTTATCAAGAACTCGAATATCAGAAAACGCACCCGCACTGCGTTAATTTACTAGTCAGCTATTCGCAAAAATTTAATTATTCTAACGCGTTTCTCAACCACGGAGTACAGATTATTCATGCACTGATGCGCCCGCACTGCGGTAGTCAGCGTTCCGCGAAAATACTTTGAAAGCCTCGTACAATTAGGTTTGCATTGTCGCACCCGCACTGCGTTAATGACATACCTATACAAGGAAACTAGTTACTAGTCCGAGAAATTTTGACTCTTCCAACGCGCCCGCACTGCGTCGGAAGATACATACATATGTATTCAAGTAATACTAGTTAGCATCCCGCCAAAATTCAACTCCTCTAACGCGTTTTTCAACCACTGAGTCCAATTATTCATACGCTAACGCACCCGCACTGCGTTAATTATATGTAAAAGGATTACCAGGCAGAGCTCCGCGAAAATTTAACTCGTCTAACGCGTTTCTCAACCAGTGAGTCCAATTAATTATTCATACACTGACGCACGCGCACTGCGTCAATACAAGGATTACTAGTCATCTTTCCGCGAAAATTTAACTCTTCCAAGGCGTATCTCAACCACTGACACCGATCAGATTCTAGACCAAGGCTAAATGGAATAACTTCCAACGTAACAAGTGCGAAGAAAATAGCTGGAAATGAAATGAGACACAGACGAAATATGTTAGTCCTCGGAAAATTTGATGAAACAAGTTAAAAAAATAAATTAATTTCTAATTAGAATTTTTTCGTATTAAACTTGACCACGGCGAATCCCAACTAAACCAAATCCTAGGCAGAGATGCCAGATGATTGAAAAACAGCATTTTTCTGTACACATCAATTTATAAAATCGGTAAATAGAAATACCCATAACAATACAATTCCTTAATTTATAACAGTTTGTAACGTTTATCTTGTATTAAATACTTTTTCTGTTTTTTTATTTTTATGCAACCATCCAGTGTAAAGTATATTAATGCATTTTGTATTTTTTAAAACATATAAAAAAGTGTATTTAATTTTTATATAAAAATTACCCACAAAAGGTTTACACTACTTTATTTTAATAGACGTTGCAGTGATACAATTATCTTGTGGTTTGAACAAATACAAAAATAGCAGGATAATTCAGGATTAACTTTTGTTTATATTATAGCTAGTTTACATCAAGCATTTGTTTATGCAATTTCATGAATTTTGTTGCACGAAACTTTTGTATTTGTTAATTGCTATATTTTAGAATATAATTTTATGCAAAGAAGGACATGATTCATTTTTGGCAACTTTGGCTTAATGTAAATTAGGTAATAGTATGTAAAATAACAAAAAACATAAAACTCAATAAAATATAAGGTATTACAAATAAATTGTCGTTAATTTTAAATGCACATACATATATTGTACTTTAGGGTGGAGGTAAGTTTTAAGTTTCTATTACACAGCAGATTTCCTTGAAAAATTAACAATTCTACCTACTTTGTCCTATATCTTGTGTTTTTCATACAACTGAAGTAATAAAATAATATAAAACGTCAAATACACCTACCAACTTTATATTAGCAACTGCGAATCTCTTCTCACTCCTCTCACAAATGAACCCAAGAATTTCTGTACAAAAATTGCTAGTCTAGATAGGGACTAATTTAAAAACTGTAACTCCCTAAAGGTAAAGTATTTTTCAAAAAATTCATCCGGGGAAGTCCATAAAGGAATCATTGTCCACTTTAATTTTTTGTTTATTTATTTTCTTTGGTTAATAATATTTGTGTTCACAAGTTCTGTTAAATAATTTTTATATTTTATTAAAATATCGTTTTCATATATAATACAGTACTTCTTTAACAGTTGTCTCTTATCGAAAAATCGCAATTTGGTTTAAAACAAAAAGTCGGCAAATATGGCATCCCTACTCTCAAGGCGAATTCCCTTTGCTGGCGGTAGAAGCGCTGTCAACCATTTATAATCAAAATGCACTATTCCCCTTTTAAAAAGGCGCTAAATTACAGCGTTGACAACTATTTATAACCAAATCGCTCTTATTCCCCTTCTCAAAACGCGCTAAATTATATTTGGATAAAAATCGTTAGATATTTGCATCTATTAGTCCTCTTTGACATAGCGTCCACAATATCAATTTGCCTATCAGGAAATATGGCAATTTGTTTTCCTCAATGTACATGCAATGACAGTTGTACTATAAGTACAATAGTTTCCTTCATATAATAATAGCAATTTTTATCTAATTTAAATTGACATTTCCAAATTGCAAAATTTAATGAGAAATCACCCACATTTCCAGAAAAACCCAAAAATTAAACCAACATTTTAAAACTAGAAAAACAATTGCAATTTCTTATTTTTGCACCTGAATTTAATTTCGTTCGGTAACCAACCTGTCGCTGAAATACTGAAATAAAAATCTCAAGCCAAGTGAACAGGAAAAGATTTGTTTTTTTTTTGCAAAAATTTATCTTGAATATTTCTGTTATAAAAACAAATGTACAAACTGTTCAAAAAGCTTGTAAATAAAATTACATGCAATAGAAATAAACAGATCACAACGACCTTAAAATACTCTATAAGAAAAAATTTATTTGTTATTTTTAATTATTTGTAATTGAATTTTGGAAATTGGCTTCATAAATATTTTTGTTCGATTTTTCAAGCGTAAAAAAAAATTCCTTGGAAAATTTATATCAAAAACAACACTGAAATACAACAGTTTGTTTTTTGTTTTTAGTATAAATTTCCGGGCAAAATTATTTTACGTGTCTCAGAATCAGGAATTTAATTACAAATATTGGAGACAGTTTTTTTTTTGTTTATTTAAAAATTAACGATTTTGTAAACATCATCGATAGATTATTTATAATACTTCTTTTAGTGTATAACTCCAAATGCTTACTGCGGTAGATGGTTACCTTAGCAGTAACAACTTAAACAACTAGATAATATTTTACTCTATATCAAAGGACTACGTACGATTCCAGCTTAAGCATTTTGATTTCATTTCTGTTTAGGTTCGTGTGTACTTTTTATTTGGTTTGAATCTCCAAGACAATTGCCTTGTCATTATAATTATCGAATTGCTGTGGCAAGTTGCAATGCGTTGTTGCAAAGCCAAAACCAAAACCACCTTCATTCAACCTGAGACTAGGAACTAACGATTACAAGCCAGCAAGCAGAAAAAAAATCACATTTTCTCATGATAAGAAAATTGTTTACAACAAAAGTACTCGTAAAACCAAATATGAACAAATGAAAAATAAATTGCCCATAAAATAAAGTTAATTTAACCAAAGCCAAGATACAGCCAAAAAATTTAACTGATAAAATTTAAAAAAATTAACTTCTTTTCATTAAAATTACAGCGTATCACACGGTGTAAACATATTTTCAATAACATGGAGAAGCAAATGATGCAAAATAGTTATAACTACCACACAAAACAATCTATTAAATTAATCTAGCTAATTTCAATTCTTAGTTCAGGTGAGTTATTAATGGAATTCCATATGACCAATTTTGTTTGGTTAATCTAACCAATATGGAATTGTTATATTATTTTTAGTTATTGTTGGAATTTAGATAAATAAACTATTTTTTTATTGATATAAGTAGTTACCAAATTGATGGTGTAAAATAAGCAAAATATATTTTTACAATTTATCAAGTATAATATTTTGCAATTACTTAATTATTTAATAAAATTTAATGTATTATTTTTGGTTAATTTTACTGACATAAACAGTCGAAAGAACTAAACTCAAAATAATAAGAATATTTTATCTAATTAGATAAACAAACGGTTCTGTGTGTCTGGTTAATTTAACAAATTTTTGTTTCCAAATAAATTTTCTTTTGAATTCGAATGCTAGAGCACATGTCACTCGTATTAACTTGTAAATTTTAATCTTAAGAGGTGCATGTGAAAGCTTTTTATATCGAATTTTTAAAAAAGATTAAACATGTTAACTCCAAAAATGATTTTTTTGAGATATGTGTAGGTTGCAATAAAATAGTGGATATATACTAAGTTCCACTTATGCCGGCCATACACTACACAAGTTCAGTGCTCAAGTCTGGCACTGCGTAAACTTCTTGTAACCCACACTATGCAAATATACTGTGCAGTTTTTATTTTAAAGCTATAAGTGAAGAAGACAACATGTGCAAATACTGCTCTATTTTATTAATTGCTGAGGCAATAAAAACAGCCTAGATCCTAAATGTGTTAATCTTTTTAACAGCCATTTCTCTATTTGCATCGGGGTATTTTTCCTCTAGTTTGTTAATTAATTTTTCGTAGGATTCGATTTTCATAATTCTATTACTATAATCACTGCTCTTACTGCACCATAATGCAGGCGATTCTTTGTATAATTCTAGGAACTCTGTCCAGAATATTTTTTCTGCGCTCATTTTTTGTTTTTAACTCTTAAAAAATCACGAAAAAACTGAGCGTTTGCAACATACACTACACAAGTTCACTGTACAGTTTTCAAACTTGAGCAAATATCAAAATCGTTTTGATATTTACTCAGTTCACTGCATAAATAGCACAACCGCCCCCATACACTACACAAACGCACTGTACAGTGCCAGACTTGAGCACTGAACTTGTGTAGTGTATGGCCGGCATTAGGAAAATTCCGTTTCACGAACTTTTTTTGTTGAGTGTAATGTAATTATTTTTTTTTATTATATAAAATAGATTATAAGGTTTATTAGATTTAAAATGTTAGCAAAATACAAAAAATCGTGAACTTTTCAGCAGTATAGAAAAACAAAAATACATAAACAAATTTACTGCCTGGCTCACGATGTCGACAAGAAATTTTCTTTCGCTTATTTATATTGAAAACCAAAACAAAATAAGAAAATTTATTTTTGTTTTTAATATAAATAAGCGAAAGAATATTTTTTGTCGACATTGTGAGCCAGGCAGTTAATTTAATATCTAAAACCTGCAGTTGGTATTCATTATAAATAATGAATAATTGGTATTAAAAAAAATTATACCTGTAAGATGAGTAAATAGAAACGAAACGAGTTCAATTGCACAAAACAAAAATAAAACAACAGGTTGATTAGTAATTGCAGAAATTGCTGCAAATGCACCTTATTTATTATTGCCCTTCACTGTAATACCGTGTTCAGACATACCCTTTAATTGCGCAATTAGGACATTTTATGCAATTAAGGCCTTAATTGAGCACAATTTACCATACAATAAGTCAATTAATAAATTGAGCAATTAGTAGTTAATTGTATCACTAATTGCGTAAAACTCGAAATGCAACCCTGGTGTTTGTTGAGAACAGTGAGCAGAACAATTTCCTACAATGGCGAACCAAATGTCAAAAAAAGTAAATAAACAAGGCAAAAGGAAATGGCTAGTGAGGAAGGTAAGTTTATTAACATTCCCAAATAAATTTATTTTTTAACAAATATCTTTTACAAAAAGCAGAAAACTTGAAGAGGAAAAGGCTGGCGTTGAGTGGGGCCAAGGCAGTTGTCGAGTAGACTTGTGCCATTTAGTTCATTTCAGTGACCGGTCATTTTAGTTCATTATTTATAAATGAACTAGTTCGTTCATTTAGTTCAGTCGCTCTTTTTAGTTCAATGAACTACTTAGGTCTGTTTAGTTCAATGATTTTACATCTTCATGCATATGTTTGTATGTAGATATGTTGTGGTTTTTGACAGTATTAAAAACACAGATCTGTGATTAAAAAACTTTACGAAAGCTAAAATTAATTAATTAATAAATTTGCTTTATAAAGGGCTTATAAAACAAAATTTAGTGTGAAAATCATTTTTAAAAATCTCATAAATCCAAAATATTTTTGTGAATAAATTAGTATAAGTGTTTGCTTGTTTATTGCATTTGTGGTAGTAGCCAGCGATGAACAAGAACTAAATATACATACATATAATGCTTACATATGGATGAGTACCCTGCAGAAAGTGTGAATAGTGAAATTGTGGTGATTTACTAGTGACATTGTCAGTAGCACTACTGACCAGGTGTACCCCAGCCAATGTAATCATCTATTGACATTTAACATTAGCTTGTCATTGAAAATCCACCACTAGACTATAGAACTACTGACTTAGTAGTTCTTTCGGGACCACATGGAGACATTGGCACCAAAGATTCACTAGTAAATTTTAGGGGCTCTAGTCTACAATATCGATATATCCTCTCTCGTTGTCAATAGTAAACTTATAGTGATTTTCTAGTGACACTGTCAATAGTGCTACTAACTAGGTGCACCCCAGCCAATGTAAATGCCTATTGACAAATAACATAGGGTTGGCATTCAAAATCTATCAGTAGACTTTAGCATTATTGAGAAGGTATTTCTTTTACGACCATATGGAGATATTTGAACCGAAGATTCACTCGTAGATTTTAGTGACTCTCGTCTACATATATTTATTTAATATTATTGCAAAACATAATAAAAAATAAAAACAAACTATTGACAATATCACCAGAAATACACTAGAACTGTCGTCTCTAACGTATCTCTACTCCCGCATAAAAGGAAAGTTGTCGACATTTTAACTAGTGCAATTGTCGCTGGAGAAAGAGTATTGACATAGAGACATATGGTTCTAGGTTTACTAGAGGGTATAGAAGCAAAGCACACAAACAGAAAGAATTAAAACAAAACGTTGAAAACATTTAGTTCATTTTGTGTCTTAGTTCTTAGTTCAAAAAATGAACTAGTTCAAAAATTGAACTAGTGAGCGTAAAACAATTGAACTAGTTCACTTAGTTCAACGTACTGAATCGTTCATTTGAACTAGTTCGTTCATAAACTACACAAGACTAATGTCGAGTAGAGTTTTGTGGCCAAAGAAAAAATGGTCACTTCTAAGCTGAGATGAGCTGCAGCAGTTTGGTTTTCAATAAAGTCCGTGAGATGTACATTTATTTATAACAATAGTTGTAATAAATTAAAAACGAATTGTATGAATGTTTTTATTCACAAAGATTCTTCCACATAATTTTTTAACTTTTGCTCTCATAATGTAAAGAGCAATAGCTGCTGCTTTCTAACACTTTATAGAATTACCAAGTTTTTCGTTTTCTTTTTTTAAACACCTCTAATTTTGAAGAGGTCGACAGCTCTGTAATATATTAGTGAAATTTCTTTTTAAGCCGAATTAGCATCAATTCCTGAAATTCATAAACACGAATGAATATTCACGAAACAAATAAAAACAATGTTTTTTTCAGCTTTCAAATGATAATTGAGTCAGCTGAATTGAGTATGTGTGAACACTAGATTTAATTGCTCAATTAAAATTCAATTGACTTAATTAAAAATGCATGTCTGAACACAGTATACAACATAAGGGAATGAATGAAGCCTCATTTTTGCCATATTATTTGTAGTACAAAAATTTTAATATGTCAACACACAAACATGCACAAAAGTTTCCTAAAGTTCGTGTTATATACATAATTAAAATAAAGAAGAGATTGTGTCCTAGGACACCCGCTTATAGCTTTGCTGCATAGTTATATAAAACAAATTTCATGTGTGAAATAATAATGCAATAAAATTATATTATGCTATGATGTCAAATTCACTGCAAATATTTAAGAACGTTTCCATTTATTTCTTTTCTAGCGGTGTACGATTAAATTAACATATTGTTTGTGGCCGGTGGCGGCTGTTAGCCGGCTTACAGGCGATCAGATCAGATGTTTTTGTTTCACTTACTTCAAAGAACGAAACAAAGCCAAATAAAACAATTTCTTTCGTTTATTTTCGTACTTCGCTTTATAAGTACAAAGAAATCAAAACAAAAATAAATTTATAACTGTAATAGTGTCTATTATTGTTGTTAAGAAATTCACGTCCTAACTCCTGTATTACGCAATAAATAGCAAGGCTATGTATAAAAACAAATATCACCTAAAGTGTCCAGGAGACGTACAAAAAAAGCCATCAATCGGTAAGAATGTGTTAGTGTCGTTTAATTGATGATTTTTTGGAGACGTACAAATAAAATCGTCAATCAGCATTTTAATTTTGTGTTCGTTGTGTGCGATGGCATGTCTTCATCGGATGATTTTTTGTTATTAGCGGCATTAAAACTTTATGAAATCTTTGTATAAAAAAGAACATTAAACAAATATACAGAAATAAATAATAATTTTTCTATCTTCCACTCTAATTTTTCATCTATTATTATTATATATTATATATTATTATTATTATTTATAACAATAATAATTCTAGTTCTTCAAACCATTCTAAAAAAACAAACATATTTTCCCTAAAAAAATTTCGAAACAAACAAACGATTTTTAATATAAAAACAAGACATTGGGTAGTGTGAATAAAAAAAATATGTACATACATACCTACTCGTATGTACATATTTGCTTTTTAGTTAAAAATTTGTTTTAAACACAAAATTCACATACATAAATACATATGTATTTGGGGTTTTAAAAACAATTTTTAAGTAATTTTTTAATCACACTACCCATTAAGATTAGAAAATTAGAGAATATAATATTTATAATAATCATAAAACTGTTTGTAGACTTTTGATTGTTTGATTTTTTACAAAGATTCTATAAAGTGCAAATTAATTTTTTTCATACGCGCACTTCTCCATGTCGTCACAGAACAAATAAAACAAAGCAAATGACGTTTTTTTCGTCAATCAGATTTGGAGACGTACAAATAATCAGCCGTCAAATAAAAATATCAAAATTTTTTGATTCTCATCAATCAGTGCCGACAACGTGTACGTGTAGCCGAAAAGAAACGACTGCATGCACACAACTATGTGATTGATGAGTTTTTTTGTACGTCTCCTGGGCACTTAAGACAATTCTACTTATTCTAACCGGAATAACAAAAGCGTTTGCGAAGGCCACTACACCTTCATCATTATGGTTCAAGTGTTCGGTATACTAAGTGTAGTAGCAGTTAATATAAATCTCAACCTTATAGATAAACTTTTCAATGCAAATGAACAAAACTTTCGTTATGCTGAGTATACACTATGACATTTTGTGACATCACAATAGTGTATACTGGTGGCAACGTTTGTCATTTCCGAAATTTTTCATTGCTTTCCATATAAAACAAAATAATGGGAACAGAATTGTACACATTTTGAAAATGATACAACAAAATGACAACACAAGAAATGGCAGATGTGTAATCGCCATTACTTTGCCTCCTTGAAGTTTGGGCACTTATCACGTCCAGAATATCATGGAAATGTGAAGTATTAGCATTATTCACTTTCAATAAGATTTCAATGTAAAACTTTCACCTCTACAAATGCATTGTTAAGTCTTTATTTTCAAGGATTTACGCAAATATTTTAAACTAAAAAAAAAAATTCCGTGTTTGTGGTAACAAGTACAACAACCAAAACGGTTCATCACGAATGTAATATATGTAATTAATTTGAAGCACCTCATAAAATTGCAAATTAAAATGCATAAATATTTACTAAAAAGAAATATTAAAATACAAATAAATGAACGCAAAGACATAGTTTCAGATGTCGCATTGAAAGCCTTTTGTTTAAGCTTAAACACAATTTCAGCGATAAATGCAAACAATTTTAAATATATTTGCTAGTGATTTGACCCGTCGTATTTTTATTTTTGGGGTATGCCAACAAGACTCAGACTACTGAAGAGCTAAATTTAAACATTAGTTCCCAGATCATATGGCTAAAAATTCTCGAAAAAGTTAGGGAAATGTAGAAAAAATTAAGAGAGAGTAGAGGCGCTCTTTTGATTAATATTTAAAAACTCCTCAAATTAAATTTAAAAGTACAAAATTAATTAAAAATAACACACATATTATTATGGGATGTTATTTTACATAGGTTAGGTTAGGGAAGGAAGAGTAGTGTTATAACGCACCTCCACTCGGAGACCAATTTACCAATTTGGGTTCTATTAGCGGTTAAAACTATACCCAGAAGTGATACTATTATCCGTCATTAAGCCACCGAGTTCCCATGATGAATCCCCTAATATCCTCCAGCTTACACTTCCCGATATTAGTAATGCTCTTATGGAAACGTCTGCTTAGCCACCTAAGAATATGATGTTGCAGCTTCGGGCAGTGACAGATTATACGTTCAATGGTTTCTGGCTCCATCTTATCCCAAATGCTGGTTCTTACTCTGACACAGCAGTGACCAGTCAACGCGCCTATCACGATTTACATCGTCTTCCTCTTCATATCCAGTAGCAGTTTGGATCTTCCTGAGTCAAGTTTTGTTCATATAGCCCTCGAGACTCTACCATCCTCCTTACTTTGCCATGGCCCTGCTCTTTCGGTGATTTCACCGATCAGTCACACGTTCCCTCATCTATAGCAGACCCTTTTCTTGCCAGTTCATCGACAATTTCATTTCCTTGCTTCTGTGACTCTTTACAGTCAGTAACAAGTTTAGATTTGACATTGTGTTCTTAAAAACCTTTAGCGCTGCTCGCTGTCAATGTAAAAGGTTACCTTCTTGCCTTTACTTACATTCCGTGGCCCTGAGGATCGCCAAGATATAGACACCAGCCCCTGTGCCTTCCCCCTTTTTTGACCAATCTGTAAAGACTGCACTACCCTCATATAGCTTATAGCATTTGACCCAATAGTCCCTATCGGGAATCACCAGTGAGGGTGATCTACTAAAATCAATTTCAGAGATCTTATAGTCCGTGAACCCAGGGGTTACGGATCCCTGATCACTAAAACTGACCTCATTTAATATTGATGTGTGACCTGTTATTCCTGTCCTCATTAAACCTATTTCTACGAGTCTAAGGAGACTTCTAGTCACCTTTCTCACCACAAAGGCCTCTGTAGGAAGTAGGTGAGGAATGACGTCCAAGACAGCCTGACGTCCTCTGAGCACCTGCGATGCTAATCGAGGCACACCTCTGAACCTTGGCAAATAATCTCATGTGACTTTCCTTCCTCAATGCTTGCCACCATATCACACAAAGATAGGAAATAATCGGCCTGACAACCGGTGTGTAAATCCAGTTTATTATTTTTGGTTGTAGACCCAGTTCCTTCCTATGGAGTTCCTGCATGCGTAGTAGGCATTGAGCCCTTTTTACCTATATTTACATGAAATAAGGTGATACTTTATTAAAATTGGACCTACAAAAAAAAAAAAAAAAAATTAATGAAACTCGGCCTTGTTAGGACGGTGGGGAAATTTTTATAAAAATATTTTTGTGTGGGAACCCCTTAACGAGGGGAGATAAAACGGCGTTGTATATTCCGAAAAAATTTTGGGGATAAGATATTAGTGAGGGCGCTTTTACCCTTGGAAGGGGCCAATGGCAGTTATGAGACTTTTCGTGGATTTTCACCCCTTTCATTAAAAAATCCACCTGAAATTTTTACACAATAAGTTTTTTGCTGAAAGGAAACATTTAACAAGTGACCGCACTAAATATTGTGACTTTTTTAAAATAAGAACCAGCCTAATATCCCGAACTTTGACCTCGATGCGGTACGTGTTAATATTAAAATAGCAACTTGAAATTTTTGCACATAATGTTTTTTTTTCTAAAGAGAAGTAACACTCAGGCGATGAATGCCTACTACTATTACTAGGTGTTATGTTTTTTAGGAAATAGATAGTGATAGAGAAGACAGGCGGTGAAGGAAGAGAAAGAGGAATGCTTTATTCTTTTACAACTCTGCTTTTTTGCACGTGTTTCTAATAATGCAGTGCTGTAGCGCCTCTGTTGTTAAATGAGGCGCATTAATTTTTTTTTATCGAAGCTGTAGTTAGTAGCCATTTAATCGATTATGTTACTTCGCCGATGATTCTGCTACACAACGAAGGAGGGCGCTCTGATGTTACATTACGATTAGTATCTGCTGAAGTCGGTATAGTTCAGTGACCAGTGACTATACTTGAACTTTCCTGCAACAACTAACATAAAGGAACACTAATGCATATAATAAAAATGCGTGGTATTGTTATTTAATGAATGTTGGATACAGGGATTGAACCCAGTACCTTCGGCTTGTAATCAACATGCTAACTACTTCAGCCAACGCCACCCTCAAACCCTCAACATTTCATTATTTTTTTTATTTTGTTTTGCTAAAAGGAACAGTTTTAGAGGTTTTTGCATTATATATTGTGACTTTTTGAAAATAAGGACCACTCTAATGTAGATTTAATATGTAGGTCCAATATTGGATTTAATCGGCAAATCCGCAAAACTACATAAAAAGTACAAACACTAATTGTGCAGTAGTGAAGGCTTGTGTAAATATAATACAATTCCCGTCTGCACTATAATGTAACTACTCCACTGCAACTAAAATGGTAACTTTCGTAGGAATAGAGATGATTAATTTGCCTTGTGCAGTGACGTTTTCCGCTTGCCGTTTTCGTTAAGTTCGCTTTCTATGTAACTTAAGACGCCGTACATATTATGCAGAATTAAATTTGCATAATTTTCATTCATAAATAAATATTTGTGGATATTTAAAAACACATTCGCTTACATGCCTACATAAACAATTAAATGATAACCCTTGGGCATGCCACCTACGCATCATATAAGATACCACATGATTGTTTCAATATGTATGACCGAATATCATGCAAATCATGCTGTTTGTTTGTTTGTTTGTTCATGCAGGCAACGATGCAATACAAAAGGAAGAAAAAGTCCCTTGTGCAGGCACAAATATGTATGTATGTATGTATTATATTCAAAATTTTATAAATGATGATCTTAAAGCTTAACTAATTAATTTCGACATTATGATGACGTATCGCTTGTGGGGGGACATATCGTATACTGCAGCATCATAAAAGTTTTTACAAACATACAATGCATATTGTTTTTTTTTTGCTTTGAATGTTGAAAAAATTAAGCATGTATCAGGATCCCCTCCTGTGTTTGTCGTATGCAGTCACCTTCAATATCGCCATCATTCTCAGTTAAAAAAATCAAGGGCTTTCATATCTGGGTTATTTACATACATGTTTACATCAAAATAAATAGTTGTAATAAATAAATTATGAATGTGTTATGCCGGTGAAAGTAGATTTTGCTTGGACAATTTATAGTTACGAGTATTTTGTTTAATTTTTGTATACAAAATTAATGTTATATTAATATTACAATAGATTTTTGTTGCGGTGAAAACGAAGCGATTTTGATGTTTTCACATCTTTTATTCCCAATTCTTATTTGATATTGTATCGTATAAAATATATATACATATGTACATATATGTATGTAGATATGTACCTTTGTACACATATTTTGCAAAAACCATTTATGTCATTATATCCTTATCTTTCTATCTGAAACGTATCGACCAATTATAACGGGTGTAACGTAAATGTCAACTAATTAATGCTTTCAAATCTTTTCTCATTTACTAAATTTATTTATTTTTTATTTGCCAGGGATGGACTTGGCTGGTTAAAGTATTTTAAGTAACAGACTAGAAAGGAAACATAAAATAAAATAATGAAAAACCATCATAATCACGACAAGTAACAAATATGTAATGAATGAGTGTTTACATGGGTATAATATTTCACTGTCAAGTGCTTAAGAATATTTTGTATGGCTCTTGACTGCCATGGCTATTATAGTTTTTTTGTAGTTGTCGCTGTTTGTGGCATTTTATTTGTATGAAATGGACCTGATGGCATGTTGAGCGCGTTCACCTGAATTAAGTGGCAGGCAGCAAGGTAGTTTTGGTTGTAAGTGTGTAACATTCATCGTAAGTAAATTTAATACATAATAACTGGCCATTCGAAAACCTTCAGTTTAATCACAACATGTTTATTAATAATAATTTTAATTATGACAACTAAACTGATATTTATTAATTTTAATATATGATTTTGTTTTTCGTAAAAGCTTTAATGTCACAATGAAGATAAAAGTGAATTAAATGTAGTGGGTTAAGAAGCAGTTATCAAATTTCAGATTATTTAAAGAGGATAAATAAATAATATAAAAAAGTACAATACATAATATCATTCATGCAAAAGCAGAAGCGTTATTGTGGAGAACAATATTACGATTTGTGCTTGTTGATTACAGCTTAATCATGTCAATTCTTAAGAAGATTGGTATATATAATCCTTTTACCCGTTTTCATAACTATTATACCATATCTCTTGTCTATTCTATGCTATTTCCTTTAATTTTTAATGAATTTGAAAAAAAAGCAGGAGGTTAACAATGCGTCTCTATTTTTTTTTTGTGTTACATCATAACTCTGTAAGTTTTAGACCTAAAACTTCTTTATTTATCTCAGAGGGTATAGCTTCTCATTGGTTACATTGCAAAAAAGTGGGCGGGGACACGCCCAAGATTTTTTTAAATTTATTTTTAATGATATTCTGCTCATTTGATTGCTGCGAATAATTTAAGAAACCTTTTGTTCTTGTAATTACACAATTTGAAAGCTGAGAAAATGGGCGGGATCACGCCCATTAAAATTTATTATAATATTTCACACGGTTCTACTTAACCGATACTTACGAAACTTACCACACACCTTGAACTCTAAAATAGACACAATCCTTCATTAAAAAAAATGGGCGTAGTCACGCCCATTAAAAAATTTAATATATTATTTTAACTGATTCTAACACAGCAAAAAATTACACATTACCATTAGAACTACTTGCGATATAATGACTTACTTTTCGGATTGCCAATTTTCATTACTCGCTTACAAATCACATTACCTAAAATTACAAAAAATGACGTGCTAGTTGCTAAATGAAGAGAATGACTTTTTTAGACGAAATAGATTACGTGAAATGTTGACAAATAAAAAAAATGTAAGTACTTCTCAAGAATCGATTATTTTAGTCTCACGCCTCGTTAAAATCATTAAGTTGGTAATCCAGTAGGGAAGTGCTTCCACCAAAAATGCTTAATTCCAAACTCGATTACGTTTTTTGAAATTTTTTACTGGGAATTTACTTAAAACGCTCTCTGAAAAACACAAAATCTTGCATTTGAAAAATGGGCGGAGGGACACCCATTAAAATTTAATTTTATATTTCGCGTACTTCTTTTTATCTTCTTCTATCAGATCTTTGCATTAAAGTCGGTTTTTTTGTCAGAAAGAATTATATATCTATAGATTGTCAAAAACAATTGGGGGACTCAAACGGTAGTCATAAAGGTTATGTTGTCGTAATGTTTTAAATTATTTTAACATAATTGTTTTTGCTTTTGTTTCTTCTTTCAAACAAAATTTTTTAAAATATTATGACACAATAATCTTTATGACTACACAGAAAAAAATATTCCTGCACCAAACAACTTTAATTGAAAATTAAACCAAAAATTAATTAAAAATGTGTTTAAGTCTATTAAACTTTCGCTTAAAAATTTAATTGATTAGAAATTTTAATTGAATTAATTACATTATCAATTAATATTTGCTTTATTTTCAATTAAATTTGTTTATTGCAGAAATATTTTTCGCTGTGTAACGTTTGCATCCCTCAAATATGTATTTAACAAAACGAGTTCACAAACATACACTAACTGCCGTATCAAAAAAAAAATCAATTTGAGCTTCAAGTGTTCTTTTGTCAAAATTTATATGCAGATTTTGTTTTTACATTTTATTTAATTTGGATACGGCTGTAAAACTGTAACAGCCATTTTCACAATGTATGATTATTTTATTCTTAACCAAAAACTAGATAATTCCATGTTTGTTTAACAGAAACCATTTAATCAATGGTTACTGATTTCTATTTCACCATCCGGCTGTTACTAGGGGTCTCCACTAGCCAAGAATTTGGTAGGGGCATCATTTTGGATATCGCAAATGGCTAATGGATACCGCCCATCTCCATGTTTTGTCCATGCTCTGGCATACCCGAACTTCTTCCATTTGCAATAGAAAGAAAAGAGACAGAACAAAATTGTTATATATTACATCCCTATTGCACTACCGCTAAATACTTTGATATGCCTGAACATAGACATCGTACGTGATCACCACAACAAAGAAGTTGATGAATTTTTCATAGTTGGTCTAACGGCTTCTTACTTTTTTATATTATACGCTCCAAAAATATAAATATTGTTCTTCCATTTTCTGTTGTACAAGTTTTTACAAACTCAAGATTCCTTCTATTTTTTAAATATTTTCCTTACAATTAGTATCTTAACTGATAAATTTATTTCTATTAAATTTAACAGCCAAATTTCTGTTAAATAGTATCGGTTTAAAGTTAACCATTCATTGCGTCAGGTAGTTAAGCCTAACTTCCGGTTAAAGTTCATGTTAATGTTTAATCATACATTGTGAAAAGGGCCGTAAATATATATAATCAAATACATAATACAGAGAGAATCAAATATCGCTAGACTGGTGATATTTATAAAATCATTTAATTAATTAAGAATTTTGTATATCGAGTATCAGTTATTAGTGGGTTTCCCTGTAATGAGTTATACTTATTAATCCCATTATTTTTTTTAGGTATAAAAACGAAATGCTGAAAGCGATACTCTATCCAGTTTCTTGTTACGAATAAAATAAGCAAACAACATATTTTGTTTTAAAATGTCTCTGCAGAAAAAGCACATTTTTAGCGCTTAAAATAATATGTACTGTAAGATAAAATATAATTTAAAAAATCTGACTTCGTCATAAGCGATTTAGATTCAACACTCTAATAATGCCCATTTTTTCAGTTGGTAATCAAACCGTAATTATTTTTAAGTTCTAATTAAATACGAAATTGTGTTTTTGAGTGCTTATTTAAATAATAATTAAATGCCCAACCTTGCGAAATTAAACACTACTTAAGTTTTATGATTGTACCATATGTTTTTATGCGTGTTTGTGTTTACTGAAAACATGCACATGAGCATCATGCGGTCGTATTAAAAAGAATTTCGTTTAAATTTCATAAATATATAACATATACAGTACAAAGTTTCATATCATGGAATAAAGTAATATAAAAAGGCATTATGATGCTCTTTTGGTCTCATAAAATGAGTTTTTATGCAATTTAATTTTCTACATGTTGATAACCTAACTTTTTTGTTTACGTTAAACAGCTGCTGTTTGAAAAGCCTTCAATAATACTGGGAAATTTTGCAGTGCTACCGTACTTTCAACGTAATTTAATAAGAACTTTAAATAACCACTGAAAAAATTAAATCGCATTTAATTACAACTTAATTTTAAATAAAAATTAGCTAATTACGTACTTAATTTTTAAGTTAAAAACTGGGGGTAAGGTAAATATTACAGAGGTAATAAAGTTTTTGCATCACTTTTATTAACAGATTTTTTTTTTAATTTCTATGTAAATATACCAAAACTAATAAAGCTAAATACACATAAAACTTTAAAGAACTGTAATCGACTTAAAAAAACACTAACCCCCATATCTATAAAAAAATAAAAATAAAATGAATTTGAAATCCATTTTAGGAAAATTTTGTATGGAAAATTTGAAATAAAATACATTTCAAATTCGTTTCAAATTTTGTGAATATGGGGGTAAAAAGTTAAAAATAGTCTAGAATATGGTTAAAAACTTACAGCCGTATTCATAAAAATTTTAAACCGTGTTTCAAATATTGTTTAAGCAAAATTCGCTAAAATTGTGTTCATAATAGAATTTTAGCTTAAAAAACGGTTTTTAAACCTTGCGTAAATCAGCAAATTTTAAAATTGACTGCCCCCATGTTTAAACCAATTTTAAGGTGACGTTGTTGTAATTTTGCTTCGTTTTTGTTTACATTTTGAACTTTACCTGTATGTACATATGTGTGTATGTATGTATGTACTTATGTATGCATGTACATATGTATGCATATGCGAGTGTTATTTGGAAGAAAACAATGTAATTTTTTTATAGAAACTATTGCCGAAATAACAAATATACTCCAAAGAATATTTAAAAGAAAAGGAGCGATCCAGTTTCCATTCCCAGTCATTGTTTTCTCATTTTATGTGTTAACAAAAATAGTATAATTGTAGAAAATTAACTAGTGATGTATAAACACTCAAAACAAACAAAATAAAGCTCGTTATTCTAGTGCTTCTTTATCTGCAATAAAATAAATAATATAAAAAGCACTTTTAACAAAGATTTGTTGTGAACTTTTTTTATTATTTTATTACATACAAGTTGCAACATATCTTTTATTTTATAGAAACAATATTTCTCTGAAAACCGACAAATAAACAAAATAGACACGAGTACTTTGTGAGTTAACAATCGTTGTTTTGCAGAACTAATATGCAAGTGACAAATAAAGAATACAGTGTTGCCACGATATTTTAAAAAAATTTAGTTAATTGATTTTTAGTTAAAAAACTGATTATGAATACCAATATTTAAAAAACGTTATTTAGCCTTAAAACGATTTTTAACTAATATGAATTTTAAACCTCAATCAACTTTTTTTATGAATACGGCTGTTAAAATTTATAGTAACTGTCACATTTGTTAACGTTTCTTTTTATCCCATCTATCATGAAGTCTACAATATTTAATAAAGTATACAAAATTATATATTTTTATTAATATTTATTGCATAGTTTTAGGCTGCTGTTAACTAATAAATCTTGTTGAAGCACCCTGTTTTTGGTTATGCTAATCTCTCTTGCAGACATGGCTACCAGACTATTTGTTATGTAGGAGTATTATTCTATGAATTAGGACATTATAGCAAATTGCTTATTAGCAATGGTAAAAACTGCAATGCCAGAGATAATATTTGTTAATGTTCCATTTAGATTGTTAACTATAATTTTTTTTATTCGATAATATGCTTGCAAATTTTCATATTGCATGCAAGTTTTTTTTATTATAATCTGGCTACTCTAAGCTCACGTGCTGGCATCCACATCTACACAACTTTAAAACAGCTGTTCCTAATAAACATTTTCAAGCAAAAACAATCAGCCGAGAACCATAAAAAAAATGCTTCACGAAATTCTTAAAAGCAGAAACATTGCATGTTTTCCAATTAAAATTGAAACAACAATTTCAAAAGGATTTAATCCTTGTAGAAAAGCTGAAACGTTAAGTTGCTTACTTATAAAGGCTAGAAAATCAAATGACATCGTGCAGTTGCAATTAGGAAGTCGCAAGGAATACACGTTTTTATAACAAAATATACTGCACTAACTTGGTCGGTGCTTAAATCGTTTTAAAGTTAAAAAATACATTTATGTACATATTACAATCAAATAAAAAAAAAGATTACGTGTGGCGAGTGTTAAGAAAACGTATCTTAAAAATTATTAAAAGAAAATCCTGCCAAAAAAGGCAGGTCAATGGCAATTGTTTTAGCAACTAGTGGTTGCGACAATTTGTTTTTTATTACCAGCACATGGTGTTTGTTGAATTAGTGTATAAAAGTTATTTAAATTTAAATAAAACACGCCAATTTAAAGTGCAGCAACAATCACCGATTATTTAGACTGAAAAGAAAAGCACAAATAGCTAAAAAAAGCAAAAAATGTCCGTTTATGCCTGGGTAAGTAACTTTGATTTAAAATTTTAATTGCAAATTTTTTTTTTGCATATCTTCAGCACGGTGATGATTAAGAAACAAACTATTAATTTTTTACCATAAATGTAGGGATTTGAAATTAATGTCCAACTTTAGTATATTAGTAATCCTAACCAAGATATAGCTCCCTGGTAGGTTAGGAAGAGAGGAGCTATAACGTATTTCCACTCGGAGCCCCATTTGGGGCCATTGTGATTAAAATATTACATCTACATCCTGATTTTATTTCCTAAATCTTTTGAAATATTCTTGAAATGTGACTTTCATGACACTTCAGAAGACGAATTGTTTAGTTTAATAATGTGCAAAGTTATTGGAATTCAAATTGAATATATATAATGAATATTTGTACATAAAGTTACAATACAATTTAACTTATAAATAATTCCCGTTGTGTATTGTTTGAAGTATTTAGTTACATATAGATTTTAAGCATTTCCCCTCATCATCTCTAAATACTTCTTTTACTTATTATCTGTCGATATTTTGGAATTTGAAAAATTTTTAATTTAGCTGTAGACACCACCTACAGATGCTGATGTAGTACTAAAAATATAATCCAAACTCCTTTTTTTTGTATTGTGTTTTTCCATCAATGAAAAGTAGTCGTATCATGACTTGTGAGAAAGGAGCAAGTTGTCAAACTATTCGAAAATTTGTAAGTGTTGAAACGAAATCCAGTTCTTTCCTCCTGGTTAACATGAGTTGGTTCCCTTCCTTCAAGGTTATTGTTATCTTCAACAATTTGAAAATGAGTTGGGTGCCATAGTGATATTGTATATGACAGGATCGGAGTGGAGGAATAGATCTATATATCGTCATCTAAAATCCAAAAGGTCGTAAGTACACTTAACTTTTTTTTTTTATAGGAGAATCAAAAAACCTTATAAATTTCAGACTATTTATTTGTTAGGTGCCAAATTGAATAATGAATAAAATAGGTATTTTTGAACATATAGGAGTAAAATTTTAAGGAAAGATGTATTTTGGTTAATCATATCATAATCAATCACAAAGTATATTTTGACTTTTTTTAGCGGTTACGGCCTTTTGGATTTTAGGTGACGATATTTATCATTTTAACAAATCCGTTTTAAATTTTAGAGTAATGTTTTAAAAAACAGTATCCTCGGCCTCTCAGTAAAATGGCAGTTCTCATTGCTCCAGAGAAATCACAAAGAATCCTCGAACCATCTGATATTTGTACATACGTCTAAACTCTATAAAAAACAGAATATCTAAAATCGATTTTAAGAAAAATTTAAAGCTGTTAGAAAAAACGATTTTTCCGAAATTTTTCGTCAACGATATCTTTAGAACAAATCACCCGATTTTAATCAAATCACTATGTCTTTTTGAAGTTAAGAGCTGATTCGATTTTGAGCTTGATCGGTTCATCAGTTTTGTGAAAATTTAATTTTCGAAAACTGTCGAAACCTACCAAACCGAATCGATTCACTACGTCACCTAACTGAGCTCAATATATTTCCAACCAAGCATTCTTAAGATTTAAAATATTAACATATTTCAGTTTTGTGAAAATTTCATATTCGAAAATTTTGGAAATCTACCTCAAAATAAGTGAGGTCAACATATTTCGAACCCGGCAAATTTGTTTAAGATTCGCTGACCCGTGCTTAAGTTATGAGATATTGACAACTTCGATAGTCCGGACATGCGCCAGTCCGGTCACTCCAGTAATTCGGACGCTTCTACATTTCGGACAATTTAAAGTTTTTACCTCCACAATCCGGACAAATTTTTTTTATGCAAGAACAAAAACTAAAATCCAAGCAAAACATGCGAGTTAACGGGAATTTTTGTTTTGTTTTGTTATTCGTAATTTGATTTACATTTTTCACTGTTATTGCTTCAGTTTCGGTTCATTATTTCGCAAGCGTGTTTGTTTAATTCCATTCGAAGTGCCATATTTTTAAATAATAAACGCAAACATAAAATACTAACCTTACATTAGAAGTGTGATATTTTAAAATGACTTGATGAGGGAAAAACTATTAGTCAGTTTGCGGAAAATTTCCATGTTCCTAAATCAGCGATTTATGACATTAAAAAAGTAGAAATGGATGCAAAAACAAAGATCTCTAATGCACATGCAAAGAAAGCATTTCCAATTTACATTCAGTGGGCTGAGGAGAATAAGAGAGACTAGAGCAAAAGGCACAAATCAACCACCTCAACAAGGTTAGTCAGCACAAAATAACTTCGTCTTTTTATATATGTATCATAGTATGTATGTATATATGTATGTATGTATGTATGTATTTATTTAAATCACTTAGATTATTTTAATATTTTCAACTGCTATAGTCCGGACAACTCGTTAATCCGGACGAGCCTAAAACTATATGTGTCCGGATGTACTGTACTTGTACTCATAGAACCTCAAAACGTCGAAATATGAAAACTCGATTTTCGAAAATTGGGGTAACTTTCTCAAAAGGGGGAAAGTTAATATTCAAAATTAAACTTAAATCATAAAAATATTTGTGGTTTATAAAAGGTTTTAAATTAAATTGCATTGGAATTTTGATTAGGAATAAGTCCCTAAATAACTTGTTTAAAAAAAATTGGTAAACTTTTTGCCGGATTCTTTAATGAATTTATTTTATTTTAAGGGTGCCAATTCACATGGTCAACTTGGTCTTGGCTATGAATCGGAAATGTGTACAACGCCGCAACAATTAAAGAAACATTCTTTCGCAGCATCTAGTGTGCGTTCAATTAGAGGCGGTGGTGGTCATGTTTTAATTCTAGATGCATGTGGACGTATACATGCATGTGGTTGGAACAATCGAGGTCAATTGGGCTTAGATTCTGTAAGAGAATGCTTAAGCGAATTTAAGGCAATACCAGGAAAATTTTTTCAGGTAATTACATATTTATAATGCAGCAACATTTGTTTTTCATACTGTCTTTAAAACAAATTCCAACTTTGTGTTACAATTTTAGGATGATACCGTTGATTTTATAGCCTGCGGCTGGGATATATCAGGCTGCATAACTACTTCTCGTGAACTTTATGTATGGGGATCAAATGCCTTTCAACAGCTGGGTATATGCCAGCGCGGCTTTACTTCCATTCGCAAACCATTTCTCATGCAATTGCCACGTAATGATAAACCTTTGCGCATAAGCTTTGGCATGCGCCACACAGCTGTACTAACAGATGATTCTAAAATTTATGTATATGGACGCTTAAGAACCTCAGATATGTTACCTGATGAAATAAATGTGATAAAAATAAGTCAAAGTTCTATAGTAGTAAAATTAATACCACGCGTAACTAACGAGTTGGCAATACAAAATATTACTAGCGGACAAAATCATCTCATGATGCATTTAGCACCAGCTGAAGATCAGCGTGAGAGTAAAGCTCCCGCAAAACGAGTGTTAGTATTGGGTGATAATAAATTTGGCCAAGCGAATTCGTTTCAGTTTGATGAAGAAATTGTTGCTATAGCGGCTGGCTGGACTCACAATGCCGTTCTGTTGAAAGACCAACGTATTCTTTTGTGGGGTCGTAATTGTTATGGTCAACTTGGGTTGGGCAGCTATTCAGAAACTGAACCTACACCCATGGAATTGAACTTTTCAAAAGCCGTCACGCCCGTGGAACTACATATGGGCTCTGAGCATGGCTTGTTCAGGTCGAGGGAAGGTGATATTTTCACTTGGGGTTGGAACGAACATGGAAACTGTGGCAATGATTCCACTAATAATGTGTGAGTATATAAAACTTATAAGTCGCAATTTCAATAATTTTAGATTGTGTTTATTTGGTTTTATTTAGCTGCAAACCAAATCTTGTTGATTTGCCAACATCTTCCAAAATTGCTGGTACTGGTGCTGGTTTTTGTATTGCCATTTGTGATAGTACTAATTAAAATTTGTATTGTGTTATGTATGTTACATATATAAATATTTCATATTATTCTTTAAGATAATATTGATATTTTTATATCTTTTATACGATTTAAAAAGAGACGTACATAAATATTTTTCTCAGCACTAATTTATAATATAGCATATGTATAACAAATGCTATTATTAATTAATATAATGTTTAATCTGTTGTTATTTAATTCAGGTGCTTCAGTTTGTTGTATAATTATCGATCATGGATCGAACTTATTTAGTTCGAAAATTAAACAAATTTTTTGGTGTTTTTTACCTTTGTACATTATGTCTAATTGAAAAAAAGAATTTCTTTAACTTTTATAAGAACAACAAGAAAAAAAAAGTATTTTAATTTAATTTAGAGAGAATAAGCTGATAACAAAAATAAGTTAATCAGCTATTAATTTACTAGTTACTCAAAAGTTATACTATCATAGAAGAAATGACAGTCTGGAAGCAAAGATTATAGATCTTGCAGATGTTGCCATTTCTTTTTGGAAATGGCAAGCCTTTGCAAATGCAATCGCTCAGATTGCTGACTTCCAGAATTTCTGGCAGTCGTTTGTGGAAGAAGCTGGTAGTTATCCTTAATATTAGCTTTGTAATATATGACTCCTGTTAGATCGTACGTCAAAGCGTACACATTTTATTGATTTCGCAACACTTCTTCTTTCCAATTTAGAAAATTTTTCAGAATGCTAGAAATTTGCACTAAAATTAAGATGAAATTAAATTGAATATACATATCGTCACGTAAAATCGAAAAGGCCGTAAGTACACTTTTTACTAATTTACAGGAGAAACAAAAAACTTCATAAATTTAATACTATTTATATGTTAGGTGCCAAATTGAATAATGAATAAAGTCGATATTTTTGAACATATGTGAGTAAAGTTTTAAGAAATTATGTATTTTGTGTAATCACATCATAATCAATCAAAAAGTCTATTTTGAATTTTTTGGTTGTTACGGCCTTTTGGATTTTAGGTGACGATATGTACATTACTAAAAGGTCAATGCTTATTTTAATTAAAAACAGGAAAATAAATGTTCTGTAGTTTTTTAAATTCGTATGTGTGATGGATGATACGTTATATTATTTAAGAAAGTCATGCACTTGATGGTACGTTACTTTGAATTTTTCTTATAACTTTGGTATTTTTTACACAATACCTGCAAAATTTTGTACACACATGTAATATAATGTAGTAAATCGTAATCAATAAAAAAAAATCAATTTTGAATTTTTTGATGATACGTTATTTTCCATTTTAGGTGACGATATATAGATTATACAATCACCATGAGGTATGCTTTTGGAGTAACAATTAATAGAGTTTAAGAGTACACAACAGGATTAACGAATAATTCGGTTTAGCGAGGTCCGGACTATCAAGTTTTTACTGAACTTATATTTTATTAGACTTTTGTTTTAAATAAAATCCGATTTTTTGCACATATACGGTTACAATGTTGTGGCTGTATGAATTTTTGTTAATTATACTATAGATTATCAAAAAGTTTATCAAAATATAATAAATGTGTGCAAGTTATGACTTTTTGGATTTTATAAGAGGATATAATATAATAATGTTTTATTTAATGAAACTTAATGCCAGGTTCTAAATTATTTTTAACTTTTTAGTGCCGACCGACTTCTTAGGTCGGTTGAGATTTGTATAGAAAAAAATAGGGTTGAAACACAGATATATCTGTGGCAAAAAGAAAAAAGTGCTTAAGTCGAGATAAGCTGATTTTGAGTTAATGGTACCTCCGTAATCTGCATATTTAAAAGTACACTTGGTCAAAATCTCAATTAATTTTTTAATATTTTTCAGGAAGTTATAGCACTAGGACTTGCGACTTCTAATCTCATTTGAAATAATACCTTAATTGAGGTTATACTTTGGTATACATATTTCAACTTAAATGTATTACTTATAGTGTGTAGAACGATGTTTGTTTTAAAAAATAAAGTTATACAGAGAAATTCGCAATTTAACTGTAAAAGAAATAAATTTCTAAAATTCGACTTGAACGCTTAAAAGTGCTCTCCTGCAAAACAGTAAAATATGACTTATGTACTTTTTCCTTTTTGCCACAGGTATACATACATATGTATGTATATCTTGTTGCTCAGCTTTCTGATAGGCATGATGTCAACATTTTGAGGAAGACAGACTTCAATACATAACACATCTTAGAAGCATCAACTGATGCTAACTTGAAGTCTTGCAATTCAATTCAATTGGGTAAAAGTTTGCTTGTTCACAGGCATAAGAAATTAGGAAATTTATTCAAAGTGCTTGTAACTGAAAACTGAAAATAACATTTTTGTTCGATCAATATAAAATCGAGTAATTGACCGTGAGTAGAACACTATAGTACACAGTATAATACAATCGGCGTCAAACAACTGCAAGTAAACCACTTGTTTAATATTTATTTATCACTTTTAAGTTACTTTTGAAAATGACAATTGAAAAATCAACCCTAGAAAATAAAAGTTTTCAAAAAAATTGCAAAATAAAATGATTGAAAGAATTAATATATGAAAGAGCAATGAACTTTAAAAACATATGAATAAATTGTATATGTATGTGTGTGTGTGAAAGGACTGCAAAAATTAAAAAAGAAAACCGTTAAACAAAAAACAGAAAGGTAGAAAATCAAATAACGATAACTTGAAATTTGACATTTTATCAAAACGATGGATCATCATCAGCAGACACAGCAAACGGAAAAAATTATAATTGAAATGTTGGATTTTTTGGAAAGTAAGTAAAATTCTTAAAATCGTTTATATATTTCTGGCCAAATTTCCTCTTAATATATGTATGTACCTAACAGCAAGCAGTGAAGAGGAAAATGATGTTGAGCAGCAAACAATGCAGATGTCCACCAGCAACGAATTTAAGGACAATATTTTTAATGAAAATATCAAAAACAACATAATAATTAAAGGCGAAAAGGATGTAAAATCTACCTCAACTATAGCAAATGAACTGATAAAGTTAAAGCAACAATTTTTAAGCAACACTAAAGAAACCGATATTGGTAAGTGAATACAAAGAATAAGAAATTTTGCACAATTTATGACCGTTATTTATTTTAAGTTCTTAATGGCAAAACAAAACAAGATTCTTTAAATTGTAAAACAAACTTAACCTCGAATAGCCAAGTGGAAGATTATGTCAATCTAGACTGGCAGTACAAGTTAGAAGATCATTGCCGTCGTAGTTATAGTAATTCGTATAGTCAAGAAATTTTTAAAGCCATATATCAGGATACTGCAGGTCATCCTACTAGCGGTTCGGCGGATTATTATCAAGCGGCTCAAAATTATGTGCTTTATGGTAAACATTTTTTAGACTTCCCTGAAAATATACAGATTTTGCTGAACGATAAAAACCTGCAAAACTCGATGACTGAAAGCTCCAATTTGTATTTCGTAAGTATAAATGCTTTATAAATTGAAATTGTAAAATATTTTTGTACAAAAATGGGCAGAGCGATTAGACCATATCGCTCATTTGCTCAAAGAACGTCATAACTAAAAAAAACCAGGCTTCGAATCGTTACATACGTGATCGTATCGGCAATCGTACGAAAACAAATTAAATGATATGTCAATCGTATAAACTGAATGGGATTTCAATACGTTCACGTATGTCATAATCCGAAAATTGTGTTTTTACGTGACGAGTTGTACGTTCACGGATGTAACGATTTGACCCCAGTTTGTCAGTAAACGCGTTTTAAATTTTTAAATTTGTACACAACTTAATGGCAAAAGAAAATTTTATTTTTCTCCGAAGAGTTGAGTAAACAAGATATTGGTATTAAATTTTTAAATAATATGAAGAACGATATGAAGATTAATTCTGCATCATTATGGCATTATTTGAATAAATGAGTGATATGCCCATGATGTTATTAATAGTATTCTTAAAAATATTTTTGTGACTAACTATACACGACCTAAGTTGGTCTAAGCTTTCAAATTCATTGGCTGGGCATTAATTTTAAATATTGGAAAGTGTTTTCTTTTCATTTATCTAATTCCTCTCCTGTTTGCAAATTCTTACAATCAATAAAACACCACATCCGCGAGCAAAAACCTATTTTAAATGAATATTTCATCTTAATAATTTCTATAGTTTTCCCAAATTTCAACAGTGCAGTGGGTAACAATTGTAATACAATGTGTTATTTAACTGAAATTATATTATATTTTGCTTTTTATTACATATTTTTTAAGTCGGTTACATATTTTAGAAACGTTTTATTTTTATTTACCTTTAACACCAGTGGATGCGATAGCTCCTATTATTTTGCGACAGACGTCCTATCATAATTCTGCAATGTATAAGCTTTAAGTTTTATACAAAAAAACATATATTAATAATTTCATTCAAATTTAAATATTTCGTTTTTTAGAAACCAAGCACGGCTACACCAAACGTTACAACTCCACCTGCTGCTGGCCTTACAACGGCACAGGCAACTGCAGCCGCTTATTACCAAATATGCAATACCATGCAGGCACAAACTCGACCGAATCCGGGAAATTCTGCTGCTTATGGTATATTTTTGGGCAACAAACTGACCTATTTAGCCGGTACACCCACAGCACCTTCCTTAATTTACAATCAACATAGTGCAACAACAACAACCAATTTTATATCGAACAGCTTGGCCAATGCAGCTTTGGCCACATCGCCAACCATACTTTATACAAATCCAATGTTAACCACAACTACACAACAGTATTTGACACAATTCTTAAGCACGGCCGCCTTAACTGCAAATTCCTTGCAATCAGCCACAGTCGCCACAAACGCTAGTGGTGCAGGTATGTATGAACGTTTGATTTACGCTCAAATGTTGCAACAGCAGCTGTATCAAACCCAACAGGCAGCAGCCGTTGCTGCAATGTTCCAACACAAGCAAAGAGTCGCGGCTGCTGCATTAGCAGCTCGTCAAACTACTAACACAATGAGTGGAAATACCAATAGATCATCGCCTCAACAGTTAAATGCCACACCAACAGCGTGTGGCACGAATGGTTTAACATTAAATTCTTGTAATCGCCAGGCTAGAAGTAGTTCACCATCTGAGTTGGTGGGCTTGAAGACACAACTATCTGGAGCAGGCGTAGCAACCGAAACTAATGAGTACGCAAAAAGTACGAGTGATTAAGTTAGGGCCACAACTTTTATCGCAAATTTACCTATTTCAATTGTTTTTGTCTATATAAAAAAAATTTTACTATCAAATTTTAAATAAATAAAAAAAATACATACATACATAAGCGTTACTTTAATATAGAAAGTTTCTAACTCATTATTTTCTTGAAATCGAAATTTCAATTTTCTATCAAAATATTCAAAAAAATAATTAACGTATTAGGGCATTTCTATATTAAGATAACGATATGTTTGTATTTCTTTTTAAATAAATGTTTTAAATAAAACTTCATTAATACGTTAATAACATGTTTGTAATTAAATCTACCAGTACAAAATCATCTACATAAGTCGAACTCGAAACACGACAGCCGTAATTACTTAGCTCCATTATGAATTTGCATTGGCCTTGCCCCTCTTTCATTTGACATAATCATGGAATAATCAGTAGCTTGGAAAAATGTAATGAACTTTAAAAAAATTAAATACATACGTTTTCCGTTAATTTTTTTACGTTATGATTTTACGGTCTTGTGAACAAAACAAATACTAATATATGAGACAGCCTATTGTAAGGGTTGTTGCCTGAATTGTAGAACTAAAAATATAGCAGTGTATAAATATATTTAATGTACTGCCATAAAATCAATGGTTGGGAGCTTTGATAATAATTATTATTAAAAAGTTATACTATTGAGCAATAGAGGTCGACTCAACTAAATTTTTCGTAGATTAAACTTGTAAAACTTGTGATATTCATAAACTGTGTAAGGCCGAGTTTACATCTGTGTGACACATGCCACAGAAAGCGTAACCACTAATTACTAATGAAAAGCTGTCTGATTTAGACGTGTATTTATTGCTTTAAACAGTTTCCAATCCTGTTGGCTTCTATAAAATTGTCTATTAGTTATGTATGAAATACCCCTTTTAGACACGGAAAGTTTACTTTGCAAAGTCTTAAATCAGCTGTGTAAAAGACAGAGCAAGGAATATTATCTCTTTCTGTCCTTCTTCCAGCTGAATTAAGACTTTGCAAAGTAAATTTTCCCTGTCTAAAAGGGGTAAAACTGTTTAACTTAATAAATACGTGTCTGAATCGAACTAATGGATTGAATCTCCTTCTAGCAATTATTATGTATGTTATATATATTTTAATTATTAATATGTGTACAAAATGTCACTGAAAAACTTTTAAAACAAAAGAAAGCTTGATTGATTTTATTGCAATTTTCTTCTCTACGTATCTTTTTTTTATATTAAATACACTACATTTGCACTTTGATTGTTTGCTTAATTTTTAACACACTTGAACGAAATTTAATAACTCGAAGAAGATTTTTCACGCAAAATACGATTAATTCCACGGCTACTGTCAAATAAATAAAAACTTTGAAGAAAAAAGTTGTGTTTTTTGCAGTGGTTAACGAACAAAAAGGGAAGGAAACATACAACTCTAGGAAATTATATTCTAAGGCTCATCATACTGAATTAAAAACCATCTAGCAAAGATCCACACCATGAAAACAATTGCACCCCTACTTCCCAATGTAAGGAATGGTTTAGTTTGTTATTAAAGCTTAATGGCGGTGCAAATAAAGAACATGAAATAAATGTCGAATACAACACCTTTTATTCGATTTGAAACAGAATCTGCCAAATTCCAAACATTTGTTTGTTTTGCTCTGTTTAGTATTTTATATGGAATTTAACAAAATGCTATCATTCCCAGTTGAATGCCTGAACCAAAATGTATATATTTCGCTTCCTTCCACATAGAAAAGCTTTCTTTATAATATAATTAGGACTTGGTTCTCTTGGAGTACACAATAAATATCTATGTATGTAGGTATGTGGGAAGTAAAATACATAAATAAGTTCATATTTATGTACACACATTGATCACTTACATATTTACATATCTATATTATACGAATGTATGTACATATTTACATATATGTATATGGACATGGAATGAACCCTACAAGTAACCATTATATTGTATATGTATATATTTTTAATAAAATATGTTATACATACATATGTATATGTAACAAAAATTTTTTAAAAAATATAATGATTTTGATACATGTATGTACATATGCATGTATGTAAATGTATATGTATATGTACGTTGCTTTATTTTCTAACATAAGAAATGAATAACAACCTATTGGGCACCGGCTAAATCACAATAATTTTTCATGCACACACACACGTACCTGTTCTTATGCAGTTTGGCCAGATGATGACTTGCAAATTAAAGATCTTTCTACAATTATCGAAGGCTAAGCGCGATGAATTTAATACACTTATACATTCAACACACATTATGAACACTTTCACGAATTATTTTTATTTTAATCTGGATTATATTGAAATAAATTTTATTAACATGGAGAAGAATTTTCGCGAACTGTGTCTATTAGTGTCCTGCACAAGAGTATTTATAAATTTATAAGACTTTTCAAGACATGAGAAATTTTTTCCAATGCTTTACTACAGCGAAATATTCTAAAAGAATCGCTAAACAACACTGTTGGCAAGACAAACCACCGAAAAAATTACTTGCCAACAGTGTTGCTTAGCGATTCTTTTAGAATATTTCGCTGTAGTAAAGCATTTGAAAAAATCTCTCATGTCTTATAGGTCTTATAAATAGTCTTGTGCAGGACACTAGTGTCTATGAACTTAATTCCACGGCGGCTGTCAAATAACTAAAGCATAAGCTGGAACACAGTTGTATTTTCTCGTAGTGGAAAGTGGACAAAAAAGAAAAGAAATATACAACTCTAGGAAATAATTTTCTAAAGCTCATCATAGTTAAATTTAAAATCATCTAGCAAAGATCCACACCACAAGGGCAAATGCATTAAGATGAGCCACTAATTCCAAAGGGAAAGCATGGTTTTGTTTGTTATTAAAACATAATGGTTGTACAAATTATTTACAGTATTAAATAAATGTCAAATTCAACACGTTTTATACGATTTGAAAGAGCACCTGTCAAATTCGGTTTAATATTTTACATGAAATTTGACTAAATGCAAATTATTGGCACTTGCTTCTCTTGGAGTACAAAATAAATGTGTATGGATGTGTGTAAGTATGTGGAAAGTAAAGCGCTCAAACAAGTTAATACGTATTTGTGTTCATAAATTTGTCAGTGTTACCACCAGCAAAGTTCAAAATTACACTTCAGATGAAGCAAAATTACCCGATTCAACTCAAATTACACCTGATTATAAAATAATTTTACAAAAAAGAAAAAACTCAAAACACTGCTTATATGCACAAAAATAGTATACAAAACTTAAAATAAATTAACGAACAAACAACACAAAATAGAAAAAATTTATTTAAAGAAATATAATAAAAGTAAAGAGTCTTGGGGTCTAATCGTCGCTTTCGATAACAAGGTATTTCGATAACTTTTTTCAATTTTAAATTATGACGCACGATATCGAACAATGTAGATAGCGACCCATAATCTCAAATTGGAAAAACGTGATCCAATAAGCTCGTTATCGAAAGCACGATTAGACCCCTGATTCCAAATTTGGTTGCATATATGTACATATGTATCCTTAATTATGAAAGTGGTATAAGTCATATATTTCTTGTGTTGAGATATGTAGCAGATTATATATGAACAAATCCAAAAAATATTTTTATATTATGCATGATTTAATTTAGAGTTGTACTAGTCTCGATTAATATAAGCTTGTTTAATATTTATGAAATATTTATAGAAGTTTTTTAAAGATTTTTTTTTATATTTCGAACTAAAAATGTTTAGACGAGCTTAATAATTAAGGGCACATATATAATAATGTATCTAGTGAAGGTTAAACATTTTCATTGTCGTTCCTTTGAATGTCTTCTCTAGTAAACAATGTGTATGTAATGGTTTCCGACGATAATTTATATGTCAAATCAATATTGAAAGGTTAAGGTTGCTAAATATTCTCTTAACTAAAGCATTTTAGAATGGCAAAATTAATATTATAGTTATTAGCTTTTGTAAGATTTCCAACATATCTTCATATCCCCAGACCATCTTTTATTTTGAATACCCTTCTCTACTAAATTTCATAAATGTATATCAAAATTGTATCTCTTATCTTTCCTTATTAAAAAATGCAAATACTTTCTAAAAAAGATAACAGTGACTTTCTTTGAGAGGACTGTGAGTTTTTGTGATCTACAATATCTCAAATGATGTAAATTTCATTACTAAAATCAAATCTTGATATGTTTAACATAAAAAATTTCTGCAATTTTCAAGCATAATTGTTCTTTCTATGTCAGAAAAGAATGACAAGTGATCATATATACTGAAGTACCAAAAAACCGCTCATTTACTTTAATAATGTCACAACTCCAAAAAAAAAAAGTTTTGTAGAAAACACGTTTAAATGAACACCTGAAAAATATTCTTCTCTTAGGACGTGGTAGTACAAGTTATTTGTATTAAATATTGACACAAGATAAAATACAAAATGTCGAAATATTCTGCAAAACGTGTGCATCGCCGTTCAAATTATGTTTTTATATGAAAAGCAATGCCACACATCGAAAAATATCGGATATAACAAACGTTCGCACTAGTACACACTATTGCGATGTCACAAAATGCCATCCTGTGTACTCGGTATATGTATCATATACGTTTATAAGCAAAGTTGAATCTACACTATCAATTTATATAATTATAATTTATATTTAAAACATCAATTGTTATATAATTTGAAAAAAATTATGGACACACAACAGAACTTAACTAAGAAACTCAAAAAATTCTTATGCCGAGTACACATCTGGCATATATGTGCCCAATAAAGCACAACCACTAATTACAAATGAAAAACTGTTTGTATTCAGACATGTAATTATTGATTTAAACAGTTTCCAATCATGCCAGAAAAAAACGGATATAGGTATGTTATAGAAAGGCGAAACAAAACTAAAAATTAAAAATGAAAGAGTAGGCTTTTAAAACGATAGAAAAAAAATTTTAATTACACCTGACCTACACTTAAAAGAAATTATCCACGCTCTACCCATGTCAGTAAAAGTTCCATCCAATTAGGGCTATTACCCACGGAGTGGCAACACTGTTGCATATCCATGCATTTGTATGTATTTACTAGCTACACCCGTTGTGCCTCGCTACCCCCGTTGTCTTTTCAATTACATTTATATTGATTTGAAAGTGTTGCGCATTGGTGGTGCAATATGAAAATTTGATTTTGCCACGCCCCTCCGCCCGCAGATCGAAAATAAAATTCAAACTTCACAGTGTCACCCGCCTGAAGATTCCCTGAAAATTTCATCAAAATCGGCCCAGCCGTTTTGGAATCTATACGTTACATACAAACATACACACATCCTCTTTTATATATGTACATATATAGATGTATGCATGCACAATAGCAAATTGTTGAGCACCTGTTAAATCACAATAATTTTTCATGCACATACACACGTACCTGTTCTTATGCACTTTGGCCAGAAAATGACTTGCAAATTGAAAATATTTCTATAATTATCGGAGTCTGAGAGCGATAAATTTAATACACTTACATTATACATTAAACACACTTTATGAACACTTCAAAGAATTATTTATTTAATCTGGATTATATTGAAATAAATCTTATTAACATGGAGACACATTTTCGAGAACTGTCTATGAACTTAATTCCACGGCGGCTGTCAAATAACTAAAGCATAAGCTGGAACACAGTTGTATATTCTCGTAGTAGTGGAAAGTGGACAAAAAAGGAAAGAAATGTACAACTCTAGGAAATCATTTTCTAAAGCTCATTCATCATAGTCAAATTTAAAATCATCTAGCAAATACCTACACCGCAAAGACAATTGCATTAATATGAGCCACTGCTTCCAAAGGGAAAGCATAGTTTTGTTTATTATTGAAACCAAATGGTGGTACATATTATTTGCGCTATTAAATAAATAATAAATTCAACATGTTTATACGGTTTGAAAAAGCATCTGTCAAATTTCAAACAGTTGCTTGTGTAATATTTTATATGGAATTTGACTAAATGCTATCATTGCCAGTTTATTGCCTGAATCAAAATGTATGTAGTTCCACAGAGAAAAGCTTTTGTTTTTGCAAATAATTAATTGGAATTTGGTTCTCTTGAAGCACAAAATAAAAATGTATATATGTATGTAAGTATGTGGAAAGTAAAGTACACCAAGGAAGTTTATATTTACGTAGTACACGCATTTATCACTTGCATACATACATACATACATACATATGTACATACATAGTACATAAAATGTATGCACATACATATGTACATTCTTATGTAATGAACCCTCTAATTAACCACGATATTGTATACATATTTTTAATAAAATAAAAAATTTAGAATGATTTTAATACATATGCACATACATTTCTTCTCTAAAGCGGCCCATACACTACAACAGCATGCACGCACAATCAAGCGATTGAGTATTCATGCTCGAACCACACAACATACCAGCAAGTTGGTGCAATATTCATTTCGTACAAAATTGCGGGAAGGGAGGTTATGAATTGTCACACAGTTTTTGCTGCAATTATTATTGGTATGTTGTTAAAATTAGCAGCTAGTATAACTTAAGTGCTAAAATTTAGTTTTCCATTGAAACAAACTATGTTTCAACAAATTATACTTTTTAAATGCATGTTTACTCAATGACAACTTTGCTCAACTGAGCTAATTTTACCATATACAACACAAGCAAGCTGGTACCATGAGCAAAATATCAAACTCTACTTGACATCGCTACAGCAAACCGTACAATCACACAAAACGCCCATACACGACCAAACCGCTGGCACAAACACTTGATTGCGCATGCATGCTGTTGTAGTGTATGGGCCACTTAAGTAATACAAGAAATGAAATAGCAACTTGTTGGGAACCGGCTAAATCACAATCATTTTACATGCATACACACACGTACCTGTTCATATGCAGTTTGGCCAGAAGATGACTTGCAAATTGAAGATCTTTCTACAATTATTGGAGGTTGAGCGCGATAAATTTAATACACTTGTACATTAAACACACTTTATTATTATTATTTATTTAATATGGATTATATTGAAATAAATCTTATTAACATGGAGAAAAATTTTCGCGAACCTTGTTTTAATTCCACGGCGGCTGTCAAATAACTAAAGCATAAGGTGAAACACAGTTGTATTTTCTCGTAGTAGTGGAAAGTGGACATAAAAGGAAAGATATGTACAACTCTTTTTGTAAAGCTCATTTATCATAGTCAAATTTAAAAGCATCTAGCAAAGACCCACATCGCAGGGGCAATTGCATTAATATGAGCCATTGCTTCTAAAGCAATAGCAAGCAAAGCATAGCAAGGAAAGCATAGCTTTGTTTGTTATTAAAACCGAATGGTGGTACAAATTATTTGCGCTATTAAATGAATGTCAAATTCAACAAATTTTACACACACGTACCTGTTCTTATGCAGTTTGGCCAGAAGATGACTTGCAAATTGATAATCTTTCTACAATTATTGGAGGCTGAGAGCTATAAATTTACTACACTTATACATTAAAAACACTCTATTAACACTTTAAAGAATTATTTATTCAATCTGGATTATATTGAAATAAATCTTATTAACATAGAGAATAATTTTCGCGAAGCGTAACTATGAACTTAGTTCCGCGGCAGCTGTCAAATAACTAAAGCCAAAGCTGAAACAAAGTTGTATTTTTAGCAGTGGAAAGTGAACAAAAAAGGAAGGAAATTACAACTCTAGCAAAACCATTTCATGTCCGAATTTAGCACTAGCGTCCAAACACTCACACAAGAATATTATATTACAAACACAACAACAATTTCAGCAAGCACAGTGCATTGTTTCCATATAAATTTAAGTCAAAACTCGTGTTAATATATGTTATGGCAAAAACTACGACATTTAATACGCTGATATAAAATACTTACTGTAATAAAAAAAATTAGTTTCTTTACAAATCCCACAAATCGCAAATGACCAAAAATATATGTAATTTCAGCATAAGTTTGTTACAATCTGTAGTTGTTCAATACACTAAGATAGCAACTCGTGTGTTGATCCTGTCATATATCCTTTATTTTAAGTATGCATTATTTAAATTTTCCAAATGTACTTTAGTTTATTATAAAAATTCCTTGATAACTCCTTAGATTATTTAATTTAACACATATATAAACGTAATAGTTGGAATCCAATCAAGCCGAAAATTTGTTTTTTTTTCTTGGCTTGCAATTCACACTATTTCACGGCAGTCATTTCAAAATTCTTGCCAAATTTTCTTACTTCAAATCACTTTCACCGGTCTGAGTGTGTGAAGAAATAATTCACTTAACATTTTATTATCAAATTGTAGCACGATATCGAACGTTTTCATTCGAAAGCTTTCTACATGAAAAACAACTGCTTTTCCTTCGAGTAGCAACTATTAGCATGACAAATCAAGCGAAACCTATAACGTAACCACTTCCAAGTAAGCCAAAAAAATTTTTTTTTTGGCGACCTGTTAACCCAAGTTGTTTTATGAAATCCCAAATTTACACAATTTCACAACAAAGCTGTAGTCATTTCAAAATTATTGCCAAATTTTCTGACTTCAAATCACTTTCACACAAAAATGTCTTTTAAAGACTTAATAGTTTTAAATTTATAAGGTTTTTTGCTTCTCTTGTTAAAAAGCAAAAAGTTTACTTACATCCTTTTGGATTTTAGGTGACGATAGGTACATATATTTATTTACTTTTGCAACACAAACAAGCAAAGATTATCAAAAAAATAATCTTTCAAAAATATTGAATTTTTTGTTAATTATATTCGTGACGTATACATTCATATCGTTACCTTGATATAGAAAGGTTCCAACTCATTATTTTTTTGAAATTGAGATTTTTGTATTTTTCGATATATTAGATCTACTTCTATCTAAATATACAAAAATCTCGATTTAAAATAAAAGAGTGCGCTGGGGCCTTTCTATATTAAGGTAGCGATATTAAAAACTCAAATTGTGATGATTCTTTATTAGAATGCGCTCTTGTCAAAAGAAATTAAATTTAAGAAATTAAAAAAAAAAGATCTTTGGGTCTAGATTTTTAGCGAGAAAGCATATTTTAATGGCACAAAGCACTGTGCGACGTCTTTAACTCCAGCACATAGCTGTTGATTCTAGTATCTAACACGACTACAAAAAAGGAGTGAAATCAGTTTAAAAAGCTTTTTAATAAAAACTTCAAGGCGAATTAATGTTTTAAGGCGAAAAGTGGGGCACTTATAAACAGGTTATCTCCTCCGCCCAGCTGATTGTTTTTGAAACCAAGTTCTTTATGACAGGTGGTAAACAAAATATTTTCCAATCAAAATAACCATAGGAGTTAAACATTAATAATTAAGCTTTCTTAAAAGTTTTTTTTAAATCAGAAATCAAGAGTTTTCAAATCTGTTATCTGTTTTTGACAATCAAAAAACATTTGCTTTGTTGTAACTGAATTGGACTTGCATCTTTTTAATTTGATTTGGCTAGAAGGTTACAAAAAACAAAAGCTACAATAATAATTGCATTCATTTTGTTGCAGTACAAGTCAAATATATTTCAACAGCAATATTATTTATATAATATTCAGTGCACTTATACATACATATACATATGACTACACTTAGACTAGAATATGACGTTTAGTAAACAATTTACTATATATTTGAAACTGTAATATTTATTTTCGCATTTTTAAATACATGAAATTAATTAATTATCGACTAACGTTCCCGAATCCTTGCCAATGCATATGTCTGTGATCAAAAGAAATAGAAGTCTTACTTGAAAAACATAGTTTTGAATAGAATTACTTTTATTATACTTATGTTTCTTTTTATTTTTTATATATTTTTTATTATTGTGGTATCTCACCAAAAAAATTCTGATTTGGAGGAAATAGCTTCGAAAAATTCTTCTTAAAACCACTAACGTATAGCGGGCTCTTTATTGAAGTTGAAATTCATTACAGAAAATTTTGCAAACCAGTAACTTTTGCATCTGAGTAAACAAGACTTATATGTTATTACTTCTCCGAAGCACTTTAGTAAGGCAAAAGAATTCATGGCTTTTTGAACTTAATGTATTGTTTCTAGCTGGATCATAATCGAACAAAAACTGCCTTTTATTCATGTGCAACAGCAAGGGATTCTGTAGCATTGTCTTCGGTATAAAAACACTTCTGGGAAGCAGTAGTTTTGGTGGGATGTGAGCAGCCACAAAACAAAAGGTTCTTGTGTGCTACTTTAATTTTTTTTGGAAATTAATTGTTTCTAGAAGATTATATTATAAAAATACCAAAAAAAAAAAAAAAAAAAAAAAACAAATTAGTCAATACAAAGAAAAATGCGAAAAAGCACTTTTTATTCTTCGACTTCTCATATATATATGTATGTGTATCTCAATTTTATAACCGGAAGTATGTTCATATAAATCTTAGATTTTAAGCTACATTTGCAAACGAAATCAAGGAAGAAAACTTTCTTTTTATTTTCCTAATCATATTTCAAGTAGTCGTACGTACGATTTAGTCTCGTACTGTAACCACAAAATCGCGATTAAAAAGCTTTTCTAATTGACGGATACAACCTGTGATGCAGTTGCTTAAACTGCAAATGAGCTTTTGAAAATAATTTATTTCTGTAAAGTTGCATAGTTGCATAGTTGCTTCCTCTTTTGTTCGCATTCCACTACCAGAAAATGCAACTTTGTCCAACCATCGGTTTTAGTTATTTGACAGCCGCCGTGGGATTAAGTTCGTACCCTTCGAGAAAATTCTACACGTGCAAATAAATCATATTTCAATATAATCCAAATTAAATAAATAAACCTTTAAAGTGTTAATAGAGTGTGTTTAATGTATAAGTGTAATAAATTCATCGCGCTTATCCTCTGATAATTGTAGAAAGATTTTCAATTTGCAAGTCATCTTCTGGCCAAACTGCATATGAACAGGTACGTGTGTGTATGCATGCAAAATTATTGTGATTTAGCCGCGGCCCAAAAGGTTGTTATTCATTTCCTATGATAGAAAATATAAATAATATATAAATAACTGACCTAACCAACATTTTAAAAATTTAACAGGAGAGCAGCTTTTGTGGTTGTTTTATACATTCATTCCTATGGCTGTTACCTATATAGGCACAAAAGTAATGCTTACAATCATGGAAATTTTAGACAATGTGTATTATGACTTATAAAGTCTAGTAGAGGACTTAACCCATTTTTCAAAAAAATGTCAGTTAGGTCGGTTAGTTAAAACAGCGACGATATGTATGTATATATGTGTGTACATATCCATACATACATATGTGTGTATCAAAATCATTATATGTATATATTAACAGATTTTTGGTAAAATATATGTATGTATGTATAACATATTAATTATTAAAAATATGTAATGTAATGGTTAATTGGAGGGTTTATTCTATGTATGTACATACATACATACATACATATGTACATTAATATTACCCAGTGGTTTACGGGGCTAGTGCAGCGCGTGTATATTTTCTAGTGCATCACAATCTACTTCGCATGCTTTTAGCTGTTGAATTTAACATGGGGATGTCCTACGAAGGTGGTAATTTACCCCCCTCTGCATAACCATTACCTAGCAACGTAGATACCGACATAGACCTATAAACCGCACTATCCCCAATTCAACAGACATTGTGTATAAAATTCATCAAAAATTTATAACGGGATCTGTTTATCATAAACATACATATATATATGTTTTCTACTCGTCGTTGAAAAAAATTCGTTTTCTGCATTACTTGGAGCTATAGAATTAGCTAGCGAAACGGGGGTATCTATTTTTACATTAAATCATTAGACATTGGTGTCTAGAGAGAGATGTAGATGTGATTGAAATGCCACATGGGTAGCCCCTAGTGCAAATTGAGGAAAAGCATTAACTACTTCGCATGTCATTGGTGTCAATGGTTCCTTTTCATACCACTGGGTGTATACATACATATGAATGTAAGTGATCAATGTTTGTACGTAAATACATATTAACTACGTTTGTGTACTTTACTTTCCACATACTTACATACATCCATACACATTTATTTTGTACTCCAAGAGAACCAAGTCGTAATAATTTGCAAAGAAAACTTTTCTCTGTGGAAGGAAGCGAAATACATATAGAATGATAGCATTTTTTCAAATTCCATATAAAATACTTAACAGAGCAAAACAAACAAATGTTTGGAATTTGACAGATGCTTTTTCAAATCGTATAAATGTGTTGAATTTGACATTTATTTAATAGCGCATTCGATTTCAATAATAAACAAAAAAAAAAAAAAAACTATGCTTTCCCTTTGGAAGCAGTGGCTCATATTAATGCAATTGTCTTTGCGGTGTGGGTCTTTGCTAGATGATTTTAAATTTCACTATGATGAACGAGCTTTAGAAAATTATTTCCTAGAGTTGTACATTTCTTTCCTTTTTTGTCCACTTTCCACTACTACAAGAAAATACAACTGTGTTCCAGCTTATGCTTTACTTATTTGACAGCCGCCGTGGAATTAAGTTCATAGACACAGTTCGCAAAAATTCTTCTCCATATTAATAAGATTTATTTCAATATAATCCAGATTAAATAAATAATTCTTTAAAGTGTTCATAAAGTGTGTTTAATGTAGAAGTGTATTAAATTTATCGTTCTCAGCCTCCTCAATTTGCAAGTCATCGTTTGGCCAAAGTGCATAAGAACAGGTATGTGTGTGCATGCATGTAAAATTATTGTGATTTAACAGGTGCTCAACAATTTTCTATTTTATTTGTTATGTTAGAGAAGAAAAGTATGTAATTTGTTGTTATATACATATATATAAATTAAATACAATAATTAAAACAATGCAAAATAATGATTGGAATGTTCATTCCACATAATTGCATGCTGATATATATACATACATTTTTATATGCAGCAGTGTTGCCACTCCGTGGGTCATAACCCTAATTGGGTGTAACTTTTACTGACATGGGTAGAGCGTGGATAATTTATTTTGGGTGTAGGTCAGGTGTAATTTAAATTTTTTTCTATCGTTTTAAGAACCTAGTCTTCCATTTTTAATTTTTAGTTTTGTTTCTATAATATACTTAAATAAATAAAAGTTTACCTATATCCGTCTTTTTCTGGCATGATTGGAAACTGTTTAAATCAATAATTACATGTCTGAATACAAACAGTTTTTCATTTGTAATTAGTGGTTGCGCTTTACTGGGCACATATGTGCCAGATGTGTACTCGGCATAAGAATTTTTTGAGTTTCTTACTTAAGTTTTGTTGTGTGTCCATAATTTTTTTCAAATTATATAACAATTGATGTTTTAAATATAAATTATAATTATATAAATTGATAGTGTAGATTCAACTTTGCTTATAAACGTATATGATACATATACCGTGTACACAGGATGGCATTTTGTGACATCGCAATAGTGTGTACTAGTGCGAACGTTTGTTATATCCGATATTTTTCGATGTGTGGCATTGCTTTTCATATAAAAACATAATTTGAACGGTGATGCACACGTTTTGCAGAATAATTCGACATTTTGTATTTTATATTGTGTCAATATTTAATACAAATAACTTGTACTACCACGTCCTAAGAGAAGAATATTTTTCTGGCATAGAAAGAACAATTATGCTTGAAAATTGCAGAAATTTTTTATGTTAAACATATCAAGATTTGATTTTAGTAATGAAATTTACATCATTTGAGATATTGTAGATCACAAAAACTCACAGTCCTCTCAAAGAAAGTCACTGTTATCTTTTTTAGAAAGTATTTGCATTTTTTAATAAGGAAAGATAAGAGATACAATTTTGAAATACATATATGAAATTTAGTAGAGAAGGGTATTCAAAATAAAAGATAATCTGGGGATATGAAGATATGTTGGAAATTTTACAAAAGCTAATAACTATAATATTAATTTTGCCATTCTAAAATGCTTTAGTTAAGAGAATATTTAGCAACCTTAACCTTTCAATATTGATTTGACATATAAATTATCGCCGGAAACCATTACATACATATTGTTTACTAGAGAAGACATTCAAAGGAACGACAATGAAAATTTTCAACCTTCACTAGATACATTATTATATATGTGCCCTTAATTATTAAGCTCGTCTAAACATTTTTAGTTCGAAATATAAAAAAAAATCTTTAAAAAACTTCTATAAATATTTCATAAATATTAAACAAGCTTATATTAATCGAGACTAGTACAACTCTAAATTAAATCATGCATAATATAAAAATATTTTTTGGATTTGTTCATATATAATCTGCTACATATCTCAACACAAGAAATATATGACTTATACCACTTTCATAATTAAGGATACATATGTACATATATGCAACCAAATTTGGAATCAGGGGTCTAATCGTGCTTTCGATAACGAGCTTATTGGATCACGTTTTTCCAATTTGAGATTATGGGTCGCTATCTACATTGTTCGATATCGTGCGTCATAATTTAAAATTGAAAAAAGTTATCGAAATACCTTGTTATCGAAAGCGACGATTAGACCCCAAGACTCTTTATTTTTATTATATTTCTTTAAATAAATTTTTCCTATTTTGTGTTGTTTGTTTGTTAATTTATTTTAAATTTTGTATACTATTTTTGTGCATATAAGAAGTGTTTTGAGTTTTTTCTTTTTTGTAAAATTATTTTGTAATAAAAAACGTTAGCTTGTGATCAGGTGTAATTTGAATTGAATCGGGTAATTTTGCTTCATCTGAAGTGTAATTTTGAACTTTGCTGGTGGTAACACTCACAAATTTATGTACACAAATACGTATTAACTTGTTTGAGCGCTTTACTTTCCACATACTTACACACATCCATACACATTTATTTTGTACTCCAAGAGAAGCAAGTGCCAATAATTTGCATTTAGTCAAATTTCATGTAAAATATTAAACAGAATTTGACATATGCTCTTTCAAATCGTATAAAACGTGTTGAATTTGACATTTATTTAATACTGTAAATAATTTGTACAGCCATTTGGTTTTAATAACAAACAAAACAATGCTTTCCCTTTGGAATTAGTGGCTGATCTTAATGCATTTGCCCTTGCGGTGTGGATCTTTGCTAGATGATTTTAAATTTAACTATGATGAGCTTTAGAAAATTATTTCCTAGAGTTGTATATTTCTTTCCTTTTTTGTCCACTTTCCACTACGAGCAAATACAACTGTGTTCCAGCTTATGCTTTAGTTATTTGACAGCCGCCGTGGAATTAAGTTCATAGACACAGTTCTCAAAAATTCTTCTCCATGTTAATAAGATTTATTTCAATATAATCCAGATTAAATAAATAATTCTTTAACGTGTTCATAAAGTGTGTTTAATGTAGAAGTGTATTAAATTCATCGCCCTTAGCCTTCGCTAATTGTAGAAAGATCTTTAATTTGAAAGTCATCGTCTGGCCAAACTGCATAAAAACAGGTACGTGTGTGTGTGCATGAAAAATTATTTAGCCGGGGCCCAACAGGTTGTTATTTATTTCTTATGTTAGAAAATAAAACAACGTACTGTATATACATTTACAGACATGCATATGTATATGTATCAAAATCATTATATTTTTTTAAAAGATTTTTGTTACATATATGTATAACATATTAATTATTAAAAATATATACATATACAATATAATGGTTAATTATATATATAATACATATATGTAAATATGTACATACATTCGTATAATATAGATATGTATGTAAGTGATCAATGTGTGTACATAAATATGAACTTATTTATGTACATATTTTACTTTCCACATACCTACATACATACATATATTTTTATTGTGTACTCTAAGAGAACCAAGTCCTAATTATATTATAAAGAAAGCTTTTCTCTGTGGAAGGAAGCGAAATATATACATTTTGGTTGAGGCATTCAACTGGGAATAATAGCATTTTTAAAATTCCATATAAAATATTAAACAGAGCAAAACAAACAAGTGTTTGGAATTTAGCAGATTCTGTTTCAAATCGTATAAAAGGTGTTGTATTCGACATTTATTTCATGTTGTTTATTTGCACCGCCATTAAGATTTAACAAACTAAACCATTCCTTACATTGGGAAGTAGTGGTGCAATTGTCTTCATGGTGTGGATCTTTGCTAGATGGTTTTAAATTGGCTATGATGAGCTTTACAATATGATTTCCTAGAGTTGTATGTTTCCTTCCCTTTTTGTTTATTAACCACTGCAAAAAAATACAACTTTGGTTCTTCAAAGTTTTTAGTTATTTGACATTTGAATTAATTTCGTAGTTTGCGCGGAAAATCTTCTTCAGTTTATTAAATTTCGTTTAAGTGTAATAAAAATTAAGCAAACAATCAAAGTGCAAATGTATCGCAAATAGCAATAAAATCACAATAGATTTCTATTAATGTAAATGGTTTTCAATGATATTTAATCTCATATCAATAATTAAAATATATATGCATGTACATACATAATACCAATTCGAAAGAAATCATATATGTAAAAATGTTTATACATTTGCACATAACAAGTATATAAGCATGTGCATACATATATACATATGTAGCTAGGTTTATGCAAGAACTGCAACTGATTAATTTTTGTACATGAATATTACATTGTTTGTGTACTTTTCTTTCCACATAACGCCCGTCAAATTGCATGTTAAATATTTAATTGAACAAAATATAGAAAAGTTTGGAGTTTGACAGATGTGCTTCTTCTAATCTTATAAAACCTATTGCATTGCATACTGATGCCATCTTTTTTTTATCCTAGTTATTTGTATCTCCATAATAGTTTAAATAAAAAAAAAATATATATATTACCTACTTAATACAATAGGATGTGTGTCTTTGACAGATGATAATAAATTTTAATATGAGCCTTAGAAAATGATTTCCTAGAGTTGATATTGTTCGCTTCCCATTTTGTCCACTTTACACTCCTAGCAAAAACAAAATTGTTTCAGCAAAGGTTTTAGTAATTTGACAGCCGCCGTGGAATCAAGTTTGTAGTTTGCTAGAAAATTCTTGTTCGTGTTAATAAATTTCATTTAAATGTAAAACAAATTGAAATAAATAATCCTTTAAAGTGTAGATGTAGTGTAGCTTATGTGTTTTAACAAAATACAAGTATAGGGTTCCGTTTACAGTAACTGTAGACAACTTATTTCAATTTTGTAAAACATCTTCTGGCCAAAGTGTATGCATATAAAACCAGTACGTTTTGTGTAGTGTGACTTAGCCGGGGTATAGCAGGAGGCTTTTCGATTTGGTATGCTAGAAAAGTGTGTTAAATATTTATTTAATTTTTTAGTTTTCTATTGAGGTTTTGTAAAACAGTGCTCGTGTAAATATTGAAAATTAAAGAATTTGGGAAGTCTCTATTCTTATAAATATTATTGATCAATTCACAACTTAAAATCTCTTTTTCTTGAAGAAAGTCTTTTAAATTTTTTTTAGAACTGCCGGTTTGTCTTCACACAGACAGTGTGATTGTTTAATTTTGGTATTGCTTTAATGCAGCGAATAAAATAACAAAAGAGAATCCTAACTACGGTGATCGACTCGGTTTCTTAACCGGTTTTTTCACAATACGGTTGACGGTTTTTTCAAAATGTTGGTTTTTCGAATGTCGAATAGTCCGGTTTTTTTTTACAATTTAAAAACCGGCTGAGTCGAATACTTTATGTTTTTAATAATTTAATAATTAGTTTTTACTATGTTAAAATTTAGACCTTTTACTTTATGTTTTTTATATTTTGGAATAAAATTAGTTTTTACTATGTTAAAATTTATTTTCCTAAGTATTTTTTTAGTATAAAAGTTCAAAGCGTTTTTGAAATTTAAGCAAAATTATGTTATGAGGTGCTATGGTGTGCAATGGATGTAAGAATCCATTTGCAAAAACTGTTTTTTTTTTAGTTTTTTTTTAACATTTTGATTCATATTTTATAAAGAGGTCAGCATGACCATATTAGCTTATGAACTAATTTTAGGTTATTTTTTTGGATTTAAATTCAAAATTTTCATTTAGTTCCTAGCTTATTTTTTTTAAAAACTCATAAAAAAGTTATAAGAATGGTAATTTTTTACTGCCTTATTCATAAAAAAATATTTCAGGTTTATTAATCGTCTATTTGATATATTTCTAAAATATTTTTTATGAAGACCGTTAATATTTAAAAATATAAATGTTTTCCATTGAAAAATAGTTTAAACAATACAAAATATAAATTGTTTATTTATAAGAGAAATGGAAAATTTCAAAATAAAGGACATTGATTGCAATTTTGGAGTTAAAATGGCAAATGTAAAACTAATATTACCCTTAAGACTTTTATAGAGCTATCTTTGAGCCCGGAAGGAAGGAAGCGGCAGGAACTTCCTTAAAACAAAACTTTGAAATAGATTTACTGTAAATAGCACTAGTTCACTAAAAAAAGATTTCGAACTTTAGCATAAATGCTGTTACATTTTTGAAAATTGTTTAAGCTTATTTTGGTAAGCTTTTGTTTTGTTTCTTTAAATTATAATATAATGATGAATTAATCATTTAATTAAAAAATTATTTAATATATTTGAGGAGATAGTGAACAAAGCCAGACTAGTCCCGGTAACTGTTTTTTACACGACAAGCAAATTAATAAATTAACTAGTTAGAGAATAGCAAGAAAAAAATCAGTTTTCGTTACTTTTTAGGGTTCCGTACACCAAAGGTGAAAATGAACCCTATTGTTTTCGCTACGCTGTCCGTCTGTCCGTCACACGGTATTTTCTCAGGAACCGTAAGAGCTACGGACCTGAAATTTGGACACAGTATGTATCACCTTGGCTGCTACAACAACAAATACATGAGAATTAAAAATTAAACGGCGTTCCAAAACGAGCATCGAAAAATGTTAAAATCCCATGTAATATACATACAATTGTATATTGAAACTTGAAATTTGTAAAATTAGTGTATTTTTATACAGACTACAACAATTAACACTAAAATTTAAAAAAATTAAAATTAAAGGGTGGTCCATCAGTTAATGCAATTTCGACTACGTAATTTTGACAATTTGCTATATCTTGGAAACCATAAGAGGCAAACACTTGAAATTTTGAAAAACGATAAAACAAAAAAAAAAAAAAGCGAAAATTATAAAATCGCTAAAGCAAAAAAAAAAAAAAAAAAAAAAAAAAAATCGGCAAAAATTAAAAATAACGAAAAAAATCACCAAAATTAAAAAAAAATTTCTAACACCAAAATAAATCGCCAAATTCGAAAAAATCGCCAAAATGAAAAAAACGCCAAAATGACAAAAAAAACGCAAAAAATCGAAAAAAAACGCCACAACGCGAAAATGTCGCCAAAACTAAAAAAGATTTTAAATAAAAAAAAATCGCAAAAAATAAAAAAATTGCCAAAAATAAAAAAAAATTGCCAAAATGAAAAAACGCAAAAAACCGAAAAAATCACCAAAACAAGAAAATAAAGTGTCAAAACTAAAAAAGTAGCCAAAACTTAAAAAAATCGCCAAAAACTTGAAATTTTCAAAAACGGTAATACTAAAAAACCGAAAATTATAAAATCGCCAAACCAAAAAAAAAAAAATTGCCAAAAATTAAAAAAATCGCAAAAAAAAACTTTAACACTAAAATAAATCGCCAAATTCGAAAAAATCGCCAAAATAAAAAAACGCCAAAATGAAAAAAAACGCCAAAATAAAAAAAAAGCCAAAAATTTAAAAAAATCGCCAAAACGCGAAAATGCCGCCAAAACTAAAAAAAAATTAAATAAAAAAAATCGCAAAAATTAAAAAAAATCGCCAAAAATAAAAAAAATCGCCAAAATGAAAAAACGCCAAAAACCGAATAAAATCGCCAAAACAAGAAAATAAAGTGTTAAAACTAAAAAAAGAGCCAAAATTTAAAAAAATCGCCAAAACTAAAAAAACGAAAAAACCGCCAAAACAAAAAAAAAAAAAAAAACGAAAATATCACAAAATCGAAAAAAAATGCTAAAACTATATATCATATAGGATGAAGTTTGTATTAAATTACATATCTAGTGTTCGTACGGAACCCTTCGTGCGCGAGTCAGAGTCGCACTTTACTGAATTTATTTAATGTAAGATAGAACTGGTTATGAATGAAAAAATTTCGCGACTTCATAGATTTGTACTTGGAGAGGCCGAAAAAATTGAAAAAAAATTATTTACTAAGGACGTGTCTGGTTTTGTTCGTCAGCTTATCATTTTTATTTCAAATTATAAAAAAAAATTGTTTGTGCATGTATATATTTAACGTTATTTTAGCAATAAGAAAATATTGCAAGGTGAAAGAAGTTGAAAATAGTTTAACTTTATTTTTTGGCTTAAAATTTAACTTTCTAGCTTAATATTATCTTAAAATCTGGTCACACTGATAGAGGTAGATATCCACCTAGTCCATACATTCATATTTATATTATACATGTGTGTATACAAGTTAATTTTTATGTTTTACCTTTAATTTTTGTATTGTTTTATTGTATTTACATGAACTGCTAACTCTTTTTTCTTATAAAGCAATTTAAAATCAAAACTTTTGTATAATAATTGTCTTACTTAAAAAAAAACCGGTTGATCGGTTTTCCCGGATTTGTAAAAACCGAAACCGGGTTTTTCATAATTTCAAATATTCGAACTATTCGAAAACCGGTTTCTGGAAAAAGTCGAATAATCGATCACCCTAATCGTAACCAATCATATTTCTGTACAAGCAAGTTTGTGCCTCTATTATGTTTTCTTACCACTATCTACCGTTAACTCAGACTTCAAGAAAAACTGCTGTAACATAACTAAGCAAATAAGGTTCGAATCTTAGAAAGTTTAAAAGAGTTGGTGTAAAACTAGGGACATCTTTAGCTGAGATTCATACATGTGACGGTAGAAAAATTTGGTCTGCAGTTGAAAAAAATTAAATATAAATAGGGTTCATGTCTTAAAAATGTTATCTTGTTACGTACATAATTACAAAAGGAGAAAATTTAATGAAGTAAAACAAAATAAAAACTTAATTAAAAGAAGTCGGTTAAAAAGCATACAATAGAGTGGAATAAAATAAAATCAAATGAAATAAAATGAAATAAAATGAAACAAAATAAAACATATATCGATTAAAAAATTAAATAAAATAAATTATATTTAACTAAAATAAATTCAATAAAGTGAAATAAAATATAATTAAGCATAATAAAAATAATGTAGCTAAACAAAGTGAAAAAATATATAAGTGAAATCGAAATATCTATGAATAATTCGATATGAATTTGAATGAGGGAGTGCATAAAATAATAATATATTTAAATTACTAGAGCCAAATGGTGTATATGTTGAAAAGGTATGTATACTTTAACTTTTTTTATCTTTAAAATGTAATAGTAAGCAAATTTTAAGAAACTCATAAGCATAACAAACAGTTGTTTTTAAACTTTTCATTAGTATGATTCTTCATTTTGCAAACATTTTCCATAAGTCATCAGCAATTAAATAAGGATTCAGCTCTAACGTATTTTTTTTTTGTTAAGAACGGAACTTTTTTTTAATAAATCTAGTAATTCTTTCTGACTAGAGGATTTATCTATTTTATATCTTAATAAGTTTCAAAATACATATGAAAGGTTTATTGGATTATTGTAATAGCATCATATGTCACAAAAAACTATTTTGAGAAAATAAACTTTAAAGTTTCATGAAATTATACAGTAGATCCTTAAGAGAACTCCCTTATAACGACTACTATCACATACCCATCGTTGTTCAAAAGAGACAAAGCGGAGGAAATCTCTGTTTTCACAAATTATTGTGATATGATATAGAAATGTAAAAATCAATTTTATTCTTCCACTTTCTTATTCATGGTTTTTAAAACATTTTTTATGGTAAAAATAATAAGACATATGAATTAAATTACTTAATTTTTTGTGCAATAGTCATTATAAATCAAAAAATTAATAAATGACATTCCTCGGGTTTTTCATGATTTATTCGTCGTTACTTCATGAAAGGACTTTTATCCGTTTCATGCAAATGCACGCTTTTCCCTCAGCACTGATAATGAAAAGAGCGAAATATCTTTACGAAAAAATGAATTTGCGTAAAAATGGCATCGATTTGTTAGTGCATATATTTACATATTTTAATGAAAATTCATATTTTTGCATATATTGATCATAAATGCATATTCTTGTCTCATATTTTGGTATAAATGCATGCTTTTCTGTCATATTTTGTCAAAAATTTAAATTTCAAAAATTACACTGATCAAAAAGGTTTTTGCCTCACGGATTCTGTATGCTAATTATTACTTTACTATATACCATTGCAAGACACAAACTAATTTGTTTCTGTCACGCACAGATTTGTTGTGACACCCACTTATGATTTTACCTTATTTTCCGTTAATACTACTGTACGTACGGTTTAATTGCATTAAGTTTTCATCTAAAAAAGTGTAATACTTTGAGTTTAGAATACAAAAGCAAAACGTTGTTATTTTCTCAACATGCAAAGGCAGTGTATCAATCATCATAATTCTTTTTGCTACTTATGAATGTGGTGAGCTAACTTTCAAAAGTCAGCGACGAAATTTAACTGAACTGGTAAAGCAGTGTTATCGTGATTATTTTGTCTTCTCTGTGGATCATCAAGATAAGAAGTGGGCACTTCATAAGTATATGCTGTATGACATGTGAAAAGAATCTAACAGGTTGGGCAAAAAAAAAAATCGATATATGGCTTTTGGAAAACCCATGATTTGGACAGAGCCTGTAGACCACGTATCTGATTGTTACTTTTGCTTAACATGTATAAATGATATAAATATAGCATTAAAACATACAGTTAAATATGCGAATGCACGTTTTGCAACACGACCACTTCCTCATAGTGCTGATTTACCTATACCTGCAGTGCCAAATCCAACAAATGACGCAGCAAATGATGACAACGAAGTTACTTTCATGTAATGCAATTGCAGGTTAAATTCATGATCCAACCTATGAACCTTATAACTAGTAAGGAGCCTCATTTGCTAACTCAAGCTGATCTTAACGATCTGATTCGCGACTTAACCAGTCGGAATTATTAGGATCTAGATTGAAAGAATGGAATTTGTTTCATCCAGATACTAAGGTGTGCCGTTTTCGTAACCGTGACGAAGAACTAAATAAGTAATTTTTTCAAGAAGAAAATTTAATTTATTGCAGTGATATAACTTCGGTTATGAACTTCCTAGATATTGAATTTGAACCACAAGACAAGACTCGTCAAAAATCAGTTTGGAAGCTGTACTCTTGCATAATGGAAATAGATTTTCCTCTGTTCTAGTCGCACATGCTTTCGGTATGAAAGAAACTTACAAAAACATGAAATTGGTTCTAGAGAAAAATCCAGTATAAAATTTTTATTTAAACTATGTGGGGACGTAAAAGTCATTGTTTTACTTCTCGGATTGCAGCTAAGTCTTACAAAGTATTGTTGCTTTTTATGCGAGTGGGATAGTAGAGATCGAAACAATTAAAAAGCATGGAAAAACGATACCAGGGCAAATGGAGTCCTAGAATGTTGGCAGATTATTTTTGGACACTTGCCAGAGAACAAGCTTTAGGTCAAATAGTCCAGAAAATGATAGCTTTTAGTTTTAAAAGACATATTGGGTAGTATGAATAAAAAAGTATTTGCTTTTTACTTAAAAATTTGTTGAGGGTTTTACCCCTCGTTGTCACATGCCAGTAATTACTTGCAAGTAGTGTATATGTATTACTAACGAAAATCAGGAGAAATGTAAAAATTACAACAATTTTTTGAGTGGCTACACACCACAGTGCAAGTTAAAATGTCGTCAACAAGTAAAGTTCTACTTAACAGCGTTACTTCAACTGTTAGTGCAGTGTTGCCAAGAAGTCAATATTGAACTTTAATTGTATTGTTAATATATTTCTTTTATTAAAACATGAAATTTATGTTCAAACTTAGCTCTAAAGTGAATCCATGCCATTTCTCAATATCCTTTTTATATATACAAAAAAACTCTCTACTCGGCAACACCGTTTTTCGTTTTTTCACTTTACTTGCGACAAATGTGAAAATTTACTTGCTTCAAAATTTCATTGCAAGCTGACTCGCAAGTGGAAAAAGTGTTCCTGTACACAGAAAAAAATATCATAGAAATACAACCAACAAAACAAATTGTTAATATTTAATTTAAAAATTAACAATGATCATTGTTGATATAAAAAATTTAAATTTTTGTAGTCAATTAAACTACTCAACAAAATTATTTGTTAAATTATATCATATATGGAATGTGCACATGTAGAAGAAACATGAAATCATGTTTTGTGTGTATTCATCATTTGCGTATTTAATAAAGTGTTGCTCTTAAGCTGAGAGGTAAGTGAGTTAGTTTATTAGTCCTAAGGTTGCCGGTTCAACTCCGCTCAAAGACATTTAGTGTTTTTCGCAGATAAGCAAAAATCGTTTCGAAGATTGTGATTGTATATAAAAAAAGCGTTGTTAATATCACAACTATGATACGGAAATTAAACAATTGACATTGTTAATATAACAATAACTTTAATTGAAATAACTTTGAAATCTAACAAAAATAAATGCTGAAAAAATAAATAAATTTCAACAAACTATTTGTTGACATATTTAATTAAAAATATTTTTCGGACTTTCCTTTAACTTACAACTTCGATAATTGTATTTACAAAAATCGTTGTAGGTTCAAAATCAATTAATTATTTAATTGATATAACAAAAAAATAATATAGAAAAAAATTAATTGCATTTACAAATCATTTTTTTCTGTGTATTAGTAAAAAATGTGAGTGTATTGAGTTTCTTTCACTTGCACTTGCATGTGGCAACGGGGGGTTAAAACAAATTTTTAAGTAAAAAGCAAATAATTTTGTTTATTCATACTACCCATTATCAAGTGTAATTGTATGTAAAGTATCAGTATTTTTTATGAAATATAAAATACCTGTCAGAAAAAAAAACTATGAGTGCCAAATTTTTTCTACCACTGTTTTCCACCTTACGAAGTCAAAATAAAGTAAAAAAAAGACCAAAACCGTTCATTAAAAGTTAATTTTTGTCAATCAGTGTTATTATTGTTGACAAATTATTAATGAAAAACTATTTATTTTGGTTGTATTATTGTAGAACGATTATACGAGCACCCAAACTTACCAAATTAAATATAAAGAGTCATTTTGATGATTTCAAGGGGAAATTGATATTAAAGCCAAAGAAAACAGTTTCTGCTTATAAGTATAAAGTACTAGCTTTCATTGGAAATTTTATTTACTTAAAAGGCAGTGAAAACTTTAAATTTGCTAGTATTAGATTAAGCTAACTTTTTATTCACATGGCACTTTATTTGTAAAGCTATGTACAGACGATTGTCAGATCTTACAATATTGTCAGATCTGGCAATGTGCTGACAATGTACTGGCAATCGAAAATTGGCAGCACAATATTTCTTGTCAGTTCACACGGATGTCAGAAAATCTTAGAATTTATTGCTGGACGGTTGTATGACAATAAATTCATCTGACAAAATCGTCAGTAGAAAAATTGTCAGTTCACACGGTTGTCATATGCACAAATTGTTCGATCTGTTGTTATGCGTTGCCAGACTTAAACCATTTGTTGGAAATTGTTAAATATTTATCGTTTGTGTTTGTGTTAAATGTAAAAAGTGAAAGTATAAATTATTATGGACCATAAATAAACAATTGCAATGATTTTGTCTGCATATATTTTATTATAAACTTTTTCTTTAAAATCAAGCATGTGCAGTGTTGCCCATAGAAAGAATTATCTTACAATGACAATGACGCTAGTCTTGCAATGGACTGACAATGCTTTTTCTGGCAACGTCGTCTGACAAAAATTGCCAGTTCACACGGTTGTAAGAAATTTTTAGCACATTTTACTGGCAATATTGTAAGATCTGACAACCGTCTATGCATAGCTTAATAGTATTTGAAATTTATTGTAAAGCAAATGTGGAGATAAATGAAACAAATACGCATAAAATCGTTGCATAACAGTTGAATAGACAGTTGTTCTCAAGTGTGCAATATTTATAGATATTTTACACTTCATAGTGCACCATGCTTCATTTCACGAACTGAAAATTTCATAAAATATTCTAAATATATCAATGATAAATATGATATTATTTCGATTCCTTATTTTTTAAAGTGTTAAATTAATAAATTATAGAACAGCATCACATGCCAACATCCACGCTAAATAATCTGCGTTTTTCGCTTTTTTCTTTCACACATACACATATTTTCACACTATTAGGAATACATCATTTTATTTGACACTATTATCAATCGGTGTGCAATGGTGAAATTCGCTTCAACTTAAGGCAAATGTTAAGTTAAGTAAATTAATTAACATGTGCATAATTATTAAAGAACAAACGACAATGGCAGGACTGTTGTAAATTTAGAGATGGTAAGATTGAGCTTTCATTACAAAAAAAGCTTTCAGCAAATTGTAATACGATGAATCAAAACAATTCACATATTCCATTTGCAATAAAATGCTAAGTATATAAAGTAGAAATCTACATCCACTGACACCACATACAGCGGACCGAACACAAAGAACGCTGATGATGATAGTGTGTAGTGGCTTTCGAAAACAGTTAGTTGTTACGCTCTACTAGTGTTTGTCAGAATATTTACAATTAATTTTGGTGTTATTTATCACATGTAATTTGGCTTACAAAGCGATACGAACGTTTTAGCCTGATCAAAATCATAAATATTTTAATTTAGTTTTTTCTTTTGAAAGGCGACTTAATCTTATATCTTCTAGTATAAATATACTTGAAGAAAATCGGTCTGTACGTTGAGGTTTTTCAAAATTCTTAAATTTTGTTATTTAAAATTTTCGGGAAAAGTGTTTTGTTTTAATGACTTCAAATGGTCTTTCAAAATTGATATTATTTGTTGATGTATTTATTTAGACTTGAAACAAATTGCCTCAATAAACTGTAGTTATAAGAAATTTATAAATTTTCAATTTTTCTGGGGTTGAGCCTAGCAAGAAGTTTGATTAATGGTCCACAAAGTCACCGTTGACCTACATATATTTATTTTTCATAGTTGGAAGCAATGATGAAATTTTACTAATTCCAAAAAAACGGTGTAAATTCTTCTGTACTTCTAAAAACTGATAAAACGTATTTTAAATCCTTTTAAGAATGTAAACAGAGTGCACAAAAAAGTTTTTTTTTTTTTAAATTAATTTATGGTATCAGTAAGATTCCTTGCCCACTTTAAATTATGTGATTGAATAATTAATCTTTTTAAACCAAACGAATAAAAAAATTTAATTTGAACCGAATTTTGGTAATAAGAATCTTTCAAACCTTTTCTTATCGGAAAGCAAAAAAACAAATGTGCAAAATTTCACAGCAAAAAATTATAATCCATCTTCATTAACAAAATTTAAAAAAAAATTCTTTAAAGGAACAAAAACAATATACCTTAAAAAATGTTTATCAAAATACTTTTTAACTTATCAATAAGTGGTTTTTACGCAGAAATAAATATCTCAATTTGTTTTACTTGTTTAATCTACTTGCAATATCACTAAGAATCAATTTCGTTGACTATAAAAAGCAAAAAAATTTCAAAATTTCTTCATAGTTTGAAAACATGTTGAAGGTTGCGGTAACACTTTTGAGTTTGGCCCTCTTGTCGGAGGCAGCCATAGTTGTACCTTTGCACAAGGTCAAGGAGCTCAAAAGCAAGACTAATGAATTATATAAATTGAAAAGTAAATACAAAGATTTGCTTACGTTTAGAGCCAGAGGTGCTGAAGCTGTCGAAGAAAGTTTGATTAACTACTTAGATTACTCCTACTATGGCAAAATTACTATTGGAACTCCACCTCAAGAGTTCCTCGTATTGTTCGATACTGGCTCTTCCAACTTGTGGGTTCCGGTAGCACCTTGTGCTTCTGAAGATACCGCTTGCAAATCTCACCATGCCTACGACCCCAGTGCTTCATCCACTTACGTCAAAAACGGAGAATCCTTCTCGATTGCCTATGGCAGTGGCAGCTTGTCCGGTTACTTGGTGCAAGATACCGTTACTGTTGAAGGTTTGGCTATTAAAAATCAAGTTTTTGCTGCTGCCACCAATGAACCTGGTAAAACTTTCACCTACTCTCTATTTGATGGTATATTGGGTATGGGCTACCAAAGCATTTCTCAGGATAATGCTGCGCCACCGTTCTATAACATGTATGCCCAAGGATTGGTAGACAGTAACTTATTTTCCTTCTATTTGGCGCGCAAGGGTTCATCTCACGATGGTGGTGTTCTTGTTTTGGGTGGTGTTGATCCCAATCACTATACTGGTGAAATCACTTATGTCCCACTAACATCCGAATCCTATTGGCAATTCAAAATGGACTCAGCCAATTTTAATGGTGTTAATGTCTGCAACAACTGCCAGGCTATTGCCGATACTGGTACCTCTCTCCTGGCTGTCCCTGATTCGCAATACGATAATGTTCAGAATGCTATTGGTGCTACCTTTGACTACGACTATTATGCCTACACCGTGGATTGTTCCACTGTCGATAGCTTGCCTGCTTTAACTTTGAGCATTGGTGGTACCACTTTCACCATTGAGTCCAGCGATTACATTCTGCAATCAAATGGTGTTTGTTCTACTGCATTCCACAATATTGGTACCGATTTCTGGATTTTGGGTGACGTTTTCCTTCGTAAATACTATTCTATCTACGATATGGGCAATAACCGTGTTGGATTTGCTCTTGCCAAGTAAATTTTATGGAACATTTTTTAAAAAAAGATAAAGAATTTGACGACTGTTAATAAAATTTACATTATGAAATTTAATAAAATTTATTGCAAGAAACTTTTTCGTTCGCTAATACCAGCGTGCTAAGGAAGCGATGGACATAAATGAAAATGGTGTAGCATGCATATCTGAAGCATTTTTATTAACTATTGGTTTGTCTAGCTGCTCTACGTCTCCTGTTAACAAATAACAAGTTTTCATGCAAACTAATTCTTTGGAAATTTTTATAATGTAAATCTCTGTGAATGAAATATTTTTTAAGTTCGAAGAAAACGAAAGAAACCTTTATTTCAAAAATTTATGTATTATGTACATATATGACATTATTATTTCTTATTATTAGGGAGAGGATTTTCGCGTTTTATGTACATAAAATATTAAAAAAAAATATTAAAAATATACAATTTAAAATATAAAAAATTTTTTTTTTCAATATTTAATAACATTAAAATCTCAAAAAAAAACATCAGCTTCATTGTTTTCTTAACAAACATTTTGTCAAATCATATGGAATACAATATAAAGTTAAGTCGAACTTTTACTCGTATTTGCGATTACACAGCGATTATAGTCGTAATCCTAATCGCGATTAATCGCACCTTTTAATCGTGATTGTAATGGAACCTATTAATCGCTCGATTACGATTAAAATTATTTTCATTTTTTAAGCAAAGAATTTATGCCAAATTTGCATACAGCTCAAATTCAACTTGTAAGAAATTTAAATTAAAAATTTTAATACAAAATATATATATGTTTAATTTGGGATTATTAGTGCGTTTAAAAAATTTTAAACTTAAATAGTAACAATTCCCATAAAAAAACACTAATTAAGAGCTGTGGAGCTGAAATTTTGAACACAGGTTCGGGTCAATACCCTGTAGGTTTTCGTTTTGTTTTTGACCCAGCAAATGAAGAATGTGTGAAGTAATTTGTAGTTAAAAAAATAATTGAATGCAAAAGACCACGTTTGCCGGGCTCAGGTAGTTTTATTATATTCTTGCAATTTTATTTCAAAAACGTCGTAATATCTCCAAAATTTCATTACGATTGATACAAATATTTTTCATTAGGTTGGCAGATAGGTGCAGCTTGTGTTATAAACAAAAAAGAAAAAAAATACTAAAACAGGGTATAGTTATGTGTCCGCACTTGATGAATTTATATCATGATGAATGAACATCTTCATATAATCAGTCGTTAAGCAGCGTCTCGCGTCATCGTAATTATTTCTTAAGTGCGGTCAGGCTTGTGTGTGTTGTTTGGCCTTCGAGAGTTTTTTGTCTCGCTCGCACTGGTTGTCTGATTGGCCACGGATAACCTTATAGTCTTGCGTTTATCTTGTGGAATTTCGTTGACAACCACGTTGCTACTTCCTATGTGAAGGCATAGGTCTGATATAGTCAATCAAAAAAACATTTTTAAGAATACTGTTAATAACATCATGGTCATATGGTCTTAGTTACCCCGTCCATTTTTGTGCAACCATATTCTGCAAATTTACTTTGTAGAATATTTACCAATATATAAATAAAATAAACAACTTCATATAAAAAACAGTATAAAAAATGTTGTTTTTATATCGACGGCTCATTCAAAAAAATGTTAAGTAAAAAAAGCTAGCTTTGAGATAAATACTTTCAAAGTTTATTGATGATATCTCGGGAATGTTATGAGACAGAAACTTGAGACTTTTTGTGATCATATAAAATTTGCAATATAATTTTTTTTAGTTTATTTGAACTTTTATAAGTTTGTCGTAGATCATAGTTAAGAGTGACTTAGAATTACAAATATATTACCAATTCCTCTAAGGGCTAATAAATCAGTGCAAGTTAATCTCCATTTTTGGTTTAACATGAGATTAAACTAGCAAACCTATAAATCAATACAGTATTTAAACTATCTGTAAACGCATAAAATTGGGCGTTTAAACTACCAATACAGGCCATATGATTTTATTACTTACAGACCATATGTTTTGCATTGAACGAGCTTTCAACTTTTTTCCCAGCCTCCACTTTTTCTTCAGATCTTGCTCGACCTGTTTTCTTACACTCTAGTATTCTTTTATACTATTCTACTTCGCCAATAATAAACATAATTCCTTTCTTGGTACAATTTGGCGAAATATAATTGAAATTTTCTTAACTTTTTTGTCTTTTTGATTGTACAAAGAATTGATAGCCTGCTGCAAAACAGATGTTTTTTGACATTTATTCTAGTGCTGCCACAATATTATTTTTTTAAATACACATAAAGCATGGTTCAGTGATTTGCTCCTGTTTAGTTTAAACTACAAATAAATTTGGGTTTAGTTTAATTAAACCAGCGTTTAAATTTTGACTGATTTATTAGGCCTAAGTAAGGTTCTTTCTCACGTACAATAGTCATCTAATTACATACATATATCATGTTTTACTTTGGAGAAAAATTTTAATTAATTTTTTTTGACTACTTAATTTCAAACTAAATCATGCTAAGTATACTTAAAATTTTTCAAAAGGTAGGTTTTTTAAAATTCACTAATTATGCTAAGTACATTTTTGTTCATAGCTTTTGATAGAATGGTTCAATTACTATCAAAATTTTACAGAATATATGTTAATAAACGATGAATTCAGAAACGCTATTCCCAGCATGACATATTATGTCGACATTTTTTGGCATTTTTTGGAATGGGACCGTCGATATATCAATGAAAAAAATTTTAAAGTTTATAGACTAATGCCCTAATTCTGTTCGAAGATTGTATCGTCTTGTGCATGGACGAAAAAAAAGCCGCAGTTGCGATTCTTTACAACAATTATTATTTATTGTCTATGATAGAAGGTTCGTGCATTTGCTTCATGATTTTTTTTGAAACATTATAGTCGCTATTCACACTATGCCTTTTTAGCCTGCGTTGTATTGATAATTTTCTTTTGAAACCCCTACGAAAAGTCACACACATTTACATTAAGCCTTCTTTTATTCATGCCCTTTTGGCATTTATATACACGGTTAATGCTGAGAATACGAAAGAGGCAAAGAGAAATGTCATAAATCCCCTCGAATTTTCATTTCGTGCCTTTTGTTCTACAGGCAAGCAGAAAAGGCACAGTGTAAATTGCGTCATATCCAACACATATTTTGTCATATATTTTTCAAACTATTGTATAATAGAACATTTACATTATCCCGAAATCTATCACTTACAAGATTTCGAACTAAATCTAACTGCTTTTTACTTGATTTCCCATACAAAAAAAATCTAGTTTGTGAGTAGATTTGTAGGCAATCTACTCAAAATCTAATATTTTTATTTTATTTTTACTACCCTGTACAAAATATTTACATAAAAGATGATTGAATTAGCTAAGGTCTGCTTAAAAAGGTGTGTGAATTGGCTACATTGCAGTTTTTTGGTTGTAGTTTTGGACATTTTTCGGTTAATGGGTTTTGTTTTGGATAAAAAAAATCTTGATAAATGTCAAAAAACATGATGTAAAGGGTATAGATTTTCGTAAAGATTTTAATTAAAATATGCTAGATTTTGTGCAAGTGTAAATGCCCTATAAGACTTTAATTTAATTTTCATGTATTGAAAACATGGTAATAATATTTTTATTTTTCATTATTAAAGACAACAACAAATTTTGAAGAAAATAATTTAGAGAATTCAAACACTAGAACTCAAAAGTATTTTCAAACAAAACCGTCCTATATCTTCTTACTGAACATATACTTAAGTATAATTAGTGTAAACTCAATAAAACTCGAAAATCCCAATAAACCAAAAAAAACCCACTGGGCTGGCTTATTTAAAAAACCCTAACACTGATAGAAAGTGTTTTTAAAAGCTCATTTACTAGTAGCAGCCTTCCAAGAAAAATATTCAGGAATTCGAATTCCCCCACAGCCTATAGTAAATAGATGGAGAGCGTGATTGAAAGCTGTCGAATATTATATTTATATTAACAAAGTTAAAGAAATTTTACAGTAAAAAAAAACGTTAGCACTGAATTGATATTTGTGCACCCAGAGCATTTCTTTCGTGTTGGCATTATAGCCCAATTAGATGGTTTTGATTCTTTAACAGTTCAAGTTGAATTAATTGAAGACGCAGTAAATAAATGTGTTCTCTGAAATGCAGAATAAATGAAGAAATTAAAAATAAATTAGATAAAGTTATATAAAAAAATAATGAACTTAAAAATTCAACAAATTGCATCAATACACATAGAAAAAAAATCAATGTAAAATCACCATACAAAAAGTTTAATTCAAATTCATTCAAATCACATTCATTTTACAAGAAATAATATGTTGTTTAAGTGTGTTGGTGTTTATTTGCTTTGTTCATACTGGTAGGCAGTGTACTATGTAGTCTTGCAGTCGGAGTCAAGTCAAAGTATTTTTTTTTTGTATATTTTTCATTAAAACTTTTCAACTTAAACTTTTCTATTAAATTGTTAAAAGTGTAAAAGTTAAATGATCAACGAAATAATCTTGAATTATGTGTGTATCTAAAGAATATTTAAAGTTGTTGTGGCTACAGGGGTACGCACGTTGACTATCATACGATGAGTTCCGAGTTAAAATCTTGGCCGTGGAAGTCAATTTATATACAAACAAACATGATAATGATGTCTTTGTCAACCACACGTAAGTTAAATAGTTAATAAAATACAATTACCACATAAATTAAATTCATGTTGTTCCAACTTGAAATAACTTTGATTCAGCATGAATAATCATTTTGATTTTAACAGTGAGTAAATGTTAAATCAACATGAAATAAAGCTATTTAAAAAAGAAACACTTTCTTTGAAAATTACAATAAATCATGTTAGATTAACATGAAACACATATGAAGCAAAATCATTGCCGAAAAATATTAGATTAACCTTGTTTACGTAGATTTTAAGGTGACATTTTTCTGTGTGCATTTTATGGTTCAAACAGCTAAACATTTTTCACAATATTCCACAAACGAACTAGCAGCATTTAAATATGCACCAATAACTTTTGCTGACATGGAATGTTAATTTTTACAATAAAAATATTTTTTTTTCAGAAAAAATCCTAAAAAATTTACGTTTGACAATAATGGGCAATAGAAGAGAGTCACAGTATAGCACCACTCTTCCTAACCTAATCTAACTTAACTTTGACAAGTCATAAAAACACTTATTCATTTACGTAAAAAAAAGTTCGACTTACTTTATTTTGTATTCTATATGATTTGACAAAATGTTTGTTAAGAAAGCAATAAAGTTGATTTTTTTTTAAGTTTTTAATATTATTAAATGTTGAATAAATAGTTAATAAATGCATATTTTATTAGTTTTTAATACATTTTTTTTTAATTTTTAATGTAAAATCCTCTGCCTAATAATAACAAATAACAACAGGTTTGTTCATTTACTAAAAATTATTACGAATTTGTAATAATTGTTATTAGAAAGTGTTCATTAACTCAAAAGGTTTGCAAAATACTTCCTACTTGGAAGAATTATCCAACCACCTGTTGTGTATTTTGTTGTCAAATTAATTATTTGAAAAAGGATAACTGAAAAATGTGCATTTCTTTATTTAAAAAATATGTATACGTATGAAAAAAGAAAGCATATTTTCTTAATTTATTGTTTTTTTTTTCATCAAGCAACATAAATAAATTTTATTGTCAAAGAATTTTGTTAGCTTCTCATATCTCATCAGAGATGTAAAGTCGCATTTTGGTATTTTTTAATGGAATAAAATTCAAAATATATGAAAAATGCATAAAAATATTAAATAATACATTAAACTCTGTAAAGTATTTCATATTAAATGTCAATTAAAATAAAATATATAATTGAAAACATTATCAAACAAAATACATCAATTGTATCATGATTTCCATCTATGGTTCTGATATGAATAAAATTTCCTTGGAAGGTTTTACAAGTAAAGTGTTCATTTACTTTTTCGCATCTGGGAGAGTAATTTTGTAATTTTCTTCTTTACATAGCGTCTATACCATGGTACAATTATACTAGGTACATGCACGACTACAACAATATTACAACACCAAAAAACACATTCATTTTGTTGGTATAAACAAACGAATAATTGTCAGAAACAGATGCCTTTTGTTTTTAAAAATAACAATTACAGGGTAACTAAAGTACAATTGCAGACGCGGCATTCATGAATGATTATAGTCATTCAGTGTTGCCAATAGGTGTGTAATTACACAGAGTGTGCAATTACTCTCATTTGTAGGCCATGTAGTTACATTCATGTATAATCTGTGTGTAATTCTACTTTGGCTTGTATTTTTATTTATTTTTGTTTTAATTTTAACCTACACAAAAGATGTGTAGTGTAATTTTCTTCAATATATAATTGGAAACACAGCCATGTGTAATTTCATTGGCAACACTGTAATCATTTTATGCACACACATACACTAACATTTTTGCAGCTTGTAAACAAAGTTTGACAACTGTAGGTATTGTATACATTAACAGGCTGGGCTTGTGCATGTACCTGTTATAATTGTATCATGGTCTATACCTTATATAGGGTGTTTTTTAGAGGTATAGAACTTCGAATTGAAATAAAACACAAGAAAATCGTTTTAATGTCCATCAATTTGGCTTTATTGGAAGGATAATTTTATGCCATTAATGTTTGAATATGATTTCGTGCATGTGGCCGCCGCGGCTGGCTCGAATAAAGCCAATTCTACAGGTCCAATTTTCAACCACTTTTTCGAGCATATGGGGCCGTATGTTGGCAATAACGCCACGAATGTTGGCTTCCAAGTCCCCTAACGTTTCTGGTTTGTTGGCGTAGACGAGCGACTTCACATATACCCAAAGAAAATAATCCAATGGTGTCAAATCACACGATCTTCGTGGCCAATTGACAGGTCCATTCCGAATAACCGAATTAATTGCTCTGATGGACGATTATGTCGACCATAAAATGGACGGAGCTTGCGGTAAACTTAGCGAACTGAACCATTATTTTCGAAATAAATTTGCACGATTTGCAAGCGTTGTTCTTTTGTCAACCTGTTCATGATGAAATGGCAAACCAAACTAAATATTAATCACTTGACAGCTGACAAAATGGCCGCCAGTTAAAAAAGTGATGCCAACTTAAAGTTATATACCTCAATAAAAAACACCCTTTATTAAATCTGATATAATATGAGAGAGAACGTCGGCAGAATGAGAAGAAAAATATATTTACATATATTAATATTAATCAGGGCTGGCAGATGTGGCGATTTCTCGCCAAACGTGGCGATTTTTCAACTTGTTTGGCGTCTAAATGTTTGGTTTGGCGAGATGGCGATTTTTCTGGCGATAAATAAATTTGCTGGCGATTTTGTGGCTATTTTTTAACAAAATTTAAATTAAAAATTTTTGTAATTCAGGGAAATTAGTTTGTTGAAGGAGTACATAGTCTAAAATAAATAAATCCTACCAAAACTCGTCTGCACGAAATTAATGGCGTTTTCTTTTCTGAAAAAATTGCAACATTTTTTTACTTTTTATTAAAAAAAATACAATTTAGCGTTCGTTGAAAGAAAAAATTTAAGCTCGCAAGGATTGATACAATAATTTCTAATAAAATGTATATTTCAGAAAATCATTTTATTGCGAATTTTCATTAAAAAGTGTAACAAGTGTAACATTTTTTTCCAAAAAAGAAAATGCCATAAAACAACTTTATTTTGATGATTTTTCTTATATTAATTATTTTAATTAATTAATTTTAAATTTGGATGAGAAAACTTTACAAGGAACAATTTTCGGCGACTTTATTTCTACTTTTGGCGATTTTCTGCTATATTTCCATATGATTATTTTATAAAAAAATTGTATTAAAAATAGTGTTATATAAAATCAAATTTATTATCAAATATTTATTTAAAAAAAAAAAACAACATAAAATTGATTTTGGCGACTTTTGGCGATTTTTAAAATCAATTTGGCGAAATAGGTAAGAAATAATCTGACAATAATGATATTAATATCTATGTAGGGCAAAACGTACACTTGTAAATATCATAATATTACATAATTATCAGGCAGCCGTGCAGTGAACATCTTTGTTTATTTGAATAGTAATGTGTATTTCATAAAAATTTTGCGATTTCCTTAATACATCGTTTATAATTAAAGCATTTCATCACTTTTTTTTTTATCAAAAAATATTCATTTTCATTTAAATTCACAAAATTCTCTTCTTGTATCTATGTATGTGTGCGTTTTTTGACACTTGATATCATAATATTGTTTTCTAAGTATACATATATTACGAAAACAATATTATAATATCTGATATAATATTAATATAATACTAATATTCCAGTCCACACGTAATATAATTCGCTCTGCTATGAAATTTGACATTTGCTGATAGAAATATATTTGATTTATATAAGGTATAGACGCTATGTTACTCTCTCGTTGCTAGTTTCTGCTGGGAAAGTAAATAAACAGAGCTAATATAAATTTTTTCAAATAAAGTTTTCTTTCGCTTTTTTTCGAATTTAAAAAATATTTCATTCACAGAGATTGCACTTACATTATCTATCTATATAATTAATAGGCGAACATGTTTTTTGTAATCCCTTTTACGCTGGTACCACTGCACCGATTTTAAAAAGATTTATATGGTTTTAAAGGATTTTTTGTACAGATGTGCAGAATCTATATTTTATTGAAATCGGTTTAGTATTTTGGGAGCTATAAGAGTTTAAAGTTGCTACTACTACATGCACACATATTACACACGCATTTATTAGCTTACAAGTAAAAAAAGAAACAAAACATGAATGTGTGTGTGTAGTATTTCTCTTGATATAACAATTGTTTTTCTCTTATTTGTTGTTGTATGAAAGCCATAATACTTAAAGGAAGAGAGTTGAATAAATTGAATTAGCTTGGTTGAAGGGATTTTGTTTATTGGCTGTGTTTTAATAAATCTTTTATGAAGTTTAGATACATTTTCTTTGAATGTTAATAAAATTATTTACATTTTGTTTCTACAATACGGACGAGTGTGTCGTCCGTTTGGTATATCTAGTAAAAATTAAAAAAAAAATCGTTGCATGAGAATTTATTATTCGTTAACAGGAGACGTAGAGCAGCAAGGCAAACCAATAGTTAATAAAAATGCTTCGCTTCCTTAGCACGCTGGTATTGGCGAACGAAAAAGTTTCTTGCAACAAATTTTATTAAATTTCATAATGTAAATTTTAAAATACATAAAAATATATTTTACAGTTATCAAATTCCTTATCTTTTTTCAAACATGTCCCATAAAATTTACTTGGCAAGAGCGAAACCAACACGGTTGTTGCCCATATCGTAAATAGAATAGTATTTACCGAGGAAAACGTCACCCAAAATCCAGAAATCGGTACCAATATTCTGGAATGCAGTAGAACAAACACCATTTGATTGCAGAATGTAATCGCTGGACTCAATGGTAAACGTGGTACCACCAATGCTCAAAGTTAAAGCAGGCAAGCTATCGATAGTGTGGCAATCCACAGTGTAGGCATAATAGTCGTAGTCAAAGTTAGCACCAATAGCGTTCTGAACATTTTCGTATTGCGACTCAGGGACAGCCAGGAGAGAGGTGTCAGTATGTATTGGCAATAGCCTGGCAATTGTCACATACCTTGATACCATTCAAACTAGCTGAATCCATTTTGAATTGCCAATAGGATTCGGATGTTAGTGGGACATAAGTGATTTCACCAGTATAGTGATTGGGATCAACACCACCCAAGCAGGGTTGCCGTTGAAAATTTCGAAAAAGTGTCATAAAAAGGTATTTAAGAAAAAAAGGGTCAAAAAAGAGTATTTTATAGTAAAATAGGGTCAAGTTTTTTGTGAACAACTACATTTATTTCAATTAAAAAAAAAACAAAAGAAACGCGAATTTTAAGAATTAATTAAACACATTAGACTAAAATATAATTAACTAACACACTTTAAATGCAAATCAATTTTAACCCCATAACCGGCCAGACCGTAAAAATGTCGGATGAAGCTACTTATCTTAAAAGTGGATATAGTCAAAATAATCGTAAGTTTTAATGTACAGATGAAAAAACGTAAGGAACGAACTCCAGGTAAAGAATAGTGAGGACCGGCTGTAGATGGTCTTGCCGGTTTGCAAAAATTTTATTTATAAAATGTTTTATTAGGTTTGAAGATGAAAGTAAGTTAAAATACATATTTTTTAATTGAGATACTCCCAGAAATAATTTGCATTTGGAATCAGGGATTTGGGTATTAGATTTTTTAAATATTTTCACCATTTATTGGCTTTTGTATCGACCAAAACAGTAAAATGATCGACACCATCGAACCGAATATCGCTAACTGGACGAACAGTACTTTTTCCAATACCTGATATGCTAGACTGTGCTTCGACCAATTTTTGAACACATGAATGCCCTACCGCATACATTTTTTTAAAATGATACAAAGGGATTAATTAAAAAAAGGGTCATAAAAAGTGTCATTGGCACGAAAAAGGGTCAAAAGTGATACTTTAGTGTCACAACGGCAACGCTGCACAGAAGACAAGTACACCACCATCATTAGATGTACCTTTACGCGCTAAATAGAAGGAGAATAAGCTATTTTCAACCAATCCTTGGGCATACATGTTATAGAATGGTGGTACAACATGGTCATTAGCAATCTTTTTGTATGCCATACCCAAAATACTATCGAAGGGAGCATAAGTGAATGTGTTGCCACACAGAGAAAACAGTGCCTAATAATTACCTCATAAAATAGAACAAAATTAATAAGAAATCTCTATGTTTTTTTTTCAATAAGGAAATCTTATTAATTTCATAGAGAAAACCTTTTTGAAAAAATCAAGAAGAAATCTTGTAGTTTTTATGAGGTTATCTTATTGATTTTTTTAATAAGGTTTTCTTCTTGATTTTATGAGGCGACCTCATTAAATAAAAAAAAATTATGTATTTCTTTATTCTTTGTGGTTTGCTTATATATTTTCATTTAAATTCTATACCATATACTTTGAAAGTAGACAAGTATTGCACCAGAAAACTTCTGACTGATAGACAAACACTCTAACCAATATGCTAACAAGCAGTCTGAATAACCATTGAAATAATTTTGCAAACATGCTTATACAAAAACGAAAAAGATCATAAAAAAAATTTTCTGTGTCTATTTATAGATATGAAATAACAAGACACCTCATAAAATCAAGAAGATTTCCTTATTAAAAAAATCTATAAGATGCTTTACACATAATCATATAGGAACCTAATAAAATCAAGAAGAAAGCCTTATTGAAAAAATCAATAAGATAGCCTAATAAAATCAAGAAGAAAACCTTTTTAAAAAAATCAATAAGGTAACCTAATAAAATCAATAAGAAATCCATATAGATTACAATTTATAAGAAAACCTAATAGAATCAAGAAGTTTTTCTCTATGGATTGTTTTTTTGGTGCCAAAAATAACGGAAATTGAGTAAAAAAGTTGGGAATAATAAGATTTCTTCTTGATTTTATGTGGTTTTCTTCTTGATAAAATTAATAAGATTTACCACATAAAAACAATAAGGAATCTCTATGAAAAAATCTTCGCTTCTTTCTGCTGGGATACCCCTTAGCATAAAAACGTTTCATAGAGAAAATCTTATTGATTCTATGAGGCAGTTTTTTCTCTGTGCTGGCTCATTAGTGGCAGCACCGAAAACCTGATTTTTTATGGACAAACCTTCAATAGTAACGGTATCTTGAACCAAGTAGCCGGATGCGCACCCAGTACAGTAACAAATTGCAAAGGATTCGCCATTTTCAACGTAGCTGCATGATGCTCTGCGATCGTAAGTCTTGTGAGTCTGGCAAGCAATATGTCCAGAAGCGCAAGGAGCCACTTGCACCCACGAGTTGGAAGAGCCGGTATCGAACAAAGCCGTAAACTCTTGAGGTGGATTTCCAATAGTAATTTTGCCATAGTAGGAGTCATCTAAGTAGTTAATCAAACTTTCTTCAGCACCATTTCTGTGCAGTACATTAATTCTATCACTGTATTTGCTCCTTATTTTGTATAATTCGTTAGCCTTGCTTTTAGGTTCCTGGGCCTTGTTCAAAGGTACAATTATGGCTGCTTCTGTTAAGAGTGCCAAGCTTAAAAGTGTTGCCAAAATCGTGAACATGTTGAGCAAAACTATACGCAATTAAGAGCATTTGGTTGCCTTTTATAGTAATAGGCCACATTATGGTTTCTTAGCCAATAGAAATCGTGCAGCACTTATTTTGTCAATAGATAATTAATGTAATCGGAAACAGACATAGTTATATTGTAGGCTAATACAAGTGATATGTGTGTTTTTTCTGTAGATATCTCATATAGATTTAAAAAACCACTTCATATCTCAAACAAAACACCTAAGAATGTTTTAAAATCATATAATTTTAAATTTATTTACTAGTAAATATGTACACTCAAAATATTCCATGCTTAAAAATACGAAACATTTTTTCGTAATTTAATTTTTGTAAAATAAACGAAAATTTTGTACATTTTATGAAAATATTTGTAGCTTGTGCAGGAAAACAGATTTCGTAATTTTACCAATTTCGATAAGTTACAAAAATTATTTCGTACAATTATTTTTTTATATAGTACCACATTTTTTGTTTATTTTATTGAACTTAAGAGAAAATAAAAAATATTTTATAAAATTAGAAATTTCGTACAATAAACAAATTTTGTTTTGTTATCATTTTCTTTGTAGTACAAAATTATTCTTGAATCTATACAAGTTTCGTGAATTTTACAAAAACAATTTTTCAAATATGAGAATAAAAACTGTTGTTTTGTTTTATTTTGTAATATTTTCCCAATTTTTTTTCCTGTCATTGTACTATATATTGTACAAAAAATTATGAAATAAATTTCAGTTAAAATAAAAAATTATTATAATTATTGTTTTTTATGCTGAGAAAGCAACTGGGACGAACGGCAAATCTCCTCCAGGCACACCAACGAATAATACGTAACAGATCTTACAATTGGCAATTGAATATTTGGTTATTGTTTGTGCAAACAGAGAGAACGTTGTTTTTTCGTCGTTCGTCGGCGTAAGAAATAAAAATAAATCTATCGCAGAATTCATCGCGCTCGACGAATTTCGTTCTACAGCGGTGTGGTGTTAATTTTCATATAAACAAATGTGTGTTATTGAAAGTTCGCAACGAAAAATTCGTTGTTCCTTCCAATTGTTTTGCCAGTTTGATTCGTGCGTTTCAGTGCAAAATATGTATGTATGCACGCAAAGAAAAAATATGGTTGCGGTAACCATAATCAAACAGCAACATACTATGATTGAATTATATGGTTGCAGTCAAATCATATTATTGTTAATAGAAAAAAACTTTAACAATATTATTATATGAGTTAATTATAATACTATCTGAGTTAATTATATTATAATCTTAGTATTGTAAATATGACAACACTATTGTTAGATGTGACTAAAATATAATTGAGACTCACCATACCATATTCTAATATTATATTAATATTGTTAAATACGACCACAGTATTATTTAATATAATATGTAATACTATTTTATTTTTTTAATCATATATTTATTGTAGAAACAGCTGTGCGTTAAATTCGAAATAAAAATAAATTAATATTGGTGAAATAAATTGTATATATAGAAATGTATACTTACACGAAATACAACCATGTCTGTATAAAAAGATACACAAATGTTTATATATTTTTATTGATCTACCCTTTTGTTTATACTTTATTTATTTATTCATTTATTTAACACTACCGATAGCTTACAAGCGAAATGCTGAACTGACAGATGTTTCTGAAAAAGATTTTTAACTTAACTTAACATAGTATGGTTTTGGAAAACATGATATTGTTATTTACATCATATTATTTTTAAATAATAATACAAATTATGTTGTAGTCATAAATTCTCAACAAAACTATATTGTTAAACTATAACCATATCAAACTTTTTTATGGATGTGATAATGTAATTATTAAATTCAAACATTACTCTGTTTATCGTAACGAAATAAATGTTTAAAATAACAATAACTAGTTTTCGACGACCACACATTTGTTTCAGAAAACATAATATTGTTTTCGCAATCACTCTACAACCATATCTTTTCTTTGCGTGTGTACAAGTATGTGTATGTGATGTATGATGCTGTAACAATTCCCATTAAATTATCTTTTTCTTCTTATTGTTACAACATTCAATTCCAATATGTAATTTTTTGCAGATTTTTATGTTTTAAAGATTTCAGTTTTACACAAAATTTTGTATATAATACAAAATTGCTTTTCATAATTCATGAATTTATTTTGTAATATAAACACTGTGTTTCGTAAATTTACAAAAAAAAATTGTAAAAATACAAAATTTTGTTATTTACAGACAAAAAGTATTTCGTAAAATAAGCAAATATCATTTGTACCATGTACGAAGGATTTCGTACCGTAAAAACAACGAATATTTTCGTAAAATAAACCACATTTTTCGTTTGTTTTACCTATGAAATATTTTGAGTGTACGAAGAATGTATGTACAAATATTTTCTTCAAAAGTTTTTTTTGTTGTTTGTTATTTATTGCGATAAAATCTTGTTTATAAATACATAAGTATATACAAAAAATTGATAATACAGCCGTTTATATATGTACATATGTATGTATGTATGTATGTATGTATTTAGTGTGATTGTAGTGATTTTTTCGGCTATTTCAATTCCCGGTTTTTTTTAGCATATAAATTTGACAAATCGACTTGATTTTTTTTCGAGTGCAGGGAGTCCGTTGGAATTATTTCTTTATAGACGCAAATTGCTTCATTCGACTTAGCATTTTTTCTATGCCAACGGTTGCGGGAGTTCGCCACAGTTTTAGGATGTCCTCGAGAAGAGACATTTTACATCTGACATTTCATGTGTGACATGTGCCCAGAAAAAGCGTAACCACTAATTACTAATGAAAAAGTGGTTGATTCAGACACGTATTTATTAATTTTCATATATAACTAATAGACAATTTTATAGAAGCCAACATGATTGGAAACTATGTAAATCAATGAATGCATATCTGAATCAAACAGTTTTTCATTGGTACACTCTAAAACATTAGCTCAAATTTAGGATCATATTTTGTCTAAATTGTTGTTGAAATATTCTTATTGTCTAAATTTATATCGAGTGTGTAGTTATTTGTATCAAAAAAACAATATTTGTCTCATTTTATACAAAAATATAAATCTGCTTTTAGATGTGTTTATTTTTAAACAAAGTGTGCTTAAAAAACAGCTAGATATGCCTAAATAACGTCGACTTAATATTCACTGACCCGGCCGATAAAGCTAACCTATTAGCTGAAATATTTGCAAGTAATTCCAACTTGCCGGAAAGCAATCAGCCTCTGCCTATACTAGAGAGAGTATCCACTACTATGCCTAAGATATTCTTTCGAGCTCGGGCAGTAAAAAGGGTTTTGTCGGAACTCAACATAAACAAATCTCCTGGGCCGGATGGCATTCCAGCACTGGTCTTGAAACAGTGCTCTTCGACGCTAGCACGTCCATTAGCTAATCTCTTCAGCACGTTGTACCATGTTGGTGAGTTCCCAGTGTGTTGGAAGATTGCTAACGTTACGCCAATCCCTAAAAAAGGAGAAGCTACTAACCCTGAAAATTATCGCCCAATCGCAATATGCTCTGCACTTTCCAAAGTGATGGGAAGTATGGTAAATTTCCATCTTGTAAGGTATTTGGAGTCCAACAGCTTACTCAACGACCGGCAGTATGGATTTCGTAGAGGACGCTCTACGGGAGACCTACTAGCCCTCCTCTCGGAGAAATGGTGTAATTCAGTCCACCATTTTGGCGAAAGTAAGGTGGTGGCTCTAGATATCTCCAAGGCGTTTGATAGAGTGTGGCATGGTGCACTTTTGTCAAAATGTATTTGCCATTGGTGTCGGTGATAATTTCTCTCGTTTCTTATCGAGTTTCCTCAGGGATCGCACTATAAGAGTTGTTATAGATGGGATCTCATCAAATGAGTTCAAGTTAAATTCAGGGGTACCGCAAGGTTCCGTTCTTTCGCCAACTCTATTCCTTATCTTCATAAACGACCTTCTATGTAAAACTTTCAACCCTACCTACTCTTTCGCGGACGACAGCAGCATTTGCCATTCTTTCTCATTCAGCAATAGACCTAGTCTGCCGCAGGTTGAGGCCATGCGTCAAGTAATGAATGAGACTTTAAACTATGATTTAGAAAAAATTTCTGAATGGGGCCATGTGAACAGGGTCGACTTTAACGCCCGTAAGACGCAATGTTGCATGGTTACACACAGACGTATGACCGAAAATGCTGTTGCCTCTGTAACTATGGGGGGTATAAATATTAAGGAATCAGATGCTCTTGATGTTCTTGGCATGAAAATACAGTGTGATGTTTGTTGGACTGAACACATTTTTCAAATTGCAAAAGAAGCATTCAAGTGCCTCGGCTTTTTGAAACGGTGCAAACAATATTTCACCCCATCTGACCTCCTTACTATTTATACCACCTATATCCGTCCGAAAATGGAATACAACTCTCATGTATGGGCCGGCGCTTCAAAGTCTATTTTTGGGGCTGCTCGACCGCGTACAGGAGAGGGCGAAAAAGCTCATCGGTGACAGTAGGGTATCCAACTCTATTGATTCATTGGAGCATCGACGCAATGTGGGGTGCATTTCATTGTTCTATCGTTACTACAACGGAATGTGTTCTAATGAAATTAGGGAACTTGTTCCTGAAACCCGCACATATGTACGTACAACACGTGCCTCATTTAGAGCACATCCTTTTGTGGTCGATTGGCCAATGCATCGCACTACGCATTACAGAGAAAATTCCTTTTTTAGCCGCACTGTTCGTATGTGGAATCAACTACCTGCGGAGGTCTTTCCTGTCACTACCAGCGTGGGAAGATTTAAATCAAATGTACACAGACACTACTCCCTCTATCCTCCTTCCCTATAACCTAGTTTCCTAGTTCTAGCACAATGCACTGCATGAGTAGGGGTTATCCACTGAGTGCTGGTCCTATTAAAAAAAAAAAATGTTGAAAACTAAACATATGTGCGTAAAGCAGCAGAAATATGTTTAACAAGAAGAAAGAAGAAAGAAGAAGCTCAAAAGTACACATGTTCTAACGGAAGCACGCCATATATAAAATTAATTAAAATTAAAATAAAGCTATTTCTAAATAATAATTGTGTGTTCTATATAAATAGTGATAAGTTAATATTGTAAATAATGAGTAAAAAAATTATTAAATTAAAGCTTTGAGTTAAGACAGTATTGTTAAACAAGTGCGATATGTATACATACTCATGTAAGAAACAAAATTACTCAAATTTTAGAAATTTATTTTTAATTTTAATTCGAATTCTGAAAATTATATGTAAAATTTAAAGCAAAACGTGAATTTTTTATGTTAATTCAGTAAACCTTTTATGAATAAATTTAATTAAACACATGTATTAAATGCATATTTGAAAATTACACATAAGGGTCAAACTAAACACAAATTGCGTAAAATTGTTGAACATATTTTGTTCAAAATTAAACATATAGTGCTCAAAAATCAACAAAACGTTGAAAAAATATAGCTGTGTAATTTTAGGTCGAAAGTAGTCTGTAAAGTGTTGCCTACTATTATCGACGTAATTTTCAACAAAAGTGTTTTAGAGTGTAATTAGTGGTTACCCTTTTTTTTTGGTACATAACACACAGATGTAAGCCTGGCCTTAGTTTTAACTTCCATTTCACTCACAAATTTTGTGTATTGTACTTAATGTGCAATTATTTTTCGATTCGATTTTAGTATAGTTTGGAAGGACCAGAATAAAAAAATAATTATCTCGAAGACAATATTTTGAAGAATATTAAAAAAAAAAAGCAATGAAGATCTGCCACATATGCTACAAAATTTTTTCGAATGATGATGAGTCTTTTGAAACAATATAAAAATCCCCAGACAAAAAGTTGTTCACAAGGGTTGCCTGAACCAACTGTTGAGGTAAATTGATGGAAACATTTGCTCTACGGTTGCAAAACAAGTTTTGTATTACGGCAGCATTGTTGCCATTTTGGCATTTTCACTGCCAGATCTGGCATTTTCATTATGTGAAAAGCATTCAACTTTTAAAAAATTCTGCCAGATGCTTTTTGGCAGAATTTGCTTAAAATAATAATTGTTAATGTTAATTGTTAAAATAATAAATGTTAATTTGCTAGTTAATTTTAATTATTATTCGAACTCCATTTGTTTCTATATTTTTGATTTGAACGGGCTAAAGTTCGTATCGCTTTTTTAAGCCAAATTACATGTGATAATTATTAATGAACAAATAACACCAAAGTCTGTTGTAAATATTCTGACTAACAACACATAGTTGAACGGAACAGCCAGCCGTTTTCGAAAGCCACTAAACCTTCATCATCAGCGTTCTTTTGTGTTTGGTCCACTGTGTGTGGTGTCAGTTGATGTAGATTTCTGCTTTATATACTTAGCATTTTATTGCAAATGGAATATGTGAATTGTTTTGATTCATCGTATTTCAATTTGCTGAAAGCTTTTTTGTATTGCAAGCTCAATTTTACCATCACTATATTTACAACAGTCTTACCATTGTCGTTTTTTGTTCTTTTTACTAATTATACACATGTTACTTAATTTGCTTATTTTTTGTTCTACTTAAGACAAACTTTTTTGGTTTGTTACTATTAAGTATATTTTTATTTAATTTTTGCCACAGGCCCATGGCTATTAATTTTTTAGTTAATTTTAATTATTATTCGAACTCCATTTGTTTCTATATTTTTGATTTGAACGGGCTAAAGTTCGTATCGCTTTTTTAATTAATTTGTTATATTTTTTTCAATGTACAGAATATTTCTATTAATAAATGTAAATTTTTTTATAATTATGTGTTTCCTTCGTAATGTAGATACAACGAATACCTATATATGTATTATATGCTATGTATTGTATACATATGTATATGGAGCCCTATTTTCAATTATCCGTAAGCGACAAAAATTAAAGTTTTCAGGTTTTTATAGTATCCAAATATATTTTACCATACATGAATTATCGCCTAAGATAAAATTGTACAGCCTGTATTTTAAAAAATATCAAACAATTCGACATTTTGATAATTCTAAACTATGGGTAGGCCATAGTTTTAATTTCAATTAGAAAAGTCTATTTTTTACAACATCTTGCTTACAATTAAACCGAAAATAAGTCTCGATATACAGACATACATACATATATTATGTGTATGTATATACCCTGGAGGAAATGTCGATGGTAAAATGTAATGAGACGCTTTTGACTTTGTCACCAGTAGTACTCTCTAATTATTCCCCATGAAATACTTTGTGCTATAGACATTTAGCATGCGTTTGTCATTGAAAATCTACTAGTAACACTAAAACAGTTGACTAGGTACTGACTACGTAGTTCTTATGGCATCATGGAGACATACCAACCAGACTTTACTGGTACATTTCTATACTTTACGTACATGCAAATTTGTGTATATTAACAAGTTTTTGAAAAATTCACCACATATGTTTTCTCTCTTACCTTTATACAGTCGGAAAATACATAAATATTCATATCTATGGATAATATCAAACACATACATATGTATGTACAGGGTGGGCCAAAAGAAACCAAGGGGTGTAAAAGTTTAATAACTTTTTTGTTTATTAATTTTTTTTTATATTTTCAGATTATATAGACAACACTCGGAGAATTTATAATGGAGAGGTTCACAACTGAACAGAGAACCAGAACAATAGAATTTTATTATTTAAACCAGAGATCAATTATTTTAACGCAAAGAGCATATCGTCGACATTTTAACGTCAGAATTTCGCCCTCTGAAGCGATGATTCGTTGCTTAGTTAATCGTCTTCACCAACATGGCAGCGTAAGAGATTTTCCTCGAACCGGTAGACCACGTTTAAGTCGCACTGCGGAAAATATTGAACGAGTACAGCAAAGTGTTAACGAAGCACCAGAAACATCTGACAGAAGGCGTTCTGCTCAGCTAGAAATGTCTCGTACGTCACTACGGCGCATTTTAAAAAAAAGATTTACAGTTATACCCATATAAGGTGCAATTGGTCCAAGAATTAAAACCCGCAGATCATCGGCAACGTCTAAATTTTGCAGTTAAATTTCAAGAGTTGGCCAGAAATGAAATCAACTTTATTGAAAATTTGATTATGAGTGATGAAGCTCATTTTCATTTGAATGGCTTTGTTAATAAGCAGAACTGTAGGTTCTGGGGTTCTCAAAATCCAAGAGCCATTCATCAACGCCAATTGCACCCCATCAGGTGTACAGTATGGTGTGGGATCACATCTGAAAATGTCATTGGGCCCTACTTCTTCGAGAATGAAGATGGAAGTGCTGTAACCGTAAATGGAGAGCGGTATCGGTTTATGATAGAAAATTTTTTACGTCCTGCTCTTGAAAACAGACCTGGTATGTGGTTTCAGCAGGACGGAGCCACTGCCCATACTGCCCGAGACACAATGGCACTTTTAAGTAAAATTTTTGGAGAGCGAATAATTTCTCGAAATTCGGAAATTATTTGGCCAGCGCGATCGCCAGATTTGACAGCACCCGACTATTTTCTTTGGGGTTTTTTGAAGGAGCGAGTGTATGTGAACAAGCCAGAGACAATCCTTGAACTCAAGGCAAACATTGTTGCAGAAATTCGAACGCTACAGCCACAAGTTTTGAAAGATGTTATGGAACATGCTCTAAAAAGAGCCCATCAGTGCGAAGCTGAAAACGGTGGTCATTTAAGAGACATCATTTTTCATACTTAGTGTAAAAAAATTTCCATTTTGTATATTATATAATCTGAAAGAAAAAATAAAAAAAGTTAATAAACAAAAAAGTTATTAAACTTTTACACCCCTTGGTTTCTTTTGGCCCACCCTGTATGTACACAGAGGAAACAGATTAGTTGTGGCAACCAAATTTATTGCCAATTGAATTTTGGCGGTTGCAGCAACTATCATAGAATTCTGCTATAGCGACTGAAATTTTCTTGTGTGGTATTTTAATTATAACCCTCAACCCAATAGTTGCAGCAACATAAAAAATTGGTTGACAGTATGGAATTTGAAATAAATGTTATTCTTGCTACCGAAAATTTGGTTAATATAATTAAAACAATATCATAATTGGTACCTGTAAAAGAAAAATTGGCCTTCCTTGCTGAAATAAAAATAAACAATAAACGCAAATAAAAATACAAAATTTAAGAAATTTATTATTTGACATGTTGTCATAAGTTTATTTTAATTGAAATTTATTTCCTAATGGTGAAGCATGTCTATATACATTTTTTCAACCACACATTTTAAAAAGCCACAAACCTGTTATCTTATGCACAGACTTTCAAAAACCATTTGAGAATTCACAAATCATAATATCTTTGAAAGTCACAAAAGTTAATTTTTTAATTTGCTGCTATAAACTATGATAGTAAACTCAACCTCTAGTTAGTTGCAGCAACTGATTGAAAGTTTTTATTTCAATTTTAATATAGAACGACAATTTTTTAGTTGCTAATACCAAAAGTTGGTAGTAAAATCTAATTCGTAATATTTTATTCGGTTGGGTTAACCAATCAGTTTATAAGTCATGCAATCAATTTAAGTATTGTCACAATCATATCTTTGTTACAATTATGCCCTTATGGCAATGAACATGGATTGTTTTTTGGATTAACAGAAAATTGATAGCGTGAACTGAAATATAGTTAATGCAAATGATATATTATTAGACTAATCGTTTTCCAACCAATTTTTTTTCTGGGTGTATGTATGTGCTATAAAAACACTCGTAAATACTAATAAGTTTGTATAAACATGAAATTGAAAGCTATTTCAATAAAATATTTAAAATTTAAATCTGGCATTATACATTTGTTCGGTTTAGCAGAATTTTTTTTACAGATCTAGCATTCTCTCATTATCATTTTCTGGCAACACTGTACCACAATTGTGGACAACAAAAACCCACACATGCTTATGCTCTTTCATTTAGTCGTCACTGAGAGAGCGCAAATGAAGTTGTGCACGAATTTTTCCTGATTTCTTCTTTATAGTGCGTTTCCATATACGTGTTTTGGAGCAGAAAACTTGTTTTGCTCAAAAACCAATGTTTTGCTACATGTTTTCGCATACATTTTTCATATCAGCAAAACACCTCAAATAAGTTGTTTTCCTCCAAAACATGAACATGAACATGAATTTGTTAGTGCAACACTGCGTTGCTGGCTGAAACTTCAAAAACAAGCCGCAATATTCTGACAAAAGTTGGCACTAATGCAGAATATTAAATTTTTCAAGCAATTTTACAAACCACATCAGTTGTATTTATATGCTGTTTATATGTTAATGAGTGAAAAATTTACTAATATAAATAATAAGGTTTGTGACCTTGATAAGAAAATCAAATTTATTTCCAAAACTTGTTTAACCAAAACACAAAAATGCATAATGGAAACACTTCCAAGTGTTCTGAGAAAAACAACTTGTTTTGCTTATAGTGGAAACGTACTATTAGTTTTTTTGAGCACACCGAACGAAATTAAAGTTAAAATTTACTAAGTTTGTACCGCAAAAATAGATAAAAAATAATAATGCAAGCTAAGAAATATTAGGTGATAAAAATGTTTTTGGTAATATGCAATGCATTTTATATCATTCAATTATGCACATTAGCGTGACCGTCATTTGCACAAAGATTTTTTTTTAATTTCTTATATTCTCTCTCCAAAACCAGTTCAGTTTTATGTAAAAAAAATATAAAAAAAAATCCAGAGCGGGAAGTAGTATTTTAGGGGGTGCGTCCGACCCTCAAAGTTGCCCCTCCAGCTCGTTTATTCAACTTAATTTTTTACTATACGTAGTATATGTATGAAACAATTCAATAGACATAAGTTCTTATTGTACATGCTTAGAATACATAATTTCCATATAAATATAATATTGATATTTAAAATTTTTGGCATTTCGTTGGTTATTTTCTTCATTATTTTCTATAATACTAATTTTAGCAAACATCTTTCTTTGAAACTAATATTGTTGATTAGAAAAGCTAAAATATTGCCATATATCCTATTCTTGTAAAGTGATTTTTTAAAAAGATAGTCATGTGCAAACAAATTACATTGAATAAATAGGCTTGAAGGCCAACTTTGAGGGGCGAACGCATCCGCTAAAACACAACTTATCGCTATGAAATTTTACATTTAAGAAATTTATTATTCGACATACTGTCAGAAGTTTATTTTAATTTGAAATTTGTTTGCTGGTGGTTCAGCGTTATCTATATGCATTTCATTGTTGTATAATATAAGAGGTTTGTGACTATTCAAAATGTGTGGTTGAAGTCTACTGATGATTTCTTACAGCAACAATGAAATGCATATAGACAACGCTGAACCACCAGCAAATAAATTTCAAGCTATAAAATTTTTTTGTATACATATTTTTTTTTTACATAAAACTGAACCGATTTGGGGGAGAGAATACAGAAAAAAAACAAAGCCACTCTAATGCACATGCCAAAGAAAGAAAACATCTGTCAAATTTAATGCTGGAGAAAATTTATTTATTTTTTTTACATCACACTGCAAAGAAGCAAGATTGTTCTGAACATCAAATCTAACAAAATTTATTGGGCAAGAGCAAAACCAACGCGGTTATTGGCCAAGTCGAAGACAGAATAGTATTTACCAATAAAAACGTCACCCAAAATCCAGAAATCGGTACCAATGTCCTCAAATGCAGTAGAGCAAATACCATTTGATTGCAGAATGTAATCGCTGGCCTCAATGGTGAAAGTGGTACCACCAATGCTCAAAGTTAAAGCAGGCAAGCTATCGACGGTGGAGCAATCCACAATGTAGGTGTAATAGTCATAGTTAAATGTAGCACCAATAGCGTTCTGAACATTTTCGTATTGCGAATCAGGCACAACAATAAGGGAGGTGCCAGTATCGGCAATAGCTTGGCAGCTATCACATACATTGACTCCATTTAAACTGGCAGAATCCATTTGGAATTGCCAGTAGCCTTGAGTGGATACAGGAACGTAAGTGATTTCACCAGTATAGTGATCGGGATCAACACCACCCAAAACAAGAACACCACCATCATTGGATGTACCTTCACGCGTCAAATAGAAAGAGAATAAGTTGCTATCAACCAATCCTTGGGAGTACATATTGTAGAACGGTGGCGCAACATTGTCCTGAGATATGCTTTGGTAAGCCATACCCAAAATGCCATCGAATGGAGAGTAGGTAAATGTATTACCAGGTTCATTGGTGGCAGCAGCGAATACCTGATTTTGAATAGCTAAACCTTCAACAGTAACGGTATCTTGCACCAAGTAACCGGACAAGCTGCCACTGCCATAGGCAATCGAGAAGGATTCTCCATTTTGGACGTAGCTGGATGAAGCACTGGGATCGTAGGTATTATGATTCTCACAGGCAGAGTCTCCCGAGGCACAAGGCGCCACAGGTACCCACAAATTGGAAGAGCCAGTATCGAACAATACCATAAGCTCTTGAGGTGGAGTCCCAATAGTAATTTTACCATAGTAGGAGTCATCGACATAGTTCATTAAACTTTCCTGCACCCCTCCTCTAGCGGCGAGTTTAACCAAGCCTTTGTATTTACTTTTCAATTTGTACAGCTCGTTGGATTTGCTCTTGGGCTCCTTGACCTTGTGCAAAGGTACAATTATGGCTGCCTCCGACAAGAGGGCCAAGCTCAAAATTATTACCACAAACTTCAACATGTTTTGAAACTATGAAACAATTTGAAAATACTGTTGCCTTTTATACTCAGTGAAATTACTTTTTCTTTTGTATATACGTTTTTGTGTGCAGTTATGCAAGTATATATATCGATATTTATTGAAGATTAAAGGTATTTTGTAAAGACCTCTCATTAAACGTTAAGTGAATGTTTTTTTTGTAAAAACATATAATAAGTGCAATGTGTTTTAGAACAGTGATTTCTTTTGAAAAAGAAATGAAATAGTTTTTATTGTTTAAAAAGAGCAATTTTTGGTACTAAATGTGTGCAAATGCAAAGTGGTTGCATAGAAAATTGACATTTCTTTAACAGGAGTAATTTTCTTGAGTAAAGTTTAGGGAACTTCGGAATTGGAACTTAAAGTAAATTATGCTTATGAGCTCTACTAAACATTGCCATTATCGGTCCCATCAGGATTATCATTCAGTATTGCTCTTATAAATACCAGAATGAAGTTTGTCGTAGAAGTCGTAGCTTGTACAAATGCTGTTGCTAATTTTTCTATAAACATTTGTTTATAAACAATGTTTTGATTGAAATAAATAATAACTTATATATAAACTACGACTTCTACAATAGGCTGTGAATTGAGCAATTATTTTAATTATTCTAGTTTAATATATTTTCCATAAATTTTTTACTGGTTGCATTAGTCAGTAAAGTGAAAGCAAGCTGAAATTTTGGTAAACTTCGTATTCTTAGTATCGTAAAAGTGATCCTTTACAGTTAATCATGTGGAATAACCGATTTTGTTTATAGAAAATGCATTTATTTTTAATGAGATTAAAAAAATAAATGTTGATTGAACAAATATACATGCTTATATAGGTGAAAAAACTGCACACAGAAGTTAGGAAGAAAAGAAGGAAGTAATGAAGGAAGGAAGGAATGAACTAAGGAAAGAAGGAAGGAGGTAACGAAGGAGGGAAGGTTAGGTTAGGTTAGGTTAGCAGGCTGCTGGTAGGAAATTGGAAAAACAGAATCCAGCTCACTTAGGTCCAATATGATGATCCCTTTGTACTACCTGTAAGATTAAAAGAAGAGAGAGAGAGAGAGAGAGAGGAAGAGAAATAAGAGGAGAGTGAGAAGGGTAGAATTAGAAAAATGAAGAGTGGGTCAAGAAATTTGGCTAGGGGGGGGGGGAGGTCAGCGATTATACCAACCACTATTCCTAATATAGAGGCTCAGATTTTTGAGCCCGATTTCCTATAGCTCGGATAAGCTTCTGAAAGATGTTCTGCCAAGAAGATGCAGACGGAGAGTCTCCAGAGCGGGACAAAGACACAGGAAATGCAGAATACTTTCTTCCTCTTCCTCGTCATTGCAACTGTAGTAGTAGTCGTTATACGGGAGACCCATACGTTTAGCATGGGTTCCGAAGGTGCAGTGACCGGTCAATGTGGCCACGATGTTCCTCAGGTGCTTCCTGTTGAATTTAACGAGATTTTCCATTCTACGGAAGTCCATGCGAGGCCAGAGGGTTCTCGCTATTGCGCACGTGGACTCATTACGCCATCTGTGCTGAGCTACTTCCAAGAAGGTTACATCGAAACGTCAGCAGGATGAGATTGGTAGTGCACAAAGATTGTCGATATCGACTTCTCTTAATGTGGTTCCCCTCTTTGCTAGTTCATCCGCACCTATGTTTCCTGAAATAGTCCCGTGTCAATGCACCCAGTTTATTAAAATATTTGAGTGCTGCGCAAGACTATCCAAGGCCTTACGACATTCCCGAACAAGAAAGGATGTGGTATACACCCCTATGAGAGACTTAATAGCGGATTTGCTGTCAGTTATAATATGGATATCTCTATTTGAAATCCGATAGAACCTTAACCACTGTATAGCTTTTTTTATAGCAGACAATTCCGCCTGTAGTATACTACATTCGTTCGGGAGTCTGAAGGACATTTAAATTCCGTATTCGGGAATGAAGACGCCTCCTACAACCGTTCCCCCTTTTTTGAGCCGTCCGTGAAGACCTGTATGGCTCCATTCGGTGAGGAATATCCTTCTGCCAAAGAAATTTGGAAGTTCCTATTGAAGTAGGATTTCGGAATGCAGTAATCAATGAGATCCGGTATGTTGTTCACTATACCTAAAATACTTGCATGCCCCCAAAGTCGGTGGTTCCATGCGCCTATTGCGTTTAGTCTGACGGGGTACGTAGAACTAGCCTTCTAGCTGTTAAGTCCACCGGAAGCCAACCCAACATAGCGAAGAGCGCTTTTGTTGGCGTTGATTTTAGAGCACCTGTTATCATAAGTGCCATTTTGTGGAGAATTCCCTCTATACGGGACTGATTGCTTTCTGAGTCAAGTGCTTTCCACCAGACCGAAATCCCATAAAATAATATAGGTTTTATAACCATCTCTAGTATTCAACCGACTCCCTTAGGATTTATTCCCCATGTAGGGCCGATTGCATTCCTACAGACATACATTGCCGTTGTGGCTTTCGCTACTCTTGCCTGAAGATTATCCCTCCAGGAAAGCTTAATATCGACAGGGTTAAAGTAATGCCATTTAGCCTAGGGTGATTGAAGTTGGGAATTTTGTATCTCCTGGAGAAGAGTACTAGTTCCGTTTTATCCGCGTTGACACTAAGGGCACTCCGTGAGCACCAAGCACTAACCTCGTTTAGTGCATTTTCTAATCCTTGTGATATAGTATCCAGGTGGAACCCTGATATTGCAATCGCTACATCATCCGCATATGCAACCGTTTTGATATTCATGGATTCCAATTTTTTGAGCAGATTGTTAACTGTCACATTCCACATCAAGGGCGACAGCACACCACGCTGAGGTGTAATTCTGTGGGCCTGCCTTGTGATGGTAGCTGCTCCCATGGTGAAAGTGATGATTCTGTAAATCTAGTAAATCCCTCGGTTGACCCCCAGTTCTCTGAGAGACAGAATGATTGCCGACGGATCAATATTATTAAAGGCACCTTCAATATCCATGAAGGCCACTATGGTATAGTTTTTATGCTCGAGTGACTTCTCTATGCATTCTACAAGCGAGTGTTAGGCGGTCTCAACCGATTGGCCCTTGGTATATGCATGTTGAGAGGCCGAAAGTTGAGAGTTATCAATGAGTGTTCTAATATGCACATCCATTATTCTCTCAAGGGTTTTCAGAAGAAAGGAAGTTAAACTAATAGGTCTAAAATCCTTCGCATTTGGAATATATGACCATGTAGTACAGGCCTTGTATATTACAATTAACCATGGGACTACTAAATCATTATGTTGCAGATCCGCAGGAATGATACCATCCGGAGCTGGAGATTTGAATGGATGGAAGCTGTTAAGAGCCCATTTCACTTTTTCCACAGTAATATCTATGGGTATTTGTGCCTGGGCATGGGAGAGGTATGTTCCTCGAATATCACAACAGGGTTGACAGCCCGGAAAATGGGTATCCATTAGGACCTCTAGAGATCCTATACTGTTCGTTGTCCAGTTACCATCGTTATCCTGGATGTAACTGGGTATCATCGGTTTTTTTCGTTAGGATTTTACGCAGTCTACAGGTCTCGGAGTGGGATTGTATTTTATTGCAGAAATCTCTCCAAGTTTTGCGCTTAGCGTTCTTGACTTCGTTTCTGAATTTATTCAATGAGGCTTTATACAGTGACCAATTACCTGTCCTTTTTGCCACATTGAATAATTATCTGCAGTTCTTGCGAGTTTCTGCAATACCGTCAGACCACCAAGGTAGTCTTAAATTTTTGCGTTGTACAGATGCCTTACAGGATAAACCAGTAGCTTCTTTAAACGCATTTGTTAGCGTATCTACGGCTAAGTCGATATCCGCGGCCTCCTCTATATTAGGAGGTTGCGCGATCAAGTTGGTGAGGATTTGGTTCTGTACCTCCCAATTTGTTTTGCGTCTGTTAACGTATAATTTTGATCTCCTATCCGAAATGGTAATCATAAATGTTATATAGCGATGTTCAGAGAATGAGCAGTCCGAGGAAACCCTCCATTCCCGAATTAAATCGGCGTGCCTCGAATTGACTAGAGTTATATCTAATACCTCTTGCCTATTGGAGACTACGAAAGTTGGTACCAAACCTTGATTTAGCACTACCAGATTGTTATGAATAATAAAATCAAAAATGCACTCATCTCTGTCATTTGTATCTGAGCTGCCCCAGATCTGATGATGCGTGTTTGCGTCAGCGCCTATTATAATAGGGATACTGCACGTTTTTGCTTCCTTCACTGCCTTATAGACCAATATGCTTGGTGGGGGGTCCGCATGAGAGTAGCCACCATACTATGGATTTTGCCGTCTCCCTTGCTACTGCTATGGTGTCTTCATCACTGAAATTAGATAAAATGAATTCATTTAAGCTGGTTTTCAAAATAATACAGGATCTACTGTTTTTATCATTGTTACCTGATTTATGTACATACAGTAGTCTGTACGAAGGAGAGAAGGAAAGAAGGAATGATGGATGGAAGGAAGGAAGGAAAGAAGGAAGGAACGAAAGAAGGAATGAAGGAAGGAAGGAGGAAGGAATGAAGGAAGGAATGAAGGAAGGAAGGAAGAAGGAAGGAGGAAGGAAGAAAGGAAGGAAGGAAGGAAGGAAGGAAGGAAGGAAGGAAGGAAGGAAGGGACAACAGAAGAAAGGAAGAAGGAAGGAAACTATTATTCATTATTCTAACTAAGTTAAGTTCGTTGTTGGTTTGAGATAACCAGCTTAAAATGTTAATCTATTGTGTTACTAGTTAAAATCCCTCTCCCTCCCTCCCTCTCTCTCTCTCTACATTTGAACCATGGTACAATAATATAGGTAGTTTCGAAGCGCCAGTTAATTAGTTTGTTTATTTGCTTGTTTCGTAATGTGATGTGTTAAATGTTGTTTATGCTTTACCAATACACGCACACAGTGCAAATACAAGAGAAATGCAAGTGGATGTTACTTGTTTTCTCTTGTTTTTAGCCAATTTTTTGACAATTCTCATCACAAAATAATAAGAAAACGAATTGTTGTTTCATTTGGTACACATTTGTATTATTTGACCATAATTTCATATTAATTTTGTGCTGTTGAAATTGTACGCATTGTTGTGGATGAGGTTGACATAAAAAATCGGCTCATAATACTCGTATAGTGTGATTTCTAATATAAAATTGTCTGGCAAAACTTGAAAAGACTTTGTACTATCCTTTCATTATACATAATTTGGGGATTCAAAAGGTAGTCTAAGGTGTGTCATAGTGCCATAATATTACATGTTAATGTTAAAATTTTAGTTTGGAAAACAGCAAAAACAATTATGTTAAAATAATTGAAAACATTCAGGCATGTTCTGAAAATCACATTTTTCAAATCACATGTGATTTCAAAAGTAATGGTGGTCATGCAGATATTTTTTCACTCTTTATTTTATTTTTTTTTATTGTATAGAGCATCAAATATCATTTATGAAAGACATTTATCGTATATGATTTTAAAAACGTCAGCAGGACCATTATTACTTTTAAAATCACATGTGATTTGAAAAATGTGATTTTCAGAACATACCCCATTATGACATTATCGGCCATGTTCAGAAAATCGTTTTGTTTTGAAATCGTAAATTTTCAATAAGTGAGCTTTTTTGTTTTTTTCCCCTAAAATTTGTCGGTTTCAAAATGAAATGGTTTTCAGAACCTGGCCATGGGATACTTAAGACTACCGCTTGAAACCCCACATGTAATATAGAAAATCTTGATATTAAAAAATTGTCGTGCACTCCTATCCATTGGCGTAGCTGGAATTTTTTTTCTGCTGGTGAGGGATAAGGGGAGGGCATTATGACTACAAAGTGATTCTCATGAGTAATTTTAAAGTAAATAATTACAGGGCATTAATAATTCTTGGGAGGGGGCAATACTCAAAATGAAATATTGTTTTTTTCAATTAACCTTTAAGCCTTACAAATCTTCTTGCTGGTTTTTATAGTCAGCTAACGACGGAAAAAAACTTTCGCTGAACATTCACTATAGCATTTTTCTCTTTGAGAGGAATAAAAATTCCACGGAAACAAAACTTTAACTTGTTATTCACGAGAGGGGCGATAATAAAGTAATAAATAAACGCTTCAGTTGGGGGCTGTAACACTGAATTGGATGGCAATTATTTGAGTGGATTTCGATAAGTGGTTTAAAACTTTAACCGGCAAAATAATTTAGAATTACCAATAAACTTTTTTTTTACATAATTTTAACACAGAAATTGTAGCATTACCAGGTTTGGATAAAATTTTTAGCTTTTTAAGGTACCAACAGACGACATGTTTTTTACATGTGTTTTTTAAGTTTTCGACTCGTAGGTTTTTCATTATGCTTGTCAATATTGGTTAATTTACATAAATAAGGTTTATAATTTTTGGTCACAAACGTACATGTAGTATCACTTCTTCTTTTTCAGTACATAAATATCCACGTGGTTTGTTTTATAAATGGCTTGCAGCCGTCGAAATATTTTTGGTTCCGTCGCTGTAGTACTGGCGACGCAAATTTGCTTTTTTAATTTTTTCTTTTTTAAACAAGACGTTGAGGTTGTATCTAAAAATCTATAAATTTTTGGACTTATTTTAATAAAACGACAACGTTAAATTAAGAAAAAATATATAATTAATTTGTCTTGCAAAATACTTCATTCAGACGGCTAATGATAGTGCACATAATCAACCGCCGACGAATTTTTTTTGGCATGACATAGACATTTGGAGCTGTATGTTTAACATAAGAAAATAGAGCACGCTCTATTTCAAATAATGTCTTATGTTTTTTGTCATGTTTTTTACACAAGCAATTTTAAAGGTAACACACGACATGTTTTCGTTTACATATGTAAATTCTGGCACATACAATGTGAAAAACATGTCGTCTGTTGGTACCTTTAGTCTTACCAATTTCGATAATTGGTGTAATTTTAATCGCCAACATTAATAAGACTTACCAAAAATCCAAGGCGAGCTAAGAAATACATTGCTACTAATTTGAATATCATACCGTAAAAATGTTGTTTGTTTAAAGATTAATTATGATAACATGCATGGAAAAATATTCCCTTTCTTATATTTGTTAACTGAGTGTACATTCTTATCGTCACTATCGTTCACCTATTTTCAACAAATCAACTACAAACATAAGTATGTATATAGGTGCTTATGTGTACATATAATAAAACGCAGTTTATGACAGTATCAATAAAAAAAATTTAATTTTGTTAAGCCTTATAAGCTCCCTCCAACTTTTGTTATGTCTGAAAATATTATTAAGTTTTATTCAATAAAATTGTTATCAACACATTGATAACAATCCACCACTTCGAAATTGCCCAACACAAACGATAAAATCTGTGCTAATGTCTTTAAATTTTTTAGCAATGTCTTATCAGCAAATTATAATTTTGAAAGTACTTGAGATAACACACTGCTCTACAAGAAAAGAAGCACAAATATCACCTCGTAAAAATATTAAAAACAAAATTTAAATTAGTAACTAATTACTTGTATATTTACACAAGTTAAATTTATGAGTTTAGGGGCTTTATAAATTTATGATATCATAGCAAAAAGTTTTTATTAAATATGGAAAGTTAGGGAAATCAATATGAATCAAGAAAATATAATTGAAATATTTGAGTTGCATACTTAGCTAAAGAAAAAATATTAACATACGATAACATTTTTATATTGTGTTTTCATTTTACGCGTGTCAAAATGAATAAAAATTAAAAATATTTCAATGTTTTTTGGTTAGTGCGTTACTAAATGTTAAACTTGATTGTAATAATTCCAAAAAAAAAAGTTATTAACTTGACTTCATCTGGTCAAAAATACTTGTGTGGCAACACTGAATTCTTGCGAAACAACGAATAGCTGTTGTTGCTTTTGACATATACATACATACATACTTCTTACAAATACAATTCGAGCTGAATAAGAAGAAGAAAACATGTTGATTGAACATAAAGAAAAAAATGTTGATTATTGAGTTCTTGTTTCAACTTTGATATCAGTTGGACTTATCAGTTGTTTAAGTAGAAGTTCAATCAATTTTCTAATAAATCTTTCACAACAGTGAAGTGCGCATATAATCCAGCTAACCCCTCAAAAATCAATTAAATTGTAGTTTTAACAAAAAAATATTTTACTGAATAAGTAAAATAATAATTTAGGATTATTAGTGCGTTAACAAATGTTAAACTTAATTTGTAACCATTTTCACAAAAAACAAAAGTTAGTTAGATTTATTTAGTAAAGCACATTATTGTAATATATAGTTAAGCGCTATTACCAAGTCTGAATTAGCTGTTGGCCAGAAACTAATGATACCATTTTTTCGGAATCTGTGGAGGCCCATAAAAGAAATTGTCTCCAAAAACGCCAAAATGAGTATAAGATTTTATTACCCTTTGCCAGTACTATCGAACCTTTACTGTCAAGACCGTTTGGATCTTTTACTGCTGCAAATTGGTTATTTTACTTCGCCGATGATTCTGCCACACAACGAAGGAGGACGACGCTCTGACGTTACATTAGGATGAGTAGTGTTGTTATTTATTGACTTTGTCGGTGACCGGGCTCGAAATCAGGACCTTTGGCTTTTTAGTCAACTTGTTAACTATTTCAGCCAACGCCAGTGCGATAGTAGCTTTTAACTCAAATTTCACTTGGTTTCGTTCCTCTTTTTATGAATATGTCATTACTTTATCTCTTTATACCTATAATGAAAAATACTGCGTGTTTATATCGTGTAGAATTACTGCCTTATTCATAAAAAATATTTCAGGTTTATTAAGCGTTTATTTGACATATTTCTATGGGAAATTTGTCAAATAAACCTGTAACAAACCCAAAATATTTTTTATGAATTATACCGTTAGTGCAGACTGTTGCAGACGTTTACTGTATTGACAAAGACAAATTATATTATCACAATTTTCCGTTAGAGATATACATACTCACATTACAATCAGCCGAAGATACCTTTACAATATAATAACAAAGGAATTTAAAACACTTTTGTAAATAAGGATTTTGGCTGCATAGTGTGTGTTTTAAATACACACGCGATAATGCGCCACAGGTTGTTAGTCGAGGCTTATAACTGTCATAATAATAACCCAACATGTTTTAATAATTCGATATGTAGGATAATAAATCATAATAAAACTTAACAAAACAACAATGATAATAGCAATACAAAGAGGACTCAAGCATAAATGTATGTACTTATATGATTTGCATAAAATTAAAAACAAATTATTTAAAAGGGTTAAATTACAAAAAATAAAAAAAAACAAAATTTTTGCGTTTTAACACAAACAAAAAAAAAAGAAAGGACATAAAGCACAAACTTCGTGAATAAGAAATAACTTCTAGTAAGAGAAAGTAATACTATGATAAAAAGCTTTCCTCAACAGAGTAGAATATCCGCGTTTATTTTCAAAAATTAATTAATCGGCTGTTTGGTGAATGACAAAGTAGGACATAAGAGGATTAACGAAAATAATATATGACAAGCCTGGTTTGCTTGGTATCGAAATTTAGTAGAGGCCTTACAGTATTGTTGCAGCAACATGTCGTCACAATTAGAGCAAAGTATTAATTAAACACAATTTCCACAGCAAGCAATCGACTTCCAAATGTCAAGGATAGAATACACATGTTTATATGAAAATAATTATATAGTACCTTGAAAACTGAAAGCACTTGATTAAAGTGCACAAGAAAAAAAAATAAAATAAATATCAAACGGTGCATTTATAATGACGAGTTAAAACTGCAAAAATAAGCGGAAATAAATAAAACTGATTAAACTGATAAATAATCTGATTTTTTTTGAGTACGGACACTACATATATGTGTTTGAAATAGTATGTTTGCACCGCTAAGATTTGGACAAATCATGGTGATTTGAGAAGAACGTGTTAATTTATACATTATTGGACAAATCATTTCAAAATAGTTGATTTATTTATATGCAACCCTGCGTGCCTTTTATAAATACAAACTCCATTCCTAGGTTACCCATCAAAAGTGATTGATAGTTTCGAAAAAATTACATTAAAGAATATTTAATAAATTTCAATGTCAACTACATACATACCCTGCAGAAAATTTGGTGACAATTGATCCAAACGTACTCGTGCTATGAGTTGAGAAAATGCGAGTGTTATCAAAAGTACACATTTTCGTAATGTATCGTCTTGATCTTGAGCCAATTTAATTTGGAGTCTGTGCAATATTGTAGTAAACGGCACTGAACATGTTCGATGAGGTTGAATACATTGACCTATTAAATAATGTAAATATAATGTTAATTGTTCCCTTCAATGTGATTTTGGAACCAGTCCAGTATAGTTACTACTGAGATATTGGGTCTCATGCATAAAACGTAAGCTTGAGCTCGGACTCGATTGTTTGAGTAAAAAGGTGCTTGTCATATGCATAATAAAATTTGATGTATTTGCTTTTACTCGCTGCTCACGTTTGATCTCGTGTTGCTTAGTTTGAACTAAGTTAGATGAGCTTGTGCTCATTTTCATATGCATAAAAGCAAGCTTTTGCTTTCTTCTGTGAGCTTGTGCTCATTTTCATATGTTTATTGGTAAGTAAGTCTTCAATTTTAAAATTAGGCCTTCATGCCACACTTTATCAAATGCCTGGGAAACGTCAATAAAGAGCGCAGAACAATACTTTTTTTCCTCAAAAGTTCTTTTTATAAATTGAACCAGTCTGTGAGTTTGTTCAGTGGTGCTATGCTGACTTCTAAAACCAAATTGATGGTCTGGTATGCACCCACTACTAATTAGAATTGGGGACAATTTTGTTTTGAGCAGTTTTTCGAAAAGCTTTGACATAGTTGATAGTAGACTTATTGGCCTATATGACTCAGCCTTGGTGAGATCTTTGCCCGGCTTTGGAATCATTTTAACCTTGGCAAGCTTCCAGCTGTGTGGATAATACTCCAGTCGTAAAATGGCATTAAATATGAATAATAGGATTCTCATTGCAATACGAGGCAAGTTCATAAGCATCTGGTTACTAATTCCATCAATACCCGGAGCTTTCTTCGGGTTGAGTTCGGCAATTAATTTTTGTAAATCACGCGTCTTAAACTTTATGTGTTGAGGGGGTAGAGCGACTACATGCGGCAAATCAGCAACACCAGTACATATGTTTGGCGTATAAACGGATTTTAAGTGCTCAGCAAATATTTTACCTTTTTCAGTATCGCTTCTTGCCCAACTTCCGGTAGATGTGCGTAGAGGTGGCTTATACTCAATGGGTGTTTTAAGCTTTCTAGCAGCGCGCCACAAAGAGTAATTAGACGCTGGTGTGACATCAAGACCTTCCAGATAATTTTTAAGACATGCAGTTTTTTCAGATGCAAGCAACTCTTGGAGTCGTTTAGTGCACTCTTTAAATCTGATTTTATTTTGTGGTGATCTGTGCTGTTGCCATTCCCTTCTAGCTCTTCTTTTTTCACGTACGAGACGTTCAATGTCTGTAGAATAAATTTTATTAAACCCAGTCTGCGGATGGGAGATAGTGGCATGTTCAGCAGCCTGTTTAATATTCTCGATGAGATTGGCAATGTTAGATTCAATATCATCGGATGTTCTAAGCGTAATGTTTTTCGTACATTGACTACTGAGATATTTTTTGAACCCCAGCCAATTAACACGATTGATCATCTTCACATATGGGTCAGGTAAGTTACTTCTTAAGGGACTACAAATTGTAATGATCGTCGGAGAGTGATCGGACGAAAGATCAAGTGAAGCTTGACCTTGAATTAAATCCCTAGAGATATTTTTTATGACGCCAAAATCTATAACATCCGGAATTTTTTGTATGTCAGTAGGCCAATAAGTGGGCTCCCCACTCGAAATGACATCCAACCAAGCCCATTTTTGAAATAGTGTTGAACAATGCTCGACCTCTGGGGGTAATAAGACCCTAACCCCAGAACGTATGCTTAGCATTGTTATCGCCAGCTGCTACAAAACAAGATCCAAGAGATTTGCAGAAATCCTCATATTGATTCTCAGTGATTGAAAATCTGGGAGGGGAGTAAATTGATGATATAACAAAATTTGTACAAAAACTTTCAATGCCAATATTTGTTGCTTGTAGGTGTTCTTCACAAATGTTATCAAGAACATAGTGCTTGAGTCTTGACTTTATTAGAATTGCTGATCCACCGCAAGCCCTTCCTCTAGGGTCCTTTGTATCATATATAGTGTAGCCATAAATTTTAAAAAGACTTCTCGAAGTCAAATGAGTCTCAGATACTAACATTACATCAATATTTTTTTCCGTGAGGAAGTGCTCAAGTTCAAGTAAAAGAACAAAACGACAATGGTAAGACTGTTGTATATATAGAGATGGTAAAATTGAGCTTACAATACAAAAAAGCTTTCAGCAAATTGAAATACGATGAATCAAACAATTCACATATTCCATTTGCAATAAAATGCTAAGTATATAAAGCAGAAATCTACATCAACTGACACCACACACAGTGGACCAAACACAAAAGAACGCTGATGATGAAGGTTTAGTGGCCTTCGAAAACGGCTGGCTGTTCCGTTCAATTATGTGTTGTCAGAATATTTACAACTAACTTTGGTGTTATTTGTTCATTAATAATTATCACATGTAATTTGGCTTAAAAAGCGATGGGAACTTTAGCCTGTTAAAATCATAAATATAGTAGAATAACTTTTATTTGACAAACATTTGTAACTACAAATATTATATGTAAGATCCATTTGCAAATTTAAACTTTTGTGCAAAAATTATTAAATCATTGGTAGGAATAAATATTTCATCCCCTAGGCAGAATTCTTTGACAAATACTAGGTTGCTTATAGTTTCAGTTTTTAACCGATTTCTTTGTTCTGTTTTAATGATTTTCATGACAGAAAATGACCACTCTGCGGCCGCACTGCTATAGGGCAAATAGGCAATTTACACATATATCGACTTAAATTACTAAGTAACAATATTCGGTAGATTTCAGGCCTTGTTCGGTAGAATTGGTAGATTGTTAAATTCATAAACATATTCGGTAGAATCTACCGAATATTGGTAGAAGTGTGCACACTGATTACAATTTGCTGCGAGCTTTTTTTTTGCAATGAAAGCTCAATTTTATCATCTCTAAATATACAACAGTTTTGCTATTGTCATTTGTTCTTTACTAATTATGCACATGTTGAGTGTTAAGTGTTTGTCAGAATAGTTACAATCATAAATATTAGAGGCCTGCGTAAACAGTCTTGAAATGTAAATAAGTCTTGTATTGTCGTAGCATATATTATACTAAACTAATAATAAATGTTGTCGTTTAATTAGTGAAGCACGATGGAAGTTTTGATGTATGTGTATATGAAAATTTCTAAACGATTTCGCTTAGACTTCTTGTTCGTAACAAATACTCAAAAGAAGTAGTGTTGATTGTTGATATGCATATTGTCTGAGTGGTTTGGTTTTTTAAGCAAGTTCACACAACTAATGTCAATGCATATGTGCGTTTGTATATGTGCAGACAAATAAAATATCATACAAACAACGTGTGTGCGTACATGCATGACGTTTGTATATGCGCTCATGCGTATGAAGGAGCAAGCGTCACAAATTCTTCCATCACGAAGTATTTTCTTCTCGAGTCCTGTGCTGGAATAATTGAAACAAATTTCTTGCAAACAGTGTTGTTTAGTGTTTGTTTTAGAAGATTTCGCTGTAGTAAAGCATTTGAAAAATCCCTCACGTCTTAAACGTTCTTGTAAGTGGTCTTGAGCAGGGGTCTAATAGATATATAAAAAAATGAAGTTATTGAATTTATTGTTATACTTTTATGTGATGTATTTACATTTTAAAAGAGTAGTTTTATCTTATAGATGAGAAATATTTGAAATTGGGATAACTGAAAGATACAGGTAGCTAGCGATATTTGAAGTCGTGTGTTCGATTAGTTTGCTGTGGTGAATGTGTGTAACGCATAATAATAGATAAAACTAAAAATTAAATACTTAGCTTTAAAATAATTAATATTAATACCTAAAAGTTCTTTGGAGTACATAAATGCACAACTAATGTGATATTAAGAATGTTTGTTGGAAGACAGACATATTTTATAAAATGTTTATACTTTAATGCAAGTGTAACTTTATCGATTGTAATAATATTTGAAAGCTTAACAAAAATTAAGTCGATGTAAGTTCAATATCAAATATCTATTCAGCATAGAGATAAATTAAATTCGTGGGAATAATCGGCAATTTAAACACTTTTGTTACACAATAATACAAATATCTTTTTAGAATTATTCGTTTATATTTCACTGCTCATTGGTATGTGTTCAACATTTTTGCAAGCGAGCAGATGTGCCATTCCTAATCTTTATACGAAAAGCTTCCTATTTACAAAATGACGAAGTTATGTGTCACTCTTACCAAGTAAGTACAACTCAGAATTCATTTTATGTTGTTATTATACTTAACGACTATTTCATGCTTTCTAATATAAAAAGAATCCAAAATGCTTTACGTATACATACATATGTACATATATGTACAAATAAAAAATCCTTAAGAAAAAAAATTTGAATCCTTCAATCCAACACGTACACATGTTATGTGCTGCGAACATTTCATGTTGAAAACAATCAAAATTTGCATAATATGAAAATAATATTTTCCCCCATTTTATTCATACATATGTCTGAAAAATAAAATTTTTTTTTTTGCTATTGTGTGTGAAAGGCAAATTCTTAAAAAAAAATTTTTTTTTTTTTTTTTGCTTAAAATATGATAATAGTTTATCTATTTGGTAGCATATGCTGCCAACGTTCTTTCAAAAGTGGGAAACAGAAGCGAATAATATGAAAATTGGTATTAGGCAGGTAAAACCTTAAGCTTAGTAAGCACGAGCGTAAATGTGTGTATATTATCATTTCGGGTCTTATTTCAAGATTCTAGTGTAATGGTTTTTGTTGAATGACAGGTGTTGGCAATGAGAGAACATTTTGTGCTAAATCGCTAAGCTTAAGATTTATTATGCAGAATTATTAAGATATATATTACCTTTGACATCCTCTAATGCTGGCTTTAAAAAGTTACAATGGCATATTGAAGAAAATCATGTTTTTTAAAATATGTATTTAGTTTTTCTGAAGTATTAAACCAAAATGAACTTTTGGTGATTAGAAAATAAAATGAAAACAAACGACAATGGCAAGACTGTTATAATTTTAAAGATGATTAATTAATGGGCTTTCATTAAAAAAAAAGTTTTCAGCAAATTGTGATGAATCAAAACAATTCATATATTCCATTTGCAATAATGGCTCAGTATATAAAGCAGAAATCTACATCAACTGACACCGCACGCAGTGAACCAAACCGAAAGAACGCTGATAATGAAGGTACAGCGACCTTTGAAAACAGCTAGTTGTTCCGTTCTACTGCGTGTTTGTCAAAAAATTTACAATCAACTTTCGTTTTATTTGTTCATTAATAATTATCACATATAATTTGGGTTACAGAGCGATACGAACCTTGTAGTATTTTCACACTGAAAGTTAAAACCTGGTTTTAAAGTTAAAATCATAAATAGCTGATTTTGCATTCACAGTGCAACTTTGTTAAATTCAGGTTTTAACTCACAGACTGTCCAATAACTTTGCTCAAAAATTAAATAAATCTCCTGCAGTAATGCGAATATTTATTGTTGTATTTTATTTAGTTCTCTTTATTATCACACTTATTTGACAAACTGTACAACAACAGATTTTGTTTGTAAAACTCAGAAATGTTTGCAATGCGTTGTAAAATGGAAATTATGTTATATTTTATAAAAAAATATTTTACAATTATGTAACTAGTATTACAAAGTGAAGAAGTGCTTGAAAATCGAGTTATTGCACATTAAAAAATGCACAAATACATCACAAAATAGAACTTTTTTTTTATCGACGGATCGATGTCAGTCATATCGTCTATTTTCAATTCACAGATGTCAATGAAAATATCTTTGTTGTTTTCCTTCCGAAAAACTATTTTTTCTTAAGGATGTAGAAAAATAAAATGAGTTCACCTGGATATAAAGTATTTGCTGGGTTTTGTATCAGTTTCAAAGCCTACTAAGCTTATTTTTTCTTCTGTGATTTTCAAAAGTATTATTATTTTATGAATTCTCATATAGTTTTTGAAAGTCTATGCATAAAGTAAGAGGTTTGTGACTGTTTAAAATTTGTGGTTAAAGTCTACTGATGATTTGGTTCAAGCGCCAATGAAATACGTATATAGACATGCTAAACTACCAGCAAATAAATTTCAATTATTTTAACTATTTTTTCTCATAATTTTTTGATTATCTTTGCTGCTGTATAAATTTTTAAGTTGAAAATCTTTCAAAAGACATCTATTGTTATTCACTGGCATAAACATTATCAGCTGGTTCCGGTCATTTTAACTTGGCAGCACTGAATTTATCACAGCGAAAACAATGTTGCATTTCATAAAACCAACTTAAAACCAACTTAAAACCAATCAAAAAGGGTTTTATTTGGTTTTAACAAAAACAATTTGTATGGTAAAATCAGGTTTTAACAGTTAGTTTTAACGTTAAAACCAACTTTTATTAAAACCATGTCAGTGCGAAAATACTATTAGCTTAATCAAATCATAAATATAGAAATCTAGGCGCACGGTAGTGCGCCAGGCCAAGTTCTGGCCAATGCACGCAGTGTGTATATTTACACGAAGCCATTCGAGCTGTTTTTACCCCCCTCATAACTTTGTTCCCCGCAATCGTAAAATTATGATATTTAAATCGTAACTAGAATAAATTCATGTAACCTCATATGCGAAGTTTGAAAGTTTTACAATGAAAGCTTCCGGAGATATAGAGGTGCAAAAAGTGCATATTTTAAGACATACTCATTGACCACTGACCACTGACACACTCATCAAATTGATGAAGCACTTCCGCTATTGCTAGAGAGCTAAAATTTGGTACACGAGAAGATCTAGATCTAGATCTGAAAACCCGAAAATTTTAACCAGCAGGGCGGGGCTACGCCCATAAAAAATAAAATTTGTGATATTGAGCTGAAACTCGATAGAGAGCTAAGTCTAGGTGGAAAATAAAATAAAAAATCTGAAAACTTGGAAATTTTAGCCAGGGAGGCGGGGCTACGCCCATAAAAATCAGAATTAAAAAAGCTAATATAAGGCGTTTAATGGAAGCTTTTTTTTATTGAAATTTGGCATATATACTGCGATAATGCAAGGCTATAAATGTTTTAATAAAAAAGTGGGCGGTAACACGCCCATACAGTTTAAATCTCATTTTAATGTCCTGCGGCTCAGCATATTAGATATACTATTTATCTAGCTATTATTATCCGTTTGTAACGAAACTAGACACGAATATTTAGCACTGACCCAAAAAAGTTTGACTTTGGAAAAATGGGCGGGGTTACGCCCATAAAAATTAAAAGTTAAAAGTTGCGCTAAGGAGCTGAAATTTGATATACAAGTAGTTCTAGGTGAGAAACCAACTAGAAAAATCTAAAAACCCGGTAATTTTAGTTAGAGGGGCGGGGCTGCGCCCATAAAAATTAGAAATTAAAAGTTGCGCTAAGGAGCTGAAATTTGATATACAAGTAGGTCTAAGTGAGAAACCAACTAGAAAAATCTGAAAACCAAAAAAATTTACCAGAATGGGCGGGGCCACGCTAATATTATTTTGAACTAAAAACTTAATATACAGCTTTTAATTCAAGCCAATTTAGTGAGATCTTGCATACGCGTTGCACGTACACAATACTTTAAACTATCACCTTAAAAATTGGGCGTGATCACTCCCATAACATGTTATTCTTGTGTTTAATCTACATCGGTCTAGCATATTTTAGAAGAAAATTAACATTAATTATAAGCGCTACTAACAACATAATTTTGTGTTAGGAATAGTGAAAGAGGTAATGCTGATAAAATGTAAAGATATAATTCACGCTAGAGAGCTGACATTTTATACACTAGTAAGTGTAGCTGCGTAAGCCAATGGGAAAATCTTAAAACCAAAAAGTTTTACCCGGTATGCGGGGCCACGACGATCTCTAGATAAAGATCACTAAGAAAAATCTGAAAACCCAGAAGTTGCTATCAGTGGGTGGAAACAAGCACTTCAAAATTAATATACATTTTATTCAAACTTTTCATACACATTGCACTTATTCAAAATAAAAATTGTCTATTTTGAAAAGTAGCCGTGACTTCACCCATAAATCGTAGCTTTTTCGTTCAGATACTTCGGCTCAGCAGTTTTTAATTCAAAACTCAGGTATTTGTTATTAACTTTTTAATACCAAACTTTGCATGAACCATAAGAACTAGCAGATATAAAATTCGCGGGGCCAGGCACATAAAAATTTTACGTGATATTATACTATAGAGAGCTGACATTTTGTAGACAAATAGTAATTGATTTACTCAATCGAAAAATCCAAAAATTAAAAGCACCAGCTACCCTATTGAAACCTTGCATACACATTGGGCATATCCTTTTGATTTATGTACTTCGGCTAAGCAGACTTTAATATTCAAATATATTGAGAAATTAGGAGGGGTCATGCATGACCAGTAAAATTTACGCTGTCTTTTACATGTTTCTTCTAGTCGACTCTTACCAAATTGCATACACACTGGCGACCCGCTGAAATGACACAATAGTGCATTTTTAAGGTCAACAATTAAACACCCATCACACTCTTACCCATTATTTTATGTAACTCTGCCATTTTCAACTGGCACAGTGATCATGAATAGAAATGAAATACACTAGAACTTTTAAGTTTAAATAGTGTTATTATAGAAATCTTTTCAAAAAGTAATCAGATCCTCACAAAAACATAAATGTGAAAAACGGCCAAGTTCCTATCAAAAATTTCGGCCATTAAAAGTTGTGAGATATAAATTTTGGCCAAGTTCTTCTTTGCCACAATACCTAACACAGAAATATATTATATATGATATAAATTTGTAATCGTAAGTGTGTCATATAACTTCTAGATAATCTGATAGCTTGGCAATATTTTTTTCTTTTCCAAAAAAGGAGAAAATAATGTATAAATGTTCATTTCTTGATATTGATAAAAATGTTGTCAAGTTCGCAGATTATCTAGAAATTATATGACACCCTTACGATTACAAATTTATATCATACATAACATATTTCTGTGTTAGGTATTGTATCAAACAAGAACTTGGTTAAAATTTATATCTCACAACTTTTAATGGCCGAAATTTTGGATAAGAACTTGGACGTTTTTCACATTTATGTTTTTGTGAGGATAAAAATATTTACTGAAAAATGACGGGATATCCCCTCTTGCTTCTGCTGATATGTGCTTCATCACAACATGTATTTGCAAGTTTTATTGTTTTTTACGCACTAATATCTATTTATTGTATCTTCAAACATGAACTAACAATAAATAATCAAATCTCAAGTCTAAATGTAATTATTAAGCCCGAAGATGTTTCATGAAATTTTTACTGACTGTTATTTTTAATCTATTGCACAGGCAAATGAATTTATTGGGACATTTATTTAAGCAAATAAAAATTTAACATTAACCTTACTGGAGGAGGTACCGGCTTGTCCCCATGATCCAAAAAATTTATGACGATTGATGCCGTTCTGACCCGTCAGTTTTATCTTACTTTGGCGGCGAAGGGGAAAAACATAAATACGTCGTAAAAGTAGTTAGTTCAAAGTTTTCAAGTTCTCTCTCATAAATATATCGCACTTGTCTCTCTAAAAGGAGTTAATTGAAAGTTTTCAAGTTCTCAGTAGAGGCACTCTTATTTTATTTTACAAAGTGGTGGCTTGCTATTTTTTCTTTATTAAAATCAATGAATAGTTAAGGAAGTTAAAAAAAAATTAACATCACAAAAACATGTTTAAAAAAATCCCCCAAATAACTTGTAATTCTGAATTTATTAGCGAGTTTAGAGAAATCATATAAAAAATCCGATCTTAAGATAGTTTGAAAACTAATTCGACAACTCGAATAAATCTGTAGGCAAAAACGCTTAAGTCGAGATAAGCACATTTTGAGTTAGTAGCACCTTCGTAATCTCGATGTTCAAAAGTGCCTCTGACAAAAATGTCTATAAATTTATGCTATTTTACAGGAAGTTTTCGCGCAATAAATTGGTGCTTATCTTTTTTCTCCACTTATAATCTCATAGGGAATAATACTCGTAGCTTAATTAAGCTTAAATTTTGATATTATTTCAAATTGAATTAATTGGTTACAGTGTGTAGAACGATGTTTTTCAAAAAAAAAAAAAAAAAAAAAAATTAAGTAAATACCGAATTTCCAAATTTAACTGCAAAAGAATTAAATTTCTAAAAATCGATTTTAAAGTTTAAAACTGCTCTCCTGCTAAACTATAAAATATGACTTAAGCACTTTTTCTGTATTGTCACAGAAATATATACACACTAAAGTCCAGCGCAAGACCACTCATAAGAACTTTTAAGACATGAGGGATTTTTCAAATACTTTACTACAGCGAAATCCTTTAAAAGAAACGCTAAATCAACACTGCCCAGCAAAATTTACTGTTTCCGGGAAGCATTTTTGTAAGAAAGACAATGTTACAGAATCACTTGCTGTTGCACATGAATAAGGCATTTTTTTGTTCGAGATGAGCCAGTTAAAAGCAATACATTTAGTTTCCAAAAAGCCATGAACTTTTTTGCCTTACTAACGTGCTTCACAGAACTAGTAATATATACTTTTTGTGAGAGTCGGCCTTACGTTAGTGCTTTTCAGAAGAATTTTGCGAAGCTTTTGTTATCAAGTAAGCAATACATTGCTTCGCTCACTTGTTAGTGCTTCCAAATCAGAATTTTTTTTCTGGGTTTGGCAAGACACTTGTTTCAGTTATTACGGTATATAATTAAAGAAGAAAATATTTTGTGACGGAAGAATTTGCGATGCTTGCCTTTTCATATGCATCGGCACGTATACATGCACACACATGCATTGACATTAGTTGTGTGCGCTTGCTTAAGGCGGTTTCAGACTATAATACAAGTATTAATACTTTTGACGAAAATGTTTCCCTGATCTAAATTATGTTTAAAAAAATTTCAAAAAACAATAACAACTCAACATGTCAGAGTTGCACTTTCCATAAAAGCATTAATACTTGTATAGGGTGTTTTTTTAGAGGTATAGAACTTCGTATTGAAATAAAACACAAGAAAATCGTTTTAATGTCCATCAATTTGGCTTTATTGGAAGGATAATTTTATGCCATTAATATTTAAATATGATTTCGGGCATGTGGCCCCCGCGGCTGGCTCGAATAAAGCCAATTCTACAGGTCCAATTTTCAATCACTTTTTCGAGCATATGGGGCCGTATGTTGGCAATAACGCCACGAATGTTGGCTTCCAAGTCCCCTAACGTTTCTGGTTTGTTGGCGTAGACGAGCGACTTCACATATCCCCAAAGAAAATAATCCAATGGTGTCAAATCACACGATCTTGGTGGCCAATTGACAGGTCCATTCCGCGAAATTATGCGCTCATCGAATGTTTCCTTCAATAAATCGATTGTGACGTGCGCTGTGTGGCATGTAGCGCCGTCTTGTTGGAACCACAATTCATCCACATTCATGCCATCCAATTCGGGAACAAAATAGTCGGTTATCATGGCTCTATACCGGTCTCCATTAACGGTAACTGACTCTCCAGCATTATTTCGGAAGAAGTATGGCCCAATGACTCCACCAGCCCATAGAGCACACCAAACAGTCAGTTTTTGTGGATGTAATGTCATCTCAAAGGTCTCATGTGGATTCTCTTCACTCCAAATGCGGCAATTTTGCTTGTTGACGTAGCCATTCAACCAAAAATGAGCCTCATCACTGAACAAAATTTTGCGATGAAAATCAGCATCGAGATCAATCTCATTTTCGGCCCAGACACCAAAATCACGACGCATTGCATGGTCTCGCGGCTTTAATTCTTGCACAAGCTGGATCTTGTAAGGTCGCAAGCCAAGATCTTTGCGCAAAATCTTCCATAAAGTTGATGGACAAAGCTCCAATTGCTGTGCACGGTGGCGAATCGATTCATTCGGGTCCTCTTCAACACTTTGCTCTACAGCGGCAATTGTTTCTTCGGTGCGCACTGTTCGACGTCTCTGCGGATGCGTATTATCACATAGAGTAAACGTAGTGCGAAAACGATCCATGGTTAACCGAATTAATTGCTCTGATGGACGATTATGTCGACCATAAAATGGACAGAGCTTGTGGTAAACTTCGCGAACTGAACCATTATTTTCGAAATAAATTTGCACGATTTACAAGCGTTGTTCTTTTGTCAACCTGTTCATGATGAAACGGCAAACCAAACTAAATATTAATCACTTGACAGCTGACAAAATGGCCGCCAGTTAAAAAAGTGATGCCAACTTAAAGTTCTATACCTCAATAAAAAACACCCTTTATTATAGTCTGCAACGGTTTTTAGCAAAACCTCCCTAAAACACATAATAGCTTACCATCTACATCTTACACACACACCCACACTCAAACGTACAATATGCAAAATAACAAGCATACACTCATCAACACTACTTCTCTTGATTGTTTGTTATGAACAGGGACAAGGACTTCATGCACTTAAAAAAGGTATTTTAGGCGCTTAAAATATGACATTAAAAACACAAAATATGCACTAAAAACAATAAAATATGCACATATTTTAAAAATTTTTTGTTCAAAGAAAAGTTTTAAATTCACATACAACTAATTAAAGACACAAAAATATTTTATTTTCTCAAGAGGTGCATGTACATGCCTTTTATATTAAGTTTGTACACCATATTATAAATGATATAACGATTATTTCTGCATTATTAGCTCCAAACACGAATTTTTAAAAATTGTATTTTTTTATACTTTTGAATGTTAAGTTCTATCAATTTTTTTTTAGAAAGAAAGAAAGCTTTTGTGCATTGAAGAAAGGCTCAAATTTAAATAATTTTTATATAATGTTACATGTTTAGTTAACTCAACCATTACAATGGATTGAATTCTAGCTATTAGATTTTTTTAAATCTGTAATTTTTAAAAGCAATATCAAGTTTCCGCAGAATTGTTTAACTAGTTTCGGCTTTGATAGCAAACGATTTCCTCTTGAAATCATCAAAATGACAATGTTTATTAAATTTGGTAGGCGTGTGTGGTAGTGCATTCCTTCTACAATTCTAAAACAATGCAAGCGAATGAATTTGCCAATTGTTTTGCATTAATAATTTGTCAATAATTTTTTATTTTTTTTTTGAAATTTTAACTTTTGAGCAAATATGGCACAAAAACCATGAAATTATACCAAAATATGAGATAAAAATATGCATATATAACCAAATTATGCAAAAATATGCATTTTCAATAAAATATGCAAAAGTATGCACTAACAAATCGATGGTATTTTCACGCAAATTCAATGTTTCGTAAAGATATTTCGTTCTTGCCACTATCAGGCTTAAGGAAAAAAAACATGCATTTGCATGAAACCCCTGTCCTTGGTTATGAACTATAAATCTTCGCAACATCATTATTTAACACTCATATACACGAACATCAGTACACCCACAGTGTTTCGCTTCCCTGTCGGAGAATGTGTGGTTGACTACAAAAATAGTTAATTTATAGTTAACTTTTCTTAGACTGACTAAAAGCTAGCTGCAAAGTCATCCAGAACAAACCCAAAATTAATTTTAAAGTTGAGTACGTAATCGAATTTGATGAGAGCCAACAAATTTATTCTCAGCTACTTTAAAACTCATTTCAGTTTTATATTAACATTTTGCTGTTGTTATTTTAGATGGCAGCTTAGCCAAGTGGTAGCGCGTTGAGTACGCAACATGTGATGTTCCATGTTCGAGCCACAGAATTTTTTTTGTTAATTTACTGACTACCAGGTGAAGTTGAAGTTGAAGTTTAAAAACGTCAACTTTAAGTTAGCTTAAAGTAGTGCCTAGTGAGACAATTGACTACCGCCTAGGAGATCGCAATGTTAAAATAGTCAGTTGATTACATTGCAAAGTAAGCCAAGTGTAGTCAGTACTAGTTGCGAAATAGTTAGCTTAAAGTTAGTTTTTTGAAAAGACTCAGGGGGCCTGTCCCACGATGTCGACAGAAAACCTTCTATCGACAACTTGTATTGAAAACAAAACAAAAATTTGCTTTTGTTTTCAATATCTGGAAGTAATCGTTTGAATGTCTTCTGTCGACATTGCGGGACAGGCCATAAATCCAATTATAAAACGAATCATATGAGGAGCCGCAGAGCAAGAGGTTCTTTTTTGTCATTTTAAGTTTTTGTTTTGAGAAGATTTCAACTCAAATATTATACGAGCAATACTTAATTTACATTAAGCATTTTTTTCATGAAATTTCATGGATTTTGTTGCACGAAACATTTTCTACTTGCTAATTGCAGCGCTATCGAAGAATATTTTATATAAAAAATTGCGTAGAATGAATCTCTGATGCATTTTTACCAACATTTTATCAAAAATTAGTTGGTCGTCCAGGACTTCTATTGACAAATAAAAAATTTTCATGCAACTAATTTCATGAAAAAATGCTTAATGTAAATCAGGTATAAATATACAAAAAAAAGGAAAGTGGTCAAAAATTGCGATGAAAAGTTATAAGCAGGGAAACCAGAAATATGCTCTTAAAAAAGTGTTTTTTATCCGCATTCAATATGCACTAAAAACTTGAAAATATGCACTTAAAGTTCAAAAAAATGCTCTTAAAAATAACATAAATTGGTTTATTTGAAAATGAAAATATATTTTTAATTAAAAAATTCAATAACATTTGCTTATAAACCATGATACAATAATATAAAGGTAACACCGTTCTCTATTTTCGTCGCCATATTAACCTTCTGACATTTGTCCCGATTATTTTTTACTCTCAAAATTAATGCTACCTTATTAATTTATAAAATCCAAGTTTTTTTTTATTAATTTTTTGACGTTCTTAAAAATAATGGAAAATATTTTAATTATTTCTTAATTTATAAAAAATAAACAGCAAATAAGTTACAGGAGCACCATTAATGGCAGCAAGCAAGATACAACAAGAAGGAAATTTCCAACTGAATCAAGGCGGAACTTTGTCTTTATACTCTCTGGTGTATTGCCTTACATCAACTGCGTCCAAGCTATACGCACTATGTGCAAAGTTTTACAAAAGACCTTTTATGTTTTCACACTGACGAGGGCACAACATCCAAGCAGGGGGCAAATCGCGGCAGTCGTTATCGAACGTAATTACGAAATATTTCAATAGAATTTATATGGAAATATTTCGTAATTCGATAACGAGTGCCGCGATCTGCCTCCAGATCTCGGCGACATCTTTGATCTTTGCAAAGAAACAATAACAAAGCTGTTTATCTGAAATACATATATTAGAGTATGTGTGCTTGGACGTAGCTGCCTTACATTATTCGGATGAAATTGTTAACGGGTTGTAGCATTCTTAAGGACACTGTTAGACCACGTGATCCATTTTAAGGAGAAATGTGATAATTACATGTTCCTAGTCCAATCATAGGCCATGTCCTTAGCAAACAAAAAAGAAGAACAGTGTTTGTTTTATAAATATGTATATCAACAAAGCATCAACTCTTATTCAGCTACGTCCAAGCCATATGCACCATGTGCAAACTTTTATAAAGAGCTTTTTGTACTTTCACACCGACGAGAGCACAACAGCCAACCAGATCTCGGCGACTACCAAGCCTTCTGTTACTTTGCAAGGAAACAATAACAAATTTAAGAGCTTTGAAAGGTGTTTACCTCAAATGCAAATGTCGCAGTATGTGTGTTGTGCTTGATGTAAACCAGCAATAAATTTGCACACGAAGTATATGCGAATGTGTATTATATGTATGAAACAACCGTGAATTCCGCTAATAATACATCGATGTATCGCTTCTATTTACGGCGTTTCTTTATATCGATATTTTTAAGAACGAAGTTTCATCCCAAGCCGTGAGGCTTTTTTTTGTTATCTATTGAATTAAATAATTAATCAAATATTTGCTTTTGTAGGTCTTATTACACACAGATTTCATTATTCTCATGTTCAATTAACATTAAAAAAATGTGTGTTTAACTACAATTTCTAAACTTAAATTACACATTTCAAAAAGCATTCCTAATATAAAAGTTGCGATTATATGTGTGTGGCAACACTTTCCTCTCTGTTTACAAAAAAACAGTAATCAAATAATTGGGACAAAAGTCAGAATTAATTTTATACTTCAAATGTGGTTCTACCTTTATATTATTGTATCATGTTATAAACTAAGACAAAACTGAAATAAAAGAGGAAGCCAAAAAAAATAAAATATTTCGGGAGACTATATTCGATCAAAAAACAAATACTTTTTTAGAGTTAGCATATTTTGTTGGAAAAAAATATGATTTTTTTAAATATATTTATTTTTTAATCAATTTGTAAAATCTTTTACTCAATACTAGATATAAGAATATCTATTTAGGAAAAAAGCTACAAAAAAAAAATAAAAATACCTTAAAGCAAAAATAACAAAAGCTTGACTGAAAACCTCTTCCATCTCGAGGTGGTCAGATTTAGCACTCTCTAACTCGCTCTCTAGTAAATTACATTACCAATTTTTTTATCGGTACCCCTATGTACTAATAGATTAAAAGTGACCATATCTCAAAAACTAGCCATAGGATATTCAAATCCTTACCAGATTCGTATTTATAATGAATTACTATTTTTTCAAAAATATTGGAAATTTTCGTGGGATAGCAGAATAAGAAAAATTGATTTATAACGTAGAAAATTATTATTTTTTTTGATTCGAAATTTATACTACAGAGCTATTTACCATCGGAAATTCATTTTGACCATTCGAGTTGACTTATTTTGAATAAAGGTTCTCAATATTAATCTTTATAGAGAAAAACATTCAACTTCAAATTCAAAAGAGATCACGATATCAGAATTAAGACCTTGAAACTGTATTGGCTTAGATTTTCAAATAAAAATCATTAGCTGCCACATCTAAATAAACTTTTAAACATTGAAAATGTTCTTTCAACATCTACTTATGTAATCGGCGCAGCGTCCATCCATGTAGCAAAACCAATTTTTTTTTTGAAAATATATATTTATTTAATCGTCAAAAAGTTGGGCAATTGTGGAGTGATTGGTTTTATTTTAAGCACTTGTGTTTATTAAAAACTTTTGCATGATTAGTTCTATCTCCAATTGAGGCAAAAACGTGCTAAAATCAAATCATTTCAATCTTAATAGTCTGTTAAATGCGCAAAATTTTTGATTCAAGAATAAAATCTTATTTTTTTTTAAGATCGCATTTAAGATTAAAATCTTGAATAAAATCTCATTTTAAGATCGAATTCAAGGTTTTTTTTCTTAATAAAAATCTTAAATTAAGATCATATTCTTAAAAATTTAAGAATATAATCTCAAAATTAAAATTAAGTAATTAAAAATTATTGTGTAAATATGTATAAAATAATGAAACTTATTACTTAAACTGCCTGAGCAAAGCCCACACGATTATTTTTCAAATCGAAAGTTGTATAGTATCTACCTATGAAAACATCTCCCAATATCCAGATATTCATGCCTGAGGGTTCGAAAGCGGAAGCACATTGGTTACCTTCCACTATCACATAGTCACTGGGTTCCAAAGTTAAAATTCCACTACCAATATGGAAAGATATATCGGGCAAGTCATTTAAGGTTGAACAATTTAACAAGAATTCACCAATATTTGCATCGTAAGTGGCACCAAGCTCTCGCTGTAGGATCAAAAAGACGTTGTTTGGAACACCAATAAGTGAAGTACCAGTATCCGCAATAGCTTGGCAATAGATACAAAAAACAGTATCCATTATAAAAGCAGATTTCATTTCAAATTGCCAGTAGCCTTCAACTGAAACAGGTACATAGGTAAATTCTCCAGTATAATGATTGGGATCGTTGCCTCCCAACACCATGACACCACCATCATCCGATGTACCATTACGTGCCAGGTAAAATGAGAATACTGGTGAGTCCACTAGGCCCTGTGAAACCATATTGTAAAAGGGTGGCACAACATTGTCACTAGAAATGTTTTGATAGCCCATTCCCATGATGCCATCGAAAGGAGAATATATAAATGCTGGACCATGTTCATTGGTAGCTGCAGCGAATACTTGCTTTTGTATGGCCAAACCTGCAACGTTTACTGTATCTTGAACCAAAAAACCAGACAATGAACCAGAACCATAAGCAATAGCAAACTTTTCGCCAATAAATTTAAAAGTAGATGACAACAGTCCATTAAAACGATTATGTAAATGACATGCCAAATTAGTAATAGCACATGGCACGGACGGTACCCACAGGTTCGAGGAGCCGGTATCAAATATTACGGAAAACCTCTGGGGTGGAGTGCCAATGGTAATGAGTCCATAATAGCTGTCATCTAGGTAGTTGAAAAGCTTTTCCTTATGTACTGCGTTATCTTTCTTTATATTGTACTTAGCTCTCAGCTTTAGTAATTCATTAGATTTTTGCTTAAGTTCCTGCACCTTGTGTAATGGTATGCTGACCAATGCAGCTTGGGTTAAGAGGAATATACTCGCTAGTATAATAAATAACTTCAACATTGTAGACACTTTTTGGAAGTGAGTGCAAAGCTCTGTGTGAATGCATTTTATATGCCAAAAATCTTATCTATGCCAAGTAGATAATAATAGTATTAAATATTTAGATAAATTTAATATGTAGCAAGCAGCATACAGTGAAACCTGTCATAACGGACAGCTCCTATAGCCGGATACTTCTTAAAACCGGATACTTCTAATAACCGCACAAGTTTTGTACACCCAACACGTTCACGTAGTTTTTCCGGACACTTTAATAACCGTACGCCGACACAAAATTTTTAAAAATATTGTTCTAAAGACCTCTCATAAGCGGACAGAAGTGGTGAAACATGGCGACAAGAGTTGCATTTAAATAGTAGGTCTTTCTTTATTCCACTCTGATTCATATTTGTGTTAGTGTCAATCAGTGTTGCCAGTTTTTTTCCAGAGCTTATCCCCAATTGATTTGTTACCCCCGAAATCCCCAAATTGAGTTTTTTTTTTATTAAAATTTTTTGTTTTGTGAAAAAGATAAATTTTTTTAATTAAAAAAAAAATAATGACAAAAATAACATTTGTATCAATTGCTATATTTACATTCATATTAATTTAATTTTTACTTATAAAACTTGCAAAAAAAAAAAAAATAACACATAGTTTAATATACACAAGTATAAAAAAATTGTTAACCAAAGTTTACCATTTCCAATATTTCAGAATTGAAATCTTCCGATTCATCAGCCTCAGAAATTTTGTTGTACATAGTACTTGTATTAAAAAGCTCTAGATTTTCAGCAGAAGGATTAATTTGTCGCAACAAATGGAATTATTTTTAAAGTGTGTGTATTCTAAGAAGTGCTTCCAACAAGTCTTATTTCATTTTGTTACGTATTATTGTTTTGGTAGTGTTCATTATATTGGTTAATCTGCCTTGATACTTCTTCTTTATTACCTACAGAATTCATTCACTATAAATAGAAACACACATTTGTAGACTTGTCAGACACACATTTCTTAGCTCAAAGATCATTCTTGTTATCATCAGTTATAAAAAAAATCCCAAGAAATCCCTTTAATTTTGGTTATCATCCCCAACAAATCCCCAGATCCCCAACAGGAAATTTTCATCCCCAATCTCTAAAAAATATCCCCAATTTGGGGACAAATCCCCTAAACTGACAACATTGGTGTCAATGATATTGACAATTTCCCGGTTAACGCAAATTTAAATACTGATGCGTTGAAGGCGGCAAAGAAATTGCTGTTTATTCGATGACGTCCTTTGCTTAGCTGGTGTCCCAAAATGGCACTGGAAAAAAAATGTTTTTATCAATTAATGGAAAAAGCAAATGGAAATTTTAAGCAAGGTTGAAAAAGAAAAATGTTCGGTAAACAGTTTTTTACATAGTAGACAATTCTATACAATCCATCATTATTGGAAGGGTGGCGTTGGCTGAAGTAGTTAGTACTTTGACTACAAAACCTAAGGTCCTGGTTTCGAGCCAGGTGTCCGACAGTCATTAAAATAACAACAGCACGCATTTTTCTGATGTGCATTAGTGTCCTTTGTATCAGTTGTCGTAGGAAAAGTTCAATTGATGCAGGCATAAGGCACTGGGTCGCTAAAACTACACCGGCTTCAGCAGATGCTAATCCTAATGTAACATCAGAGCGCCCTCCTTTGTTGTGAAACAGAATCATCGGCGAAATAAAATAACCAATGGCTACAGCTACAAAATTTAAAACGACTCATTTGACACCAGAAGGGGCTGCAACACTGCATTATTAAAAAAGCGTGCAAAAAGGCAGAGTTGTAAAAGAATGAAGCTTTTCTCTCTCTTTTCCTTCATCTTCCTACTTCACTATCATTTCCCTATCTATCATCCTCTCTCACTAACTTATCTTCAACACACAGGTATAACAAAGGGATATCATTGTAGTGGACCCAAGTGAGCTGGACTCTAAATTTCCCCTTCCTTACCCAGCAGCCTGCTAACCTAACCTAACCTAAAAAATAAAAACATTTCTGAATCAAACAGTTTTTCATTAGTTTGTGGTTACGCTTTTTTGCGCACATGATACAGAGATGTAAATCTGGCCTAAGTTGAATTAGTCCACTCTTAATATAATTTTTCAACTACAATAAACTACCAAACTGTAGCCCAATTCACAATCTTGTTCAAATGGTTTTGCATAGTAGCATGTGCAAAATGGTATAGTATATTGATACTCACCAGTAAGAATTGTTAAGATTGTGAATTGGGCTTATGTGAAATTCTCTCATCAACGCACACCTCTAATAACCGATCAAATATACCGCGTCGGTTAGTCTCCGGTTATGAGAGGTTTCACTATAGTTAATTAATTGATAGTTTTAGCTGTCATAAGCTTAAAGTTTTACATTATTAGTTTGGTAAAAATGTGTGCAGACGCATGTAAATATGAGTATTTTTTGTTATCGATGAAAGCCAAAATTAATAATTTCTGACCTTGTCCTTTAAATTTTATTTTGACACTAGCAATCCGTTTTGATGAATAGTATAATGCAGCCAAGTTTGTACTTCTACAAAAACGTAAGCTGTATCATGGTTATCATGTAAACTTTTGTGTGAGTTTTATAACACTCAGGTAATGAATGCCTGCTACTACTTGTAGGTGTTACCTTCTTTAGGAAAGGAATAGTGATAAATTGTTCGTTAGAGCAGACACTTGGTGAAGGAAGGGATAGAAGAATGCTTTCTTCTTTTACAACTCTGTGTTTTGCATATTATAATGCAGATTTGCAGCGTCTCTGGTGTCAATGAGGCATATTAAATTTTTGATGCAGTGTTTAATAGCCATTTTTATTGGTTATTTTACTTCGCCGATGATTCGGCTACACAACGAAGGTTGATTAATAGTTGAGTGGCCAGTGACTATACCTTCATCACTTGAACTTTCCTGTAACAACTGATATACACATCAGAAAAATGTGTGGTGTTGTTATTTAATGACTGTCGGATACCGGGCTCGATCACATGACCTTCGGCTTTGTAGTCAACTTGATAGCTACTTCAGCCAACGCCACCCTGAATCAACTTTGAGATTTAAGCATTAAACACATTCACCATAGCAAGCTTATTTAAACTTGTAGTTTCCTCTTGACCGGGCAGCTTCCTTGTACTGACACATTCCAATGGTCCCTTCGGTGTCCGTTCAAGAGAGATTCCACAGTATTTTACAATATTCCTGTTAGCGTACTTTTATTTGCAAATGTTTTTATTGAGAGTAATTTCTTTATATTACTCAGTATTTACTCAGCTGCTGGATTTGACTGGAAAAGTACTTCAACAGACCCAATATGACCGATATGAACTGACAAATCTCAGAAGTACATATTGCAGAAATCACATGTTTTTTTATATTTATTAACCTATTTTTACTCCCTGTTTTCACAAAACAGACGGTCGACTTGAGTAGTAAATTTATATGAAAAGCTCAGATATGTTTGAGTAATTTTCATAAACATTTTCTAGAAGAGTTGCCTGCCTGACTTGTGGAAACAGGGTATTGAACAAAGTAGCTTTTGAGTTCGACATAGAAGCTTTTAACTTTTTGATGTGTAAACATCTATACGTTAGGGGGTAAAAATTTTGTGGCTTTGATTCTTTGCTGAGATTTCTTTGCTGAGATTTCTTTGCTTTTTGCTTTTGCTTTGCATTGTCAAATCGGTGTGAGCTATGTATGAGTGTATTAGTGTTTGAAAGAAGCAATACCAAGCAGAGAAAGAAGTCGACCGGCTCGAAGCCGACGGTGCGCCGCCGCCGATTATTTTTCTGTATATTTCCGTACACCAAAGGTGAAAATGAACCGTAAGAGCTACGGACTTGAAATTTGGACACAATATGTAGACATTTGGCCACTACAACAACAAATACATGAGAGTTAAAAACTAAAGGGTGTTCCAAAACGAGCAACGAAAAATGTTAAAATCCCATGTAATATACATACAATTGTATGTACATATATACACTTGAAATTTGTAAAGTTAGTGTATTTTTATACAGACTACAACAATTAACACTAAATTTAAAAAGTTTAAACTAAAGGGTGTTCCATTAGTTAATGCAATTTTTACTTTGTAATTTTGACAACTTGCTGTATCTTGGAGACCGTAAGAGCAAGTCTTGAAATTTTCATAAACGGTAAAACTAAAAAATCAACAAAATATAAAATCCCCAAATATAAAAAAATCGCCAAAAACAAAAAAAATCGCCAAATCGAAAAAAACCACCAAATTAAAAAAAATCTCTAGGACTAAAATAAATCGCGAAAAACCAGAAAAATCGCCAGAATGAAAAAAATCCTTCAACAAAAAAATCGCCAATATGAAAAAATCGCCAAAATGAAAAAATCGCCTAAATAAAAACAACCCCATAAACAGAAAAAATCGCCAAAATGAAAAAAACCCCAAAAAACAGAAAAAAATCGCCAAAAATAAAAAATCGCCAAAATGAAAAAATCGCCAAAATGAAAAAAAAATTGCGAAAACTAAAAAAACGCCGCAAAAAGAGAAAAACAAACGACAAAACGAGAAAAAAGCGATAAAACTGAAAAAAATCGTTTAAACTGAAAAAACTTAAAAAAGGAAGAAAGCTAAATAAAAAAAAAAATAACAAATCAAAACCGAATGTGCGCGAGTCAAAGTCGCACTTTACTGAATTTATTTTAATTGCAATGCGTACGCAACAACAAGAACAGCAACAACTAAACGATGAACAACAGGAATTAAAAATTAAAAAGTAAAAGTAAAGGCATTTACCATAGATGAGCACTGCAGTACCACTAAAGTTTCAGTAAAAACAATAAAAAATGTTTAACAAGTAAATTTTTACTGATTACTAAAATTTTTTTCTACAGTTTTTATAAATTGCCTAAATGATTTGTTATATGATGAGGTGCATTGAATTTTCAGTAATCAGTAATGCCCGTATTCATAATGTAATTCTACCAAGTGGCTAAATGTTTTTCATACACAAGTTTCAAAATTTGAATGAAAAAACTTTGCCACTTGCTACAATTTTATTATGATTACGGCCTTACGATTTTACTGGTAATGCAAATTAAATTTCATTAGCAGTAAAAATTTACTGAATTTTTTTAGTAATCAGTAAATTTACTGCTTACTGCAATTTGGAATGCAGTGTACCCATTTACTAACCAAATAAGTTTAATAAAACAAACAAAAACCAACAAATTCATATGTATTTACAATATTGAAAGTTTTGATACTTTTAATTAATTAATTTAAAAAAAGATACCAACTTAAAAAAAATTTTTCATTACTAGATGTTTACACATCTCCTCTGTGATCGGACTCACATTGCTTTTTTTTTTAAAGGAATGCTACGAGTATTTACTTAAAAAAAAAACAGTTTGAAACTTTATATTTCACCAACACTTTACAATTAATTTTGATTGATTGTGTTAATTTATTTTGGCATTGTAATTGAACTTGACTTAATATTCCCACTTTTTTCAAGCAGTTGACTAACGCAAACCATTTTCATACGAACTCAACTAATTTTGGCTTTATCTGAACATTTAATTTAATTTATATTATTTATTATTTATTTGCTTAACATTTCTACTATTTAATTGCATAAACTTACCTTTTGATATCACTACAAAACTGTTTGCTACGTGCTTAATTTAAAATTTTAAAACCCCTGGTTCTCTACTTATTTCTCCTACAAAAACCTTTTATTTTCTTACATACAAAGAAATATATATGTATACATAAATCAAATAGATATAACCATTTTCCTAAAAAATATTTAGTTTCCTTTCCTTTTTTTTGCCAAACAAAACAATGTTACAACTTTCTAAATGAACAGCTAGTGTTTTTAATTAAAAATTCTAGTCATTCATACAGTTGTATCTAAACAGGATATAAATGGAACACCAATCTGTACAAAAGTACAGTGGGTCAAACACTAATATCATATAAAATTCGTACGCTACTAGGAAAGAAAAAAAAAACGAGAAATAGTTCTAGCATTAGGAAGGATTAACATGGAAAAGAATCATTCATGTATGTTTATGTATAGTATATCGTTAGGCAAAATGTAAAAATGTAAAATGTAAATTTCAAAAATAAAATGTATCTAATTACACGATTAAAAACAATAATCTTTTATATGATTTCTGCTATCATAACGAGCATCAGGGGGCTTACTCTCTATTACGATGCGAAAGAAAAATGGTACGAAATCGAACGATTAGTACTCTCTAATGCGTTTGAGCATTTACCTTTCGCATCTTTTATTTTCCCTTTCGCAAGTCTGGTATCACCGTACTCTGTAATGCGAAAGCGACTGTCAAAATGGCGCAATAAGCGCAAATATCTTGCGATAGCTAAATACCAAACGCAAAGTGAGAAAAACATGTAAATACGTTGATAAAATTATTTATATATAATATTTAAATCGTAATTTTTTAGGTAAAAAGCTAAAAAATTACAGTCAAAACAACGGTAGTTTGGAATTTTAGTGAATTTCATGGCCAAGGGACAGTTGCAGTCAGCAAATGGCAAACAAGCCGCAAATAATTTGTGGACAAAATTGACAGACGACCTAAATTCTAATGGACCTCCTGTAAGGGATATAGCTGGTTGGAAAAAAGTAATATCTATAATGAAATGTGACACTAATAGTATAATATAATTACACATGTATGTTTGTATATAGGTTTATAGGAATACCACATGTATTGATTTCGTTTTCCTCTTCCGCAGTTAGCTCAAATTGTATGTGCTTGGGACACAGTATTCGTTCAATCGCAATGCAAACTTCTTGTAAGCAACGCGACATAGATTGTTGCGATAAATCTAATAAATGGTCCTGACCAATTTTGTGTTGATATCCACCTTGCCCAAGCAGTTTCAAAGCTGCGGCCACTTTTATTGCACTTGGAATTTCTGTATATCTCTTCTGAACGATGAGGTCGTCTTGAAAGCGTTTAGTACATATATAAACGCATTTTTATTGAGTAGAAAGTTTTGTATAAAGCTATAAAAAAGGAATATTTGAAAACATTTTGCACATGATATCTACTCCTATTTTCTTACCTGTAGTCATTTAGGGAGTGTATATCTGATCTATCTCTCAAAATTCTCATTGTAATACGTTCAGTATGTTCATTTTCTTCCTCAAACCATAATGCCACCGAATCCATCACTATTTATTTTATTTTTAACAAAACCGTGAACAGAAATAGAATATTTTTTAAATATTTTTATTATTTTGTTTAGAAGTTTTGACATTTCATGTTGTCATTCGTCGCTATTGTGAATTATGTGGTGCCAGTGTTGCTAATTTTTCAACTTATTTTGCGAAAGCGTTTGCGTCAGCAATACAGAGTACCAATTAGTACTCTTCACGCATTTACCTTTCGTATCGAACTGGCTTTTGCATCGCAATAGAGAGTAACCCCCCAGTATATAAAGCTCCCTGGACACGATCAAACAATTCCTTCAATAAGTGCATGTGCATAAGCTTCGTATGCTTGTCGCTTCAAAGAAGACTTGCAAATCAACACGTTAATCATCATTTGTACTTTGACTTCGTAGTATCCGTATTAATGAATGCCGTAATCGATTGATAATTTATTATTATTGACTTACTATATTGAATCATAAAGAAACTGATGTTTTTTTTTATCAATCATAGTAGGAGGCGATCAAATAATCAGCCGTCAAATAAAAAATAAAAACTTTTTGATTCTTATCATTTATCTTATCTTATTCTTATTCTTATATTAACGACAACACGCTGAGGTAGCCGAAAAAACATGTCTACATCCAAATAATTAAAGGGTCCGCCATCTAACGTTTTTTTTCAACTAGTGCTTATTTCGTGAATGGTAGCACTTAGCTCATGTCTGATTTGACAGATAATTAGTTTTATCCTTCCGCTGAACGAGCCAACTGACCATCCAATGCGTTTTCGCTTCGCTAAGTGGGCCTGCGATGGACTTACAGAAGATGCCGATTTTGCCAAAAAAATCATCTTTTCAGATGAAGCTCATTTTGATTTTGTCGGGTATGTAAACAAGCAAAATTGTCGCATTTGGGGCAAAGAAAACCCGCACGCATGCATTGAAAAGCTGACGCATCCTAAACGAGTCACTGTTTGGTGCGGATTTTGGTCCAGAGGCATAATTGGGCCATTTTTTTTTTTCGAAAATGCAAGGAGTGGCCGTTACAGTCAATATCGATCGTTATCGGGCCATGTTGAACGAATTTTTGTTCACAAAAATTGAAGAGGAGGATATTGGCAACATTTGGTTTCAAGAGGATGGCGCTACGTGCCACACAGCCGAAGCTTCAGTAGTTTTTTTTATAGCATTTTCAAAAAAAAAAAAAAAAAAGTTATCTGGCGGACCCTTTATGAGATTAAGAGTTCCAACATAAACATAAATTATAAGTGAAATTTATTTGCCGGCGGTTAAGCATTTTCTATATGCATGTCATTGTTGCTTAAACAAATCGTCAGTAGACTTTTACCACACAATGATTTGAACGAATAGATATCCAGCAAAAAATATTTGTCTACCTGGAAGTAAATTGGTATGTTGGTAAAGATAAAGCACAACTCTCCTCCCTTACCAGCCTGCTTCTAGGTATCATATGCTTTTTGTCCGTGATGTTCCACTTGGTAGCTCTCCAAGTATGAACTTCTGGTCTATAAGTCTGCACAGATATACCTTTTTGCACCAGTTTTGCGTGTGTTGGTTCTGGTGTGTAGAGATACAAATGTTATTCAGCGTTTCTGCAGATTTAAACAGACTAGAAGCTTTGGAAATGTGGCGCTATTGTCGAATATTAAGAATTCCATGGACAGATCGTGTGTCGAACGTAGAAGTTTTAAACAGGTTATAGAAAGAACGTGAAATAATAAAAATTATAAAAAGACTTAAAACTGCGTACCTCGGCCACATTATTACAGGAGATAAATATGAATTGCTGCAACTGGTCTGAGAACCATTGGGAATCTAATACATACTGCAAGAAACAGAGATGATTTTGAAAAAAACAATATTTTATAAATTGTGCATATATTAATATAGTTTTAAGTAAAAAAACCTTGTATGTAATCGCTTATATTCAAATTTGGATATGCAATACAAGAAGAAGAAGACGAACTCTGAAATATTTTATTTATTTATTTATTTAGTACATATTATACAAAGTAAATTTATATAATATGGTGTTGCACAAGTATGGGCGGAGTAACTAGACCATATGCCCAAGATGGTATTAACAGTATTTTAAAAGTTTTTGTGACTGACTGTACACGACCTATGCCTTCACATAGGAAGTAGCAACGTGGTTGTTAAAGAAATTCCACAAAAAACCGCAAGATTATACGGTTATCCGTGGCAGATCAGTCAACCAGTGCGAGCGAGACGAAAAACTCTCGAAGGCCAAACAACACGCACAAGCCTGACCGCACTTAAGAAATAATTACGATGACGCGAGAGATGTTCCTCAACCCAGAGCTGCTTTACGACTGAACTCTGAAATATATTTATTTCTATTTTGTACGCCGACGAACGACGAAAAAAAAATTTTTTCTTTCTATCTTTGCACACACAATAACCAACTGCATCAATTATAAGAGCGGCGAATTCGTCGACTTGGACAAAATTTGTCGTTCATTCCAGTTAACATCCTGGCATAAGTCGCACACACTATTGAAATGTCAATGCCGCCTTTAAAATATCTACGCGATAAAGGCCTTCAACTTTGTGCTAATATTGGGAGTACTAAAATTTAGGGTAAATTAATACAGGGTGGCACAGATTGTGTTATATGGTTTAAATGGTTTAAAACTTTTTTATTTTTATGCGATTATTATAATTTTTTTTTTTAAATACAGTATATTATTGGGGAAGTTTTTGCTTCGCACATACGTGTTCTTTTTGACATATTTTCCATATCGTTTCGCAAAATTTCGGGTGTAATAGCCATGATTTAATTTCGAATGTTGGTTTTTAGTTGGAGTATGATTCTTGGTTTTTTAACGTACACTCTTTCCTTCAAATATCCACAAAGAAAACTGTCAGGAGCTGTTAAATATGGTGAACGTGGAGGTGAGTTAAAACCGCTTGTGCGTGAAATAATTCGTTCAACACAATAGACTGTTGGTTTGAAAAATAAAATAAAATTTTTTTTGCACGTTCTTCGATCGTGTAGTGATTCATAATTAATTCTCCAAGTTTCCTTCACAAAATGCTGAAAAAAATAAATTTATTTTCTCTATTATTCTTTATCGAATTTTTTCTTGCTTTTGTTTAAGTGCTTTAATTGTATAACTCTGGGGTCTAATCCTCGCTCTCGATCCGATCAATTCTTTTCAGTTTAAAATTATGGCATTCGGTATTGAACCATATTATTATATTGCTCGATAGCGAATGCCACAATCTCAAACTGAAAAATGCGATCGAATCAGCTCGATGTCGAAAGCGACGATTAGACTTCTTGTTCTTTCAATTGCAAAATAGATACAAAAATCAAAGGATAAATATTTTCGTGTTTTATATTTCGTACTCACTTTCACTTAGAATAGTTTTTCGATATACAATGAAAGGCTGTACTTGGGCAACAACAATAGACACCAAGTTTCGACTGTATATCCAAATTAGAAAAGTATGCTTGTCAAGCTACTTGTGTAGTGTATTTGACTTTTTAATATTGGTATTTTCATAAAAGTTATAATGACGAAAATAAAACCTAGTAGCTGTACTTTTACCTAACAGTATAACTTATCATCAAGTTCTAGTTATTTAGTTGGTTTTTTAAGTCACGTTCCATTGGTTTGCTCTCTTCCGCCATCACCCGCATTAAATGAATGCCGACATTTAGTTTGTATGGATTTTTATGGTTGCTATTTTGCACTCTGCTAGTAATAAATGTTTCAAAAGCAAAAAAAAAAATATATTAAGCTTAATAAAGGATTACGAACTTTACCAAGTAAAAGGTTTGAACATAGAAAGATAAAAAAGAAATCAACAAAAAAATTTGATAGAAATATAAAAACCAGCATAAAAATGGAAAATGCGCGAATCAAATGTATACACAGATAAAACAACTTTACATTTGCGAAAAACCTAGTTACCTAGTAGCTTATATTATAAAAAAATGTAAATGTTTTCAATTGAAATAGCAAGTTTAAATGAAATTTGTATATGTATGTAAGTATGTACGAGTACATAAATGAGATTGTACTTTTTACTAATATTGCTAATGAAATTTTATTGCCATCATTTAAGTTTTTCAGCAAGCTATAAAATTCTTACACTATAGCTCAGCATAAATTTTGTAGTTACAGTGCATTTAGAGCATTTCCTGGAAATGTTAGACAATTTGTTACTATTTTCTCGCCATAACTTAGAACAACAACTCAAATGTCACGAGTTCGTAAAATCTTTGAATGAGATGACAAACATTTTCTTTGAGTCTTGATTTCTATATGGAGTTATCTGAACTCTAAAAAATTTACCAATAAAACGATTATCTTGGCTTCTTTAATAAGGCCAAGTTCCTATCCAAAATTCCGGCCATTAAAAGTAGTGAGATATAAATTTTGACAAAGTTCTTATTTGGCACAACACAACTCACTCTGAAATATGCTATATATGATATAAATTTGTAATTGTAAGGGTGTCATGTAATTTCTAGATAATCTGCTAAGTTGGCCATATTTTTACACTTCCAAAAAAGGAGAGAGAGTTAAAAATGGCATAGTTACATAAAATAATGGGTTAAAGCGTGATGGGTGTTGTTAGATTGTACACCTTAAAAATGCACTATTGCACTGTTGTCATTACAAAAGGTAGCCTGTATGTACGCAATTTGGTAAGAGTGGTCTGAAAGCGTAAATTTTACTGGGCATGACGCCGCCTATTTTCTCAATATATTTACATATTAAAGTCTGCTTAGCCGAAGTACATAAATCAAAAAGATATGCCCAATGTGCATGCAAAGTTTCAATAGGGTAGCTGGTGCTTTAATTTTTAGATTTTCCAATTGAGTAAATCAATTAGAACTATTTGTCTACAAAATGTCAGCTCTCTATAGTATAATATTACGTAAAATTTTTATGTGCCTGGCCACGCCGACTTTTATACCTGTTAGTGCTTATGGTTCATGTGAAGTTTTGTATGATAAAGCTAGTGAGAAATATATGAGTAATAGACTAAAAACTGCTAAACCGAAGATTTATGGGTGTAGTCACGGCCACTTTTCAAAAGGGGAAATTTTTACTTTGGATAAGTGCAATGTGTGTGAAAAGTTTCAATAAAATTTATCTTAATTTTGAATTAAAAGTGCTTGTTCCCGCCCCTGATTTAAACTTCTGGTTTCTTAGAGTTTTCGTAGTGATATCTGATCGAGATTTATCTGTGTATCAAATTTCAGCTCTGTTGTGCGATTTGGAGTTTTAACGGCGTGGCTCCGCATATCGGGTCAAACTTCTTGGTTTTAAGTTTTCGCATTCGCTTATGCAGCTACACTTTCTTGTGTATAAAATTTCAGCTCTCTAGCGCGAATAATACCTTTAAATTTTGTGAACATTACCTCTTCCACTATTTTTAACTCAAAATTTTGTTGTGAGCAGCGCTTATAATTCATGCTAATTTTTTTTTCTAAAATATGCTAGAAAGAAGTAGGTTAAACACAAGGCTGAAATTTTATGGGAGTGATCACGACCACTTTTTAAGGTGATAGTTTAAAGTCTTGTATACGTGCAACGTATATGCGAGGTTGCACTAAAATGGCTTAAGTTAAAAGATGTATATTAAATTTTTAGTTCCAAACAATGTTAGCGTGGCCCAACCCATTGTGGTAAAATTTTTTGGGTTTTCAGATTTTTTGCATATAAAACTTCAGCTCATAAGCGCAACCTTTAACTTTTAATATTTATGGGCGCAGCCCCGCCTCTCTGACTTAAATTTGCTGGTTTTCAGGGTTTACTAGTTAGTTTCTAACCTAGACCTACTTGTATATCAAATTTCAGGTCCTTAGCGCAACTTTTAATTTTTAATATTTATGGGCGCAATCCTGCCCACTTTTCCAAACTCAAGATTTTTTTTGCCAGCGCTTAATATTCGTGTCAAGTTTCGTTACAAATGGGTTATAATACCTACACAAAAAGTATATCTAAATATGCTGTGCCGTAGTACATGAAAATTGCGGTTTAAATCGTATGGGCGTGCCAACGCCCACTTTTAAACTTTGCATATGTGGTCACATGAATTAATATTAATTATGGTTTAAGTTTCATAATTTTACGATTGCGGGGAGCAAAGTTATGAGGGGAGTAAAAACAGCTCGAATGGCTTCCTGTAAATATACACACTGCGTGCATTGGCTGGAACTTGACGTGGCGCACTACTGTGCACCTAGATATTTACAACAAAAACAATTTAAAGTTAGAAATATAGTTTCACTAAATTTGCGTCTTCTTCTTGCTTTTATTAAAAGAATTCCTTTAGTTTGTATTTAGTAACGGCTTTTTGGTTTCAGGAAAAGCGATTCGAAAATGACGTAAGTACTATATATTAGGGAAAAACGACATTTGTTTTTTCACTTTTTTGTTAGATCACATTCACATTGGGTTTTTTAACCTTTACTCTAAAATTTGGCTACTAAGAAATAAATAGTATTTAATTTAAAAAGTTTTTTGATTCTCCTGAAAAATAAAATTAAAAGTGCAGTTACGGCTTTTCGAATTTCAGGTGACAACATGTGGATTTTTACTTATTTTTCAAGTTATGAAGGTCATATAAGGAAATGTTATAAAATACATAGAAGCAAGCTTTGTTCTTTGTTATTCATTCCAGGGGAAGGAATCCCAGCAAAAAATGGTGCTTGGCTGGAAGCACCTATATTAGTGATCTTTTGGTATGCAAGCGCTTACACGATGCATGAAATTTTGCATGATTTTTATATGTGATTCCTCGCGTAGAAGCTCTGCCACGTCGATCTAAAATGTGATTCTTTCATGCCTGCCGGATTGACCTGAATTTATCTACCTGGAAGCATGTCTTTTTCATATGTACATAATTAAAAAATTTGCTCTTTATTTTTTTTACTTTTTGGTCGCGCTAGAACACTACCCACTCACTGATCTACTGAAGCACATATTTGTTTTTGTACACAATTCAATTAAAAAATAAAAAATCCAAACTCGAAGTAAAAAATTTCATTCGCATACAAATTTGTATACAGGTAAGCTAGAGAGGATGATCTATAAAAAATATTGAGAGTTTGAATATAAACAGCCGATTGACTTAGTAGTGTTTGTGTTAAATTTCGTCATTCGCTTACGTTATTGCATCCTCGTAAAGCAGAGGGGATGCACTGTGTGCTTTTCCGCGCTTCCGAAGCGGTTATTTTTGTGTTATATTAAACTACACCTTCCCAGATGTTTTTATGAAAGGGATATAAGAAACTACAATAGAAAAAACACATAAAAACCAGAAAAAGAAGCTATAAAAATGCAGAAGAGGTTTTTATTAATAAGCAATTGCTTCTACATTTCGATTATTTTTTTGCTGGGATGTGGCACAATAATCATTTCATGTAATGACTGCTTCCGTTTTACAGAATATACGCATATGTGTATTTATTTACTTACTTTTCATTTAAATAGGTTTTATTATTCAGTATTTGATATTTTATAATTTTGGATCTGAGTCATGCATTAAACACATTCACCACAGCAGGCTATACGATCACACGACTTCAAATGCCGCTAGCAGCATTTGTCGCCTCATAGCCAGCTACTTAATTATTTTGGAGACGGCAGCAGCACCATCTGCACCCCATACTTAACTATAAATACATGGTTCATTATTGCCAGCCTCAAATATTTCGCATTTGTAAAAATTAAATTACTCTTTCGAAATGTACTTATATGCCGTAAAAGTATAAAAATGAATCAATTTAGGCTTTACGTCAATTTTTGGATATTATTTCTGTTAAGTAATATGAAATAATTGTGCGATATCATTCATTCAACATTTTGTATTATACTGGCAACACTGAATTTTCTCATTGTAGGCAAAGAAATAGAAATTAGTTTAATTCTGTCGTGGGCAAATTATGGGCGCCGCGCCTTTTTATGCTCTTCTATTACGTATGTGTGTGTACACACGCATTACTGAGAACAACTTGTGTGTATCGCATACTCTTAAGAATCAGCGTTACCAGAGAACAATTTTTTCCCAACAATAAGAAAATATGTGTGATGAGAATTTACAACATTTTTTATTTTCAGAAAATTATTATGGCAAACCACAAAATTTGGTTTGTCAACGTACGTTGTCATGCATGAAAAAATATGACATGCAAAGGCATTTTCAAGCATATATTTAAATTATTTGAAGAAAATTTTCTACAAAACTATCTCTTTACTCCTCTTAACATTGGCTTAGCAACAAGAGAAGATGTATTTCGTCATAAACAAAACTTGAGTGTTTCTTCTGACCATAATAAAATCAAGTTTGGTTTTGGAGATTTAAGATTTCAAGTTAGGGAAATGAGACGAAAATTTACCTGGCAACAACGACTCGTGATAAGAGTATAACTCACACAATTGTAAAATGTAATGGTATGTGTTGCCGACCACGGGTTTAATTGGACTACATTAACCAAATCAGCATAGACAACAACCTGTCGCCCTGTTGCCTTGCTGTCTTCAAAAGAATCATTCTCATATAAACATGTGTATTCTTGCTGTGGTGAATGTGCTTAATGCATCAATCTTAATCTTTTTATATTTTGCAAAAAGTCTATCCGCACTTTTGTCTAAAGGAATTTGATTGGTTAGTCTTTTATATTGCTCAAATTATTTATTATATATTGAAACGTGATATTTTCATATACTATACAACCTGGGATAATCAGGGCATTTATGAATAAAATTCCGCATGAGATTTCTCACTTTTCCAATTAGAATTTTTTGTGTTTTTCATATCACTTGCTCTATAACTTGTACCCCAGGAGAAACCTCACGCCGAATTTTATTCATAATTGCCCTGAATTTCTTACACATTTGGTGAGGTATTTAACGCTGTGAAATTATGACATGAATGAAATATTTCTTCAATTAATTTTTTCCACCATGGGATTGAGGGCTTATTTGCTGTACTGGGATTTAAAGTTGTGTTCAATAGAGGTGGTAACGTACTATTCTGCCAAGGATTCCAGGTTGAATTGGGCCAGGGACTCCAGGTTGTGTATGGCCAGGGACTCCATGTTGTATTGGGCCACGGATGCCATGTTGAGTTAGGCCAAGGATTCCAGGTTGAATTGGGCCATGGACTTCATATTGTATTGGGCCACGGATGCCATGTTGAGTTAGGCCAAGGATTCCAGGTTGAATTGGGCCATGGACTTCATATTGTATTGGGCCATGGATGCCATGTTGAGTTAGGCCAAGGATTCCAGGTGGAATTGGGCCAGGGACTCCAAGCAGTATTGATGAATGGTGGAATTGCGGTACTATTTTCCCACGGACTCCAGGTTGAGTTCGGCCAAGGATTCCAGGTTGAATTGGGCCAAGGACTCCATGTTGTGTTGGGCCACGGATGCCATGTTGAGTTAGGTCAAGGATTCCAGGTGGAATTGGGCCAGGGACTCTAAGTACTATTGATGAATGGTGGAATTGCGGCACTATTTTTCCAAGGACTCCAGGTTGAGTTTGGCCATGGATTCCAGGTTGAATTCTGCCAAGGACTCCATGTTGTATTGGGACACGGCTGCCATGTTGAGTTAGGCCAAGGATTCCAAGTGGAATTTGGCCAGGGACTCCATGTTGTATTGGGCCACGGCTGCCATGTTGAGTTTGGCCATGGAATCCAAGTAGTATTGACGAATGATTGTATTGCGGTAATATTTTTCCAAGGACTCCATGTTGAGTTCGACCAAAGATTCCAGGTTGAATTGTGCCAAGGACTCCATGTGGTATTTAGTTTTGGTGGAACTGTAGAATTAGCACTTAAAGGGCCAGGGACTCCAAGTTGTGTATGGCCAGGGACTCCATGTTGTATTGGGCCACGGATGCCATGTTGAGTTAGGCCAAGGATTCCAGGTGGAATTGGGCCATTGATTCCAGGTTGAATTGGGCCAAGGACTTCATATTGTATTGGGCCATGGATGCCATGTTGAGTTAGGCCAAGGATTCTCTAATACGCACATCTACAGTTTCTCACTATTTTCGTTGAGGTCGTCAAATAATTTTTCTAGCCTTGCGCGAATGCAGGCTCTGGTTGCCCTTTGATCGTGCCGATTGCCATGTTTTATGTCTGTCAAGTTTCTTAGAATCTAAGAAAAAGCTAAATAATTACCAAAGCTAAAATTTATTATTTAAATAATATTTCACTTACAACATCAGTCAAGCATTCCAAGTAAGAATATTTATTATTAGTCCTCTTCTTACAGCGTCAAACGTCACGTTCTAGTCGTTTTTGCAAACGCCTCCAGGAATGACGTTGAAAATATTGATCCAGTTCCCTTAGGGATACATTCCCACACTGACATATAGCTTGTCCACTTTGAATCAATATTTCAAACTTTTTAAGTCTATTGTCTAATAAACATTGAAAGTTTTCAGAAGCTATTTTAAAGTCCTGTTTCACATCATCACTACTAAAAAGAGAATCCAACAGAAGATACCAAGTTCGAAATGATTCTTCTAAGTCCTTATCACTGCTATGACTAAAGCTGGATTCACCCATTGTTTCCGAACAAAATGTTTGTCCAGACAAAATTTTTTTTACTGAGAGTTTTCTGCAGCACGATTGTCTGGAAAATCAAAGCTACCATATGAAATACGTGTGTAAACGATGCGTATTAATTTTATAAGTGGCAGCACAGCGGCAAATGATTACAATTCGCTGTGTAATTTTAATTAATTAATGCAACTCATTCGTTCAGCTCCACATGTATATGTTTTATTTTCCAATTTTCTTTTATTTCTATTGTAATTAATACAATTATCTTCTGTGTTTTTATTATTCATATAACATGACGTGGCAGCTCAGTTCAACTTTGGCTGAAAAAATAAAATACTTGGCAGTTCAGTTCGATTTTGTCCGGACAAAATATAAAATTAAACCAATTCAAACTGAGAGTTGTTCGTAAAAAATATTTTCTCGCTCTCAAGAAGAGAGAATTCAAACTACATATAAAAAAAATTTTGTCCGGACAATAATTTTCTTCGGAAACAATGGGTGAATCCAGCTTAAAGACTTGGCCAGTTGTCTAATTTAAGTTTAAGAGAAAAAATCGATATTTTTTTTTTCTATTACATTTCAACTTATTTTGACTTACAAAATTATTGCTGAGCGCCAGCAGAATTATGGCCACAACACCGTAAACAATTTTCATAGTTGTGACTCGTTTAGTTTTCAATTGCGAATAATACAAATGAATTTAATTTCAGTTTATTTAAATAATAAAAATTTTTGCACTTGGTTTTTGTTAAATTTACTAACAAAAGATAACAAATTGACATTAAGTTATTAATGTTAAGAATAATGGTATGAGTCATGCCATTGATAACGCGTTTGCATTATCTTCTACTGACTTTTTGATTAGTCAGTAAAATTAATAAAGAAATATTCCTTAATTCTGGGAACTGTGATTGAAATTACAAAAATTATCTTATCTACACTGAGTTTTAATATATAACTTAAAGCAAATTAAACTTTTTTCCCTGAAAACCTTGCGATATAATCTTTGTTATAATTTGTTGCATATTTTTCAAATAAAATATTGTTAATTGGCATTAAATATATTTGTCTAATAATGCTATTAAATAAAATGATTAAAGTATCTTGTGGTAAGTGCTGGAAGTGATTTTTAATTACTATTGTTCCGCAAATATACGTGAACAAATCTAGCAAATGTTTTTCGTCAAAACATTTGTCATTAATAAAAATAATGCAGATATTCTTAGCTACAAACCTACAAGACAATCTTAAAGTAAATATTCAAACTATAAAAACAATCATAATGTTATACCTTCTACTTAGCTAGAAATATACAAATACACAAGCACATTAGCCAATGCAGATGTCAGGTAGAACCAAGAGGTAAAACTCAGATGACCAATTCACTTCAGTCCATAAAGCTTAGATACACATTCCACATGAGAAGTGAGAAGAGTAGAAGTAACATTTTTTTGCCAAAGCAAACGCAAAAGCCATTAATTGTAGGGCCTCTTAGAATATCTAGCGAAATAGTGAGACCGGAAGACCTACCTGGCATCGATAAAGTTCGTAAAAAAGATATAAAGGCCTTGATCATACAAAATGAGGAGTACAGAGGTCTTTTAGAAGGCTTCCGTACTGCTTCTTATTCCCGGTGGAAAGAAACAATAACAACAATGCTTCCACACGCATGCCATTGCATATGCAATGTCAACGTACACAGAAAAAAATGATTTGTAAATACAATTAATTTTTTTGTTATATCAAGTAAATAATTAATTGATTTTGAACCTACAACGAGTTTTGTAAATACAATTAACGAAATTGTAGGTTAAAGGAAAATTTGAAAAATATTTTCAATTAAATATATCAACAAATAATTTGTTGAAATTTATTTATTTTTCCAACATTAATTTTTGTTAGATTTCAAAGTTATTTCAATTAAAGTTATTGTTATATTAACAATGCGAATTGTTGAGTTTTTGTACAAATGTTTCTTTGCGAAAAACACTAAATGTCTTTGGGCGGAGTTGAACCGGCAACCTCAAAACTAATAAACCAACTTACTTACCTCTCATCTAGAGAGCAACACTTTATTAGATACACAAATAATGAATACATAAAAAACTCGATTTCTTTTTTCTGCTACATGTGCTCATTCCATTATGATATAATTTAACAAATAATTTTGTTGAGTAATTTAATTGACTACAAAAATTTTAATTTGTTATATCAACAATGATCGTTGTTAATATTTAAATTAAATATTAACAATTTGTTTTGTTGGTTGCATTTCGACGATATTTTTTTCTGTGTACATGCAGACAGGCCCAGAGGATGGATTGTAACACGAACCAATGATGTGATCGAAACTTAATATTGAGAAGCTTTATTTTAAGAATGGAAAGAGTTATATATCAGTTAAACAGAGAACCTTGTATGAGGAACATATCTACATGGTGGTATTCTAGCAGTGAAGTATTTAACATTGTGTGTTGAAAAGTTCCCAATATCAGTGTTGAGTAAATAAAGTGTTTTAATATCATAAAAATTGCACACTAAAGACATTTTTATTTAATTGCAAATATTCGGAAGTATAAAAATTTCTTTTTTAAAAGATAAAAACTTAACAACATTGTAATACCATCATTATGGGCTTTTTGCAGCTTGTTTTTCGAAAATGAATAAGTGTATACGTTTTTTAAAATAACGAATGAAGCCATGTTTTCATTTTTAAATCATTTATTTATTTTCATATGTGTGACAACAAAAGAGCTTTCAGTTTTCCACACTCATAAAATTTTTTATGTACACTGAAAGGAAAACCTTCATTCAGACAATGAAATTTTTCATTGTATTAATGAAATGTTTTATTAAAATCAGCTAATGAAGCCCTTCATTGGATCAATGAAGAATGATTCATTGTAGTTATGAAGTTAATTTTGGCGGCTATATCATAAATAGAATGAAACTATTTCATTAGTTCAATGAAACTTTTTCATGAATGTAATGTAGTTGTTTCATTGATTTAATGAAGTTTTTACATACTATAAATCAAGTTTATTCATTAATATAAAGAAAATTTTCTATATATAATGAAATATAAGCAGTAAATAATGAAAATTTTCTATTAAAAACATGAAATCATATCCCTTCCAAACCACGTACTTAATAAAAGATATACAGATTTTTTTTATTTTATTTAATATATAGAAATACACACAAAAAAATTCATAGGTTATATTTCCTAAAATTGTGGTATAATTTTAACTAAGTGAAAGTGTATAATGGCATTTACAAAGTTTTTTTTAGATAATTTAACAAAAATTTTGGTTGATTTCTATGTTCGAAAAATCAACTAAAATTTTAGTTAAAAGTCCTTGACGACTAGGTAAATTACCTAAGTAGCAAAGTAAATTTATAGATATATAATGCGGCAAAATATAATGGATTTGAGTTAAAATAACTATTTATAATTCGATAATTTTTCTAATAATATTCAAAGAATTTTTGCATTTGAGAATAATATATTATTATTTATTAATTTATATTTATATGCATGTACATATACATATATATAATCAGTGTTTATGTTTGTTATTGACCTATCCGCCTATTAGACGGTCATACTTGGCATGTGAACATAATGTGATGATATATACTCGTTTAAAAGATCTGATAGTCTTACACAGAGAGAAGCAAAAGGCCGCCCGTGGGCACTTAGTTATTCTCTTATTTACACGTGCGTTCGTACAAGCATGCATTTTACTCTCTTTTATATTATACATATACATATGTATGTATGTGTTTGCTTGACTTTGGTCCAACAACACAACAGTCTCGCTGATAACACCATGTTCACATACCAAAATAATACCGTCCCATAACCACTAGATCTTGGTCCAACAACATTTAAACATTTATATAGGCTTGATCATAGGTTTGTGCCTAAAATGACAGCGTTTGCCGGGCTTAGCTGGTTTATCTATAATAATTAAAAAATAATAAATTTACACAAATATAAAACTTTAAATTTCATGTTACATACCTTTTTGCTCAAAAATTTTCTTTTGACAAGAAAATAGAAAACAATTCAATAAAAATAATTTCGAAGAAGATACCTTATTGTAATAGGTATATTAACTTGGATTTTAGGTAAAGTGTAATGTACAAATTACCTAACTGTATAGTTAATAAAACCCAAGATTTTTACTTTCATATAAAAGAAGTTACCTATTCAAGCTTAGTTAATATTACCTCTTATATTTTTTTGTGTGTACATATGTACATAATATATAAGCATATGTATGTATTTATTAACGTAAAACATTTAAAATTTAAGAAACTCATCAGTAGAGTTCAACCCAACTAATGTTTAAGTAAGCCGAAAAACTTGCATGTTTATAGTAAAACTCTTACAATGTTGTTGAGAATCACAATACACAAACATAAGTTTAAAAGAATCAAACAAAAATCTTAACAAAACAAGCATCTTTTTAAGATGTTTGGCACAACCTTCTTGCGTTTGTATAGTGGTGAGGGACGTGAACGGATAAAAAAAAGAGAAAGAGAGATATATGTATCTGCTATACAATGAAGAATATTACATTGTATAAATGAAATGATTTCATTGCATTTATGATAACAATACTGCTTTGAAATTAAAAGGATTGGAAAAGTAAGATATATAAAATATATTTTAAGAAAATAACTTTTTATTTATTTAAGTTTGACAAACTGAATACAGTAAGAAAATAAAATTTGTGGAACTTATTTATATTTGCCTCAAATTCGCTAAAAAGAAAATTCGTTTAAACAATGTAACGATTTTCATTAATACAATTAACTATGAAGAACACATGAAGAGCAGAGATGGAAAGATTGCATGCATACAATGAAATTGTTCATTGTATTAATGAAAAGTTTCATTAATATAATGCAGAACATTTAATGAAACCGTTTCATTCTCTGAATGAATGATTTTCTTTTCAGTGTAAAATTAATTAAAAATCAGTCTACATATTTTTCATTTGACTTTAACGAAAATGTTATTTAATTTTTAATGTTAGAATGTGAACTGACTTAAAACAGTGAAAAACTATTTTTTCCTTTGATTTTTTACTACAAATTACAAAAAATTAAATAAACGAGAAAATCTAAATGGTTTTTTTTTCTATAAGCGGATTGATTTAACTTTCACAAGAAGGAATCTTGACTTCCGTACAAAGCAGACATGTTCTCCTTGCTTCTCTAATTTTTCTGTGAAAGATTCAACACCAAATTCTGTATAAACAGATAATTTTTGCTTTATTTTCCACAATTTAACTGTCAAAAAAATCAGAAAAAATTCAAGTATTGAGTCAAAATAGAGTAAAGGTTATAGGAAAAAAAACATAGTTCTAACAAACAACGGAAAATACGAAATGCAATGAAAACCTGTTTTAATGGGTAAATTGATTTCCAATTGAATGCTGAAATAAATTAAAAATTATATTGCTTACCCCCTTATTCATAAAATTTAAAATTAATTTGAAATGAATTTTTTTTTTTAAATTTTTCATAGAAAAATTTTTTTAATAGATATTATTTTATGTATTCCTTCACTGAATTTTTGGTTATACCTAAAAAGCTGTTTTTATGTCAAAACGAAAGCTTAAGAATATGTTTTATAAAAATCAAATTTTAAACGAAACATAAAAACGAAAGGGCTTATGTTTTCTAAAAACAGGCTGTAAATTTTATTTCAAAACACACGTTTGTTTGAAAATTTTTTGGGAATAATTTTTTCTGTGTAGCAGCATGTCCTGCTTTGGTAGAAGTATTACGAAATAATATTACTATTGGTTTTATGTAATTAAGTAGCAACCAGCCCAAAATAACAAAAAAAAAAGAAAAAAATTAACACACACACACAAAACTAACTTGTTCATGATAATGTATCTGTGGAATTTTTTCTCTTTGAAATGAAGCTTTAACATTTGAAAATATTTTTTTTTTTGTAATTTATAACAATATAAATCCACAATTCTATTCTGTGGCATTAATTCAATAAAGTTTAGGTAAATAAGCTTTTCATTTAGCCTTAAAATTTATTGCATCTATAACGCATTAAAAGGACTTTTTGCCAAAACTAAAAATTCTGCATTACAATATAAACAAGTTAGAGTGCTATCTTATATACCCTTTGCCAAAGTGCGTTTATGTAGTATAGAGATACATACTCAAGCACATACTTACTTTTATGTAAAAAGAAAAAAATAATAATTTTCAAACCCTAGAATCAAATTTTAGATTTTTCTGGTTACTTATACCAATCTAGTAGTTCTTAAAAAAATATAGGAAGTGTGTTAAGTGAAAAAAAAAGAAATTAAAAAAAAATGTTTTAATTTGTTACTTTAAAATCTACAAAAAAAATCATAGTTTCTAGAGCTGGAGCTGTGGCTTTTATTTTTATAATTTTCTATACCAAACTTTTATTTCCAAAACGTAAAATATATATAATTTATAAAGGAAAAGATAAAAATTAATTAGACTTAGTTACTTTTATATATCAAAAAAGTGTAAGTGTCCCAACCCTGAACTCATCTTTTTTGATTTTTCTGATTTCTTACACCAATCTCTTTCTTTTAAGAATTTAAGAAATGTTTAATTTATAGAAAAAAAGGAAAAAATTGTTTTAGTAACTTACTTTTGTAGAAAAAGTTAAAGTTTTCCAACCCTGGAATCGTCTTTTTAATTTTTTTAATTGTTTTTTTTTTTTATTTAAAATACCAAGTTTATTCGATATCAAGCATAAAATAATTTTATTTAATAAAAATAGATAAAAATTAGTTTTCGGTAGTTAATTTTTTATATCACAAAGAGTGTAAGCTTCCCAACTCTGGAATCCTCCATTTTGGTTTTTGTTTGTTTTCTTACACCATCTTTTTTTTTAAGAATATAAGATATGTTTAATTTATAGTAAAAAAGAAAAAAATTATTTTAGTAAGTTACTTGTGTATAAAAAATAAGGTTTTCCAACCGTGGAAACGTCGTTTTAATTTTTTTTATTTTTTAGTTTGAAATACCAAATTCATTCGTCTGAAGTATAAAATAAGTTCATTTTATAAAAAAAACAATTAGTTTTCGGTAGCTAATTTTTTATATCACAAAAGGTGTGGATTTTCCAACCCTGAAATCAAACTTTTTAATTTTTCTGATTTCTTATACTAATCTCTTTCTTTTAAGAATATAAGATATCTTTAATTTATAGAGAAAAAGGGAAAATTTTGTTTTAGTAAGTTACTTTTGTATAAAAAAAGTTAAAGTTTTCCAACCCTGGAATCGTCTTTTTAATTTTTTTAATTGTTTTTTTTATTTAAAATACCAAGTTTATTCGATATCAAGCATAAAATAATTTTATTTAATAAAAAAAATAAAAATTAATTTTCGGTAGTTAATTTTTTATATCACAAAAACTTTCAGTTTCCCAACCCTGGAATCATCCTTTTTGATTTTTCTGATTTCTAACATCAATTCCTTTCTTTTAAAAATATTAGATATGTTTAATTCATAGAAAAAAAGGAAAAATTTGTTTTAGTAAGTTACTTTTGGATAAGAAAAAAAGTTAAAGTTTTCCAACACTGGAAACATCTTATTAATTTTTTGAAATTTAATTTTTTATTTGAATTACCAATTTTATTCGTGGTGAAGCATAAAATAAGTTTATTTAATAAAAATAATTAAAAAATTAGTTTACGGTAGTTAATTTTATATATCACAAAAAACGTAGGTTTTCCAACCCTGGAATTATACTTTTTATTTTTCTAATTTCTTACATCAATCTCCTTCTTTTAAGAACATTCCATATGTTTAGTTTATAGAAAAAAAAGAAAAATTTGTTTTAGTAAGTTACTTTTGCATAACAAAAAAGTTAAAGTTTTCCAACCCTGGAAATGTCTTTTTAAATTTTTTAAATTTTTTTTTATTTTTTTTTTAGTTAGAAATACCAATTTTATTCATACTGAAGTGTAGAATAAGTTTATTTAATAAAAAATTATTAAAAACTAGTTTTCGGTAGTTATTTTGTATGGCAAAATGAACTTTAAGTCTCCCAGCTCTGAAACCGTCCGCTCGATTTTGCTGATTTTCGATTCCAATCATATTTCGACAATTTCTGACCCAACAGTCCAAGAACGAAGTCTTTAGCTTTTCTGGGAGCTTCGGAAAACCGATTTCACGTACAGACAGACGGACAGACGGACATCGCTTATTCGTATTCCCTATACATAAGGATCCAGAATATATATACTTTATAGCTCGCTTATTAATATTCTAGAAATTACAAACGGAATGACAAACCTATATATACCCTTTTACCATTTTTTGGTAAAGGGTATAAAAATGTTGGCCAAAGCGGTAAACCGCAAAATTAACCACCAATTTAGTTTCACGATAAATTATTTAAAAAGTTTTTGAAATGTAATAAATTTTGTAACAGATTGCAATAAATATTAATGCGAGTATAAATCACTTACAAAAAAGTTATCATTTAAATAAGGCACTGGGATAATAGAACTCAAATATGACTTAAGCAAAGGATTGATAACGTATTCACTGCACTGTTCTTTTATAAGTTAAAATAACTAATAAAGACTTTATAAGGAGTGAGTTTTGCCTATTTACCAAACATACATCATTCTAAGTTTATTTGTTATTAAATTCTTTAAATTGTTGTATTATTTTTTTTTAAAAATGTGGCTTTTGAAGTTTTTAACCAGCAAACGAGAAGCGAAATTTTTGGGGTATACTTTATAAACAGATTTTAGCTTTGTTAAAAAACATCATTTTCTAAAGCGCCTTTAAAGTTCTGGCACATTGTGTGATCTTAAAATTTTCATTGTGAGCAGGCGACGATTTAAAACACAATATGTTGAAGTATTAAAGTAACTAAAATGTTTAAATTAGAAATTATTGTTGTATATTATTTTCAAAATAACTTTTGCTGTGCAAAATGCTTAAAAAACAGCGAAAAATACAAATATTCTTTTATCAACTAAAGATGTGCTGACAGTTTTAATTTATTTAGTTTAATATTACCATATTTCCATATTGAAAATGACATGTTTTTTATACTTTTAAATTTTCCACCTGAAAATAACTTGATTTACATACGAACAAAAACAACAAACTTGCCAGTCTCTATTAAAGTAATGAAACTGTAACGTTGTAATATTAAGATATATATTAAAACGCTGTTGTGAACTCCCTTAATGTTAAATCCAGAGAAAACAGGAAAGTATAATATTTTCCCTTAGCAAAGAGCAAATATGCGGCATATTTCGCAAGTTTTCTGCCACAAATATTTTTTTAACACTTAAATTTTAGAAAATTTCTGTATCATGTTTATATACTAATAATTTTAATTTAAAAAAATTTAAGTTTTGCCATAAAAACTAAGTCATGTAATTTGTTACAAATTATACGTATTAAAGTTTCTATTTGAGAAGATTAGTATAAAGTTTCTTAAAATTTTTTTTCTTTAAAACATAAATCTCACAAATTTCATAAACTTAATTTTGTGTGGGTGTTTCTTTTTATTTTGTTCAGCTTACAGTGACTTAATGACGAATATTGTAAAATATCCCAGCAAAAAATTACACATTACCATTAGAACTACTTGCCATATAATGACTTACTTTTCTGATTGCCAATTTTTATTACTCGCTGACAAATCACATTACCTAAAATTTAAAAAACTGTTGTGCAAGTTGCTGAATGAAGAGAATGAATTTTTTAGACGAAATAGATTACGTGAAATGTTGACAAATAAAAAAATGTTAGTACTTCTCAAGAATCGATTATTTTAGTCTCACGCCTTGTTAATATCATTAAGTTGGTAATCCAGTAGGGAAGTGCTTCCACCAAAAATGCTTAATTCCAAACTCGATTACCTTTTTTAAAATTGTTTGCTGGGATGTAATACATGTAGTAAAAATTATATGGAAAAGTAAACAATAAAGTAATTGAAAACTTGGTAAACCTATTTATAAATTTACAAAAGGCTTACATAGTTGTAGGGGTAAAATGTATTGAGGATTTAGTTTGTTAAGGAGATTATTTTAGGAAGGACAACTTTTAATTGAAGCGGAAATCAGCTCATAGCTTTAAAAAAATCTGACTTACAGTCACTTAAGACACAAGAAATAATTGCAATAAATTGAAATAATTCATTGAGTCATATATAAAAAAGAGGTATATTAAGCCAATATCAAGTATTTCTATGAACGTTGATGATGAAGCTTTCACTACAGCTTCGAACAATAATAATAAAACTAACTAGAAAGATATATGTATATTTGAACGATATTCGCTGCACAGAGAAAACAAAATTTCATTTTCAGTAACCAAATTCATTGAGACAGTAAATATTTTGTATGAGTGCGGACCTACAAATAAATTTGTAGATTCTTATAAAAATTTTGTAAAAATTTGAATTTAACAGAGTTCGGCTGAAATAATTTATTATTTAAGTGTAGATATATGTTTATGCATAGAAAACGGAAGCAATTAGTGTCCTAAGCTTTGTGAGTAATCCCAGCGGGAACTAGAAGCAGTAGGGATGCCTTCTAGAAGGCCTCTGTACGCCTTATTTTGGATGTAGAAGGCCTGCTCGCTCCATTCCATACCCATATATTTTTTACACGCGTTGTCATTGCGGAGCAGGCTTTCTGTTCTTGCTTCTTTCGCCAGAGTAGGGATTGGTAAATATCTTCAAAAATCGATTTTTCGATCAACTTTTTTAATTTCGATTTTTGAAATCGATCAATCGCACGTGAAAATCGATTTTAAAATCTTTACTTAACTACTTCTTATCGTTATTATCCACTTTCAACGAGGTCCTAACTTGACTACTTTCTAATTAGCACTGCCCTGTTCTTGCACATGCTGCCACTTTTTATAGTACAGGAACCGGTTCTCGAATGTTCGCCCGATAAGTGTCGTAATAACATGTCTGTACTTAGTAATGGCATCTGTGCATGTTGCCATCTGTATTGTCATTTACTATTGGTAGCCAGATGTTCAAACAGTCCTCTAGCACAATCGGGAAAATTCATGTTGCTGCTTCCAAGCGTTTGTAGATAATTCGATTGGTCGTTATTTTTGAATTTCAAAGTAACGACTCTTATGTTGGCAATGCGGTGTGCTACTGGTAGTACAGGGTGGTTACCATAAGTGCTCGCACTTTTATTTGTATGTGTGTATGTCTGTAGCTACCCTCTAGTCAGCCTAGAACCATATGTCTCTATGTCAATACTCTTTCTCCAGCGACACTTGCACTAGCTAAAATGTCGACAGCTTTCCTTTTATGTGCGAGTAGAGATACGTTAGAGACAACAGTTCTAGTGTATTTCTGGTGATATTGTCAGTGAACGCGTCAATAGTTTTTTTCTTTTTTATTATGTTGTGCAATAATATTAAATAAATATATGTAGACGAGGGTCACTAAAATCTACGAGTGAATCTTCGGTTTAAATATCTCCATATAGTCGTAGAAGAGCTACCTTCTCACTAGTGCTAAAATCTACTGGTAGATTTTCAATGACAACCCTATGTTATGTGTCAATAGGCGATTACATTGGCTGGGGTACACCTAATCAGTAGCAGTATTGACTATGTCACTAGAAAATCACTATAATTTTACTATTGACAACGAAACAGGATGTATCGATATTGTAGACTAGAGCCCCTAAAATTTACTAGTGAATCTTTGGTGCCAATGTCTCCATGTGGTCCTAAAAGAACTACTTAGTCAGTAGTGCTACAGTCTAGTGGTGGATTTTCAATGACAAGCCAATGTTAAATGTCAATAGATGATTACATTGGCTGGGGTATACCTGGTCAGTAGTACTACCGACAACGTCACTAGTAAATCAACACAATTTCACTATTCGCACTTTCTGCAGGGTATGTATATAATTATTGTTGTTGCTATAGTGTTTGCACGTTGATATGTGTGTACGTTTAGTGCAGTAACGCGCAAGTCATAGCACAATTGTGCGGATGAAAATCACACACATGTTTATGCTCTTTCATTTAGTCGTCACTGAGCAAGCGACGAATTAAGTTGTGCACGCATGTTTTAATTTTTTCCTGGTTTTTGTTTAGTTTTTTGAGCACACGGAACGAAATTAAGGTTCAAATTTAATAAATTTCTACAGACAAAAAATTGATAATATAATTATGGAAGCTGGGAAATATTTCGTGATTAAAAATGTTTTTGGAAATACGCAATGCATTTTATGTTATGAAACATTAAAAAATAATAGGGAAAATAGATTAAAAAGGCATTTTAATAGTATCCACAGGTCTGTAATAAATTTAATTTTGAATTTATACACTAAATTGTTGAATGGTTATTAAATTTTTACTTTTTATTTAAGTTTTTATTAAATTGCTTATTTACAAACAAAAAAATTCAAACAACTAATAACCACATCATGTATTTTACATTACAAACATTCAAGTGCAAGTTTATTTTACTCTCATTTTTCTCACCAACACAAGCATATTTTATTTTGCGGGACACTGGTTTAGTGCAATGATGTCAGTTTCATGGCACAATTGTGCGAACTAAAATCACACACATTCTTATTCTCTTCCATTTAGTCGTCAATGAAACAGCGACGATAACACATGCGCAGCGGGTGTATTAAATTCTTTATAGATACAGTCAAAGAAAAAAAGTGGTATGCGAAAAATATTCTATGATCAGTAACGCTTTTTTCGACATTCAATGTATTTTATGTTACAAAACTTTTAAGGAAAGAAATGAATATATATTAAAAAGACATTTTGGATTTTTTTGGAGCAGCTTCACTTAATTGCATTTAATATCAAAACTTAAAAGACCAATAACTCGGAAAATATTGGCCGCAGCTAATTTTTTTGTTTAATTTTTTCTTCTTATTTTTCAAGTTTCTATCAGATAAGCTATTTAAAAATTTATTTTTGGAATTTCTTCACAGTTTCCTATGAAAAGTTTACAGCGCCGTAACTCGGAAAATATGGGTCGCCCGCAACTTTTTTATTTAATTTTTATTCCTTATTTTTTAATTTTCTACCATATAGACTCCTTTTTATATATTTTGAGCTCCTTCACTAAACTGCATTTGTTGCAAATATTTATTTTTTTCGATGTACTTCAGAGACGAATGAGACAGCTTTTCTCACACATATTTACAACTATAGTTTTATTTTTGACACCACTGGTTTAGTGCTTTAGTTAAATACTTCTAGATCAGCGATCCCCACACGTATACATTCACACTTATGTTTATGTTGGTGCTTCGTTTTTGAGCGTAATATCTTTTCCTCTTCTTATAGCAGGGTTGCCATACATATATTTGATAAATATATGTAAAACTCTAATTTGAGTCAATTTCTTGTGTTCAACAAGAGATTAATGCACATTTGTGTATTTTAAGTAGTATATAATAACTTAGTTTCAGATATGATTATTCAAGCTTTAAAAAGTAGAAAAACTTGAAATTAAACTAATTTAAAAAGAATCCATTGTTGTCTAGTAAAATACGACTACACAACCGGCACATATGAATAGTCTGAAATTAAAGTGTTAACCCTGATTGTGGTAATAATTGAGTACACATTAAATAAAAATACAAATTATCTCTCATTGCTCTCTTCATTATTGTGAGAGCAATCGCACGCAGCGATGCCAACTTGTTGCTTTCGGCACTATTTTTAGTGCTTTTTGAATGCTCAAAACGCCAAATTTTGAGTGTTAGTGCCAAACTAAGAAAAAGCACTAAGTAGTGCTTTTAAGAAATTTGTGTATTTCTTAAAATTACTTTAATAAAAACTTGGTGTATTTATTTGTTTAGGGTAAAGCATACCATTTTCGTCTGATATATATCATTAAAAATGTTGATAATATTGCCGAAATAGAGAATAGCTTAGAAAACATTATTAAACTTCACTCGTTTTTTTTGCGTTAGTGCTTTTTACGCTTTTTATATTTCAAAATTACGCTTTTTAGTGCTTTTTTAAAATTCTGATGTGCTATTAGAGCCAAAAAAGTTGGCATCACTGACGCACGCGTGCGCGGTTTTTAAGATCGCTGTTCTAGATAGTTCTTTGCATTAAGCCTGTAGGAATATTTTTACGTAACAATATGCATATTAGATACTAGAGCTGTATTTTTAAATTAAAATTATACGCAAACTTGCTTTAGTTTAGCAATTATTTATATAACATAAAATAAATTTCAGAAATTATTTCTAAGGATTATTAGTTTAAATGTTTTAAACTAGTCACATTTACTTGTTCTTGTTAACATCAACGTCAGGCAATGTCAAAATAGGGCACTTAAGTACTAGTTTTTCTCAGTAATTATTTTTAACCGACTCTTGCTATTTTCTAGCCTTTACAGAAAGAAAGTGTTATATTTTCGATATTGTCTTGGCATTGAGGTCGACAAAAAGCTACGGAATAAAGATGAATAATATTAGTTATCAAACCAATCTTCTTTACTCAGTAATACTTAAAAAAATTGCCAAAATTTTGATAATAATAAAAAAATCGATTTTTATAGCTCAATAATCGATTTCAGTATAAGATCGCAGACGTAAGATCGATTACAAAAAATCGGGTTTTTTTTTTAACATAAAATCGGTTTTCGATTGGAATTGAAATCGATTTACCAATCCCTACGCCAGAGATTCTCGAAGGCCTTCTAACCAATAGATTTTGTAAAGTAAAAAAACAAAACATGTTACTCCTTCCCTTCTCCCTTCTCATAGAAGCGAGTGTGGAATGTGTATCGTATGTATATTTTATGCGAAAGAGTCCTTTAATAAGGCCTGCACCAAGAAGGTCTTCTGAGATGCTTTAAAGATGGCCAGAGGAATGCCAGCGTTTAAGAGAATTACATACATACATACACATAAATATGTGTAATATTTATCCCCGTTGTTATAGTGTGTAGCATAGGGCATTTTGTGTGGTTTCAGTAATCATTTATTTAAGATAGAGGCAACTGAGTAAGGTACCGAATAAGAGTCTGGTGTAGGGACTGCTAACTTAGCCTGCAGACAGGCTTTATTCAATGGGACTTCCCCCATGTGGATTACTTAAAAATTTAGAATTGCTTAAAAAATTTAGAAAATGAGCTTTAAAGAAAATTTATTATTTGACATACTGTCAGAAGTGCACATAAAATAATTGAAATTTATTTGCTGGTAGTTTAGCATGTCTATATACGTATTTCACTGGCGCTTGAACCAAATCATCAGTAGACTTTAAACACAAATTTTAAACAGTCACAAACCTCTTACTTTATGCATAGACTTTCAAAAACTATATGAGAATTCATAAAATAATAATACTTTTGAAAATCACAAAAGAAAAAATAGGCCTAGTAGGCTTTGAAACTGATACAAAACCCAGCAAATAATTTATAAAGTTCAATTAATGTTTTATTTTTCATTTAGCCTTGTAAATACTTTTATTGTTATCCAAGGGATTTCTAATTGTATAAGGATGTAGAAAAATAAAATGAGTTCACCTGGATATAAATTATTTGCTGGGTTTTGTATCAGTTTCAAAGCCTACTAAGCTTATTTTTTCTTTTGTGATTTTCAAAAGTATTATTATTTTATGAATTCTCATATAGTTTTTGAAAGTCTATGCATAAAGTAAGAGGTTTGTGACTGTTTAAAATTTGTGGTTAAAGTCTACTGATGATTTGGTTCAAGCGCCAGTGAAATACGTATATAGACATGCTAAACTACCAGCAAATAAATTTCAATTAATTTAGAAAATGTTTTTGGAAAACTTAGTAGAATAGCAATGAGAATAAACTGTGGTGATTCTCATGCGAGTACAAACTAATTTTTGTTTATCGAATATATGGATAACTACAATAGCAGGAGAAGTTTGAAGCTCCTATGAAAATGTCAATAGTAACGGAAACAAGCAAATATTAACTATGAAAATGAGTTAAAATTTATTTTTTTTTAAATTGTTGCTGCGAATTTCATTTGCTTTTACTACTGCAGCAAAATTTTTTTGGCAGTTCCATGAATGCCTAGCATTTTTTTTTGAGTACTCGTACAACAGCAGGTTGCAAGAACTATTTTCAAAGGTTATCTTGGAAAGTCTAATTAATTTTTCCAATATAAGAAGAGTGCTAAAAAAAAATTGTCAATATTTTCCTCTGCTGCAAAATATTTCGCTGTCTTTGCATAAAAAAGTGTTTAAAGAGGATTACAACCACATCTCTTTTAAGATAAGACATTAAAAATATATTCTATGGTAAATCCTGTTTGCACAAATGTTAATAAAAAGGGTTGCAGCAGCAAAGTAAATATAATTGTAAAATGACAGAGAAAAACTTAATTCACACCCACAATTAGAAAATATTGTTTGAATGCTTTAATAAATATTTACATTAGGGTTTATTGTGAAAAAAACTGTTAATAAGCAGAAGGGAAATTAAAAAATATGATTTAAACATTTAACAATTGCAATTTATTTAATATAAAAAAACACAAGCGCAATCCGTAAGACTGAATGTGATATTAATAAAAAAATTATTCTCTTTAGAACATACCGCGACAGCCATGTAAAAAGTAATTATTTCGAGCAGCTATTTAACGTGTTTATGCAACACAACAAAGCCAAGCATAAAAGTGTGTGTGTGACATCTTATTGTTGGCTTAATGATTTCATGTAAATAAAAAAGGGGTTTGTTTCTTTTTCAATGTCACATAAGTATTTCTGTAGTGTACGTGCAGCAAAGAAGGAGGAAAGTAAATAAACATATTTGATGGAATGGTGATAGGTTGCTTGCATACTTCGCATAGTCCATCACTTATTTCTATTTTTACTGAAAAGAAAAAAAGTTGAGGGATGTTAGCTCTTGTGATTGTTTTTATAGCACAACAGCTGTTTGTTTTTTTCTCTCTCAACTAAAAACCATAATTAGCTCTGTTTGATACCTTTCATTGGCTTGCAGTTGGATTTGTGTGAAACTCTATTTTTAACATATCGGATGCTTTATATTTTTTAGATCATTTTACAATTCGTTTGCAATGCAATAAATATTTATTCATGTGTGCATATATAAATACATGAAGTTCTTATAATAAAATACTGAGTTTTTTATGTTTTTATGCTTTTCTGAAGTTTAGCACGAGAAGCATTTGCAATTGGTTAAAGTGATCAAAAGAGTCAAAAAGTGCTATTTACTATTTACACTTGTAGCTACATTATTTTTAAGGTACGACTGTTCATCTGTAATGTCATAAACTGCGATTTAAATTCAAAGTCCTTCAAACCTCAATTTTTCCTAGACATTATTATTATTTTTTTTTAACAAAAATTTATTAATCATATATGGGCGTCTCCCCAGAATGGTCTACCAGGATGGAAAAATAAAATGTTGATAATCAACGTGTTTTATTATCTATAATTATAAAAAAGTCTATGTGTTTATAATAGAATGGTTTCATAGCATATCTCAGCTGTTTTACTAGAGGAAATTGGGCTGGAAGCTGGAAAATTTTATATTTTATTTTTAAGCTCCTTCTAAATACATTTTTATATATAATTATTTTAAATGCAAAAAATATGTCATGTTTGCACTCTTTCGTCAATATCTCTCTATTACAATCAAATAAGAAGAGAAAAGTGCAAGGAGAACAAAAACAAGTAAGAGTGCTATATTCGGTTGTGCCGAATCTTATATACCCTTCACTAAAGTGTTTTTATGTAGTATAGAGATACATACATAAGCACATACATAAAGTATAAACAAAAAGCAAAAATAATTTCACCTAGTTACTTTTATGTACAAAAAAATAAATTTACAAACCCTAGTTAGAATCATTAAATTAGATTTTTCCGATTCCTTATATCAATCTAGTAGTTCTTAAAAAATATAGAAAGTGTGTTAAGTAAAAAAAGAAAAAAGGAAATTAAAAAAAATGTTTTACTTAGTTACTTTAATATCCAGAAAAAAAGGTCAAAGTTTCCAGCTCTGGAGCTGTGGTTTTTATTTTTATTATTTTCTACACCAAACTTTTCTTTCCAAAACGTAAAATATGTATAATCTATTAAGGAAAAGATAAAAATTAATTAGACTTAGTTACTTTTATATGTTACAAAAAGTGTAAGTTTCCCAACCCTGAGATCATACTTTTTGATTTTTCTGATTTCTTACACCAATCCCTTTCTTTTAAGAATTTAAGATATGTTTAATTTATAGAAAAAAGGAAAAAATTTGTTTTAGTAAGTTACTTTTGTACAAAAAAAGTTAAAGTTTTCCAACCCTGGAATCGTCTTTTTAATTTTTTTAATTGTTTTTTTTTTATTTTAAATACCAATTGTTTTCGTACTCAAGCATAAAATAAGTTTATTTAATAAAAAAAAAAAATTAAAATTAATTTTCGGTAGTTAATTTTTTATATCACAAAGAGTGTAATTTTCCCAACCCTGGAATCCCCCTTTTAGATTTTTCTGTATTCTTAAAAACAATCTTTTTTTTAAGAATGTAAGATATGTTTAATTTATAGTAAAAAAAGGAAAAATTTGTTTTAGTAAGTTACTTTTGTATAAAAAATAAAGTTTTCCAACCCTGGAAACTTCGTCTTAATTTTTTTGAATCTGAAATACCGAATTCATTCTTACTGAAGTATAAAATAAGTTTATTTTATAAAAAAAAAATTAGTTTTCGGTAGTTAATTTTATATATCACAAAAAGTGTAAGTTTTCCAGCCTTGGAACCGTTCTTTTTGATTTTTCAGATTTTATACACCAATATGTTCCTTTTAAGAATATAAGCTATGCTTAATATATATAGAAAAAGAAAAAATTTGTTGTTTGGACAGACGGACATCGCTTATTCGTCTTCCCTATGCATAAGGATCCAGAATATATATACTTTATGGCTCGCTTATTAATGTTCTAGAAATTACAAACGGATTGACAAACCTATATATACCCTTTTACCATTTTTTGGTAAAGGGTATAAAAAAAGCAATGTGAGTCCGATCACAGGGGAGATGTGTAAACATCTAGTAATGAAAAATGTTCTTAAGTTGGAAGTACTATGCTTTTAGTAATATTTCTTAATTAATCAATTAAAAGTATCAAAACTTTCAATATTGTAAGTACATAGGAATTTGCTGGTTTTTGTTTGTTTTATTTAACTTATTTGGTTAGTAAATGGGCGCACTGCTGTTTAATGAAATGTAATGCATGTAGTTATTTTACAGCAATGGTTTTCGAACTATACAGCGCTAGCACTATTATATGTTAGTGAAAATTAGTAGCTACTATTGCACACAAGATGGTGTTTATATAAAGCTGTTAAGTTTCTCTGTACTTCCTGTTGTCCGTATGAATGACAATCTCAAAGACGACGAAGAGTTTTAGTTTGACAAGCTTAGGTTTTTGTTTTCCTTATTTTGCTTTGTTTTAGTAAATTTCTTATTAAAAGTGCAAACAATCTTTTTAAAAGTTATTAAAATTAAATGTTTTTGTATTAATTTTATTTATTTGTTTTTATTTGCCTATGATAACTTAATGTACGACAATTAGTAATAAATTCAGTAAAGTGCGACTTTGACCTGCGCACGATGGGTTCTGTGCGGACAATTTAGCCTACATAACAAATAGTTTTGGCTTTTTTTTCGTTTATTGCGTTTTTTCTGTTTTTGGCGCTTTTTTTTTATTTTTACTGAAATTTTAGTGGTACTGCTCATCTATGGTAAAGGCATTTACTTTTACTTTTTACTTTTTAATTCCTGTTGTTCATCGTTTAGTTGTTGCTGTTCTTGTTGTTGTGTACGCATTGGAATTAAAATAAATTCAGTAAAGTGCGACTTTGACTCGCGCACGAAGGGTTCCGTACATTCGGTTTTGAGCATTTTTTTGATGTGGCTTTTTCCTTTTTAAGTTTTTCCAGTTTAAACGGTTTTTCAGCTTTGTCACTTTTTTCTCTTTTTGGCGTTTTTTTCTCTTTTTGGGTTCTTTTAATTTTCGAAATTTTTTTCATTTTGGCGATTTTTTCCATTTTGGCGACTTTCTTATGTTTTTGGGGTTTTTTTCATTTTGGCGTTTTTTTTTGTTTTTGTGGTTTTTTTATTTAGGCGATTTTTTCATTTTGGCGATTGTTTTTATATTGACGATTTTTTTTCATTTGGTGATTATTTTTCTGTTTTTGGATTTTTTTTCACTTTGGCGATTTTTTTCATTTTGACGATTTTTCCGGGGTTTCGCGATTTATTTTAGTCCTAGAATTTTTTTTTAATTTGGTGCTTTTTTCAGTTTTGGCGATTTTTTTGGCGATTTTTTTTAGATTTGGCGATTTTATAATTTTTTGATTTTTTAGTTTTACCGTTTTTTTAAAATTTTAAGAGTTTTGCTCTTACGGTTTCCAAGATACAGCAAGTTGTCAAAGTTACAAAGTCAAAATTGCATTAACTGATGAAATACCCTTTAATTTAAATTTTTTAAATTTACTGTTAATTGTTGTAGTCTGTATAAAAATACACTAACTTTACAAAATTCAAGTGTATGTATATTACAAGGGATTTTAACATTTTTCGTTGTTTGGCAAGATGATAACGTTTTCCCATAAGAATTATACAGGGCTGAATGTTCAACATCTTTCAACATCTTTAAAAGATGTTCCTATCTCACTTTGTTCCGTTCAACATCTTTCGATTATTTTAGTGTCATCACTAGAAAAAATGTATGCAACTATATACATACATGCATACATACTATAAAAATATATACATATGCATGTATGTTTGTATGTATATTTCCATATGCATGGACATATTTACATACATTCAAGGCTACATTTTGGAATATCCTTCCCAAAAAAAGATCCGTAATTACTCTAAGATTTTATTATATACATACATATGTATGTATATGTATGCATATAATAAAATCTGTTATATATTTTCCAAATCGAAATAAATTACATAAAAGTAGTTGCAAATGTCTACGCGAAATCTTTGCGGATAAAGTTTGTAATATTTTTTCATTATCATTGTCCGCTGGCTTAATTTCAACTAATTCTGCACATTGTATATAGCATTATTTGTTTCTGCTCCTCAGGAGCCAGCAATTAAATCAATTTCTACTGAATTTTTAAATTGCATTTTATTATTTAATTTTTAGTAGGTCACATTCGTAAAAATAGTATTATAATACATGACAGATGAAAGATGAAAGATGTTGTAATGTGAACAGGTTTTTTCAATTTTCAACATATTCCACGCATTCCTCAAAGATGTGAGTGAGTGCGAAAAGGGTATTACTCCTTACTTGCAATATCTGAAACAAATTTCTTGCAAACACTGTTGTTTAGCGTTTTACTTTAGAAGATTTCGCTGTAGTAAATCATTTGAAAAATCGCTCATGTCTTAAAAGTTCTTGTACTTGAGTTTATGTGGAAATATTTCGTAATTTCGTTCGATAGCGTGTGCCGCGATTTGCACCCTGCTTGAATATAACTAAATAAACATTGTTTATATACATACTTCCCTTGTGCAAGCCATTAGCAACAAGTTGCAGTAATATGTAAAGGGACTTGCTAAATGTTGCAGAAATGAATTGAAAATAAGGAATAAGAATGAATTTTGTTTTTTCCAGGACACAAATTAAATAACTAATGTAGATGACATAAAAAGAAACATCGAATATAATCCACCATAAGTTTATAAGAAAAATATTTTTGAAAACAGAGCAAAGAGAATAAAGTTGGCCATGAAACGTTCAGATTATTTCTCTGTTTTACGAGTAACTGTGTGCACAACATATCACGCATATGTACTGAAGTAAAGTTTAAAGTTGTTTTAAAATATAGTCATTTTGCGTATATTTCGATCGAAGTCTTTTTTTTTCTTGTTGTTCGACTTAATTACAGAAGACTTATGTATATATTTATTTATTTATTTAAAATACACTTTGCAAAGTAAATTTGTAAAATATGGCTTCACAAAAATGGGCGTGTAGATCAAGACCATATCGAGCCTTCGGTGCATTAGCGTCATATGTTGTTAATGCAAAAGTAATCGTTGTGCTTAATATTGTTTAAAAATATACAAATATCTTGTATTTGTACTTAACTCTTGAGAGAATAATAAAATTTTCTTTTGCCATTCGGCTGTAAATAATTTCAAAATTTCAAACTCGTTTTTGGCAAAACAAGGTTTTTTTCAGTTATGACTCTGTTGAAGCAAAGGCTCGCCCTAATTAATAAATTAATCAATTTAATAAAATTTTTAATAAGGGTTTTTTGGAATTGTTACAATAAATATTTAAATTAAATTTTTTAATAAATAAAATTGAATTGTTAATTGTAAAAATTAATTAGTAATGTATGCATACTTGTTTAGAGTTGAAATACAGTTAACTTTTTAATTGATATTACAAAATTTTAAAATATTTATTCTCCAATATTTTTAATAAAAAAAAGACCCAAAGAGCTAAGTTTTTATTCATTATTTTCAATAGCTTCAATTAAGTTGTTAATTGTAAAATATAATTGATGGCATGTGCATAATTTTTAAGGTGAAAATTCAATAAACTTTTTGATTGATATTAAAAAGTTTTAAGAAATTATTTCCCCAATTTTAAGAAAAAAAAGCAATGCGAGTCCGATCACAGTGGAGATGTGTAAACATCTAGTAATGAATTTTTTTTTTAAGTTGGAAGTACTTATGCTTTTAGTATCTTTTTTTAAATTAATTAATTAAAAGTATTAAAACTTTCAATATTGTAAATACATATGAATTTGTTGGTTTTTGTTTGTTTTATTCAACTTATTTGGTTAGTAAATGGGCACACTGCATTAAAAATTACAGTAAGCAGTAAATTTACTGATTACTAAAAAAATTCAGTAAATTTTTACTGCTAATGAAATTTAATTTGCATTACCAGTAAAATCGTAGGGCCGTAATCATAATAAAATTGTAGCAAGTGGCAAAGTTTTTTCATTCAAATTTTGAAACTTTTGTATGAAAAACATTTAGCCACTTGGTAGAATTACATTATGAATACGGGCATTACTAATTACTGAAAATTCAATACACCTTATCATATAACAAATCATTTAGGAAATTTATAAAAATTGTAGAAAAAATTTTAGTAATCAGTAAAAATTTACTTGTTAAACATTTTTTATTGTTTTTACTGAAACTTTAGTGGTACTGCAGTGCTCATCTATGATAAATGCCATTACTTTTGATTTTTAATTTTTAATTCCTGTTATTCATCGTTTAGTTGTTGCTGTTCTTGTTGTTGTGTACGCATTGCAATTAAAATAAGTTCAGTAAAGTGCGACTTTGACTCGCGCACATTCCGTTTTGAGAATTTTTTTTGATTTAGCTTTCTTCATTTTTTAAGTTTTTTCAGTTTAAAAGATTTTTTTTTTAAATTTTATCGCTTTTTTCTCGTTTTGGCGTTTTTTTTCTCTTTTTGGGGTTTTTTTTTAATTTGCGCAATTTTTTTCATTTTGGCGATTTTTTCTTTTTGACGATTTTTTTCTGTTTTTTGGGGTTTTTTTTTCATTTTGGCGATTTTTTTCTGTTTTTGGGGTTTTTTTTTATTTAGGCGATTTTTTCATTTTGGCGATTTTTTTGTTTAAGGATTTTTTTTTATTTTGGCGATTTTTCCGGTTTTTCGCGATTTATTTTAGTCCTAGAGATTTTTTTTTAATTGGTGCTTTTTTCGTTTTGGCGATTTTTTTATATTTGACGATTTTATATTTTATTGATTTTTTAGTTTTATCGTTTTTAAAAATTTCAAGACTTTTGCTCTTACGGTTTCCAAGATACAGCAAGTTGTCAAAATTACAAAGTCAAAATTGCATTAACTGATGGAACACCCTTTAATTTAAATTTTTTTAAATTTAGTGTTAATTGTTGCAGTCTGTATAGAAATACACTAACTTTTAAAATTTCAAGTGTATATATGTACATACAATTGTATGTATATTACATGGGATTTTAACATTTTTCGTTGCTCGTCTTGGAACACCCTTTAGTTTTTAACTCTCATGTATTTGTTGTTGTAGTTGCCAAATGTCTGCACATTGTGTCCAAATTTCAAGTCCGTAGCTCTTCAATAACCGGCGACGGCGCACCGTCGGCTTCGAGCCGGTCGACTTGTTTCTCTGCTTGGTATTGCTTCTTTCAAACAATAATACACTCATACATATATCACACCGATTTGACAATGCTGTGAAAGAAAAGCAAAGAAATCTCAGCAAAGAAATCAAAGTCAAAAGATTTTTACCCCTTAGCGTATAGATGTTTACACATCAAAAAAATTATTGTACTCCCTTTTTCTGGACTACAAAAAATGTTTTAAAATAAATAATTACTATTAATTAAGGTAATTATTAATTTACATTTCAGTAGCAATTTAGCTAAAAAAATTTGCAGAAAATTAGAAATGTCTTTTTAGTTTGCCAAACTCTAATGTTTGCTTTGAAATGATTTTATTAAAGAAAACAAAAAAAAAAAGATTCTGTCATGCTTAAAATTTAATGCAAATTTACCCAAAATAGCAATAGTGTATAATAAAAACTGACATCTTCGAGTTTTTTTTTTTTTTTTTTTTTTTGTTTAAAAGAGAATCAAAGACCAGAAAATAAAATAATTAAAATACGCTTTAATAAAACATTTGTAGATGGTTACATTTTACTACTAATATGCATAAGAATTAGAATAAAAATGCAATTGAAAATTGGGGTCAAGCTAGAGGAAGACTGCTTCCTTGTATACAAGGTTTGTTTCATGTAGATGACTTTCCCTTTGTCAGAGAATTTAAAGCAGGAGCACTAAAAACAAATAAAATCTAATGAAATGTTTAGCAGTGCAGAAAATTGTAACATGACCGCTTTTGCTTGTATATATTATTCTTAACAAGTTTATCTTAAGGAATAACACCGATTTCTTTTTAAAATTTTATAAAAATAAATTAAATTATTTATTAATGGCCTGGCCAATATACTCGAACGATTCTTCTCAAGCAGCTATTTATGAAGTCTTTAAGTGCGTCTTTCTCGGTGCGTTCCATGTTTCGTAGTCGTATAGCACTCACCACTCACTTAATGCTCGCATTAAATATTTTTATTTTTCTGTACCTCGAAATTTGCGTCGATCTCCATACCTTTTTGAGTGAACTGAAAGCTGTACGGCCTTTGTTTATACTGCCGAGATAGCAGAACGATTGTATAGTATAAATCGGCACTCCGCCCACTGTAAATGGTTGATGGTGGTAGTTTTTGAGGAGTATAAGCACATTCCGACTGTCGTCGCAAATTTCACAACATCATTTAACATTAGCACTCATCCATGCTAGGGTTTCTAATTTCCCGAACTTTTACGATTCCCGGGAATCGAGAAAAAAGAATTTCTATTACCGTGAATTCCCGGGAATTTCAAACACATATGACTTCAATTAAATGGCCTCAATAAAAAATATAGTTCTATGAAAAAAACATACAATATTTAATATTTAAAAAAATTATTATTTGACTGGCATACGTTTATTTCAATTGAAATTTATTTGCTGGTGGTTAAGCATTGTCTTGGATTTTCAAAACTATTATTGTTTGTGAATTCTCAAACAGTTCTTGAAAGTCTTTCCATAACATAAGAGGTTTGTGACTGTTCAAAATATGTCGTTGAAGTCTACTGATGATTTGGCTAAGCACCAATGAAATACATATACATTGCTTAACAACCAGCATATAAATTTTCATTAAAATACAACACTGAAATTAAAAACAAAACAACTTCATTCGTTCATTTCTAGAACAACAATATTTCAAAAACAAAAATAATTAAATTCGTATGGATGATGGAAATTCCATCTACATCTGCTAATCTAGATACCGTTTCTTATAAAGAGATTTTAGGCAGAAAATATTTCGTAACTCTTCAATTTGTTGGAGTCACCTCGGAAACTTCTATTAAAATTGTATTTTGAAGTAATAAAACAACGAACAGCAATGAAAAAAAAAAATTTAATTCCAAAATCGTAATTATTAAATTCCCCAAAATTCCCGTTGAAAATTTCCCGGGATTTGTAAAAAAATAATTTCCGGAAATTTCCGGGATTTTTTTCACGCGTAGAAACTCTAATGAGTGCTTATGGGCAAGGAGGCAAATGTCGTCTGCGTAGTTAAGATCGCTAAGTTTGCCGTTTAGTCCCCAGGTGATATACATATTTAGTTTTAGCATTTATTTTTTCGTTTTTGGGTGTTTGTTCGGTTTTGATCGTTTTTTAGTTTTGGCGTTTTTTCGGCTTTTGGCGATTTTTTTTAAGTTTTGGCACTTACTTTTTGTTTTTGAATTTTTTTCCTCGTATTGGCGATTTTTTTGGCTTTTTGGCGTTTTTACAGCTTGGCGATTTTTTCATTTTGGCGTTTTTTTTCTTTTTGGCGATTTTTTTTTCATTTTGGCGATTTTTTCAGTTTTGGCACCCTTTTCGCGCTTTGACGATTTTTTGTGGTTTTGGCGTTTTTTTTATTTTGACAATTTTTTTTAATTTAGGCGATATTTTTGAATTTGGCGATATATTTTAGTGTTAGAAATTGTTTTTAATTTTGGCGATTTTTTTCGTTTCGGCGATTTTTTTTAATTTTGGCGATTTTTTTTCGGTTTGGAGATTTTATAATTTTGGGATTTTTTAGTTTTAATAGTGCCATGATGAGACGGATTATCTTACCCGCACCACATTGCTCTGTAGTGTCGTGTATATCATATCGTGTCTTATAGTGTCGAATGTTTTCTCAAAGTCTACGAAACATAGCTAGAGTGGGGTACGCCATTTGAAAGATTGTTCTACGATGATTCGTAATATGTTCACGTTTTAGACGCAAGATCGGTGTGCTCGGAATACGTCTTGTTCACTTAGAATACTGGGTGATACGTATTCTGCCAGGCGTTTATTAATTAAATGCGCGGTTATTTTGTTTATCATGCTTAGCAGTGTGATGCATTCTGAATGGTTGAGAAAACAATATTATGTTCTCTGAAACAAATATGTGGTCGTCGGAAACTAGTTACTGTTATTTTAAACATTTATTTCTTTACGATAAACAGAGTAATGTTTGAATTTAATAATTACATTATCACATCCATATAAAAGTGTGATATGGTTAGAGTTTAACAATATAGTTTTGCTAAAAATTTATGACTACAACATAATTTGTATTATTATTTAAAAATAATATGATGTAAATAACAATATAATGTTTTTCAAAACCATACTATGTTAAGTTTAAAATAAATCTTTTTCAGAAACATCGGTCAGTTCAGTATTTCGTTTGTAAGCTATCGGTATTGTTAAATAAATGAATAATGAATAAATAAATAAAGTATAAACAAAAGAGTAGATCAATAAAAATATATAAACATTTGTGTATCTTTTTATACAGACATGGCTGTATGTCGTGTAAGTATACATTTCTATATATACAATTTATTTCAACAATATTAATTTATTTTTATTTCGAATTTAACGCACAGCTGTTTCTACAATAAATATATGATAAAAAAATAGCAATATTATATTAAATAATACTCTGGTCGTATTTAACAATATTAATATAATATTAGAACATGGTATGGTGAGTCGCAATTATATTTTTTTGGTCACATCTAACAATAGTGTTGTCATATTTACAATATTGAGATTATAATATAATTAACTCAGATGATATTATAATTAACTCAGATAATAATATTGTTAAAGTTTTTTTCTGTTAACTATAATATGATTTGACTGCAACCATATAATTCAATCATAGTATGTTGCTGTTTGATTATGGTTACCGCAACCATATTTTTTTCTTTGCGTGTATAAATATGTATTGTAAGGAGCAGTGTTGCATTTTCAATTCAGAAGCGGGCAATTCAAAAAGTCACGTACTTATTGGCCCGCCATTATTATATTATATTATATCTTATTTTTGGTTTATTTTTACAATCTTACACGTCTTCAATGTACAAATACTTCGTTGTTCTAATATTGCCGAAAGTGTAGTATATATCTATTTCTAATATAATTATTTTATTTTCCAATTTAATTGAAAACTAAAAACATTTTACTGCACAAATAATCTTGTGTATTTTATCTTTTTTGCCCATACTTAGTTTGGGAATGTTTAAATTAAAACAGCAGCAAATCACAATGTTAACAAATTGCTTAACATTGAACATTTACATCATTTGCTTAATAATTCAGCATTATAAAAGATTTATTGTTGTTTAATAATAAATCCTTTTTTAATACGTTGAAAAACATTAATTTGTTTTGTTTGTAATAAAGTTTGTTAAAAGTTTGATAATACATTTTCATATTAATCTTTTAACATTTGTTTAACAAACACACTATTGCTGGAGCAAAAAGACAATGGTATATAATTATATTAATATAAAATTTTAATGAGTCTTGGAATATATTTTATAAGGATTTTGGGGGATTATGTAAGGGATTAAAAACTTTTGTAGAAATATTAATATAATAAAATAAGTTTTAAATTTTGTTTATATGTAGTAAACTAGGCTAATAATATTAATAGTAATAAGGCTTTCTTCACATTTGCAGAGGAATAGTACAAGGCTTAATAAGACCACTTTGTTCGATAAAGTTTTTTAATCTTAGCATAAATGATGCATTCAATACTAATAGTCTTTATGATACACAGGAAGTGTGTGATAATATTTAGATAGATATACAATATAAATTAAAATTTCTATTAACTTTACTAAAATAAATTATTAAATAATTAAATAAATAAATAATAATAAATAAATTAAAAAATTTTAAACTTTTCTATTCTTTTCAGAGAGAGAGAGAGAGATAGAGAGAGAAATTGAGAGAAATTTCTTTATAAAGAAGTTATTATTATTATTATTTATTAAGAAGTTACTGGATTTTACTGGAAAAGAACTCGAACACACCTAATAATGTCTTGCTACACTGACTAAAGAAAGAGAGGGAAAGAGATTGTTCGACAAGGAGAGAGGGTGAGTCTCATAACTTTTAAATTTATAATAAAAATCATGAAATATATTACAAATACATATCGTTACCTTAATATAGAAAGGCCATAACTCATTATTTTTTTAAATCGAAATTTTTGCAATTTTCGATAAATTAGATGGTTTTCTATCGAAATGTACAAATAAACTCGATTAAAAAAATAAATAAAATAAAACAAGTAAGAGTGCTATATTTGGCTGTGCCGAATCTTATATACCCTTTACCAAACTGGTTTTATGTAGTATAAACAAAAAGAAAAAAATAATTTGACCTAGTTACTTTTATCTACAAAAAAAAAATAAGTTTATAAATCCTAGAATCATTATATTGGATTTTTCTGATTCCTTATATCAATCTAGTAGTTCTTAAAAAAATATAGAAAGTGTGTTAAGTAAAAAAAGAAAAAAGGAAATTTAAAAAAATGTTTTATTTAGTTACTTTAATATCCAAAAAAAAAAGTTCAAAGTTTCTGGAGCTGTGGTTATAATTTTTATAATTTTCTACACCAAACTTTTCTTTCCAAAACGTAAAATATGTATAATCTATAAAGGAAAAGATAAAAATTAATTAGACTTAGTTACTTTTATATATCACAAAAAGTGTAAGTTTCCCAACCCTGAGATCATTCTTCTTGATTTTTCTAATTTCTTACACCAATCTCTTTCTTTTAAGAATTTAAGATATGTTTCATTTATAGAAAAAAGGAAAAATTTTGTTTTAGTAAGTTACTTTTGTACAAAAAAAGTTAAAGTTTTCCAACCCTGGAATCGTATTTTTAATTTGTTTAATGTTTTTTTTATTTTAAATACCAATTTTTTTCGTACTCAGGCATAAAATAAGCTTATTTAATAAAAAAAAAATAAAAATTAATTTTCGGTAGTTAATTATTTATATCACAAAGAGTGTAAGTTTCCCAACCCTGGAATTCCTCTTTTAAAAATAATATTTTTTTAAGAATGTAAGATATGTTTAATTTATAGTAAAAAAAGGAAAAATTAGTTTTAGTAAGTTACTTTTGTATAACAAATAAGGTTTTCCAACCCTGGAAACGTCGTTTTAATTTTTTCAATTTTTTTTAATTTGAAATACCAAATTCATTCGTACTGAAGTATAAAATAAATTAATTTTATAAAAAAAATTAAAATTAGTTTTCGGTAGTTAATTTTATATATCACAAAAAGGGTAAGTTTTCCAGCTCTGGAACCGTTCTTTTTGATTTTTCAGATTTTGTATACCAATGTGTTCCTTTTAAGAATATAAGCTATGTTTAAGAAAAAGAAAAAAATTGTTTTAGTAAGTTACTTTTGTATAAGAAAAAAGTTAAAGTTTTCCAACCCTGAAAACGTCTTTTTCATGTATTAAATTTTTTTTTAATTTTTAGTATCAATTTACCGTATACTGCAGTATAAAATAAGTTAATTTAATAAAAAAAAAATAAAAAAGTATTAAGACCTAGTTACTTTTATATATTTCAAAAAGTGTAAAGTTTCCCAACCCTGGAATCACCCTTTTCAATTTTTCTGATTTGCTACACTAATCTCTTTCTTTTAAGATTCTAAGATATGTTTAATTTATAGAGAAAAAGAAAAAATTTGTTTTAGTAAGTTACTTTTGTATAAGAAAAAAATTAAAGTTTTCCAACCCTGGGAACGTCTTTTTAATTTTTTTAACTTTCTTTTTTAATTTGATAATTAATTTAATAAAAAAAATATAAAAATTAGTTTACGGTAGTTAATTTTTTATATCACAAAAATTTTAAGTTTCCCAACCCTGGAATTATCCTTTTTGATTTTTCTGATTTTTTAACCCAATCTCTTTAATTTATAGAAAAAAGGAAAAATTTCTTTTAGTAAATTAATTTTGTATAAAAAAGTTAAAGTTTTGCAACCCTGGAAACGTCTATTTAATTTTTTTAATTTTATTTTACTTTTTTTTATTGAGAAATATTAATTTTATTCATACTGAAGTATAAAATAAGTTTATTTAATAACAAAATAATAATAACTAGTTTTCGGTAGTTATTTTGTATGTCAAAATGAAGTTTAAGTCTCCCAGCTCTGAAACCGTCCGCTCGTTTTTTGCTGATTTTCAATACCAATCTTATTTCCACCATTTCTGACCCACCAGTTCAAGAACGAAGTCTCTAGCTTTTCTGGGAGCTTCGGAAACCCGATTTCACGTACAGACAGACGGACAGACAGACATCGCTTATTCGTCTTCCCTATGCATAAGGATCCAGAATATAATTATATACTTTATGGCTCGCTTATTAATATTCTAGAAATTACAAACGGAATGACAAACCTATATATACCCTTTTACAATTTTTGGTAAGGGGTATAATAAAATAATTAGTTAGAGCCTTTCTATATTAATTTGATTTCTGATTTTATTGTTATAAAAATATCATGATGCAATTGAATCAATTTTATTATAAATTTATTTTATATCTACTAAAAATTTTAATTTAGCATATTCCCCTGTTTAAATTATAAAAATTAGTATGCTTTCCCACAAACTGCATAATGCCACCTGCAAATTCACTACAACTAAATTTTGTATTTCGTTATTTGTGTAGCCTTATGAAATCAAATATGCCAAACTAATTGCAAAATATCCAGCCTTTTGTCCAAAAATTTTGTAATCTTAATGTCTTTGAGAATGAGTAAATATACGGCGGTAAATATAATGCTGTTAAGTATAATACTTACATTTACAATTAAAATTGACAGTAACAGTATTTGCTAAATACAATCAACATAGCTAATGTATATTGTACATAAGTATGTATATATATGCACACTATAGCTCAATAGCACCGACCAAACTAAGGGTTTGAAATGAAATGTGAAGAGTCCCAAATTCTATTTCAAAATGAAGTAGTGATCTGAGTATGAAATACAAATACAAATTATAATATCAATTTAATTGTCGCTGTGTTTGTTTATTCAAGTCTGGGATAATCTCTCATACGACTTCAAATGAGATATTGCGAATGTACGTACTGTATGTTTGACCGTGAACTGTTGATATCTTATTTTCATATTCTTGCAAATGTTGTTCCCATTACTCATCCATAAGCTGATGTCATATAGATTTTTTTCGACTAATAATCCCAGTAGATAACTTAACTAGTTACCTTATGCCGTACTTTATGATCTATCATTTAATATTTTATGCAAAAACCAAACAAAACTGCATCGATTGACAATTGATTTCCTCTCTTTTTAAATTGTTGCAACTGCTGTTGTTTTCCTCATTTTATCCTTAAAATAGTAAACATTGCATATGGCATTTATTTTGCATATTGTATGTATGTGTGCATGTATGTATTAGTGATGCACGAATAGTCGTATTCGTATTCGAATTGTCGAATATTCGGCGATTTTCAGGCGAATACGAATGTATTCGTGTTCGCCAAATTCAGGCGAATACGAATACGAATATTTTTTCCAAAGAAATTAAATAAATAAATGCATAAATCCTAAACGAAATTTAAATAAATAACTAAAAATTTTAGTTTGTACAAATACATTCATTTTTGTTATAGAAATTTGTGCTTTGTATTATTTTGAAATATCATCTAATGACGATAATTAAAATTTTGGGTACTTTCTATTAACTTTAAAGTACGCCAACAAGAGTGTGAAGTCCTTTTTCATAACAATTTTTTAATATTTCATATTGCATATAATATTCGCATTCGTATTCTCGAATATTGTTTCAAATATTTGTATTCGTATTCGTATTCGTACTCGCGAATACCAAAAATTGACATTCGTTACATCACTAGTATGTATGTATGTATATTTAACTAATGATAAATGTCCACATGCATATGTTTGCATGTAAATATAAATTTTCGTAAATGTGTTTGAATTTCACAGCTGCCTAGTTAGCGATGTGCCGGCCGAACCTTTTTCTTGTCTAGGTGGAATTTAATACTATCATCAAAAAGGCGTCTAGATAATATTCTCATACCTAAAACTTATTTAAATTGAAAATTCAAATTAAAGTCAATTTAAAATTAAGATATACAAATACAGTACCTTTCCGATTTAACGAACCTAATTGTTTTCAGGCCTGTTCGTTAAAGTGAATTGTTCGTTATATACAGTACTAAGTTTGAAAAGAAAAGTGTCCTCTATTTTATTAAAAACTCAAGGCATATATTATCGTAGTATTTTTAATATTTTATTAAAACAAAATATTTAAATATATACTTATTGAAAATATCAGTAAAAGAAAATTTCCTAAAGCACTAGGTATAATACAAAAATAATTTATTTAAAAAACTGGTTAAGCACAGTCTGTTTTTTTTTGGAATTGATATCTTTCTCTTAATGGCATCTTCATGAAACTCTCTTCAAAGCATTAAATTTAAGCAAATTTTGTTTTGTTGAGCCCATTGAATACAAATTTCGAAATGCTTAATGACATCTTCGTGTTTTATTTTGTGCTCTTAAATTTCAGTTCCATCCAGCTCTTCTTCACTTTCGTTTTGTTTATCGGGTAAAGGGCTATTTTCTATCCATCTATTCAAATTTAAATTAATTTTCTTTTTAGATTTAGTTGAACTGTATGTGAATTTTAATCAGAAATAATTTCTTATTCGGGCTTAGTTGTTTTTTTTTTTTAAATCTGGTCAGCTAACCATGGCTTGCATTAAACTATCCTCCATAAATTTTGTTGTGAGTTTTTTTTTTGGCTTTGTAAAGGGTGTCCCAACAAGAACGCAAGATTTAAATTTGGCGCCATTCGAAGTGTCATTGTTTGACATTTGAACAATTGTTATTGTTTGCTAGTAGAAGGTACGAGGTTAGTAAAAATGGAGCGCTACACGAATGAACAACGCATTCTCATTGTGAAATTGTTTTACCAAAATGTTGAATGTTTTGCGGCTACAGTTCGCAAATTTGCGATCAATTTGGGGTCACAATAATGCTCCAAAAGAGCCAACTGTAAAAAAATTAAAACTGGGTCTGTTAGTGATATAAAGACAACAACGCGCCTTCGACCAGGTCGATCGACCGAAAATGTCGCAGCTGTACGTGATGATGTCACTCAAACGCAGGTCAAGCGCAAACAGTCAATGGTGTTCGGTATCGTGAAATGATAACCAGTTTTTTTTCGTGCCTAGAATTGAAGAAATGAATGTGGAGGGCATGTGGTTTCAACAAGACGGCGCCACATGTCATACAGCCAGAGAAACAATTCAATTGCTACATCACTCAATTGCCGGTCGTGTTATTTCGCGTTTTGGAGACCAGAATTGGCCGCCTAGATCGTGCGATTTAACACAATTACACTTTTTTCTTTGGGGTTTTTTGAAGTCGATGGTTTACGCGAATAAGCCGACGACGACTCAAGTCATAAAAGAGGAAATTGGACTCTGCATTAATGAAATACCGCAGCCTTTATGCAAAACGGCCATTGAAAATTTCATTAAAAGATCGCGTGTGTGCCAGCAAAGCCGCGGCGGCCATCTGCCCGATTTGTTATTCCACACATAACCTCATTTTATCTACTTTACGATATAATAAAGTTTCACTATTTTTTTTTTAATATCAGTGTTTTATTTAAAACTTAAATCTTGCGTTCTTGTTGGGACACCCTTTAGTACTGACAGTTATATAATCATCTGCCATCTCTTTTCCTTAAGGTAAAAGTTAAATAACAGCTTTAACAACACAACAACATACTATGTACTTTTTAGTTGCAACTAGGGTTTGGAAATGTCTACCTAATATTCCCGGGAAATTCTTGAGATTTTCCCGGGAAGACGGGAAATTAGAAGTACACGTTATTATACCCTTTACCAAAAATGGTAAAAGGGTATATATAGGTTTGTCATTCCGTTTATAATTTCCAGAATATTAATAAGCGAGCCATAAAGTAAATATATTCTGGATCCTTATGCATAGGGAAGACGAATAAGCGATGTCCGTCTGTCCATCTTTCTGTACGTGAGATCGGTTTTGCGAAGCTCCCAGAAAAGCTAGAGACTTCGTTCTTGGACTGGTGGGCCAGAAATGGTGGAAATAAGATCGGTATTGAAAATCAGCAAAATAAAGCAGACGGTTTCAGAGCTGGGAAGCTTAAACTTCATTTTAAACGTCATTTTGGAAAACTTAAACTTTTTTATACAAAATTATACAAAATTAATTTACTAAAAGAAATTTTTCCTTTTTTCTATAAATTAAATATATCTTATATTCTAAGAAGAAACAGATTGGATTAAAAAATCAGAAAAATCAAAAAGGATAATTCCAGGGTTGGAAAACTTAAAATTTTTGTGTTATAAAAAATTAACTACCGTAAACTAATTTTTATATATATATTTTTTTAAATTAGCTTATTTGATACTTCATTACAAATTAAATTGGTGTTCCAAATTAAAAAAGAAAGTTAAAAAAATTAAAAAGACGTTTCCAGGGTTGGAAACCTTACATTTTTTTTCATATACAAAAGTAACTTACTAAAACAAATTTTTTTCTTTTTCTTTATAAATTAAACATATCTGAGACTCTTAAAAGAAAGAAATTGGTGCAACAAATCAGAAAGATCAAAAAGGATGATTCCAGGGTTGGGAAACTTTACACTTTTTGTAATATATAAAAGTAACTTGGTCTTACTATTTTTTTATTTTTTCTTATTTAATTAACTAATTTTATACTGCAGTACACATTAAATTGATATTAAAAATATAAAAAAAGTTTAGTACATGAAAAAGACATTTCCAGGGTTGGAAAACTTTAACTTTTTTCTTATACAAAAGTAATTTACTAAAACAAATTTTTTCTTTTTCTCTATATATTAAGCATAGCTTATATTCTTAAAAGAAACATATTGGTGTACGAAATCTGAAAAATCAAAAAGAACGGTTCCAAGGCTGGAAATCTTACACTTTTTGTGATACATAAAATGAACTACCGAAAACTAATTTCTATTTTTTTTTATAAAATAAACTTATTTTATACTTCAGTACGAATGAATTTGGTATTTCAAATAAAAAAAAATTAAAACGAAGTTTCCAGGGTTGGAAAACTTTATTTTTTATACAAAAGTATCTTACTAAAACAAATTTTTCCATTTTTTTAATATAAATTAAACATATCTTACATTCTTAAAAAAAGTCTGTTTTTAAGAATACAGGAAAATCAAAAGGGGGATGCCAGGGTTGGGAAACTTACACTCTTTGTGATATAAAAAATTAACTACCGAAAATTAATTTTTATTTTTTTTTATTAAATAAACTTATTTTATGCTTGAGTTCGAAAAAAATTGGTATTGAAAATAAAAAAGAAAACAATTAAAAAAACTAAAAAGACGATTCCAGGGTTGGAAAACTTTAACTTTTAACTTGTAACTTACTCAAACAAATTTTTCCTTTTTTCTATAAATTAAACATATCTTAAATTCTTAAAAGAAAGAGATTGGTGTAAGAAATCAGAAAAATCAAAAAGAATGATCTCAGGGTTGGGAAACTTACACTTTTTGTGATATATAAAAGTAACTAAGTCTAATTAATTTTTATCTTTTCCTTTATAGATTATACATATTTTACGTTTTTGAAAGAAAAGTTTAGTGTAGAAAATTATAAAAATAAAAACCACAGCTCCAGAGCTGGAAACTTTGACCTTTTTTTCTGGATATTAAAGTAACTAAATAAAACATTTTTTTTAAATTTCCTTTTTTCTTTTTTTACTTAACACACTGTCTATATTTTTTTTTAAGAACTACTAGATCGATATAAGGAATCAGAAAAATCTAATATAATGATTCTAGGGTTTGTAAATTTATTTTATTTTTTTTGTAGATAAAAGTAACTAGGTCAAATTATTTTTTTCTTTTTGTTTATACTTTATGTATATGCTTATGTATGTATCTCTATAGTACATAAAACACTTTGGTAAAGGGTATATAAGATTCGGCACAGCCGAATACATAAGTCTTTAACCCGCAGATCATTTCGATTATAATCGATAATTTTAACTTTATTCTTTCAAAACAATCTATTTCTTTTACCCATTTTGATGTTCGCATCAAAAATTACTTCACACAACTTACTCTCAAATGATATCAAACAAAACCATCAAAAGAAGAAAACTAACGGTACATTTTTATTTATATTCCTTTTTAGTAATTTTCTAGTAGCAATTATGTTTCTTATTTAATTTTACATTTGTTCGTTATACCGAGCACAAAATAGAATTTTTGTTCGTTATGTAAGGTACTCAGTAGAAAAAATGGGATGTTCGTTAAATTCGATGTTCACTAAATCGAATGTTCGTTAAATCGGAAAACTACTGTAATTAAACTTACGACTAAAAACTAACTGTAAATCTGTGAATCTGCTGCATGAAGTACAATGTGTGTTGCCATGTCGATGTCCGGGGAAATTTTGGGAATAATGTGTTAAAATATATATTGGTATCTATTTTGGAATACGTGTCGACTTGGTGAAAGTTACATGGAAAACAAAAAAAAAACTTCATAAATATAAAAAATTGTTTTTGGGTATCATATCGAATTCATCGTTTTTAAAAGAGACCGCAACACTTTTCATTTTAGCAATATATGGCCCACAAAACAAATTTTCAAAATAGCAACTATTGTGTATACCTACACAGAAAAAACTAAATTTCGTTTTCAGTAACCAAATTCACTGAACCAGTAAATTTTTTGTGTAAATGCAGACCTACAAAGAACTTTGTAGATTGTGATAACAATTTTGTAAAAATTTAACTGGAAAAAAAATTTTATTTTTAGTTAAATTATTATGACATTAAGGCTGGTACTCTGTTCAAAGTTGTGAAAAATTTTCAGCACCATTGATTATTTCGCGTGAAAAATTTGACATGTACTAAATGTAGCCCAACTCGCGGTTTTTGTTATAAATTTCTCGCTTTTATTGCTTGAAAGTATGCAACATTGTTAAAATTCCGTGCGAAAAAAGCACTGCTCATGTTGTTTCGCAGCTAAACTAAAATGATGCCAGACTAATTTTGTATGGAATGACATGATTTTACGTGTCTTTCACAACAAGAACAGAGTACTACTTTTGCGAATTTATTTCGCAAATATTTCATACCAAATACTTTTTTTTATGTGCTTTTTGGCAGCATTTCGCACGAAATTCTGAACAGAGTACCAGGCTTTAGAGAAAAAAGTTAACTGAAACTCAAAATATTTTCAGTCAAGTTTATTAATAGGAACAGAAAAATATTTTTCCAGATTTTTTTTATATTATTCAGCAAATTTTTTTTTTGTAATTTACAAACACATTCACTAAAATTTTTCGTATTATCAGAAAATAAATTAACTGAATCAATAACAATTCTTAATTTTTTTTTTAAATTAGTAAAAGTTTTATCTGAAAAAAAATAACTGAATCAAATGAAAGGTTCAACTATTTTTTTTTACTTTCAAAACCTGGCTTGTTTTTATGGTTAAGCATTTCGTTCCCGCTTTTGGAACTCGTCAGTAGAGTTCAACCCAAAATTTGTTTGAATTTAGCTAACAAACTCCGTATGTTTATAGTAAAACTCTTAATACTATATTGAGAATCACAATATACAAACATAATAAGTTTGAAAACCGCAAACAAAAATCTTAAAAAAGAAATAAAAAGTTAAAATAAATCAGACAAATTTTTTTACAGTATATAAAAATAAATTTAACTGAAAAAATTAAAAAAAATCAGACAAAGTTTTTTACAGTATATAAAAATAAATTTAACTGAAAATAACAAAATTAAATAAAAAAAAATTAATCTTAAAAATTTTTTTTTTACAAATTTTACTTTATATAATACCTCGTTTATACGCAAACCTTATTTGCAAATAAAACTTTGCAAATACGTAAATAGAATACATTACTATCTGTGAATGATATTGCCACACATTGTGAAATTTGTATTAAATTTCTTACAAAACAAAAATAGTTGGCAACATTTTACACTTTATTTGCAAATAGTGCGCTATTTGCAAATAGTTTTCGCGAGTTATTAACTTACAATAAAAAAATTATACAGCAACGCTTTCCAGTTTATTTGCAAATAAGAAGTGCGTATAAACGGAATAATAGATAATTTTCATTCTATACAGTTTTTTTACATAAAATAAAATTGGAACAAATAATTTACTGGAACAGTAAAAAATATTTACTGAAACTAAATTATATTTCAAAACACAAGTTTGTTTGAAAATTATTTGGGAATAGTTTTTTCTGTGCAGAAAAAAATCCTTTTAAGCCGATGCAAATTTTTTGTGCAAAAGTAATAATAACAAAAGTGATCTTTTACTTTTTTGTCGTTGTTTTCAATTGTCAATACTTTAAAAGAAATAGACGTTATTTTAATTTTCAGGAAATATTAAGCACTGTCACATAATTGTTTATCAAAGTCAATAGATTTAAGTTTTTCTGAAAATAACCTTGTAAGTTCAGTAGAAATCTGTCAACTTTAAATTCATTTTTCTCAAATTGCGTGAAATGTAAAATGGCGAATAAAGCGATGTTATTTTCGCTATGCTTTAAAAATAATTCATTAGCATAAACAACCTTAAAGCGATGTTATTTATCATAAGTATTGACTTTACATAGGTCGCCAAAAATTGTGACGCCATTTGACCACTTTCAAATTTAACATATAAATAGAGTAATAATCATTGAGTTAATTGCAATTTTCTTCAATGTGCGATTTTTCGCATTTTGCAAGTAATGTCTTTTTTTAGTAGAACTAAAATTAAAAATTCAAATTAATTAATGCATATATGTATGTACTGTTGTTATTAAAGGTTATTTTTTGGTCTCACTTATAAAATTCTTTCAGAATTTATTTTGTTTTTAATTTGGCACAGAAAAAGAAAGTGTAATTTGATCTATAGTGTGATGTATAATTTCACGTTTTCGATGTGGTGGTGTTCGGGAAACATCTGAGATTTTGGAGATTTTGAGGCAAAATATATATCCTCACAAAAACATAAATGTGAAAAACGGCCAAGTTCCTATCCAAAATTTCGGCCATTAAAAGTTGTGAGATATAAATTTTGACCAAGTTCTTCTATGCCACAATACCTAACACAGATATATATTATGTATGATATAAATTTGTAATCGTAAGGGTGTCATATAATTTCTAGATTTATGGGTGAAGTCACGGCTACTTTTCAAAATAGACAATTTTTATTTTGAATAAGTGCAATGTGTAGGAAAAGTTTTAATAAAATGTATATTAATTTTGAAGTGCTTGTTTCCGCCCACTGATAGCAACTTCTGGTTTTTCAGATTTTTCTTAGTGATCTCTTATCTAGAGATCGTCGTGGCCCCGCATACCGGGTAAAACTTTTTGGTTTTAAGATTTTCTGCTCAGATTTGTCAGCTCTCTAGCGTGAATTATATCTTTAGATTTTATCAGCATTACCTCTCCCCACTATTCCTAACTCAAAATTTTGTTGTGAGCAGCGCTTGTAATTCATGCTAATTTTCTTCTAAAATATGCTAGACCGATGTAGATTAAACACAAGGTTAACGCTTTATGGGAGTGATCACGCCCAATTTTTAAGGTGATGCAAGATTTTACTAAATTGGCTTGCATTAAAAGCTGTATACTAAGTATTTAGTTCAAAACAATATTAGCGTGGCCCCGCCCATTCTGGTAAAATTTTTTGGGTTTTCAAATTTTTCTACTACTTGTATATCAAATTTCAGCCCTTTGGCGCAACTTTTAATTTTTAAGTTTTATGGGCCTAGCCCCGCCCCTCTAACTAAAATTTTCGGGTTTTTGGATGTTTTTAGTTGGTTTCTCACGTAGACCTACTTGTATATCAATATTCAGCTCCTTAGCGCAACTTTTAACTTTTAATTTTTATGGGCGTAACCCCGCCCACTTTTCTAAAGTCAAAATTTTTTTCGGTCAGTGTTTATTATTTGTGTGAAGTTTCATTACAAACAGATAATAATACATACAGAAATAGTATATCTAAATATGCTGAGCCGTAGTACACGAAAATGAAGTTGAAATTTTATGGGCGTGTCAACGCCCGCTTTTTTAATGAAAAATTTTTAGGCTTGCCCTATCGCAGTATGCATGCCGAATTTCAATAAAATAGCTTCCATTAAGCGCCTTATGTTTGCCTTTTTTAATTTAGCCTTTATGGGCGTAGCCCCGCCCTCCTGGCCAAAATTTTCGTGTTTTAAATTTTTTTTAGGTTATTTCCCACCTAAACCTAGCTCTGTATCGAATTTCAGCTCAATAGCACAAATTTTAATTTTTATGGGCGTTTCCCCGCCCTCCTGGTTAAAATTTTCGGGTTTTAAGATTTTTCTGGTTCATTGCTCACCTAGATCTTCTCGTGTACCAAATTTTAGTGCTCTAGCTATAGCGGAAGTGCTTCATCAATTTGATGAGTGTGTCAGTGGTCAGTGAGTATGTCTTAAAATATGCACTTTTTGCACCTCTATATCTCCGGAAGCTTTTATTGCAAAACTTTGAAACTTCGCATATGAGGTTATATGAATTTATTCTAATTATGATATAAATTTCATAATTTTACGGTCGCGGGGAACAAAGTTATGAGGGGGGTAAAAACAGCTCGAATGGCTTCGTGTAAATATACACACTGCGTGCATTGGCCAGAACTTGGCCTGACGCACTGCCGTGCGCCTAGATATTACATATCTAACGAAAGATTTATGTAACAAAACTATCTTTCGTATTCTGAAAAACAGTTCCCCAGAAGTATTTTCTCTTTTTTTTTTTTTTGTTCTCCCATTTCAAAAATACATTTGCAATTTTTCAAATAAAGTAAAGTAACTTGAGAAAAAATAGCATACTTCGACAATCTCTCTCAATTTTTATTTCCATTGCCACGATATAATTCATTAAAAAAATTTTAAGAATACACTTTGTCCAGCGGGTGATCCTCGCATATATCTAAAATGGCTTTTAATTGTAATATTTAAGCAAAAATTTTTTTAATAGATTTTAGGATGCGTTATCGTCCACTTTCAGCCCCTGCGAAAGCTCTAGTTTTTATTTACCCATACATTTACGCTCTTGCCCCCAGCTGCAGCAATTAAGCGACAGTGGTTTGTTATAGTATCCTGCACAAGACTATTTATAAGACCTTTCCAGACATGAGAGATTTTTTGAAATGCTTTACTACAGCGAAATATTCTAAAAGTTCCGCTAAGCAGCACTGTTGGCAAGTAATTTTTTTCGGTTGTTTGTCTTGCCAACAGTTTTGTTTAGCGATTCTTTTAGAATATTTCGCTGTAGTAAACCATTTGAAAAAATCTCTCATGTCTTGAAAGGTCTTATAAATAGTCTTGTGCATGACACTAGTTTGTTAGCGAGAGATATAGAGTAACGCAAGGAGTAGAGTTTTCTGAAAAAATTAAAAAAAATTGATTAGTGTTTTTTTTTTTTTTTTTGGAAATTGTTACAATTAAGTTTAACATTTGTGAAAGCACTATTAGTCCCAAATTATTATATAACTTATTCAGTAAATTATTTATTCTATTCAAAATGCATTGAAATTGATTATTGAGGGGTTAGCTGGATCTTATACTCATTTTACTGTTGCTAATGCCGATCACAAGGGAAAATTTAGCCAAAACGCTTAATTCTCATATTTTTAAATAAAAGTTTAACATAATAACTCTAGTTATTCTAAGAAATTTTTAGGTACAGGTTCCCTGATGATCTGCACTAGCAACAATGAAATTTGGATTGGATCCAGCTAATGTCTCAATAATGAATTTCAATGTATTTTTAATTATAAACATAAATATTTTACTGAATAACTAAAATAATAACTTGGGGACTATTTGTACGTTAACAAATTTATTGTTCTTTTTGCTTACATTTTCTTTTCTCATGTTGTGTTCAAGTAGTGTTGCCAATTTTTCCTATTTTTTTTATTAATTTTTAAAATTACAGAATAAAATATTTATGGTAAAAGTGATTGAATATGATTAGATAATATTAGCCGATTGAACATAAAAAAGTTTCTGATTCAAAACACCTTCATAGTAAATGTATGAGACTATTTTAAGGGACATCAAAAGAATGATTTTACTACGCAACTTCTGCAAAAATGCTGATAATAAACTCGTAGCTATAGTCCTTGCCTTCTGTTTTTAACACCAAAATAGTTAAATTTCATATTCATTTAACTACATGTAAAAGCTGACTGAGACTTAAACAACTAAAACCGCAGACGCCTGCTTAATACTGATAAAAAGGTTTACACATTCAGTGAGAAAAGCTTAAGCAGCTGTAGTCAAAATACCCAGCAGTAGAAATAAACATTAAAAAAATACATGAGAATATTAAAGGAAACAAGGAGATTGGTAAATTGAATGTTTAAAAAAAATTATCATCTCTTGCGTAAGTCCTCTCTGTTGCTATTAGATCCTCAGTAATTATAAGCTAGGGGGAAAGTTAATTTTTGATGTGTAAACATCTATACGCTAGGGGGCAAAAATCTTTTGACTTTGATTTCTTTGCTGAGATTTCTTTGCTTTTCTTTCACAGCATTGTCAGATCGGTGTGAGCTATGTATGAGTGTATTAGTGTTTGAAAGAAGACATACCAAGCAGAGAAACAAGTCGACCGGCTCGAAGCCGACGGTGCGTCGCCGCCGGTTATTTTTCTGTATATTTCCGTACACCAAAGGTGAAAATGAACAGTAAGAGCTACGGACTTGAAATTTGGGCACAATGTGTAGACATTTGGCCACTACAACAACAAATATATTAGAGTTAAAAACTAAATGGTGTTCCAAAACGAGCAACGAAAAATGTTAAAATCCCATGTAATATACATACAATTGTATGTACATATTTATATACACTTGAAATTTTAAAAGTTAGTGTATTTTTATACGGACTACAACAATTAACACTAAATTTAAAAAAAAAATTAAATTAAAGGGTGTTCCATCAGTTAATGCAATTTTGACTTTGTAATTTTGACAATTTGCTGTATCTTGGAAACCGTAAGAGCAAAAGTTTTGAAATTTTTAAAAACGATAAAACTAAAAAATCAATAAAATATAAAATCGCCAAATATAAAAAAATCGCCAAAACAAAAAAAAAATCGCCAAAACGAAAAAACCACCAAATTAAAAAAAAATCTCTAGGACTAAAATAAATCTCGAAAAACCGGAAAAATCGCCAAAATGAAAAAAAAAATCCTTAAACAAAAAAATCGCCAATATGAAAAAATCGCCAAAATGAAAAAATCGCCTAAATAAAAAAACCCCAAAAACAGAAAAAAATCGCCAAAATGACAAAAAAAAACCCAAAAAAAAAACAGAAAAAAATCGCCAAATTGAAAAAATCGCCAAAATGAAAAAAATTGCGAAAATTAAAAAAAAAAAACCAAAAAGAGAAAAAAACGCTAAAACGAGAAAAAAGCGATAAAATTGAAAAAAAAATCGTTTAAACTGAAAAAACTTAAAAAAGGAAGAAAGCTAAATCAAAAAAAATTATCAAAACGGAATGTGTGCGAGGCAAAGTTGCATTTTACTGAATTTATTTTAATTGCAATGCGTACACAACAACAAGAACAGCAACAACTAAACGATGAATAACAGGAATTAAAAATTAAAAAGTAAAAGTGTAAAGGCATTTACCATAGATGAGCACTGCAGTACCACTAAAGTTTCAGTAAATACAATAAAAAATGTTTAACAAGTAAATTTTTACTGATTACTAAAATTTTTTTCTACAATTTTTATAAATTGCCTAAATGGTTTGTTATATGATGAGGTGCATTGAACTTTCAGTAATCAGTAATGCCCGTATTCATAATGAAATTCTACCAAGTGGCTAAATGTTTTTCATACAAAAGTTTCAAAATTTGAATGAAAAAACTTTGCCTTTTGCTACAATTTTATTATGATTACGGCCCTACGATTTTACTGGTAATGCAAATTAAATTTCATTAGCAGTAAAAATTTACTGAATTTTTTTAGTAATCAGTAAATTTACTGCTTACTGCAATTTTGAATGCAGTGTGCCCATTTACTAACCAAATAAGTTTAATAAAACAAACAAAAACCAACAAATTCATATGTATTTACAATATTGAAAGTTTTGATACTTTTAATTAATTAATTTAAAAAAAGATACCAACTTAAAAAAAATTTTCATTACTAGATGTTTACACATCTCCTCTGTGATCGGACTCGCATTGCTTTTTTTTACTGCTGGGCACCTGTGAAAAAATATGAATATCAGGGTAGTTGTAAATACGTGTATTTACATGAATATCTGGGGGAAATGATGGCATTGAATATTGAAAAATACTTTCATACAATTTTAGTTATGTTTGTATTGAAATCCCACTCGATATCGAGTGCCGTAATTTGACCCCTGAACTTGTGAGTATAAATACATATATTTATGTCCAAATATATTATTTTAAAAGAAAGAAAAAAAATGGAGCATCATAATAAAGTTATGGCTAAATATAATTACCTTTTATGCAAACACATAGGGATATTAAACAGTTGATATTCTTCTGCTATTTTCATAAAATCAGGCATACCGAATAGTGATTTTGCAATGGATTTAAGCTTCCAACTAAACAGCGCTATTATTAAAGTGATAATGAGTGATTCAGTTGGTATCATTTGGATTCTCAAAATGTGTCAAAATAGAAATTTAATTTGGTACACACAATCATTATGGTAAAATTTCAATGATGAATATAAATAAAACTAAAAAATTTATTTTTCTTAAACATATTTGAATATAAAAATATTTATCACTTTACTACGCAATGCGAGTTAAAAATATCTTTCAACATATAGTTAACAAAACAAATGAGATCTCTATTTTTAAAGTTAATAATCAAAAGTGGTTTTAAAAATTTAAACAAAATAAAAAAGAAGATAGGTGCCTTGGAACATTCAGATAGAGCTATGCTCCTAGCTATAATAAACAAATTTCATGTGTTAAATAATGCAATGCAATAAAATTTTTTGTATTTTTAAAACTATTTATTTAATAATCATAAAATTTATTTAATTTTTTATTTGGCCTAATTACGAGTGTCGTATTTCGACTTTGACGATTTTGTACTATAATAAAGAAACCATATTGCAATGTTCTTAAGTCTAGTATAAAATTGTCGCAGCCAAAGTCAAAATACGACACTCGTATTTAAGACCATTATTTATAAAACAAAATAAATTTGTCACAAGTATTGGCATGTGAGGACATTTCGGATTTGTAAACGCAGACTTAGCAACCCAGTTTCTTAGAGTTCTTATTAGTAAGTCATTTGACAAACAGGGAAAAGTAAAGAAAACGAAAACTAAAAAATGTAAACAAAGAAATTATAACAAAAATTAATTTACAAATGTAATAGTGTCGATTATTTCTGTTACGAAAATCATAATCAAGATCCTGTATCTGACATTAAGAGCATAGCTCTAAAAGTTTACAGATTCTGCGAAAAATGATTTAATGAATTAACAAATATACTTAAGCTGTCCTTACATGGTAATACAATGTATTACGACATGTCAAAATATGCTGTAGAACATATAAAATCTTATCATGTAAACGCAAAATGTATCGAGTAGGAGAGAATACGGATAGAAAATTTGACAAGCGGTCGGTAAATGTTTATTTTCTAAACCATTTTAGAAACTTAAGTATTCTCATCACACCAGAGGTGTATTTCAAAGTAAACGTTGCCAGCACTGATAGTATTTATTTAAGGGTTTAACACTTTTACAAAAACAACCAAAATCAACTCAGGAAATGTTCATGTGGTTTTTGTAATCATTGTACAACTGCAAACATCAGCTACTTAACCCGTACCACAAAACCAAACAAACAATAAACAAAGCTATAAAAAAATATATTTTGTAGTAAAATTACATTGCAATAATAAAATGTTTTCTCCAAGATTTAGTTATATTAGTACATATTTTTTTTGCAATTATCCAATTTTTATTTTTACCTCAAAAGTTTAATGTCTTTGCTTGCATTTTAATTATAGTATCAGTGTAAATATGAAAAATACCTACAACAGACTATTGTTCTCTTTTTTTTAAACACGGAGAGAATTTCATAATATTTTAATTCTACAAAGTCGTAATACTTTGTATTACCATGTAAAGACACCTTTAATAGTAACAAACCAAAAAAAGTTTGTCTTAAGTAAAACAAAAATAAGCAAATTAACTAACATGTACACAATTAGCAAAGACAATGGCAAGACAGTTGTAAGTTTAGAGATGCTATAATTAAGCTTTCATTACAAAACAGCTTTCAGGAAATTGTAATACGATGAATCCAAACAATTCACATATTCCATTTGCAATAACGGCTGAGTATATAAAGCAGAAATCTAGATCAACTGACACCACACACAGTGGACCATACACAAAAAGAACGCTGATGATGAAAGTGCAGTGGCCTTCGAAAACAGCTAGTTGTTCCGTTCTGCTACGTGTTTGTCCGAATATTTACAATTAACTTTGGTGTTATGCGTTCATTAATAATTATCACATGTAATTTGGCTTACAAAACGATACAAAATTTAGCCTAATCAAATCATAAATATAGATAAATGTTTTAATTTTAAAATACTGTAGCATTATACTTTGTGCAGCTGTTTACATTTTTAGGGTTCCGTACACCAAAGGTGAAAAGGATCCCTATTGTTTTCGCTACGCTGTCCGTCTGTCCGTCACACGGTATTTTCTCAGGAACCGTAAGAGCTACGGACCTGAAATTTGGACAGAGTATGTAGAACCTTGGCCACTACAAGAGAATTACAAATTAAAGGGTGTTCCAAAACGAGCAACGAAAAATGTTAAAATCCCATGTTATATACATACAATTGTATGAACATATGTATATTGAAACTTGAAATTTGTACAATTAGTGTATTTTTATAGACTACAACAATTAACACTAAAATTTAAAAAAAAATTAAATTAAAGGGTGGTCTCCATCAGTTAATGCAATTTTGACTATGTAATTTTGACAATTTGAAACCGTAAGTGGCAAACACTTGAAATTTTCAAAAACGGTAAAACTAAAAAAACCGAAAATTATAAAATCGCCAAACCGAAAAAAATCGCCAAAAATTAAAAAAAAATCGCCAAAACGAAAAAAATCTCCAAATTTAAAAAAAATTTCCAACACTAAAATAAATCGGCAAATTCGAAAAAATCGCCAAAATGAAAAAAACGCCAAAATGGAAAAAAACGCCAAAAATCGAAAATGTCGCCAAAACTAAAAAAATTTTTATATAAAAAAAAATCGCAAAAATTAAAAAAATCGACAAAAACCGAAAAAAATCGCCAAAACAAGAAAATAAAGTGTCAAAACTAAAAAATAGCCAAAACTTAAAAAAATCGCCAAAACCGAAAAAACGCAAAAACGCCAAAACAAAAAAACCGAAAAGATCCCAAAAAAATGCAAAAACTATATATATTATATAGGATGAAGTTTATATTAAATTACATATCTAGTGTTCGTACGGCACCCTTCGTGCGCGAGTCAGAGTCGCACTTTACTGAATTTATTATATCTTTAGAAAATGATATTTCGGTTGGTAGTAAAAGTTTTGCTGTCTACAAAAAGTTTACTTAGACATGGCATATTAAAAAAAGAAATGTAAGTAATTACAATCATAACCAACTAATAACATAACTGTAACTTTTGTATATTTTATTCTTAACTTCTTTAAAAATTTAATCAGACTTAACAATTTTATCAATGTTCTCTCTGATAACAATTGCATGTATTGCTAAATAGGTACAATTGCTTATTTTATATGTTGGAACAACTTTCGCACATTATATTTATTTCAGTTTTGCAACAATTGACACTTTTGTATAAAAAGCAATAAAAAGGTAAAAATTTCCTCCACTGTACTTGTAATAAAAAAAACCAACCAGGACATATATAAACCGTTCAAATAAGTTTTTTTTCTTATGCATAAATACGAATAGCCGGCTTTACGTTGTGGCTGTTATATTCTTTCTGCTGGTTTTTAATAGTATTCAAAATTGCTTCAGAAAGCGAACAAATAATAGTGAAACTTAAATTTTTTCCTCCGTCTAGACAGGTGAAAATATGCAAAAACACAAAAGAATGAATTGAAATAACAATGTTGAGTTGGGAAAATTACTTGATTTATGTGGCTCGTTTCTACGTATGGATGTGATTATTTTTTTGTGCCGGCAAAACAATTTAGCACACTTTAATAGCTGAAAAGGCTATCTTGTCACTGCTGGATAGAATATCCAATTTATAACGTCATAATTTTTAATTGTTGTTGATTTTGATGATGAAGATGGAATTGAATTGAAAAAATAAAGGAAGGTAGGAAAAAATGATTTGACTTAATAAACTATATCCATATTCCAGTAGTAATTGAAGTAATTACAAATATGTGGAAAAATGATTATAGCTAAACAAAACTCTTTTTGAATAAAAATACACCTGTTTTATGCACATATACATATGTATATTTTGTTTTACTAACATTTTCTTATATATTTCTTATTATCTGACTTTTATTCGTGTTATAAAGCCGATGAATATTTGAAATTAAAGTAAACTTTATAATGTCTAGAATATTACAACTGAAGTACAAAATTATGAAGTGTCTAAGGTGGGTAAGTGTAAAAATTATATCTTAATTTTACAAATTTAATAGTGCCCATTCTAAGCCTTGAGTGTTTTTCTGCCTTAAGCAGAATTTTCTTGGAGCTTAAATAAAAAGTCCAAGCATTAAACGGAATCAAAACAAATAATTGGTTACGGCCTAAATTTTTGGTAAATTTTTGTAATGTCGTATCCTTGCCAAATGCAAAGTTTAAATTTGAATACTTAATTTTGTTCTATTTGCCCTCTACTGCTTTATTGATAACAAAACCATGTGTCACATTGCTCATACGTTTAATTATATACTGTAAAAATGCCCGGAAGTATGCTATGGTTTTCGTAATTAATGCACATTATTTATTACTCATACGCATATGATCACATAATTTAATATATTTATCAAAAAGTAGGCAATAGATTTTACAGACATAATTGCGGTTGAGCAGTATTGCCATGTGCGAAAAACACGACAGAGTAAATTTTTTAAAATAACGGCTACAATAAGAAATATTAAGGGCCTAATTTTGTAAAACGCTACGCTTAGCGTTGAGAAATTTTTTATGGATTTTGTTTTTGTAATTTAATTTTTTTCCATATAAAATTTATCAACGCTTGGCGTTACGTTTTACAAAATTAGGTCCTAATACTTAAAAAGACTACAAAGAATATTGCAAATAATAAAAAACTGTTTTAATTATAAATCGAATTTTTATCAATGCTAATTCTCACATAGCAAGCCCTATTTTAGATTTAATCGTAAGCGACAAAAATCAAAGTTTCGATGAGAAGATTTTTGGTATGATTTGCAAGCGTAAATTGTTGCTTACAAAAAATTTTACAGCATATGTTGTAAAAGTTATCAACAATTTTTACATTTTCATAATCCTATAAAATGTTAATTTCAATAAAAATAAGCTAATTACACTGTTCTGCATGAAAACCTGCCCTGAGATCGCTTCAGCTGATTCTTATGTAAAATGACCTTCTAAAACTGAATATGACCTTCGTTTTTCCTCATTACCTATCATTTTCGAGAGATTCCTTCTTCTCCCCACTTGTTATATATTTAGGTAATTTAAAAATTATAAATTCATTGATCAATAATTTTTATAAATTTTTTAAAATTTTTTTTTTCTCAAAATATTTCGGATCTAAGATCTTGATATTTAACTTAATTTGGTGCTTGCTTTTCTCTTGTACACTTAAGTTGAAGTTTCTCTTACTATATGTCTTGAGGAAATCGTTACCCTTGGTTATTAGAAATTGCTTCTAAGTTTGCAGGAAAAATTTCAGGTGTGAGTGCAGGACGTTCAAGAAGTGCACTCACACCTAAGACATGTTACACTCCATAACCTTATAGGCTCACAGCAACTCCTGAGCATGATCGATATAGTCACCACTTTTTGTTACCCAAAAAGTTCACACACACACATCTTGAAATGTAAGCCAAGCTCGTTTTTTTTAGATTCAGGAGTTCAACAAACGTTGAGTCCTAGAAAATTTGTATTACCTAGGATCCCACAAACACTCCTTCTTTGATTTTAGCAACCAGGAAAGACCAGGAAATTTAGTTTAAAAAGTTTAAATCCATTACCTGCAAATAAATATTTTCCATCGATAGTAGTGAATCGTGGGCAACATTTTTTCCCGAAGTGGCCAGTTTCGTATAATATAGTGTTTTTCTCGGGCTCGGGTGTCCCACTGACATTAAGAGCAGAATCTTATAAGTCAGCATAAATGTTTGCAATTATCATAACTTACATATTTTATTAACAATTCATTTGATGTTTTTCGTAGTAAATAATTATTTACTACATTTGCTCACGATTTAATCGAAAATAGAGCTCGATACGTAATTAATGTAATGAAAAAATTTAATCACATAATTTTAGCTGGATGAATTTAATATTTTTTCCTCTTACTACTTCTTGCTGCTTAAAAATTTAATTTCCAAATAAAACATACAAATGTTTGCTTAAGTGCATTAAAGTGTTAAAAATGATGTTTCAATTTGTTCTGTTTAAAAAGTTCGTCATAGAATAATGGCAAGGCCGCTAATTCTTATATTTGAATGTGTGGTTTTAAATTCAAAGTTCCTTTCTGTTAACTTATCCTTTTTACTAGTAAATTATGATATTCATTGGATTTTTTTTAATATCTGACTGAAAGAAAAGATTTTACAGTGTAGTTTTCACAAATGGGTCCAATAGGGTCCAATATTTTATTGACCATAACTTATAGTTAGTTTAAGTCGTTCAGTTGTAATTTATTGTTACCAAAAACGACAAGAAGGAATTAAATGGTTTATCTAATTTTTCGGCCTTTTTTATATATTCAATGAAACTATTTTTTAAGCTTTTTTATGTAATGAACGCTAACGTTGAGTACCACTTCAAGAGCTTTCGCTACTTAATTTCCGGCATTTGCTCATTAAAAATGGAACAGTTCATTATAGTTAAAATAATAACAAAAATTAAGAATTTAAAAAAACCCCACTTTTTTCAAAAAAGATATTATATCTTCTAAACGGCTGGACCGATCTTCTTCAAACATAGCTAAGAACCCTCTCGATCAAGTCATCTTTCAAACAGAAAAAACTAAATGAAAATCGGTCCAGCCGTTTGGCCTGTACGTGGACACAGACATACACACAGATACACAGATACACAGACACACAGACACACACTACAAACTTATAACACCCCTTTTTTTAGTCGGGGGTTACAAATAATAAGTAACAAACTAATTTTTGAGACGATTACAAGCGAAAATAAGAGCAATAAATAATACATAAAAAAAATAAATAAAAAAATATGTAAGTCCAAAACAGATGGAAGAGCATCTAGCTGTTATTTACCCCTTTCCGTTCTTTACCCTTTATAAGAAAGAATACACTCCCCCTCGACTATAACATCTTATTTATAGATTAAACAATACCTCAACAGTTTTTCTTTAATCAATGACAAAATTATCGTAGTCGAAGTCGAAATATGTTAACTACGATAAGGCCCATTGAAAATATTTAAAATAAAGGTGATAAGTCTGAACCTAGTTATGATTTTGTGCAAAACTTTCCGGTCCAAGCAAGCTTGAGCGCTTTTATTGTTACTTACAGTATATCGAGCTTTTGCTGCAACATAGTAATAACTCAAAAATGTGAATATTTCTTAAAACCTTAATAAAAATGGCTTTTATACTCAACTCTTGAAAGAAAACTTAAACAGTTAATAAAATATAGATAGGTTAGATAGATAGACATGGGTGCTGATAAAGTGCTTGGCTGCACAGAAAAATTTCGGTATTCCTCCAGCTAATAAAGTCTACTTTAATTTTTTTCTCTGCTTTAGAAACTCACATTAATTAATAAAAGATATTTCATTCAATAAGTAGTGAAATTACTGAACCGATTAAACAATTATTTTGGATTATTTTATAAAATTTTATAAATTTTATAAAATTTTTAGGTATGAAAGTTTCTTAAAAAAGCATAACATATTGTAGCTTTTTTAAGCTGTATTTTGTATAAAACCATAAAATATTTATTACATTAACTGTTAACCCCAAATTTATCGTTTTTTTACACATAACCTTGTATATTTTACCATATTTTTTTTTAAATAGAATTGAGGCATGTTTTCTATCTAATCGAATTCTTTAACAATCTTTATATTCAGCTCAATATGATTTAACAATTTTTTTTACAACATTAAAAGGGTTGCATTCATTTTTTTGCTGAATGATTTTATACAACAATGCAATAGAAAACAATAGCAGCCCAAAACAATTTTTCGTTAAAAAAAAACCTAAAAGGCAATACTTGTTTTGCCTTCAAGTTTTTATTTTTATTTTTTGGAATGAGAACAGATGTGGTGTTTTTTTTAATACACCAAGTACTACTCGCATAAAATAATTTGATATATTTAGATGTTGTGCAATAATTTTAATGTAGATGGAAGAATTTCGTTGTTGAAATGCTTGATTGCTTTGATTGAATGTTTCCAATCAAACTGTTACGTGATGGTTGTTTAGTTTTTAAGAGATTTTTGGCAGCAGTGCATAACATTTTGAAAAAGGTACTTAAATATTTCTAGGCATTAAATATTTAAAGTCTAGCAAATTTTCTTAAATTATAAAAGAAATAAACAATTGGACTTAAACATAGGAAACGTAGCACCCAGAAATGGTTGTTGTATGTCTCTAAAGCATTTTTACAGGAGTTTGAATATATTTTCTTTACTTTTAAGTCTTAGAGACTTTGGGCCATAACCATAGTCATAGAATAAGGTCGGTTCGTTTTAGAAACAACTTAAAATTAAAAACCTGTTCTTAAATATTTTTCTACTATAGTCAAAAACAAAGTGTGTGTTAAGTTGAAGCGACTTTAACTGGGTGCCACAGTAAATATTGGAAAATTTTCATATGATAGAAAACAAAATATAAGGAAGTGGCATCTCTGTCTCTCAACTCTCTCATCTCTCTCTCATCGGACATTAAGTTATGAAAAAGGGTTGAGTTTAAGACAGTGTCCCGCAAATTAAAATATGTTTGTTTTGGCGAGAAAAATTAGAGTAAAATAAACTTGCACTTGAAGAAAAGTTTTGTAATATAAAATACATGATGTGGTTATTAGTAGATTGAATTTTTTTGTAAGTAAGCAATTTAATAAAAAATTAAATAAAAAGTAAAAATTTAATAATCATTCAACGATTTAGTGTATAAATTCAAAATTAAATTTATTCACAGTTCTGTGGATACTATTAAAATGCCTTTTTAGAATATTTTCCCTATTATTTTTCAATGTTTCATAACATAAAATGCATTGCATATTGCGAAAAGCATTTTTTATCACGAAATTTTTCTTAACTTCCATAATTATTTAATTTTTTTTATGCTGTACAAATTTGTTAAATTTTAACTTTAATTTCGTTCCGTGTGCTCAAAAAAACTAAACAAAAAACCAGGAAAAAATTCGTACACACGTGCACAACTTCATTTGTCGCTTGCTAAGTGACGACTAAATGAAAGAGCATAAGCATGTATGTGATTTTCATCCGCACAATTGTGCTATGGCTTGCGGGCAGCGTGACCGATTGACCGACTAAAGTGGCAAATTGCCACTTTTTCAACTGCCCTTCCCCTTTTTCGACTGCTTTGCCACTTTTTTGTCCCTTTTTTTGGGTGAGTTATATGAAAATACATTAAAAATAAAAAGTTTAGTGTAGTTTTTTCATTTTTTTTTTAATTTTGCACCTTTTTTTTGATAAATCCCCTATTTGGTGCCACTTTTTGAAAAATGTCATCGGTCTCCCTGCTTGCGGGTTACTGACATAGAAAGTCATACATACATACATACATACATACATACATACATATGTGTTCTCTTTTATTTTAATGTGTTTTGTGTTGAACTAAAGAGCCAGAGTCGATGCTAATCTAGTTAAAAACAACTTCAGCGTTTTAACTTTAGAACCGACTTTTTCTTTAAAGTGCAGTTTTTCTCGTCTATGGTAGGTCAAAAGTACATGTTTTAAAAAAGTGCATTCTAAAACTAAAAAAGTAGACTTTTTTTGTTAACTACGGTTATGGCCCTTTATTTTTAAATTAAACAGCTGAAAAAGACGTTTGATTGTCTGCCAAAAATTTTGATAAAATGGACCACGAACTGTAGGATAATTTTCAAATACATAAAAAAAACTTATAATAAGCTGGCATGTGATGTTTTGATCCTTCTATTTGCATTTCTAAATATTTTTGGCTGAAAATGCTTGTTTAGTCAATTAATACACAAAAAGAATTTGCTTTTGAGTTCCCGGCAATTCCCACAAAAAATTCCAAAAATCCCATAAGTGGGATTTTGTTATATTTCGCCGGGGGCAGATATTATTTTTGGAAATATTTCAAAACATATTTTGTCATAAGTTGGAGTAATAATTTTTTTGGTTCTAGCCTTGAAGTTTGAGAAAAGGGACTTAAATTTGATATTTATAACAAAATAAGCATATTTCGAAACGATCTGGTTCCTGTTATATAAAGTAAATACTTTATTTAGATATAAGAATCACCCTGTAATTACATATGAATAAGATATCATGTAACATCTAGATATAGACAGAAGTTTAAGAATAAAGCGGACCGGACTGTCTACTTATTTTTAATTCATTTGATTTGGATATGGATATCGTGAAATATGACACATTGATTCAAAAGTTGGATGAATATTTTATTCCAAAAGCAAACATACCAATGGAGCGCCATATTTTCTTTTAACGGAAGCAAGCTCCCAATGAATCTCTCGAGGAATATCTCACAGTACTAAAAAACCTTAGCTTATCATGCGACTTTGGTGATTTGCGTGAAGGTTTGGTAAAATATATTTTTATTTGTGGCTTGCTGCCAATTTTTTCAAACATAAAGGAACGTCTGTTGACCGAAGGGAATATAACCCTGGAAAAAGCTATAAGTTTAGCTAAAAGCATTAAATCTGCAAAACAAAACGCCTGTAAATTACAAGAAGAAAATAACTTTATTGCAGCTTTAAATAAATCAAAGAACCATACAAACAATTATAAAGTACCACCTTCATATCAGTTCACATTGCCATCAAATGTAAACCGAAATCAGTCGTTCAGCTACCAATCAAAATCAAAAAAGTCAACACCTATTAATTTACAACAGCAGTGTAGCCGGTGTGGGCAAGTTCATAAGAACAAGTGTCCAGCAGAGAAACTCAATTGCCATATTTGCAATAGAAGAGGCCATTTCGCAACTACGAGTATGTGCTTTTTTAAATCGTCTGAACAACAACAGTCTATGAAATATGTAAAACCAATCCAACAAGAAGATGAAGAATACGCTCAGGATTTGTTTGTCGGTACTCTCGTGAAGGTATTTATAAACAACACAATAATGAATTTTCAAGTTGACACTGGGGCTCAAGCGAATATATTGTCAAAGGAGACGTCTAAACTATTAAAACTAGATAACCTATTACAATTAAGTACTACAAATATATTAACTTTTAGTGGCGAAAAGCTTACATTATTAGATAAGATAATACGTAGCTATTTTAAGGTGTTTTAAAATAAATTTTTTAATAATTTTTTATTAATGTTTATATTATAAGGAAAGGGAGATGTTATATAAAGTAAATACTTTATTTAGATATAAGAATCACCCTGTAATTACATATGAATAAGATATCATGTAACATCTAGATATAGACAGAAGTTGAAGAATAAAGCATTGTCATTCTAGATACAGAAAATACAACAGTTCCTTCAATAAGAAAAATTTTGAACAAAAAACTTCTTTGTAATATTTCCTATAGTATTACCTTTTGAATAAAAGAAAAACGGGGATGGTATGCTTGCAAAATTTTTTTATAATAGCTAAATAATTAACTCACTTTTTCTGAAAAAAAAACGGCGAAAAATCGAATTTTTTCCAAATTATAATTTAAATTGCGTATAAGTTTTGACTTAATTATACTTTGTATACCAAATTTCCTTTTGATTAATAACAATTTCGTTCCTTATTCATTAAAAGTTTCCTAATCTAAATCGAACAAGATTTGACATCTCCATTAGCAGAGCAGTGGATCAAGGTTGGTAAAAAAGCCAAAATTTTAATTTTTTTTCTCAAATATTGCCTAAACTGTAAGCAAAAACCTACAAATGTTGCAAACTTTTTTTAGCTCTTAGATAGGAAAAAATCCGCTTGCAAAAAATCTTTTTGATGTGTAAACATCTATACGCTAGGGGGTAAAAATCTTTTGACTTTGATTTCTTTGCTGAGATTTCTTTGCTTTTCTTTCACAGCATTGTCAAATCGGTGTGAACTATGTATGAGTGTATTAGAAATCCTTAAACAAAAAAATCGCCAATATGAAAAAATCGCCAAAATGAAAAAAATCGCCTGAATAAAAAAACCCCAAAAACAGAGAAAAACGCCAAAATGAAAAAAACCCCAAAAACAGAAAAAAATCGCCAAAATAAAAAAATCGCCAAAATGAAAAAAATTGCGGAAATTAAAAAAACCCAAAAAGAGAAAAAAACGCCAAAACGAGAAAAAAGCGATAAAATTGAAAAAACAAAAATCGTTTAAACTGAAAAAACTTAAAAAACGAAGAAAGCTAAATCAAAAAAAATTATCAAAACGGAATGTGCGCGAGTCAAAGTCGCACTTTACTGAACTTATTTTAATTGCAATGCGTACACAACAACAAGAACAGCAACAACTAAACGATGAACAACAGGAATTAAAAATTAAAAAGTAAAAGTAGTGGCATTTATCATAAATAATAAAAATAATAAAAAATTTTTAACAAGTAAATTTTTACTGATTACTAAAATTTTTTTCTACAATTTTTATAAATTGCCTAAATGATTTGTTATATGATGAGGTTCATTGAATTTTCAGTAATCAGTAATGTCCGTATTCATAATGAAATTCTACCAAGTGGCTAAATGTTTTTCATACAAAAGTTTCAAAATTTGAATGAAAAAACTTTGCCACTTGCTACAATTTTATTATGATTACGGCTCTACGATTTTACTGGTAATGCAAATTAAATTTCATTAGCAGTAAAAATTTACTGAATGTTTTTAGTAATCAGTAAATTTACTGCTTGCTGCAATTTTGAATGCAGTGTGCCCATTTACTAACCAAATAAGTTTAATAAAACAAACAAAAACCAACAAATTCATATGTATTGAAAGTTTTGATACTTATTTTTTAACCTTTAACTACTGTGGTGGTGGTAAATTTTACCCTCTCCTATTTATTTTTTTAATTTACTCTCTTCAGTTGAGTGCTATCAATTTTATTCTATTTGTATCTTCATCCTATTACTATTATTCAGTTATGTTTTGATCGTCGTATAAATAAATATTACCACTCCTCCGGGCATACGTTTTTTTTTATTATATATATATATATATATATATATATATATATATATATATATATATATATATATATATATATATATATATATATATATATATATTATATATATAATTTATAATTTTTCTTTGTTTTCTTTTTTACTATTAATGATATAAATTTGCCTGTGAAAAAAATGCCTTTATTGTTTTTTTTTTAATACGTTTTTTTAAAGTTATGTTTGTTCCTTTTTTTAGTTTTAAGAAAGGTGAATATGAAATAAAATCTTTGTTTTGTTTAACTAGAAGTTAGATTTCTTTATTTTATTACTTTATTCATTTAAAAATGTGTCATAGAATTCCAAATAAAAGCAAATAAGTCCAAAAAATCTTTTTTTTTTGCAAAATTTTCTAAAAATTAAAAAGGGGTAAAATTTACCAGTACCACAGCATGTACGCCAAAATATTTCACCTCAGTAGTTAAAGGTTAAAAAAAGATACTAAAAGCATAAGTACTTCCAACTTAAAAAAAATTTTCATTACTAGATGTTTACACATCTCATCTGTGATCGGATTCACATTGCTTTTTTTTAATCAGATCAAAAACATCAGCTTGGATCGGTTTTAATTTTTCATTAACCCTAGCTTGCCCACTTTGGAGCTTTGTGTATCCGTCCTATTTAAAGATATATAGTCAAAATTCCAGACTTACATATGACCTAATTCAGTAAGAAGATTTAGGACGTTTTAGTTAGAAAATACTACTGAGTTCTTGTTTTTGAATTCTCTAAAATATTTTCTTCAAAAATGGTTGTTTTCTTTGATAATGATAATGATACTGATAATGGCAATAAAAATTTTATTGCCATGTTCTTAAAACATAAAAATTAAATTAAAGTATTATACAATAGTTGGAAAAATATATGAAAAAATATGTTTTGGATATAATGTTTGGAAAAAATCATAAAGCAAATACACGAACCTTCTAGCATATACAATAAATACTAATTATTTTAAAGAATCACAACAGCGGCTTTTTTCGCCCATAGACAAGACGATACAATCGCCAAACAGAATTAGGGCATTAAGCTGTTTGACACCTCTTCAAATGAGGAGGTGTGTGGAGGCATGAAATTTTATAACAATCGGATGGATCGTTTAGAAACTGCAGAATTATTTCCATTTTTTTTTTAAACAAAATCCCCCATTTTGTACTGCTGTTTTTGGCCCTTGTAAGTACCAAAAGCCATCATATTTTTTTATATTTAAAATTTGTTTAATATTTTTCTTTGGTTTTGCTTTCATTTTAGTTTTACTAATAAAAATAATAAGAGTTTCTTTTGTTCAAAAGTGAAAAAGAAAAAATCAAAAATCTTTTACTACTTCCTTCCCTCTACTGTAATTCAACTATACAAAAATAGTGATTTAAAAATAATGTGATAAACAAGAACTTTGTTTCTCTTAGACAATTTTACAGCACTGTGTGCACTCTTATAACAATACATTCATCAATTTCTTCTAAAACAAGTCTTTGATTAGCTACTTATCAACTCAAGAGCTTTTAAATAAATTAACATAATCAATACGTTTTACGTTTTTCCAATTCTTCTATAATACGTTTTTAGAGAAGCATTTTTAACTTTATAGAGCACTCAATAAGAATGAAAAATGTGTGATTTTTGAAATTACTTATACATTCTTTATTTTGAATAGTTGAGAATTTACTACCCTTTGGAAGAAATTTTGTTTGTCAATATGAACTACAATTCTTGAGGGCGTACCGTAAAATTATGGAATATTGATTGCTACTTAACCATAAAAATGCTTAGACATGCGAATATATGCATAAATATTAAAGAGATAACTATTTTTTATATATATATATATTTTTTTTTTTGAAATCCGTATAAAATTTTTTAAGCCTTACAATAAAATAATAAATAAAGGAGAGAATATATCGAGCTTTCTTTGCTTCAATAGATGCATAGCTCAAAAACTCAGATTTTAAAGTTAATACGAGAAGCACAGAATTAATATTCGTTTTGGCTTGATTCACAACAATTTGTATCGACCCTCTAGTCAACCTAGAACCATATGTCTCTATGTCAATACTCTTTCTCCAGCGAAAATTGCACTAGTTAAAATGTCGACAACTTTCCTTTTATGCGCGAGTAGAGATACGTTAGAGACGACAGTTCTAGTGTATTTCTGGTGATATTGTCAATGAACGCGTCAATAGTTTGTTTTTCTTTTTTATTATGTTGTGCAATAATATTAAATAAATATATCGCACATATACTTCAATAGTGGCATAACTCAAAAAAACCAGTTTTGCAGAAGACGCGTTTTAAGTTTTCAATTTGCATACAACTCAATGGAGAAATGAAAAAAAAAAATTCTTCTCTCAGGAGGTGATGGTACGAGCTATTTATATGAATGTTTTACGCAAGATAAAATACAAAATGCCGCATCTTTCTGCATTATTAACTCAAAAAACTCATTTTTTGAGTTATGCCACTATTGAAGTAAATATGCGATATGTAGACGAGGGTCACTAAAATCTACGAGTGAATCTTCGGTTCAAATATCTCCATATGGTCGTAAAAGAACTACCTTCTCAATAGTGCTAAAGTCTACTGATAGATTTTGAATGACAACCCTATGGTATTTGTCAATAGGCATTTGCATTGGCTGGGGTACACCAGCACCAGTAACACTATTGACAATGTGACTAGTAAATTACGATAAGTTTACTATTTACAACGTGAGAGGATATATCGATATTGTAGACTAGAGCCCCTAAAATTTACTAGTGAATCTTTGGTGCCAATGTCTCCATGTGGTCCCGAAAGAACTACTAAGTCAGTAGTGCTATAGTCTAGTGGTGGATTTTCAATGACAAGCTAATGTTAAATGTCAATAGACGATTACATTGGCTGGGGTACACCTGGTCAGTAGTGCTACTGACAACGTCACTAGTAAATCACCACAATTTCACTATTTGCACTATCTGCAGGGGAATATTTTGTATCAAACACATTTTTTGTTTATTTGTTTGTGTATTATATCGATTTCTATCGTGTATTGTTGGGCAAAAAAAGAACAAGATACAAAAACTCTCTGAGATTACATTCAAATATTTTCTGAGTGTCGTATTATATACGACTTATTAAATAAAAGTGTTTTTAATTTTTATATGAAAAATACCAACAAAAAAATTTACACTATTGTATTTAACACGATAATACAATCGATACAAAGATACAAGAGGTTTTGTGAATTAGGAGCATTTGTTATTCATGCTATTTGAAAATTTCAAACAAATATATTGTATATCTCAAGAAAACTTGCTGTAACTAAAAAAAAAAAAACTGTTGAATTTATAAACAACTTAATGGAAAATGAAAATGCTTCACAAAAAACAATATTTTTAAAAATCACGAAAGAAAAATAAGTGTAGTAGCAGTGAATTCTCAGATAGTTTTTGAAAGTCTGTGTATAAGATAAGAGGTTTGTGACTGTTAAAAATATGTGGTTTAAGTCAACTGATGATTTGGCTAAGCAACAATGAAATGTATAGATAATGCTTAACCAACAGCAAATAAATTTCTATTAAAATGAACTTATAACAATATGTCAAATAATAGATTTCCTCAAAAAGAAAAGAAAATTTTAATCTGCTCTCAAGAGAGTATTAATTTATATGAAATTTTCAAACAATATGAACAACGATATGACGATTTATTCTGCATTATTAAGTAAAAACTTACGTTTTTTTGAGTTATGACTATTTTGAAGCAAAGGCTCGATATAATGTTGAAAAAAAATGGAATACGAGAATTATTTTTTTTTTGATTAATCTTATCACAATTTATTAAAAAAATATTCGCGACGAAAGCTCATATTTACCATCCACAGTAGAGTTGAGCGATATTTAGAAACCTGTTACTTTTTCACAGCGATTGAAAAATCACAAATCACAACTGTGACTGAATTTATCAAGTAACAGGTTTTGCAAATATAGCTTTTTCATACAAACTGTGATTGTGCTTGCATGCTTACTTTACAATAAATAAAGCTACCACATTAATTTTTTTTATACCTTCAGCTTTTATTGTCTCTCTGCCTCTTATATATTTTTTTTATATCCTTTACCAAAAAATGGTAAAAGGGTAGTATATAAAGGTTTGTCATTCCGTTTGTAATTTCCAGAATATTAATAAGCGAGCCATAAAGTATATATATTCTGGATCCTTATGCATAGGGAAGACGAATAAGCGATGTCCGTCTGTCCGTCTGTCTGTACGTGAAATCGGTTTTCCGAAGCTCCTAGAAAAGCTAGAGACTTCGTTCTTGAACTGGTGTGTCAGAAATGCTCGAAATAAGATTGGTATCAGCAAAATCGAGCAGACGGTTTCAGAGCTGGGAAGCTTAAACTTCATTTTGCCATACAAAATAACTACCGAAAACTAGTTATTATTTTTTTTATTAAATAAACTTATTTTATACTTCAGTATGAATAAAATTAATATTTCTTAATAAAAATAAATAAAAAAAAAAATTAAAAAAGTTAAATAGACGTTTCCAGGGTTGGAAAACTTTAACTTTTTTATACAAAATTATACAAAATTAATTTACTAAAAGAAATTTTTAATTTTTTCTATAAATTATATATATATATATATATATATATATATATATATATATATATATATATATATATACAGGGTGGGCCAAAAGAAACCAAGGGGTGTAAAAGTTTAATAACTTTTTTGTTTATTAACTTTTTTTATTTTTTCTTTCAGATTATATAATATACAAAATGGAAATTTTTTTACACTAAGTATGAAAAATGATGCCTCTTAAATGACCACCGTTTTCAGCTTCGCACTGATGGGCTCTTTTTAGAGCATTTTCCATAACATCTTTCAAGACTTGTGGCTGTAGCGTTCGAATTTCTGCAACAATGTTTGCCTTGAGTTCAAGGATTGTCTCTGGCGGTATTTCAGATTTAAAAAAAATTAAAATGACGTTTCCACGGTTGGAAAACCTTATTTTTCATACAAAAGTAACTTACTAAAACAAATTTTTCCTTTTTTACTACAAATTAAACACATCTTACATTCTTAAATAAAGATTGGTATAAGAAATCAAAAAAATGAAAAAGGGGGATTCCAGGGTTGGGAAAGTTACACTTTTTTGATATATAAAAGTAACTAAGTCTAATTAATTTTTATCTTTTCCTTTATAAAATATATATATTTTACGTTTTGGAAAGAAAAGTTTGGTATAGAAAATTATAAAAATAAAAACCACAGCGCCAGAGCTGGAAGCTATGGTTTTTTTCTGGACATTAAAGTAACTAAATAAAACATTTTTTTAATTTCCTTTTATTTTCACTTAACATACTTTCTATATTTTTTTAAGAACTACTAGATTGATATAAGGAATCAGAAAAATCTAATTTAATGATTCTAGGGTTTGTAAATTTATTTTTTTGTACATAAAAGTAACTAGGTCAAATTATTTTTTTCTTTTTGTTTATACTTTATGTATGTGCTTATGTATGTATCTCTATACTACATAAAAACACTTTGGTAAAGGGTATATAAGATTCGGCACAGCCGAAGAATATAGCACTCTTACTTGTTATATTTATTCTCAATATTTGAACGGGGTTGATTGCTAATTGCTTGTTCTTGCTGCTCTTCTTATTAGTATTTATCAAAACACCAATACTAATAAATACTTTTAAAACAGAAGAGCTGAAATGTGTGAACAGTGATGGTATTTTGGTACGTTCCGGGTATTTTTTGGTGCTTTTTGGCTCCTCATAAGCGCAAAATTTTGGCTGATACTCTTTTTTAAAAAGCGGGTATTTACAGTGCTTTTAACAATTTCTTACAGTGCTTTTGGTGCTTTTTTGTTAAATAAAAATATTTTTAATTTACAATACTAAAATACTTTTAAGCGCTAATATCAGCATCTTTTAACTGAGGCTTCTTGAATTTTTTTTAATGACAATAACGGAAACTATGTTAAAAACAGTGCAAGAAACTTTTCATAATTGGGATAAAAAATTTAATTTTTTTTTTGCAAAATAAAAAACGAAAGTAACTGGAAAGTACCACATAATTCTCTGCATAATAATTGCTTGAAAGTAGTATGCAATAACCATTTGTTAAAGCTTACACAACCATTTAATCATACTATAGGGTGGTTAAATTTTAAGGGCCGATTTCGGAATTTTCATAAGGCTGTTATTTTGTAAGTGCAAAGTAAATCAAAATGTTCACGTCTACAACATAATGTAGGTAAATTTATATTCAACGCAAAAGAGTGGTTAAATTTTAATGACCGATTTCGATTGAAAACATGACGTTATCAACAGCAGTCAGTTGTTTTAGACAACGGGTAGCCAACCCCCAATTTTTTCATATCGTATTGACGTGCTGTTAATGTTGCCAACTGGAATAAGGTTGAATATCGCAAAAACAAAAACTTTTAAGTTAAGAGTACTGAAGAAAAGATTGACGCTTTTAATGCATTCTTTATGTGTAAATGATTTTTCAGTAACATACATATCTTAATCTAAGCCTAAGCTTCATCTACTATTGTATGTATGTATGTATGTATGTGTGTATATGCTACTATATTATTTTGCTCCTGGTTTTTATTATTTGTTTTCACATACTTATTTCTATTAAATTAATCAATCAAGATTTTGTTTTAATTAATAAGTTAATAAATTCTGTTATTACATCTCAAATACTATATTTATTTTGAAGCAAAAATTTGAAATTATATAAATATCTTCGTGCTTTTTAACCCTCTTTTTCGTATTTTTTTTGGCGCTTTTTACCCTTTTTGCAACAGCTTAATGTGCTTTTGCTCTTCGTAGAGATACCAACACTGGTCACTGTTTAATTTCATTGCTGCTCTTCTTATTAGATTTTCTCAAAATCTACAAACAAAATACTGCTAAACTGTGACCACAGTCATAGTTTAAAAGAACAGCGATTTAGAAATCACGTTCACAAGGAGCAACATTATTAAAAAGTCGCGCTATCGCTCATCACTAATCAACAGTCTTTCCGTTGTGCTTTATAAATTATGTGCATGCCTGTTTATTTTATAATTTTTGTTTTGCTTAAGGCAAACTTTTTTACTTTTTAGGAGGCAGAACGGGTGAAAATTTGTGCTTTTGGTACTTTCTCTGGTATTAATACAGTTTTTTTCAGTTTATTTCTGAATGCAAACGAAATCGCGTGAAGAGCCTACTTTGTATGTAAATTAGTTCTTGCGTTAAATATAAATTATCGTATGAAAAATTTATTTCGTTATTGTGGGAAAAAAGAAAATGTAGTATTTTAGTGAGAGAAAAATGAATCTTTCAACTATAACAAAATTTACTTACAATCTTCTGCAGCAACCTTTACATACTTTACCACGGAAGTGCAGAGATAAAAACACAAAAAATCTTTTTGCACACAAAAGAATGAAATAAAAATATAATGCTAACTTTAAAGGCAAACAAGAATGCTACAGGAAATACAACGGAAACGAAAAGCGGAAACATTTCATTCAATTTTCGAAAAGCAGAACAGCAGCATTAAAAATGAGAATAAATAATAAACAAAATATTAGTTTAAGCCAGAGAAAATAACAAGAGATATTACATTACAATAAAGAGATAGCAAGAAAGTTGTGTCTTTAGTTTTGTAAACAAGAGATATATGAGATGTAAAATATGAGAGCAATTGGTAACAAAATACTTGGTATTAATAAATGCAAATTACAGGCAAACCTCCTTAAGAATTTATTTTTTGTGCCAATTACAGACTTACTATAATTTTTGCTGAAGATTTTTATAATTACATGAATCAAAATCAATTCAGTAAAGTGCGACTTTGAACGAAGGGTTCCGTACCGACACTAGATATTTTATAATATGCGAACTTTAGCCTATATAATAGATAGTTTTAGTATTTTTTAGTTTTTGGTATGTTTTTGGTTTTTAGCGATTTTATTTTGGCGTTTTTTTTTATTTTTGGCGGTTTTTCGGTTTTGGCAAATTTTTTAGTTTCGGCGCTTTTTTTCTCGTTTTGTCGATTTTTCGGTAGTCGGTTCAATTTTCTTTTTGGCGATTTTTTCATTTTGGCAATTTTTTTCATTTGGCGATTTATTTGAGTCTCAGAAATATTTTTTTAATTAGGCACTTTTTTCGTTTTGGATATTTTTTTCGGTTTTCGTCGATTTTTTTCGGTTTAGCAATTTTATAATTTTGGGATTTTTTGGTTTTACCGTTTTTGAAAATTTCAAGACTTTGCCTCCTACGGTTTCCAGGGTACAGCATGTTGCCAAAATTACACTAACTGATAGAACACCCTTTAATTTAGATTTTTTTAAATTTTAGTGCTAATTGTTGTAGCCTGTATAAAAATACACTAACTTTACAAATTTCAAGTGACTATTTATATACATATAATTGTATGTATATTACATGAGATTTTGACATTTTTCGTTGCTCGTTTTGGAAAACCATTTAATTTTTAATTCTCATGTATCGTTGTTGTAGCTGCCAAAGTTCTACATACTTTGTCCAAACTTCAGGTCCGTAGTTATTGCGGTTCTCGAGAAAATAGCTTGTGTCAGACGCATAAGTAGATTAGTAATGGGGACCTGAGTCCTGTTTTGGGAATTCAAAACCGGGAAAAAACAAAAACGATGGCAACCCTGTTACAAATGGGGGGATTTTGGGGATTTTCATGCTGATATGGTGTTTGTGTGTGAGTTTGATTCTTTGGCCATGTGTATGTATGTATACTTGTGTGCACAGCTTTTGTTGTTATTGTAGAGAAACGTTGTGCTTACAGTGCATGGATGTATGTACGTGTGGGATGTGTATGTGTGTGTGTGAGTCTAATTCTTTGGTTGTGTGTGCATGTATATGTGGGTGTTTGTATGTATGTATGGGTGTGTGCGTATGTGTGTGATTGTTATTTGATAGACTTATGGTTGCTGTTTTGAGTTATAGTTGGTATGCTTATGTAGGGTTATTGTATGTATGCATTTATGTTTGTGATCTCTGGGGGGGAAATAATCTAATAGCTGCAGAGAGTGGCAACCCTGTTGCGAATGGAAGTCGTTAGGGAATGTATTTGGTAATGTATGTATATGTTGTTGGATTAATGTATGTGATCGTTTCTATTTTTGCTTTGATGAATGTCATTGCTTGTGTGAGTTACATCAACACTTTTTCATACATATTTACAAATGCATGTATATATGTTTTTAAGGCTATTGACGTTGCTATTATGGAGATAGAAAATATTGTGTCGGCATAGGTTTCATATATGTTCAAGTTTATTTCAGATGTTAAATGTTTTGAATCCGATTAGGTTGATAAGAAGAGCTTTTCAATAGGGGTAGTGATATCTTTATTTCGGTATATTCTACTTTAATGTAACAATTATAAGAAATAGCTTTTGGAGAAATACATCAAAAACTTATAGAAGCACCTGCTTTATGTGTATGTGTGTGTGTGTATGTTTGTAGGAATTTCAATGTGTGTATTTCTGTAGGAGCTTAGAGCTGATTGTGATTTATGAGGGGTGAGGTGTTCTAGTAATATGTAACCGGGGGAATTTGTGTGTTTGTGTGTCTGTAGGAGTTTAAGGCTGACCATGATTTGGGTGGGCAGGGTTGTTGACGTAATATGTATCCACGGGGATTTGTGGCTGTGTCTGTCTATAGTAGTTTAAGCCTGATCGTGATTTGAGGTGAGGATGTTCTTGAGGTAAATTGGTTATGTGTATGTATGTATGTATTTTTGTAAGAATTTAAGATGATTGTGATTTATTAGGGGCGAGGTGTTCTTGTAATATGTAGCCGTGAGAATCTATGTGTATAGACGTTTAAGAGTATCTGTAATTTTAGGTAGGTGAGAGTGTTGTGTTGTTGAGATTAATCTTATATATTGTATATGTATGTATGTATGATCATGGGAATTTTTATATGTATATCTGGGGGAGAATTTTAGGCTGGTCGTGATTTGTGAAAGGTGGGGTGTTGTTGAAATTTTCTTGGATATTTCTTATATGAATTCTGCTATGTGTGTGTGTATTTGCGCTAATATTTATATGTAGATAGAAATTAATTCTTTTCAGTATCGACATTTGGTACTATCAAATACTATCATATGTCTGGACTTCCCTAATCTTATTATGTTTTTATAGTTATGCTTGTTTTATATTTTCTCATACTTAAATTTGTCTCGCGTTAAAGTCTGCCTATATGAAATTTGTTTATATTACAGATTTTGTTTATTTCAATCTTTGAATACTTTTTTTTTTTTTGTCATTGATGTCTTTTGTTCTTCTTGTTGTTGGTGTTGTTGTTGTAAACATTCGTCTGTGTATAGATGCGATATATTCAGTTTTTTTTTTATTTGAAAATAAAAACGTTTTAATTTTTATCTGCGTTTACTTAGAAGTTTGTGAGGATTTTCTGTTTTTAAGTAAAACTGAATTCCTGAAGATACATACTCTATAGTAATAGCAACTATAACAGAAATATTCCTTATACTCAATTTACATTTTTTAAAGTTGATGCAACGTTAGTAAGTTAACGTTAGAAATTTTTGGGGTACATAATTTTTTCTAACTATAGACTTTTTTCTCCACTTTCTACATTTGTTTTCGAAATCTTGCTTTGCTTTATGAAAATGTATAAACATTTTTAAATGAAACTGATCCGGCACTCCAGCTTATATACTGATAGTTTTTTTTTTTTTTTTTGGTAGTCAACTTACTTCTTTTTTTATTCTTATTGATAAACATTTAAAATCAAAAGGGAGCTTTATATTGAAATTATTATTTTCATAATTGTTGAAAACAATCACTAGTTTTTTTTTTGTGATGAAATCATTTGAAGTTGAAGCTGATATCTTTGCTTACTGTTTTAAATTAAAATTTTATTCAATAGAATAAAAGGAGCTTTTTTCTTAAATTCTGATGCAGGTAAGATCGGATATGAGACTGAATTTAAATGTACTTTTAAATTAGTCACAATGAACAAACTTATTTTCATGTTGAAAAGCGATCATAAGAAAACGAATTGGTTTTCAGAGACTTTAGGTATACCCTTTCGACGGTTCCTCTAGGATACAAGATGACTTTGTTTGACGAAATTTCTGTTGCTTTATACTGATAATATGTTTACATTAATAAGGTACATATGTATATGTTTATTTTATGAAGGGCTATTACCTATGGCTTTCATTGACGTTCTATATGATTTTTTTTTTCTCATTTTATTAAAGTTCAGCGTGTTGTGTGTATATTTCTGAAATGTTTAAGTGTGCTTTGTGTGTCCATCGGACAGAGTGTACGTATTAGTTGGTCAGTCAGTCTATATATTTATTTATTTTTTTCTTCTAATGTGCCACTCCTTTTTTCAGATTTTACTACTTGGAATAGAGTATTTTTGTCTAATTTTTTTCTGGGTATCTACATACATTAGTTAAATATGTCTATGAATTTTTAAGAAAAAATTTTAAATAAAATATTGGAAAAAGAATTAATTATGTGAATGGTTTTTATTTCTTTATTAGCTTTACTTCGCTAGATCAAAAAAAATTTTTGTTTTTGCTTATTTGCAAATTCTTGTTTTCATGTCGCTTAAACATGTACAGTCTTGTTTTCATATCGCTTAGACATGCACAGTCTTGTTTTCATGATGCTTAGACATGCATAGTCTTGTTTTCATGATGCTTAAACATGTACAGTCTTGTTTTCTTTGAGAGGTTATGCACAAGACAAATTGAATTTCACAATATTATGAAATTCCATTAAAAGAGAAACAGTTTAGACAATCGGATAAGTCCTTATATTTTTCACTACATACAAGTTTCTTTTATTTTATATTCGAATAGATGAATCCTAACTTTCCTTTAAAAAATAACACAAAACAAGGATAAATTTAGTTTAATTTTATTTATATTAATAATACATTTTAATTTAATTTTATTTATTATTATTATAATGACGGAAACATTTTATAATATCCAATTATTAAATTTTCTAATATACTTTTACGCAAAAAATATATTGTACATCTGCAAGTATCTGGTCCTTCCTCACACTCAGGATTATACCAAGGACAGCTTCTGAAGTGGCCTTCTGTGTTGTCTTCATCTTCCATGATACCATATTCTTCGTTCTCATCCAGCATATTTTGAAAAAATTTGATCATCTCCCAATGATCGAAAAGCCTGAAGCTTTCAAAATCTCTTATAAATTGGTTTAGAGTACGTCTGATTTGACTCATTTTATTTGCTTATAAGTTAATGAATGATGATTGTTTGAAGGTTCCTTTAAGACTAATTTCCTCTTTTAAATTTTTAAAGTAGTATCTCTTGATCTTTAAAATATCTATACCATCATCTATATTCCATACCTCTTTTTTAGCACTCTATCTCTCTCTACCCCTTTTCTCTCTATAACTGTCTCTTTCTGTCTATCACTACCCCTCCACTTATTCACTATTTCACCATATTTTCGATTAGCCTTCTTGAAGTCGTCATCGCTACTTTCAAGATCATTTTCAGTTAAACATTCAAAATGCGGAGAAGTAAATGAAAAAAAAAATAAATAAATAAAACAAAAATGGAGTCTACAACAAATCTGACATCAAAATTTAATTCACTAAAAAATAAAACCTTAATCCACATAAAGGAGCTTGAGACATCAACTAAAGACACCATTCGAAAAGTGTCAAGAGTAACAACAAAATATGGACCAACACTAAAAGTTGAAATGGAAAACCACATAATGTTCCTCCCAAAGCGATATAATGCTTTAACCGATGCTGAAATTAAAGAACTCTCGAGCGGATCATATTGCTTAAGTAGAGAAGGTGAACAAAGCTTAATTGTTGAAAGCGAGCTGAGTGAATTTCTAATTCAAAATTCCCAATTTCCAATTTGGCAATAATATATAATAATTTTGTATTTTAAATTATAAATAAAAATACATGAAAGAGTTTTGTAAAATATAAATGTTTGTGCTTTTTTATTTAATATTTTCAGTTATTTCATAAAGAAATTTAAGACATAAATGACCACAGGTAAATGTATTGAAGTTCTGATGTTGATTATAGTTGTATTTTATATTTCTACCAAGATATTTGACTACTTCCGAAGGAGGTTGTAAGTTTCCAAAGCTGTCGAAATATTCTTTTTCATTGTTGTTTTTATAATATGCTACCCAATGTGTACCAGGTCCTGTTGATACGTCTAAATTGATTATTCCACATTCTATTTTCTTTGTTCGTTTTGGTAGAGTATTCAACATGAAAACTCCTCTAAAATATGGAATATTTATAGAGAAACGGTTTATGTCCACATCAGATAGTGGTCTGTTCGTAGCATCTCTAAGAGTTTTTTGATTCCTCTTTGTAAACTAAACCATAACCCTTTTTATATGGTTTTAAGTAAAGTCCCTTTCCAACTGCTATAGATTCCATCGCTCTATTATGTCTAATTGCTTCATCAAGTTGATTTTTTGCATTATTTGTTGCATTAACAGCTTTAGCTATAGCAGCACCTCCAGTTGTTAGACTACCAATTGCACCCAGAGCAGTTAAAATCGGTATTAGAGGCAAAAACCCACCAATTTTTGGTACACGTATTACATGTGGTACTATAATTTGAGATTTTCTTCCTTTTAATGATTTGTTGATAGTTTTTCGGGCAATTTTAATTGCTGAGTTAATATTTAATGGTTTTTCCTTCTTTAGTATTTTTGTTGCAGCTCTAATTGATGTTCTAAACAGTTTTTTATCATTTATCTTGTTCTTTTTAACATTTTTCTTTTTCTCCACACCCATACCAAATTTTGTTTTGGCTTTCATTGCGTTAGTAACCATATAGGCAAATGATTTTTCAGCAATACTACTATCTTTTGATAAAACTCGATCCCAAGCTGAATTTTCAAGTATTTTATCAGCTTTATGTCTAATGCTTAAATCCTTACAAGCAGAGTCCAATAAATTAATTCCTTTGTCACCTCAATTTAAACGTTTTTGTAGTTTTGTTTCAGGTCCACAATACTAATATCCGGGAAGATAAAGTTCACCAGTTAGAGAGGTTATTCTTTTTATCTACTATACCTCCTCCAACGAAGGTGTTTTTATGACTAAACGTTTTCTGATATTGTATAACTATATCATCTAATTTTGTCGATAATAACAGGTAACATTTATAAGATCTATTTAGTTCGTAATATTGTTCCTTCTACTATTTTTTTTTTTTTTTGTTTACTTGCCTCTATCTTGACTGATCGTTTCGCAGTCCTTAAACTTGTATATTCTGAACTTCTGTCTTGATATTACTTTCTTCTTTCATGCGAATTCTTGTTTTTTCTTTTCATATCACTTAAACATGCACAGTCTTGTTATCGTTGAAAGGTTCTGTACAAAACAAATCGAATTTCACAATATTATGAAATTCCATTATATTTCATTAGGTATTTTCTTATCGACACCAACTGCTTTAACACCATCTCATTTACGTTTGCTAACAGCAAATAGTACAATAGGTGTCAGCTATTAGATCAGCTTATCAGCTATTAGATCAGCTTATTAGCACCTGGTCTGTTTTTCAGATCAGCTTTTCAGGAGCTGGTCTGGTTTTCAGATCAGCTTATCAGGACCTGGTCTGGTTTTCAGATCAGCTTATCAGGACCTGGTCTGGTTTTCAGATCAGCTTTTCAGGACCTGGTCTGGTTTTCAGATCAGCTTTTCAGGACCTGGTCTGGTTTTCAGATCAGCTTATCAGGACCTGGTCTGGTTTTCAGATCAGGCTATCAGGACCTGGTCTGGTTTTCAGATCAGCTTATTAGGAGCTGGTCTGATTTTCAGGTCAGCTTATTAGGAGCTGGTCTGGTTTTCAGGTCAGATGAAATAACTAAAGTCTATCTTTTATTAGCAGTATTTTTTTTTTTTCTATAACGAAAATCGTTTAATTCAATATATTTGCTTATAATCAAAAATCCATATTTATCCTTCCAACACTCTACAAATTTTTTAAAACTTGTCAAAATTCATATTACTGCCAACATGAACCTTGTAAACATGCTTCATATTTTCCTCATCTTACGTAAACATTATAATTACATTTGCATTGTCTCTTATTAAATGCTTATAACCATATTCATAAAAATTTTAAACAGCATTTCAAATGTTGTTTGAGCAAAATTCGCTAAAATTGTATTCATAATAGAATATTAGCGTAAAAACGTTTTTTAACTTGCGTAAATCACCAAATCTTAAAAATTAAATGCACCCATATTTAAAATAATTTTGAATTGACGTCGTTGTAGTTTTGCTTCTTGCTTATTTATATTTTTAACTTTGTCTGTATGTATGTATGTATGCATGTATTAAGAATTATGCTTATGTTTGGCACAAGTAGAATGAGTCATCATTATTCTCTCGCCCCGTAAAAAAAAAAATATACACGTACACGTACATATGTATGTATATTATTCTGCTTTCCACATGCAACATCAGCAAATATCATAATTGAAATGTATTAAGCTTCATTACCAGAAAAAAATAAATGTATAATAACCCATTCTTTTAATTATGAAATTATGTAATTTCTTTAACTATTCATATTTGTAGTAGTATATAGATAATTTTAGTATAAATATATGTTTTTAAACCTCAGATAGTAGTAGGGAACTGGGCATCCGGCGTAGATTAAAATTTTTAAGTTTAATTACCCATAACCCCGACAAAGGACACCCAGAAATTATTACACAACCCAAATCACTGAAAGACTCTAATTTCCACGGTCATGCAGACAGACAAATGTAATGTAAACAAAAACTCCTTATGTTAAAAAAAATAAGAGTGACTTATTGAACCACCCTCGAAAAATATTTAAAGGACTTATCGAACCACCCTCGTAGGTATCAAATTTCAAGAATTTTAAAATTTTCAAATTTTAATTACCCAAATTTAACAATTTCGGCAACAATTTAACAATTTTAATTGGGGCAGAACCGCCAGTTCCCTACTACTATCTGAGGTTTAAAAACATATATTTATACTAAAATTATCTATATACTACTACAAATATGAATAGTTAAAGAAATTACATAATTTCATAATTAAAAGAATGGGTTATTATACATTTATTTTTTTCTGGTAATGAAGCTTAATACATTTCAATTATGATATTTGCTGATGTTGCATGTGGAAAGCAGAATAATATACATACATATGTACGTGTACGTGTATATTTTTTTTTTTTACGGGGCGAGAGAATAATGATGACTCATTCTACTTGTGCCAAACATAAGCATAATTCTTAATACATGCATACATACATACATACAGACAAAGTTAAAAATATAAATAAGCAAGAAGCAAAACTACAACGACGTCAATTCAAAATTATTTTAAATATGGGTGCATTTAATTTTTAAGATTTGGTGATTTACGCAAGTTAAAAAACGTTTTTACGCTAATATTCTATTATGAATACAATTTTAGCGAATTTTGCTCAAACAACATTTGAAATGCTGTTTAAAATTTTTATGAATATGGTTATAAGCATTTAATAAGAGACAATGCAAATGTAATTATAATGTTTACGTAAGATGAGGAAAATATGAAGCATGTTTACAAGGTTCATGTTGGCAGTAATATGAATTTTGACAAGTTTTAAAAAATTTGTAGAGTGTTGGAAGGATAAATATGGATTTTTGATTATAAGCAAATATATTGAATTAAACGATTTTCGTTATAGAAAAAAAAAAAAAAAATACTGCTAATAAAAGATAGACTTTAGTTATTTCATCTGACCTGAAAACCAGACCAGCTCCTAATAAGCTGACCTGAAAATCAGACCAGCTCCTAATAAGCTGATCTGAAAACCAGACCAGGTCCTGATAGCCTGATCTGAAAACCAGACCAGGTCCTGATAAGCTGATCTGAAAACCAGACCAGGTCCTGAAAAGCTGATCTGAAAACCAGACCAGGTCCTGAAAAGCTGATCTGAAAACCAGACCAGGTCCTGATAAGCTGATCTGAAAACCAGACCAGGTCCTGAAAAGCTGATCTGAAAACCAGACCAGGTCCTGAAAAGCTGATCTGAAAACCAGACCAGGTCCTGATAAGCTGATCTGAAAACCAGACCAGGTCCTGATAAGCTGATCTGAAAACCAGACCAGCTCCTGAAAAGCTGATCTGAAAAACAGACCAGGTGCTAATAAGCTGATCTAATAGCTGATAAGCTGATCTAATAGCTGACACCTATTGTACTATTTGCTGTTAGCAAACGTAAATGAGATGGTGTTAAAGCAGTTGGTGTCGATAAGAAAATACCTAATGAAATATAATGGAATTTCATAATATTGTGAAATTCGATTTGTTTTGTACAGAACCTTTCAACGATAACAAGACTGTGCATGTTTAAGTGATATGAAAAGAAAAAACAAGAATTCGCATGAAAGAAGAAAGTAATATCAAGACAGAAGTTCAGAATATACAAGTTTAAGGACTGCGAAACGATCAGTCAAGATAGAGGCAAGTAAACAAAAAAAAAAAAAATAGTAGAAGGAACAATATTACGAACTAAATAGATCTTATAAATGTTACCTGTTATTATCGACAAAATTAGATGATATAGTTATACAATATCAGAAAACGTTTAGTCATAAAAACACCTTCGTTGGAGGAGGTATAGTAGATAAAAAGAATAAACTCTCTAACTGGTGAACTTTATCTTCCCGGATATTAGTATTGTGGACCTGAAACAAAACTACAAAAACGTTTAAATTGAGGTGACAAAGGAATTAATTTATTGGACTCTGCTTGTAAGGATTTAAGCATTAGACATAAAGCTGATAAAATACTTGAAAATTCAGCTTGGGATCGAGTTTTATCAAAAGATAGTAGTATTGCTGAAAAATCATTTGCCTATATGGTTACTAACGCAATGAAAGCCAAAACAAAATTTGGTATGGGTGTGGAGAAAAAGAAAAATGTTAAAAAGAACAAGATAAATGATAAAAAACTGTTTAGAACATCAATTAGAGCTGCAACAAAAATACTAAAGAAGGAAAAACCATTAAATATTAACTCAGCAATTAAAATTGCCCGAAAAACTATCAACAAATCATTAAAAGGAAGAAAATCTCAAATTATAGTACCACATGTAATACGTGTACCAAAAATTGGTGGGTTTTTGCCTCTAATACCGATTTTAACTGCTCTGGGTGCAATTGGTAGTCTAACAACTGGAGGTGCTGCTATAGCTAAAGCTGTTAATGCAACAAATAATGCAAAAAATCAACTTGATGAAGCAATTAGACATAATAGAGCGATGGAATCTATAGCAGTTGGAAAGGGACTTTACTTAAAACCATATAAAAAGGGTTATGGTTTAGTTTACAAAGAGGAATCAAAAAACTCTTAGAGATGCTACGAACAGACCACTATCTGATGTGGACATAAACCGTTTCTCTATAAATATTCCATATTTTAGAGGAGTTTTCATGTTGAATACTCTACCAAAACGAACAAAGAAAATAGAATGTGGAATAATCAATTTAGACGTATCAACAGGACCTGGTACACATTGGGTAGCATATTATAAAAACAACAATGAAAAAGAATATTTCGACAGCTTTGGAAACTTACAACCTCCTTCGGAAGTAGTCAAATATCTTGGTAGAAATATAAAATACAACTATAATCAACATCAGAACTTCAATACATTTACCTGTGGTCATTTATGTCTTAAATTTCTTTATGAAATAACTGAAAATATTAAATAAAAAAGCACAAACATTTATATTTTACAAAACTCTTTCATGTATTTTTATTTATAATTTAAAATACAAAATTATTATATATTATTGCCAAATTGGAAATTGGGAATTTTGAATTAGAAATTCACTCAGCTCGCTTTCAACAATTAAGCTTTGTTCACCTTCTCTACTTAAGCAATATGATCCGCTCGAGAGTTCTTTAATTTCAGCATCGGTTAAAGCATTATATCGCTTTGGGAGGAACATTATGTGGTTTTCCATTTCAACTTTTAGTGTTGGTCCATATTTTGTTGTTACTCTTGACACTTTTCGAATGGTGTATTTAGTTGATGTCTCAAGCTCCTTTATGTGGATTAAGGATTTATTTTTTAGTGAATTAAATTTTGATGTCAGATTTGTTGTAGACTCCATTTTTGTTTTATTTATTTATTTTTTTTTTCATTTACTTCTCCGCATTTTGAATGTTTAACTGAAAATGATCTTGAAAGTAGCGATGACGACTTCAAGAAGGCTAATCGAAAATATGGTGAAATAGTGAATAAGTGGAGGGGTAGTGATAGACAGAAAGAGACAGTTATAGAGAGAAAAGGGGTAGAGAGAGATAGAGTGCTAAAAAAGAGGTATGGAATATAGATGATGGTATAGATATTTTAAAGATCAAGAGATACTACTTTAAAAATTTAAAAGAGGAAATTAGTCTTAAAGGAACCTTCAAACAATCATCATTCATTAACTTATAAGCAAATAAAATGAGTCAAATCAGACGTACTCTAAACCAATTTATAAGAGATTTTGAAAGCTTCAGGCTTTTCGATCATTGGGAGATGATCAAATTTTTTCAAAATATGCTGGATGAGAACGAAGAATATGGTATCATGGAAGATGAAGACAACACAGAAGGCCACTTCAGAAGCTGTCCTTGGTATAATCCTGAGTGTGAGGAAGGACCAGATACTTGCAGATGTACAATATATTTTTTGCGTAAAAGTATATTAGAAAATTTAATAATTGGATATTATAAAATGTTTCCATCATTATAATAATAATAAATAAAATTAAATTAAAATGTATTATTAATATAAATAAAATTAAACTAAATTTATCCTTGTTTTGTGTTATTTTTTAAAGGAAAGTTAGGATTCATCTATTCGAATATAAAATAAAAGAAACTTGTATGTAGTGAAAAATATAAGGACTTATCCGATTGTCTAAACTGTTTCTCTTTTAATGGAATTTCATAATATTGTGAAATTCAATTTGTCTTGTGCATAACCTCTCAAAGAAAACAAGACTGTACATGTTTAAGCATCATGAAAACAAGACTATGCATGTCTAAGCATCATGAAAACAAGACTGTGCATGTCTAAGCGATATGAAAACAAGACTGTACATGTTTAAGCGACATGAAAACAAGAATTTGCAAATAAGCAAAAACAAAAATTTTTTTTGATCTAGCGAAGTAAAGCTAATAAAGAAATAAAAACCATTCACATAATTAATTCTTTTTCCAATATTTTATTTAAAATTTTTTCTTAAAAATTCATAGACATATTTAACTAATGTATGTAGATACCCAGAAAAAAATTAGACAAAAATACTCTATTCCAAGTAGTAAAATCTGAAAAAAGGAGTGGCACATTAGAAGAAAAAAATAAATAAATATATAGACTGACTGACCAACTAATACGTACACTCTGTCCGATGGACACACAAAGCACACTTAAACATTTCAGAAATATACACACAACACGCTGAACTTTAATAAAATGAGAAAAAAAAAATCATATAGAACGTCAATGAAAGCCATAGGTAATAGCCCTTCATAAAATAAACATATACATATGTACCTTATTAATGTAAACATATTATCAGTATAAAGCAACAGAAATTTCGTCAAACAAAGTCATCTTGTATCCTAGAGGAACCGTCGAAAGGGTATACCTAAAGTCTCTGAAAACCAATTCGTTTTCTTATGATCGCTTTTCAACATGAAAATAAGTTTGTTCATTGTGACTAATTTAAAAGTACATTTAAATTCAGTCTCATATCCGATCTTACCTGCATCAGAATTTAAGAAAAAAGCTCCTTTTATTCTATTGAATAAAATTTTAATTTAAAACAGTAAGCAAAGATATCAGCTTCAACTTCAAATGATTTCATCACAAAAAAAAAACTAGTGATTGTTTTCAACAATTATGAAAATAATAATTTCAATATAAAGCTCCCTTTTGATTTTAAATGTTTATCAATAAGAATAAAAAAAGAAGTAAGTTGACTACCAAAAAAAAAAAAAAAACTATCAGTATATAAGCTGGAGTGCCGGATCAGTTTCATTTAAAAATGTTTATACATTTTCATAAAGCAAAGCAAGATTTCGAAAACAAATGTAGAAAGTGGAGAAAAAAGTCTATAGTTAGAAAAAATTATGTACCCCAAAAATTTCTAACGTTAACTTACTAACGTTGCATCAACTTTAAAAAATGTAAATTGAGTATAAGGAATATTTCTGTTATAGTTGCTATTACTATAGAGTATGTATCTTCAGGAATTCAGTTTTACTTAAAAACAGAAAATCCTCACAAACTTCTAAGTAAACGCAGATAAAAATTAAAACGTTTTTATTTTCAAATAAAAAAAAAAAACTGAATATATCGCATCTATACACAGACGAATGTTTACAACAACAACACCAACAACAAGAAGAACAAAAGACATCAATGACAAAAAAAAAAAATGTATTCAAAGATTGAAATAAACAAAATCTGTAATATAAACAAATTTCATATAGGCAGACTTTAACGCGAGACAAATTTAAGTATGAGAAAATATAAAACAAGCATAACTATAAAAACATAATAAGATTAGGGAAGTCCAGACATATGATAGTATTTGATAGTACCAAATGTCGATACTGAAAAGAATTAATTTCTATCTACATATAAATATTAGCGCAAATACACACACACATAGCAGAATTCATATAAGAAATATCCAAGAAAATTTCAACAACACCCCACCTTTCACAAATCACGACCAGCCTAAAATTCTCCCCCAGATATACATATAAAAATTCCCATGATCATACATACATACATATACAATATATAAGATTAATCTCAACAACACAACACTCTCACCTACCTAAAATTACAGATACTCTTAAACGTCTATACACATAGATTCTCACGGCTACATATTACAAGAACACCTCGCCCCTAATAAATCACAATCATCTTAAATTCTTACAAAAATACATACATACATACACATAACCAATTTACCTCAAGAACATCCTCACCTCAAATCACGATCAGGCTTAAACTACTATAGACAGACACAGCCACAAATCCCCGTGGATACATATTACGTCAACAACCCTGCCCACCCAAATCATGGTCAGCCTTAAACTCCTACAGACACACAAACACACAAATTCCCCCGGTTACATATTACTAGAACACCTCACCCCTCATAAATCACAATCAGCTCTAAGCTCCTACAGAAATACACACATTGAAATTCCTACAAACATACACACACACACATACACATAAAGCAGGTGCTTCTATAAGTTTTTGATGTATTTCTCCAAAAGCTATTTCTTATAATTGTTACATTAAAGTAGAATATACCGAAATAAAGATATCACTACCCCTATTGAAAAGCTCTTCTTATCAACCTAATCGGATTCAAAACATTTAACATCTGAAATAAACTTGAACATATATGAAACCTATGCCGACACAATATTTTCTATCTCCATAATAGCAACGTCAATAGCCTTAAAAACATATATACATGCATTTGTAAATATGTATGAAAAAGTGTTGATGTAACTCACACAAGCAATGACATTCATCAAAGCAAAAATAGAAACGATCACATACATTAATCCAACAACATATACATACATTACCAAATACATTCCCTAACGACTTCCATTCGCAACAGGGTTGCCACTCTCTGCAGCTATTAGATTATTTCCCCCCCAGAGATCACAAACATAAATGCATACATACAATAACCCTACATAAGCATACCAACTATAACTCAAAACAGCAACCATAAGTCTATCAAATAACAATCACACACATACGCACACACCCATACATACATACAAACACCCACATATACATGCACACACAACCAAAGAATTAGACTCACACACACACATACACATCCCACACGTACATACATCCATGCACTGTAAGCACAACGTTTCTCTACAATAACAACAAAAGCTGTGCACACAAGTATACATACATACACATGGCCAAAGAATCAAACTCACACACAAACACCATATCAGCATGAAAATCCCCAAAATCCCCCCATTTGTAACAGGGTTGCCATCGTTTTTGTTTTTTCCCGGTTTTGAATTCCCAAAACAGGACTCAGGTCCCCATTACTAATCTACTCGCATATACGGACAGATGGACAGCGTAGCGAAAACAATAGGGTTCTTTTTCACCTTCTGTGTACGGAACCCTTAAAAGCAAAGTGCAAATAGTTATTAAAAAAATTATTAAAAATAATAATATATATGTAAATAAATATCCTCACGAAAACATAAATGTGAAAAACGGCCAAGTTGCTATTCAAAATTTCGGCCATTAAAAGCTGTGAGATATAAATTTTGACCAAGTTCTTCTTTGCCACAATACCTAACACAGAAATATATTATGTATGATATAAATTTGTAATCGTAAGGGTGTCATATAATTTCTAGATAATCTGATATCTTGGCAATATTTTTACCTTTCCAAAAAAGGAGAAAATAATGTATAAGTGATCATTTCTTTATATTGCCCATGGGCAAACGGTTTACAATATTTGAGGAAGAGGCCCAGAGCCGTTTTGTGGCGTAATCTCTCTGATCTGAAAGGAGATGATACTTCGAGCGCAAAGGAAATGTGGCCGACTACTTCTGATTTAAGGGAGGCCAAAGAATTGATGTATCCATTCTCATATAATGACATCCTGAACCTCAACAGGAATGATTTACGGCTTGTTACTGGTTTTCTTTCGGGTCACGTTCGACTGAACTATCTTCTTTATGTCTTTTATGCTTAGAATTAATTTACAGATCTATGGCACAAAAAGTCCATCAGGTGTCGCAGTGCCAGTCCTTGGACCAGACCTTTCCTCCTTTCTGTTCTATGGCGCTAGAGAAAAACATATCAGATTTATGTGGAATTCTACTGTTGGAACAGTATCCGAAATTCTCACATAATCTTCCTTTTATACAGCAAAGAAAGCACAAACTATTATGTTGATTACATTTATTTAAAACTCAGAATTTATTTAATATAAATTATAAGAAATCGTGTATAATTTTCTTACTTCTTCTACATTTGTTCTTTTAGGATTTAAGAAAATAGATATTAATAATAAATTGTGCAAAAAAGACATTTACAGTCACATGTGTTTTTGGCAACGAATCTTATATTTCATACGTATAAATTCTTTATAATTTTTCGTTTAATCTGAAAAGAAAAAATTTCGTTTTCTTATTTTTTTTGCAGTTATAGCTAAGCTCTTTTCTCTTCCCAAATGTTTATAGTGATATTTTTTAAGTAGAAAACCAACACGTAAATCCAGCAACAAACGTTTCATAATTTATGATGTTTATTTTTTTCTTTAATAAAGAATTGTTTTATTTGTAAAAACTTGTGCTGTTTCTTTATAAACGCTTTAATGTGAGTTGGAGGAAGGAACATGTGAATTTTTATGGGAATTCTATTTTGTAACTGCAGGGGGATGTTTTAAATGGCATGTGATATTAGTAAGTAGTAACTTACTGTATGTCATATTGAAAACAAAAAGAGGAAGACAATAACTTGACATATTATTTGGCAAGAATGTGCAACAAGAAAATTGATAAATTTTCTATGTTAAGCTTATGCCAAAAAAGCGATTTAAAAAGCTTTCAGGCTCCAAAAAAAGTAAAAGACATTTTGCATATTAGCTACTTAACAAGTAATCAAAAATTACCAAGAAAACGGCGAATGCAAAAAATAAATGAATCTAAATAATCAATATGGTAACAAAATGTTGTGAACTATAATCAGCAAAAGAAAGACATCATGAGAAAGACTTTATGGACTATAAAAATAAAGGGTGTCCCAACAAGAATGCAAGTTTTAAATTTGGCGCCATTCGAAGTGTCATTGTTTGACATTTGAACAATTGTTATTGTTTGCTAGTAGAAGGTACGAGGTTAGTAAAAATGGAGCGCTACACGAATGAACAACGCATTCTCATTGTGAAATTGTTTTACCAAAATGGTGAAAGTTTTGCGGCTACATTTCGCAAATTTGCGATCAATTTGGGGTCCCAATAATGCTCCAAAAGACTCAACTGTAAAGACATTAATGGATAAATTTGCCGAAACTGAGTCTGTTAGTGATGTAAAGACAACAACGCGCCTTCGACCAGGTCGATCGACCGAAAATGTCGCAGCTGTACGTGATGATGGCGCTCAAACACAGGTCAAGCGCAAACAGTCAATGGTGTTCGGTATCGTGAAATGATAACCAGTTTTTTCGTGCCTAGAATTGAAGAAATGAATGTGAAGGGCATGTGGTTTCAACAAGACGGCGCCACATGTCATACAGCCAGAGAAACAATTCAATTGCTACATCAGTCATTTCCCGGTCGTGTTATTTCGAGTTTTGGGGACCAGAATTGGCCGCCTAGATCGTGCGATTTAACACAACTAGACTTTTTTCTTTGGGGTTTTTTGAAGTCGATGGTTTACGCGAATAAGCCGACGACGACTCAAGCCTTAAAAGAGGAAATTGGACGCTGCATTAATAAAATACCGCAGCATTTATGCAAAACAGCTATTGAAATTTCATTAAAAGATCGCGTGTGTGCCAGCAAAGCCGCGGCGTCCATCTGCCCGATTTGTTATTCCACACATAACCTCATTTTGTCTACTTTACGATATAATAAAGTTTCACGATTTTTCTTTTTAAATATCTGTGGTTTATTTAAAATTTAAATCTTGCGTTCTTGTTGGGACACCCTTTAGTATTGACAGTTATATAATCATCTGCCATCTCTTTTCCTTAAGGTAAAAGTTAAATAACAGCTTTAACAACACAACAACATACTATGTACCTTTTAGTTGCAACTAGGGTTTGGAAATGTCTACCTAATATTCCCGGGAAATTTTTGAGATTTTCCCGGGAAAACGGGAAATTAGAAGTACACGTTAATTTTAGAAATATATAGACGTTTGTGACACACAAACGGCGAAAGTGACAGTGAAATTTATCTTCATCCATATAAGAAATTTCTATTATAATGCTGTTTTACTTTATTATCAAAACTTTCAGTGTTTTTTATATATTACAAAATTTCGTTTGAATGATTGTATGGCTAAAAATATGTAATTGTAAAACAAGCAAGAGTGCTATATTCGGCTATGCCGAATCTTATATACCCTTTACCAAAGTGTGTTTATGTAGTATAGAGATACATACTCAAGCATATACTTACTTTTATGTACAAAGAAAAAAATTATAATTTTCAAACCATAGGATCATAATTTTAGATTTTTCTGACTACTTATACCAATCTAGTAGTTCTTAAAAAATATAGAAAGTGTGTTAAGTAAAACAAAGGAAATTAAAAAAATATATTTTATTTAGATACTTTAATGTCCAGAAAAAAAATCATAGCTTCCAGCTCTGGAGCTGTGGTTTTTATTTTTATAATTTTCTATACCACAAATAAAATATATATAATTTATAAAGGAAAAGATAAAAATTAATTAGACTTAGTTACTTTTATATATCAAAAAAGTGTAAGTGTCCCAACCGTGAACTCATCCTTTTTGATTTTTTGATTTCTTACACCAATCTCTTTCTTTTAAGAATTTAGTAAATGTTTAATTTATAAAAAAAAAGGAAAAATTTGTTTAAGTAACTTACTTTTGTACAAAAAAAGTTAAAGTTTTCCAACCCTGGAATCGTCTTTTTAATTTTTTTAATTGTTTTTTTTTTATTTTAAATACCAATTTTATTCGTTATCAAGCATAAAATAAGTTTATTTAATAAAAAGAGATAAAAATTAGTTTTCGCTAGTTCATTTTTTATATCATAAAGAGTTTAAGTTGCCCAACCCTGGAATCCTCCTTTTTGGTTTTTTTGATTTCTTACACCATATTTTTTTTAAGAATATAAGATATGTTTAATTTATAGTAAAAATTAAAAAAAATTGTTTTAGTAAGTTACTTTTGTATAAAAAATATGGTTTTCCAACCCTGGAAACGTCATTTTTATTTTTTTAATTTTTTTTATTTTGAAATACCAAATTCATTCGTACTGAAGTATAAAATAAGTTTATTTTGTAACAAAAAAATAAAAATTAGTTTTCGGTATCTAATTTTTTATATCACGAAAAGGGTGGATTTTCCAACCCTGAAATCAAACTTTTTGATTTTTCTGATTTCTTACACCAATCTCTTTCTTTTAAGATTTTAAAATATGTTTAATTTATAGAAAAAAAAGAAAAATTTGTTTTAGTAAGTTACTTTTGTACAAAAAAAGTTAAAGTTTTCCAACCCTGGAAATGTCTTTTTAATTTTTTAACTGTTTTATTTTGAAATACCAAATACATTCGTACTGAAGTATAAAATAGGTTTATTTTATAAAAAAAATAAAAATTTGTTTTCGGTAGCTAATTTTTTATATCACAAAAAGTGTGGATTTTCCAACCCTGAAATCAAACTTTTTGATTTTTCTGATTTCCTATACTAATCTCTTTCCTTTAAGAATATAAGATATCTTTAATTTATAGAGAAGAAGGGAAAATTTGCTTTAATAAGTTACTTTTCTATAAAAAAAGGTAAGGTTTTCCAACCCTGGAAACGTGTTTTAAGGTTTTTTAAATTGAAATACCAATTCTATTCGTACTGAAGTATAAAATAATTTTATTTATTTAAAAAAAATTAAAATTAGTTTTCGGTAGTTAATTTTTTATATCACAAAAAGAATAAGTTTCCCAACCCTGGAGTCATCCTTTTTAATTTTTAGGCTTCCGTACACCAAAGGTGCAAAGGACCCTATTGTTTTCGCTACGCTGTCCGTCTGTCCGTCACACGGTATTTTCTCAGGAACCGTAAGAGTTACGGACCTGAAATTTGGACACAGTATGTAGAACCTTGGCCGCTACAACAACAAATACATGAGAATTAAAAATTAAAAGGTGTTCAAAAACAAGCAACGAAAAATGTTAAAATTCCATGTAATATACATACAATTGTATGAACATATGTATATTGAAACTTGAAATTTGTAAAATTAGTGTATTTTTATACAGACTACAACAATTAACACTAAAATTTAAAAAAATTCAAATTAAAGGGTGTTCCATCAGTTAGTGCAATTTTGACTATGTAATTTTGAAAATTTGCTATATCTTGGAAACCGTAAGAGGCAAGCACTTGAAATTTTCAAAAACGGTAAAACTAAAAAAACCGAAAATTATAAAATCGCCAAACCAAAAAAAAAAAAAAAATTGCCAAAAATTAAAAAAAAATCGCCAAAACGAAAAAATCGCCAAAATGAAAAAAAATTTAACACTAAAATAAATCGCCAAATTCGAAAAAATCGCCAAAATGAAAAAAAACCCGAAAAAAATTTAAAAAAATCACCAAAACGCGAAAATGTCACCAAAATTAAAAAAAAATTTTAAATAAAAAAAAATCGCAAAAATGAAAAAATCGGCAAAAATAAAAAAAATCGCCAAAATGAAAAAACGCCAAAAACCAAAAAAAATCGCCAAAACAAGAAAATAAAGTGTCAAAACTAAAAAAAGAGCCAAAACTTAAAAAAATCGCCAAAACCGAAAAAACGCAAAAACCGCCGAAAAAAACGCAAAAACCGAAAAGACCCCAAAAACGGGAAAAAAATGCCAAAACTATATATTATATAGGATGAAGTTTGTATTAAATTACATATCTAGTGTTCATACGGAACCCTTCGTGCGCGAGTCAGAGTCGCACTTTACTGAATGTATTCTGATTTCTCACACCAATCTTTTTCTTTTAAGAATATAAGATATGTTTTATTTATAAAGAAAAGGAAAAATTTGTTTTAGTATGTTACTTTTGTATAAGAAAAAAAGTTAAAGTTATCCAACCCTGGAAACGTCTTTTTAAATTTTAAATTTTTTTTATTTGAAATACCAATTTTAATTCGTGGTGAAGTATAAAATAAGTTTATTTAATAAAAATAAATAAAAAATTAGTTTACGTTAATTAATTTTATATATCACAAAAATCGTAGGTTTTCCAACCCTGGAATCGTCCTTTTTGATTTTCTGATTAGATATGTTTAGTTTATAAAAAAAAGGAAAATTTTGTTTTAGTAAGTTACTTTTGTATAAGAAAAAAGTTAAGGTTTTCCAACCCTGGAAATGTCTTTTTGATTTTTTTAATTTTTTTTAATTTTTTACAATAATCAATTACAATCGTTTCCTAAAGTAAATAATACGATGTTAAGCAAACTTGAAGTGATTTTTCGCCGAATTAGTGAAAAATTTTTGGAAGTTGTAGTAAAAATTTTAAGCTCATAGACGCTGTAAAAACTGTGACGTGATAATACTTAAATTTAATATAAGCCGAAGTTATTATCGAAACCCTGAAGGAAATATATTGGGAGAAATAAAATGGAAAATCAAAGACAGTAGGACAGACTGTGGCTTGGGCTATATAAAATTTGGCTCAGCTTATTATAATACTGTAACTTGCTTGTACTTAACGATAATAGTCCTCCTGACAAATTCTCAAGAAGAATGAGAAATATGCAAGGAAAATTCTTAATAAAATAATTTGGAAGCCTTATAAAATTGTTTACTAATTGTAACAGTCGTCAATTAGTCTTAATATGATCTCTTACTTTGTAATTGCTATTGGCTTGAATTCACTTAAAAATTCTAAAAAATTTGTCTTAGAACTGCTTTTGTATTAAGTTTTATTTAAAAATAATGCTTACATTGATAAACCAATCGAAACGTTGCCAACTTTCATTCAATAAATGTTTTTAATTTAGAAAATTATCTTTTCCCAGGAACCTGATTTTTTTCATTCCCGTTTTCCGGGAAGTTCAAAAGTCCAGGAAATCCCAAACCCTACACAGAAAAAATTTTAAATCAACTTTAGTTAATATTTTAGTTAGAAATTTGTACTATTAATTAAATCCAGCACTGGTTTTCGTCCTGCAAACAAATTGATAATATAAATTAATGAATTTTCTTGCTGTTTGAGATCAATTAATAGAGTTAATTGAAAGTAAGCGTTTATTTTAAACAAATGATTAATTGGCCCAATTAAATTAATAATTGAATTTAGAGACTTTAAACAATTAAATTGTTCGTTGAATGAATTAATAAAGGTAATTGAATTGTATAAAATTTTAAAAAGTAAAAGTAAACAAATTTTAAATAAAAAGTCATTTTTTTATTTATTTATTTTAAACTTATTTTATTTATTTGGTTAATTCCGCAACTTACGCTGCAGGCTTTGAACATAATACCTCCATTCTAACAGGCTAACACACATCCACTAGGCTATCGTGGCAAATTATTTTTCATTCAATTATTGCACATATGTAGGTGTGTGTTCTTATTTTATTTTTTAACTTACAGTGCTGTCATGCATCGAACTTGGTACTTCTAGAATAACAGGCTGACACACTTCCATGAAAACATGATGAACAAGCACAAACACAAACCAAAACTATTTTAAGTTTAAATTTTTTTTTTTTTTTTTGAATTTTTAAACGCACTAATAATCCCAAATTAATATTTTACTTATTAAGTAAAATATTTTTTTTATTAAAAATACATTGAAATTGATTATTGAGGGGTTTAGCTGGATCCTATGCGCATTTCACTGTTGCTAATGCAGATCATCAGGGAACCTTTACCCAAAGCTTCTTAGAACAACTAGAGTTATTATATTATAAACTTTCATTTAAACAAATGAGAAGCTCAATAAAAAATAACAAAGTTGAAACAAGAACTCAATAATCAACATGTTTTTTATTTTCTTACTTTACTATTGCTACATTGGCTGACTTTTTTTCAGCTTCAAATTGTAGTCGTAAGAGTATGTAAAAGAAAATAAATGTAAATAACAACAACAGCTATTTAAGAATAGAGTGTTGCCACACAAGTATTTTTTTGACCGGGTGCAGTCAAGTTAATAATTAGTGTTTTTTTTTTATGGGAATTGTTACAATTTAAGTTTAAAAATTTTAAACGCACTAATAATCCCAAATTAATATTTTACTTATTAAGTAAAATATTTTTTTATTAAAAATACATTGAAATTGATTATTGAGGGGTTTAGCTGGATCCTATGCGCATTTCACTGTTGCTAATGCAGATCATCAGGGAACCTTTACCCAAAGCTTCTTAGAACAACTAGAGTTATTATATTATAAACTTTCATTTAAACAAATGAGAAGCTCAATAAAAAATAACAAAGTTGAAACAAGAACTCAATAATCAACATGTTTTTTATTTTCTTACTTTACTATTGCTACATTGGCTGACTTTTTTTCAGCTTCAAATTGTAGTCGTAAGAGTATGTAAAAGAAAATAAATGTAAATAACAACAACAGCTATTTAAGAATAGAGTGTTGCCATACAAGTATTTTTTTGACCGGGTGCAGTCAAGTTAATAATTAGTGTTTTTTTTTATGGGAATTGTTACAATTTAAGTTTAAAAATTTTAAACGCACTAATAATCCCAAATTAATATTTTACTTATTAAGTAAAATACTTTTTTATTAAAAATACATTGAAATTGATTATTGAGGGGTTTAGCTGGATCCTATGCGCATTTCACTGTTGCTAGTGCAGATCATCAGGGAAGGGAACCTTTACCCAAAGCTTCTTAGAACAACTAGAGTTATTATATTATAAACTTTCATTTAAACAAATGAGAAGCTCAATAAAAAATAACAAAGTTGAAACAAGAACTCAATAATCAACATGTTTTTTATTTTCTTACTTTACTATTGCTACAAAACTATTTTTTTTTTCATTAAACAAAGTTAATTCAAACAATCAAAAAATTGGTTGAATTTTTAATAATGCGTACAAAAGTTTAATATTCGTCTGTATGTTTGCATATTTGCTAACATCCATACAAACATTAAACTTTTTTGTTTTCAATCAACAAAATTTAATTGGAACAATTATAAAATTGTTTGAAACAGCATTAATTGATTTAATTGGAAGCATTTTGGCTAAAATTTTTTCTGTGTAGTTGCAACACGTTACGTTTGACAAATACATAAATTTATCCTTTTATTTCGTTTTTTACAAACAAGAAGACAGGAAATGTATCTACATTTTCCTTTTTTTTTTAAACCATAAACCAACAAGAAGGAAGTTATGCCATAGTTTCACCATAAATTATATCAAACATGACAATGTGTTTATTAGCACCCTTAAAATTACGATTATGTCTTGTGCTCCATCAACGAAAAAGTACTAAGGATAAATGATACATAAATGACAAACTTGTTCTTGTAACTTTTGTTCGTACGTAAAGATTTTTTTAATTTTTTTTTTGTCGATTTTTATAAACACACTCTTGTGTTACATATCTCTTGTTGTGGTTTGTGAAACCTCACGCACTTTAACCGCAGTAAGACATTAAGAGCTAAAAACCTGTTTAATTGATAACTCAGTTGCTGAACTTTTGCCCCCACTGTCATTGTAGTCGTTCTCCTTCTCTTCGAGCGTTTTTGTGGCAAGGTATTAAATGTCTAAAGAGCAGAGGAAAATCAACAACATTTTGGTATATTTAGGGGAAGTAAACAGTTTATAAATTAATTGATCAAAATAACTTTAAAATTTTATTGTATTGTAAATAAGAGTAGTGCAGGTAAGGAGAATTAAATGGAATATAATGGATATAAATTAAAGGCTAATGAATAAATTTTTTTTTTTATAAAGGGTGTTTTTTATTGGGGTATAGAACTTTAAGTTGGCATCACTTTTTTAACTGGCGGCCATTTTGTCAGCTGTCAAGTGATTAATATTTAGTTTGGTTTGCCATTTTATCATGAACAGGTTGACAAAAGAACAACGCTTGCAAATCGTGCAAATTTATTTCGAAAATAATGGTTCAGTTCGCGAAGTTTACCGCAAGCTCCGTCCATTTTATGGTCGACATAATCGTCCATCAGAGCAATTAATTCGGTTAACCATGGATCGTTTTCGCACTACGTTTACTCTATGTGATGATACGCATCCGCAGAGACGTCGAACAGTGCGCACCGAAGAAACAATTGCCGCTGTAGAGCAAAGTGTTGAAGAGGACCCGAATGAATCGATTCGCCACCGTGCACAGCAATTGGAGCCGACTAACCGACTATTTTGTTCCCGAATTGGATGGCATGAATATGGATGAGTTGTGGTTCCAACAAGACGGCGCTACATGCCACACAGCGCACGTCACAATCGATTTATTGAAGGAAACATTCGATGAGCGCATAATTTCGCGGAATGGACCTGTCAATTGGCCACCAAGATCGTGTGATTTGACACCATTGGATTATTTTCTTTGGGGATATGTGAAGTCGCTCGTCTACGCCAACAAACCAGAAACGTTAGGGGACTTGGAAGCCAACATTCGTGGCGTTATTGCCAACATACGGCCCCATATTCTCGAAAAAGTGGTTGAAAATTGGACCTGTAGAATTGGCTTTATTCGAGCCAGCCGCGGCGGCCACATGCCCGAAATCATATTTAAACATTAATGGCATTAAATTATCTTTCCAATAAAGCCAAATTGATGGACATTAAAACGATTTTCTTGTGTTTTATTTCAATTCAAAGTTCTATACCTCTTAAAAAAACACCCTATATTAGATTAGGCTAGGGACAAGAAATAAAATGATATTTAGATTTAGGTCCAAAAATTAAGGCTATTTATTGCTGCCAGGTGGTAAGACTAATGAATCCTGAAGACAATCAAATAATCCATCAGGCTTGTGTATATTTATTAGAGGCCTGCGTAAACATTCTTGCAATGTAAATATGTATGTTTTGCTTTTTAAATATATTGTCGTGGCATGTATTACATTAAATCAACAATAAATCTGTGGCAAAAATCAAAATGTGCTTAAGTCGAGATAAGCTGATTTTGCGTTAATGGTATCCTATATGGTTATCTGCATATTTAAAATTTATTACTTATAGTGTTTAAAGATTTTTGCTTCAAAAAATAAAGGTTAATAGAAAATTTCCTAATTTAACTGTGAAAGAAATAAATTTCTGAAAATCGACTTGAACGCTTAAGAGTGCTCTCCTGAAAAACAGTAAAATATGACTTAAGCACTTTTTCCTTATTGTCACAGAAATGTTGACGTATAACAGAGCTCTGCGTAAACATTCTTGGAAAGTAAATACGTACTGCTTTTTAAATGTATTGTCGTGGCATGTATTATACTAAACCAATAATACAGGGTGTCGTATAATAAGTGAAGCATGACAGATGTAGTGATGTTCGTTTATAAGAGTGTTTACAAGTCATGTCGCGAGCACTTCTTTTTCGTAACAAGCAATCCAAATACCATAAGAAGAATTAGGGTCTTCACCTGATTGCAAATACTGGTAGCAACTAAATAACATGCGGATTTTTTAGATTTTCAGTGTTTCCGTAATTTTCCGGGGAATTCCTAAGCTAAGTTTTTGGAATCTCCAATATGGTTTGTATCTTTGCTAAAATGTTCGTAGCTTGGATAAGTGGCTCGTGGTAGTGATAGGTGAAGGTGTCTCTGCACGTGCATGCATGAGGTTTGTATGCGTGCCCTTGCGTAGGAAAAAGCAAGCATCACAAATTCTTTCGTCGCAAAGTATTTGCTTCTTTACTCCTGTACCTTCAGCAACTGAAACAAATGTCTTGCAAACAGTTTTGTTCAGTGTTTGTATTTAAAGACTTCGCTACCGCAAATCATTTGAAAAATCCCCCATACCTTGAAAGTTATTTCAAATGGTCTTATGTAGGGCTCTAATATGTATCGATATCGTATAAGGACTTCGCTACATTGAAGCATTTGAAAAATCCCTCATGCCTTGAAAGTTCTTTTAAATGGTCTTATGCAGGGCTCTAATATGTATCGATATCGTATAATTGAGGCTTTGAAATTTTAAAGTTCCATTCATAGTTTGTAATATTGGAAGTTATTAAAAATATAATATATAAAAAAAAATTATTGTATTGAAGTGTGTACATATTACTTAATGCAAAAATTTTATTAAAATGAAACTTGTTATACGGTTTGTTTCTACACAAGCCACGTGAAAATTTTTAATTTAATATGTTTAATCAAGATCTTGCTGGTCAATTGCGCAGTGAAGTCGTATGTATATAATTTATAATCTTAAAACGTTTAAGATTCAATGCTTTTCAATTCGCTTAGACTATTTATTTCTTCTCACATTTATAAATAAATACGTTAGAAAGCAATATTTTCACATTAAAAGCCATAAACAATGAAATAACATGATTTAAGTATTGTAGAATTTAATCGCATCTGTCTCAACAATAGCTGCCTGGAGTAAGGAAGTGGGAACAATAAAAAGCACACGTGGCTACTTTTAGATTCATGTTTTTTTGTATGCATGATTAAGGCTGCGTTTTGTGATTAGTGACGGGGGTCGATTTGCAAATATGATTCTTTTCTGCAAGCAGTAATTAGCAGGAGGTTTTTCTTATTTTATGTGGTGATGGTCAATTGTAGGCCAGCCTTTGCTTTTACATTATCATTAACATGGATTTTAAATTCTATTGAAGACTTATAAACAAATATAATAGAAAATTTATTACATGGAATAAAGGATTTTTTTCTTTATATTAATAACGGTTGCCATATGACTCGGGCTTAAGTCCAATAAAAGTTTTCCATACAGTTAATTCTGCATAATCAACGCCTAAGACCACATTCGTTCAGTTTATAAAACTCTTCTGCGATCGACTTACAGAAGATGCCGATTTTGCCAAAAAAAATCATCTTTTCAGATGAAGCTCATTTTGATCTTGGCGTGTATGTAAACAAGCAAAATTGTCGCATTTGGGGCACAGAGAACCCGCACGCATACATTGAAAAGCCGACGCATCCAAAACGAGTCACTGCTTGGTGCGGATTTTGGTCCAGAGGCATAATTGGGCCATTGAGCAAGGAGTGGCCGTTACAGTCAATGGCGATTGTTATCGGGCCATGTTGAACGAATTTTTGTTCACAAAAATTGAAGAGGAAGATATTGGCAACATTTGGTTTCAACAGGACGGCGCTACGTGCCACACAGCTAAAGCTTCAGTACTTTTTTTTAAAGCATTTTCAAAAAAAACTTATCTGGCGGACTCTTAATATATATGTACTTTGCTGAAGGGTATATAAGACTCGGCACAGCCGAATATAGCACTCTTACTTGTTAATATAAAAATCGTGGAATTTATGTAGTCAAGTGCATAACTATATGGGCAAATTAAAATTGATACCAATTGTATTATTTTTTTTTACCAATTTGGAAACTCTGCTCCCCCTTTTTGTATGTTTTGTGTTTATTTTACGTTTTATTTATTGCCTTTCTCATCTTTGATAAAAACTTTTGTCTCTAAAGAGACTATACTCTTGTTTGTTTTCACTTAAAGTTTCAGCTTTGCATGTCTTATTATGATAATTTTATAAATTAAATGATATATCAAAATTTTTGGTCACACACACACAACAAAAATTTAAAAATTTTAATAAAATTTTTATTGTACATTAAAAATAATTGATACGTTTCAACAATGAAAAGTAAGTGCAAATCACAGTACAATAAAATTTTTTTAAACTTTATTTTAATATTCGAATAATTAAGGAATGTGTTTGTTGTTTTTAAAGCGCGTTGCTTGAGCAGCAGAGACATGCATATATACGTGCTTAAGCAATAACAATTTTTTTGTTTATATCTATCTGTACTAGAGTGGTTCGATTTTCGACTTTTTCCGAATTCAATGCTCTACCACACCATAACCTCTTGAGGACCTATAATAGAGCCCAAAAACCATAGAAACAGTAATATTAGTGAAATTTCACTTTTCGCCAGAGCCTCAAAGTTTTTCAAAAATGTCCAATAGGCAAAATTTCGATGATTTTAATGTCACGTTTTCTGAATGGGCAAGCGATATACAATATTAAAACAAGTATAAAACTACATAAAATTCATATTTTAAACAAAATAAATCTTTTTTTTAGTCGAAACCTGCCGACAAAATTTTTCACTGAAAATCATCTTTTTTTACCACTTTTTTGTAAAGAATTTTTATGGCTTGTCTCTATTTTATTAAAAACTCAAGGCATACATATGTGCTCGTAGTATTTTTAATATTTTGTTAAAAGAAAATAATTAAATACATATTTAGTTAAAATATCAGTAAAAGAAAATTTCATAAAGCACTAAGTATAATACAAAAATAATTTATTTAAAAAACTGGTTAAGTACCGTCTGTTTTTTTTTTTTTTGGAATTGATATCTTTCTCTTAATTGCATCTTCTTAAAGCTCTCTCCCAAGCATTAAATTTGAGATACTAACTTTGTTTTGTAGAGCCCATTGAATACAAATTTCGAAATGCTTAATGACATCTTCAGTTTAATCCAGTTCTTCTTCACTTTCCATGTATTCAAATTTAAATAAATTTTTTTTAATATGATCAGCCAAACATGGCTTGCATTAAACTATCCCCCATAAATTTTGTTGTTTTGTTTTTTGGCTTTGTATTACAAAATGGCAATTGCGTTGCACGAGGAACCATTGAAAAAGTTTGTTTCCGATTGTCGGGAACTCACCTTGCTTTACAGCACTTCTATTGCGATACCCAAAATGACTGTTTTCAACATTCCTTGATAAATTTTCCTTTGATTTTAGGATTGTACTATTAGTGGATTTATGCAGCCCATATTTTTTACATAAATCTTTAACCCGCAGACCATTTCGATGATCATCGATAATTTTAACTTTATCCTTTAAAAACAATATATTTCTTTTACCCATTTTGATATTCGTAGCAAAGATTACTTTACACAACTTACTCTCAAATGATATCAAAGAAAACCATCGAAAGAAGAAAACTAGCAGTGCATTTTTATTTATATTCCTTTTTAGTAATTTTCTGGTAGCAATTATGTTTCTTATTTAATTTTAGATTTGTTCGTTATACCGAGTACAAAATAAAATTTTTCTTCGTTATATAAGGTACTCAGTAGAAAAAAATTGGATGTACGTTAAATGCGATGTTCACTAAATCGAATGTTCGTTAAATCGGAAAACTACTGTAATATGAAATATATTACTAAAGATTATTCATTACTACAAATAAATTAACGGACATATTCCCATAATTACAAGTACATACATAATATCAAAGGGCGTGTTCCTGCCCACTTTTTGAAAATTGGACCAACTAAAAAAAAAATAATTTTTAAAATTGGTCCAGTTATGAAGTCCCATAAAACGCAAAGGTCATTAAAAAATTAGAATTTTTACCCAGTTTAATTCATGTTGCTAAAATGCATGTATATATGTGCAAAAGTTATGCTTACATGTTTATGTATAAATTTTATAATATACAATTTTAAAAACACAATTACTTAGTTTTCTCACTATAATGTCAATATTATTCTTTGGAGCTTTAAGCATAAAATACAAAATTTTACGAAGTATACAATTCATTCAATGCCACCAATTTTTATCTCACTTTTGTATAATTACTTGGCTGCATTTTTAAAAAGATCTTAGTCATATTGTAATTAATCATTTCAATGTTGTATGTTATTATAGAGAACAAAAACACCAGCTAAATGCTGCTCAGAAAATTGTAAATTTACACATTTTTATTTTTAAATCTACACTAATTATTTTAGTTAATCATTTGTGAAAAAAAAAGATAAAACTAAACTGTGAAGTTTCAAAGAATCTTTTTAGGGAAAATTTGTCTTTGAAGTTGAGAATGATTAATGAGCAGTATTAATAGGAAAACTATTACAACATCTTGCAAGAAAATTATATTGCTTAAATTATATGAATAAAAATATTATGATATATATATGTGCATATATATATTTAATATAATATTGAAATAATACACACTAATTGAAATTTATTTGCTGGTAGTTTAGCATGTCTATATACGTATTTCATTGGCGCTTGAACCAAATCATCAGTAGACTTTAACCACAAATTTTAAACAGTCACAAACCTCTTACTTTATGCATACACTTTCAAAACCTATATGAGAATTCATAAAACAATAATACTTTTGAAAATCACAAAAGAAAAAATAAGCTTAGTAGGCTTTGAAACTGAACTCATTTTATTTTTCTACATCCTTATACATTTAGAAATCCATTGGATAACAATAAAAGTATTTACAAGGCTAAATGAAAAATAAAACATTAATTGAACTTTAAAGAAAATTTATTATTTGACATATTGTCAGTAGTGTACATAAAATAATTGAAATTTATTTGCTGGTAGTTTAGCATGTCTATATACGTATTTCATTGGTTTTGTATCAGTTTTAAAGCCTACTAAGCTTATTTTTTCTTTTGTGATTTTTAAAAGTATTATTGTTTTATGAATTCTCATATAGTTTTTGAAAGTCTATGCATAAAGTAAGAGGTTTGTGACTGTTTAAAATTTGTGGTTAAAGTCTACTGAAGATTTGGTTCAAGCGCCAACGAAATACGTCTATATACGTATACATGCTAAACTACCAGCAAATAAATTTCTATTATTTTATGTACACTACTGACAACATGTCAAATAATAAATTTTCTTTAATAATACACACTTTTAAAAGTTCCAAGTTGCTTTAAAAATCATATAGTTAATTTGTGTTTCTTCATAAAACCCTGAAAAATAACTATCAATTACAAAAACTTCTCGTCTATTGCAACAGCAAATTTTTGACACCGTAAACTTCGTTTGTCGACATCGTTCGACGCCGTTGTTCCTAAAGCCAGGTCTTTACAACACGAGAAGCATGGATGGTGGCGTTATTGTACTGAAGAATAAAATGAAGGGGTTCAAAATTTCTGAGATATTATCAATAAAAAAATTTACCTCTATAACCTCATAGGAATAAAAAAATTATACAGAATTTTGCACTTGTGCTCCTTTGGTTCTTCGTCCCTCATATGAAGATATCCCATGGCGATGATTATGTTTACCACAAATAATAAGGGTATATATGCGCTAAGTCCACTTTTTATGCAAAGCGAGTTTTTAATGAAGAATGCTAAAGTTTCTTGTCCCTCCTGAAAAATTAAAAAAAAGACTTAGCATATTTGCCGACTTAGCAAACAATATATATGCAAGATATATTATGGGTACTTATGAAGTCGTATAACCCATGTTCGCCTGTCTGCACGTGAAATTGATTTTCTGGAGCCTCAAAAAAGCTAGAGACTGTGGTCTTGATCTAATGTATCATATTTGGACTTAAACATATTGGATATGCTGATCTTCAGCAGCAAAATCAAAAAGACAGTTCCAGGGCTGGAATAATTTAACAAACAGGTTTTGAAAAATAATTTTAAGTTTTATTATTTTATTTATTTGGTTTGATGAAGTCATGGAGATATTTTTAGGTTTAGTTGAACTGTAGTGAATTTTAATCAGAAATAATTTCATATTCGGGCTTAAGTTCGTTAATTTCATTTCTTATTGAATGAAATATTTTTTATTAATTAATGTGAGTTTCTAAAGAAGAGAAGAAAAATTTAACTAGACTTTGAAATGCGTGGCTGCACAGAAAACTATCGGTATTTCCCCCAGCTAAAAAGTCTAGTTTAATTTTTCGTCTCTTCTCTAGAGACTCACATTAATTAATAAAAATATTTCATTCAATAAGAAATGAAATTACTGAACTTAAGCCCGAATAAGAAATTATTTCTGATTAAAATTTACTTTTTTGTCACGTGCGAGAGCAAGCTTGTATTAAGATTGTATTTTGGAACAATGAGACTAGATTTTTCTTAAAATTTTGCCTAATGTAGAGCTGCTGACAGTATACATAATTATATAAAGAAGTAAAAACAACTTAGGTTTTCCTTAAACAAAAACCTAGCACATTTGTTTGGCGTCTCACGCGACAAAAAGTTGACATTATAGTCGGAATTCTTATACAGTAAATTACTTTAATAAACAAAAAATATGGTTTTTATTCAATAAAAAAAAATTATTAATATTTTGCATTTAGTGATTGACTACAAAGTAAAGTTTTGTCTGTGTAACTAAAATATTTTCTTAAATAATAAACATATTTTATATTGCAGAAAAACTAGATTTTTATTGAAAATAAGTAGAAATCAAAAAGATGGTGCCAGGGCTGGATAATTGAAACTTCTTTTTGGTATATAAAAGTAACTGAATAAAACTCGTTTTTCTTTCTGTATTAATTAAAGATATTTTATGTTTTAGAAAGATATTTATTTAAGAGTTTTTCTTTATATTCTTCCACGAAAATAATTTCTTATTAGTATTTAGTATATGAAAATATTAAAAAAAAATACTAGACAAGAGCTTTTGAAGTTTTGTCGTTATATGGGTATAAAATTCTCTGCAATTTTGTTAACAGTTTTTAAAAAAATTAAGGTTGGAAACCGAAACAAATAACGGTATCGGTACTAATACCGGTACAATTATTTTAAAAATTTCGGTATCGGTAACGGTAACGGTATTTTTTTTTATTTCGGTATCGGTATTACCGGTACATACCGTTATCGAGTTTAAAATACCGGTATACCGCTATTACTGTGAAGTTTATTAATTCATAGAGTGTATATAGCAAAAACCTCTTTTTTTAAGTTAAAAGTAAGTAATTTTACATAGTCTTTAGTAAACAGTAACATAAAAAAACTAAGTTTTATATCTTGCACAGATTATTTACACAAGTGTAGTGTAAACTTGTATGTTTGTACATATAAACATATTTACATATGTACATGCATAAGTATGCTTAGATCATAGCTGCCTACAGTGATAAAACCGAGAGAAATGTATAATGTTTATTCATTTCTATAAAACCCCGATTGATTTTCGACACTCTGACGCTTCTCTGGGCAGCCTGGTTATAAACGTTTATACTAGTGCGGGAATGTGCGGGAATTCCCGGGATTTTTTGACATTATGGCAACTTGATGAGTGTCGTACATTTTATGAATGCGATAGCGCAATAATAATACCATGGCACTAGCACAATAGCTAAAACTTTACAACAATTAAGGCCGAGTTTACATCTGGCACACATGTGCTCTAAGACTAAGAGGCCTTTATTTGCCATAAGCAGAACGCGACGTTCAAAATTTAATTCTACAATTCATAAAAGTAAAAACAGAAATGTGCAAGGAAATAAAAGAAAAATTACAAAATAATTTCATATTCTCTTTGGTAAAAAGAACGATTCTATTAATGCATATTCTGTACTAGTAATGCTAGTAATGTTCGTATTCGTCAAATTCAGGCGAATACGAATATTTTTCCAAAACATTAAATAAATAACTGCATAAATCCTAAACCAAATTTAAATAAATCCATTAAATTTTGTATAGAAATTTTTGCTCTTTTTGAAATATTATTTACTGATGATCATTGAAATTTTTGGGTAGTTTTATTAACTTTAAAGTGCGCCAAGAGGAGTCTGAAGTTCTTTTTCATAACAATTTTTTATTTTTTTCATAATAGAACCCTAATTTAATGTCTATAAATTTCACATTAAATATTCGTATTCTTATTCGCGAATACCGTTTCAAATATTCGTATTCGCGAATATCAAAAATTGACATTCGTCACATTGCTGTTCTGTACTAAAGTCCTATTTTCAAAGAAATATTTATTTAATAATATATTTTTTTTAAGTGCGGTCAGGCTTGTGTGTATTGTTTGGCCTTCGAGAGTTTATCTTCCGTATAATCTTGCGGTTTTTCTTTAACAACCACGTTTCTACTTCCTATGTGAAGGCATACGTCGTGTACAGTCAGTCACAAAACTTTTTTAAAATACTGTTAATAACATCCTGGGCATATGGTCTATATTGTATAATATGTATCAATAAATAAATAAATAGTTTTTTTTTTTTGCATTTACATATAATATTGGTATATATGCATCACTATTATTTAAAGAACTCAAATGGTATTATTTTTTTCACTAATGTGCTTATGTTTTGCACTGGGCGGAAATTTCCCGGGAAGCCGAAAAGTCGTTCCCGCTTTCCTGGGAAATGAAAAAGTCCGGCAAAAGAAAAACGCTATTTTATACATATGTAATTGATTATGGTATGCTTACACTTTGGTGTCGATAAAAAGTAGCAAGAATAGAGCTGAATAAGAATGTCTAAAGGGGGAAATTTTGTTGCTGTAATTAATTTCAAAAAAAGTTAATTGAAATTAAGTTTTGTAATTTTTTTTACGGAAATCAGTATATCGGTACGTACCGGTATAGAAATAAACGGTATTGTCGATACCGGTATTTTCTAACCGAAATGAGTTTCGGTATCGGTATATATACCGGTACCTAATTTTAACGGTGTTTGAATCGGTATCGGTATTTTTACGATACCATTTGCCAACCTTGAAAAAAATTCATTACAATCAATAATTGCTTTAATCCAGCTAAGTCCAAAAAACATTTACTCTTATATTTATTTGGGGTAAACAGCTTTGAAAGCTCTTAAAGTTGTTCTTGTTTCTTTGCAAGGCTAGATCAAGTACTTTTTTTGGCCGAGATTTGATTGACTGTTGTGCTCTCGTCTCGGTGTGAAAGCACAAAAGCTCTTTTGTAAAAGTTTTCACATTGTACATATGGCTTGCACGTAACTGCTTCAATCATATAATTTTTATTAATAATTAAAGCAAAAATGTTGGGACCCAAAAAGTTGTCTCGTGCTCACTATCAGCTAACTTCAATGCAATAATAAAAATCTTTATTCAACAGCCTTATTTTATTAACAATACTTTGACTATCTGTCAAGTACTCAAACTTATCACATATAAAAACAGAAAAGTAAAATAATACATTTGCCCCAAGAAAATTCATGCACATTTTCTTACTCAAATAATTATGCGCATACGAGTATAAATAAGTTTTACAAAAGTTAATTAAAATATTTTTAATTAACTCTGTTATCTTTTCTTTTTTTTATATGCATACATTTTGTCATATATTTCGCATTATGGTGCACTTACCTGCCAGAAGAATGCAAAGTATTTTATATTTCACATTAATGGGAAGAAAGGTGACATGAAAAAAGTTGGAATATGTTGCTATAAGTATAATGAAAAAAAGCCGCAGACGATATGTTTTTTGTATGCTTAATTGAATCATAAAGAGATAAGTGTAAGTAAATTACTTCTTCATATTGTTAAAAATAAGAGGAAATATTGTGTATTAAGTTTTGCTTTATTTCAAAAGTTTTTCCAATATCAGACATAATGTTTTATTTTTAATTCCGAAAATTAAAGAATTGCCGAAACGTAAAAACGCTAAAATGAAATAAGGGCTTAAATGAAAAATATCACCAAAAATTAAATAAATCGTTAAAGTGTAAAACAAAGTAAAAAGGTCACCAACAAACTAAAACGAGTCGCCATAAACCGAAAATCGCCAAAACGAAAAAAGCGACAAAACTAATAAAATAGCTAAAAATAAAAGTATATATTGTAAAAAAAATAAAAAAAACGCCAAAAAGCGAAAAATAAATAAAAATAAAAAAACACCAGAACTAAAAAAAAATTTCAATACTAATATAATGCCAAGATATCAGATTATCTAGAAATTATATGACACCCTTACGATTACAAATTTATATAACGCATAGCATATTGCTGTATTAGGTATTGTGGCAAAGAAGAACTTGGACAAAATTTATATCTCACAACTTTTAATGGCCGAAATTTTGGATAGGAACTTGGCCGTTTTTCACATTTATGTTTTTGTGAGAATCTGATTACTTTTTGAAATTTTAAAATTTCTAGTGTATTTGATTTCTATTTATGACCACTGTGCCAGTTGAAAATGGCAGAGTTACATAAAATAATAGGTTAGAGTGTGATGGGTGTTGAATTGTTGACCTTAAAAATGCACTATTGTGCCATTGCAACGGGTCGCCAGTGTGTATGCAATTTGGTAAGAGTCGACTGGAAGAAACATGTAAAAGACAGCGTAAATTTGACTGGGCATGACCCCGCCTAATTTTTCAATATATTTGCATATTAAAGTCTGCTTAGCCGAAGTACATAAATCAAAAAGATATGCCCAATGCGTATGCAAATTTTCAATAGGGTAGCTGGTGCTTTTAATTTTTGGATTTTCCGATTGAGTAAATCAATTACTATTTGTCTACAAAATGTCAGCTCTCTATAGTATAATATTACGTACAATTTTTATGGGCCTAGCCCCGCCGACTTTTATATCTGCTAGTGCTTATGGTTCATGCAAAGGTTGGTATTAAAAAGTTAATAAGAAATACCTGAGTATTAAATCCAAAACTGCTAAGCCGAAGTATCTGAACGAAAAAGCTAAGATTTATGGGTGAAGTCACGGCTACTTTTCAAAATAGAGAATTTATATTGGGAATAAGTGCAATATGTATGAAAAGTTTTAATAAAATATATATTAGTTTTGAAGTGTTTGTTTCCGCCCACTGATAGCAAGTGATCTAAGTGATCTCTTATCTAGAGATCGTCGTGGCCCCGCATACCGGGTAAAACTTTTTGGTTTTAAGATTTTCCCATTGGCTTACGCAGCTACACTTACTAGTGTATAAAATGTCAGCTCTCTAGCGCGAATTATATCTTTAGATTTTAACAGCATTACCTCTCCCCACTATTCCTAACTCAAAATTTTGTTGTGAGCAGCGCTTATAATTCATGCTAATTTTTTTCTAAAATATGCTAGACCGATGTAGATTAAACACAAGGCTAACACTTTATGGGAGTGATCACGCCCAATTTTTAAGGTGATGCAAGATTTCACTAAATTGGCTTGAATTAAAAGCTGTATATTAAGTATTTAGTTCAAAACAATATTAGCGTGGCCCCGCCAATTCTGGTAAAATTTTTTGGGCTTTCATTTTTCTAGTTTGTTTCTCACTTAGACCTACTTGTATATGAAATTTCAGCCCTTTGGCGCAACTTTTAATTTTTAAGTTTTATGGGCCTAGCCCCGCCCCTCTAACTAAAATTTTCGGGTTTTTAGATTTTTCTAGTTGGTTTCTCACCTAGACCTACTTGTATATCAAATTTCAGCTCCTTAGCGCAACTTTTAACTTTTGATTTTTATGGGCGTAACCCCGCCCACTTTTCCAAAGTCAAATTTTTTTTTCGGTCAGTGGTTATTATTCGTGTCTAGTTTCGTTACAAACGGACAATAATAGCTGGATAAATAGTATATCTAAATATGCTGAGCCGCAGGGCATTAAAATGAGGTTTAAATTGTATGGGCGTGTCAACGCCCACTTAAAAAAAAAATTATAGCCTTGCATTACCGCAGTATATATGCCGAATTTCAATAAAATAGCTTCCATGAAGCGTCTTAGATTAGCATTTTTAATTCTGACCTTTATGGGCGTAGCCCCGCCCTCCTGGCTAAAATTTTAAAGTTTTGAGATTTTTTTATTTTATTTCTCACCTAGACCTAGCTCTGTATCGAATTTTAGCTTGATAGCACAAATTAAAATTTTTATGGGTGTAGCCCCGCCCTCCTGGTTAAAATGTTCAGGTTTTCAGATTTTTCTGGTTCATTGCTCATCTAGATCTTCTCGTGTACCAAATTTTAGTGCTCTTGCTATAGCGGAAGTGCTTCATCAATTTGATGAGTGTGTCAGTGGTCAGTGAGAATGTCTTAAAATATGCACTTTTTGCACTTCTATATCTCCGGAAGCTTTCATTGTAAAACTTTCAAACTTCGCATATGAGGTTATATGAATTTATTATAATTATGATTTAAATTTCATAATTTTACGGTCGCGAGGAACAAAGTTATGAGGGGGCTAAAAACAGCTCGAATGGCTTCGTGTAAATATACACACTGCGTGCATTGGCCAGAACTTGTCCTGGCGCACTGCCGTGCTCCTAGATTTCAACTTTTGATTTAATATGATTAAATTTAAATTTCATCATACACGAGATTTAAAACAACCTTGCAAACGTTCACACAGCTAATTCAGCTTATTGTGATGCTGTTTCCTGTTGAGCTCGATGAATGGCCAATAAAACCATAAAGTGTACAATATGGCTTTTATTGTTTAACCAGCGCAGCTAATTTACATACACATACATTCATACATATATGTGTATACATATATATTATATATAACCAAATATTTTTTATATCGTAGTTTTATTTTTCGTTTTATTCAATAGCCTCAGTTTTATTCCCAACAAATTGGTTTAAAAGTGCATTAAATACATGAAAAAAAAATCCTTTTGCATACACAGTCCAGTACACAGTTATTATTTAATTTGCGGTTTACTAATGTAATTTATGGCAGGAAAGTTTCATTTATAAAATGCTTTTATAAATGAAATCCTTTTGGAAAGTTGTATTTTAAAAATGATATTTAAATATAATTAGGAAAGAATTGAATAAATATTAATATTGCTGATATGAAACATAATTACAAGGATGCCTTTTTTGAATTTATTAATGATTTAATGTAAATTTAAGAAATTAAATAAGATTGATAATGAGATACATTTATATATTCTGAATTTGTCATTTTACATGTCACCAAAATTATGAGAGACTACTAGGTATATAATTTTGTTCGCTTTCAGTAGGAATAATACGAGTACACTATAAAATAGTACTTTTAGCAGCTACACGAATAAATATCTTTAGATGACTACGTTATAGTTACTTATATCATAATCAGACTTATATCATAATCAGACATGGATAGAAACTCGTGTTATTATGAATATATACGCGAATAAACCTAATACAAATGTGTTTGTTGTACATAGTAAAAAATATACAATCACACAAACACATAAGCCGATGCAGACGAAAAACAAAAACAACAACAACTGTAATACTTTTTTTATACATTCGGTAAACAGTCAGTGAAAATTGAGACAATTGAGTTGAATCAGTCTAGGCAATTTGAGTATTGTTCCTAGTGATGTCATTATAACAAAAATTGTTGGAATACTCGATTTTTTTAGCATAACAATTTTCTGGATTGGTCCATACAAAATTTTTTTTTGCGTAATTGCACTAATAACTTGTAAATGGACAAATGTAATATAAAAGACAATTTTTTTGGATGGCTTTCGAAAAGAAAAATTTCAAGAATTTTTTTTTTTTTATGTAACACAAAATATCTCTCAAACTAGAGGTGCTAGAAAATAAATAAACCTATTTTTGTAATCAGCAAACAAAAATACATAAGAATTAGTTATAGTTGGTCAAAAAAATTATAATCAAAAAATTTTAAAAGGACTAAACTAAAAACAAACGATTTTTAACATCCTTACAATAATAGTCAGATACCCTGATATACTCATCAATGTGCATTTATTTAAATGAAAGGGATTTTTGTGTAGATAAATACTCCAGAAAGTATTTTTAAGTTTGGAGTACCATTCGTAATATATTAACGGTATAATACAAAAAGAGATGCAAATTATGCAAATCCTAAATGACACTATATCTTCAAAACTAGAGCTGATGGAGAAAAACTAATGACACCATCATAATCAGGAGACAAAAATACAATAGGATTGGCTATTTTTATTTAAACATCCAAATCACTGTTATGCAGTGTAATGGGACTCAATATGAAATAATATTAATACATTTTTTTTAAATTATGCTGGTAAAATTTTTTTTTCTTTGTTGTAACAAAAGCTCCAAATTGTTCGTCTATATATAAAAAATAAATTACGAAATTTATTTCGAACATTATATAAAACACGAATATTAGACAATACTAATTGTGCAAAGAGCAGCGTAGTTAAGATCGTGGTATGCCAGTGGTGAATAATTTAACATTGCGTGTTTAAAAGATCTTAATATCAGTGTTGAACAAATAATCGGTGTTTTTTATTGAGGTATAGAACTTTAAGTTGGCATCACTTTTTTAACTGGCGGCCATTTTGTCAGCTGTCAAGTGATTAATATTTAGTTTGGTTTGCCATTTCATCATGAACAGGTTGACAAAAGAACAACGCTTGTAAATCGTGCAAATTTATTTCGAAAATAATGGTTCAGTTCGCGAAGTTTACCGCAAGCTCCGTCCATTTTATGGTCGACATAATCGTCCATCAGAGCAATTAATTCGGTTAACCATGGATCGTTTTCGCACTACGTTTACTCTATGTGATAATACGAAAGAAACAATTGCCGCTGTAGAGCAAAGTGTTGAAGAGGACCCGAATGAATCGATTCGCCACCGTGCACAGCAATTGGAGCTTTGTCCATCAACTTTATGGAAGATTTTGCGCAAAGATCTTGGCTTGCGACCTTACAAAATCCAGCTTGTGCAAGAATTAAAGCCGCGAGACCATGCAATGCGTCGTGATTTTGGTGTATGGGCCGAAAATAAGATTGATCTCGATGCTGATTTTCATCCCAAAATTTTGTTCAGTGATGAGGCTCATTTTTGGTTGAATGGCTACGTCAACAAGCAAAATTGCCGCATTTGGAGTGAAGAGAATCCACATGAGACCCTTGAGACGCCATTACATCCACAAAAACTGACTGTTTGGTGTGCTCTATGGGCTGGTGGAGTCATTGGGCCATACTTCTTCCGAAATAATGCTGGAGAGTCAGTTACCGTTAATGGAGACCGGTATAGAGCCATGATAACCGACTATTTTGTTCCCGAATTGGATGGCATGAATGTGGATGAGTTGTGGTTCCAACAAGACGGCGCTACATGCCACACAGCGCACGTCACAATCGATTTATTGAAGGAAACATTCGATGAGCGCATAATTTCGCGGAATGGACCTGCCAATTGGCCACCAAGATCGTGTGATTTGACACCATTGGATTATTTTCTTTGGGGATATGTGAAGTCGCTCGTCTACGCCAACAAACCAGAAACGTTAGGGGACTTGGAAGCCAACATTCGTGGCGTTATTGCCAACATACGGCCATATGCTCGAAAAAGTGGTTGAAAATTGGACCTGTAGAATTGGCTTTATTCGAGCCAGCCGCGGCGGCCACATGCCCGAAATCATATTTAAACAATAATGGCATAAAATTATCCTTCCAATAAAGCCAAATTGATGGACATTAAAACGATTTTCTTGTGTTTTATTTCAATTCGAAGTTCTATACCTCTAAAAAAACACCCTTTATAAATAAAACAACCAAACAATTTTTGACTAAACTTGAAATACAAATTAATTTTTTTTTAAATACTGCTGTTGGTCTTCACAGATTTTGAGGGTTTTCAATTTATTCAGGGCTATCATGAATAAAATTCCGCGTGAAAATTTTCCCTGGGAACAATTCTAACTAATAGCAAGTAATAGGGAAAACAAAAAATTCTAATTGGAAAAGGAAGAAAATTCACGCGGAATTTTATTCATGATAGCCCTGATTATGTTTGTATGTGTGATTCTTATAAGCTTATTAAGAGTCTTACATAAGCATACGACGTCTTTTGGCTTATTTAAAATATTTTTGAGTTTAAGGATACTGAGAATTAGACGAATATCTATACAAATAAATAGGACTTAAGTATGTGCTTGTGATTTTGACTCCACATTAAAATTTTCTTGTCTGTCTGTTTTTTGGGGGCAATCTCCAAAAATTTGGATTGATTTGTCCGGTCTTTCATAGGGCACAACTAAGTTCAGTTTTAAGCGATGCTAAAGAAAGGATACCGCCACATATCTAAACAACTATTGCTATAAGATCATTCAAATTTTGTAAGCATTACTGTGAAGATAATGTGCGCAGCCAAGCAGAAAGCTGGCAGTATGGGAAGGAAAATCAGGGTACCTCTCATGCATTAAAAATTTAAGTTATCCTTATCTGGAGAGATGATTTACTCAGCAAAAAATTACATATTACCATTAGAACTACTTGCCATATAATGACTTACTTTTCTGATTGCCAATTTTCATTACTCGCTTTCAAATCACATTACCTAAAATTTAAAAAAATTACGTGCAAGTTGCTAAATGAAGAGAATGATTTTTTTAGACGAAATAGATTACGTGAAATGTTGACAAATAAAAAAAAGTAAGTGCTTCTCAAGAATCGATTATTTTAGTCTCACGCCTTGTTAAAATCATTAAGTTGGTAATCCAGTAAGGAAGTGCTTCCACCAAAAATGCTTAGTTCCAAACTCGTTTACCTTATTTGAAATTTTTTGTTGGGTAGTTATACATACTACTCAAATTTAGGATAAATTACTTTACCCCTCATAAAGTAAACGTCATAATTTCCCAATATATGGAGATCTGCATTAGCTATAGTCCTCAAATTTGATGCAATTGTCTTTCAAAAAGTTTACTAAAAGTTCGATTATCCAAAACCTTAAGAACAAAATTTACGGCATGTCCCACGATGTCACCAGCAATTGTTTGATCAAAAACTTGTATTGCAAACAATACAATATAAGTATTCGATCGAACGATTTCTGGAAACATCGTGGGACCGGCCGTTAGTACATTATAATTAAACTTAAGGTTTCGGTAATCAAACTTTTATAAAGAGCTTTTTGAGCTTTCATACCGAGGAGAGCACAACAGCTAACCAGATCTCGAGGACAACAATGCTTGCTCTTATTGTACAAAGAAACAATAACAAATTTAAGAGATTTCAAAGCTGTTTTCCTCAAATTCAAATATCACAGCATGTGTGTTTGGAAGTAGCTGGTTTAAGATGAGTTTCCGCATAAGAGCCTGGAGCTGAGGCATTTAGCTGGGCTGCCTTAGAAGTCTTCTATCACTTTGGTATTTGCGAGCCGCTTGTTACAAGATCTAACGCCCGTTTCCCTCGCCGTCTCTAACATGAGCAACAGTCACTATAAGTAGGTGGCTATTGGATATTTGAAATCGTCAATCGCTTGCCTTTTCATGCTAAGTATTGTAAGCACTCAGAATTTGTTGTCACTTGACAGTTGCTCCTCATATCGTCGCTGCTTTAACTAGCCGACCTAACTGCCATTTTTTTGAAAATGAGTTAAGTCCTTTACTAGACTTTATAAGTCATAATACACATTGTCTACAATTTTCATGACTGTGAGCATTACCATTGTGCCCATATAAGTAAAAAGATTGCTAACACAGCCATAAGAATGAATGTATAAAACAACCATAAAAGCTGCTCTCCAGTTAAATTTTTAAAATGTTAGTTAGGTCAGTTAGTTAAAACAGCGACGATATATACGGAACTTTTCACTATCCAAAACCTGTCGGCAAGCCCGTTAGAGCATTCATCTATGCTTTCTTTTGCCCGGTGGCCCTATGCTCCTTAGATGAATTAAAGGATCTAATATATATTACAACTTTTGCAGCATTTCTAATCCAATTAAAGTTTTTACCACTCTCAAATTATTCTTAGCTTCGATAAGAAAAATTTGCAAGAAAAAAACCAAGTTTATTTCAAATAGTCTTCTAATGACGATTATCATTGAGAGGCTATACAATATTTTACATAAGTAACTATCGAACTGGTTAGAATGTTTTCATTAATAAAACACTTAACAACCATTCAAACATACCAAATCGACAACAACCAGACAAACTCCAATTGATGATTTGGTAAACACAGACGTACATATGCCACAATGCAAGGTTATACTGTTGTGGTGTGAAAATGGCATTGGCATTATGAATTTATTGGAGTGCAGCATGAATGCAGCGACAACAATAACAACAAAAACAACAACAGCCAACCAATTGCAGAAATAATAATAGTCATATGTATGCAATGAATTTATGCTTGTTTTGGCTCTGTGAACTGCAAGTAGAAAGAGAAGACATTGTTTGGAATATAAACTGGCATCTTTGGGCAGAAAATCAAGATTTTAATGGTCAAATAAACATTTTACGAGCACATCGAACTAATACACTTATGTAACTTTGAAAAGTGGAAAACGTGTCTGCGGAGTCCAATGAGAATACGATTGATGAAGATTATGGTTTAAGAGAAGGCAAAGGAAATCGAATGCCATATAGCAGGAGAAAAGTGTATCTAATTGCTTGAAAATAATTACTGAGAACATCATTAAATAGTTAACACTTAAAAGATATTTTACTAGGATATTAAAAAAATGAATTGATTAAATCTTTTATACGCTCAGCTTGACCCACAATGTCGAAAGAAAACATTGGATCATTCGATTGGCGAATCTTATATACGCTTCACCAAAGTGCGTAAAATATCAGAGAGGCAAAACACTTATACTGCCAAAGAAAATTTTCCTCAGCGATTGATGGCAAGTCAAAATGGAAAAAAATACGAAAAATCGGGATTGGACAGGAAAAATGCTATTCACATGATATAGACGTTGATGTTAACTATTTAAATCATCAGTTCGTAAACATCAGTATCCCTCAACCGACACACAACATATATGATGATTTATGCTCAGTTCCAGTTGAAAACACTTTTAGTTTTCGATGCGTAAGCCAATGCGAAGTCATGGTCAGTTTCTATTCAATTAAGTCAAAGGCTATTGGTGTCGATGGAGTGAATCCCACCTTTTTAGGAGTTATTTTGCCCAAACTTCTGCCATTTATCACCCATTTATTTAACACGATATTCACAAAATCTGTATTTCCTGATGTGTGGAAATTCTCCAAAGTAATACCCATCCCTAATCAAAATAATGATTACAGGCCTATTGCTATACTTCACTTCTTATCCAAAGTCATAGAAAATTTAATGAGCAAACAAATGAATGAGTATCTTAAAGAACAGAATCTGTTATCAGATTTACAATCCGGCTTTGTGTCGGGGAGAAGCTGTATCACAGCTCTGACGGACGTGATCGAAAATCTGAGAGCTGATCTGGACAAGAGTATGGTGTCATTTTTAGTACTACTTGATCATAGCAAGGCGTTTGACACAGTCGACCATACAATTTTAATGAAGAAACTAGAGAAACTATTTAATTTTTCACCAACAGCACTCAAATTTTTAAAAAGCTATCTTACTGGACGAACTCAAGCAGTTGAATTAAACGGCAAATATTCAGAAGTCCTAAATATAAATAGAGGTGTTCCACAGGGATCAATAATCGGGCCACTATTATTCTGTCTGTACATTAATGATTTGCCTGATGAGATAGAACACTGTAAACTACAAATGTATGCTGATGATGTGCAGATTTATAGTAGCTGTAAGACAAATGTTATCCATTCATGTGTTGATAACATAAATAGCGATCTTGCTAGGATCAACAAATGGGCTGTGAACAATGGACTATGTATCAATCCTTCCAAATCTAAGTGTACTATTTTTCTTAACAATAATAATAGAAGTCTTAATGGTGAGATCCAGATAAAAATAAACAATAGTTCTATTGAGTATGTAAGTTTCTGCAAAAACCTTGGTGTCGTTTTCAATAATAAGCTATCCTGGTCTAACCATATAGCGCAGTAGTTGGTCGTATATTTGGTATGCTTAGAAATCTTTGGGTCGTTAAGTATTCAACGCCTCGTGACATTAGAATTCTGCTTGCGAAAACATACCTTCTACCTGTCCTCCTATATGGCTGTGAGATATACGCAAACTGTTCCAGCAGTGACTTTCACAAGCTTAAAGTTGCTTACAATAACATATTCTCGCGCTTCTCGTATCAAATAAACCGAATGGAGTTTGATAATCTTCTAAAGTTTAAGTGCCTAATCTTTCTACATAGAATAATAATTACCCAACAGCCAAATTATCTTTTTAAGGTTTTAAGATTTGGAAGATCTGTGCGAGGAAAACGATTAATGCAGCAAAAATATAAAATTGCGTTCTCGCAGCGGCAGTTTTTCATCTACAGCACTACTCTTTGGAACCAGCTACCAAATCAGATTTAAACCATTAACAACGCAAATCGGTTTAGAAATGAGCTCCTAAAATATTTCGGTTAACCTCAATGTGAAGTTTGTTATTTGTAATTTCCTCCTCATGTTTATTTGTTAACTGTATAACTAATTTCTTATGTAATACCCTGATTTTCTACTTTCATCTTTTCCTTAGTATACTTTCATCTCTTTTTTTTTTTTTTTGTAATTTTATAACTTTTTTATTATTTTGTTTGTATCAATAGAACATATGCTTATTTCATTTAACTATTGATTTTTATGTTTGTACTCGAAATTTGAACTCTTAATTATGTACTTTCTCACTAGCACTTTAATTTATAAGATGTCAATCTTGTTGTGCTAGGTTTGTTAAATAAATAAATACAAATACAAAAATACATACATATTTGTTTTGTGAAGAAATTTATAATTTTTTGCTATAGGGCGATTTTTAGTAAGTGACTCTCGATCTTTTCCGATTAAATATTTTTTTTTTCGATATTAGCAATAAGTTGAATATATTATTCTGCGATCTGTATTTAAGAAATATTTTACATTCATCCTTATTCCAGTTGTCAAAAACGACGTCACGTCATACAATACTAAAAAATCGGTGCTTGTTCACTGGCACTCGAGATGTTCTAAAACCGTAATACTTTTTAATAACCCTATAAAATGGTCTTAGTATTGTACCTCCATACCTAGTAAACTAACTTGTTATACCCTTTACCAAAAAATTGTAAAAGGGTATATATAAGTTTGTCATTCCGTTTGTAATTTCTAGAATATTAATAAGCGAGCCATAAAGTATATATATATATTCTGGATCCTTATGCATAGGGAAGACGAAGAAGCGATGTCCGTCTGTCCGTCTGTCTGTACGTGAAATCGGTTTTCCGAAGCTCCCAGAAAAGCTAGAGACTTCGCTCTTAGACTGGTGTGTCAGAAATTATCGAAATAAGATTGGTATTGAAAATCAGCAAAATCGAGCAGACGGTTTCAGAGCTGGGAAGCTTAAACTTCATTTTGCCATACAAAATAGCTACCGAAAACTAGTTATTATTATTTTTGTATTAAATAAACTTATTTTACACTTCAGTATGAATAAAATTAATATTTCTTAATAAAAAAAATAAAAAAAAAATTAAAAAAATTAAATAGACGTTTCCAGGGTTGGAAAACTTTAACTTTTTTATACAAAATTAATTTACTAAAAGAAATTTTTCCTTTTTTCTATAAATTAAATACATCTTATATTCTAAGAAGAAACAGATTGGGTTAAAAAATCAGAAGAATCAAAAAGGATAATTCCAGGGTTGGAAAACTTAAAATTTTTGTGATATAAAAAATTAACCACCGTAAACTAATTTTTATATTTTTTTATTAAATTAACTTATTTTATACTTCAGTACAAATTAAATTGGTATTTCAAATTAAAAAAGAAAGTTAAAAAAATAAAAAGACGTTTCCAGGGTTGGAAAACTTTAATTTTTTTTCATATGCAAAAGTAACTTACTAGAACAAATTTTTGTCTTTTTCTCTATAAATGAAACATATCTTAGACTCTTAAAAGAACGAAATTGATGTAACAAATCAGAAAAATCAAAAAGGATGATTCCAGGGTTGGGAAACTTACACTTTTTGTAATATATAAAAGTAACTAGATCCTACTATTTTTTTATTTTTTTATTAAATTAACTTATTTTATACTGCACTACACATTAAATTGATATTAAAAAATAAAAAAAATAAAATAAAAACCAACCCTGAAAAAGACATTTCCATGGTTGGAAAGCTTTAACCTTTTTTTTATACAAAAGTAACTTACTAAAGCAAATGTTTCCTTTTTCTCTATAAATTAAAGATATCTTATATTCTTAAAAGAAAGAGATTAGTATAAGAAATCAGAAAAATCAAAAAGTATGATTTCAGGGTTAGAAAACCGACACTTTTTGTGATATAAAAAATTAGCTACCGAAAACAAATTTTTATTTTTTTTATAAAATAAACCTATTTTATATTTCAGTACGAATGTATTTGGTATTTCAAAATAAAAAAGATAAAAAGTTAAAAAGACGATTCCAGGGTTGGAAAACTTTAACTTTTTTGGTACAAAGGTAACTTACTAAAACAAATTTTTCCTTTTTTCTATAAATTAAATATATCTTAAAATCGTAAAAGAAAGAGATTGGTGTAAGAAATCAGAAAAATCAAAAAGAATGATCTCAGGGTTGGGAAAGTTAAATTTTTTGTGATATATAAAAGTAACTAAGTCTAATTAATTTTTATCTTTTCCTTTATATATTATACATATTTTACCTTTTGGAAAGAAAAGTTTGGTGTAAAAAATTATAAAAATAAAAACCACAGCTCCAGAGCTGGAAACTTTGACCTTTTTTTCTGGATATTAAAGTAACTAAATAAAACATTTTTTTTAATTTCATTTTTTCTTTTTTTACTTAACATACTTTCTATGTTTTTTTAAGAACTACTAGATTGATATAAGGAATCAAAAAAATCTAATATAATGATTCTAGGGTTTGTAAATTTATTTTGTTGTACATAAAAGTAACTAAGTCAAATTATTATCTTTTTTTTGTTTATACTTTATGTATGTGCTTATGTATGTATGTATCTCTATACTACATAAAAACACTTTGATTCGGCACAGCCGAATATAGCACTCTTACTTGTTTTATTTAATAATCTTTGATGTTGCAAACTTGTTGAGTGTCTCAAATTAAGCATACCATATGTAAACGTTTATTTCTTAAGAATTTTTTCAAATTTGTTCAGCAGAAAGGAACGGTTTCAGGGAAACGAAATGGAACATGTCCTTTAATTAATTTTATAGTTGGGATTGTTCTTTAGCGATAAATTTTATTTTTATCTCTATTTACTAAAAATTAATAAGAACTGGTTACAAGCTGTCAACGAAATACCATCGATTTGAAACACAACTGTGCTGAGAGCATAATAAGCAACATGGCACAAAACCTTCATTTATTCTTCAATAAAAAAAAAAAATATATATATATATATATATATATATAAATATATATATATATATATATATATATATATATATATATATATATATATAAATGTAGAGTAAAGATCATCCTAAAACATGAAATATGTTTAAATGAAAGAAAATTGTTTGTGGTTATATTTTTACCAAGAACTTTTTTTTCAATTTCCAACCCTGGAACTATAATTTTGATTTTTCTAATTTTTAATGCTAATTTCTTTCTTTCTAAAATATCCAAAATATTTAATTACCAAAGAAATAATTAGCTTTATATACCAAAACAAGTTAAAGGTTTCCAGGTATATGCTTTTTATTTTATAAGTTTTATGCCAAACTATTTCATAAAGTATAAATAATTTAAAAACAAAAAGAAAAAATAATTTGACAAATTTTTTTTTAGGTACAAAAAATTAAAATTCCCAACCCTGGAATCATCCTTTTGGATTCTTGTGATTCATTATACCAATCTTGTAGGTTAAGTGAACAAAGAAAAAAGGAAATTAAAAAAAATAGTTTTAAGTTGAAAATTTTTTAAACGCACTAATAATCCCAAATAAAAAACATGTTGATTATTGAGTTCTTGTTTCAGCTTTGTTATTTGTTGTTGAGTTACTCATTTGTTTAAATGAAAGTTTATAATATAATAACTCTAGTTGTTCTAAGAAGCTTTGGGTAAAGGTTTCCTGATGATCTGCATTAGCAACAGTGAAATGCGCATAGGATCCAACTAAACCCCTCAATAATCAATTTCAATGTATTTTTAATAAAATAAATATTTTACTTAATAACTAAAATATTAATTTGGGATTATTAGTGAGTTTAAAAATTTTAAACTTAAATTATAACAATTCCGACAACAAAACACTAAAAAATAGTTTTATTTAGTTACTTTAAAAACCCGGAAAAAGCTAGAAGTTTTTAGCTTTGGAGCTGTGGTTTAATTTTAATAATTTTCCACAACAAATTTTTCTTTCCAAAACGTAAAATACATGTAATTTATAAAGAAAAAGCAATTATATTTTATTTTTATATTAATTTATAAAAAAAATTAGACCTAGTTACTTTTATGCATCTAAAAAGTGTCGGGTTTCCAAGCCTGGAATCATCATTTTAATTTTTTCTGATTTATTACACCAATTTCGTTCTTTTAAGAATATAAGATATGTTTAATTCATAGAAACAAAGGAAAAATTAGTTTTAGTAAGATTTTTTTTTATAAAACGAAAAAAGTTAAAGTTTTCCAACCCTGGAAACGTCTTTTTAATCTTAATTTTTTTTTTAATTTAAAATATCAATTTTATTCGTACTGAAGTATAAAATAAATTTATTTAATAAAAAAATAAAAGTTAGTTTTCGATAGTTACTTTAGTATGGCAAAATAAAGTTTAAGTTTTCCAGCTCTGAAACCGTCTATTTAATTTTTCTGATTTTTAACACCAATCTCTTTCGGACCGTTTCTGATACACCAGTCTAAGAACGAAGTCTCTAGCTTTCCTGGGAGCTTCGGAAAACCGGTTTAACGTACAGACAGACGGGCAGACGGACAGATGAACAGACGGTCATAGCTTATTCGTCTTCTCCATGCATAAGGATCCAGAATATATATACTTTATGGCTCGCTTATTTATATTGTGGAAATTACAAACGGAATGACAAGACTATATATATGTCATACATGGGCATACTGCATTACTTTTTTACTGCATTACGTGTTTCGTTAATCAGTAAAAAGTACTGAATACTGAAAAAAAATCAAAATTCAGTAAATTTTACTGGTTACTGAAAAGAGAAATCAGTATTCAGTAAATTTTACTCATTATTGAAAAAAAATCAGTATTCAGTAATTTTTACTGATTATTGAAAAAAAACCAGTATTCAGTAAATTTTACTGGTTACTGAATAAAAAATCATTATTCAGTAAATTTTACTGGTTACTGAAAAGAGAAATCAGTATTCAGTAAATTTTACTGAAAAAAAATCAGTGTTCAGTAAAAAGTACTAATTGCTGAAAATAAGATCAGAATTCAGTAAATTTTACTGATTTGTGTAAAAAAATGCAGTAATCAGTAAATGACTGATAGTAGATGCTGTGTGTTTTGAAAATGATATGTACACATTGTTCACTTACATGAATAGGCATAACTGAAAAAACGAAATTCCGAGAAAAATGGCTTAAAAAGTTTAACGTGTTTTTATTTTTTTAAATTATCTAAAAAAGAAATGTGTTATTGGGTAGATAAAACTGATTTGCATACATGAGAGACTTAAACACCTACTTCTAAACCAATACATCCATAACTATATGCTGTTTGCTTTTCTCAGCACAAGCACTTCAAAATTTTTATCGCTTAGGTTTTGTCTCCTAGAGCGATTCACAATTCCAGCGAAAGAAAACAGTCGTTCTACAGGTGCTGATGAGGGTAGTGGGGTATTGTATTTCATTAAAACATTTTTTATGGCATTGTGCCTATGCAGGCAATTGGTTGTTGTATCCCGTTCGGCCAAGTATAAAATTGTTTCCTGGAGATAAGTTCTCACATCGCTTAAATTGGGCTGTACATCAACATCTGGTTATGAATATTGAATAATCAAATATGCATATTAATATAAATATTAATATAAATACTCAAAGGAGAGTAAGATGCAAACGTTACCATTATCTTCTTCTCCAAAATCTAAAAATGAATTTTGCGGAGTTTGAGGCACAATACGGGTTTTAGCATCCGGTATCTTTCCGTATTTTACTACATACGTATTTAACACTTGTTTTACATCTTCTTCTGTTTTTGATGTTGCTGTCTCTAGAAGAGGTTTTAAAAATCGGAGCTTTATTTCCGGTATAGTTACCGCCGCAATGATAGCATCCCAAGCGTCTGGCTGTATTTTAAAATATTTTTCAAACCTTACCAATAAAGCCTCTTTCATTTTTTTATCAATGGAGATAAGTATTTTAACCTCGATTGCTCTAAACGCGAAAATTTTACCCTTAGCGAAACTATAGTGGGAACAAAGTAACCGAAGTACATGGTCTTTTTGCTCTGAAGGTAGTCAATTGCCTCTGCTATAGGCTCCATTACCAATAGAAATTCCTGCAAGTACTCTGTTTCGTCTGTAAGGATGGTGGGGATAGAAAGCCGGTAGCAAAGTTCCGCCAAATTGTCCTTATGCTGCAGCAACCTTTTTACGGAATCGTTCGGGTCATCCGAATCAGATCCAGAGTCTTCATCACTCTCAATTTCATTACATATTGCTGAATTAGAGAAAATTAATAATAAAATTTGGAATAAATATTTATCCCTTACTTAAATCAACACCAAATTCGTTAAATGCTTTAATAAAATTAGATCCATTGTCAGTTATTGTATAAACAATTTTGTCAATGGGTATTTTAAATTCTTTATTGATTGCGCATATCAACTTCGTGATGCGATCAAAAGAATGGGTTCCTTTAAATCGACGACAGGCTAGTGTTGCTGATTTCCTCTCTAAATTATTTGCATTAAGCCAGTGGCATGTGTAGCCAAAAAATGATTTTTTCCCACTGGACCACATATCAGCAGTCATACAGACGTATTCAACTTTTTCTAAGTTAAATATAATGTCTTTTATAAATTTGTTCTGCGTATCTAAAAGCAACCTTGATATTGTACGTCTGCTTGAATTTCTTTTTGCCGGGAAACAAGTTTTTGAAACTCTTGTCATCAATTATGGACAATGGAGAGGCAGTACAGCATATAAAATTCAAAATGTCCTCAACGAAGGAGCCTTCGCGACCTCTTATCCGCCTGTTCTCGTCCTTTCTTGCTTTTAATTCTCCAAGTTTTTGTGGATGTTCTTTTTTTAAATGTTTAATAAAATTGAAGCTCACATGCAAAGACCCTTTAATTTTTTTGCACCAAACTTGGCAAACAGCAATTAAGCCACCCATTTTCCGTTGGTGAGGGGTTTTGTCCATCTTAGTAAAATTGAAAATCAATAAATAACAATCCCAATTGTTTTATATTAAGACTATAAAATATGCTTATATATACTATATTTTTTATTACCATTTCAACAACTTTAAAAAACTCATCACTAAAAAGAATTTTATTAACACCATTGAGTTCTTCTGTTTTCAAGAAATCTTTTGTATCTTTTGAGGTTTCACTTAAAAGCTTTGAAGATCTTGGAAGATCTTCTTCATACAAAAAATCCGGATCTCTAACCGAGTCATCACTATCAAAATCGAAAATATCGCTCATTTTTTTAATACTTTTTTTCACAACAAATAAAATTTTAGAAAAATTTCAAATATCTTCCGGACTGCTAAGTTGTTTTTATGTTTTTATTAGTTGCAATTTTTTTAATTAATAAAGTAATTTATAGCACAGGGTAGTTAACTTATGTATCAATATTAATTTACAATTTATAAACAGTCCACAGTTTCGAAAAAATTAACACATATTTATATTTTTCTTTTTTTCAGTTATGCCACTATTCATGTAAGTGAGCAATGTGTACATATCATTTTCAAAACACACAGCATCTACTATCAGTCATTTACTGATTACTGCATTTTTTTACACAAATCAGTAAAATTTAGTGGATTCTGATCTTATTTTCAGCAATCAGTACTTTTTACTGAATAGTGATTTCCTTTTTCTGCAATCAGTACTTTTTACTGAATACTGATTTTTTTCAATAATCAGTAAAATTTACTGAATACTGATTTCTCTTTTCAGTAAAAAGTAAAATTTACTGAATACTGATTTTTTTCCAGTAATCAGTAAAAAAAGAAAATACTGAAAAAGTACTTGTACTGAAAAATGCCCATCTATGATATATGTACATTAGGGTGGCCGTTATTTTTTTTTTTTTGATTTCTTCAGTTTTATGTAAAAAAAAATACCAAAAAATTTCATACCGATAAGTTGTGTTTTAGGGGATGCGTCTGGCCCTCAAAGTTGGCTCTCAAGCCCATATATATATATATATATATATATATATATATATATATATATATATATATATATATATATATATATATATATATATATATATGTATGTTTTTATATATATTATAATAAGAAACTGTGGGCTTGTTCTTCTAAATGCGAACGATAGATTCGATGGAACAATTTTGAGTTTTTGGCTTTTATTATAAATCTTCAATAGAATCTATCGATTGCATTTAAAGGATCAGTTCCTGAATTTTTGTTTTCAATGTAGTGAGGCGATCGAACGTTTTCTGTTAACATTGTGGACCAGGAAGTTAGGATTTAAACAAAGTCTTAAACGAAATTCATGTTCAGTTTTAAGCAAAAGAATACACTTGCGCATTTTTTTAAAGAGTATATCGTTATCTTAATATAGAACGGCCCTAACTCATTACTTTTTTTAAAATCGAGATTTTTAAATTTTTTTGAAATATCGAAACATACAAAAAACTCGATTAAAAAAAATTATGAGTTGGGACCTTTCTATATTAAGGTATCGATATATTATTTTATAAATATTTAAAACACAGAATTATATGCAAGAAGTAATTCCCGAGTTGTATTTTGCGAATAAGGGCAATTCGAAGTAGGCAACCACTTAATTCTCTCTCGGGAAAAGCATTATTTTATGAGGGAACGCTTATTGTTTTAAATGAAATTTTAAAAATTAGTTTTTTTATGGGAATTGTTACAATTTAAACATTGCATTAGCAACAGTGAAATGCGCATAGGATCCAGCTAAACCCCTCAATAATCAATTTCAATGTATTTTTAATAAAAAAATATTTTACTTAATAAGTAAAATATTAATTTGGGATTATTAGTGCGTGTAAAAATTTTAAACTTAAATTGTAACAATTCCCATAAAAAACACTAATTATTAACTTGACTGCACCCGGTCAAAAAAATAATTGTGTGGCAACACTCTATTCTTAAATAGCTGTTGTTGTTATTTACATTTATTTTCTTTTACATACTCTTACGACTACAATTTGAAGCTGGAAAAAAGTCAGCCAATGTAGCAATAGTAAAGTAAGAAAATAAAAAACATGTTGATTATTGAGTTCTTGTTTCAACTTTGTTATTTGTTATTGAGCTTCTCATTTGTTTAAATGAGAGTATATTATATAATTACTCTAGTTGTTCTAAGAAGCTTTGGGTAAAAGTTCCCTGATGATCTGCATTAGCAACACTGAAATGCGCATATGTAGGATCCAGGTAAACCCCTCAATAATCAATTTCAATGTATTTTTAATAAAAAAATATTTTACTTAATAAGTAAAATATTAATTTGGGATTATTAGTGCGTTTAAAAATTTTAAACTGAAATTTTAAAAAGTTTAATCACTGCAAAGCAAAAATTAAGTTAACTTATCCCAACCGAAATTCTAAGACAAGTTTGTGCAGTTAATCATGCTGTTGGAAATTCATTCAATAGCTAATCCTCGTTAAAGAACTGCATGTGCTCATTAACAAACAAAATATATAAAGACTTGTAAATAATCCATCTTATAAAGCTAAGTACGAATATTATTTAAAGCCCATACATGCAATTGTCAATTGAAAAACACTTAAATGCACTCCTTACTATTTAGCAATACAGCAAACTAGCTCTCTTTGGCCTTTCAAGTGCCATCATTACCACGATTTGCAAAACAAAACATACAGTTCTATTAAATAAATGCATATGCCATCAAAATGTACAACCTTTTCCTTGTAAATACTCGATATATGTGAGCCGTCTTTATAGCAAGAGTATTCGTAACTTTTACACGCCAATTGAGGAGAAGAAACTTCCACAATTTATCGAGAAGATTTTAATGTGCACACGTTTGAAATGAAATCAAAAGTGTGTCTGCTACCCCGTCTGTTCAATCGCTTTCTTGTAGGTACAAGAAGAAAACACAAAAGTAATGAAACAATTTTTATTAATATATTTTGCGTGCTCTTTCAGGATGTTTATCAAATTGTACAACAAAGAGGGTTAGAAATAAAACGCAAAGTGGGGTCGTTAATAACATGCACCATGTCGTAATATCCTCCTCACTTCCGCCCCTTTCCACTGGTAAATGGTAAAACCAAGCAATTGAAAATTTTCAATTTCGTATCTTATATATTATAAGTGTATGTTGAGATTGAAAAATCTCTGGTTTTATGCGCACTACTTGAACTTTTTTTTTCTACAAATTTTTATGTTTTAATTAATGTTTACAAAACATGGCGAAGTTTCTTAAATGCTTTGTGATAAAGTTTAAGTTGCGTTAATATTTATTATTGATTTCCTTAAGGGATAAGTAAAAGGGCCAGTTCATAACTTAAGGGTTGTAAAATAATTTAAACACGCTTAAGTATATTCCTTGCCAGGTCGAATTTCACTCCCTTATTTCTTTTAATAGAAAAAACATTAAATACTAAGTTAACAACTAAGAAATATTAAAGGTTGCAAACTGCGTGTTGGCTCTTGTAACCAATATTTTTTTTAGTTCTATATCATTCATGCAAAAGATTCTTCTAAATGTTTATTTATTTAAATATGTGCAAATGTATTTTCTCTGTTATTTTGAAATTATTTTTTCTAACCTTAAGATTCTGTTTGTGATGGTTCGAATTTGGTTTTTTTTTCTAAAATTTTCTTAGTGTGAAATCGTTAGTGCTTTCAGTACAAAGCAAATTACGGTCTTCGAGAGCCTGAGTTCTATCCCTGGCCAGCTCAGCCTAATGCCGGGTACACATCTGGCAATTCCTGGGTTTTCATTTTGTGGTGTCGTTTTCAAAATGTGAGCAACGCCTTTCACATTAGCGGTATTCGATGTTTGATGCAAAGGTTTTTGCATTAGTGCAAGTGCAAAATATCGTAGCTTTTCTTTGGATTGTGTGTATATTTTGATGTTGGATTTTATAGAAAAGCTACGATATTTTGCATTTGCACTAACGCAAAAACATTTGCATCAAACACATTATGTTTTTTATATGAAAAACAATACCACAACGAAAAATATCCGAAATGAAAAACGTAGCCACTAGTACTCACTATTGTGATGTCAGAAAATGCGGAATTAGTCACATATTTCTTGTGTCGTGATATGTAGTAGATTAGATTTGAACATAACAAAAAATATTTTTATATTATGCATCATTTTAACTAAGATTAAGTCTCAGTTAATATAAATTTAATTATTTTTATTTATATATTTATTGCACATGACTTAACCACTTTCATGTCAAATAACCGCAAAGAAATAAGTCCAATGGTGTCAAATATTGGCGGCCAATTGACATCGCCACCACGTGAGATAACACGGTCAGTGAATTTATCCCGGAAAAGAGCCATTGGTTTCGTTAGCTGTGTGGCAAGTGGCACAGTCCTGTTGAAACCACATATCGTCCACATCCACATCTTCCAATTCGGGCCATAAAAAGTTCGTTATCATCTCACGATAGCGAACACCATTAACAGTAACTACCTGACAGGCCTCATTTTAAAAAAAATACGGCCCGATGATGCCGCCAGCTCATAAACCGCACCAACCAGTCACTCTTTGTGGGTGCATTTGTTTTTCGACAATGACTCTTGGATTATCATTCGACCAAATGCGGCAATTCTGCTTATTGACGAATCGATTGTGCTGACCGAAAAAATCACGAAGTGCGCGATATGCATTTTGATTTGAACGCCAATTTTCATAATAAGCATTTTAACTTTAACGCGTTGCTCGATTGTGTTCCATGGTTCAAATAGAATTAGTCTGAAATTGAGAAATGTCAAATGAAATGCAGAAAAAAACTTTGACGATTAGGTGTGGTTGACATTCAACATATGCGCTTAAAATATAACCACCCTTTATAATAACAATGAAGGTAATTATGAATAAAATTCCGCGAGGAATTTTTCCCGGGGAACAATTCCAACTAATAGCAAGTAATGGAGACATTTCTCGCGGAGTTTTATTCATAATTGCCCTGAATAATTAATGTATTTTCGGGATCCCGGGATTTTTCGTGATCACGGGATTTTCGAGATTTCGGGATCTAAATATTCTTCGTAAAATAAATTATTCTTTTAAATAAATATTACTTTAATCATAATATAATGCATTTTAAAAGGTTTTATGTTCATAATTTATCATTGCACAATTGTCTTAAAAGTGAAAAATTGTCTAATACGAGTATGAAAAAAAATCAAAAGAATTTTTCTCATCCATTTTTAAGTTAATTAATCACATTTTATGTTAGAGAATTTATAGTGAAAACAATAACTAAATATGAAAACTTGTTTTTGTTTTCAATATAAATGTTTTTCTATTATCTAAACCAAAACGAATATACATATCGGTGGACTTTTAGCACTACCGCTTAAGTTGACTTACGAAAATTTTTAGATTCACTTTCATACAAATAAGTTGCAAAAACAATATTGTTTTGTTAAAAATATATCTACTAACGTTTTTTTAATTGCGATTGATCAACAACAAGTATAACGGTTGTTATATATGTATGTATACAAAGTATTATCTAATTTTTTTATCGATTTCGTTACGACTAATAAGGCTGAACATGTCGAAAAATTAAAAGAAATGTATACAGTATTCTAATCAAATTCGATTAATTACGTCTAAAGATCACATTTTTATAGGCACATACATTACAAGTTTGCCTGAGCACTTGAACTGTATTTTTGCTCTACTGAAAAATTATAAATTCATGCATAAGCTTTTTACTACAAGTTCAACAGATACATACATATGTATGTATTCATACGTTCGCTAAGAGGAGTATAGTTTATTAGTGTACTGGCCTTCTACTGTGCAACTCGAATACAACTATAATTGAGTCTAACTCATTCAGTCGGTCGTTTTTGACTCAAAACTATTTATCAAATCCATGTAATTTAAATGGGTTTCATCTTAGGTTTGTATCAAAAACGACCTAAACGGTCTAAATAAAAAACAAAATAATTTTGAACTGCAATGTAAAAAACATATATACACACTCGTGCAGTTTTTTAGACAAAATACTCCGCATTATTCTGTAAATATTTCTCGCTTTTACGTCAACCCACAACAACAAAAAGTTTTCACTTGCCTTGTGTTGTATCCTACTCCAATTGTAAGGAGGTGTCAATAGTACTCAATTGTTACCGACAAGTAGATAAGTGCTAATTTTTTTAGAGTTGAGGACATACAGATAGTTATACACTGCAATTATGAATAAATTTCTGCAAGAAATTTCTCCCTTTTCCAATTAGATTTTTTTGTTTTCCCTATTATTTGCTACTGTTTGAAATTATTCCCCGGGAAAAATTTCTCGTGGAATTTAAATTAATTATAAAAATTCCCTCATAATATAGAATAAAACGGAATAAATTTGTCAAACTTATGAATTTTTCAAATGTTTTTTTCCTTCCAAAGGTAATATGTTTCTTTTGTTTTCAAAATAATTCTAAGATGTACATATATTGTAGCACCTTTGATGAAAATAACCTTAAGAAAGTAGTTTATTTATTTTGCTCTTGTTGTTAATTTATAAGAAATATGTCACGAATAGTCATTAAATTGTTAAAACTGTATGTATAAAATTGTATGGGACTTTTAAATATTATAAAAAATACCTTAAAATCAACGAAAATTTGAATTTATAAAGTTTTTATACAAAAATTGTTAAGAAATTCCGAAAATTAATCCCGGGATTGAATTTTACAAATCCCGGGATTCGGGATTTGCCAAATCCCGAAAATCCCGGGATTTCCGGGTTCGGGATTTCTCGTTTGGCACCCCTAGTATGTATGCAAGTAAAGCTATTTTACTAAATGAAAACAACTACAATAACCATATTATAAATATGTATGCACATTGTACAATAATATGTATGTATGTATGTATATATGTATCTGATCGAAAACATTTTCTCTATTTTTTTAAATATATGGGCAGCGTGACCGTTTGACCGACTAAAGTGTCAATTTGCCACTTTTTCGACTGCGTTTCCCCTTTTTTGACTGGCTTGCCACTTTTTGACCCCCTTTATTTAGGGTGAGTTATATGAAAATACATTAAAAATAAAAAGTTTAGTGCAGTTTTCTGTTTTTTTTTTAATTTTGCCCCTTTTTTTCGATAAATCCCCCATTTGGTGCCCCTTTTTGAAAAATGTCATCGGTCACCCTGTATATGGGGAGTTCAATAAACCACTAAAAAGCATTTTAACATACACGCAAATATCAATAAACAACCTTAAAATAATTGGTTTCTCCAACTTTAGGAATCCCTCATTTAAATTGAAATGTGTGGTGAGATTAAGTGCATATACACTTACGAACATACACTTGTTTGGATAAATAAATGCATTTCGCTCATTTAATTAGAGCATGTTGATTTAGTTGGTGATTTTTGTTGAAAGTGTTCGGTAGTTAACATATGTACGAGTGCGGGATCTTTAATTAATGCCTTAAAATGTGTGGTAAAAGTTTAAAAATTAAAAAGAAATTAGTGTCAAATTAAAGCTAAGAATAAGTGCATTTAAATTTTGAAAAAATTATAGTGATCGGTTGCGTACACTAGAAGTTACAGGCGTTTGAAAATTGCCATTGAATTGTAAGTAAGCAATGTGTAAAAAAATTTTATGTATACTAAACTAGTAAAGAAGAAATTCACCTCTTTTTGTTTTGTTGCTTTTTTTATGTAGGTGAGAATTCAATACAAAATAAAAAACGCAGCAAGACGAGGTGATGTTGTTTTTAATGATGATAGGAAAGATCATTATTAGATTCTTTGAGATTAGTGCGTTTGTTTGTATGTTTGAATTGTTTTTAATTAAGGCTAAGTGGTACACGCATATAAAGTACATACTCGTGCATTTGCATGTACATACATACATATGTATGCATGTATGAATGTATAATTATTTCTGCATACTGGTCTGTATACACGTTTGTAATCATTATTAGTACATGATATTAGCTTGTATTTATCAAGTTAAAATGTTTTTGCTTAATTTATCATATAACTATTATATTTAGCATTACATTTTTGTTTTGGAGATTAACCCCCTGCAAAGTAATAAAGCTATTAAATAAAATAAATAAATTAAAAAGATCAATTGTTTAAATAACTAGATGTAGATTACAACACTTCTACGCTGATAGCCTCACATGTAAATATCGATGGTTTAATAACGTAACCGCGTAACTTCAAAACTACTACTTTTCAGGAGAGACAAAGAATTATTTATAACAAGTATTTAATGCAAATTTACAAGTATTTAATTGAAAATTTAACAAAAATCATCCAAGTAATTAGATTATAGAAAAACATATATTAAAAATGTTTAAATACTTGTTATAAATCATTTTTTGTCTCTCCTGAAAAGTATTAGTTTTTAAGTTACGAGGTTGCGTTAGCAAACCATCGATATATGATTGATTGTTCGTCAACATTTTTAAATTAATTCAAACGCAAACCCTGAAATATCTCGATACATGAAATGGACTTATACCACTTTCAAAAATAAAAAATAAATTTGCATCTATGTACATGTGTATGAGGTAGATGCAAATTTATATGTCAATATGTCAAATTTAACTAAATTCAACTAAAACTCTATCAATCATTATTGCGACGTGCCAAAGTGTGAAGTGCATTCATGTGCAAATAAATGTTCATTGCACATTTATAACTTTTACCAATGACAAATGTAATGCTGTGTGTGTTCAACACGTGTGTATAGATTTAGGTAAACATGTTGATTGCTTGCACTTATGTATTTCAAATGATAATTTAATTTATTGCATATGATATGTGCATTGGTTTTGAAAACTATTAATTATGACTAAAATATTATTTGAATATATTTAACTCAAAATTTATACACATGTTAGTTATATAACTGAGATATTCTAATACGAGTTGGGACAATCAAATGTAATGACTCTTTATTAAAGTTAATATGGTAAAGTTTTAAGCATATTAATATTATTAATGTTACATAACTTAAATAATATAAATTTTTTTAAAATTAACCCATTTTGTCTTATAAAATTGTAGCCACGGCAGGTGTGGAGGAAAATTAATAAATAAATAAATTTTAATAAATTTTAATGAATTTTTAAATAATATTATAATGAATTAGCATTTTTTGCGGAAGCAAAATACTAAATTATTCATTCCATATTCAATCTTTTCAAGCAGTGTTCTCACATAAGTGCTACAACCCATATTTTTTTCTCTGAGTGTAGCAAGTAATATGTATATAAAATTAATTTTCATTAATATTACAAGGCGTTTGATTTAATTAGAGGTAAAAAAAATTCAGTAGAATCCATCATGATAACAAAATAACAAATATTCATTTACATATATTTTTTGACTTAAAAAGGGACGTTGTTAATATTTTTTTGCATATGTACTTTTATTAAATTGATTTCATTGGTTCAGTCAATTTTTCGAAATACATACATATGTACTATTTTATATTCCATAATGAAGCCGAGGCAAGCAACAATTTCCGCCAAACAAATTAATATCCGTTTTGTAATACATTTATAGAAGCAGCAGATTACATAAAATGTATAAAAACAAATATACTTGCTATATTTATGTATCCTTTTTATTTTACAAAATATTTAATTAAAATATTTTATATAGTATGATCAATTCACAAGATCGCATTAACGTCTTATGCGTTGTCTAATCATCTAATTATACAATATTGTATTTTTTTTTGTTAATAATTTTCAAAGTGTTCAAATTGTACAATTGAATTTTATATAGTTTTTAAATAGTTATATTGAGGTCAGGCTTGGGAATACATATATTTGTTAGATTAATTTGAAAAAACCGTTTAATTTTTTTTTAAATATAATGACTAACAGCTGCAAATATTTGCTTCTTAATGTTAAAAATATATAGTTAATTAATTTCAATTTAATTTTCAAACTACTTGAATCAAAATTGCATGTAGCGAAAACCTCATAACTATTTTGCATCAATTTAAAATTCTCCTACAAAAAAAAAAAGACATTTTAAATTTTTGACACTTAAAAATAACATAAAATAACAATACAACAAATTCGTCTGTTCACAAGCACATAAACAAATGTGACGCGCAAAATAGATTTAAATACGTGTATCTTTGATGTACCATCACATCATAAAACGCGCATATCTCTGGGAGGGAACACTTTTGGGGCATGGGATCGGTCTCATTCGATGCTCAGATGTTGTGAGCACTGATTAGGTCCTTTTCTCTATGCGCTGTCACAAATATATATATTTTTTAACGATAAACCATACGACTGAGCTTGTGAATTGAAGAAATGTTTTTTATGTCGTTTAATTTTTTTATTTAAAGATTAACCCCCTTATGCAAAAACGTTTGTTAAAGTTAAAGCATGTGTTAAAACCGGATTTGCCATACAAAATCCGTTTTTTTAAACCAACTTTAAGTTTAACAATCGTTTTTGCATAAGGGGGTAAGCCTCTTATGCAATAACGTTTGTTAAAGTTAAAGCATGTGTTAAAACCGGTTTTGCCATACAAAATTCGTTTGTTAAACCAACTTTAAGTTTAATAATCTTTTTTGCATAAGGGGGTAAATTCATTTGTAATTTAATTTAAATATTTACTGTAGACGATCTTTTGAAGATCTGAATAGGGATTAGTGGCCAAGATGTGACATGTCTTTATAACGCTTTTGACAAAAATTTAATGCAAAGTTGGCATTGTAAAAACTTAACGCTTGCATAACCTGGTAGTCACCGTAATGAACAGTTGACTACCACATAAGCGCGCAATGTGTAATAGTTAGTCTGAATACCATCCTGCAGATACATATGGCCAGTGCAGGATCTATGCCCCATGTACCTTTGCCCAAGTGGCTCTATGTGCTACAGATTCAATATTTATTACAAAATTTATTGCAATTATAACTACAATTAAAAAAAGCCTAATTTTACTTGAAATGTCGTTATGAATTTCAGTTTATAAAAGAACTTAGTTAATTTATAGCAAAATTATCTTATTACAAATTATGAGTCTTCCAGAAATTTTTATGAAATTTATTTTGTTTCCATTAGTGCAAAAATTGGAGCTCTTCCAGTTACTTATGTTTTCTTTCTTTTCCAAATGTATTTCCTCTGTTGTCGTGCCTAATGTAAATTCTTTTCATTTAGGTTTTCTCTTCTTTAACAAGGTATACTTTCACTGAGTTCAAAGTGGCTGATACCTACCAGCTTGCCTTTATAAGGTTTTCGATTTTCTTGTTTCATTTACATGCAATTACAAAGGTGCTTCGTATGCCTGCGACTGTTTTCAGTTTATATGCAAATATTCTTAACTCGGTTTTGCATTTTAAAAATTTGGAGCTGTTTTCAATGTACTTCTAGTTGTTTTTTCTTCTGGTTTTTTCCTACTTCTTTTCTGCTATTTATGATGTGGTATAAATGTTGCTACATTTTTTGCGAAAATTAAGCAATTGTTTTCGTGGTAGTATAGCTTTAGCCAAAGTATTTAAATATCAATACATGGCGGTAATAGAAAATTGCATTATCAAAAGTCCTTGGGCTATTTTTTACCACACTGAATGATGTTTGGTGACTTTATCTTTTTGCTATTGTGTTTAGATGTTTGTTAGATTTTTAGCTTTAAAGAAGCGCTGCCACAATATATAAGTTCATGTTAAGTTATTTATAAAATTAAAAGCAGTGATCTACTTGCAGATATTTAAAATAAGGAACATTTACAATATGAATATGAATAGCAATTTTTCGACATTACATACACCCACCTCATCCTGTCATCTGTTGTAGTTATGTGACAAGTAGTGCACAATTTAAACAAAAACTGCCAAATTCTATGAATACATCAATCAGTTCATTTTGAAAAGGTTATTGTCATAAAAAACCAATGTTTGAAAAAATTATTTGTGTCATAAACATATTGCATTAATTTTTTCTCCATGTTAAGGACTTTGAAACCGATTGCAATAAGTAATTCATGTAGGCTTAGATTGTCATTTTGTATATCAAGGAATATGCCTAGAGTGCTGGACAAAATGCCTTTTCATAATCAAAAAAGCTTTTAGGTTAGTATTATTACCCCTTATCCTGGTTGGCGTATTTTGACTTTCGACGTCTTTGTAAAATAAAGGGTCCGCCAGTTAACTTTTTTTTTTTTTAAATTCTATTAAAAAAACTACTAAAGCGTCGGCTGTGTGTCACGTAGCGCCGTCCTGTTGAAACCAAATGTTGCCAATATTCTCCTCTTCAATTTTTGTGAACAAATATTCGTTCAACATGGCCCGATAACGATCGCCATTGACTGTAACGGCCACTCCTTGCTCAATGGCCCAATCGATGTAACATCGATGTTTCTTAAGAAAATATACATACATATTTCCAAAAGTTCTATGGAAATTCCGCACGTTTTAATTTCACGTGGAATACATTACATACCCGAATATTTTTCTAGCATCAAACTTAAATAAATGTTATAATGCTTATAACTTAATACATTTTTTTTTTGTTATTTTAAGAATTTCATCAAAAACTAAAAAATTTTTGTTTCCCTTTACTTTTGTTTGTTTATATTAAAAAACATATGGTTTCGTTTTACTGGATTTTACTGGCAAAAATTTCTCCAGTAAAAACTTGCATTTACTCAGTAAATGAACTGTCACTTTTCTCTCTAAATTCGCCCTCTCATTTACTGGATTTTGTGTACTCGAACGCAATCCAGTAAAAAATAGTAAAAATTTGTAAACATTTTATTATTGTAAATTATGCAAAATGAACGTGCAAATGAAATACACCAAACTGGTAAAAATACTAATAATTAAAATAAATAAAATAATAAATTTAAAATTTTATTTATTGAATAAAATAAAAAAAAACAACATTTTAATTCATAGGTTAAAATAATAAAAAACAACATTTAAATTCATAGGTTAAAATAATAATACGTTTCACAAACGTACATATTTAAAAATGAGAGATCGTTTATAAAAAATAGAGATCGAAGATTTTTTTTACAAATTTTCAAAAATTGACTGGTTTTTGTTAATAAAATTAAGTGTATCGACCACTAGCGGCTTGAGGCGCGTTCGCCGATCGGAAATAATTTGGCCAGCCTTGCTGAACATTCGTTCCGACTCGCAGGAAGTTGCCGGTACGCATAAATATTTTTTTGCTACCTCTTTGATAGCCACCATACTTTCTGCATTCGTCTAAAAAAAGTTCATTAATTTCAGAATATTAAGTATAATTACATTTATTAAATTTACCTTCCAAAACGAAAGAGGGTCGCATTCTTCTGGTTCATTTATATTTTCCAGATGCTGTCTCAAAATTACAATATCATCCGCTCGCGATGATTTTATTTTTGACTTAATTTTGTTTTGCAAAAAAGAAAAATGTGGTTTTTCAGAAGATTCGGGTGGTATTGGTTGCTCCCGTGGAGTTCTTGACAAAACGGTATATATCTCCTGCTCCAAAGCCTTAACTGCCTGATCTGAATTTGAAACCGAATTAAAACCATCCTTTTTAAATCGAGGATCTATTAGGGTTGATATGCGGGGAACAGTCCGCGTTTCATAGTGTGCAAATCTATCACTTAAACGGCTACTTAACATTTCGAAGGCACAGACAACTTCTGCAGTTTTAAGATTATATCTTAAGTTTTGCAATTTTTGATGCAGCTCGCATCTTAGAGCAATGACAAGACAAATTGTTGCATTTTTGCTGCCAGATATAGCCAGAGTTGCATCTTGGAATGGAGTCAGAAGTTCCGCAAGCTCCTTCAAAGCATCGATTTCCTCCGCGGAAAGTGGAACCGGAGCCTTAGATGTACATAATAAAACAGATGATAGTGCTTCCTTCGTTTCTAAAAGTCTTTTTATCATTTGGAAGGCACTGTTCCATCGAGTTGGCACTTCCTGAATCAGGCCAAGTGGGGTTTCAATAGTTTGGGCCTGCTTAAATTTGGCCATTGTAATTTTGCTGCGTTTCACAAAGGAAACAATGGACTTACATTTAGCCAAAATGGGCACAAGTACTTCAAGTTTAAGGACATCTTGAACTAGCAAGTTTATGGTGTGTGCGAAACATGGAAAATGCTTAATCTCCAGAAGCTCGCATGCTTTCTTCATAGTGCAGTCGTTGTCGGTCACTATAGAAACAACTTTTTGCATCAGACCCCACTCCGTCAAAACCTCGCGAATTGTGGCTGCAATATTCGCAGCAATGTGGTTGGTGGGCGTTAAAAGGGTAGTTGTTGACAAAACGGCTGAGTTTAGCTTGAATTCAGAATTAATAAAATGGCAAGTTATAGTCAAATAGCCCTCATTTGCTTTTGAAGTCCAACCGTCTGTTGTGAGTGCGACATACTCCACACATTCCAATGCAGACCGAAGTTGGTCTTTTAAAGTCTCGTAAACCTTGTGAAGCGATACATCTCGTAGGTAAGTTTTACTAGGTAATTTATACCGGGGATCCATTTTCTGCATCAAAGCACGAAATCCATTGTCATTGACAATACTAAATGGTTGCACGTCTAGTGCAATCATGCGCATTACATATTCATCTATTTCTACCTTACGCTTTGAATCAGCTGGATACTGCTGACTCTCTGACTAAAAATGCATCCAATTTCGTTGGTGCAGGATTTTTTTTTTATTTAGATAATTAGGATGCATGCGTTTCAGATGATCCATAAGGTTCGTCGTGTTGCCAGCCGTTTTTAACACTTTTCCGCAATGAGTGCATGTAGCCTTTGTCCTTTCCTTCGTTCGTTGAAAATGCTGCCAAACATACGAACCTTCCCGACTGCGTTTTGAGGACTCAGCCTGACTGACTTCCTCTGACGTTCCTGTAAAGAAGAAAAAATAACATTATAGCCATATAATGTCGGACGTAAATGTGCGCTGGAATTTGACGGCCTAAAAAGTAAATTCCCACGCACCACTCTGCAGCACACACGTTTGCTTTAACTTTTACTCACTTTTAAGATGTTTCTCCATTTTTGATAGATAACCCCACGGTTGCCACCAATACCTTATATTATAAACCACGAAACAAATTTCCTATATGTTAAGTAAAAGTAATAAACTAGAAATAAATAAAATTTCAGTTAATCCTCACCTTTTGCGTGTTTTCTTTCAACTTGTCGATTTTTTAAAGATGACAAAGAAAACATCGATAGTCGTCATTAAACATCGATGTTTAACAAAAATGCAAAAACATCGATACATCGATAGTACCATCGATGTTTTCTCCACCTCTAAGTGACTCGTTTTGGGTGCGTCGGCTTTTCAATGTATGCGTGCGGGTTTTTTGTGCCCCAAATGCGACAATTTTGCTTGTTTACATACCCGCCAAGATCAAAATGAGCTTCATCTGAAAAGATGATTTTTTTTTTGACAAAATCGGCATCTTTTGTAAGTCGATCGAAGGTCCACTTAACGAAGCGAAAACTAGAGACCTGCGTAAACAGTCTCTAAATGTAAATACGTCATGATTTTTAAATGTATTCACGTCGCATGTATTATACTAAACCAATAATAAATGCTGCCGTACTACAAGCGAAGCACGATGGATGTATTGGTGTACGTTCATATCAGTGCTAACAAGCGATGTCTCCAAGACAGTTTGTTTGTAACAAACACTCAAAAAAAGTACTGTTGATTAGTGTATGCTTGTTATTTTTCATATTGTACGTTTGAGTGTGTATGTGATATGTAGATGGTAAGCTATTATTTGATTAACCGCATACTACTAATGTTAATGCATGTGTGTGCCTTTGCATGTACGCAGAAAAGTAAAAGATCATACACACATACATGCATGACGTTTGTACACGCGCTCATGCGTAGAAAGAAGCAAGTATCACAAGTTCTGCCGTCACGAAGTGTTTTCTTCTTTATTCTTATACCTACAATACTGAAACAAATTTCTTGTTGTTAAAGTTTGTTGTATGAGATTTCGCTGTAGTAAAGCATTTGAAAAATCCTACATGTCTTGAAAGTTCTTATAATATATCTTGTGCAGGACACTAGCGGAAACACATTGGATGGTCAGTTGGCTCATTCAGCGGAAGGATAAAACTAATTATCTGTCAAATCAGACATGAGCTAAGTGTTACCATTCACGAAATAAGCACTAGTTGAAAAAAAAACGTTAGATGGCGGACCCTTTATTACAGAACATCGAAACATTTTTTTTTAAATCTAGGATCAAAACGTCGTAGTCAAAGTCAAAATACCCCAATCACGATAAGGTCCACGAATCGTATTGTTACGAAAAAATATTCGAACAAACTTTTTAAATGCAAATGCTTTCTTAAGGACAAATCTAACAAAAATAGTTATCAAGAAATATTTAGCTAAAGATCTTATCTCTGTTATCTTACGCACAGACTTTCAAGAACTATTTGAGAATTCACAAAAAATAATATTCTTGAAAATCAATCAAATTGAATTAAGATAATTAAGAAAGTAGAAATATATATCGTCCTAAAAAATGTTCCTATCCAAAAATTTATTTCCTACAATTTTTGTTGTTTTTGGTACTCATAAGATCTGATTTACGAACTTCGTTTTACATGTTTTAAAATTTAATCCAAATTTAAGTATAATTTATAAAAGCGAACTCAAAACAAAATAATTAAATTTCTTTGGCTAAACTCATGACGCAATTTATTTTGGTTTTAGAAAAAACTATAACAGTATATTTAGTCGATTAATCGAGATTAACCGATAATCGCGATAAATCGCATATTTTTTTAATAGTAATCGCGATTATGAAAATCTGCGATTACTTGCAAACCCTAATACTTCGGTCTCTTATTCATTTGCATATGCATCTTCGAGTCGACAGTAAAGCATTTTTAAAGGTTAAAAACGTAACAGTTTTATTGATTTATTTATTAAATTTCCTTTGTTGGTTGTTTATATTTTTACATGATTAGGGCATAAAATATACTACAATTTAGGTTTACATGATTTTCTCATTCGAGCTAAGCAAAAATAATTTTTAACATAAATTTTGGCCACAAGAGAAGATAAATACATTCGTTTCTATCTCCGGTACATACATCAACATATTCACTGACAACAAAGCGGTCATTAGATTCCTGCATAATATGTTCTTCACATCAGATACTGACTAAGAAGGCGACTTGTCTCTGCAAGCGATAGTGACATGAGAACATTGATGAAAATAACGGGCTGGCTGGAGCCACCTGACCTTAAAGTTGCTGTTGAAACGATCTGATATATTAGAAATCCCCTCAACGAAGAGAGGAACATAATCTCACACCATCTTCAACAAATTGTAAATAAACTATGAAAGAAAAAGCGCACGTGTAATGAAACCACAAAATTCTAACCTGAAAAAGATTAAAAATTTCTTAGATTACAACTACGAAAACTCATAACAGTAAATATTGGTTACTGGACATTCGGATCACATCATCAAGGGCTTATGCAAAATTTTAACGACTTTTGCAGAAATTTTCCGGATGAAAAAGAGAATGAGGACAGGTTATATACTTTCTCCTCTCTTAAAGTCTCAGGTTAAGAGAATTTAAACATTGAATCAGTGTGAGCAGACTTTAAAATAAAGTTAAGCTAAATCACGTTTCAAAAAGAGCTAAAATAAGCTAAAAATTAAAATTCTAAGCCATAAAATAAAGCTAAACTTTTTTCGACTTCTTCCACGTTGCAATAATTTCTTATTGCTAAAATAACGTTAAATATATACATACAAAAACATATTTTCTATTATTTGAAATAAAAATATTGAATAATTTGTAATTAAATTATTTATTCATTATTATATTTGAGTTTTACAGAAAAATAACACAAAAACTTTCCAAAAACTTAAAAACATTTATACTAAAATGCGAAACCTTTTTTTAAATTAATTACTCTTATTAACAGAAAACCTATTTCCTAATTTTTGTTTTAAGTAAATTCATGCCGCTAAATACAAGTTCAACTCAACTCAAAGAAAATCTTTAAAAGTCTTATAGGCAATATTAATATAACTTTTGCCATTGTAACTCCAAAATTGCAATCAATGTCACCTATTTTTAAATTTGTAATTTCTCTTATAAATGCACAATTTACATTTGGTATTTTTAAATTATTTTCCAATGAAAAAATTTTATATTTTTGAATGTTAACAAATTATAATTTTTAACCTTCCTTCATCCAAAAAAGGGTGTTATAAGTTTGTAGTGTGTGTCTGTACATTTGTTCATCTGTACGAGTCCACGTACAGACCAAAGTGCTGCATTGATTTTGAGTTAGTTTATTTTTTGTTCGCAAGGTGACTTGACCGAGAATGTTCTTAGCTTTGTTTGAAAAAAATCTGTCCAGATGTTCAGAAGGTATCACATCTTTTCTAGATATATTTAGTTGAATCTGTGTGTCCTTGACGGCGTATCTCCCAAACGGCTAGACCGATTTTAATGTTGTTTTTGTCCTTTGAAAAGTGACTTGATCTCGCCTATAATTGAAGAAAATCAATTCAGTCATTTAGTCAGTACGCTTAAAATTTTTAATTTTTGTCATTATAACTATTTATGTCTTTAACATATTTTTTGAGAACATGCAATTTAGATTAAAAAACAGCTAAAAAAGCTAAATGAGTTTTTAAAAGAAGCTAAAAAAATAAGCTAAGAGCTAATTGGAAATTTTGCAGCTAAATCCCAAAAAAATAAGCTAAATTTAGCTCAAAATAAGCTAGTATGGTCACGCTGCATTGAATGTTTGTTTATAAGAATTCTCACAGATAAAACTTGTCTCAATCATATTGAAGCACACAAGATTAATTATTTTGTTAAACAAATTGGGCCGTTGTAAACTAAAGACATCCCAGATTTATAGAACAAATTGGTAATTTAAACACCTGATATCACAAAGAAGGCTACTTGTGTACTCACGTGAACTATGTTACGTTAGTAATGTTTGCATAGCCTAACCTACATGAATTGTCTGATCTTTCCGAATTTTTATTTTTACAAAAACGGTCACTGTAAGCAAGAACTTCTTTCTAAGTGAATCCAGCTAATTTGTTACACTGTTTTTAACGTATAGCGACATTATATTTGTGAAATTAAATTAGAATTTTTGATAATATGAATTATTTTAAAATTATGATTTATACGTTTTTTTTTGTTAAATTCTTGCACATTCATTGCGATCAAGCAGTAAGCTTAACAAACGTAAAATTTCTTTTGATATAAAGGGTGTTTTTTATTGAGGTATAGGACTTTAAGTTGGCATCACTTTTTTAACTGGCGGCCATTTTGTCAGCTGTCAAGTGATTAATATTTAGTTTGGTTTGCCATTTTATCATGAACAGGTTGACAAAAGAACAACGCTTGCAAGTCGTGCAAATTTATTTCGAAAATAATGGTTCAGTTCGCGAAGTTTACCGCAAGCTCCGTCCATTTTATGGTCGACATAATCGTCCATCAGAGCAATTAATTCGGTTAACAATGGATCGTTTTCGCACTACGTTTACTCTATGTGATAATACGCATCCGCAGAGACGTCGAACAGTGCGCACCGAAGAAACAATTACCGCTGTAGAGCAAAGTGTTGAAGAGGACCCGAATGAATCGATTCGCCACCGTGCACAGCAATTGGAGCCGACTAACCGACTATTTTGTTCCCGAATTGGATGGCATGAATGTGGATGAGTTGTGGTTCCAACAAGACGGCGCTACATGCCACACAGCGCACGTCACAATCGATTTATTGAAGGAAACATTCGATGAGCGCATAATTTCGCAGAATGGACCTGTCAATTGGCCACAAAGATCGTGTGATTTGACACCATTGGGTTATTTTCTTTGGGGATATGTGAAGTCGCTCGTCTACGCCAACAAACCAGAAACGTTAGGGGACTTGGAAGCCAACATTCGTGGCGTTATTGCCAACATACGGCCCCATATGCTCGAAAAAGTGGTTGAAAATTGGACCTGTAGAATTGGCTTTATTCGAGCCAGCCGCGGCGGCCGCATGCCCGAAATCATATTTAAACATTAATGGCATAAAATTATCCTTCCAATAAAGCCAAATTGATGGACATTAAAACGATTTTCTTGTGTTTTATTTCAATTCAAAGTTCTATACCTCTTAAAAAAACACCCGATACCTTTGGTAAATCAAAACAATAGCACAAAGCTCAATAAAAGCAAACGGAGAACCGGGCCTTCTAGAGGGCCTCGCTACTCCTTCTTTTGAATATAAAAGGCCTGCTCCCTGCATTACTAACTTTTACTTTACCTTCCTTTGCTAGGAATTCTGAAAAGTTGTCAAATTAATGGCTCTTTTCAGAGAATGGTTTTCAAGATGCCGTAAAATAAGGACCTGCTTTCCATTTTGTGGTTCTGTATTTAGTATTTTTTATAAAATACTATTTTATTAATATCTGAAATCCCTGGATTTGGCTTTGGCTTTTTTTTTTCAGAAGAGCGAAGTTTTTTAAGACGCATTGTTAAGTAGTTAAACAAAAATACTAATCGAATCAAAAATTGGCTGAGTAGTCCTTCAATAAAGCCTGAAGTAAGAAGGTCTTCTGAATTTTCCCGCTGGGTATGTGTGCTAATATAAAGAAATAACCACAGCTATATACACGAAAGTTGCAACAATGACAACAATCATTACAACGTTAGTTTTTACTATTTCATTTTCTTAAATTTATCTAAACTAAACACAATAAAAAAAGGAAGATTTTAAGAGGAAGAAGTTGTTAAAAAAGGAAGAAATTAAAAAAACAAACTTGCGCAAATAGACAATTGTGGGAAAGAATCAAAAGTTGCTTAAACTATTGTATAAATGTTGCAAAAGTGTTGAGAAAATAAATACAAAAAAATCAATGTAGTCGGTTCAGAGGAAATTTAAAAGGAGAACAGGATAAGCTTTATTTACCTGACATAGGAAAATTTTGCATTGTAGCTCTATGTTTACATTAAAAAGGGGAATATTAATCTTGAACCCAAGCCTTAATAATTAAATGTTGCGACGATAATAAAATTTATAGCCTCTATACTCCTCTTCTTTAATGCCAACAGTTTTACTGTGTTCTACATAGAAAATGTTTTTGTCCAATTAAGACATTTAATTGAAAAAAATACAACTTCTCAATTACAAATTTATTTGATTTCATTGAACATTTACTCAAAAACTTAATTGATTGAAATTTATTTGCTGGTGGTTCAGCACAGACTTTCAAGAACTGTTTGAGAATTCTCAAAAAATAATGTTGTTGAAAATTACAACAGAAAAATATGCGTAAGCAAATAGTTTATATTTTATTTTTTTCTTGGATGTTAAAATTTTAGTTAATAATTTCATGGAATCCATAAATTTTATTTTTGAAAATTTAATGAATTAAAAATTTTTAATTGAGACTATTCAATTTTACGTTGCTCCTTGGTTTTTTTTCAATTAAAAGTTTCAATGCAGCACTTAATTCATACTGCATTCAAGCATACATAAACTTATAAAATAAGGATAATAAATTGTTTTCGAGATAAAATACCAAATACAGTTAAATAGGAGTTGAGAAGTGTGTGAAAGTACGGCTTTAATGAATTGCTTAACGGTTATCTGTTATATTCACACAGATTTGTCAATACATTCCAGGACTTTAAAAAGCAAAGAATCGTTATGCAAGGCTTAAGGTGATGTGCGCTCAAAGAAATAGGGGCTATTCATATATTGATTCAAGCTATTTTTGGAGTTTTTATACCATCCAATACCCTCTCTGCAACTATTTTTACTAAATTTTCAGTATATATGTATTTTCTAAACCGTAACAAATCCTTAATATTCCCCCACTCCTGGAGCGTTACGCAATATGTGAAAAGCCCCACACAACTGCACTCAACTCTAATGAGGTTCCTCTGTAATAGCTTTGGTTAATATTGGCAAAAAAGAGAACAGATCTTGAAAAAAAAAGTTTTGTGTATGAAATATATTCACTTTGAACTTCTAAAAGAATGCATTCTTTTTGAATATGTACCTAGAAAGTGCATTTTAGAATATCACTCACCAGGTACTGAATGTTACAACTCTGTAAATACTGTTAAATATTTGCACATGTAATATAAATATATGTATGTATGCTCACTTATGCTTTCGTCAAGTCTACGTGAACACGTATTTTTCCATTTAAGTCCTGTATTTAAAATCAGCTGGCTGTACAATTGTGCTTAAGCACCTCAACTACTATTGGGCTAAGCACATACACTCACAAAAATGAAATGCCGTGCTACAACTCTTTCTAATATTCACTCACACACATTAATACACACCTTTAACTTTAAATACTAGAGAGAGAAAAAAAAACGAAACAGGAAATGTAATATGACTCGAGCTGCTTACAACTTGCAAAGTAGAAAAAGAATGTAAAAGAAATATTCGCAATGAAGAGTCCTTAAACTAGTTGCTATTATAAAAAGATTGCAACTATTCCCTTTAAATTTGATGCTGCAAATGCTACCACTAGTGAGAGAAGTAATATTCTATTTTGATTCCATTTTTATTTTACAATTTTTTTTTGTTGTGTCTTATATCTTTATTTTTCGTTGTTCTTCTATGCTCATTCATACACACATTGTAGATATGTGTATATGTATATATGTAAACTTTTCCTATGTATTTACTTGGTTGCTCATTTTGGTTTGTGACATTATTTATTCTTTAAATTTTTATTATTTTAATATCTGTGTTTTATAATAAAATTTTATTAGGGTCGTTTGAAAACTAAATGAACTTTTGATTTTCCATAACAGCAAAAAATTACTAATTTTCAAAATAAAATAGGGCTGCTCAAACGGAACTATGTAAATTCATAAAATTTCCCTGTAAATAATATTGGAGTACGTGGTCCAATCTAGATGAAACAGGCTAGTTACATCATTGTCTCAGGTAATGCAGTCATGGATCATGTCGTTTTCATACAACCATTCAATGCTGCACGATAAGTGTTCGTGTTTAAACGAATATGATCGTTCTTTTAGGCACCCACAAACTGTATGCGAGAAGTCTATAACTATTTCATATGGGGTAGTTTTTGGGGTTAGTCCGGTGTAATGCAAAGTCCAACCCTAGGACATCGCAATGTTAAATCAACCACCTTTTTTTTCATATATTTGGAGTATTTTTGGAGTACTCCAACTCCTCTTTGGACTAGTCCTTACATGAATGTATGGACTAGTCGCATTATATGCAGGGTTGACTCACATATGTATGTATATTGAGCCCTGTAGCTGAATTCAGTAGCCCTATAAAATTTTAATTTCAATTAACAAATTATATATTTTACTAGTTAAAACCCTGTGTGCTTTGCTACAATTTCCAGGATAGTTTTTTAAGTAAACTTTTTGTCTATTTGAGAGGAGCTATATGCATTTGCACAATTCCGATTATATCCTGTCATTGGCGTTACCGCTTACGAACACAATTCAAAATTTTGACATTGGCATTCCAGATATCTTGAAATAAATGGTGCTTTAGGCATTAACAAATTAATAGCCTATTGTTCCTTCTAGACTATAAGTAAATGACTGTAAGCTAATCAGCAAGATCAGTACGCTGGTATTGATTTTGAAGGAAAAAAATTGCACTGTGTTAGAAAAACTCCGCATACTTGTTCAATTCTGACATTCTTTCCAGAGATAATTCATACTATCAACATAACATTTTCCTTATATTCGTTTTCCATATGTCTCAAAGCAAATATTTCCCCTTTGTGGGAAGTGCCACGCCCATTTTTTTTGGTAAGACAACGCATATTATAAAAATTCATACTTATACAAAATTACACGTTTATTGCTGTATTAGATGCAAAGATGTAATAAAAAAACTCTATATGGAAGGTGCCACGCCCACTTATTTTATTACGAATTTTTTTTTCAGCAACGTATAACGTCAATGGAGTAACTGCTGCAAAATATCAGGTGTTTCACCGTATTAGTTCCCAAAACTTTTCAAAATAAGTATTTGCTATATGTGGGAAGTGCCACGCCCCCTTGTTCACTCCTTAATACTATTTCTTTAAATAGCTGAGGGTATTAAAAAAAATTTACAAATTGGTTTAGCCCTTCGCCGATTTTAGATAAATTAAAAAATATGGGCGTAAAAGTGGGCGTCAGTTCCAAACATTAAAAAAAATTAATAAGATTGGTTCAGCCGTTCTTACTCATTTGATTTTTTTATATAGACTACATGTTGCGTACGATTAAATGAAAAAAAGGGCTCGATATTGTTGTGAGAAAATACTAAAAATAGTAAAAAAAATATAAGGAATCATTCGCATACAGTTTTACTGATCGATGTGAACTCTTCTTTTGGTAAAAAAGTCACGGTTGCCAAGTACATCTGTCGTAGGGCCTTTGGTGCGAGACTTATGCATCCAAAGCTGGTTCGATTTTATTTCTTCCAAAAAAACAATACTCACTATTTTTCCAGGTTTGGGAACAAGTAGTCACTCGGTGCTAAATATCCGAGGAGTAGAGTAGTTCAATTCATGGCTTTTTGTAATGGAAACTTCATACCTATGTACCATTGCACTGTATTGGTGAAAATAATTTTTTTTCTTGTCGAAATGGGGTTGTTATTTTCAATATCTAATTAAATCGACATAAAAGGTACAGGGATTATAACGCTATCAACTCAAAAAGGGGTCGCCTGACTTTATAGGCTGACAAATCCAATTTAGCCTACCTTAGCGTCCGAATTGCGGTTGAAAAATGCAAAGCACTCTTGCGAAGTTATCACACAATTGTATTTGCGGTAGATTTTGAGGAAACGCGGCATAAATCTTGCGGATATCCTTCCCATGCCCAAATGATCCTTTAAAATTGAAACCACTGAGGCATGTGCAAGGTCTATGCATTTACAAACTTATCTTACTTTCAGTCTTCTATGTCGAGACTTCAAGTAGGTATTCAGAACGTGCGGCGTGTTCTGTGCCTGTACAGTCACGACGAAAATCAGTAAAGCAATTTTTTTCCATTGAATTTTATAGTCAAGAGTCCTCATATTAAACAAGCTTATTCTTGTTTTAAGTGATGGGGGTTTCCCACAAAACATAATAACTAATGAGCACACAAATTTTTTATTTTTTTTTGAAAGAGAAGTAACACTCAGGCAATTAATGCCAGAAAGGCATAGTGATAGAAGACAGATATTGAAGGAAGAGATAGAAGAAGGCTTCATTCTCCTATAACTCTGCTTTTTGCACTCTGGTGTTTAAATGAGGAGTATTAAATTTTTAAGCTGTGTTTAGTTGCTATTTTATTGGTTATGAAACTCAATTTTAACTTACACCAAGTTGTAATAATGGTTCGTATTATTTTTAATTTACAGTATTTATTTCTTTCAAATTATGCCAAAAATCTGTTGGAAATTAAAATAAATTTTGTTTCAGACTTTTATTCCTTGATTTATTGATTTTTATAAGCTAAATCTTGATAAATTTTTTTTATTACACTCGCTGGTAAAAATATGCTCAATAAACAATCGAGAATATCTACAAGCATACTTCTTGGTTTCTTACTACACAAGAACTATGTAAATCAATTTCTTTCGCATTTAACTCACAGTTTAATTGAATTAAAAATTCGTTGTGCTAAAGTTTAAAGGAAATAATCTTATTGTAAATAAACTTAATATATAATATATATATAATATAAAATATTAGCAATTTTCCGCTCTTGGCTATCAAGTCTGCATAATAAGCGCGTCTTTTGTTTTATTCAAGGAAATGGTAAACTGTCACTAATAAGCTAAATAAAATGTCTATACCCTTAGGTTACGCAAATATTTATGAGTTTTGTTTGCATAGAATTTTGTGTGCATGATACATACATATTAAAATATTATGTATTGGCTTCTATAACCAATGTTTTTGTAGAGTATGTTAAAAAAGTTCATATTAGCAGAAATATGAGAGAAATGTTTTTCTAAATTTGTTGTATTTTATAAGGAGTTCTCTTGTATATTTAACGAAATATGATGATGGACATTAACTTGCCTCCTTATCTTAAAAAAAACAAGATTAATTATTTTCTGCGATTTCCAATCCATTATCTTTAACAACACCACGGAGTTAAAAGGATGAAATTCTGCGAACTATTTCGGAGAATTTAGACTGCATATTATGTAAAGATTATTATTATATCTTAGATTATATAAATAGCATTACAACTTTGACAAAATTATATATATTATAGTTGTTTAACCTTTAACATCGTCACGCACATGTTAAGTCTGTCACGCAAAATTACACGGTACGTTTGTAATATGTACTCATTCGTTTCGAACAAGCTAATAAATAAAATGCAATCCAAATTGATTTTTTATCTTTATTTGTATTTTTATAGGAAAAGAAAAAAATTCAGTTCAATGCAAATAACCCATTTTTTTAATTTTAATTTTTAGCCTTGCGGTTGACTTTTCTGTAGATTTCATGATATATGAAAGTTTTTAAGGCTTTATAAAGTGGTTTTAAAACTAATTTTCATAAAAATTTTCTTATTATGCCTTTAATAAATTTTAAGGCTGTTTTAGTTTTTTTTTTGACGAATTTGTAATTTAATAAACCAAAATATCAAAATGAGATTTCGGTCAATAATTTTAAAGAAAAAAAAAAGGCGAAGTTCACTACATATCCTTAAGGAACAAAGTTTACATTCATTCCATAAAATAATCCTTGACACTTATTTTTAAAACCAGTTTCACTAATTTTTATTTTATAATTGCATCAATTTCTTATCTGATTAAAAAAAATAATATTTACACAAATATGAATTTTGTTTTTTAAAATTAGTAAATTCTGCCTTTGTTTAAAATATTTTAAACAATAGCAATAAAATATTCTTTAAACAAAATTTGGCAAGAAATAAGTAATATAAGTAATCTAAGTTTTTACAACGCAATGGGTTTTTTTGATTGTGAGTGTATGAATACGAACTTTGCATACTGTATTTAGATATCATGCTTTCTCATTTTAATTTCAGATAAAACATAAACAAATTCAATTAAAAGACCAGATGAAAAGCTTAAGTCTACTTAGTGTAACTATACATATACGAGTATGTATAAAACTTATATACATATAGGAAAACTTGAGGATAAAATTCGAGTTATAAAAGGTCTTATTCATGAAAAATATTTTTGTTTTATAAATTAAATTTTGTATTAAAAACTGTTTTTAAGTCTCATAAATCGAAAGTTTTTTTTATGAATAATAGGTGTGTTCATTTACTTCCCTGCAGAAACTTGCAACGAGAGAGTAAGGCAGAAATGTACAAAATTACTCTACCTGAAGCCGAAAATTAAATGATCGCTTTAATTCGAAAAAAATTAGAAGAAACTTTTATTCACATTAGAAACCATGATACAATTGTAATTTTTCTGATGTATTTTGGATATTTTTGTTTGCTAATATTTTGTACTCGTATTACAAAATTTTAAAAATCGACATTTAATATGAAATACTTTGAACATTTTCATGCATTTTTCATTATTTTTTAATTCTATTCCATTAACGAACACAAAAATGCCACTTTCCATCTCTGATCAAATATGATAAACAAACAAAATTTTTTCATCATAAAATTTTATTTACATATGTGGCTTAATCAAAGAAAACCAATAAACAATAATAAAAATAAGCAAATTAAGTAACATGTGTATAATTAGTAAAAAGAACAAAACGGCAATGGTAAGACTGTTGTAAATATAGTGATGGTAAAATTGAGCTTACAATACAAAAAAGCTTTCAGCAAATTGAAATACGATGAATCAAAACAATTCACATATTCCATTTGCAATAAAATACTAAGTACATAAAGCAGAAATCTACATCAACTGACACCACACACAGTGGACCAAACACAAAAGAACGCTGATGATGAAGGTTTAGTGGCCTTCGAAAACGGCTGGCTGTTCCGTTCAACTATGTGTTGTTAGTCAGAATATTTACAACAGACTTTGGTGTTATTTGTTCATTAATAATTATCACATGTAATTTGGCTTAAAAAGCGATACGAACTTTAGCCCGTTCAAATCACAAATATAGAAACAAATGGAGTTCGAATAATAATTAAAATTAACTAAGAAAAACAATAAGTTATGAATATTTTCAGATATTTTTCAAATCATTTATTTGAAAACAAAACACGAAACAGCTGTTTGGATAAATCTTTGCAAGTAAACATTTTCTTAAGGCGGTGTCAGATACAACTTCAACGCTTTGCGTGACGTTTCTTACTTTAGAAAAAAAGCGTGAAGCAAAGTGTGCATGACACAATAAAAACTTTGACAACATTCACCCTTCGTTTCACTATTCTGTTTTATGTATAAAACAATTCGATTACTCTGATGCCACGAACTCGTTTTTTATGTAAATTTAACGACATTTTAATAAAAATTTCATATTTATATGCGAGTTTGGTCAGACAAATTAAATAAAGTATACCAACTGATTGTCAAAGCACGCAAAAAGTTGAGAGTTGCCTAACTTTTCGCTTCGCTTTGCGTTAAAAGTTCTTTATGTGACATGTTTCATATAGGCACTTACATTTCATCTTAAATGTCAAAGCGAATCTTCAACGAAGCGAAGCAAAAGTTTTATCTGACATGGGCATTAATAACAATTTGTACTCATTTTTTAGTCTCTCAATTTTTCTCTCTCTTTTGACGCTCTCTCCTTGCAATCATTTTTGAAATAATGAACACTTTCCAGTAACAATTGTTACAAATTCATAACAATTTTTTGTAAATGAACAAACCTAATGTCTTTAACATAATTTATGGTTTTAACTTTCTTAAAAAATCGGAAATAATGTAATTGTTTTTAATATTTTGCGCTGGCGTATATTGGCATATATTATCATTTTTCTGGCAAAGAAAAATATGTATAATTTTTTTGCAATGCAAGTAGTTCTGCCTTCAAAATAATCCATTTATATCACCTTATTTATGTGCCAACACATTTTTATAACTCCGGCAATTATTGGAGATGATGGTTGTTAAGGATTCACTACTAACGGATATAACACTTTTAATTGCTTCTGTTATGTTTGCGTATCAAGTCATTTATTTTTATTGCATTCTGTTTCACTATTTAACTTTTACTTTACATTCGACATAGGAATTCAATAACATACTCATTTCCGTTTTTCTCCAACGAAAAACTTAGCAACCCCCCCCCCCCCCCCCCGCCGTCCAACACACATACACACAAATTTCAATTACGTTTTTTTATTAAAAAAGAAAATGATAAATTTTACGAGTATGAAAACACGCCAGTTAAAATGTTTTTCGATCACAAATTGAATATAAATTATTGAAATTGCTTGCACAGGCGATAACAAAATTGTCACACAGCCTGAAGCTGTTAAAAAAAAGCGGAAAAATATACTAAATGTTACTGCGTAAATTTAATTATTGAAAAAGTATTTGCTGCATTAATTAATGAAATGTTGTATGTAAAAAATAGATAAATATTTTATAATATCCTGAAAAATATTAAAAGAGCAAAACATATGAGAAAGGTTTGAGTAAGTTAAGAATAAAAAATCTTTTGAAAATGATGCCTTTGGCGAAGAAGCCATTAGTGTAGGATATCAAAGAAAAGTATCATAAAAAGATAAATATATTAGCAGATTTTTTATATAAAGTTATATACTTTAAGTATTTTTTTATTTATTTATTTTTTTATTTAATTTTTTATTTATTTTTTATTTTTATTTATTTGTGGCTTAGCCTATAACACTTCGTAACGGAAAGGAAATCATTAGGTTGAACCTCTTTGATTAATACAACGACAAATTTCATTAATAAAATGAAGCATTATATATATTTATTTAAATTTCGTTAATGGAATGAAACCTTTCTAGTGCTCAATATTTTACATTCCCTGGTATCATTAATTTTATGAAATAATTTTCATCCGGATAACGAAAAACTTAAATAGTAGTACATGTTGTAATGAAGAATTCATACAAAAAATATTTTTAATTGATTAGTTGACATAAAAGAAGATCTAAGTATCAAACCACAATTTTAATTAATCTATAGTTATGGAAAAAAAGTAATTAAATATTTTCGTTACTACAATGAAGAACACTTCCTGCTGCTGGCTAGTAGACAGGAGACCCCTGCACAAGACCACTTCTAAGAACTTTTAAGACATCAGAGATTTTTGAAATGCTTTACTACAGCGAAATCTTCTAAAAGAAAAGTTAAGAAGAAAATGCTTCGTGACGAAAGAATATGTGACACTTGCTTCTTCCTACGCATCGCTCGTATACAAGCGTCATGCATGTACGTATCATACACACATCGTGTGTGCGCACATGCAAACACACCCACACATGCATTGACATTAATTGTATGCGCTTGCTTTAAAAAACTACCCTTAAATACATAATACCATCTATATCGTAAACACACACTCAAACGTACAATATGTAAAATAATAATCATATACGTATCAACACTACTTCTTTTGATTGTTTGTTGCGAACAAGAAGTCTTCGCGACATCGCTTGTTAACACTCTATACATTAATATCAATACATACATCATGCTTCGCTTACTAAACGACATCATTTATTATTATTTTAGTATAATACATTCCACGAGAATACATTTAAAGAACAAGACGTACTTACATCTTCCAGACTTTTAACGCAGGCCTCTAGTAGTCAATGTGCGACCCTTGCAGTCACAGGTTCGAATCCTGGAGACAAGTAAAAGTATTTTTTTAATATAAATTTTTTAATCTATCACTTTTCAAATAAATTTTATGTTAAATGATTAATTATACAATATTTAATTAAAATTTCATTAATGACTTCCACGCGCTGAGTTCCAGTTTCAAAGCTTGGCCGGGGAAGTCAATTATATACCTACAATCTTTTTTCTGATACCTGTGCCAATATACGCACGTTAATTAAATAATTAGTTTAATAAAATACAATGCCTACATTAAATTAATGAATCAGAGTCATTAAAACAATGAATTATGTTGTTAACACAATGACACGATATCATCAAAAAATTATATGTTAAGTCTCAATAATAAAATACAGAAAAATCTTGTTTGTTAATTCAATGAAAAATTTTATTAAAAAAATGTAAAATTAACGTCAGTCACTTCATTGCATAAAATAAAAAGTTTCATTGAAATAATTATATTTTTCATTTAAAATATTAAAAAGCACGCTGCTTAGTAAAAACATGTCGCTACCATGAATGAAAATATTTCGTTGTATTTAAATATGAATTTTTTTCAGCTGATGAAACAATTTTCGTAATGCGAATGAAGCGTTGCATTGGTTGAGAAATATTAGCTCAATTCACAATCTTGTGCAAATGGTCTTGCATAGTTGCATGTGCAAAATGGTAAATAATATTGATACTCACCACTTAAAAATTCTTAGTGGTGAGTAAAAATATATTAAACCAATTTGCACATGCAACGATGCAAGACCATTTGCACAAGATTGTGAATTGGGCTATTGACAAATTATAAATATTATATCCCAATTCACAATCTTGTGAAATAGTCTTGCATCGTTGCATATGCAAAATGGTTTTTTATATTGATACTCACCACTAAGCATTGTTAAGTGGAGAGTATGAATATACTATACCATTTTGCACTTGCAACGATGCAAGACCATTTGCACGAGATTGTAAATTGGGCTTATGTAAAAAATCATTGCATTTACGAAGGTTTTTCTCTTAGTGAAGAGCTTGTCTAAAAAATTTTATGTCAATACTTAAGATGGCAAAAATTTTAGATATTAGCTTGGCCTTTTTTTCAAATTTATATCTTTGTGAGTATATAACAAACAGGCAACCAAATGTATTTTTTGACGATAGAAAAATTGATGTGATATTTTCACAGTGGGTAGATATGACTAACCATTGTATGTCGTTTTCTTGCAAAAAGCGTAAATTAGAATATATTGAGTTGACCACCCTTAAAGGAACAAGTGCGATGATATATCTTCATTTCGACTGCTATGGAAGGTAATCTAGTTTCCTTAAATAATCTTGTCCCACTGTAACTCGCCAGAAATATTGTCTAAACGCTGCTCCTGTTTAATTTTCTTTTCTTTCTTTTAAATTATTGTCTTAGACAAGTTTTTCCTATTTTTCACCCTTAACTAAAATTATTTCTTTGTTTCTAAAAACCAAAACACAAAAGTTTTTATCACCTTGTATAAAAAAAACTTTGTGCAATCAGAACTCATATTATACACATACATGTTTGCATTCCAACATACTAGTACATACTGCATAATCAGTATCTTGGCGCATAACATTTTAAGAAAATTCTGCTTCCTCGCAGAGCAATGTAAAAATTCAGCTCCACAATTTGCCCAAGGATTATAAATGAATAACACTTTTGAGCTTAAAGGATTTTTTCATGTTACTCACACTTAAAGATTTTTTTTGTCTCTCAAAGTTTCGTCTAAATATTCTTATTCTCCACCAAAAGTTTTGCACATTTTTTTCTGTCTCCCAGCCTGTCTGTTGTATTAACAAGCTTCTGTATGCACTTACTGTACGTCTGGGTGTTTGCAAAAGGTTATTGTTTGACGATATAATACATTTTCTAGAAAGTAAAGGTTTCTTCCTAATACATTGTTTTTTAGCGGTTTAAATTAAGCGTATAATTTAAAGCAAAGTATTATTAAGTGTAAAGTTTAATTTATATAAAAGAACGTTAATTTTAAAAATTGCGTTTATTTTTCTAGTTTTGCAACTCTTAGAGTTTTGTCTGTTGTAGTTGACAGTACGAACATTTTGTTACCTTGCGCCACTATATAAATCGAACACGTGGACCGATTTTAATGATTCTTACATCATCACTTAAGATATGACAGTAGTAAAAAGTAAATATAGCGGCCAACAGACACCATTTTCCAATGAAATTAGGGAACTTGTTCCTGAAACCCGCACATTTATACGTACAACACGTGCGTCATTCAGAGCACATCCCTTTGTGGTCGATTGGCCAATGAGAGAGAATTCCTTTTTTAGCCGCACTGTTCGTATGTGGAACCAACTACCTGCGGAGGTCTTTCCTGCCACTACCAGCGTGGGAAGGTTTAAATCGAATGTCCACAGACACTACTCCCTCTATCCTCCTTCCCTATAACCTATTTTCCTAGTTCCAGCGAAATGCATTGCATGAGTAGAGGTTATCCCCTGAGTGCTGGTCCTATTAAAAAAAAAATGTAAATACGTAAAACAATAAAAAGTAGGCGAACTATATCAAAGTAGGTATTATTCGACAGGTATTTTAAACCCATCTTTAAGTTTCTCTTATGAATTTTCATTTTGAATAACTATTTAGATAAATAGATAGACATAAAGGCCTGTGAGAATCTTAAATACATAATTATGATATATTTATTTATTTATTGAAACATATTATACAATGTAAATTTGCATAATATATATAATATGGAGTAACTAGACCATATGCCCAAGATGTTGTTAACAGTATTTTAAAAAGTTTTGTGACTGACTGTGCACTACCTATGCCTTCACATAGGAAGTAGCAACGTGGTTGTTAAAGAAATTCCACAAAAAACCGCAAGATTATACGGTTATCCGTGGCAGATCAGTCAACCAGTGCGAGCGAGACAAAAAACTATCGAAGGCCAAAAAACGAATTACGATATACAATTGTTTTTTTTAGAAAAAGAAAACTAATGATTTGTTTGTGAATTTATATTAAATATACAGTAGTTTTGATTTAGCTGCCTTTTGTTTAAGTTCACTTTCGACTTGACTATTCTTTAAAATCCCATACAAATTCGTTTTTTAAGTGCACTTTCTATACCTGCACATTTAAGATAAGTGCCCCAAAATTTTGGTAATTTTAAAAGATTTTCATACAAAAAATCAACGTTAGCTGCACATTGACTTATCTGCACAAAATATATTTTTTCTGTAATTATTGTTTAAAATCCTTTTTTAATTGCACTTTCTATACCTCCGCATTTATCATACTTTTTGGCACTTTTAAATTATTCTGATATAAAAATGTTAAGTTAGCTGCACACATTAAATAAATGTTCCTACATAAGTATGCAACCATGTATGTGTATAAAACTAAAGTCAAAAATTGTATACCTGCACATTTAGGCAGGTAAGTGCATTTAAGATAACAGCATTTTTGACTTATCTGCACAAAAAGTCGTACAAAGTTGATTGTGCAGCTAAGTCAAAATTACTGTATAAGCAGACTTTAATACAAAAATATATTTTTCTATGTCGTCGATAATTGTGCCTGGTTTTGTTGAGATATATTTAATGATTCACGTGCTGTAGGATCATTTACAAAAACATAACACATCTTATAATAAACTGGTACTGGTTTTCATTCCTATTTTATTACATTATAAATATTTGGTCCACATGTAATGGGCTTATGTAATCATAGATCTTACCTTATAAAATAATGGAAACGGATGATAATTATCAATATCCAGTTTTTAGTAAGAGCCGTAGGAAAAAAGGCTTCCGTAAAAGCTTAGTTTTATCTCGTTAACGAATCATGATAGGTCATAGTTAGGCAAAAATTATATTCAACAAAGATATTGTGCTATTTATTCTAAACAAAAATGTTTGAATAATATTTTTCCGAGAAGCGCCAAATTTAAGAGTTATGGTGCCAAAAGTGTTTATAGTGCAGATAGGTTATTATTTGGGTAAAAAGTGCAATACGCGCAGGCGGTTTGTATGCTGTTAGTGCAAGTTTTATAAATATGCCCTTTTTTATGCCGATGGACTGAATAAAATAAATACTTTCGGCAATGAAGGTTTTCTAATGTACACTTTCCTCCCCCCAGGGGAGTCTATTATAGACTACGGGTGTGGCAACCCCGGGACCACATCTGGGGTGATGTGGCTTTTTCCATTGACGTACCTTTGGTACATTACCCATAGAACTTATGTGTTACTACCCGGTCTCTGAACACAAACAGAGCAAAGGATGTGCACATATTTATAACAAAAGGAAGACAGGTCCTGTTGATGTCAATTAGGTGCAGCGTCACCTGAACTGCCCCTGAGTTCAAAAGACGATAGAGGTGAAGCCCTTGTGGTGGAACTTCGAGGTCTAACCAGAGGCTACTTCTGGTGCCACGGGTGCCGGTGGCCCGACAGCCCAGCTGCTTAGAGTTGAGTGCATGTAGCGGTCGTCAGTTTCCTTTGCTAAAATGCCGAGTTCGTCCTACCTCACGGGGTTGTGTGGAGTAGGCACTGGTTATTTGGCGACACAGGCTAGGGTTCATCTCGGATGAGTGGTTGAACTGTGCCGGCAATGGTTGAGGAATTCTCATGGGGACCTCGCTATGGGTGTATACACAACACCTTGGCGTGGAAGCCGGAGAATTATCGTGGTGGCTGTGGTTGCTACCAAAATCGCTGGGAGAATAGTCTTGGCTTCCCAGTGTGAAATCAATACTAGTGGTTGGTCTGACGCGGTCAGCCAGACACTATTCTAGGTGCTGTTGCCATTCAACAGAAGCTGCTATGGGCACGGACATAGCAGCAGAGTTTAGATAGCTCAAATTACCTCAGCAAGGTAATTGAATATAGTACAGGTATAACTATATTCAAAGATTGCAACCTATGTGCCTTATGGAGTGGGCCATAGGTTCATTCTAATAGGGTGCATGGGAGCGTTGGTCTGGCGTCTAACCCACACCCAGTGCTTTGGCACACGAGAGATTAGGCCGTAATGGCAGGTACTCACATAAAGCAATCGCACATCTGTACACTTTCCTTTTTTCCTCTTGCAAGAAATCAAGACCTTGAGGAAAACTTTAATCACACTCGAGAAAATATTTTTATCTAAGCTGGTACGAACATAAAATTATATAACTAAATTAAAAATAACATAAAAATTGATATTTTCTTAAAAATTTATATTTGCTTAAAAATTAAATTAAAGAAAAGCAAGTGACTGCTTCGCCATTTGTGCTCGCGCAAATCAAAAAGCGGTTTGCAATATTCTATGAAAGTGCTTAAATTTTCGTTCTCTCTGGTGTTCTGTCCGACTTTCCGTATTTAGGGTTGTTAGTGGTACGAAAAACAGGTAAAATTGAGCTTACAATACAAAAAAGCTTTCAGCAAATTGAAATACGATGAATCAAAACAATTCACATATTCCATTTGCAATAATGCTAAGTATATAAAGCAGAAATCTACATCAACTGACACCACACACAGTGGACCAAACACAAAAGAACGCTGATGATGAAGGTTTAGTGGCCTTCGAAAATGGCTGGCTGTTCCGTTCAACTATGTATTGTTAGTCAGAATATTTACAACTAACTTTGGTATTATTTGTTCATTAATAATTATCACATGTAATTTAGCTTAAAAAGCGATACGAACTTTAGCCTGTTAAAATCATAAATATAGAAACAAATGGAGTTCGAATAATAATTAAATTAAAAATAAAATTATATAACTAAATTAAAAATAACATAAAAATTGATATTTTCTTAAAAATTGATATTTACTTAAAAATTTTTAAAGAAAAGCAAAAATCACAAAGCAGTTTGCAATATTGTCTTTTCATACATTAAATTTTCGTTCTCTCTGTTCTGTCCGACTTTCCGTATTTAGGGTTGTTAGTGGTACAAAAAACAGGTGTTGGCTGTCAAGAAATATTGTAAATGTAAACTTTCAATATTTATTTTTTTTTAGTAAAGTAGTAGTAGGGAAAAATAATATATATGCCACGGATAACGCTGGTTAGATAGTAAAGCTGGGTCACACGATTGGCACAATGTACCAATTTTCGTCGCCTTATTATTCGTCGTGTTATTAAAAGTTCAGGTTTTTACATTTACAAAATTACAAAAATTACAAAAAGTTTTTTATTAAAAAAACATTTATTTTTTGAAACATATGCACTTACCTTCGTCAAATTCCACACAATTCCTTGAAATGTCAAAACTTTTTGTTTAGTTTTTTATATCATTTTTATTAAACATGCTTTATTCCAACGACTTTTCTTTTAACAAGCGGCATTTAAGGTTAATGTATAAGAGTTGAGAAAACTTTTCACTTAAATATATCAAATGTTAAGTTATTCCCTTTTCAACATTACTCAACACAAAAGATGAAACAAGAGTGTATGTATTAAAATTGCCCAAGACAAATGCTTGATAATTTGAATGCTTTTTGTAGATGTGACAAAGTTTTTCCTACATCATCTATTATTTTTACACCCATAGCGAAACACTTGCTATGATTTTATCTGCATAACCACAAATATATTAATAGAAGTAGTAATGTTGTTAAGAAAAGTAAAATAAAAGAATAAATAATAGCAAAACATTAGTTTTCTTTTTAATCTTCATTGTTAGATTGCTCTCTTTGCACTAAGAAGAAAAAAAAGCAAAGAAATAAATCGACTTTAGAGGGGAAGTTAGATAATATTATACGTATGTCAAATTTTTTTGCGAGAAATTAAAATACTTCCTATTTCAGGTAAGTCATTTATCACGTATTCATAGAAAAAGACATCATTTTCTTTTAAAATTGCTTTTTTTCTTTGCATTTTGGAAGAATTTAAGTTTGCATAAAAAAATTATATATAAAATATTTTATTTTTATAAAAGGCGTGTCAAAATGAATGTGAGTTGCTCAAACAAATTATCAGTGGATTTCTACCATAATTTAAAAAAACATATAGACTCCTACGGCCATATGTATAATCAAAAATTGGCATCTTAACGTGTTTTGCCATATAATTTTACATTAAAAATCATGCTAGGATGTAATCCTGTGTTAAAACTACATTATGCGGGGATTTGTAATGTCAAATTGTATAGCGGAACTCGTCAACACTTAGTTCAATTTTGTCACTTATGCTAACTTCATGCCAATTTTTGATTATACATATGGCCGCTAATGTTTAATGAGATACTGTCCAAAAATAAGTGAGAATTACAAAACTACAATTACAATTAGTAGGCTTAGAATTTTTTTTCTCGAAATTTTTAAATTTAATTCAACTTTAGTGAATTGTAATCAGAAATAATTTCTAAATGGGGCTTGAGTCAGCCCTTAAGTCATCATGTGCAAGTGATATGTTCACTTGGCAATAACAGTTCATAATACTGGAAAGTATAATCAACTGTAGAAAGCATAAACAGTATAACATAATAGCCACTACAATAATACTTATACTCGTATCTATTTACCGACGGTACATCAAATAATTAAAAATAATTAATGTGATGATCGTAAAAAATAAACAAGAATAGTTAAACATACTTAGGTAGAGTGATATAATTTCGTGCTAGCCTAAATAGAAAATGAATGGTGATACTTACAAATGTATTTGCCAAAGGTAAATCATTAATTGTAAACACAATAATAATTTCTCATATTCCATTTCATTGAATATTTACGTTAAATAGCTGATGTTAATAATAATCTCTACCCCAGTAGATAGACATGAGTGCTGATGAAGTGCGTGGCTGCACAGGAAAATATCTGTATTTCCCCCAGCTAATAAAGTTTAGTTTAATTTTTATTCTCTTCTTTAGAAACTCACATTAATTGATAAAAATATTTCATTCAATAAGAATTGAAACTACTGACCTTATGCTCGATTAAGAAACTATTTCTGATTCATACTTTACACAGTTTCATGTATTATTTAATATTTTTATGAAATCTTTATAATTTTTTAATTTTATTTTATTCAAAAAGACAACAATGCAACTTTCCATCTCTGATCAGATATGAGAAACAAACAAAATTCTTTGGCCATAAAATTGAAAAAAAGGAAAATTAAAGGCTTGAGTCACTTAACTTAATCCTTTACTTTTCCTTTTTTTTAGATATTTTTCTAATCCTTAATTTGAAAATAAAATACAAAACAGCTGTTTGGATAATTCTTGCAAGTAAAAATCTTACTAGTTATAATTTGTAAGATTTTTTTTTGTCTCTCAATTTTTTTCTCTTAAAACTTATTGACTTACCTTAAGCTTAAATTAGACGTGACATAGCCCTATTGCCATAGCCATAACCAAGCCAAAATTTAATTGGTTTCTATGGTGAGAGTTATGGCTTTATGGCGAGTCACCTATAATCACATACATTGTTGCCCATTAGTTTGGTTCGAACAGCTGTTTTCTATGGCTATGGTTATGTCACGTCTGATTGAGCCTTTATGTATAATAGAGACCTGCGTAAACAGTCTTGAAATGTAAATGCGTCTTGTTCTTTAAATGTATTGTTGTAGCATGTATTACACTAATTCAATAATAAATGATGTCGTTTTATAAGCCAATCACTATGGATGTATTAGTGTACGTTTGAGTGTGTGTGTAAGATGTAGATCTCTGCAAATAATATTGGAGTACGTGGTCCAATCTAGATGAAACAGACTAGTTACATCATGCTCCCATGTAATGCAGTCATCGATTATGTCGTTTTCATACAAGCATTCAATGCTGTACGATAAGTGTTCGTGTTTAAACAAATATGATCGTTCTTCTTATGCACTCACAACTTGTATGCGAGTAGTCTATAACTATTCCATATGGAGTAGTTTTGGGGTTAGTCTGATGTAATGCAAAGTTGGACCATGTGGTCCAACCCTAAGGAATCGCAATGTTAAATCGACCACCTTTTTTTCATATATTTGGAGTAGTTTTGTGGTACTCCTACTCCTCTTTGGACTAGGCTTTACATGCATGTATGGTCTAGTCGCATTATTTGCAGGGATGGTAGGCTATCATGTGTGTTTGTAAAATAAAAGATCATACACATAACGAGTGTGCGTATGTACATGCATGATGTTTGTATACGCGCCCATGCGTATGAAGAATCAAGCATCACAAATTCTTCCGACACAAAGTATTTTCTTCTCTACTCCTATACCTACAAGAACTAAAAGAAATGTCTTGCCAACGGTGCTGTTTAGTATTTTTTTTAAAGAAGATTTCGCTGTAGTAAAGCATTTGAAAAATCCCTCACGTCTTTAAAGTTCTTATAAGGGGTCTTGTGCAGGACTTAAATGTATAAGCAAAAATTGGCTTGAAGTTAGCATAAGTGACGAAATTGAGTTGGGTGTTAACGAGTTCCTATACACAATTTGATATTAAAAACGGTCGCGATACCTAGTTTTAACCTACTACTAAGTCCTAGTATTTTTAATGTGAAGTTTCATGGCAAAACGTTTTAAGATCAAGTTAAATTTTGCCACTTATGATAACTTCATGCCAGTTTTTGCTTAACCAGTAACAATTGTTACAAATTCGTAACAATTTTTAGTAAATGAACAAACCTACAGTTCTTTTCAATCCAAGTTTTCTATAACAAATTCAGTATAAATTTTAACTGCCTTTTGCTTAGAAAAATAAATAAAAAATTTTCAAACATTAAGAGAAAGAAAATCATTTAAGCCACCATAATAGAATATTTAAAAATCTTTATAAAAATGTTGTTCAATATAATAAAAAAAAATTTGATGCTTTTTCTCAATTATACTGCTGAATATCGCGTTATTTTCAAACTTTATCTACGAACAAAAAAAAAAAAAAAAAGAAAAAAAGCAATGGAGGAATGCAAACAAAACAAAGTTGGAAAACAAATCAAAAGCTCTTTTGAGTGCAATGAAATGGCATTGTATTGTGTAGAAGATGCAGCACGTGCATCATTAAGCTGCATCATTTTGTGGTTTTAAATCGAGAAAGTCTTAATGTAAGAAATATTTTGTTTGCTTGTTTGTTTGTTTATTTTTAAGAATAAACTTTAAGCATTATTTTCTTGCTGCTGTTGTTACGAGTATTTTGTTGTATTGTATTTTTTTTTCTTAACAATAATGACAATTTCTATTTTTGCTTGTGCAGAAAAAGTACTTGAGAAGCATTCATGAGTTCATTGTTGGCATAGAGGAGAATGTTTTCACCCGTAAGACACATTTGTGCTGTTTTCATTTTTTTTTTTTTTTGTTCTTTTCTCCTATTTTTGTGATGAGTTTTATGGACAATCTCTATATATTGCTGACTTGTCTAGTTGCTGTTTGTTTAGTATTCTTTGAATTCTTCACACTTTTTTGTAACAATTCTTTCGTGATTTTGTTTTTTTTAACTTTGTATTCTTGCTTCATCTTAATGCACTTGTACTTTGAGTTTGAGTTTGAGTTTGTTTATAAGTCTAATTTGTTCACGTATGAAATGCATGCAATTTATTGTTGTTGATGATGTTGTTTGCTTAAACGAAATGAAATTGGGGTTTGAAGTGCTGCCTTGTTTTCAAATATGTAACTTCGTGTGACACAATGCAATAAGTGCATCCATCTTCCGTTAAAGGTAGAGGGATTTGTTTGTTGTCATTAAAACAGCAATCTATGAGCACGCTTTATAAGGCTTCCACTTATTGTTGCCATGAGCCAGCGGGCTTAAATAAACAAATATTTGTTTTACAGGAAGACATGTTGTTGACAAGAAAATACTCGTAATAAATAAAAAATAGATAATTAAAACAAGAAATAAAATTCCAACGTTGTTTGTTAACGGACACTTTTTGTTGGATGGATTTTTTGCTGGATTAAATAGAGACATCATCGTTTTTTTACGGTTATATGGTTATTTACACAACAAACCTACAAATTACACATTTTTTTGTTTTATTTGTCACTTCGCAAAGAAAGCGGAATATTAAAAGATAAGCAAAAATTTCTATGACTCTGTTTTATTTTAAGGATATCTTCCCTAGCAACTTATTCACTTGGAAGAGAAATTTTACAAACCTTGATACAGAGGATCTGGTGTGTAAAATTATATATCCTCACAAAAACATAAATGGGAAAAACGGCCAAGTTCCTATCCAAAATTTCGGCCATTAAAAGTTGTGAGATATAAATTTTGACCAAGTTCTTCTTTGCCACAATACCTAACACAGAAATATATTATGTATGATATAAATTTGTAATCGTAAGGGTGTCATATAATTTCTAGATAATCTGCCAACTTGACAACATTTTTATTAATATAGGGTGTTTTTTTAAGAGGTATAGAACTTTGAATTGAAATAAAACACAAGAAAATCGTTTTAATGTCCATCAATTTGGCTTTATTGGAAGGATAATTTTATGCCATTAATGTTTAAATTTGATTTCGGGCATGTGGCCGCCGCCGCTGGCTCGAATAAAGCCAATTCTACAGGTCCAATTTTCAACCACTTTTTCGAGCATATGGGGCCGTATGTTGGCAATAACGCCACGAATGTTGGCTTCCAAGTCCCCTAACGTTTCTGGTTTGTTGGCGTAGACGAGCGACTTCACATATTCCCAAAGAAAATAATCCAATGGTGTCAAATCACACGATCTTGGTGGCCAATTGACAGGTCCATTCCGCGAAATTATGCGCTCATCGAATGTTTCCTTCAATAAATCGATTGTGACGTGCGCTGTGTGGCATGTAGCGTCGTCTTGTTGGAACCACAACTCATCCACATTCATGCAATCCAATTCGGGAACAAAATAGTCGGTTAGTCGGCTCCAATTGCTGTGCACGGTGGCGAATCGATTCATTCGGGTCCTCTTCAACACTTTGCTCTACAGCGGCAATTGTTTCTTCGGTGCGCACTGTTCGACGTCTCTGCGGATGCGTATTATCACATAGAGTAAACGTAGTGCGAAAACGATCCATGGTTAACCGAATTAATTGCTCTGATGGACGATTATGTCGACCATAAAATGGACGGAGCTTGCGGTAAACTTCGCGAACTGAACCATTATTTTCGAAATAAATTTGCACGATTTGCAAGCGTTGTTCTTTTGTCAACCTGTTCCTGATGAAATGGCAAACCAAACTAAATATTAATCACTTGACAGCTGACAAAATGGCCGCCAGTTAAAAAAGTGATGCCAACTTAAAGTTCTATACCTCAATAAAAAACACCCTTTATAAAGAACTGAACATTTATACATTATTTTCTCCTTTTAAGGAAAGGTAAAAATATTGCCAAGTAAACAGATTATCTAGAAATTATATGAAACCCTTACGATTACAAATTTATTTCATACATAATATATTTCTGTGTTAGGTATTGTGGCAAAGAAGAATTTGGTCAAAATTTATATCTCACAACTTCTAATGGCCGAAATTTTGGATGGAAACTTGGCCGTTTTTCACATTTATGTTTTTGTGAGGATCTGATTACTTTTTGAAAAGATTTCTATAATAACAATTTTTAAACTTAAAATTTCTAGTGTATTTTATTTCTATTCATGATCACTGTGCCAGTTGAAAATGGCAGAGTTACATAAAATAATGGGTAAGAGTGTGATGGGTGTTGAATTGTTGACCTTAAAAATGCACCATTGTGTCATTACAACGGGTCGCCAGTGTGTATGCAATTTGGTAAGAGGTGACTGGAAGAAACATGTAAAATGCAGCATAAATTTTACTGGGCATGACCCTGCCTATTTTCTCAATATATTTACATGTTAAATAAAGTCTGCTTAGCCGAAGTACATAAATCAAAAGGATATGCCCAATGTGTATGCAAAGTTTCAATAGTTTAGCTGGTGCTTTTAATTTTTAGATTTTCCGATTGAGTAAATCAAGTTCTATTTGTCTACAAAATGTCAGCTCTCTATAGTATAATATTAAGTAAAATTTTCATGAGCCTGGTCCCGCTGACTTTTATATCTGTTAGTGCTTATTGTTCATGCAAAGTTTGGTATTAAAAAGTTAATAAGAAATACCTGAGTATTGAATTAAAAACTGCTAAGCCGAAGTACCAGAACGAAAAAGCTAAGATTTATGGGTGAAGTCACGGCTACTTTTCAAAATAGGGAATTTTTTTTTTTGGATAAGTGCAATGTGTATGAAAAGTTTTAATAAAATGTATGTTAATTTTGAATTTGAAGTGCTTGTTTCCGCCCTCTGATAGCAACTTCTGGGTTTTCAGATTTTTCTTAGTGATCTCTTATCTAGATTTATTTGTGTATCAAATTTGAGATCTCTAGTGCGAATTGGAGTTTTAACGTCGTGGCCCCGTATACCGGGTAAAACTTTTTGATTTTACGATTTTCCCTTTGGCTTACGCAGCTACACTTACTAGTGTATAAAATGTCAGCTCTCTAGCGCGAATTATATCTTTAGATTTTATCAGCATTACCTCTCCTCACTATTCCTAACTCAAAATTTTGTTGTGAGCAGCGCTTATAATTCATGATAATTTTATTCTAAAATATGCTAGACCGATGTAGATTAAACACAAGGCTAACACTTTATGGGAGTGATCACGCCCAATTTTTAAGGTGATGCAAGATTTCACTAAATTGGCTTGAATTTAAAGCTGTATATTTAGTATTTAGTTCAAAACAATATTAGCGTGGCCCCGCCTATTCTGGTAAAATTTTTTGGGTTTTAAAATTTTGTATATCAAATTTCAGCTCCTTAGCGCAACCTTTAATTTTTAAGTTTTATGGGTGCAGCCTCGCCCCTCTAACTAAAAGTTTCGGATTTTTAGATTTTTCTAGTTGGTTTCTCACATAGATCTACTTGCATATCAAATTTCAGCAGCTTAGCGCAACTTTTAATATTTAATTTTTATGGGCTAACCCCGCCCACTTTTCCAAACTTAATATTTTTTCCGGTCAGTGCTTATTATTCGTGTCTAGTTTCGTTACAAACGGATAATAATAGCTAGATAAATAGTATATCTAACGGGCATTAAAATGAGGCTTAAATTGTATGGGCGTATCAACGCCTACTTTTTTAGTGAAAAATTTATAGCCTTGCACTACCGCAGTATATATGCCGAATTTTAATAAAATAGCTGCTATGAAGCGCCTTAGATTAGCATTTTTAATTCTGACTTTTATGGGCGTGGCCCCTCCTCCCTGACTAAATTTTCCGGGTTTTTAGAGTTTTCTAGTTGGTTTCTCACCTAGACCTACTTGTATATCAAATTTCAGCTCCATAGCGCAACTTTAAATTTTTAATATTTATGGGCGTAACCATGCCCATTTTTCCACACTTAAGATTTTTTCGGCCAGTGTTTATTATTTGTGTCAAGTTTCGTTGCAAACAGATAATAATACATACAGAAATAGTATATCTAAATACGCTGAGCCGTAGTACACGAAAATTAAGTTGAAATTGTATGGGCGTGTCAACGCCCACTTTTTTAATGAAACATTTTTAGGCTTGCCTTAACGCAGTATGTATGCCGAATTTCAATAAAATAGCTTGTATTAAGCGCCTTATATTTGCTTTTTTTAATTTAGCCTTTACGGGCGTAGCCCCGCCCTCCTGGCCAAAATTTTTGTGTTTCAAAATTTTTTTTAGTTTATTGCCCACCTAGACCTAGCTCTGTATCGAATTTCAGCTCAATAGCGCAAATTTTAATTTTTATGGGCGTAGCCCCGCCCTCCTGGTTAAAATTTTCGGGTTTTCAGATTTTTCTGGTTCATTGATCACCTAGATCTTCTCGTGTACCAAATTTTAGTGCTCTAGCTATAGCGGAAGTGCTTCATCAATTTGATGAGTGTGTCAGTGGTCAGTGGTCAGTGAGTATGTCTTAAAATATACACTTTTTGCACCTCTATATCTCCGGAAGCTTTCATTGTAAAACTTTCGAACTTTCGAGAAAAAAATAATTTAAGTTTAAAAAACGTTTAACAAACAAATTTTCATACAAAATTTGTTGTGTAAACCATTTGTAAACCAAAATTAAAAAAAAATTTAAGTTTAAAAAACGTTTAACAAACAAATTTTCATACAAAATTTGTTGTGTAAACCATTTGTAAACCAAAATTAAAAAAAATTTAAGTTTAAAAATCGTTTAACAAACAAATTTTCATACAAAATTTGTTGTGTAAACCATTTGTAAACCAAAATTATTTTTTCTGAATAAGGCAGTTATAATTTTTACCTAATTTTTTTTAACCATATCCATATATCAACAGTCAAAACGACTGTTCGTGTTGGCGTGTGAACATAGTGCAAAATAATTCGATAGTATCGATAGTTTTCCGACAAACTATCGAAAATATCGAATGGCGTGACTATCGATAGTTTGCCAGCTCTATCGTACGCCAATCATTCTCCACTACTTCTTTTATCTTAGAGTCTATGATCCCTTTGAGGTGCGAGCCTTCCAAAACACAATGTTTTCGTAAAATATTTTATATTTTTATAGTATTCGTAAAATATTTTATAAAAAATAAGTCTAACCATACAATCATAACCCAGCAAAGATTTCAAAAAGGTAATCGGGTTTGGAATTAAGCATTTTTTGTGGAAGCTATTCCCTACTGGATTACCAACTTAATGATTTTAACAAGGCGTGAGACTATCGATTCTTTAGAAGTATTTACTTTTTTTATTTGGCAACTTATTCACGTAATCGATTTAATCTAAATTTAATCTATTCCTCATTTAGCAACTTGTACATCATTTTTTTAAATTTTAGGTAATGTGATTTGTAAGCGAGTAATGAAATTTGGTAATCAGAAAAGTAAGTTATTATATGGCAAGTAGTACGAATGGTAATGTGTAAATTTTTGCTGGGAAGGTTTGGTTACTCCTTAGTAAAACATGGACACTCATTTGTCTCACAAAGCATTCCGATATGTTGCTCATTATGCTTTCAGCACACTTATTTTTCAAATCGTTATGCGTTGATAACACGTAATTGACTCCTTATTAATATTTAGTAAATAGAAAAAATATGCCATTAAATGTATAGCTAGGGATTATTTCCAATTACAAAATAAAATAACGGACAAATTCTATTTCATTTTCTGCTGAACAAAATCCAAAAATTCTGCACAAATAAAATATTTTAAAGTAAGTTGCAATTTAGAGCAAAAAATTAAAGATTTATCTTTCACAAAACTATTTTTTTAGTGAACAGGGGGGGGCTTAAACTGATCTTTTTTTTGTACAAATTAGGCGTTATGCTACAATTAGATTTTATTATTCTTGTCTATCAAGCTCAAAATAATTTCCTCTTTTAGTTTGTTATGTTACATAATAGAGAAATCCATTAAGTCGAACTATAGAAATTCAATATTTTAGTTAATGCAGAATATTGGTATTCTTTTGGCAAAAAAAGTTTCCTTTTTTTTTTAAATGACAAACTGCAAACTATGACATTGATGATACGATACGATATGAATATGAGTTTGAAATATGTATGTTTGTAAAAAAGAATATTCAATCAGATATGAAAAATATTTGGCAAAATGTTTATATTTATTATATATGTACATATATATAAATATAAGTTGAGTATTTAAGGTATTTTCAGTGCGGTTATGGTTTGATTAAGGAACTGTTCTATCAACCTTAAATGACATAACAAAAGAGAATATATAATATTCAATCAGAGGCCGTATTTTATCAAATATTTTCCATATCTGACATTATTTTCATTTAGCGAATGGAAATGTTAAATTCAGTAGCTTATGCTTAGTGTACATAGTGACATAGATTGTTTTTTTTCTGTGTTAACCAAAAACCAACTCTATTATAAAAATGTTTTATAAAATTAGGTTAAAACCATATAATGATGGCAATGCGGTTGTCGTTTCTTTTTTGATGATACATATAAAGCTTTTTTTGAGGTAGATTATTTTCATACTAACATTGTGAGAGTTTGTGAGTGAAATTTTCATTTAAAATAATTACTACAAGAAATATTTTATTAAATAGAAAATAGTTTTATACGAGGGTGGAGCAATAAGTCCGTGACTTTTTGAATGAAACACAGTTTCTTTTGCAAAACAAAAATTTATTTTTCAACATAATCTCCTTTTAATTCAATACACTTAGTCCAAAGTTTCTCGAGTTTTTGTATCTCTTCAAAAAATAGGATTTTTCGAGGTTCTTAAAAAAGGCATTTGTTTGGTCAATAAATTCCTCGTTGGAGCTAAATCTCCTGCCACCGAGCCGTTTCCTTAGGTTTGGAAATGGCAAGAAGTCACTAGCGCCTAAATCCTGAGAATATGGCAGATGGAGTACCAATTCGTAGCCCTATTCATATAGTTTTGCCATTGAGACTGCACACGTGTGCACTCGTGCATTATCTTGATGAAAAAGAACTTCTTTCTTGGCCGCATGGGGTCGTTTTCTTTTTAAATCCTCATTAAATGGGTCTAGTAAGTTGTAATAATATACGCCAACCACTTTTTTTTACCATTGAAATCGATGGTGCAGAATTCCCATTGTATTTATCGAGCTTTTTCATTGTTTGATTGACGGTTTTTTTTTTGGAAAATATAATGTTTAATGAGCACTACGCAGAAAAAAGTATTCACCAATTAATATTTTCAATTAAGAATTTAATTGAGTCAATTAAATTTTTAATTGTATTAATTAATTTGAGTCAAAAAACTTAATTGGTATTATCAAATTGTTTATAGGTGAAAATCTAATTAATTTTTTAATTGATATTAAAAATATTTTAATTAATATTACAAATTCATTCATATTACTTTTTTGTGTGTAGAAATTTACTTTTTTTTTAATTTTTATAAAAACACGATGTATGTTTTGAACAGCTGTTAAACGCAAAGGAAGTGACGACACTTACTCAAAATTTGACAGTACTCTATTAACAGGTGGTACTTGATGTGAACAGTGTTGCATTTCATATAACTACCAGGGAAGGTCGAAAAGTCACGGATTTATTAATCCGCCCTCGTACAAACGTCATGCATGTACATACGCACACACGTTGTGTGTATGATCGTTTATTTTTCTATGCACATACAAACGTACACATGTATTGACATTAGTTGTGTGCACTTGCTTTAAAAAAACCACCCTTAACACATAACAGCTTACCATCTACATCTTACAAACACACTCAAACGTATAATATGCAAAATAACAAGCATACGCGCATCAACACTACTTCTTTTGATTGTTTGTTGCGAACAAGAAGTCTTCGCGAGGTACGAACAGACGACATGTTTTTTACTTGTGTTTTTTAAGTTTTCGACTCTTACGTTTTTCTTTATGCTTGTCAATATTGGTTACTTTACATAAGGTTTATAATTTTTGGTCACAAACGTACATGTAGTATCACTTCTTCTTTTTCAGTACATAAATATCCACGTAGTTTGTTTTATAAATGGCTTGCAGCCGTCGAAATATTTTTGGTTCCGTCGCTGTAGTACTGGCGACGCAAATTTGCTTGTTTAATTTTTTCTTTTTAACCCCCGCCTAAAAAAGGGGCGTTATAAGTTTGTAGTGTGTGTCTGTGTGTCTGTGTGTCTGGCTGTGTCCACGTACAGGCCAAACGGCTGGACCGATTTTCATTTAGTTTTTTCTGTTTGAAAGATGACTTGATCGAGAGGGTTCTTAGCTATGTTTGAAAAAAATCGGTCCAGCCGTTTAGAAGATGTAACATATTTTCTGAAAAAAGTCGGGGGTTTTTAAAATTTTTAATTTTTGTTATTTAAACAAGACGTTGAGGTTATATCTATACATTTTTGGACTTATTTTAATAAAACTACAACGTTAAATTAAAAAAAATATATAATTAATTTGTCTTGCAAAATACTTCATTCAGACGGCTAATGATAGTGCACATAATCAACCGCCGACGAATTTGTTCGCGTGACATAGACATTTGGAGCTGTATGCTTAACATAAGAAAATAGAGCACGCTCTATTTCAAATAATGTCTTATGTCTTTTGTCATGTTTTTTACACAAGCAATGTTTTAAAGGTAACACACGACATGTTTCCGTTTACATATGTAAATTTTGGCACATACAATGTGAAAAACATGTCGTCTGTTGGTACCTTTAATACGCATATACACGAATATCAGTACGTCCATAGTGCTTCGCTTATTAAACGACATCATTTATTATTGGTTTAGTATAATACATGCTACGACAAAAAATTAAAAAAACAAGACGTATTTACATTTCAAGGCTGTTTATGCAGCCCTCTAATAGGTATTGTTATTAGTTGATTTCTTACAAAAAGTGATAAAAAAAATAATTTCGAATTTTTTATTGGCTTCATTTTGTGTGTGTTTGCTTATTTACTGAGTTTTCACCACAAAATATTGTTGATTTTAACATTTTATTGCAGCTTCTTCACTCTACGCTTGCAGCAAAATATATAGAATAAGTACAACAAAACATAAATATTATGAGATCAAAGAAGTAAAAAAAGTTTAGGAAAAGCAAAAGTATACAAATAAAATGATGATTGGTTCTAATTTCAAAAAATGTTTATATAAAATCTCTGTTGAAATTTGATGAATTCTTATTATCTTGATTTGATTTAACAAACTCAAAGTTCTATTCATAGTCCTTCATAGCATTATACAGACCTTATTCATTCATTCAGTTTATTAAATCCATGCATAAAGAAATTCAATCATGTTGCTTTTAATTATTGAACATAACAAAACTATGTCGGCTATTTTCATGGTCCATTGACAATTGAACATATTCCATCAATAAGGATTAAAATCTAATACATATTTGTATGCTATTTGTGGTAAATTTAGTTAAGTAATGAATGGTTTGGGGGGGGGGGGGTGGAAAATGGTAAACTGAAAATACTTATCAATAATCCACACACACACACGGTCTACATCAAAAGATACTTAATTATTTGATATTCCAGTAATGAACTGCTATCAATTACACTTTCCTAAACTTTCTATCAATAATTCTTAAGGTAATAAAAAAACAAGAAAAATATTTAAATAAAAAGCCCAAATTGATTTTTGGATTAATCTTTTGTTGAGTAATAACAAATAGTTCTTAGTAAGAAAATTATATGGGTCCTTAAATATTTCTTTGTAAAAAAGACAAAATTGTGAATGGGAATATAGCTGATTATTACCATTATTAATGTCTGATTAGTCTTTGATAATTTTAAAAGTAAAGTTAAATTAGGAAAATTGTTAACTAAGACTGTCTTTCTAAAAGATAGTTGGTTGGTATACATCAATTTCACTTCAATAATTTAAAAATGAACTGTGATAATGAGCTACAGAACAACACTCCAACATTTCCCAGAGCTCCACTCTTGGAAGAGTAACTGAACTTCTCTGGGGAAACCAAATATTGAAATGACAATAGAGATTCTAATCTTAAAAAGGCGAACACTTCGGTAAGCATAATAATGATAGATACAGACTTAAAATTTAGCTTACCGGAAGGATGATAAGACTTTCAAGCACTGTCACTGTCTATCAGTCAAATAAGTAGAAAAATCTTTCATCTGGAAAATATACAAGATATAGAATATCTTAGGGATTCAGACTGGAAGAACCTAAGAAAGTACATGGTTAGGTTAAGTTATGTTAGTAATCTGCTGGTAAGGAAGGGTGAAATTTAGAGTCCAGCTCACTTGGGTCTAAGACATGTGACTTGAAGAGAAGGTAATGAGAGAGGTGGATAGGGAAGGGATAGTGATAGCAAAGACAGGTGGTGAAGGAAGAGATAGATGAAAGCTTCATTCTTTTTACAACTCTGTTTTTTTCCATGGTTTTTTTATTAATGCAGAGCTGCAGCGCTTCTAGTGTCAATGAGACGTATTAAATTTTTAAAGCTGTGTTTAGTAGCAATATTCTTAGCTATTTTACTTCGCCAATGATTCTGCTACACAATATCGATGATGGAGCGTGCAGTGATGTTACATTAAGATTAGCATCCGCTGAAGTCAATTTAGTTCAGCGACCAGTGTCTATGCCTGCATCACTAGAACTTTTCCTACAACAACTGCTTTATAGGACACTAATTCACATCGGAAAAATGCGTGGTGTTGTTATTTTAATGACTGTTGGCACCCAGGACCTTCGGTTTTGTCGTCAACGTTCAGAAAGTATATTGAGGAAACTAATATCATAACCTGCATAACTTTTTTTTAGTTTCTTATTAAGTGTGAACCAACGTGCTAAAGAAACATAATTGTAATTAGAGACTGATAAGAGAAGAGTATGTCATTGATATTAGAAAACAACATCATCCAAATGAAAATTATAGCTGTACCTGCAGGATCTTATTATTTTCACTAAATTTCTCAATTCTCATTTGTTGAATTCACCTTACTTTCGGGTAGCCTCACAAAACTTCTAAAGGTATTAAATCAGAAAATATTGGCTGCCAATTGTAATTGCCTGTTAGAGAAATCATACGTTCAGAAGACTTTTCACAACAATGAAGTGTTGTTGAAAATCAATGTCGTTCACTAAAGTATCTTCCCATTCCAGCCAGACAAAATTAATATGTAATAATCGTTTGATAGCGATATCTATTCAGCCTTACTTTTACTCCAGACAAGTTTTCGAAGAAGTAAGGTTCCTAGCAGATCAAAAACTGTGCCAAGGACTCATACATTGAGAATATAGAGGCCATTCAACAATAAGGCTTAGGGTTTTCAATCCCAAAATGTGACGGTTCTGTTTGTTAGCGTCGTAGCTCCCGAAGTGAGACTGGGACTCATTACTCAAGATGATGTTTCGATGAAATCTCGAATTATCAAGGATTTCAAGGATGCAATCTGCAAGTACAGGGCACAGTTGATACCCGGTGGTCGTGAGCTCTTGTGTTAACTGGACTTTAAAAGTCTTAAGACCTAAGTCCCTATGCCAAATACGGTATAATGTGCTTTCTGGTATGCCCAATTCCAAAAATTTACGAGAAATTTACAAACCAGGGTTTTCCACAACAATATGGGCTACAACTTCGCAGTTGTTCTTGAGTGATGTGAACGAGTTAGATTTTTTACATCATTTACTTGGAAAAAGGCAAAGAGGTAACCTTCTACGCTGACAGTTAAGCAGCGTTACAGGCTTTGAAGGGATAAAATATCAAATCGAAACTAGTTATTGATGTAGGAGAGCCCTCAACTTGCTTATAGAAAAATAAAGTGTCAGACTATGTTCTGTTCCCAACCCCAGCAGTGTTGAGAGAAATAAAATTGTCGATGAGGTGGTGCCCTCTTTTGTCGGTATTGTATAGCAGAACCATCGGCGAAGTAAAATAACCAATAAAATGGCTACGAAGCACAGCTTCAAAAATTTAATACGCCTCATTAACACCATTCGTTTTCAGTAACCAAATTCATTGAATCAGTAAATTTTTTGTGTGAATGCGGACCCACAAAGGAATTTGTAGATTCTGATAACAATTTTGTAAAAAGTTAACTTGAAAAAAATTTTATTTTTAGTTAAATTATTATGGCATTAGAGAAAAAAGTTAACTGAAACTCAAAATATTTTCAGTCAAATTTATTAATGGGAACAGAAAAATATTTTTGCAGATTTTTTTTTATGTTATTCAGCAAATTTTTTTTTTATAATTTACAAATACATTCACTAAAATTTTTCGTATTATCACAAAATAAATTAACTGAATCAATAACAATTCTTAAAATTTTTTTAAAAATATTAGTAAAAGTTTTATCTGAAAAAAAAATAACTGAATCAAATGAAAGGTTCAACTATTTTTTTTTACTTTCAAAAATTGGCTTGTTTTTATGGTTAAGCATTGCGTTACCGCTTTTGGAACTCGTCAGTAGATTTCAACCAAAAAATTTTTTTAATTTAGCTAACAAACTCCGTATGTTTATAGTAAGACTCTTAATACTATATTGAGAATCACAATATACAAACATAATAAGTTTGAAAACCGCAAACAAAAATCTTAAAAAAAATAAAATGTTAAAATAAATCAGACAAATTTTTTTACAGTATATAAAAATAAATTTAACTGAAAAAATTAAAAAAAATCAGACAAATTTTTTTACAGTATATAAAAATAAATTTAACTGAAAATAACAAATTTAAATTAAAAAAAATAAATCTAAAATTTTTTTTTTCAAATTTTGCTTTATACAGATAATTTTCATTCTATACAGTTTTTTTACATAAAATAAAATTGGAATAAATAATTTACTGGAACAATAAAAAATATTTACTGAAACTAAATTATATTTCAAAACACACGTTTGTTTGAAATTTTTTTGGGAATAATTTTTTGTGTGTAGTAATAGTAGCAAGCATGCATTGCCTGAGTACATATTACTTCTCTTTAAAAAAAATAGGGTCGGTGTTAGCTCAGGTAATGGGAATAGAGAACTCAGTAATCAGATGAGTCCCCATTCATGAAGAAGTAGAGAGGACTGTAGAGTCTCGAGAGATAAGTGGGAAAAACTTGACTTAGATAGATCTAAGCTGCTACTAGATATGAATAGGATGGTTACGTGAGTTTTGATAGGTGCATTGACTGGTCACCTTGCGGTCAGATCCAGTACCAGCATTTGGGTAACTATCACTCCAAATTTCTGAACATCTTACCTACCATTGAGCGGAGCCATTAGCTTAGATGGTTGAAGATAGAGGTTAAATTTTTTACTAATATAAGGGAATCACAATGGATCCAACTGGGACTTCGTGTGGAGGTGTGTTGCAATACCACACTTTCCAACCTAACCCAACTTGTACCAACAGCTAGAATTTTAGCAACAGTTTCAAGACAAACCAAATATTCTTTAGCTTTGTGAATAGTATAGAACTTTAAACAATTCAGTACGTTATTGAAACTAATATTGTGCTGTTTTTATTATCGGCATTGATTTTACTTGTCATCAGTCAAGTAGCTGCAGTTTTAGTCATGACAGCCTATCCAAAATGACGGACTATTCCAAATTAAACGTCTAATTTTTTTTTTTTCAAAAACTAACACATTATTTTTTGTTTTTATTTTTACTATCATCACCACTGATTGCCGGATTCCATAAAAATATTTACACTCTTGGCAAAACACTATATATATTGATTGAAAATTTTAAAGTCATTCTTTTTTTTAGCAACAATTGACTATTTGTCGAATAAGAGGAGAGAAACGAAATGAAAAACTAACACCAATTTAGAAATTATTACCACTATAAACACATTCATACAACAACCCAGGACGTGTGGAAGCCAGTTTTCTAGTGCATGTTAATATGTTTCCTCTTTCGGTTATATTAAGGTTGCCAAAAGGCTCTCTACATATAAATATCTCTGATATGTATTTATTGTATATATTTCGTTTGCAAAATATTCAAAGTTGCTATAAAAATCCAACGAATAAAAACGAAACTTAAATTTTTTCTCTGTCTAGACAGGTAAAAGTATAAAAAATATACCAACGAATTGAAATTGAAACAACAACGTTCGGTAGCGGAAATCACTTGATTTATTTGCTCCTGTGAATGTACGTGCATATGTATGTTTGCATGTTTGGCAATGTTTATATATTGTCTATACATACATACATACATTTGCATATTTACATCTGCAAATAGCATGCATATGGACAATTTGAACCATTTAGCACAGTTTAACAGTTGAAAAGACTTTCTCGTCGCTAGTAATGGGGAAATCCAATTTATAATGTCATAATTTTTAATTGCCTCGGAAAATTATGATGACGGAGCTTAAAGAAAAAAAAAAAAAAAAAAACAAGCCAATATTAATAAATATTTGAAAATGTTTGGAGGGAGAAAATTGGAAAAATTAAAAATTGGACAAATAGTAAAGTACCTCAAGACTTTAAAATTCTGAAACTTTAAAATTAAGTAGATATTGACAAAATTTTAACTGCCTCTCCCACTATTTCGAAAGAAGGTCTTCATTCGCATTCTAAGCGAAAGAAAACTGATTTCCATTTCTCTATCTTACTTCTGTACGAACATTGACTCGAACGACAAGTCGCAAGAAAACGTAAGTTTTTTATGAAGATTTTCATACCACTAATTCGAATGAGTCGTCAACAAAGCGAACACTATGTCAAAATCACTCACTTGCTATTTTGCTTTCGTGTAGTAAAATTTGTTTGCAACGAATTCAATAAAGTTTGTAAAATTATTATTTTATCACATTATTATTTTTTTAATCACATTTCTTCAATTTATTCTTTATTTGTAGAGAAAAGTCATAAAATATTCATCAAAATATTATTGAACACTTTTGTTTCGATTATTGTTTTATGTTCATTATAAAAAGTACTCGCAAATTTTATACAAAACGAATGTAGTTGTAAAAGGAAACAGTAATAACATGCTGTTGATGTACGACTATTTTGTTTAATTATTTTTCGTTGTTCAATATGGTTGTATTTATTTTCATGTAATTGTTAGTAAGTTTACAAAAATCGCTAGAAATGCTTAAAGTATACAAATTGGCACTACTTTAATTTATAAACACGTAAAACAAAAAAATTACATACGTTACGACAAGCGAAAGAAAGCTGACGACATAGTGGAATGAAAATGTTTCAGAATTCGAGCGACTAGGTTTCTGTCGCAGACTTTTTCTTTCGACATAGTGGAAGTGGCATTAAATATTTTTATTTACTATTTTCGTTAGAAAAATTTTCAGAGATTGAGATCATAAAGCTATGTACAGACGAATGTCAGATCTTACAATATTGTCAGATCTGGCAATGTGCTGACAATGTACTGGCAATCGACAATATTGCTTGTCAGTGCACACGGTTGTAAGAAAATCTTACAATTTATTGACAGACGGTTGTATGGCAATAAATTCATCTGACAAAATCGTCAGTCGAAAAATTGTCATATGCATAAATTGTCAGATCTATTGTTATGCGTTGCCAGACTCAAAGCATTTGTTAGAAATTGTTAAATATCAATCATTTGTGTTAAATGTAAAAAGTGAAAGTATAAATTATTATGGACCATAAAGAAGCAATTGCAATGATTTTGTGTGCATATACTTTATTATAAATTTTTCCTTTAACCAATTACCCGCCGCTGTATTCACTTGAGTACAGCCAAAAAAAAGGTGAAAATTTTGCATATTTGAAAGTTGTTGTAATTAATTGGCGTTTCTAGCTAAATCTGAACCATAGTCTATTGAAATAATGAAAAAAAAGCTGTCGATATATATTAAGAATGTTAAAAAATTAACTCTTAGTCTGGTGCAAAATTGATGTGACGTGACAAATATGTATTTTCCGCTTTTTATAAATTTTACTGTGTTGTTAATTTATTTTCTACCTTAATTTCCTAAATTAAAGCATTTTTATTTATAAAATAAGTAGAAACAACTTGCCTCCCACTCATTTTAATAAAGTTATCGTAGTTTAGATATATCTGTACTCAAATGAGTACAGCGGCAGAATCCATATGCGAATTATGGCAACACTGTTGTTTCCCCAGAAATACAACAGCATACTTGTGTGTTTTTCACAATAAAGAGGGAACTCCCAAAATATGCAAACATCAATTATTTCTTTAAATGAAGTTCATAATTGTTGAGAGTGGATGAGCTAGATCAGTCAATTTCGCTGTACAGAATTGCCATTCGAGGAAAGAAATGGTGGTGGGTCTAGTTCACCTACATCTATTATGTAGGCTATTTCAAACGCTTGGCGGTTATATGTAATGACTCATAATGATGACATGGATCAGCTTTTATTCCGACGTTACATTGCAAGATACTATTTACGGCAAAATACGCAAACTGAAGCTCGACTCTCGTCTTCATTGGTCCTAGGGTTGTCACAAGATGGTATAGGGCACTACCCCAAAAAGTTAGAAAATCAACTCAGATGTGTCGTATGCCATGCAAGAGTTCGCTGGCAGTGCAAAAAAATGTTTGAAAACACTATGTATTGAAAAATAATGTTTTGAAAAATATCACCTGTAAACAACCGCCGCTGTACTTAATTGAGTACACCCTCCTTACTCCGCCCACTTATTATTTTTTTTAATTTTTCCATTACTTTGTGTTAACTTTGAGCACAATGAAATTAAAAATAAACTTTTTTATTAATTATCGTCATTGGTTTCATTTTGGCGGTTAATGGGTTAAAAACAAGCGTGTGCAGTGTTGCCCATAGAAAGAATTCTCTTACAATGACGCCATTGTCAGATGCATAAACTTCGCACATCTGACAATATTAAAATGTCTGACAAATATCTGCCAATAATTTTACAATTTGTTCACACGATTGTAAGATGTCTGACAATTTGTTGTCAGCTGCTAGTCTGACAATGCTTTTTCTGGCAATGACGTCTGACAAAAATTGTCAGTTCACACGGTTGTAAGAAAGTTTGAGCACATTTTACTGGCAATATTGTAAGATCTGACAACCGTCTGTACATAGCTTTGGAAATATTGCTCCTTCCATTGTACGATTGTGATATTTGATTTGGTCAATGTGATAAATCTATCCGAGAAATCAGAAATTCGAAGATAAGTAATATTAGGCTTCTCGCAATAATTTTAATTCGAAACCTGATATTTAGGCTATTCATGACGATGAAAATTGCTCTGCGTAAAGGAATCATAAGGATGAGAGGATCACCTGTGACTTCCATTTAATATGGTGGGTTTCCTTCCTTCAATTATTATGATTTTGCAAACTTGTGTCTCTTTTATTTTTTACTTTTTGTTTCGCAACTATTCCCTGTTTTTTATCGAACAAATAAAGACTAACTTGTCTCTATTTTAAAGTTATAAAATAGCGAGAAATTAGCAATAATACATGATATACAAGTGGATATTTTCTTTATTAATAAACCTAATTTAACATAAAGCTTTCGTAATTCAAATCTGGTATTATTATTTTTTTTGTACGTTTTCTTCGTACAGCAACTTTAATCAAGTTTCCCTTATCGCAGAATAGTATTACATTTAAGAGGTCAATTTCAAAGTTTCTGATGCATAAATGTTAGGAAAGTGGAGGATCATGATGTCCTGTGCTTGAAACTAAACTAAAATAGTAAAGTACCTCAAGACTTTAAAATTCTGAAACTTTAGAATTAAGTAGATGTAGACAAAATTTAATTTTTTTTTTTTATATTATTTTTGTTAGAAAAATTTTAAAAGGTTGAGATTATTAACAATATGGCTCCTTCCATTGTACGATATTTGTGATATTTGATTTGGTCAATGTGATAAATATGTCCGAGAAATCTGAAATTCGAAGAGAAGTAATATTATTCTTCTCGCAATAATTTTAATTCGAAACCTGATATTCTGGCTATTCATGACGATGGAAATTACGCTCCATAAAAGAATCATTAGGATGAGAAGACTTCCATTTAAAATGGCTGGTTTCCTTCCTTCAATTATTACGATTTTCCAAACTTGTGTCTCTCAAGAATTCCCTGTAGTTCTTCGGACAAATAAATACTAACTTGACTTAATTTAAAAGTTATAAAATAGCGTGGAATTGGCAATAACAACAAGATGGACTAGTTGATATTTTCTTAAGTAATAAACCTAATTGAACATGAAGCTTTCGTAATTGAAATCTGGACTCGAATCGTCATATCCGTGAACGTACAACTCGTCACGTAAAAACACAATTTTCGGATTATTACATACGTGAACGTACTGAAATCCCATTCAGTTTATACGATTGACGTATCACTTAATTTGTTTTCGTACGATTGCCGATACGATCACGGATGTGACGATTTGAGCCCTGGTGCTAATTTTTTTTTGTACGTTTCCTCGTACAAAAACTTTTATCAGGTTTCCCTTATTTCAGAACCATGTCATATTTACTTGGCCAATTTCAAAGTTTTTGAGATATAAATGTTAGGAAAGCAGAGGATCATGATGTCCTGTGCTTGAAAGTGGTGTTAGTTGGACTAAAATCATTTGTCTTTTAAATTGGTATAAACGACAACTTACTTCATTTTCTACTAACTCATTCCTATCTAAAATGTCTTACAGCTCTCTTGTAAGGGCTGGCGCTTCAAAAATTATACCAGAGGGCTACGCAGATCATTAGTATTCAACTCTTTCACATACTTTTATTCCCGACACCATGAGGTAATATTGAGATAATTTCATCACAAATTATACTTATGATTGCACTATCAATCTCATGTGGTTTAGAGGGTGTCAAGTGCCAATTTAGTACATGGATGAGCCAGATCTTACACATAAAATCTCGCTTAGAAATGACACAAATTAAAACTACTGCTTCAGACAAAATTACACTGCTGGCAAATATTAGGACACTACTACTCGTAGTGTAATAGGTTGCTGGTCAGACGAAATGCTTAAGTTGTATGACTTTGTTCTTCTGAAAAACTCAAGTGATCATTACAGGCCCACCCCTAAAGTAAACAACAAAGTTTCATGGTAAAAGTATGTAGTCTATAGGACGGTCACAGTTAGATGCCAAAGTACTGCAGTTAAAGCCAAGCTCCTACTAGCTGTGCAGTCGGCTCCATGGCCTTCTCTGGAGAAGACTAATTATCTATATATAACTAGTGCTCCTTGCTCTAACTTGACGTATACAGTGGGTATGTTTTTATGCCGCCTGCTATTACTGGATTTAGTAGGCAAGGAGATAACAATAATATCTGCAATCCGCCTTGGTTATATTTCTTTGTGGAGAGCAAACCGCATCGCCCACTGGAGAATAGTGGATGGATGACTGCTCAAACCTTCCTTGCTCTACTTCCTGGACGTCTTTGCAAGCACTGAAAGTGAAGAGGAAAGATATTCCTGGAAAAGGCACTGATATCTCAAGAATCAAGTAGGTGTGTGTTACAGAGTTTACAGGGGGACATTAGTTTTTAGTTTTGCAAAGCAACTCTAATACCACTGCAGCGCTAACCAGATATAGACCCTTCCTAACAAGGAAGTTCCTGGTTGGTTGCGAGTGCAAGTTACTTCAACAACCGTAATTAACATATACACTAGAGGGCTGCGTAAATAGTCTTGAAATGAAAATACGTCTTGCTTTTTAAATGTATTGTCGAACCATGTCATTTCATAAGCGAAGCACTATGGAAGTATTGATGTACGTGTATATGAGTGTTTTTAAGCGATGTCACAAAGACTTCTTGTTCGTAATAAACACTCAAAAGAAGTAGTGTTGATGCGTGTATAACTGTTGTTTTGCATATTATACGTTTGAGTGTGTGTGTATGATGTAAATGGTAAGCTATTATGTGTTCAAGCGTGGTTTTGTAAAACAAGCGCATGTTTGCACATACAAACGCGCAGAAAAATAAAAGATCACACACACAACGTGTGTGCGTATGTACCTGCATGACGTTTGTATATGCTCCCATTCGTATGAAGAAGCAATCATCACAAATTTTCCAGTCACGAAATATTTTCTTCTTTACTCCTATGCCTGCAATAACTAAAACAAATTTCTTGCAAACATTGTTGTTTAGCATTTGTTTTAGAAGATTTCTCAATAGTAAAGCATTTCAAAAATCCCTCTTGTCTTAAAAGTTCTTGTAAGTGGTCTTGTGCAGGGTTTTAATATACACTGAAATACTAGGAAACACAACTGCCCTCGATTGCCGATCAGCTCTAAACATGATTGCAGAGCAGTTTTATGTTAGATTCACTTGGATTCTGGAGCATAGAGGCTTCCAAGTAAACTCTAGAGCTGATGAGCTTGCAAATACTAAGAAGACCTTATAGGTTCCACTGAAATAGGAATGATACTAATAGAAGATGGGCAAAAAATAAAAATGCATGATTAACAGATACTTATGGATTCACATAACTAAGAAAAATATAGTTTCCTTGATTTCAAGAAATAGGAAACAAATCTCAGACTCCGTGTCCATGATGACCCGACACTGTCTTCTAGGCAGGCATGCTCAGAATTTAAGGTTTGACTTTTTGCGCAGCTATCAAGGCATATATGTGGAAAAAGTGTCGAATATGTTATGTGTAATTTCCATGGGCTAGCAAGAAAGAAAATGGTCACCATGGGAGCTCCTGAGTTCAGAAAACTTGCTGCCGTTGCTAGGGTTGAATTGCAATACGTTAGTTGCTTTATAGATACTAAGCTCTTGTTGATTTGTCTAGGACTCTGAGTGGAACCCTTACTTAACCTAACCTATATAAACGCTTGAAAAAACTAAACTACCTAAGAGATTGCCACGCACCTTGTACGTTACAAAAGATTATACTCGCGAATACCTAATGCACATTAGACTTGTCCTTAAAGTCACAACATTTGATGCAGGACCTTTTAAAGTTATGGCTTCTAGAAAAAGAGCTATTGTGTAAAAATTTCTAGTAATTATTTCAATACTAATGTGTCGCATCGAGTTCAAATTTCGGAACATTAGACTGGTGTTTATTTTCGAAAAGTCATAATATTTTGTGCGGGAGCCTTTTAGATTGTTTCTTTTGGCAACATATTTAAAAGGGTTTTGCATTAAATTTTGTGACTTTTAGAAAATAAGGACTAGTTTAATGAACAAGGTGCTGCGGCTCATCGAATAAGAATAATAAATAAAATAGAGAATAGTGGAGCAAAAAATAGTAACTTTTTCCAGAAATGGTCTACATACATAAAAATTTATTTTTTATGGAAAAATAACTATAGATATATAACTATTTGAAATAAAAGGTAACTAAGAAACTCATATGAAATGTTCTTGCAATGTATAAAAGTGCACATAAATAAGAATGTTTAAAACAAACAAACAAACAACAAAAATTTTTTCTTTGCATTCGCCTTTATCAGAAAAATAAAATAAATAATAATGTTAATAACTCAGCGCATGATAGGTAGGAGTTGTACATTGTTGTATAGTTTGAGTTAAAAAAATGTACTTGATAGTTTAAGCAGTTAAATGAAAAAACAGCTTTTCTGAAACGAAGAAGAAAAAGTAAGAAACAAACATATTTTTTTTTTAAATATGACTTAATAATATATTATATTAAGGAGAAAAAATCCAGCAATAAGAGGAAAGCGAAGCTGAAGAAATAAGTTACGATAAATTATAATAGTATCTTATATAGTTATTTTTATTTCTCATGCCCAAGTTTTATTACCTTTTGCAAGATGTTTCTTTTATTTATGGTAATTGTTTTTCTGTTTAAATAAAAAAGAAATAGTTGGAATTAATATAAAAATTTAAGTGTGCTTATATAAGTATTTTAAGAAATAAAAGAAAAATATATAATGTAATTGAGTTAAGAAATTTTATTATTTGTGAAACATTATATGCAAACTGAATTGAACTGGTTTAAATTTAAACGGAATAAGTTTCAAATAAACTCGGCACAATATGCCGGGTTTGGCTTAAGTGGAATCGCAGCCCCTTGGGTTGGGAATTCCCGCAAAAATTTCCCGGGATTTCTTTCTCGGAAAATGTGCGGGAAATTCCGTTTGGAAACACTAGTTCTCACACACACATTTACACACAGTTGCCCAAGGAAATGCCCATCAATGACATACAGTCAATGGTCTAATCGTCACTTTCAATAACGAACTGATGCGATCACGTTTCACTTTCATATTTCGATATTGAATGCCATAATCTCAAACTGAAAAAACCTGATCGAATCAGCTCGTTATCGAAAGCGACGTTTAGGTTTGATTTACCTTCTACGTTAAAGATCAATCAAACGTTCTATTGTTATCAGAAAAAACGAATACAGAATATGAGTGCAAAGTTCTTCGGTGTAGTGCTGAAAGTCTTACCCAATCTGGAGATTAATGCCCCTATTACGGTTCTCTACTAAGCTCAGTTTGGTCCTATAAGACTAGACCAAACTTACACATGAGCAACCCAGCAAAAATTTTTAAAAAAGGTAATCGAGTATGGAATTAAGCATTTTTGGTGGAAGCTCTTCCTTACTGGATTACCAACTTAATGATTTTTACAAGGCGTGAGACTAAAATAATCGATTCTTGAGAAGTACTTACTTTTTTCATTTGGTAAAAAGTTCACGTAATCTATTAAACCTAAAAAAATCATTTCCTTCATTTATCAACTTGTACAGCATTTTTTTAAGTTTTATGTAATGTGATTTGTAAGCGAGTAATGAAATTTGTAAATCAAAAAAGTAAGTCATTATTTGGCAAGTAGTTCTAATGGTAATGTGTAATTTTTTGCTGGGAAACTGTGTTTTAGTATTATGGACCACAACTGTTTTTAGTTGAAATTGTCATCGCTTTGCCAACTTAAGATATCAAGTTTGGCAGAAAAACAACACAAATTTTTAGAAACAGTATTGTTTTTAGTCCTTTAGTTCAAAGAAATCATACCAAATAGATACAAATACTCGCACATTTTTATGACGACTACGTACGGGAAAAACACGTGCTGATTCCAACCGTTCACAGAGAAAACAGTGCCTAATAAATACCTCATAAAATAGAAAAAAATTAATAAGAAATCTCTATGGTTTTTTTTCAATAAGGAAATCTTATTAATTTCATAGAGAAAACCTTTTTGAAAAAATCAAGAAGAAATCTTGTAGTTTTTATGAGGTTATCTTATTGATTTTTTTAATAAGGTTTTTTTCTTGATTTTATGAGGCGACCTCATAAAATAAAAAAAATATGTCTTTCTTTATTCTTTGTGCTTTGCTTATGTATTTTCATTTAAATTCTATACCATATACTTATGTATGTATGTAGTATACGTAGATGTTATTTATTTATACTATACATACTTATATAGATACATACATATTATATTATATTCTTAATTAATTAACTCACCATACATACATATTATTACTTGAAAGGAGACAAGTATAAGACAAGAAATAATTTTGCAAACATGCGAAAAAGATCATGAAAAAAATTGTCTGTGTCTATTTATAGATATGAAATAACAAGACACCTCATAAAATCAAGAAGATTTCCTTATTAAAAAAATCAAAAAACTACTACTACTATCAATGAACTACCCAATGCAAGGTAGTGAATAATCAAAATATGGAACGATTTCTTAAAAAAAAAAATTTTAGAAGGTTTTTTAGTTATTTCCGGCAGAAGAAAGAAACACGATACCGAAACTGTTAAAAAATTTGTTATTAAGCATAACAAATATTTCTAGTTACGATTTGTTCACTTTTTCTGCTTTTTAAATCGCACCAAACTGTAACTAGAAAAACCCAACCACAGACCCAACTCAGCGTTTTTCTCAACCAAACTTGCGCAGAGTTGTAAATGACAGTACCAACACACAACTGAAAAGTAAACTGTCAATTTAGTGGAAAATAGTAATGCAAATTTACCAATCCCAACCAAACTATTTTAAAAGTTGAAAACCGTGATAGGGGCCTACGACTACTGAACAATATGTCATTTGTTCCGGAAAAAGAAGGACCGTCCGAGAAAAAAATGGTATTACAATGTCAGCACTAAGTCGGCCTTACATTATACACAATAATAATTCTTTTCAATTTAATTTTTTTATAATTAGATCCTTCCTAGTTGCCGGGGGAAAACTACACGCAAAAAAATATGATTGTAGAATGGTTGAGAAAACAATATTATGTTCTCTAAAACAAATTTGTACTCGTGGAAAACTAATTATTGTTATTTTAAACATTTATTTCGTTACGATAAACAGAGTAATGTTTGAATTTAATTATTACATTATCACATCCATAAAAAAGTGTGATATGGTTAAAGCTTAACAATACAGTTTTGTTAAAAATTTATGACTACAACATAATTTGTATTATTATTTAAAAATAATATGATGTAAATAACAATACAATGTTATCCAAAACCATACAAATTTAAGTTTAAAAAAAACCTTTTTCAGAAACATTTGTCAGTTCGGTATTTCGTTTGTAAGCCATAGGTAGTGCACGGGTGGTGTTAAATAAATTAATAAATAAATAAAATATAAACAAAAGCGTAGACCAATAAAAATATATAAACATTTGTGTATTTGTTTATACAGACATGTCTGTATGTCGTGTAAGTATACATTTCTATATATACATTTTATGTCAATAATATTAATTTATTTTTATTTCGAGTTTAACGCACAGCTGTTTCTACAATTCAAATATGATTAAAAAACAAAATAGTATTATTACATTAAATAATACTGTGGTCGTATATAACAATATTAATATAATATTAGATCATGATATGGTGAGTCTCAATTATATTTTAGTCACATCTTACAATTGTGTTGTCATATTAACAATAATAAGATTAGTTACAACAAAGTCAATTGTTCTTGTAGATAATATTATTATTAACTCAGATAATAATATAATTAAAGTTTGCTTTTCTATTAACAATAATATGATTTGACTGCAGCCATATAATTCAATTATAGTATGTTGCTGTTTGATTATGGCTGCCTCAACCATATTTTTTCTTTGCGTGTACGGCATTCTATATCGAACAAATTTTCAAAAAAATTTAATCGTATTCTTGTGAAAATTTTGATGAATATCGAACACCCCAGCATATAAGAAGTATATAATTATAGAAAATTGTATATAATTATTGAAAATTTGAAAAATTGTTTTTTTTTAATCAATGGAAGTTTTTTAAACCTTTTCGGCTTGATGTTTGTGCACAACAAACTAGAAATAAAATATCACCTTCTGCGATACTTTTCATTTTAAAAGGCGGTATTTTGTTTTCTCAGCTAATTACATTCATTATTAGAATCTTAGTACATACCCAGCAAAAATTTTAACTATAACAAACAATTTTATCTGTTGCTGAATCTGTTATTTATTTCTACACATATTTTTGTGAGATGTAAAAAGATTTGAATACAATTTTTCTTGTACTGCAACTAAGTGTGTTACTTTTGTTGTAAAGAAATATAAGGCAGACAAGTTTAAGGCCACAATAAAAAATATACAAAGAGATAACTTCTATCGGTGCAAAAGCTTGACAGATGTACTTATGTGCCTAGACATCACCACAAAGATGTAGCTGATGATAAATAAATACGTTGATTCTTTTAAGCTTTTCATGAAAATGTTAGACATGGAGTTAAGTTTAATGATCAACAAACCATTCAACAGCAACAAAGTTAGTATTTATAAACGACATTCATATACTGTCTCAGAAGTATTTCGAATAGGTGTAAGATGATTTAACCAAAGTAGTGCAAATAAATTGTTATTGCAAATAATTGTTATTCATAAAAAATATTTTTAAGTTCAAAAATTTTTAAACGCACTAATAATCCCAAATTAATATTTTACTTAATACGTAATATATTAATAAGTAAAATATTAATTTGGGATTATCAGTGCAAAACTATATTTTTTAAAAAATTGTTTTATATACCTAAAATAAGCCTAAAAATGATTTTTTTTCTTGCCTTAGAACTTATTTCTGATATTGTTTTAAAACTTAAACTCAAATAAATGAGACTATCAGCGCAAACTATTTAAATATTTAATAGCTCTATTTAATTATTTAAGATGACCTCATACTCGTATATATATTGATTTCTTAGGCGGATTCTAAACCCTTATTTCGATTAATAAATAAACTAAAGAATTTTAATTTTTTATGTTAGCATAAATAATTATTTGAATTTAATACCTAAAGAATTGTACAATTGAACTAATTTTAGTTTAATATAGTTGATAAAAAATCTGATCTTCAATTCTAATTTCCTTAAAATTCTTACAGGAACAGTTTGGCATTCAATTGTAACATTTAAAAAATTTTAGAGATAGAAAAAGAAGCCAAACAAAAAGTCATTATAAGTTTTAACATGAACAAACTACTTCATTTAGCTTATGTCATAAGAGGATAGCTTCTGTTTTTTTTTTATGCATAACCAAGTACTTCAAAAAGTATATTAACTTCTTTTTTGCTCGTACAAACAGCAACAATCAACAACAAGTTAAAGCAGTGTTTGCTGGTCATGCTGCTGCTATTATTGCTGATGATAGCGATTATGGCGATGATGATTGTGTTGACGACAGCAACACAGGTATTTAAAAAAATATAAAAAGAAAAATCACACATTTGAATGATAGCATTATTAACATAAGCATCATCATGTCATGAACGTTACAGCAATCTCTCGCTTTAAGTAACAATTGCTTTGATTTTTAGGTGCTTCTAACCAAGTTTCAATCTCAGAACTAACCTAAAAAAGTGGTTGCACCATTGGGTTCAGCGTACTTGAATTAGGTTTACCCACCAGTTCCCCCGCTTGTTGCATTTCTGAACTAGCACAGTGTAATTAATTTGTATGGGAGGTACCCACTCCCTTATTTCTAACGCATATTGGTGAAAATTGGACCGTCTGTGGAATACAAAATTTCATGTAAAAAAATAATTTTTAAAATTGCACATATAACCTCCTTCTTCTTTGAAGTCGGTTAAAAACAAGACGTTTTTATATTTCAAGACTTTTTAAGCAGCCCTGTAGTTTACAACGAGCTGATCCACAATAAAACCTCCTGGTAACAAAACTTTAGCTCTAAATTTGGGACTAAAACGAAAGTTGTTATCCTGGATGATGTGTCAAAATCAATAATTGGTGCTGAATTTTTAAAGCATTAAAGGAGCTGATTTGTTGTTTTAAGTCCACAGCGATGAACTTCCATAGATTCCACAGAAGTATCCATTAGTACTAAATCAATCCCAAAAAAATTGATTCTCTAAATTACTATGCCCCTGCACTCCCTGTAGTATATTAGTTACTCCAATATTTATAATACACCGAAATTTGTTTTCTTTAATAGATATGATAATTATCAGGGAAACCGCAAATATGCAATTGCATGTTTTTTCTTGTGTGGCGTGATAATGCGGACATAAGATATTTATCCGTTTTCGATCTTTTAACGAATTTTGGCATCGATTTGTTAGTGCATATTTTTGCATATTTTACCCTTTAAATCCTGTTTTTACATATTTCAGTTCTACACGCATATTTTTAGCATTTTTCGAATTTTGAGAGCATATTTGATGCTTTTATGGCATATTTTGATACTGTATAGAATTTTTTTATTCTAATATGCTACAAGCCTTTTATCTGTTGTTCAATTTATTTTTCTCACCAACTAAATCTCATTTTCAATGATCTATACACATAAATTATAAATTTTTATAATTTTTTGCGCCGTTATGACGAACGTTAGTTTCAATAAAAATTTAGTTTTGCTATTTGTGCCGGACTCTGCCCCAATTACATCAATAGACGTTGAAGGAATATTGTCAGTTTATAAATGTTTATTAAGATGTGGCAAGCAGCGATTTTTAATTGAAAATATAGTTCAATATTTTATTGTTTATTCCAATAAAAATTATAAATAAAAAGCCTGACTTATCTATTAAAAATATAGTTCCAAAGTTTTAATTCTAATATCGTAATCTATTTTGAAGTTGAAGTTAAATTTTTACGGACGTAGTATACAATAAAAATTTATTTGTATTATTTGCTTTAGTCAAAATAATTATTTTTTAATATGGAAGTTATTCTTTAATTTTTTTCTTGTTTGCTTTTTCTGGTTTATTTTATTTTTGTCTTATTTTATATGCAAATATTGATGATTTCGTGAATTAAAAATATATTTTCGTTTACAAATAAGCCGATTCATGTTATTTTTAAGTGCATATTTTCAAGTTTTTAGTGCATATTGAATGCGCATAAAACACTTTTTTTAGAGCTTATTTCTGGTTTCCCTGATAATTATAAATGTAGAAATATACATACATACTTATGTGCATACATACATTTTTACATACATATATAGTTTTTGCCTTGAAACCAGACAAGTTCTGGGCAACCATGAAAAAATAATGTCTTTGTTAACGGCGCCTGTGTATCATGCAACATTAGCAACAATAATTAGTAAAATGTGTTTTTTATTCTGATTTAAATTTTTTAAAGAAAGAAGCAGTTTTTTATATTTAATTACATATAAATTTTATTCTCATTTTTGATTTTCTTTGTACGTTCAATTTCGTCTAAGACACGCGGGTTTTTCTTCCTCGAATTTATTTATTTTTTTTATCGCGAAAATATAAAACTCCATTAATAAATGGGCACATAATTAAATTAAGCCAAATGATATTTTTTTGTGGAAAAATTACTTTAAAAAAACGAAATGAGACTATAAATAAACTTACAAGGTCAAGCGAACATAATATTGTCTCTTTTCGGCAGTAACAGAGGAACAGTTTGTTAACGTGAAAATTTGGTGTTTTGTGTAGAAAAAATGCAAAATTTCACATGAATTTTTTCCGCCATTTTTCCCCCCGATAAGAGAGATTATGTAAAACGGAGAATAGAAAGCATTCCAGTACTAAAATTTCACATACAACCCAATCAAGGAACTTTTTTCTTTCAGGTGATGGATGCACCTTTTAATACAATCTAAAATGCAATAAAACGAATTATTCTGCATTATTAACTAAAAAAGCGATAAATGTGAATTCCAAAAAATATGGTGCATTATCAATAGAAAAAAACATCAAATATTCGCAGCTTCTTAATGATTAAGTCTACTAGCAATATTTAGAAGGTTAGTAAGTAACATTTCTTGCCTTCTTTTTAATTTGCAAATGTGAAAATAATCAAAGACAAACAATAACGAGGACACGTTGCAAATTTTTTCAAAATTTAGCATATTCCTGCCACATAATCTTATCTGTTCATGAACTTTATTTAAGATTAGAAGATATGAAATTAAAAAAAGAATTCCTTTTAAACTTTTTTGCAAAAACTTTTATCAATACTGCCGGGCATAAAAGTTAGAAATGTTAAGACGAGGCATAAAATCCTTGTGCTATCCGAAATATCGAAAAATCTGAATTTCCGAGATAAGAGAAACAATTTAAGAAATTTTTTGAAAACAAAATTTTATATACACATAGGAAATTCACTTTGAAAAAAAAATTTACATTAAAATTAATATGTGAGTACTTATAATTCGATTTGATAAAGTACTTCCATTACTTATTGCACAAACAGTTGGAAATTTTTTCTGGCACGCTTATGCCGAGTACACACTGCAACGTTTGTAATTTCTGATATTTTTCGTTGTGTAGCATTGCTTCACATATAAAAAACACAATGTGAATAGCGTTGCGCACATTTTGAAAATTACAAAATGACAATACAAGAAATTTCAGATGTGAACTCCGCATTAGTTTAATTTTTGTCCGCAATATCTCATAGTTTATAGTTTTTAAGACAACCCCAGCAGGAAGTTCCTGCTCTTCGCGATATTTTGTACATAAATATAAAGGGCATACACAGAAAAAAAATTGTAAATACAATACATTTTTGATGTGTAAAGATCTATACGCTAGGGGGTAAAATTTTTTTGGCTTTGATTCTTTGCTGAGATTTCTTTGCTTTTTGCTTTTGCTTTGCATTGTGAAATCGGTGTGAGCTATGTATGAGTGTATTAGTGTTTGAAAGAAGCAATGCCAAGCAGAGAAAGAAGTCGACCGGCTCGAAGCCGACGGTGCGCCGCCGCCGGTTATTTTTCTGTATATTTCCGTACACCAAAGGTGAAAATGAACCGTAAGAGCTACGGACTTGAAATCTGGACACAATATGTAGACATTTGGCCACTACAACAGCAAATACATGAGAGTTAAAAACTAAAGGGTGTTCCAAAACGAGCAACGAAAAATGTTAAAATCCCATATAATATACATACAATTGTATGTACATATATATACACTTGAAATTTGTAAAGTTAGTGTATTTTTATACAGACTACAACAATTAACACTAAATTTAAAAAGTTTAAATTACAAGGGTGTTCCATTAGTTAATGCAATTTTTACTTTGTAATTTTGAAAACTTGCTGTATCTTGGAGACCGTAAGAGCAAAACTCTTGAAATTTTCATAAACGGTAAAACTAAAAAATCATAAAAATATAAAATCGCCAAATATAAAAAAATCGCCAAAAACAAAAAAAAATCGCCAAATCGAAAAAAGCACCAAATTAAAAAAATCTCTAGGACTAAAATAAATCGCGAAAAACCGGAAAAATCGCCAAAATGAAAAAAAATCCTTCAACGAAAAAATCCCAAATATGAAAAAATCGCCTATATAAAAAAACCCCAAAAACAGAAAAAATCGCCAAAATGAAAAAAACCCCAAAAAAACAGAAAAAAATCGCCAAAATGAAAAAATCGCACAAAATGAAAAAATCGCCAAAATGAAAAAAAAAATTGCGAAAACTAAAAAACGCAAAAAGAGAAAAAAACGCCAAAACGAGAAAAAAGCGATAAAACTGAAAAAAATCGTTTAAACTGAATAAACCTAAAAAATGAAGAAAGCTAAATAAAAAAAAAAATAAAAAATCAAAACCGAATGTGCGCGAGTCAAAGTCGCACTTTACTGAATTTATTTTAATTGCAATGCGTACACAACAACAAGAACAGCAACAACTAAACCATGAACAATAGGAATTAAAAATTAAAAAGTAAAAGCAAAGGCATTTACCGTAGATGAGCACTGCAGTACCACTAAAGTTTCAGTAAACACAATAAAAAATATTTAACAAGTAAATTTTTACTGATTACTAAAAATTTTGTTTCTACAATTTTTATAAATTGAATAAATGATTTGTTATATGTATGATAAGGTGTATTGAATTTTCAGTAATCAGTAATGCCCTAAATGTTTTTCATATAAAAGTTTCAAAATTTGAATGAAAAAACTTTGCCACTTGCTACAATTTTATTATGATTACGGCCCTACGATTTTACTGGTAATGCAAATTAAATTTCATTAGCAGTAAAAATTTACTGAATTTTTTTAGTAATCAGTAAATTTACTGCTTACTGCAATTTTGAATTCAGTACATATACATATGCTGCAGTGTGCCCATTTACTAACCAAATAAGTTTAATAAAACAAACAAAAACCAACAAATTCATATGTATTTACAATATTGAAAGTTTTGATACTTTTAATTAATTAATTTAAAAAAAGATACTAAAAGCATAAGTACTTCCAACTTAAAAAAAAAATTCATTACTTGATGTTTACACATCTCCTCTGTGATCGGACCCACATTGCTTTTTTTTGTTATATCAATTAAGTGAGTAATTGATTTCTATCCCACAACGATTTTTTTAAGTACAATTAACGAAATTGTAAGATCAAAGAAAGTCTGAAAAATATTTTCAATCAAATATATCAACAAATTGTTTATTGAAATTTATTTATTTTTATCAACATTTATTTTTGTTAGATTACAAAGTTATGTTAATTAGAGCTATTATTACAACTTAAAGTTAGTTAAGAGTTGGATTTTTTCGGACGTATAAAAAGCTTTCGATTATTGCAAATTGAATTTAACTTAGGATAAAATTGCCTGTAATCTATCGCTCAATTAAGGTTAAAGCAAAATTCTGCAAATGATAAAGTTTCTATACGCCCGATAAAATTCTTCTTTTAAGTAACTTTAAGTTGTAATAATGGCCCTTACAGTATTTGTTATTGCAAATTGTCAAATTTCCTTACAAACTTTGATTACCATAATTGTTATATTAATTAACAATATTTCTTTATACACAATCCCAATTTGCGAAAAGATTTTTTGCTTGAGTTTTTTGTAATTAATTGACTAGAAAACTTTTAATTTGTTATATCAACAATGATGCTTTTTAGCTTTTTAAAATAAATATTAAAAATTTGATTTGTCGGTTGCATTTCGATGATATTTTTATCTGTGCTCTTGGTCGTATAATTTTTTGTTTAAGTGTATAAATAAAATATAATTACCATAAAACTTGCTTTTCTAAAAAAAACATTTTTAATCGTTTTGCCAATACTGCAGGCAAAGAAAAAATATGGTTGAGGTAACCATAATCAAACAGCAACATACGTTGGTTGAATTATATGGTTGCAGTCAAATCATGTTATTGTTAATAGAAACGCAAACTTTAATAATATTATTATCTACAAAAATAATGAACTTTGTTATACCTAATCTTAGTATTGTAAATATGACAACACTATTGTTAGATGTGACTAAAATATAATTGAGACTAACATTGTTAAATGCGACCAGAGTATTATTTAATATAATATTGCTATTTTTTTAATCATATATTTATTGTAGAAACAGCTGTGCGTTAAATTCGAAATACAAATAATTTAATTTTGTTGAAATAAAATGTGTATATAGAAATGCATACTTACACGACATACACACATGTCTGTATAAAGAGATACACAAATGTTTATATATTTTTATTAGTCTACCCTTTTGTGTATTCTTTATATATTTATTAATTGATTTAACACCACCCGTGCACTACTGATAGCTTACAAATGAAATACAGAACTGGCAGATGTTTCTGAAAAAGATTTTTTTTTAAACTTAAAATAGTATGGTTTTGGATAGCATTATATTGTCATTTATATGATATTATTTTTAAATAATAATACAAATTATGTTGTATTCATAAATTTTTAACAAAACTGTATTGTTAAACTCTAACGATAACCACAAATCTTTAAAATAACAATAACTAGTTTTCAACGACCACACATTTGTTTCAGAGAACATAATATTGTTTTCTCAACCATTCTACAACCATATCTTTTCTTTGCGTGTGCATGTAAGGGAAAAAATATTTTTTTTTCGTCAGATGCTATTCAAAAATAATCTGCTAAAACGATCTTCCAAGTCCTGTTTGGGAGATTACTAAATAACATGTAATTTTATTTGTAACATTTAATAAATAAATAAAAGCTATATTATTATTATACTTCTGTTGGTAATTTATTGTTTTCTATAAGTTAAAATTGGGAGAAGACTGTCATCTTCTTATAAAACATTGTTAACAACTCGAAGTTTTTGGCTACTATATATTTATAGGCCATACATTTTATTAAGGCTTAACATTTTTTCAAAAATCTTTGCAAATTGAATATTTGATTTATTAATTTCACGCCATCACAGATAAACATAAAAAGATATTGAACTATTGCCATGCCACTCACATCATTTGCTAAAACAAACGTTGTTCCAAACTGTCATATGCAAACAGAAAATATAAAAAAAACTAATGAAAAATATCCCTTAATTTTCTTTCTCAAACTATTTGCAAGAAAATAATAAAATTTATGGCTATTATAGAATTTTCACGCATATTTGTTGCCAGCACTTTACCACACTCGTACAGGGGTTCACATCTAATGGCAGTCAGTCATATTCTAAATCAAGCATAAAATATGCTGGTGACATGTTGTTGAAATTGTGTAAATGAAGAAGAAAAATATAAATATGACTGCCAGTATTGCAGATCTAAATCACATGCTTTTATGGGAATTTATAGTCGTTTGCAAAAAAAGATAACGTACAAAACAATTCATATAAAGTTTTAAGAGTAATTTATCCAAACAAAACTCAATGAAAATCGACATTTAAATATGAATTCATATTTAAATAGAATCGGTAAAATAGGCTGTTAGAGTTCTAAAATAGCTTAATGATATATGTATAAAGTGGCATTTTACATAAAGCAGAAATCATGTAATACGAGTGTTCCTATTCCTATTTTCCCATTTTTCTCGTGTCAGCAGTTTCATTTCAGACAACGTCGTTTTGTTCGAGTTAGCTTCTCGTTTAATTTGGTCAAACCAGTCTCATTCTCGTTTGGCTATTTTAACTTGGATGATGAACTCTTGTCTTGAAAGTACTTATGCGTGACAAGATTTCCCAAATTATTTTGATTACTTTTTAGTGCGAATTTGTGCTGATTTACACAATTTACTCTGAATAGCATTTTTTGTCCCTGTACCACTATTTATACTATTATCCATCCCCTAGTTCTACATTCCTATTACAGACCTTGAGGTACTGTTCGTATTTAGGCGCAAAAACACACTTGTCGGACTCTTGTGATTATACGAAAAGTCTTCCTTAAAGCTTACTTACTATAAAAGTATAAAGACGTTAGTCACATTAAACGAAAAAAAAAATAACGACGCTTGCCTCGAATGTCAAAATATCTAACGTAAAATGATATTTTGTGTTCACACCACTGTACTTCAAATGTAATTTAAAACACAAGTAGAATGCAAACAGCTCTTGAAAATTAACATGCCAACTTTATTCATTGAATTTCGGTGGAAGAGCAGTTTCAAGCAGGCTGTGGAGGTGCCGGTCCATGAAAATATTCGTCAATTGGCGTCAAAGTACACGACTTGTCAATTTCTTTATTAATCGATTTTGTAAAATGCAACTCTGATCAGATAAAAAGTCTTATCGCTAAGGAATATTTAAAAAAAAATTTCCAAGTCTAATGGAATGTCAAATTTATATCATATTATTTGTCATTCGTCACGACATTTTCCATTCACACACGCAAAGAAAAGATATGGTTGTAGAATGGTTGAGAAAACAATATTATGTTCTCTGAAACAAATGTGTGGTCATTGAAAACTAGTTATTGTTATTTTAAACATTTATTTCGTTACGATAAACAGAGTAATGTTTGAATTTAATAATTACATTATCACATCCATAAAAAAAGTGTGATATGATTAGAGTTTAACAATACAGTTTTGTTAAAAATTTATGACTACAACATAATTTGTATTATTATTTAAAAATAATATGATGTAAATAACAATATAATGTTATTCAAAACCATACCATGTTAAGTTTTAAAAAAAAATCTTTTTCAGAAACATTTGTCAGTTCAGTATTTCATTTGTAAGCTATCGGTAGTGCACGGGTGGTGTTAAATAAATGAATAAATAAATAAAATATAAACAAAAGCGTAGACCAATAAAAATATATAAACATTTGTGTATTTCTTTATACAGACATGTCTGTATGTCGTGTAAGTATACATTTCTATATATACATTTTATGTCAATAATATTAATTTATTTTTATTTCGAATTGAACGCACAGCTATTTCTACAATAAAAATATGATTAAAAAACAAAATAGTATTATTATATTAAATAATACTGTGGTCGTATTTAGCAATATTAATATAATAATGGGTGTTTTTTATTGAGGTATAGAACTTTAAGTTGGCATCACTTTTTTAACTGGCGGCCATTTTGTCAGCTGTCAAGTGATTAATAGTTAGTTTGGCTTGCCATTTTATCATGAACAGGTTGACAAAAGAACAACGCTTGCAAATCGTGCAAATTTATTTCGAAAATAATGGTTCAGGTCGCGAAGTTTACCGCAAGCTCCGTCCATTTTATGGTCGCATAATCGTCCATCAGAGCAATTAATTCGGTTAACCATGGATCGTTTTCGCACTACGTTTACTCTATGTGATAATACGCATCCGCAGAGACGTCGAACAGTGCGCACCGAAGAAACAATTGCTGCTGTAGAGCAAAGTGTTGAAGAGGACCCGAATGAATCGATTCGCCACCGTGCACAGCAATTGGAGCTTTGTCCATCAACTTTATGGAAGATTTTGCGCAAAGATCTTGGCTTGCGACCTTACAAGATCCAGCTTGTGCAAGAATTAAAGCCGCGAGACCATGCAATGCGTCGTGATTTTGGTGTATGGGCCGAAAATGAGATTGATCTCGATGCTGATTTTCATCGCAAAATTTTGTTCAGTGATGAGGCTCATTTTTGGTTGAATGGCTACGTCAACAAGCAAAATTGCCGCATTTGGAGTGAAGAGAATCCACATGAGACCCTTGAGACGCCATTACATCCACAAAAACTGACTGTTTGGTGTGCTCTATGGGCTGGTGGAGTCATTGGGCCATACTTCTTCCGAAATAATGCTGGAGAGTCAGTTACCGTTCATGGAGACCGGTATAGAGCCATGATAACCGACTATTTTGTTCCCGAATTGGATGGCATGAATGTGGATGAGTTGTGGTTCCAACAAGACGGCGCTACATGCCACACAGCGCACGTCACAATCGATTTATTGAAGGAAACATTCGATAAGCGCATAATTTCGCGGAATGGACCTGTCAATTGGCCACCAAGATCGTGTGATTTGACACCATTGGATTATTTTCTTTGGGGATATGTGAAGTCGCTCGTCTACGCCAACAAACCAGAAACGTTAGGGGACTTGGAAGCCAACATTCGTGGCGTTATTGCCAACATACGGCCCCGTATGCTCGAAAAAGTGGTTGAAAATTGGATCTGTAGAATTGGCTTTATTCGAGCCAGCCGCGGCGGCCACATGCCCGAAATCATAAAATTATCCTTCCAATAAAGCCAAATTGATGGACATTAAAACGATTTTCTTGTGTTTTATTTCAATTCGAAGTTCTATACCTCTAAAAAAAACACCCGTTATTAGATCATGGTATGGTGAGTCCCAGTTATATTTTAGTCACATCTAACAATAGTGTTGTCATATTTACAATACTAAGATTAGGTGTAATAAAGTTCATTGTTTTTGTAGATAATATTATTATTAACTCAGGTAATAATATAATTAAAGTTTGCTTTTCTATTCATAATAATATGATTTGACTGCAACCACATAATCAATCATAGTATCATGCTGTTTGATTATGGTTGCCTCAACCATATTTTTTGCCTTGCGTGCACTATCGCAATTGCAATATTCGTTGATGTTCGCGATGTTCGTCTGTCCACCTGTCGATATCTGAAATCAGTTTTCCGTACCTAGAAACTTCAATCTTGGACTAATGTGGCGGAATTGGTCCTAAAGAAAATTAGTATTATAATGGCGCTTCAATTTTTTGGTATATCATACAATAACCTCTATGGAAATAATTGCTATTATTTCTTCTTTAAAAAATTCAAAATTTCCATGAATGTTACTCGTTATTTGAAAAAGGAAACAATATTTTTTTTTTCTAAACGAATATAAGACTATTAGGCATTATTTCCATTTTTTTTTATAGAAAAAATGTTTTATAAATGAGGAGCTGGCGAACAAAACTAGACATGTCCTCAATAAATGCTTTTTTCTAAACTCTTTTCCGGGATCTCCAAGTACAAATTTATGAAGTTACGAAATATTTTCATGCAATTACTCTTCTTGCTAGTCACTATCTAGAGTCTAGATTCTAGACAGTGCATTAATTAGCCTGTCCTGTAAAAAGCAGTTAACAGGAGGCCAAATCGTGCATTCATGATCGATTGACCTTTCGTATCAAATAAAAATTCGTGACCAGATTACGGCATTCGATAGCGTTCGAAACGAAATTTCTTTGCAAATGTAAAAGATTTTTTTGCCTTGTAGTACAATAAAAGCATATGATTCTTGTAAAATTTATAGGTAAAACTGTTTAATATGTACCTATTTATGTAATTGGATTTCTTGTTTTTTTTTTCTTTCGAAAAATCTACTCATTTGTCACAGGTATGTTAAATAAATTTTTTTGGGGAATTCTTACGCTAAATGTTATTATTAGTGCGTGCGTTAACAAAAGTTAAACTTATTTTTTATAACAAATGTAAGTATGAATACGAAATTCTTAACCTATCGAATGTCATTTGGAAAGAAGTTATTCGATCGATTACGTCGATCTCAAAAAGTAACATTTCGATCAATGTCATTCGATTACGAATGCGACGATTTGGCCTCAGTACTAGTCTGAATTTGTTCGCCAGCAGTTGACGTTTCTGCCTTAAGTCTTTCGTTTTAAACAAAAATTTACATATCGCTCATTTACTTCAATAGTGGCACAACTCAAAAAAACCAGTTTTGCAGAAAACGCGTTTTAAATTTTTATTTTGCATACAACTCAATGGAGAAATGAAAAAAAATTCTTCTCTCAGGAGGTGATGGTACAAGCTATTTATATGAAATTTTTACACAAGATAAAATACAAAATGCCGCATCTTTCTGCATTATTAACTCAAAAAACTCATTTTTTGAGTTATGCCACTATTGAAGCAAATGAGCGATATAGTTTTGGTCTTAAGTCTTTTATATTTAGAATTTGTTCTATAACCTAGATTTTTTTTATTTATTTTGAACATTAATGTTTATTTCGATTCTTATAACTTTAAATTCTTTCTTTTTTAACCGACTTCAAAAAAGGAGGAAGTTATATGTTCGTCATGTATGCATTTATTTTTATATGTTCACCGATTTCACCGCCATTTGTAAAGCGATTTTAAAAATTATTTTTTATATGAAATGGTATACTCCACAGTTGGTCCCATTTTTATCAATATGCGATGGGAACATGGGGATGGATACCGCTCATACAAAGTTATTATTAATTATGGCATATATGGAATACTATATCATTGAGAGGCTTCAAACTTGGTGAGAATTACTTTACAGTTAATGTACGTTATCTAGCGGAAAAGTAGTGGCATATGAGCAGGGAAAATGTCCCCTCCTATACAAAATAATCACTAATTATGTATATAAATAATAGTATATCAGTGAGCGTCTACGAACTGAGTGTGAATTACTTTAAAGTTAATGCCCGAAATACAGCAAAATATTGGTGGTATAACAACAGGGGAAAGGCTCCCTACCATACAAAGTAATTATTAATTAAGAACTTAAGAGTAAAAAATAAAAACTTAAAAAAAATTAAACCAACTTTATGCACTTAAAATTTTAAAATAACAAGAGTGTTATATGCGTTAAATGCTTAACTATTTGCAATCGGTGCCAAAAAAGTTATTAACTAAACGCAGAAATAAATTTTTAGGCTGTCAACTTATAGTATAGATTCTCTCTTCCGCCACCAACTGCAAAAAGTTAAATAGTTAACGCATATAATACTCTTATTATTTTTAACTTTTTAGTGCATAAAGTCGGTTTAATTTTTCTTAAAACTTTTTGTATTTTAACTTTACGTTTCTAGTGAAAATATTAAATATATATATATATATATATATATATATATATATATATATATATATATATATATTTTTTTTTTTTTTTTTTTGAAAAGTTCAATTCCGGACACATCAAAGTTGGTTTATTTTAATCAACTCTAATTTTTTGAGATGTTCCATATAAGAAATAATATTTTTCAGATGTAGTAGTAGTCTTTTTTTAAGCCTGATAGAACTTACCAAAAGGTTACATATCAAACGAATTGTTATACTGAGCTTAATATTTGACCAATAATTTTTTTTTTAAAGTAGGTGGACAACACTGGTCCTGAAGAGATGTGAATTCAACAGAATGGCACTACGTGCATTTGGGATACCGCAACCATCGACTTATGGAAATCTGAAGTTCGTGATAGTTTATTTCAATAAATGGACTGGACAATCGGCCTGCAACGCCGTGCGACTTGAAATCTTTGACGCCTTGGAAGCCAATGTTGGTCATGTGTTTAGTCCAGCCGCTTTGTTCGTTTGAATAAAAAATTTGGATTCAAGTTTTGTTAGGCTCAAAAAAATTGTGTTTTCAATCCAACTTACTTCCTAACCTGAAATTTGCGCACCCTTTATATCGAGCCTTATTTTCGATTTAATTGTATATGCAAAGAAAAAATATGGCTGAGGTAACCGTAATCAAACAGCAACATACTATGATTGAATTATATGGTTGCAGTCAAATCATATTATTGTTAATAGAAAAGCAAACTTTAATAATATTATTATCTGAGTTAATAATAATATTATCTACAAAAACAATGAACTCTGTTATACCTAATCTTAGTATTGTAAATATGGCAACACTATTGCTAAATGTGACTAAAATATAATTGAGAATCACCATACCATGATCTAATATTATATTAATATTGTTAAATGCGACCACAGTATTATTTAATATAATAATACTATTTTATTGTGTAATTATATATTTATTGTAGAAACAGTTGTGCGTTGAATTCGAATAAAAATAAACTAATATTGTTGAAATTAAATGTGTATATAGAAATGCATTCTTACACGACATACAGACATGTCTGTATAAAGAGATACACAAATGTTTATATATTTTGTCCATACTTTATTTATTTATTAATTAATTTAACACCACCCGTGCATTACTGATAGCTTACAAATGAAATACCGAACTGACAGATGTTTCTGAAAATTTTTTATTTTTTTTAAACTTAACATAGCATAGTAGTTTTGGATAACATTATATTGTTATTTACATCATATTATTTTTAAATAATAATACAAATTATGTTGTAGTCATAAATTTTTAACAAAACTATATTGTTAAACTCTAACCATATCACACTTTTTTATGGATGTGATAATGTAATTATTAAATTCAAACATTAGTCTGTTTATCGTAACGAAATAAATGTCTAAAATTACAATAATTAGTTTTCAACGACTACAAATTTGTTTTAGAAAACATAATATTGTTTTCTCAATCATTCTACAACCATATCTTTTCTTTGCGTGTAAGCGACAGAAATTAAATTTTTCAGAAGAAGGTTCTTTTAAAATATACAAATATGTTTTTTTATGTAAATTATCGCTTACGATAAAATTTTAGAGCCCTTATCTTAAAAGTTACCAACAATTTTGGCATTTTGATAATTGTAAACTACCCATAGGCCCATCAAATTTTAATTTAAATAAAGTATATTTGCGAAAACATGTTGCCTACAATAAAATCTCTTTTTAATAGCAAATACTTTTACTCGCTGTAGTGAAGCAGAATAAAGTCTTTGGATGAGTCGTAACACTTTACTCTCTACTCTACTGAAGTAGCCTTGTATAAGTAACCTTTTATAAAATTCAAGTGCTTAACACCTTATCGTTGAAAAATACAATAAATTTTGGGTGTACACCTTTTTTCACTTTATATTATGCCTTTAGTAAAAATAATTTATTAAACTTACACAAACACAGTGCTGGTATTTTTATTATTTCAATTTACCACATCAAAAAGTAACAGAACAGGAATATAAAACATATGTTTTCCTCGTTAAACTCATGATGTTAAGTGTCACTCTCCTGAGACTTTCTAATAATGTGCAAATGCCTCTTGGCTACTACTCGTACTTTTATTTGTATGATTTCTTTAGCTTCCTTATTCTCCTTTTTCGGTAACCATAGTAGAAAGAAAATTAATTTATGACTTTGTATTTTATTTTGTTTTATATCTTGTGTATTGAAGAAACCACAAGGCAAACTTAACCCTCACTGCCACCTAATGCTGACATCTACAAATACACGCTTGTGGTTGTTATTACATTGGCCAATGTCAGCCCTTAAGTGTTTTTGGAAAAAGTATAATAAGAATTATTCCCAATTTTTTCTGTTTTTCAAGAATTCGTTAGCTCATCACGTACTGAGTTGTTGCTTTGTTTGTTGATTGCACGTTATGTTCAGGGAGAATGTATAATTTTAAACCTCAAATAGCTGTTAATGAGACAAATAGCCATAAGCTAAGAATTTATTTATAAAAAATTGTGATACAGAAAGTTTATAAAAAGAAGCAATTGTTTCAGAAAAAATAAGTATAGATATTTTATTTTGATCATATATAAAATATTGATGTACTTTTATTGTCACTGAGCCATTGCTAGACATTTCTGTGGACTAGATCTTACTTACAATACATGATACTGTTGTAACTGTAGAGAACAGCAAAGAACAGATTCTCACTTGAGGTAAATATACTAGAGGATGACAATGAGTAGTCAAAAAAAATTACATATAAGTTAATAGTTTTAATTGTAGCAAATGCGCATAATCCCAACTATAGCGCAAATAATTTTTACGCTCACATATTTTCTCTCAAGCAACTATGACAATATAGCAGTGTCCCGCAAAATAAAATATGTTTGTATTGGTGAGAAAAATGAGAGTAAAATAATTTTGAACTTGAAGAAAAGTTTTGTAATATAAAACACATGATGTGGTTATTAGTTGTTTGAATTTTATTTTGTAAATAAGCAATTTACTAAAAACTTAAATAAAAAGTAAAAATTTAACAACCATTCAACAATTTAGTGTATAAATTCAAAATGAAATTTATTCACAGCTCTGTTGATATTATTAAAATGCCTTTTTAAACTATTTTCCCTATTATTTTTAAATATTCCATAACATAAAATGCATTGCATATTGCCAAAAGCATTTTTAATCACGAAATATTTCCCAGCTTCCATAATTATATTATCAATTTTTTGTCTGTAGAAATTTATTAAATTTTAACTTTAATTTCGTTCCGTGTGCTCAAAAAAACTAAACAAAAAACCAGGAAAAAATTAATACATCCATGCACAACTTAATTCGTCGCTCGTTGCTCAGTGACGACTAAATGAAAGAGCATAAGCATGTATGTGATTTTCATCCGCACAATTGTGCTATGGCTTGCGGGTTACTGCTATATAGCCCATTCACACATGGTCCAAGAGCATTTCTACTTCATGTATGCAAAAAACTAAAATACAATGCACCTAAAAAAATAAAAAGGCACATGCGTTTCAAACTAATTGACTCTCTCTCATCATCATAATTTCAGTCTTGGTATGTCTATACTCAGGCTATGAGTATTTAATTAGTAAACAAAAAAATACTGGGATACTAGGGATATTTATTCATCATTCGCCATCGTATACAATCATTTGTGTACATAGAATGAAAGGGAAAATGTGTGTGTGTGGCTGTTTGAAAGCATGCTTTATGCGTGCATAAGTAAAATAGAACTGTATATACGATTTAATAGTCAGAATATTTTTATGTTCGTGTGTCTGTCTATAAATTTTAGTTGCTGTCGTTTGTGCTGCGTAATTTTAAACAAGTAAGAGTGCCATATATATCTATGCCGAATCTAATATACCCCTATAAGGACATCCATACATATCCATATGTTTTGTGAAGCAATTTATAATTTTTTGCTCTAGTGCAATTTTTAGTAAGTGACCTCTCGGCATTTTTCGATTAAATATTTTCTTTCGATATTAGCAATAAGTTGAATATTTTATTCTACACTCTGTTTTTAAGAAATATTTTACATTCACCCTTATTCCAGTTGTCAAAATGACATCACGTCATACAATATCAAAAAATCAAATCAAAAAAATAGTTTTATTTAGCAACTTTAATATCCAGAAAAAGAGTTCAAAGTTTCCAGCTCTGGAGCTGTAGTTTTAATTTTTATAGTTTTCTACATCAAACTTTTCTTTCCAAAACGTAAAATATATATATAATTTATAAAGAAAAAGAAAAAAATTAATAACATCTAGTTATATGGTACATAAAATACCACAAAAAGTGTAAGTTTCCCAACCTTGTAATCATCCTTTTTGATTTTTCTGATTTCTTACACCAATATCTATCTTTTAAGAATATAAGATATTGTTACGTTTTTCTCTCTATGAAAACGCTTTTCTGTGGACCCGAAGATTTGCAAATGAATACAAGAGCCGAGTGTAGTAATTAGGGTTAAGAATGATACAAGTTTTATTTACAAATACACTTAAACTAAATTAATCAAGAGCTTATATAAACTAATACAACTTAAACTACTGAATTACACACAAATATTCACAACTGGTTACCACTACGCCTTCCTCGCTTATGTTTACACACGTCTCTTAGCTGGCTACGCAAGTATTCACGTGACACCTCTTTGCCTGCTGCTCGTCACTTACGAGACTCAATCTGCCGTCACTCACATTTGATACACCAATACCTCTTTGTCTGCTGCTTGTCACACACGGCACTCACTCTGCCGACACTCACAGTTGATACACTAATAAAGACTCACTGGCTTTACTTACACCCACCCTTACACACGTCTATTCGCTGCGCTGTTCCCTTTACGCCAGTCGACACGATAGACTCCACAATAATCTCAATTCCTCGACAGACTTTGCTGTCACTATGGACTGTCCTATAGTTTCTCCTTTTCCCAACTCACGTGTAAAGCACAGACTGCTCTTAAGTATCAACTCACCACTGTATCGCAGACTATTATTAATTCACAACTTAATTATGAACTAACTTGTTCACTCGTAACTGATTGACTTGTTCGCAACTGCAACTCATTCACAACACAACAATAACTGACTCGCAACTAACTAACTTATTGGCTGCGTCACCTCTTTTTATATTCCACACAAATACCACTAGAAGTTTCAAGCAATGTCTAGACGATCATTATCATCTTATATGCTGCCTAATTAAGTTCATGTTGTAACTATGTACATACATGTGTATATGCATACGTGTGTACATCTTTAAATAAGCAATACAAGGTGGTTGTTTCTCTTTTGCTTTTCGTTTGAATTGGCATGTATGTATGTGTGTAAATATGTGAATCTTCTTAATAAGCAGATGCTTTTTGTTGTTGTTGCTTTTGCTTGTTTACGTTTAATGCTGCGCATGCTTATTTAGTTGTTGGCTACTATTCTAGACTATTCTTTGCTTTGACCCTGTAGGAATATTTTCGCGTAACACTTACATTAACCCTGTTGGAATATTTTTGTGTAATGTTGCTTAACCTTGTCGACGGCCATTTTCGTAACAATATGTTTAATTTATAGAAAAAAAATAGGAAAAATTTGTTTTAGTAAGTTAATTTTGTATAATTTTATATAAACAAATTTAAAGTTTTCCAACCCTGGAAACGTCTTTTTATTTTTATTATAAATACCAATTTTATTCATACTGAAGTATAAAATAAGTTGATTTAATAAAAAGAAATAATAAAAACTAGTTTTCGGTAATTACTTTAGTATGGCTAAATAAAGTTTGAGCTTTCCAGCTCTGAAATAGTCTGCTCGATTTTGCTGATTTTCAATACCAATCTTTTTCAGACTATTTTTCATACACCAGTCCAAGACTAAAGTCACTAGCTTTTCTGGGAGCTTCGGAAAACCGATTTCACGTACAGACAAGTGGACAGACGGACATCGCTTATTCGTCTTCCCTATGCACAAGGATCCAGAATATATATACTTTATGGCTCGCTCATTAATATTGTGGAAATTACAAACAGAATGACAAACCTATACATATATACCCTTTTACTACTTTTTGGTAAAGGGTATCAAAATGTGTATAAATATAGTTGTTAGATGTTTATAGTTATACGTCTTCGGTTTTTAAATTAATGCATGTGTTTTTAGGGTTCCGTACACCAAAGGTGAAAAGGAACCCTATTGTTTTCGCTACGCTGTTCGTCTGTCCGTCTGTCGGTCACACGGTATTTCCTCAGGAACCGTAAGAGCTACGGACCTGAAATTTTGACAGAGTATGTAGAACCTTGGCCGCTAGAACAACAAATACATGAGAATTAAAAATTAAAGGGTGTTGCAAAACGAGCAAGGAAAAATGTTAAAATCCCATAAAATATACATACAATTGTAAAGTTAGTGTATTTTTATACAGACTACAACAATTAACACTAAAATTTAAAAAAATTAAAATTAAAGGGTGGTCCATCAGTTAATGCAATTTTGACTATGTCATTTTGACAATTTGCTATATCTTGGAACCCGTAAGAGGCAAACACTTGAAAGTTTCAAAAACGGTAAAACTAAAAAAACCGAAAATTATAAAATCGCCAAACCAAAAAAAAATCGCCAAAAATTAAAAAAAATTCTAACACTAAAGTTCGAAAAAATCGCCAAAATGAAAAAAAAAACCCAAAAATGAAAAAAACGCCAAAAATCTAAAAAAATCGCCAAAACTAAAAAAAAATTTAAATAAAAAAAAATCGCAAAAATGAAAAAAACCGCCAAAAATAAAAAATCGCCAAAATGAAAAAACGCCAAAAACTGAAAAAAATCGCCAAAACAAGAAAATAAAGTGTCAAAACTAAAAAAAAAGAGTCAAAACTTAAAAAAATCGCCAAAACCGAAAAAACGCAAAAACCGCCAAAACAAAAAAACCGAAAAGACCCCAAAAACGAAAAAAATGCCAAAACTATATATTATATAGGTTGAAGTTTGTATTAAATTACATATCTAGTGTTCGTACGGAACCTTTCGTGCGCGAGTCAGAGTCGCACTTTACTGAATTTTTATTTTTAGCTACGCGCATTCATAAACAACACTCAAAGAGTACTTAAAATTATACTTTTGCAATTCTCTGATACATGCTCGTATATGTAATGTGCGACTTATAAGAGTTATTAAAAACTGCTTTTTGTAACCTAAAATAACATAATGCAACCAAATAGCTCTTGAGTATTTTTTCACTGATTCTTTAGCTAGTTCCAGACTAGTTCCACAGCTCAACTCTCATGTGTAGTATAAAATCTTGTGACTCTGCCAAATTAATTTTGCTTGTCAAGCAGTCACTTAAATCAATCAACCAGCGGTTGTATTGTAATTATCCTAGTTTATTTATTAATACAATTATATTACTAAGATACTTTCTATTTAAGAAAAATTTAATTTTTTTTAAATGCTTTAAGCTATTTTTCCATTAAGTTAAACATCAATTTCAGAAACGAACTTAGATTAGATATTTTATTGTCTAAAGTTTTTCTTTTGGCAACATATTTTTTTTTTCATTGTTAATTTAGCTGTCGATTTTGGTAATTGAATTTGCAGAATAAAAAAGTCATGAAAAGAAAATATTGGCAAAAAAACTAGAAAGTTGGTGTATAAAAAATACAAGTGTGTTATTTTCTTCCAGAACAATTCCAATACCAATTTAAATTAAAACAGGTGCGTGTGAAGAAGTAGGAGAAAGTTAATGAGAATGGCAAATATCAATCTTTCGGATTCTCAAAATATTTCACTTTTCACTAGCAATCATTTGCAGTTTTATTTAAAAATATTTTTTTTTATTATATTCGGGTTATTTGATATATTTTTTAAGGCTTTAAACAATTTTCGTTTTTTTGCTGAATCTATTTTATCTTCATGTACAGCCCAATGATGAATGATTCAATTATTCTCTGTAGTAATACAATTTCTACGTTACTGTCATTAAATAAAGATAACTGTGTAGTTAGCTCGCAATTCACGACTAGTAGCATTTACTTTTATTTACGAAAAAAAAATACTTTTTTATATGCTTAAACTTTTGTTTGATATTTCAGGGTCTATGTAAAACTACAAAAAAAAAAAAGAATATTAAGCCGCAAAAACTTCTATCGAAGATTGTAATTTACCATTAAGTTGATTTGGCAATGTGGCAAAGAGCGTTGCCAGCTTGACTTTGCTAGGCTAAATTTATTATCTTTATTCGAATGCAAATGGAAATAATTATTTTTATTTATTATTTATTTTTTATTTTCATTTATTTATTTTGAATTTGCTTAATTCCATTAAGACGTGTGTGACCGTGATACTAAAATTTTTTCTTATAATTAATTTATAATTGAAAAAAATTGTGGTTCCCAATGATATTAGTCTTAAAAATATTGAACAATAAGTGGACACTAAAAGGACATGATTTCTACTCAGAACAACCATCGGAAAGCTGTGACCCAACAAATTTAAATTTTCACAGAATTTGACATATACACATATGTCTATTTTTTCAAATTTTTCAGGAGAGCGAAAATACTCCTAAAATGCTTAACAAAGTTTTTGATGTACACATTTAAGGAAAAGTAAAAATTTTGTAATATAAAATTTTTTTTGTCGAATTTTGGATTTATTCAAATATTTTTCCAAATGATTTATTATAAGAAGAAAAAAATAATATATGAAATAGGTTGTTTATTCAAATGATCTTTTATAAATAAATTCGACTCTTCTCTAAATTTTTTAGCTTTAAAATTTTACAAAAGCACTTATTTCAGTATAAGATGTATTGTCGCATTGAAAATCCAATGCATAATGATACTCAAAATCAACTTACTTCGATATAAATACTCCGTTTTCACAACATAGCTTTTCATAAAGGAACTTATTTCGAAATATGTTGTTTTGTGAAAATAATTAAAAAAAAAATGAGGAGTACTAAGATGAAATAGGACGTTTTGTCAAAAGTTCGTTAAACTTTATTTTTCGAATTCTTCTTTCATCATATTTACATTAAGTCGTTTTGTCAAAAGCAAACCAGTAATATCTAGAGATATGTTGATTTTTCGCATATATTATTTACCGAACTAAGAAGCGTGGAATCGTGCCGATAAGACCAAAAGATGCGCCTTTAAAAAACACTCGCATAATAAAAAAAAATCCAGCAAATTTTCATAACTCGAGTTAAGTTCTTTTGTCAAAGGTCCACAGATTTGTTCAAAATATTTTTAATTGTATATTATCCTTAAGGAAAACAAATTTTCTTAAAATGTTGTTAAATTAGTTTTTTTTCGAAAATTTTGCGGGTGTGGTATGAAAACTCGAAAAGTTTGAAGAAATTAAAAAAATGTGCCGGGTGTGACCTATTTATTTGACCGGTGTGACCTAATATGAAAACTCTAAAAGTTCGAAGAAATAAAACTTTTTATTGACTTCAGTCATTTATTCAATATCATAGACCCCCAAAATAACCTGTTTTTTGCAAGGGCTTAAGAAATTTCACTGAAATATCCCAGCTTTTGAAACATTCACTTTTTTCCACATCCAAGCGTTATCTCGGCCATAACTTGACGAATGTTGGTTTTCAAATGCTACAACGTTGGATGGTTATTCGCACAGGTAAGATGGTTGTTGGTGTCCCACAAAAACGGCGTCAAATCGAATGATCTTGGTGGCCAATTGACGTCGCCACATATCGTCCACTTCATAATATTCAAATGTTTTTCAAAAAAAGTATGTTATCATACTGCCATAGCGTTCCGAATTGACGGCAATGGTTCATTGAGCACTTATTTCGAAAAAAAATACCGCCCAATGACACCTCCAGATCATACTGCGTTCCACATAGTCAGTTTTTGCGGATGCAACAGCTTTTCCCCAAACCAGTTCTGGGTTCTCCAGAATCCAGAGCCATAATCATATCGCTCATTTACTGCAATAGTGGCACAAATCAAAAAAACCAGTTTTGCAGAAAACGCGTTTTAAGTTTTCAATTTGCATACAACTAAATGGAGAAATGAAAAAAAGAATTCTTCTCTCAGGAGGTGATGGTACAAGCTATTGATATGAAATTTTTACACAAGATAAAATACAAAATGCCGCATCTTTCTGCATTATTAACTCAGAAAACACATTTTTGGAGTTATGCCACTATTGAAGTAAATGATCAATATGTAAGATAGATCCATTTGCTGAGCACATCGCGATAATGTACAGGCCTGACCGCATCAGTTACGCTGCCAGTCTCTTCAAATTTATTTATAGTCTTGCTTTTTTCTCCCTTGAACAGTAGTTGGATTATAACGAAAATAATCACTCCGCAATGCTCGAAAAATGGCCACCACTTTTGTAGTACGTTTTAAGTATTTTGATGCGCTCCTTGGTTGTAAAATGATCCATATCCGTAAATTGCAAACCTTTCGCTAAATAAACAGGAAAACTTTTCCTGCAAAAAACATGTTTAATTGAAAAAAAAAACTAAAAATCAATTAAACATTTTTTTGAGTCAATTAAACTTTTAACTAAACTAAATTTTTAAACAAAGGTTTAATTGAGGCAATTACTGATTTTTGTTTTTTCTTTCAATTGAACGTGCTTATGCCAGAAAAAGTTTTTTCTGTGTAAATAACACTTCAGATTACAGATATTTAACATTTAAGCCTTGCCAGTATTTGAACAATTTGTTTTCTATTAATTTATAATGTTCTAATTTATTTATTAAATATATTTTACATTTTTTTTTTGTCTTTAAATCTTATACGTTACTAAAGAATTTAATGATTTTAGCTAAATAATTGACCTGTTCTGTTTATTTTTCAAAACGAATTTAATATTTTTTCTCCAGATCCTGGCAACATTGTTTGTGAACTTAAACACTTCAGTAAAAGTTAAAATGTACATGTGAATGAATGTGGTTTTTTCATGCGTGTACATGTAAAATGTCTTAGAGAAAATTTCAAATGGTACTTGTTGTAATTATTTTTGTTTGTTTTTTTTTCAAAGTTTATTTTTTCTTATACTAAAACCCGACTGCATGCGTATGTATGTATGTATATGTGCATTTTATTTTCTTTGTTAGACTTTTGGAAGATGTCCTTAAATTGTACACATAAACTTAATAGGGGGTTGTAGTTAATTACATTCAACAGCCAAAAGACTGTTTTCTCAATAAATTTAAAAAGACTATAATCACATTTATTTTTATGGGTATACTACATGCACACACATACACATACATTTATACATACAAATACTGCAAGGACATTTATGTGGTGTCTGCTTGTGACATGCACGCGTATGCAATCAGGCATTAAATTAGCAAGAATTTTATTTGCTTTTAGGAATTTTTACAAAAATTTTTGTCTTTTTTTTCTACAAAATAAACTGATTTTTCTTCTTCTAATTTTGGCGTTTCTTAAAATTGCATCGCAGACGACAGTCAACGAAATAGCATTACCAACGTAATATAAACTTTAATTATTTGTTAAAAAAATAAGTCCCAAATCACACTGTGTAAGTCTTATTGCTAAGCTGATTAGTTTCATGGAGAGAGAGACGAGGGGAACAGCAACGTTTCTTTTCCCCCGTCTCTCTCTCCTAATAAACTAATCAGCTTAGCAATAAGACTTGCATAGTGTAAATAGGGATTAATTAACTTAAAGTAGTTTTTTTGTTAATATGTTATGTTATTCTCACATTGTAGGTATGAAAAGACAGAACATACAGTACTTTTTATAAACTTAGTTACATTTTATTTCTCGTTCTTCTCGTTGATTTACGAATTTTATTGTCCTAAACATGCCAGGTACAGCACGGTAAAATTATGTTATGATTGTCTTCAACAGAGGAATCTACATAGTCACACACTAGTGAGCGAGGACAAGTTCCAAACAACCTTACAATCCCAACGGCAATGTGCTGGCAAAGTACTTACAATAAAAAAATATTGCCAGCTATATAAAGTAGTTTTTAAGTTCACATAATTGTATTCAATTTGTGGGCAATTCTTACAACTAATTGCCAAATATCATTGCAAAATGCATAAACTTTGTACATACATATAACCGTAAAAAGAAATGTCTAATAATTATCTCATAATGACAACGAAATGTGTTCACACGATGTCTGACAAATTGTCAGATAGCTTATAGTCTTAGGCTTAGTTAACATTTGCCATTTCATGTGTGCCATGTGCCTAAAAACACGTAACCACTAATTAATAATTAAAAACTGGTTGATTCAGACACGTGTTTATTAAGTTAAGTAGTTTCATATATAACTAATAGACAATTTTATAAAATCCAACATGATTGGAAGCTGTTTAAATCAATAAATACATGCCTGAATCAAATAGTTTTTCATTAGTAAGGGGTTACGCTTTTTTTTTGGCACATGGCACACAAATGTAAACTCGGCCTTACAATGAACGGACTACGTTTTGTCTGGCAACGTTGTCTGAAGAAATTTGCCACTTTACATAGTTGTAAAAAGCTTTTACCATATTTTACTGACACACCGAGGCGTGAAATGAACAAAAATAAATAAATTCAGTGAAGTGCGACTTTGACCCGCGCACGAAGGGTTCCGTACGGACTAGAGTTTTTCTTTTCCCGGACTTTTTCATTTCTCGGGAAAGCGGGAACGACTTTTCGGTTTCCCGGGAAATCCCTGGAACTCCCGCACAGTGCAAAACAATACAAAATATTTTTTAATTCGATTATTTCAACAAAAAAAAAAAAAAAAAAATTATAGTTCATGAGATCGACTAAATATTAACGTTTTATAAGCACATCAGTAAAAAAATAATACCATTTCAGTTCTTTAAGTAATAGTAATGCATAAATACTAATATTATACGCAAATGCAAAATAAAATTACATACTAAAAAATATTACAAAATATTTCTTTGGAAATAGGACTTTTAGTACAGAATAATCATTAATAGAATCGTTCTTTTTACCAAAGAAAATAAGTAATTATTTTGTAATATTTCTTTTATTTCTTTCCTTTATGAATTGTTGTAGAATTAAATTTTAAACATTACGTTTCGCTTTTGACAAATAAAGGCCTCTTAGTCTCAGACCACTTGTGCATCAGATGTAAACTCGGCCCTAACTGTTGTAAAAATTTTGCTAATGTGCTAGTGCCATTAATATTGCACCATCGCATTCATAAAGTGTATAAGGACACTCATCAAGTTGCCATAATATTATCAAAAGAAATCCCGGGAATTCCCGCACAAATTTCCCGGGATATTTTTTCCCGGAAAATATGCGGGATCCCGGGAAATTTTTTACGGGAAATCCCGTTTGAAAAATACTAGTACGGATCAGGGTTGCCGCTGGGAATTTTTGAAAAGTCGCACAAAAGGTCGTTTTATAAAAATTAAGTCGCACAAAAAAGTCGCGTGGGAAAATAAAAGTTGCACGTCTTTTTAAACGTTTTTTTTTATTATTAAAAAAGATCATTGAATAAAAACAAAAAGCTTATTGCGTATTTTATAAAATATACAGTTGGATTATTGTATGTACTTTAATACATATTTTCTTGTATGTATACTGAATAATTATACTGGTGAAACCAAAGGAGTAGGACTTAAAAAAACAAGCTAAAAAATTTAAAGATAAGCGATCTAATTCATAAAAAGTATTTTTGGTTTATTACAGGTTTATTTAACAAATTTCCCATAGAAATATGTCAAATAAGCGCATAATAAACCTGAAATATTTTTTATGAATAAGGCAGAAGATATTTTTTACAAAATTCTAACATTTCGAACCAAAACCCTCGGAGTTTTTTACTTCAATTCTATTCCTTTGATTTTGGCGCCATATGAGTACACAAATATTACTTTTTGGAATCCAGTCTTCTATATTTTTGTCTATTAATTTTAAAGCTGACAGTATTGAGTTACATGTTTTTACTTTTAATTTATTTTTAAGCAAAGCTTATTTCAAAATGTTCACATGTTGGTACACACCTATATGTTTTACGCAACTTTTTCTTTCATTGACTCGGCAGTTAAAAATAATTTTGTAAAATAAGCACTGCAAAACGACAATTTTTATTTTAAAAAGCTTTTTTGCTAAAATTATTCTTTAAAATTTCTACTGAAAATTTGGGAAAAAATTTTTAGATACATTGTACACATGACAAGGTTGCAAAAAAGTAATATAATAGAAAATAATAAAAGTGCTTCCAAATCAACAATAATTACCTAATTTACATTAAGCATTTTTTCATGAAATTTCATGAATTTTGTTGCACGAAACTTTTTCTATTTGCTAATTGCAGCTCTATAGAAGATAATTTTATATAAAAAAGTACGTAGAATAAATCTCTGATGCATTTTTGGCAACTTTTTTGATATGAGTTGCTCGTCCAAGCCTCCTATTGACAAATAAAAAATTTGCATGCAACTAATTTCATGAAAAAAATTTTTAATGTAAATCAGGTAAATCTGTGAATGGCTTTTAAATTATGACGCCGTTATTTTAACTATTTTTTGATAAGAAAATCTTAATTTACTAAATGTATTTTGTGAGAATATTTACAAAAAAGGGTAAAAAGTACCAAGAATCAAAAAAGTCGCAAAAGTTGGTCATAAAAAAAGTCTCACAAAAAGTCGCAGACCGCTAAAAAAGGGTCAAATTGCGACTTTAGTCGGATGAACGGTAACCCTGGTATGGATACAAGATATGTAATTCAACACGAACTTTTGCCTTTATATTAATAGTTTTGGCTTTTTTCGTTTTTGGGTTTTTTCGGTTTTGAGCGTTTTTTTAGTTTTGACGCTCTTTTCATTTTTGCGATTTTTTTCATTTTGGCGATTTATTTTCATATAGGTGATTTTTAAGTTTTTATGCTTTTTTCGCGTTTTGGCGATTTTTTTTCGGTTTTTGGCGTTTTTTCAATCTGACGATGTTTTTTTTCATTTTGGCGATTTTTTTCATTTTGGCGATATTTTTTTCATTTTGGCGATTTTTTTAGTTTTGTCGACTTTTTCGCGTTTTAAAGATTTTTGGCGTTTTTTCAACTTGGGGATTTTTTTCCATTTTGGCGATTTTTTTTCATATTGGCAATTTTTTTTCATTTCGGCGTTTTTTAGTTTTGGCGTCTTTTTCGCGTTTTGGCGATTTTGTTCGGTTTTTGGCGTTTTTTTCATTTTGGCGATTTTTTCATTTTGTCGATATTTTCGGTTTTGTCGATTTATTGTAGTGCTAGAAATTTTTTTTGTTGTTGCTTTTATTTTGTTTTAGCGATTTTTTTTTGGTCTTTGGCGATTTTTTTTTGTTTGGCGATTTTATAATTTTCGGATTTTTTAGTTTTACCGTTTTTGAATATTTCAAGAGTTTGCCTTTTACGGTTTTGAAGATATAGCAAGTTGTCAACATTACATAGTAAAAATTGCATTAACTGATGGACCACCCTTTAATTTAATTTTTTTTAAATTTTACTGTTAATTGTTGTAGTCTGTATAAAAATACACTAATTTTACAAATTTCAAGTGTCAATATACATATGTACATACATACAATTGTATTTATATTACATGGGATTTTAAAATTTTTCGTTGCTCGTTTTGGAACACCTTTTAATTTTTAACTCTCATGTATTTGTTGTTGTAGCGGCCAAGGTTCTACATACTCTGTCCAAATTTCAGGTTCGTAGCTCTTACGGTTCCTGAGAAAATAGCGTGTGACGATTTCGATGAAACTAACTGTTTTGGAAAGAAGTGTTGAACTTTTGAGAAAGTATATTTGAAAGAACCCTGTTGTATGACAAGGTAGCTCCAAAGAGTATCATAGTGGGAAATTGAGGGTATCGAAATTCTTTCGGAGCTTATAACTTTTATCGACCAAGTATTTTTTACAGCGGTACAATCAACGTTACGAAACAAACATGCTTCGAGCACCATTTTATCCCTTACAGTTTCCAAGTTGCTTGACTTGAACTTTTTTTTAATTTTTGGCCCTGACTTTTTTAGTCCTAATACATAACTTCTTTATTACTTGACAAAAATTATTTGGTTTTATTGTTCTTGAAAGAAGAAATTATAAAGTTGGTAATCTAGGCGCACGGTAGTGCGCCAGGCAAAGTTCTGGCCAATGCACGCAGTGTGTATATTTACACGAAGCCATTCGAGCTGTTTTTACCCCCCTCATAACTTTGTTCCCCGCGACCGTATAATTATGAAATTTAAATCATAATTAGAATAAATTCATATAACCTCATATGCGAAGTTTGAAAGTTTTACAATGCTTCCGGAGATATAGAGGTGCAAAAAGTGCATATTTTAAGACATACTCACTGACCACTGACACACTCATCAAATTGATGAAGCACTTCCGCTATAACTACAGCACTAAAATTTGGTACACGAGAAGATCTAGGTGAGCAATGAGACAGAAAAATCTGAAAACCCGAAAATTCTAAATTAAAAAAATGCAAATATAAGGCGCTTAATGGAAGCTATTTTATTGAAATTCGGCACACATACTGCGATAAGGCAAGCCTAAAAATTTTTCATTAAAAAAGTGGGCGTTCACACGCCCATGCAATTTAAGCCTCATATTAATGCCCTGCGGCTCAGCATATTTAGATATACTATTTATCTACCTATTATTATCCGTTTGTAACGAAACTAGACACGAATAATTAGCACTAACCCAAAAAAAATTTTGACTTTGGAAAAGTGGGCGGGGCTACGCTCATAAAAATTAAAAATTAAAAGTTGCGCTATGGAGCTGAAATTTTATATACAAGTAGGTCTAGGTGAGAAACCAACAAGAAAAGTCTAAAAACCCGGAAATTTTAGTCAGAGGGGCGGGGCTGCGCCCATAAATGTCAGAATTAAAAATGCTAATCGAATGGCGTTTGCTTTTCTGAAAAAAGTGTAAAATTTTTTTACTTTTTATTAAAAAAAAAAATACAATTTAGCGTTCGTTGAAAGAAAAAATTTAAGCGCTCAAGGATTGATACAATAAATTCTAATAAAATGTATATTTCAGAAAATCATTTTACTGCGAATTTTCATTAAAAAGTGTAACAAGTGTAACATTTTTTTTCCAGAAAAGAATATGCCATACGGCGCTTAATAGCAGCTATTTTATTGAAATTCGGCATATATACTGCGGTAATGCAAGGTTATAAATTTTTCATTAAAAAAGTGTGCGTTGACACGCCCATAAAACTTAAACCTCATTTTAATGCCCTGCTGCTCAGCATATTTAGATATACTATTTATCTAGCTATTATTATCCGTTTATAACGAAACTAGACGCAAATAATAATCACTGACCCAAAAAATTTTGACTTTGGAAAAGTGGGCGGGGTTACGCCCATAAAAATTAAAAGCTAAAAGTTGCGCTAAGGAGCTGAAATTTTATATACAAGTAGGTCTAGGTGAGAAACCAACCATAAAAATCTAAAAACCCAAAAATTTTAGTTAGAGGGGCGGGGCTGCGCCCATAAAACTTAAAAATTAAAAGTTGCGCTAAAGAGCTGAAATTTGATATGCAAGTAGGTCTAAGTGAGAAACAAACTAGAAAGATTTGAAAACCCAAAAATGTTGCCAGAATGGGCGGGGCCACGCTAATATTTTTTTGAACTAAATACTTAATATACAGCTTTTAATTCAAGCCAATTTAGTGAAATCTTGCATCACCTTAAACATTAGGTGTGATCACTCCCATAAAGTGTTAGCCTTGTGTTTAATCTACATCGGTCTAGCATATTTTAGAAGAAAATTAGCATAAATTATAAGCGCTCCGCACAACAAAATTTTGAGTTAGGAATAGTGAGGAGAGGTAATGCTGATAAAATCTAAAGATATAATTCTCGCTAGAGAGCTGACATTTTATACACTAGTAAATGTAGCTACGTAAGCCAATAGGAAAATCTTAAAACCAAAAGTTTTACCTTGTATGTGGGGCCACGACGTTAAAACTCCAATTCGCACTAGCGAGCTTAAATTTGATACACAAATAAATCTAGATAAGAGATCACTAAGAAAAATCTGAAAAACCAGAAGTTGCTATCAGAGGGTGGAACAAGCACTTCAAATTCAAAATTAACATACATTTTATTAAAAAAATTTTAATACATATTGCACTTATCCAAAAAAAAAATTCTCTATTTTGAAAAGTAGCCGTGACTTCACCCATAAATCTTAGCTTTTTCGTTCAGGTACTTCGGCTCAGCAGTTTTTAATTTAGTACTCAGGTATTTCTTATTAACTTTTTAATACCAAACTTTGCATGAACCATAAGCACTAGCAGATATAAGAGTCAGCGGGGCTAGGCTCATGAAAATTTTACGTAATATTATACTATAGAGAGCTGACATTTTGTACACAAATAGTAATTGATTTACTCAATCGGAAAATCCAAAAATTAAAAGCACCAGCTACCCTATTGAAACTTTGCATGCACATTGGGCATATCCTTTTGATTTATGTACTTCGGCTAAGCAGACTTTATTTAACACGTAAATATATTGAGAAAATAGGCACGGTCATGCCCAGTAAAATTTACGCTGTATTTTACATGTTTCTTTCAGTCGCCTCTTAACAAATTGCATACACACTGGCGACCCATCACACTCTTACCCATTATTTTATGAAACTCTGCCATTTTCAACTGGCGCAGTGATCATGACTAGAAAAAAATACACTAGAAATTTTAAGTTTAAAAATTGTTATTATAGAAATCTTTTCAAAAAGTAATCAGATCCTCACAAAATCAAAAATGTGAAAAACGTCCAAGTTCCTATCTAAAATTTCGGCCATTAAAAGTTGTGAGATATAAATTTTGACCAAGTTCTTCTTGGCCACAATACCTAACACAGATATATATTATGTATGATATAAATTTGTAATCGAAAGGGTGTCATATAATTTCTAGATAATCTGATAACTTGGCAATATTTTTACCTTTCCTTAAAAGGAGAAAATAATGTATAAATGTTCATTTCTTTATATTGATAAAAATGTTGTCAAGTTGTCAGATTATCTAGAAATTATATGACACCCTTACGATTACGAATTTATATCATACATAATATATTTTTGTGTTAGGTATTGTGGTAAAGAAGAACTTGGTAAAAATTTATATCTCACAACTTTTAATGGCCGAAATTTTGGATAGGAACTTGGCCGTTTTTCACATTTATGTTTTTGTGAGGATAACAATACTTCAGAAATTAAATGAAATTACTCAAATTAGCCCAATTAACACCCGACTTATAAAAATACTAACAACTTATTTCACCAAGTTATTTAAATATCAATTCATATTTAAAAGTAATTTTTCCATACAAAAATTAATGAAAATCGGCATTTAAATATGAATTGATATTTAAATAGAGTTGGTGAAATTGGTCCCAAGTCTTAGTTTCTTTAATTACAACCTTTTTCTAATATGCCCAGCAAAAAATGACAATACAAATCATTAGTTACAGCATTGATGAACTCAGCTCCAAGTAGTTCTATTTCTGGTGAATCATCAATGAATCAATGAAGTCATTCAAATAACTGAATGATATACACTTGTAAGATTGTCTAGAACGATTTTTGATATAAACAACAGCCTTGGAATATTAAATTCAGTACTTGTAGTGATGATTGGTATGCAATGAAAGTGGTAAATCTTTGGAACTAGTTCTGATTTTTGTTTTGATGGGTAATTATATTTCATGATTTTATTTACTTGATTCAAATATATATAACACATCTTAAAATAAGTTTTTATTTCTTGCCTCAACAGAAAACCATATTACGCTATGTACACATGTAAATACATACATATGTTTGTAGTAATTCATATTCACTATTTTTTAAAATTATTGAAACAACAATTCCGTTCTGTTCAACTATGTGTTGTCAGTATATTTACAACTAACTTTGATGTTATTTGTTCATTAATAACTATCACATGTAATTTGGCTTAAAAAGCGATACGAACTTTAGCCTGTTCAAATCATAAATATAGAAACAATTCAAATAATTTATTGATTTGTGGTGGATATTATTTGCTCATATTTGTGGCCAGAAGTGATTTGTTTATAGTTTCCCACAAAAAATAATTTAGTAAAGAGTAAAATTTACTAAAATATTTGTGTGTGTTTAAAATTGTTTAACCACAACAAATATGAGAAATTTAGCATCTGACAAAATAGCATGAATATGTATAAAATATTTTTGTTATAAAAGTAAATTAATATACTGTTTTAAACAAACAAAAGTTGCAATTAACAAAAAAATTATTTACAGAGACGACTACTTTAATAAGCAATATTTTTTTAAAGTATTAAAGCAAAGTAAAAATTTTGCCAATTGCTTTATAAATTTAATTTATTCCTAAAACTTCACTCAGCGACAAAATCACTAATAATAACAGCCTCTGTTGACACTGATATAATGACAAATTCCAATAATTGGCAGCTGGTGGTCTCTTATATCTCTACTTCAGCTTCATAAACAATACTTCACTCTTCCTTCTTCATTTGCACAATCACATGTTATTATTATAATTTTTCGGTGGATGATTTAACTAAACCCACACACAGCACACAGTAATTTTCCGACAGACAGACAGTGGCACATAAACGTTTATCTACAACCGACCAAACAAAGCTTTTATAACTCAATTTGTACATAAAATTGAACAAAATTTGTGAAAGGGAATTTGATAAGAATGACAGTGTGCGTGTTTCCTATGAATATACGCCGATAATGCCACAGGTTGTTGGTCAGGGTTTATGAATGTGCCACAACAAGAGAACAACATGTCTTTACTAAAATGACAGGTAAAATGACATATTTACAATTACCCACACACACACACACACATTTAACCTTAAATAAATATGGTACGTATGCGGGGGTGGGATAATTTGTTATATAATGGAAAGCAAAGGAATGAAAAATAAAATAAGTGGTACCAATTTAGCCAATTTCAATTAACCTTCATAGGGTCTTTAAAATCGTTGACGTTAACGATCTTCGGGTCAAATTTGACCCAAATTGAAAATTATGTATTGGTTTCATTTATTTGTGATTCATTTATTGCCAATGAACGAAAACATTATTTCATAGATTTAATTCGATTAATACATGATACATAAAAACGTAATATTAAATCAATATTAATATTAATTGTAGATAATGTAATTGTTTCAGAGTGCACTTTTCATATAAAGTTTTTGCAAGTTATAATAGTATCTAATGATGTTTTATTTTCTGCGTTGAGGCATAATTGGCAACGACTGTTTTTGGCTCTGTTTTTACCCTGTTCAAGTATTTTTTCTTTGGATTTAGTTGAAGTTTACGGCTACTCATTTACCTCACGTAGTTTTAGTGCAACTTTCTGTGAAAATACTGATATTGATAACGTCTTTTGGTGCTTTATATATAGAAGTGTCGACGTCTTGCAAAACAGTTTATTTCCAGCCGCTATTAGCTGATGTAAATATCACAAAAGCATTGTGAGCTTATATATCTAGCATGTTTCTAACCACCACTTGACAAAATTGATTAGTCTTTCTTTTGCAAGTAAAACATGATCTAACTTTATCCAGCAAATAAACCCTAGGTTAGGAAGGGTGGTGTTTTATCGCACCTCCACTTGGAGACCCGATTCGGTCCATTGTGATTCTCTTCTGTTGCCCAAAAAAGTAATATTTATCCTCCCATTTGCAGCCAGAAGTGGCCATATTATATTAAGAAGATTCACAGACTTTTTTTATCGGAATATATATAAGAAGGGTACGAGTACTAGAGCTGCAAAACTATCGATAGTACTATCGATAGTATCGATAGTTTTGTTGGAAATGAAATATCGATAGTTTTTTCCACTATCGATACTATCGGCAAAAAAAACAAGTAACTAAACGAGTAAAAATAATCGAAGTCAGTAAACAGTAGCCGGCAGCTTTGAAGCAAATTATCCGTAGTTGATTTAAGCTTTTGTACAGCGATGGAAAAGTTGGTACAATTGTATAATTTTAGCGCTATTTGAATGCCAAAAGTACCGTAGCACCGCAATGACCGATTTAGCACTACTGGAATCTCTTTATATTATATTACATGCCAAAAATAGCATTCAAATATATTAACCCCCTTATGCAAAAAATAATGCGTGAAGTGTACATTAAAAAAAATTTCCATAGAAAAACCGTTTTTAACGTTCACTTATTTTTTTGCACAAGGGGGTTAATCTTTAGCTCGAAGGTATTAGAAAAGTAAGTAAATCAAACGATGTTTTCCGGTACTTAAAGAATTGCTGGAGGAATGTTATTTATTCCAAATTCATCTGCAAATGTGGAAATTTTATTTTCGTACCAAGGAGAGAAGCGGACTATTTGTATCGACTGTGAACAATCGACAAACAATCGAATAAAAAAAAGGTTATAAACGTAATATATCGTAAATGTTACTTTTATATTCAGATCGCAGCAACTAATATTCTTTGCGCACCTTCTGGCATTTTGTTAATTGATTTTTAGTTAATTTAAAAGTACAAGTATTAAAAAATATAAATAAAGAATTAGGTACAATCGTACTGAAAAAATTAAGATTTTTTTTGAAAGTTAGTACAATTTGTAAATATGACATCGCATCCCTGCTTCTGTATACACAAGTACTTAAATACATATGTATGTATATGAATTTATTTATAAATCCAAGTGTTATTCAACAAATAGTAGTCACAAGTATCTTAATAAATTCAACATCGTCGACACAAAGATAAATTTTGGTGGTCGTCTCTTACGATAAAACTTTACAGTTAGTGTCTTAAAAGTTATCAACAATTTTCGCATTTTGATAATTCTAAACCATGGGTAGGCCCATAAAATTTTAAGTTCAATAAAAAAGTATATTATCGATAATATGCCGCTTACGATAAAATCGAAAAAAGGCTTGATATATTTTTATATACTAATGAAAATGTTGAGGACTCTGGATTTTTTTCGAGTCAAATGTAGTTTATGTGGCAACTTTTATAAAACTATTCGATACTATCGATAGTATCGATAGTTTTACATAAAACTATCGAAACTATCGAGTGGAGCGACTATCGATAGTTTTGCAGCTCTAACGAGTACTATCTTCGGTAAAACAAAAATAATGATAAACACTTATGATAATAACACATGTACTATCTCTGGTAGTAACTCATTTATATTTTTAGGTGTAGTTTGAACTAAAATGATTTGTGATCTCAGTATTTATTGCTCCAACCGATAAGATGTAAAAAGATTGCCTGCAGTCATGTTAGATTTTCGAAATCGTCTGATAATGTATGCAGGCCATTTTCTATTTCACTATCTTTCATTATTCTACAAGAAATACCAGACACAACACTTTCAAACTTTAACACGGGTCAAATTTGACCCGAAGATCTCTAGTATAAAATCTTGCATGCAATTTTCTTTGGCAAGTTTATATATCCGCAAACCTACTATATCTGTTAAGATATAAAATTAAATAAAAGTCAGAAAATATGGCATAGATCAATCACTTACTTTCAGAAAAAAAACAAAGTTTTTTCCTGAAATGGGTCAAAATTGACCCAAAGACCCTATGAAGGTTAAGCTATAAACTATAATTTCAAAAAAGATAAATTTAAAATATCTTTAATATCGTCCTTACCATGTCAACCTATTAAATTTGCAAATTTAAACTTTTCAGAAGAGCACGAAGACACGTCAATTGTGAATTTAAAGTCGGCGTATTCCTAAAAAGGCTTCAAATATTTCTTATTGAGTTATCTATCGTCGATGAGCATTTCAGCATTTTTAAACGAGGCATATCGTATGAATTCGGCTACCAGGGTAACAAGTGTAAAAAACCAATTTTGCATATTGGATAGTTTGACGTGGTAGGGACGATATCTTTAATTCAGTAGACTTTCGTTTTGAGTCTATATGCCATAAGTCATATTATTCTATTGCCTTTTTGGGATCAAATGAACTCTCATACTGCGCTCACATTTTTTCACCAATCCACGCAAATTATAGACGACTTAGTCCAAATGTGCATTTATTTCATACTCCCTTAATAAAGCAGAAAAATTGGGATGGGAAGGGTAATACAAGTACGTGTCACAAAAAAAAACAAGTTCAGTAAAATGCGACTTTTATACGCTCACGAAGAGCTGCGTACGGATACTAGATATGTAATACTATACGAACTTTAGCCTATATAATACATAGTTTATTCATTTTTTGATGTGTAAACATCTATACGCTAGGGGGTAAAAATTTTTTACACAATACAATCCCAAATTTTTACTGAGATATCTTTGCTGAGATGCACACAGCATTGTCAAATCGGTGTGAGCTATGTATGAGTGTATTAGTGTTTGAAAGAAGCAATACAAACTTATTTAAAATATTGTAAATACATAGGAATTTGCTGGTTTTTGTTTGTTAGGGTCGTTAGGTTTTTTGCTTTATTAGGGTTCCATACACGAAAGGTGAAATTGAACCCTAATGTTTTCGCTACGCTGTCCGTTCCTCTGTTACAGGGTATTTCCTATTTCCAACTTGACAACATTTTTATCAATATAAAGAAATGAACATTTATACATTATTTTCTCCTTTTTTGGAAAGGTAAAAATATTGCCAAGTTATCACATTATCTAGAAATTATATGACACCCTTACGATTACAAATTTATATCATACATAATATATTTTTGTGTTAGGTATTGTGGGAAAGAAGAACTTGGTCAAAATTTATATCTCGCAACTTTTAATGGCCGAAATTTTAGATAGGAACTTGGCCGTTTTTCACATTTATGATTTTGTGAGGATACAGACCACAACAATTAACAGTAAATTTAAAAAATTTAAATTTAAGGGTGTTCCATCAGTTAATGAAATTTTGACTTTGTAACTTTGACAACTTGCTGTATCTTGGAAACCGTAAGAGCAAAACTCTTAAAATTTTCAAAAATTGTAAAACTAAAAAACCAAAAAGTTATAAAATCCCCAAATCTAAAAAAAAATTGCCAAAACCGAAAAAAACACCAAATTAAAAAAAATTCTAGGACTAAAATAAATCGCGAAAAACCGCAAAAATCGTCGAAATGAAAAAAATCGCCAAACTGAAAAAAAATCCACAAACAGAAAAATAATCGCCAAAATGAAAAAAAAAAAATCGCCAAAATAAAAAAAAATCGCCAAAAATTAAAAAAAAACCCTTAAACAAAAAAATCGCCAAAATGAAAAAATCGCATAAATTAAAAAACCCCAAAAACAAACAAAAAATGCTAAAATTAAAAAAAATTCTCAAAAACAGAAAAAAGTCGCCAAAATGGAAAAAATCGCCAAAATGAAAAAAATTTCGAAAATTAAAAGAACACCAAAAGTGAAGAAAAACCGCCAAAAAGAGAAAATAGCGACAAAGTTGAAAAAATCGTTTAAGCTGGAAAACTTAAAAAGGAAAAAAGCCACATCAAAAAAATGCTCAAAACCGAATGTACGGTACCCTTCGTGCGCGCTTCAAAGTCGCACTTTACTGAATTTATTGTAATTGCAATGCGTACACAACAACAAGAACAGCAACAACTAAACGATGAACAACAGGAAAAAAAGTAAAAGGTAAAAGTAAAGGCATTTTCCATAGATCATCACAGCAGTACCACTAAAATTTCAGTAAAAATAATAAAAAAAGCGTCAAAAACCGAAAAAACGCAATAAACGAAAAAAAGTCTAAAACTATTTGTTATATAGGCTAAAGTGTGCGCACGAAACCCTTCGTGCGCGGATCAAAGTCGCACTTTACTGAATTTATTACTAATTGTCGTACGTAAGTTATCATAGGCAAATAAAATGAATACAAAAACATTTAATTTTAATAACTTTTAAACTTTTTTTGCACTTGTCAAACTAAAAGTCTTCATCGTCTTTGAGATTGTCATTCATACGGACAACAAGAAGTACAGAGTAACTTAACAGCTTCATATAAACAGCATCTTGTGTGTAATAGTAGCTACTAATTTTCACTAACATATAATTGTGCTAGCGCTGTATAGTTCGAAAACCATTGCTGTAAAATAACTACATGCATTACATTTCATTAAACAGCAGTGCGCCCATTTACTAACCAAATAATTTAAATAAAACAAACAAAAACCAGCAAATTCCTATGTATTTACAATATTGAAAGTTTTGATACTTTTAATTGATTAATTAAGAAATATTACTAAAAGCATAGTACTTCCAACTTAAGAACATTTTTCATTACTAGATGTTTACACATCTCTCCTGTGATCGGACTCACATTGCTTTTTTTTCGTTTTTAGGTTTTGAGAGTTTTTTTAAATGGCCTTTTTTTAGTTTTGGAGTTTTTTTTTGTGTTTTTGGCGTTTTTTCCGTTTTGGCAGTTTTCTTTCATTTTGGCTTTATTTCATTTTGGGATTTTTTCAATCTTGAGACTTTTTTTATTTGGCTTTTTTTTTGTTTTGGTGTTTTTTTTAATTTTTTGGCGTGTTTTTTTATTTTGGTAATTAATTTTAATTATGGCGATTTTTTACTTTTTGCCGTTGTTTTTTAATTTTTGTCGATTTTTTCGGTTTGGAGATTTTATAAATTTGGAATTTTTTAGTTTTGCCATTTCTGAAAAGGAGTTTGCCTCTTACGGTTTCCAAGACAGAGCAAGTTGTCAAAATTACATAGTAAAAATTACATTTACTGATAGAACACCCTTTAATTTAAATTTTTAAAATTTTTAGTTTTAATTTTTGTAGTCTGTATAGAAATACACTAATTTTATAAATTTCAAGTGTATATGCATATGTATGTGTATAACATGGGATTTTAAATTTGTTTTTTTGTTGTTCGTTTTGGAACATTTTTTAATTTTTCACTCTCATGTTGTTGTAACTGCCAAGGTTGTACATACTCTTTCCGAATTTCAGTTCCGCATCTCTTACAGTTCTCGAAAAAATAGCCTGTGATAGAGAGACGGACATCGTAGGGAAAACAATAGGGTTCCTTCTCACCTTTGGTGTACGGAACCCTAACTAGTTGTCCTATAAGGCTACTTTTGAAATAATGTGAATATTTATGCCAGGAACACAATTGGGACGAAAAAACTAAATAAAACAAGTAAGAGTGCTATATTCGGCTGTGCCGAATCTTATATACCCTTTCCCAAAGTGTTTTTATGTAGTATAGAGATACATACATAAGCACATACATAAAGTATAAACAAAAAAAAATAATTTGACCTAGTTACTTTTATCTACAAAAAAAAATAAATTTACAAATCCTAGAATCATTATATTAGATTTTTCTGATTCCTTATATCAATCTAGTAGTTCTTAAAAAAATATAGAAAATGTGTTAAGTAAAATAAGAAAAAAGGAAACTTAAAAAAAATGTTTTATTTAGTTACTTTAATATCCAGAACAAAAGTTCAAAGTTTCCAGCTCTGGAGCTGTGGTTATTATTTTTATAATTTTCTACACCAAACTTTTCTTTCCAAAAGGTAAAATATGTATAATCTATAAAGGAAAAGATAAAAATTAATAAGACTTAGTTACTTTTATATATCACAAAAAGTGTAAGTTTCCCAACCCTGAGATCATTCTTTTTGATTTTTCTGATTTCTTACACCAATCTCTTTCTTTTAAAAATTTAAGATATGTTTAATTTGTAGGAAAAAGGAAAAATTTGTTTTAGTAAGTTACTTTTGTACAAAAAAAGTTAAAGTTTTCCAACCCTGGAAACGTCTTTTTATTTTTTTTTTATTTGAAATACCAATTTTATTCATTTTGAAGTATAAAATAACTTTATTTAATAAAAATAAATAAAAAATTAGTTAAAGGTAGTTAATTTTATATATCACAAAAATCGTAGGTTTTCCAACCCTGGAATCATCCTTTTTGTTTTTCTGATTTCTTACATCAATCTCTTTCTTTTAAGAACATTAGATTTGTTTAATTTATAAAAAAAGGGAAAAATTTATTTTAGTAAGTTACTTTTCTATAAGAAAAAAAGTTAAAGTTTTCCAACCCTGGAAATGTCTTTTTCATGTATTAAACTTTTTTTTTATTTTTAGTATCAATTTAATATGTACTGCAGTATAAAATAAGTTAATTTAATAAAAAAATAAAAAAATAGTAAGACCTAGTTACTTTTATATATTACAAAAAGTCTAAGTTTCCCAACCCTGGAATTATCCTTTTCGATTTTTCTGATTTGCTACAGCAATATCTTTCTTTTAAGAATCTAAGATATGTTTAATTTATAGAGAAAAAGAAAAAATTTGTTTTAGTAAGTTACTTTTGTATAAGAAAAAAAATTAAAGTTTTCCAACCCTGGAAACGTCTTTTTAATGTTTTTAACTTTCTTTTTTAATTTAAAATACCAATTTAATTTGTACTGAAGTATAAAATAAGTTAATTTAATAAAAAAAATATAAAAATTAGTTTACGGTAGTTAATTTTTTATATCACATATATATAATTGTAAGTTTCCCAACCCTGGAATTATCCTTTTTGATTTTTCTGATTTTTTAACCCAACCTCTTTTTTCTTAGAATATAAGATATATTTAATTTATAGAAAAAAGGAAAAATTTCTTTTAGTAAATTAATTTTTTATAATTTTGTATAAAAAAGTTAAGGTTTTCCAACCCTGGAAACGTCTATTTAATTTTTTTAAGTTTTTGTTTTATTTTTTTTTATTAAGAAATATTAATTTTATTCATACTGAAGTACATATAAAATAAGTTTATTTAATAAAAAAATAATAATAACTAGTTTTCGGTAGTTATTTTGTATGGCAAAATGGAGTTTAAGTTTCCCAGCTCTGAAACTATCTGCTCGATTTTGCTGATTTTCAATACCAATCTTATTTCGATACACTAGTCCCAGAACGAAGTCTCTAGCTTTTCTGGGAGCTTCGGAAAACCGATTTCACGTACAGACAGACGGACAGACGGACAGACGGACATCGCTTATTCGTCTTCCCTATGCATAAGGATCCAGAATATATATACTTTATGGCTCGCTTATTAATATTCTAGAAATTACAAACGGAATGACAAACCTATATATACCCTTTTACCATTTTTGGTAAAGGGTATAAAAATGGACGAATGCAGATATTGTAAAAGGCTGTTTGTTTTTATTGTTATATTTTTAACCCCCGACCAAAAAAGGGGTGTTATAAGTTTGTAATGTGTATCTGTGTGTCTGTACGAGTCCACGTACAGGTTAAACGGCTAGACCGATTTTCATTTAGTTTTTTCTGTTTGAAAGGTGACTTGATCGATAAGGTTGTTAGCTATGGTTTAATAAAATCGGTCCAGCCGCTTATAAGATATCACATGTTTTCTAGAAATATTCGGGGGTTTTTAAAATTTTTAATTTTTGCTATTAATATGGATATATTAAGCTTCTGATAAAAAAAATTTTTAAATATTTGAATAGAATGATAAATAATGAACTTTTATTAGTTTTGAATCCTTTCTATTAATCGTTGATCTCTTTAAAAAGTTTTGTAGATAATTTATGAAATTAAAAAAAAATATATATTATCTATGTAGTACAAATGAATTTATAGTAAAAAATTTGCCAAGTCTTTTTAGGTTTTATTTTTTAACCCTGAACTGTAAAAGCCTGTTTTAGTGTTAAATTTTTAACACAAAAAAAATTACTTTTAATGCAAAATTAATTTAATAAACATTCTAAACTGAAAAAATAAGTTCTAAGCTTGGTGCGTTTTTTTTTGCAAATGGTGCGTTTTTTTCTCCATTTTGGTGCGTTTTGAAATTTCAAAGTTGACAACGCACAATAACTACGAATTTACTCAGAGAATGCAGCTCTTATAATTGATAAAGTTGGTTATTGTCAGTATGACCATATTAGCTAATTTTGGGCTAAATTTAGCTTATTTCTTCTGGATTTAGCTTAAAAATTTTTATTAAATTCTTGGCTTCTTTTTTTTCGCTTTTTTAAAAACGTTTTTAGCTTTTTTAACCTTTTTTAATCCAAATTGCATATTCTCTAAAAATATATTAAAGACATACGTGACAAGGCAAATTCATGACAGGTAAAGTTAATACTACAACAAAATACAAACAATAAAAACAATATGGTATTTTGTTGTTGCCTTGGAGGCTCGTATGTCAAAAGCAGCGGATTGAAGTTACTCAAGCAGAGATCTAGGCCATGATGGCTCACAACCGGCTGAGCCGAGCCGTCGATAATTTTAGTCAGCTACGCCGCCGCTGGAAAAAGTTTGGTTTATGTAGCCTGAAAAACAGCAGCAGATTCAATATACAATATAATCTAATAATTATTTTATTTATTTAAAAATATTTATTATTTGACATATTTTCATACGTTTATTTTAATTGATATGTATTTGATAGTGGCTAAGCATTGTCTATGTATTTCATTGGTGCTTTGCCAAATCATCAGTGGACTTCAACCATATATTTTGAACAGTTGCAAACCTTTTATCTTATGGAAAAGCTTTCAAAAACTATTTGAGAATTCACAAATAATAATACATTTGAAAATCACAAAAGAAAAATAAGCGTAGTAGGCCTAGAAACTTTAACAAAATATGTGGTTGAAGTCTACTAATGATTTGGCAAAGCACCAACCAAATATATAGACAATGCTAACCACCAGCAAATAAATTTCAATGAAAATAAACTTATGACAATATGTCAAATAATAAATTTCTTAAATGTTAAATTTATAACTTATTTTTCATTTTGCCTTAAGGCTGGGTTAGCCGAACGTTGCTGTTGCTGTACCGTACCGCACTGTACTGTTAGCACGTTGGTGCACTTATAGAACATTTAAAAACGTGCGTATGCTTTACTTCGTTTTGTTGTTTTAATATTAAAAAGGAACAGCTGTTCACAAAACAGTGATGGGAAATAAAAAAAGTTCAAATGGTGAATGTAGCGAAGAAAAAGTACCTAAAATATGTAAACGCTACTAAAACTGTATACTGTCTATTATACATTTATAACAAATAAATATGTTCATACATACATACATATCGATGGACACAAGTACACCTCGTCACAAAAATTTATTGCAATGTCGTAAAAATAACACTTTTAAAAGCAGCTTAACAAAGCAGTTGTGCTGTTTAATATTATGTTTTTATCTTCCCCTGTAAAATTACAATTATTTGAGTTAGGGCCTTTCTACTTGTGACCAACGATATGTATGCAACATGAAATAATTTTTACATGTGTGCATACACAATAAGAAGTTTTGATACCATTTAAATCCTTTAATACATATCACATTTATATTTTGCTCATACATATTTATGCATTTCTTTATTATATATAAGTACATATGCATACACATGCATGTATATATTTGTGTACATAAGTATGTATATATGTACATTCCCAAATATTTATTTATATATTTATGTTTTTTCACACAGATATTATTAACAAAAGTACCAAAAAACAGAGCCAAAATACCCCTATTCCATTTAAATTACAATGGTACCATCACTGGCTTACAAACGTCTCCTAACAACGTTAGGAAATTCTATTTTATACGGGTTGAGACGTGCCGTCAACGTTACAGCAAATTTCGGTAAGCGTTTGCATTGTTTTCAATCAACAAAAACGATCAGCTGTTTCGTTAGCTTACGTGGACGTTCGGCTAATTCTACCTTTATAAATACTTTTGTTGCTATCCAATGGATTTTTAATTGTATAAAGGTGTAGAAAAATAAAATATATTCATATCGAATATAAATTATTTGCTGGGTATTGTTAAAGTTCTAAGCCTACTACGCTTGTTTTTCTTTTGTAATTTTCAAAAATATTATTATTTGTGAATTCTCAAATAGTTTTTGACACAGAAATATTTTAAAGTCCGTGCATAAGATAAGAGGTTTGTGACTGTTCAAAATATATGGTTGAAGTATACTGATGATTTGGTAAAGCACCAATGAAATATATAGATAATGCTTAACCACCAGCACGTAAATATCTACTTTATTTATTTTTTAATTCTTTTTTATCTTAAATTTTGTAATTCATGTTATTTGATTATCAGCTTCCGCCGACAATTTTTCCAAGAGCTGGCTCCGCCGAAAAAATTGTCCGGGGCAGGTCTGTATATATAAACAACTTTTGACATACGAGCCAACAGTTACATGAATTCGCATTGAATTTGGAAAAAAATTGATCAGCTGTGTTTTCAACTTTACCTGTTATGAATTTGCCTTGATACGTGATTTAGCTTAATTTTATTTTAAAATCTGGTCACACTGTTTATTGTGTATGTAAAGAGAGTCGTCGTACAAAATAGATATAAATCTATCTCAGATTTCGTCACGCATGACAAATTTCGTTCTACGGCGGTGTTGTGTTCATTTTCATATGAACAAATGTGTTTTATTTTTTATGACGAAAGTTCGCACCGAAAAATTCGTCGTTCGTCCCAGTTGTGTTCCTAGCATTAAGCAGAAAACTGATGTGGTAGGAGCTGAGGTAACCCTAATACAATAAAAATTTAGTTTTGCTATATCTAGAGATCGGCAATAGTTATAGTTTTAAAATCTGGTGTCGATTGCTTTCAAAACAATGTTCGTTGGCAAGAACAAGTTTGAATGACTAGGACTATATTCGTTGTTAAATTTCATTCGCTAGTAACAGCCCATTGTTTAAGTATGAAGCAGTTGTAGTTTTTATTCTCCTCTCCAAGAATTGTAAAGGGTATATATAGATTTGTCATTTCGTTTCTAATTTCCCCAGTATTCATTTGTGACTCATAAAATGTACATATATGTATATTCTGGATTCCTATGAATGGAATAAGAATAAGCGATGTCCGCCTATCTGTATATGAAATCCTGGTTCTGAAGCTGCCAGTAAGGCTGGAGCAAAAATTGTCTGAAATAGATAATTGTTGAAAATCAGCAAAATCGCAAGGACGGTTTCAGAGCTGGAAAGTTTAAACTTTAAATTGCCATGTAAAACTAGCTTAGCATTTTTTTTTGCTAAATAAACACATTTTATATATTAGTAAGAATAAAGTGGGTATTAAAAATCAAAAAATGATTCCAGGGTTGGAAAATTTCATTTTATTTTGTATATTAAAGTAACCTTTTAAAATAAATAATTTCTTTTTCTCTATAAACTAAATATATTTTATATTTTTAAAAGAAGTAAATTAGTATAACAAAATACAAAAATCTAGAAGGATGATTCAGGGTTGGAAAATTGAAGCCTTTTTTGGTTTATAAAAGTAACTAGGTCAAACTAATTTTTTCTTTTTGTTTATAAATTAAATATATTTTAAGGTTTAGAAAAAAAATAGTTTGATATGAACAATTTCAAAAATATAAAGCAGCTCCAGAGTTGGGAAACTTAAAATTTCTTTGATATATAAAAGTAACTAAATAAATATAATCTTTTTTTTTTTTTTTTTTTTGATTAAATATAATAATTTTATAACGAAATCAGTTATTATTTAAATCACAAGAATTCCATATAAGTTTCTATGGTTGAAAGATTCAAACTCTTTTTTTTTTGGGACAACAAAAATGTTTTTTTTTTGCTCTTTAATTAAAAATATCTTATATTTTGGGAATATCTTTACTCAAAAGTTTTTTATATTTGTTCAATTTTAATATGGAAATCTAATTTAAACAAAACTTTGATTGATAGTTGATTGATTGGCAGCTGGCAACAAGTTCTTAGTAATTTTTAGTAAATGGAGATAACAGAAAATATATCGCAGGAGTAGTCATAACTACAAAATAAATTAAAGAACATATTCTATTCCATTTTCCTAAAATTGTTTTTTTCTGCTGAACAAAATTAAAAAATTCTTTGGTAATAAATAGTTTATATAATATCGCGATATAAAATCATCATCATATATTATAAAAACCCCTATATGCAAAAAAATAAAGTGTGCTTCTAGTGAACGTTAAAATCGGGTTTTGTATGGAAATTTTGTTTAAACATACACTTCAAGCACACGTTATTTTTTTTTTGCATATGGGGGTAAGTTTTCCAGCTCTGAAACCGTCTGCTCGATTTTGCTGATTTTCATTACCAATCTATTTTGGACTATTTCTGACACACCAGTTCAAGATTGAAGTCTCTATCTTTCATGGGAGCTTCGGCAAAGTCATTTCACGTTCAGACAGATGGACAGACGGACATCGCTTATTCGTCTTCCCTATGCATAAGGATCCAGAATATATATACTTTATGGCTCGCTTATTAATATTCTAGAAATTACAAACGGAATGACAAACCTATATATACCCTTTTACCATTTTTGGTAAAGGGTATAAAAATGGACGAATGCAGATATTGTAAAAGGCTGTTTGTTTTTATTGTTATATTTTTAACCCCCGACCAAAAAAGGGGTGTTATAAGTTTGTAATGTGTATCTGTGTGTCTGTACGAGTCCACGTACAGGTTAAACGGCTAGACCGATTTTCATTTAGTTTTTTCTGTTTGAAAGGTGACTTGATCGATAAGGTTGTTAGCTATGGTTTAATAAAATCGGTCCAGCCGCTTATAAGATATCACATGTTTTCTAGAAATATTCGGGGGTTTTTAAAATTTTTAATTTTTGCTATTAATATGGATATATTAAGCTTCTGATAAAAAAAATTTTTAAATATTTGAATAGAATGATAAATAATGAACTTTTATTAGTTTTGAATCCTTTCTATTAATCGTTGATCTCTTTAAAAAGTTTTGTAGATAATTTATGAAATTAAAAAAAAATATATATTATCTATGTAGTACAAATGAATTTATAGTAAAAAATTTGCCAAGTCTTTTTAGGTTTTATTTTTTAACCCTGAACTGTAAAAGCCTGTTTTAGTGTTAAATTTTTAACACAAAAAAAATTACTTTTAATGCAAAATTAATTTAATAAACATTCTAAACTGAAAAAATAAGTTCTAAGCTTGGTGCGTTTTTTTTTGCAAATGGTGCGTTTTTTTCTCCATTTTGGTGCGTTTTGAAATTTCAAAGTTGACAACGCACAATAACTACGAATTTACTCAGAGAATGCAGCTCTTATAATTGATAAAGTTGGTTATTGTCAGTATGACCATATTAGCTAATTTTGGGCTAAATTTAGCTTATTTCTTCTGGATTTAGCTTAAAAATTTTTATTAAATTCTTGGCTTCTTTTTTTTCGCTTTTTTAAAAACGTTTTTAGCTTTTTTAACCTTTTTTAATCCAAATTGCATATTCTCTAAAAATATATTAAAGACATACGTGACAAGGCAAATTCATGACAGGTAAAGTTAATACTACAACAAAATACAAACAATAAAAACAATATGGTATTTTGTTGTTGCCTTGGAGGCTCGTATGTCAAAAGCAGCGGATTGAAGTTACTCAAGCAGAGATCTAGGCCATGATGGCTCACAACCGGCTGAGCCGAGCCGTCGATAATTTTAGTCAGCTACGCCGCCGCTGGAAAAAGTTTGGTTTATGTAGCCTGAAAAACAGCAGCAGATTCAATATACAATATAATCTAATAATTATTTTATTTATTTAAAAATATTTATTATTTGACATATTTTCATACGTTTATTTTAATTGATATGTATTTGATAGTGGCTAAGCATTGTCTATGTATTTCATTGGTGCTTTGCCAAATCATCAGTGGACTTCAACCATATATTTTGAACAGTTGCAAACCTTTTATCTTATGGAAAAGCTTTCAAAAACTATTTGAGAATTCACAAATAATAATACATTTGAAAATCACAAAAGAAAAATAAGCGTAGTAGGCCTAGAAACTTTAACAAAATATGTGGTTGAAGTCTACTAATGATTTGGCAAAGCACCAACCAAATATATAGACAATGCTAACCACCAGCAAATAAATTTCAATGAAAATAAACTTATGACAATATGTCAAATAATAAATTTCTTAAATGTTAAATTTATAACTTATTTTTCATTTTGCCTTAAGGCTGGGTTAGCCGAACGTTGCTGTTGCTGTACCGTACCGCACTGTACTGTTAGCACGTTGGTGCACTTATAGAACATTTAAAAACGTGCGTATGCTTTACTTCGTTTTGTTGTTTTAATATTAACATTTATTTTATTTATTTATTATTAATTAAAATTACAATTATTTGAGTTAGGGCCTTTCTACTTGTGACCAACGATATGTATGCAACATGAAATAATTTTTACATGTGTGCATACACAATAAGAAGTTTTGATACCATTTAAATCCTTTAATACATATCACATTTATATTTTGCTCATACATATTTATGCATTTCTTTATTATATATAAGTACATATGCATACACATGCATGTATATATTTGTGTACATAAGTATGTATATATGTACATTCCCAAATATTTATTTATATATTTATGTTTTTTCACACAGATATTATTAACAAAAGTACCAAAAAACAGAGCCAAAATACCCCTATTCCATTTAAATTACAATGGTACCATCACTGGCTTACAAACGTCTCCTAACAACGTTAGGAAATTCTATTTTATACAGGTTGAGACGTGCCGTCAACGTTACAGCAAATTTCGGTAAGCGTTTGCATTGTTTTCAATCAACAAAAACGATCAGCTGTTTCGTTAGCTTACGTGGACGTTCGGCTAATTCTACCTTTATAAATACTTTTGTTGCTATCCAATGGATTTTTAATTGTATAAAGGTGTAGAAAAATAAAATATATTCATATCGAATATAAATTATTTGCTGGGTATTGTTAAAGTTCTAAGCCTACTACGCTTGTTTTTCTTTTGTAATTTTCAAAAATATTATTATTTGTGAATTCTCAAATAGTTTTTGACACAGAAATATTTTAAAGTCCGTGCATAAGATAAGAGGTTTGTGACTGTTCAAAATATATGGTTGAAGTATACTGATGATTTGGTAAAGCACCAATGAAATATATAGATAATGCTTAACCACCAGCACGTAAATATCTACTTTATTTATTTTTTAATTCTTTTTTATCTTAAATTTTGTAATTCATGTTATTTGATTATCAGCTTCCGCCGACAATTTTTCCAAGAGCTGGCTCCGCCGAAAAAATTGTCCGGGGCAGGTCTGTATATATAAACAACTTTTGACATACGAGCCAACAGTTACATGAATTCGCATTGAATTTGGAAAAAAATTGATCAGCTGTGTTTTCAACTTTACCTGTTATGAATTTGCCTTGATACGTGATTTAGCTTAATTTTATTTTAAAATCTGGTCACACTGTTTATTGTGTATGTAAAGAGAGTCGTCGTACAAAATAGATATAAATCTATCTCAGATTTCGTCACGCATGACAAATTTCGTTCTACGGCGGTGTTGTGTTCATTTTCATATGAACAAATGTGTTTTATTTTTTATGACGAAAGTTCGCACCGAAAAATTCGTCGTTCGTCCCAGTTGTGTTCCTAGCATTAAGCAGAAAACTGATGTGGTAGGAGCTGAGGTAACCCTAATACAATAAAAATTTAGTTTTGCTATATCTAGAGATCGGCAATAGTTATAGTTTTAAAATCTGGTGTCGATTGCTTTCAAAACAATGTTCGTTGGCAAGAACAAGTTTGAATGACTAGGACTATATTCGTTGTTAAATTTCATTCGCTAGTAACAGCCCATTGTTTAAGTATGAAGCAGTTGTAGTTTTTATTCTCCTCTCCAAGAATTGTAAAGGGTATATATAGATTTGTCATTTCGTTTCTAATTTCCCCAGTATTCATTTGTGACTCATAAAATGTACATATATGTATATTCTGGATTCCTATGAATGGAATAAGAATAAGCGATGTCCGCCTATCTGTATATGAAATCCTGGTTCTGAAGCTGCCAGTAAGGCTGGAGCAAAAATTGTCTGAAATAGATAATTGTTGAAAATCAGCAAAATCGCAAGGACGGTTTCAGAGCTGGAAAGTTTAAACTTTAAATTGCCATGTAAAACTAGCTTAGCATTTTTTTTTGCTAAATAAACACATTTTATATATTAGTAAGAATAAAGTGGGTATTAAAAATCAAAAAATGATTCCAGGGTTGGAAAATTTCATTTTATTTTGTATATTAAAGTAACCTTTTAAAATAAATAATTTCTTTTTCTCTATAAACTAAATATATTTTATATTTTTAAAAGAAGTAAATTAGTATAACAAAATACAAAAATCTAGAAGGATGATTCAGGGTTGGAAAATTGAAGCCTTTTTTGGTTTATAAAAGTAACTAGGTCAAACTAATTTTTTCTTTTTGTTTATAAATTAAATATATTTTAAGGTTTAGAAAAAAAATAGTTTGATATGAACAATTTCAAAAATATAAAGCAGCTCCAGAGTTGGGAAACTTAAAATTTCTTTGATATATAAAAGTAACTAAATAAATATAATCTTTTTTTTTTTTTTTTTTTTGATTAAATATAATAATTTTATAACGAAATCAGTTATTATTTAAATCACAAGAATTCCATATAAGTTTCTATGGTTGAAAGATTCAAACTCTTTTTTTTTTGGGACAACAAAAATGTTTTTTTTTTGCTCTTTAATTAAAAATATCTTATATTTTGGGAATATCTTTACTCAAAAGTTTTTTATATTTGTTCAATTTTAATATGGAAATCTAATTTAAACAAAACTTTGATTGATAGTTGATTGATTGGCAGCTGGCAACAAGTTCTTAGTAATTTTTAGTAAATGGAGATAACAGAAAATATATCGCAGGAGTAGTCATAACTACAAAATAAATTAAAGAACATATTCTATTCCATTTTCCTAAAATTGTTTTTTTCTGCTGAACAAAATTAAAAAATTCTTTGGTAATAAATAGTTTATATAATATCGCGATATAAAATCATCATCATATATTATAAAAACCCCTATATGCAAAAAAATAAAGTGTGCTTCTAGTGAACGTTAAAATCGGGTTTTGTATGGAAATTTTGTTTAAACATACACTTCAAGCACACGTTATTTTTTTTTTGCATATGGGGGTAAGTTTTCCAGCTCTGAAACCGTCTGCTCGATTTTGCTGATTTTCATTACCAATCTATTTTGGACTATTTCTGACACACCAGTTCAAGATTGAAGTCTCTATCTTTCATGGGAGCTTCGGCAAAGTCATTTCACGTTCAGACAGATGGACAGACGAACATCGCTTATTCGTCTTCCCTATGCATAAGGATCCAGAATATATATACCTTCTGGGTCGCTTATTAATATTATGTAAAATAAAAACGGAATGACAAACCTATATATACCGTTTTACCATTTTTTGGTAAAGGTATAAAAAGGAAGCCAGCACGTTGTCTCTCTGTCAGACTTATCGTCGGAAAATGTTTATACTTAGGCTATGGATAATTAATCGGACAAAAATATATGCATAATACTCGGGATATCTATTCATCAATTGCTACCATATACATACATACATTCGTGTATATAAAATAGAATGGAAAATATGTGGCATGGATGTGGCAGTTTAGAAACATGCTTTTTGTGTGGTGTGTATGTGTGTAGCCGATTAATACTCAGAGTATTTTTATACTTATGCGTGTGATTGTAGCTCATACTGTCTATAAATTTTAGTTATAATTGTTTCTACTGCGTAATTTAAAAATGTGTGTAAACGTAGTTGTTGGATGTTATTAGTTATGCTCATTCGGTGTTAAATTAATACGTGTGGTTGCATATTAACGTGTTGAAGATATATTTCATATGTTTTTATCAAGATATGTGCAAGTCTTCTTTGGGATATAGATCACTCTATATAAAAAAGCACTATGCGTCCATGATTAGGCGTAAAAGCAATATATAATATATACAAACTAATCACTGCTACATTAAATACGTTCTTTTTTCGATATTTCGAATTTAAAAATATGTATTCAGTGACAGTTTGCAAAAAAAAAATAAAAAATCACTTACAAATCATTATAATTTAATTTTTTTTTTATTCAAATTCATGCATCGTTTGGCAACGTTTCTACGTTTGTGCATCAATGATAAAAATTATATTGATAATTAAGCTTACAACAATATTTTAAATTTCTGCCAAGGACCATGAAAATTACTTTTTACTGCATAATAAATACTTTGCAACGTTTTTTTTTAGATACATCCCAAAACTTAGAATTTTTCTCATTTGTTTGTTCAACAGAAAAAATAATTATTTTTACCAGTCATTTGTTTAATGAGCTTAACGAACCTCAAACTTTGCTTAGCAATACATTAATTATCCAAATCGTATTAATTTCGTAATAAATTAGCAACAAATCATCATGATTTGCGAAAATTTAAGAAAAATGAAACATTTCAAGTACTTAATACATTATTTATTTTTATATTTGTATTTAGTTACGTTTTTTCTCATTAGACATCATTAAGTAACATTACATAAGAAAATATCAAAAACATAGTAAAAAGAAAGTTATAAATCATTTTGAAGAGGGGAAGCTAAGTTTTTTTTTACTAAAACAAGTACAAGTATTTAGCTAAGATAAGTTAAAATTTAAGTTGTGCTAAAATAATTTTAAAATATTTATTAATATGCTGTGTGTTGTATTTCCTGGTAAAGGATATTTAAAAAAGAAATTATTTTCTTATAATTTTATTTTATTTCATAAAGCCACAGACAATGAACAGCACAAAACTAAGTTTTCAATCAAATTAATTATAATTTGTTAAATTACATTAGACACGTTAAAGTTAATTCAATTTCAAACAATGCTTTCGAAACCGACATGAAACAGCATGCCGAACGAAACCCCTTGACAAAAGATTGACTTGACTCTTTTCATTGTTAAAAAAGGACACTTTCACTCTTTTATTTCTTTTAAGCCAGATGTTAATGGTACAGGGCTCTGGACGTATGTGTGTGTGTGTGTATGAGTGTGTGTGTTACTTTATGTGTGTTTTTTTTTTGTAGTTGTGCCTGTATGCGTCTTTTGCCTCTTGTGCGTGTTTGTTGAAAGGAAGTCCTTTGTAATGATTTTAGTTAATTTAAACGCTATTGTGTAAAAATAAATGTTCATTTCTTTATACAATAAATGAAATCAGCATAATTGTAGTCTTTAACTTTAATGTTTTCGCATGCTTTGATGCTTTTTTCGTCATGGTCCGTTAAAGTTACTCGTAATTCTACAGTTGAAAAATTGATAGGAAAGCAAAACATTCAAGGGAAAATTATGAATTTTCGGTGCTGATCTCTTATACGTATGTATATATTTTCTATAAATTTTCTTCTTCACTGTATTTCAAGCATTATGCTGTTTGTCTGACTGCCTGCCTGACTTTTGTTGTATGATCCTTATAACGCTGATGATATTTTTATTATTATTTTTCCGTTTATATGGCTGCCTTTGAGGAATTGACTTAATGTTCTGTTGATAGTGATTTCAATAGATTTCTTTTATACTAAAATGATGGTGGTTGATTTAATGATGATTAAATTTTTTAAATATTTCGCATTTATTTGAGTATGTATGGATATTATTTGAAAGGGGATACTTAAAATATTAAAAATTTATGGTACATTTTAAGGTTGTCCTTCAAATTATATAAACTTAAAAAAAAAATCTTTTGTTATTATTTGTTATACGAGTAAATTCTTGTAATATTAAAATATTATAAATCTTTTTAAATGGACCATTAAATATTTATAATTTATTAGATATGTATTTGAATGGGAACACTTTTAAAGAGTTTTCTTTTAAATAATCAAGTAAAGACTTAATAATGGTCATAACATTGTTAAGGGGATTATGTGTTTATAACAACAATACCATGATAACATAACATAGCATGCTAACATAACATAACAACAACATAGTAAAAGAACATAACATAAATATTTACATTGTCGGCTTAGAGTGTAGTAAAGCTGCTAAATCCACTTTTTGCCACATATGCCATATTAAAGCCGTTCGAAAGAGAACGAGACGCCGCACTGTGGGATGAAAGCCTTCACAAGTGGCGATTAATTCAAAATATGAACTTTAACTTTCACAACCGTATTTGGTACCATATGAAAGTAGATAAAATTCTACATCACTTACTTCAAAAATAAAAGTTCTTTGTAGTTTACTTTATTTGCAGTGTCTGTTCAAATTTCAATAATTTTAGTTATTTTTGCGCTTGTTGATTAAAAGAGAAAATTTTTATATTTCAAGTGATTATAGTTTTTGTTGAGACTTCTTTAAGTACAAGTTTTATAATGGAATCGTAAACTTCAGCTATATGAGCATTTAAAAAATTAGTTTTTGCTTAGATAAATGTTTTAGAAATATTAGAAAAAAAAAATTAAATTGCTCTAAAAATTTGGTACTTTTTGAGTTTCAACAACTTTGCAGACGAGTGCAGGGAAAAATGTTTTTGTGCTCTTAAAAAATAAGATTTTAGCTATTAAATCCCAGTATACCTATTTGCGCATTTGTGCGATTTTTGAATTATGAAGGTTTTTGTGAGAGAATTCCAGTTGCTAAGAAACAATGTGAAAAATACATATTAAATATTTATTTTATTTATTCAAACAAAACAATTTATCTTTTTTCATTCCAAAGTTACAACAAAAATAGTCAAATAAGACCATTTTCTACAAAATACAAAAAAGCCCATAAAAGGTTAAAGTTTTTTTCCAAAAAATTTTTTTTAAATGCTGGTTTTTTATGTATTTATTAATATTCATCAATAAAAAATAACAACACTTTAAAATTACGACTTCTATGAATTAATCGCCACTTTCTCAACCACTCACTCCACTGTGCGCCGCATCGACTGGCTAAAACATTTATTTAAATTTGAAACTGGCTATACATGGTGGCAAATTTTTTAAGCTATGTATTGGAAATGTTAACAGTATTTTGTCTCTCCTGTAAAATTTGCTGGAAGTGAGTTAGTACGTTTACACTGCAAGCCAACGAAATTTAATACCATACGAACTTTAGCCTACATAATCGAATATCTCACCTGATGTACACTCAGGGAAATGCTGCAACTTAAAAATAAGAACGCATTACATTAATTCAATAATTTTAAATATAATAAAAAATGTATATTAAAAAAAAAATAAATAAATCAAATTAATAATAGGTCTGTTCATTTACTTTCCCAGCAGAAACTAACAATGACAGAGTAAGGCAGAAATTTACAGAATTATTCTCCCAAATTTTAAAAAGTAAATGAACGCTTTGCTTTTGAAAAATTGGAAGAAAATTTTATTCATGTCAGAATCGTGGCTGGAAATCATGATATACATATAACTTTTCTAACGTATTTTTCGATAATCTTGTTTAGCAATATTTCAAATTACAAAATTTTTAAAAATCGACAATTAATATGAAATATTTTACACAGCTTCATTATTATTTACTATTTTTATGAATTTTTCATTATTTTTTAATTATAAGTACATTCTATTAATAAATACAAAAAACCCATTTTCCATTTCTGATCAGATATGATAAACAAACAAAATTCCTGGACAATAAAATTATATTTATTCGGCTAAATGAAAGAAAAACAATAAATTAAGAAATTATGCTTTCTTTTTACATACATAGGGTTTCTAATTTCACGGACTTTTGCAATTCCCGGGAATCGAGAAAAAAAATGTTCTATTCCCGGGAATTCCCGGGAATTTCAAACACATATGACTTTAGTTAAATGGCCTCAATAAAAAATATAGTTCTATATTTTAATATTTAAAAAATTTATTACTTGACATATTGGCATAAGTTTATTTTAATTGAAATTTATTTGCTGGTGGTTAAGCATTGTCTTTGATTTTCAAAACTATTATTGTTTGTGAATTCTCAAACAGTTCTTGAAAGTCTTTCCATAAAATAAGAGGTTTGTGACTGTTCAAAATATGTCTTGGAAGTCGACTGATGATTTGGCTAAGCACCAATGAAATACATATACAATGCTTAACAACTAGCAAATAAATTTTAATTAAAATACAACATTGAAATTAAAAACAAAACAACTTCATTCGTTCATTTCAAGAACAATAATATTTCAAAAACAAAAATAATTAAAATCATATTCTGTCAGTTATAGCATGGATGGAATTTATATCTACATCTGTCAATCGAGATTTTATTTCCTTTAAATAGTTTTTAGGCTGAAAATATTTCGTAACTCTTGAAGTTGTTGGTCTCACCTCGGAAACTTCTATTAAAATTGTATTTTGAAGTAATAAAACGACGAACGGTAATGAAAAAAAATCAAATTCCAAAATCGTAATTATTAAATACCCGAAAATTCCCGTTGAAAATTTCCCGGGATTTGTAAAAAAATAATTCCCGGGATTTTTTTCCCGCGTAGAAAATCTAATATGTACGTATACATTTTTTTTTAAACAAAAAAAAAATGCACATTTTTCAGTTTTCCTTTTTCACATATTTCTGAAATAATTAATTTGACAACAAAACCCAAAACAGGTGGTTGGATAATTCTTTCAAGTAAAAATTTTACTAGTAATAATTTTTAGGAATTTTTTAACTGTCAATATTTTTCTCTCTTTTGACGTTCTCTCCTTGCAAACTTTTTGAGTTAATGAACACTTTGCAGTAACAATTGTTACAAATTCGTAGCAATTTTTAGTAAATGAACAAACCTACTGTAAATTTCCATATTGAAATAAGAAATTTCAACATCACTAGACTTTCGTTAATGTTTCTTATTAATTCAATATGGTTTTTATTGATCTCAAGCGGTTTTTTCTCTGGATGTAGACATTAAAAAAACTTTTTTTTTTCGGTTTTTGGCAATTTTTTTTTTATTTTGGCACTTTTTTCGTTTTGGTGACTTTTTCGATTTCTAGAAATGTATTTTATCTTAAGAGATTTTTTTAATTCTGATTTTTTCAGTTTTGACGCTTTTTCCATTTTAGCAATTTTTTCTGCTTCTGGCGATTTTCTTCATTTATGCGATTTTTTCGGTTTTGGTGCTTTTTCTTAGTTTTAACGCTCTTTTTAATATTTGGGATTTTTTCGGTTTTGGCGTGTTTTTTATTTTAGCGTTTTTTCGTTTTGGTGATTTTTTCGGTTTTCAGTAATTTATTTTATTCTTATTGATTTTTCCTAGTTGAGCAACTTTTCCAGTTTTTTTTTTTTTTTGTTTTAGCGATTTCTTTAATTATTCTAATTTTGGCGTTTTTTTTCATTTCGCGAATTTTTCAGTTTTTGGTCATATATTTTGTTTTTATTAATTTTTTTTTTATTATTTTTTTTTTAGCGAATTTTACTGCTTTTGGCGATTTTTTCGTTTCAGCATTTTTTTTAATAAAGATATTTTAGTTTTAGCGTTTTTAAAAATTTCAAGAATTTGGCTCTTACGGTTATCAAAATTAAATAGTAAAACTGACATTAACTGATAGAATATCCAAGAAAAAAAAGTTGTTTGATGTAATTTATTTTTTATGTATCTTGCATATATGGTTTAATGTCATGTGGCAAAATCTATTCTCTTATTAATATTTTTTTTTAAACATGGGGATTTCTTAGTGTCATTTAATAAATTCTTAAGTAAACAAACTGCGCTCTAATTTCAACGGAGACCAGAAATAAATCTCACTTTGTGCGGCTTCATTCGTAAACGTGAAAATCCCAGTTTTGCAATATTTTGATACTTAAGAAAACTTGTGCCTGTAATTTTTCATTCAATTAATGTTGAAAAAATACGTGAAATATAAAATTCAATTTTAATGGGCGTGCCTCCACCCATTTCTTTAAATGCAAGATTGTGTGTTCTTCAGGGTTCGGGGTGTGTGTTAAGTTTTGTAAAAATCGGTTAAGTAGAACCACTTAAAATAAAATATTACATTTTAATGATCGTGAGCTCGCCCATTTTTTTTAAGAAAGATTGTATCTACTTTAGAGCTCAAGCACGTGAAATATAACATTACATTTTAATGGGTGTAGCTCCGCCCATTTTTTAAAATTAAAAATTATGCAATTTCAAGAACTAAAGGTGTTTGCTAGCTTTTGCAGCAATCAAATAAGTATAATATTTTAGAATAAAAAAAAATTGTAGGTTTGTCCCTGGTCACTTTTTTTTTTTACAATGCTCCCAATAAGAAGTTACGTACACCCTCTCAGACAAAAAAATAATTTTTCAATTGGTCTTAAATGTGCCGAGTGATGAAATAACAGTGTCAAAAATAAAATACAGACGAATTTATAACCTACTCTTTTTTTTTGAAGCAAAAATGGGCAAAAAAATTTATATAGACTGACAAATTAAAGAAGATATACTTCTGGTGTGCCCCTGTGGCTGAGTGGTAGCGATGCTTGCCGCTCAGTCCAGAGGTCGTGGGTTCGATTCCCAGAAATTGCCAGAAATGCTTCAAATATTAATTTTAGGTAACTTTTATATATATATATATATATCACTCTTTTCTATAGCCCTGCTATTAGCAAATAGAAAAACTTTTGTACAACAAATTTTGTCAAAAAAAAAAAAAAAAAAAAAAAAAAAAACGTTTAATGTAAATTAAGTAAAACTTAAATCTTTAATCATGAGAATCATTCAAATTTAATTTGTAAAAAAAAAAACATTTAAACACAACATCATCAACACATCCCCTCATTTTTATACGATTGAAATTAAAAAAAAAATACTGTATTTGTAATTTCACTGACAAAACTTTTAAATTAAAAGCTATAAAATCACAACAGACATTTTATTTTAATACAATTCACTGAATGAGGCATAAGTTTTTAAAACTCCAGAGTATTATGCACAAAATTAAAATAATATGTCTGAAACATTAATTTAAAATAAACAAAAATATTTCTTTTTGTTCAAACTTTTTATAACAAGACAGTAAAAATCACAAACAATTTAAGTTGCCAAAATGTGACAGTTTGAAATTTGTACATAAAACTGTCAAGTGTTATTGTTTATACTAAACAAAAGGAAAATTACAAAAACAAGCAAATTTACAAGTAAATATTTTTAAATACTTGAATTAATTCCTAATTAAAATTGTTATCTTGTGCCTGGTAAAAATATGTATGTTTCTCTTGATTTTAATTTATTTTATGTGTAAAGGAAAAACTCTAGATAATTTTATTTTATTTTTTTGTGAAAAGTAAAAAGGCATAATTCCTCTCTTCCATACACATATAAACATAAAGGAAAATCTAAAAAAAAATTCAACTAAAAAATTCATTAAGCATATGAACTAGAGCTGCAAAACTATCGATAGTGGCTCCATTCGATAGTTTCGATAGTATTTTTTGATGCCATCGATACTATCGATAGTTTTTGATTCTTAGAATCAAATATATTTCTAATATAAAATCTTGAATTTTTTAATGATTCCATAAAGTAAAAAGAAATTTGATTTATTTAAAACTTTTAGTTCCAATGTTTTTAATACACATATTCAAAAAACATATGTATATACACAGTTCTATAAAAAAAAATAAACCAAAAAGCAAACAGATAGATAGATGGATCAATAAAAAATAAATTAAAAAGGAATAAAATAAAAAAATCTTTCATCATTACTTAAACTATTGCAGTTAGCTAAAAAGTATTGGTTTAACAGAAGGAGAAGCAAACTATTTAGCATCATCTTTTATTTAAAAGTAAAGAGCGGAGACAGTCCAGTAGTCGTCAAATTTACCCGCCGTCAAATTTCTTCATGTATCAAAGCCGTTGGTACATAATAATTGTATTTTTACGCAATTTGCATCTAGTAGATAAAAACTGACATCTTAACTTGAAACAAATCAAAACTAATTCATTTGTTTCCACATTTATATTTATGTATATGTAATGATACCCATTATTATAAAGGTTTACAGGCGGCGAAATTTGAATGTTGCATTTTTTATACACAGTCGCCATCATTCCGTTTTTATTGACTTTGATTTTTTCTCTTTAAGTAGCGTGTTTTTGTCGATGGTATCGCTATCGAAAAAAAAAATATCGATAGTTGACTTAAAATAAAACTATCGATAGTAGCATCGATAGTTTTGCAGCTCTAATATGAACTTAATAGATTCTTTGACATTTAATATAATAATTCAAACTTTTCAAAAAATTAATAACACTAGTGGTCAGTATGCTAGGCTATCAGTGCGGGGTTGTGGACTTGATTCCCACTGAGGACTCTGATCTGTTTCACTATATCCGATTAAGGTCTTTATTGCTATATAAATTTTAATTGTATCGTTTTCAACTCAAGGAAGCTTAGTTGTCTGATAGTCAACCTAACTTAGACATTGCTATTGTTATTCACAATTCAAATAACGGTTGGGTTTATAGTAAAACTAGTTGAGATTCAAAATACTAAAAAATAATTGGGTTGTGTGAGTGTTGTATTGAGTCTTACGTGATCAAAATTACTTGAGTTGAGAACCGCAATACGGGCATAAAAAACTACTTGGAAGAAAATGAAACTATTTGAAGTTATATTTTTGATAAGTCTCTACAAATATTATTCGTTATTGCCTCTACGATATTCAACACGGGATATTAAATAAAAGCTAATTAACCATTCGATTCTGCTGGCTCTCCGGAATATTTTCGAGTTTAGGGTTTCATGCCAAATCTATGATTGGCCTTGCTAAAATACCACACTTATTTTAAATTGTGTTATTAGATATCTGAAATATTTCTTATACCATTGCCTCAAAAAATATTTTATATATGTATTAATAGATCTATGCTCTTTATGTCACGACACAGGATCCAATAAATTAAAATAAGGATAAAAAATATCAATAATGTTAACTATTTAAATAAAAAATTAGGAAATATATATTTGTTTAAATATTTACGAGGGCAGTACAAAAATTACCAGACAAAGAAAAGACAAACATTTTCGAAAATTTTCTTTGCATCTCAATATAATCTACTCACAATACTCAATTGGGTAAATATTCTTTGATGACCTGAATTACGAGTAGCAATAGTGAAGTGAACATTAGATCCAGCTAACCCCTCCATAATACGAGTAATTGTATTTTTAAGAAACAATTAACATTTTACTGAACAAGTTAAATTATTGAACTAATTTTTGGAAAAAAAAGTGGCAAAAACATTAAAACTTAGCAACCGCCTTTCAGATCTATGCACTTTTCCCAGCAATATTCAATAGTTGTTTATAGTCCGAACTCTGTTACTCTTTAAATTAGTTCAGAAAGTGCGACTTTGACTGGCACACGAAAGGTTACATACGGACACTGCAAATGTAATACTATACGAACTTTGGACTATATAATCGAACGTGTTACGTCATGTAGACATTTTGTTCATTAATAATTATCACATGTAATTTGGCTTACAAAGCGATACGAACTTTAGCCTGTTCAAATCATCAATATAGAAACAAATGAAATTCGAACAATAATAATTAAATTAAAATTTTTATGTATCCGGTAAATTTTTTTCGGTATTGGCGATTTTTTAGCTTTGGTGCATTTTCTTAGTTTTGGTATTTTTTTTCCATTTTGGGATTTTTTTCGATTTTTGACGTTTTATTAGTTTCAACGATTTTTTTTTTCAATTTTGCCGATTTTTTAAATTTTTGACGATTTATTTTAGTTTAGCGGTTTTGATCAGTTATTGTGTTTTTTACGTTTTGGCGGTTTTTGCGGTTCTTGGCGATTTTTTTCGTTTTGGCGATTTTTTAGTTCTAGAGTTTTTGAACATTTCAAGAGTTTGCCTCTTTCGGTTTCAAAGATACAGCAAGCTGTCAAAATTACATAGTAAGAATTACATTAAATGATAACATATCCTTTAATTTTGCTTTTTTGAATTTTATTGTTAATTGTTGTAGTCTGCATAAAAATACACTAACATAGAAAATTTGAAGTGTCTTTACACTGTAGTAAATAAAATATTCGGTTGACAAAAAAAAAAAACCAACTAAAAATTAATTATTTTGCAAGTGACTACATATTGGTTTAAATCTCATGCAGATATCAACCAAATATATTGCATAGAAGCACACGTAAGATATAAATAAAAACAAAATAACTAAATGAAAAGAAAATAAAAAAAAACAACAGAAGCATGCCATGATGTCAAATGTCAAATGTTTGTGTTGAAAAAAAAACACTAAACAATTTCAATACTAATATACAAGGCGCATCCATACTAGGTGGCCGCAAGGGCTCAGCTGACTATTTTCGCCGCTTGTAATTTGAATATACGTTGGATGTCAAAACACATTTTTCTGACATTTCAAGTATAAATTTCTCAAAGCGAATTGAGCTGAGTATACCTTATATGAATTTGCCTTGACTAATATGTATAATATTTTCTATGTTTAGTACAAACTTTCGTATAATTGTATGTATGTATTTTTATTTTAAATATTAAAATACTAATTATTTTTATACATAAATATATATGGGGCACTGCTTCAGCTTCCAATGTCGAGAGAATCCAACGAAGGCAAAACAAAATTTTACGGTTAATAACATCGGCTCCATGGTACATCCAAAATTCTATTATACATCGTGATTTAAATATGCCACTAGTGACTGAAGAAATTGCAAAATACGCAGGCAAATATTTAATAAAACTCGAATCACATCCTAATCCGCTTGCTCGTAATATTTTGAACTTTACTGGACACATCCGCTTAAAAAAGAGGGACACACGGGCTCTTATACCTAACACTCCAGATGGGACTACTTGAAAATACTTTCCACCCCCCCTTTTTTTTTTGATTATCACTACTAATGTATTATTTATAACTACCACTAAGTTTATGTCCGACACTGGTCGGGCCTAATAATTTTTTTTTTATAGATTTAAGATTTGAATACTTATTGTTAGTTCACATATGAAGATACAATAAATAAATACATGCATTATAAAAAAAAAATAAATATATATACATTATATATAGTTTATACATATGCATGTATACGATATATGTACATATATAAATATATTTATATATTTATTTATCTATAATATTAATTGACTTCAATTTGGTTGAAAAATAAGTAGTTAGTAGTCAACTTAGAAGTCATGCAGAGATGGACAATTGACTATCGCCTATGACATGCCTATGTTATAATAGTGAGTCGGCGACAAGAAAAAAGTCACTTAATCAACTAGATGTGGTTATTAAAAGACCATTTAAGTTACTTATAAATGTGTTTGAATTCCTATAGGTATATAATTGTCTGTATATTGCATAAGGATTTTAATATGTTTCCTTGCTCGCTTTAATTTTAACTGTTATATATATATATATATATATATATATATATATATATATATATATATATATATACGTTGTTCTAGCGTCCTAAGTTGTACATATTCTGTGAAAATTTTAGGTCAGTAGCTGTTACAGCTCTCTAGAAAACATCCTGTGACAGACGGACGAACGAACATCGTTGCAAAAACAATAGGGTTCTTTTCCACCTTTGGTATACGGAACCCTAAAAAGCCATTAACTGCTTATTCCACCACTTCAGTGTTTGGTAAATCTTTTACCAGGTGCACCGAGCAATCTTTTCAAGCTTGGATATAGAAAATTAAATTTTTATTGGTAGTTGTAAACTAATTTAAGGCCTGTCCCACCATGTCACCAGCAAACGTTCCGACGACAACTTGTATTGCAAACAACAATAACATTAGAAAATTTGTTGATGTTTACAGTGTAAGTATTCGATCGAACGATAAAATACACAGAAAAAATTATTCCCAAAAAATTTTCAAACAAACGTGAGTTTTGAAATATAATTTAGTTTCAGTAAATATTTTTTACTGCTCCAGTAAACTATTTGTTCCAATTTTATTTTATGTAAAAAAAACTGTATAGAATGAAAATTATCTATATAAAGTAAAATTTGTAAAAAAAAAATTTAGATTTACTTTTTTATATTAAAATTTGTTATTTTCAGTTAAATTTATTTTTATATACTGTAAAAAAATTTGTCTGATTTTTTTTAATTTTTTCAGTTAATATTATTTTTATATACTGTAAAAAAAATTTTCTGATTTTTTTTTTAATTTTTTCAGTTAAATTTATTTTTATATACTGTAAAAAAATTTTTCCGATTTTTTTTTAAATTTTTTTTTACAAATTATTTTGTAGATATAAAAAACATTTTATTTTTTTAAAGATTTTTGTTTGCGGGTTTCAAACTTATTATGTTTGTATATTGTGATTCTCAATATAGTATTAAGAGTCTTACTATAAAGATACGGAGTTTATTAGCTAAATTAAAAAATTTTTTGGGTTGAAGTCTACTGAAGAGTTCCAAAAGCGGGAACGAGAAATGCTTAACCATAAAAACAAGCAAATTTTTGAAAGTAAAAAAAAAATAGTTGAACCTTTCATTTGATTCAGTTATTTTTTCAGATAAAACTTTTACTAATTTTTTTTTTTAAATTAAATTGATTCAGTTAATTTATTTTCTGATAATACGAAAAATTTTAGTGAATGTGTTTGTAAATTATAAAAACAAATTTGCTGAATAATACAAAAAAAATCTGCAAAAATGTTTTTCTGTTCCTATAAATAAATTTGACTGAAAATATTTTGAGTTTCAGCTAACTTTTTTCTCTAATGCCATAATAAGTTAACTAAAAATAAAAATTTTTTTTCAGTTAAATTTTTACAAAATTGTTATCAGAATCTACAAATTTCTTTGTAGGTCCGCATTCACACAAAAAATTTACTGATTCAATGAATTTGGTTACTGAAAACGAAATTTAGTTTTTTCTGTGTAGTGTTAATGCTATTTTTAACTCGCTATATTAATTAAAAATAATTTTTTTAAACCATAAGTGTGTTATTATAAGTAAATAGTCTTAAAGTTGTGTTTAATGTTACAATATTGAGGGCCATTTTCACAACTTACCTTTAGCTAAAGATAGGATTTTGTCTGCCCGATAAATGGCTTTGCATTATAAAATCTTCATTTATTATATTTTTATCCATTAAATATTATTATTATTATTGATAATAATACCAGTAAATAATTTAAGTTGTAATAATGCAAAAATATCTATCGGGCAGACAAAATCCTACCTTTAGCTAAAGTTAAGTTGTGAAAATGGCCCTTAAAATTTTTTTTAATTTCCTGCATGTCATGCTTGCCAACACACACTCTCACGTATACATGTGGACAAATTTACATTACACTCTCCAACACATTTTCTATTAGGTGACAAAATTCGTTTTAATCGAATACGTGTTTGGACTAACCAAACATCAAGTGGGTATGCTAGCATTACTGGCGGCATTATAAAAAGGCATAAATAGTATAAAAAACTATTGAAATGCATGCAGAAGAAACCTTTTTGGCCTTTAACATTATTCCCAGGGCCAAAACATACATATGATACCTTAAGCAATGTTAATGTAATGCTGATATCACACCATTGATTGCCCAAAATGTTTGAAAAAAATTTATGTGTTAAAAAATTCATGTAAAGATACATACACATGTATGTGTGTATGTATGTGTGTATATGCGTGTAACTCTATGAATGTGCTTAGGCGAAACATATGAATTTTATGTTAGCAGTAATCGATTCAAAGGAACGGATATTATTAGTAAAATATACATACATATGTCCCAAAAATAATTTTGAGAAAAGAAAACGTTTTCTGAATATTAATGTTTAAAATTTGTGGGTAAACGTACTAAATGAATTCGTATTTGGAATAACATACAAGAATGGAAGTAAAGAAAAGAAAATTATTTAAAAAAATAAGAGAATTCATCTAAAATTTCAATATTATGAAAATGCTACTAATATCTAATGAATGAAAGGTATATCAAAAATGTTTAATTATATATGCACATATCGTCAGATTGTATTTTGTTAGTTTATAAAATTAAAAATATATATTCTCAAAATATATGTTTGTTGAAAAATCTTTTAAAATTTTGAGTTTGTTCAAAATTACAGCAAAATTTATCCAGCAAATAGAAAATGGGTTTCCAACCCTTTAACTTAAATCTTAATGAACTCCATTAGTGGAGAAAACCTAAATATAACTGATTGTTTAATTATACCCTTTACCAAAAAATGGTAAAAGGGTATATATAGGTTTGTCATTCAGTTTGTAATTTCTAGAATATTAATAAGCGAGCTATAAAGTATATATATTCTGGATCTTTATGTATAGGGAATACGAATAAGCGATGTCCGTCTGTCCGTCTGTCTGTACGTGGAATCGGTTTTCCGAAGCTCCCAGAAAAGCTAGAGACTTCGTTCTTAGACTGGTGGATCAGAAATTGTCGAAATAAGATTGGTATTGAAAATCAGCAAAATCGAGCAGACGGTTTCAGAGCTGGGAGACTTAAACTTCATTTTGCCATACAAAATAATTACCGAAAACTAGTTTTTAATAATTTTTTATTAAATAAACTTATTTTATACTTCAGTATGAATAAAATTAGTATTTCTAACTGAAAAAAAATTAAAAAAAAATTAAAAAAATTAAAAATACGTTTCCAGGGTTGGAAAACCTTAACTTTTTTTTGTTATGCAAAAGTAACTTACTAAAACAAATTTTTTCTTTTTTATTATAAATTAAACATATGTTATATTCTTAAAAAAAAGATGGTGTAAGAAATCAAAAAAAAAACCAAAAAGGAGGATTCTTTGTGATATAAAAAATTAACTACCGAAAACTAATTTTTATCTATTTTTATTAAATAAAATTATTTTATGCTTGATAACGAATAAAATTGGTATTTCGAATAAAAAAAAAACAATTAAAAAAATTAAAAAGACGATTCCGGGGTTTGAAAACTTTACCTTTTTCTACAAAAGTAAGTTACTAAAACAAATTTTTCCTTTTTTTCTATAAATTAAACATTTCTTAAATTCTTAAAAGAAAGAGATTGGTGTAAGAAATCAGAAAAATCAAAAAAGATGAGTTCAGGGTTGGGACACTTATACTTTTTTGATATATAAAAGTAACTAAGTCTAATTAATTTTTATCTTTTCCTTTATAAATTATATATATTTTACGTTTTGGAAAGAAAAGTTTGTTATAGAAAATTATAAAAATAAAGGCCACAGCTCCAGAGCTGGAAACTATGATTTTTTTTCTAGACATTAAAGTAACTAATTAAAACATTTTTTTTTTGAATTTCCTTTTTTTCACTTAAAACACTTTCTATATTTTTTAAGAACTACTAGATTGGTATAAGTAATCAGAAGAATCTAAAATTATGATTCTAGGGTTTGAAAATTATTATTTTTTTCTTTGTACATAAAAGTAAGTATGTGCTTGAGTATGTATCTCTATACTACATAAACGCACTTTGGTAAAGGGTATATAAGATTCGGCACAGCCGAATATAGCACTCTTACTTGTTTGTATTATAAAATTATTTCTAAAAACTATAGTACAGTATGCATTCATTTCGAATGCACAAGAAGCTACCTAAAACATTGTAATAGAAAATATCTAAATATATATAAATATGTAGGAAGGACTCGATTACCGTGATTTGATTAACCGTCAACGTGGATTATCCAGGAAAGAAATATTGTAATTGTTTTTGTTGTCCATTCATTTAATTTGGTTTTTGCATCGATCAACCGTGATTATCATTTTGTCCAGGATTGCAAGCACGCAATAGTTTTCAGCCAAAATATTTTTTCCCTTATAGTACTTATTTATGCATTTTTTTATTAAACACAAGCATAAAATCCATGAATTTGTCTTATATTATATGAGGTATATACAAAGATATGTAAATAAATACCAAAAAATTAATAAAAAAAATGAAAGAAACCAATAAAAGCGATTACTCCATTGGCCAGGAAAATCGATTATCCCGAATGCTCCCGGTTCCGAATTATTTTGTTTCTCTATTTATGATTCGATTAGGATAAAGTTCGTAGCGCATATTGCATATGATAATTCTTAAAAAACAAATTGCGCTACCCAATTACAAATTACATATTATGACAAACACTAGCAGAACGGAACAACATGCTGTTTTGGAACTGCGCCACATAATTCATAATCAGTGTTCTTTTGTTCAGAGTATTTAATAAAACGAGCCATAATCGCCAAAACGGCTTAATCGAGAAATTTTTTGGATCTCGTTTTTTGACGAAAATTGATTACTTACGATCGTAAAGTATCGATTTTGGTAGAAAATTATGTCGCTAAAGCTTTTTGGCGCTTATGGCACAATAAACTACAGCCCTATACACATACATATTTTTTTTAATGGAAATGGAATATGTGAATAGTTTTGATTTACTGAAAGCATTTTTATCTAATAAAAGCTCAAATTTTTGTTGCTGTTGTATTGTTTGGTTTTACTAATCCTGCAAATGTCTATTAATTTATTATGATTTTTTTATTTTTGTATCATATCCTAATGCTTTATTTTTATATATTCATCTGTCTATTGATGATGAAATATAACGAACATGACAGTCAGTTATTATTAGTCAGTTGAATATAAATGTACTACATGTTTTGTGCATTCAAAGAAGCGCAGCTTAGCAAGTGAAACAATATAAACAAAAGTACTCTATTAAGCGGGTGCTAGACACATCAATATTCAGCGTCAATATGTGTGGTTGTGTGTGTTTTTTTTTATAAAAAATATTCACACCAATAGTATATGTGTGACTATTTTTGGTAAACATACGCACACAACCACATACATATATTGAAGCTGAATATTGATGTGTCTGGCACTCGCATTATGGAAGCGCAATTAGTAAAAAAAACCATGCAGGTCTCCAGATAAACATAAAATATTTCTAGTCATATTTGATTTTGAAAAAAAAACGTAATTCTAATAAAAAACTTAATAACAAACATAAGGTAGACACAAAAAATTTTGTTTGAAATTAATACAATAAATAAAAATAAAAATTAATTAAATAATTAATTAAAATTAATAAAATATCAAAATCCTTAGTTTAAAGATTTTTTTTTAATATCTTGCAATTTATATGTGAATTTTATTATTTTCGAGGTGCTTGCAAAAATATTTCAAAATCCGATTCGAAATATTATAATAACGAAATAATCAAGCAAAACAATTATATTCAGGCATGCTCCGTGTGAAGTACTTACAAGTCATTTTGTTGGAAATTAATTAAATAATTAACAATGCAACAATTCGTGTTAGAATTTCATTATTTTCGAAATACTTCGAAGAAAAAACTGTAACATAAAATTCGAAATATTCTAACAATAAAATAATCATGCAAAAAATTTTATTCATACGTCCAATTCATATGCACAATATGCAAACTTTTACAAAAGAGCTTTGGTGCTTTCCAGCGTTGTCAACTTTGAAATTTTTAAACTCATCAAAATGGAGAAAAAACGCGCCATTTACAAAAAAAAAACGCACCAAGCTTAGAATTTCTTTTTTAGTTTAAAATGTTTATTGAATTAATTTTGCATAAAAAGTATAATATTATTTTTTGTGTTAAAAATTTAACACTTAAACCGGCTTTTACAGTTTAGGGTTAAAAAAAATACAAAATAGATAATATTTTTTTTTTAATTTCACAACGAGAAAGATCAACGATTAATAGTAAGGATTCAAAACTAATAAAAGTTTAGTATTTATTATTTTGTTCAAATATTTAAAAAACATTTAACAAAAGCTTAATACATTTAACCATATTAAAAATATTACAATAAAACCAAACAGCCTTATACAATAAACATATGTACATAATTAAAAACACTTAACCCAAAAAAAAACTAAACAAAATCGTACATACATAGTATACATACATGTGCCCTTAATTATGAAAGTGGTCTAAGTAATACGCATTTTATATATATAGTAAAATAAATTTATATTAATCGAGACTAGTATAACTCGAAATTAAACTATTGCATAGCAAAGAATATTTTTGGATTTGTTCAAATGTTATCTACTAAATATCTCGACCAAAGAAATATATGACTTATACAACTTTCACAATTAAGGGCAAATACATATGTTTGCAAGATGGTACATTTGAGTACATTAATTTTATAAATTCGGTTTAAAACTTTTCAAAAAGAGACCAAATATTAATTATTCCAAATTATTAAAGCTAATATTTTCCCCCCATATTCATAAAATTTTAAAGGAATTTGAAATGTATTTTATTTCAAATTTTCCATACAAAATTTTCCTAAAATGAATTTCAAATTAATTTTATTTTTTTATGAATATGGGGGTTCATCTTTATTGTTATCATCGGGCCGTAAAACAGATTCCATTTCAAATTGTGATGTTTTATAAACATCATAATTATTAATATGGTAATTAACACTATCAGGAAGTTGGCAAGTTTCACAACAAGAGTCTTCCGGTTTTAACTCATTATTGTGTTAAATTTGCCTTGGTGCCACCAAAAATTAAAAAACGCACCGAAATTTAAAAACAAGAGCACCACGCACCAACTAAGGAATTTTTCGCACAAAAAATATCAAAAAGCACCCAAAATGGTGCGAAACGCACCAAGTTGACAACGCTGGTTCTTTCTTACCGATGAGCAGTGTGACTGTTGAGAAATTTCGAAAAGTAGCACAAAAAGGGGATTTAAGAAATAAAAATGGCACAAAAAAGGGAATTTGTTTCAAAAAAGGGGCAACTATTTTAGAAACAAAAATTCAAAGTAAAAACACGATTTTGAGTTAGTTTTGTTAATTTTTTCATAGATTATATCTAGGCGCACGGTAGTGTGCCAGGCCAAGTTCTGGCCAATGCACGCAGTGTGTATATTTACAGGAAGCCATTCGAGCTGTTTTTACCCCCCTCATAACTTTGTTCCCCGCGACCGTAAAATTATGAAATTTAAACCATAACTAGAATAAATTCATGTAACCTCATATGCAAAGTTTGAAAGTTTTATATTGAACGCTTCCGGAGATACGGAGGTGCAAAAAGTGCATATTTTAAGACATACTCACTGACTCACTGACTCACTCATCAATATTATGAAGCACTTCCGCTATAGCTAGATATCTGAAATTTGGTACACAAGTAGATCTTGGTGAGCAATGAACTACAAAAATCTGAAAACCCGAAAATTTTAACCAAGGGGGCGGGGCTACGCCCATAAAAATTAAAATGTGTGCTAGTGAGCTAAAATTTGCTACAGAACTAGGTCTAGGTAGACAATAAACTAAAAAAATTTTAAAATCCGAAAATTTTGGCTAGGAGGGCGGGGCTACGCTCATAAAAGCTAGAATTAAAAAAGCAAATCTAAGGCGCTTAATGGAAGCTATTTTGTTGAAATTCAGCATACATACTGCGATAGGGTAAGCCTAATCATTTTTAATTAAAAAAGTGGGCGTTGACACGCCCATACCATTTCAACTTCATTTTCGTTTACTACGCCTCAGCATATTTATATATACTATTTATGTATGTATTATTATCCGTTTGCAATGAAACTTGGCACAAATAATAAACACTGGCCGAAAAAAATCTTAAGTTTGGAAAAGCCGGCATGGTTGCGCCCATAAATATTAAAAATTAAAAGTTGCGCTGAATAGCTGAAATTGAATGCACGAGTAGGTATAGGTGAGAAAACAACACAAAAAAACCTGAAAACCCAGAAATCTTAGTTAGAGGGGAGGGGCTGCACCCATTAAAATTAAAAATTAAAACTTGCGCGTATGAGCTGAAATTTGATACACAAGTAGGTCTAGGTGAGAAACCAACTATAAAAATCTGAAAAACCAAAATATAATACTAGAATGGGCGGGGCTACGCTACTATTGTTTGGACCTGAAAACTTACAGCCTTTTTTATAAATCTTATTAAGGCTTTTTAAGAAAAGTTTCTTATGAAAATTTGTCTCAAAATCCCTTTATGAAGCCTCAAAAAGTTTTATAAGTAAGGCTGTTAATATACAGCTTTTAACTTAAGCCATTTTAGTGAAAACTTGCATATACGTTACACGTATACAAAACTTTAAAATATCACCTAAAAAAGTGGGCGTGATCACTCCCATAAAATGTTGGCCTTGTGTTTAATCTACTTCGGTCAGGCATATTTTAGAAGAAAGTTAGCATGAATTATAAGCGCTGCTCACAGAAATATTGTGAGCTTAAAATAGTGGGAAGGGTAATGCTCATAAAACTATAAGGTAAAGTTCACGCTAGAGAGCTGAAATTTTATACGCAAGCAAGTGTAGATAAGTAAGCTAATGGGAAAATCTTAAAACCAAAAAGTTTTATCCGCTAAAACTCTAATTCGCACTAGAGAGCTGAAATTTGGTACACAAATTAATCTAAATCAGAGATCACTAAGAAAAATCTAAGAAACCAGAAGTTTCAATCAGGAATTGGGAAAAAGCACTGTAAACTCAAAATTAAGTTCAATTTTATTGGAACTTTTCTTACAGATTGCACTTTTCCAAAGTAAAAATTTCTTGTTTTGAAAATCTTTGCTTTTTCTTTCATGTACTTCGGCTTAGCAGTTTTTAGTCTATTACTCATGTATTTCTCATTAGGTTATTCCTACGAAACTTTACATGAACCATAAGCACTAGTAGAAATAAAAGTCGGCGGGGCCAGGCCCATAAAAATTTGACGTAATATTATACTGTAGAAAGCTGAAATTTTGTAGACAAATAGTCCTAATTGATTTATTCAATCGGAAAATCCAAATATTAATGCACATTGCACATTGGGCATATCCTTTTGATTTATGTACTTCGGCTAATAAGACTTTAATATGTTGAGAAAATAGCCGGGATCACTCCCACTAAAATTAATGCTGTATTTTACATGTTTCTTTCCAACCGACTCTTAATAAATTGCGTACACACTGGCGACCCGTTGTAATAACACAATTATTCATTTTTACTCATGCTCTAACCCATTATTATACCCTTTACCAAAAAATGGTAAAAGGGTTTATATAGGTTTGTCATTCCGTTTGTAATTTCTAGAATATTGATAAGCGAGCCATAAAGTATATATATTCTGGATCCTTATGCATAGGGAAGACGAATAAACGATGTCCGTCTGTCCGTACGTGAAATCGGTTTTCCGAAGCTCCCAAAAAAGCTAGAGACTTCGTTCTTGGACTGGTGTGTCAGAAATGGTTGAAATAAGATTGGTATTGAAAATCAGCAAAATCGAGCAGACAGTTTCAGAGCTGGGAAGCTTAAGCTTCATTTTGCCATACAAAATAACTACCGAAAACTAGTTATTATTTTTTTTATTAAATAAACTTATTTTATACTTCAGTATGAATAAAATTAATATTTGTTAATAAAAAAATATAAAACAAAAACTTAAAAAAATTAAATAGGCGTTTCCAGGGTTGGAAAACTTTAACTTTTTTATACAAAATTATACAAAATTAATTTACTATAAGAAATGTTTCCTTTTTTCTATAAATTAAATATATCTTAAATTCTAAGAAGAAAGAGATTGGGTTAAAAAATCAGAAAAATGAAAAAGGATAATTCCAGTGTTGGAAAACTTAAAATTTTTGTGATATAAAAAATTAACTACCGTAAACTATTTTTTATATTTTTTTTATTAAATTAACTTATTTTATACTTCAGTACAAATTAAATTGGTATTTCAGAGTTGGAAAACTTTAATTTTTTTCATACACAAAAGTAACTTACTAAAACAAATTTTTTTCTTTTTCTCTATAAATTAAACATATCTTAGACTCTTAAAAGAAAGAAATTGGTGTCACAAATCAGAAAAAACAAAAAGGATGATTCCAGGGTTGGGAAACTTACACTTTTTATAATATATAAAAGTAACTAAGACTTACTATTTTTTTATTTTTTTATAACATTAACTTATTTTATACGGCAGTACATATTAAATTGATATTAAAAATAAAAAAAAAAATTTACTACATGAAAAAGACATTTTCAGGGTTGGAAAACTTTAACTTTTTTTCTTATAGAAAAGTAACTTACTAAAACAAATTTTTCCTGTTTTTTATAAATTAAACAAATCTAATGTTCTTAAAAGAAAGAGATTGATGTAAGAAATCAGAAAAACAAAAAGGATGATTCCAGGGTTGGAAAACCTATGATTTTTGTGATATATAAAATTAACTACCTTTAACAAATTTTTTATTTATTTTTATTAAATAAACTTATTTTATATTTCACCACGAATAAAATTGGTATTTCAAATAAAAAAAAATTAAAAATTTAAAAAGACGTTTCCAGGGTTGGAAAAGTTTACATTTTTTTCCTATGCAAAATAACTTACTAAATCAATTTTACCTTTTTTCCTATAAATTAAACAATTCTTACATTCTAAAAATAAAAGATTGATGTAAGAAATCAGAAAAATCAAAAAGGATGATTCCAGGGTTGGAAAACTGAAACTTTTTGTGATATAAAAAATTACTACCGAAAATTAATTTTTATTCCTTTTATTAAATAAACTTATTTTATACTTCAGTACGAATAAAGTTGGTATTTCAAATTAAAAATTCAACTTCAAAAAATTAAAAAGATGTTTTCAGGGTTGGAAAACTTTAACTTTTTTTTATACAAAATAACTTACTAAAGCAAATTTTTCCTTTTTCTCTATAAATATAAGATATCTTATATTCTTGAAAGAAAGAGATTAGTATAAGAAATCAGAACATCTAAAAGGAGGATTTCAGGGTTGGGAAACTAACTCTTTTGTGATATAAAAAATTAACTACCGAAAACTAATTTTAATTTTTTTTAAATAAATAAATTTATTTTATTCTATAGTACAAATAAAATTGGTATTTCAATTCAAAAAAGTTTAAAACACGTTTCCAGGGTTGGAAAACTTTACCTTTTTTTATACAAAAGTAACTTACTAAAGCAAATGTTTCCTGTTTCTCTATAAATTAAAGATATCGTATATTCTTAAAAGAAAGAGATTAGTATAAGAAATCAGAAAAATTAAAAAGTTTGATTTCAGGGTTGGAAAACCCACACTTTTTGTGATATAAAAAATTAGCTACCGAAAACAAATTATTATTTTTTTTTATAAAGTAAACCTATTTTATACTTCAGTATTTCAAAATAAAAAAGTTAAAAAATTAAAAAGACGATTCTAGGGTTGGAAAACTTTAACTTTTTTTGTACAAAAGTAACTTACTAAAACAAATTTTTCTTTTTTTCTATAAATTAAACATATTTTAAAATCTTAAAAGAAAGAGATTGGTGTAAGAAATCAGAAAAATCAAAAAGAATGTTCTCAGGGTTGGGAAACTTACACTTTTTGTGATATATAAAAGTAACTAAGTCTAATTAAGTTTTATCTTTTCCTTTATAGATGATACATATTTTACGTTTTGGAAAGAAAAGTTTGGTGTAAAAAATTATAAAAATAAAAACCACAGCTCCAGAGCTGGAAACTTTGACCTTTTTTTCTGGATATTAAAGTAACTAAATAAAACATTTTTTTTAATTTCCTTTTTTCTATTATATATATTTTTTTAAGAACTACTAGATTGATATCAGGAATCAGAAAAATCTAATTTAATGATTCTAGGGTTTAAAAATTTATTTTTTTGTACATAAAAGTAACTAGATCAAACTATTTTTTTTTTATTTTTTTATTTATTTATTAGAAATAAAACACACTAGAAATTTTAAATGTAAAAAATGTTATCATAGCAAATTTTTCAAAAAGTAGTCCTCACAAAAACATAAATGTGAAAAAAGGCCAAGTTCCTATAAAAAAATTCGGCCATTAAAAGTAGTGAGATATAAATTTTGACCAAGTTCTTGTTTGGTACAATACCTATCACTGAAATATGCTATGCATTATATAATTTTGTAATCGTAGGGTTGTTATATAATTTCTAGATATTCTGCTAACTTGGCAATATTTTTAACTTTCTAGAAAAGGAGAGAATAATGTATATTTCTTCATTTCTTTATGTCGGTAAAAATGTTGTCAAGTTAGCAGAATGTCTAGAAATTATATAACAACCCTACGAGTACAAATTTATATCATACATAATATATATCTGTGTTAGGTATTGTGGCAAAGAAGAACTTGGTCAAAACTTATATCTCACAACTTTTAATGGCCGAAATTTTGGATAGGAACTTGGCCGTTTTTCACATTTATGTTTTTGCGAGGATCTGATTACTTTTTGAAAAGATTTCTATAATAACAATTTTTAAACTTAAAATTTCTTGTGTATTTTATTAATATTCATGATCACTGACTGTGTCACTTGAAAATGGCAGAGTTACATAAAATAATGGGTAAGAGTGTGATGGGTGTTGAATTGTTGACCTTAAATATGCACCATTGTGTCATTACAAAAAGTCGCTAGTGTGTACGCAATTTGGTAAGAGGCGACTGGAAGAAACATGTAAAATACAGCGTACATTTTACTGGGCATGGCCATGACTATTTTCTCAATATATTTACGTGTTAAATAAAGAGTGCTTAGCCCAAGTACATAAATCAAAAGGATATGCCCAATGTGTATGCAAAGTTTCAATAGGGTAGCTGGTGCTTTTAATTTTTGGATTTTACGATTGAGTAAATCAATTACTATTTGTGTACAAAATGTCAGCTCTCTATAGTATAATATTACGTAAAATTTTCAGGAGCCAGGCCCCGCAGACTTTTATATCTGCTAGTGCTTATGGTTCATGCAAAGTTTCGTATTAAAAAGTTTTGAATTAAAAACTGCTAAGCCGAAGTAACTGAACGAAAAAGCTAAGATTTACGGCTACTTTTCAAAATAGGGAATTTTTTTTGGATAAGTGCAATGTGTATGAAAAGTTTTAATAAAATGTATGTTAATTTTGAATTTGAAGTGCTTGTTTCCGCCCTCTGATAGCAACTTCTGGGTTTTCAGATTTTTCTTAGTGATCTCTTATCTAGATTTATTTGTGTATCAAATTTAAGATTGCTAGTGCGAATTGGAGTTTTAACGTCGTGGCCCTGCATACCGGGTAAAACTTTTTGATTTTAAGATTTTCCCATTGGCTTACGCAGCTACACTTAGTAGTGTATAAAATGTCAGCTCTCTAGCGCGAATTATATCTTTAGATTTTATCAGCATTACCTCTCCTCACTATTCCTAACTCAAAATTTTGTTGTGAGGAGCGCTTATAATTCATGCTAATTTTCTTCTTAAATATGCTAGACCGATGTAGATTAAACACAAGGCTAACACTTTATGGGAGTGATCACGACCAATTTTTAAGGTGATGCATGATTTCACTAAATTGGATTGAATTAAAAGCTGTATATTAAGTATTCAGTTCAAAACAATATTAGCGTGGCCCCGCCCATTCTGGTAACATTTTTTGGGTTTTCAAATTTTTCTAGTTTGTTTCTCACTTAGACTGGTATATCAAATTTCAGCTCCTTAGCGCAACCTTTAATTTTTAATTTTTATGGGCGCAGCCCCGCCCCTCTAACTAAAATTTTCGGGTTTTTAGATTTTTCTAGTTGGTTTCTCACCTAGACCTACTTGCATATCCAATTTCAGCTCCTTAGCGCAACTTTTAATTTTTAATTTTTATGAGCTAACCCCGCCCACTTTTCCAAACTTAATATTTTTTCGATCAGTGCTTATTATTCGTGTCTAGTTTCGTTACAAACGGATAATAATAGGTAGATAAATAGTATATCTAAATATGCTGCAGGGCATTAAAATGAGGTTTAAATTGTATGGGCGTGTCAACGCCCACTTTTTAATGAAAAATTCATAGCCTTTCATTACCGCAGTATATATGCCGAATTTCAATATAATAGCTGCTATGAAGCGCCTTATGGCATTTTCTTTTCTGGAAAAAATGTTACACTTGTTATACTTTTTAATGAAAATTCGCAATAAAATGATTTTCTGAAATATACATTTTATTAGAAATTATTGTATCAATCCTTGCGAGCTTAAATTTTTTCTTTCAACGAACGCTAAGTTGTATTTTTTTTAATAAAAAGTAAAAAAATGTTACATTTTTTTCAGAAAAGAAAACGCCATTAGGTTAGCATTTTTAACTCTGACATTTATGGGCGCAGCCCCGCACCTCCTACTAAAATTTCCGGGTTTTTAGACCTTTCTAGTTGGTTTCTCACCTATACCTACTTGTATATAAAATTTCAGCTCCATAGCGCAACTTTTAATTTTTAATTTTTATGGGCGTAACCCCGCCCCTTTTTTCAAAGTCAACATTTTTTCGGCCAGTGCTAATTATTCGTGTCTAGTTTCGTTACAAACGGATAATAATAGCTAGATAAATAGTATATCTAAATATGCTGAGCCGCAGGGCATTAAAATGAGGTTTAAATTGTATGGGCGTGTCAACGCCCAATTTTTTAATGAAAAATTTTTAGGCTTGCCTTATCGCAGTATGTATGCGGAATTTCAATGAAATAGCTTCCATAAAGCGCCTTATATTTGCTTTTTTAAATTTAGCATTTATGGGCGTAGCCCCACCCTCCTGGCGAAAATGTTCGTGTCTTAAAATTTTTTTAGTTCATTTCCCACCTAGACCTAGCTCTGTATCGAATTTTAGCTCAATAGCACAAATTTAAATTTTTATGGGCGTAGTCCCGCCCTCCTGGTTAAAATTTTTGGGTTTTCAGATTTTTCTGGTTCATTGCTCACCTAGATCTTCTCGTGTACCAAATTTTAGTGCTCTTGCTATAGCGGAAGTGCTTCATCAATTTGATGAGTGTGTCAGTGGTCAGTGAGAATGTCTTAAAATATGCACTTTTTGCACTTCTATATCTCCGGAAGCTTTCATTGTAAAACTTTCAAAACTTTTGCATATGAGGTTATATGAATTTATTCTAATTATGATTTCAATATCATAATTTTACGGTCGCGGGGAACAATATTATGAGGGGGGGGGGGGGGGGTAAAAACAGCTCGAATGGCTTCGTGTAAATATACACACTGCGTGCATTGCCCAGAACTTGGCCGGGCGCACTACCGTGCGCCTAGATTATTCTCTTTCTACTGTATATACTAGAAAATATTTCGCTATTAGACTATACTTGAATTATGTCTTCTTTGTCGTGTGGCAAAACACTGTTTCCATTGATTGTGCTTAAAATGTGAAAGTGTGAGAATAAAATGCACGTATTTCTGCAACCAAGTTTTGTACAATTTTATTAGAATATTTTGAAATGTTCCATTTAACTTCAGTGCTTATGTTTTTTAATTTGTTAGACTTCTTCAAAAAAAAAAAAATATATATATATATTATATAAGGAAAATTATTTTTGAATTTTGGGTTTAGTGCCACCGCCAAGAAATAAAAAGCACCGCCAAGAATAAAAAAGCACCGAGCACTAACTTCAAAATTTTTCGCGTCGAAAATTTCAAAAAGCACTAAAAACGGTGAGAAAAACACAGAGTTGACAACGCTGTCTGTCATAAGAAATAATACTAATACACAAGCATATTGTTGTGAAAAAATTAAATCAACTAATGGTATTTCTAAAAACGGGCAAAAAGGGTCAAAGCGTAACAAAAATTAGCAGATTTAGCTGATTTTAAAAAAGTGTCACTAAAAGTATCAAAAATTGAAGAAAGTAGCAAATTGATACTTTAGTAGCACAAACGGTCACGCTGCCGATGAGAACACAAAAGAGCACAACAGCCAATCAGATCAGTGATGCCAACTTTTTTGGCTCTAGAAGCACATCAGAGTTTTAAAAAAGCACTAAAAAGCGTAATTTTGAAATCTAAAAGCGTAAAAAGCACTAACGTGAAAAACTAGTGAAATTTAATAATCTTTTCTAAGCTATTCCATATTTCGGCGTTATTATCAATATTTTTAATGAAATATATCAGACGAAAAAGGTATGCTTTTACACTAAACAAATAAATACACTAAGGGCCTATTTCACCAACTTATTTAAATATCAATTCATATTTAAAAGTAATTTTTCAATACAAAAATTCATGAAAATCGACATTTAAATGTGAATTGATATTTAAATAGAGTTGGTGAAATTGGAGCTAAGTTTTTATTAAAGTAATTTTAAGAAATACAGAAATTTCTTAAAAGCACTACTTAGTGCTTTTTCTTAGTTTTGCACTAACGCTCAAAATTTGGCGTTTTGAGTCTTCAAAAAGCACTAAAATAGTGCCAAAAGCACCAAGTTGGCATCGCTGAATCAGATCTCGGCAACAAGAGAATCAAGAACAAATTTAAGAGCTTTCAAAGCTTTCAAATGCAAATGTCAGAGTAGCTGATTTATGCTAGGAACAGAACTGGGACGAACGACGAATTTTTCGGTGCGAACTTTCGTCATAAAAAATAAAACACATTTCTTCATATGAAAATGAACACAACACCGCCGTAGAACGAAAGTCGTCGTGCGTGACGAACTCTGAGATAGATTTATTTCTATTTTGTACGCCGACGAACGACGAAAAAATCAATTTTCTCTCACTCTCTTTACATACACAATAAACACTGTGACCAGATTTTGAAATAAAATTAAGCTAAATCACGTAAGTCTTTAATATATTTTTAGAGAATACTCAATTTGGATTAAAAAAAGCTAAATCCGTTTAAAAAAAGATAAAAAAAAATAAGCTAAGAGCTTAATGAAAACTTTAAAGCTAAATCCAGAAAAAATAATCTAACTTTAGTTCATAATTACTAATATGGTCACACTGACAATAACCAACTTTATCAATTATAAGAGCTGAATTCGCTGAGTAAATTCGTCGTTATTGTGCTTCGAATTCGTCGACGTGGACGAAATTCGTCGTTCGTCCCAATTGTGTTCTTAGCATTAAACCTCAATTTTTTTAAATTTTAAAGCATACTGGATACAGGGTGACCGATGACATTTTTCAAAAAGTGGCACCAAATAGGGGATTTATCAAAAAAGAGGCAAAATTAAAAAAAATCGAGAAAACTACACTAAACTTTTTCAGCCTTATTTATAAAACATAAAAAGGCTTTATAAAGGCTTTTTAAGAAAAATTTTATATGAAAATTTGTTTTAAAAAATCTTTATAAAGACTTTTTAAGTTTTATAAATAAGGCTGTTTATTTTTAATGAATTTTCATATAACTCACCCAAAAAAAAGGGGGACAAAAAGTAGCAAGGCAGTCGAAAAAGGGGAAAAGCAGTTGAAAATTGGCAATTTGCCACTTTAGTCGGTCAAACGGTCACGCTGACTGGATAGAAGCAATAATTTTTTAGTAATCTTGCGTGACACCTTCTGTGGCTTTGATCTGTATTGTGAATAGGTCTTCTACTTTCACTTTCTAATCACAAGTCCTTCGAATGCGTCCTCATTCAAGGACAGCAAATTATGATATCGTTGATCAGGATCTGCTATAATCGTTGTTTACACATATCCAATTCACGTTAAGACAATAAAATGAAGCAATCTTTATTTGATTCACATAGGCGCGCTTAGCTTTTATCATCAACGTTTTTTCCTAAGCTAATTTCTCCAGCGATTATGTAAAACAAATGAGTGAATTTAAGCAATCTTTTAATTCTCTTACTGTTATATAATATATTACGCCAGTTTACATTGAAGCAACATTTTTTCTTTACAGCAACAATGATTTACAAATTTTATCTTGCCACTAATTTATGTCATGCACTCACGTTTGAACTTTGAATATGGAAAAGGTGTGAAGAATTTGTCAAGAAGTGTTTGCAAAAGATTTGTCATTTTTTGTTAACAAACGCTTCTATAGAGCTTTTAGAAAATTCATGCACTGTCATGACTTAACAAATAAATGTGAGCAGGTCTTGCATGTGTGAAAGATAAGATTTAGTTTAAAATAAATTTAGTCATGTTAAATTTAAGATATTGTCAAACTAAAGTGTTTTTTGTGAAAGAACAAATTTTGATAATTTTTATTTTTTGCTTTTAGTTTATACATTTACTTGATTATAACCCAATAATAATTATTTCGCTATAATAGCATTTATATTTTGATATTTATTGCAGATTTTTTGCCTTAAATGTTCTCGAAATAATATTTCAATAGGAACTGTTGAATAATTAAATATTAAATATAACACCACAATAATTTTGTTTGTTTGTTAAAATAATTGATGCATTGAATTTAATACTCATGGTAAAGCTTGTTCTGGTATGATAAACAAGCACCAGCAACCAAAAAGGGAGATGTTACAGGATTGAGCATTTGGAAATTTAATGAAAAGTATAACAAAAAAAAACCCCCCAGCTATTACGTTTCTCCCATTGAATTGCAAAATTATTGAACAACTGCGAGTATGCCTTAAAAATCACAATAAAAACTATATAAAGCATGGCCAAAGTGTTATTTTGCCCTGGGGATTATTTCATTTCACTCGCGAACATTTTAAAACTCTGTTGCTGTTGTCTAGCTACACTTTAGTTCTGGGTTTATAATATTTGTTTGCATTCTGTTGCTGTTATTGTTACTTTTGAGGTTTTTTTATGCTGCCAACAAAATCAGGTTAACAACAAAAAAAAACCTTAAATTGGGAAATTGTTTTCATGACTGTTGCGTTGATGCTCAGTAATGTTCAAGCACACAACTGGATGCTTTTTGAAATTATGATAAACACTTAAACTCAAACACCAATATGTGGCAAATAGCATAAATAATAGAGACCTGTGTAAACAGTCTTGACATGTAAATACGTCATGTTTTTTAAATGTATTCACGTCGCATGTATTATACCAAACCAATAATAAATGCTGTCGTAATATAAGCGAAGCACGATGGATGTATTGGTGTACGTGTATATCAGTGTTAACAAGCGATGTCGCCAAGACAGCTTGTTTGTAACAAACACTCAGAAGAAGTACTGTTGATTAGTGTATGCTTGTTATTTTTCATATTGTGTAATATGTAGATGGTAAGCTATTATGTGGTTAACCGCATACAACTAATGTTAGTGCATGTGTGTGCCTTCGCATGTGCACAGAACAATAAAAAATCATACACACATACATGCATGACGTTTGTACACGCGCTCATGCGTAGAAAAAAGCAAGTATCACAAATTCTTCCGTCACGAAGTGTTTTCTTCTTTACTCTTATACCTACAATACTGAAACAAATTTCTTGCAAACAGTGTTGTTAACGTTTGTTTTATAAGATTTCGCTGTAGTAAAGCATTTGAAAAATCCCTCATGTCTTGAAAGTTCTTACAAGATATCTTGTGCAGGACACTAATAAATAAAATCACATTATTAAAAACCCTTTGGGAACATGACTGTGCAAGATTTTCTTGTAATTTTATTATACTGTTGCTGTAAAAAAATTTTAATTTATAAATTTTTCAACTAGAAGACTGTTATGTATTACATGTATGTATGTGAGTCTTGTAAGTTGAACAGAAAAACTTAAAAAAAAGTTATTGCATTTGAAAACGATTTTAAGGTCATTACACAATAATATATGTAATTAGACTACTGTACACAAAATGTTTAGTTCGAATAATAACTAGCAAAACTTTTCTCTTTTCAGGATGTCTAAAGAAAATTTAAGTAATGAGCGAGCATCAATGGCTTTTAAGGTAAGTGAATACACAATATTTTACTGCATTTGCCAAATCTTTCCAATTACATAAAAAAAACGTATACACCTCTTTTGAAGTTTTTGTAATTCTCAATTATTTATTGTGATTTTTTACATAAACATTACATATTTCTTAATATCTATGGAATACAACCCATTTCTATTTTAGCACAAATTCGAAAAACTTTGCAAGAACAATAACTTTTGCACTTATGTAGGTTAGAGCATAACAAATTAAGAACACTAAATAACATTTTTCAAAAGGTGTAAATGCTCTACTAAGAAATTAAAATAAATTTAGTGAATTGCGACTTTGACCCGCGCACGAAGGGTTTCGTACGGACACTAGATATAATACGAACATTAGCCCATATCAAGTATAGTTTTGACAATTTTTTCGTTTTTGGGTTTTTGCGGCTTTGAGCGTTTTTTAGTTTTGGCGTTTTTTGAGTTTTTTCATTTTTGGCGATTTTTTTTAGTTTTGCACTTTTTTTACGTTTTGGCGATTTTTTTCGATTTTTTGGCGTTTTTTCAATTTGGCGTATTTTTTTTTAATTTTGGCAATTTTTTTTTAATTTTGGCAACTTTTTTTCGTATAGGTGATTTTTTTTAAGTTTTGCCGATTTTTTTCGGTTTTTTCCTTTTTTTTATCATTTTGGCAATTTTTTTCATTTCGGCGATTTTTTTCTCGTTTTGGCGATTTTTTTTCATTTTTGGCGATTTTTTCATGTTGGCGACTTTTTTAGCTTTTTTTAGACACTAGCCCATATCAAGTATAGTTTTGGCAATTTTTTCGTTTTTGGGTTTTTGCGGTTTTGAGGGTTTTTTTAGTCTTGGCGTTTTTTGCGTTTTTTCAGTTTTGGCGATTTTTTTTAGTTTTGCACTTTTTTTACGTTTTGGCGATTTTTTCGATTTTTTGGCGTTTTTTCAATTTGGCGATTTTTTTTAATTTTGGCATTTTTTTTTAATTTTGGCAACCTTTTTTCGTATAGGTGATTTTTTTTTAAGTTTTGCCGATTTTTTCGGTTTTTTTCCTTTTTTTTATCATTTTGGCGATTTTTTTCATTTCGGCGATTTTTTTCTCATTTCGGCGATTTTTTTTTTAATTTTTGGCGATTTTTTCATGTTGGCGACTTTTTTTCATATAGGCGATTTTTTAGTTTTGGCGCCTTTTTCGCATTTCGGCGATTTTTTTCAATTTTTGGCGTTTTTTCATTTTGGCGATTTTTTTCATTTTGGCTGTTTTTTTTTCACCTTTGGTATGCGGAACCCTAAAAAAAGCAAAAGCTCGAAAATATTTTGAAAAAAACATCATAAATTTTTCTACTGAATAAGGAGCATCCTTTAAAACATTTATGCATTATACTTTCTTTTTTACTTATGGGTCATTATCTTTAATATAAAAAATTTCAATCGCTCCTCTTCACATAAAAAATATTTCTTTATTAATTTAATTGTCAAAGTTCCTTTTAACAATTAGCGCTTATTAATTTGCTAAAATATAACAACAATTATGGAATCCTTACTAAGTTGACCATTTTTATACCGTTTTTTTCAGCCTTAAATGGCAATTTTTTCTTTTCTTATTTTTCTCTAATTACAGGGTGGGCCAAAAGAACCCAAGGGGTGTAAAAGCTTAATAACTTTTTTGTTTATTAATTTTTTTTTATTTTTTCTTTCAGATTATATAGACAACACTTGGAGAATTTATAATGAATGAAAATAATAAATGAAAATCAGAAAATAAGAAATGAATAAATGAAATCAACTTTATTGAAAATTTGATTATGAGTGATGAAGCTCATTTTCATTTGAATGGCTTTGTTAATAAGCAGAACTGTAGGTTCTGGGGTTCTCAAAATCCAAGAGCCATTCATCAACGCCAATTGCACCCCATCAGGTGTACAGTATAGTGTGGGATCACATCTGAAAATGTCATTGGGCCCTACTTCTTCGAGAATGAAGATGGAAGTGCTGTAACCGTAAATGGAGAGCGGTATCGGTTTATGATAGAAAATTTTTTACGTCCTGCTCTTGAAAACAGACCTGGTATGTGGTTTCAGCAGGACGGAGCCACTGCCAATACTGCCCGAGACACAATGGCACTTTTAAGTCAAATTTTTGGAGAGCGAATAATTTCTCGAAATTCGGAAATTATTTGGCCAGCGCGATCGCCAGAGTTGACAGCACCCGACTATTTTCTTTGCCACAAGTTTTGAAAGATGTTATGGAAAATGCTCTAAAAAGAGCCCATCAGTGCGAAGCTGAAAACGGTGGTCATTTAAGAGACATCATTTTTCATACTTAGTGTAAAAAAATTTCCATTTTGTATATTATATAATCTGAAAGAAAAAATAAAAAAAAGTTAATAAACAAAAAAGTTATTAAACTTTTACACCCCTTGGTTTCTTTTGGCCCACCCTGTATTAAGTATCTTCTGCTCTTGACTTTTACACAAGTTTTGTTTAGTTTCTCCGTTTGATAGAAGCGAAGTTGTGAAAGACATAAACATCATTGAAGTGAAATCTTTGTAAAGGACTCTTCAGCGTTCACCGTGATTATTGTTGTGCTAAACGGTTGTCGTTATTAATAACTACATAAAGTTGTTGAAAAGTCTCTATTGCTTTTAGCCTTTTTGCTGTTTAACGAGTTAAATGACACTTCATAGGATTATTAGTAACAGCTGATGTAATTATTTATGTTTTTCCTTGTATTCTACAATATAAAAAGTTTTTAAAGTTAAAAGCATGTTTTTGAGATTTGATTAAAGGTTTTTCTAATTTAATAAGAGAATAAAAATACTATAATGAGTGTTTTCAATGATTTAATTTTTTCTTTTTTTAAAATTTCTTCATTATTTTTTTTGTGTTCCAACTTGGACAAACAAAGTTAGAATTAGTATAAAAAAATAATCTTCAATTTGTTGAAGACTTTTACTTTTATTGTTTGTAAAACACTTCAAATATAACTATTCCCTACCACAAATAAAGAAAACAGCCACAATTTATAGCAGCAACAGCAATAAGCACCATTTATTGCACATCGTAGCTGTGATTTTCATTTTTCTTCTAAAAATAAGACAACAAGAACTTAAGTATTCATGTACGTTTTATTGCTAGAAATATTGTAAATAAATGTTATGAAACACACAAAACTACATGAATAACATCAAAATGGTATAGTTATTTCATGATTTCTGCATGAACTTTTGCGAAGTACAGTGGGCCACATACGAAAGCTTTAGGAAACGCAATATACATCTTTTAAAAATATGTTAAATATTTTTTATATATAGTAGTTAAGGAAATTATTCGAATCTTCGACAAAAATTTTTTGAATAATTCTTTATTATACATTGAAAAATTGTTGCTCGTGCGAACAAAAATTAAAAACGAAATGTTCGAATATTCGAATAATGATTGTTAGAATGACAACACTAGTGCATAACGCACACTAAATTATAATCAGTCACAACTAAAAATTATCAAAATGGTTTTATTTTTTTCATAAACCCGTTCACTGAACAAATCTCTAACGACCGCACAAATTTCTTCTTATTTGTAGAAACATTTATATTTGAATTGATAACGAATTGTCATATTAAAATATACGAAAACAAGATTAATGAAATATTTTTTGGCAATAATTTTGCTTCATGCGTGTTTCATGTAAGTTCAACATGATTTTAAGAAATATTCAAAGAAAATTTATCGTTTTGAAATATTTTGTTTTAAAGAGAATTCTATTTTAGGAAATGGATAATGACCGGGACGTGCTTTTCGCACGTTTTAATAACGCAGTGTCGCAGCGCCTCTGGTGTTAAATGAGACGTATTATTTTTTTAGCTGTGTTTAGTAGCCATTTTATTGGTTGTTTTTCTTCGACGATGATTCTGCTACATAACGTAGGAAGGCGCTGTGATGACTATGCCTTCATCACTTGAACTTTCCTTCAACAACTGATACAAAAGAACACTAATACACATCAAATAAATGCGTGATGTTTTTATTTAATGACTGTTGGATACCGGGCTCGAACCCAGGACCTTCGGTTTTGCAGTAAACGTGCTAATATATATATAATTCATGAAATACCGAATCATATTTATTTGACATAAAGTATTTATTTAATATGAAAGCAAAATAGGTACAAAATCGAGTAAAGATGTTTGTCTTGTAAAGAGTTTTATTGGAGGCTTCTAAACTTATTATATTTCTATATTAGGCTTAAGACTACTGACGAGTTCCATAAGCGGAAACGAAATGCATATAGCCAATGCTTAACCATAAAAACAAGCAAAATTTTCTAATTTTATTTCATGTTCACTTAACATTCCAGTACTTCTAAATCAAAATAAACAATAATTTTGAATCCAAGTTATTTTAAATTGCAACAATATTAATTTGATAATGAAAAAACATGAAGAACTGTGTTGAATCAAAGTTGTTTCAAGTAGAAACAACATGATTTTAATATAATGTATGTGTCATATATTTTATTAACTTTTTAACTTACGCAATTGTGTGTATTAACGCAGGCATCATGAAAATTGTGTGTTATATGTTAAGTTGTCTTCCCCGGGGTTTTTTTAATTAAGTTGCACGCAAAGACAAAATATGGTTGAGGTAACCATAATCACACAGCAACATACTATGATTGAATTATATGGTTGCAGTCAAATCATATTATTGTTAATAGAAAAGCAAACTTTAATAATATTATTATCTGAGTTAATAATAATATTATCTACAAAAACAATGAACTTAGTTATACTTAATCTTAGTATTGTAAATATGACAACACTATTGTTAGAAGTGACTAAAATATAATTGAGACTCACCATAACATGTTCTAATATTATATTAATATTGTTAAATATGACTACAGTATTATTTAATATAATAATACTATTTGATTTTTTAATCATATATTTATTGTAGAAACAGTTATGCGTTAAATTCGAAATAAAAATAAATTAATATTGTTGAAATAAAATGTATATATAGAAATGTATACTTACACGTCATACAGATATGTCTGTATAAAGAGATACACAAATGTGTATATATTTTTATTGGTCTACCCTTTTGTTTATTCTTTATTTATTTATTAATTTATTTAACACCACCCGTGCACTACCGATAGCTTACAAATGAAATACTGAACTGACAAATGTTTCTGAAAAAGATTTTTTTTTAAAACTTAACATGGTATGGTTTTGAATAACATTATATTGTTATTTACATCATATTATTTTTAAATAATAATAAAAATTCATAAATTTTTAACAAAACTGTATTGTTAAACTCCAACCATATCACACTTTTTTTATGGATGTGATAATGTAATTATTAAATTCAAACATTACTCTGTTTATCGTAACGAAATAAATGTTTAAAATAATAATAACCAGTTTTCAAGGACCACACATTTCTTGCAGAGAACATAATATTGTTTTCTCAGCCATTCTACAACCATATCTTTGCTTTGCGTGTGCAAGTAAATTGAAAACTTTAAACTATATTTGTATCTATTAGTGTCTTCACGCCTAAAGTTGAAACCTGGTTTTAACACTAAAATCATAAACAGATGATTTTGCGTTCACACTTCTGGTTTGATAAATTCAAGTGCGCCAAGATAGATAGGAAAAAAATGGGAAAAATTTCGTGGGTATTTTTAAAAATATATCGATAATAACGATAATAACGATATCATTTATTATTGGTTTAGTATAATAAATGCTACGACAATACATTTAAAAAACAAGACGTATTTACATTTCAAGACTGTTTACGCAGCCCTCTATTCTCTATAATCACTGCAGGTTATCGCCGAACTCCACTGTACTTATTATTGTTAACATAATTTGAGGTAGCATGTAACGGTACAGATTATATTCATAATATTAATACATACAAAGTGTTGCTCCATTTACGGCAATAATATGCTGCTGCGGATTGACATCATGAAGACAAGTGAATACTATTCAAATTGTGGAGCCCAAAAAATATTTACCAATGATGCTCAACTTTGAGATTTCCCTTTAATCACTTTGTTGTTGTTGTAAAAGTTTTATTTATTTTTATCTGTGACCATGTGCCAACTTTCTCAAGAAAAAAAGTAAGTCTTTTTCTTTTTTCTCCCAATTATTATGTGAACAAGAACCATACCATTTTGAGTGAAAGTTTTATTTCAAATTTAAATATTTATATTATCATTTAATTTGGCATTGCTTCCTGCAATAAAATAAGCCATATGCAAATGTTTTCCTCTATTACCCTTTTATGTTTGAATATTTACATATTTATTTCTTTCATATTGACACACAGTTCTATTCCGTTTAACTCTCCATTAGGCAATTTTTACAGATGATTAACTTTGTTCTTTCTGGGATTCACTTTCATATAAATGACTTCTTTTTACAACGAAATTTGGAATTTTTGGCATGCAACAATTTATGTATTGTGTGTATATATAAACTAGTGTTAGGCAAAGGGACAATTTTTATTTAATAATTTTATTTTATATTAAAAAAAAAATTGCCAAAATGCCTTAAACACTTTCAACTCTACCTCTTTTCAGTATAATTTTATTTTGTTTGCTAAATATACTTTAATCTCTAAGAGGATCAAACCGTTTGCTAGCCCACATTAAACCATATGTTTGGAGAACAAAGTATCAACTTGTTCCCAGTAAGAAGATTAGTCGCAAAATCCTTAAGTATTTCTTTTATAACACAACAATCTTTATATTGATGAAGTTTGTAAAGTTTGCGTGTTTTAACAAGGACAATGTGGTAAAGGAAAAAGTTCGATAAACTCTACTAAAAAGCACATTGATGCATGTGACATGATTTAAACTTAAAAGAAAGAAAATTGTAAAAATAATTGTAACTAAATGAAAACTTGCTCGTATCAATCATTGTTAAGAGGATTGGACAGAGAGATTAATCTTCCCTGGGGTATTTAATATTATTAAACAAGGAAGTATAGAAATTATCATTATGCCACAACTTATTTTATCTTTAAATACAATTATTAAATAAAGTCAAAAGTTTATGTCCTGACCGTGATACTTATCGTTTGTTTTAATCATGTCTTGTAAATTAAAGTGACTTTTGCAAGGACATTTCCTTTATTGATGAAAACTAAGTTATATATTTTTTGTGGCAAAGTTTGGAAAGATCTTTTAAGACTTTATAATCTTAATCGATATGACATTTTGTGTAATACCAATTTTTTTAACAAAGAAAATATGTTTATGAAATCTGGGCACTCATTTTTGTAAAACGCAACACCAAGCCTTGAAGAATTTTCTATGTACTTTGTTTTTGTAATTTATATTTTTCTTATACAAAATTTGTCAACGCTTAACATTGCATTTTACGAAATGAGGGCCTTGATTTTTTTTTTTCATAATTTATTAAGTCGTCGGATGACAATTGGGTGATTTGTTTAACTATAGTAACAGAAAAATTATTTTTTTATAGTCCTTGGTAGGATATGTCTTTGAGATAACGTGTGTGATAATCCCGCGTACCCTAGTCAGAGTAATGAGGTGTCTTTTCAGGCATTACCTTAGACATATACATATATGTACATAAGGCCGTTAGTTTTTAGAGATATATCTCTAAACGAAATGAGAATATATCTCTAAAGACTAACGGCCTTATTTATTAAAATTATTGAGGCTTTTGAAACGGTTTTTAAACAAATTTTCATACAAAATTTATCTTATTAAGCCTTTATAAACCCTTGATAATTTTTATAAATAAGGCTATAAATGTTAGAGAGTCAATCTGTGAAACAATTGAGTAACGAATGTGTACATTTTTTTATTAAATAATGAAGCAAGTAGTATGTGATGAAACTTCGAGGTCTCATCAGTGGCTTATTACGGATAATGTGTCAATCAGTGGTTTTTTTAGCTGATCCGCCCCTGCAAAAGTTGTTGGATGATGACGCAAGTATGGCGACATCGTTCATTGTGACTGAAAGTCGTTGGGAATTTCGTTTTGATTTCACAACGCACAGTGGCGTGAAACAGGCTACCAACTACAACCTGTCAAAAATATAATACATGTGAGCATATGAAAGTTAGTATTTTCACAAGGACACGGCTAAACGACTACACGACAACTTTTGTGGATAAAGAAAACTTAGTATATTTTTTTTTGTTGACGACAATAAGTAAATAGAGTGCTGCCAATATAATACAAAATGTGAAATGAATTATAGCTTGGACAGAAAGAAAATCTTAAAACTCATATAAAAGCATACATTGATTAAAGTTTAAACTTTTACGCAATATAAGAACATTTTCAATAATTAATTTAATTTTTTTATATTATATTTATATTAATTTTATTTATAAAATATGAAATATTTGAAAGTGGCACCACTGAAATATGTGTATATTAGAGTGCCTATTATTTATTTTTATGGATTTCATATTCTCTCTCCCACCAAATCGGTTCAGTTTTAAGTAAAAAAAAAATACAAAAAAATTTCATAGGCCTCAAAGTTGGCCTTCAAGCCAATTTTTCAATGTAATTTTTTGCATGTGACTATCTTTAAAAAAAAAAATCATTTAACAAGAACATAATATATGGCAATATTTTAGGTCTTCTAGTTAACAACATTAGCCTTAAAGAAAAAGTTTTTTGCTAAAATTAATATTTTAGAAAATAATGAAGAAAATAACCAAGAAAATATCAAAAATCTAGGCGCACGGGAGTGCGCCAGGCCAAGTTTTGGCCAATGCACGCAGTGTGTATATTTACACGAAGCCATTCGAGCTGTTTTTACCCCCCTCATAACTTTGTTCCCCGCGACCGTAAAATTATGAAATTTAAACCATAATTAGAATAAATTCATATAACCTCATATGCGAAGTTTGAAAGTTTTACAATGAAAGTTTTCGGAGATATAGAGGTGCAAAAAGTGCATATTTTAAGACATACTCACTGACCACTGACACACTCATCAAATTGATGAAGCACTTCCGCTATCGCTATAGAGCTAAAATTTGGTACATGAGAAGATCTAGGTGAGCAATGAGCCAGAAAAATCTGAAAACCCGAACATTTTAACCAGGAGGGCGGGGCTACGCCCATAAAAATTTAAATTTGTGCTATCGTGGTGAAATTCGATACAGAGCTAGGTCTAGGTGAGAAATAAAATAAAAAAATCTAAAAATTGGAAATTTTATCCAGGAGGGCGGGGCTACGCCCATAAAGGTCAGAATTAAAAATGCTAATCTAAGGCGCTTCATAGAAGCTATTTTAATGAAAATCGGCATATATACTGCGGTAATGCAAGGCTATAAATTGTTTATTAAAAAAGTGGGCGTTAAAGCGCCCATACAATTTAAACCTCATTTTAATGCCCTGCTGCTCAGCATATTTAGATATACTATTAATCTAGCTATTATTATCCGTTTGTAACGAAACTAGACACGAATAATAAGCACTGACCGAAAAAGTTTTGACATTGGAAAAGTGGGCGGGGTTACGCCCATAAAAATTAAAAGTTAAAAGTTGCGCTAAGGAGCTGAATATTGATATACAAGTAGGTCTACGTGAGAAACCAACTAAAAACATCCAAAAACCCGAAAATTTTAGTTAGAGGGGCGGGGCTAGGCCCATAAAACTTAAAAATTAAAAGTTGCGCCAAAGGGCTGAAATTTGATATACAAGTAGGTCTAAGTGAGAAACAAACTAGAAAAATTTGAAAACCCAAAAAATTTTACCAGAATGGGCGGGGCCACGCTAATATTGTTTTGAACTAAATACTTAGTATACAGCTTTTAATGCAAGCCAATGTAGTGAAATCTTGCATCACCTTAAAAATTTGGCGTGATCACTTCCATAAAATGTTAGCCTTGTGTTTAATCTACATCGGTCTAGCATAGCTGCTCACAACAAAATTTTGAGTTAGGAATAGCGGGGAGAGGTAATGCTGATAAAATCTAAAGATATAATTCGCGATAGAGAGCTGACATTTTATACACTAGTAAGTGTAACTGCGTAAGCCAATGGGGAAATCTTAAAATCAAAAAGTTTTACCCGGTATGCGGGGCCACGACGTTAAAACTCCAATTCGCACCAGCGATCTTAAATTTGATACATAAATTAATCTAGATAAGAGATCACTAAGAAAAATCTGAAAACCCAGAAGTTGCTATCAGAGGGCGGAAACAAGCACTTCAAATTCAAAATTAACATACATTTTATTAAAACTTTTCATACACATTGCACTTATCCAAAAAAAAATTCCCTATTTTGAAAAGTAGCTGTGACTTCACCCATAAATCTTAGCTTTTTCGTTCAGTTACTTCGGCTTAGCAGTTTTTAATTTAATGCTCAGGTATTTGTTATTAACTTTTTAATACTAAACTTTGCATGAACCATAAGTACTAGCAGATATAAAAGTCAGCGGGGCCAGGCTCATGAATATTGTACGTAATATTATACTATAGAGAGCTGACATTTTGTAGACAATCGAAAAATCCAAAAATTAAAAGGACCAGCTACCCTATTGAAACTTTGCATACATTATGTACTTCGGCTAAGCAGACTTTAATATGTAAATATATTGAGAAAATAGGCGGGGTCATGCCCAGTAAAATTTTCGCTGTATTTTACATGTTTCTTCCAGTCGACTCTTACAAAATTGCATACACACTGGCGACCCTTTGCAATGACACAATGGTGCATATTTAAGGTCAACAATTCAACACCCATCACACTCTAACCTATTATTTTATGTAACTCTGCCATTTTCAACTGGCACAGTGATCATGAATAGAAATGAAATACACTAGAAATTTTAAGTTTAAAAATTGTTATTATAGAAATCTTTTCAAAAAGTAATCAGATCCTCAGAAAAACATAAATGTGAAAAACGGCCAAGTTCCTATCCAAAATTTCGGCCATTAAAAGTTGTGAGATATAAAGTTTGACCAAGTTCTTCTTTGCCACAATACCTAACACAGAAATATATTTATGATATAAATTTGTAATCGTAAGGGTGTCATGTAATTTCTAGATAATCTGATAACTTGGCAATATTTTTACCTTTCCAAAAAAGGAGAAAATAATGTATAAATGTTAATTTCTTTATATTGATAAAAATGTTGTCAAGTTGGCAGATTATCTAGAAATTATATGACACCCTTACGATTACAAATTTATATCATACATAATATATATCTTTGTTAGGTATTGTGGCAAAGAAGAAGAACTTGGTCAAAATTTATATCTCACAACTTTTAATGGCCGAAATTTTGGATAGGAACTTGGCCGTTTTTCACATTTATATTTTTGTGAGGATTATATATGTATACCAATATTATATTTATATGAAAATTATTTATATTAAGCATGTTCAATAAAAGCTTATGTCTATTAAATTATTTCATACATATAATCAAAAGAAAACTATAAAAAAAAAATACATTGAATATATGGGCTTGTGGGCCAAATTTGAGTGGCGGACGCACCACCTAAAACACAACTTATTGCTATGAATTTTTTTTTATGGTTTCTTACATTAAACTGAACCGATTTTTGTGAAGAGAATATAAGACATCAAACAAAAAAATTCTCCATGCAAATAACGGCAGTTCTAGTGTATATATTTCAATATCAGATGCTTATGATGTTGTTGTTGCTTTCCAAATAATTAAGTTGCTGGCTACATAGCTGCAATTGTTGCTAGCGGCATTTGTAGTCGTGTAGTCAGTTGCCTGCTGGAGTGAATGTGTTTAATACATAAGTCCGCATACTTGAAGTTTTTAAATCGATTTCGATGAATCCAACCGTTTTGGATAGAATAAGTATTATTTTTTTTTTTTTTTTCTTTCAGAGCAAAGTAGCTTCAGAGACTATCAAAGTTGAAAACTGCGGGTATCGAAAGCCTTTCGGGGCTTGCAACTTTTGTAAACATAAACCGATGTTAAAGACAAAGATAAAACATACCTAAATTACCATCTGATCTTTTATAATTTTCATGTTATTTTTCTTGCAAATTTTTTGTTTTGTGCTTAGGCCATGATTTTTTTTGCTATGAGATAACTTTTTCATTGTCCAACAAAAATCAGGAGCTGTGAAATACACCCCAAGGAAATAACGTCCAAATAAGAAAATGAAATAAACCCAATAAAACTAAGGATATTGTAATAGGGTTTTCTTTAATTTTTCTTAGGTTTAGTTAACTTGAATGTGGATTCAATATGTTTTTTAAATTGGGCTTTATATTACTTTAATTGAGTATTTTTTCATACATTTTTTCTTGGGCTTTATTTGAATTGCTTAAGTTTTATTTCATGGGGCTTATTTCATTCCTTTTGGGCGCTATTTCCATAGGTCTTCTTTCATAGCACCCAGAAATCATTTTTCTGCTTATGATTTGATTAGGCTGAGGTTCATATCACTCTGTCAGCCAAACTAAATGTAATAATTTTTAAGGGACAAATTGAACCAAGGAAAATTGTAAATTATTATGACAAACAATAGCAAAACGAAACAACATGCTGTTTTTGAAGCCCGCCACATCTTTATCATTGGCGAATTTGTGTTTGCTGTACTATGTGTGGTGTCAATTGATGTAGAATTCAGTTTTGTATACATATTTTTCAATCCAAATGGAATGCGTGAATTGTTTTGTTTCATCGTACTCTAATTTGTTGAAAACTTTTTATGAGCTCAAATTTGCCATCCCTAATTTACAACAGTATTGCAATTGTGTTCTTTGTTCCTTACTAATCATACACGTGTCTGTTAATTTGGTTAATTTTGTTCTACTTAATCGTTTTTGGGTATTGATTTTAAAAGCTGGTTTCAGTATCGGGGATGTAAAACTGTTTGCTCAGTGTAAAAAAGAGAGTCATAACTAACCTGACCAGACATTACGCTTTAGGCGGGATTATTCCGCTTTTCACAGGTCGATCCTACCTCGAATTTCTTTCCCGCCTTATCCCGCTTATTAGACTTTTGAAGAATTAAATTTGTTCGATTTTTTTTAAAAATTTAACTGATAAAAATTCATTCTAAGCATTTTTTTAAGTGTGTTTATTGCTTAACTAGCCAAAATCCAGTGTGCTTCGCTACATCTGATATACGATTTGAGATTAAAGGAAATTTTTTATTAGAAGTGTCACGCTTGCGGTTCAACCTTAACTATTTTGTAGAATACAATTCTTATTATTAATATAAATAGTCACGAAGAGTTTAAAAATTCTCACTGCATTAGCTTTCAAGATATTCTCTAATTGGGGAGGAGCCATGTTACTTCTCCAATCCCTATTATTTTCTATCATTGGCAGAATCATCGTAGCAAGATATTATAAAAATAAATATTTATGGGCAGATTTTGTGAAAAATTTCGATTCTAAACGTTTCAAATTTGTATGAAAAATAACGAAAATTCGTTTTATAAAATATTTTTTCCATATAAATTTCAAAACGAATAAAACGTTTCTATTTACAAAATTTGCCTTTTAATTTTTTGGGAGGTGACACACTTTTTGCTCTATTATTGACTCCTTTTTTTTAATACTTTTCTCTTTATAGGCGTTACTGCTTATGAAAAAAAAAAATCAAAATTTAATCTATTTTATCTTCCAAGATATCTTGAGTAATAGCCTCTTGTTCCTTCTAGACCATCAGTAATACTCTGTTAGCAGAGCAGCAAGATCGTTACTCTGGTATTATTTGTGAAGACAAACAAAAATGTTGCACTATATGTGAGAAACTTCGCATAATTGTTAAATTTTAAAATTGTTTCCAGAGACAATGCACAACATCAGCAGAGTTATCCACACAATATTTCAAGGTTCTCACTAGACTTGGGTCGAACTCGTTCACTAGTTCATTTTTGCCACAAACCAATGATCAAACCCATGTAATTTAAATGGTTTTGTGGCAAAAATGAACTAGTGAACGAGTTCGACCCAAGTCTAGTTCTCACTTTATTAGATTTTCAGATATCTCATAGTAAATATTTTTTCTTTATGACAGGTTTCACACCCAACATGTCTAATTCGAACTTTTTTTTTTTTTTTTTTTTTTTTGTAAGACAACGCACAATATAAAAATCGTTAATCATACAAAATTTCACCTTTCTTGCAGAAAGATATTTCAAAATAAAAAAAAATATAATGGAAGTAAGTGCCTTATTAAAAGAGGTGGCGTTTCTTTTGAGTTGAAAACTGTATTTCCTAAGTACATACACACGTACAAAACTGATTGTGCATATTACATATCCCGCTTTCTAAAAGATATTTATCCATAAATCCCGCTTTTTGGCTGTATTTTTTTCAAAATCCCTCCTTTTGATCGATCATGTCCCGCATTTTGCAAGAACCATCTGGTCACGTTAGTCATAACTCAAAAAAACCAGCTTCTAATCCTGTAAAAATCAATAATTTATATTCTAGCATACTACAAAAGGATTATTTTGATAAATAATTTATATATACAATCCAATACAATGTGCGATTTCACACAAATAAGTATTCTAATTTAATTTCTGGAATTTTATTGAATTTCCCTTAATTCGCTTGAAAAAGACACACAAGCAAAAAATTATCTTTTTGTTGAAAGAAAAAAAATTCAATTTTCCTAATGGTGGCCGCATGTTTATATGGTTTAACAGTTTTTTTTTTTGATGTAAAACATTTTTGGCTGCTATATTACTGTCCCATGCCTCTGTTACTTTGGTTTTCAATCCAAATGTTTTATTAGTTTGTTTTTACCGCATTGCAAACACAAATATACACAATTATGAAATGTTGCCAACGAAAAGTTTTGCCAGGAATTTGTGAAAATATTCTCCTCCTTTAATAAAAATTAAAAAAGGATAAAAAGCAAAACCTTTTAAAAACTAACAGCATTAATTATAAAAATTATTTAGGCTTTATAATTTATAAATTATAAAGGCTTTATAAGGAAAATTTTGTGTGAAAATTTGTTTTAAAAACCCCTTATAAAACCTTAATAAGTTTTATAAATAAGGCTGCAAATGCTGATGTTGTATTTTTAAATAAAATATTTCTCAGCTTATTTTATTTTAATAAAACAAAACAAAAACTTACAACTATCTTTACAATGGCGCGCGGTTAGAAAAATTATTTAAGAAGGATTTATAGATTAATATTTCTACGTTATACATTCATACATTTCATTAAACATGAGTATGAAACGGGAATGTAAAATGCATTAATATATTCCACAAAAATATTCCCAAAAATATAATTTCATAAATTTCTGAACACAACACAAGGTCATTCAATCTGGTCATGGCGAATTTTCGCCAAAAAAAAAGTACTCGTCGTGTACTTTAAAACTTTAAAATTGGTGTTGCCAACCAAAATACTGATTTTAAACTCTTAAATTATACTTTGTTATTTTACCTATATTTTATGCTTAATACAGTCGACTCCGCTTTACTGGAAATAACCAAAACCCAATTTGTTTTTCAGTTACAGTCGAATCTGCCTTAGCGCAACACGCTTTACTGAAAAAAATCGGATTACTGAAAGCGATCCAGATTCCCGCACTGCTTTTGAACGCAGCTAGTCTTATTCACTTCACAATAGCGAAACATCGCTTTACTGCAAATATCGTATTACTGAAAACCAAAAGCAAGCCCACAACTACGTTTTGTTTGAAACTTACTTCGCTTTAGTGAAAAAATAAACAATGACAAATTTATTTATTAGAAATCAATTGCATAACTTAAGCAGTACGCTTAACTGTAACAAGTTCCGAACTACGTTTTAGAGAAAAAATCAGACAACTGAAAAAAAAATTGGGTTACGGTTATTTCCAGTGAAGCGGAGTCGACTGATTTTTTCCGATTTTTACTCCAAAATTTAGTTCGGATTATTGAAATTTGTTACAGTTAAGCGTACTGCTTAAAATCGAAAATGTATAGCCACTTGCACTGACAATATAATAGAAAATACAATAAAGTACGTAAGAGCGGAAAGGAAATATAACTACATTTTGCCATTTAATTTTTAAACGGACAAAACATGCACAATTTTTTTCAGCCTTAAGTTATGCAATCGATTTCTAATAAATAAATTTGCCATTTTTTATTTTTTCACTAAAGCGAAGTAAGTGTTTCATACAAAACGTAGCTGTGGGCTTGCTTTTGGTTTTCAGTAATACGATATTTTCAGTAAAGCTATGTTTCGCTAAAGCGAAGTGAATAAGACTAGCTGCGCTTAAAATCACTGTGAGGATTTGTATCGCTTTCATTAATTTGATTTTTTTCCAATAAAGCGTGTTGCGCTAAAGCGGATTCGACTGTACTGAGAACCAAACAGATTTTTGTAATGCTCATATGCTTCGTAATCCAAACACAAGTAACTGAAAAAGGATGAAAAATAAAAAAATTACTTTTGTTAGAATTAATAAGAATTAAATTAAGCTTTTCTTACATTAAAAATCGCTCTAGAATTATACAATATTTATTATTTTTTCGCCGGCTACTTAAATGTAATTTTTTTTCAATTCTTAATCTCTGATAATTAATTTTGTTCACTAAATTTTTTCCTGCATGCATACAGTAAATTTGTTTTTCATTTGCCTGTACTACTTGAATATAAATGTCTGTTACTAAGTTAAAATATGTGTTTAATTATCAAAGTAATTAGTATGGATTAAAACAGCTGCCAATACCAACCGCAGAATCAAGGAAGTGGAAATAAAAAATGTGTGTAGTCCATAGCAATTGAAATCCAATACGTTTTATTAATCTGAACAAAAAAGAGAACGATTACAACCTGTAATAGTAAAGCAAGTAAGTGCAACACTTACTTGCGTGGAAATAAAGCTTACGCACATTTAAAGAGCAAAAAATGTTTACATATAAAAAATAAAATAAAGAAAATTATTTGAAATATTATTTTATATTAAGCAGAGATGCGATGACATAAAAATTGTATTTATTAGTAATATACGAAATGGAAATTTCTTTAAAAAAATTTATACCTATTAAATTAAATTTTTCAAAAGTTTATAGCTAAGATGCATGGAAACATCTTTATTTAGAGAACAGTAGGAAGTGGTGAAAGGCAACTGATTATGACTACTAAATTATTGTTAGACATAAAATGCACAGGATAAGGACAATACAAATTTATATTTCAGCGCAACTGCAAGTCACTTCGGTTATAAAATATTAAAAATTTTCCCGTTCAAAGGCTTACAAACTGTTAAAGATTTCACTCAATTTCAATCTGTTAAACATATTTCTCAACACAAATATCAAGATAATTAACATAAAACTTTAATGAAAAATGTTGCAGTAATAGGGCTGTGTTCATTTTATTAAAAACTTTTGAAATGGAACTGAACAAAATTAAAACAAAAATTTTAAGCTTAAAGCTAAGTCTAGACGATATGTTGAATCAGCAAATATATGCTTACATTCATATGCTTAAAAATAACAACAAATCCTGCTGTCAGCATATACATATGTTAGGCGTCTACACAGTATGCTGAAAGTATTTACCAAGTTTTTTAAAGTCAACATATGTCAGCAAATAATAATACAACATATGAGTTAGCATACAATTTTTGTGTCTATACGATATGTTGAATGTCGTATGCTGATATATATGTTAAGTCATGTGAGCATTTGCTTAAATGTAAAATAAATTTGACAATTATATTTCTTTATTAGTAATTTGTATAAATTATCGCTTTTAGTGGAAAAGTTTATATTTTTGGTGTATAATTAATATATAAAAAACATAATGTCATCAAATGATATTTCCCTTGCCGTTATCCTAACTGCATTTGTTTTTGATGGTGATGCAGAATTAAAAGAAAAACGACGTAGAGTTTGGCAAAAGAAATGGTTACAAGGAATTGAAAGAAGAGCAAATATTATACAAAAATTTCATACGTACATAAATGTCATAGTTAGACCATTCAGTATGGACTTTTGGCCTAATTTGTTTGTAGGGTTTTTTCACTTTTTTGACTGCCTGCACTTTTTCAGGTGTATCGCGTGCAGAATCATCTGTATCAAAGCCACAAAATGATTCTAAACAATCAGCATTTTCCAACAAACCTGTAATCACTGTTTCCATTTCTTTATACATATCGTTTGCTTAATCGGCAAATAATATGTCCCTTTTTAATTTTTCAGGTGAGTCTGTCTAAATTTATTTAAACTGTATATGTGTGAGGAAAACGAAACTATTAATTTGGCTATTTTAAATTAACACAAAAAATTTATTTGCTAAGTAAATGCAAGTACATTAGATGCATATTCTTTTCCGCTAACAGGTGTTTTTTTTAATTTTTTTTTTGTCTTAGCATATTTGCTTACCACTGTATAACAGCAAGAAAAAATACCTTAACGACATTTTAGGTTTTGGAAATGATGCGTTTTGAGTTACAGTGGCATTCTACATTAAAAACTCAATTTACATAAAAATGGACTAAGCCAACGATATGTTTATGTTTGAAAATAAAACAACAATTTTTTATTGTAAGGAATAGTAATACTAAAAATATATACTTATCTATAATGAGTCACCCATTACAAATATCTTCCCATAAATAAACGTTTATTTTTACTATATTTTAATGAGCAGATTTAAAATAACAATTATATTTGCTATCAAATTTGCCGTATGCTGAAAAGCTTAAATAGGATTTTCAACAAACAACATATCTGACAGCATACAAAGCAAATTTGTTACAAAGTAAAAATATAGTGTCTACACGATATGAAAAAATCTTGAACATACGTTTGTTGACAACTTTAACAAATGCCCTTCATATGTAGTTAAGCATACATATGCTGAAAAAAATTTAGTGTCTACACGATATGTTGGCACTGATAACAAATTTTTCACCATAAATATGCTGATTCAACATATCGTCTAGACTTAGCTTTATGTTAATTAATGCTATGTATAATTCAGTAAGGAGATTTATGATGTTTTTGTTTGAAAATATGGTTGAGTACTTCTGCCAGTTTATAGAAGACATGTAAAAATTCTAGTCTGTCTATTTATATTCAACCTTATGAGGAATAAAAGGCGAAAATTTTGTTCACGTGAAAGATTTAACGTGAATAAAAAATGGTGAACAAAATTAGAGAATACTCGTAGTATACTGACACAACAACAACGCAAATATTGGCGATCACATTTCTAGCGAAAGGGAACACATTTCACGTGAACTTTTATTCCCGATAAGGGTGATTGATATTTAGTAAAAACCGATTAAATAAGGTTTTGTTACAAATATAAGTAGGCAGACAAAAATTTTTAATTGTCTTCTATAAACTAGCAGTTTGTTTCTAAATTATCTATTGCCAAGTAAGCAGACTATCTAGAAATTATATAACAACCTTACGATTACAAATTTATATAACGCATAGCATATTTCTGTATTAGGTATTGTGCCAAACCAGAACTTGGTCAAAATTTATATCTCACTACTTTTAATGGCCGAACTTTTTTATAGCAACTTGGCCTTTTTTCACATTTATGTTTTTGTGAGGATCTGACTTCTTTTTGAAAAATTTTCTATAATAACACTTTTTAAACTCTCTATAGTATAATATTACGTAAAATTTTTTGGGCCTGGCCCCGCTGACTTTTTTTATCTGCTAGTGTTTATGGTTCATGCAAAGTTTGGTGTTAAAAAGATAATGAGAAGTACCTGAGTGTTAAATTAAAAACTACTAAGCCGAAGTACATGAAAGAAAAGCTACGATTTATGGATGAAGTCACGGCGACTTTTCAAAATAGCAAACTTTTATTTTGGACATGTGCAATGTGTATGAAAGGCTTCAATAAAATTTATCTTAATTTTGAATTAAAAGTGCTTGTTTCCGCCCCTGATAGAAACTTCTAGTTTTTTAGATTTTTCTTAGTGATCTCTGATCTAGATTTATTTGTGCATCAAATTTCAGCTCTATAGTGCGATTTCCAGTTTTAAGGGCGTGGCCCCGCATACCGGAAAAACCTGCTTGGTTTTAAAATGTTCCCATTGGCTTACTCTACACTTACTTGTGTATAAAATTTCAGCTCTCTAGCGAGAATTAAATTTTGCGAGCATTATCCCTACCGCTACTTTAAACTCACAATTTTGTTGCGAGCAGCGCTTATAATTCATGCTAATTTTCTTCTAAAATGTGCTAGAACAAAGTAAATTAAACACAAGGCCAACATTTTATAGTAGTGATCACGCCCACTTTTTAACGCGTATGCAATGTTTCACTAAGTTGGCCTGAGTTAAAAGTTGTATATCAAGTTATTAGTTCCAAACAATATTAGCGTGGCCTCGCTCATTCTGGTAAAATTTTTTGAGTTTTCAGATTTTTCTATTTGGTTTCTCACCTAGACCTATTCGTATATCATAAGCGCAACTTTTAGTTTTTATTTTTTATGGGCGCAGCTCCGCCCCTCTAACTAAAATTTCCGGGTTTTCAGATTTTTCTAGTTGGTTTCTCACCTAGACCTACTTGCATATCAAATTTCAGCTCCTTAGCGCAACTTTTAATTTTTAATTTTTGTGGGCTAACCCCGCCCACTTTTCCAAACTTAATATTTTTTTCAGCCAGTGTTTATTATTTGTGTCAAGTTTCGTTGCAAACGGATAATAATACCTACACAAATAGTATATCTAAATATGCTGAGCCGTAGTACACGAAAATTAGGTTTAAATTATAAAGGCGTGTCCAGGCCGACTTTTTTAATGAAAAATTTATAGCCTTGCAATATCGCAGTGCATATGCCAAATTTCAATAAAACAGCTTCCATTAAGCGTCTTATATAAGCTTTTTAATTCTGACATTAATAGGCGTAGCCCCGCCCTCCTGGCCAAAATTTCCGAGTTTTCACAGTTTTCTGTATCGAATTTTAGCTCACTAGCACAAATTTTAATTTTATGGGCATATCCCCGCCCTCTGGTTAACATTTCCGTGTTTTCAGATTTTTCTGGTTCATTGCTGACCTAGATCTACTGGTGCACCAAATTTTAGCTCTCTAGCGATAGCGGAAGTGCTTCATCAATTTGATGAGTGTGTCAGTGAGTATGTCTGAAAATATGCACTTTTTGCACCTCTATATCTCCGGAAGCTTTCATTGTAAAACTTTCAAACTTCGCATATGAGGTTAAATAAATTTATTTTAATTATGGTTTAAATTTCATAATTTTACGATTGTAAAACAAAGTTATGAGGGGAGTAAAAACAGCTCGAATGGCTTCGTGTAAATATACACACTGCGTGCATTAGCCAGAACTTGGCCTGGCGCCCTGCCGTGCGCCTAGATATTAAGTTTGCACCTTAAGATATAAACATGCCTATGAGATTTTTTTTTATTTATCGATAATATATTTTCACTACCTTTAATCAGAATGATATCAATTTATAAGACATATTACAACCATTAGGCCAAATTGAGAAGATATATTGCATAGCTTATAAAAATTACTTCAAATTATATAAAACTGCTGCCTACCGAACTTTAACTGGATGTTGCATGTTTGGAGTAAATGAAGAGGCAATTTAATGTTTATAGTACCAATCATTAATTAAAAAAATCATTCTCTGCTAAATATTGTTTTATATTATTTTTGAATATGGATATTAATGCACAGTAGCCAGTATGTGCAAAAAAAAATTTTTCTTAGAAATAAAAAGTGGCTTAGCAATAGCTTAGGGCCACTGTGCGCTCTTATGTACCTGCATATAAATTAGAAAATCACTTTTTTAACTCTGCTTTAATTTATAAAGAAACATGTGTTTTATACTGCTAATTAGAGGCATTAACTAAGCTTTCCAACATTATGCACGATTTCCATAATTATTTTTCTTTATTAGAATGCTATAAGTGTGTGGCACTTATGGTTCGTATAGTTAACTAATAAATTAGTTTTGTACTACTTAAAATCAATATAACACATGTGGAAAGAAATTTTAGTAGAATCATGAAATTTTTTTTATTCTTATTGATGACACTAATCTTATGTTGATTCTCATAATTTATTATAAATATTCTAGTGAATGGAATATATTTTCAGTTACAAAAAAAAAAGACTTACAAAATAAAAGATAGAGCTGACATACATAATTTAGATTTCTCTTAGGAAAAAATATTAATATAATATGGAATGGTTATGTGTGCTTATTTGATGTGAGTGTGTAATAAAAAATATTTTAGAATAATAATAAACAAACTGTTTAATTTTCTTTATTTCCGTTGAGCTCTTTATATTTTTAAATTTGAATAAAACAAAGTGTGTCTGAGATACCATCGACATCTTTTAATCGTTTAAAAAACCTATTGATGCCATTATGTGTGGAATATAATGTCGTTCAAGTGTCCGCCTCGGCTTCTCTGGGCGAATTGCAGCCGAAATGTTTAATTTTTCATGACTCTGGTACATAAATCAGTCTAAATTTGACCCATGACATGAGTTATGTCTGCCTTGAGGACCGCTGTGGCTTGGGGCTTGTTTGCATATACTTGATACTTAAAAAAAACCCCACAAATCGCAGTGGCCAGTTCACATCACATTCACGCGAGATGACCATGTCCCAAAATCGCTCGTTCAATTTTCTATCTCAATGAGATCTTGTTGATGTCTATATGAATCCATTTTGACCAGAAAATAGTAATTATCGCCTACCGGGCCAGGCTAACGTCGTTCTCAAAGATGTGTGAACATATGACTCCGCCAGCCCAAAATTCACATGAAACAGTAACTTTCTTGGAATGCTTTGCACTCTATTTTATCTCATGTGGATTGTTACCCTCCCAAATTTGATAATTTTTTCTTGTTGACATATCAATTCCTCGAGAAATGGTCCTCATCGTAAAAATAGTGAAACGCGCGGAACGTTGTGATAACAGGATACATATTTTTTATAAAACAACTAGCTGAGCCCGGCAAACGTTGTATTACCCTCAATTATGTTAATGTTTTTTTTTAACTACAAATTTCTTCACACGATGGTCACTTGTTTGGTCAGAAACAAAACAAAACCTTCCGGGTATTGACCCGAACCTGTGTTAAAAATTTCGGCCCCACAGCTCTTATAGTTCCAGAGATCATGAGTTAGGAACAAACACACAACACTACGACTTTATATATATAAATTTTATCATTTGTACGTGTTGTTGAACTCTATATCCGCCCATGGTGATTAAGCAAAATTGATTGAATAAATGACAACTAATTTAACAGACGTAGCCATAATTTGCCCCCTTGGCCTTTTACATTACCTGAAATTAGAAAAGGGATAGTGCAAGTACAAATGGTGAAGTGACAGATAGATAGATTAGAAATTTAATTAATTTTTCGTTTTTACAAGTCTGTTATTGTACATTTGGTTAATTTTTATATCATCGTTGCAGCGCCTCTGGTGTTAAGTAGACGTATTACTTTATAATCATATTATAAAGTAATCATATTATTAGTTATTTTACTATATCGGCAATTAGTTGCTGCAAATATCGACGAACTCACTATTTCAGCCAACACCACGACTTCCATTTTTTTTTACTGGGAGTTTCTAAAAAATTTTGACTTTTCTTTATTAATGAATTTTAAAATAAAAAATAAACACTTCTGCGACCTTATGAAATTTTTTCGTTTATTTTGTGACATTAAAAATTGAATAAATGCAGCGTTATTTAATTGAAGCGCTTCTGTTATTAAAACCTGCCAATTGTTGGGCTTATCTGTTGGTAATGCATACATGAAATAACATGCCACTATTTTTTTTTCGTTCACTATTTTATGCACAATCTATTACTCGTATACTGCAAATGTACGATGCACTCGATTTATTTAAAAAAAAATGAGAAATAATTTTTTACGCATGTAAATAATATCAATTTAGCAAACATTTTACAGCCTCAATTTGTTAAAGAAAATTTTCTCTCAAGTTTTACTGCTGGAAACAAAATTCGCCGCGCTACTTGTAGAGGAGAATATCAGAAACACGTTTGCTTTGATACTTTCACATATTAAGCACCAACGTCAAACATCTGCATCTGCATCTGCATCAGCATCAGCATCAGCATCTTAAATTAAAACTTCATTGGATTTGAAGCTGATTAAGTCCAGTCAAAACATGCGTCTGCAATTTTCTTCTTTTTTTTAAGCAAATTATCAAATCCTTTGCCAGACAGACCTATTTGCATCAGAGATAACAAAAAACTAGAAATCCCATTGGCGCCAATTGAACAACATGTTTTGGTAGTTTCAAAATAATTTTCTTTTCTTTTTTTATATTTAATTAAAAAGTCGTGTTTTTCTCTAATTGATCTCAATTAATTGTATTTCAATAGTATATCATTAAATAATTTGTCATTCTTGTTAAACAAATAATAAATTATTGTACGTTTTATTTAATGTCCAGATTGAATGAATAAATGAATGTTGTGTTTTTGGCTTTTAGCATAGAAATTGTAAAATTATTTTAACGCAATTCAGGTTTATTCTCAGTCTGAAATATTAGTTAAGCAAATTAAAGTGCACGTGAATTGCTGAATTGCAAATTAAATATGTATGTGGCTTTTTAGTATTGAAGCTAAAATAATATTTGCCATCACTAATATTTCAAGTCAACTGTGGTCCAGACGGATTGTCAAAGAGCCTTTATTGGCTCTTTTCCCTTCCAGAAAGCAATGGGGAAGGTGTGAAATAGGAAATGATTTTGAAATACGGGGCTTCACACACGAATGGTTTCAAGAAAGGTTAACTTTTTTACGATTTTTTTAAATGACATTGGTACACAACAACCATAATGCCGTCTTCCTAATATAGCAAAAACACTTCAGGCTGAATGCTAAGCGAAAGAAATTCCCTGGATATATCACCATTTTTGTCGAGAATCTGTTAGTAGTTCTTCCGTTAATATCACAAAAAACCTTCTCAATTTTATAGTCAGTTAATATAGGAATGTACTATTAAGATTATATTGTCACATCGGCACTATTATTATCTAAGTTCTAGCACAAAGCAATTTCCTCGCGGTTAAGTAGGGTGATGAAATGCAAATGACAGGATCCACTATTAATATCTCTGATGTAGAACCTGTCGTATTGCCACTTGACGCAGCTAAAAACAAAATTCCCACACTCTATCTCCAGTAAGCAATAGATAGATGGAATTAGCTAATAAATTCTACAATTACAAAGGCGATGTGACACGCATCTATTGAAATGACTTCTCGCGACTGATCGCTGTATTAAAGGGTTACTGGGTGATCGTCGATCACTGATCAACAGACATGCTGGTAGCCCAAGTATTTCCTGCAATACACTGTCTTGCAGCTGGCAAGAATGAAGCACAGAAGAGATAATTTTTGATCGTGCTTTGCACATCATGCGACACAAATAGTTAGGCATATATACTAAGTTACCTATATAAACTATCAGAGACTAGTGTAGATGACCTTATGTAAGATTTCAATGCAACAGTATAAATATAATATAATGTGGATATAGTACTGGATTGCTTGCCAGCCAGCAGCCACTCCAATCCGAATTCATATCGCTCATTTACTTCAATAGTGACACAACTCAAAAAAAAACCAGTTTTGCAGAAAACGCGTTTTAAGTATTCAATTTGCATACAACTCAATGGAGAAATTAAAAAAAAATTCTTCTATCTTTTACACAAGATAAAATACGAAATGCCGCATCTTTCTGCATTATTAACTCCAAAAACTCATTTTTTGAGTTATGCCACTATTGAAGTAAATGAGCGATATGTATATAAAACTCGTATAAAAAATAAAATATTTTTTTAATTTAAAAATTTTGCTTGTTTTAATGGTTAAGCAATTCTCTATATGCTTTTTTTTTTAATTTAGCTAAGAAACTTCGTATGTCTGCAGTAAGACTTGTAATACCATAATGAAAATCACAATATATATACAAATACAGGGTGGGCCAAAAGAAACCAAGGGGTGTAAAAGTTTAATAACTTTTTTGTTTATTAATTTTTTTTATTTTTTCTTTCAGATTATATAATATACAAAATGGAAATTTTTTTACACTAAGTATGAAAAATGATGTCTCTTAAATGACCACCGTTTTCAGCTTCGCACTGATGGGCTCTTTTTAGAGCATTTTCCATAACATCTTTCAAAACTTGTGGCTGTAGCGTTCGAATTTCTGCAACAATGTTTGCCTTGAGTTCAAGGATTGTCTCTGGCTTGTTCACATACACTCGCTCCTTCAAAAAAACCCCAAAGAAAATAGCCGGGTGCTGTCAAATCTGGCGATCGCGCTGGCCAAATAATTTCCGAATTTCGAGAAATTATTCGCTCTCCAAAAATTTGACTTTCTGTTGTCAAGAGCAGGACGTAAAAAATTTTCTATCATAAACCGATACCGCTCTCCATTTACGGTTACGGCACTTCCATCTTCATTCTCGAAGAAGTAGGGCCCAATGACATTTTCAGATGTGATCCCACACCATACTGTACACCTGATGGGGTGCAATTGGCGTTGATGAATGGCTCTTGGATTTTGAGAACCCCAGAACCTACAGTTCTGCTTATTAACAAAGCCATTCAAATGAAAATGAGCTTCATCACTCATAATCAAATTTTCAATAAAGTTGATTTCATTTCTGGCCAACTCTTGAAATTTAACTGCAAAATTTAGACATTGCCGATGATCTGCGGGTTTTAATTCTTGGACCAATTGCACCTTATATGGGTATAACTGTAAATCTTTTTTTAAAATGCGCCGTAGTGACGTACGAGACGTTTCTAGCTGAGCAGAACGCCTTCTGCCAGATGTTTCTGGTGCTTCGTTAACACTTTGCTGTACTCGTTCAATATTTTCCGCAGTGCGACGTGGTCTACCGGTTCGAGGCAAATCTCTTACGCTGCCATGTTGGTGATGACGATTAACTAAGCAACGAATCATCGCTTCAGAGGGCGAAATTTTGTCGTTAAAATGTCGACGATATGCTCTTTGCGTTAAAATAATTGATCTCTGGTTTAAATAATAAAATTTTATTGTTCTGGTTCTCTGTTCAGTTGTGAACCTCTCCATTATAAATTCTCCAAGTGTTGTCTATATAATCTGAAAGAAAAAATAAAAAAAAATTAATAAACAAAAAAGTTATTATTAACTTTTACACCCCTTGGTTTCTTTTGGCCCACCCTGTACAATAATAAACAAATAAAAAAAATAAACAAATAAAGACTTTATGTCAAATAAATATACGAGAAATGACGGTATATTTTTAACAGATTTTGCATAAGATCAGAGTAGAGCTAATATATCGTACAAAGTTATGCCATAATCGGAACACCTTATTTTTCATAAATATATATGTATTCAAAGAAAGTTGAACCCACTAAATATTTCTTAATGGCCAGGGCTAATTTTTCTGACTTTTTGCCAGAAAAAGCATTTTTTTTTGCATACTTTAATTTTTTTTTTGTAGAAAAATTCTTATTTTGGATCACCTTGCATAAAAAAGCTTATTTTTCACTCTGGCAACGCGATTAATATATAACGACTCATATAACTCAAACTGGTGTAAAAGAAATTCACATGAAATATATTTCCTTCCTCTTCTTGCACATGTATGTCTGCATGTTATTAATTTTTTTCTTTACTTTTCTATAACTTCTACCACAAAGTCGAACCGAAACTATTACCGCTGGAGGCTTATGATTGTTTGCTTGCAGATATTCGATTCAAAAATACCTTTCGTTACCCTACGTCTACTTGGACATGACATGAACATGACGCCGGCAGAGCAACTGTGAAAAATTCATCAACTTCTTTGTTGTGGTGAACACGGGCGATGTCCATGTTCAGGCATATCAAAGTATTTTGCAGTAGCGCAACAGAGATAGAATGTTTACCAATTTTGTTCTGTCTCTTTTCTTTCTATTGTAAATGGTTGCGGACGGCGAATCTCATGGCAAACATCGTTGCTCAGACATATTATTCTGAAAATTTCAAAGAAATTTGTGACGTTTTAGATGAACTTGATGACGTTGAGGCAGAGTCTATACGCAATGCAAAATTGTTGTTTCAAAAAGCCTCTGCTCAAGCATCACCTGACTAGAAACTAAAGGACTTACTATTAGTGAAAGTTTAGCTGTTATAGAACGTGTGAAAGAAAGTATTGCAAATATGTACAAACCAAAATGTATTCATTGATAAATTCAACAAAGTTTTGAACAGAAACACAGGTCTGAAGAACTTAATCAAAATTAAAAATTATATATACATATTTCAATAACACCGAAACCGATGAATATATTGAAAATTTGTCCCCATCTGAAATACTCGCATTTAAATACGCTCCTGTTACATCTACTGATGTTGAACGCATATTTTCCATGTATTCATCTGTTTTATGTGACAATAACTAGAAGATCATTTCTATTTGGAAATTTAAAAAAAAACAAATGATTGTTCATTATATAGATCTCTTTGAATAAAAATACTTTAAGGTAAAAAAATTGTTGATTTTATTCTTGCATATTTGTGCATATAACCGTGCATATTTTGAAATTTTTTCGTGCTATTTCTGGCGCATATTTTGAATTTTTTTTTGCATATTTTAATTAGCCCTATTAATGACTCACGGAAAAAATTGTTTCACTAATTAATACAGAGTGAAAAACATCTGAAGTAATTTTTTCTGTTTTCAAATTATCAATAAGTGTGTATTTTTAACTTTTCAGGAAGTAGTTATTATTGTTATTCAGATAATTAAGTTAGAGGTTATTTCTTGATCTTTTAAATAAACGAATTCGATGCTATATGACATTTTTAATTAAATTTTATGTTATATATTTTATTATATTTGCAATTATATTGATATAAATGAAGTTTTTGATATTTCCTGATTTATTTCATAAAAAATCAGATTTATTTAACATCATGAAAACGACTTTGCTTTTAACTGAATAAGTATCAAAAAAGACAAATGATTGCAATAACAAACCTCTGTAAAAATCATTCTGGGTCACAAATTCTGGATCTAATTGACTTCCTTGGCGGTTTTTTTACTGGATACTTTCAATTGAGAACTTACTTGATGCAATTAAAGTTTTAATTAGTTCACTCGATTGGAGTGGAAAAACTTAATTAATTTTATCATATTTTTTACTCAAAACTTTTTTTGACCAAAACAAAATAACCTCTTGTTTGTGTAAGACGTTGACATTAGATACCTTGGCATTTTGTACTAAATAGATTAAAGGAAACTTGTACAACTTTTCTTTGATCTATTACCGAAACGTAAAGACGTCCAACATCAACGTCTTGCACAAACAGGCTGTAAGTATGCAATAAATATACCAGTAATTACAACGTTTGAGTTTAAGAACAGGTAACACGAGTTAAATACTCCAGCTGAAGTTGGATTTTTTCATTTTGTGTATGAAATGACTTCTGAGTAATTGTACTTGTAGTTACTTGCACAGTACTTTCCTCCATGTCATGTAGTGTAAGGTATTTTATTTACGTCCCTTTACACCATATATGATAAAGAGTTAACGTAAGCTTTAACTGCAAGTTCTGAAATTTTGCCATTAAAATCCCTTTTAGCTTTTAATTGTATGTTGTGAAAAGGGCAGTTATATATTTATTAGCAATTTAACTCGTTACTTTCTCATCAAAACTTTTGCTGCATACATATTTTTAAAATAGAAATTAAATTTTTTATAAAATCTATCCTGATTTAATAATTTTTCCATATATCACTATAACTCGCATAATATACTCATAAAAATAAAACAAATAAAACTTATTTATATACATCAACTTCAATCTGATTAGAAATTTAATATCATAAATTTAATTTTATTTAAAAATCATTAAAAACTTTATAATAGATTTCCCTTTATAATACGAGTATCTAGTGCTTTTTATTTACATACATACATATATAAAACTGAATTGTCAATCAATCTCGATAAGTTTTTGGTCATTATTATACAAAAGCCATTAGACTAAACGGTTGATGTTTGGTATTTTAGTTAATGATTTTAGCAGACCAGATCAGAGCTCATAATCGTATCGCAAATTACATATTTTTATATGTTTAGTTTTCATAAAAGCAAACTAAAGTTTATGACATAGATGATATGTATATATGAATATGATTATTAAATAAATTTTGCAGCTTATCCTCTGGCATGTGACGATGTGTCTGCTGCTTTATACCACATGAAGAAAAAAAAACATACTTGTTTTATATAAAAATGTTTTAACAAATTAGGTTAAAAGCATAAAATGATGACAATGCGGCAGATGGTTTTTAGATGCGAAAATAAACTATGATTTTATATGCAAAAATGTAAAAACATTTTTAATCTTTTTTTTCATAATTAAATAATGGTCCAGAGGAAATATTTTCAAATTTATTTTTTAGTTAAGCCATCGTGGTAGTATATAAAAAGTATTTCTGCTTATAACTTGTAAAAGTATAACTAGCATGTTATTGTAATTGTTAGGAAATATGTGGGAGGCTTAAATTATCCTTGAAAAAAATTCAAACCGTATCTAAAAAACAAACAAAAAAAAACTATTTGTAATAACAAGTATACACAGAAAAATTTCAACTTAAAATCTACTAAAACAAGGTTAATCTAATATTTTTCGGCAATGATTTTGTTTCATATGTGTTTCATGTTAATTTAACATGATTTACATTAATTGTCAAAGAAAATTTTTCCTTTTGAAATAACTTTATTTCACGTTGAATTAACATTTACGTACTATTAAAATCAAAATTAAGAATCATGTTGAATCAAAGTTATATCAAGTTAGATCAACATGAATTAAATTTAATGTAGTAACTGTATTTTAGTAATTATTTAACTTTCCTAATAGGTTTTTTATCTATTTTTTTTTCTTACAATGTAAATAAAATCTTTTAAATGTCTATTTTAAGTTAACTCTAAATCATTTATATTTTTTTTTTAATACTAATATAGTAATAACTCAAAATAGGTGTATAAGAAATTTGTATATATTTTTACCTGTGGTGATGATAGATTAATAAAATAATAATAAAAAAAAATAAGAAAAAATTTTTTAACTTACGTGTAGTTGGCATAGACATCAGAAAATTTTTTGTATGTAAATTAAATAGGCTTCCCCGGCCAATATTTGAACTCGGAACTCATCGCGTGGTAGTCAACTTGCTTACCACTGCAGCCACAACAACTTTAGATATTTTTTAGATAACATTAAATATGTACCATCTAGAATTCTATCATAAATTAACATTATTTCTTATCATTTAACATACAATTTATTTGAAAAGTTTTAGTTTTAGCTCAAAAAAAAACAAAATGCTTTGACTTGAAAAGTTTTACTTAAAAAAATACAAAATACTTTGACTTGACTTCAGGATTCGAACCTGCAATCCTCCGAATGCTGGCCTACCAGCCAGCAGTTGTTTGTCGGCTGTTTTCAAACATAAAAAACAAGAATACAAAAACAAAATACACAACTAATCACAAAAGTGTATTGCAGCTTTGAACAAAGCAAATAAACATCAACACACTCAAATATTATATTATTTCTTGTAAAATTAATGTGATTTTAATGAAGTTGAATCAACCTTTTGGCATGGTGATTTTACATTGATATTTTTTCTATGCGTAAAAGCTTACATTAGACGTTATCCATACTATGAAGTATATGCTGGGAAACTTTTGAGTTTCTTGATGTGAGGCGAAAGACGAATGGAAAAAAGTATTTTCATAAACCTAGTTACATGGAAGTACTTTCATTTTTCAATAGAATTTGCTGGAGCAGCAAATCAGACAAACAAATTTGCCAAAGACGACTCCGAGATTCATGGCACGTCATTTTTTTTATATCATTTTTAGCTCTACAATTAGCAAATAGAAAAAGTTTCGTTTAACAAATTTCATGACATTTTATGAAAAATGCATGATACATAAATTAGGTATAAGTCATCAAATTACTAGTTGTTTAAGATTATGAAAAAATAAAATAAATGTGAAAAAAGGCCAAGGTCCTTTCCAAAATTTCGGCCATCAAAAGTAGTAAGATAAAAATTTTTCCAAGGTCTTGTTTGGCACATTAATCTAATATTTAAATATGCTATGCATTATATAAATTTGTAATCATTAGCGTATCATATCATTTCTAGGCAATGTGCTCTCTTCACAACATTTATCCTCATATAAATATATGAAGAAATATTAATTATTCTCTCATTTTTTAGAAAGGTAAAAGTATTGCCAAGTTAACAGATTTTGTTGCGAGCAGCGCTTATCATCGCTCATCATTTTTAAGATAATAGTTTCAAGCCTTAGATACGTGCATACAGGTTTTAATAAAATGGCTTCAGTTGAAAGCTGTATGTTCAGTTTTCAAGTCAGGTCAATATTAGGGTGGCCCCGCCACTCCTGGTTAAAATATTTGGGTTTTTAGATTTTTCCAATTGTGTTTTCACATTGACCTGCGAATCAAATTTCAGATCTCTAGCGCAAATTCAATTTTTTAATTTTATGGGCGTATTCCCGCCCAGTTTTTAAATTTTTTTTTCTGGCCAGTGCTTATTATTCGGGTCATATTTAGTTGGAAACGGATAATAATAAATATATATAAATTATATATATATATATATATATATAAATATGCTGAGTCGAGATACATGAAACTGGAGGCTTAAATTTAATGGGCGTGTTAGCGCCTAGTTTTTTCAACAAAAATTTATATCCCTGCATTGTTGCAACATGTATGTTAAATTTCAATCAAATTGCTTGAGTTAAACGCTTTAGATTTGCTTTTTTAGTGCTGAGCGTATGGGCGTAGCCCCACCCTCCTGTCTATAATGTAAATGATTTAAAATTTTTCAAATTTCAGCTCACTAGCTCTAATCTAATTTTTTTTACCGATTTTATTAAATCATAGGTAAGAACCTTCTCGATCAAGTCACCTTTCAAACAGAAAAAACTAAATCAAAATCGGTCCAGCCTTTCGGTCTGTACGTGTACTTGCGCAGACACACAGATACACAGACACACAGATACACAGACACACACTACAACTTATAACCCCCCTTTTTTTTAGTCGGGATTTAAAAATCTCATGAAACATTCAACAGAGTAGTGTATAAATACCAAATTAAGTTTGTTCACAGCGCTATGAAAACTATTAAAATGCATTTTTAAACTATCTTTCCTATTATTTTTAAATGTTTCATAACATAAAATGCATTGCATATTGCCAAAAGCATTCTTTGTCACGAAATATTTCTTAGCATCCATATTTATTTTTTATTTTTTGGTGTACAAATTTATCAAAATTGAAGTTTAAAAAACTAAGCAAAAAACAAGTAAGAGTGCTATATTCGGCTGTGCCGAATCTTATATACCCTTATCCACAGTACGTTTATGTAGTATAGAGATACATACATAAGCACATACATAATGTATAAATAAAAATAAAGCAATAATTTGGCCTAGTTACTTTTATGTACAAAAAAAAAATATTTTCTAACCCTATAATTATCATTTTAGATTTTTCTGATTCCTTATACCAATCTAGCAGTTCTTAAAAAATATAGAAAGTGTGTTAAGTGAAAAAAGGGAATTAAAAAAATGTTTTATTTAGTTACTTTAATATCCAAAAAAAAAAGTTCAAAGTTTCCAGCTCTGAAACTGTAATTTTTATTTTTATAATTTTCTACACCAAACTTTTCTTTCCAAAACGTTAAATATATATAATTTATAAAGAAAAAGATAAAAATTAATTAGACCCAGTTATATGGTATATAAAATACCACAAAAAGTGCAAGTTTCCCAACCCTGAAATCATCCTTTTTGATTTTTCTGATTTCTTATACCAATGTCTTTCCTTTAAGAATATAAGATATGTTTAATTTTTAGAGAAAAAGGAAAAAATTGTTTTAGTAAGTTACTTTTGTATAAGAAAAAAACTTAAAGTTTTCCAACCCTGGAAACGTCTATTTAATTTTTTTAATTATTTTTTTTTATTTTAAATGCAAATTTTATTTTATTAAAAACAAATAAAAAATTAGTTTACGGTAGTTAATTTTATATATCACAAAAAGTGTAGGTTTTCCTACCCTGGTATAATACTTTTTGATTTTTCTGATTTCTTACAACAATCCCTTTCAGTTAATTTTAGTTATTATTCGAACTCCATTTGTTTCTATATTTTTGATTTGAACGGGCTAGGGTTCGTATTGCTTTTTAAGCCAAATTACATGTGATAATTATTAATGAACAAATAACAACAAAGTCTGTTGTAAATATTCTGACTAACAACACATAGTTTTCTTTTATGAATATAAGATATATGTATTTAATTTATAGGAAAAAAAGGAAAAATTTGTTTTAGTAAGTTACTTTTGTATAAGAAAAAAATTTAAAGTTTTCCAACCCTGGAAACGTCTTTTTAATTTTTTTAATTTTTTTAATTAGAAATACCAATTTTATTCATACTGAAGTATAAAATAAGTCTATTTTATAAAAAAATAATAATAAATAGTTTTCGGTAGTTATTTTTATGGCAAAATAAAATTTAAGTTTTCCAGCTCTGAAACCGTCTGCTCGATTTTACTGATTTTCAATACCAATGTTTTTTGACATACCAGTCTAAGAACGAAGTCTCTAGCTTTTCTGGGAGCTTCGGAAAACCGAAGACAGACAGAGGGACATCGCGTATTCGTCTTCCCTATCAATAAGGATCCAGTATATTTATTCTTTATGGCTCGCTTATTAATATTCTGGAAATTACAAACGGAATGACAAATTTGTATTTACCCTTTTACCATTTTTTGGAATAAGTTCGTACACGTATGCACAACTTAATTCTTCGCCTTCTCAGTGACAACTAAATGAAAGAGCACAAGCATGTGTGTGAGTTTCTTGTCCACAATTGTGGTATGCCGTGCGATTCACTCTTCTGGATATAGGCAAAATATATGTTAATAAAAAAAACTAAGGACCCTATTTTGTAAAACGCAACAAGAAGCGTTTTATGTGTGTTATGTTTGTGACATCTTATAAGAAGTTTCAAGACATGAGGGATTTTTCAAATGCTTTACTACAGCGAAATCTTATAAAACAAACGTTAACAACACTGTTAGCAAGAAATTTGTTTCAGTATTGTAGGTATAAGCGTAAAGAAGAAAACACTTCGCGACGGAAGAATTTTTGATACTTGCTTCTTTCTACGCATGAGCGCGTGTACAAACGTCATGCTTGTATGTGTGTATGATTTTTTTTTCTGCGCACATGCACACACATGCATTAACATTAGTTGTATGCGGTTAATCACATAATAGCTTACCATCTACATATTACACACACACTCAAACGTACAATATGAAAAATAACAAGCATACACTAATCAACAGTACTTCTTTTGAGTGTTTGTTACAAACAAGCTGTCTTGCGACATCGCTTGTTAACACTGATATACACGTACACCAATACATCCATCGTGCTTCGCTTATAGTACGACAGCATTTATTATTGGTTTAGTATAATATATGCGACGTGAATACATTTAAAAATCATGACGTATTTACATTTAAAGACCTTTTAGGCAGGTCTCTATTGCGTATTACAAAATAAAGCGTTAAATATTGACAAGTATTAAACTTCTGCGATTGCCTCGCGAGAATACAACACATATTGGTGTCTGATCCTACCTTAAGTGAATAACAAAATTATTAAATTTGAATCACGTCTATTTGCAGTGATTAAAGCATCCTCAAAGCCTCTCAAAAACGAATTGTATCTTGGCCTGATGTACTTTTTCTATTATTCTCAAGCTTTAAAGATTTTTGGTACAGACACAGATTATTATGACGATATTTAGAGTGAGCAAAGTCGATAAGTTTTATCTTATTTTGAAAATCTTGGACAGGCCAGGGTACGCATATTACAATTATTATTTTAAGTGTTGTTATTTCTTAATAAAAAAATTAACTGCTTGTTGTAATAAGACCTTTTTAGAATTGCTTATGAAAACAACAACTATACACAAAAATTTAAATTTTAATAAGTTTTATAAAAGCACCCAGTGAAAATATTTACATTTATGTTACTTCTCACAATGAATTTTAAATCTTAAATCTATCTCATATGCTAATAATTGGTTTTGTTTTTACATTAAAACACTTTTAAGTCGACCAACATTATCGCATTGTAATTTATTTATAAAAAATCTATTTCCTATATGTATGTATATGTTTCTTTCACTAAAATGTATTCAAATGTTATTACAGATGTTGTAATTCACAGATTTATTGTGGTTCATTGATGTTTTTGTTAAATATTTAATAAGCATTTTGGATATTGTGTAAACAACAATATAAGGATTTATGCTCTTTTGCACACAAAACATACATACAATACACACATACGTATATAAATTCAAAAGTGTGTATGTATATATACAATATATAGTGTAACACATTTGCAATTTGTAATTAAAGTAAATTTTATTTAAAATTTTAAATTTTGAATGTTAGTAAACATATTTGTATAATTGTAATGTATAGCTATTGAGTTAATAAAATATTATTATTCTTGTTTTATTAATATTACATCTAGTTATATTTGTTTGCTTTTTGCTGTTCTTTTTTTAAAAGAGGGTTTCAATAAAGGCAGGTCAGAACTGACAATTAATTATGTTCCATAATTTAGCAGATTTTAATTAGATTGATACTACGTTTATGCGCGCACTATTTGCAAATAAAAATATTTGCAAATAAATTAAGTCACTGTTTATACGGCATTGTAAATGCATAAAAACTTGGTAGCACTTCTGCAGAAATATTATTTATGTTTGCAAAAAAATTGTGTAAATGTATAAAATAGCAAATAATAATTTGTTTTTATTGTCCTTATTTTCTTCTATCAATGTTTTTTGTGCAATATTCTATCAATTTATTGTTTTTTATTACCAAACATTTGTGGGTGTGGCAACCTCAAGCGTTTTATTTGCAAATAGTGCGTTAATCGTGAATAGTTTTCTGAATTAGATAGTCGCATTAAAAACAATAATATGGCAACAATTTACAGTTTTATTTGCAAATAAGCCCTGCGTATAAACGTAGTATGAAAGACATTTCATTAGTAGACTATAAAAACAATATTACCCAATCATCACCAAAATTATGTTGGATCTCCTTGAGTTGGTCATTTTAAATTGTATTATAGAGAACATTTAATTTTATGAATATTTACTACTCTATTCTAATTAAATATTTAAACTTTCTTATTAGAAAACTTTTAGTATGTAATAAAATTGCATTGAGTAAATAACTTATTTTCTAGTTTATGCTGTTTGAACTATAATTATTTTAGGAATATTCAAAATAAGATGGAAACAAATCAGACATATATATGAGAGATTTTCTCATATTTCATTAACTTTTATTTCAGCATTAAATATTTATTGGACAATAAATAATGTTTAAGTAAATATTTTGTAGTAAATCATTTGTTTAATTTTAAATGAAATTTACTTTCTCATTATTATTTTTTAATTTGCAATTTGTCACCCTAAAATATTTTAAACAAAATTGTTCATATACACAAATGAAGACAGTATTATTAAATATTTATAAAGATTCAAAACACCTAAAAAACTCACAAAAGTGCAGTAAGCCTTAGAGCTGCAAAACTATCGATAGTTTTATTTTAAGTGGACTATCGATAAATTTTTTTTCAATAGCGATACTATCGACAAAAACACGCTAGTTAAAGATAAAAAAATCAAAGTCAAGAAAAACGGAATCAAGGCGCATTTAATAGGTGGCAGCACTAAATCAGGTGACTAACGTCATTATACCAATCTAAATGTCAAATTTGGATTGTGTAGGTATAAGCCTAAATGCATGCTTTTATTTGGGTATCCATAAACATCTTTCGAATATTCAGCTTTGTATGGTGACATTTCCTATAAGAAACATACACTCTGACGATGCTACCCTCTTTTGAAAAGTAAGAAGGTAATTTATACCAACAAAGTACACGTGGTTGTTGCTGTTATAATATTTGTTGTAGAATCGCGGGTACCTGATTGGTGTGCCTTGAACGGAATGATGGCGACTGTGTATAAAAAATGCAACATTCAAATTTCGCCGCCTGTAAACTTTTATAATAATGGGTATTATTACATATACATATAAATGTGAAAACAAATTAAGGCCTGACCTATGATATCGACAACGTTCGACTTGTCGCACACTTACATTTGAAACAACAACAAAATATTAAAATTTGTTTTTGTTTTCAATGTAAGTGTGCGACGAGTCGAACGTTGTCGACATCGTGTGTTTGGCCCTTATGCCGGCCATACACTATACAAGTTCAGTGCTCAAGTCTGGTACTGCGTAAACTAAGCTTGTGACACACACTATACAAGTAAACTGTGCAGTTTTTATTTTAAAGCTATAAGTGAAGAAGGCAACATGTGCAAATACTGCTCTATTTTATTAATTGCTGTGGCAATAAAAACAGCCTAAATCCTAAATGTGTTAATCTTTTTAACAGCCATTTCTCTATTTTTCCTTTAGTTTATTAATTAATTTTTCGTAGGCTTCGATTTTCATAATTCTATTGCTATATAATCACTGCTTTTAATACGCCATAATACCAACGGCTTTGATACATGAAGAAATTTGACGGCGGCTAAATTTGACGACTGCTGGAGTGTATCCGCTCTTTACTTTTAAATAAAAGATGATGCTAAATAGTTTGCTTCTCCTTCTGTTAAACCAATACATTTTAGTTAACTGCAATAGTTTAAGTAATGATGAAAGATTTTTATTTTATTTTATTCCATTTTAATTTCTTTTTTATTGATTTGCTTTTTCGTTAATTTTTTTATAGAACTGTGTATATATGTTTGTTGAATATGCGTGTTAAAAATATTGGAACTAAAAGTTTTAAAAAAATCAACTTTCTTTTTACTTTATGGAATGATTAAAAAATTCAAGATTTTATATCACAAAAATACACAATTGATAAGTTTCTAAGAATCAAAAACTATCGATAGTATCGATGACATCAAAAAATACTATTGAAACTATCGATAGTTTTGCAGCTCTAGTAAGGCTGGCTGCCAGTTTTTTTAATATACCTGCCGCAAAGTTTTTACTAACTACACCAATATTACTTGTCCCTTGTGTGGGGGAAATGGAAATTGCGTAGAAACTTACGAATCATGATCCATAAAAAGTAGACTAATTACCTGATATGTGTTTTGAAAAACTGCGCAGCAAAAAATTTCCAAATGGTAATCGTGTTTAGAATTAAGCATTTTTATTCAGAAATAATTTCTTATTCGGGCTTCAGTTTAGTAATTTCAATTCTTATTGAATGAAATATTTCTATTAATTAATTTGAGTTTCTAAAGAAGAGAAGAAAAATTAAACTAGACTTCTTAGCTAGGAGAAATACCGATATTTTTCTGTGCAGCCACGCACTTCATCAGCACCCTAGTCTATCTACTTGGGTAGAGATTATTATTAACATCAGCTATTTAACGTAAATTTTAATGAAACGGTATATGAGAAATGATTATTGTGTATACAATTATTGATTTACCTTTGGTAAATACATTTATAAGTATAACTATTAATTTTCTGTTTTTCCATTTTTTTTTCATTTTTCTATTTAGGTTAGCACGAAGTTATATTACTCTACCTACGTATGTTTAACTATTCTTGCTTATCTATTTTTGTTTGTCAACATGTTCACGTATTCTATTAAATCTCAAAGAATCATGGGGCCTAATTCCCCCATTCGATTGCGAGCGAGTTATTACTCGAATGTGCGAGTTTTTTAACTTTTGGGATTTTCGCATTCGGTTTCGAGTAACACATGCTGAAATTTCTAATGACAGCATTCGATAACGTGCATACATTCGAATGCAACCGTTCGTGTTTTTACTCGCAAGCAAAAAGGCATTCGAAATCATTTTTAACATAGAAAAAACGAAGAAATGGAAAATGTATGTTCAATATTTTACTTATTTATTTAAAAATGAATGAATGCAAATGTACGTATAAAAAAATACAAATTAAAAAATTTGTAGTTGACTTTAAATATAACAAAACACACTGGCTTGGCAAATACATAATGTTTTGCCCAAGAGTTGTCCAGGGGAAAATAAAAAAAAATCAACCAAATTAAATGCTTCTGGTCAGCCAATAAAAGAATCGAACATGTGGCTAGTGCTCTATTCTCTAACTTTACACTAATTTATTATTATTAAGTTATTAATAAAATTAAAATGAAAATAACATTTATGTATTCGTTTCTTTTTTCTGCATATATACATATATACAAACATATGCTTTTGCTTACAATTTATTCAGTGTTGTGAAACGAACTTATATATAAATATATCTGCCTTTTTCCAACACTAAAACCAAAACTCGATTCGTTTGGTAGCGAGTGACATCATCAGAAAATTTCTTGCCATCGGAATTAATTTCTATTCGAATGAAATTCCGATCACGAGTGCAGGAATTAGGTCCATGATTTAAATTTTATGTAATGTGATTTAAAAGCGAGTAATGAAATTTGGTAATCAGAAAAGTAAGTCATTATATGGCAAGTAGTTCTGATGATAATGTGTAATTTTTTTGTTGGGTGCAAGTTCAGCTTGCCCTATTTGTAATTGGCACTGCATAAGAACGAGAAGATTGTGTCTATAACCTACCAAACTTTGTCTGGATAGTATAAATGCATAGTCTTTTAGATCATAGTTCTCTAAAATGACAGCTCTAACTTTTAATCTTAAAGACTATGGGCCATAACCATAGTTAAAAAAAAAAGTCTACTCTTTTAGTTTTAGAATGCACTTTTTTAAAACATGTACTTTTGACCTACCATAGACGAGAAAAAGTGCACAGAAAAAATTTTAGCCAAAATGCTTCCAATTAAATCAATTAATGCGGTTTCAAACAATTTTATAATTGTTCCAATTAAATTTTGTTGATTGAAAACAAAAAAGTTTAATGTTTGTATGGATGTTACCAAATATGCAAACATACCGACGAATATTAAACTTTTGTACGCATTATTAAAAATTCAAGCAATTTTTTGATTGTTTGAATTAACTTTGTTTAATGAAAAAAAAAATATTTTAGTTTGTCTTTGTGGTTGTTCATGTGTTCATGGAAGTGTGTCAGCCTGTTGTTCTAGAAGTACCAAGTTAGAAGCATGACAGCACTGTAAGTTAAAAAATTAAATTAAGAACACACACTTACATATGTGCAATAATTGAATGGAAAATAATTTGCCACGATAGCCTAGTGGATGTGTGTTAGCCTGTTAGAATGGAGGTATCATGTTCAAAGCCTGCAGCGTAAGTTACGGAATTAAACAAATAAATAAAATAAGTAAGTTAAAATAAATAAATAAAAAAATGACTTTTTACTTTTTAAAACTTTTTTACTTTTACTTTTTAAAATTTTATACAATTCAATTACTTTTATTAATTCATTCAACGAACAATTTAATTGTTTAAAATTTATAAATTCAATTATTAATTTAATTGGGCCAATTAATCATTTGTTTAAAATAACGCGTACTTTCAGTTAACTCTATTAATTGATCTCAAACAGCAATAAAACCTCATTTTTATAAATTCATTAATTGATATTACCAATTTGTTTGCAGGACGAAAATCAGTACAGGATTTAATTAATAGTACAAATTTCTAACTAAAATATTAATTAAAGTTGATTTTAAATTTTTTCTGTATGCACTTTAAAGGAAACAGTCGGTTCTAAAGTTAAAAAAGTTGCTTTTAACTAGATTAGCATAGACTCTGGCTCTTTAAGGCCCAACTATAATATGAATAAGCTAGCTTAAGCAACTGTGCGGTTAATAAAACGTATGTCGCAAACTATAATGTACTTAACAAACTTTTCGTCAAGTTTCGTCAAATGTCATTTGCTTAAGTAAAGTGCCAAACTGAACGCACATTCCGTAAGGAAACAACTGTTTGTGGATTTTTTAAACTCAAACAAGCAGCAGCAGAAAATATTCATTAATTTTAGATATTTTTTATTGTTTCTTATTTTAAACTCGGAAAATAAAGCAAAATTTGTATTTTCATTGTTTGTTTTACAATACACATATACACACATATTCATGTTTTTACTTAGGTATACCCTGCAGGAGAATAGGCGATAATTGTCTAAAAGCTACTAGTGTAATTACTAGAATAGCAAGAAGTAGTGTAAAATGGGTTAAAGTTGTTGTGTAAAATTACTAGTGCTGATGAGTACTAGTATATGAAGTAGTTCCAAGGCACTACATTGCAAAATAAATTTTAACTGTCTAACAGAGCTCTTGCACTCTATGGTATCAGATAATTACTAAAATTTTAGCTTGATCTAGAAATAATTATAATTAAATATTATAACTACCCTTTTGTATATCTGAATTTTGATAAATAATTGCAAATTTTAACTAGCGTTGTCACTGGGTAACAAAGGAATAAATCACCAATTTTATAGAATTTTTCTTTGCAAAAGAACTGGTAATAAACTAGTCCTAAACTAGTACCAATGGTACTAGTAGTTTTGTAAACACACTCAATGCTAATTTGAGCATTAAGATAGTACTAGATATACCAAACGGACGACACACTCGTCCGTATTCTAGAATCAAAATGTAAATAATTTAAGATTCAAAGAAAATGTCTCTAACCGCCATAAAAAAATTCATTAAAACACAGCCACACACAAACTTACATACATATGCAAGCATAATTAAATAATACATGAAATTAAAAAAACATAAACAAAATCCCTTCAACCAAGCTAATTCAATTTATTCAACTCTCTTCCTTTAAGTATTATGGCTTTGATACAACAACAAATAAGAGAAAAATAATTGTAAGGTCAAGAGAAATACTACAAACACACACACACACACTCATGTTTTGTTTCTTTTTTTACTTGTAAGCTAATAAATGCGTGTGTAATATGTGTGCATGTAGTAGTAGCAACTTTAAACGCTTATAGCTCCCAAAATACTAAACCGATTTCAATAAAATATAGATTCTGCACATCTGTATAAAAAATCCTTTAAAACCATATAAATCTTTTTAAAATCGGTGCGGTGGTACCAGCGTAAAAGGGATTACAAAAGACATGTTCGCCTATTAACTATATAGATAGATAGGAAGGTTTACAGTTGGGAACTAGTTAGTGGTGGTGTACTGTATCTGTAGTATCTGTACTACTAAAATACTAGTTGGACACTAGTTCGTTCTCCTGCAGGGTATTCACTGTTGTACTTTTTAGTAGGCAAAATAAAACAAGTAATAAGGTGACGGATATATTTATTTGTGAATTTTTAATAGACTAGGACATTCTTTCAAGTTAGTTTGATTGAATTGCATTCATTTATGAGTTATGAGAAGAAACAAAATTAATACAAAATTATTGACAATACCTAGATGTGCAGCTGTGGCTAAAGAATACTTAAGTGCATGTAAGCATATTGTGGCCACCTAAAAGTCACATCTGAATTGTTTAAGCATTTGACAGACTTATCGTTCAATTCTGACATTAGCTTAAGCCAGCTTATTCATATTATAATTGGGACTTTAGTTCAACACAAAACACATTAAAATAAAAGAGAACACATACATATGTATGTATGAATGTATGTATGTATGTCTGCAGGACTTCCCTCTAGTCAACCTAGAACCATATGTCTCTATGTCAATACTCTTTCTCCAGCGACAGCTGCACTAGTTAAAATGTCGACAACTTTCCTTTTATGCGCGAGTAGAGATACGTTAGAGACGACAGTTCTAGTGTATTTCTGGTGATATTGTCAATGAACGCGTCAATAGTTTGTTTTTCTTTTTTATTATGTTGTGCAACAATATTAAATAAATATATGTAGACGAGGGTCACTAAAATCTACGAGTGAATCTTCGGTTCAAATATCTCCATATGGTCCCAATAGTGTTAAAGTCTACTGATAGATTTTGAATGACAACCCTATGTTATTTGTCAATAGGCATTTGCATTGGCTGGGGTACACCTAGTCAGTAGCACTATTGATAATGTCACTAGAAAATCACTATAAGTTTACTATTGACAACGAGAGAGGATATATCGATATTGTAGACTAGAGCACCTAAAATTTACTAGTGAATCTTTGGTGCCAATGTCTCCAAGTGGTCCCGAAAGAACTACTAAGTCAGTAGTGCTATAGTCTAGTGATGGATTTTCAATGACAAGCTAATGTTAAATGTCAATAGATGATACCATTGGCTGGGGTACACCTGGTCAGTAGTGCTACTGACAACGTAACTAGTAAATCACCGCAATTTCACTATTTGCACTTTCTGCAGGGGTTCTATATCTTGGCTTCTTTTTTTCCTATAAACAATTTATAATCCAATCATTGAACAGTTTAGTGTATTGAAATAATACAAAATACAAACACCTTTTTAATTTTCTCTATATTAATTATTTGTTAACTTATTTTTATGTTCGGTTGTTTTATTTTATCTTCTTCTTAAACTCAACCCTTTTTCATAGCACAATCACAGAATACACAGAAATGAAGAAAGTGACAGGTAAAAAAAGCTCCAATCTGGTTTTTGTTACAATTCATGGAAGAAAGAGAAAAGCTAATAAAAATGTTGTGCACTAGAAAGACGTAGCAAAACAAAACCGACGACAAAATTTGAGGGAAAACGAGACAAACTGAAAAATACCCGTATCTTCCGTATGTTTTGTGCCACAATGTCCGATGAGAGAGAGTTGAGAGACAGAGATGCCACTTCCTTATATTTTGTTTTCTACCATATGAAAAATTTCCAATATTTACTGTGGCACCCAGTTAAAGTCGGTTCAATTTAACACACACTTTGTTTTTGACTATAGTAGAAAAATATTTAAGAACAGGTTTTTAATTTTAAGTTGTTTCTAAAACGAACCGACTTTATTCCATGACTATGGTTATGGTCCTATGTCGTCGCAAAATTTATGTAACTTTCATTGTTCACATAGAACTTTTATCGTCCTAAATACAACTTGAATGATATATCCAGAGGTGAAGAACCCTCAGCAAAATCAGACAGTTTGATTTTACTTAGACTAGTGGATAGTGTGCGGTATGCTTCGTTTCGATTCTAGTGTTTTCAATTATTCGTGTTCTATATTTATACGAATAAAATTTCATGATTTTCTTTTTGTTCGAATAATTGAATAATTTGCAACTTTTGTTCGAATATCCAAACGAACAAAGAATGATAATAGCCCAATTCACAATCTTCTGCAAATGGTCTTGCATCGTAGCAAAGGGTATAGCATATTGATACTCACCACTAAGAATTGTTAAATGGTGAGTATCAATATACTATACCATTTTGCACAAGCAACGATGCAAGACCATTTGCACAAGTTTGTGAATCAAGTTAATATTTTATTCGAATAATTTTTAATAATTTTAGCTAAAAACAACGTATTAGTTTAATTTGTTCTTTAACAAATATAAAACTGAACTTAAGCCCGATTAAAAAAAAATATTTCTGATTAAAATAGGACATTATGATCTGCTTCAGAAACTTCATCTAATTCATTCGCAATATTTGTATCACAAAATAGTCACGAACACAAAGGATTTGCATACTCTTTTATGACTTTGAGCTTATTATTTAGTCATATGAAATGAAAATTTCGTTTATGAAATGTGGAATATTTTTTGTGTAGTGTATTGTAGGAAAGTATTCGAGTATTCAACAGAAATTAATCGAATAATTTTTTATTCTAAATTGAAAAATTTTTTTCAGTTCGAAAAAAAATGAAATTTTTTTCGAATATTCGAAAAATTATTGTATGAATAGCAACACTATTCGAATTCTGCCAAATACACTGGCTTTTCACTACAAGTCATGAAGGTCTTTGTTATTTTGGTCATCAAAATAAGTTGCTACATAATTTTTAATTGTATTTGCAACATTTTAAAATTAAATAATTAATTTAATCAAAACTAATTATACATCAGTGCTATGGGAAGTGGGCAGGTAAGGAGCCATATATGCTTGTGTATAAAAAGTGGATGACTCCATAGGCCATCACCATTTAAAAGTGACTGGAGTGATATATAGGAAATGTTAGGTAGGAACTCGGCCTACTATCGTTCACCTCTTTTCACCCTAAGGATTTCGGGATGTCATTAAAAAAACTTTAATTAAGAAAGAAGTAATATTACTTTTATATTACTTTTCATAACAAACAGTTTGTTACACAATAATACTTTTTTTAAAGAGAAATAACACTCAGGCAATGAATTATTACTACTTGCTTTCTTCTTTAGGAAACGGATTGGGAAAGAGAAGACAGGTGGTTAAGAAAGAGAAAGAGGGAAGCTTTTTTCTTTTACAACACTGCTTTTTCACGTTTTTTTTTTTAATAATGCAGAGTTGCAGCGCCTCTGGTGTTAAATGGCATATTTTATTTTTTTGAAGCTGCTTCTAGTAGCCATTTTATCGGTTATTTTACTTCGCCGATGATTCTGCTACACAGAGAAGGAGGGCGCTGAGATGTTACATTATGATTAGTATCTGCTGAAGTCGGTATAGTTCAGTGACCACTGCCCAGTGACAATAAAGGGATCCTAATGCACATCAGGAAAATGCGTGGTGGTGTTATTTAATGACTGTCGAACTATTTCAATCAACGCTTTTTTGTTCAAAAGTTTGTAAAAGTATGAACGTACCTTGCGAAAAGCTAGAATTTCTTTGCTTCTTATCGTTTTGTGATGTGATTTAGACAACTAGAGTCCTAAAATTAAAATCGAAAACCAGAAATCCATTCTAATTATACCATATCTAGAGATATATGTATATCTAGAGATATTAGAAATTTTTTTCATATAAATTTTCAAGGCTCAAGTACTTTTTTTAATATGAATATATGCCCTCAAAACTTGCTGCATATCTAATGATGGTTCAAAGTATTTGGAAAAACATTTTTTAGTAATATGAAAGTTTCCTTTTTGGACTTGAAAAATTGCATCTCAATATATACGTGGGCTGTAGTGATAAAGATTGTATAGATTTTCTAGCACTTTGCAATTGATTGTAATGAGGAGTTATTTTTTTAATTATCAACTTAACTAGCATTAAACCAAATAAGGGACAAAAATACATTTAAGGATTTTTTGTAAGTTACTCTCTCTGATTTTGAGGAATCTCGATGTTATTTTCAAGATTTTTATTGCTTATCTTTTTTGAGTTTCCCAAATAATTTTATTTTTAAATATTATGATCTCTTTTAGGTGAATTTCCAGTTTCTTCATTAGTTTTAATATTAAGGTCTGATATTTATTAATAACTCAACACTAAATGTTCCTACAATAAATTAAATTATTAATGCTAAGTTTTTTCGAACGGAGCTGAAATATGTTTTTTAAATAAATGTAAAGGTAAATTTATTTTTCACATTTTCCCCGGCTAGTTTAAACAACTGAAATATATAAACAAATGCCATTTAGATTCCTACCACCACGTTTAACAAATTTTATTTTTGATGTTTTCTTTCTAGAGTGGAATCCTAAATACAAACATTATTTCAATCCCTTCAATACTAAAAATTAAATGCAGTTGTTAAATAAAGCCTACTAATTTGCTACTTTTTATAATAATTTCTTGCTGAATAAAGGCAGTAAATATTTATTTAACATCAAAACAAATCTATAAGATAAACAATTAAATAAATTATTAATAAACAGAATAAAATTTTTAACGCAACATTTAAATGATAAATATTTTAATTGCCGTTTTCTAAACATCATAATATTTATCATACCATCAGGCCACAACAAGCGTTTTATATGTTTTCCACAAAAAGAAAAAAACTTGTGGGCTTGCGTCTTTGTTTGTATTTAAATTTATATTCATTATACAATGAAAATCAAAGAAGAGAAGAAAATATTAAAAACAAGTAAGAGTGCTATATTCAGCTATGACGAATCTTATATACCCTTTACCAAAGTGCGTGCATGTAGTATAGAGTTACATACATAAGCACATACATAAAGTATTAACCAAAAGAAAAAATATAATTTGACCTAGTTACTTTTATCTACAAAAAAATTAATTTCCAAACCATAAAATCATAATTTTAGATTTTTCTGATTCCTTATACCAATCTAGTAGTTCTTAAAAAAATATACAAAGTGTGTTAAATGAAAAAAGAAAAAAGGAAATTCAAAATAATGTTTTATTTAGTTGCTTTAATATCCAGAAAAAAAGTTCAAAATTTCCAGCTCTGGAGCTGTGGTTTTTATTTTTATAATTTTAAATACAAAACTTTTCTTTCCAAAACGTAATATATATATATATATATATATATATATATATATATATATATATATATATATATATATATATATATATATTTTATAAAGGAAAAGATAAAAACTAACTGCACTTAGTTACTTTTATATATCACAAAAAGTGTAAGTTTCCCAACCCTGAAATCGTTCTTTTTGATTTTTTTTATTTCTTACACCAATCTCTTTCTTTTGAGAAATTAAGAAATGTTTAATTTATAAAAAAAAAGAAAAAATTTGTTTAGTAAGTTACTTTTGTACAAAAAAAAGTTAAAGTTTCCCAACCCTGGAATCGACTTTTTAATTTTTTAATTGTTTTTGTTTTTATTTGAAATACCAATAAGTTTATTTAAAAAAAATAAAAATTAGTTTCGGTAGTTAATTTTTTATATCACAAAGAGTGTAAGTTTCCCAACCCTGGAGTCCTCCTTTTTGATTTTTCTGATTTCTAATACCAATCTTTTTTTAAGAATATAAGATATGTTTAATTTATAGTAAAAAAGAAAAAATTTGTTTTATTAAAATACTTTTGTATAAAAGATAAAGTTATCCAACCCTGGAGACGTCGTTTTAATTTTTATTTTTTTTATTTTTGAAATACCAAATTCATTCGTACTAAAGTATAAAATAAGTTTCTTTTATAAAAAAAATTAAAATTAGTTTTCGGTAGTTAATATTTTAAATCACAAAAAGAGTAAGTTTTCCAACCCTGGAATCATCCTTTTGATTTTTCTGATTTCTTACACCAATCTTTTTCTTTTAAGAATGTAAGATATATTTAATTTATAGAAAAGAAGAAAAATTTGTTTTAGTAAGTTACTTTTGTACAAAAAAAGTTCGTTTTCCAACCCTGAAAAGATCTTTTTAATTTTTTGAAGCTTAATCTTTAATTTGAAATACCAATTTTATTCGTACTGAAGTATAAAATAAGTTAATTTAATAAAAAAATAAAAATTAATTTTCGGTACTTAATTTTTTATATCACAAAAAGTTTCAGTTTCCCAACCCTGGAATCATCCATTTTGATTTTTCTGATTTCTTACACCAATTTCAGAAAATAAGATATATTTAATTTATAAAGAAAAGAAACAATTTGTTTTAGTAAGTTACTTTTGTATAAGAAAAAATTTAAAGTTTTCCAACCCTGGAAACGTCCTTTTAATTTTTTTTTTATTTGAAATACCAATTTTATTCGTGGTGAAGTATAAAATAAGTTTATTTAATAAAAATAAATAAAAAATTAGTTTACGGTAGTTAATTTTATACACCACAAAAATTCTAGGTTTTCCAACCCTGGAATCATACTTTTTGTTTTTCTGATTTCTTACATCAATTTCTTTCTTTTAAGAACATTAGATATCTTTAATTTATAGAAACAAAAAGGAAAAATTTCTTTTAGTAAGTTACTTTAGCATATCAAAAAAAATTAAAAATTAAATTAAATTATTCCAACCCTGGAAACGTCTCTTTAATTTTTTTAATTTTTTTTAGTTTTTTGTAGTTAGAAATACCAATTTTATTCATACTGAAATATAAAATTGGTTTATTTAATAAAAAAAATAACAATAACTAGTTTTCGGTAGTTATTTTGTATGGCAAAATGAAGTTTAAGCTTCCCAGCTCTGAAACCGTCTGTTCGATTTTGCTGATTTTCTACACCAATCTTATTTTGACCATTTCTGATACACCAGTCTAAGAACGAAGTCTCTAGCTTTTCTGGAAGCTTAGGAAAACCAATTTCACGTACAGACAGACGGACAGACGGACAGACGGACATCGCTTATTCGTCTTCCCTATGCATAAGGATCCAGAATATATATACTTTATGGCTCGCTTATTAATATTCTGGAAATTACAAACGGAATGACAAACCTATATATACCCTTTTAACATTTTTTGGTAAAGGGTATAAAAATCCTTTTATTTGCTTGATTTTTCTTTAATTGTTTGTTTAATATTCACCACAAAATATTGTTGTTCGTTCAGCTCGCCTCATTTCAGAATTTTTAATCTACATTTATAGCAAAATACAGAAGAGGGGGAGGGAAAAGAAAAACAGCACAAGATCAAAGAGTTTATATATAAAAAAAAAATTTAAATAAAAAGTGGAAGAAACAAAGTATACAAATTAAATGATGTTTCAAATTGAGTTTAAACAAATATATTTTTGTATGAATGTTTACCAAATACACATTGTATTTTTTAAAATTTTCCGGTATAAATATTCTATATATCTATGTTGTATATCTGTGGGAAAACTTATCCAAAATGGGTAATTGAAAAATAATTGATGCTTGTACAAACAACTTTTGTTTATGTAGTTACATTCCGTAAATAATTATTTTGCACATTGAAAATATTTAATTTATGAAAAAAAAAATCAAAACTCATTGCTAATCTCAATTTGCATTTTGTTGTATAGATCACATTTATTAATTATTAAAAATTCTAAAAATATATATTAATTTATTTTGAAGATCACATTAACAAGGACCTTCACTCGTTGTAATGAAACAGACCAGAGTCTATGATAAATGTGGATCTACGAACCACGCACTGACACCCTAGAGCACTGCCAACTACACAACTGGTGCCCAAATTTTTATATTAAAAGTGACTTTTTTTCAATTTTTTTCTGAAATTTAGCCTACTATTACTTGTGGCTGAGTGGTAGTAATGTTATCCTCTCAGTCCAGAGGTCGTGGGTTTGCTTCACTGGTTGTGTTGTGTTTGTTTAACAAAATAAACAAAAAATAAATAAAAAAGGATAGGTGTGAAGCCAACAAATATTTTTGTGGGCAACTGCCAACTGTTTTTGAGAAATATCAGATTGATTGCCAAGAACTTTATTCAACTCGTAATCTTTGCTTGTGCAAAAATATTTTCCTGACATAACCTTAACCTCACTACATAATTTCCACACCAAAAGAAATTTGAAAGTATATGTATATATTTGTGTGATTTGAAGTTAACTTTTAAAAAGTTTGCTCCCAAACTTGCAATCACGTTCTTATTCTAACAATTGTGTTTGAAACGGCAAATTTATGTTTGAATATCATTGAACAATTGTACTATCAAAGCCAACAATACTTAAAAATATTTATCCTTTTGTGACCTACATATTTTAAAATAATTTCAATCAATTCTATACTAGTGAAGGGTGTTTTTAATTGAGGTATAGAACTTTAAGTTGGCATCACTTTTTTAACTGGCGGCCATTTTGTCAGCTGTCAAGTGATTAATATTTAGTTTGGTTTGCCATTTCATCATGAACAGGTTGACAAAAGAACAACGCTTGCAAATCGTGCAAATTTATTTCGAAAATAATGGTTCAGTTCGCGAAGTTTACCGCAAGCTCCGTCCATTTTATGGTCGACATAATCGTCCATCAGAGCCATTAATTCGGTTAACCATGGATCGTTTTCGCACTACGTTTACTCTATGTGATAATACGCATCCGCAGAGACGTCGAACAGTGCGCACCGAAGAAACAATTGCCGCTGTAGAGCAAAGTGTTGAAGAGGACCCGAATGAATCGATTCGCCACCGTGCACAGCAATTGGAGCCGACTAACCGACTATTTTGTTCCCGAATTGGATGGCATGAATGTGGATGAGTTGTGGTTCCAACAAGACGGCGCTACATGCCACACAGCGCACGTCACAATCGATTTATTGAAGGAAACATTCGATGAGCGCATAATTTCGCGGAATGGACCTGTCAATTGGCCACCAAGATCGTGTGATTTGACACCATTGGATTATTTTCTTTGGGGATATGTGAAGTCGCTCGTCTACGCCAACAAACCAGAAACTTTAGGGGACTTGGAAGCCAACATTCGTGGCGTTATTGCCAACATACGGCCCCATATGCTCGAAAAAGTGGTTGAAAATTGGACCTGTAGAATTAGCTTTATTCGAGCCAGCCGCGGGGGCCACATGCCCGAGATCATATTTAAACATTAATGGCATAAAATTATCCTTCCAATAAAGCCAAATTGATGGACATTAAAACGATTTTCTTGTGTTTTATTTCAATTCGAAGTTCTATACCCCTCAAAAAAACACCCTATACTTGTTAAACTGGCAGAATCTTAACAACTGCAGACTAGAAATGAATTAAAATTTTCTGCATATGAAGCAACATGTCACTTCACACACTCTTTTAAATTTAAAAATAAAAAATAAAACAAATAAAATACAAGAAAAGAAACCACAATGACATATATGAAATATTGAAGAAAATCTTAACTTTGACATGAAAGAAGTAAGGATAAATACAAGATTCTTGCTTCGTACTTGTGATTTTTTGTATACGAATGAATTTGCAAAAAAAAAAATAAGACAAATTGAAGTGATGAACGTACTGACAGTTAAACCAAAAGTAATGGAAATATTTTTAAGAATATTAAAAATGTATCCTAAGTTCAGTTCAAGAACAAATCTTGACACTAAATTTAAAGTGTTTTGTGTTTAATGTAATACCGAATTCACATTAGAGAACTGTATGAGTTGATTCACTTTCTTTCTGAAATCACTTTTACAATTCTTTTGGTTCATTCTTAATAATATGTACCAATGATATTGCTAGCAGAGTTACCTCTCTAACAACTGGCTGTCATTAACTCACTCTCTGTTTTTTAATGCTGTTAGTAAAAATAATTAAAAAATTCTTACTGTTGTTTGATTGTTTTGTATAGTAATCAAATAACTCACAAAGCCACTTTCACTAGATGAAGTCTTAAAGTAAGTAAAACATTGCGTATCAATTAAAAGTTTTTCACGAATCAAAATAATATATATAAATATATAATATATATATATATATAAAAATATATATAAATATTATAAATAAATGAAATTTACCTAGCTATTTGATTTTACAATATTTCATAAAACTATATTTGTCAGAGAAGTTTTTAAGAAATTATGATTCATAGCTTTAGTGATTCATATGAATGAATAGAAATTGCAAGCAGTGTCATGCATTAACAACAGTCTCATTGATATGAATCATGCAATAATATCTTTTTTTAATGTTAAGTGCTAGCTCAGTATTCATTTTAGATAACAAAAATTAAAAATTTAAAAACCCCCGTCTTCTAAAAGGTTGGACCGATTTTCTTGAAACATAGCTAAGAACCCTCTCGATCAAGTCATCTTTCAAACAGAAAAATGAAAATCGGTCCAGCCGTTTGGCCTATACGTGGACACGGACAGACACACAGATACACAGATACATAGATACACAGACACACAGATACACAGACACACACTACAAACTTATAGCACCCCTTTTTTAGTTGGGGGTTAAAAATGAAAAATTATGCCGTTTAATTCATAATCGTGCAGATCTCTGATTCATATTAAGACTTTCTACATGAAGTTTCCCAGCAAAAATTTCAAGAAAGGTAATCGAGTTTGGAATTAAGGATTTTTGGTGGAAGCTGTTCCTTACTGGATTACCAACTTAATGATTTTGACAAGGCGTGAGACTAAAATAATCGATTCTTGAGAAGTATATAGTTATGTTGTTTATTGTAGGAATTAATTATATTTTCCGTTGTGGGAAATAGTTATTTTTTTCTTGATTGAACTACTTTTTTTAAATATGCTGTTGTTTGAGTAAATGGAAGGTCTTGGTTAAAAACTCAGTTTGATTAAATATACATATAATAACTTTAAAGAAAAATTTAAATAATTTAAAAAAACTTATTGTTTTCCTACGAAATATACCATTTTGTAAAATTTCTTTTATAAACTCAATTGAAGTGGGTTATATTTTATTCGTATCAGTGCCTCTATTGTTACTTATAAATACTATATTTAGAAAAATTTCAATTGCTTTCATTGATGAACTTTTATTAAAACCGTAAATGAAAAACAAAAATTATTTAGAAGTACTTATGTATATTTAAATAATTATTTTCCAAAATGTAAGAACTTATTTTTTAGTTTAAAATAAATAAGTAGGCAATTTAGAAATATTTATAATTTATCTAAAATAACTACTTATTTTGGCAATATTCTCACGTCTTCTTTTAAAACCCAAAGAATATGTTCAACTTCTGCTTCCTATTTTTAAAAATTTGCGTATTGTGTTTTGTAAGCGAGTACTTCAATTTGGCAATCTAAAAAGTAAGGCATTATATGGCAAGTAGTTCAGATGGTAATGTCTAATTTTTTGCTGGGTTTATTTAATTTATTCAATGAAGCTTTTTCTGTTAAGGTAAAATATTTTACCAATTTTTCGCCCCAGAAAGCTCTCTAAGTTTATCAGTCAATTTCCTTGATAATTTTAAATAATATGAGCTTCTATTCGAAGTAATATAGCTACACGAAATATTGGTTATTCTCGAGTGCTCACTTTCTCAAATAGTTTTTGTATTCCTATTGTTTATAAAACTATTTACGGTCTTATTCATAAAAATTCCTTATTTCAGCTTTAATCTGTACATTACTTATGAAACAGATTTTGCTTTATTAAGCTCTAATAAAAATTTGTATTCATAACTGATTAATATCAGTGAATTAACTATAAAACGATTTTGCTTCTTTTGTAATTTTATGTTGGCAACATCATGCTACTTTCGCTCTCATTTTATGTTTAGTGATGTATACAACGAAGAATCGATTATCTAGGTAGTCTGTTTGAGTCGAAAAAAAGTAAATCATTACGCATAATGTTATTACAAAATAATTTAAAAAGTAGGCGTTTCACTTTTTATTAATAAATAAACCAAAAAAAATTTTGTGTTACAAAAAATTGTATGTAAACACATTTATATTCGGCTGAGTACAGAGGTAGGCAAATACCCATTTTATTGCGGTCGATTATGCATCACTACTTTGTTTTAATTTTAAAATGTTATTGTACATGCATACATACATATGTAAGCATGCAGTACCATACAAACATACGTATGCTTGTAAATACTTACATATGCCCTTAAGTTTCCCTGCAGAAAGTGCGAATAGTGAAATTGTGGTGATTTACTAGTGACATTGTCAGTAGCACTACTGACCAGGTGTACCCCAGCCAATGTAATCATCTATTGACATTTAACATTAGCTTGTTATTGAAAATCCACCACTAGACTGTAGCACTACTGACTAAGTAGTTTTTTTGGGACCATATGGAGACATTGGCACCAAAGATTCACTAGTAAATTTTAGGGGCTCTAGTCTATAATATCGATATTTCCTCGCTCGTTGTCAATATTAAAATTATAGTGATTTTCTAGTGACATTGTCAATAGTGCTACTGAGTAGGTGTACCCCAGCCAATGCAAATGCCTATTGACAAATAACATAGGGTTGTCATTCAAAATCTATCAGTAGACTTTAACACTATTGGGACCATATGGAGATATTTGAACCGAAGATTCACTCGTAGATTTTAGTGACCCTCGTCTACATATATTTATTTAATATTGTTGCACAACATAATAAAAAAGAAAAACAAACTATTGACGCGTTCATTGACATTGACAATATCACCAGAAATACACTAGAACTGTCGTCTCTAACGTATCTCAACTCGCGCATAAAAGGAAAGTTTTCGACATTTTAACTAGTGCAGTTGTCGCTGGAGAAAGAGTATTGACATAGTGACCTATGGTTCTAAGTTGACTAGAGGGCAATTATGCATACATACATACATGTACCGACTTACATAAATTAATACATTTGTCCAAGAACATTATTCAGCAGACATGCATAAGAATAAACAAGAAACATAAAAGTGAGAAACCACAGAAAATCTCACATAAGGGATAAAAAAATCAAGAAAATATTATTTATAATTGTTTATCAAACGCTTAAAGTAGCATGGAGGCTACATTAAAAATCTCTGAATTATGAACCGTTTATTAAACGTCTAATAGGCTATTAAGCATTTATGAATAGTCTTTTTGATTTTTGCTTATTAAGCTGTTATGAAGCGTTTATAAATAAGACGGTTATAGTCTATTAAAAAAACTTTGGATTTTTCGCTTTTAAAGTTTATTTGTTATTCTCTTTAATAACTTAATTTATTTTTAGAGTTTTGTCTAGCCCGAAGTCATACAGATTTCATTGCGTTAGATTGTATGCTGTAGTTTAATAACCGATTAAAAACCGTCATCCTATTGATTTTGTAAAAATTGTTTCCACTTGTTGTTATTATTATAAGTCGATTATTCTTTTCCTAAGAATTAAATACGTGGACATGGTTGTGTACGTCATGTCTACAAAATATTTACAAAGGTCTTCAAATTCGTTTTTAAATAATTTAATGAACATTCAATATTAATCTGCCTCTAACGATGACCAGCTATCTGCTTGCTGTCATTGGTATCCATTCGGACTTACTTTTAAAATGTTTTAATTAAATCTGAAGCTTTGAAAGTTTATTTATCTTTATGAAATTTAATACACCAAACGAATTGCAGCATCAATCCTTTGAACAGGAATAATTTTTTGGAATGAGCAAATATATCTACAGTGGGATAGCACAAGTAGTAAAAATAATAAAAAAAAATAGATTTATAATATTACTTTTACTGTCCAATTGGCGGGGTTATTTATTCAATAAAATACATTTTGATAGCTTAATATAAATAAATTCAGTGAAGTGCGACTTTGACCCGCGCACGAAGGGTTCCGTACGGACACTAGATATATAATTCAATACGAACTTTAGCCTATATAATAAATAGTTTTGGCTTTTTTTCGTTTTTGGGTTTTTTTCGGTTTTGAGCGTTTTTTAGTTTTGACGTTTTTTGCGTTTGTTCGGTTTTTGGCACTTTTTTTACTTTTGGCCCTTTCTACCTGTTTTGTCGATTTTTTCGTTTTTTTGCCGTTTGTGATTTTGTGATTTTTTTTTCATTTCGACGATTTTTTTCATTTTCGCGATTTTTTTCATTTTGGCGATTTTTTCAATTTGGCGATTTTTTTTTCATTTTGGCGACTTTTTCATTTAGGCGATTTTTTTTAAGTTCTGGCGCCTTTTTCTCGTTTTGACGTTTTTTCGGTTTTTGCGGTTTTTTTCATTTTGGCGATTTTTTAATATTGTCGATTATTTCGGTTTTGCCGATTTATTTTAGTGTTGGCAATTTTTTTTGGCGATTTTATAATTTTCGGATTTTTCAGTTTCACCGTTTTTGAAAATTTCAAGAGTTTGCCTTTTACGGTCAAAATTGCATTAACTGATGGACCACCCTTTAATTTAAAATACACTAATTTTACAAATTTCAAGTGTCAATATACATATGTACATACAACTGTATGTATAGTTATTACATGGGATTTTAACATATTTCGTTGCTCTTTTTGGAACACCTTTTAATTTTTGACTCTCATGTATTTGTTGCTGTAGCGGCCAAATTTCAGGTCAGTAGCTCTTAAGGTTCCTGAAAAAATAGCGTGTGACGGACAGGCGGACAGACAGACAGCGTAGCGAAAACAATAGGGTTCCTTTTCACCTTTCCAAATCGTGTTTTTAAGATTTTCTGGTAGTCAACGTGCAATTACATCCTTCTTATAGAACTAGGTATGTAACAGTTTATAATAAAGGATTTATGGTACGAAGAAAAGTTAGTGCTTTAAATCCTTTAGATCATATTCAGTTTTTTCTTTCTTTAATAAAATATCGAAAATTTAAGTTACGACTTTCTTATATTAAGTCGATATATTGTAACAGATGTAGAAAAAATACGTTAGAAAAATTTTGTGTTAATTCATACATAATGTATCCTAACATAAATTAAAATTAAACTGAATTTGCACCAGTAAACAAATTAGAAATATGGATTATGTTTTCACACTGACATTAATTATAGGAACTAAAAGTTTATTTAAATCAGTAAAAATTTTAACTGAAGATATTAACTAGAGAATAATTTTGTTGTGTACATAAAGCCCTTATGACACTAAATATTTTCTTCATTGATTTGACATTGAATTGATAAAAAGAAACAATAAATTTTAGAAAGAACAAACTATATAATACGGAAACATAATATATAATGTTGTAAAATTTTCGTAATTAGAAACCACTACACCCAGAAAAAAGATTGGTTGGAAAACGGTTAGTCCAATAAAATATCATTTGCATTAACTATATTTCAGTTCACGCTATCAATTTTCTGTTAATCCAAAAAAACAATCCATGTTCATTGCCATAAGGACATAATTGTAACAAATATATGATTGTGACAATACTTAAATTGATTGCATCAACCGAGCGTATGCTTTTGTCATGACTAATAAACAGATTGGTTAACCCAACCGAATAAAATATTACGAATTAGATTTTACTACCAACTTTTGCTATTAGCAACTAAAAAATTGTCGTTCTATATTAAAATTAAAATAAAAACTTTCAATCAGTTGCTGCAACTAACTAGAGGTTGAGTTTACTATCATAGTTTATAGCAGCAAATTAAAAAATTAACTTTCGTGACTTTCAAAGATATTATAATTTGTGAATTCGCAAATGGTTTTTGAAAGTCTGTGCATAAGATAACAGGTTTGTGGCTTTTCAAAATGTGTGGTTGAAGAAATGTATATAGATATGCTTCACCATTAGTAAATAAATTTCAATTAAAATAAACTTATGACAATATGTCAAATAATAAATTTCTTAAATTGTGTATTTTTATTTGAGTTTATTGTTTATTTTTATACCAATTTTTTTTTCAAGGAACCAATTATGATATTGTTTTAATTATATTAACCAAATTTTCGGTAGCAAGAATAACATTTATTTCAAATTCCATACTGTCAACCAATATTTTCTGTTGCTGCAACTATTGGGTTGAGGGTTATAATTAAAATATAGTGGTACCACAACAAAATTTCAGTCGCTATAGCAGAATTCTATGATAGTTGCTGCAACCGCCAAAATTCAATTGGCAACAAATTCGGTTGCCACAACTAATCTGTTTTCTCTGTCTAGTATTAAGACAAAACAATCTAAAAATCGCTTTGTTTGATCATAAAGCTCTAATTAACGGGCACTTTTATGTTTCAAGCTTGAAATGTCAATTTTAAGTTGAACAATTTTAAATTTTTTTGACAGGTCCTCATTTTTTATCAATAACTTTAGTCAAGTTGTTGGCAATATTTCATTTCTTAATATAGCTGAACCCTTTGCCCTTGTTGAATTTTTCTATTACAATATGTTTGCACTTTTCTCTAAAACTTGATAAATGAAAGAATAAATTCAGTAAAGTGCGACTCTGACTCGCGCACGAAGGGTTCCGTACGAACACTAGATATGTAATTTAATACAAACTTCAGCCTATATAATATATAGTTTTGGCATTTTTTTCGTTTTTGGGGTCTTTTCGGTTTTTTTGTTTTGGCGTTTTTGCGTTTTTTTTTTTTTGGTTTTGGCGATTTTTTTAAGTTTTGGCTCTTTTTTCAGTTTTGACACTTTATTTTCTTGTTTTGGCGATTTTTTTTCGGTTTTTGGCGTTTTTTTCATTTTGGCGATTTTTTTATTTTTGCCGATTTTTTTCATTTTTGCGATTTTTTTTATATAAATTTTTTTTTTAGTTTGGCGACATTTTCGCGTTTTGGCGATTTTTTTAAATTTTTGGCGTTTTTTTCATTTTGGCGTTTTTTCTTCATTTTGGCGATTTTTCGAATTTGGCGATTTATTTTAGTGTTAGAAATTTTTTTTAATTTTGGCTTTTTTTCGTTTTGGCGTTTTTTTTTATTTTTGGCAATTTTTTTTTGGTTTGGCGATTTTATAATTTTCGGTTTTTTTTAGTTTTACCGTTTTTGAAAATTTCAAGTGTTTGCCTCTTACGGTTTCCAGGATATAGCTAGCAAATTGTCAAAATTACATAGTCAAAATTGCATTATCTGATGGACCACCCTTTAATTTAATTTTTTTAAATTTTAGTGTTAATTGTTGTAGTCTGTATAAAAATACACTAATTTTACAAATTTCAAGTTTCAATATACATACCCAGCTAAAAAAAAATATGTATGGAGCATATATGATATCCCATATATGGTTCGGATCCGAAAAATGAGGGTATATGACCATATATGATTATATATATTCATACATTTTCATACATGTATGTGTAAATTTTCCCTCTACAGAATGAAAATTTCATATTCACACTCTCTTGATTCACAAAAGCGCACTGCTGTGCAATAAATTAAATTACTAAAATTACTTTTTTTTAGATTTTTAACAGGAAGGTTGTATTTAATGAAACATTTGTTTGGACAAATAATGAAAAACGAACTAAAAAACATTTCATTCATCATTTTAAGTCAAAAGGTGAATCAATTATTTAAAAAACACGAAACTCATATTCGTACATAAAATTTAATTTGAGAAATCATATTAAAAAGTAATGCAATTAATTATAAAAGAAAAAAAAAATCCGTCGTAACAATAGTTTTCATTATAACTTTTTGCAGTAATATGAACTTTGTTTCTTATCTAGAGAATTCTGTTATTTTCTATAAAATTAATGGATTATCCTTTTAGTTATTTAATATATTAAATGGGGCCACACAAGAATAGTTTTTTTTTGTAACAAAAGTTTTTCTTTTTTAAACGTTGAGGGTACGCATACAAACTTTACAAACCCCATCTATTTTCTAATGGATTTTCAATTCACCAGTGATAAAATCCAAGCTTTTTTGTTTGCAAAAACGATTTTTTGTGAGATATCATGTATGCATACATTCTTATATGGCTCCATATATTAAATCTTATTTCTATATATGGATCCACATATGAAGAGCTTCATAATTAAATTTCCATATATGAGCTCATGTATTATAATACATTTCACATATTAGTTCATATATTAGTTCATATATAATAGTTTTGCCATGTATAATCCCATACATTTCCACACATAAATTCATACATATTCATATATAGTTATATACATTCATATATTAAAAATATATGGACCATATATAATTTTTTTTAGCTGGGTATGTTCATACAATTGTATGTATATTACGTGGGATTTTAAAATTTTTCGTTGCTCGTTTTGGAACGCCCTTTAATTTTTAATTCTCATGTATTTGTTGTTGTAGCGGCCAAGGTTCTACATACTCTGTCCAAATTTCAGGTCCGTTGCTCTTACGGTTCCTGAGAAAATACCGTGTGACAGACAGAATGAAAGTCATATGAGTCATATGAAATGAAGTGTCATATGAGCTTAAGGGCTATAGAATGCTTGAAATAATCTCTTGACATCGCAACATTTTTGTTGTTGTCAACAGACAGTTTTCAGTTGACTTCTGTCAAAATTTTAAAAAGCTGCGCCATTTAGTTTGTATTTGAGAGCAATTAATAGAAGACCACTCTGCTTGTTTTAAGAAGAAAATGGAAAAAAGTTAATCCAACCAATAAAATTTTTCTCTGATGATAATAATTGGACAATAATTTTTGTTGTGTATATGAGAGCTATAAGGTGCTCGACATGTGTTTTGTTAGCTTTTTAGCCTCATGTATAATAAAACCATAAATTTTTATGTTAACTAAATTTTAAATTTAATAAATACAGAAGCTATCTTGACTAGTGTGCGGAAATACCCTGATGCTTCGGTAACCCTACATAACCGCATTATTTTATAATCATCAGTACAGTCAAAGACCATTTCGTACAGTTTAATAATTATTATTATTATCAGAAATTATTTCAATATATTGCAAAAGATTTTTATAGAAAGCACTGCCTTTTACAATAATTTTATATTAAGCATCCGATGAGGTAAGCTTTCAGATTGTAGTTCAAATATAAACATATAAAACAACCAATGGTTAGTTTTTTTTTAAACTTTAGTTTGCTTTTTTATATTTTGCTTATAACATTTTTATATGCATACATCAGTAGCTTAGAAGACACGTACTTAAAAAAAAAAATTTAACGATAGACTCCACTGTGCATGTGCTTGAACGAGGGAAAATATAATGTCGCAAAAGCTGATACGAACATTAACAATACAAACGGACAGTTACAATATTTGCAATTAATATCATGATACAAAAACATATCACGAGTCATACCATGAATACAAAATTCTACTTAACCCTACATCATATGTAATTTGAATCCATCATTAGATACATCAATATCACTGAACAGAGAAACTACGAATATTCAATGACAGCTTTATGCACAACGAAAAACTGGCATGAAGCTACTAGCATAAGTGACGAAATTGTTTGTAACTAGTTCCTCCATACCATTTAATATCGGCGCATAAACTAGTTCTAACCAACTATTATATACTAGCTAGATTTTTACTGTAAAATTTTATGTGCAAAACTCGTTAAGAGCATGTTGGATTTTGCCACCACTCATGCTAACTTCACGAGGGATCAATAAGTTGGGAACTTTTGAATTTCCCTGCTCCTATAAAAAGGCAGCTGTTAGGTGATTCCTCTTCAAATTGGAAAAAGACTTCTTCATTAAGTTTGTGGTTGAAAGCCATCGGTAGTAGACTACCGCATTATTTGAGAAGCAAATGGAAAAAAGCCAACTTGACGCACTCATTAAGGATTATATTTACCGGAAAAACTTTCACTTAAACAGTGTCGAAGCTTGATAAATATCAAAGGCACTCTTCAATTTTAATAGTAAAAAAGTGGTTAACAGGATTTTCTTTGTGATCGTACAAGCACGGCAGATACCAAACGTTTCTAGACCCGAAACAATTGAAAAAAATCACGATATGATGCCGTTAGATCGTAGATTACAATTGAAATAAGTTGTAGGGGTTTTAGGCGTCTCTCTGCATGGTCTCATTTTAAAGCGAAAAAAGGAGGAGGTTAACAATTTGTCTCTATTTTTTTGGGGTGTTACTTCATAACTCGAAATATTCTATAATATATATATTAACCATTGGTCCCATTTCAAAAAAGATGGGCGGGGGTACGCCCACAATTTTTTATTTAATTGTATGATATTATACTTACCTGATTGCTGCGAAACCTAGCAAACACTCTTGGTTCTTGTAATTACACAATTTTAAAGTTGAAAAAATGCGTGGATCTACGCCCGTTAAAATTTATTGTAATATTTTACGTGGTTTTATTTAACCGATTTTTACGAAACTTACCACACACCTTGACCTCTAAAATAAACACAATCCTCCATTGAAAAAAATGGGCGGAGTCACGCCCATCAAAATGTAATATTTTATTTTAAGTGGTTCTACTTTACCGATTTTTACAAGACTTAACACGTAACCTGAGCTCTGAAAAATACACAATCTTGCATTTAAAAAATAGGCGGAGGTACGCCCATGAAAACTTAATTTTATATATAATGTACTTCTTTTTATCTTTTTCTATTAGATCTTTGTATTGAAGTCGGTTTTGTTTTTTTTTTTTGGCAGAAAGAATTATTTTCTTAATAAGCACATGAATATAAGCACAGAAATACATGCAGTAAATTTTGAAGGAAAAATGTTTATAATATATATTGTTTTTTTTATTAATATATAGAGAACATATCTTCCATAGGATTTTTATTATAGAGTGTCACAACTTTGAGTTGGCATCACTGCTTTATTTTAGCACCCATTTAACAGCTGATAGTTGCGTTTTATTTATTTTGCTTTGAAATTTCATTATGAATATATTTACACCAGAGCAACGCTTGCAAATTGTTGAAAATTGCAATCAAAATAATAATGCTATTCATCAAAATCATAGTGCATTTCTTCCATTTTGTGGCGTACATAATCAATGAAGCCCATTTCTCGTTGAATGGGTACGTAAATAAGCAGAATTGTCGCATTTGAAGAGAGGAAAATTTTTTTTGTATATCTATAAGTCACAATACGTCTGTTATCTTTGTTAACGCGACATTTTCTTAAGAAAAAACTTCAACTAATAGTTTTCGAATACAAAAATGAGCTCAAAAAAGGAAGAACCTACTGAGTATCAATGTAAAATAGTACTGCAAGGCGAATCGAACGCTGATTTAGGCGAAATAATGGAAAGAAGTCGTTTCCCAATTCGAAGTGTTATTAATCGCTTCAACAGTGCTAATCAAACAGGCCGACTCAGACCTGTAACCGGTCCTAAAAAAATCAATTGAAAAAATTCACGATATAATGCAGCTTGATCGTAAATTACAATTGAAAGAAATTGTGAGAGCTATAGGCATCTCCCATGACTCTGTGGTCTCAGTTTTGAATCATCACTTGGATATCAGGAAGCTTTCCGCAGAACACCCAGTTCGTTCACTTGGCAGGAGATTTTGCTCTATTTCGTAACCGTGTCAGTCAAGATAGTCATGGCGACCGTTTTTTGAAAAATTAAAAAAAAGTTCAACTATGTGTTGTCAGAATATTTACAACTAACTTTGGTGTTATTTGTTCATTAATAATTATCACATGTAATTTGACTTAAGTCAAGAAAAAAGTTATTTCCAGAAAATAATAAAGTTGTGCATGTGTAGTTTTCATAGCAAAAATTTATAAATGGGGCTACGAATTGCTCCATTATCCTCCCTTTTCTTCAGATTTAGCCTCAATTTAGTATATTGTTGTTCCCAAAAGTGCAAAAATATTTCAACGGAAAGAGATTTCATATTTATGTCTCAAGTTTTTTGCGTAGTATCTATAAATTTGAAAATCTTATTTCGAATTTTTTCTCAACAAATAACTTTTAACGTATGAAGTGCATTGTTTAGCCCATATAAACTAAATATTTCATGCACTGTAGATGTCAGTGTTATATTTTACGCAAAAGCAGTAAAACAACATTGCCTGACAATTGATTTTCTTTATTTGTATCTATTTCAGTTGTCTATTGAAATTTTCCTCATTTCACTTACACAGAGATGAAAATGTGTATTTCTATGAATTAATATTGTTCCACCTACATCTCGTCCTTGTATTTTATTATTGTCTCTAGGTTTGCATATACATACAGATATATGTATGTATGTTTGTTAGCTTTTCTATTTACAAATTGATATCAAATTACCGTTGATACAACATTCTCACACCTACAGCAGTTAAACCTTTAAAGGGAAGGTACTATCATTTAAATATATTTATATGTACATATAAAACTGAAATACGACATATATTGTAAATTAAGCAGAAAATAAAAGAAAAAATACTATTATTTAAAATTTAATCAAAATAATTTTCTTTGCTTGAATTAATTTTCGATCAAGATTTAAATTTATCTAAAAACGAAATAATTTTTAGTCAGGCTCAAGTTCATTCAGTACTTTCAATTCTTTATTGAATGAAATATTTTTATTAATTAATGTGAGTTTCTAAAGAAGAGAAGAAAAATTTAACTTAGACTTTATAGCTGGGGGAAATACCCATATTTTTCTGTGCAGCCACGCACTTCATCAGCACCCATTTCTAAAAACCTAGTAATCCTTATTATTATACTCTATACACAAATACTATTCCTATAAAGTATTATAACACATATTAGTCTATAAAAATATTTACTTATTTAACTTTAACATTAAAATTCTTCCTCTATTTTATTAAACGTTCTATAAAAGAGTTGCAATGTAATAAACATGTTCAACTATCAGATCGTAGCCTATGAAAAAATCATTAAGAGAATTCAAATGCTGAAATATTTAATAGCCATTTCCACACCAAAATTCAAGTTTACCTACGGTTGTCTGCAAAAAAGATTCTGTCAAAGCCGTTTTGGCAGCAGCATATGTGTGCTGCACTCTTTACATTTCAAAGTGCTTTCACTGACTTTATTTGTCTGCTTTTATATTTACTTGTTTATTTCAACAGCAATCTGGTACACCTTGTTAATAGATATAGATGTAATTTTATATGTGCTAATACCAGCTTTTTATGTTGTTGCATTCAGTTGTCTAATAAAATGTATAATTTGATCACAATTTTTATGACGATTTCATAAGGCTCATAAAATGTATGAAGGAAAACAAAATAAATTTATATTTCACATATTAACCTACTTAATTGAATTGGATATGAAATCAATGAAAAATCATAAAATTATTATATTTATGTATTGTAAATTATTTAGATAGCCAAATTGTAATATAAATTAGTTTTTATTGAATCAAATTGGGGAAAAAATTTATTTCAAGACATATGTATATTTGTATTTTTAGTATAGGGTATCTCCAAAAAAATTTATATATAGAGGATCGATTAAATTTTTTCATAATGTGTGTAATATTCACAATATTTATGTGTCGAATTTAAATTATCGATGTCCGTCTATCTTTCCTTTCGCCTCTCTGCATGTGACATAAGTTTTTGGAAGTGTATAGAAGTTTATCGAAGTCTCTAGTTCAATCTTAACAGATTGACATTGAAAATCTGAAAAATTAATGAGACTGTTCCAGGGATGGTAAATAAAATAACTAACTAAAAACTATTTTTTTTTCTTATTAATTAAACATATGTATTTGGGGGATTCAAAAAGTAGTCTTAAGTGTCATAGTGCCATAATATGTTAAAATTTTTTTCTGAAAAAAAATAATTAAGTGTGCTATATTTAGCTGTGCCGAATCCTATATACCCTTCACTGAGGTTCGTAAATGTAGTATGCAGATACATATGTACATAGCTACAAACATACATATTTGTTTTGTGAAAAAATTTATCATTTTTTGTTCTCCACCATTTCCAGTTGTATTTCAGAAGTTTCCAATTCTTTTTCAGAAATTTCTAAATATGTTTCCAAAGTTTCTAATTATCGTTCAGAAGTTTTTAATTATAGTTTAGAAGTTTCTAATTACACTTCAGAAGTTTCCAATTATGTTTTAGAATTGTCTAATTGCATTTCAGAAAATTTTAATTGCTTTTCAGAAATTTCTAATTGCTTTTCAGAAATTTCTAATTGTTTTTTTTAGAAATTTCTAATTGCATTTCCGAATTTTAAAATTACATTTCAGAAACTTCCAATTGCATTTCAGAATTTTCCATTTTTATTTCAGATATTTATATATATTATTCTGCATAAAATTTTGGGGTTTTTTTCAATAAACAATATGTGTAGAAATTATACCACTTTATTGTGACATATTCCGCACATGCTTTGTTGTTCCATCTTAATAAATGTAAAATTTTTTTACTATGTATATTATTCCATACAGCACTTGCAACACCATATACATACATATATTATTTATGTATGAATAGAAAATTATTATTGATATGTTTTTAATAATATCAACAAAAAAAGTATAGGTTACTTGGTTTTCGCACAATATACGTATATATATATATATATATATATATATATATCTTATTGAAAATATGTTAACATACAATACTTAGCAATGATTACATATTATAAAATGTACACGCAAAGAAAAGATATGGTTGAAGAATGGTTGAGAAAACAATATTATGTTCTCTGAAAACTAGTTATTGCTATTTTAAAAATTTATTTCGTTACGATAAACAGAGTAATGCTTGAATTTAATAATTACATTATCACATCCATAAAAAAGTGTGATATGGTTAGAGTTTAACAATACAGTCTTTTTAAAAATTTATGACTACAACATAATTTTTATTATTATTTAAAAATAATATGATGTAAATAACAATATAATGTTATCCAAAACCATACTATGTTAAGTTTTCAAAAAAATCTTTTTCAGAAACATCTGTCAGTTCAGTATTTCGTTTGTAAGCTATCGGTATTGTACGTGCGGTGTTAAATAAATGAATAAATAGATAAAGAATATACCAAAGGGTAGACCAATACAAATATATAAACATTTGTGTATCTCTTTATACAGACATGTCTGTATGTCTCGTAAGTACACATTTCTATGTATACATTTTATGTCAATAATATTAATTTATTTTTATTTCGAATTTAACGCACAGCTGTTTCTACAATAAATATATGATTAAAAACAAAATAGTATTATTACATTAAATAATACTGTCGTCGTATTTAACAATATTAATATAATATTAGGTCATGGTATGGTGAGTCTCAATTATATTTTAGTCATATCTTACAATAGTGTTGTTATATTAACAATAATAAGATTAGTTACAACAAAGTCAATTGTTCTTGTAGATAATATTATTATTAACTCAGATAATAATATGATTAAAGTTTGCTTTTCTATTAACAATAATATGATTTGACTGCAACCACATAATTCAATCATAGTATGTTGCTGTTTGATTATGGTTGCCTCAACCATATTTTTTCTTTCCGTGTAGGTGCACAAAAATAATATATCCACATAACAGTCTGAAATACATTTAGAGATTTCTGAAATACAAATGGAAAATTCTAAAACACAATTGGAAGTTTCTGAAATGTAATTTGAAAATTCGGAAATGCAATTAGAAATTTCTAAAAAGCAATTAGAAATTTCTGAAAAGCAATTAGAATTTTCTGAAATGCAATTAGAAAATTCTAAAACATAATTAGAAACTTTTGAAGTGTAATTAGAAACTTCTGAACTATAATTAGAAACTTCTGAACGATAATTAGAAACTTCTGAACGATAATTAGAAGCTTCTGAAACATATTTAGAAATTTCTGAAAAACAATTGGAAACTTCTGAAATACAACTGGAAATGGTGTAGTGCAATTTTTAGCAAGTGACTTCTCGGTATTTTTGGACTAAAGAATTTGATTCAAATATCTTATTTTCAATATGAGCATTACTTTAATATTTTATTCTAAACTCTGTAAACTTTTTTCAAAAATGTTTTTCAATTTTTTTTTTCAACATTTTATTGTACGAATGTCACGCAACGCCAGAAAGTAATGCACCATATACAAAAAAATAAGTTTTCCAATCCCAGAGTCATTCTTTTTTATATTTTTGTACTTCCTTATAACAATCTAGTTCTTTAAAAAATATGTGAAGTGAACAAAGAAAAAAGGACATAATAAAGAATTAGTTTAATTTATGTATGTTTAGTATCCATGCCTGGAATCACACTTGTTTGATTTTTCTGACATCTTACACCAATAAATTTGTTTTATATATGTAAAATATGTCTAATTTATGGAACAAAAAAGAATTATTTTAAGTAGGTTAATATTATATAAAAAAAAGTTAACGTTTTCCAACCCTGGAAACTTCTTTTTGATATTTCTTTACAAATTTCTTTGTTTTTAAAACAATAGTTTTAGCTAGTTAGCAAGATAAAGTTTAAGTTTTCCAGCTCTGAAACCATTTGCTAGATTTTGCTGCTTTTCAATACCGATCTATATTGAAGACCGAAGTCTCTCTCGAAGTCTTCGGAAAACCGATTTCACGTACAGACATATGGACGGATGGACAGACGGACATTATTTATTCGTCTTCCCTATTCATAAGGACCCAGAATATAATTTATGGTTCGCACATTCATATTGTTCGAAATTACACACGAAATGACGAAGCCATATATACCCTTTAGCATTTTTTTACGAAAGGTATAAAAAAAGACAAAAGCAAAAACAATTATAATAAAATCATTTATGACAGTGTGGCACTTAAGACCACCGTTTGAATCCCCAAATTATATATTTTTGATTTAAAAATCCTAAAAAATTAAAAAGACAGTTCCAGGGCTGAAAAATTTAAAATTTTTTTTGGTATATAAATTTAAATAACTTCAAATATTTTTTTATCTTTAGTAATTAAAAATATTTTATATTTAAGAAGGAAATAGATTGGTATTGAAAGTCAGAAATGTCAAAAAATGGTACCAGGGCTGGAAAATTTTAGGGAGCTCTTAATTCATTTAACTTTATTATATAAAATCTAGTTAAACCATACAATCATAAGCTTTTAATGCTACTATAGTAAGGCCGGTACGAAGTTCTTGAGGAATTTCACATTAGCATTTTACTAATTTTTCGAAGCAAATTATTTTTAAATATCTTTTGAAAAATGGTGACTTCTCGCATGCCATTATTTCCAACTACTTTTCAAGAATTAAATTTTATAAAAAGTATTTTTCAAAAAAAAAAAAAAAAATACAATAGGGTACTGTTCAAGGGTTCACTACTTTTATATCTGTAATCATTTGTATAGATACAAACGTACTCACTATAGGACATAAATTTATGCTCCAAAAATAATTCTTCCTCTGCTGCTATTGAAAAAAGGGATTAAAACGTTTTCCTTTCACGAATCTTTCAAATACAAGATATATAGTGAACTCGACTCTTTTTTAGGTTCAAACCGCAGACGCCTGTTTAATACTGATAAAAACATTCACATTCGCTGCAAAACACGCAGCCATAGACAATGAGAATACAAATATATATACAAGTACAACATAAAATATCAGTGTTAATGTGTATGTTAATGCTTATGTGAATACAAGTTTTACCCAGTGGAAAACATAAGGAGGCTATTACATTGCAATTCTACTGGAAACATGTTTTCTGTTTTTTTTCGAAATAATGGGCCTATTATTTTTTAAAAATGTTATAGAAACGGAAGAAAGTACATATTTTTCAAGTGAAGAATATATCATTCATAACTGTTTCGTTTAAGAGAGTTATAATTCTATCGGCTATTCTCCAAAGAAAGACTTTCTTGATCTTTCGATGTGTCTTAAATGAAAGCTGAGAATCTAAGACGAACATATTTATCAAATATAAGATCTATGAATTTGTATACTAGATTTGATAGATGAACTTTAATTTTTTCTGATTTATGACGGTATTTCCTTTTGTGTTTGCGAACAGTTTCTTTCATTTCATCGAAGTTTTAGAATAGAAAGAAATATTTTAGAGCTACTCTGCATTTCCTTTGTTCTAAAACAAACAAAAAATTAACAAACATATTGCAAAAATATGTTCAAATATGAGCAACTTATAGTAAATTGGGCCCTCTACAAGGCGATTTGGCGCCTTTCTAATGTTTTATATTTGAAATTTCAATATCATTGCAGAGTAAACTTGTTTGAATGAAAATAGAAGCACATGAAAATTTATAATGCTAGCGCGTTCATACATTCAAGTTACTCAACCATTACGGATTATAAAACAATAGACAGAATACATCTCCCTACACCAACTTTTAAATGTTTTTGCTGTATTCAAATACGATACGATGAGCCATAGAAAATAGTTCACTAGAAAATGGGAAAAATCTCTTCAATATAATTGAGATAAATAAGTTAATATTGCAACAAAACTTCACATAAACAAAATTGATAAATGTTGACCTCAAAATATGTTTGATCAAGTACTAGAATTACAGAAATGAACACACACCTCTTTTTGACTTTTTAAATATGGGAAAATCAAGTTTTCATTTTATGTATATCGACGTTTTGAGGTCCTAAAAATCGGTTCTGACTATATCCGCTATGATGCCCGTATGAATATTTATTTATTTATTTATTATTAGAAACTATTATGTATATGTATGTGAGTGTATGCCTGGGTGTGTGTGTGTGTGTGTGTGTATGTGTGTGTGTGTAAACATCTCATAACTCATGAACTGATCAATATTTTGGGTAAAAAATTTGTGGCATTCGAAAGACGTTGAGCTTACTTAGATTTCGTAAGATAGGATTTAGTAAACTTCGAAAAGTTCCGAAAACAAAATATTCACAGAAATGTAAAACGAAATTTTGAACTACAAATCCCATCGCGTTCAAATTTAAATTGAGTTGCTCAAGAGATGTCGTTGACGAAATTTTCCGAAAAAATTTTGGTTCTTTTTTTTTCTTAAAATTCAGAAGTCGATGTCAAATAGTTCCTAGATGTTCAGTGATTTTTATAGATTCAAAAAGTGTATCAGATACCGCAAATTTTTACCGAAAATTTGAAGAATTTTTTTTAGTCTGTTCATATTTGTGGATGTTACAGAATCTTTGGTCTCAACGCAGCAATTTTTTTTTATAAATTTTTACTAGATTTATTTAAGCGCTTCCTGCCTTCAGGTTAATTTAGGTTTTCCAGGCTCACAGTCTCACGAGAAACAGGCTGACTTGGGTTCTGATGGGCTCCCACTTACTCGGTATTAAATCCAGCTGTTTTTTTTTTTTTTTTTTTTTTTTTGGTACGAACATAGTATTATTCTAATGCCACTTTTCAATATTTGTGCATTTCTTCCATTATCTATGACATATTGTATTTTGTAGAAGCCAGCTCATTGCTCATATCTACTGAAGACAATTGATAAATAAGCTGAATCGCACGCAGCGCCGTCCTGTTGAAACCACATGTCGTTAGTGTCTATTCATCCAATTCTGACCAAAAAAAAAAATTAGTCATCATTGTTTTGTCTGTCCGTCTGTCTGTACGTGAAATCGCGTTTCCGAAGCACCCAGAAAAGCTGGAGACTTCGGTCTTGGACTGGTGTGTCAGAAATAGTCTGAAAAATTGGTATTGAAAATCAGCAAAAGCGAGCAGAGCTCAAACTTTATTTTGCCATACTAAAGTAACTACCGAAAACTAATTTTAATTTTTTTATTTTTTTTTTTTTTTTGTTAAATTAACTTATTTTATACTCCAGTATGAACAAGATTGGTGTTTCTAATAAAAAAAATTAAAAAATTAAAAAGACGTTTCCAGGGTTGGAGAACTTTTGAATTTTTTGATACAAAATTATACAAAATTAATTTACTAAAAGAAATTTTTCCTTTTTTTCTACAAATTAAATATATCTTATATTCTTAAAAGACAAAGATTGGTGTAAGAAATCAGAAAAATCAAAAAGGATGATTCCAGGGTTGGGAAACGTAACACTTTTTGTGGTATTTTATTTATCATATAACTAGGCCTAATTAATTTTTTCCTTTTTCTTTATAAATTATATATATTTTACGTTTTGGAAAGAAAATTATAAAAATTAAAACCTCAGCTTTAGAGCTGGAAACCTTGACCGTTTTTCTGGATAGTAAAGTTACTAAATGAAACTAATTTTATACGCACTTTAGTGAAGGGTTTATAAGATTCGGTACAGGCTAATAAAGCACTTTTTCTTTTTTTTAATTACTGTTTCCAGAATTAGTTTTGTATGAAAAATGTAAAGCTACATTTTATATATATATTATGAAATATTTATTGTGCTTCCCCCTGCCTGGACTCATATTTTATCTACTAAGAGTACATCATAAATAAAATTTGTCTTCGTTCACAGCAATTTACAATAAATAGATAAAAAAGATTAATTTTGGATCCACCAGATGCCACATCTTTAGCTTACTAATGCATTCTTGGTTATGGTCCTTCGAGCTAGATTGAAATTATTAACAGTATTAACCCCGTTGTAGCCTGAAAATTAGAACTTAGTACTTAACTCAAAAAAAAAAAAAAAAATAAATAAATAAGTTTTTGACAAAGAAATAAACAACAGCTTAAAGTTTAAATTTTGTTTATAAATGTTATTTTCTGCGAATATACCAATCGCTGAAAAACTTACACAGGTTCAATTGTGACTACGAATTTTCTATTATAAAATTTGATAGGCTTCCGTGTTCACGGCATGTTTTACTATTACCGTGGTAGCTTTCACTTTGTTTTATACCTAATAGAAATTAGTGAGTATATAAAAGGATTTATGTATGTCTGTCTGCTTTTAAGTGAGCAAAGTATGAGTCAGATATTGTTTTGTTTGTAATTTTCTGCAAAATTATGATTTTGATGTAATTTTCATTTTGTACTACTATATGGTGTGTAATCTACTCGCTTCTACATACATTCCTAAAGCCATACATATACACGCATATTAATGAAGTTTTAATTTTAAAGACAACATCATCATACTATCTCTAAAATTAATGTTGAAGCATGAGATTTCCAAAGAAAATGCGTATAGTTCAATATTGTTGTTGAAGATTTAAATTACTCATTTTGACTTTGAAACAAATGAATATTTTTCACTTCACCAGTCTATTTTCAAGTTTGATAAAATTTTTGCTTATATTTTTGTCTTTACTGAAATACTAAAGAATTTTTTATTAAGTGCATGTTGACAAACTACACTAGAGACATTTGTAGTTATTCCTACAAACACTAGAGGAACAATGCACCATTATAAATGCCACTAAACCTGCAACATCAGCGTTAATGTGTTAAATCCACTGTCTATTTTGTCAGTTAATACAAATTTCCACTTGATTTACACATGTCTAATTGCAAATGGAATACGTGAATTGTACTAATTCATCACACCACAATTTACTTAAAGATTTTTTGTGATGAAAACTGAAGCTAGCCATCATTAATTAACAGCTATTGTACCATTTTTTGTTGATTTTAAGTTTGTTTCCATTATTACAATTTCAGCTTCATTGAGTAACAAAAAACTACCCAGGCACTTATTGCAGTTACTTTGATAATGAAATTGTAATATTTATTTGTCAGGGATCAATTGAACAAAACAGCTGTATGTTCTCGCACTTATTGCAATATCCTTTACCGGTAGTTTAAGAGTATGCAGAGCTCTTGGGAGTTTATACATTTTCTTAACTTATATGTCAACATCGTTTTTACTTTTATACAATAATTCTTTTTTTCTTATAAATACCATGTGTTAGCATTCTAATGCTTGAAAGAAAAATTGAAGTTCAGTTTTCTTTTCTTTTAATTTAAAATATTCAAGTGTTTTAAAGACTAAGGTAGCTTAATATTTTTGCTCGTCTTTGTTACATTAGATTAAATTTTTGAGATGCATTTTTTAGATGATGTTTTTGTAATTAACTTAAAACAATAAATAACTTCTTTTTCTTAAAAAAATTTGTTCTTACGAAATTATAAGAGTATGATTAAAAATTTCAGTTAAAGCATCCAGGACCATAACTGTTATAAATTTTATAACAAAAATCAGAAGATACTTGTTATTTTTTTATTTTTATTTTTTTGGGCAGTAATAATTGTTTTTTAAAAATCTTATTTTTAACACAGAAATCTTTTAGCATTGCTAACATCACGAAAAACTTCGAAAATCATATAAATCTTCACATATATGGTAACGCTGTGTCGGAGTGACATTTTAAAATAATTTATGTTATTCCACACCGATTATGTCCCCATGAGATAGTTCAGTGACAAGCCACAAGGTGCATACAAAGTATCAATTAACACCATCCTAGGCCACCCCCATGTAAAAGTGACTGGTCCACATCAAAGAAAGTGGTAGAGCTCGGACTGGTCCCTATCACTTGGTGACCGATCACGTGACTAGTCTTGTGTTAGTTCCATTTCCTACAGGGAAATATCCAGCATGTACTTAAAGTATTTAAAACACAACACTTTTAACATTTTGTTCTATATGCTACAAAACAATGAGAGTTTCGTAAATAAGTGCATATAGAACAATGCGATATTTTTTAAAACGCGTCTTACTCTTAAAATCTTTTCCAAGGACGAAATTTTTTTTACAGAAAAACCCAGAAACTCTAGAAATTTTCTTGGTTAAAAGGTTGCGACAACTTTTTCGGTTCAGTTTTTTTGTAACGATTTCCCAAAAAAAAATTTTTGTCATATAGAACACAATAACTTACGAATTTTATTGCTATTTACAAAAGATTCAATTTAAATTTCCTATTTTTAAGAAAATCTATTACAATCTTTCTATTTTTTTTTTAATTTTTATTTCATTGAAAAACAATTGAGAGTCTAGTAAAAGAACAAAAATAAAGAACACACTTGAAATGAAGAATAATTGCCAATATTTTCGCTTTCAAACAACAAACCAGGATGTCTATTATGGAACATGTCTGGCTGCCTTGGCTTATGTTGAGGTTGGTAAAGGTTGGTTTTTAATAGTATTCAGAATTGCCATAGAAAAAATGAAAATATAAAAAGTAAACTTTAATTTTTCTCATGTGTCTAGACATGTGAAAATATACAAAAAAAATATTTTAAAGAATTGAAACAACAATGTTCAGCAGCAGAGATCACTTGATGTATTTGTTTATATCATTCGAATATACTGATGTGAACAATGAAAAAGGTATGGACATTTTTTAGCATCAATTTAGCACAGTTTAACATTTGCAAACAAATTCTCGATTTTACTCATATGAATAGCCATTTATAACGTGAGAAATTTTAATTGCTTTTCAAAGTCATGAGGATGGAATTTGGAGAAAATTTAAAAGATTAAAGTCGCAAATACGTTGAATAAATATATCATAAATTTACTAAAATCACTTAGCCATTATTTGATAGTTAACATATATGAGTAGTTGTTGTTGTTTTAATATTGTTGTCCTATATTCACAGGCTTCAAAGGCTTAGCAAGCATTTTAATGATACAGCTAATATAGTTATAATAGCTTTTGCTATTGCCAGTTTTGCCATCAATAACGCAAGTCTTATAGGCAAGACATGCTGAATAGTGTTTGTTTGTTGTGCAGCAACGCTTCGTGCTAACTTAAATAGAAAAATGAAAAAATGGAAAAACAGGGGAAATGAATAGTGATACTTAAGCTACGGTCACACTTGTCAAACATTTGCCCAAAAAAGCGTAACCACTAAATGTCAATGAAAATTCTTTCAATTTAGACAAAAATTCGCAAAGTTAAAGAGTATCCAATATTGTTGGATTCTATGACATTGTCTATTAGTTGTGTTTGAAACTGTTTTATATGATAAACAAGTGTCTAGATTAAAACCTTTTTCTTTAGTCTTTGTTGGTTACGCGTTTTGAGGCAAATGTTTGATAAGTGTGACCGTAGCTTTACATATGTATGTATTTACCAAAGGTAAATCAATAACTGTACACAACAATCATTTCTCACATTCCGTTTCATTAGAATTTACGTTAAATAGCTGATGTTAATAACAATCTCTACCCAAGTAGATATACTAGGGTGCTGATGAATTGCGTGGCTACACAGAAAAATATCGGTATTTCCCCCAGCTTAAAAGTCTAGTTTAATTTTTCTTCTCTTCTTTAGAAACTCACATTAATTAATAAAAATATTTCATGCAATAAGAAATGAAATTACTGAACTTAAGCCCGCATAAGAAATTATTTCTGATTAAAATTCACTACAGTTCAACTTAATCTAAAAATTTCTTATTTAAACTAGTTTTAGTTAGTTACTTTTATATATCAAAAAAAATTTCATTGTCCAACCCTGGAAACGTGTTTTTAATTTTTCTAATTTTTAATATCAATCTTTTTCTTTTTTATATATAAATTATACTAAATAAACAAAAAATAAATAGTTTTGTTTAGTAACTTTTATGTACCGTATAAAGTTTAAATTTCCATCCCTGAAATCATCTTTTGACTTTCCTAATTTTCAATACCAATGTCTTTAGTACATTAAGTTATGTTTGCATCAAATAGGAATGTCTCAATATTTTGCTACAAATTGAAAGTTAAAGCCTGGTTTTAACGTTAAAACCATAAACAACTGATTTTGCATTCACACTACAATTGTGTAAAATTCAGGTTTTAACTAACAGGCTGTCTAACAACTTTGCACAAAATAAAATAAATCTTGTGCAGAAATGTGTGTATTTGTTGTTGCATTTTTTCTACTTTTTAATAACACTTGTTGGACAAACTGTTGTACAGGGTCCTAATTCTCGCATTCGATTGCGAGCGAGTTATTACTCGAATGTTCGAGTTTTTTAACTTTTGGGATTTTCGCATTCGGTTTCGAATAACACATATCGAAATTTCTAATGACAGCATTCGATAACGTGCACACATTCGAATGCAACCGTTCGTGTTTTTACTCGCAAGCAAAAAGGCATTCGAAATCATGTTTAACATAGAAAAAGCGAAGAGAAGGAAAATATATGTTCAATATTTGACCTATTTATTTATAAATGAATGAATGCACAAATGTACGTATAAAAATACAAATTAAAAAATTTCTTGTTGACTTCAAATATAACAAAACACACCGACTTGACAAATAATAAAATAAAATATAAAAAAATCAACCAACTCTGGGAGCATCTAAATAACAAATTAACTGCTTCTAGTCAACCATAAAAGAATCGAAAATGTGGCTAGTGCTCTATTCTCTAACTTTACACTAATTTATTATTATTAAGTTATTAATTAAATTAATATGAAAATAACATTTATGTATATTCATTTCTTTTTTCTGCGTATACGTGTGTATGTACGTACATACATATATTTTTGCACACATGCATATATGCAAACATATGCTTTTTCTTACAATTTATTCAGTGTTGTGAAATTTTATAATTATATATAAATATATTTGCCTTTTTCCAACACTGAAACAAAAACTCGATTCGCTTGGTAGCGAGTGACATCATCCGAAAATTTCTTGCCATCGAAATTAATTTCTATTCGAATGCAATTCCGATCACGACTGCAGGCTCCAGTTTTTGTTTGTATGAAAAACTGAGGTATTTCACAATGCGCTCTAAAATGGAAATTATTTTATATTTTGTATATAAATTATATAAATTATATATAATTTATATATAAATATATTTGCCTTTTTCCAACACTGAAACGAAAACTCGATTCGCTTGGTAGCGAGTGACATCATCCGAAAATTTCTTGCCATCGAAATTAATTTCTATTCGAATGCAATTCCGATCACGACTGCAGGAATTAGGCTCCAGTTTTTGTTTGTATGAAAAACTGAGGTATTTCACAATGCGCTCTAAAATAGAAATTATTTTATATTTTGTATATAAATTTTTTTATACAGAATGAAGAAGTGCTTGGAAATAAAGTTATTATATATAAAAATGCAACCTTTTTTTATAGGCAGGGGGGTTATTATGTAATTCGATTCGAAACGGAAATGTGTTCGAATGTAATGTTAATAACATACAAATTCGAACAGTTTCCGTTTCGAATCGAATTACATAATAACCCCCCAGATGATTGGCAGTCATATTGTCTATTTTCACTTTCCAGAGCTCAATGAAAGTATTTTATTTGTTTTCCTTACAAAAAAAAAAAAAAACTTTTTTTCCCGTAATTTTTTGATTATTGTTGCTGCTGCGTCCATTTTTAAGTTGAAAATCTTTCAAGCGTCATCTATTGTTATTCACTGGCATAAACATTATCAGCAGCTGTCGGTCATTTCAACTTGGCAGCACTGAATTTATCACAGCGAAAACAACCAATTCAAAAATGGTTTTAATTTGGTTTTAACCTTCATAGGGTCTTTGGGTCAATTTTGACCCATTTCAGAAAAAAACTTTGATTTTTTCTGAAAATTAGTGATTGATCTATGTCATATTTTCTGACTTTTATTTAATTTTATATCTTAACAGATATAGTAGGTTTATATATCCGCAAACTTGCCAAAGAAAATTGTATGCAAGATTTTACACTAGAGATCTTCGGGTCAAATTTGACCCGTTTTAAAGTTTGGAAGTGTTGTGTCTGGTATTTCTAGTAAAATAATGAAAGATAATGAAATAGAAAATGGCCTGCATACATTATCAGACGATTTTGAAAATATAACACGACTGCAGATAATTTTTTTACATCTTATCGGTTGGAACAATAAATACTGAAATACAAATACAATATACAATACAATACAAATCACTTTAGTTCAAACTACACATAAAAATATAAATGAGTTACTACCAGATAGTACATGTGTTATTATCATGCGTGTTTATCATTATTTTGGTTTTACCAAAGATAGTACTCGTACCCTTCTTATATATATGCCGATAAAAAAAAGTCTGTGAATTTTCTTAGTATAATATGGTCACTTCTGGCTGCAAATGGGAGGGTAAATATTACTTTTTTGGGCAACAGAAGGGAATCACAATGGACCCAATTGGGTCTCCAAGTGGAGGTGCGGCAAAGCACCACCCTTCCTAAACTAACCTAACCTTCTTAGTACTTTGCATCATATCTCTAAAGTTAGTAATCACCAAGACAAGAAACTGCAAATATGATTAGATTACAATAAATAAATGGAAGGGTTTATTTGCTGGACAAAGTTAGATCATGTTTTACTTGCAAAAGAAATACTAATCAATGTTGTCAAATGGTGGTTAGTAACATGGTAGATATATAAGCTTACAATGCTTTTGTGATATCTACATCAGCTAATAGCGGCTGGAAATAAACTGTTTTGCAAAACGTCGACACTTCTTAGAAAATTTAGGATTGCAGCTTACTATGCCTTATATAAAGAACCAAAAGAGGTTATCAATATCAGTATTTTCACACAAAGTTGCACTTAAACTACGTGAGGTAAATGAGTAGCCGTAAACTTCAACTAAATCCAAAGAAAAAATGCTTGAAGAGGGTAAAAACAGATCCAAAAGAAGTCGTTGCCAGATAGGCCTCAACGCAGAAAATAAAACACCATTAGATACTATTAAAACTTGCAAAAACTTGATATGAAAACTGCACTCTGAAACCATTACTTTATGTACAATTAATAATAATATCGATTTAATATTACGGTTTTATCTATCATATATTAATCGAATTAAATATATGAAATAATGTTCTCTTTCATTGGCAATAAATGAATCACAAATAAATGAAACCAATACATAATTTTCAATTTGGGTCAAATTTGACCCGAAGATCGTTAACGTCCACGATTTTAAAGACCCTATGAAGGTTAACAAAAACAATTTGTATGGTAAAACCAGGTTTTAACAGATGGTTTTAACGTTAAAACCAACTTTTATTAAAACCATGTCCGTGTGAAAACACTATTAGATTTATTTTGGCAATTTTCATAACGAATTATCTATACAATTTTAGGAAAGATATAAAGTATCAGAATAAGAATGAAATTAATTTCGTCTATCATATCGACCGTACCACGTCAAACTATCCAATATGCAAAATTGGTTTTTTAGAGTCGTTATCTTGGTACCCGAATTTATACGATACGCCTCGTTTAAGAATGCTGAAATTCTCATGGACGATAGATAACTCAATAAGAAATATTTGAAGTCCTGCACTTTTAGGAATACACCGACTTTAAATTCACAATTGACGGGTCTTCGTGCTCTTTTGAAAAGTTCAAATTTGCATATTGGGTAGTTTGACATGGTAGGGACGATATTACAAACCCCTCTCATACTTGAGTATGTCATGCAACAGATAAAGATCAAAACTTGAATTTTTATGTTCATAACTCATCGATACTCACACGAGTATGAGTAATACAGCATATACGAATCCAAAAGTATGATTAGAAACAGGCATTCATATCCATGAGTATCAACACCAATAATTGTGAATATCGATAGGTGCTATTTCGATAAAACAAATATTCGTATGAAAACGTGCGAGTATGTGCATTAGAACGATTCACAGAAACAAAGATTTTGTTACCCCTTTAAAATTAAAGTTCGATCTCTTTAATGAGGATTCTCTAAATATTTAAGAGATCTAGCCATGATCATTCGTGAGCTGAACTGTGTCTACAAAAGGTCTATTTATGAAGTTGTTTGCGTATTTTCTCCCAAGACAAAAAAAAAGGAAAATACACAATTTGAAAGATTTTTTCAAGCCGCGTCCAATAGTGCAATAATTAATTTTTTGATATTTCTATTATTTATTACTATATTAATTTTTTGTTCAGCGTGAGTCCTTGTTTTTTATAAAAAATTTCTTACTTTTGCCATAATATATAAGACATAGTTCAACTGAATTGCATATCAACACTATTTCCTTTTCTTATTTTATACAAAAACACACTTCCACATCCTTACTCATATTTTCAATCATTTCCACATGCACATCATGTGACGCGTGCGATAAAAATAGCATTAATTTTTTGTTTTATCCTTTGGCGACCAACCGTAAAAGGGTGACCACATTATAATTATCGCCATTTTTTTTTATTCTTTACAAAGACTTATTTCTACACATTTTCAACAGTAAATATTAGAACATAAAATATGAAAACATTTTACAGATGATTTGCTTTAAGCGTTATCAAGAAATATTAAAGTCATTTTTGGTCATGTGTCATGAGTTTTGCTTGTGCAAGGTTCAATGGGAAGGCGCATGGTAAATGTGATTCCAATTTATAAATACATAGACAGTACACTCACTTTAGCGTTGCATATATAGTGTATAGTATATAAAACCTCTAGGCACAGCGTTTAATATCATACACGTGCCCCAATGGACTGCATAGAGATAATTTTTAATATTTTTTGTTTTCACTGATAGTGTTTGGGAGGGTGCTGAAGTATAATGCTTTTATATATATAGTATTTTTTCACTTGCGTTTCTTCTGTCTTGTGGCATTATGTCACTGCCCGTGGTATTTTTTATAGTGCTGTCACTTTTAACGAAGCTAGCTGAAGAAATAAATGAAAGAAGAAAAGACTATTATAGTGCTTAAATTTTTACGCAATTTGTCAAAATTTTTGTTGTTGATATTATAGAAGAATTTTTTACATAAACAAGTAATTATTTGATAAAAAAATGCAACATTTGTAATATGAAGAAATCAGAGACTCATGTATAAGAAAAAACTGCCATAAAGTTGGCATTAGTGGCAAATTTAAACATGATTTCAAGGAGTTTTTTCATAAAATTTTACATTAAAAATAACGCTAGAATTTAATAGTTGGTTAAAACTATATTATGCGCAATTTTTTTTTATGTAGCAACATATTAACACTTACTTCAATTTCGTCACTTCATGCCAGGTTTTCTTATACAGAAGGCTGTAAGTATTTAACAAACATATTTTTTACTGAAATTGTTTTTTCTCAGCTAATACGAGTATAAATACATATGTATATGTTTATACACGAATTTGTACATCATTCACCAAAAATGTTATGGTATATATAGATTTGTCATTCCGTGTGCAAAATTCCATAATATTCATATTTGACTCATAAAGTATACATATATGAATAATAAGACGAATAAGCAATGTCCGTCTCACCCACTGTCTGTCCGTTTGATGTATGTGAAATTGGTTTTCCGAAAATCCCATAAAATCTAGAGACGTCGGTGTTGTGTTGTATGCCGGTATGTATGTCGGTCTTGGTATGTATGTCAAAGGTAGTCTAAAATAGATTGGAATTAAAAATCATCGAAATCGAGCAAACGGTTTCAGAGCTGGAAAACTTAAAATTTATTTTGCCATATGAGGAGTCGCAGAATAAAATGTGGCTTTTTGATTATTTCAAAATCAAAGATTATTTTTTTCACCCTATTATTTTAAAGCATGAACCCAGAATATATAACTTCTTTCCTTATTATAAAAATGCATCAGACCACAATAAGTCGCAACAATAAACATGTGTTAAAGATGTCCAGAAAAAAAAAGTACGTTTTGTTAAAAAAAAATGAAAAAAGAACGTTTCACTATATACTGCATCGTTGCATGTGCAAAACTGTATAGTATATTATACTCACCACTTAACAATTCTTAGTGGTGAGTATCAATATATTATACCATTTTGCACATGCAACGATGCAAAACCATTTGCACAAGATTGTGAATTGGGCTTATGTGAATTTTCGATATCGAAATATCATTTATTGGAAATATATTTACATATTTAAAACAAAATCTTTAATAATAGCTCGAGAGAGAGAGAGAGAGAGAGAGAGAGAGAGAGAGGTGGATTTTTAAATCTATCCTTCTTTCGTATTCCAGTATTTAAATTTCTAACCGTCTTTTGTATTTCTTTTATCTTTAAACTATAGCCCAATTCACAATCTTGTGCAAATGGTCTTGCATCGTTGCATGTGCAAAATGGTATAGTATATTGATACTCACCACTTAACAATTCTTAGTGGTGAGTATCAATATGCTATACAAGTTTGCACATGCAACGATGCAGGATCATTTGCACAAGATTGTGAATTGGGCTTAAATTTTTAGGCTCTATGTTATATCTAATAACTTTCAAATACCAGATAATAATCCAATTATTGCTAATAACGAACACAGTAGTATGTATGCATGTATACCAGATTTAACTGTTTCATTTAAAAGTCACACAAGTAATAAAAGTAAGAAATGTTAATCTGCGTGATTGGAGAAAATCTCGCCATTTTCTCATTTCTAGTTTTAATGAAACAAATACAAATAAATTGTTATAAAAAAAACTACGTTTTGTTGATATAAAAGAAAAAAAATCACATTTTATTCTGCATCAATTTTTTAAAGACCAAAATATTCTAGGTGAAGAGAAGAAATATTATGCAAATAACATTTTTTCCAATAGAACTTAGCCAAATTAATGCAAAGATATCAAAAGAACACTCAAAAAAATAAAATAAAAACACCTTTTGTTCTGCGACTTCTCATATATGTACCCAGCAAAAAATTTCAAAAAAGGTAATCGAGTTTGGAATTGAGCATTTTTGGTGGAAGCACTTCCCTACTGGATTACCAACTTAATGATTTTAACAAGGCGTGAGACTAAAATAATCGATTCTTGAGAAGTACTTACATTTTTTTTCAACATTTCACATAATCTATTTCGTCTAAAAAAATCATTTTATTCATTTAGCAACTTGCACGTAATTTTTTTAAATTTTAAGTAATGTGATTTGTAAGCGAGTAATGGAAATTGGCAATCGGAAAAGTAAATCATTATATGGCAAGTAGTTCTAATGGTAATGTGTAATTTTTTGCTGGGTATGTATTTAAAAGTAACTAGCTAAAACTAATTTTTTTTATTGTTTTGAATAAACTTATTTTATGTTTCAATACAAACAAAAATCCTATTAAAGATAAAATAAAAATAACAAAGACGTTTCCAGGGCTGGGAAACTTTAACTTTTTTTGTTATATAAAAATAACTTGAGTTTTTTTAATTTTCTTTCTATCATTAAATCACAAAAATCTAAACCGATGGGAAAATTACACTTTTTGTGATATATAAAAGTAACTAGGTCTAATTAATTTTGCTCTTTTTTTTAATAAAATATATTTTATGCTTTGGAAAGAAAATTTGGGGATACAAAATTATAAAAATAAAAGCAACAGCTCCAGAGCTGGAAAATATTACTTTTTTTGATATTAAAGTAACTAAATTAAACTAATTTGTTTCTTATTTCTTGTTTTCTTTGTTCAATTAACATTAAAACGATACGAACTTTAGCCTATTCAAATCATAAATATAGAAACATATTTTTTATATTTTTTAAAGAACTAGATTGGTATAAGGAATCAGAAAAATCTGAAAGGATGATTCCAGGGTTGGGAAACGTACACTTTTTGTGCTACATACATATAACTAATTAAATAAAACTAGTTATTTCTCTGGTAATTAAATATATTCTATGGAAAGAACGAAATTATAATAAAAACCGGAAAAATCAAAATTATAGCTGCAAGGTGGAAAATAAAAAACAAATTTTTGGGTAAAAAAAGGCCAAAAATTATTATTTTTTTCAGTTAAACATACTTCATGTTTTAGGAAGATCTTTACTCAAGATTTATTTCATATTTGGTCAATTTATTTATTTAAGTATACACGAAGGTTTGTGCCATGTCGCTTTTTTTATGCTATCATCACAGTTATGTTTAAAATCGATGGTATTTCGTTGACAGCCTGTAACGAGTTCTTATTGATTTTTAGAAAATGGAGATAAAAATAAAATTATCGCTAAAGATTAGTCATAGCTATAAAAAAAATTAATGGGCATGTCGCATTTCATTTCATTGAAGCAATTTCTTTCTGCTGAACAAAATCGAAAAAAATTCTTAAGGAATAAACCGTTTATATAATACCGTGATATATTCCATGGGATGTTTAAATTGAGAGTTTTGCAACATCAAAAATTATTGAAAGCGAGAAAATATAAAAAAAGTTAGTTTACTTGGTATGGATGTAAAATACCAAGACTATTTTAGGTTTATTAAATAGTAGCACGGTTTTTTTTAACATCTCTAGAGCAACTAAACAAGCCTAAATTTTTTCGTTTTGTGTGGACGTGACGTTGATTTCTTAAATTGAAAGTGTAGAATAAAATATTCAAATATTGCTAATATTGAAAATAAAATATTTGAATCAAATTAATTAGTCGAAAAATACCAAGAGAGTAAGTGAACTCTTGGTATTTGGTAAATTGAAGTAGAACAAAAAATTATAATTTTTTTAGGAAACAAAATATGCATGTACGTATTTATTTATGTATCTGTATAGTACATATATGACGCGCAAAATAGAAAGGGACCTAAGGGTAAAAACCGGTTTTGTTCAGGAGAGCCATTCTAAAGATTTAAATACGTGCATCTTTGGTGTACCATCACCTCATAAAAAGCGCATATCTCTGGGAGGGAACACTTTTGGGGCATGGGATCGGTCTCATTCGATGTTCAGATGTTGTCCACATCAAAAAAAAAAAAAAAAGTGAAAATTGATTTTTTACCCTTAGGTCCCTTTCTCTATGCGCTGTCACATATACGTATATCGATGAAGGGTATATAAGATTACGCACTACCAAATATATAGCACTCTTACTGAATGAAGAAAAACATGATGAATTAATATAAAAAAATATTTTACTTAATAAGTAAAATATTAATTTGGGATTATTAGTGCGTTTAAAAAATTGTAAACTTAAATTTTAACAATTCCCATACAAAAACACTAATTATTAAATTGACTGCACCTGGTCAAAAAAATACTTGTGTGGCAACACTCTATACTTAAATAGCTGTTGTTGTTATTTACATTTATTTTCTTTTTACATACTCTTACAAATACAATTTGAAGCTGAAAAAAAGTCAGTCAATGTAGTTATTAATGGTAAAGTAAGAAAATAAAAAAACATGTTGATTATTTAGTTCTTGTTTCAACTTTGTTATTTGTTGTTGAGCTTCTCATTTGTTTAAATGAAAGTTTATAACATAATAACTCTAGTTGTTCTAAGAACAGTGACAGCCCTTTTAGGGCTAGATTTAGCCCGTTTTCAGTCAGTCAAAACGCTAAAAAAAAATTTAACCCCAAACTAAAAAAGGCGCAAACCTAGCACTTTTTATAGTAATCTTTCAGCCCTTTTAGCCCCCTTTTAGTTTTTGCTCGATATGGCTACATTTAAAGTTTTGCGAACTTTTTCTTCCTTTAATATAACAAAATAAAATGAGTAAAAAGTCGATATTGCTTTACCAATTTAAAAAGAATAATAATAAAGAGTAATCTTTTATTTCTTCCAAATTTTTTATGCCTTGAAAGTTATTCAGTACAGCCTAAAACAGATAATGTATGTTTTTGGAAGAGCGAGAAATCAAAATTTTATTTAATAACGGCCAATTTTAAATATATCTACTTATGTAAACATACATGCATATGTATATATATTTATATTATATATGTATGTATATGCTAAATATTCAATCTACGTATGTAAATGCCTTATTGAAATGTAATATTAAATGTAAATGAAATATGTACAATATTGAAGCTCTAAAGCTATGTATGTGTTGATCTCATGATAGTTATTTATATTCTAATAAATAAATTACTTTACAAAAATTGATTTGATGTTTTTATTTTCAACAGAAACATTTTAATACTAGACTCTTTTCGCGCTTTTTCAAAAAATTTTACTATTTTTTTTATTTTTGAATATTTTTTTAATTTAGCTTTTTCTAGCCCTTTTTTCAAAAATTTTTACGCGTTTTGAGTCTCAAAAGTTGGCATCACTGTCTAAGAAACTTTGGGTAAAGGTTCCCTGATGATCTGCATTAGCAACAGTGAAATGCGCATATGGTCCAGCTAAAAACCTCAATAATCAATTTCAATGTATTTTTAATATAAAAAAATATTTTACTTAATAAGTAAAACATCAATTTGGGATTATTAGTGCATTTAAGAAATTTTAAACTTAAATTTCAACAATTCCCATAAAAAACACTAATTAAAAACATAATGTTTGTTATTGCACTATGTGTTATAATCTTTAATTTATTATATTGTTCAGAGTTTATGAATGCTGTTCATGCACTTATATTAACATAATAAATAATTTATTAAAGTATTAAAATCAGCCAAAGATTTGAGTGATTTTATGAAGGATATATTCAAAGTGCTGTAAAATAATAAGATTAAGCGTCTATACTTTTTTTACAATACCAAAAAGGTGCCAATACAACTAAATTAAAGAAATAATTTAATTGTTAGTTTTTTACAAGCATTTCTGAAATATAGGGTGTTTTTTTCAGGGGTATAGAACTTCGAATTGAAATAAAACACAAGAAAATCGTTGTAATGTCCAACAATTTGGCTTTATTGGAAGGATAATTTTATGCCATTAATGTTTAAATATGATTTCGGGCATGTGGCCGCCGCGGCTGGCTCGAATAAAGCCAATTCTACAGGTCCAATTTTCAACCACTTTTTCGAGCATATGGGGCCGTATGTTGGCAATAACGCCACGAATGTTGGCTTCCAAGTCCCCTAACGTTTCTGGTTTGTTGGCGTAGACGAGCGACTTCACATATCCCCAAAGAAAATAATCCAATGGTGTCAAATCACACGATCTTGGTGGCCAATTGACAGGTCCATTCCGCGAAATTATGCGCTCATCGAATGTTTCCTTCAATAAATCGATTGTGACGTGCGCTGTGTGGCATGTAGCGCCGTCTTGTTGGAACCACAACTCATCCACATTCATGCCATCCAATTCAGGAACAAAATAGTCGGTTAGTCGGCTCCAATTGCTGTGCACGGTGGCGAATCGATTCATTCGGGTCCTCTTCAACACTTTGCTCTACAGCGGCAATTGTTTCTTCGGTGCGCACTGTTCGACGTCTCTGCGGATGCGTATTATCACATAGAGTAAACGTAGTGCGAAAACGATCCATGGTTAACCGAATTAATTGCTCTGATGGACGATTATGTCGACCATAAAATGGACGGAGCTTGCGGTAAACTTCGCGAACTGAACCATTATTTTCGAAATAAATTTGCACGATTTGCAAGCGTTGTTCTTTTGTCAACCTGTTCATGATAAAATGGCAAACCAAACTAAATATTAATCACTTGACAGCTGACAAAATCGCCGCCAGTTAAAAAAGTGATGCCAACTTAAAGTTCTATACCTCAATAAAAAACACCCTTTAAATTTAAAAGCATTATAATACCAGTTAGGAAATCGTAAGCTCATAGATGGAAAAATGTTATGAAGTCTCACGGAAACATTTTGCTTACGTTGTAAAAAAGATGTGCTGGAAAATTTTTAAAACTTTCGCCTTCATTGTCAGGAAATAAGAGGCAAATAGTAGTTGAATATTTATTGTCTATTTAACCATAAACTTAACATATTGTAGTAATGTAGAAATTACATATAGGGCCTTCTTACAATATAACCATTTTCAATAGACCGCTATGTTAACATTTGCCATGTAATGATACACGCTTAAACAACGCAATGAAATTATTAAAACTCGCTACAAAAATGGTATAAATTTCACGGCCACCATTTGCAAAAACAAGCACAATTAAGACAAGTTTCCTGACCGTATCTTTTCTCAAAGAGGTCTTCACATCTGGCTGCCTAGATCTTGCGACTTAACACTTTTAGTTAATGTTAGTTTTATAGATATTGTATCTATTCAGGCTTTCAAGGTCATTAAATTTCTTCAAAATGCAAATAAAAGACGTTCTTATTTCATTTTTAATATATCCGACGTTTCGTTGGGATTTTCCAACATCTTCAGGGATAATTATTTTTATTGAAATCTGGTAACATTGGTAATATATCAAAAGAGCGACTTTAATATATATACATATGTATGTAAGTGCAATTAATGATACTAGAGTATAAACACTGACTTACATATTTTATCTTGTATTCCAATTTACTTTTAAGTTTTTGAGACTTTAGACTATTTTCTTTGGGGTTGCGTGACATAAGTCTATGCCAATGGCACAAAATCTATTCAAGACATCAAAAGGTAGAACCCGTGAAGTTGTCGAGAATATACAGCGGCAAATGTACAAATTGGTGACAGAATATTTCATAAACGTAGACATGGCGGCAATTTGGCCAATATGGCTTGCCAATTTCTTTACAATAAAATAAATACGACATGAATTCGCTTAAAACTAATCTTTATTTTTTACATGTCAAACTAACACCTACTGTTAGAGAGCCCTGTATTTGTCAAGCTTGTATGAGTCTTTAGTTTTATTGGGTTTTATTGTCATTACACACAATTGTGCATTAAGACCTATAACAGACATACCCTGTCGGAGAATGTGTGATTGACTACAAAAAGAGTTAACTTATAGTTAATTTTTCTTAGACTGACTAAAAGCTAACTACAATGTCATCCAGAACAAACCCAAAATTAATTCTTAAGTTGAGTACGTAACGGAATTTGATGAGAGCCAAAACATTTATTCTCAGCTACTTTGAAATTCATTTCAGTTTTATATTAACATTTTGCTGTTGTTATTTTAGATGGTATCTCAGCTGAGCGCGTTGGGTACACAACGTGTGATGATACATGTTCGAACTCTAGAATTTTTTTTTTAATTTACTGACTACCAGGTGATTTAAAAAAATCAACTTTAAGTTAGCTGAAAGTAATGCAGAGTGAGACAATTGACTACCGCCTAGAACATTGCAATATTAAATTAGTCAATTGATTACATTAAGAGTAATCCAAGTGTCAGTCAGTACTCGTTGCGAAATAGTTAGCTTAAAGTTAGCTTAAAATTAACGTAATTTCCGACAGGGTGCATATATGCATTCATGTATTTTGACATGTTCTAAAGAAACATAAATGTTTCCATTATGTAATATATCAAATACTTCCTGCATTTTAGTGTCAAAGTGGTGACCTAAATAAAAATAAAACATACATCATTTATCAAAATTTAAAATAATTAGCCATTGAGAATTTAATTTTTTTTTTTTTTTTTGAATATTACATTCATCAATGTACGAAAAGTAAGAATTACTACAATCTGACAATAAAGTGAATATATACAGAAAAATTAAAAGAACATTTAGGGCACTCACAATGAATATCTTAAAATTTTAATGTGTCAACATTGTGCCATCTTGAAATTTTCAATGTGAGCACATTAGTATTAAAATAAAAAAAAAATTATATTAGAATTTGTTCTTGGATAAATATATTAAAATTACTTTTGGTCTGCAAAATGCCTAAAGACAGGGAAAAATACAATTATTTTTTATCAACTTAAGCTGCGCTGGGGTATTTTATTTGTTAAGTTTAACATTATGATATTGATTTGCCACCTGATAATAAATTTTCTTTACACACATTAACAAAAAAAAAGCAATGTGAGTCCGATCACAGAGGAGATGTGTAAACATCTAGTAATGAAAAAATTTTTTTAAGTTGGAAGTACTTATGCTTTTAGTATATTTTTTTTTAAATTAATTAATTAAAAGTATCAAAACTTTCAATATTGAAAATGCATAGGCATTTGTTGGTTTTTGTTTGTTTTATTAAACTTATTTGGTAAGTAAATGGGCACACTACTTACTCATTACCGAAAAAATTCAGTAAATTTTTACTGCTAATCAAATTTAGTTTGCATTACCTATAAAATCGTAAGGCCGTGTCCATAATAAAATTGTAGCAAGTGGCAAAGCTTTTTTCATTCAAATTTTGAAAATTTTGTATGACAAACTTTTAGCGACTTGGTAGAATTTCATTATGAATACGGGCATTACTGAAATTTCAATATACCTCATCATATAATAAATCGTTTAGTCACTTTATGGAAATTGTAGAAAAAACTTTTAGTAATCAGTAAAAATTTAATGGTAAAAAGATTTTTATTATTTTTACTGAAATTTTAGTAGTACTGCAGTGCTCATCTATGGTAAATGCCTTTACTTTTACTTTTTAATTGTTAATTCCTGTTGTTCATCGTTTAGTTGTTGCTGTTCTTGTTGTTGTGTGCACATTGGAATTAAAATAAATTCAGTAAAGTGCGACTTTGACTCGCGCACGAAGGGTTCTGTACATTCGGTTTTAAGCATTTTTTTATGTGACGTTTTTCCTTTTTTAAGTTTTTCCAATTCAAAAGATTTTTTTCAGTTTTGTCGCTTTTTTCTCGTTTTGGCGTTTTTTTCTCTTTTTGGGTTTTTTTATTTTGGCGATTTTTTCATTTTGGCGATTTTTTTGTTTAAGGGGTTTTTTCATTTTCGCAATTTTTCCGGTTTTTCGCAATTTATTTTAGTCCTAAAATTTTTTTTTAATTTGGTGTTTTTGTCCTTTTGGTGTTTTTTTTTTGTTTTTGGCGATTTTATAATTTTTTGATTTTTTAGTTTTACCGTTTTTAAAAACTTCAATAGTATCGCTCTTAAGGTTTCCAAGATACAGCAAGTTGTCAAAATTACAAAGTCAAAATTGCATTAACTGATAGAAAACCCTTTAATTTAATTTTTTTAAATTTAGTGTTAATTTTTGTAGTCTGTCTGTATACTTTATGGGATTTTAACATTTTTCCTTGCTCGTTTTACAACACCCTTTAATTTTTAACTCTCATGTATTTGTTATTGTAGCGGCCAAATGTCTACACACTGTGTCCAAATTTCAGGTCCGTAGCTTTTATGGTTCTTGAGAAAATACCCTGTGGCAGACGGACGGACACCGTAGCGCAAACAATAGGGTTCATTTTCACCTTTGGTGTACGGAACCCTAATAAGGCAATTATCAAGTTAAATAAAATAAACAAAAACCAGCAAATTCCTATGTATTTACAATATTTTAAATAAATTTGTATTGCTTCTTTCAAACACCCTGAAGGAAATGTCGATGGTGAAAATGTACTGAGTCGCTTTTGACTTTGTCACCAGTACTACTCTACAATTATTCCCCATATAATACTTTGTGCTATAGACATTTAGCATGTGCTTGTCATTGAAATTCTACTAGTAACACTAAAACAATCGACTAGATAGTGAATTCATAATTCTTATGGGAACATGGAGACATACCAACCAGAAATTTACTGGTACATTTCTATGCCTTAATTTATGTATATTGACAACTTGTTGCAAAATCCACCAGAAATACACCACATCTGTTTTCCTCTCTTTATTTTATACTGAAGAATAAAAGAGAAATTGTAGACAATGTAACTACTACTACAGTTTTAGTGTTGACATAGAGAAACTTGGCCCCAGTCTGACTGCAGGGCAGTAATACACTCATACATAGCTCACACTGATATGATAACGCGGTGTGCATCTCACTCAAAATTTGTGATTGTATTGTGAAAAAGATGTTTACCCCCTAGCGTATTGATGTTTACACATGAAAAATATTAAGTCACATTTTAAAACTCTATTGTGAACTCCATAATTATTTTTTTTTGCCAACAACAATTTGTTGGCATTGGAAAATGAATCATTATATGACAGTTAAATTATTAAACATTTGAATGAAATCAAAACCCATATTAAGAGTGATCAATTGAAATTTAATTAACTTGACCCACGAGTTGTTGCAATAATTGAAAAGAAAACCATTTTACCCATAAATATATCCGCAATGATGAGCAAGATATAAGCTATTAAAATGTTTAATACATATGTACGTGCATACATATATATCGTTACCTTAATATAGAAAGGCCATAAATCATAATTTTTTTGAAATCGAGTTTTTTGTATATGTCGATAGAAGAGCATCTAATGTATCAAAAAATCCAAAAATTTCGATTTAAAAAAAATAATGAGTTAGGGCCTTTCTATATTAAGGTAACGATATATGGGTTCAAAATTATAAAAGTGGTGTAAAGGCCGTGATACACTATCAAACAAAGTCGTGCGATCTACGAAAATATACAACCATTGTGTGATGAATTGTTATTGTCTTTTGAAAATTTCCATAAACTCCATCAACCAGCGTTGCACTTTTTCGTAGATCGCACGACTTTGTATGATAGTGTATCACGGTCTTTAGTTATTTATTCCATGTTTTGAGATATTTAATAATTTACACCTAAATCAATAAAAAAAAAACATTTTTAAATTAGATAATTTATTAATCTGATATTATATTAATATTGAGTGATGAAAGCTTGTTTAACATTTATTTAACACTAATTTAATATTCTTTAAATTTTTTTTATTATTTCGGAGTTGAAATATATATGACTCAGGCCACTTTCATAATTATGGGCATGTTAGTACAATTTGAAATTAATTCATACCCTATTTAACTTTTAATTCAAAATTAATTTGGATAAATGGACTTGATTAAGAATTTTTGACAGGCCACCAAGCATTTATTAAATTTTGCTTTAACTTAGTTTATATATTTTTTGTCAGCCATTCATGACAATCTATCAAGGCAATTGTGTATATAAATTGAATATTAATACAAAATATCAAGTTCGTACGGGTTACAATGGTAACATACATACATGTTATTAAAACAGTGAATATAAATGCTAAAGTTGCATTGGTTCTTTCAAAGCATTGGTATTTGTGATTAGAAGCAATTAGTTCATGTTTTTTAATTATGAAGTTTCTTTGATGAAGTGTGTGATTATCCTTGAAAAGTTATGGATGATAAGACTGTTAAAAAATTTTTTGTTTGAAATATAACCATACATGATAAATATTTTTTTGAAAGCACATACATGCAAACTTGCTTATGCACTTTCGTACATACACACAATTTCGATGGTTATCTATATACATAAAAATATTTCTGAAATTTATAATTAGTTTTAATTTTTTTTTTGCTATAAAAACTATTAAAAAAAAAAAATTCAAAGATTTCCTCCTCTAATATTGAAACTAAACAAAAAACAAATTTAACTGCCAACGTCGAAAAACCATCAAAAGTTACGTTTCCCTTCTAAGAATTGCGAAAAAATTAACTTTTTTTTAGGTTTCAATTTTGGCAGGCACAATAAAAAAATATATTTAACGCACGACTAATGGCTTTATGTTTCGCTTTATTCTTTAAGTTTTTGTTTTAATACTATAATTAAGTCAAATGTTAGAGATTTTTCGTCAAATTGCGTAGAAATATATATTTTTTTTTAACACAAGCTAAAGTGCTAATACTAACTGACTTACCTGCAGTTTTTTATTCACTTAAAATAAAAAAACAATTTCTTACCAATTATTTTGAGTTTTTGGTTCAATAAAAAACGTCAACCAAAAAAAAGAGGAACTCACAAATATTTAAGTTATAAATTTATAGCCGTTTAGGTATTGAGTAAGGCAAAGAAAAAAATATTCAACTCCAGACTTCTTGTTTGCTGTCTAACAGAAGTCAGTCATCATCAGCATCAGTTTGCTTGTAGAGATGGGCACTACTCTGGTGATTGTCGTGGCTCATACAACAAAACTTCTCAATACACGTGAGCATAATAGAGATTAGTTAAAACAAGGATAGAGGGAAGTGAAAGTAGAAATTTATTTTGTGATTTTCAAATCAGAAAATTAGAATTATATTGAAAAAATTTAAATTACAAATGCAAAATACATACAAAAATTGTCAACGCTAAGTATTTCGTTTTACAAAATTAACCCCATAATTTTAAAATTCAAAATAAGAAATTACGCAATATTAAATGATTTCTTTAAGTTTTCCACATTATGATTAAGTATATTCATTTTTGCACTCTCCTAAGTATTAATGAATATGAGCCTGAGTAAAATTCAATATTTTTCATATTTTTTGTTTTGAATAAGTGAATTGCTACTCACTGTTCCATCGCTAATCATACTGAATTCTTAAAAAATCAGACAAAAGGGATGCTTTTAAAAATTCACATGGCCTGTATAGTCAATGAAGAAAAAACAAATGCTTGATGCAAGTGTTTAAAAACAAAACACAACCGTTTACATTATATATGAAATGTTTAAGATTGACGTTTCGTCAGTAAATTATTGTATTTGTAAAAAATTCCGAATAATTATGTTTTTCAGTTGTTTTATTATTTTTAAAAAATAAATGTTTATGTAAATAATTTATTATTTTTTTTAATAATTACTTGTTTACCAAAGAAGTTTTCACGTGCCGCCATTTAATAATAACACAAAGTTGCCAGAGTTATCAAAAAAACTTACTGAACATACTCCATTTATGTGTTTAAGGAAGTGTTTAAAGCTAAAACATCTCAATTGAGATGTTTAACAAAATAATATAATATTTATAGTTTAAAATTTTTTAAACGCACTAATAATCCCAAATTAATATTTTACTTATTAAGTAAAATATTTTTTTTATTACAAATACATTGAAATTGATTACTGAGGGGTTTAGCTGGATCCTATGCGCATTTCACTGTTGCTAATGCATATCATCAGGGAACCTTTTTCATAATAATATAATCGCTAACAATTGTTGAATACTAACTTACCCTGATTCATCCTGATCAACTGATGTCCTTAGGAAAAAAATTAAAAAAAAAATTTTTTCTATACAAGTTTTTTTTTCATTCGTTTAGATAAAAAATACTTCCAAATTTTATACCGTGTATGGGGTACTTTCTGTCTTGTTGTTGCTGCATGATTCATTTGCTTGTGCTAGCACCTTCCGTTCAAGGTGACGTATCCGTAGTGTGTTTTTGCTCTAGTTCTTCGAGTGTATGTGCAAAAAAAGTTCCTCGATTATTTCTATAGTTTCTAGATTAAATTCTTCCGTGTAGTGTACCAGCTCTTCCTTTCGAGCACTGTAAGTCCAGTTTATTTTTACCATCTTGCTATTTGGTATATAGTTATTTTTTTAAATCTATTTATTAGTTTTTTTTTTATTTTATTTGTTACGTATTTTTGTGTTTTTCTTGTTTTTTTATTTTTTATTTTATTTAGCTTAAAAGTTATTACGAGTTTTTCTTATTTTTATTCAGAATTTGCTCGGGAGCCACTTGTATTGGAAAGGTAAAAATATTGCCAAGTTAGCTTAACTGGCTAGAAATTGAATGGTTTTTTTTAACATATCAGAGCCTGTTATTATTATTAGTGAACCTATGGGCAAATAAATATAAGAAAAATTTCTTCTTTTAAATCTCTGCTTATCACCTTTGTTGCAGATTTGCCGATTACATGGTGACTCCTTTTTTTTAAAGCATAAAAAAAGAATAAATTAAAGTCACATTAAGTGTCTTATTTAAGTGGCACTTTTATACACATGTGACTGATTTTATTTAGCTTTTATTTATCTTTTTAATTTCAAGTCATTTAATTTTTATTGTATTTTAATGGAAAGCCATTTACTCCAATCAAGATTTTTTCTTATGCGCCCTTTAAAAGTTCCTTGATCAACTTCAGTAGGTTTCATAACAGGTAATATGTAGTTTTTTTTATTCTACCAAAGACTATATTGGGATCTTATTATGCATATCTTTAGTCTCTGGACTTAAATAAATATCAACGAATTTATGGTTACATTTAATGTCAAATTCATTCATTGAAATTTTCCATCTGCATAGAAACCAAAAGTGACAGCCAGCAATGTTTTAAATTAACGTGTGTAAAGAAATTTAATTGCAATATGTTAAAGATTATGGCGCATAGTCATAGTCATAAGCAAAGTATACTTTAATAGTTTAAATCCAGTACTGCCATACAAAATACTGGTTTTAAACTCATAAAGTATACTTTATTTTGACTATGACTATGCGCCTATGTTTTCAAGAATTTAAATATTGGAAAATACTTTAGATAATATTAATAAAGCTGTAAAGTTATTGTATGTTTCAAATAAAAGTAGAAGTATGGAAATCAGTGTTTTCAAATAAAAATTATAAATATTTTCGGCACTTTTTAGTTAATTTATTTTATTTTTTTCTTGTATTTAAAACTGGTGTGTTGTCCAAATACCCGAAGGCTCTTTAACAGAGCCCGATAGGAAAACTTAAAATACAAAAAAAAAATAAAAAATAAAAAATAAATAAATAAAGGAGCCTAAACAGGAACATGTAGATAACGTTAGCAAGGCTTCCAAAATAAAAGAATATTTATCGAAAGCCCATACCCAACCTAAAACACTCGTAAGCTCGGATGTAAGAAGGGCATAACGATTAAGGAACTATAAGTAAGTTATCCCAACTGTGCGTCATAAACACTCACGTCCCATTTCATAATGTATGATTAAGAGTTGACATGAATTTTAACTAAGAATTCTCCTTACAAAACTTTCCGTTAAATTCCATATTAGCTTTTAATTGTACATTGTAAAAAGGACCTTAAATGAGATTCTGTGGTATTTTTTTTTTTCAATTTCTTTTATTCCAGAAAATTTTGTTTGAGATAAAGAGTAACACCATTTAGATATTTTTGCACGAAGTATTTTATGTTGTAGAAAAAATTCCTTGCTTAAAAAATTTCAAATTTTTAACATTATTTTATTTTATTGAAATTATAAAAATATGGCCAAAAATATCGCCAAGGAATTAAAATATCAAAATATTCAAATATTCCCCAATTGCCATTTAAAAATTTTTATTGCCAAAAACAAATTTTTGTCGCCACGTTTGGTGAGATATCGCCATATGCGACAACACTGGTTCTAGTAATTATACAACTATATTTTAGACAATTACGCCTAATTTTCTGCAGGGGAATTGTTCAAAAATATCTTTAAATTGTAGAGAACAGTTTTATTAAATTTAACTTTTTAATATATAATTTGCTGGCCTGTTTGAAATCGCAGCAAAAATGATTTAAAAGCTAGTTAACATTATAAAAAAATATATAAGTTTATTAAAGCTTTGGCAAAAACAAAAAATAAGTAAAAAACAAACAAAAAATAAAAAAAACACACATATGGCTCATTTACCTCACTATTGTCATATCGGCATTTTTATGTTATCTTGTTTAAAAATTTTTCATACAAAACAACATAAAGTTTCTAAAAAATTAATATGAATAGTTCTTTTCAAATAAAGTTTTAAGGAATAAATTTAAGTCATCTTTCAGCATTGAATGATATCTTAGAAAAAGCATATACCAAAGCGCATTCATGTGCCAGGTGATGCCAAGTTAAAAGCTGCTTTTTTTAGGAAGTTTGTCAAATTTCATTGCAATAAAATTTGTAGAAAGTTTGATTTTTCAATTTTCATTGCAATAAAATACTAGGCTGATTTTATTGTTGCACGCTTAACACCACCTGGTATATGAATTTGTTTTGGCATATACATACAAACATACATATCAACGGGCCCATTCCATAACTTGCTAAGTCGACATAACATGTTATTCTGGGAGTAACATTGCTGAATTCATCGTTTATTAGATTTTTAGATTCTGTAAAATTTTAATAGTAATCGGACTATTCTATCAAAAGTTAGGAGCAAAATTGTACTTAGCATAATTTCTAAAGTTTAAAAAAAGCTCCCTTTTTAAATGTTTTAAGTACACTTAGCATGATTTAATTTAAAGTTAAGTAGTCAAAAAAAAAATTAATTTAAATTTTTCTTCAAACTAAAATATGCCATATGTACTTATGGCCATTGTAAGTGAGAAAGAACCTTACTATTATATAGATTTATGATTCGTAGTCAAAAGTGACATGATCTACGACAAATTTATAAGGTTCAAATAAATCAAAAAAATTCTATTGCAATTATTATATGATTACAAAAAGTCTCAAGTTTATATCTCATAACATTCCCGAGATATTATCAATAAACATTGCAGGCCTTTATCTCAAAACTAGCTTTTTTGACTTAGCATGTTTTAGAATGGAGCCGTCGATATTAGTGTCGCCAACTTTTTAAACCACAAACAACTCTGGAAATATATTTTTAAGCGATTTTAACGAAAAGAAAATTTTTGAAGCGTTTTCAAAAAGAAAATATTACTAAAAAAAAAATCATTATGTTTGCATTTATTTCATAAATAATGCGACATGACGAAAATATCCATACATTTTGTAGAAGAGTTCTCGTTGAACCTTCATAGTGAAGAGACATTAAAGCGGATTTTTTTTTACATACATACATACGAAACAAATATAAAAAACAACAAAATCAAAAATTATACAAAAAATATTCGTAATACATATTCACCTTGATAAATAAGCTTATTGGCTTTACTAATATTTTTTACATAGCAAGAAATAGCAAAAACAAAAAAAAAACCGTAAACACAAACAAAGTTCCCTTGAGGAATAATACTCTGTATGAGTACCTCAAAGGAAAAAAATTTTGAAGTGAGTTCTAACGGCAGAAATGCTTATTTTACTGTGAGTTCTGAAACTCTTAATGAAAAAAATATAAATAATAAATCTGATGAAAATCTTTTTTTAACGGCAAAGCCAATTTTTCGTCAGCGATCAACTTCGCTTTGTCCAATGCCAACTAGTGAATCGTTAACATTACCATTGCCTAGTACTTCTTCATTTAAGTCTGCGATATCATCCGCATCGGGCTCGCCTCCATCACTAAACCAAGTTATCACTACAGATAACAGTAGCTCAAAACCCAAGGTACAAGTGGGAATGGACAGATATATAACAGTGGTAAAGCGTGGGCGAAGCCCAAATTCTTCAAAAATTTCATCTGCCCCAAAGATGTCTAGGGATAACAGCGCATCATCTACCAATCGTCAAAATCGTTTTTCATTATTGCAAGACACCGACGACAAGCCCTCTACATCATCGCAAAAGTCTTTTAAGCCACCACCTATTTATCTGAGAGAAAAAAATTCTAACGTGCTTATAAAAAAACTACTGTCGACCATTGGTGAAAATACTTTTCACATCATTCCAATTAAACGAGGTAATATTGATGAAACTAAAATCCAAATATATAATGAAAAAGATTTCCGAAAAATTGTTAGTGAATTCGAAAAAAATAAAACAAATTTTTACACATACCAACTTAAGAGTTCTAAAGGCCTACAGATAGTATTAAAGGGCATAGATTCATATGTTGAACCCGAAGAAGTAAAATGTGCACTTGTCGACCAAGGATTCAAGGTAAAAAATGTTACCAACATATTTAATAGAGAAAAGGTCCCCCAACCCCTATTTCGGGTTGAACTGGAGCCGAATGACATACAATTGAAAAAACATGAAGCCCATCCAGTTTATAACGTAAAGTATCTCTTACATCGAAAAATCACAGTTGAAGAGCCACGTAAGCGTTCAGGTCCCGTACAGTGCCATAATTGCCAAGAATATGGCCATACGAAAACTTACTGCAAGTTACCTACAGTGTGTGTTATCTGCGGTGAATTGCGTGGTACTGCTAGCTGCACTAAGCCAAAAGATCAAGCAGAAAAAAAATGTAGTAATTGTGGAGGTAATCACACAGCTAACTATAGAGGGTGCCCTGTATTTTCTTTCGTTAAACAGGCTATGGGTCAAAAACCCAAGTTAACTCCAGCTCTACAAGTAAACGCGAACTCCGACCCTTTTGCTCAAATCAGCCAACCAGTTACTTCACGTGTATCGTATGCTGATGCTGCTAAGACTAGTTCAATTCCCACGCAAAATGTTCCACCGCCAAATAATTCAACGAAGTCAAACTCAAGCTTTAACTTTAGTCGCCTTGAAGCTACTATTGAGAATCTGGTGCTAACTATAAACAACTTTACCACAAATATGACAAGTATGATGCAAGAAATGCTGCGAATGCAGAATACACTGCTTCAAGCATTAGTTAATAAACCATGAACACGTTAAAAATATGTTTCTGGAACGCAAACGGCATTCGCCAACATAAAAATGAACTTGAGCACTTCCTCATGGAAAAAAATATTGATATAATGTTGGTTTCTGAGACTCATTTGACCTCAAGAAGCTTATTTAAAATAAATGGTTACACTTTATATGATACAAAGGACCCGAGAGAGAGAGCATGTGGTGGATCAGCAATTCTGATTAAGTCAAGACTCAAGCACTATGTCCTTGACAACGTTAGTGAAGAATATTTGCAAGCAACGAATATTTTCGTAGAAAACTTTTGTGCGAATTTCGTGATATCATCAATTTACTCACCTCCCAGATTTTCAGTTACCGAAGATCAGTATGAGAAGTTCTACAAATCGCTTGGATCTTGTTTCGTGGCAGCTGGTGACTACAATGCAAAACATACGTACTGGGGATCGCGTCTTGTTACACCTAGAGGTCGAGCCTTGTTCAATACAATTTCAAAAATGGGCTTAGATGTCATTTCGAGTGGGGAGCCTACTTACTGGCCTACTGACGTAAGAAAAATTCCAGATGTTATAGATTTTGCCGTCACGAAAAATATTCATAGGGACTTAATTCATGTAGAGGCCTCTCTAGATCTGTCCTCCGATCACTCTCCAACAATAGTTACAATTTTCAACCCACTAAGGAGTGAAGATGATTAATGGAATCAACTGGCTGGTATTCAAAAAATATCTTAGTAGTCACTGCGTAGAAAACATTCAGCTTAGATCATACGATGATATTGAATTTAACATTGCCAATCTTAACGAAAATATTAAACAGGCTGCTGAACACGCCACTACCTCCTATCCGCATTCCGGCTTTAACAGAATTTATTCTACGGAAATTGAACGTCTTGTATGTGAAAAAAGGAGAGCTAGAAGAGAATGGCAACAACACAGATCACCCCTAAATAAAATCAGACTTAAAGAATGTACTTAACGACTCAAAGAGCTGCTATCATCGGAAAAAACTGCACTACTCGAAAAGTATTTAGAAGGTCTTGATGTAACGTCCGCATCTAATTACTCTTTATGGCGCGCTACTAGAAATCTTAAACGACCCGTTGATCTTAAATCACCATTGCGTACTGCGACCGGAGGCTGGGCAAGAAGTGATAGTGAGAAAGGTAACTTATTTTCTGAGCATTTAAAATGTGTATTCACTCCCAATTCATGTACGGGTGCTGCTGATTTACCGAGTGTAGTTTCTCTACCCCCTCGTCCCTTAAGGTTTAAGATGCGTGAAGTACAAAAAGTAATTGCTGAACTCAACCCGAAGAAAGCTCCAGGTATTGATGGCATTAGTAACAAAATGCTCATGAACTTGCTTCATATTGCAATAAGAATCCTGCTATTTACTTTTAATGCTATTTTAAGAATGCAGTATTTTCCACATAACTGGAAACTGGCCAAGATCAAAATGATTCCAAAGGCGGGCAAAGATCTTACCAAGACTGAGTCATATAGGCCTATAAGCTTACTATCTACAATCTCAAAGCTTTTCGAAAAGCTGCTCATGACTAAATTGTCCAAAATTTTAACTTTTAATGGGTGCATCCCGGACCATCAATTTGGCTTTAGAAGTCAGCACAGCACGATTGAACAAACGCATAGACTGGTCCAAGTTGTAAGAAGAACATTTGAAGAAAAGAAGTATTGTTCTGCTCTCTTTATTGATGTTTCTCAGGCGTTTGATAAAGTATGGCACGAAGGCCTAGTTTTAAAATTGAAGACATATCTGCCAATAAACATTCAAAAGCTTTTGGAAAGTTATATTATTGATAGGAAGTTCACTGTTGTGGAAGGAGAGTTCACGAGTGTGCCCGAATCTATATCTTCTGGTGTGCCCCAAGTCAATGAACAAAAGTGTGTCCATATAACGTTCACCCTAAGAAGAGATACTTGCTCCCCCATTCGAATCAACAATCATAATATTCCTCAACATTCCCAAGTGAAATACCTTGGTATACACCTTGATCGAAGACTTACATGGAAACATCATATTGACTTTAAGTTAACTCAGATGAAACTTAAGTTAACTCAAATCTATTGGTTGATAGGCAGAAACTCAACACTCAGCTTAGACGGCAAACTTTTACTGTACAAGTCGCTTTTGAAGCCAATATGGTGCTACGGAATTCAGTTATGGGGCACTGCTTCAGCTTCCAATGTCGAGAGAATCCAACGAAGGCAAAACAAAATTTTACGGTTAATAACATCGGCTCCATGGTACATCCAAAATTCTATTATACATCGTGATTTAAATATGCCACTAGTGACTGAAGAAATTGAAAAATACGCAGGCAAATATTTAACAAAACTCGAATCACATCCTAATCCGCTTGCTCGTAATATTTTGAACTTTACTGGACACATCCGCTTAAAAAAGAGGGACACACGGGCTCTTATACCTAACACTCCAGATGGGACTACTTGAAAATACTTTCCCCCCCCCCCCACCCTTTTTTTTGATTATCACTACTAATGTATTATTTATAACTACCACTAAGTTTATGTCCGACACTGGTCGGGCCTAATAATTTTTTTTTATAGATTTAAGATTTGAATACTTATTGTTAGTTCACATATGAAGATACAATAAATAAATACATGCATTATAAAAAAAAAAAAAATTTTGTAGAATATTAAAAATCTGTCCGATTTTCCCTAGCTTCTATTTAAGTATCAAAAATACCTACATGCAAGGATTTTCCTCTAATTCTGGCAACACTGTTTGCAATACAAGTTGTCGATCGAACGATTTCTGGTGACATCGTGTGACAGGCCGCAAGAACTTTTTTTAAACTGCGTATACGCAATAAATTATGTATAGTTCATTCGTTCTAGTGTCCTCATAAGTATGCTACAAAATTAATAAATAGTGTATCAAATTTCATTACCTATGTATGTGAGTGTGTGTACTTGTTTGCGGCCATTTTATTACATTTTTAAACCTTAGAAAATGTAACACATGTTTGCTGAAAATTAACTTTCATTTATTTAAACAAAAAATTATTCGGTTTGCAATTTCTAATTACAAGTTTTGATTAAAAAAATTTACATAATCTTAAAATATTTTTTTATTATTTTTAATTCCTACTGTATTCTACTTTTTTTAGTTTTTATATATAAAAAAAACTAGTGCAATTTATTATATTGTAGAAACACCTTGTAACACCAAAAAGATTATATTTATATATTCTCTCTAGCTAGCACAATATTTTTGTTGCAATGTTTGTTTTAAATATATTATTTTTTTTAGCCATATATTTGAAAGAAAAACTCTAAATTTTTGTATATTTTTCAGTTATAAATAATAAAAATGCTCCTTCATGTTGCTGCTTAAACTTTCAAGTGCACTTTTATTTAAATTAATCTGTGCAGCCAGAGCTGCTCCGAAATGTTGAGCAATAAACATTGTTGGATATTTAGGACTCAAGGAGAACAATAATAGCAAAGAGCTGTAAAATAAAGCAAGTGTTGTGCTTGTTAGCTTAAACATGTTTTATTTATACGAGTATGTATGTACTTGTGAGCAATATTTTTTTTAATGCCAGAGTTTAGAAAAAAATGTATACATACATATAAAACTGTTCAACTGGGACATTACAAGCAGATTTGTGTTGCACATCATGGCAGTTTCGTATTACAGTTTTTTTTTTGTCTTTTGTTTTTCTGTATTACATTTTTTCCTTCTATTCCTTCAATTTAGAAGGTATTCAGTTGTTTTTAAAATGCAAATGTTCTTATGCATATATTTCCTTAGGATTTTCATTTTAAATATTCTATTTTAACATTTAATGCCATTTTACCTTGGATTTTCTTTTAGTATTTTATTGTTATTTTTCGTTACATGGTCGAGATGAATTTAAAGTAATCACTTGTTTAATGAATTTGATATTATAGTTTGTTGAAAGGGATATGGGATTATTATGTAATTACTTAAATAAGATATCAGGTGTACGATTTTATAATTGGAATAGTTTTTACAGCAAAATTTTCAAGTAAAATTAATGTAAATGCAAATCCTCACAAAAACACCAATGTGAAAAAAAGCCAAGTTCCTATCAAAAATTTCGGCCATCAAAAGCAGTGAGATATAAATTTTGACCAAGTTCTTGTTTGGCACAATACCTAACACTGAAATATGCTATGAATTCTATACACTTGTAATCGTAAGGGTGTCATATAATTTTTAGATAATCTGCTAACTTGACAACATTTTTTTAACGATATAGAGAAATGAACAAATATACATTCTTCTCTCCTTTTCTAGAAAGTTAAAAATATTGCCAAGTTAGCAGATTATCTATTTGTCTACAAAATGTCAGCTCTCTACAGTATAACATTGCGTAAAATTTTTATGGGCCTGGTCCCGCTGACTTTAATATCTGCTTATGGTTCATGTAAAGTTTGGTATTAAAAAGTTTATGAGAAAGACCTGAGTATTAAATTAAAAACTGCTAAGCCGAAGTACCTAAAAGCAAAAGCTAAGATTTATTGGTGAAGTCGCGGCTACTTTTCAAAATAGGCAATTTTTATTTTGGATAAGTGCAATATCTATGAAAAGTTTCAACAAACTTGAAATAAATTTTGAGCTTACAGTGCTTGTTCCCGACCCCTAGTTGAAACTTCAGGTTTTTTAGATTTTTCTTAGTGATTTATGATCTAGATTTATTTCTGTATCAAATTTCAACTCTCTAGTACGAATTGGAATTTTACTGGATTAAACTTCTTGGTTTTAAGATTTTCCCATTTGCTTATTCATCCACTTTTACTTGTGTATAAAATTTCAGCTAGTAGATTAAAAGTAGATTAAATACAAGGCTAAAATTTTATGGGAGTAATCACGCCCGCTTTTTTAGGTGATAGTTTAAAGTATTGTATACGTGTAACGTATATGCAAGGTTTCACTTAAATGGCTTAAGTTAAAAGCTATATATAAACAGCCTTATTTATAAAATTTTTTAAGGCTTTATAAAAGGGTTTTAAGACAAATTTTCATAATAAATTTTTCTTAAAAAGCCTTAATAAGATTTATAAATAAGGCTGCAAGTTTTCAGGTTCCAACAATAGTAGCGTGTTCCCGCCCATTCTGGTGAATTTTTTTGGTTTTTAAGAATTTCCTAGTTGGTTTCTCATCTAGACCTACCTGCGTATCAAATTTCAGCTCATAAGCGCAACTTTTAAGTTTTAATTTTTATGAGCGCAGCCCCTCCCCTCTGACTAAAATTTCTGGGTTTTCAGATTTTTCTTGTTGTTTTCTCACCTATACCTACTCGTGTATCAAATTTCAGCTCCTTAGCGCAACTTTTAATTTTTAATATTTATGGACGTAACCATGCCCACTTTTCCAAAATTAAGATTTTTTCGGCCAGTGTTTATTATTTGTGTCAAGTTTCGTTGCAAACGGATAATAATATACAGAAATAGTATATCTAAATATGGTGAGCCGTAGCACACGAAAATGAGGTTGAAATTGTATGGGCGTGACAACGCCCCCTTTTTTAATGAACAATTTTTAGGCTTGCCGTATCGAAGTATGTATGCTAAATTTTAATCAAATAGCTTCCATTAAGCGCCTTAGATTTGCTTTTTTAATTCTAGCACTTATGGGCGTAGCTCCGCCCTCCTGGCCAAAATTTTTGAATTTTAAATTTTTTTTGTTTATTGCCTACCTAGACTTAGCTTTGTACCAAATTTCAGCTCACTAGCACAAATTTTAATTTTTATGGGCGTAGCCCCGCCCCCTTAGCTAAAATTTTCGGGTTTTCAGATTTCTCTAGTTCATTGCTTACCTAGATCTACACGTGTACCAAATCTTAGCTCTCTAGCTATAGCGGAAGTGCTTCATCAATTTGATGAGTGATCAGTGAGTCAGTGAGTCAGTGAGTATGTCTTAAAATATGCACTTTTTGCACCTTCTTATCTCCGGAAGCTTTCATTGTAAAACTTTCAAAACTTTCGCATATGAGATTATATGAATTTATTCTAATTATGATTAAAATATCATAATTTTATGGTCGCGGGGAACAAAGTTATGAGGGGTGTAAAAACAGCTCGAATGGCTTCCTGTAAATATACACACTGCGTGCATTGGCCGGAACTTGGCCTGGCGCACTGTTGTGCGACTAGATAAAAGAAATATGTGAGAAATAAATAAAATTTTGGAATGTAGAGCCATCAATGCCGAAAACAAGTTTGAGCGACATATTTTTGGAAACACCGTTTTTTACGAAAATCGACTATTTACAAGGAGGTTTGAAAATGAGATCGCTTAAGCTTTTAAGGCGGTTATGATACGATGACTGAAAACTACTGATTTTAATGTTATTTTAATAGTTTTTTTAAAGTGACTATTTAATTGAACTAAAAATTCTTTAGAATCTTTCTAATATGAATTTTTTTTTATAAAATGTGGGCAAATTTAAGAATAGGAAGTAATTAAAAATTTTCATGCTTACAGATATTGAAAAACGTTAAGTTTTTAATTTAAAAAAGTAGAATTGTGAAACTGTGTTAAAATATTTCTATTAGTGGTATCTCTCTAAAGGTATACATATGATAAAAAGACGGAAGACCAAAAAAATGTAATATAAATTTGTTTATGAGCGAATTTTATTGTTTTCCTTTTTGGCGCCATTTATAATATCAGCCATCAAGTTAATGTTTAAAATTTTTAGTTAGTACACTCTAAATAACTTCTACCAGAATAATTAGTCTGATCCGATGCAGTTTCTTTCTAAATAAATAAATATATTTTATTTTATAAGCTAATAAAAAACTAAAATTTTAAATGCTATAATACCGCATTTAATTTAACGAAAATTTTGCAAACAGATGCTCCTGCTTTATTCACCACTTATCAGCTATTCAAAGTCATACTCAGTTTATGCATTATAAAACGGAATAATAAAAAATATAAAAAAAAAACATATTTATAGTGCAAATAAATACAAATCATATGCATACTTGAAGATTTTTGCAGAAAATAACCAGAAGCGATTTGCTCCAAAAAAAAAAGAAACGAACAAAATATGAAAATAAAATGCAAAGCAAACAACTTTTAGAATGTGTGCAAATATATATATAAGTAAAGTGTAGATTTCTATGCATACTTAAACTATTAAATAATTTTGTACACTTTGTGTATTCATGAATTGTTATGACAGGTAAATTTGTTTTCAAAATCTGTTTTAATCAAATAAATTTTAACTAAATTATCTTTAATTTTATAGTTTTATATTAGTAGAGACAAATTGTTAAATAGTAAAAAGTTCCTGAAAAATAGAAACGTTCCACGATACTATTTCAATTGATATAAATTAGAAAAACTTAATTAGTATTAAATAATGTTTCAGAGAATTCTAAGACGAATGATTTACACAAATTATTGCAATATTTGAAAATTAATTATAACATTCAAGCTATGACCAGGCGTGGATACAAGGGTGGGATTTCATATCCCCCCCCCCCCCCCCACCCAGCAAGTAAATTCTTATAGTGTTTCTAAAAGAAGTTTTGCAGAAGAGTATGTTTCAAAAACATTTTGATATACGCTTACTGAAATATGGTTTTATAATTACAAACAAATTGAGCTTTTTTTGTACCTTTAGCAATTAAGCCTCACCGTTTTCCGATTCGGCCCAAATTTTGGGGTCGGCTTAGTAAAATATCGTGTTATGTAAATATAGTCTAATTTTGGTAAATTTTATAAAATTGGAATTTTGACCCCAATGTGGCACGTCAGTTTTTGTCCTAGTATCAAAATAATCCGAACAGCTGTTTACAGAATTCCAAACCGGGCTTTATAGCCACCGTAATGTATTTATATATGTATATATATGTAAATAAAGCATTTTAGTTTGTTTTTTGGTTTTCCTTGACTTAGCGACATAAATAAAATTTTATTGTGAAGGAGTTTTGTTTGTTTATCACACCTGATCAGAGATGGAAAAGGCCTTTTTTGTATTTCTTAATAAAATAAGTCCTAATTTACACTATGCAAGTCTTATTGCTTAGCTGATTAGTTTATTGGGAAAGAGAGAGAGAGAGAGAGAAAGAGAGACGAGGGGAAAAGAAACGTTTATCTTCCCCTCGTCTCTCTCTCCTAACAAACTAATCAGCTTAGCAATAAGTTTTACATATAATAATATAAATATAATGTAAATTAGGACTAATAAAACAAAATGTCTGAAGTAGTTTATATTAAAGATCGATTTTTATAAATTTTTTTTTTTTGTTTAAAATATTATGAAACAAAAAAAGTTTCTGATATGAATAAAATTTTCTTGCAAGTCTTTGGTATCTGAGAGATTAATTTTCTAAATTTCTGACTTGCTCTCTCTCTCTCTCTCTCTGTCTCTCTGCTTCCAAGTTTCTGCTGGGATATTAATGAACACCACTATTATTTTTAATATAAGAATTTTTTTTAGGGCTTACACGTACAAATGCAAGTTCGAAAAACCCCATACATTCAAACTATTTTTTTAAGTTTCATTGATAATACGTATACAGAACTTACATGAAATTACTAGCATATCCAAGAGCTGGGATATTCAAGCTTTTAAGTGCAGTATTTTAAATTTTTTTCTTATATTAGAATTTAAAAAGTTTGAAAACAAAAAATTTAAATTTAGACTGGCTGAGAAAATGCAGCAGTTTCTGTGCCAGCATGCATTTCATCAGCACCCATGTCTATCTATTCGAACAGAGATCACTAAATTATTAACATGAACTTCGCGAGTAAAAGAATACGAGAATTTTTATTTTAGTATTCCATATGCAATGTGGAATTTAGCATCGATAAATGGACTTTTAAGTACATATAACTATTAATCTCTGTGTCGATCACTATACTTAAAATATGCAATAATAATAAACATTATTACATTTACTCAATTGAAAATTTACTTAATATTTTCAATTTCACTATATTAAATATGTTAAATGGATTAGGTGCCAATCAAAAAAGGTACACAGAAAAAATTATTCCCAAAAAATTTTCAAATAAACGTGTGTTTTGAAATAAAATTTAGTTTTAGTAAATATTTTTTACTGTGCCAGTAAATTATTTGTTCTAATTTTATTTTATTTAACAAAACTGTATAGAATGAAAACTATCTATATAATGTAAAATTAGTAACAAAATTTTTAAGATTTATTTTTTTTTTTTATATTTAAATATATTATTTTTCAGTTAAATTTATTTTGATATACTGTAAAAAATTGGTCTGATTTTTTTTTTAATTTTTTCTACAAAAGATGGTGGAAAGTAAAATAGATGCACAGTTGAATAGAAATGCTTGTTTTGTAAAGATTTTTGTTTGCGGTTTTCAAACTTATTATGTTTGTATATTGTGATTCTCAATATAGTATTAAAAGTCTTACTATAAACTTACGGAGTTTGTTAGCCAAATTCAAAAATTTTTTAGGTTGAAGTCTACTGACGAGTCCAAAAGCGGGAACGAAATGCTTAACCATAAAAACAAGCCAATTTTTGAAATTAAAAAAAAAAATGTTGAACCTTTTATTCGATTCAGTTATTTTTTTCTGAAATACTTAAAGTAATTTTTGCAAACTTTTTTTGCAGTGTCAAATAAAACTTTTACTAATTTTTTTTAGAAAAATTGGTAATAATTGTTATTGATTTAGTTAATTTATTTTCTGTTTGTAAATTATAAATAAAAAATTTGCTTAATAATAAAAAAAAAAAAATCTGCAAAAATGTTTTTCTATTCCTATTTGACTGAAAATATTTAGAGTTTCAGTTAACTTTTTTCTCTAATGCCATAATAAGTTAACTAAAAATAAAAAATATTTTCCAGTTAAATTTTTAAAAAAATTTTATCAGAATCTACAAATTTCTTTGTAGGTCCGCATTCATACAAAATATTTACTGATTCAATGAATTTGGTTACTGAAAACGAAATTTAGTTTTTTCTGTGTTGGCAATGAATAAGTTGCAATATGTTTTCCACTAACATTGAACAATTTGACTCACATAAATACTTTACGGGAATAGATTTATTTAAAGCAGGCTTAGATCATGAAAATATATAAGTAGAAAAAGCCTAATATAATATAAAGCTTTTTATTTGAGTCTGAGTAACATGGATTGTAATCCTAGTTTATGATAGAATTGTATTACTAACAAAAACATATTAATGATAATTGCACTGACTCCAAGTACTTTAATTCAATAATGAGCTGGCTGCTAAATTGTGAACGCACGCTTTTTAAGAACTTGCTTGAGTTATAATTTTTAATTTAAACTTTTTAATTTTAACTGAACCATGTAATTTTAGGTAAAGTAAATCATGCATTATCTTATAATCAGTGTTTAAAAAACTGAAGTGATTTTCATTTCATTTCATTTTGCTGCTGCTTTGGCTTTCGAAAAATACAACAGTTTCAGTCAAAGTAAAATTACAAAACGATTTATGGCCAATTGCGCAGTATTTTCAACAGTCGACGATTTGAAAAGTTTGAATTTCATTTGCTTTTGCTTTTGGTTAGTATCGCAAGTAAAAGCAGAAGCAGTTTATATGCTTTTGGAAGTCACAAACAATTACAGTCGAAGAAGCAAAAAATTGTGCCTTAATAAGTTTGAGGTTTTTGCTCTTGCTTCTTGTCTGATGTTCAAAAACAACAACAATAATATGACAAACACCACAAAATAGTTGATTGAACCTGCAGAGAGCTTCTAAAAGCAAAAGCTTTTGCTTTTTCGGCTGTGACTGTTTGGTATTTAGAAAAGCACACAGACTGATTATGCTTCTACTACCGAAACTAACCAAAAGCAACAACAAATAAAATTCAAAATTTAAAAATTTTCGACTGCTGAAAGTACTGAGCAATTGTTCATAATTCGTTTTCTGCTTCTGCTTCGACTGCGACTGTTGGTTATTTTCACAGGCACAAGTAAAAGCATTGGTTCATTTAAAACAGTTGGAAAAGGCTAAAGCAACGAAAAGTAAAAATTTTACGACTTTTGCTACTTCGACTTAAGTTTTTTAAACAAAAAAAACCCTGTCTATTACTTACATAGATATTTTCAGTCTCTTAAAATTTATTTTTTTTTAATTTTAACCTTTTTTCGTTTTATATAATAGAAAAAAATTAAAAGTTTTGTCTATTTAATAAATCAATTTTGAGAAAACAGACACATTAAAAAACTTTTAATAACACATGGGACATGGAACTTTTTTTTTGTATATCATTGCCATCAATTTCAAATTACACATCTTCCACTAAGATCTTATTTTTTCTGTATCAGTAAATATTTCTTTAAATAATTTCATTTTCTATAAAAGAAATGTTTGTAAATTCTAAATCAAGCAAATGTTGTAGTATTTTCAATTTATCTTTTCGTTGACCCTTATTAAATACTAAAAGTTAAGCTCTCTTTTTCTGTGCTTCAATAATGATTTATATCTTATCAAAGTTAAAGATCTAAGAACTTAGATTTTCTTTTTTTTTAAAGAAAGATAAATACTTCTTGCTTTTTTGCACTAAACGAAGCCCAGTCAAGCCAAGTAATTAATAAATAAATGTCAAAAGATTTGTTGGGGCACATACATACATAAGTTGCTTATAGCATGTAAGCAAATACACTTTGGTCAGTTGAAAAATCACAGTTTGATAAAAGGATTTACAAGGGAGCAAAAACCTAAACAAGCAATAATCTACAATAAGGAGATGATAACATTTTGAAATGATTTATATCTTTAGCAAAAGTAGACATAATAGGATGCTATTAATTACATTAACGAAATTACTTTGGGCTTTTGAGATATTCTTAGAGAAGAGATTTCTGTTTAAAACAAAATGTTAAAATTTCAATACTTACATATGAGGGGTGTTTCTAATATTACTCCAAACAGCAACAACCAAGAAAATATATAAATTTTGTTATGAGATTATTATAATATAGAAATTAGAAATTTATATGATTACATTTTTAATCTAATGTTTTTATATATTCATAGAAGTTTTTATTTTTTGGTTTCACTTCGGATAGATTTCTTACGACCCTTTCAGTGTTTTTTAAGTTATATAATTTGCAATGAAAGTGTTTTACTTTAGTATTCTAAAGAATTGCTAAATAAAACACCCCTGTTGTAACATAAAAAAAATCAAACTGTGTTAAAATGACAGATTTTATGCATTTAAAGATTGTCTTACCCCCATTTCCTGTGTTGAACTAAATTCAATTTCAGCGGAAATAAATATTTCAAGTGTTTCCTAATAAAAGGGTGTTTGTCGATATTGACTGTATGGCAAATTTCACTTTGCTAAATAACTCAAATCACTGTTTTATTATTTGTTAAGTTTCACTTTTATTTTTGGGAACGTTTTTTTTTTTTTAAATAGAAATCGTATGTAACAAATGCCTCTTGCTTTTTGTTCCACCTCGTTTTTATTTGTTTTTTTCGTTTTACGAGTAGTTTTGCCACTGAAGTCAATTACTAAGATTTTTTGGGGCGACCGACTGCATGAAAAATCATAAAGCAAGTAAATTTCATTATGGTACTTAATGAAATTTGCACAAATGTATGTTAAAGTATTTAATGATTTTTTGACTGATGCATTAAGGGTATTCCCTGCAAAGTGCAAGTAAGTAATGGCTTTTGATGAATGATTTTTGTAGGAAAGAATTTAACTTTTAAGCGGGTGCCACACCCGTCAATACTCAGTTTCAATATATGTGTTTATGTGCGTTTGTATACAGGAAATAAATAGTCATACATAAAACATATGACGACCAAAAATTCCCTGCTGAAATGCGAGTAGGATTTAGCTAACTAATCAGTTATCAATTTCAATGTATTTTTAATCCCCGACAAAAAAAAAAGAATGTTATAAGTTTGTAGTGTGCGTCTGTGTATCTGTGTGTCTGTCCGTGTCCACTAAACGGCTGGACCATTTTGGACTTTGTTTGCAAAGGTAACTTTATCGAGAGAGTTCTTAGCTATGTTTTAAGAAAAAAAATTTTTTTAATTTTTGTTATTAAGAAACAATTAATACTAACTGAATAATTAAATATTTATTTTGGCGAAAAGTGCGTTAAAAACTTAAACTTAAGCTTTCTTCGTTTCTTGATTGTGAATAAAAAAGTGTTTCTCTTTTTCTGTATTTGAATGAGAAAACAGGAACAGAGACTGGAATAAAATAAAACACCACAAAAAGAATATTGAAATTCAAAAAAAATTAAGAAATAAAAAAATAGAATAAACTATATAAATTCAGTAAAGATTGCAACTTTCTCGTACACGAGGTTTCAGTGTGGACACTACATATGTAATACTATTCGAACTTTAGCCTATATAATCGAATATCTTAACTGAAGTAGACATTTTTTTTTAATTTTTATTAGAAATATTGTCATAATTCTATTATAAGTAAAATTTATTTGCTGGTGGTTAAGCATTGTATGTATGCATTTCATTGTTTCCTTAACAAATCGTCAGTAGACTTCAACCCCACATTTTGAACAGTCATAAACCTCTTATCTTATGCGCAGACTTTCAAAAACCACCAGCAAATAAATTTCACTTGTGATTTTTTTTTTAATTTTAAACATGAAATACTGAAGTATATCTATTTGACATAATGTCTTTATTTAATTTCAAATATTGGCTTGTTTTTATGGTTAAGCAATTGTCTATATGCATTTCGTTCAAAAATAAAATAGATGCACAGTTGAATAAAGATGCTTGTTTTGTAAAGATTTTTGTTTGCAGTTTCCAAACTTATTATGTTTGTATATTGTGATTCTCAATATAGTATTAAGAGTCTTACTATAAACATACGGAGATTGTTAACTAAATTCAAACATTTTTTGGGTTGAAGTCTACTGACGAGTTCCACAAGCGGGAACGAAATGCATATAGACAATTGCTTAACCATAAAAACAAGCCAAATTTTGAAATAAAATTTTAAAGTTTACCGGGTAACTTTTTTCGGTTTTCGGCGATTTTTTTTAGTTTTGGCGTTTTATCTTAGTTTAAGCGAATTTTTTTTTCAATTCTGACGCTTTTCTGCGTCTTGATTTTTTCGAGTTTTTTTTGGCTATTTTTTCGCTTTAGCGTTATTAAAAATTTCAACAATTTGCCTCTTACGGTTTTCAAGGTAGAGCAAGTTATCAAAATTACATAGTTAAAATTACATTAGCTAATACAATACCCTTTAATTTTGAGTTTTTAAATTTCATTGTTAAGTGCCTTAAACTTATTAGGGCCTTATAAAGGGTTCTTAAAATAAATTTACATACCAAATTTTTCTTAAAAAGCCTGCACTAAGCCTTAACAATTGTTATAAATAAGGCTGATATTTTTTGATTTGTTGAAATGTAATCTACTAAATATGTTCTCGACCAAACAAATATATGACTTGGAACACTTTTATGATTAAGGGCACATATCTTTTCACATTTTTACACACCATTTCTAAACTATACCATACAAACATTTGTAAGATATCTTGCACATAAGTTCCATATATATATATATATATATATATATATATATATATATATATATATATATATATATGTATATAATGTCTTATTTTTATCATTTAGAAGAAAACCATCAAAGCAATAGTTTTTTGATATTAAAATATTTTCATTTAAGCAAAACTTTTTGAATGAACAGTTCGAAATACATATATTGACTATTTATTTTTTCCTTTAACAAGGTATCTTGTGTTATTAAAATGTTGCATTTTGTTTAGCCTGGTGTTTTATCACATGCGCAATAAATTTATAATATCAATATGTTTTTAACTAGAAGATGAAAAATATTTAATTTAAAATATAAACAATCAGAAAATTGTCAAAACATTAGCTCAGAAAATTCCTCTTGTGATGATAAATTGAATTTAGTTGACCATAAAAAATTGCTTTAAACTTAAATTACTAGTGGTTTTAATTCAGAAGTGGCTTTGCGATATTCAATATTTTCCTTCCTGCAGATAATTTAGCAAAATTGTAAAATTGTACTTTAGGAGATAAACTAACGTTATAAATAATTTATCTTCCTAAAGATAATCTGGCAATATCATAAAGAATTGTATTACATGATTATCTGGCAATATCACAGTTTTATCTTCTAGAAGTATTGCATTCGTATCTCTTGGTGGTATCGCCCTGGCCGCACAAATTCTCCCATGAAGGGGAAACTTCCGCAATACGTATATGATTGTTACCGCAATACTATTTTTCTTCCAAGCAATACGATTTCGAATCATTTTCGTATTACAAATTTAGTTGTTCTCGCATCGATTCAAAATGCAACTTGTTTTGACAGTTCTTGTGAGAAACTTTTCAGAAAATATTATTGCTGAAGGACATCCTTCCAACAATTGATGAAAAATTATTTAAATGACAGATAATTCTGATAAAAATAAAGATACAGAAACACTTGTGTGAGGAAAGCCATTTTTCCATTTTTCGTTTAAAATTACGCTGTCTTTGTGGTAACTCATTCATTTAACGCGGCAAGTTTTACGATAAAAGAAACGGGCTATTGGTATGCACATGACAAGCCAAACTATTCCTTAGAAATATACTTGGAATTTCTCGCGAATATCCGTAATGTTTTTCCTTGCAAACCACCCCAAAAATTTAATTTGTTTCATGGTATGAAATGATCAACACTTGAATTGAAATTGAATTTTTGCCGACATAATCCAATAAACAAATTCTTAGAAGAAGAAAAAAAAAACAAGGAGAAAGACATGAGAAATCAATGTTGAAAAATTATCAACTGACATGAGGATTCATATATGATGTCAATAAGATGTTGCAGGCTAAATATGTAAGTAAAGGGTGTTTTTCAAAGAGTGAAAAAAGCTTAAATCATAATGAAACAAGGAAATATATTTTTAATATCAATGGAACGTACTTTATTGGAAAGAAAATTTTGTGAAATTAATTTTTAAATAGAATGCGCAATCTGGAACACCAATTTTCAACAGCTTTTCGCGGTATTTGCGGCCATATTTCGCTGATAACTCTTCGAATGTTAATGTTAATTTTCAAGTGTTCAATTATTTGTGGTTTGTCGACGTAGAAAAGTGACTTAACATAACTCCAAAGAAAATAATCCAATGGGGTTAAGTCACACGAAATTAATTGGACCATTACGTGAAATTATTTTTTCATCAAAAGTGTTTTTGAGTAAAGCAATTGTACGCTTTAAAATAAAAGAAGTGCACGATGAGTTTGACGAATAGAACAATTATTTTGATTAAAAATTTCAACAATTTGCACACATTGCTCTGGCATAAGTCGATTCATATGCAATTTCAAAGCAAACTTAACCAAAAGCAACTATCTGCTGTTAAATGGGATGTCAAATAAATCAATGACATTCTAAAAAAAACACCCTTTATAATGTGAAGTGCAAAATATTTGAATTCTTTTAGTTCTAGATCAAATGATTTGTAGACGAAATGTCAAAACCATGTGCATATAAAAGTTTTGATTTATTAATTATTAAAATAATAATTCTGACTTTAGTGGAACTTTCAATAAGCTTATGAAAGAGTTAGTGAAAAAATAAAAAACAGTGGCAGGTTAAGAAAACATTCAAAGCATAATCAACTTTAGATTCATACTCGTTGAAAGCTTAGGATTTTTAGCAAGAGATATCACTCATTATCATCATATTGCTCAAAAAATGCGATTTTTGGTTTATTCCTCATATCATTATTAACATTGTGTATAAATTTTAATCAGAAATAATTTCTTATTTGGGCTTAAGTTCAGTAATTTCAATTCTTATTGAATGGAATATTTTGATTAATTAATGTGAGTTTATAAAGAAGAGAAGACAAATTAAACTAGACTTTTTATTAGCTTGGGGTAATACCGATATTTTTCTGTGCAGCCACGCACTTCATCAGCACCCTAGTATTTATATCTATTTTATTGAAACGGAATATAAGAAATGATTGTTGTATACAATTATTGATTTACGTTTCACTATTCATTTTTTGTTTTTCCATTTTTGCATTTTTCTATTTAGGTTAGCATGAAATTATATTACTCTACCTAAGTATGTTTAACTATTCTTGCTTATCTTTTTGCGATTAGTTACATTAATATCTACCCAAGTAGATAGAGTAAGGTCCTGATGAAGTGCATGGCTGCACAGAAAAATATCGGTATTTGCCCCAGCTAATAAAAAAGTTTAGTTTAATTTGTTTTCTCTTCTTTAGAAACTCATATTAATTAATAAAAATATTTCATTCAATATGAATTGAAATTACTGAACTTAAGCCCGAATAAGAAATTATTTCTGATTACAATTCACTACAGTTCAATTAAATTTAAAAACGTTTCGTTGTGTATAAATTTCATATAAATACTTCATATACTCAATACTTGAAACAAAAATTAAATTTTCTTCCTTTGCCATTAAAATCAAAACTATTATTTAAATTAGCCATATGTATGTATTTAAATACATTTGTTTACTTATAAATTTCACCTTCTTTTCATTTATTAAGTTTGCATTGTTCGTTAATATTTATTGAAAATTAATATTTGCATTCACTTTTGCTTGTTGCCGCCTGTCAATGCGGTCGACATCTAACATTTTAATCATTTTAAATTGTAAAACGATACATAGAGGAAAATAGTAATAAATTAATTACTAAATCAATGTGGCACATATGCAAATACATACACACACATTGTTATCTTAATATACGAGTAAAAAGGACCTAACTCATTATTTTTTTAAAATCGAAATTTTTTAATTTTTCGAGACATTAGATGTTCTTCTATCGAAATTTAAAAAAAAAACTCGATTTCAAAAAGTATTGAGTTGGGGCCTTTCTGTATTAAGATAGTGATATGTATGTATGTTTATACAATTCCATAAATTTTAATTGCCTTAATTTGAATGCAATTTATGGTTGCTACGCAAATTAAACTTTTTTATATTCGCAAAACCAGACAATCCCTTTAATCATTATTATCCGGTGATTTGTAAGTTCATTTCTTTAATAAATATTCATATAATATTATATAGAGGGGGAATTAAATATTAATCAAACAAGATTTTTTATTTGCAATTTTTTTTTTTGAAAGATTTTTACTTTACGCATGATTTTTATTCCATGATGCAGAACGTTTATTTGAGTGCAAGGCCGCACTGATTTTTTTTTAAATATTTTAAGAATCTTTCGTTTTACCAGGGTCGGTGTTCAAAGTTTTACCAATAAATTTTTCTTTTACTTTTAAATTTAAATTTTAAGTGAAAAATCATGCAAACAAAACAAAGAAAATTTATGTGTCATGATTGTTTATTTTTTTATATTGTATCGAGCCATAACCGCTAAAATAGCTTAAGTGACATATTTCTGGTACTTCGTTTTTTTTTACAAAAATCTACAATTTCCGATCGCAAATGACCGTTTTTGGTCAAAAATTTAAGTTTGAAATTTATGTCGCTTAAGCTATTTTTGCGGTTATGGCACGATATCCAGGCTACCCAGAGAAGCGCCAGAATCGGCTTTTTATACAAATGAATACACATACGCTTATGCATTTCACTCTGTGGGCTGCTCTGTGAGCTGCTCTGTAGACTGCCCTGGCATAGGTCGCTAACCGACCTAACTGACATTTTTTTGAAAAATGAGTTAAGCCCTCTACTATACTTTATAAGTCATAATACACATTGTCTGCAATTTTCACGACTGTAAGCATTACTTTTGTGCCTATATAAGCAAAAAGATTTCTGACGCAGCTATTAAACATAAAAGCTGCTATCCTGTCAAATTTTCAAAATGTTAGTTAGGTCAGTTAGTTGAAACAGCGACGATATACAGTCGAAACTCTCTATAACGAACTCCTATATAACGAAGTTTTCAAAAAATTGGCTTATTTTTATGGTTAAGCAATTGTATATATGCATTTCGTTCCCGCTTGTGGAACTCGTCAGTAGACTTCAAGCGGGAACGAAATGCATATAGACATTTGCTTAACCATACAAACAAGCCAATTTTTTTAAATTAAATAAAGACATTATGTCAAATAAATATACTTCAGTATTTCATGTAACAAAGTTTTCTTTATTGCGAAGCAATTATAAGAACACTGTATTTTGGGTCTACTTTGAGTGTATTATAATCTCCATATAACGAATTTCCCTATAGCGAATATTTCCTTATAACGAAGCATTTTTGCGACCGTAACTTCAAGATTGAAGCGTTTTCAATCCCCATATAACGAACTTATTCAAATAATTTTTCATTATTATTTATATCAGTGGTAGGTAAAACCGAACGCACGCACACAAAAAGGAAATCGACGTCGCTTTGTTGTGTGTTATTGGTGTTGTTATTGTTGCCCTGTATGTATGTACTTTGTTGCTTTCACAACTCAGAAGCAGAGTCTGATGCTTTGAATCGTTTATTTACCATAAAATTGAAAGTGTATTTTGGGGAACCACCGAACTATGCAAGTGACAACTGTAATCATTACCATCTCTCACATTTCTTGCAGTCGCTATCAGTTTGCCTTTGTATATCGTGATCATAAGTTGTAAAATGACTCCGCGCCTAAGTATTACTGTGAAAAAAAAGCTATAGATCATAATTGAAGTTGAAAAGGGAAAAGCTTCAAAAAAAGACATTGCTAAGCAATTTTTGAATTCCTTCCAGTAGCTTATCTACGTTTAAAAAAAAAAATAAGCTTTTAACCAGTGTCGCAGATTAGAGCTGCAAAACTATCGATAGTCGCTCCACTCGATAGTTTCGATAGTTTTATGTAAAACTATCGATACTATCGATAGTATCGAATAGTTTTATAAAAGTTGCCACATAAACTACGTTTGACTCGAAAAAAAATCCAGGGTGCTCAACATTTTCATTAGTATATAAAAATATATCAAGCCTTTTTTTCGATTTTATCGTAAGCGGCATATTATCGAAAATATACTTTTTTATTGAACTTAAAATTTTATGGGCCTACCCATGGTTTAGAATTATCAAAATGCGAAAATCGTTGATAACTTTTAAGACACTAACTGTAAAGTTTTATCGTAAGAGACGATTGGCGGCCGTCGCGATATTAGTACCACCAAAATTTATCTTTGTGTCGACGATGTTGAATTTATTAAGATACTTGTGACTACTATTTATCGAATAATACTTGGATTTATAAATAAATTCATATACATACATATGTATTGAAGTACTTATGTATACAGAAGCAGGGATGCGATGTCATAATTACAAATTGTACTAACTTTCAAAAAAAATTTTAATTTTTTCAGTACGATTGTACCTAATTCTTTATTTATATTTTTTTAATACTCGTACTTTTTAATTAACTAAAAATCAATTAACCCAACGCCAGAAGGTGCACAAAGAATATTAGTTGCTGGGATCTGAATATAAAAGTAACATTTACGATATACTACGTTTATAACCTTTTTTTTATTCGATTGTTCACAGTCGATGCAAATAGTCGGCTTCTGCTTAATTGTACCAACTTTTCCATTGCTGTACAAAAGCTTAAATCAACTACGGATAATTTGCTTCAAAGCTGCCGGCTACTGTTTACTGACTTCGATCAATCTTTTAATTACTTGTTTTTTTTTTGCCGATAGTATCGATAGTAGAAAAAACTATCGATATTTCATTTACAACAAAACTATCGATACTATCGATAGTACTATCGATCGTTTTGCAGCTCTATCGCAGATAATGCATCCAGTATTAAACGCAAGAAGCTTCGAACTTGTACCTTTCAGGATATTGACGAAGCAATGCTGAAATGGGTATTCGCCGCACGTGGTAGGAATCTTCCTCTGTCTGGACCAATACTGAGAGAAAAAGCAAAACAATTCGCTGAAGCATTGGGCCACGGAGAATTTGAAACAAGTGTAGGCTGGCTTGAAAAATTTAAAAATCGTCACGGCATTGTACAAAAAAAAATTGTGTGGTGAAAGTGCTGCCGCCAACATCCAAACTCGAGATGAATGGGTGACGAATGTCTTGCCAAAATTGTTAGAAAAATATGACGAAAACGACATCTTTAACGCCGATGAGACGGGTTTGTTTTTTAAGTGTTTACCAAATAAAACGATGGCGTTTAAAAATGAGAAGTGCTTTGGGGGGAAAAACAGCAAAGAGAGGATAACTGTTATGGTGGCATGCAATATGACCGGATCTGAGAAAGTTAAATTGCTTATCATAGGAAAGGCCAAGAATCCGAAATGCTTCAAAGGAATCAAATCTCTAGACGTAGATTATGAATGGATGACAAGCAAGATTTTCTTGAAATGGCTCTTGAAATTGGACCGAAAGTTTGCTTCTCAACAGACAAATGTTTTGCTTTTTGTTGACAACTGCGCTGCGCACCCTAGGGATGTAAAGGACCAATTGAAAAGTATTGAAAAGTACTTCAGCCAATAGATCAAGGCATAATTTGTAACATTAAAACGCATTACAGAAAACGCATTTTGACAAACATTTTGTTACAAATGGAGGAGAAAGAACCTCCCACGCCCATAAATTTGCTGGATGCCATACGAAACTTAAGCAAAGTGTGGAATGTCAATGTAAAATCCGGGACAATTGCAAACTGTTTTAGAAAAGCAGGATTTGTAAAAGTTGGCACCACAACGAACAACAGTATGCCTTGGCACGAAGAAGACTATCTACCACTATCCCAATTCGCCTTTTTAGAGTCTTCATTTAAAACAGTTGCTAATATTAATGCAACATTTAAAGAATACATTAATGTTGACTATGATGTCATTACGACAGACAACCCTTCCGACGAAGATGTCCTCGAAAGTGTTCAAGAAAGTTTTGGAGCACCAGCTATCTCAGGTAAAGAAACAATAATAAAGAAAATCCGTGGCTAATAATTTTCTGATGTACATTATAATTTCTCTTAACAGATTCAGATGACTACGAAGAAGAATCTGCCGATATTGCGAAACATTACCCACATATCGACAACTTTCTTCATCAGTTGAAGGTTTCCGTACCTACTGTGTTTACTTCTCTAAATGTATTAGAAAATTATATAGAAGAAGAAAAGTGGAAAAATGTACTTCAAACCAAAATAACTGACTACTACAAATAAAAAATGTTAAAAGGAACAAAATTTTTTTGCTTTTCTACATAGCGAATTTTCTTTATAGCGAAGTAAATATCCAGTCCCTTGGAATTCGTTATAGAGAGTTTCGACTGTATCCTAATACAAATGCGGTGAAATTTTTGTACACAAACCATTCCACATTATATACATATTTTCTTAAACATGTAGCAAATCCATTCCTTTCAGCTAATGCTCTCACAATAACTACATCCGTCTTTATTTTATTTGCCTTTTCGTATTTCAACTCTAAATTCTTAAGTAATCCTTTATTTCCGTTCTGACTCCCTCATGTAAACTTGTGCATTACTGATGTAAGCATTTTCATTTATAATGAGCGCTATATTCTGCCAACTTTGCTGATAAATACATGAAAAGTATTTACATACATTTTTAAATAATATGGAAAAGCAAAACATGAGAATATTCACAACGAAATTGGGTAGAGTAAGAGATTTTGTTGTATGAAATAAATAATTTTATTTCTGCAACTAATTTGCAACTAATTTTATAAGGTTGTAGAGATTAAAAAACGTATTTTAGAGATTTTCGCTCTGAAATGCTTTTGTTTAAGGGGTTTAAATTTTCTATGTTTGTAAACGTAATTCTTAATAACATTTTGAAAGATTTTTCTATAAGCATAACAATTTTTCTTATTTTTTGGGTTGAAGTCTGCTGAAGAGTTTCTTCACTAAGAGAAAAACCTTCGTATATGCAATGATTTTTTGCATTATATTTATGATTTTGTCATTATTTTTCAACCAATGGAACGCTTCATTCGAATTACGAAAATATTTTCATTAGTTCAAGAAAATTTCATACAACGTACATTTTCATATTTTAAATAAAAAATGTGATTATTGCAATGAAAAGTTTTTAGTTTTTTCATTAAAGCGACGTTAGTTTTAATTTTTTTTAACAAACTATTTCATTGAATTAATAATATTTTTCATGTATATCATGACAGTATTTCATTACTGATACGTAAACATATAGGCCCTTATTACGAGCAACTTTCGATCTTCGACTGTAGGCGAAAGTGCAGATCGAACGAATTTTCACTTGGTATTATGACGAGCATTCGACAAAAAATTTCCTTATTATGAATATCACTCAAAGTGATTTTTTAAATTTTCAATAACTATACCTAAAAAATAAAAAACAATCGTTTATAAAATATCTTTTTCATCGAAAGCTAAATCCTGTTCGATAGAAAATTCGTTGGTCAACGATATTTTCGATGCTCGTAATATGAATTAAACATTAGTTTTTCGATGTTCGATAGCCAACGAAGATCGAAAATCGAATGCAACTCATAATAAGGGCCATAATTTTTTGATGATATCGTAATCATTATGTTAACAACATTTATTGTTTTAGTGGCTCTGATTCATTAATTTAATGTAATTATTGTATATTATTAATTGTTTAACTTTCGTTTGTATATTGGCACAAACATCAAAAAAATGTTTGTATGTACAAACATCAAAAAAATGTTTGTATGTAGACAATTGGCTTCCCCGACCAAGATTTGAACTTAGAACTGATGGACTGGTAGTCAACGCATTTACCGCTGCAGCCACAACATCCTTGAATATCTATTAGATATACACTAAATATATAGCATGATTAATAAAGTTTTAATTCAACATTATTTAATTGATCATTTAACATAAAATTTATTTGAAAATGAGACATTTTTAGATTTTCATTGAACTATAGTGAATTTTTAATCAGAATTAATTTTTTGTCAGGCTTAAGTTCAGTAATTTCAATTCTTTTTATTGAATGAAATATTTTTATTAATTAATGTGAGTTTCTAAAGAAGAGAAGAAAAATAAAATTAGACTATTATGCTGGGGGAAATACCGATATTTTTCTGTGCAGCAACGCACTTCATCAGCACCCTAGTCTATCTACTTGGGTAGAGATTGTTATTAACATCAGCTATTTACGTAAATTCTAATGAAACGGAATGTGAGAAATGATTGTTGTGTACAATTATTAATTTACCCTTGGTAAATACATATGTAAGTATCACTATTTATTTCCCCTGTTTTTCAATTTTTTCATTTTTCTATTTAGGTTAGCACGAAGTTATATTACTCTACGTACGTATGTTTAACTATTCTTGCTTATCTTTTACGATCATCACATTTATTATTTTTACTTATTCGATGCACCGTCGGTACATACATATAAGTATTATAGTAGTGCATATTATGTTACTTTGTTGTTGCTTTCTACCGTTTATTTGGTATACCAACATTTGTGATTGCCAAGTGAACAGTGATTGCCAAGTGAACATATTTTTGTCACGTGCCCTTGATGAATTAAATGAGACATTTTTAGATTTTAATTGAACTATAGTGAATTTTTAATCAGAATTAATTTTTAGTCAGGCTTAAGTTCAGTAATTTCAATTCTTTTTATTGAATGAAATAATAGCTTAAAAGTCCTATTTAATTTTTTTTCTCTTCTTTAGAAACTCACATTAATTAATAAAAGTATTTCATTCAATAAAAAGAATTGAAATTACTGAACTTAAGCCTGACTAAATAATAATTCTGATTTATTTGAAAAGTTATATTTATAAAAATAATACTTTGAATAGTCTCCAAGATTCGAACCTGCGACTAATTATAAGGCAAGTACACTGCCTACTAGACAGTAGCAGGAAGTTTCCTTAATTGTGTTTACGAAACTATTTCCTTAAATTTGCAACGAAACTTTAATTTCTACAACTATAGATTAATTACAATTTGATCTTCGTTAATGTCACCTAAGCAATATAAAATATTTGTTTGTATGAATTCTTCATAAAAACATACACTTTAGTTTTTTCATTACTCGCACACAGAAAAATTTCAATTTAAAATCCACGTAAACAAGGTTCAACTAATCTTTTTCTTCATATGTGTATCATTTTAATCTAACATGATTTATAATAATTTCCAAAGAAAATAAGTCCTTTTGAAGTAACTCTATTTAACGTTGATTTAACATTTACATACTGTTAAAATCATTGAAGAACCATGCTGAATCAAAGCTATTTCAAGTTGGAACAACGTGAGTTAAATTTAATGTAGTAAATGTGTTTTATTAATTATATAACTTATGTGTGGTTGACATATACTTCAGAAAAATGTTTGTTTGTATATAAAATTATGGGCTTATAAAGCTATAACAACTTTAAATATTCTTTAGATACACACTTAATATGTACCCATCATGAATAAAATTTGAATTCAATATTATTTCATTGATCATTTAACTTACAATTTATTTGAAAAATTTTAATAAAATACAAAATACTTTAACTTGAACAGTTTTAGTTAAAAAGAAAAATACTTTGACTTTATTCCAGGATTCGAACCTGTGATCCTCCGACTGCAAGACTATTACACTGTCTTTCAGCCAGCAGCAATATGTCGGCTGTTTACAAACTTTAAAAAAACAACAACAATAAAAAATAAATTACACAAGTGAGCACTAAAGTGTATTGCAGCTATGAACAAAGCAAATAAACACCAACACACTCAAACAACATATTATTTCTTGTAAAATTAATGTGATTTGAATGAATTTGAATCAACCTTTTGGCATGGTGATTTTACATTGGTATTTTTTTTTCTGTGTGCGGATGAAAATTATTTCGTAACATTAATGATACTAAAATATTAAGCATAAGGAAGGTTTCAATCCATTAGTGAAATGTGCATCAATATAATGTAATGTTTCATTTTATTATTGAAACTTATCGTTGTATTAATGAAAGGAGTTTAACGTAATTTTTTTTGTTCCCGTTACGAAGTGTTTTTCTTTTAGTGTTAAGCAGAAAAACAATGCACATAGACGTTGTTTATCCAATAACAAAATCAAATTCTGCATATTAAAATTTTTTTAGATTTTATTTCTGTTTTTTTCCAAATAGTATTGAAATTACACATGCAGAATGTATAATTTGTAATTGAAGTGTTAAGTTATTTCGCTTTTTAAAAATTATTTTCTTATAAGGGCGACTAAGAATCTTATTTGCCTAATGATATTAATTGTAGCTTTAAATTCTCTTTTTTTTACTTGTAACAAGTGTTTTTCAAAATTGCTTGTGCTATTGAGGGTGTACGACAACGCACATTAGCACTTGAGATTACCGCCAAACGGGAAACAAAATAAATTGCACATATCTGCAACGTAATTGTAGTAATTAATAATCTTATTGCCATTATTCATCAACAATAATTTCTACATGATTTTTATATTAAATTTGTGCGTTATGCCTGAACGCTTTTGTAAAAGAAGCAAAAAAAAAGAAAAAATTTAAGTGATTTTTTCTTTAAGGAAACATAAGTTTTCTTCTACATTGGAAAATGTAATGCTAAAAAATAAAACGCTACTATTATAATAGTGTGAAATTTGGATAAAAGTTGCTTCATAGCAAAATACCACAATTTATTAAAAAAGAAAACTGGTGAATAAAAGTAAATAAATTAGTAAAAAAAATATACATACACACATGTGTCTTAATACAGGTATACTTTATATATATTCCCAGCTAAAAAAAAAAAATATGTATGGAGCATATATGATATTCCATATATGGTTTGGATCCGAAAAATTAGGGTTATGGGCATATATGATTATATATATTCATACATTTTCATACATGTACGTGTAAATACAGTAAGACCTCGATTATCCGTGATTTGAATAACCGGCAACGTCAATTATCCGGGAAAGAAATACTGTAATTGTTTTCTTTTTGTCTCTATTATCCGGGATTGTAAGCAAGCAACTGTTTTCACCAAAAATATTTTTTCCTCTATAGCACATATTTATGCATTTTTTGATTAAACACAAGTATAAAATCCATAAAGTTTCTTTTGTTATATGCGGTATATACAAAGATATGTAAATAAATTTAAAAATATAAATAAAAAATATAAAAAAAAACAATAAAAACTGGAGTAACCATTAACCGGAAAAATCGATTATCCAGAATGCTGCCGGTCTCGACCATTACGGAAAATCGAGGCCTACCTGTATTACCTCTACAGTATGCAAAGTTCATATTCATACTGTTTGATTCACAAAATCGCACTGTTGTGCAATAAATTAAATTACTAAAATTACTTTTTTTTAGATTTTGAACAGGGAGGTTGTATTTAATGAAACATTTGTTTGGACAAATAATTCAAAACGAACTAAAAAAGTAATTTTATTCATCATTTTAAGTCAAAAGTTGAATCAATTATTTCAAAAACACAAAACTCATATTCGTACATAAAATTTAATTAAGAAATAAAAATAAAAACTAATGCAATTAATTATAAAAAAACAAATAATCCGTCGTAACAATAGTTTTCAATATATATAATTTTTTCAGTAATATGCACTTTGTTTCTTATCTAGAGAAGTCTTTTATTTTCGATAAAATTAATGACTGGATTATCCTTTTGATTATTTGATCCACTATGTATAAAATCATACAAGAATGGCTTTTTTTTTTTGTAACAAAAGTTTTTCTTTTTTAAACGTTCAGGGTACGCATATAAACTTTGCATACCGTATGTATTTTCTTATGGATTTCCAATTCGCCAGTGATAAAATCCAAGCTTTTTTGATTGCAAAAAGATCTTATGTGAGATATCATGTATGCATACATTTTTATGTGGCTTCATATATTGCATCTTATTTCTATATACAGATGCACATATGAAGAGCTTCATAATTAAATTTCCATATATGAGCTCATATATTATAATACATTTCATATGTTAGTCCATATATTAGTTCATATATAATAGTTTTGCCATGTATAATCCCAAGCATTTCCATACATGAATTCATACATATTCATATATAGTTATATATATTCATATATTAAAAATATACGGACCATACATATATAATTTTTTTAGCTGGGTTATTTATATTGAGAAAATTTCTACAATCGGTATGGATAATCAAACTTCTTTGTTAGTGGATCTCAAGTTTTTTACCCGATAGAGCTTTCGAAAGAGTTAACTATCAAATGAACTGTCATATGATGAATATACTCCAACAATTCTTCATGACTATAATAACGCTTGAACAACGGTACCAAATTATCCTTAACGCCCCTGAAAATGTCAACCATCCCTGGTTTATCTTTCATACAAGCGGGTGACTGTTTTTACAAATTATTACAAATTTGAAAATATAGATAAAATTATACCAAGCTGATATTATTTCAGCTAAATATGAAATATTATTTGTAGTCAAGTAATATGACACTTATGGGACTTATTGAATATGATGTATAAAATATTAGCATCATGTTAAACAAACAAGAAATATTCCCCTTCACTTACCTCAAAAAATCATCTGAGCATAGCACAAAAAAATGGAATGACAACTGACCAGGATTTGCAAGTTGTGTTATGTGATTTTGTGATTCACAATAGAAACTGAGTGTTGAGAGAGGTAGAGAGTGAAGTAAATCAAAACATTGAAAAGGACACGCGGCTATTTTAAAGAGCAAGTAGTAACAATCATAATTTGGAAAAGGTGCTTCAAATTGACCATTTTTCCTGCGATGTAGGGTTGTTTTGCAAAATACATATGTATGTATATATATTATTTGCTTTTGCAAACATTATTTATGATATGGTGTAAGGCGGTGGTGGACTTCTTGCCACCAATGCAACAATATTATTATGTTAATTCAATACCATTTAAGTACTTGAACTTGAATTAATTGAAAATTTATTTACCATGAAGTCATAAAATTTGTTATACATAATAAATATCAGAAAGACATTTTTAGTTGTGCTGAAATATGAAATTTAAGGACTCCTTGGTGTGGCAAATTATTTGTAATTTTTTGTTTGTTTTGTCTGTTGTGAAAAAAAAAATTTTCTTGAGTCTTAATAACTTCATAATATAAACAGACTCAATTTTGGCTTGTAATTTCTGTGGCAATATGGAATATTAGCTTAAGTCGATTTAAGTAAAGAACTGCTTTATGGAAGTTTTGACACTAGCGCTTAAAAGATAAAAGTGCTAGAATGCATGATTCTATTTTCGTATCATTCTTTCTTTGCATACATATATAGCCTTGTTACTATTTTAAGTTTTAACTGGAGCATAACCCTACAAGAACAATGACAGTCATTTGATGCATCATCTGATGGCAATTTCTGATGGGTATATACATCAGAAGTTTCTACCATTTTGTTAAGGACAATATGAAAAAACTGATGTAAACATTCGTGTTCGCGTGAATTTGTTTCTCTCTCATACTTGTGAACTTCATGAACTAGTAAAACATATATCTTAACTGCTCACTCCACAGTATATTACTAATCAGTACTGATGTAATCATCGTCAAAACAAAACAAAGAAAGTAATTAGTAAAAACAATTTTGATACCGCCTTCTTCAACCCCCAACGCATCTTGTTCTTTCCAAATATCTTAAAATTGAAAAGAAAACGAATACATACATACATATGTATATTTTTAATTAAACTTTATAAAATTTCTTTTTCTCATTATTGTTTTTATCTTACTTATATATTATATATATATATTATTTAATTTTACAAATCGAACAAATTATAAATTATTTTCAGTAAAATTCAATATTTTAGAATTTTTGACATATGTAAATTAGATATTCCACTCTAGCATATATGTTAGTGTAGAGCAACTGTAATCGCTGTTGAATTGAATGTAAAATTGTTACAAATGTGTTAATAAAAAAATGTTGTTTGTGTTAGTTTCAGTCATTCCCCTGTCGGAGAATGTGTGGTTGACTACAAAAATAGTTAACTTATTGTTAACTTTTCTTAGACTGACTAAAAGCTAGCTGCAAAGTCATCCAGAACAAACCCAAAATTAATTCTAAAGTTGAGTACGTAATCGAATTTGGTGACAGCCAACAAATTTATTCTCAGCTACTTTAAAACTCATTTTAGTTCTATATTAACATTTTGCTGTTGTTATTTTAGATGGCAGCTTAGCCGAGTGGTAGCGCGTTGAGTACACAACGTGTGATGTTACATGTTCGAGCCACAGAAAATTCTTTTTTAATTTACTGACTACCAGGTGATTTAAAAAAGTCAACTTTGACTTAGCTTAAAGTAGTGCCTAGTGGGACAATTGACTACCGCCTAGGACATCGCAATGTTAAAATAGTCAGTTGATTACATTGCAAAGTAATCCAAGTGTAGTCAGTACTAGTTGCGAAATAGTTAGCTTAAAGTTAGTTTAAAGTTACCCAAATTTCCAATAGTGTCATTTCTTGTAGGGAATAAAGCTAAATTTAAGCGATTGTTCCATATTGCTACATACCTTTACCTAAAACGAAAAACGAAAACATTGAAAATTGACTTCTTTTACAAATTCCATGGTATTTCCTAAAAAGAATCGCTTTAAAGAAAACCCAATCTATAACAACGAAAAAAAGACGATTTAGTTTATTTTATGCATTGGAAATTTTTTCCATTTAAAATGTTTTTTTTTCCTGTAATACTATAAAAAAATAGCTACGGCGTTTTGAATTTCAGATAACGATATTTATTTAGATTGGGTGTAAATATACATATGTATTTTGCGACCATTTAATATCATGTTTTAAGGACTTTGTACTACATACATATATATATTGAGAGAAAAATATATTTGAGTTACACATTTTTCGCCTGCATATTTATATTTATGGTATCATATGCCCACCCACTTATCAACCCAGCACACAATGAAGGTCTGGGTTAAAATTTGGAATGTTATTTAAATTAAAATTTACCATAACTTATAAATATTTGAACGTGATTTATATATTAGATTATATTAGAGCAATTTCTACTCAAAATTGCGGGGAAAAATTTAACCATTCGGTGTAAAGTAATATCCTCACAAAAACATAAATGTGAAAAACGGCAAAGTTCCTATCCAAAATTTCGGCCATTAAAAGTTGTGAGATATAAAATTTGACCAAGTTCTTCTTTGCCACAATACCTAACATAGAAATATATTATGTATGATATAAATTTGTAATCGTAAGGGTGTCATACAATTTCTTAATTTTTTTAATTTTTCTTAATTTAATTTAATTTTCTTAATTTTCTTAATTTATTAATTTAAAAAATTAATTGTATTTCTTAACTTCTAACTGACAATAATTTTCTCCCAAATAAATTCAACAGAAAACTGCTTTTTATATGATATTTCTTAGGGAAATTATGTAATATTGCATTTTGTAACATTTAAATTCGAAAACATTCCCGTTCGGTTTAGTTTACAAAATATTCCGCCGGTATAATCGCCCCCCAATTCGCCTTAAAAAGGGGTTGTCAAAAAATTAACTGAAAAACGTGTGTTCTCGAGTACACCTATAATACGATTCACTAAGTTTTTTTTAACGATAATCGCATCGTTAAAATAAGTATAACGAAAATTGATCAAATTTGATATTCAGTAACATTTTTAACGATATTCGCTGTGAGTTAAAGTCAGCTGTGTCGTTATTTAAGCGACAATAATTTATGTTCTATTAATTTTATGGATAAAGTAAGTGTGTTTTGTGTTACAGATGGCTTTTGAATATTTGGGATATCAGAACTAAGAGCTCGTACAAATAAACGTAACTACTCGTATTTTTAGAACTTTTTTATAAACTGTTTTTATTTACACTCACCTCATTCATTGGCACATTCTCAGCAACACATTCCACTTATTATCTCCACTTATTTCCGCACTCCACTATTCCAAGGAGCTTTTGGAACCCGCCTGCTGTCAGTGCAAGATTTTGAGTCATAAAATCTACCAAGTGGTTAAGTTATTCATTAACAAAAATCAACAGAAAATATCAGCTGTGTACTATCGTTAAAAGGAATTTACAGAATCACACAATCTCTATGGCAAGCGACAAAATGTATACACAAAAATTACGATTTCCCGATCGTTAAAAAATACTGATTCGCACTACTGGTGGGAATTCGCCTTGAGATATTTCTTCACTGACAACTTTTTACTTTTTGGGATTGAAAGAATCACAAATGTAGCTTCACGCAGAAATTATACAAATATCTAATCAAGATGCAAAAATGTTGATTGGAGATCATATTTAATTGACTAGAAATAATATGTTGTTTAAGTGAGTTGGTGTTTATTTGCTTTGTTCATAGCTACAATTCACTGCTGGGGGACTTGTTTTTTTTTGTTGTTTTTGTTTTTTGTTTTGATGTTAGTATTGCATAAATAGCCAAAAAAAACTTTGTATTACCAAAGAAAACTTCCCATTGCTGCTAATAGTCTTGTAGTCGAAAGATCACAGACAAACCCAGATTCTTGCTGCCGGAGACTATAACTTTAATTTTAAATATATTTTATATTAAATTATGAATTATATCATGTCGAATTAAATTTAAATTCATGGTGGTATTAAGTTAGTGTGTATCAAAGAATATTTAAGGTTGTTGTGGCTGCAGTGGCAAGCGCGTAGACTGTGCCAAGACAATAATTAATAAAATAAAATGACGACATTGAACTAAGTTCATGTTGTTTCAATTGGAAATGTTTTTGATATTTTCAAGTTCTTTTTGTTATTTCAGTTTCAACTTGAAATAGCCTTGATTTAATAAAACTCTTTATATTGATTTAAAAATACTGTAATATTAAATCAACGTGAAATAAAGTTATTTCAAAAGTAACAAGAAATTATGGTGAAATAATATCAAAAATATATGAAGCGAAATCATTACAAAAAAATTCCAAGATAAAATTCGTAGATTTTGATATGCAATTTTTCTAAGTGTGAAAATTTAATGTTTATTTAATGTAAATACAAATATCGTTGATATTTAATACGACAAGAAACTCTTTTTGATTTGCTAATGCAAGGCGTTAAGACACAAATAAAGTTAAAGAAGATTTATTATGTTTAAGATTTATACTACGCAACTTTTTCTATATTACTCATTTCCCTACCACTTTTACTCTTCTTTCCTGTCAGTTAATAGATATAAAAAGTTTCTTGTGAAAAACTTCATAAAATTGCATGAAGAATTTCAAGATTGAAATTTTATATACACCAGATATACCAAACGGACGACACACTCGTCCGTATTCTAGAATCAAAATGTAAACCATTTAAGATTCAAAGAAAATGTACCTATCTAAACGTCATAAAAAATTCATTAAAACACAGCCACACACAAACTTACATACATATGCAAGCATAATTAAATAATACATGAAATTAAAAAAAAAAACATAAACAAAATCCCTTTAACCAATCTAATTCACTTTATTCAATTCTCTTCCTTTAAGTAAAAAAACACACACACTCAAGTTTTGTTTCTTTTTTACTTGTGAGCTAATAAATGCGTGTGTAATATGTGTGCATGTAGTAGTAGCAACTTTAAACGCTTATAGCTCCCAAAATACTAAACCGATTTCAATAAAATATAGATTCTGCACATCTGTACAGAAAATCCTTTAAAACCATATAAATCTTATTAAAATCGGTGTAGTGGTACCAGCGTAAAAGGGATTACAAAAAACATGTTCGCATATTAATTATATAGATATGTATATTGGAAAAATTATAAATCATAACTGTTGATACATTGACAAACGCTTGAAATTTTGTTTGTTGGGAAGAAGTCTCTATAAACATTAATAATAATGTTTTGAAATTTTAAAGGACAACAAAATTTTTGCATGCTTTATATTTGCTTGTAATAGTAGTTGCTCTTGTTGCATAAATACAGGGTTGCCGTTGAAAGTTTTGAAAAAGTATCATAAAAAGGGTATTTAAGAAAAAAGGGTAAAAAGTTTGAAATAGGGTCAAGTTTTTTGTGAACAAAAAATAACATTTATTTCAATTGAAAAAAAGAAACACGAATTTTAACAATTAATTCAATACATTAGACTAAAATGAAATTAATGAACATACATACTTTAATTTTAAATCAATGTTAACCCTCTAACTGGCCAGATCGTAAAAATGATCGGATGAAGCCAATAATAATAAAGTTAAAAGCAACGTAAGTTTTAATTTACAGGTGAACAAACATCATGAACGAACGCCAGGTAAAGAATGGTGAAGACCGTCTGTAGACGGTCTTGCCGGTTTGCAAAAATTTTTTATATAAAAAGCTTTATTAAGATTGAAGATGAAAGTTAGTTAAAATACACATTTTTTAATCGTGGTGCTCTCAGAAATAATTTGCATTTGGAATCAGGGATTTGGGTGTCAGATTGCTTACAACAGTTTCACCATTTATTGGATTTTGTATCGACCAAAACAGTAAAATAATCGACACCATCAAACCGAATATCGCCAACTGGACGAAGAGCACTTTTTTCAATACCTGATATACTAGACTGTGCTATGTCCAATTTTTTAGCATATGATTACCCTACGGCATAAATTTTGTTAAAATGGTACAAAGGGATATGTTAAAAAAGGGTTATGAAAAGTGTCATTGGCGCGAAAAAGTGTCAAAATTGATACTTTAGAGTCACAACGGCAACGCTGCATAAATATTATAAAAAACAACTCTTCTATAACTGCAGTGTGACCATTGATAAATTTGAAATTTTCCTGATCCTCGCAATAATTTATCTTAAAAAATGTCTCTTAACAAAAAAATAAAAAAGCAATGTGAGTCCGATCACAGAGGAGATGTGTAAACATCTAGTAATGAAAATTTTTATTTGAGTTGGAAGTACTTATGCTTTTATTATCTTTTTTTAAATTAATTAGTTAAAAGTATCAAAACTTTCAATATTGTAAATACATATGAATTTGTTGGTTTTTGTTTGTTTTATTAAACTTATTCGGTTAGTAAATGGGCACACTGCAGTATATGTATATGTACTGCATTCAAAATTGCAGTCAGCAGTAAATTTACTGATTACTAAAAAAATTCAGTAAATTTTTACTGCTAATTAAATTTGATTTGCATTACCAGTAAAATCGTAGAGCCGTAATCATAATAAAATTGTAGCAAGTGGCAAAGTTTTTTCATTAAAATTTTGAAACTTTTGTATGAAAAACATTTAGCCACTTGGTAGAATACGGGCGTTACTGATTACTGAAAATTCAATGCACCTCATCATATAACAAATCATTTAGGCAATTTATAAAAATTGTAGAAAAAAATTTTAGTAATCAGTAAAAATTTACTTGTTAAACATTTTTTATTGTTTTTACTGAAACTTTAGTGGTACTGCAGTGCTCAACTATGACTTTTTGACTTGACTTTTACATTTTAATTTTTAATTCCTGTTGTTTATCGTTTAGTTGTTGCTGTTCTTGTTGTTGTGTACGCATTGCAATTAAAATAAATTCAGTAAAGTGCTACTTTGACTCGCGCACATTCAGTTTTGATAATTTTTTTTTTGATTTAGCTTTCTTCCTTTTTTAAGTTTTTTCAGTTTAAACGATTTTTTTTCAGTTTTATCGCTTTTTTCTCGTTTTGGCGTTTTTTTGCTCTTTTTGGGTTTTTCTAATGTTCGCAATTTTTTTCATTTTGGCGATTTTTTTATTTTGGCAATTTTTTTCTGTTTTTTGGGGTTTTTTCATTTTGGCGATTTTTTTCTGTTTTTGGGGTTTTTTTATTTAGGCGATTTTTTCATTTTGACGATTTTTTCATATTGGCGATGTTTTTGTTTAAGGATTTTTTTCATTTTGGTGATTTTTCCGGTTTTTCGCGATTTATTTTAGTCCTAGAGTTTTTTTTAATTTGGTGCTTTTTTCGTTTTGGCGATTTTTTTTATTTTTGGCGATTTTTTTATATTTGGCGATTTTATATTTTATTGATTTTTTAGTTTTACCGTTTTTGAAAATTTCAAGAGTTTTGGTCTTACGGTTTCCAAGATACATCAAGTTGTCAAAATTAGAAAGTCAAAATTGCATTAGCTGATGGACCACCCTTTAATTCAAATTTTTTAAATTTAGTGTTAGTTATTGTAGTCTGTATAAAAATACACCAACTTTTAAAATTTCAAGTGTATATATGTACATACAATTGTATGTATATTACATGGGATTTTAACATATTTCGTTGCTCGTTTTGGAACACCCTTTAATTTTTAACTCTCATGTATTTGTTGTTGTTGTGGCCAAATGTCTACACATTGTGTCCAAATTTCAAGTCCGTAGCTCTTACGGTTCATTTTCACATTTGGTCTACGGAAATATACAGAAAAATAACCGGCGGCGGCGCGCCGTTGGCTTCGAGCCGGTCAACTTGTTTCTCTGCTTGGTATTGCTTCTTTCAAACACTAATACACTCATACATAGCTCACACCGATTTGACAATGCAAAGCAAAAGCAAAAGCAAAGAAATCTCAGCAAAGAATCAAAGTCAAAAGATTTTTGCCCCCTAGCGTATAGATGTTTACACATCAAAAATATTTGTAAAATGTTTTTATATTTCAAATTGTCTTATCAGCTAGGAATGACTGCAAAAATTTAAGTTTTTATTTCGAATTGCGTTTACAACTTCAAACGATACAACAAGGTTTCTGAGTTGAGCAAACATTTTATAGCTCTTCTTCAAAATATTTTACTTTTGAACTTCAGAATTTACTAATAATTAATTGATTTAATTGGGTAGTATACGCAGCATACAAGTTTTTATACCATTAACATTCACTTAATATTAAAAGCAAAATGCAAATTTATCCCTGCTCGTATAATAGCGAAACGGTCATCTTGCATACCAGCACAAACTGACTTGCAAATATACTATTTATCTTGTTATCCTTTGATACAACAACTTCTGTACTATTCACGGATGTTATCTGTTGGTTATTTATGTATATAAAGTAGAAACGCCTGAAGAATAAAGCAAAAACATCATTTCTTATTTACAAAATAGTGATACAATTTTAATAATGAACTGCATCTGTATGGAGTATTAAAAGTAAAGCAAGAACAAACATTAATACATACATATGTAGTATTATGTGCATGTGTATACCATCCCTTAAATTGTAAAAAAAAACAGCAGCAATAATTAGGATTCAAAACTATGGAAGTTTTGATTTGTAACAATAAAAACCATGTAAATCAAGGTTTTTGAATTCTCCGACACTGCACTGCAGTAGATTTCCTTAATACAGTGGATTTTTCGACTAGGAATTAATCGATTACGAGTATTCTTGATTGTGTTATTTTTATTATCATTAAACCGACCAAATTTTATTAAAAGTCTCTGAATACGCTAAAGCTCGGAACTGAACTTTAACATCAGGGAATTGAATAGTTAAACCTTTTTGGGTTAATTTCCTATTTAGCCAGTCCTTCATTTCAGGCCGTTCTAAAATTAGTTAAGCAGATTTAAAGATGGCGGCAGTAATTGGGAAAAAGCTATTTTGTTGAAAAAAGGGAACTTTATAAAATATGGTTTAAAATTTAAAGCGCCACATTGTTTAGTACTTTTTTGGAGCCAGCTAAAATAAACAATCTCAGTGAATCCTTTAACATGGAAAAATTGGTCACTGTTTTGCAAATCAATACTTTCAATGGTGTCAGTCCAACAAATATTATCTAAAAATTATATGATTACGATCAAAAAATTTATATATATAATGCATAGCACATTTCAGTGATAGTTATTGTGTCAACCAGAACTTGGTAAAAAAAATTTATCTCACTACTTTTGATGGCCGAAATTTTGGAAAGGAGCTCGGCATTTTTTACATTTATGTTTTTGTGAGGATTATTCTTTAACAGATTAAGTTTGCGTATTAAGATTAATCATTTTTGCCAGGATAAGGGTAAAGGTGACCTTCCTTAAACCAATAGAAATTTTTTGGTAATACCAAGTACCAAAGCGCTAAACTTCTCATAATCAACCACAATATTAATTTTCACTCATCATATTATTATATTTTTGTACTTAAAAAAAGTTTTTTCAAGCTAAAAATCTTAGTTAGCGGAAACATTTACGATATATGGGCTTAACAGCCTGTTCAACCATGTCGAAGGCATTCTTTCGCGTTCTAAGCGAAAGTAAACTGATTTGGGTTCATCAAGAACGAACATTTATTCAAATGGGAACTCGAACGAAAACGTAAGTGTTTTCATATAAAAAACAGTTCAGCTATGTCTACAAGACTATGAACAATACGAACTCACATGTCAAAACCACTCACTTGCTATTTTGCTTTCGACTTTGTACCAGTCGAAAGCAAAATATCTCCCAAGAAGGCATTAAAGTTGACAAAAGATTATTTTATCACTTTATTATTTTTATACCCTTTACCAAAAAATGGTAAAAGGGTATATATAGGTTTGTCATTCCGTTTGTAATTTCTAGAATATTAATAAGCGAAACATAAAGTATATATATTCTGGATCCTTTTGCATAGGGAAGACGAATAAGCGATGTCCGTCTGTCCGCCTGTCCGTCTGTCTGTACGTGAAATCGGTTTTCCGAAGCTCCCAGAAAAGCTAGAGACTTCGTTTTTCGACTGGTGTATCAGAAATAGTCGAAATAAGATTGGTATTGGATTGGCAAAATCGAGCAGACGGTTTCAGAGCTGGGAAACTTAAACTTCATTTTGCCATACAAAATAACTACCGAAAATTAGTTATTATTATTTTTTTATAAAATAAACTTATTTTGTACTTCAGTATGAATTAAATTAATATTTCTTAATAAAAAGAAATTAAAAAAATTAAATAGACGTTTCCAGGGTTGGAAAACTATAACTTTTTTATACAAAATTATACAAAATTAATTTACTAAAAGAAATTTTTCCTTTTTTTCTATAAATTAAATATATTTTATATTCTAAGAAGAAAGAGATTGGGTTAAAAAATCAGAAACATCAAAAAGGATAATTTTTGTGATATAAAAAATTAACTACCGTAAACTAATTTTTATATTTTTTGTTATTAAATTAACTAATTTTATTCTTCAGTACAAATTAAAATAGCATTTCAAATTAAAAAAGAAAGTTAAAAAAATTAAAAAGACGTTTCCACGATTAAAAAACTTTAATTTTTTTTTCATATACAAAATTAACTTACTAAAACAAATTTTTTTCTTTTTCTCCATAAATTAAACATATCTTAGACTCTTAAAAGAAATAGACTGGTGTAACAAATCAGAAAAATCAAAAAGGATGATTCCAGGGTTGAGAAACTTACACTTTTTGTAATATATAGAAGTAACTAAGTCTTACTATTTTTTTTATTTTTCTATTAATTTAACTTATTTTATACTGCAGTACACATTAAATTGATATTAAAAATTAAAAAAGTTTAATACATGAAAAAGACATTTCCAGGGTTGGAAAATTGTAACTTTTTTCATATACAAAAGTAACTTACTAAAACAAATTTTTTTCCTCTATATATTAAACATAGATTATATTCTTAAAAGGAACATATTGGTGTACGAAATCTGAAAAATCAAAAAGAACGGTTCCAGGGCTGGAAAACTTACACTTTTTGTGATATATAAAATTAACTACCGAAAACAAATTTTTATTTTTTTTTATATAAAATAAACTTATTTTATACTTCAGTACGAATGAATTTGGTATTTCAAATTGAAAAAAATAAAAAAATTAAAACGACGTTTCCAGGGTTGGAAACCCTTAATTTTTATACAAAAGTAACTTACTAAAACAAATTTTTCCTTTTTTTACTATAAATTAAACATATCTTACATTCTTAAAAAAAGATTGGTAACTGGTGTTTTTTTAGAGGTATAGAACTTCGAATTGAAATAAAACACAAGAAAATCGTTTTAATGTCCATCAATTTGGCTTTATTGGAAGGATAATTTTATGCCATTAATGTTTAAATATGATTTCGGGCATGTGGCCGCCGCGGCTGGCTCGAATAAAGCCAATTCTACAGGTCCAATTTTCAACCACTTTTTCGAGCATATGGGGCCGTATGTTGGCAATAACGCCACGAATGTTGGCTTCCAAGTCCCCTAACGTTTCTGGTTTGTTGGCGTAGACGAGCGACTTCACATATCCCCAAAGAAAATAATCCAATGGTGTCAAATCACACGATCTTGGTGGCCAATTGACAGGTCCATTCCGCGAAATTATGCGCTCATCGAATGTTTCCTTCAATAAATCGATTGTGACGTGCGCTGTGTGGCATGTAGCGCCGTCTTGTTGGAACCACAACTCATCCACATTCATGCCATCCAATTCGGGAACAAAATAGTCGGTTATCATGGCTCTATACCGGTCTCCATTAACGGTAACTGACTCTCCAGCATTATTTCGGAAGAAGTATGGCCCAATGACTCCACCAGCCCATAGAGCACACCAAACAGTCAGTTTTTGTGGATGTAATGGCGTCTCAAGGGTCTCATGTGGATTCTCTTCACTCCAAATGCGGCAATTTTGCTTGTTGACGTAGCCATTCAACCAAAAATGAGCCTCATCACTGAACAAAATTTTGCGATGAAAATCAGCATCGAGATCAATCTCATTTTAATTTCATTTTAATTCTTGCACAAGCTGGATCTTGTAAGGTCGCAAGCCAAGATCTTTGCGCAAAATCTTCCATAAAGTTGATGGACAAAGCTCCAATTGCTGTGCACGGTGGCGAATCGATTCATTCGGGTCCTCTTCAACACTTTGCTCTACAGCGGCAATTGTTTCTTCGGTGCGCACTGTTCGACGTCTCTGCGGATGCGTATTATCACATAGAGTAAACGTAGTGCGAAAACCATCCATGGTTAACCGAATTAATTGCTCTGATGGACGATTATGTCGACCATAAAATGGACGGAGCTTGCGGTAAACTTCGCGAACTGAACCATTATTTTCGAAATAAATTTGCACGATTTGCAAGCGTTGTTCTTTTGTCAACTTGTTTATGATGAAATGGCAAACCAAACTTAATATTAATCACTTGACAGCTGACAAAATGGCCGCCAGTTAAAAAAGTGATGCGAACTTAAAGTTCTATGCCTCAATAAAAAACAGCCATTATAAGAAATGAGAAAAATAAAAAACGGGGATTCCAGGGTTGGGAAACTTACACTCTTTGTGATATATAAAATTAACTACCGAAAACTAATTTTTATTTTTTTTATTAAATAAACTTATTTTATGCTTGAGTATGAATGAAATTGGTATATAAAATAAAAAAAAAACATTATAAAAACTAAAAAGACTTTTCCAGGGTTGAAAACTTTAACTTTTTTTGTACAAAAGTAGCTTACTAAAACAAATTTTTCCTTTTTTCTATAAATTAAACATATCTTAAATTCTTAAAAGAAAGAGATTGGTTTTCGAAATCAGAAAAATCAAAAAGAATGATCTCAGAGTTGCGAAACTTACACTTTTTGTGATATATAAAAGTAACAAAGTCTAATTAATTTTTATCTTATAGATTATACATATTTTACGTTTTGGAAAGAAAAGTTTGGTGTAGAAAATTATAAAAATAAAAACCACAGCTCCAGAGCTGGAAACTTTGAACTTTTTATCTGGATATTAAAGTAACTAAATAAAACATTTTTTTTTAAATTTCCTACTAGATTGATAATAAGGAATCAGAAAAATCTAATATAATGATTCTAGGATTTGTAAAATTATTTTTTTTTTTGTAGATAAAAGTAACTAGGTCAAATTATTTTTTTCTTTTTGTTTATACTTTATGTATGTGCTTATGAATATATCTCTATACTAGTTACATAAACATACTTTGGTAAAGGGTATATAAGATTCGGCATAGCCGAATATAGCACTCTTACTTGTTTTGATTCAAATTTTTTTAATTATTTTTTTATTTTTTCACGATAGACATATAATATGAATTAAAATAGTTTTGAACAATTTTGTTTTAATTATTGTTTTATATTCATTTTACAAAGTACATACTCGCACATTTCAAACACAGCGAATGTAGTTGTAAAACAAAACAATGATAACTAGGTGTTTTAGTGCGACTATTTTGTTTAATGTTTTTTCATAGTTCAATATGGTTGTATTTAATCTTATACAAATGAGTAGTATTATTTTTAAATTTTAAAGAAATCGACTAAATAATATTTATTTTTAAATTTTTATATTTATTTAATATATTATAATGAAAATTCCTATCTGGCAATGTTTTAATTCATTACCATGTAAGAAACATAAACTGATCAACTTAAGTACATGCGAACGAGCACTGCCGACATCGTTGAATCCAAATTGACTCGATTTCGAGTGACTGGCTTTCGATCGCTTCGATTTTCTTCTTTTTTTGGAAAGGGCAAAATATTTTGTTCCTATTTCTACAAAAGAGTTTCTTAAACTTAGTTTGTACAGATACATTATACACCGTTCAATTTACCACAAAATAAATTTCAAAATTTTCACCATAAACTTTAATTTTTACTGCACTCACATAAACATTCCAACAGAATGTTTAATTTTAATTTTATTTTATTGAAAATATATGCACCTCTAGCAGCAAATGCATGTGCAAGTGTATGCAAATGAAAATTAATGCTGGTTGAAATCTAATACAAATATTTGCTTCTTACATGTGTAGCTTTTAACAGAATTCATAGCCAATGCCATTTTGTCAATCTCATGTTACACTTAAGGTAGAAGAATTTAAGGCGCTATAATTCAAAAAAACACTATTAACAGCGTTTTTATTGTCGCAACGATAAAGGTAACAAATAGCGTTATAAATAAAAATGTATTTTATGCACATAAATTAAAGAAAAAGACAGACAATTGTCAAAGCAACCACATGTGTGGTGTGATGGGATGGGATGCGACTAAATGGAGTTTTTTTTTCTTCTTTTAAACAAGTCATTAAATTTACATATTTTAACTTTTTAACTTTTACTATTCGCATGTTGTGTGATTTTCTATTTTGACGGAACATAATGAATACTTTAAAAATGTTTGTTTTGACATGAAAAAGTGAAATAAAGCTTTCATTAAAATTTGTATTTTTACTGGGTATTGCATGTCACAAAGGGTGTCCAAAAAATATACTCAGGAACAAAATTAAAATTCGTATACATAGTTGTAATAATGTGCCACAGTCTGCAGTATTTCGCTTCTCATTTTTACTTGTTTAGGTCCATAAGTTTTAAGTTGACATTCACCCCATAAAATGTTCTTGTTTTGTAATAGTTTCTTCGAAGTTTTCAAGTTCATCCCTTGAATAGAAAGCTGAAGCGACAAACTGTATTATCTCCAGTAATATTGTAATATTTTTTGCTTGTATTCGAGAAGCGGAAGACAAAGTTTTTACTAAGTGAATTTATTAAAGTTTTTTTTTTTTGTTTCTGAAGATTATTTGTATGCTTTATTATGTACGTCGAAAAAAAGGAATATTTATTTGTATATACAAACATACATATTGAACCAAGTTTTTTTACTTTATTTTCTCCTCTTTGCTTTATTTTTTCCAGTGTTTCAACTTATGACTTCACTTTAAAAAAATTGTTGATTCTGGTATGTCAAATATTTACAGCCGTATTCATAAAAAAAAGTTGATTGAGGTTTAAAATTCATATTAGTTAAAAAACGTTTTAAGGCTAAATAACGTTTTTTAAATATTGGTATTCATATTCAGTTTTTTAACTAAAAATCAATTAACTAAATTTTTTTAAAATATGGTGGCAACATTATATTCTTTATTTGTCACTTGCATATTAGCTCTGCAAAACAACGATTGTTAACTCACAAAGTACTCGTGTCTATTTTGTTTATTTGTCGGTTTTCAGAGAAATATTGTTTCTATAAAATAAAAGATATGTTGCAACTTGTATTTAATAAAATAATAAAAAAAGTTCACAACAAATCTTTGTTAAAAGTGCTTTTTATATTATTTATTTTATTGCAGATAAAGAAGCACTAGAATAACGAGCTTTATTTTGTTTGTTTTGAGTGTTTATACATCACTAGTTAATTTTCTACAATTATACTATTTTTGTTAACACATAAAATGAGAAAACAATGACTGGGAATGGAAACTGGATCGCTCCTTTTCTTTTAAATATTCTTTGGAGAATATTTGTTATTTCGGCAATAGTTTCTATAAAAAAAAATTACATTGTTTTCTTCTAAATAACAATATGCATACATACATGCATACATAAGTACATACATACATACACACATATGTACATACAGGTAAAGTTCAAAATGTAAACAAAAACGAAGCAAAATTACAACAACGTCACCTTAAAATTGGTTTAAACATGGGGGCAGTCAATTTTAAAATTTGCTGATTTACGCAAGGTTTAAAAACCGTTTTTTAAGCTAAAATTCTATTATAAATACAATTTTAGCGAATTTTGCTTAAACAATATTTGAAACGCGGTTTAAAATTTTTATGAATACGGCTGTTAATATTTTAAATGTTGAATCATTAAAGTTTTAAATTTTGTTTTCTAATAAAATAAATACGTCATCTTTTGCTATATACTCGTATATTTGTGTCTTCAAAAATTGCGTACTTTCACAAAAGCAGTTTTTGATATATCGGTCCTACACTGAGTCACAAATTAGACCAGAGATGACACGAGACGGAAGAGAAGTGTGTTTTCAGAGGTCTCTCTCACACAGTCATCAAAGCCTATTTACTTTTTTCTTTCGCATGCTATTATTTTAATGTAATTTCATTTTCTACCTTGTGGTCTCATTCGCTGCGTGAGTTTTGTAAATAAATGGTAAAAATTAATATTTGGGAACGAAATCAGTAATCATTTGCAAACAAATTTTAATCACAATTAATTTTAAATTATTTTAATTACACTAGTTTACACCGAACATGTACATTTGATGAGTGGTGATTTGACTTATGTATTTTCTTCCGCTGAATTCGAAAGTCATAGTTAAATTTTTTTATGGAACAATTTTTGAGATATAGTAATTTTTTAATTTGTTCGACCTTTTTCACTTGACCAATCATATCTCCAGCTAGAAATGTCTGATTGTGTCGTTCTTGGTATTCAAATGTAAGGTATTGAGATGACAAATATATGTATGGTACTTCGCCAGAAGCACCTATATACGTGCTCTTTTGGTATGCAAGCGGTTACCCGATGCATGAAATTTTGCATGATTTTTATATGGTATTCCTCGCGTAGAAGCTCTGCCACGTCGATCTAAAATGTGATACTTTCATGCCTGCCGGAGCGACCTGAATTCAACAAAAATATTCATCTACCTGGAAGAATATCTTTTTCATACGTATATAGTTAAAAAATTTGCTCTTTATTTCTTTACTTTTTTTACTTTTTATTCGCGCGTTGAATCAGGAGTCGATCCCAGGATTTCCGTATGTTAAGCTAGAGCACTGCCCACTGAACTACCGAAGCACATAGGTATTTTTGTACACAACTCAATAAAAAAATAAAAAATCGAAACTCGAAGTAAAAATTTGATTCGCATCCAAATTTGCATACAGGTAAGCGAGAGAGGATGATCTATAAATAACTTAGAGAGTTTGAATATAAACAGCCGACTGACTTTTTAGTGTTTCTGTTAAGTTTCGTCATTCGCTTACGTTATTGCATCCTCGTAAGGCAGAAGGGATGCACTGCGTGCTTTTCCGCGCTTCCGAAGCGGTTATTTTTGTGTTATATTAAACTACACCTTCCCAGATATTTTTATGAAAGGGATGTAAGAAACTATAATAGAAAAAACACATAAAAAACCAGAAAAAGAAGCTATAAAAATGCAAAAGAGACTTTTATTAATAAGCAATTGCTTCTAAATCTCGATTATTTTTTTGCTGGGATATGTATAATCGGATCTTTTATTGGTAAAGCGGTTCAAAATATATCGATGAAAATAGGGCACATTTCCAAAAAAAATCATATTTTACAGTGATTCTATGCCGACAGAAAACAATAAAAACGTTACAAAAACGTCTAGTTTCTGTTCATGTAAGTAAAAATGATACTTTAACGTAAAAACTAAGACCAACCAGAATAAAATCGACCGAAAAAATTACAAAGTTATAAGCAATTGAGTGAATAAATAATAGCAATAAGAAAGTCAAAATACATAAAAATAACAAATAATAAATTTAATATATTTGAGTGTAAGCAATTGAACTCATAAATTGTAGAAAAAAATCAAATATTCGTAAAATATTAGATTTGGATTTATTCACCCAATTGCTTATAACTTTGTAATTTTCGATTGCATTTGAATACCAAGAACGACCCAATCGGTGATTTCTAGCTCGAGATATGATTGGTTAAGTGAAAAAAGTCCAAAACATGAAAAAATTTCAATATCTCAAAAACTGTTCCATAAAAAAAATTAACCTTAATTTTTGAATTCAGCGGAAGAAAATACATAAAGAAATTTAAATCTTATCAAATGTGCATGAAAAAAAAATTTAATTTTGTAAGCTAGTGTTATTATTGTTCGAACTTCATTTGCATTTATGAAAGTTTTAGTGATGGTTTTACCTTATTTATTTAAAATATAAAAATTATTATATTTCGTGCATGTTATTTCCCACTTCTGAGCTCTTAAAATACAACTCTCAGTATGCAGGCAGCTAGGAGTAGTTCTTCAGCAACTTAATTTTATATTCACACTCAAACAAGCAAACAAGCTATGAAGCAGAATGAAAACAAAGCTTTAAAGTATACTTACTTATATCCATTAAAGTTTCTACACATTCGCAAGAAAAAAACAAACATTTAATACATGCAATTAAGTTAAATTATTTTACTCTTTTATTAGCAAACTCTTTCATTAAATTAAGACCACACGAATCTTTCACATTAAACGTTTAGTAAGCCATCAGCCAAATATTCATCAAGCTTCCAAGAAAATATAAAAAGAGGACCCCGTCGTCAATACATTAAATTAAAATGCACTTGGCTCATTAACACCATACAGAAATTTTATTTCCATCGCAAACGCCATCTTCAGACAAATTTAAGTTATAGATAATTTGCTGGTGATGATGATGAATTTATAAATGCTTGAGTGCCTTTTGCACAATATTGTGTTCTGGAGAGGAAAAATTAAAAGTGATACATTTAATCAGTGTCTATAATCTTTCAGTATGGGCAATAATATGAGTCGTATTCGTACATTTGTATAGGATGCACACATGTGTTTGTTTTTGCAAAAAGTCACCTTATAATAACACTGCATAACAAAGTTAAACTTTGTCCCAAACAACAAGATAGTTTTCGCAGAGAGCATAAAAAAAATTCAAAATTGTAGTAGGGGTATTTCCGAAGTGACAATTTACTTCGGAATCTTATTTCAAAGAGGCTGGAAACACATTAGCTTTGTTAGAAAATCAATATATTGTTACCTTGATATACAAAATCCCTAACTCATTATTTGTTTGATACTGAATTTTTTGTACCAAAAAATTAAAAAATTTTGATTTAAAAAAAAAATAATGAGTTAAGGACTTTCTATATTAAGGCAACGATATGAGTATAATCTTATATAGGGTGTTTTTTTCAGAGGTATAGAACTTCGAATTGAAATAAAACACAAGAAAATCATTTTAATGTCCATCAATTTGGCTTTATTGGAAGGATAATTTTATGCCATTAATGTTTAAATATGATTTAGGGCATGTGGCCGCCGCGGCTGGCTCGAATAAAGCCAATTCTACAGGTCCAATTTTCAACCACTTTTTCGAGCATATGGGGCCGTATGTTGGCAATAACGCCACGAATGTTGGCTTCCAAGTCCCCTAACGTTTCTGGTTTGTTGGCGTACACGAGCGACTTCACATATCCCCAAAGAAAATAATCCAATGGCGTCAAATCACACGATCTTGGTGGCCAATTGACAGGTCCATTCCGGGAAATTATGCGCTCATCGAATGTTTCCTTCAATAAATCGATTGTGACGTGCGCTGTGTGGCATGTAGCGCCGTCTTGTTGCAACCACAACTCATCGACATTCATGCCATCCAATTCGGGAACAAAATAGTCGGTTAGTCGGCTCCAATTGCTGTGCACGGTGGCGAATCGATTCATTCGGGTCCTCTTCAACACTTTGCTCTACAGCGGCAATTGTTTCTTCGGTGCGCACTGTTCGACGTCTCTGCGGATGCGTATTATCACATAGAGTAAACGTAGTGCGAAAACGATCCATGGTTAACCGAATTAATTGCTCTGATGGACGATTATGTCGACCATAAAATGGACGGAGCTTGCGGTAAACTTCGCGAACTGAACCATTATTTTCGAAATAAATTTGCACGATTTGCAAGCGTTGTTCTTTTGTCAACCTGTTTATGATGAAATGGCAAACCAAACTAAATATTAATCACTTGACAGCTGACAAAATGGCCGCCAGTTAAAAAAGTGATGCCAACTTAAAGTTCTATACCTCAATAAAAAACACCCTTTATTTAAAATGTACTTAAATAAGGTTTAATTTTTTGAGTGCTTAATTAAACTTCTTATTTAATTACGATGAAAGTATGGTAGCATTACAAAATTTCCAAATATTATGGAAAGCTTTCCAAACAACAGATGCTTAATATAAATAAGAAAGTCAGGTTATCAAAGTGTAGAAAATTAAAATTGCATTAAAACACATTTTATAAAAATCGAAAGAGCATCAGAACGCATTTTTCTATTTATTTATTCCATTATATGAAACAATATATTGTTTATGTTATATATTTACGAAAATGAAACAAAATTATCTCTAATATGACCACATGCTATTCATGTACATATTTTCAATAAATACACACAAGCACAAGAACATATGGTATGCTAGCAAATTTTCAATCCCTATCAGAGAATTTATGGTTGACTACAAAAATAATCTATTTATAGTTAACTTTTTTTAAATTAACTAAAAGCTAACTACAATATCATCCAGAACTGACTCAAAATTAATTCTTAAGTTGAGTATGTAATCGGATTTGGTGAGAGCCAACAAATTTACTCTCAGCTACTTTGAAATCATTTCAAATTTGTATTAACATTTTGCTGGTACCTTAGGTGGATAATAGCGAGTCAACGTGTTATGGTACATAGTTCCAACTACAGCAAAATATTTTGTAAAATTACGGACTACTGAAATCCACTTTAAGTAAGTTGAAAAGTAGTGAAGAGTGAGACAATTGACTACCGCCTAGGAAATCTCAATGTTAAAATAGTTAGTTGTTTCCATTGGAAAGTAATCCAAATGTCAGTCAGCACTAGTTGCGAAATAGTTAGCTTAAAGTTAGTTTAAAGTTAACTTAGTTTCCGACAGGGATATTATTTAAATACACAAGGTTGTGTATTTAAGTGTTATTTAAACATGCACTGAAAAACATAATTTCGTATTTCAATAGAACTTAAAAGTAATTGCAGCTTCATAGCCAAGTCAAAAATTTGCACTCTAGTTGTGCTAAAAAATAAGCCGCTATAACTAAAAAGGTGTTTGAACTAGCTATATTGCAGCTATTTGGTTTTATTTTAGGTTTCAGTCAATAGTAAATGTCAACAAAAAACTGGGTGTAAACGGTAAATATATTGATAAAGATTTAAATTGAAGAAAAGCATTTAAATATTCACTGCCAGCTTTCGGCCGGGTGTAAAGTTTTCTCATCCAAGTTACATACCAAAACGAAATGAAATGGTTCGTTCTGCTGTCTTGTGTTTCGAACATCACCTTAGCTTAGAGCTGCAAAACTATCGATCGTTTCGATAGTATTTTTTGATGCCATCGATACTATCGATAGTTTTTGATTCTTAGAAACACCCCTTTTTCACACGGAAAGCTTACTTTGCAAAGTCTTAATTCAGGGGGCAAATCACGGCAATCTTATACGACTCCTAATTTAAAAATATTTCGATAGAGTTTATATAGAAATATTTTTAAATTACGAGTCGTATCGAATGCCGTGATTTGCCCCCAGGTGTGTGAAAGACAGAGTGATAAATACTATCTCTTTCTGTCTTTCTCCCTGCTGAATTAAGGCTTTGCAAAGTAAAGTTTCCATGTCTATAAGGGCTAAAACTTATCAATTGTGTATTTTTCTAATATAAAATCTTGAATTTTTTAATCATTCCATAAAGTAAAAAGAACGTTGATTTTTTTAAAACTTTTAGTTCCAATGTTTTTAATACACATATTCAACAAACATATATACACAGTTCTATAAAAAAAAATAAACGAAAAAGCAAACATATAGATAGATGAATCAATAAAAAATAAATTAAAAAGGAATAAAATAAAAAATATTATAATATTCTGTCGCGTCACCTTTTATTTAAAAGTAAAGAGGGGAAACAGTCCAGTAGTCGTCAAATTTAACCGCCGTCAAGTTTCTTCAAGTATCAAAGCCGTTGGTACATAATATTGTATTTTTATGCAATTTGCATCTAGTAGATAAAAAATGACATCTTATGTTGAAACAAAGCAAAACTAATTAATTTGTTTTCACATTTATGTATATATGTAATGATAACCATTACCAAACCAGGCAGCGAAATTTGAATGTTGCATTTTTTATTACACAGTCGCCATCATTCCGTTTTTATTGGCTTTGATTTTTTCTCTTTTAGTAGAGTGTTTTTGTCGATAGTATTGCTATCGAAAAAAAATATCGATAGTCCACTTAAAATAAAACCATCGATACTATCGATAGTACCATCGATAGTTTTGCAGCTCTACCTTAGCTTACTAAATATTTTCTTTACCATTTGGGACTTATTTCAAATTATGTGATTGTTATTCCTTATTTTTTCACTTATTTCATCTTTCCGAGCATAAGTTATTTCATTTTGAAATGAGTTTCAAAAATTGCGCCTAATTTTATTTCTGGTTTAGGAAATAATAATATATATATCTCATTTTTTACTATTTCATTAATATATTTTGTCGTTTTATTTCATTAATATTTATTTTCTTTGGTGTTATTTTATTTTCCTGTATCTCAAAAACGACCGAGAGTCGTTAGATTCTTGAATTTTTTTATTATTATTTTTTATATGTATATTTCTAATCTTTTTTGTAGCACAGTGCAATTGGAATTGGAATTTTAGTTCCTTCTTCAAATGCTAACTTATTTGAAATGCATGTTTCTAATTTAAAGAAATATTTTGCGCTTTATTTTTATATTTACAGTAAATTTATCTTTTTTTTCTTATAAATATAAAACGATTAATAAATATATTAAATGCTTATGAAATTTTTAGAACATGTGTAAAACTCAGCGTGAGAGTTTCGTGCATTCAGTAAAAATAATGAATTAGTTTAGAATATTGTACAAAATGTCTTCGTTTGCTTATATGAAATAAAATAATGAGGAAAGAATTATAATACAAAATAGATATATATGAAAGAAACTTGATAAAAGTGTATATGTAAACTAATAACAATAGTTATTGAATTTCCCAGCGACTATAAAATGTTTGTTTTACACATGGAGAAAAGTTTCTCTGCTAGATTCAGCTGCTTAAAAATATATATATTTTTTTTGTGCTTATCACTACTTATGATTATTAATAACTATCACTTAGTTTATGTCCGACACTGGTTGGGCCTAATAATTATACTTTAGATTAAGATTTAAATACTTATTGTTAGTTCAAAATTGAAGATGCAATAAATAAAAAACGTCTTAAAAAAAAGCAATGTGAGTCCGATCACAGAGGAGATGTGTAAGCATCTAGTAATGAAAATTTTTATTTAAGTTGGAAGTACTTATGCTTTTAGTATCTTTTTTTAAATTAATTAATTAAAAGTATCAAAACTTTCAATATTGTAAATACATAGGAATTTGTTGGTTTTTGTTTGTTTTATTAAACTTATTTGGTTAGTAAATGGGCACACTGCAGTATATGTACATATACGTACTGCATTCAAAATTGCAGTCAGTAGTAAATTTACTGATCGTAGGGCCGTAATCATAATAAAATTGTAGCAAGTGGCAAAGTTTTTTCATTCAAATTTTGAAACTTTTGTATAAAAAACATTTAGCCACTTGGTAGAATTTCATTATGAATACATGCATTACTGATTACTGAAAATTCAATGCACCTCATCTAATAACAAATCATTTAGGCAATTTATAAAAATTGTAGAAAATAATTTTAGTAATCAGTAAAAATTTACTTGTTAAACATTTTTTATTGTTTTTACTGAAACTTTAGTGGTACTGCAGTGCTCATCTATGGTAAATGCCTTTATTTTTACTTTTTAATTTTTAATTCCTGTTGTTCATCGTTTAGTTGTTGCTGTTCTTTTTGTTATGTACGCATTGCAATTAAAATAAATTCAGTAAATTGCGACTTTGACTCGCGCACATTCGGTTTTGATAATTTTTTTTGATTTAGCTTTCTTTCTTTTTTAAGTTTTTTCAGTTTAAACGATTTTTTTTCAGTTTTATCGCATTTTTCTTGTTTTGGCGTTTTTTTTTCTCTTTTTGAGTTTTTTTAATTTTCGCAATTTTTTTTAATTTTGGCGATTTTTTTAATTTTGGCGATTTTTTCTGTTTTTTTTTTGGGTTTTTTTTCATTTTGGCAATTTTTCCGGTTTTTCGCGATTTATTTTAGTCCTAGAGATTTTTTTTAATTTGGTGCTTTTTTTCGTTTTGGCGATTTTATTTGTTTTTGGCGATTTTTTTATATTTGGCGATTTTATATTTTTTTGATTTTTTAGTTTTACCATTTTTGAAAATTTCAAGAGTTTTGCTCTTACGGTTTCCAAGATACAGAAAGTTGTCAAAATTACAAAGTCAAAATTGCATTAACTGATGGAACACCCTTTAATTTAAAATTTTTAAATTTAGTGTTAATTGTTGTAGTCTGTATAAAAATACACTAACTTTTATAATTTCAAGTGTATATATGTACATACAATTGTATGTATATTACATGGGATTTTTACATTTTTCGGTGTTCGTTTTGGAACACCCTTTAGTTTTTAACTCTCATCTATTTGTTGTTGTATTGGCCAAATGTCTACACATTGTGCCCAAATTTCAAGTCCGTAGCTCTTACGGTTCATTTTCACCTTTGGTGTACGGAAATATACAGAAAAATAACCGGCGGCGGCGCACCGTCGGCTTCGAGCCGGTCGACTTGTTTCTCTGCTTGGTATTGCTTCTTTCGAACACTAATACACTCATACATAGCTCACACCGATTTGACAATGCAAAGAAATCTCAGCAAAGAAATCAAAGTCAAAAGATTTTTACCCCCTAGCGTATAGATGTTTACACATAAAAAAAATATAAAAAATTAGTGTGGGTCATTTCTTATACAGAATAAATTAATGAAAGATGTGCAATGATGAATTCAAATCCAGGAACTTCTTCAGCCAACACCACTCTTAACTAACTTTAAGCTAACTATTTCGCAACTAGTACTGACTGACACTTATATTACTTTTAATGTAATCAACTGACTATTTTAACATTGCGATGTCCTAGGCGGTAGTCAACTGTCGCGCTCTGTATTACTTTGAAGAACAAATTTAAGATCAAGAACAAATTTAAGATCTTTCAAAGCCTAATAGTGTTTTCACACTGACATGTTTTTAATAAAAGTTGGTTTTAACGTTAAAACTAAATGTTAAAACCTGGTTTTATCATACAAATTGTTGCTGTTGAATTTTTGAATTGGTTTTAAGTTGCTTTTATGAAAAACCTTGTTTTCGCTGTGCTAAATTCAGTTCTGCCAAGTTAAAATGACCGGAAGCAGCTGATAATGTTTATACCAGTGAATAGCAATAGATGTCGCTTGAAAGATTTTCAACTAAAAAATGGATGCAGCAGCAAAAATAATGAAAATATTATGGAAAAGAAGTGTTTTTTGAAAGGAAAACAACGAAAATATTTTCATTTGCCTCTGGCAACTGAACATAGACGACATGACTGACATCGTTCTGTCGATAAAAATGTTTTATTTTGTGAAGTATTTGTGCATTTTTAATATACAATAACCTTATTTCTAAGCACTTCTTGACTTAGAAGTTCCATAATTTTAAAATGGTTACTTACAAAATATAAAATAATTTCCATTTTAAAGCGTATTGTGAAATTTCTGAGTTTTTCATACAAACAAAAACAGTTGTTGTACAGTATGTCAAATAAGTGTTATAAAAAGCAGAAAAAAATTCAAGAACAAATACACGCATTTCTGCAGGAGATTTATTTTATTTTTGAGCAAAGTTATTGGACAGTCTGTGAGTTAACACCTGAATTTAATAACAAACTTGTAGTGTGAAGGCAATATCAGCTGTTTAAGGTTTTAATGTTAAAATGAAAATATCAGTGTATGTGTGCTTGGGCGTAGCTGATTTTGTATAATGCATACATGCGACGGTAATATATTTAAAAACAAGACATATTTACATTTCAAGACTGCTTACGCAGCCCTCTAGAACGTGTGTATATACATCAATTGTAGATACAAGATTTGCATAATAAAAAAATTATGATAACAAGAAATTTTCTGTAGGCATGCTTTTCCAAATATTTTAGTAATTTAAACTTTGCTGCAATTTACCTAAGAATAGTGAATGTTCTAATCCAACCATAACTTTTTTCGTAACAGTTTTATCTGAAGACAAAAGCATCTAATTTCTTTATTTATAATTTCTGATCAACATTTTTTCGATTTACAGAGAGAATTTTTTATAATTTTTTTTTTTTTTTTTGTTTGCTGACTGAATAGCTGTGAAAGGAAAGTGTGTAAAATAAATTTCCGTTTGTTCCATAGCGATGTCTTCTCTTCGAGTTCTGTTGTGCATAAGAAGAAGTTTCATGAAAAAAATTGTAGTGTAAACCCATTATAAAAAAAATTTCATTGCAACACTTGTCGGCTATATATTATTCCAATCAAGTTTATACAACAAGAGCTGTTTGCAATTTAATTTTATTCCATTATACATGTAAGTATATCGCTTTTTTAATTTGAGGTATTTACGAGATCAGCATGTTTGTGTTAATTATTTTATGACATTCTCAATTGTGTTATTATGCCATGATGTTGACGATAATAATGTTGCTGAGGCAAATAATTATAAATATTATTATTAAAATGGTGTTGGTAGTGTCTGCTGTATTCTATTTAAAAATATTAAGTAAAGTTTAAGTAGTATTTATACCTTGTCTGGTTTCATGTACAACATTGCACATATAATAAGAAGACAATTTAAGTAAATATTAATGTTTCATGTCATAGTGTTTTTAGTTTGTGCGCATATAAAATGTCAATGTTTGTGTATAGAAGATACGATATATTTTCTTATTTAAGGAGCAATTTTTAAATTCTGCTTGGTATAGAAATTGACTTTTAATGTTGGTGTTTAGTTTTCTTTAGTAGTTTAATTGGTCTGGCGGATGTGGTAATAAGTACATATATCAAAGTCTTCAAATTTTAGTTTTGTAAACCATTCGACTCAACTCGCCTGCTAATAATAGACGTGGGGGTAAAGGGTAAAATCAAAATAAGATTTCCACAACTTTTTAAAAATTATAATTTAATATATTAACGTTATATGTATTAAAAACATTAAAAAAATATGTAAATAATATTTTTTTATAAAAGTTAAATATTATTAATATTTAAAATACCTGGAACATAATTTAAGACTCTTACTTCATAATTCATGCACATAAAATATTAAAAGCATATTTCTTGTTTCTCTATTTTTTTAGATTTTTTTTTTGCATTTTTAATATTTTTTTGTAGCTTTTGAAACTTAACTATGATTTCTGATCATTCCGACTGCACATTATCTTGTAGACTCATCGGATTTGTGGTTGCTATATTTCTTTTCCTTTTGTATTTTTTTACTCTTCTCTAGTAACATACTTTGCCATGACTAATGATTGCTTTTGCGAATAATTCATATTACATAAACCACTAGGCAACTACCAATCCACTTGTACTATCTCTTATTCTTTTAATGCTTAATCTTGAAAAAATTTTACGTTGTTGTTATTTAAGCTGCTCTAAATACTATAACGAATTTTCAATATAGTAACGAATGGATTTAACCATGTCATCAGCATTGACTAACAGGTAAATAAGTTTAAAAAAAATAATGTAAGATTCTGAATTTAATGCTTAAATTACAAGCATCATTGTTTGTGTTGCTTTTTAACTGTAGACTTCTGGCATTACAAACCATATACATTTGTGTGTGATAGTATTGTAAGAAATGTTAGATAGGAATATCTGAGGCAACATTTGCGAATACGAATAAAAATAATAAATTTAAAATTTGGAGGCATTTGTCTATGGCATAAAAACTTTTGTTCGGATACCTTATAAATTAAATTGTAATAATCCATATCTTCTCTTTATATGTATATATAATTCGACTGTACGTGTGTATGTCACTGAACTACTCCTAAATGCCTGGACCTATTTGAATGATTTTTTTGTATACGTTTGGGTGGCGCCCTGACTGGTTTAGATTCACAAATCAGCCCAACAGATGGCGCTGTAGTCGGTATCTAGGTTATTTATCTATACTGCAACTAAATGGCTGGATCGACTTGAATAAATTTTTGTGTATGCATTTAAGTGGGTGCGGGGCTTAAGAAAACATTTGCCGCGCTCAGCTAGCACATATATAAAATTCGCGTGTAACGGTGTTTGTATTGAACTCCTCCTTCTTAAGTAATTTTTATGAAATTTTGTATGTGTATTCGCTAGGTCTGAGAATAGGTCGTGGTATATTTTTATACCGCTAAATGTGCTGTGCATGCCCATACGAATGAAATATCTTAGATCTTGAAAGTATTCAAATTTGGAATGGACGCTTTTGAGGACAAGGTACGAGGTAACTCAAAATATTGGTAGAATAGAAATGGGGTACGGAGCACCCTCATACAAACTGCTTAATAATAGTTTTATATCTTGAAAGCTTTAACAGCAAAAGTCTTCAAATGTGGTATGAACTCTTTTGAGAGCGAGGTGGGAAGTAATTTAAAATATTAACTTAATAGGATTAGGGAAAGAAGCACCCTCATATAAGCTAATTAATAACAGTTTTATATCTTGAAAGCTATTATAGAAAGAGTCTTAAAATTTGGTATGGACTCTTTTGCGATAGGGACTGAAGTAATTCAAAATATTGGAAGTATAGGACTGTGGGAAGGGGACCCCCAACTTTGTATGTGTCCCTTGCAATACCAAATTTGGTATGGACTCTTCTGAAAGCGAGGAGCGAAGTAGTTTAAAGTATTGGTACCCATCATACCAAGTAATTATGTACTAATAATCTTATAACTTGAAAGCTAGGATAGCAAGAGTCTTCAAATAGAGCGAGGTCCAAAGTAATGCAAGATATTAGTAGAATAGGGCCAAAAATAGGGGAATACCAGTACAAAGTATTAAATAATAATAATTTATATCCTAAAAGCTATAATAGTAATAGTCCTCAAATTTGGTATTTACTCTTTTGGAAGCGAGGTGCGAAATAGTTTAAAATATTGATACAATCGGACCGGGAGAAAAAGGCAGTACCACCCATATAAAGTTATTAAAAAAATCTTATATCTTGAAAGAAGATATAAGATATAATAGCAAGAGTATTCAAATTTGAAAACAATCAAATTAATTATAAATTATAAAAAAATTTAAAACAATAACTTCCATATTCACAAAAAATATTTTAGGTTTAGTAAAGGTTTATTTGAGAAATTTCCCATAGAAATATGTCAAATAACCACTTAATAAACCTTAAATAGTTTTTATGAATACGGCCGTAAGTGTTTGATGTTTTTTTATTTTTATATACCGTCATCGTTCACAGCACTCCCTGTCTCTATCACTCATATGGCATCATCCTCACACACTTACAATGAGTTAGTTATAATTTTTCACCCTGGAAGTTCCGTAGAAATAATTTATGTATGTTGCAAAAAAAAAAACGTTTGCCGGGTCAGCTGGCTATATCTATATAAAGTTAAACAAAACATTTATTTAATTTATATATTTCTAATTTTTTACTGGTAATTTAAAATTATCATGGAGGTGGTCACGCCGATTTTTGCAAATACTGGTGATCGTACCAACTTTTATAATGAAATTTAAACATATGTATGTATATCGCAACTTTCATAGCTCAATGTATGTGCCAAGGTTTATAAGAACTGCATGCATTGCCCACTTTTTTCAGCACAATATTTTGCAATGCTAAGAGAGAAAAGTATTTGCCAAGTTTCGTGGGTATTGGATAAGTAGAATAACATACAAATGTAGAGTTTAATACTAAATGTCAATGGGCGTAGATCCGCCTACTTCTTTAAATGTAATATTGTGCCCATATAACATCTTAGGTTATGTGTCAAATCTCGTAAAAATTGGTAAAGCAGAAGAAGTGATAAAGAAAAAGTAGTGGAGTCATATTTTACTGTTTTGCAGGAGAGCACTTTTAAGCTTTCAAGTCGATTTTCAGAAATTCATTTCTTTTCAGGTTAAAGTCGAAAATTTCCTTTTAATATTTATTTTCTTAACAAATATCGTTCTACACACTATAAGTATTACATTTAAGTTGAAATATAACCTTAATTAAGCAGTTATTCCAAATGATATCAGAAGTCTAAAAAAGATAGGTCGCAAGTCATAGTGCTATAAATTTCTGAAAAATCACACAAATTAATTGAGGTTTTGACTAGGGGTACTTCAAATTATGCAGATTATGGAGGTACGATTAACTCAAAACCAGCTTATCTCGACTTAAGCACTTTTTCCTTTTTGCCACATAAATAATATAAAATTTAAATCAATTTCTTAAGTTTGAGATTCTGTGAAATATTTAAGCACAGGCCTTGGGGCTTAGTTTCGTGGTGATCTGATAAGCAAAAGTACATAAAATTAGACAGAAAAAAGTTAATGGGCGTGTTACGCCCAATTTTTCTTTGGTAGTGACATCACATGCAAGCTGCATCTATATTTTTATTCGTCCGAACTTAGCGAACACCAATATGAATTTGATTGTCACGAAATATTCGAATATTTTCTAGTACAAATATTCATTACATCACTACTAGGTTGTATGTATGATTGGAGAGATGTCCTGGCTAGTCGGTATGTTGAAATAAATGATATTATTTAGGAAACAATTTAAGCAGAAGAAAAAAATAAACAAATAAAAACAACCAGTTGATGCCTGGAAGCTGAGTACTAATAAAAGATATTTAACAAAATATATAAAAACTAAAAGTATGCGTAACAAATACCACGATTTTGTGGGATGCCATGTTTTATCGGAATTTGAAAGAGTTTTCGTGTCATATTTGTGATTTTAGGGTATAAATTTTATTAGTAAATTTAATATTTATAATTTTATATCTTAATTGGGTTATAAAGAAGATTATAATTCTAAATGTCTATATTTATATTTTTCCTTCAGTTTTTTATATTTACTATATTAAAACAGTGGTTGGAAGGTCTCGTGCTCGATTTCCCTCTCTGTTCCTTCAAAAAAAACCAAAGTAGTCTCTCAGTTTGTGTTTGTTTAAAAAAATAAAATATTATACTAATTGTCGGCAATAATATCACAAAAATATAAAAATTGTATTTACAAACACATCGTGCCCTTACCGCCAAAAAAAAAAACTTTAATCAGCAATAATTCGCAATTGCGAAATTAAGTTTTTAACGAAAAAAGATTATTTACCATCGAACGTAATCGATTTTCTATATTTTATGATTTAAACAGGCAAAACTTCGTATCGCTTTGTAAGCCAAACTACATGTAATAATTATTAATGAACAAATAACATAAAATTTAGTTGTAAGTATTCTGACAACAAATAGTTGAACGGAACAGCTAGCCGTTTTCGAAGGCCACTAAACCTTCATCATCAGCGTTCTTCTGTGTTTGGACCACTGTGTGTGGTGTCAGTTGATGTAGATTTGTGCTTTATATACGAAACTTTTTTGCAAAATGGAATATGTGAATTGTTTTGATTCATCGTATTTCAATTTGCTGAAAGATGTTTTCTAATGAAAGCTCAATTTACCATCTCTAAATTTACAACAGTCTTACCATTGTCGTTTATTATTTACTAATTATGCACATGTTAGTTAATTTGCTTATTTTTTGTTCTACCTAAGACAAACTTTTTTGGTTTGTTAGTATTAATTATATTTTTATTTAATTTTTGGCACAGGCCCATGACTATTAATTTTAGTTAATTTAATTATTATTATTCGAACTTCATTTAACTTAAGCCAAATCGATTTTCATTAAGAAATAAAGTTCGAAAATTATGTCGCTTAATAGTATGTTTCCACTGACTTTAAATCAAGTAGGTTTAAGTTAATCACTTCAAAGTGTTTCCACCTGGCTTGTGAGTGATTTGTTGTTCGAATTTTCATATTCAATTTATGCACGTGCTTTATGAGGTGAGCGCAGCAGCTGTAATGTGAATTGTATTCACATGTAGTTGACATTTGAAATTGATTTAATATTCCTGAATGTCATTTTTTTCGAAATTGTCAATCATTATTGATGGATGACCAAGGGATGGAGTTTGTAATTTAAAAGCAACCCAGGGTTGCATGTATAAATTGAGTTCGAAAAATAGTACTTTCGACATTATTTATAATAAATCAACTACTTTGAGATGATTTATCCATATGCAAAATGTATGGTAAATCATGTATAAATTAACATGATTGGCACAAATCATCATTATTTGTATAAATCATGCCGGTGGAAACATATTATAAGATATTTTTGGCTGTTATGGCACGATATACATACATATCCTAACTTATTAAAAATTAAAGAAACTGAATTTGATCAAGTTCATAAAATATTCAAGAATTTGACGTAACGCAAACAAATTGCTAAATTTGGTAAAGAAAAGTTTCGCAAATTAAAATTAGGGTAAAAAAATTATTAAAAAAAATAGTTTCAAAGATGACATTTTTAACTAGGGAAAATCATGGCTATTCGCACAATAATCCAAAATAAAAATTTGATAATGGACAAATTGCTGAAAAAAGCTAAAAAAAAATTCAAAAGATTGTAAAATCACACAAAATTTGGCAAATTGCAAATATTCTCTCCGTCTCTCACGGAAGTCTTTTAGTCTTTTTTCCTCGTTTTTTTTCAAATTATCGTTACAATCGGACTGTGTTCAAAAAATTTAATAGTTTGTGGATCGATTAAAATATTAGTTTATAATTTTTCGCTCACAATTTCGAAATTTATTTGCTAAAAATATTCTAGTTTGCGTCTGAAATTAACCATATCCATTTTAGCGATTAGTGAACTTGCTTAGAACGGTGCGGCCAGTGTTGGTATCTCTACGAAGAGCAAAAGCACATTAAGCTGTTACAGAAAGGGTAAAAAGCGCAATAAAATACGAAAAAGAGGTTAAAAAAGCACGAAAATATTTTTTTTTAATTTTAATACATTAAGCCATTTAAAAAGGAGAGTTTGGAGTGTAAAAGTTCAAAATATAATTTAAAATTTTTGTTCAAAATAAACAAAGTATTTGAGGTGTAATAACAGAATTTATTAACATATTAATTAAAATAAAATCTTGATTAATTTAACAAAAATAAGTATGTAAAAACAAATAATAAAAAAATCAGGAGTCAAATAATATAGTATTATATACACACATATATATGTACAGGGTGGGCCAAAAGAAACCAAGGGGTGTAAAAGTTTAATAACTTTTTTGTTTATTAATTTTTTTTATTTTTTCTTTCAGATTATATAGACAACACTTGGAGAATTTATAATGGAGAGGTTCACAACTGAACAGAGAACCAGAACAATAGAATTTTATTATTTAAACCAGAGATCAATTATTTTAACGCAAAGAGCATATCGTCGACATTTTAACGTCAGAATTTCGCCCTCTGAAGCGATGATTCGTTGCTTAGTTAATCGTCATCACCAACATGGCAGCGTAAGAGATTTGCCTCGAACCGGTAGACCACGTTTAAGTCGCACTGCGGAAAATATTGAACGAGTACAGCAAAGTGTTAACGAAGCACCAGAAACATCTGGCAGAAGGCGTTCAGCTCAGCTAGAAATGTCTCGTACGTCACTACGGCGCATTTTAAAAAAAGATTTACAGTTATACCCATATAAGGTGCAATTGGTCCAAGAATTAAAACCCGCAGATCATCGGCAACGTCTAAATTTTTGGAGAGCGAATAATTTCTCGAAATTCGGAAATTATTTGGCCAGCGCGATCGCCAGATTTGACAGCACCCGACTATTTTCTTTGGGGTTTTTTGAAGGAGCGAGTGTATGTGAACAAGCCAGAGACAATCCTTGAACTCAAGGCAAACATTGTTGCAGAAATTCGAACGCTACAGCCACAAGTCTTGAAAGATGTTATGGAAAATGCTCTACAAAGAGCCCATCAGTGCGAAGCTGAAAATGGTGGTCATTTAAGAGACATCATTTTTCATACTTAGTGTAAAAAAATTTCCATTTTGTATATTATATAATCTGAAAGAAAAAATAAAAAAAGTTGATAAACAAAAAAGTTATTAAACTTTTACACCCCTTGGTTTCTTTTGGCCCACCCATGGTTTCAACCGAAATCGGCCCTTAAAATTTAACCACTCTTGTGCGATGAATACAAATTTACCTACATTTTATTGTAGACGTGAACATTTTGATTTACTTTGCACTTACAAATTAACAGTCTTATGAAAATTCCGAAATCGGCTCTTAAAATTTAACCACCCTATAGTATGATTAAATGGTTGTGTAAGCTTTAACAAATGCTTATTGCATACTACTTTCAATCACTTATTATGCAGAGAATTATATGGTACTTTCCAGTTACTTCCGTTTTTTATTTTGCAAAAAAAAATTAAATTTTTTAATCCCAATTATGAAAAGTTTTCTACATTGTTTTTAACATACACGTAATTCACACGTTGATTTTTCAATGATTTTTTGAAACACGATTTTTAGAGTTTGTAGGCGAAGGGCATAAAAAAGCAAAAAGGGTAGAAAAAAATCACATTTTCCGTTCTACGAGTTTTTTTTTTAAATTTTCTTTACACATATTTTAATTTTTTTATGTTGCATTATTTTATTTTTTCATTGAATGTGACAACAGCTTTTTTTAATACAAAACAGTGTCACCTGTAGGTATTTGTGTCGCTAATATATGAGTATAGGGAAGATCGGAAAAATCTTTTATTTTGGACAAAATGTAAATATTTTTTATTCTGATATTGCATTTTTTGTGCATAAATTTAAAAATAACAATATTAAAAATATATTTTTGCTCATAAACTGTTTCAAAATTTGTTTTTGCTCGAAATTACATAGACTTTTATCTAATTATTTTGGTGTCAAAGTGCCTGTCTTTGGTAGCATTGCTGAGAGAATATTTAATTGTATGTGAGAGGATAAGAAAAACGCAGTCAAAATAAAATAGATTATATCTCGCGACTGCTTTCTGGCGCTACTTTTTTGTGTCAATTTGTATGGAAAATGTGTTTATACCGCAATTCTGCTCGATCATTGAGGCCTTAAATCTTTTTAATTTATCTTTCTTTAAATTAAATTACTAAAATTTGTAGATTTTCGTATGGGGTAAATTTTTTAACATGTAGGGAAAAAACGGATTTTTTAAAAATCTACTGGCAACACTGATACAATTTTTGGAAGAAAAAAAAAATTAAAAACTAGAAACATGGAAAAAATCATCTTATGAATGTAAAATGTGCAATTTTCAAAGAGAATCAAAAATAAAATAAGATTTTTAAATCATCGTATGCTGCTATTAGCGCTTAAAAGTATTTTAGTTTTGTAAATTAAAAATATTTTTATTTAACAAAAAAGCACCAAAAGCACTGCAAGAAACTGTTAAAAGCACTGTAAATACCCGCTTTTTAAAAAAGGGTATTAACCAAAATTTCGCGTTTATGAAGAGGCAAAAGCAACAAAAAATACCAGAAACGCACCAAAATACCGCACTGGGTTCGGCAGATAGACTTCCTCGAGGCTGCCATTTCTTGTCAGATATTCATTTGAAAAAGCCAATAAAGTTAGTTTGTTTGGGTAGACTTTCGATTTAAGTCTAAAGGCGTTAAATTAGGACTGATTCAAATCCAATTTTGTGTCACCTGTTCTGGAGATCAATTTTCCAGGAAAATCAAGCTTCGGACTGGTGCATTCATTCTTGCACTAATTGAGTTTTGTAATTTTGAATTTTTGGTGGAATGACATTTTAGCGTTTCCTTATTGAACAGTTAGATTCGTCACAGACAGTGTGACTAAAACTTCCTTTATTTTTCACAAAATACAAAAAAAAATATATATATATATATATATATATATATATATATAGGGTGTTTTTTTAAGAGGTATATAACTTTGAATTGAAATAAAACACAAGAAAATCGTTTTAATGTCCATCAATTTGGCTTAGTTGGAAGGATAATTTTATGCCATTAATGTTTAAATATGATTTCGGGCATGTGGCCGCCGCGGCTGGCTCGAATAAAGCCAATTCTACAGGTCCAATTTTCAACCACTTTTTCGAGCATATGGGGCCGTATGTTGGCAATAACGCCACGAATGTTGGCTTCCAAGTCCCCTAACGTTTCTGGTTTGTTGGCGTAGACGAGCGACTTCACATATCCCCAAAGAAAATAATTCAATGGTGTCAAATCACACGATCTTGGTGGCCAATTGACAGGTCCATTCCGCGAAATTATGCGCTCATCGAATGTTTCCTTCAATAAATCGATTGTGACGTGCGCTGTGTGGCATGTAGCGCCGTCTTGTTGGAACCACAACTCATCCACATTCATGCCATCCGATTCGGGAACAAAATAGTCGGTTAGTCGGCTCCAATTGCTGTGCACGGTGGCGAATCGATTCATTCGGGTCCTCTTCAACACTTTGCTCTACAGCGGCAATTGTTTCTTCGGTGCGCACTGTTCGACGTCTCTGCGGATGCGTATTATCACATAGAGTAAACGTAGTGCGAAAACGATCCCTGGTTAACCGAATTAATTGCTCTGATGGACGATTATGTCGACCATAAAATGGACGGAGCTTGCGGTAAACTTCGCGAACTGAACCATTATTTTCGAAATAAATTTGCACGATTTGCAAGCGTTGTTCTTTTGTCAACCTGTTCATGATGAAATGGCAAACCAAACTAAATATTAATCACTTGACAGCTGACAAAATGGCCGCCAGTTAAAAAAGTGATGCCAACTTAAAGTTCTATACCCCAATAAAAAACACCCTTTATATATAAATTAATAGTCCCTGTAAGTTATTCTGAGCAAAGTGAAAAAAAAATGTTTTTCTTTAATTTTTGCAAAAAAAGCTGCATGAAGAAATAATTTTTTTGCCCTAAAATGTTAACAAGGTTTGTTTGGTAGACTCTAAGCTACATTATTCACCAAGTCTGAATTAGCTATTGGTCAATAACTCAGGGTACACTGACGTTTGAAATCTTTGTCGAATAAAAAAATATTTCGCCAATATTCCCAAACTGAGTCTAAAGTAGGAATGGACACGATGCAATGCATTGCAAACATACATCGATGTTGCAGCAATACTTTATAAACTACATTGATGTTTTTTATGTCTAAATTTTTTTTTTTTAATTATTGTTGATTTTAATTATTTGTTATTATATTTTAAAAAAATCTTAAGTTTACTTTACATCTCCCCATAGTTTTTTTTTCAATAATGTTTAGAAATAAAAGTTTTTGTTGAGTCATCACCTGCGCCACTTGCGAAAATAATCTTTCAGACGGAATTTCTGTTCCCACCATTGTAAGTTATTTAAAGGTGATCTTGTAAAGATTGGGAAACTGTGATTTATAATCTTTTCAAATATCCAACTGATTTTCATCCAGTCTTTCAGTATTAAATATTACTAAATTATATACATCGGCAGCTAAATTTCAGCGGCTTATTAGCCGAAAAAAATCTTCGGCGGCGACTAGTCAAAACTACCGGCGGCTCGTCTTAGCTGACTCTCAGCCGATCGGCCTTGCCTGGCCTTGCACGTGGTAAGCAAGCTTTTAGTTCGGAGTAAAGATGCCAGATACGAGCTTATTCGCCGCTTATAGTAGTGTTGCGAGTTATTCACATAAAATTTACCAGGTTTACAAACTTGAATCATGCCAACATATATACATAGATATGTATACATGCTTATTAATCAATGATTCAACAGGTGCTGTTACAATTTGTCATTTCGAAAGAGAACATCGACGTTTTCCAACTATTTAGGAGCAAAAAAAACATCAAACTATATGGACGTTTCGACAAAATACATCGAGTGTTTTTAAAACATCGATGTTTTTTGCCCTAGTTGTACTACCCTTCGGTACAACTATCGAACCTTTACTATTCAGCTCGTGAGTTTTTCCAGAAATCTTCATTAAATATGATGATTTCTTAATATTTGTTTTGCTTTTAGGACAAGACTAGTAAATTTTAAACTTAAAAACATTGAAATACCTTGTTATAAGATGTGGGCAAGCCTGTTCAATTTCTGGTGTAATTGTCTTGTTTTGTTTTTCATGTCTTCAAAAGAGAATAGAAGAACGAACGCATCGTTTGTTCTTAGATTTATATCCCCATCCGATTACCATATTTAAATTTTACGCATTTTTGTGAATTTTTGTCCTCTTTTTTACAAACATATACAACTTTTTTCCTCTAAACATCAGTTACAGATTCGAGATATTTTTATGGTTTGTTCTAAGCTGTAACATTCAAACAACCAAGCATTGTTTTCGACGGTTTTGCCTTATATTTTTCTTATACATAAGACTAAAGCAAGAAGCTCTTTTAAGCTTAGAATTGTAAACGAATGTTAGTTTTTTTTTTAACATTTTACTATATATGGCACAAATGATGCGATTCTTGGCCACAATAAGTGCATTTATGTTTGTCATGTATTTCATTAGCCCCAAATATAAAAAGACCAAAGAAATCTTGTCTACAAAAAACTGCAACTTGCATGTGTGGCAATTTCTTATATTTTTTGTGACTGCAGGTTGCAACTTGTATTCTTTATTCATTTACATATCTGTGGCATTAAGGAAGAAGTGCTTAAGTCATACTTGAGTGTTTTGCAGGAGAGCACTTTTAAGCATTCAAGCCGATTTTCACAAAATTTATTTCTTTTACAGTTAAATTAAGGAATTGTATGTAAACATTTATTTTTTAAGCAAACATCGTTCTACACACTGTAAATAATACTTTCAAATTGAAATATACCGGAGTATAACTTAAATTAAGCTATTATTCCAAATGAGATTAGAAGTCTAAAAAAGATAAGCCGCAAGTCGTTGTGCTATAACTTCTTGAAAAATTGTGTACTTCTCAGCTGTACTTTCAAATATGCAAATTACGGAAGTACTATTAACTCAAAATCAGCTTATCTCGACTTAAGCACTTTTTCCTTTTTGCCACAGATATTTCTGTAAAACATATGCATGTATGCTTCTTTTCCAGTAAAGCATTAAACACATTCACCACAGCAGGCTACACGAACACACGACTTCAAATGCCGCTAGCAGCATTTGTCGCCTAGTAGACGGCTACTTAATTATTTTGGAGACGACAGCAGCACCATCTGCAGTTGATATTCAAGTATAAATACATAGTTCAGTATTGCCACTTTTATATGTTTTGCATTTATAAAAATTAATTACTCTTTTAAAATGTACTTATTTCACGTAAAAGTACAAAACTTAATCAATTTATTCTTAACATCAATTTTTGGATATTATTTCTGTTAAATACTATGAAATAATTGTACAAAATCATTCATTCAACATTTTGTATTGTACTGGCAATACTGAATTTTCTCATTGTAGATAAAGAAATAGAAATTAGTTTAATTGGACTATAACGGCAACATCAGCATAGACAACAACCTGTCGCCATGTTGCCTTGCTGTCTTCAAAAGAATTATTCTCATATAAACATGTATATTCTATCCTTGACATTTGGTAGTCGGTAGCTTGCTGTGGTGAATGTGTTTAATGCTTAACTGTATCGTTTGGTGCTTGTCTTAAATAATGTTCCTAAATTAATTGAACATTTTAACTATAAAAAGATTGATCATCTATCAAGTGCATTTGAATGTGCGCAAATTATTCAAATTAAAGAAAAGAGAAGTAAGCCAGAAACAAAATTGCAAATGAAATAATCATTAAAATAACATTCAACGTCTAATTGAATAATGAGTGTTTGTTTTATGTATTTTCTATGTCAGTATTTACTCTCATGTTCAGGCGCTATGAAATAAGGCCCAAGGAGGTAAACCCCAGGATAAGAAACAAAATAAGCCCCAATAAAATAAAACCCACAAAAATTAAATAAGGCCCAAGAGAAAATTCATGAAAAACAGCCAATATAAATGAAATAAAGCCTAATTAAAAGAGTCTAATGAAACCAAACTCAAGATGAAATAAATCCCAAAATAAATTCAATAAAGCTTAATTAAGCTTAATAAGTCTTCAATTTTATTGGTGCTTATTTCATTTTATTGTCTGGGGGTTATTTCCTTGGGCCTTATTTCAAAGCGCCCCGCCTTCATAAAATTTAAAATGTGTTTGAAATGTGTTTTATTTTATTATACCCTTTACCAAAAAATGGTAAAAGGGTATATATAGGTTTGTCATTCCGTTTGTAATTTCCAGAATATTAATAAGCGAGCCATAAAGTATATATATTCTGGATCCTTATGCATAGGGAAGACGAATAAGAGATGTCCGTCTGTCCGTCTGTCTTAACGTGAAATCGGTTTTCCGAAGCTCCCAGCAAAGCTAGAGACTTCGTTCTTGGACTGGTGTGTCAGAAATGATCCAAAAAAGATTGGTAATGAAAATCAGCAAAATCGAGCAGACGGTTTCAGAGCTGGGAAACTTAAACTTCATTTTGCCATACAAAATAACTACCAAAAACTAGTTATTTTTTTATTAAATAAACTTATTTTATACTTCAATATAAATAAAATTGGTGTTCCTAACTACAAAAAACTAAAAAAAAATTAAAAAAAATTAAAAAGACGTTTCCAAAGTTGGAAATCCTTAACTTTTTTGCTTATACAAAAGTGACTTACTAAAACAAAATTTTCCTTTTTTTCTATAAATTAAACATATCTAATGTTCTTAAAAGAAAGAGATTGGTGAAAGAAATCAGAAAAACAAAAAGGATGATTCCAGGGTTGGAAAACCTACGATTTTTGTGATATATAAAATTAACTACCGTAAACTAATTTTTTATTTATTTTTATTAAATAAACTTATTTTATACTTCACCACGTATAAAATTGGTATTTCAAATAAAATAAATTAAAAAATTTAAAAAGACGTTTCCAGGGTTGGAAAACTTAAACTTTTTTTATACAAAAGTAACTTACTAAAACAAATTTTTCCTTTTCTTTATAATTTAAACATATCTTATATTCTTAAAAGAAAAAGGTTGTTGTAAGAAATCAGAAAAATTAAAAAGGATGATTCCAGGGTTGGGAAATTTACTCTTTTTGTGATATAAAAAATTAACTACCGAAAACTAATTTTAATTTTTTTTTTTTGTTAAATTAACTTATTTTATGCTTGAAAAAATTGGTATTTCAAATAAAAACACAATTAAGAAAATTAAAAAGACGATTCCAGGGTTGGAAAACTTTAACTTTTTTTGTTCAAAGGTAACTTGCTAAAAGATATTTTTTCTTTTTTTACTGTAAATTAAACATATCTTACATTCTTAAAAAAAAGGATTGGTATAAGAAGTCAGAAAACTCAAAAAGGAGGATTCCAGGGTTGGGAAACTTACACTCTTTGTGATATAAAAAACTAACTACCGAAAACTAGTTTTAATTTTTTTTTATTAAATACACTTATTTTATGCTTGAGTATGAATAAAATTGGTATTTCAAATAAGAAAACAATTAACAAATTTTAAAAAGACGATTCCAGGGTTGGAAAACTTTAAGTTATTTGTACAGAAGTAATTTACTAAAACAAATTTTTCCTTTTTTTCTATAAATTAAACAGTTCTTAAATTCTTAAAAGAAAGAGATTGGTCTAAGAAATCAGAAAAATTAAAAAGGATGATTTCAGGGTTGGGGAACTTACACTTTTTTGATATTTTATTTCTGGACATTAAAGTAACTAAATAAAACATTTTTTTTAATTTTTTTTTTTTCACTTAACACGCTTTCTATATTTTTCTTAAGAACTACTAGATTGGTATAAGTAATCAGAAAAATCCAAAATGATGGTTCTAGGGTTTGAAAATTATTATTATTTTCTTTGTACATAAAAGTAACTATGTGCTTATGTATGTATTTCTATACTACATAAACGCACTTTGGTAAAGGGTTTATAAGATTCGGCACAGCCGAATATAGCAGCACTCTTACATGTTTTATTTAAAATTTTTCATAAAATTCTTTCTTAAAACTGATTTCAAACACATTTGATTTTTTTATGAATGTGAGGCTTAATTTTTAACTTTTTAGTACTATGTTATACCAATCTTTAAATAATAATCTCAGTCATTCACACCCCACAAATACTCCTTAAACAAAGAGTGCAACTTTATTCTTCTCATGCAACATTTGCCACAATAATTAGCAAAAAGTATTTACCCCCCACATTAAAGTAAAAAAAGATTCATTCATATATAAAATTTTTTTCTACACAAAAAAATTTATATTATAGTACATTATTGCTGAAAATTGTGTGGAATACATTCTTGCTAAATAAAACATGTGTTTAATGTCGTCCAAGTTGTCAACACTATTAAAATAACATGATTTTTTGTTGCGTCTTAAGACATTTTTTTTAGCATGAAAATATAAAACACCCGTAGATCATTTAACAGCATAATACAATTAAAATAAATAAATAAAACAACAAATATGCAAGATGTATGAAAATTATAATACTAAAGTACAAATTTAGCCCAGTAAACATTTTGTATCAAGTATAACAATATGGATTAGCTTTTACCTTCCCGCTGAGAATTTTAAGAGACCACACGTTCAATTTTTGCCTTTCAATTCCATTTAATTTACAATACACTTACACTTTTTTTAATAGCACAATCAAACTTTTTAAATTGAAAACTAGATTGCTTTCAAATTCACCTATCCATTTATATGGCAATTTAATTTTCAATTTGTACGGCTGGTCACAGCACACATTGATTGAAACTACAAATTTGAGTTGTTTCTTCGTCGGTGGCATTTAAAAAATGAAATTGACTATCAACTTGTTCCACAGCTATCAATTTCAAGGAATTTTGACGCACAATATGTGTGGTGAAATCAAAAGCGATTTAAGACACGATTACCACAATGCAGTAGTTATTGGTTTGTTTTCTAAGTCAATCATGTGGTTTCAAAATTAAGTGGTTCATACGGAAAAAATCACCAATGTTGTGCTCAGTTGGTCCAATCCGACACAACCCTGGGTGCAGATTGCTGTAAATCATGTTGAATTAACATGATTTACAGTAATATAAAAATCATTGCCTAAATATGTTAAATTGACCTTGTTTATTTTAATGTGATATAACATAATGGGCCTTATTACGAGTGTCGTATTTTTGACTACGACTACGAAGATTTTGTACTAAATTAAAGAAAAAATGTTGCAATATTCTTTAGTCTAGTACAAAATCGTTGTAGTCGAAGTCGTAATACGACACACGTAATAAGGCCTAATATGTTATGCTTGAAAAGAAATATTGCTGGTGCTAAGAAATAGTTTGTAACAAATAATTTGTAGTAAACACTGATGACAAATTCACCGGTTTTATTTTCAACTATTTCAATGTCATACAAACATATCTCTGGCCTCCCTGCAGTAAACGTCAATAGTAAAATTATATTGATTATATATTGACGATGTCACCAGTACTACTGAAAAATTATACCCCAACTAATGCTATCTACTATTGCCATTTAATACAGGCTTGTCCTACGAAATCTATCAGTAGACTGCGTCAAATGCCCGTAGTAAAATTGTACTATATACGCTGTCACCACCGACGCCGGTTCATATAAAGAAATATCGGTGGCTACTGAAAAGGCATCTTGAAAAAATATTTGCCTTTACTTCTCTAAAAGTGCAAGACGCCGAGGTCAATACAAACAATTGCCGTAGGCTACCCACCGATTTTGAGCCCATCGCCTTGATGATTTAATTTTAACGGCAACAACTTTCTAAACCTATCAAAAACAAAAGAAAAAAACAATTTGTTGACAGTATCGCCAAAAAGACACCATAATTGTTGACAAAAATATGGACATGGGCACACTTAGTACCATGTTTCTTCCTTCAGGGTTAAAATAAAAAAAGGTGTATGAATATTTTTTCGACATTGCTTTTGTTAACGCTTTCTGGTAGCCAACAGATAAATTACATCCTTTTGAAACAATTAATTATGTAACAGTTAAAAATAATATATTTATGAACATTTAAGAAATTATTTTCACATGTAAATGCTAATTCAGTCTTTCAATTCTCTTATAAAATTCGAGTTACGCTTTTCTTATATTGAGGCATCGATAAAAGGTTTATACATCTTTATTGATTAATCTCAGACTGTGAATTTGGGTATAACTCATGGGTCATAGAACATTTGGCCTTATCACCAAAAAAAAATTAAATATAGTTAATGTTAACTATTATTCGAACTCCATTTGTTTCTATATTTGTGATTTGAACGGGCTAAGGTTCGTATTGCTTTTTAAGCCAAATTACATGTGATAATTATTAATGAACAAATAACAACAAAGTCTGTTGTAAATATTCTGACTAACAACACATTGTTGCACGGAACAGCCAGCCGTTTTCGAAGGCCACTAAACCTTCATCATCAGCGTTCTTTTGTGTTTGGTCCACTGTGTGTGGTGTCAGTAGATGTAGATTTCTGCTTTATATACTTAGCAGTATTGCAAATGGAATGTGTGAATTGATTTGTTCATTAATAATTATCACATGTAATTTGGCTTAAAAAGCAGTACGAAACTTAGCCCGTTCAAAGCACAAATATAGAAACAAATGGAGTTCGAATAATGATTAAAATTAACTAAAATTAATAGCCATGGGCCTGTGGCAAAAATTAAAAATAAAAAATATACTTAATAGTAACAAACCAAAAAAGTTTGGCTTAAGTAGAACAAAAATAAGCAAATTAACTAACATGTGCATAATTAGTAAAGAACAAACGACAATGGTAAGACTGTTGTAAATAGAGAGATGGTAAAATTGAGCTTTCATTACAAAAAAGCTTTCAGCAAATTAAAATAAGATGAATCAAAACAATTCACACATTCCATTTGCAATAATGCTAAGTATATAAAGCAGAAATCTACATCTACTGACACCACACACGGTGGACCAAAAACACAAAAGAACGCTGATGATGAAGGTTTAGTGGCCTTCGAAAACGGCTGGCTGTTCCGTTCAACTATGTGTTGTTAGTCAGAATATTTACAACAGACTTTGTTGTTATTTGTTCATTAATAATTATCACATATAATTTGGCTTAAAAAGCAATACGAACCTTAGCCCGTTCAAACCACATAAAATTAAATATAATTATTATGCAAATTTTTATAAGAAAATTTAAACAACCAACTTAATTTGAGATCCCTACTAGCAAAAAAATATTCCTCTACTCTAAAAATTTTAATATAAATGAACTCAATATTTCAGGCATTTGTCTGTTTATTGTTTCACTGAAGTTAAAATGTCACATGGATTGTATTTAGCTTGTTAATGGTAGTTGTTGTGTCAACATTAGCATTATTTTATTTCTGTTTGTTAATATGACAGCAATATGTGTTATGTTAAGAAATTTTTCTGTGTTAACAATTACTTAAGTATGTCTTCTTTCCGATATGAATGTTTATGTCATATATGAAATATTTGGTTCAACAAAATTTCTCACAACATTAACACGTTTTTTCTTGCTTTTACGTCTTTATCATATTTCCTCTCAAAGATAATATAATATAATACAACAAGTATTGTCTTTTAAAGCTTATTCACACTAAAAACAAAAAAAAAAAAAAAGCAATGTGAGTCCGATCACAGAGGAGATGTGTAAACATCTAGTAATGAAAAAAATTTTTTAAGTTGGAAGTACTTATGCTTTTAGTATATTTTTTTAAATTAATTAATTAAAAGTATCAAAACTTTCAATATTGTAAATACATAGGAATTTGTTGGTTTTTGTTTGTTTTATTAAACTTATTTGGTTAGTAAATGGGCACACTGCAGTATATGTATATGTACTGCATTCAAAATTGCAGTAAGCAGTAAATTTACTGATTACTAAAAAAAATCAGTAAATTTTTACTGCTAATGAAATTTAGTTTGCATTACCAGTAAAATCGTAGGGCCGTAATCATAATAAAATTGTAGCAAGTGGCAAAGTTTTTTCTTTCAAATTTTGAAACTTTTGTATGAAAAACATTTAGCCACTTGGTAGAATTTCATTATGAATACGGGCATTACTGACCCATTAAAAAAAAATGAAAGTCATTCTGAAAGAACCACATTTTCATTGCTTCCAAAAAATCGATATTTTTAATTTGCCGATAGTTAGCAGAAAACCAAGTAAAAGTTTATTTTAATCACACAATACCTTGTAGTTTTTCCATAGTTTTAGTAAATACTCACCAAAATGTTCAAAAAATAGATTTTTTGAAAGAAATTTATGAACTAAATTTGGCCTAAAATTTAGAAGTTATTTGCTTAAATTTACATGAAAACACTGTTTCGCGTTTAAATTCGTATAAAAAGAAACTTTTTAAAGTTTTTCTTAGATGAAAATATAGAACACAAAAAAGGAAATTTTTCTTAAAATCGCTTCTAATTCGGTGACTATGCATCGAAAAAGAGAACTTCTTGTAATGACAACGCTATGTAAAAATCATTAGATCGGATCGAAATTTGAACTACTTCCAGACTGCAAACTCTACATTTTCATGACTTCTTTGGAGTGTCTTTTTTTACTGGGGATTACTGAAAATTCAATGCACCTCATCATATAACAAATTATTTAGGCAATTTATAAAAATTGTAGAAAAAAATTTTAGTAATCAGTAAAAATTTACTTGTTAAAAATTTGTTATTATTTTTACTGAAACTTTAGTGGTACAGCAGTGCTCATTTATGGTAAATGCCTTTACATTTACTTTTTAGTTTTTAATTTCTGTTGTTCATCGTTTAGTTATTCCTGTTCTTGTTGTTGTGTATGCATTGCAATTAAAATAAATTCAGTAAAGTGCGACTTTGACTCGCGCACATTCGGTTTTGAGCATTATTTTGATTTAGCTTCCTTCATTTTTAAAATTTTTTTCAGTTTAAACGATTTTTTCAGTTTTATCGCTTTTTTCTCGTTTTGGCGTTTTTCGTTTTCTCTTTTTGGGTTTTTTTTTAATTATCGCAATTTTTTTCATTTTGGCGATTTTTTTCATTTTGGCGATTTTTTTCTGTTTTTGGGGTTTTTTCATATTGGCAATTTTTTCATTTTGGCGATTTTTTCTTTTAAGGATTTTTTTAATTTTGGCGATTTTTCCGGTTTTTCGCGATTTATTTTCGGCCTAGAAATTTTTTTTAATTTGGTGCTTTTTTCGTTTTGGCGATTTTTTTTTTTGTTTTTGGCGATTTTTTAGATTTGGCGATTTTATTCATTTTATTTATTTTTTTTTTATTTTTTAGTTTTACCGTTTTTGAAAATTTCAAGAGTTTTGCTCTTACGGTTTCCAAGATACAGCATGTTGTCAAAAATAGAAAGTCAAAATTGCATTATCTGATGGAACAACACCCACTGATTTAAATTTTTTAAATTTAGTGTTAATTGTTGTAGTTTGTATAAAAATACACTAACTTTTAAAATTTCAAGTGTATGTATATTACATGGGATTTTAATATTTTTCGTTTCTCGTTTTGGAACACCCTTTAATTTTTAAATCTATATATTAGTTGTTGTAGTGGCTAAATGTCTACACACTGTGTCCAAATTTCAGGTCCGTAGCTCTTACGGTTCACTTTCACCTAATAAAGCAATTATCAAGTTAAATAAAACAAACAAAAACCAAATTCCTATGTATTTACAATATTTTAATTAAGTTTGTATTGCTTCTTTCAAACACTAATACACTCATACATATGTAGCTCACACCGATTTGACAACGCGGTGTGAATCTCAGCAAAATTTGTGATTGTATTGTGAAAAAGAATTTTACCCCCCTAGCGTATAGATGTTTACACATCAAAAAAATTTAAAGAAAAAAATAATTTCTCAATTTTTAAGAGTGATTGGTTTTGTTCTACTTGTTGAGTACACTGTTTTGTAAATCGGTAGCAAAAACTACAGTATGTGATTTTAATAGACTTTTGTGTGTTCACATCAGGGAACATCAATGAGTAATGAAAAAGTGAATGAAGTTGAATCATGACTTATAAGTTGTCTATGAATAATATTCACTCGAAAGTTTGAAGTGCGTATCGAACTCATACTTGGCAACATTTATGACGTTGTTGATTTCGACTCTCCTTAACTTAATGATTATGGACGATGAAAAATAAGTATCATGGTACAATTATACTATGTACATGCACGACTACAACAAAATTACAACACCAAAAAACACATTCATTTTGTTGGTATAAACAAACGAATAATTGTCAGAAACACATGCCTTTTGTTTTTAAAAATAACAATTAACGGGTAACTAAAGTACAATTGCAGACGCGGCATTCATGAATGATTATAGTCATTCATTGTTGCCAATAGGTGTGTAATTACACAGAGTGTGCAATTACTCTCATTTGTAGGCCATGTAATTACATTCATGTATAATCTGTGTGTAATTCTACTTTGGCTTGTATTTTTATTTATTTTTGTTTTAATTTTAACCTACACAAAAGATGTGTTGTGTAATTTTCTTCAACATATAATTGGAAACACTGCCATGTGTAATTTCATTGGCAACACTGTAATCATTTTATGCACACACATACACTAACATTTTTGCAGCTTGTAAACAAAGTTTGACAACTGTAGGTATTGTATACATTAACAAGCTGGGCTTGTGCATGTACCTGTTATAATTGTATCATGATAAGTATTATTCACAATGCGAACTTCGCATACGAACATTAAAGTTCTCATTTTTTTTTTTTTTGCAGGAATTGAAAAACAACCCTATTTACTACTAGTATACTCTTGTATACTATTTGCAAAGTGTTTCATGACTAAACTTTTAAATAAACATACATGCATGAGTTGAATGAGCTGAGTAATATAAGTATTTTCCTGAAATTAGAAATCAAAATGAGCTGATTTATGAGCGTGAGGCTGACGTCGCATTCATATTTATTTCAACCTATACTTATAAATCAGTGTAATCGTGAATATGCATAAATCACAGTAGTTGCGTAGACATCACTCACTTATATATAAAATTCATGAGTCAGTATGAATAGCGAAAAAATGATTCATTGCCGATCACTGGTTTACATCATGTCTAGCTTTTTAGGTTTTCTCATTTAAATAAAATACTGATATTAGAATATAAAATACGTTTTGATTATGATACGAGTAAAAGTAAAAAATCTAACACATAAATGGCTTCTATGACATAAATTAAAATCTTAAATGAAATTAAATAATACTATAACATAAAAAATCAACTATTAATAAGAAGACCGCTTTCTTTTATAAGTTTTATCTGCTGTTTCACAATTGGCTTCCCAGCAGAAATCAGTTCATATTTCACCTGCGAATGCAGGTAGTTTTTGTTTGAATGGCACGTTGCATCTGAGTTGTTGATGTGAAAGAAGAAGTTCTGGTACTATTTCTTCGTAATCCGGAACATTTCTATTTCCAATAAAAACAAGACATTCATTTCCAAAACTTACCCATGCTCCTCTCTCTTTATTGCCCAACTTAAATTAAAATAAAGCAAAAAAAAAAAATATTAAATAAATCCCAATAACAAATTCCTTAGTTTTATTAAGCCTTATTTAATTTGCTTACTTGTGCCTTATTTCCTTGGTCCTTATTTAATAGCACGTACATCCATACATCAATAGAAATTATAATTGTAGCACTTTCTGTATAACTTTCACCAATGAGCTCTCGTTGACATCGCAACTGTGTAATGCCTCGATGTGAGCGTCGTGTGACATTTCTATTGTGTCCTGCGTCCCTTGATGCGTGTGCTGCTTTGCCTGTGCTGCTACGGTCGGTGCGAGGTCGCGTGATTGTTTATTGAGATCTTAGGTACATTTTTGAAGTTGATTGTTACCTTGAATTTTGAACGGTTTGATACCTATCGACCTGAACAGGGGGAAAAAGGTAAAACAATCGATTTTTTTTTAAATTTTTTGCTATTTTGATCTTGTTTTTTTGTTGACAATTTTTGTTCTCTGTGACAAGAGCTACAACTTTGCCTCAGAGAGTAAATCAAAATTTCGAAAGGTTTGCAAGATATGAGCCTGAGAAAATGATAATTTTTTTTAAGAGTAAATAATAATAATTTTTTTTGCAAAAATGACACCGAGGCGCAAAATATTTGCGGGTCCATAAAAAAGTGCATGACTTGAGGCAAAACTGGGAGACATTGGTATTTTTTTTTTTTTGTCTTTTATCCCGTAGTAGTGTTCGTATATTGTTATATTTCCATAACTCAAAAAATTACACTCAGTGTTATCTTTGCAAATAAAATTTTACTCAACAACATTTTGCTTTGATTTCTTAAATTTCTTTATTAACTGAAAAAAAATATATATTTTAAAAAAACGTGTATACAATTTCGTTTATCAAATATGCAAAAACCGTCATCGCAGAAAACTCAATAATTTTTTTTATTGAATCAGTAACTTTCGTATTTCTGCTAAGCGATTTTTATTAATGGTTTTTTTTTGTCCATACAATTTTTCACAGTATGCAGCCAGAAATGCGTAATTTCTAACGTTGAATCATGAGCAAAGAGTATAAAAGACTTTTGCTAGTTTTTATTTAGCAATAATTATTATATCGAGCCATAACCGCAAAAATAGCTTAAGCGGCACATTTTTTGAACATCGATTTTTTGATGAAAGTTGACTATTTACGATCGCAAATAATCAATTTTGGTCAAAAATTGAAGTTCGAAAATTATGTCGCTTAAGCTATTTTGGCGGTTATGGCACGATATGTATCTTATTTTACAAACTGCACTAGCCTCTTTTTAGATACGACTTTGTTCAAAATTAGTTACAGTTTGTTATACTTATTCCAAAAGTCGTAATCGTGGGGGATCGTTTTTTAAATTCAAATTTGTTGACGTTTCTGTAATCGTTTGAATTTAAGAAAATTGACTGATCTTCCAAATCTTCCGATTCTAGAGTTGGAGCTGCCAACATACCGCTAGGACGGCTAAATACAGTTGAGTTTCAGCAACTAATTCTCATGGGATTATCACCTAGTTTCCAGAGACGCGTGAGTGTTAACATGCGCTCTGGATACTCAGTACTGTACGCCTTTTCAAATTAGCTGCCATCAAAAATATCTTTCCCAAAATGGCATACATTACCGAGTCCATCTGCAGAGTAACCAAAAGAAATACTACCAACACCAATATTATTTTTAATAAATAAACCATCAAATTAATAATTAAAATAAGTAAAGAATATTTCTTGTTATTTTCTATACAAATAATTTTTTTTAATTTATCATTATGATGGATTAATACAAAAAAAAAACACTCAATCATCAACTTTAAGAACAAGACTGGCGTTTTTTTATAATTTTAGCCAACTGCTCAGCCAGTGCAAATAACAAGGACCAACAGCACTATCATCAACTGTCTAAATAACGTCAGCAGTAAAGAATAAAAAAAGGGGTTGTTCTTTGTGCCATTCGCTAGTTTTTTCGCAGTTTTAATTTATCTCTTGTAATTTTCATATCTAGAAATACTAACTTTTGCATTTTCGGGGGATGGCTAGCTCGTTTCACTGCTGCTGCTGCTGCTGTTGTTAAATGACTTTAACAGCTGTTGGAGTTTGCCTTTGCTAGGTAAAATATCATTGCTACTATCTTACTTTGATAATTTTGTTGCATGCTGCATGCATGTATTTTTGTCTTCTACTCCTTATTTGCAGCTTCAAATTGTTTTTTGGATACTGTTGCACACATTTTCATAATATTCAGCTATGAGGAAATATTTAAAGCCTTCCTTTTCTACACAATATTTGTATTAACATGTGCAATCATTACCAGCATGTTTTTTCTATTTTAAGTCCTTTTCTTTTTTATTCTATTCACATATGTATTTATATTGCTTCAAGAGTTGTTTCATTGTTAAATAAATCAATGTCATAAATATCTCACACATCATTAGATATTGGTTACGAATTAAGAAGGGCTTAAATGGTATCTATCATCACTTACATTATCATATAATATTACAAATCATAAGAAACATATACTTAGTATCCCCTTAAAGGTTTTATTTGTCTGGAATTGTAACTACATACATTAATACTACACAGAAGATAATATGGTAGGTTAGGCTAACCAATTTTATTTGTTCAGTTTACATTTCATGTAAATAATAGTTGGAACTCCAATTAACTAAATTTTGTGGGGTTAGTTATATTGGTGGGTCTCTTCTTTATATCTTTATTAAAATAATTTATTCCTTAACTTTAAACTATTTTTATTTACAATAACTTTACTTGAAAAGTTTTTAGTGTAAAGATGATTAATCTGACTTATTTCGGTTGTTAATTTTATTAAAACAAAATTTGTTGCAATTCGGCTGAAAAAAATTAGTTTTGTTAGTTGTTACAGTGTGAAAACACTATTCCTGAACAATATAAAATACCGTTATGGCTCTTTTTATGATACATATTTGCGTCATTTATATAGTTTATAGTGTTTTCACACTGACATGGTTGTAATATAAATTTGTTTTAACGTTAAAACCAACTGTTAAAACCTGGTCTTACCATAGAAATTGGTTTTAACGTTAAAACCAACTGTTAAAACCTGGTTTTACCATAGAAATTGTTTTTATTAAAACTAACTTAAAACCATTTTTGAATTGGTTTTAAGTTGGTTTTATGAAATGCAACCTCGTTTTCGCTGTGATAAATTCAGTGCTGCCAAATTAAAATGACCGGCAGCAGCTGATAATGTTTATGCCAGTGAATAACAATAGATGTCGCTTGAAAGATCCTCTACTTAAAAATTGATACAACAGCAACAATAATAAAAGAATTATGGGTAATGGTTTTTTTTTTTTTGGAAGGAAAACAACGAAAATATTTTCATTGACCTATGGGAAGTGAAAATAGACGGTGTGACTGTCACCAATCCACCGATGACAATGTTTTATTTTGTGATGTACTTGTGCATTTTTAATATACAATAACTTGATTTCCAAGCACTTCTTTATTTTGTACAACTAGTTCCATATTTATTTACAAAATATAAAATAATTTCCACACAGAGAAAACAGATTAGTTGTGGCAACCGAATTTGTTGCCAATTGAAAATTTTGGCGGTTGCAGCAACTATCATAGAATTCTGCTATAGCGACTAAAATTTTCTTGTGGTACCACTATATATTAATTATAACCCTCAACAAAATAGTTGTAGCAACAGAAAAAATTGGTTGACAGTATGGAATTTGAAATAAATGTTATTCTTGCTACCGACAATTTGGTTAATATAATTAAAACAATATCATAATTGGTACCTGCAAAAGAAAAATTCGCCTTCCTTGCTGAAATAAAAATAAACAATAAACGCAAATAAAAATACACAATTTAAGAAATTTATTATTTGACATATTGTCATAAGTTTATTTTAATTGAAATGTATTTCCTAATGGTGAAGCATGTCTATATACATCTCTTCAAGCACACATTTTGAAAAGCCACAAACCTGTTATCTTATGCACAGACTTTCAAAAACCATTTGAGAATTCACAAATCATAATATCTTTGAAAGTCACAAAAGTTAATTTTTTAATTTGCTGCTATAAACTATGATATTAAACTCAACCTCTAGTTGGTTGCAGCAACTGATTGAAAGTTTTTATTTTAATCTTAATATAGAACGACAATTTTTTAGTTGCTAATGCCAATATGTGGTAGTAAAATCCAAGTCATAATATTTTATTCGGTTGGGTTAACCAATCAGTTAATTAGTCATGACAAAAGCATACGCTAGGTTGATGCAATCAATTTATATATTGTCACAATCATATCTTTGTTACAATTATGCCCTTATGACAATGAACATGGATTATTTTTTGGATTAACAGAAAATTGGTAGCGTGAACTGAAATATAGTTAATACATATGATATTTTATTGGACTAACCGTTTTCCAACCAATCTTTTTTCTGGGTGCATACATTGTGAAAAGGGACGTTAGTGTTATAAAAAACAGGAGAAAATACAACAACAAATACATGCATTTCTGCAGATTTATTTTATTTTTGAGCAAAGTTGTTAGAAAGTCTGTAAATTAAAACCAGAATTTAACAAACTTGCATGCAAAATTAGCTGTTTACGGTTTTAACGTTAAAACCAGGTTTTAACTTTCAGTGCGAAAACACTATTAAACAGTTTTTTGCCAATCCTCAACATCTAAAAATTTTTAATTGTGACTGTTTATGAGTTAGTGTGTGATATCGAGCCATTACCGCCAAAGAAGCTTAACCAACATGATTTTCGAACTTGTTATCATTGGCATTATCTGTCAAAATTTTATAACCATAGAATATACCGTTTCAATTTTATAGCAAAAACAATTTAAGCTTAAGTACACATTATTTTTTGTTTACATTTTATGTAACAGCAACATGTTACTTCAGCTAAAATTTCCTTTTGAAAATAAAGCAAGTATGATATAATATTCGGAATAGCCGTATATAATATACCCTCCATCGACTTCGTATGAAGTATATGCATACTTACAATATTACATACATGATATATTTTTAAAATAATTAACTAGATCAGCCTTTTCTGATAGCAATTTATTCAACCACAGATAAAAAACTTGAATGCACATTATTAGACCATACAAATTGCGGAAAGTATTTATTTTGTTCGCTGCACCGGCATTTTCTGATAGAGCGGCTATAAAAATCACATAAGTGTAAAAATTGCACTAATAGCGTGCATACCGATTATGCGCATTGCATTTTTCACCTAAAAAATAACCTATCTTGGATATAAACACTTTTGACATCATAACTTTTAAATGCGGCGTTTTTCGGAAAAACTTTTGTATCCATTTTTGTTTAGAATAAATACCACAACATCTTTCCTCTACAAAATTTTCCCTTAAAAATGGCCTACCATGGCCCTCTAATGAGATGAAACTATGTTATTAAACTATTTTTTTTTTTTTTTGGAAATACTTTTTCAACGGCTTGCGCTAAAAAAATGGGTAGTGATAATTATAATTCGTTTTTATAATTTTATAAGGTAAGATCTGTATACTATATAGCCTCATTACATTTGGACCAAATATGTATCATCTAATAACATAAGTATGAAACATCACATACCAGTTTATTATAAGCTTTGTTATGTATTTGGAAATTATCCTACAGCTCGTGACCCATTGAGTATATCTCAACAAAACTACACACAAATTTAGACGATAGAGGAAAACATATTTTCGCATAAAAAATCTGCGTACATACATACTTGTATATATTATGTAACTTCACGAACATTTCATTAGAATTCTTCCAACAAAAAAATAAAATTAAATAAATACAGTATTTTTAATCTAGAACAAACTTTTTGTATATAATTTTATAAGGTAAGATCTTTATACTATATAGCCTCATTACATTTGGACCAAATATGTATCATCTAATAACATAAGTATGAAACATCACATACCAGTTTATTATAAGCTTTGTTATGTATTTGGAAATTATCCTACAGCTCGTGACCCATTGAGTATATCTCAACAAAACTACACACAAATTTAGACGATAGAGGAAAACATATTTTCGCATAAAAAATCTGCGTACATACATACTTGTATATATTATGTAACTTCACGAACATTTCATTAGAATTCTTCCAACAAAAAAATAAAATTAAATAAATACAGTATTTTTAATCTAGAACAAACTTTTTGTAGTCGAAGTCAAAATACGCGAATCACCATAAGGCCCATTCAATTCAATTCTACGCCTAATAAAAAAAATATGATTGTATTGAAGTGACCCAGCAAAAAATTTCAAAAAAGGTAATCGAGTGTGGAATTAAGCATTTTTGGTGGAAGTTCTTCCCTACTGGATTACCAACTTAATGATTTTAACAAGGCGTGAGACTAAAATAATCGATTCTTGAGAAGTACTTACATTATTTTTTATTTGTCAACATTTCACGTAATCTAGTTCGTTTAAAAATATCATTCTTTTCATTTAGCAACTTGCACGTAATTTTTTTAAATTTTAGGTAATGTGATTTGTAAGCGAGTAATGAAAATTGGCAATCAGAAAAGTAAGTCATTACATGGCAAGTAGTTATAATGGTAATGTGTAATTTTTTGCTGGGGAGTTACCATTGTTTTAAAGGCTATATTCTCCAACTTGAAAAAAATCACCTATAAGTCTTACATATGGTTATTTGGATAACTCTGCAACAATTTATTATGATTTAAATTTAGTTGCACGGTCCTGGCGAAAAACTGAGCTAGTCGACAGTTCAGTTCCGGTACGTAGAAATTTATTAAAAATGTCTTCACAAAAGTATAGTGACTTGGAAATACTTTACGTAGGTAAAACTATACACAACAAATTTAATATCGAACTTTTTAATTCGAAAAGTAATAAGTCTGTAGAAGATTCAGTACATGGCGCCGATCAAGAAGACAATAATTTAGCAATTTGGAGACAAGTTTAGGTAAAAAACTGATATTTACTTTTTCTTAAAAATTTTTTTTTTTGCTTAACCAACACAAAAATATACACAATAGGTTATCAAGGAGACAGCAAAAAACGCTTAAGAGACAAAAAATATCGTCATTATGCTAATATTTCGTTAAAATTCGACGCGTTACTTATATTTAGCACAATAACACCTAAATACTAAAATTCAATGAATTAACTTAAATGAGAGCGAAGATAATTAAAAAAACCTTCTCCTGTAAAATTTTGTTTTTGTTACTTAAGCTTTTTGTGCGGTTATAGCTCGATATGTCCTTTTTTCAGTGTTGCCAGGTAATACCAGTTTTGGATGATTATAATTTCTATTGTATTGATGTTGAAATTTTCGGGTTTTGAAAAAATAAAACTTATAATTTTTAAGTTTAAAGAAAAAAAATGGAAATAAAATTTAAAGGACAATTCAGGACAATTGATTAAAAAAAGGATGCTTTCTTGAAAAAATAAAATAAAAGACGTATTAAAAAAAGGAGGAATGGTCACCGGAAACATGCACCAATCTTCTGTAGCTGCAGAACTTCAAGATAATTGAATTCATATTGCATGAAACTAAAATTTCAAAATACATACATACATACATATGAATGTACATATATTAATTTTCTTATAAATTGAACTAAAAAACGAGAGAAATCATAATATTTTTTTTAATAAAAAATTTCAAGAGGCTTTTAACCATATATGGGTCATTTTGTTAAGAGCTTTTACACACAACATCTTTAAAACCAATTTAGTCTTCTTGGCACTTAATTTACATCTTCAGCATTGACATTTTAAATAATATAAAGTACGTGTGGTCGTTTTGTTTCATGAGAAATACAATTTAAAATAAATATACATATAAAAAAAGTTAAGAGCAGAAGACCATTTTGTGGGTTTTATTTTATGGTCTTGCTAGCTTGATTCTTTCTATTGTATTGAATTTATGTCTTCGAATAGTTTACAATATAATTTGTTCCCTTTAAAGACAATATTTTAGAATTTGTTTTTGATTTTTACACTTGAAGCTGTTAAAATTGTTTGTGTCTAAAATTAGCACTAATAGATATTTTTTGAAATATCTACAATTTAAATCGTCCGCATTCCCTCAACACTGTAAACATGTTTATGGTAACGCATGATTGTTTTGGTGGAGGAGTAATATTAGTGTTGTTGATAATATTTCCGCTAAGTATGTTGAGAAACCACTTAACAAATTAGTTAAAATTTTTTTTTAATACTTTTTTTTTATTTAATTGAAATTTCAAAAGATAAAATGTCACAGATATTGATTAAGTCAATTTATGAAACATGTGGATCACACTCATTATTTTCAATACCACTACTACAATGTTGTTAAAAAAAAAATCCCCACAAATTTTATGTTAGATTTCTTCCAATATGCACTATCTCTCTGGTAAAATTTGGATTTCGCGCCAAAAGTAGTGCTATTTTTTTAGGGCAAAAAAACGAATGAAACCAATTTTGGATACTCTCTTTGGAAGTGAAGTGTAGTCCAATGAAAGCGATGTTCACCGATTAAAACAAGTGTTACTTGAACAAATCAAGATCTTCCATAAGGCTGGTAAAACCAAAATTACAAAATTTTTTTTTACATATTTTTTAACTGGTCTTGCAACATGTTAGGTAAATGTTATCACGATGAAATATTACGAGTTCATGTCTGGTCACCTACTTCAGGCAATTTAAGGCCAATACTTCTTTAAAATAGTCAATGGTATTCGGTAAAGGTCTGGTTTGATTTCATCAGCTCACAATATATGTATGTCAACCTTCTGATGCCATCAAAGAAATACATACATATCATAATTTTTTGTACTGAATAATGGCATTGATCGACTCTATAATTCGACACATGAGAAATTGCTTTTGAATTTACATTTTATAAACATACAAATTCGAAAGCACACAAGGCCATTTCTCTCACGACGAGGATAAACTTCGTCTATCAATCTATGTGCGTCAGATTCTTTTATTTTTAAATTGAAAAAGTAAATCAGAACTTCCTGGAAACTATATTTCTTTTTTATTTTCAAATTGAAGAAGTAAATCTGAACTTCCTGGAAATTATAATTCTTTTTTGGAGGAAATTTCAACATGTTCGAATAAAATAAACTATTTTATTTACACCATTTCATTTAATGCCGAAATACACACACACACATATATATATATATATATATATATATATATATATATATATATATATATATATATATATATATATATATATATATATATATATATATAATAAATGCCAGATTTTTTCTTTGAAATCTTGGAGATAATCTGGTGGGAAGTATAATTGTCACTGTTTGAGTTAATGGAGTAAACAAAAATTAACGACTTTGTTTATTTCTTTTACTCAAAAAAAAATCCATTGTCCTAACTGGAACCATAGGGACATCTCGAGGGTGGTTGCAGTCGTGACGGGTCACTGGACGGTCGCAGGCATGCCATAGGATAGGTCTATCATATAATAAGTGCGTTCGAGAACTCAAAAATTTTTACAAATTTTTACTATTTTTTACTGGATTGCGTTCGAGTACACAAAATCCAGTAAATGAGAATGCGTATTGAGAGAGAAAAATGACAGTTCATTTACTGAGTAAATGCAAGTTTTTACTGGACAAATTTTTGCCAGTAAAATCCAGTAAAATGAAACCATATGTTTTTAAATATAAGCAAACAGTAGCGCAAAGGGAAACAAAAGTTTTTGGTTTTTGATGAAATTTTAAAAATAACAAAAAACAAATGTATTAAGTTATGAACAATATTGCATTTATTTAAGTTTGATGCCAGAAAAATATAAGGGTATGTTTTATGTATTCCACGGAAATTAAAACGTGTGTAATTTTCATAGAATTGTTGAAAATATGTATTTATAACAATAATTTCCCAACGATGTAATTTCACGTGAAATGCAGAACATAACCGATTGTTTTTAAACGTGAATAAAGTTAATAGATTTTTATAGTTTAATTTTTATTTATACATATAGTCGGACGGTTACTGGTTCCCCGCATGGAACATTCAAAAAATTTAGTTATTGATCTATTAAATATGATTAATGTGTAAATTTCTTAAATTTGTTTTCAGTTTTTCGATATCTTGAATATATTAGGATATATAAAGTTCTTTTCCCATTGTATATTTCTCTTAACAAATGCACTCATTGGAACTACTTGAAAGGAAGTGAACAATATTGTTGTGATGATCAGGGCTGGTAGATGAGGCGATTTCTCGCCAAACGTGGCGATTTTTCAACTTGTTTGGCATCAAAGTTTTTGGTTTGGCGACATGGCGATTTTTCTGGCGATAAATAAATTTGCTGGCGATTTTGTGGCTATTTTTTAACAAAATTTAAATTAAAAATTTTTGTAATTCAGGGAAATTAGTTTGTTGAAGGAGTACATAGTCTAAAATAAATAAATCCTACCAAAACTCGTCTGCAGGAAATTAAAACAACTTTATTTTGATGATTTTTCTTATATTAATTATTTTAATTAACTAATTTTAAATTTGGATGAGAAAACTTTACAAGGAACAATTTTCGGCGACTTTATTTCTACTTTTGGCGATTTTCTGCTATATTTCCACATGATTATTTTATAAAAAAATTATATTAAAAAAAAGTGTTATATAAAATCAAATTTATTATCAAATATTTATTTAAAAAAAAACTACATAAAATTGATTTTGGCGATTTTTGGCGATTTTTAAAATCAATTTGGCGAAATAGGTAAGAAATAATCTGACAACCCTGGTGATGATTAGTATAAGCGGCAACAAACATTTTTGTCTTTTTCTGTACATCCTAATTATTCACGTCGAGGGTAAAAAGTTTAGAAACCTTAACGGCCTGACGCGCGATGTCGGCAAGTAAGCTATAGAAAGTTTCTTGTCGACATCGTGGGCCAGGCCCATAAGTTCAAATAAAAACATATGTATCTATTACTTTTATTATTAAAGAAAATATACTATGGTGCATTTTTATAAAACAAATGAAAAAAACATTCTTCATCGATTTTCTCAAAACCATATAATTTTTCCATGCGGCTAGCCAGTAACTACCCAGCAAAAAAAATCTGATTTGGAAGCACTAACAACTGAGGTAGGCAACGAACTGTTTACTTGATCACAAAAGATTCGAAAACTGCTTCTGAAAAGCACTAACATAAGGCAGGCTCTCTAACACAATAGAGGAAAAAGTAAAAAAAAAATTTGCAAGCTAGTAACTTTTGCGTCTGAGTACATAAAAAAACTATAGCCCAATTCACAATATTGTGCAAATGGTCTTGCACCAGATTGTATAGTATATTGATACTCACCACTTAACAATTCTTAGAAGTTAATGTTAAAGTTAGTTATTTTATGTCATGTGGAGACCGCGAGTAAGGGAGATAATGTTAGAGAATCACTTGGTGTTGCGTATGAATAAGGAGATTTTTTTGTGCGAGATGAGCCAGCTAGAAGCAATTTATTCAGCTTCCAAAAAGCCATAATTTTTTGCCTTACCAAAGTGCTTCACAGGAGCAATAATATATACTTATGTATGTATAGTTTTGTATATTGTCTGCAGATAATGCGACTATTCCATACATGTATGTAAATACTCCAAAGAGGAATAGGAATACGCCAAAACTACTCCAAATATGTGAAAAAACGAGGTTTATGTTCTAGGGTTGGACTAAATAATCCAAATTTGCATTACATCGGCCTAACCCCAAAACTACTCCATATTGCATTGTGTGAAAACGACATAATCCATGAATGCATTACATGGTCCATGATGTAACTAGTCTGTTTCATCTCGTTTGGACCACGTAGTACAATATTATATTCAGGTTTTTTTTGCATATACATACATATGTACATATTTATGTATAATTTTTTAGCGCCAAATTGTCTATCAGCTGTTGTGTATATTTTACTGGATTTTACAATTTTTCCGTTCGCGTACTTTTAGCTGCAAACTTTTTTATTGAGAGTAATTTCTTTAAATTACTCAGTATTTACTCAGTTACTGGATTTTACTGGAAAAGTACTCAAACGCACCTAATGAGTTCTGCCGAAGTTGTCGAGAAGATGGCAAAGAAAAGACAATCTTCCCCACTGTTTTTGCGAATGTCCGGCTCAGCGTCCCTTGAGTAACAGGTTTTAAGGCAGAACTGTACTAGATGACCTTTAAGATTTATCTGAGATTGGCTTGAGTGACCTTATCAGATATCTCAACGCAACGGGTTCGATCTAGGACATCTAGTACCTATCACCGTATCTGTATACTTAGATAGCGTTCTACATAGATAAACACTGATGAGTGGAGTGGTCTTTCCAAAAAGGAATCATTTCGATTCTACTTGAATGCCTACGTAAAGAAGGCAGCCATGTAAACAAACCAAGAAACCCAATGTTTTCTGTACTTTTTTTTTTGGCGTGAAATGGTAATACGATATATTCGGTCGACTCTGAGCTACAATATTTAGCGCTAACACCAATTCTTTATTGTAGCCAAAAACTGGTGACACCATTTTATGAGGGCGCATTGATTTTTTATACATATGTATGTATATACGTACATATGTATGTATGTACACACAAAAAGTAACATAAATAATGTTATAATATCTATTAAAATATTTATAACATCAATTAAAAAATTAATTAAATTTTAATGTGTTTTTATATTTATTAAGCTTGAGATCTTGTTTTGTATAAAAGAATTAACAAATTTTATTTATATTCCAATATTTCGTTGCCAACAACGATGCAAGACCATTTGCACAAGATTGTGAATTGGGCTATTGTTTTTGATTTTTACACTTGAAGCTGTTAAAATTGTTTTTGTCTAAAATTAGCACTAATAGATATTTTTTGAAATATCTACAATTTAAATCGTCCGCATTCCCTCAACACTGTAAACATGTTTATGGTAACGCATGATTTTTTTGGTGGAGGAGTAATATTAGTGTTGTTGATAATATTTCCGCTAAGTATGTTAAGAAAACACTTAACAAATTAGTTAAAATTTTCCCATTTTAACCATTGTTGGCAACGAAATATTGGAATAGAAATAAATTTGTTAATTCTTTTATACAAAACAAGATCTCAAGCTAAATAAATATAAAAACACATTAAAAACAAAAAGATCGAAGAAATTTAAACAAATATTAATTAAATTTTTATATATAAACAATTGGATAGTATTAATTAAGGTTTTCCGCTCAAATTGGTTAATACAATTAAAAATGTAATTGAATCAATCAAATTCTTAATTGAAGACATTATTTGGTGAATACTTTTTAATGTTTATGTACGTACATAAATAGTTATGTTTGGTTATACACACTTAGTGCCTGTTTCACGATATCGAGCAAAAACTTTCGACTTAATTTTTATATTTTATTATTGTTTTCAATAAAAATTTTCAGTCGAGAGTTTTCTTTCGATATCGTGAAACCGGTCATTAAAAGCAATAAATATTTTTCTATTGTTTTCTATACTTTGATACTTACACATGTTGTATATGTATATATTTAGGTACATACAAATAAATACATACATATGTATATATGTAAATATATATGTATCTCTAATGTTGTACGTTTCTAATTTCTAAGAAAAAAAATAGCTATGCATGGATTCCTTAGCTACACAAAAACAAAAATACATGCCAAATCATCACATCAACAGCACTTACAGCTGAGGTATTGATACAACTTTTATCCATTTCTTTGTTATTCCAAAAGTCAGTTTCAGTTAGACATGTTATTGAAAAATATCATAGAAATAAAGTGAAAAAAAAGTTTATTTAACGTATTTATGTTTCATGTGTACAAGTAGTTGAAAAACAAATTCAATTGCTTGCATTTACAATTAGTAGAATGCCAGTCAACCACAATCAAAGTGTGTCTGTCTAACCGGTATCAATATAAACCTCATGAGGTGCACACCTTGAATTTTGTGTACCTGCCCCTAGTTATAACACACACACATACACAACCCTACTCTGATTCCTTTCCCTATAAATTCAATGCGTGCCAGTATTATTGCTATTAGAAAATTATTTAATTTTTGTTTTTGTTGTTTTCCATCTTTATTATTTAACAAATTCAAGCACAGATGAGTGTATGTGATGTTTTTATAAGTCTAATAGAGTTAAGAGTCAGTCTGAAAAATCATCAAATAAGGTAATTATTAAAAATAAACAAAAATTTTTATAGCTTTCCAAAGATTCTTAAGCAATAATTATAATTTATGTAATGCATGCATACATATATCTGTGGCAAAAAGAAAAAGTGCTTAAGCTGAGATAAATTTATTTCCGTAATCTGCATATTCGAAAGTACCCCTGGTCAAAATCTCAATTAATGTGTGCGATTTTTCAGGAAGTTATAGCACTATGACTTGCGACTTATCTTTCTTAAACTCATCTCATTTGAAATAATACCTTAATTTAGGTTATTCTTCGGTATATTTCAACTTGAATGTATTACTTATAGTATGCAGAACGATGATTGCTTAAAAAAATAAATGTTCAAACAAGTAAATTTTTGAAAAAATGCTATCCTGCAAAACAGTTAAATATGACTTAAGCACTTTATCCTTATGGTCACAGATATATTAACCTATGAAAAATTTATTTCTCAAATTAGCTGCAGCTTAAAAGATTATTAAATATAAAATGACTTTTCATACTACCTTCGCAAATTCACGTGAGCCTTTAAAATTGAGTCTTTGTACCCATATTAACGTTAACACAACGCAACAAAACCCGGCACATTTCGTCAGCCTACTCAAATGGGTTTGGTCGATGTGCCAGTACCATAAGTATTTAATTTTTTCTGTCATATACTCGCAGTAATGAAAAATAAAGAATAAAAAATCATAATAGCACTATGTTAAGCAAGTATAAAATCAATTTAACAAAACTGAATGAGCATAACATATGCGAAGTGTCTAACCTTGTCATTAAAGGTGGGCGGGAGTGCCACCAAATTTATCCCTATCGCATAAGAAGTTAAAAATCATTGACTAAGTTACACTTGGGTTGTGACTTGTGTCAGATCCTGTAGATAAGTCTGACTTATTTGAGAGACATGTGCGTACACATTTATGTAGGTATAAATATTTGTTGGTGAACTAAAGACAAAAGAGTATGTATGTATGTATGTATTTATGCATATATATTCTACCATAACTAAAATCAGAGTCGGAGTTTGAGGATATTGTGTGAGTGGTATTATTTTTGAGCTTGGCTTCCTTGATGGAGCAAAAATTGGCCACAAGTAAGTTGCTTAATTAAGGAATAAGATAACTTTTTAACGTAGAGGTTTGAGCTGTGAAACTACGCTAAATGAATACAGTACGGTTCAATACTATTAATATGTATGCATTTTATGATTATACATATCGCACATTTACTTCAATAGTGGCATAACTCAAAAAATGAGTTTTTTGAGTTAATAATGCAGAAAGATGCGGCATTTTGTATTTTATCTTGAGCAAAAATTTCATATAAATAGCTTGTACCATCACCTCCTGAGAGAAGAATTATTTTTCATTTCTTCATTGAGTTGTATGCAAATTGAAAACTTAAAACGCGTTTGCTCCAAAACTGGTTTTTTTGAGTTATGCCACTATTGAAGTAAATGTGCGATATGTATGTATGTAGGCATGTTACAGATCCTCCTCTATTCTCCCACATATAATAAATATTATACATAAAACTTTCAAAAGCTGATATAAACTTCATGGAATATTAAGAGCCGATGATTATAAGACCTTCATGTATGATGAAATGTGGTTAACTGGACTTACAATATATTTCTTTTCTTAACAATTTGTTGCTTGAAACACTGAGCGAAAAAATACGGCGCTAATTATAAAGCCTGTGGCCAATATAACACCCTACGTTGTTACTCTTTTCAACATTATCGTGTTGTTCCATTCCTGTAATTGCAGTTTAAATAGTTCTAAATCAAATATACTACGTTTATGCGAGCACTATTTGAAAATAAATTAACTCAATAGCCCAATTCACAATCTTGGGCAAATGGTCTTGCGTCGTAGCATGTGCAAAATGGTATAGTATATTGATACTCATCACTAAAAATTGTTATATGTATATATTTTTCTCATATAAAACAAGTACTGAATATTTTAAAAGGTTCTCCAAGAGTAGCTTTTTTCAGGGATGTGAACACAAAAAGTTTTTGTGTGAAAGAAAAAAGAAGACAAAACAAGGAAAAAACATACAGTTTAGATAAATTAAGGAGCCTTTTTAAAACGCAGGTAACAAAATTATTGACCATGCAATATATGGCAGAAAAACTATTTAAATATGCATGTAAACATCCAAGAGAAACAGAGAACAACTAACTGCCTTAATTAATGTGTGTCAGTAATTAATTCAAAATGTTGTTGAAAGAATTAATAAGGAATAACATTATTCACACCATTTTTTAGCAGTTCAACACTGAGTTTAGAATCAAACAACATTTGGAAGAAATGACACAAACAGGGTTTTTTAAGAAATAATAATATGGGTATTCACCTAAAGAATATTAAGATATCCAATATTTAAAAAGCAAAGTGCCTAAATTCTGCATGTGATTTAAAAAAAGCAATATTTTTTGCTTATAATGATATATAATAAATTCAAGTTCTTCGTATCATTCATCAACTATACGGTTAAATATTATTTGTTAATTTTACTATTGCTTGTATAACTTCAAAATGCAGGATTAAAAACAGATGTTGCATCTCGTACACTTGGTTTGTATCTTTAACAACTAATCATGAATTTAAATGCAATTTAAAGGTCATTTAAAGAAGTTTTTCATAAACAACACTAATGGACGATTTAACACTTTATTCATTTAGCTGATTATTGTCCATAGAAGTCCTTCTCTTTTTTTCACTAATGCATAAGCAAGCTGTTAGCCAAGACAAACAGACATACTATGTTGCTTCCGTTTCCGATCATTTTATTATTTAAATTTATTTATTTAATTTATTATGAATTAAAATTTTCCCGGGAAAAACTCCACGTGCAAAATAGTAAATATTTAAATATGAGGGAGTGGAAAAATTTTTTGATAGTTTCCTCCCCAAACATTTTGAAGGGAACCAATGCATAAATTTGAAAATCCAATTGATAAAATATTGCAAAGCAATAGTATAAACATTTATTTACAACAACAACAGCATTTTTATTCCAGCCCTGCGCGCATCAACTTCAAAAACATGGAGTACTTCTGCCTTTAGAAAAAAAAATACTAAAACACTAAAGATTGCACGCCTCCTTTAACTTCACATGGAAGGTAAATGGAAGCTTTGTTTCCCTCTAATATTAAGATCTATAAGAAAAACTATAAAATTTACAATTTCCTTTGCACATACAGTCATTGAAAATTTAATCCATTCGCATATGCACCTTAACAGTTTTAGCTCCACTTTTTCAGCATAAAGTTATTCCGCATGTTCCGCAACGAAAACATAAAAGTTGTATTAAATTTCTATTGTTGAGCTCTTGCGTTAGTGCAGAAAAATATGTAAACGTTAAATAGCTGATCCAGATTTTACTCTTTATCGTATTTGCTTATTCCCCGGCTATTTTGAATGGGATGATTATTCCCCAGGAACAAATGATAGGGAAGAGAAAAAACTTCATGGAATATTCATAATTGGGCTGCTTATTCTTGTACTGTAGACCACCCAAAAAAAAATATATATTTAATTCGCTCCACCTGCAGTTTCTGATAGACTGGCCATAAAAAATCACATGTGTGTAAAAATTTCACTTAAAACGTGAAAACCGGCTACGTGCATTGTTATTTTCATAACAAACATGTATTCACTAAAAACACTTTTGGCACCATAACTTTTAAATGCGGCGCTTTTCGTAAAAATTTGATGTAACCAATTTTGTTTAGAATAAATAGCACAACATCTTCCCGCTGCACAATGTTGCCTTTACTATTACCAATCATGGTGTTTTAATGTGATAAAACTAAGTAACTTGGAAAGGCTTTTTTTTCAACGGATCTCGCTAAAAATTGGAAAACTATAATTATAATCTGTTTTCATTATGTTATAAGGTAAGATCTATAGGTTATGAAGCCCCATTATGTTTGGACCAAATATGTATCATCTAATAGTATAAGGATAAAAAAATCACATACCAGCTTACTATAAACTTTGTTATGTATTTGGAAGTTATCCTACAGCTCCAGACACAAATATAGACGATAAAGGAAAATATACTTTTGTATAAAAAATCTGCGTACATGGTTTACATGGCTGCCTACTGAACTCAGGCATTCAGGTAGAATCTAGGTGATTCCCTTTTGAATGGACCACTCCACTCATCGGTGTCAACCTATGTAGGACAGTGTCTAAGTATTATATACGGTGATCGTTATTAGATATCTAATAAGGTCACTGAACTCAATCTAAATTAATCTGAAAGATTGTCTAGTACATGACTGCCTAAAAACTTGTGTCTCAAGAGATGCTAAGCCGGACATTCGCAAAGACAGTGGAAGATTGTCTTTACTTTGCCTTCTTCTTGACAACTTCGGCAGAACTCATTATAGGACAGACCTATCCGACTACTATGTTTGCCGACCGTCCAGTGCCCCGTCATGTCTAATTGTATTGAGCGCCTATTATAGTAGCAAAGCCACATTTTCCTAGCTTCCTTATTGCAAGTGACTATATTGCGTCATCTGCATTCAGCCTTATAGATATAGTGCTTGAATTTAATGTTTCTAATAGTACCAAGCGGCAGCTATAGCCAACTCGTCCGCTCGTTCGTTACCTAGAAAGTTGCTATGTAGAACCCAGATGAGGGTGAGGTTTACCTGACCACCCAGTCTAGATAACACACTCTTGCACTGCCCAACTAGAATAAAGAAAGTTGTATGTGAACTTAGAGATAGAAGAGCTGCTTGGCTGTTGACAATCAGCACTCTAGCGGCTTCCCTTACCGCCAAAAGTTTCAGCCTGTAATACAGTGGCGCCGTTAGGGGGACGAAAGGAGCATTCTATTCCAAGGTCGTCTGAACAGACTGCAGAGCCGACATAGCAGACCATTCAGTATATATTCTGACGTCATATTCTCTTACTATTGTCCCTTCCTGGAACCAAAATTTTAAACACCTTGTCAGAGTCCAGATGAAGCACCATGTAATCAATAGATTTCCTCAGCGTTGGGGTTATTTGATCCAGGATTCTGGCATGGCCATAGGACCTTGATCTCCACTTCCCACATGCCGTTAATATTTCCGCACGGAATAACGTTTAGTACAGAATTCATGGACTCCGAAGGACTAGTACGTAAACATCATGTTATCTTTACGCAAGCTGAACTCTGTATTCTAAAGCGTTTATCTATCACGTATTTCGTACTAGTGACAAGCCACCATACTACAGAGCCACAGCCATTATTGGACGCACAAATTCTGTATACACCATTTACGAACTTAAAGGTTTAGGCCCCATTAAGATCTAAAGATCCTACGACAGTAGTAGGCAACCGTTGTCTTTCTAAATCTGTATTGAATATTCAGTACGTAAAATTATGAAATAAATTTTTCAGTTTTCAGTTTTTATTGATAGTGAATTTTAGATTCAATATGAGATATTGACATTAAATTGTACGTCTTTCTCAAACTGAAGATGAGTGCCAAGCAATGTTGGGCATTTGAACATGGTAATTACATAAAAGTTTATACACAATGTTGCACACACTTTTGTTGCAATACAAAGCATAGATACATAGGAAATAAATAAACTGTGGAAACAAAAATATGTAATGAAATTTTTTATAACTTTCTACATTTTAACATAGAATTTGTCTGCAACTTTATTGAACATGCTCAAAGAAACTTACGGTCCACCACATGATTGTTTCATTAAAAATGTAAACAAAAGACATGCAACAGCATGGAAAATAACTGAAAGTGAAACAAACAGTTATACGATCCACAAGTTTCTCTCACACATACTACCCCAAATGCAATAAATACAAGAAACGGAATGAAATACGAACACACAGATATAATTCGTGGCCAAAATAAAAAATTACTTGCAGAGTTGTTGAATGTGTAGAATCTACACTGTGGATATACATACGTATATGTACATGTGTAAACTTCTACATACAATGTACTTCATAAATGTTTTTTAGAAATAGAAGTTCCTAGTGCACTGGTGCTGTGTGTTTTAAACGAATTGTGTGGATTTAGTTGAAATGCGATTGCCGGCCGGTTTAGGTAACATTCGCAAGGTCGACAGCAGTATTGTTCATGCATAGCATATGTATGTTAAAAAAGGCCTATTTATCTAAATGCGAACAAACGTTTCGATCGAACATTAGTATTGGAAACAAAAAACAAATTTGAAATTTTTGTTTTTAATATACATAAATGTTCTATCGAAACGTTCGTTCACATTTAGACAAACACGCACTAAGTATAGGAAATCTTACGTATCTGTACATATATACATATACTATATACACACATACATACATACAAATCGCACTTTATCAACAAGAGGGTATTAACCCAAAATTTTTAAATTTTCAGTAGAGATGAAAAACTGTTTGTGGTAACATTAACAATTTGATTATTTTTAACTTCAATAAAGGCTGAAATTAAAAAAAAAAAAAAATTTTCACGAGAAAGCGAAAAATTCAAACCCGTATTTCAAAACAAAACAATAAAATTAATGTACTGCACAAGACCATTTATAAGACCTTTCAAGACATTAGAGATTTTTTAAATGCTTTACCAAGGGGAAATATTCTAAAACAAACGCTAAACAACACTGTTGGCAAGACGAACACCTGAAACAAATGTCTTGCCAACAGTGTTGTTTTAGAATATTTCGCTGTAGTAAAGCATTTGAAAAATCCCTCATGTCTTGAAAGGTCTCATAAATGGTCTTGGTCAGGACTTTAATACATATTACCAAAAAGGTCAAATATATAGGAGTAATACTTGATTAGAGATTATCCTGGAAAGACCATGAAGAAAACAGGACAATTGTTGGATCCAAATAGGTATTAAGTCCCAAGATGACACACTAGCTTTAAGCGAGTGCAGTACCACCAATCACAATGTACGTATCGTTAGTGTGATGGACATCTTTAGAAAAGAAGGTTAATGTAAAACCATTTCAAAAAATACAGTGACAGTGCTGTATTAGCATTATGGCGTAATAAGAACCACAACAAATAAGGCGACTGGAAAACCTGAGAAACAGGCATGTTCTCACACTCGCAACTCGTATAATATTTGCGATTATGACTTGAACTCGCAAGATTAGTGTTCTGTAAATCGCAAACGCCAGCATTTTGGCGAGTTGAACTCGCAAGGGTATAGTGAAGTGAACTGATGAAATTACAATAAACTGAACTTTAAACAAACAATAAAATGATAAATATATTAAATTAAATATGTTTTCTTTTTATTTGTATCGAAACTAGACGATTTTGCTGACAATTTTAATAAAATATATTAAATTTAAAAAGAGCATTTTTGTTTTGCTCATTTTTCCTCTCCATTGTTTCCTTATACTCTGGCGATTTGAGCATAAATCAATATGACAAGTCGCAAGCAAAACGCATGAGTTACAGAACATGTAGAAACAAGTTTAGCGATTTGCAACTCACATGCGATTTGAAAACCTTGCGAGTGTGAGAACATACCTGAAAGTATATTGAGGAGACTAGGTTCCTAATCTTACTGAGCTTAATAGATTTTCATGGTCCAGAACCTTATTTTGCTATTCCTGTAGTTAAAATGTTTGCATTTATTTTATTTGATTCTCACTTTTGCGACAAAAAATAGAAGACATACCTTTAAAATGTTTGCAAAGAGCAAACGAAATGCCGCTTTTATTAGTAAATGCAAACAAAAAACTCGTTGATTAAACGGTGGAAAGGAAGGAGATGTGACAATAATTTTTAAGCAATACAGAGTTTATGATTTAGCGTATAAGAAAAATATGTATTTCTTTTAATGAGGCAAACACAAAACACACAATCAAGAAGAAGAAAAATTTTAAATAAAAAATATCCAAAAAAATTGGCAACATACTTATGCTGAGTATACATCTGGCATTACTTGTGTTGTCATTTTAAAAATGTGTTGCACACATTTTCAAATTAAGTATTTTATATGGTAAGCAATGCCACACAACGAAATATATCGTAAATGACAAAGGTTGCCAATAAAACACACAACTGCGATGTCACAAAATACCATAGTATGTATTCGGCATTACTCACCAGCCAGACGAGACCAGACTTAAAAAGAAAGACTGAGTTGCAGACTATGTCTTGGAATCTTAATGTTCCATCATTAAAATGATGATGATCATGAGGACATTATGTTGTTTATTATCAATGTATCACATTTATGTTATATAATTCTTTTTGAAACAGAATTCCTTAAACATTTTGTTATGGGAACATAATTATGAAAGTGGTATAAGTCAAATTTTCCAAAAAATTTTGCAAGAATCTGTTGTTTATAATTCTGCCAAAAAAAAACCAACTTCAATACAGAGATCTGATAAAACATTTTCAAAAAAAATGTTATCCCATACATTAAAATTAAATTTTAATGGGCTTGGACTATTTTTTTAATCCAAGATTTTGTGTTTTTCAAAGCTCAGGATGTGTGTTAAGTTTTGTAAAAATCAGTACAGTAGAAGCAGTTAAAATAATATGTTAACTTTTAATGGGCATGACACAGACAATTTTTTTAAATAAAAGATGAATTCAATTTTTGCGCTCAAGGTGTGTGAGAAGCTTCGTAAAAATTGCTTAAGTAGAACCAGTGAAATGTAATAATAGATTTTAATGAGCGTAGCCCCGCCCACTTTTCCAACTTTAAAATTGTGTAATTAAAAAAACCAAAGGTTTCGCAACAATCAAATAAGTAGAATATCACAAAATTAAATTAAAAAATGTTTGGGCGTGTCCATGCCCATTTTTTTTTTCAATGGGACCAATGGGATTCTACACGTTTTCAGACAATAAAAAAAATTTACAATTGATCTAATATGAACCGAGTTTTGAAGTAGCACTGGCAAAAAAAAATAGAGATGTATTGAAAACTTGTCCGGTTATTAGAGGTGTCCGGTTATGGGAGGTGTCCATTATCTCTTATAATTCCCTGTTTATATTTTTTGATGGAACTTAACTTTTTAATAAACAACCACAGTGCTTCGATTAGATGTAATTTTAACAACATTTTAATTGTTAAATTAATTCTTATAAGCTTTCTTTCCTTGAAATGAAACAAGGCCGTAAAATTAATTAAACTGGAGAGCGGTTTAAGAGCCTACAGAAAATCTTAACTCAAGAGTTGTTGATCACAAATGTAACATTTGTATGTACATACATGCGATCATAAACAAGATGTCAGGTTTAAGCCTTTCAGTAGAATACACATATACAAATAATATTTCTTGCAAATATATTAATAAAAGTGTATATTATAAATTGCAATACATGATTGTATGCAAAGCCTGCAGTAACGCCTTTATTGTTATTATTATTTATTTTATCTTGTGTCTTTTTTTCAATTTCAAAGCTTTCACAGCAGCTTCCCTCTAGGGTAAGGAATATTTAAAAAAAAGTGATAAAGTACAAAAAAAAAATGTACAAGCTCCGCTAATAGCCAGCAAAATCATTAATTATTTTCCTTTGCTTATAAAAAATCGACTTTTGTGTTTCAGCAACATGAATACTTTTGATAGTTATTTTTTATTTTTACTGAAACTTGAATCGTTTAGAGCTTCATATATCATTTATAAATGTGTTTGTAATACAAGAATATGTATAGTATTTACAATTGTTTGCATGTAAAAACCGTCGCTTTATGAATTAAGAAGAAAGGAAAAAATGCATTTGGGCTACTACACACATCATCACAATCGTGCACAATGGGCTCGCTAGGAAAATTATTATATAAATATAATTTGTATGCAATTTTTGAAAATCGCTGCGATTTGAAAAGATATAAAGTAAAAAGAGTAATAAAAGTAAAGTACCGAAAGCACTCTTCAGTTGTTGTAGGAAAGTCCAAGTGATGAAGGCTTAGTCACTGGTCACTGAACTATACCGACTTCAGCAGATACTAATCCTAATATAACATCAGAGCGCCCTCCTTCGTTGTATAGCAAAATCATCAGAGAAGTAATATAAGCGATTAAAAGGCTATTAAACAGAGCTTAAAAAAATTTAATACGCCTCATTTAACACCAGAGGCGCTCAACACTGCATTATTAAAAAAAGGTGCAGAAAGCAGAGTTTTAAAAATAATGAAGCTTTTCTGTGTCTCTTTCTTCACCTCTCTATCTATATCCCTTTCTTCTCTATCACTATCCCTTTCCTAAAAGAATGTAACAGCTAGTAATAGTAGTATTCATTCATTGCCTGAGTGTTACTTCTCTTAAAAAAAAAAAAAAAAAAAAAAACATTACGAAATCTTGTTTAAAGCATGTTATGTAAGGAAATATTCTTAGTGTCTAAAAAACTAGATATCATAAAGATTTAGTGATTAAGAGCGTTTTTTTATATAAATCTGACGATTTAAAAACGCTATGATTTGTATAAAGAATCTAAAAATACTTGAAAGGCTTACACTCTGACAGAAAGAAATTTTCTTTAGAATCATTGATATCTTATAAAGGGTGTAAACGATTCGTTACAAGCTAGTTCATTTCCTTACTATTTTCCCACAAGGCAAACATTGTTTAAAGACAAAAGTTGCAACAAAAAATTATGCATGAATTGCAGGCAAATGATTGAAAATCAGTACCTGTGTAAGCAAGAAAGATAAAAATGAAACCAAGTAAAGACAGACATACGAACATATCAAACAAATGCAATATGTGTGTAGTTGCAACTTAATATTGAAAAGCAAACAGAAAATAATATGGCCAAAAGCTTCGGATATACTATTGTGTACAACTCACTACTACGCACATTACAATTGACTTAAAAACTGTTATTGTAACTGTAAGTTAGTATATTTGTGCAACCACACACGTTAACAAAATTGTTGTGGCAACATCAACTCACCGTCTGTGCCTCACAAAATCTCCATATAAGGTATATTACTGTTTTTTGTGTAGTTGAATATTGTTGCTGCATTAAATGATATTGTGAAGTGCCTGCCTGCCTGTAGGTGGTCAGAGGCCACTTGGTTGGCCTAAGCAAATAACACTAATTGAAACTATGCATGAGTGTATAATAAATAATTTCTAAATCTACACGTGCGTTGTGATTTTTTGTTTTAAATCCTGTTAATAGTACTGCACAGTTATTGATGATTTTCTTGCTTTTTTTTTGCAGATCATACTTCAGGCCAACAAAAAAAAAATCGATACGAGGAAACTTTGTTGCATTAGAGCTTGGATGTATGTAAGTATGCATTGCCTTAAAATATACAGCCCTTTTGAATTCTTCTAAAGAAAAAGTAAATATCGGTCGCCTTTTAAGTCTGTCAGCGCAGTTGTGTTTTGTTGCCTAAAACAAAAAGCAAGCGAATTTGTGATTTATTTTAACATGATTATCAACTTAAGTTTTAGAATGCATTTGATTTTAACATGTACAAAGAAAGAAAAATAACAATATTTTAACATTACAACACTTTTTATTGCATATATATACATACATACATATATGTATATATATAAATCCATGCATATATATATATACATATACGAATGTTTGGAAAAATATCTAGGAGCACGGCAGTGCGCCAGGCCAAGTTCCGGCCAATGCACGCAATGTGTATATTTACAGGAAGCCATTCGAGCCCTTACCCCCCTCATAACTTTGTTCCCCGCAATCGTAAAATTATAAAATTTAAACCATAATTAGAATATGTTACCTCATATGCGAAATTTGAAAGTTTTACAACAAAAGATTCCGGAGATATGGAGGTGCAAAAAGTGCATATTTTAAGACATACTCACTGACTCACTGATCACTCATTAAATTGATGAAGCACTTCCGATATAGCTAGAGAGCTGCACTTTGGTACACAAGTAGACCTAGGTGAGCAACCACCTAGAAAAATCTGAAAAACTGAACATTTTAAAGGTCAGAATTAAAAAAGCAAGTCTAAGGCGCTTAATAAAAGCTATTTTATTAAAATTTGGCACATATACTGCGATAATGCAAGGCGCTATAAATTGTTCATTAAAAAGTGGGCGTTGACACGCCCATACAATTTCAACCTCATTTTCGTGTACTACGGCTCAGCATATTTAGATGTACTATTTATGTATGTATTATTATCTGTTTGCAACGAAACTTGACAATAGTTCATTTTCAAGGTGTACAATAATCCACCACCCATCACGTTCTAATCCATTATTTTATGTGACTATGCCATTTTTAACTGGCACAGTGATCATGAATAGAAATAAAACACACTAGAATTTTTAAGTTTAAAAAGTGTTATCATAGAAAATTTTTCAAAAAGTAATCAGGTCCTCAGAGAAACATAAATGTGAAAAAAGGCCAAGTTCCTATAAAAAATTTTGGCCATTAAAAGTAGTGAGATATAAATCTTGACCAAGTTCTTGTTTGGCACAATACCTAACACTGAAACATTCTATGCATTGTATAAATTTGTAATCGTAAGGGTGTCATATAGTTTCTAGATAATCTGCTTACTTGGCAATATTTTTACCTTTCTAAAAAAGGAGAGAATAATGTATATTTGTTTATTTCTTTATATCGGTAAAAATGTTGTCAAGTTAGCAGATTATTTAGAAATGCTGTATGGGTGTAGTGGCTTTAAAAGTGTTGTTGTTGTATTCCGGTTGGGCACATTTTCCAAACATATTGCAAGCCAGATGCACGACAATGTCAAGGTGTAGAGGACCTGTAAGCGACAGGTCAAACACATCAGTGAGGATATTTTCGATCAAATGGCCAAAAATTTCAAACACGACAACTACACTGTCGCTCAGCTTTTCCTTGTCGTTGTAAAACTGGCAAATTTCTATATTTTAATTAATGAAATTATACACAATTTTAAACTGAACGTTGCAAGACTATTCTGGGGACAATATCCACCAACTATTTTGATGCATAAGTAGTCGAATAGTTTTTCTTTTACCCAATCTTTGAGTATGATTTCTGTTGGACTGCTGTAAAAACTCTGATCGACAAATATCGTGCATAACAAATATCGAAATTTAATTAGGTAGCAGTTAATGAAAGTCTCTATTGTGACAAATTGGCCAACTGGCTAATATTAAATTATATTCATGTGCTTTTCGATTATGGTTTTCCAATATGTACTCGTACATAAATATGTATGTATGAGTAGATATAAATAGACTTTTAATTTTATTTGGTGTATGTTCAGGACATGTACACGTATGCAATCAGGCATTAAATTAGCAAGGTTTTCATTTAGTTTTCTATACTTGTGTCTACGCATTGTTAGGAAAAAAGTTTATCTCTTTAGTGAATTTTCCTTATTAGTCTTTGGAAAAAAAAGAAATAGTTGAAGAAGTTTGTATTATTTGCACACTCACTAATATGTATGTACATATAATTATATATATAATTGAAAAAAAAAAATATTTACTTAGATTCAACATCTTCCAAACATCGCATGGGATGTACATTAGTGTGGCCAATTTTTTTTTGTATTTTAATGGGTGCTAAAGCATAATTTAAAAGCTTATATTGTCAAGTATTTTTGAGATTTTTTTTAGATTTTTCGAATTTTTAGTAGAATTTTTGCCTTCATAGCAATGATTATAATTTTTAAATAAATGAGACTTCAGATAACAGCTGTTTAGCAGCTGTCATTCTTATCAGACTGACATTTTTAAAGTCACTAAATAGATAATTCGATACATTTTTATATCACTTCAGTATTCGAATTAAATATTTGATTTTTCAAAGTTGCATGAGGGAATATGTATTTCTTTTTATCTACAAATTTGCGAACAACTTTGAGCTTCAGTAATTTGACATCCTACTAAAAATTTAGTGTTAACACGCAATTCATGTTACACCAAACTTTTGTTAAATAAATATTTTCTTACTGCGAAGTATCGCACTTTATTCTGCTGCTTATTTCTGCTTACATTTCAAATATTTATGAGTTTAAAATCCGTGATGATATTTTGTTGTATACAAAGATACTTGTATCAGCCCAAAAGCATAATAAATTTCATTCTACATAGTAATGATTTTTACGTGAACTATTAAGGTTTAGATAAAATCTCCTCAATCATGAAAAAATTGTGAAACATTAGAAAATCCCAAGCATTTCCTTTAAAACAGCAGATTTTCTATATTTTTGAAAACACACTGTAAAAGGTGTCTTAGAAATCATATTTTTTATGTTTATTTTTTCGGCTTGACGAAAAATAAATAAAAAACGAAAGAATAAGTGCTAAAGTACTAACTTTCTTTTATTCTTATTTTTGGCTAAATCGTTTTATACCCAAAGAAAAATGTGTTTTTCATGCTAATCATCAAAAATAAGTAAGTAATGGCATAAGAAAAAAGGATTTGCACCCACAATACGAGTTCAGAACAAATAAAAATATTGGAAGGGGAAAATAACATTTATGGCTTTTCATAGTCGCAACTTCAAAAGTTTCTAATACTTTCCAAACATTGAGGCAAGAAAAAATGTGCTCCAAAAAAAAAAAAAAAAAAAAAAAAACAAAGTACGTACATATTGCATAATGGCTAAGATGGTGTGTTAGTATTTATAAGGCAAGGCAGGTTAAATTGTTGACAATATATCCTTAAATCTCTTGTCTTGATTTGCCTTTTTGTAACATTCCTCTTAGGGTTTCAATTTTAACGTTATTTTTAAGTTATTTTACCCTAGAGAGGTCAAATATAAACTTTTATTCTCTCTACTCCGTCTTGCATACTCTAACTTAACAAAAGCTACTTAGTTATTTTTTTAGTTTTTTATAAACGTTGATATAAAATCAAACTTTATCATTTAAAATGTCGCTTAATGTATCAACATTGAAATCAATTTAGGTTGTTTAATGGTAGTTTCAAGCAACTTCATTAATATCGAATGTATTTGAATTAGGATAAAAAAAATCAATTTTAAATTACTCTGTTTTACACAAGGGACTTTCAAGTGTATACACAACCATTTATTGATTCAATACTTTATACAATGGAGTTGAATTTTGTTTTAACATTGAATTTGAGGTTTCTATCTAGGCGCACGGCAGTGCGCCAGACCAAGTTCTGGCCAATGCACGCAGTGTGTATATTTACACGAAGCCATTCGAGCTGCTTTTACCCCCCTCATAACTTTGTTCCCCGCAACCGTAAAATTATGAAATGTAATTCATAATTAGAATAACTTCATATAATATGCGAAGTTTGAAAGTTTTACAATGAAAGCTTCTGGAGATATAGAGGTGCAAAACAGTGCATATTTTAAGACATACTCACTGACCACTGACCACTGACACACTCACCAAATTGATGAAGCACTTCCTCTATAGCTAGAGAGCTAAAATTTGGTACACGAAAAGACCTAGGTGAGCAATGAACCACAAAAATCTGAAAACCCTAAAATTTTAACCAGGAGGGCGGGGATACGCCCATAAAAATTAAAATTTGTGCTATTGAGCTGAAATGCGATACAGAGCTGGGTCTAGGTGAGAAATAAAATAAAAAATCTGAAAACTTGAACATTTTATCCAGGAGGGCGGGGCTACGCCCATAAAGGTAAGAACTATAAATGCTAATCTAAGGCGCTTCATAGCAGCTATTTTATTGAAATTCGGCATATATACTGCGGTAATGCAAGGCTATAAAATTTTCATTAAAAAGTGAGCGTTGACACGCCCACACAATTTAAACCTCATTTTAATGCCCTGCAGCTCAGCATATTTAGATATACTATTTATCTAGCTATTATTATCCGTTTGTAACGAAACTAGACACGAATCATAAGCACTGACCGAAAAAAATTTTGACTTTGGAAAAGTTAAAGGTTGCGCTAAGAAGCTGAAATTTGATATACAAGTAAGTCTAGGTGAGAAACCAACTAGAAAAGTCTAAAAACCCGAAAATTTTAGTTAGAGGGGCGGGGCTGCGCCCATAAAACTTAAACTTAAAAGTTTCGCTAAGGAGCTGAAATTTGATATACATGTAGGTCTAAGTGAGAAACAAACTAGAAAAATTTTAAAACCCAAAAAATTTTACCAGAATGGGCGGGGCCACGCTTATATTGTTTTGAACTAATTTTAATTTTTTAATACAAGCTAATTTAGTGAAATCTTCCATCACCTTAAAAATTGGGCGTGATCACTCCCATATAGCCTTGTGTTTAATCTACATCGGTCTAGCATATTTTAGAAGAAAATTAGCATGAATTATAAGCGCAGCTCACAACAAAATTTTGAGTTAGGAATAGTGAGGAGAGGTAATGCTGATAAAATCTAAAGATATAATTCGCGCTAGAGAGCTGACATTTTATACAGTAGTAAGTGTAGTTGCGTAAGCCAATATGAAAATCTTAAAATCAAAAAGCTTTACCCGGTATGCGGGGCCACGACGTTAAAACTCCAATTCGCACTAGCGATCTTAAATTTGATACACAAATAAATCTAGATAAGAGATCACTAAGAAAAATCTGAAAACCCAGAAGTTGATATCAGAGGGCGGAAACAAGCACTTCAAATTCAAAATTAAAAAATTAAAACTTCTCATACACATTGCACTTATCCAAAAAAAAATTCCCTATTTTGAAAAGTAGCCGTGACTTCATCCATAAATCTTAGCTCTTTCGTTCAGGTACTTCGGCTTAGCAGTTTTTAATTCAAAACTCAGTTATTTGTTATTAACTTTTTAATACCAAACTTTGCATGAACCATAAGCACTAGCAGATATAAAAGTCAGCGGGGCCAGGCTCATGAAAATATTATGTAATATTATACTATAGAGAGCTGACATTTTGTGCACAAATAGTAATTGATTTACTCAATCGGAAAGTCCAAAAATTAAAAGCACCAGCTACCCTAAGCAGACTTTATTTAACATGTAAATATATTGAGAAAATAGGCATGGTCATGCCCAGTAAAATTTACGCTGTATTTTACATGTTTCTTCCAGTCGCCTCTTACCAAATTGCGTACACACTAGCGACTCTTTGTAATGACACAATGCTGCATATTTAAGGTCAACCATTCAACACCCATCACACTCTTACCCATTATTTTATGTAACTCTGCCATTTTCAACTGGCACAGTGATCATGAATAAAAATAAAATACACTAGAAATTTTAAGTTTAAAAATTGTTATTATAGAAATCTTTTCAAAAAGTAATCAGATCCTCACAAAAACATAAATGTAAAAAACGGCCAAGTTCCTATAAAAAATTTTGGCCATTAAAAATTGTGAGATATAAATTTTGACCAAGTTATTCTTTGCCACAATACTTAACACAGAAATATATTATGTATGATATAAACTTGTAATCGTAAGGGTGTCATATAATTTCTAGATAATCTGATAATAATAAGTTTATTACAATTAAGTCAAGCAACAAAGCTTAATTTATTTTAAGTTTTATATTAAAAAAAATTTAATGATGTTACAAAATTTTTCATTTTACTTTTTTCTTTGAGTTGTTACCCAATTATTTATAAAGGAATTATAGAGAAGGTAAAATTTATCAAAATTTTTTACTAAACATCATCTGAGGCTTTCTAGCGTTTTAAAGAATGTGGATTGAATTCTGCTAATGAACTCACTGTGAAACGAAGTACCTAGAAAAGTTTCACCAACATCAAGCACTAACTCTTTGTTTTTATTGCATTTAACTTTAATATCTTTTATTTAATTTATTTTCATTAATTTATTAATTATCAACTGACATTCATCTTTACTCCACGTCACGTCAATAGATATTAGATAAAATTGGGCTAATCTACCCATTGTCCAAAATAACTGACTATTTTTAACAGGTTCATGCTATTTTCTATATCGTAGGGAAAACAAATAGTCTGTCAAAAAAACCCCATTTTTTTAATTTTGATGTGACCTCGATGTTGACTACTGAAATAAAAGCTCAGTTAGACGACTGTAGTGGAATGTAACTGCAACGGTAGGAAGCATCTGATCGACATTGTTATGTGAAAAGTAATGAAAATGGTTAAATTTCAATTAAACACATTTCCATTCATTTTTGATTTTACAAAACTAGTTTGAATTATTTTTTTAACTTAATTGTTTATTAAACATGTATTTCCTTTGTTGATATTAATAATTCTTATTCATATTATAATTGCAATTGGATTCTTTTTAATTGATTTTTTCGCTTTTGTTAAGTAAAGCAACATTTTATGTATTTAAAATCTGTTAATTTTATCTTTTCCTTCTATGAGTTCCATATAATTAAGTAAAAATATATCTGGATCATTCTTCTTACAATAAGAGCTTATGGAAAGAAGATGACTTTGACTAACCAAACTTTGAAATAAAAATTAAAAATTCAAGTCACACATTTAATAAACCTTAATTGGTTTAATGTATATTTACAAGTGATTAGCGAATTACTAGTTACACAAGTTCAGTTTGAACGATTCATTATGACTTTCTGAAATAAGTGAAAGAAACAACTTCAAGTACAAATACTTAACACATGAATTTCTTTATGATTTCTTGTAAAAAGACTGAAATATATACATTATATATATAAAATTAAGTGAAAATGAATGAATCGCAGTTTTAACTGGTAGCTAAAAGTGATTTATTAATTTGAAAATCTGCTGAAGTATTAGGATTTTCCGAATCATTCTAAATGTTTAAAAATTTCAAAATATTCTTTTGAGCAGGTATGGCTGGTGTATCAACCAATATATAAAAATAACATAAATACATGTGTCTACTCCTGTATCATAGGTAGTTCACTTTTACTTTTTAATAGGAGAAGTAAAAAACTATACAACTTTGAGTATTGACATTTTTTATATGACGATATGTTTATAAAACGGCAAGTAACAGATATGGGTGTTAAGAATTAAATCATTTGAAAACCCCAAAAAAGTGCGATGTATCGATTATCCACGTTCTGTCAATAGTGAATCATCTACGCATTTATATACATATGTATTTAAATATTTGATCGTTAAGGTACGTTCACACTTGGCACACACGTGCCCTAAAAAGCGCAACCACTAATTACTAATGAAAAACTGTTCGATTCAGACTAGACTTGACACAAACCAATGATCAAACCCATAAAATTGCCCAGCAAAAAATTACACATTACCATCAGAAGTACTTGCCACATAATGACTTACTTTTCTAATTACCAAATTTCATTACTCGCTTACAAATCACATTACCTTAAATTTGAAAAAATGATGTACAAGTTGCTAAATGAGAAGATTGATTTTTTTAGATTAAATCGATTACGTGAACAAGTTGCCAAACAAAAAAAAAAATAAGTACTTCTCAGGAATCGATTATTTTAGTCTCACGCCTTGTTAAAATCATTAAGTTGGTAATCCAGTAAGGAACAGCTTCCACCAAAAATGCTTAATTCCAAACCCGATTACCTTTTTTGAAATTTTTTGCTGGGTGTATTCCAAATAAAATTAAGATGAAATTCGAGCAATTAACAAAATATATATTATTCTCAAGAAAATGCAATATATATAACAAACTTCAAAACGAAAAATGTCTGGGAGCTATTTCTTTTTAACCCCCGACCTAGGGATTACCGTTCGGTTTTAACCGAAACCGAAACCGCGGTTTTTAGTCCATAAAAACCGAAACCGACAAAAAAAGCGTCGGTTTTTAAGTTTTACTTTAACATTATTATATTGTTTAAAAATACAGCAAACAATTTACATTGAAGACTTTTATACATTACTAAACATTCTGTAACAATGAAAGGTAAGAAAATTGCAAAATTTTAAGAAAAATATAACAATTCTTTGCAGGAAGAATTGTAATTTGTTATCAAAAAAGCTCTAGCAGATGTAAAGCAAAAAGACGATAATTTTAAAGTTCTTCGCCAAGAATTTGTACTTTATAAAAAAAACGAACCACAAAACAACCAACATGTTATTACTTCACGAGACAATAAGTGTGTTCGTTTACTGCAGTAAATGAGTAGTTACCGCGAAAATTTTAAAATTTACTCTCAAAAAGAGCTGTTGCCGAAAAAACAAATTAGTAAGATTAAAGAAACAGCTGACTCTAACTCCACATAGTGTTGAAAAATACATAACTTTTTGACTATGCAACTCTTTTAACTATTGGCGCTCGATACAATATTATTATAACACGGACAATCTAAGAATAAATTCTGTAATTTATTTCATGTAATATTTGTAATTAATTTCTTTTTGATTTCCTTATTTTCTTGTTGGCTAAATTAATAAAAATTACATGACTATTTGTTAATGTTACTGATTACCTTAAAAGCAAGCGCGATACTAAGTACGCAGATACTTTACAGTTTTACAACTCTAAGTAATTAAAATAAATTGCAAAACAAAAGGATTATTAAAATATATTACAAAATATGTATTTTAACAGCTATTATTATTATGATTTATAAATTAATTATTTTTTAATGACTCACGATTTTGATTTAACCTTTTCTCAAATTTTTACACTTTTCGTTTGCTTACTTTCCATTTGTTTACATTTTGAATCATATGTTTTTATCTTACTAAACTTTACTACGACAAATTTCTGCAGTAAAAAGGTCCGTTTGTTTACTTTTCCAGTAAAATCCAGTAGTTGAGTACATTTTGGATAATTTGAACATTTTACTCTCAAGAATGTCTCTTGCACAAAAAAGTACGCGAACGGAAAAATTGCAAAAATTTGCAGATTAATCGAAACAGCTGATAATATTGTTGTATGTTTTTGTTGTTTTTGAAACCCATCAAATACATATTTTTGGTAATTGATGCATACATTTTGATAATTATAAATTTGAAGCGATATATAATTACATACATATTTCTAAAATGGAAGTCGTGTGAAAGCTTTAGCTTGTATTTGGTTTTTAGTTTTATTTTTTCTGGGTAAATGGCATAGGAAAATACATCAATATTTGATTTCTGATACTCGGTACCCTGAATAGTATGCAGAAATAAGTATTCACATATACATAAACCTTACATCTCTAAAAAAAAAACTAAAATAAATAACACAATTATATTAAATTTGAAACTGATATATTTAACGATTATTATTCTTTAATTTGTTTCATCTTGAACATAAACATTTTTAGATTTGATTGGTTAAACTTTTACTTCAACTTTTCTTCTTTTAAATGTTTTTATTAAAGAAATTATACTTTGTATTTGCTTACTTTTGTTTATTTTATTGAATCATAAGTTTTTCTCGTCTACTGGATTTTACTGGCAAAAATTTGTCCAGTAAAAATTTGCAGAATCTCAGTCAACAACTGTCAATTTACTCTCTCAACTGGCACTCTCTTTTGCAATTTTTGTGTGTAAACGAAGCATTTCAGTAAAATCCAGCACAAATTTTGGGGTAAACAAACACACTTAAAATTTGCAAAACACTCAGTCAAGAACTGTCACTTTATTTTTAATGCATGTTTTTTTATTTATTGTATCTTCAAATATGAACTAACAATAAGTATTCAAATCTTAAATCTATAAAAAAATTATTAGGCCCGACCAATGTCGGACATAAGCTTAGTGATAGTTATTAATAATACATAAGTAGTGATAAGCAACAAAAAGAAAAAAGTGTTTTCAAGCACCTTCATCATCTAGAGTGTTGAATATTAGAGCCCGTGTATCTCTCTTTTTTAAGCGGATGTGTCCAGTAAAGTTCAAAATATTACGAGCAAGCGGATTAGGATGTGACTCGAGTTTTGTTAGATATTTGCCTGCGTATTTTGCAATTTCTTCAGTCACTAGTGGCATATTCAAATCGCGATGTATATTTGAATTTTTGATGTACCATGGAGCCGATGTTATCATGCGCAAAATTTTATTTTGCCCTTGTTGAATTTTCTCTACATTTGAAGCTGAAGCAGTGCCCCATAGTTGAATTCCGTAACACCATATTGGCTTTAAAAGCGACTTGTATATTAAAAGTTTGCAGTCTAGGCTAAGTGTTGAATTTCTACCAATCAGCCAATGTACCTGAGTTAATTTAAGTTTCATTTGAGTTAACTTAAGGTATGGTCACACTTGTCAAACATTTGTCCAAAAAAGCGTAACCACTAAATGCTAATGCAAAATCTTTCAATTGAGAGAAAAGTTTGTCAAGTTAAAGAATAGCCAATATTGTTGGATTCTATGACATTATCTATTAGTTGCATTTGAAACTGTTTAATTTGATAAACACGCGTATGGATCAAAACTTTTTTCATTAGTGTTTGTTGGTTACGTTTTTTTGGGCAAATGTTTGACAAGTGTGACCGCAGCTTTAGAGTCAATGTGATGTTTCCATGTAAGTCGTCGATCAAGGTCTATACCAAGATGTTTCACATGTGAATGTTGAGGAACAACTTGATTGTTAATCCGAATGGAGGAGCAAGTATCTCTTCTTAGGGTGAACGTTATATGGACACACTTTTGTTCATTGACTTTAATTCTCCATAAGTTTAACCAAAGCTCCATCTGGCTAATGTGTTCGTGGAGTTTGCGGGATGCCTCATCAGGGTTTTCGTGCATACTAAGGCAGGCTGTATCGTCGGCAAATGTGGAAGTATGGATACTACTGCTCACAGGCATATCACAAGTATAAATCAAATATAAAACTGGTCCCAGTATGCTCCCCTGTGGCACACCGGATGAAATAGTTTCAGGCCTACTCGTAAATTCTCCTTCCACAACAGTGAACTTACGGGAAATAATGTAACTTCCCAAAATATTTAAAATGTTTATTGGTAAGTAAGTCTTCAATTTTAAAATTAGGCCTTCGTTTCGTTAAGTTTCGTTTATAACCTAAAATGTGTGTGATTTTTTTTATTCAACTTAAATTTATCCGATTTTCAATTAACTTTTAAGCTTTACAAAAAATCTTCCCTTTTTTACATTCACGGGATATTCAAGATAGCATTTTTCTCTTCGAGGGGAATGAAAATCTCACATGAAGAAAAATTCCATTTGTTTTTCACGATAGAGATGATTATTTTTAAATCATCATTTATCTTTCCAGCATAAATACCTACTTATATACATGCATATTTTTAAAACCGAAACTGAGCCGAAACCGACCGGTTTTAGTAGCATAAAACAGGAAACCGCGTTTTTCTAATTTTCACGGTTTTTGGCAAACCCTACCCCGACCAATAAAGATCAGTGTATCTCTATCTATATCTGTCTGTCTGTACGTCCATGTGCAAACCAAATGCTTAGACCGATTTTGATTTGAGTTTTTTCATTTGTAAGGTGACTTAATCAAATATGCTATAGCACCAACTGCGTAGGGGATTTTCAAGATTTTAAATGTTTTTATTGGATATTGAAAGTTATATTTTTGGTGAAATTATACAGAGCTTACTTCCTTGTTTATTTTAAAAAAGAACATCATAAATTAAATCAGAATTAAACTCTTTGCTTGCCAGTGTAGCACTCTATATTTTAAAAATTTAAATGCTTTACTAACTTAATCACAAAATATGGTAGTCTACCCTTTCATTACATACATACATCTATACATTTACTAAGCAAATATGTTTCAGAAGTTAATAAACAGACAAAAACTGCTCTACAATTAGGCTAACCAGATTAATGTGAAATTTTTTAATTTCATTTGTTTGGAAATTTTTCACTTTTGCGGCTACCTAAGCGCTACCTAAACGATACTAAGAATCATTCCTAGGAAGTTCATGTTCTAAAAGTTGTTTATTGAGATCTGAGGTACATATTTGTAGTTGATTGTTTCCTTGAATTTTGAACGGTTTGCTACCGATGCACCTGAACAGGAAAAAAAGACAAAAAATCTAATTTTATTTTAATTTTTTTGCGATTTTGATCTTGAAGATGAAGTTGTTTTTGATTGACAGTTTTTGTTCTTAATGACAAGAGCTACAACTTTGCCTCAGAGAGTAAATCGAAATTCCGAACGGTTTGCCTAAGAAAATGCAAAAATGACGCCAAAGCCCCAAATTTTTGGGGGCCCACAACAAAAATGAATGATTTGGGGCAAAAGTGGGAGCCATACGGCTATGTTCTGCATTCCACGTGAAATTAAAACGAGTGGAATTTTCTTAGCATTGTTGTTATAATTACATATTTCCATCAACAATCGTATGACAATTCCACTCGTTTTAATTTTACGTGGAATTCAGAACATACCCTATAGGTCTTTTTTTTTTGGTCTTTTATCACGTAGTGGTATCTGAGTATGGTTATATTTTTTCGTGTTGCACTGTGTTATTATGTAAAATAATACTATGGTCGTATTTAACAATATTATTATAATATTGGAACATGATATGCTATTATGTTTTAGTCACATCTAACATTATAAAGCTGGTCTCTCTATAATCATGTGGGAAACAATAATACATTCTTCAGCTGAAACAATGTCTGTGTATATTTTGAATGTTGTTGTTTTAAGGGGCAACATTTTATGCAACATATTTGTTTTTAAATTCACATTAATACACATCAAACAAATATATTTTGCTGCACAATGTTAAAGGTAGAATACGAAAATATAAAACTTTTTAACATATCGGAAAATTTATCTAAAATAATAAGAATGAACTCTAAGCACAACAAAAAAAATTAAACATTTGATAGGGAGTATTAAGTTTTCACTGAAACATTTGCATAAAAGATTTCATTGAATTCACGTCATTTATTTGAAATCATTGTTTTAGGTATATTTTTATTTAGTTTTTAACAGCGATAGAATATAAAGATATACCAGTAAGTTCTGTATTCCACTTGAAATTAAGTTCTTCGGTATTACCATATCATTGTTGTTATAATTACGGATGTCCAACAACATTTATATGGCAATTCCGCACGTTAATTTCACGTGAAATACATAACGTAACAGATAATAACAACTAATGGGTGTTTTTTATTGAGGTATAGAACTTTAAGTTGGCATCACATTTTTAACTGGCGGCCATTTTGTCAGCTGTCAAGTGATTAATATTTAGTTTGGTTTGCCATTTCATCATGAACAGGTTGACAAAAGAACAACGCTTGCAAATCGTGCAAATTTATTTCGAAAATAATGGTTCAGTTCGCGAAGTTTACCGCAAGCTCCGTCCATTTTATGGTCGACATAATCGTCCATCAGAGCAATTAATTCGGTTAACCATGGATCGTTTTCGCACTACGTTTACTCTATGTGATAATACGCATCCGCAGAGACGTCGAACAGTGCGCACCGAAGAAACAATTGCCGCTGTAGAGCAAAGTGTTGAAGAGGACCCGAATGAATCGATTCGCCACCGTGCACAGCAATTGGAGCTTTGTCCATCAACTTTATGGAAGATTTTGCGCAAAGATCTTGGCTTGCGACCTTACAAGATCCAGCTTGTGCAAGAAGTAAAGCCGCGAGACCATGCAATGCGTCGTGATTTTGGTGTATGGGCCGAAAATGAGATTGATCTCGATGCTGATTTTCATCGCAAAATTTTGTTCAGTGATGAGGCTCATTTTTGGTTGAATGGCTACGTCAACAAGCAAAATTGCCGCATTTGGAGTGAAGAGAATCCACATGAGACCCTTGAGACGCCACTACATCCACAAAAACTGACTGTTTGGTGTGCTCTATGGGCTGGTGGAGTCATTGGGCCATACTTCTTCCGAAATAATGCTGGAGAGTCAGTTACCATTAATGGAGACCGGTATAGAGCCATGATAACCGACTATTTTGATCCCGAATTGGATGGCATGAATGTGGATGAGTTGTGGTTCCAACAAGACGGCGCTACATGCCACACAGCGCACGTCACAATCGATTTATTGAAGGAAACATTCGATGAGCGCATAATTTCGCGGAATGGACCTGTCAATTGGCCACCAAGATCGTGTGATTTGACACCATTGGATTATTTTCTTTGGGGATATGTGAAGTCGCTCGTCGACGCCAACAAACCAGAAACGTTAGGGGACTTGGAAGCCAACATTCGTGGCGTTATTCCCAACATACGGCCCCATATGCTCGAAAAAGTGGTTGAAAATTGGACCTGTAGAATTGGCTTTATTCGAGCCAGCCGCGGCGGCCACATGCCCGAAATCATATTTAAACATTAATGGCATTATCCTTCCAATAAAGCCAAACTGATGGACATTAAAACGATTTTCTTGTGTTTTATTTCAATTCGAAGTTCTATACCTCTAAAAAAAACACCCGATATATTATACAATTAAGAAAAATTAAATTTTTTAAAATTTTAAGATTAATGCCCTAATTCTGTTCAACAATTGCATCATCTTGTCTATGGACGAAAAAAAGCCGCAGTTGTGATTCTTTAAAACGATTATCATTTATTGTCTATGCTAGAAGGTTCGTGTATTTGCTTTATGACTTTGTTCCAAATATTATATCCAACACACAACTTTTCATATATTTTTCAAACTATTGTATAATACTTTAATTTAATTGTTATGTTTTAAAAACATGGCATTAATATTTTTATTTTTCATTATCAAAGACGTTTTTTGAAGAAAATAATTTAGAGAATTCAAACACATAAACTCAAAAGTATTTTCAAACAAAAACGTCTTAAATCTTCTTACTGAATTAGGGCGTTATTTATTTAAAATAAGGAAGAAATATTTCCCCATGTCTTCTTCCACCAATTGGATGCTGATTTTCCCTGAGTTAAAGAAGAGTCTGGCGTTGTTTTGTCGTTGGTGGCAGAACTTTCATTAGGAGTCGATGTTGAATTGAGCGAGGGATTCAAGGTTGAGTTTTTACTTGGATCCACTGTCGTGCTATTTCCCCAAATTGGTAATGTAGTATTTTGCAATGGATTCCAAGTGGAATTGCCGCTCAATGTTGTATTTACAATTGGTGATATAGTTGTACTATTTGCCCAAGGATTCAATGTTGTATTAAGGGAAGGATCTAAAGTGCTATTTTGCCAGGGATTCCAGGTTGTATTCAACTGGGGAGAGACTGTCGTATTAACAGTTGTGGGAAGCAATGTTGTGTTGTAAGCCCAAGTGGTATTCACAGCTGGCGATACTGTAGTACTATTGTCCCAAGGATTTAGTGTTGTATTCCATTGAGGTGAGGCTGTGGTATTAACAGTTGTTGGAGGGTATGTAGTGTTTTCCCATGGGCTCCAGGTGGTATTAGGAAGTAATGTTGTGTTGTAAGCCCAAGTAGTATTCACAGCTGGCGATACTGTGGTACTATTGTCCCAAGGATTAAATGTTGTATTTAGCTGTGGAGTGGTTGTAGTACTAGGAGTTAAGGGAGGACATACATTCCCTAACAAGCAGTAATTTAGCTCTTTATTATTTTCTCTAGAATCAGTGAGGAACTTTTTTACTACAGCACGCATACAAAATTTAGTTTCTTCTAGAATATGCCGCCTACGTTCACTGTTTACATCGTTAAATCTTCTTATTACCTAAAATAGATTCTTATTGTAGGATAAGCAAAAGCATGCATAATTTTTTACTTACAGCATTAGCAGAACACTCCAGATAGGACCCAAAATCATCGCTTTCATATTTACAATTTTTAATATCGTGCAACAAATACTTTCGGAAGTGGGCTTCAAAACTTTTCTGCCCAATCCATGTAGAAATATTCAAACATTGAAATATATCCCTTTTTGCTTGGCCATAAATTTCAACTTTTCTATTTTTATAGTGCGAAAAACATTGTAAAATTCCTTTATGTTCAATATCGTTTTCGATCGAAACGGTATCGAAGAATAGTTGCCAAACTGGAGTTGGACCCTCAAAATGTTTATCGTTTATTTCATTTGGCTCTAATAGGTAGGCGGATATCTAATTTAAAAAAGTCATAAATATTTCATTATTCGTTGTTAAGGATTATATATAAAAACTTACTAAATTATTATTAAGAGCCAGCAAAAATATGGCTAAAATACCGCACGCAACCTTCATTGTTACTTGCTAAACTAATTTTACCTATTAATTCTCAAAGTCGTTTCGCATTCATTTAAATAGAAAATTTTGTTTTTTATTTTCGTCGAGATAACAGTTTTGTTGAAGATAACAGTTTGGTAATTAATTTCAAATAAATTTAAATTGTTCGAATCGATAACGTATCTCGATTTAAATAATTTTCATATTTTTATCGGTGTTGTTGCTAAAAGAAAAGCATACATTTTTATTATAATTTACACAAAAGTATATCGTTGAAATTATTCCATATAACAAGAGGTTTCTTAAATTTTTGGCATGTTAATTTTAAGGCCTTTCAATAACAATAATCGAACAATAACTGATATTCTTAGTTTTGAATCATTGAGTATTTTTGTAGAATAAAGATTAATAATGATTCATGAATAACTTCATAGCTTTTATCTCATTTTCCTTCCAGTGGCTTCTACGTAGTTTCCCTGAGCAATACTTAATAAGAATATGCTTATGGCAAATAGTTTTGATTTGCGCGCGGCCACAAATTTATAGTTCTCACTTGATTTGAATTTCTGCAAGAATTGTTGTTGCCACACCACCTAGAATTTTTAAAACTTGCATATAATCATGGCCCTTACTATGAGTTGCATTCGATTTTAGATCTTTGCTGACTATCGAACATCGAAAATCGAATGTTCAATTCATATGATGAACTTCGAAAATTTCGTTGGCCAACGATGAAAGATTTTAGTATAAAAAGTCATTATAAACGATTGATTTTTATTTTTAGGTAAATTTGTTGCAAATTTTAAAAATCACTTTGAGTGATATTCACAATACAGGACATTCTTTGTCGAATGCTTGCCACAATACCAAATAGAAATTCGTTCAACCAGTACTTTCAACTATGAAACTCATGAAACTCACCAGTTATAATACTCCCCCCCCCCCCCGCCTTATTAGAAAAAAGGAAAAAAAAAATAATCGGTTCGCCTTATTAACACTGAGTTTAGCTAGATAATTCCTGAACTTCAGGATGCAGAGTGCTCTAATTATAAGGCAGGCTTTCATAGACCTCAAACTCTTTTCATACATTTTGAGTTTTAAAGGTGGAGTATTCCTCTCCCAAATACGATTTGTAATGAAGAAATTAACATAGTGAAGATCTTAGCCTAAGCCATTTTGTCTATCGGTGTGCAATGGTCAAGCAATCAGATATTCAGAGACTTTTTCTAATCTCCCATGTGTGCAAACTTATCTCGGCCTCGAAAAGCTTACGAATTTAACAAAAAATATTTTTATACGTTTTTTTTTTGTTGCTGCCATATAAACGACGACTTCACCCAACTCTTTGATGAAGAAGGTGTTAGAAACATTGCAAAAAATATATAACGAAGATCAATATCTAATAAAACAACAAGGCACTTCATTTAAATATTTTATGACCTTGGGCCTGGAAAAAAATAAGAAATACTTAAAAACTATTTTAGGCAAAGTTTATTCCAATATAATATTAGAAGCAATCCATCATAAATAATCACTTTAGATTTAAATAAAATCAAAGCACCAGCGAAATTTATTTCTGTTTAGCTTTATCAAACTGGGCCAAGTTTTTTTTTAGCTCCTGCCGACATCCTATTAAAGAGTGCCACTTCCTAAGCCTTTCAGATATTAATTTTCCATAGATACATAATAAGAAATTTCATACACAGAGAAAACAGATTTGATGTGATAACCGAATTTGTAGCCAATCGAATTTTTTTTGGTTCCAACAACTATCACACAATTCTGTTGTAATGCTTTTGCAAGCACCAATTTTTCATTAACGATATTTGAATTTTTTGAATGAAATGGTTTATCAACAGAAAATGTTAATTGTGACTATAGAAATAATTAATTGATACAACTAATAAATTGGTATTTCTAAAGGAATCATTGGTAGACATGGCTCATATACATACATACATGCATGTATAAAAACAATTTATGGAGAATAGAAACAGGCAAGTGCATTATTATATTCATCGCAAATTATTCAAAATTTGTTATATTCTGAAGTGAAATGTGCAAATTTTTCCACGCGGTGCGTTGTAACATCCCTTGCCGGTGTTCGGCAATACACAGATTTTTTTCTTTTCCAGAAACTACGAATTATTTGCATAAATAATTTCACTTCAGACTAATAGCAATAATACTTGGAATACTTTGCGACATATGTACAGGGTGGGCCAAAAGAAACTAAGGGGTGTAAAAGTTTAATAACTTTTTTGTTTATTAATTTTTTTTTATTTTTTCTTTCAGATTATATAGACAACACTTGGAGAATTTATAATGGAGAGGTTCACAACTGAACAGAGAACCAGAACAATAGAATTTTATTATTTAAACCAGAGATCAATTATTTTAACGCAAAGAGCATATCGTCGACATTTTAACGTCAGAATTTCGCCCTCTGAAGCGATGATTCGTTGCTTAGTTAATCGTCATCACCAACATGGCAGCGTAAGAGATTTGCCTCGAACCGGTAGACCACGTTTAAGTCGCACTGCGGAAAATATTGAACGAGTACAGCAAAGTGTTAACGAAGCACCAGAAACATCTGGCAGAAGGCGTTCTGCTCAGCTAGAAATGTCTCGTACGTCACTACGGCGCATTTTAAAAAAAGATTTACAGTTATACCCATATAAGGTGCAATTGGTCCAAGAATTAAAACCCGCAGATCATCGGCAACGTCTAAATTTTGCAGTTAAATTTCAAGAGTTGGCCAGAAATGAAATCAACTTTATTGAAAATTGGATTATGAGTGGTGAAGCTCATTTTCATTTGAATGGCTTTGTTAATAAGCAGAACTGTAGGTTCTGGGGTTCTCAAAATCCAAGAGCCATTCATCAACGCCAATTGCACCCCATCAGGTGTACAGTATGGTGCGGGATCACATCTGAAAATGTCATTGGGCCCTACTTCTTCGAGAATGAAGATGGAAGTGCTGTAACCGTAAATGGAGAGCGGTATCGGTTTATGATAGAAAATTTTTTACGTCCTGCTCTTGAAAACAGACCTGGTATGTGGTTTCAGCAGGACGGAGCCACTGCCCATACTGCCCGAGACACAATGGCAATTTTAAGTCAAATTTTTGGAGAGCGAATAATTTCTCGAAATTCGGAAATTATTTGGCCAGCGCGATCGGGTGCTGTCAAATCGACAGCACCCGACTATTTTCTTTGGGGTTTTTTGAAGGAGCGAGTGTATGTGAACAAGCCAGAAACAATCCTTGAACTCAAGGCAAACATTGTTGCAGAAATTCGAACGCTACAGCCACAAGTTTTGAAAGATGTTATGGAAAATGCTCTAAAAAGAGCCCATCAGTGCGAAGCTGAAAACGGTGGTCATTTAAGAGACATCATTTTTCATACTTAGTGTAAAAAAATTTCCATTTTGTATATTATATAATCTGAAAGAAAAAATAAAAAAAAGTTAATAAACAAAAAAGTTATTAAACTTTTACACCCCTTGGTTTCTTTTGGCCCACCCTGTATATAATAATGGCCTTACCTTTTCTATAAAATCAGGATTTTGTGAAATTATTCTGCAAAATATATTTTTTATATAACATTTCTATCTAAATTTTATTTTTTATTTCTCATATTCAAATTTGTTCCAGAAATGAGGAATAAGCAAACGAATATGTTTTTAACCTCCGACTAAAAAAAAGGGGTGTTATAAGTTTGTAGTGCGTGTGTGTGTGTCTGTGTATCTGTATATCTGTGTGTCTGTCCGTGTCCACGTACAGGCCAAACGGCTGAACCGATTTTAATTTAGTTTTTTTGTTTGATCGAGAGGGTTCTTAGCTATGTTTGAAGAAAATCGGTCCAGCCGTTTAGAAGATATAACATCTTTTCTGAAAAAAGTCGGGGGTTTTTAAAATTTTTAATTATTGTTATTCCTTATGTATTCAGAATAAACAATTATTTGAGTTATTCGGTTAGGAGTATCAATAAAGTATTTTATTTTATTTTCTTTCATTACAATAGAATTTTTGTACGGTGGCAAATGATTAGTTAGTTACAATAACCGAATTTTTGTTTTCAAATCAAATATTGTTTACAAGAATAGTTTTTTTAATTTCAAAAGCCTTACTTTCTAACTTATATTCAATTCAGTTGTGTCTACCAATACTTTAAAATGGTTATTCGAAATGAACGGAATCAATTATTATTACGAATAAAACTATTGTAAAAATTCTATTTGCATTGTAATTATGATTTTTTGTTTATAAATATGAAAAAATCGTACATTCAATTTATAATTGGTAGCAAATATGGAATATTGGAATACATAATTAAATATTTGTTGCTCCAACAGATTTTTAACCAATCTGTTCTCTCTGTGTATATTTTGCAAATTTGTTGTTTTTTTTTTAAATAAATAAATATGTTCATATGCTTATCTTAATATATTAAAGTACTTTCCTCAGAAACTGTCAAAAGCATTTTCAACTTAATTCATCTAGATTAAAAGCTGTGATTCATAAACTATAAATTTGTAGAAAACAATATAAAATATTATCAGACGCACTGGTATTTTTTTTAAGCAATAACCTCGCCAGAATGATGACATCAAATTGCTTGTGTTCAAGAATGTATCTAGAGGTGGCGAGCACGCATAGCCAAAATATTTGTTTATTAGCAATAATTAGAGGTTTGGCACATTATAAATTAAACTTTTTTATTTTATTTAGTTAAAACTTTTATTTTTGTCTTTTTCGTTGAAAAAATTTAATATTATTTGAATTTGACAGCATGTGTTAAGAGACAGAGGCGAATTTAATTGGCCTTATGGTAACAATGAATGTCAAAATACAGTTGCAAAAAGTGTTTTTTTAGTTTTGGTGCCATTTTGCTTCATATTTTATATAGAGGTAGATATCCACCTTGTCCATACATTCATATTTATATACCATTAAGGAATAAACTCTACATACACCTATCATTTTTGGGATTTGAGGAAACTTGGGAAGAAATTCAAAAAATTAATTATGCCAATATTTAGGGTGCTAATAAATATGTTTATACAAAAATAAAAAATTAAAAAATAATTATAATAACAACATAATAGACCATATTTGGATGTCATTTGTTGACGGCTTCGTACCGGAAATCACAGAATTTTCAAACAAGTTGACGACATCAAACATTTTGCATGTATTTTTTCATATATTTTATGCCTGTATGTAGACTTTTCTCCTATGTATTTTTAATATTTTTGCTACTGTATGTGTTTTAATTGTTTTTTTATTTTTTGTATAAACATATTTATAAGCAACCTAAATATTAACATATTTTTGAATTTCTTCCCAAGTTTCCACAAACCCTAAAAATGATGGTTGTATGTAGAGTTTATTCCTCAGCTGTATATTATATATAAATATTTATGTACTATACATAAGTATATTAAGTTAATTTTTATGTTTTACCTTTAATTTTTGTATTGTTTTTATAGTATTTACATGAACTGTTTTCGAACTATTCGAAAACCGATTTCTGGAAAAAGTCGGATAATCGATCACCCTAGTCTACACGCTAATATCTTGTATCGACAATTAAGTTTGACAATTGCCAACATTATTGCTAGTATGGCAACTACAGATTACACTGTGTGAAAAAAATTAGTGAAGGCGAAATACCTGTTATATGTTGCTCTTTTTCTGATAGCCATTTGTCGAGTATAACAACAACCTGTTTTTGACATGTGCCTGGAGTTACAGATTAAGACTCAAATTCACAGTTAACTAATGAAGGTGGTTTAACCAATGCAATTGATAAAAACAACTGTTAGTTAAACCACGGGTGTTAGTTAACTATAGACTGTGAATTTGGACCTAAAACTCGTAAAAGAAATTAATTTCTGAAAATTTTCTAAAAAGTTTAAAAGTGCGCTCCTTCAAAACACTAAGCAACTTTTCGATATTGCCAAAGATATATGTATGTATTTATATTTCGAGATTTTATCTCTTGATATAAGCAGTATCAGATTAAGCATTGCTGACAAAAAATCAATATTGTTTTTTTGATTGAGTAAGTAACAAAAATATATCGTTCCTTGAAGTTTTTCGTGGATGCGTTTAAGAATAACTACATGTTATATTAACGGATTTGCAAACAAATACGTAAGCCAGAAACAATAACTACACTTGTATATATACAAATTAGAGCAAAGGTGGAATCCGTGTTTTAAAGGCATATTCTTGTGGTAACTCGGTTTTTACATGTTTGTGTATTTTCTTTAATAAAATAAATTTTGTCTATAATTTTTGTAAATAGTTGTAATAAATTTTGTATTCAAAATGGAAGCACTAAGGGGCCGAAAGTTATAATTATTCTTGGATTTGTAAAGAAAAAAAATCACACCATTTTAGTTGTTTTCGGGTAGATTTTTCGAGACTCGAAATATTTTAAATTTTTTTAAGCAGAAATAATTCTGTGGCAAAAAAGGAAGAAGTGCTTAAGTCGAGATAAGCTTATTTTGAATTAATGATACCTCTGTAATCAGCATATTAGAAAGTACCCTCTGTCATAATCTCAATTAATTTGTGTGAATCTTCAGGAAGTTATAGTTTAGGTTACATTTCGGTATATTTCAACTTAAATGTATTACTTATAGTGTTTTGAACGATGTTTGCCTAAAAAATAAACAGAGAATTTTCCAATTTAACTGTAAAAGAAATAAATTTCTAAAAATCAACTTGAAATCTTAAAAGGGCTATCTTGCAAAACAGTAAAATATGATTTCAGCACTTTTTCCTTATTGCCACAGAATTGTCTGTTTGTGATTTTTATTTATTTGAGCAGAAATAAAAATCAATTTCTGATTTTTATATTTTTGGCAGAAATAAAAATCAATTTCTGATTTCTAATTTTTTAACAGCAATTGAATTTGCATTGTGGTAAAAAATATATATGTATATGTATATATGTATGTATATAACTACTACGATGAGATCAATGTGTGGGGATTCTGCCATTTTGTCTTTTGTTTAATACCCATATGATAGAATGATAAAAATAGTGCCTTCATTTTTTTCGGCTGCAGAATATTAGAATTTGATTCTTATTACAGCTCGAAAAAATAAAAATCAGAAAATAATAACTAATTTTGAGTGATTTTTTATGGGAATTGTTAAAATTTAAGTTTAAAATTTTTTAAACGCACTAATAATCCTGAACTAATATTTTACTTGTTTCAACTTTGTTATTTGTTTTTAGCTTCTCATTTGTTTAAATGAAAGCTTACAACATAACAACTCTAGTTGTTCTAAGAAACTTTGGGTAAAGGTTCCCTGATGATCTGCATTAGCAACAGTGAAATGTGCATAGGATCCAGCTAAACCCCTCAATAAACAATTTCAATGTATTTTTAATAAAAAAAAAATATTTAACTTAATAAGTAAAATATTAGTTTGGGATTATTAGTGCGTTTAAAAAATTTTAAACATAAATAACTAATTTTGTTCTAAATAACAAAAATTAAAAATTTTAAAAACCCCCGACTTTTTTCAGAAAAGATGTTATATCTTCTAAGCGGCTGGACCGATTTTTTTCAAAAATAGCTAAGAACCCTCTCGATCAAGTCATCTTTCAAACAGAAAAAACTAAATGAAAATCGGTCCAGCCGTTTGGCCTGTACGTGGGCACAGGCAGACACACAGATACACAGACACACACCACAAGCTTATAACACCCCTTTTTTTAGTCGGGGGTTAAAAATAAACTTCAGTTTTTTTTTCGTTTCAAAAATGTAATAATCAAAACATAACTGTCATTTTTCGATTTCGATTGTAAAATTCATAACAGTTACGGTCCCTCGAAGCAGGGTTGTCAGATATGGCGATTTCTTGGTGTCTTGTTTGGTGTCTAATTTTTTTATTTAGCTAAACGGCGATTTTTCTGGCGAAAAAAAAATTTGTTGGGTATTTTTTAACAAAATTGAATTAAAAAATTTTTGTAATGCAGGAAAATTAATTTAGTGAAGGAGTAGTTTCAAACATAAATCCTACCAAAACTCCAATTAAACCAATTAAAAGAATTTGATTTTAATGATTTTTCTTATATTAAACATAGTAACTAATGCATTTTGAATTTAGATAGCAAATTTACAAGAAATAGTTTTTGCATCGAAATATGTAAAAATTTCGATTTGAAAAAATTTTCAGTTAGGGCCTTTCTATATTAGGGTAATGATATATAGGTTTATTTTTAATTCACATACATACATACATATGCATTCCAATCCTTTGCCAATCTTTAGACAAATAAAATTTCTTACTTACATTCTTCTATCTTTAAATTTTGGCACCCTTTATATTACGCCGGTTTAGGCCTAAGTACAGCTCTGGACTTTAAGATAAAATTCCTTACTAGAAACCCAGCTCGTAAACCTGATTTTAAACGTTAATAAACGAAGATCAGAGGTTTGATGCATAAACAGCAATTAGATTTTAAATAAATTTAAAATGTTATTATTTATTTTATAGTCAAGGAAATTTTTCGAACTTCCTTTATTCTATCGTGTTTTTTGACAAACACATTCACAAGTAAATTTCTTAAAAAACATACTTACATACTCCACGAGTAATACATATAGTTATATATACATATATGTGTGTATGTATATATGTATGTGTAACTATTTTAGTATGTACATATACACCAAATATAAGTACCACTTTGGTGACAAAATTCGTTTTAATCGACTACGTGTTCAGCTTAACTAATACCAATATCATGAATTTTCAATATTGGCGGCATCTAAAACTAAAAAGCATTTTTGCTCACAATATGCATAAAAAATTACTTCTGGCCCCCATCATTGTTCCCATGACCAGCTTGTATGTACTATATTCTTATGTATGAGAGTGTAAGAAAATACTGGCTTGTTATTGTCAGTCATTACCCATTATATTGGAAAAGGGTTCTAAGTTAAAAAAGTTAATGTGAATTTGTTCAAATACATGAATACGAAATGATTCTATAGTACGGATATTAAACACACAACTTTTAGATACGAATACATTTTGAAAATACAATTACCAAAAAATCAAAAAAAAGAGTCTATTTGGAAAATAAAAACGCTTAGAGACTATAAATGAATAGTTAATGTAGAGGAAATATTATACAAAAGGAACGGAAGTCAAGCGTTTCTAACTGAGAACGTGGAAAACAAAAAGAATGTCTTATAAGCTGATGTTTCAAAATTAAGCAAATTCGAAGTGTACTCATAAGTACGTTTATACCCGTAGCAACTTGAAGGCAGGTGTTTGCTGATGTTAAGCTTATTAAACTATTGGCTATTGGCTTAAAAAAATTATTTAACAAAGTTCTAATAAAATGTGTTGTTTATTAAATTGATCAAAATTCTTAAAGACATTGCAAAATATAACATATTTCTTCTCGCTTTTGTCGTCTTAAGGCTACAGAAATCTGTTCGAAATGGATGTTATTTATATAAATATGTAAATTATTTGAGTTTTTTTTTTTATTAAGTTATAACCCCTGTTTCCACAACACAGGCGATCGACTTGAGTAGAAAATTTATATGAGAACCACTCATCTTTTTGAGTAGTTTTCATACAAATTTCCTAGACGAGTCGCCTGTCTGAGTTGTGGCAACAGGGAAATAGTGTTTATATTTTTATAGCAAAGCAGTTTCTGGCATGTAACATCCATACTATTCCATTCATAATATTTAAGTAAAATTTTTTATGTATTCTCGATAAGTACAAGTACAAGTCGGAATGGACAGATATATAACCGTGGTAAAGCGTGGGCGAAGCCCGAATTCTTCAAAAATTTCATCTGCTCCAAAAATGTCTAGGGATAACAGCGCAGCCTCAACTAATCGCCAAAACCGCTTCGAAATTTTGCAAGATGACAACGACAAACCCGAGGTATCCTCGAATAAAATATCCAAGCCGCCACCAATCTATTTGAGACAAAAAAATTCAAATGGCCTTATTAAAAAATTAATTTCGGTCATTGGTGAGAATAAATTTCACATTGTTCCAATAAAACGTGGCAACATAGATGAAACTAAAGTCCAAATTTATGACGAAAAAGATTTCCGCAAAATGGTTGCTGAATTTGGAAAAAATAAAACAAGCTTCTACACATACCAGCTTAAGAGCGCTAAAGGCATGCAGATCGTATTGAAGGGCATAGATTCTTATGTTGTTCCCGAAGAAATAAAAGATGCACTCGTCCTCCAGGGGTTTAAGGTAAAAAATGTGTCCAATATAATAATTAGAGAGAAGATTCCCCAACCCCTATTTCGTGTTGAACTTGAGCCTAATGATATAAAATTGAAAAAAAAATGAAACGCATCCAATTTATAATTTGAAATACCTCTTGTACCGAAAAATCACAGTTGAAGAGCCACATAAGCGTTCAGGTCCTGTACAGTGCCATAATTGCCAAGAATATGGCCATACAAAAACATACTGCAATTTACCCTCTGTTTGTGTTGTGTGCGGCGAATTACACGGCACTGCTAGTTGCAATAAGCCAAAAGATCAAAGTGATAACAAATGCAGTAATTGTGGAGGTAATCACACCGCTAACTACAGAGGTTGTCCTGTGTACTCTTTCGTAAAGAAGACTATGGTGCAAAAACCTAAATTAGCTCCAGCTCAATCAGCAAACGCTTACTCTGCCACTTTTGCGAAAATGAGCCAACCAGTTACTTCCCGTGTATCGTATGCAGATGCTGCTAAGACAAATTCAATTCCCACACAAAATGTTTCCCCGCCAAATAATTAAAAAAATACTGACGCAAGCTTTAATTTTAATCGCCTTGAAGCTACTATTGAAAATCTGGTGCAAACTATAAACAATTTTACAACAAATATGACTAGCATGATGCAGGAAATGCTGCGAATGCAGAATACTCTGCTTCAAGCATTGATTAATAAGCCATGAACACGTTAACAATATGTTTCTGGAACGCAAACGGCATTCGCCAACATAAAAATGAACTTGAGCACTTCCTCATCGAAAAAAATATTGATGTAATGTTAGTATCTGAGACTCATTTGACTTCGAGAAGTCTTTTTAAAATTTATGGCTACACTATATATGATACAAAGGACCCTAGAGGAAGGGCTTGCGGTGGATCAGCAATTCTAATAAAGTCAAGACTCAAGCACTATGTTCTTGATAACATTTGTGAAGAACACCTACAATCAACAAATATTGGCTGGCATTGAAAGTTTTTGTACAAATTTTGTTATATCATCAATTTACTCCCCTCCCAGATTTTCAATCACTGAGAATCAATATGAGGATTTCTACAAATCTCTTGGACCTTGTTTTGTAGCAGCTGGCGACTACAATGCTAAGCATACGTTCTGGGGTTCGCGTCTTATTACCCCCAGAGGTCGAGCATTGTTCAACACTATTTCAAAAATGGGCTTGGATGTCATTTCGAGTGGGGAGCCCACTTATTGGCCTACTGACATACAAAAAATTCCGGATGTTATAGATTTTGGCGTCATAAAAAATATCTCTAGTGATTTAATTCAAGTTCAAGCTTCTCTTGATCTTTCGTCCGATCACTCTCCGACGATCATTACAATTTGTAGTCCATTAAGAAGTAACTTACCTGACCCATATGTGAAGATGATCAATCGTGTTAATTGGCTGGGGTTCAAAAAATATCTCAGTAGTCATTGTACGGAAAACATTACGCTTAGAACATCCGATGATATTGAATCTAACATTGCCAATCTCAGCGAGAATATTAAACAGGCTGCTGAACATGCCACTATCTCCCATCCGCAGACTGGGTTTAATAAAATTTATTCTACAGACATTGAACGTCTCTTACGTGAAAAGAGAAGAGCTAGAAGGGAATGGCAACAGCACAGATCACCAAAAAATCAAATCAGATTTAAAGAGTGCGCTAAACGACTCCAAGAGTTGCTTGCGTCTGAAAAAACTGCATCTCTTAAAAATTATCTGGAAGGTCTTGATGTCACACCAGCGTCTAATTACTCTTTGTGGCGCGCTGCTAGAAAGCTTAAAACACCCATTGAGTATAAGCCACCTCTACGCACATCTACCGGAAGTTGGGCAAGAAGCGATACTGAAAAAGGTAAAATATTTGCTCAGCACTTAAAATCCGTTTTTACGCCAAACATATGTACTGGTGTTGCTGATTTGCCGAATGTAGTCGCTCTACCCCCTCAACACATAAAGTTTAAGACGTGAGATTTACAAAAATTAATTGCCGAACTCAACCCGAAGAAAGCTCCGGGTATTGATGGAATTAGTAACCAGATGCTTATGAACTTGCCTCGTATTGCAATGAGAATCCTATTATTCATATTTAATGCCATTTTACGACTGGAGTATTATCCACACAGCTGGAAGCTTGCCAAGGTTAAAATGATTCCAAGGCCGGGCAAAGATCTAACCAAGGCTGAGTCATATAGGCCAATAAGTCTACTATCAACTATGTCAAAGCTTTTCGAAAAACTGCTCAAAACAAAATTGTCCCAAATTCTAATTAGTAGTGGGTGCATACCAGACCATCAATTTGGTTTTAGAAGTCAGCACAGCACCATTGAACAAACTCACAGACTGGTTCAATTTATAAGAAGAACTTTTGAGGAAAAAAAGTATTGCTCTGCGCTCTTTATTGACGTTTCCCAGGCATTTGATAAAGTGTGGCATGAAGGCCTAATTTTAAAATTGAAGACTTACTTACCAATAAACATTTTAAATCTTTTGGGAAGTTACATTATTTCCCGTAAGTTCACTGTTGTGGAAGGAGAATTTACGAGTAGGCCTGAAACTATTTCATCCGGTGTGCCACAGGGGAGCATACTGGGACCAGTTTTATATTTGATTTATACTTGTGATATGCCTGTGAGCAGTAGTATCCATACTTCCACATTTGCCGACGATACAGCCTGCCTTAGTATGCACGAAAACCCTGATGAGGCATCCCGCAAACTTCAGGAACACATTAGCCAGATGGAGCTTTGGTTAAACTTATGGAGAATTAAAGTCAATGAACAAAAGTGTGTCCATATAACGTTCACCCTAAGAAGAGATACTTGCTCCTCCATTCGGATTAACAATCAAGTTGTTCCTCAACATTCACATGTGAAACATCTTGGTATAGACCTTGATCGACGACTTACATGGAAACATCACATTGACTCTAAGCTAACTCAAATGAAACTTAAATTAACTCAGGTACATTGGCTGATTGGTAGAAATTCAACACTTAGCCTAGACTGCAAACTTTTAATATACAAGTCGCTTTTAAAGCCAATATGGTGTTACGGAATTCAATTATGGGGCACTGCTTCAGCTTCAAATGTAGAGAAAATTCAACGAAGGCAAAATAAAATTTTACGCATGATAACATCGGCTCCATGGTACATCAAAAATTCAAATATACATCGCGATTTGAATATGCCACTAGTGACTGAAGAAATTGCAAAATACGCAGGCAAATATCTAACAAAACTCGAGTCACATCCTAATCCGCTTGCTCGTTATATTTTGAACTTTACTGGACACATCCGCTTAAAAAAGAGAGATACACGGGCTCTAATATTCAACACTCTAGATGATGAAGCTGCTTGAAAACACCTTTTTCTTTTTGTTGCTTATCACTACTTATGTATTATTAATAACTATCACTAAGCTTATGTCTGACATTGGTCGGGCCTAATAATTTTTTTTATAGATTTAAGATTTGAATACTTATTGTTAGTTCATATTTGAAGATACAATAAATAATAAACATGCATTAAAAAAAAAATAAATAAATTCTCGATAAGTACACTCCATGATGTCAGCCATCATATGAAAAGTATTTTATTTTCGAACCTCCAATGAAATCACTCTAACGGTATAAGTTGTAGATTTGCGATAAACATAAAGAAAAAAGTACACACACTACAGGTGACATACCTATTCTGGAGAAAAATTTTCCATCGAAAATTCCCCGAACTAGTGACATACAAGACCAATTTATATACCCGGATGTCTTTAGAGTTCGACGTTATCATTTAATAAAAAGCTAAACAAGTATACATTTTTTTTTGGAAACTTTTTATATGTTTTATTAAATAATATGTCAATCTAGAATGGCTACCATGTATTAGTCTACTGATGGACTCTTATCTATAATTTGCGTGAGCAAACATATGACAAATAAATAACAACATTTTTAAATGTGTTCCAATTTTTAATCAATGATAAATTAAATGATCATTACACTGTACGAAATACTATCCCCTAATATCGTTTTCTTTTTAAGATTATTTGCAAATGGACAAACAAGTTCTGCTTCGCACTTGAGATTTAGCGCTTGAAAATTAACAAAAAAAAAGCACTTCAGCTATGCCAGTGAAGATATTTATCTTCAAACTACGTTGAAACTTATATATCTTGATTAGTTCCAGCTGAAGTTTTGTATACATAATAGTACATATGTACATATGTAAACCACCAAATTTTTAGAGATAAGATACGAATAACTACTTTTAGCTGGTGTCACTCGTATAAAGGAAAGTTAAATGAAAAAAAACAAATGGAAAAAATTAAGTATAATATTCCCAAACAGTTTATTAGTGATTAATAAATGTTGATTCATTTAGGACCATTATTACAACTTAAAAATAGTTAAAAGTAGGATTTTGTCGGACATATAAAAAGCTTTCCATTATTGCAAATTGGGTTCAACTTACCAGGTAGGATAAACTTGCCTGTAATTTATCGCTCACTTAAGGTTAAAGTAAAATTTTGCAAATTATAAAGTTTTTATACGTCCGATAAAATCCTACTTTTAACTATCTTTAAGTTGTAATAATGGCCCTTAAAGGTACTTTTCTAAAACTAAAGCAAAAATTTCAATCTAACGAATATGCCATTCGTTATAGTTGAAAAACAATCATTTAATGCTGAAAAATACACCAACAAACACTTTCTTTTTTTAATTAATTAAGCTGCTTTAATGCTTTTGTTGTTATGTAATTGCTAGAAGGAAAGAAAGCGTTTATGATAAGCCATGGATTTTGCAAGATAAACAAGTTTTAATATTTATGATTTGAGTTTTAAATAAAAGTGATAATTATTAATGAACAAATAACACCAAAGTTAATTGTAAATATTCTGAAAAACACGCAGTAGAATGGAACAAAAGCCAGTACATCTTCATCATCAGCCTTCTCTGTGTTTAGTCCACTGTGTGTGGTGTCATTTGATGTAGATTTCTGCTTTATATACTCAGCCATTATTGCAAATGGAATATGTATAGGGTGTTTTTTTCAGGGGTATAGAACTTCGAATTGAAATAAAACACAAGAAAATCGTTTTAATGTCCATCAATTTGACTTTAGTGGAAGGATAAACTTAAGCCATTAATGTTTAAATATAATTTTGGGCATGTGGCCGCCGCGGCTGGCTCGAATAAAGCCAATTCTACAGGTCCAATTTTCAACCACTTTTTCGAGCATATGGGGCCGTATGTTGGCAATAACGCCACGAATGTTGGCTTCCAAGTCCCCTAACGTTTCTGGTTTGTTGGCGTAGACGAGCGACTTCACATATCCCCAAAAGAAAATAATCCAATGGTGTCAAATCACACGATCTTGGTGGCCAATTGACAGGTCCATTCCGCGAAATTATGCGCTCATCGAATGTTTCCTTCAATAAATCGATTGTGACGTGCGCTGTGTGGCATGTAGCGCCGTCTTGTTGGAACCACAACTCATCCACATTCATGCCATCCAATTCGGGAACAAAATAGTCGGTTAGTCGGCTCCAATTGCTGTGCACGGTGGCGAATCGATTCATTCGGGTCCTCTTCAACACTTTGCTCTACAGCGGCAATTGTTTCTTCGGTGCGCACTGTTCGACGTCTCTGCGGATGCGTATTATCACATAGAGTAAACGTAGTGCGAAAACGATCCATGGTTAACCGAATTAATTGCTCTGATGGACGATTATGTCGACCATAAAATGGACGGAGCTTGCGGTAAACTTCGCGAACTGAACCATTATTTTCGAAATAAATTTGCACGATTTGCAAGCGTTGGTCTTTTGTCAACCTGTTCATGATGAAATGGCAAACCAAACTAAATATTAATCACTTGACAGCTGACAAAATGGCCGCCAGTTAAAAAAGTGATGCCAACTTAAAGTTCTATACCTCAATAAAAAACACGCTTTATTTCAATTTGCTAAAACCTTTTTGTAGTGAAAGCTAAATTGTTCCATATCTAAATTTAAAACAGTCTTGTCGTTTGTTCTTTTGCTAATTATGCACATGTTAGTTAATTTGCTTATTTTTGTTTAACTTTACACAAACTTTTTGGTTTTTTACTATTAAGTATATTCGTTTAGTTTTTGCCACAGGCCCATGGCTTTTGATTTTAGTTAATTTTAATTATTATTATTCGAATTTCATTTGTTTCTATATTTATGATTTGATTAGCCTAAAGTTCGTATCGCTTTGTAAGCCAAATTACATGTGATAATTATAAATAAACAACTAATACCAAAGTTAATTGTAAATATTCTGACAAACGAAACAACTAGCTGTTTCCGAAGGCCACTACATCTTCATCATCAACAAGTTTTATATTATAATTTTTCTAGGAAAATAAAGTTTTATTTTATTTTGCGAAGAATCTGTTGTTATATATATATGTGATGGAAAACGATCGCTTTCAAAACGATTTCAAAACAATCGTTTTAAAAAGGTGTAATGAATTCAGATAGATTTTGAGTATCATTTTTGAGCTTACCTTAAACTACTGACTTTTCGGCAGCACTCTAGAAGACAAAACATATATCACATATTGGAGCTGTGAATAGGAATTTATCAAAAATATCTGGAAATACTATTATATGTATTATATAATAATGCCTTTACATTTTTTGTTATATCGAGACTTTGTGTAATTATTCTGCAAAAGGTATTTTTTAAATGACATTTCTATTTAATTTTTATTTTTTGCTTTTTTACCAAGACACATTCACCAGGTAGTAGCGGAAATGCAGCTGAGCTATTTTTTTCCAAATTAAAGTTCATCCGAAGCTTCAGAAATCGTTTATGAAAGAGAAACTAAAAAAAATTTTAAAAAATGTGAAAAATATTTTATTAAAAAAATTCTTTTAAAACAAAATTAAAAATACGAAAATACTATTAAAATATTGTGAAAGTGAAAGTTTTAAAATTTTTGACAAAACGACTATAAGAAACATATCACACCTTTTATCGCTTTCAAATTGTTTTTGTGTCTAAATCGTTTTTCATCATACACCTGATTATTTTATAAGCATAAATCCAGTTAGTTAATGATTGTATTACGAGTATAAATTTTAATTATGCATGACAAACTATTTTTGATACTTTTAAATCATATCATATAAATGAAAATAAATTTACAACAGCCATAATTTTATACTAAAAACTGTTTGCTAAAAATTGGCAACATAAATACACCGCAACTGTTAATACTCTGATAATAAATTAATTAAATAGCATTTAGTGGTGTTACTTTTTATGGCTTTTCAAGCAGTTGGGCCAGTGGATAAAAATGACCTTACAAATTTTTTAATATATTTTTATTTCTTTTCAGTATTTTGTAAAGAAGAGCTGGGAAATTTAAAATGTAACAGTATAGACAGATTAACCGCAATGAATTGATTATGCAATTTATTTTCTTCAAAAAGCAGAAGAAAATCAGGATTTTATTCATAACTTAATAATGAGCGGCGAATTCCAATTAAATTGTTTCGTTAATAGGCAAAACTGCAGAATATGGGCTACGGACAATCGAAGAGTACTTAAACAGAGAAAATTACACCCACTTAAGTGTACCGTTGGGTGTATTGCTTCATCGGAAAGGATAATTATCCCATATTTTTTGAAAATGAGCATGGTGTCGCCGTTTCCATCACTGGTATTAGATATCGGACAATGTTGGAAAGTTTAAAAATTATATAAGCGACGAAATCAACAACATAACACCTTAAATTGTGCGAAAGATTATGGAAAATGTTTTGGAAAGAGGACTAATATGCGAAGCAGATGTGTAATTGGCCATGAATAATTTATCATAATTGAATTAAAAATATTCTCTATTAATATACTGTATTTAAAAACAAACAAAAAAAATTATAATTATGTCTTAAAAGTTATAATGTACATATGTACATACATAAAAACAATTTGTGATCAATAAAAAGGTAAGTACGTTATTATATTTATCGCAAATTATTCTTAATTTTTTCCATATATTCTGAAATGAAATTGGCAAATTTTTGATTTACGTGGTGCATTGTAACATCCCTCGCCGTTATTTGGCTTTATTTTACAGAGACATTTTCCTATCAAGAAACTGCAAATTATTTGCACAAATAATTTCTCTTCAGAATAGTAGTAATAACACTTGGAATACTTTGCGATATATGTATATAATAATGCCTTTACATTTTTTGTTATATCGAGACTTTGTGTAATTATTCTGCAAAAGGTATTTTTTAAATGACATTTCTATTTAATTTTTATTTTTTGCTTTTTTACCAAGACACATTCACCAGGTAGTAGCGGCAATGCAGCTGAGCTATTTTTTTTTCCAAATTAAAGTTCATCCGAAGCTTCAGAAATCGTTTATGAAAGAGAAACTAAAAAAATTATAAAAAATTCAATGTGAAAATATTTTATTAAAAAAATTATTTTAAAACAAAATTAAAAATACGAAAACACTATTAAAAAATTGTGAAAAGTGAGAAACGTTGCAAGTTTTAATAGTAGTAGCTGCCGTGGAGAAATTTTTTTAACTTTTTGTGAATAATTTTTTTATTTTTATTATTTTAAACAAATTCTATTTTTGATATTTTGGATAAACTAAAAACCATGTTGTTTTAGTCAATGTCGAATCGTCACATCCGTGAACGTACAACTCGTCACGTAAAAATACCATTTTCGGATTATGACATACGTGAACGTACTAAAATCGTATTCAGTTTATACGATTGACGTATACTTAATTCGTTTTCGTACGATTGCCGATACGATCACGGATGTAACGATTTCAGCCCTGATATTACCTGGAAATAAATGTGCCTTTCACAGCCAAATTTTTCCATAAATAAAAAATGGTTTGGGTTAATATTTTATTCGGTTAGGTATATCCATAAAGTTTTTCATTTTCTTTTCTTTTATTGCAAAAAATTTCAGTACGGTGGCAAATGATTAGTAAAGGCTGGAACAGAATAGTAGCTGTAGTACAACTGAACAAATTGCGCTGCAAGCTGTCAAAAGTTAAAAACGGTTGTTTTAAGGGGAAATAAACAGAAGGCGTAGTTTTCGTAGTCGTTGCAGCGGAAGTTGAAGCGATAAATTCGAAATTTAGAACTTTGTTGCGCTACAAAAAATAAATGTTTGTATATATTTATGATTTTAACAGGCTAAAGTTCGTATCGCTTTTTAAGCCAAATTACATGTGATAATTATTAATGTACAAATAAAACCAAAGTTAGTTGTAAATATTCTGACAACTTATAGTTGAACGGAACAGCCAGCCGTTTTCGTAGGCCACTAAACCTTCATCATCAGCGTTCTTTTGTGTTTGGTCCACTGTGTGTGGTGTCAGTTGATGTAGATTTCTGCTTTATATACTTAGCATTATTGCAAATGGAATATGTGAATTGTTTGATTCATCGTATTTCAATTTGCTCAAAGCTTTTTTGTATTGTAAGCTCAATTTTACCATCTCTATATTTACAACAGTCTTACCATTGTCTTTTTATTCTTTTACTAATTATACACATGTTACTTAATTTGCTTATTTTTTGTTCTACTTAAGACAAACTTTTTTGGTTTGTTACTATTAAGTATATTTTTATTTAATTTTTGCCACAGGCCCATGGCTATTAATTTTAGTTAATTTTAATTATTATTCGAACTCCATTTGTTTGTATATATTGTTTGTAGCATTACCATGCTTTTGAGTAGAATATTAAGTAGTCAATTCTTATTGGTAATTTCTTCATTACATTTAGTAATTTTTCGCAACTTCTCGCGAATTTTAGCAAAGTTCGCGATATTAGTAACTTTTGCATGTTTTTAACTTCCTGACAGTTTTGCCGATTTTTAAACAATATTAAACTTAGTTATCATCCCGCTGTTAGTTAGTTTTTGCAAATTTTCGTGATTTTTTTTTTCATTCCTTATAGTTTAAATTTTCGCAACTTTTCGCTATTTTTTTTTACAAAGGTTGCTATAAAAGCGACTTTTTGCGTGTTTTCAGATTCGTAACAGTTCTTGCCGATTTATAAACGATATTAGGTTTTATCATCCCGCTGTTAGTAAGTTTTTACGAACATTCGCCTTTTTCACGATATTTACTGAATATTTTGCATTTCTTACAGTTTTAGCGATTTGTAATCGATATGATATATGATATTATATGTTGCATAATTTTGGCAAATTTTTTACTATCTTATATTTTTAGGGACTTTTAATCAATATTGTGCCTTGCAATCGTTAAAATTTTAGCGAGTTTTTGCAAATTTTCTTTTTTTCGCGATTTTTCCGGAATGTTTGCTTGCTTTACAGTTTAAGCGAGTTTTAATAAATTTTAGTGTTTTAGCGAATTTTCGAAATTTTCTTGCTTGAAGAAACGCACATTAAGAAGAATTTATTTACTGGTGTTAGTTATCAGTAGTGAAAGGATTTTCATGCAAATACATGTTTCCTGTCGTTGGTATTAGATCAACGTAAATAAAATATCTTTGCGAATCAACAAATTTGTGACAAAATGGCATCGATTTGTTAGTGCATATTTTTGCATATTTTATAATAAATACATACATATTTTTTGCATATTTTATTATAAATGTATATTTTTAATACATATTTTAGTTTTTTTCATGTTATAAATCTAATTTTGGTTTTTTATTAGTTGTAAAGTATTTAAAAGCTGCAGTTTTTATGGCTGTATAAGAACAATAAAGAGGAAAACGAGAAAAATTTACGATCGTATTTTTTGTGATATTCTTCGATATACCTTGAGTTAAGTCAAGAATACCAATACCATAGAAAATTAAAAAAATAGCATGGGATAATAGCCCTTTTAAACCCAAAAATGTTTGAGTAATTATTTTCAGTGCTCTGCCTACTGGTTCCGCATTAATTTCATGTGGATATAAAGTGCTTTTGAAAGCAACTTTTCGTGTTTCAGTATTTAATGAAAAATATCAAATCATATGATACGAATACATCCTATAGTAACTAGATGTGAAACGTGGCAGAAGGCTGTCCAATCCTAAAGTTCTATTAATAAAATAAAAGAAATTTTAAAGTAATTGATATTTGGGAACACATAGTATTGCTTTCTTGTTCACACTATAGGCCAATTAGAAGCTTACGTTACTTTCACACCTCAAGTTGAATTAATTGAAGATTCGGTAAAAAAAAGTGTTCAGGCAGAATAAGTGAAGATATAAAAAATAAATTAGAAATAGTTATACAATAAAAATTATGGACTTAAAAATATATGCAACAAATTGGATCAATAGTCTATAGTTCTAAGAACGAAAATTTAGAAACTGAATATTCCAAAAAACGAAATAGCAGCATTTAAGTACGGACCAATACCTTTTGCTGACGTGGAACATTCATTTTTATTACATAAAATTATTTAAGAAAAAATCTTCAAATATTTATCTTTGACAATTAAAAAGAAAAATATTTATTCATTCCTGTACGTAAACAAAAGTTCGACTGAAATTTATTTTGTATTCCATATGATTTGACAAAATATTCATTAAGAAGGCATTGAAGCTGAGCTTTTTATGTTTTTTAAGTTTTTAAGGACAAAATGTTTGTTAAGAAAGCAATGAAGGTGATTTTTTAAGTTTTTAATGTTGTTGAATGTTGAAAAAAAAGTTGATAAATGCATATTTTATTAGTTTTAAATACATATTTTTATATCTTTACTGCATATTTTATGTACATAAGACGTGATTTTAAATGCATGAAAATTATTTCCCTAGTTATCAGATATTTAATTTTTTTTTTGATTTTCAGACAACACATACGACATTAATTCAAGCTTGTGAGTTGAACAATTTCACATATTATTCTTGTAAAATCTTACAAGTTTCTTAAGAAGTTATTTATTTGGTAACCATGCAGAAAGCTTCAATATTCTGTTCACATTTTTTCTTGCTGCGCTACTAGTTATGTAGTCAGCTTCAGCTACTACTACAACTAATCTATGCGGTTCCAACTTTTAGTTACAGTAAACGATTTTTTATTTTCAAATTAAATATTGTTTACATGTAAAGCTTTTTTTTAATTTCAAACTGCAATATTCAGTCACGTTACTTTATAACTTATATTTAATTCAGTTGTATCTACCAATTCTTTAAAATTGTTATTAGAAATGAACGGAATCAATTGTTATTACTAATAACAGTACTGTGAGAATCGTATTGGTATTGTAGTTATGGTTTTTTGTTTATAAATGTTCGTACAATTAATTGACAATTGCTAGTAAACATGGAACAGGGACGGACGCACCCCCTAAAATACAACTTATCGGTATGAAATTTTTTGTATTTTTTTACATAAAACTGAACCGATTTGGGGGGTGAGAAGAAATCAAGAAAAAAGTAACGGCCGCCCTAATGTACATACATATGTGAGTACATGTATATATATCGTCGCTTTTTTAACTAATCGACCTAACTGACATTTTTTTGAAAAATGAGTTAAGTCCTCTACTGGACTTTATAAGCCATAATAGACATTGTCTACAATTTTTACGACATTAAGCATTACTTTTGTGCCTACATATGTAAAAAGATTTCTGACGCAGCCATAAGAACGAATGTATAAAATAACCATAAAACCTGCTCTCTTGTTAAATTTTTAAAATGTTAGTTAGCTCAGTTAGTTAAAACAGCGACGATATGTATGTATAATCTATTCTACACATGAGTTAAACTGCTCAGGACAGAACGTATGATTTATTTTTAATTACTCCAGATACTCGTATTAATCATACGTGTCTTTCGATCCTTTTTATATATTTCGTTTTAATTGATATAATTTGTCTTTATACCTTCCCTAATCTTAAGTTTCCACAATATTGTAAAAAAGAAAATATATATGAACGTGCCTGCGCGTATGTGCTAGCAAGTCTGTGCCTTGCATTTTGAATGTAGGAAAAAAAAAAGTTTTTCAATTGGAATTTGTCGTCGAAAATAAAAGGTAAATAATGAGACAAATTAACGTCTGGAAATTAAGTTAAATGACAACAAAAACCATGAATAAAGTTTGTTTTTACTTCACTATTTTTGGCTTTTAGCTTTATTTACTTATTTATACAATGCATTCATGGCAGACGGGTAATGATAGCAAGTATTTGTGTGAGATGAAAAATTAGCGAAATGTAAATGTGGAAACGTGTGTAGAAATTGCAAAGAAATTTCTTTGAAATCTTTAGTCGGAGTTCTCAATATCGCTCAAACTTTACTTTGCACTGCTGGCGCAAGAAGTATTTTTGTGTGGATTTTTTTTGTGGAGGTGAAAAAAGCAAAAAATTAAATGGTCTATACATTGACCATTTTTTATGCAAAAAATTGGGCCTTATCGAGTTTGGCCAATTTCGACTTCGACTACGACATTTTGTCCAAGATTAAAAAAAAAAACCGCAGTAGTCGCAGTCGAAATACGTCAACTACTATGAGGGGGATTACATGGACTATACATAGTCCATTTTTCATACCAAATTACTTACAGTTTGTGTCATCTGCGGTGAATTGCACAATATTGCCAGCTGTACTGAACCAAAAGACCAAGCAGAAAAAAATGCACTAATTGTGGAAGTAACCACACCGCTACTTACAGAGGTTGTCCTATGTACTCTTTCGTCAAGCAGGCTAATGTGCAAAAACCTAAATTAGCTTCAGCTCAAACAGCAAACGCTTCCTCCGCAACATTAGCGCAAATGAGCCAACCAGTGACTTCCCGTCTATCATATGCCTATGGTGCTAAGACTAATTCTATTCCCACACAAAATGTTTCACCGCCAAATAATTCAACGAATGCAAACTCAAGCTTTAACTTTAAACGCCTTGAAGCTACTATTGAAAATCTGGTGCTAACTATAACCAACTTTACCACAAATATAACTAGCATGATGCAAGAAATGCTGCGAATGCAGAATACACTGCTTGAAGCATTAACACCATGAACACGTTAAAAATATGTTTTTGGAACGCAAACGGCATTCGCCAGCATAAAAATGAACTTGAGCATTTCCTCATGGAAAAAAATATTGATATAATGTTGGTCTCTGAGACTCATTTGCTTTCCAGGAGCCTCTTAAAAATAAATGGCTACACTATATATGATACAAAGGACCCTAGAGGAAGAGCATGCGTTGGATCAGCAATTCTAATAAAGTCAAGACTCAAGCACTATATTCTTGATACCATTTGTGAAGAACACATCTACAAGCAACTAATATTTGCATGGACAATTTTTGCACAAATTTTGTCATATCATCAATTACTTCCCTCCCAAATTCGCAAGTACTGAGCATCAATACAAGGATTTCTACAAATCTCTTGGCCATTGTTTCGTAGCAGCTGGCGACTATAATGCTAAACATACGTTCTGGGGTTTGCGTCTTGTTACACCTAAAGGTCGAGCGTTGTTTAATACAATTTCAAGAATGGGCTTGGATGTCATTTCAAGTGGGGAGCCTACTTACTGGCCTACTGGCGTACGAAAAATTCCGGATGTTATAGATTTTGGTGTCATAAAAAATATTTCTGGGGAATTAATTCACATTGAAGCTTCCCTAGATCTCTCGTCCGACCACTCTCCCACGATCGTTACAATCTGTAGCCATCTAAGAAGCGTGTTAGTTGGCTGGGATTCAAAAAAATATGTTAGTAGTAGTAGAAAATATTACGCTAAGAACACCAAATGATATTGAATCTAACATTGCCAACCTTAGTGAGAATATTAAACAGACTGCTGAATATGCTACTACCTCCCATTCGCAGACAGGGTTTAATAGAATTTATTCAATGGATATTGAACATCTCGTCTGTGAAAAAAGAAGAGCTAGGTAACAGCACAGATCACCACAACATAAAATAAGACTTAAAGAGTGCCCTAAACGACTCCAGGAGTTGCTTGCATCTGAAAAAACTGTATCTCTTAGAAATTATCTGGAAAGTCTCGATGTCACACCAACATCTAATTACTCCTTGTGATGCGCTACTAGAAAGCTTAATAGCCCCGCTTAGTTTAAACCACCTCTGCTCAGAAGCGATACTGAAAAAGGTCAAATATTTGCTGAGCATTTATTTATTTATTTATTTATTTATTTATTTCTTTCGGCACTACAATACAACAAGAATAAATCTTATGTTACAGTATTGGTTAGACATTTGGAAAACAAATAGATATTTTAACATGCATATTTAATTGAGGAAAAAAGTTATAAAAAACAAAAAGTTAAAAAAAATATATATGTATATAAAATTGAAAAAAGAGAAAAAAAATTATAAGACTAATAAAAAGAAAGAAAAAAAAAATAAAGAAAAAATGTTTTACAAAGATTTTATTTGGTAAATATAACACATATCAAGAAAAATGATTGAATATCGCAGATTTAAAACGACTTGCATTGCTTATTAATTGTATTTGGGGTGGTAATTTGCTCCAGAGTCGGATTGAATTAATAAAAAAATGTTGCTCAGAAATCGCTTTATTGTATTTTATGTTATTTATTTTGTAACCCCTATTTGATCTGGAGAAAGTAAGCTTTTCATAAAGATATGCTGGTTTATGATCATGTATGATTTTGTGTAGACATATCAGAACTCGACACTTCAATAAATTATCAAAGGTAACATTATACATTTGTTTGGCAAAATGTGAGATGCTACTGTATCGCCTTACACCATATACATATCTTGCAATGTTATTATAATTATGTAACGTTTAGCCTTCCGTATTCACTCCCAATTCATGTACGGGTGCTGCTGATTTACCGAGTGTAGTTTCTCTACTCCCTCGTCCCTTAAGGTTTAAGATGCGTGAAGTACAAAAAGTAATTGCTGAACTCAACCCGAAGAAAGCTCCAGGTATTGATGGCATTAGTAACAAAATGCTCATGAACTTGCCTCATATTGCAATAACAATCCTGCTAATTATTTTTAATGCTATTTTAAGAATGCAGTATTTTCCACATAACTGGAAACTTGCCAAGATCAAAATGATTCCAAAGGCGGGCAAAGATCTTACCAAGACTGAGTCATATAGGCCTATGAGCTTACTATCTACAATCTCAAAGCTTTTAGAAAAGCTGCTCATGACTAAATTGTCCAAAATTTTAACTGATAATGGGTGCATCGCGGACCATCAATTTGGCTTTAGAAGTCGGCGCAGCACGATTGAACAAACGCATAGACTGGTCCAAGTTGTAAGAAGAACATTTGAAGAAAATAAGTATTGTTCTACTCTCTTTGTTGATGTTTCTCAGGCATTTGATAAAGTATGGCATGAAGGCCTAATTTTAAAATTGAAGACATATCTACCAAATAACATTCTAAAACTTTTGAAAAGTTATATTTTAGGCCGGAAGTTCAATGTTATGGAAGGAGAATTTATGAGTACGCCCGAAACTATCTCATCCGGTGTGCCACAGGGGAGTATAATGAGGCCACTTTTGTATTTGATTTATACTTGTGATATGACTGTGAGCATTTGCCGACGATACAGTCTTCTTTAGCATGTACGAAAACCCTCAGGAGGCATCCAGATATCTTCAGCAACATATTACTCAGCTGTAACTAGGGTTAAAGTTATGGAGAAATAAAGTAAATAAACAGAAGTGTGCTCAAGTAACATTTACTCTACGAAAAGATACTTGTTCCCCCATTAAAATCAATAATCAAATTGTTCCTCAACATTACATGTGAAATACCTTGGTATACACCTTGACCGACGACTTACATGGAAACACCACATTGATTCTATGTTAACAGAAATGAAACTAAAATTAACTCAGGTTAATTAGCTGATTGGTAGAAATTCAACACTCAGTCTATATTGCAAACTTTTGATATACAAGTCGCTTTTGAAACCGATATGGTGCTACGGAATTCAAATATAGGGCACTGCTTCAGCTTCCAATGTCGAGAGAATCCAACGAAGGCAAAACACGATTTTAAAACTAATAACATCGGCCATAACATATGCCACTAGTGACTACAAATTGCAAAATACGCAAGCAAATATCTAACAAAACTCGAGTCACATCCTAATCCGCTTGCTCGAAATATTTTGAACTTTACTGGACACATCCGCCTACAAAAGAGGGAAACAAGGGCTCTTACACTCAACACTCCAGATGGGACTGCTTGAAAAAGAAAGATTTGAATACTTATTGTTAGTTCATATTTGATAAGATACGATAAATAATTACATGTATTAAAAAAAATTAAGAAATGGGAAATTTATGGTCCATTAAATTTTTTCATAAAAAATAAAAAAATAAAAAATTAAAAAATGGACAATGTATAGCCCATTATATTTTGTATGTAAACTCCATTTAGTTTTTTGCATGAAAAATAGACGAAGTATAGTCTTTCCAATTTTTTGCATACGAAATGGGCGATTTAAAGTTTATTAAATTTCTTCATAAAAAATTTAAAAATGGATGATGTATAGTCCACTAAAATTTTTTCATTAAAAATTTTTTTTCATTAAAAATGGATGATGTATAGTCTATTAAATTTTTTATACGAAAAATAGACGACGTAAACAGTCTATTTAATAGACAGAAAAATAGACAAAGTATAGTATTTCCAATTTTTTGCATACGAAATGGACGATTTAAAGTCCATTAATTTTCTTCATAAAAAATTAAAAAATGGACGATGTATAGTCCACTAAAATTTTTTCATTAAAAATTTTTTTTTCATTAAAAATGGATGATGCATAGTCTATTAAATTGTTTATACGAAAAATAGACGACGTAAACAGTCCATGTAATTTTTTGTGTACGAAATGGGCATTTTATGGTCCATTAAATTTTTTCATAAAAAAAAAAATGGACGATGTATATATAGCCCATTAAATTTTGTATGTAAACTCCATTTAGTTTTTTGCATGACAAATAGACGAAGTATAGTCTTTCCAATTTTTTGCATACGAAATGGACGATTTAAAGTCCATTAAATTTATTCATAAAAAATTTAAAAATGGACGATGTATATATAGTCCATTAAAATTTTTTCATTAAAAATTTTTTTCATTAAAAATGGATGATGTATAGTCTATTAAATTGTTTATACGCAAAATAGACGACGTAAACAGTCCATTTAATATTTTGTGCACGAAATGGGCAATTTATGGTCCATTAAATTTTTTCATAAAAAATAAAAAAAAATGGAGGATGTATAGCCCATTAAATTTTGTATGTAAACTCCATTTAGTTTTTTGCATGAAAAATAGACGAAGTATAGTCTTTCCAATTTTTTGCATACGAAATGGCGATTTAAAGTCCATTAAATTTCTTTATAAAAAATTTAAAAATGGATGATGTATAGTCCATTAAAATTTTTTCATTAAAAATTTTTTTCATTAAAAATGGATGGTGTATAGTCTATTAAATTGTTTATACGAAAAGTAGACGACGTAAACAGTCCATTTAATTTTTTGTGTACGAAATGGGCAATTTATGGTCCATTAAAATTTTTCATAAAAAATAAAAAAATGGACGATGTATAGCCCATTAAATTTTGTATGTAAACTCCATTTAGTTTTTTGCATGAAAAATAGACGAAGTATAGTCTTTCCAATTTTTTGCATACGAAATGGAATATTTAAAGTCCATTATATTTTTTCATAAAAAATTTAAAAATAGTCCATTAAAATTTTTTCATTAAAATTTTTTTTCATTAAAAATGGATGATGTATGGTCTATTAAATTGTTTATACGAAAAATATACGACGTAAGCAGTCCATTTAATTTTTTGTATACGAAATGGGCAATTTATGGTCAATTAAATTTTTTCATAAAAAATAAAAAAATGGACGATGTATATCCCATTAAATTTTGTATGTCAACACCATTTAGTTTTTTGCATAAAAAATAGAAGAAGTATAGTCTTTCCAATTTTTTACATACGAAATGGACGATTTAAAGTCCATTAAATTTTTTCATTAAAAATTTAAAAATGGACGATGTATAGTCCATTAAAATTTTTTCATTAAAAATTTTTTTTCATTAAAAATGGATGATGTATAGTCTATTAAATTGTTTATACGAAAAATAGACGACGTAAACAGTCTATTTAATAGACAGAAAAATAGACAAAGTATAGTATTTCCAATTTTTTGCATACGAAATGGACGATTTAAAGTCCATTAAATTTCTTCATAAAAAATTAAAAAATGGACGATGTATAGTCCACTAAAATTTTTTCATTAAAAAATTTTTTTTTCATTAAAAAGGTATGATGTATAGTCTATTAAATTGTTTATACAAAAAATAGACGACGTAAACAGTCCATTTAATTTTTTGTGTACGACATGGGCAATTTATGGTCCATTAAATTTTTTCATAAAAAAAAAAAATGGACGATGTATAGCCCATTAAATTTTGTATGTCAACTCCATTTAGTTTTTTGCATGAAAAATAGACGAAGTATAGTCTTTCCAATTTTTTGCATACGAAATGGGCGATTTAAAGTCCATTAAATTTTTTCATAAAAAAATTAATAAATGGACGATGTATAGCCCATTAAATTTTGTATGTCAACTCCATTTAGTTTTTTGCATGAAAAATATACGAAGTATAGTCTTTCCAATTTTTTGCATACGAAATGGGCGATTTAAAGTCCATTAAATTTCTTCATAAAAAATTGAAAAATTGAATTAAAATTTTTTCATTAAAATTTTTTTTTTTCATTAAAAATGGATGATGTATAGTCTATTAAATTGTTTATACGAAAAATAGCCGACGTAAACATTCCAATTAATTTTTTGTGTACGACATGGGCAATTTATGGTCCATTAAATTTTTTCATAAAAAATAAAAAAATGGACGATGTATAGTCCACTAAAATTTTTTTATTAAAAATTTTTTTTCATTAAAAATGGATGATGTATAGTCTATTAAATTGTTTATACGAAAAATAGACGACGTAAACAGTCCATTTAATTTGTTGTGTTCGAAATGGGCAATTTATGGTCCATTAAATTTTTTCATAAAAAATAAAAAAATGGACGATGTATAGCCCATTAAATTTTGTGTGTAAACTCCATTTAGTTTTTTGCATGAAAAATAGACGAAGTATAGTCTTTCCAATTTTTTGCATACGAAATGGACGATTTAAAGTCCATTAAATTTTTTCATAAAAAATTTTAAAAAGGACGATGTCCATTAAAATTTTTTCATTAAAAATTTTTTTTCATTAAAAATGGATGATGTATAGTCTATTAAATTGTTTATACGAAAAATAGACGACGTAAACAGTCTATTTAATAGACAGAAAAATAGACAAAGTATAGTATTTCCAATTTTTTGCATACGAAATGGACGATTTAAAGTCCATTAAATTTCTTCATAAAAAATTAAAAAATGGACGATGTATATATAGTCCACTAAAATTTTTTCATTAAAATTTTTTTTTATTAAAAATGGATGATGCATAGTCTATTAAATTGTTTATACGAAAAATAGACGACGTAAACAGTCCATTTAATTTTTTGTGTACGAAATGGGCAATTTATGGTCCATTGAATTTTTTCATAAAAAATAAAAAAAATGGACGATGTATAGCCCATTAAATTTTGTATGTAAACTTTATTTAGTTTTTTGCATGCAAAATAGACGAAGTATAGTCTTTCCAATTTTTTGCATACGAAATGGACGATTTAAAGTCCATTAAATTTTTTCATAAAAAATTTTAAAAAGGACGATGTATAGTCCATTAAAATTTTTTCATTAAAAATTTTTTTTCATTAAAAATGGATGATGTATAGTCTATTAAATTAACAGTAAACAGTCTATTTAATAGACAGAAAAATAGACAAAGTATAGTATTTCCAATTTTTTGCATACGAAGTGGACGATTTAAAGTCCATTAAATTTATTCATAAAAAATTAAAAAATGGACGATGTATATATAGTCCACTAAAATTTTTTCATTAAAATTTTTTTTTATTAAAAATGGATGATGCATAGTCTATTAAATTGTTTATACGAAAAATAGACGACGTAAATAGTCCATTTAATTTTTTGTGTACGAAATGGGCAATTTATGGTCCATTGAATTTTTTCATAAAAAATAAAAAAAATGGACGATGTATAGCCCATTAAATTTTGTATGTAAACTTTATTTAGTTTTTTGCATGAAAAATAGACGAAGTATAGTCTTTCCAATTTTTTGCATACGAAATGGACGATTTAAAGTCCATTAAATTTTTTCATAAAAAATTTAAAATAGGACGATGTATATATAGCCCATTAAAATTTTTTCATTAAAAATTTTTTTTCATTAAAAATGGATGATGTATAGTCTATTAAATTGTTTATACGAAAAATAGACGACGTAAACAGTCTATTTAATCTTTTGTGTACGAAATGGGCATTTTATGGTCCATTAAATTTTTTCATAAAAAAAAAAAATGGACGATGTATATAAAGCCCATTAAATTTTGTATGTAAACTCCATTTAGTTTTTTGCATGACAAATAGACGAAGTATAGTCTTTCCAATTTTTTGCATACGAAATGGACGATTTAAAGTCCATTAAATTTATTCATAAAAAATTTAAAAATGGACGATGTATATATAGTCCATTAAAATTTTTTCATTAAAATTTTTTTTTCATTAAAAATGGATGATGTATAGTCTATTAAATTGTTTATACGAAAAATAGACGACGTAAACAGTCCATTTAATTTTTTGTGTACGAAATGGGCAATTTATGGTCCATTAAATTTTTTCATAAAAAATAAAAAAATGGACGATGTATAGCCCATTAAATTTTGTGTGTAAACTCCATTTAGTTTTTTGCATGACAAATAGACGAAGTATAGTCTTTCCAATTTTTTGCATACGAAATAGACGATTTAAAGTCCATTAAATTTATTCATAAAAAAATTTAAAAATGGACGATGTATAATATATAGTCCATTAAAATTTTTTCATTAAAAATTTTTTTTCATTAAAAATTAATGCTGTATAGTCTATTAAATTGTTTATGCGAAAAATAGACGACGTAAACAGTCCATTTAATTTTTTGTGTACGAAATGGGCAATTTATGGTCCATTAAATTTTTTCATAAAAAATAAAAATGGACGATGTATAGCCAATTAAATTTTGTATGAAACTCCATTTAGTTTTTTGCATGAAAAATAGACGAAGTATAGTCTTTCCAATTTTTTGCATACGAAATGGCGATTTAAAGTCCATTAAATTTCTTTATAAAAAATTTAAAAATGGATGATGTATAGTCCACTAAAATTTTTTCATTAAAAATTTTTTTTCATTAAAAATGGATGATGTATAGTCTATTAAATTGTTTATACGAAAAATAGACGACGTAAACAGTCTATTTAATAGACAGAAAAATAGACAAAGTATAGTATTTCCAATTTTTTGCATACGAAATGGACGATTTAAAGTCCATTAATTTTCTTCATAAAAAATTAAAAAATGGACGATGTATAGTCCACTAAAATTTTTTCATTAAAAATTTTTTTTTCATTAAAAATGGATGATGCATAGTCTATTAAATTGTTTATACGAAAAATAGACGACGTAAACAGTCCATGTAATTTTTTGTGTACGAAATGGGCATTTTATGGTCCATTAAATTTTTTCATAAAAAAAAATGGACGATGTATATAAAGCCCATTAAATTTTGTATGTAAACTCCATTTAGTTTTTTGCATGACAAATAGACGAAGTATAGTCTTTCCAATTTTTTGCATACGAAATGGACGATTTAAAGTCCATTAAATTTATTCATAAAAAATTTAAAAATGGACGATGTATATATAGTCCATTAAAATTTTTTCATTAAAAATTTTTTTCATTAAAAATGGATGATGTATAGTCTATTAAATTGTTTATACGCAAAATAGACGACGTAAACAGTCCATTTAATATTTTGTGCACGAAATGGGCAATTTATGGTCCATTAAATTTTTTCATAAAAAATAAAAAAAAATGGAGGATGTATAGCCCATTAAATTTTGTATGTAAACTCCATTTAGTTTTTTGCATGAAAAATAGACGAAGTATAGTCTTTCCAATTTTTTGCATACGAAATGGACGATTTAAAGTCCATTAAATTTTTTCATAAAAAATTTAAAAATGGACGATGTATATATAGTCCATTAAAATTTATCCATTAAAAATTTTTTTTTTCATTAAAAATGGATGATGTATAGTCTATTAAATTGTTTATACGAAAAATAGACGACGTAAACAGTCCATTTAATCTTTTCCGTACGAAATGGGCAATTTATGGTCCATTAAATTTTTTCATAAAAAATAAAAAAATGGACGATGTATAGCCCATTAAATTTTGTATGTCAACTCCATTTAGTTTTTTGCATGAAAAATAGACGAAGTATAGTCTTTCCAATTTTTTGCATACGAAATGGACGATTTAAAGTCCATTAAATTTATTCATAAAAAATTAAAAAATGGACGATGTATATATAGTCCACTAAAATTTTTTCATTAAAATTTTTTTTTATTAAAAATGGATGATGCATAGTCTATTAAATTGTTTATACGAAAAATAGACGACGTAAATAGTCCATTTAATTTTTTGTGTACGAAATGGGCAATTTATGGTCCATTGAATTTTTTCATAAAAAATAAAAAAAATGGACGATGTATAGCCCATTAAATTTTGTATGTAAACTTTATTTAGTTTTTTGCATGAAAAATAGACGAAGTATAGTCTTTCCAATTTTTTGCATACGAAATGGACGATTTAAAGTCCATTAAATTTTTTCATAAAAAATTTAAAATAGGACGATGTATATATAGCCCATTAAAATTTTTTCATTAAAAATTTTTTTTCATTAAAAATGGATGATGTATAGTCTATTAAATTGTTTATACGAAAAATAGACGACGTAAACAGTCTATTTAATCTTTTGTGTACGAAATGGGCATTTTATGGTCCATTAAATTTTTTCATAAAAAAAAAAAAATGGACGATGTATATAAAGCCCATTAAATTTTGTATGTAAACTCCATTTAGTTTTTTGCATGACAAATAGACGAAGTATAGTCTTTCCAATTTTTTGCATACGAAATGGACGATTTAAAGTCCATTAAATTTATTCATAAAAAATTTAAAAATGGACGATGTATATATAGTCCATTAAAATTTTTTCATTAAAATTTTTTTTTCATTAAAAATGGATGATGTATAGTCTATTAAATTGTTTATACGAAAAATAGACGACGTAAACAGTCCATTTAATTTTTTGTGTACGAAATGGGCAATTTATGGTCCATTAAATTTTTTCATAAAAAATAAAAAAATGGACGATGTATAGCCCATTAAATTTTGTGTGTAAACTCCATTTAGTTTTTTGCATGACAAATAGACGAAGTATAGTCTTTCCAATTTTTTGCATACGAAATAGACGATTTAAAGTCCATTAAATTTATTCATAAAAAAATTTAAAAATGGACGATGTATAATATATAGTCCATTAAAATTTTTTCATTAAAAATTTTTTTTCATTAAAAATTAATGCTGTATAGTCTATTAAATTGTTTATGCGAAAAATAGACGACGTAAACAGTCCATTTAATTTTTTGTGTACGAAATGGGCAATTTATGGTCCATTAAATTTTTTCATAAAAAATAAAAATGGACGATGTATAGCCAATTAAATTTTGTATGAAACTCCATTTAGTTTTTTGCATGAAAAATAGACGAAGTATAGTCTTTCCAATTTTTTGCATACGAAATGGCGATTTAAAGTCCATTAAATTTCTTTATAAAAAATTTAAAAATGGATGATGTATAGTCCACTAAAATTTTTTCATTAAAAATTTTTTTTCATTAAAAATGGATGATGTATAGTCTATTAAATTGTTTATACGAAAAATAGACGACGTAAACAGTCTATTTAATAGACAGAAAAATAGACAAAGTATAGTATTTCCAATTTTTTGCATACGAAATGGACGATTTAAAGTCCATTAATTTTCTTCATAAAAAATTAAAAAATGGACGATGTATAGTCCACTAAAATTTTTTCATTAAAAATTTTTTTTTCATTAAAAATGGATGATGCATAGTCTATTAAATTGTTTATACGAAAAATAGACGACGTAAACAGTCCATGTAATTTTTTGTGTACGAAATGGGCATTTTATGGTCCATTAAATTTTTTCATAAAAAAAAATGGACGATGTATATAAAGCCCATTAAATTTTGTATGTAAACTCCATTTAGTTTTTTGCATGACAAATAGACGAAGTATAGTCTTTCCAATTTTTTGCATACGAAATGGACGATTTAAAGTCCATTAAATTTATTCATAAAAAATTTAAAAATGGACGATGTATATATAGTCCATTAAAATTTTTTCATTAAAAATTTTTTTCATTAAAAATGGATGATGTATAGTCTATTAAATTGTTTATACGCAAAATAGACGACGTAAACAGTCCATTTAATATTTTGTGCACGAAATGGGCAATTTATGGTCCATTAAATTTTTTCATAAAAAATAAAAAAAAATGGAGGATGTATAGCCCATTAAATTTTGTATGTAAACTCCATTTAGTTTTTTGCATGAAAAATAGACGAAGTATAGTCTTTCCAATTTTTTGCATACGAAATGGACGATTTAAAGTCCATTAAATTTTTTCATAAAAAATTTAAAAATGGACGATGTATATATAGTCCATTAAAATTTATCCATTAAAAATTTTTTTTTTCATTAAAAATGGATGATGTATAGTCTATTAAATTGTTTATACGAAAAATAGACGACGTAAACAGTCCATTTAATCTTTTCCGTACGAAATGGGCAATTTATGGTCCATTAAATTTTTTCATAAAAAATAAAAAAATGGACGATGTATAGCCCATTAAATTTTGTATGTCAACTCCATTTAGTTTTTTGCATGAAAAATAGACGAAGTATAGTCTTTCCAATTTTTTGCATACGAAATGGCGATTTAAAGTCCATTAAATTTCTTTATAAAAAATTTAAAAATGGATGATGTATAGTCCATTAAAATTTTTTCATTAAAAATTTTTTTCATTAAAAATGGATGGTGTATAGTCTATTAAATTGTTTATACGAAAAGTAGACGACGTAAACAGTCCATTTAATTTTTTGTGTACGAAATGGGCAATTTATGGTCCATTAAAATTTTTCATAAAAAATAAAAAAATGGACGATGTATAGCCCATTAAATTTTGTATGTAAACTCCATTTAGTTTTTTGCATGAAAAATAGACGAAGTATAGTCTTTCCAATTTTTTGCATACGAAATGGAATATTTAAAGTCCATTATATTTTTTCATAAAAAATTTAAAAATAGTCCATTAAAATTTTTTCATTAAAATTTTTTTTCATTAAAAATGGATGATGTATGGTCTATTAAATTGTTTATACGAAAAATATACGACGTAAGCAGTCCATTTAATTTTTTGTATACGAAATGGGCAATTTATGGTCAATTAAATTTTTTCATAAAAAATAAAAAAATGGACGATGTATATCCCATTAAATTTTGTATGTCAACACCATTTAGTTTTTTGCATAAAAAATAGAAGAAGTATAGTCTTTCCAATTTTTTACATACGAAATGGACGATTTAAAGTCCATTAAATTTTTTCATTAAAAATTTAAAAATGGACGATGTATAGTCCATTAAAATTTTTTCATTAAAAATTTTTTTTCATTAAAAATGGATGATGTATAGTCTATTAAATTGTTTATACGAAAAATAGACGACGTAAACAGTCTATTTAATAGACAGAAAAATAGACAAAGTATAGTATTTCCAATTTTTTGCATACGAAATGGACGATTTAAAGTCCATTAAATTTCTTCATAAAAAATTAAAAAATGGACGATGTATAGTCCACTAAAATTTTTTCATTAAAAAATTTTTTTTTCATTAAAAAGGTATGATGTATAGTCTATTAAATTGTTTATACAAAAAATAGACGACGTAAACAGTCCATTTAATTTTTTGTGTACGACATGGGCAATTTATGGTCCATTAAATTTTTTCATAAAAAAAAAAAATGGACGATGTATAGCCCATTAAATTTTGTATGTCAACTCCATTTAGTTTTTTGCATGAAAAATAGACGAAGTATAGTCTTTCCAATTTTTTGCATACGAAATGGGCGATTTAAAGTCCATTAAATTTTTTCATAAAAAAATTAATAAATGGACGATGTATAGCCCATTAAATTTTGTATGTCAACTCCATTTAGTTTTTTGCATGAAAAATATACGAAGTATAGTCTTTCCAATTTTTTGCATACGAAATGGGCGATTTAAAGTCCATTAAATTTCTTCATAAAAAATTGAAAAATTGAATTAAAATTTTTTCATTAAAATTTTTTTTTTTCATTAAAAATGGATGATGTATAGTCTATTAAATTGTTTATACGAAAAATAGCCGACGTAAACATTCCAATTAATTTTTTGTGTACGACATGGGCAATTTATGGTCCATTAAATTTTTTCATAAAAAATAAAAAAATGGACGATGTATAGTCCACTAAAATTTTTTTATTAAAAATTTTTTTTCATTAAAAATGGATGATGTATAGTCTATTAAATTGTTTATACGAAAAATAGACGACGTAAACAGTCCATTTAATTTGTTGTGTTCGAAATGGGCAATTTATGGTCCATTAAATTTTTTCATAAAAAATAAAAAAATGGACGATGTATAGCCCATTAAATTTTGTGTGTAAACTCCATTTAGTTTTTTGCATGAAAAATAGACGAAGTATAGTCTTTCCAATTTTTTGCATACGAAATGGACGATTTAAAGTCCATTAAATTTTTTCATAAAAAATTTTAAAAAGGACGATGTCCATTAAAATTTTTTCATTAAAAATTTTTTTTCATTAAAAATGGATGATGTATAGTCTATTAAATTGTTTATACGAAAAATAGACGACGTAAACAGTCTATTTAATAGACAGAAAAATAGACAAAGTATAGTATTTCCAATTTTTTGCATACGAAATGGACGATTTAAAGTCCATTAAATTTCTTCATAAAAAATTAAAAAATGGACGATGTATATATAGTCCACTAAAATTTTTTCATTAAAATTTTTTTTTATTAAAAATGGATGATGCATAGTCTATTAAATTGTTTATACGAAAAATAGACGACGTAAACAGTCCATTTAATTTTTTGTGTACGAAATGGGCAATTTATGGTCCATTGAATTTTTTCATAAAAAATAAAAAAAATGGACGATGTATAGCCCATTAAATTTTGTATGTAAACTTTATTTAGTTTTTTGCATGCAAAATAGACGAAGTATAGTCTTTCCAATTTTTTGCATACGAAATGGACGATTTAAAGTCCATTAAATTTTTTCATAAAAAATTTTAAAAAGGACGATGTATAGTCCATTAAAATTTTTTCATTAAAAATTTTTTTTCATTAAAAATGGATGATGTATAGTCTATTAAATTAACAGTAAACAGTCTATTTAATAGACAGAAAAATAGACAAAGTATAGTATTTCCAATTTTTTGCATACGAAGTGGACGATTTAAAGTCCATTAAATTTATTCATAAAAAATTAAAAAATGGACGATGTATATATAGTCCACTAAAATTTTTTCATTAAAATTTTTTTTTATTAAAAATGGATGATGCATAGTCTATTAAATTGTTTATACGAAAAATAGACGACGTAAATAGTCCATTTAATTTTTTGTGTACGAAATGGGCAATTTATGGTCCATTGAATTTTTTCATAAAAAATAAAAAAAATGGACGATGTATAGCCCATTAAATTTTGTATGTAAACTTTATTTAGTTTTTTGCATGAAAAATAGACGAAGTATAGTCTTTCCAATTTTTTGCATACGAAATGGACGATTTAAAGTCCATTAAATTTTTTCATAAAAAATTTAAAATAGGACGATGTATATATAGCCCATTAAAATTTTTTCATTAAAAATTTTTTTTCATTAAAAATGGATGATGTATAGTCTATTAAATTGTTTATACGAAAAATAGACGACGTAAACAGTCTATTTAATCTTTTGTGTACGAAATGGGCATTTTATGGTCCATTAAATTTTTTCATAAAAAAAAAAAAATGGACGATGTATATAAAGCCCATTAAATTTTGTATGTAAACTCCATTTAGTTTTTTGCATGACAAATAGACGAAGTATAGTCTTTCCAATTTTTTGCATACGAAATGGACGATTTAAAGTCCATTAAATTTATTCATAAAAAATTTAAAAATGGACGATGTATATATAGTCCATTAAAATTTTTTCATTAAAATTTTTTTTTCATTAAAAATGGATGATGTATAGTCTATTAAATTGTTTATACGAAAAATAGACGACGTAAACAGTCCATTTAATTTTTTGTGTACGAAATGGGCAATTTATGGTCCATTAAATTTTTTCATAAAAAATAAAAAAATGGACGATGTATAGCCCATTAAATTTTGTGTGTAAACTCCATTTAGTTTTTTGCATGACAAATAGACGAAGTATAGTCTTTCCAATTTTTTGCATACGAAATAGACGATTTAAAGTCCATTAAATTTATTCATAAAAAAATTTAAAAATGGACGATGTATAATATATAGTCCATTAAAATTTTTTCATTAAAAATTTTTTTTCATTAAAAATTAATGCTGTATAGTCTATTAAATTGTTTATGCGAAAAATAGACGACGTAAACAGTCCATTTAATTTTTTGTGTACGAAATGGGCAATTTATGGTCCATTAAATTTTTTCATAAAAAATAAAAATGGACGATGTATAGCCAATTAAATTTTGTATGAAACTCCATTTAGTTTTTTGCATGAAAAATAGACGAAGTATAGTCTTTCCAATTTTTTGCATACGAAATGGCGATTTAAAGTCCATTAAATTTCTTTATAAAAAATTTAAAAATGGATGATGTATAGTCCACTAAAATTTTTTCATTAAAAATTTTTTTTCATTAAAAATGGATGATGTATAGTCTATTAAATTGTTTATACGAAAAATAGACGACGTAAACAGTCTATTTAATAGACAGAAAAATAGACAAAGTATAGTATTTCCAATTTTTTGCATACGAAATGGACGATTTAAAGTCCATTAATTTTCTTCATAAAAAATTAAAAAATGGACGATGTATAGTCCACTAAAATTTTTTCATTAAAAATTTTTTTTTCATTAAAAATGGATGATGCATAGTCTATTAAATTGTTTATACGAAAAATAGACGACGTAAACAGTCCATGTAATTTTTTGTGTACGAAATGGGCATTTTATGGTCCATTAAATTTTTTCATAAAAAAAAATGGACGATGTATATAAAGCCCATTAAATTTTGTATGTAAACTCCATTTAGTTTTTTGCATGACAAATAGACGAAGTATAGTCTTTCCAATTTTTTGCATACGAAATGGACGATTTAAAGTCCATTAAATTTATTCATAAAAAATTTAAAAATGGACGATGTATATATAGTCCATTAAAATTTTTTCATTAAAAATTTTTTTCATTAAAAATGGATGATGTATAGTCTATTAAATTGTTTATACGCAAAATAGACGACGTAAACAGTCCATTTAATATTTTGTGCACGAAATGGGCAATTTATGGTCCATTAAATTTTTTCATAAAAAATAAAAAAAAATGGAGGATGTATAGCCCATTAAATTTTGTATGTAAACTCCATTTAGTTTTTTGCATGAAAAATAGACGAAGTATAGTCTTTCCAATTTTTTGCATACGAAATGGACGATTTAAAGTCCATTAAATTTTTTCATAAAAAATTTAAAAATGGACGATGTATATATAGTCCATTAAAATTTATCCATTAAAAATTTTTTTTTTCATTAAAAATGGATGATGTATAGTCTATTAAATTGTTTATACGAAAAATAGACGACGTAAACAGTCCATTTAATCTTTTCCGTACGAAATGGGCAATTTATGGTCCATTAAATTTTTTCATAAAAAATAAAAAAATGGACGATGTATATATAGCCCATTAAATTTTGTATGTAAACTCCATTTAGTTTTTTGCATGACAAATAGACGAAGTATAGTCTTTCCAATTTTTTGCATACGAAATGGACGATTTAAAGTCCATTAAATTTATTCATAAAAAATTAAAAAATGGAGGATGTATAGTCCATTAAAATTTTTTCATTAAATTTTTTTTTTCATTAAAAATGGATGATGTATAGTCTATTAAATTGTTTATACGAAAAATAGACGACGTAAACAGTCCATTTAATCTTTTCCGTACGAAATGGGCAGTTTATGGTCCATTAAATTTTTTCATAAAAAATAAAAAAAAATGGAGGATGTATAGCCCATTAAATTTTGTATGTAAACTCCATTTAGTTTTTTGCATGACAAATAGACGAAGTATAGTCTTTCCAATTTTTTGCATACGAAATGGACGATTTAAAGTCCATTAAATTTATTCATAAAAAATTTAAAAATGGACGATGTATATATAGTCCATTAAAATTTTTTCATTAAAAATTTTTTTCATTAAAAATGGATGATGCATAGTCTATTAAATTGTTTATACGAAAAATAGACGACGTAAACAGTCCATTTAATTTTTTGTGTACGAAATGGGCAATTTATGGTCCATTAAATTTTTTCATAAAAAATAAAAAATTGGACGATGTATAGCCCATTAAATTTTGTATGTAAACTTCATTTAGTTTTTTGCATGAAAAATAGACGAAGTATAGTCTTTCCAATTTTTTGCATACGAAATGGACGATTTAAAGTCCATTAAATTTTTTCATAAAAAATTTAAAAATGGACAATGTATAGTCCATTAAAATTTTTTCATTAAAAATTTTTTTCATTAAAAATTGATGATGTATAGCCTATTAAATTGTTTATACGAAAAATAGACGACGTAAACAGTCTATTTAATAGACAGAAAAATAGACAAAGTATAGTATTTCCAATTTTTTGCATACGAAATGGACGATTTAAAGTCCATTAAATTTCTTCATAAAAAATTAAAAAATGGAGGATGTATAGTCCATTAAAATTTTTTCATTAAAAATGGATGATGTATAGTCTATTAAATTGTTTATACGAAAAATAGACGACGTAAACAGTCCATTTAATTTTTTGTGTACGAAATGGGCAATTTATGGTCCATTAAATTTTTTCATAAAAAATAAAAAAATGGACGATGTATAGCCCATTAAATTTTGTGTGTAAACTCCATTTAGTTTTTTGTATGAAAAATAGACGAAGTATAGTCTTTCCAATTTTTTGCATACGAAATGGACGATTTAAAGTCCATTAAATTTTTTCATAAAAAATTTAAAAATGGACGATGTATAATAGTCCATTAAAATTTTTTCATTAAATTTTTTTTTTCATTAAAAATGGATGATGTATAGTCTATTAAATTGTTTATACGAAAAATAGACGACGTAAACAGTCCATTTAATTTTTTGTGTACGAAATGGGCAATTTATGGTCCATTAAATTTTTTCATAAAAAATAAAAAAATGGACGATGTATAGCCCATTAAATTTTGTGTGTAAACTCCATTTAGTTTTTTGTATGAAAAATAGACGAAGTATAGTCTTTCCAATTTTTTGCATACGAAATGGACGATTTAAAGTCCATTAAATTTTTTCATAAAAAATTTTAAAAAGGACGATGTATAGTCCATTAAAATTTTTTCATTAAAAATTTTTTTTCATTAAAAATGGATGATGTATAGTCTATTAAATTGTTTATGCGAAAAATAGACGACGTAAACAGTCCATTTAATTTTTTGTGTACGAAATGGGCAATTTATGGTCCATTAAATTTTTTCATAAAAAATAAAAAAATGGACGATGTATAGCCCATTAAATTTTGTGTGTAAACTCCATCTAGTTTTTTGTATGAAAAATAGACGAAGTATAGTCTTTCCAATTTTTTGCATACGAAATGGACGATGTATAGCCCATTAAATTTTGTGTGTAAACTCCATTTAGTTTTTTGTATGAAAAATAGACGAAGTATAGTCTTTCCAATTTTTTGCATACGAAATGGACGATTTAAAGTCCATTAAATTTTTTCATAAAAAATTTTAAAAAGGACGATGTATAGTCCATTAAAATTTTTTCATTAAAAATTTTTTTTCATTAAAAATGGATGATGTATAGTCTATTAAATTGTTTATACGAAAAATAGACGACGTAAACAGTCTATTTAATAGACAGAAAAATAGACAAAGTATAGTATTTCCAATTTTTTGCATACGAAATGGACGATTAAAAGTCCATTAAATTTATTCATAAAAAATTAAAAAATGGAGGATGTATAGTCCACTAAAATTTTTTCATTAAAAATTTTTTTTTCATTAAAAATGGATGATGTATAGTCTATTAAATTGTTTATACGAAAAATAGACGACGTAAACAGTCCATTTAATTTTTTGTGTACGAAATGGGCAATTTATGGTCCATTAAATTTTTTCATAAAAAATAAAAAAATGGACGATGTATAACCCATTAAATTTTGTGTGTAAACTCCATTTAGTTTTTTGTATGAAAAATAGACGAAGTATAGTCTTTCCAATTTTTTGCATACGAAATGGACGATTTAAAGTCCATTAAATTTTTTCATAAAAAATTTTAAAAAGGACGATGTATAGTCCATTAAAATTTTTTCATTAAAAATTTTTTTTCATTAAAAATGGATGATGTATAGTCTATTAAATTGTTTATACGAAAAATAAACGACGTAAACAGTCTATTTAATAGACAGAAAAATAGACAAAGTATAGTATTTCCAATTTTTTGCATACGAAATGGAAGATTTAAAGTCCATTAAATTTCTTCATAAAAACTTAAAAAATGGAGGATGTATAGTCCACTAAAATTTTTTCATTAAAAATTTTTTTTTTCATTAAAAATGGATGATGTATAGTCTATTAAATTGTTTATACGAAAAATAGACGACGTAAACAGTCTATTTAATAGACAGAAAAATAGACAAAGTATAGTATTTCCAATTTTTTGCATACGAAATGGACGATTTAAAGTCCATTAAATTTCTTCATAAAAAATTAAAAAATGGACGATGTATAGTCTATTAAATTGTTTATACGAAAAATAGACGACGTGAACAGTCCATTTCATTTTTTGTGTACGAAATGGGCAATTTATGGTCCATTAAATTTTTTCATAAAAAATAAAAAAATGGACGATGTATAGCCCATTAAATTTTGTGTGTAAACTCCATTTAGTTTTTTGTATGAAAAATAGACGAAGTATAGTCTTTCCAATTTTTTGCATACGAAATGGACGATTTAAAGTCCATTAAATTTTTTCATAAAAAATTTTAAAAAGGACGATGTATAGTCCATTAAAATTTTTTCATTAAAAATTTTTTTTCATTAAAAATGGATGATGTATAGTCTATTAAATTGTTTATACGAAAAATAGACGACGTAAACAGTCCATTTAATTTTTTGTGTACGAAATGGGCAATTTATGGTCCATTAAATTTTTTCATAAAAAATAAAAAAATGGACGATGTATAGCCCATTAAATTTTGTGTGTAAACTCCATTTAGTTTTTTGTATGAAAAATAGACGAAGTATAGTCTTTCCAATTTTTTGCATACGAAATGGACGATTTAAAGTCCATTAAATTTTTTCATAAAAAATTTTAAAAAGGACGATGTATAGTCCATTAAAATTTTTTCATTAAAAATTTTTTTTCATTAAAAATGGATGATGTATAGTCTATTAAATTGTTTATACGAAAAATAGACGACGTAAACAGTCTATTTAATAGACAGAAAAATAGACAAAGTATAGTATTTCCAATTTTTTGCATACGAAATGGAAGATTTAAAGTCCATTAAATTTTTTCATAAAAAATTAAAAAATGGAGGATGTATAGTCCACTAAAATTTTTTCATTAAAAATTTTTTTTTTCATTAAAAATGGATGATGTATAGTCTATTAAATTGTTTATACGAAAAATAGACGACGTAAACAGTCCATTTAATTTTTTGTGTACGAAATGGGCAATTTATGGTCCATTAAATTTTTTCATAAAAAATAAAAAAATGGACGATGTATAGCCCATTAAATTTTGTGTGTAAACACCATTTAGTTTTTTGTATGAAAAATAGACGAAGTATAGTCTTTCCAATTTTTTGCATACGAAATGGACGATTTAAAGTCCATTAAATTTTTTCATAAAAAATTTTAAAAAGGACGATGTATAGTCCATTAAAATTTTTTCATTAAAAATTGTTTTTCATTAAAAATGGATGATGTATAGTCTATTAAATTGTTTATACGAAAAATAGACGACGTAAACAGTCTATTTAATAGACAGAAAAATAGACAAAGTATAGTATTTCCAATTTTTTGCATACGAAATGGAAGATTTAAAGTCCATTAAATTTCTTCATAAAAAATTAAAAAATGGAGGATGTATAGTCCACTAAAATTTTTTCATTAAAAATTTTTTTTCATTAAAAATGGATGATGTATAGTCTATTAAATTGTTTATAAGAAAAATAGACGACGTAAACAGTCCATTTAATTTTTTGTGTACGAAATGGGCAATTTATGGTCCATTAAATTTTTTCATAAAAAATAAAAAAATGGACGATGTATAGCCCATTAAATTTTGTGTGTAAACTCCATTTAGTTTTTTGCATGAAAAATAGACGAAGTATAGTCTTTCCAATTTTTTGCATACGAAATGGACGATTTAAAGTCCATTAAATTTTTTCATAAAAAATTCTAAAATGGACAATGTATAGTCCATTAAAATTTTTTCATTAAAAATTTTTTTCATTAAAAATGGATGGTGTATAGTCTATTAAATTGTTTATACGAAAAATAGACGACGTAAACAGTCCATTTAATTTTTTGTGTACGAAATGGGCAATTTATGGTCCATTAAATTTTTTCATAAAAAATAAAAATATGGACGATGTATAGCCCATTAAATTTTGTATGTCAACTCCATTTAGTTTTTTGTATGAAAAATAGACGAAGTATAGTCTTTCCAATTTTTTGCATACGAAATGGACGATTTAAAGTCCATTAAATTTTTTCATAAAAAATTTTAAAAAGGACGATGTATAATAGTCCATTAAAATTTTTTCATTAAAAAATTTTTTTTTCATTAAAAATGGATGATGTATAGTCTATTAAATTGTTTATACGAAAAATAGACGACGTAAAGAGTCCATTTAATTTTTTGTGTACGAAATGGGCAATTTATGGTCCATTAAATTTTTTCATAAAAAATAAAAAAATGGACGATGTATAGCCCATTAAATTTTGTGTGTAAACTCCATTTAGTTTTTTGCATGAAAAATAGACGAAGTATAGTCTTTCCAATTTTTTGCATACGAAATGGACGATTTAAAGTCCATTAAATTTTTTCATAAAAAATTTTAAAAAGGACGATGTATATATAGTCCATTAAAATTTTTTCATTAAAAATTTTTTTTCGTTAAAAATGGATGATGTATAGTCTATTAAATTGTTTATACGAAAAATAGACGACGTAAACAGTCCATTTAATTTTTTGTGTACGAAATGGGCAATTTATGGTCCATTAAATTTTTTCATAAAAAATAAAAAAATGGACGATGTATAGCCCATTAAATTTTGTGTGTAAACTCCATTTAGTTTTTTGCATGAAAAATAGACGAAGTATAGTCTTTCCAATTTTTTGCCTACGAAATGGACGATTTAAAGTCCATTAAATTTTTTCATAAAAAATTTTAAAATGGACGATGTATAGTCCATTAAAATTTTTTCATTAAAAATTTTTTTCATTAAAAATGGATGGTGTATAGTCTATTAAATTGTTTATACGAAAAATAGACGACGTAAACAGTCCATTTAATTTTTTGTGTACGAAATGGGCAATTTATGGTCCATTAAATTTTTTCATAAAAAATAAAAAAATGGACGATGTATAGCCCATTAAATTTTGTGTGTAAACTCCATTTAGTTTTTTGCATGAAAAATAGACGAAGTATAGTCTTTCCAATTTTTTGCATACGAAATGGACGATTTAAAGTCCATTAAATTTTTTCATAAAAAATTTTAAAAAGGACGATGTATAGTCCATTAAAATTTTTTCATTAAAAATGGATGATGTATAGTCTATTAAATTGTTTATACGAAAAATAGACGACGTAAACAGTCTATTTAATAGACAGAAAAATAGACAAAGTATAGTATTTCCAATTTTTTGCATACGAAATGGAAGATTTAAAGTCCATTAAATTTCTTCATAAAAAATTAAAAAATGGAGGATGTATAGTCCACTAAAATTTTTTCATTAAAAAATTTTTTTTTTCATTAAAAATGGATGATGTGTAGTCTATTAAATTGTTTATACGAAAAATAGACGACGTAAACAGTCCATTTAATTTTTTGTGTACGAAATGGGCAATTTATGGTCCATTAAATTTTTTCATAAAAAATAAAAAAAATGGACGATGTATAGCCCATTAAATTTTGTGTGTAAACTCCATTTAGTTTTTTGCATGAAAAATAGACGAAGTATAGTCTTTCCAATTTTTTGCATACGAAATGGACGATTTAAAGTCCATTAAATTTTTTCATAAAAAATTTTAAAAAGGACGATGTATAGTCCATTAAAATTTTTTCATTAAAAATTTTTTTTTCATTAAAAATGGATGATGTATAGTCTATTAAATTGTTTATACGAAAAATAGACGACGTAAACAGTCCATTTAATTTTTTGTGTACGAAATGGGCAATTTATGGTCCATTAAATTTTTTCATAAAAAATAAAAAAATGGACGATGTATAGCCCATTAAATTTTGTGTGTAAACTCCATTTAGTTTTTTGTATGAAAAATAGACGAAGTATAGTCTTTCCAATTTTTTGCATACGAAATGGACGATTTAAAGTCCATTAAATTTTTTCATAAAAAATTTTAAAAAGGACGATGTATAGTCCATTAAAATTTTTTCATTAAAAATTTTTTTTCATTAAAAATGGATGATGTATAGTCTATTAAATTGTTTATACAAAAAATAGACGACGTAAACAGTCTATTTAATAGACAGAAAAATAGACAAAGTATAGTATTTCCAATTTTTTGCATACGAAATGGAAGATTTAAAGTCCATTAAATTTTTTCATAAAAAATTAAAAAATGGAGGATGTATAGTCCACTAAAATTTTTTCATTAAAAATTTTTTTTTTCATTAAAAATGGATGATGTATAGTCTATTAAATTGTTTATACGAAAAATAGACGACGTAAACAGTCCATTTAATTTTTTGTGTACGAAATGGGCAATTTATGGTCCATTAAATTTTTTCATAAAAAATAAAAAAATGGACGATGTATAGCCCATTAAATTTTGTGTGTAAACACCATTTAGTTTTTTGTATGAAAAATAGACGAAGTATAGTCTTTCCAATTTTTTGCATACGAAATGGACGATTTAAAGTCCATTAAATTTTTTCATAAAAAATTTTAAAAAGGACGATGTATAGTCCATTAAAATTTTTTCATTAAAAATTGTTTTTCATTAAAAATGGATGATGTATAGTCTATTAAATTGTTTATACGAAAAATAGACGACGTAAACAGTCTATTTAATAGACAGAAAAATAGACAAAGTATAGTATTTCCAATTTTTTGCATACGAAATGGAAGATTTAAAGTCCATTAAATTTCTTCATAAAAAATTAAAAAATGGAGGATGTATAGTCCACTAAAATTTTTTCATTAAAAATTTTTTTTTCATTAAAAATGGATGATGTATAGTCTATTAAATTGTTTATAAGAAAAATAGACGACGTAAACAGTCCATTTAATTTTTTGTGTACGAAATGGGCAATTTATGGTCCATTAAATTTTTTCATAAAAAATAAAAAAATGGACGATGTATAGCCCATTAAATTTTGTGTGTAAACTCCATTTAGTTTTTTGCATGAAAAATAGACGAAGTATAGTCTTTCCAATTTTTTGCATACGAAATGGACGATTTAAAGTCCATTAAATTTTTTCATAAAAAATTCTAAAATGGACGATGTATAGTCCATTAAAATGTTTTCATTAAAAATTTTTTTCATTAAAAATGGATGGTGTATAGTCTATTAAATTGTTTATACGAAAAATAGACGACGTAAACAGTCCATTTAATTTTTTGTGTACGAAATGGGCAATTTATGGTCCATTAAATTTTTTCATAAAAAATAAAAAAATGGACGATGTATAGCCCATTAAATTTTGTATGTCAACTCCATTTAGTTTTTTGTATGAAAAATAGACGAAGTATAGTCTTTCCAATTTTTTGCATACGAAATGGACGATTTAAAGTCCATTAAATTTTTTCATAAAAAATTTTAAAAAGGACGATGCATAGTCCATTAAAATTTTTTCATTAAAAAATTTTTTTTTCATTAAAAATGGATGATGTATAGTCTATTAAATTGTTTATACGAAAAATAGACGACGTAAAGAGTCCATTTAATTTTTTGTGTACGAAATGGGCAATTTATGGTCCATTAAATTTTTTCATAAAAAATAAAAAAATGGACGATGTATAGCCCATTAAATTTTGTGTGTAAACTCCATTTAGTTTTTTGCATGAAAAATAGACGAAGTATAGTCTTTCCAATTTTTTGCATACGAAATGGACGATTTAAAGTCCATTAAATTTTTTCATAAAAAATTTTAAAAAGGACGATGTATATATAGTCCATTAAAATTTTTTCATTAAAATTTTTTTTTCGTTAAAAATGGATGATGTATAGTCTATTAAATTGTTTATACGAAAAATAGACGACGTAAAGAGTCCATTTAATTTTTTGTGTACGAAATGGGCAATTTATGGTCCATTAAATTTTTTCATAAAAAATAAAAAAATGGACGATGTATAGCCCATTAAATTTTGTGTGTAAACTCCATTTAGTTTTTTGCATGAAAAATAGACGAAGTATAGTCTTTCCAATTTTTTGCATACGAAATGGACGATTTAAAGTCCATTAAATTTTTTCATAAAAAATTTTAAAAAGGACGATGTATAGTCCATTAAAATTTTTTCATTAAAAATGGATGATGTATAGTCTATTAAATTGTTTATACGAAAAATAGACGACGTAAACAGTCTATTTAATAGACAGAAAAATAGACAAAGTATAGTATTTCCAATTTTTTGCATACGAAATGGAAGATTTAAAGTCCATTAAATTTCTTCATAAAAAATTAAAAAATGGAGGATGTATAGTCCACTAAAATTTTTTCATTAAAAATTTTTTTTTTTCATTAAAAATGGATGATGTGTAGTCTATTAAATTGTTTATACGAAAAATAGACGACGTAAACAGTCCATTTAATTTTTTGTGTACGAAATGGGCAATTTATGGTCCATTAAATTTTTTCATAAAAAATAAAAAAAATGGACGATGTATAGCCCATTAAATTTTGTGTGTAAACTCCATTTAGTTTTTTGCATGAAAAATAGACGAAGTATAGTCTTTCCAATTTTTTGCATACGAAATGGACGATTTAAAGTCCATTACATTTTTTCATAAAAAATTTTAAAAAGGACGATGTATAGTCCATTAAAATTTTTTCATTAAAAAATTTTTTTTCATTAAAAATGGATGATGTATAGTCTATTAAATTGTTTATACGAAAAATAGACGACGTAAACAGTCCATTTAATTTTTTGTGTACGAAATGGGCAATTTATGGTCCATTAAATTTTTTCATAAAAAATAAAAAAATGGACGATGTATAGCCCATTAAATTTTGTGTGTAAACTCCATTTAGTTTTTTGTATGAAAAATAGACGAAGTATAGTCTTTCCAATTTTTTGCATACGAAATGGACGATTTAAAGTCCATTAAATTTTTTCATAAAAAATTTTAAAAAGGACGATGTATAGTCCATTAAAATTTTTTCATTAAAAATTTTTTTTCATTAAAAATGGATGATGTATAATCTATTAAATTGTTTATACGAAAAATAGACGACGTAAACAGTCCATTTAATTTTTTGTGTACGAAATGGGCAATTTATGGTCCATTAAATTTTTTCATAAAAAATAAAAAAATGGACGATGTATAGCCCATTAAATTTTGTGTGTAAACTCCATTTAGTTTTTTGTATGAAAAATAGACGAAGTATAGTCTTTCCAATTTTTTGCATACGAAATGGACGATTTAAAGTCCATTAAATTTTTTCATAAAAAATTTTAAAAAGGACGATGTATAGTCCATTAAAATTTTTTCATTAAAAATTTTTTTTTCATTAAAAATGGATGATGTATAGTCTATTAAATTGTTTATACGAAAAATAGACGACGTAAACAGTCCATTTAATTTTTTGTGTACGAAATGGGCAATTTATGGTCCATTAAATTTTTTCATAAAAAATAAAAAAATGGACGATGTATAGCCCATTAAATTTTGTGTGTAAACTCCATTTAGTTTTTTGCATGAAAAATAGACGAAGTATAGTCTTTCCAATTTTTTGCATACGAAATGGACGATTTAAAGTCCATTAAATTTTTTCATAAAAAATTTTAAAATGGACGATATATAGTCCATTAAAATTTTTTCATTAAAAATTTTTTTCATTAAAAATGGATGGTGTATAGTCTATTAAATTTTTTATACGAAAAATAGACGACGTAAACAGTCCATTTAATTTTTTGTGTACGAAATGGGCAATTTCTGGTCCATTAAATTTTTTCATAAAAAATAAAAAAATGGACGATGTATAGCCCATTAAATTTTGTATGTCAACTCCATTTAGTTTTTTGTATGAAAAATAGACGAAGTATAGTCTTTCCAATTTTTTGCATACGAAATGGACGATTTAAAGTCCATTAAATTTTTTCATAAAAAATTTTAAAAAGGACGATGTATATATAGTCCATTAAAATTTTTTCATTAAAAATTTTTTTTTTCATTAAAAATGGATGATGTATAGTCTATTAAATTGTTTATACGAGAAATAGACGACGTAAACAGTCCATTTAATTTTTTGTGTACGAAATGGGCAATTTATGGTCCATTAAATTGTTTCATAAAAAATAAAAAAATGGACGATGTATAGCCCATTAAATTTTGTGTGTAAACTCCATTTAGTTTTTTGCATGAAAAATAGACGAAGTATAGTCTTTCCAATTTTTTGCATACGAAATTGACGATTTAAAGTCCATTAAATTTTTTCATAAAAAATTTTAAAATGGACGATGTATAGTCCATTAAAATTTTTTCATTAAAAATTTTTTTCATTAAAAATGGATGGTGTATAGTCTATTAAATTGTTTATACGAAAAATAGACGACGTAAACAGTCCATTTAATTTTTTGTGTACGAAATGGGCAATTTATGGTCCATTAAATTTTTTCATAAAAAATAAAAAAATGGACGATGTATAGCCCATTAAATTTTGTGTGTAAACTCCATTTAGTTTTTTGTATGAAAAATAGACGAAGTATAGTCTTTCCAATTTTTTGCATACGAAATGGACGATTTAAAGTCCATTAAATTTTTTCATAAAAAATTTTAAAAAGGACGATGTATAGTCCATTAAAATTTTTTCATTAAAAATTTTTTTTCATTAAAAATGGATGATGTATAATCTATTAAATTGTTTATACGAAAAATAGACGACGTAAACAGTCTATTTAATAGACAGAAAAATAGACAAAGTATAGTATTTCCAATTTTTTGCATACGAAATGGAAGATTTAAAGTCCATTAAATTTCTTCATAAAAAATTTTAAAATGGACGATGTATAGTCCATTAAAATTTTTTCATTAAAAATTTTTTTCATTAAAAATGGATGATGTATAGTCTATTAAATTGTTTATACGAAAAATAGACGACGTAAACAGTCCATTTAATTTTTTGTGTACGAAATGGGCAATTTATGGTCCATTAAATTTTTTCATAAAAAATAAAAAAATGGACGATGTATAGCCCATTAAATTTTGTGTGTAAACTCCATTTAGTTTTTTGCATGAAAAATAGACGAAGTATAGTCTTTCCAATTTTTTGCATACGAAATGGACGATTTAAAGTCCATTAAATTTTTTCATAAAAAATGTTAAAAAGGACGATGTATAGTCCATTAAAATTTTTTCATTAAAAATTTTTTTTTTTTCATTCAAAATGGATGGTGTATAGTCTATTAAATTGTTTATACGAAAAATAGACGACATAAACAGTCCATTTAATTTTTTGTGTACGAAATGGGCAATTTATGGTCCATTAAATTTTTTCATAAAAAATAAAAAAATGGACGATGTATAGCCCATTAAATTTTGTGTGTAAACTCCATTTATTTTTTTGCATGAAAAATAGACGAAGTATAGTCTTTCCAATTTTTTGCATACGAAATGGACGATTTAAAGTCCATTAAATTTTTTCATAAAAAATTTTAAAATGGACGATGTATAGTCCATTAAAATTTTTTCATTAAAAATTTTTTTCATTAAAAATGGATGGTGTATAGTCTATTAAATTGTTTATACGAAAAATAGACGACGTGAACAGTCCATTTCATTTTTTGTGTACGAAATGGGCAATTTATGGTCCATTAAATTTTTTCATAAAAAATAAAAAAATGGACGATGTATAGCCCATTAAATTTTGTGTGTAAACTCCATTTAGTTTTTTGTATGAAAAATAGACGAAGTATAGTCTTTCCAATTTTTTGCATACGAAATGGACGATTTAAAGTCCATTAAATTTTTTCATAAAAAATTTTAAAAAGGACGATGTATTATAGTCCATTAAAATTTTTTCATTAAAAATTTTTTTTTCATTAAAAATGGATGATGTATAGTCTATTAAATTGTTTATACGAAAAATAGACGACGTAAACAGTCCATTTAATTTTTTGTGTACGAAATGGGCAATTTATGGTCCATTAAATTTTTTCATAAAAAATAAAAAAATGGACGATGTATAGCCCATTAAATTTTGTGTGTAAACTCCATTTAGTTTTTTGTATGAAAAATAGACGAAGTATAGTCTTTCCAATTTTTTGCATACGAAATGGACGATTTAAAGTCCATTAAATTTTTTCATAAAAAATTTTAAAAAGGACGATGTATAGTCCATTAAAATTTTTTCATTAAAAATTTTTTTTTCATTAAAAATGGATGATGTATAGTCTATTAAATTGTTTATACGAAAAATAGACGACGTAAACAGTCCATTTAATTTTTTGTGTACGAAATGGGCAATTTATGGTCCATTAAATTTTTTCATAAAAAATAAAAAAATGGACGATGTATAGCCCATTAAATTTTGTGTGTAAACTCCATTTAGTTTTTTGCATGAAAAATAGACGAAGTATAGTCTTTCCAATTTTTTGCATACGAAATGGACGATTTAAAGTCCATTAAATTTTTTCATAAAAAATTTTAAAATGGACGATATATAGTCCATTAAAATTTTTTCATTAAAAATTTTTTTCATTAAAAATGGATGGTGTATAGTCTATTAAATTTTTTATACGAAAAATAGACGACGTAAACAGTCCATTTAATTTTTTGTGTACGAAATGGGCAATTTCTGGTCCATTAAATTTTTTCATAAAAAATAAAAAAATGGACGATGTATAGCCCATTAAATTTTGTATGTCAACTCCATTTAGTTTTTTGTATGAAAAATAGACGAAGTATAGTCTTTCCAATTTTTTGCATACGAAATGGACGATTTAAAGTCCATTAAATTTTTTCATAAAAAATTTTAAAAAGGACGATGTATATATAGTCCATTAAAATTTTTTCATTAAAAATTTTTTTTTTCATTAAAAATGGATGATGTATAGTCTATTAAATTGTTTATACGAGAAATAGACGACGTAAACAGTCCATTTAATTTTTTGTGTACGAAATGGGCAATTTATGGTCCATTAAATTGTTTCATAAAAAATAAAAAAATGGACGATGTATAGCCCATTAAATTTTGTGTGTAAACTCCATTTAGTTTTTTGCATGAAAAATAGACGAAGTATAGTCTTTCCAATTTTTTGCATACGAAATTGACGATTTAAAGTCCATTAAATTTTTTCATAAAAAATTTTAAAATGGACGATGTATAGTCCATTAAAATTTTTTCATTAAAAATTTTTTTCATTAAAAATGGATGGTGTATAGTCTATTAAATTGTTTATACGAAAAATAGACGACGTAAACAGTCCATTTAATTTTTTGTGTACGAAATGGGCAATTTATGGTCCATTAAATTTTTTCATAAAAAATAAAAAAATGGACGATGTATAGCCCATTAAATTTTGTGTGTAAACTCCATTTAGTTTTTTGTATGAAAAATAGACGAAGTATAGTCTTTCCAATTTTTTGCATACGAAATGGACGATTTAAAGTCCATTAAATTTTTTCATAAAAAATTTTAAAAAGGACGATGTATAGTCCATTAAAATTTTTTCATTAAAAATTTTTTTTCATTAAAAATGGATGATGTATAGTCTATTAAATTGTTTATACGAAAAATAGACGACGTAAACAGTCTATTTAATAGACAGAAAAATAGACAAAGTATAGTATTTCCAATTTTTTGCATACGAAATGGAAGATTTAAAGTCCATTAAATTTCTTCATAAAAAATTAAAAAATGGAGGATGTATAGTCCACTAAAATTTTTTCATTAAAATTTTTTTTTTCATTAAAAATGGATGATGTATAGTCTATTAAATTGTTTATACGAAAAATAGACGACGTAAACAGTCCATTTAATTTTTTGTGTACGAAATGGGCAATTTATGGTCCATTAAATTTTTTCATAAAAAATAAAAAAATGGACGATGTATAGCCCATTAAATTTTGTATGTCAACTCCATTTAGTTTTTTGTATGAAAAATAGACGAAGTATAGTCTTTCCAATTTTTTGCATACGAAATGGACGATTTAAAGTCCATTAAATTTTTTCATAAAAAATTTTAAAAAGGACGATGTATAGTCCATTAAAATTTTTTCATTAAAAATTTTTTTTCATCAAAAATGGATGATGTATAGTCCATTAAATTGTTTATACGAAAAATAGACGACGTAAACAGTCTATTTAATAGACAGAAAAATAGACAAAGTATAGTATTTCCAATTTTTTGCATACGAAATGGAAGATTTAAAGTCCATTAAATTTCTTCATAAAAAATTAAAAAATGGAGGATGTATAGTCCACTAAAATTTTTTCATTAAAAATTTTTTTTTTTCATTAAAAATGGATGATGTATAGTCTATTAAATTGTTTATACGAAAAATAGACGACGTAAACAGTCCATTTAATTTTTTGTGTACGAAATGGGCAATTTATGGTCCATTAAATTTTTTCATAAAAAATAAAAAAAATGGACGATGTATAGCCCATTAAATTTTGTGTGTAAACTCCATTTAGTTTTTTGCATGAAAAATAGACGAAGTATAGTCTTTCCAATTTTTTGCATACGAAATGGACGATTTAAAGTCCATTAAATTTTTTCATAAAAAATTTTAAAAAGGACGATGTATAGTCCATTAAAATTTTTTCATTAAAAATTTTTTTTTCATTAAAAATGGATGATGTATAGTCTATTAAATTGTTTATACGAAAAATAGACGACGTAAACAGTCCATTTAATTTTTTGTGTACGAAATGGGCAATTTATGGTCCATTAAATTTTTTCATAAAAAATAAAAAAATGGACGATGTATAGCCCATTAAATTTTGTGTGTAAACACCATTTAGTTTTTTGTATGAAAAATAGACGAAGTATAGTCTTTCCAATTTTTTGCATACGAAATGGACGATTTAAAGTCCATTAAATTTTTTCATAAAAAATTTTAAAAAGGACGATGTATAGTCCATTAAAATTTTTTCATTAAAAATTGTTTTTCATTAAAAATGGATGATGTATAGTCTATTAAATTGTTTATACGAAAAATAGACGACGTAAACAGTCTATTTAATAGACAGAAAAATAGACAAAGTATAGTATTTCCAATTTTTTGCATACGAAATGGAAGATTTAAAGTCCATTAAATTTCTTCATAAAAAATTAAAAAATGGAGGATGTATAGTCCACTAAAATTTTTTCATTAAAAATTTTTTTTTCATTAAAAATGGATGATGTATAGTCTATTAAATTGTTTATAAGAAAAATAGACGACGTAAACAGTCCATTTAATTTTTTGTGTACGAAATGGGCAATTTATGGTCCATTAAATTTTTTCATAAAAAATAAAAAAATGGACGATGTATAGCCCATTAAATTTTGTGTGTAAACTCCATTTAGTTTTTTGCATGAAAAATAGACGAAGTATAGTCTTTCCAATTTTTTGCATACGAAATGGACGATTTAAAGTCCATTAAATTTTTTCATAAAAAATTCTAAAATGGACGATGTATAGTCCATTAAAATTTTTTCATTAAAAATGGATGATGTATAGTCTATTAAATTGTTTATACGAAAAATAGACGACGTAAACAGTCTATTTAATAGACAGAAAAATAGACAAAGTATAGTCTTTCCAATTTTTTGCATACGAAATGGACGATTTAAAGTCCATTAAATTTTTTCATAAAAAATTTTAAAAAGGACGATGTATAGTCCATTAAAATTTTTTCATTAAAAAATTTTTTTTTCATTAAAAATGGATGATGTATAGTCTATTAAATTGTTTATACGAAAAATAGACGACGTAAAGAGTCCATTTAATTTTTTGTGTACGAAATGGGCAATTTATGGTCCATTAAATTTTTTCATAAAAAATAAAAAAATGGACGATGTATAGCCCATTAAATTTTGTGTGTAAACTCCATTTAGTTTTTTGCATGAAAAATAGACGAAGTATAGTCTTTCCAATTTTTTGCATACGAAATGGACGATTTAAAGTCCATTAAATTTTTTCATAAAAAATTTTAAAAAGGACGATGTATATATAGTCCATTAAAATTTTTTCATTAAAAATTTTTTTTCGTTAAAAATGGATGATGTATAGTCTATTAAATTGTTTATACGAAAAATAGACGACGTAAACAGTCCATTTAATTTTTTGTGTACGAAATGGGCAATTTATGGTCCATTAAATTTTTTCATAAAAAATAAAAAAATGGACGATGTATAGCCCATTAAATTTTGTGTGTAAACTCCATTTAGTTTTTTGCATGAAAAATAGACGAAGTATAGTCTTTCCAATTTTTTGCATACGAAATGGACGATTTAAAGTCCATTAAATTTTTTCATAAAAAATTTTAAAAAGGACGATGTATAGTCCATTAAAATTTTTTCATTAAAAATGGATGATGTATAGTCTATTAAATTGTTTATACGAAAAATAGACGACGTAAACAGTCTATTTAATAGACAGAAAAATAGACAAAGTATAGTATTTCCAATTTTTTGCATACGAAATGGAAGATTTAAAGTCCATTAAATTTCTTCATAAAAAATTAAAAAATGGAGGATGTATAGTCCACTAAAATTTTTTCATTAAAAATTTTTTTTTTCATTAAAAATGGATGATGTGTAGTCTATTAAATTGTTTATACGAAAAATAGACGACGTAAACAGTCCATTTAATTTTTTGTGTACGAAATGGGCAATTTATGGTCCATTAAATTTTTTCATAAAAAATAAAAAAAATGGACGATGTATAGCCCATTAAATTTTGTGTGTAAACTCCATTTAGTTTTTTGCATGAAAAATAGACGAAGTATAGTCTTTCCAATTTTTTGCATACGAAATGGACGATTTAAAGTCCATTAAATTTTTTCATAAAAAATTTTAAAAAGGACGATGTATAGTCCATTAAAATTTTTTCATTAAAAATTTTTTTTTCATTAAAAATGGATGATGTATAGTCTATTAAATTGTTTATACGAAAAATAGACGACGTAAACAGTCCATTTAATTTTTTGTGTACGAAATGGGCAATTTATGGTCCATTAAATTTTTTCATAAAAAATAAAAAAATGGACGATGTATAGCCCATTAAATTTTGTGTGTAAACTCCATTTAGTTTTTTGTATGAAAAATAGACGAAGTATAGTCTTTCCAATTTTTTGCATACGAAATGGACGATTTAAAGTCCATTAAATTTTTTCATAAAAAATTTTAAAAAGGACGATGTATAGTCCATTAAAATTTTTTCATTAAAAATTTTTTTTCATTAAAAATGGATGATGTATAATCTATTAAATTGTTTATACGAAAAATAGACGACGTAAACAGTCTATTTAATAGACAGAAAAATAGACAAAGTATAGTATTTCTAATTTTTTGCATACGAAATGGAAGATTTAAAGTCCATTAAATTTCTTCATAAAAAATTTTAAAATGGACGATGTATAGTCCATTAAAATTTTTTCATTAAAAATTTTTTTCATTAAAAATGGATGATGTATAGTCTATTAAATTGTTTATACGAAAAATAGACGACGTAAACAGTCCATTTAATTTTTTGTGTACGAAATGGGCAATTTATGGTCCATTAAATTTTTTCATAAAAAATAAAAAAATGGACGATGTATAGCCCATTAAATTTTGTGTGTAAACTCCATTTAGTTTTTTGCATGAAAAATAGACGAAGTATAGTCTTTCCAATTTTTTGCATACGAAATGGACGATTTAAAGTCCATTAAATTTTTTCATAAAAAATGTTAAAAAGGACGATGTATAGTCCATTAAAATTTTTTCATTAAAAATTTTTTTTTTTTCATTCAAAATGGATGGTGTATAGTCTATTAAATTGTTTATACGAAAAATAGACGACATAAACAGTCCATTTAATTTTTTGTGTACGAAATGGGCAATTTATGGTCCATTAAATTTTTTCATAAAAAATAAAAAAATGGACGATGTATAGCCCATTAAATTTTGTGTGTAAACTCCATTTAGTTTTTTGCATGAAAAATAGACGAAGTATAGTCTTTCCAATTTTTTGCATACGAAATGGACGATTTAAAGTCCATTAAATTTCTTCATAAAAAATTAAAAAATGGAGGATGTATAGTCCATTAAAATTTTTTCATTAAAAATTTTTTTCATTAAAAATGGATGGTGTATAGTCTATTAAATTGTTTATACGAAAAATAGACGACGTGAACAGTCCATTTCATTTTTTGTGTACGAAATGGGCAATTTATGGTCCATTAAATTTTTTCATAAAAAATAAAAAAATGGACGATGTATAGCCCATTAAATTTTGTGTGTAAACTCCATTTAGTTTTTTGTATGAAAAATAGACGAAGTATAGTCTTTCCAATTTTTTGCATACGAAATGGACGATTTAAAGTCCATTAAATTTTTTCATAAAAAATTTTAAAAAGGACGATGTATTATAGTCCATTAAAATTTTTTCATTAAAAATTTTTTTTCATTAAAAATGGATGATGTATAGTCTATTAAATTGTTTATACGAAAAATAGACGACGTAAACAGTCCATTTAATTTTTTGTGTACGAAATGGGCAATTTATGGTCCATTAAATTTTTTCATAAAAAATAAAAAAATGGACGATGTATAGCCCATTAAATTTTGTGTGTAAACTCCATTTAGTTTTTTGTATGAAAAATAGACGAAGTATAGTCTTTCCAATTTTTTGCATACGAAATGGACGATTTAAAGTCCATTAAATTTTTTCATAAAAAATTTTAAAAAGGACGATGTATATATAGTCCATTAAAATTTTTTCATTAAAAATTTTTTTTTTCATTAAAAATGGATGATGTATAGTCTATTAAATTGTTTATACGAAAAATAGACGACGTAAACAGTCCATTTAATTTTTTGTGTACGAAATGGGCAATTTATGGTCCATTAAATTTTTTCATAAAAAATAAAAAAATGGACGATGTATAGCCCATTAAATTTTGTGTGTAAACTCCATTTAGTTTTTTGCATGAAAAATAGACGAAGTATAGTCTTTCCAATTTTTTGCATACGAAATGGACGATTTAAAGTCCATTAAATTTTTTCATAAAAAATTTTAAAATGGACGATATATAGTCCATTAAAATTTTTTCATTAAAAATTTTTTTCATTAAAAATGGATGGTGTATAGTCTATTAAATTGTTTATACGAAAAATAGACGACGTAAACAGTCCATTTAATTTTTTGTGTACGAAATGGGCAATTTCTGGTCCATTAAATTTTTTCATAAAAAATAAAAAAATGGACGATGTATAGCCCATTAAATTTTGTATGTCAACTCCATTTAGTTTTTTGTATGAAAAATAGACGAAGTATAGTCTTTCCAATTTTTTGCATACGAAATGGACGATTTAAAGTCCATTAAATTTTTTCATAAAAAATTTTAAAAAGGACGATGTATATATAGTCCATTAAAATTTTTTCATTAAAAATTTTTTTTTTCATTAAAAATGGATGATGTATAGTCTATTAAATTGTTTATACGAGAAATAGACGACGTAAACAGTCCATTTAATTTTTTGTGTACGAAATGGGCAATTTATGGTCCATTAAATTTTTTCATAAAAAATAAAAAAATGGACGATGTATAGCCCATTAAATTTTGTGTGTAAACTCCATTTAGTTTTTTGCATGAAAAATAGACGAAGTATAGTCTTTCCAATTTTTTGCATACGAAATTGACGATTTAAAGTCCATTAAATTTTTTCATAAAAAATTTTAAAATGGACGATGTATAGTCCATTAAAATTTTTTCATTAAAAATTTTTTTCATTAAAAATGGATGGTGTATAGTCTATTAAATTGTTTATACGAAAAATAGACGACGTAAACAGTCCATTTAATTTTTTGTGTACGAAATGGGCAATTTATGGTCCATTAAATTTTTTCATAAAAAATAAAAAAATGGACGATGTATAGCCCATTAAATTTTGTGTGTAAACTCCATTTAGTTTTTTGTATGAAAAATAGACGAAGTATAGTCTTTCCAATTTTTTGCATACGAAATGGACGATTTAAAGTCCATTAAATTTTTTCATAAAAAATTTTAAAAAGGACGATGTATACCATTAAAATTTTTTCATTAAAAATTTTTTTTCATTAAAAATGGATGATGTATAGTCTATTAAATTGTTTATACGAAAAATAGACGACGTAAACAGTCTATTTAATAGACAGAAAAATAGACAAAGTATAGTATTTCCAATTTTTTGCATACGAAATGGAAGATTTAAAGTCCATTAAATTTCTTCATAAAAAATTAAAAAATGGAGGATGTATAGTCCACTAAAATTTTTTCATTAAAATTTTTTTTTCATTAAAAATGGATGATGTATAGTCTATTAAATTGTTTATACGAAAAATAGACGACGTAAACAGTCCATTTAATTTTTTGTGCACGAAATGGGCAATTTATGGTCCATTAAATTTTTTCATAAAAAATAAAAAAATGGACGATGTATAGCCCATTAAATTTTGTATGTCAACTCCATTTAGTTTTTTGTATGAAAAATAGACGAAGTATAGTCTTTCCAATTTTTTGCATACGAAATGGACGATTTAAAGTCCATTAAATTTTTTCATAAAAAATTTTAAAAAGGACGATGTATAGTCCATTAAAATTTTTTCATTAAAAATTTTTTTTCATTAAAAATGGATGATGTATAGTCCATTAAATTGTTTATACGAAAAATAGACGACGTAAACAGTCTATTTAATAGACAGAAAAATAGACAAAGTATAGTATTTCCAATTTTTTGCATACGAAATGGAAGATTTAAAGTCCATTAAATTTCTTCATAAAAAATTAAAAAATGGAGAATGTATAGTCCACTAAAATTTTTTCATTAAAAATTTTTTTTTTTCATTAAAAATGGATGATGTATAGTCTATTAAATTGTTTATACGAAAAATAGACGACGTAAACAGTCCATTTAATTTTTTGTGTACGAAATGGGCAATTTATGGTCCATTAAATTTTTTCATAAAAAATAAAAAAATGGACGATGTATAGCCCATTAAATTTTGTGTGTAAACTCCATTTAGTTTTTTGCATGAAAAATAGACGAAGTATAGTCTTTCCAATTTTTTGCATACGAAATGGACGATTTAAAGTCCATTAAATTTTTTCATAAAAAATTTTAAAATGGACGATGTATAGTCCATTAATATTTTTTCATTAAAAATTTTTTTCATTAAAAATGGATGGTGTATAGTCTATTAAATTGTTTATACGAAAAATAGACGACGTAAACAGTCCATTTAATTTTTTGTGTACGAAATGGGCAATTTATGGTCCATTAAATTTTTTCATAAAAAATAAAAAAATGGACGATGTATAGCCCATTAAATTTTGTATGTCAACTCCATTTAGTTTTTTGTATGAAAAATAGACGAAGTATAGTCTTTCCAATTTTTTGCATACGAAATGGACGATTTAAAGTTCATTAAATTTTTTCATAAAAAATTTTAAAAAGGACGATGTATAGTCCATTAAAATTTTTTCATTAAAAATTTTTTTTTTCATTAAAAATGGATGATGTATAGTCTATTAAATTGTTTATACGAAAAATAGACGACGTAAACAGTCCATTTAATTTTTTGTGTACGAAATGGGCAATTTATGGTCCATTAAATTTTTTCATAAAAAATAAAAAAATGGACGATGTATAGCCCATTAAATTTTGTGTGTAAACTCCATTTAGTTTTTTGTATGAAAAATAGACGAAGTATAGTCTTTCCAATTTTTTGCATACGAAATGGACGATTTAAAGTCCATTAAATTTTTTCATAAAAAATTTTAAAAAGGACGATGTATAGTCCATTAAAATTTTTTCATTAAAAATTTTTTTTTTCATTAAAAATGGATGATGTATAGTCTATTATTTTGTTTATACGAAAAATAGACGACGTAAACAGTCCATTTAATTTTTTGTGTACGAAATGGGCAATTTATGGTCCATTAAATTTTTTCATAAAAAATAAAAAAATGGACGATGTATAGCCCATTAAATTTTGTGTGTAAACTCCATTTAGTTTTTTGTATGAAAAATAAACGAAGTATAGTCTTTCCAATTTTTTGCATACGAAATGGACGATTTAAAGTCCATTAAATTTTTTCATAAAAAATTTTAAAAAGGACGATGTATAGTCCATTAAAATTTTTTCATTAAATTTTTTTTTCATTAAAAATGGATGGTGTATAGTCTATTAAATTGTTTATACGAAAAATAGACGACGTAAACAGTCCATTTAATTTTTTGTGTACGAAATGGACAATTTATGGTCCATTAAATTTTTTCATAAAAAATAAAAAAATGGACGATGTATAGCCCATTAAATTTTGTGTGTAAACTCCATTTAGTTTTTTGTATGAAAAATAGACGAAGTATAGTCTTTCCAATTTTTTGCATACGAAATGGACGATTTAAAGTCCATTAAATTTTTTCATAAAAAATTTTAAAAATGACGATGTATAGTCCATTAAAATTTTTTCATTAAAAATTTTTTTTCATTAAAAATGGATGATGTATAGTCTATTAAATTGTTTATACGAAAAATAGACGACGTAAACAGTCCATTTAATTTTTTGTGTACGAAATGGGCAATTTATGGTCCATTAAATTTTTTCATAAAAAATAAAAAAATGGACGATGTATATATAGCCCATTAAATTTTGTGTGTAAACTCCATTTAGTTTTTTGTATGAAAAATAGACGAAGTATAGTCTTTCCAATTTTTTGCATACGAAATGGACGATTTAAAGTCCATTAAATTTTTTCATAAAAAATTTTAAAAAGGACGATGTATAGTCCATTAAAATTTTTTCATTAAAAATTTTTTTTCATTAAAAATGGATGATGTATAGTCTATTAAATTGTTTTTACGAAAAATAGACGACGTAAACAGTCCATTTAATTTTTTGTGTACGAAATGGGCAATTTATGGTCCATTAAATTTTTTCATAAAAAATAAAAAAATGGACGATGTATAGCCCATTAAATTTTGTGTGTAAACTCCATTTAGTTTTTTGTATGAAAAATAGACGAAGTATAGTCTTTCCAATTTTTTGCATACGAAATGGACGATTTAAAGTCCATTAAATTTTTTCATAAAAAATGTTAAAAAGGACGATGTATAGTCCATTAAAATTTTTTCATTAAAAATTTTTTTTTTTCATTAAAAATGGATGGTGTATAGTCTATTAAATTGTTTATACGAAAAATAGACGACATAAACAGTCCATTTAATTTTTTGTGTACGAAATGGGCAATTTATGGTCCATTAAATTTTTTCATAAAAAATAAAAAAATGGACGATGTATAGCCCATTAAATTTTGTGTGTAAACTCCATTTAGTTTTTTGTATGAAAAATAGACGAAGTATAGTCTTTCCAATTTTTTGCATACGAAATGGACGATTTAAAGTCCATTAAATTTTTTCATAAAAAATTTTAAAAAGGACGATGTATAGTCCATTAAAATTTTTTCATTAAATTTTTTTTTCATTAAAAATGGATGGTGTATAGTCTATTAAATTGTTTATACGAAAAATAGACGACGTAAACAGTCCATTTAATTTTTTGTGTACGAAATGGACAATTTATGGTCCATTAAATTTTTTCATAAAAAATAAAAAAATGGACGATGTATAGCCCATTAAATTTTGTGTGTAAACTCCATTTAGTTTTTTGTATGAAAAATAGACGAAGTATAGTCTTTCCAATTTTTTGCATACGAAATGGACGATTTAAAGTCCATTAAATTTTTTCATAAAAAATTTTAAAAATGACGATGTATAGTCCATTAAAATTTTTTCATTAAAAATTTTTTTTCATTAAAAATGGATGATGTATAGTCTATTAAATTGTTTATACGAAAAATAGACGACGTAAACAGTCCATTTAATTTTTTGTGTACGAAATGGGCAATTTATGGTCCATTAAATTTTTTCATAAAAAATAAAAAAATGGACGATGTATATATAGCCCATTAAATTTTGTGTGTAAACTCCATTTAGTTTTTTGTATGAAAAATAGACGAAGTATAGTCTTTCCAATTTTTTGCATACGAAATGGACGATTTAAAGTCCATTAAATTTTTTCATAAAAAATGTTAAAAAGGACGATGTATAGTCCATTAAAATTTTTTCATTAAAAATTTTTTTTTTTCATTAAAAATGGATGGTGTATAGTCTATTAAATTGTTTATACGAAAAATAGACGACATAAACAGTCCATTTAATTTTTTGTGTACGAAATGGGCAATTTATGGTCCATTAAATTTTTTCATAAAAAATAAAAAAATGGACGATGTATAGCCCATTAAATTTTGTGTGTAAACTCCATTTAGTTTTTTGTATGAAAAATAGACGAAGTATAGTCTTTCCAATTTTTTGCATACGAAATGGACGATTTAAAGTCCATTAAATTTTTTCATAAAAAATTTTAAAAATGACGATGTATAGTCCATTAAAATTTTTTCATTAAAAATTTTTTTTCATTAAAAATGGATGATGTATAGTCTATTAAATTGTTTATACGAAAAATAGACGACGTAAACAGTCTATTTAATAGACAGAAAAATAGACAAAGTATAGTATTTCCAATTTTTTGCATACGAAATGGAAGATTTAAAGTCCATTAAATTACTTCATAAAAAATTAAAAAATGGAGTATGTATAGTCCACTAAAATTTTTTCATTAAAAATTTTTTTTTTCATTAAAAATGGATGATGTGTAGTCTATTAAATTGTTTATACGAAAAATAGACGACGTAAACAGTCCATTTAATTTTTTGTGTACGAAATGGGCAATTTATGGTCCATTAAATTTTTTCATAAAAAATAAAAAAAATGGACGATGTATAGCCCATTAAATTTTGTGTGTAAACTCCATTTAGTTTTTTGCATGAAAAATAGACGAAGTATAGTCTTTCCAATTTTTTGCATACGAAATGGACGATTTAAAGTCCATTAAATTTTTTCATAAAAAATTTTAAAAAGGACGATGTATACTCCATTAAAATTTTTTCATTAAAAATTTTTTTTTCATTAAAAATGGATGATGTATAGTCTATTAAATTGTTTATACGAAAAATAGACGACGTAAACAGTCCATTTAATTTTTTGTGTACGAAATGGGCAATTTATGGTGCATTAAATTTTTTCATAAAAAATAAAAAAATGGACGATGTATAGGCCATTAAATTTTGTGTGTAAACTCCATTTAGTTTTTTGTATGAAAAATAGACGAAGTATAGTCTTTCCAATTTTTTGCATACGAAATGGACGATTTAAAGTCCATTAAATTTTTTCATAAAAAATTTTAAAAAGGACGATGTATAGTCCATTAAAATTTTTTCATTAAAAATTTTTTTTCATTAAAAATGGATGATGTATAATCTATTAAATTGTTTATACGAAAAATAGACGACGTAAACAGTCTATTTAATAGACAGAAAAATAGACAAAGTATAGTATTTCCAATTTTTTGCATACGAAATGGAAGATTTAAAGTCCATTAAATTTCTTCATAAAAAATTAAAAAATGGAGGATGTATAGTCCACTAAAATTTTTTCATTAAAAATTTTTTTTTTCATTAAAAATGGATGATGTATAGTCTATTAAATTGTTTATACGAAAAATAGACGACGTAAACAGTCCATTTAATTTTTTGTGTACGAAATGGGCAATTTATGGTCCATTAAATTTTTTCATAAAAAATAAAAAAATGGACGATGTATAGCCCATTAAATTTTGTGTGTAAACTCCATTTAGTTTTTTGCATGAAAAATAGACGAAGTATAGTCTTTCCAATTTTTTGCATACGAAATGGACGATTTAAAGTCCATTAAATTTTTTCATAAAAAATTTTAAAATGGACGATGTATAGTCCATTAAAATTTTTTCATTAAAAATTTTTTTCATTAAAAATGGATGGTGTATAGTCTATTAAATTGTTTATACGAAAAATAGACGACGTAAACAGTCCATTTAATTTTTTGTGTACGAAATGGGCAATTTATGGTCCATTAAATTTTTTCATAAAAAATAAAAAAATGGACGATGTATAGCCCATTAAATTTTGTGTGTAAACTCCATTTAGTTTTTTGCATGAAAAATAGACGAAGTATAGTCTTTCCAATTTTTTGCATACGAAGTGGACGATTTAAAGTCCATTAAATTTTTTCATAAAAAATTTTAAAATGGACGATGTATAGTCCATTAAAATTTTTTCATTAAAAATTTTTTTCATTAAAAATGGATGGTGTATAGTCTATTAAATTGTTTATAAGAAAAATAGACGACGTGAACAGTCTATTTAATTTTTTGTGTACGAAATGGGCAATTTATGGTCCATTAAATTTTTTCATAAAAAATAAAAAAATGGACGATGTATAGCCCATTAAATTTTGTGTGTAAACTCCATTTAGTTTTTTGTATGAAAAATAGACGAAGTATAGTCTTTCCAATTTTTTGCATACGAAATGGACGATTTAAAGTCCATTAAATTTTTTCATAAAAAATTTTAAAAAGGACGATGTAAAGCCCATTAAAATTTTTTCATTAAAAATTTTTTTTTTTCATTAAAAATGGATGGTGTATAGTCTATTAAATTGTTTATACGAAAAATAGACGACGTAAACAGTCCATTTAATTTTTTGTGTACGAAATGGGCAATTTATGGTCCATTAAATTTTTTCATAAAAAATAAAAAAATGGACGATGTATAGCCCATTAAATTTTGTGTGTAAACTCCATTTAGTTTTTTGTATGAAAAATAGACGAAGTATAGTCTTTCCAATTTTTTGCATACGAAATGGACGATTTAAAGTCCATTAAATTTTTTCATAAAAAATTTTAAAAAGGACGATGTATAGCCCATTAAAATTTTTTCATTAAAAATTTTTTTTTTCATTAAAAATGGATGGTGTATAGTCTATTAAATTGTTTATACGAAAAATAGACGACGTAAACAGTCCATTTAATTTTTTGTGTACGAAATGGGCAATTTATGGTCCATTAAATTTTTTCATAAAAAATAAAAAAATGGACGATGTATAGCCTATTAAATTTTGTGTGTAAACTCCATTTAGTTTTTTGCATGAAAAGTAGACGAAGTATAGTCTTTCCAATTTTTTGCATACGAAATGGACGATTTAAAGTCCATTAAATTTTTTCATAAAAAATTTTAAAATGGACGATGTATATATAGTCCATTAAAATTTTTTCATTAAAAATTTTTTTCATTAAAAATGGATGGTGTATAGTCTATTAAATTGTTTATACGAAAAATAGACGACGTAAACAGTCCATTTAATTTTTTGTGTACGAAATGGGCAATTTATGGTCCATTAAATTTTTTCATAAAAAATAAAAAAATGGACGATGTATAGCCCATTAAATTTTGTATGTCAACTCCATTTAGTTTTTTGTATGAAAAATAGACGAAGTATAGTCTTTCCAATTTTTTGCATACGAAATGGACGATTTAAAGTCCACTAAATTTTTTCATAAAAAATTTTAAAAAGGACGATGTATAGTCCATTAAAATTTTTTCATTAAAAATTTTTTTTTTCATTAAAAATGGATGATGTATAGTCTATTAAATTGTTTATACGAAAAATAGACGACGTAAACAGTCCATTTAATTTTTTGTGTACGGAATGGGCAATTTATGGTCCATTAAATTTTTTCATAAAAAATAAAAAAAATGGACGATGTATAGCCCATTAAATTTTGTGTGTAAACTCCATTTAGTTTTTTGCATGAAAAATAGACGAAGTATAGTCTTTCCAATTTTTTGCATACGAAATGGACGATTTAAAGTCCATTAAATTTTTTCATAAAAAATTTTAAAATGGACGATGTATAGTCCATTAAAATTTTTTCATTAAAAATTTTTTTCATTAAAAATGGATGGTGTATAGTCTATTAGATTGTTTATACGAAAAATAGACGACGTAAACAGTCCATTTAATTTTTTGTGTACGAAATGGGCAATTTATGGTCCATTAAATTTTTTCATAAAAAATAAAAAAATGGACGATGTATAGCCTATTAAATTTTGTGTGTAAACTCCATTTAGTTTTTTGTATGAAAAATAGACGAAGTATAGTCTTTCCAATTTTTTGCATACGAAATGGACGATTTAAAGTCCATTAAATTTTTTCATAAAAAATTTTAAAAAGGACGATGTATAGTCCATTAAAATTTTTTCATTAAAAATTTTTTTCATTAAAAATGGATGGTGTATAGTCTATTAAATTGTTTATACGAAAAATAGACGACGTAAACAGTCCATTTAATTTTTTGTGTACGAAATGGGCAATTTATGGTCCATTAAATTTTTTCATAAAAAATAAAAAAATGGACGATGTATAGCCCATTAAATTTTGTGTGTAAACTCCATTTAGTTTTTTGTATGAAAAATAGACGAAGTATAGTCTTTCCAATTTTTTGCATACGAAATGGCCGATTTAAAGTCCATTAAATTTTTTCATAAAAAATTTTAAAAAGGACGATGTATAGTCCATTAAAATTTTTTCATTAAAAATTTTTTTTCATTAAAAATGGATGATGTATAGTCTATTAAATTGTTTATACGAAAAATAGACGACGTAAACAGTCCATTTAATTTTTTGTGTACGAAATGGGCAATTTATGGTCCATTAAATTTTTTCATAAAAAATAAAAAAATGGACGATGTATAGCCCATTAAATTTTGTGTGTAAACTCCATTTAGTTTTTTGTATGAAAAATAGACGAAGTATAGTCTTTCCAATTTTTTGCATACGAAATGGACGATTTAAAGTCCATTAAATTTTTTCATAAAAAATTTTAAAAAGGACGATGTATAGCCCATTAAAATTTTTTCATTAAAAATTTTTTTTTTCATTAAAAATGGATGGTGTATAGTCTATTAAATTGTTTATACGAAAAATAGACGACGTAAACAGTCCATTTAATTTTTTGTGTACGAAATGGGCAATTTATGGTCCATTAAATTTTTTCATAAAAAATAAAAAAATGGACGATGTATAGCCTATTAAATTTTGTGTGTAAACTCCATTTAGTTTTTTGCATGAAAAGTAGACGAAGTATACTCTTTCCAATTTTTTGCATACGAAATGGACGATTTAAAGTCCATTAAATTTTTTCATAAAAAATTTTAAAATGGACGATGTATATATAGTCCATTAAAATTTTTTCATTAAAAATTTTTTTCATTAAAAATGGATGGTGTATAGTCTATTAAATTGTTTATACGAAAAATAGACGACGTAAACAGTCCATTTAATTTTTTGTGTACGAAATGGGCAATTTTTGGTCCATTAAATTTTTTCATAAAAAATAAAAAAATGGACGATGTATAGCCCATTAAATTTTGTATGTCAACTCCATTTAGTTTTTTCCAATTTTTTGCATACGAAATGGACGATTTAAAGTCCACTAAATTTTTTCATAAAAAATTTTAAAAAGGACGATGTATAGTCCATTAAAATTTTTTCATTAAAAATTTTTTTTTTTTCATTAAAAATGGATGATGTATAGTCTATTAAATTGTTTATACGAAAAATAGACGACGTAAACAGTCCATTTAATTTTTTGTGTACGGAATGGGCAATTTATGGTCCATTAAATTTTTTCATAAAAAATAAAAAAATGGACGATGTATAGCCCATTAAATTTTGTGTGTAAACTCCATTTAGTTTTTTGCATGAAAAATAGACGAAGTATAGTCTTTCCAATTTTTTGCATACGAAATGGACGATTTAAAGTCCATTAAATTTTTTCATAAAAAATTTTAAAATGGACGATGTATAGTCCATTAAAATTTTTTCATTAAAAATTTTTTTCATTAAAAATGGATGGTGTATAGTCTATTAGATTGTTTATACGAAAAATAGACGACGTAAACAGTCCATTTAATTTTTTGTGTACGAAATGGGCAATTTATGGTCCATTAAATTTTTTCATAAAAAATAAAAAAATGGACGGTGTATAGCCTATTAAATTTTATGTGTAAACTCCATTTAGTTTTTTGTATGAAAAATAGACGAAGTATAGTCTTTCCAATTTTTTGCATACGAAATGGACGATTTAAAGTCCATTAAATTTTTTCATAAAAAATTTTAAAAAGGACGATGTATAGTCCATTAAAATTTTTTCATTAAAAATTTTTTTCATTAAAAATGGATGATGTATAGTCTATTAAATTGTTTATACGAAAAATAGACGACGTAAGCAGTCCATTTAATTTTTTGTGTACGAAATGGGCAATTTATGGTCCATTAAATTTTTTCATAAAAAATAAAAAAATGGACGATGTATAGCCCATTAAATTTTGTGTGTAAACTCCATTTAGTTTTTTGTATGAAAAATAGACGAAGTATAGTCTTTCCAATTTTTTGCATACGAAATGGACGATTTAAAGTCCATTAAATTTTTTCATAAAAAATTTTAAAAAGGACGATGTATAGCCCATTAAAATTTTTTCATTAAAAATTTTTTTTTTCATTAAAAATGGATGGTGTATAGTCTATTAAATTGTTTATACGAAAAATAGACGACGTAAACAGTCCATTTAATTTTTTGTGTACGAAATGGGCAATTTATGGTCCATTAAATTTTTTCATAAAAAATAAAAAAATGGACGATGTATAGCCCATTAAATTTTGTGTGTAAACTCCATTTAGTTTTTTGTATGAAAAATAGACGAAGTATAGTCTTTCCAATTTTTTGCATACGATATGGACGATTTAAAGTCCATTAAATTTTTTCATAAAAAATTTTAAAAAGGACGATGTATAGCCCATTAAAATTTTTTCATTAAAAATTTTTTTTTCATTAAAAATGGATGGTGTATAGTCTATTAAATTGTTTATACGAAAAATAGACGACGTAAACAGTCCATTTAATTTTTTGTGTACGAAATGGGCAATTTATGGTCCATTAAATTTTTTCATAAAAAATAAAAAAATGGACGATGTATAGCCTATTAAATTTTGTGTGTAAACTCCATTTAGTTTTTTGCATGAAAAGTAGACGAAGTATACTCTTTCCAATTTTTTGCATACGAAATGGACGATTTAAAGTCCATTAAATTTTTTCATAAAAAATTTTAAAATGGACGATGTATATATAGTCCATTAAAATTTTTTCATTAAAAATTTTTTTCATTAAAAATGGATGGTGTATAGTCTATTAAATTGTTTATACGAAAAATAGACGACGTAAACAGTCCATTTAATTTTTTGTGTACGAAATGGGCAATTTATGGTCCATTAAATTTTTTCATAAAAAATAAAAAAATGGACGATGTATAGCCCATTAAATTTTGTATGTCAACTCCATTTAGTTTTTTGTATGAAAAATAGACGAAGTATAGTCTTTCCAATTTTTTGCATACGAAATGGACGATTTAAAGTCCACTAAATTTTTTCATAAAAAATTTTAAAAAGGACGATGTATAGTCCATTAAAATTTTTTCATTAAAAATTTTTTTTTTTCATTAAAAATGGATGATGTATAGTCTATTAAATTGTTTATACGAAAAATAGACGACGTAAGCAGTCCATTTAATTTTTTGTGTACGAAATGGGCAATTTATGGTCCATTAAATTTTTTCATAAAAAATAAAAAAATGCACGATGTATAGCCCATTAAATTTTGTGTGTAAACTCCATTTAGTTTTTTGCATGAAAAATAGACGAAGTATAGTCTTTCCAATTTTTTGCATACGAAATGGACGATTTAAAGTCCATTAAATTTTTTCATAAAAAATTATAAAATGGACGATGTATAATAGTCCATTAAAATTTTTTCATTAAAAATTTTTTTCATTAAAAATGGATGGTGTATAGTCTATTAAATTGTTTATACGAAAAATAGACGACGTAAACAGTCCATTTAATTTTTTGTGTACGAAATGGGCAATTTATGGTCCATTAAATTTTTTCATAAAAAATAAAAAAATGGACGATGTATAGCCCATTAAATTTTGTGTGTAAACTCCATTTAGTTTTTTGTATGAAAAATAGACGAAGTATAGTCTTTCCAATTTTTTGCATACGAAATGGACGATTTAAAGTCCATTAAATTTTTTCATAAAAAATTTTAAAAAGGACGATGTATAGTCCATTAAAATTTTTTCATTAAAAATTTTTTTTCATTAAAAATGGATGATGTATAGTCTATTAAATTGTTTATACGAAAAATATACGACGTAAACAGTCCATTTAATTTTTTGTGTACGAAATGGGCAATTTATGGTCCATTAAATTTTTTCATAAAAAATAAAAAAATGGACGATGTATAGCCCATTAAATTTTGTGTGTAAACTCCATTTAGTTTTTTGTATGAAAAATATACGAAGTATAGTCTTTCCAATTTTTTGCATACGAAATGGACGATTTGAAGTCCATTAAATTTTTTCATAAAAAATTTTAAAAAGGACGATGTATAGTCCATTAAAATTTTTTCATTAAAAATTTTTTTTCATTAAAAATGGATGATGTATAGTCTATTAAATTGTTTAAACGAAAAATAGACGACGTAAACAGTCCATTTAATTTTTTGTGTACGAAATGGGCAATTTATGGTCCATTAAATTTTTTCATAAAAAATAAAAAAATGGACGATGTATAGCCCATTAAATTTTGTGTGTAAACTCCATTTAGTTTTTTGTATGAAAAATAGACGAAGTATAGTCTTTCCAATTTTTTGCATACGAAATGGACGATTTAAAGTCCATTAAATTTTTTCATAAAAAATTTTAAAAAGGACGATGTATAGTCCATTAAAATTTTTTCATTAAAATTTTTTTTTTTTCATTAAAAATGGATGATGTATAGTCTATTAAATTGTTTATACGAAAAATAGACGACGTAAACAGTCCATTTAATTTTTTGTGTACGAAATGGGCAATTTATGGTCCATTAAATTTTTTCATAAAAAATAAAAAAATGGACGATGTATAGCCCATTAAATTTTGTGTGTAAACTCCATTTAGTTTTTTGCATGAAAAATAGACGAAGTATAGTCTTTCCAATTTTTTGCATACGAAGTGGACGATTTAAAGTCCATTAAATTTTTTCATAAAAAATTTTAAAATGGACGATGTATAGTCCATTAAAATTTTTTCATTAAAAACTTTTTTCATTAAAAATGGATGGTGTATAGTCTATTAAATTGTTTATAAGAAAAATAGACGACGTGAACAGTCTATTTAATTTTTTGTGTACGAAATGGGCAATTTATGGTCCATTAAATTTTTTCATAAAAAATAAAAAAATGGACGATGTATAGCCCATTAAATTTTGTGTGTAAACTCCATTTAGTTTTTTGTATGAAAAATAGACGAAGTATAGTCTTTCCAATTTTTTGCATACGAAATGGACGATTTAAAGTCCATTAAATTTTTTCATAAAAAATTTTAAAAAGGACGATGTAAAGCCCATTAAAATTTTTTCATTAAAAATTTTTTTTTCATTAAAAATGGATGGTGTATAGTCTATTAAATTGTTTATACGAAAAATAGATGACGTAAACAGTCCATTTAATTTTTTGTGTACGAAATGGGCAATTTATGGTCCATTAAATTTTTTCATAAAAAATAAAAAAATGGACGATGTATAGCCCATTAAATTTTGTGTGTAAACTCCATTTAGTTTTTTGTATGAAAAATAGACGAAGTATAGTCTTTCCAATTTTTTGCATACGAAATGGACGATTTAAAGTCCATTAAATTTTTTCATAAAAAATTTTAAAAAGGACGATGTATAGCCCATTAAAATTTTTTCATTAAAAATTTTTTTTTTCATTAAAAATGGATGGTGTATAGTCTATTAAATTGTTTATACGAAAAATAGACGACGTAAACAGTCCATTTAATTTTTTGTGTACGAAATGGGCAATTTATGGTCCATTAAATTTTTTCATAAAAAATAAAAAAATGGACGATGTATAGCCTATTAAATTTTGTGTGTAAACTCCATTTAGTTTTTTGCATGAAAAGTAGACGAAGTATACTCTTTCCAATTTTTTGCATACGAAATGGACGATTTAAAGTCCATTAAATTTTTTCATAAAAAATTTTAAAATGGACGATGTATATATAGTCCATTAAAATTTTTTCATTAAAAATTTTTTTCATTAAAAATGGATGGTGTATAGTCTATTAAATTGTTTATACGAAAAATAGACGACGTAAACAGTCCATTTAATTTTTTGTGTACGAAATGGGCAATTTATGGTCCATTAAATTTTTTCATAAAAAATAAAAAAATGGACGATGTATAGCCCATTAAATTTTGTATGTCAACTCCATTTAGTTTTTTGTATGAAAAATAGACGAAGTATAGTCTTTCCAATTTTTTGCATACGAAATGGACGATTTAAAGTCCACTAAATTTTTTCATAAAAAATTTTAAAAAGGACGATGTATAGTCCATTAAAATTTTTTCATTAAAAATTTTTTTTTTCATTAAAAATGGATGATGTATAGTCTATTAAATTGTTTATACGAAAAATAGACGACGTAAACAGTCCATTTAATTTTTTGTGTACGGAATGGGCAATTTATGGTCCATTAAATTTTTTCATAAAAAATAAAAAAATGGACGATGTATAGCCCATTAAATTTTGTGTGTAAACTCCATTTAGTTTTTTGCATGAAAAATAGACGAAGTATAGTCTTTCCAATTTTTTGCATACGAAATGGACGATTTAAAGTCCATTAAATTTTTTCATAAAAAATTTTAAAATGGACGATGTATAGTCCATTAAAATTTTTTCATTAAAAATTTTTTTCATTAAAAATGGATGGTGTATAGTCTATTAGATTGTTTATACGAAAAATAGACGACGTAAACAGTCCATTTAATTTTTTGTGTACGAAATGGGCAATTTATGGTCCATTAAATTTTTTCATAAAAAATAAAAAAATGGACGATGTATAGCCTATTAAATTTTGTGTGTAAACTCCATTTAGTTTTTTGTATGAAAAATAGACGAAGTATAGTCTTTCCAATTTTTTGCATACGAAATGGACGATTTAAAGTCCATTAAATTTTTTCATAAAAAATTTTAAAAAGGACGATGTATAGTCCATTAAAATTTTTTCATTAAAAATTTTTTTCATTAAAAATGGATGGTGTATAGTCTATTAAATTGTTTATACGAAAAATAGACGACGTAAACAGTCCATTTAATTTTTTGTGTACGAAATGGGCAATTTATGGTGCATTAAATTTTTTCATAAAAAATAAAAAAATGGACGATGTATAGCCCATTAAATTTTGTGTGTAAACTCCATTTAGTTTTTTGTATGAAAAATAGACGAAGTATAGTCTTTCCAATTTTTTGCATACGAAATGGACGATTTAAAGTCCATTAAATTTTTTCATAAAAAATTTTAAAAAGGACGATGTATAGCCCATTAAAATTTTTTCATTAAAAATTTTTTTTTTCATTAAAAATGGATGGTGTATAGTCTATTAAATTGTTTATACGAAAAATAGACGACGTAAACAGTCCATTTAATTTTTTGTGTACGAAATGGGCAATTTATGGTCCATTAAATTTTTTCATAAAAAATAAAAAAATGGACGATGTATAGCCTATTAAATTTTGTGTGTAAACTCCATTTAGTTTTTTGCATGAAAAGTAGACGAAGTATACTCTTTCCAATTTTTTGCATACGAAATGGACGATTTAAAGTCCATTAAATTTTTTCATAAAAAATTTTAAAATGGACGATGTATATATAGTCCATTAAAATTTTTTCATTAAAAATTTTTTTCATTAAAAATGGATGGTGTATAGTCTATTAAATTGTTTATACGAAAAATAGACGACGTAAACAGTCCATTTAATTTTTTGTGTACGAAATGGGCAATTTTTGGTCCATTAAATTTTTTCATAAAAAATAAAAAAATGGACGATGTATAGCCCATTAAATTTTGTATGTCAACTCCATTTAGTTTTTTGTATGAAAAATAGACGAAGTATAGTCTTTCCAATTTTTTGCATACGAAATGGACGATTTAAAGTCCACTAAATTTTTTCATAAAAAATTTTAAAAAGGACGATGTATAGTCCATTAAAATTTTTTCATTAAAAATTTTTTTTTTTTCATTAAAAATGGATGATGTATAGTCTATTAAATTGTTTATACGAAAAATAGACGACGTAAACAGTCCATTTAATTTTTTGTGTACGGAATGGGCAATTTATGGTCCATTAAATTTTTTCATAAAAAATAAAAAAATGGACGATGTATAGCCCATTAAATTTTGTGTGTAAACTCCATTTAGTTTTTTGCATGAAAAATAGACGAAGTATAGTCTTTCCAATTTTTTGCATACGAAATGGACGATTTAAAGTCCATTAAATTTTTTCATAAAAAATTTTAAAATGGACGATGTATAGTCCATTAAAATTTTTTCATTAAAAATTTTTTTCATTAAAAATGGATGGTGTATAGTCTATTAGATTGTTTATACGAAAAATAGACGACGTAAACAGTCCATTTAATTTTTTGTGTACGAAATGGGCAATTTATGGTCCATTAAATTTTTTCATAAAAAATAAAAAAATGGACGGTGTATAGCCTATTAAATTTTATGTGTAAACTCCATTTAGTTTTTTGTATGAAAAATAGACGAAGTATAGTCTTTCCAATTTTTTGCATACGAAATGGACGATTTAAAGTCCATTAAATTTTTTCATAAAAAATTTTAAAAAGGACGATGTATAGTCCATTAAAATTTTTTCATTAAAAATTTTTTTCATTAAAAATGGATGATGTATAGTCTATTAAATTGTTTATACGAAAAATAGACGACGTAAGCAGTCCATTTAATTTTTTGTGTACGAAATGGGCAATTTATGGTCCATTAAATTTTTTCATAAAAAATAAAAAAATGGACGATGTATAGCCCATTAAATTTTGTGTGTAAACTCCATTTAGTTTTTTGTATGAAAAATAGACGAAGTATAGTCTTTCCAATTTTTTGCATACGAAATGGACGATTTAAAGTCCATTAAATTTTTTCATAAAAAATTTTAAAAAGGACGATGTATAGCCCATTAAAATTTTTTCATTAAAAATTTTTTTTTTCATTAAAAATGGATGGTGTATAGTCTATTAAATTGTTTATACGAAAAATAGACGACGTAAACAGTCCATTTAATTTTTTGTGTACGAAATGGGCAATTTATGGTCCATTAAATTTTTTCATAAAAAATAAAAAAATGGACGATGTATAGCCCATTAAATTTTGTGTGTAAACTCCATTTAGTTTTTTGTATGAAAAATAGACGAAGTATAGTCTTTCCAATTTTTTGCATACGAAATGGACGATTTAAAGTCCATTAAATTTTTTCATAAAAAATTTTAAAAAGGACGATGTATAGCCCATTAAAATTTTTTCATTAAAAATTTTTTTTTTCATTAAAAATGGATGGTGTATAGTCTATTAAATTGTTTATACGAAAAATAGACGACGTAAACAGTCCATTTAATTTTTTGTGTACGAAATGGGCAATTTATGGTCCATTAAATTTTTTCATAAAAAATAAAAAAATGGACGATGTATAGCCTATTAAATTTTGTGTGTAAACTCCATTTAGTTTTTTGCATGAAAAGTAGACGAAGTATACTCTTTCCAATTTTTTGCATACGAAATGGACGATTTAAAGTCCATTAAATTTTTTCATAAAAAATTTTAAAATGGACGATGTATATATAGTCCATTAAAATTTTTTCATTAAAAATTTTTTTCATTAAAAATGGATGGTGTATAGTCTATTAAATTGTTTATACGAAAAATAGACGACGTAAACAGTCCATTTAATTTTTTGTGTACGAAATGGGCAATTTATGGTCCATTAAATTTTTTCATAAAAAATAAAAAAATGGACGATGTATAGCCCATTAAATTTTGTATGTCAACTCCATTTAGTTTTTTGTATGAAAAATAGACGAAGTATAGTCTTTCCAATTTTTTGCATACGAAATGGACGATTTAAAGTCCACTAAATTTTTTCATAAAAAATTTTAAAAAGGACGATGTATAGTCCATTAAAATTTTTTCATTAAAAATTTTTTTTTTTCATTAAAAATGGATGATGTATAGTCTATTAAATTGTTTATACGAAAAATAGACGACGTAAGCAGTCCATTTAATTTTTTGTGTACGAAATGGGCAATTTATGGTCCATTAAATTTTTTCATAAAAAATAAAAAAATGCACGATGTATAGCCCATTAAATTTTGTGTGTAAACTCCATTTAGTTTTTTGCATGAAAAATAGACGAAGTATAGTCTTTCCAATTTTTTGCATACGAAATGGACGATTTAAAGTCCATTAAATTTTTTCATAAAAAATTATAAAATGGACGATGTATAATAGTCCATTAAAATTTTTTCATTAAAAATTTTTTTCATTAAAAATGGATGGTGTATAGTCTATTAAATTGTTTATACGAAAAATAGACGACGTAAACAGTCCATTTAATTTTTTGTGTACGAAATGGGCAATTTATGGTCCATTAAATTTTTTCATAAAAAATAAAAAAATGGACGATGTATAGCCCATTAAATTTTGTGTGTAAACTCCATTTAGTTTTTTGTATGAAAAATAGACGAAGTATAGTCTTTCCAATTTTTTGCATACGAAATGGACGATTTAAAGTCCATTAAATTTTTTCATAAAAAATTTTAAAAAGGACGATGTATAGTCCATTAAAATTTTTTCATTAAAAATTTTTTTTCATTAAAAATGGATGATGTATAGTCTATTAAATTGTTTATACGAAAAATATACGACGTAAACAGTCCATTTAATTTTTTGTGTACGAAATGGGCAATTTATGGTCCATTAAATTTTTTCATAAAAAATAAAAAAATGGACGATGTATAGCCCATTAAATTTTGTGTGTAAACTCCATTTAGTTTTTTGTATGAAAAATATACGAAGTATAGTCTTTCCAATTTTTTGCATACGAAATGGACGATTTGAAGTCCATTAAATTTTTTCATAAAAAATTTTAAAAAGGACGATGTATAGTCCATTAAAATTTTTTCATTAAAAATTTTTTTTCATTAAAAATGGATGATGTATAGTCTATTAAATTGTTTAAACGAAAAATAGACGACGTAAACAGTCCATTTAATTTTTTGTGTACGAAATGGGCAATTTATGGTCCATTAAATTTTTTCATAAAAAATAAAAAAATGGACGATGTATAGCCCATTAAATTTTGTGTGTAAACTCCATTTAGTTTTTTGTATGAAAAATAGACGAAGTATAGTCTTTCCAATTTTTTGCATACGAAATGGACGATTTAAAGTCCATTAAATTTTTTCATAAAAAATTTTAAAAAGGACGATGTATAGTCCATTAAAATTTTTTCATTAAAAATTTTTTTTTTTCATTAAAAATGGATGATGTATAGTCTATTAAATTGTTTATACGAAAAATAGACGACGTAAACAGTCCATTTAATTTTTTGTGTACGAAATGGGCAATTTATGGTCCATTAAATTTTTTCATAAAAAATAAAAAAATGGACGATGTATAGCCCATTAAATTTTGTGTGTAAACTCCATTTAGTTTTTTGCATGAAAAATAGACGAAGTATAGTCTTTCCAATTTTTTGCATACGAAATGGACGATTTAAAGTCCATTAAATTTTTTCATAAAAAATTTTAAAAAGGACGATGTATAGTCCATTAAAATTTTTTCATTAAAAATTTTTTTTTTTCATTAAAAATGGATGATGTATAGTCTATTAAATTGTTTATACGAAAAATAGACGACGTAAGCAGTCCATTTAATTTTTTGTGTACGAAATGGGCAATTTATGGTCCATTAAATTTTTTCATAAAAAATAAAAAAATGCACGATGTATAGCCCATTAAATTTTGTGTGTAAACTCCATTTAGTTTTTTGCATGAAAAATAGACGAAGTATAGTCTTTCCAATTTTTTGCATACGAAATGGACGATTTAAAGTCCATTAAATTTTTTCATAAAAAATTATAAAATGGACGATGTGTAATAGTCCATTAAAATTTTTTCATTAAAAATTTTTTTCATTAAAAATGGATGGTGTATAGTCTATTAAATTGTTTATACGAAAAATAGACGACGTAAACAGTCCATTTAATTTTTTGTGTACGAAATGGGCAATTTATGGTCCATTAAATTTTTTCATAAAAAATAAAAAAATGGACGATGTATAGCCCATTAAATTTTGTGTGTAAACTCCATTTAGTTTTTTGTATGAAAAATAGACGAAGTATAGTCTTTCCAATTTTTTGCATACGAAATGGACGATTTAAAGTCCATTAAATTTTTTCATAAAAAATTTTAAAAAGGACGATGTATAGTCCATTAAAATTTTTTCATTAAAAATTTTTTTTCATTAAAAATGGATGATGTATAGTCTATTAAATTGTTTATACGAAAAATATACGACGTAAACAGTCCATTTAATTTTTTGTGTACGAAATGGGCAATTTATGGTCCATTAAATTTTTTCATAAAAAATAAAAAAATGGACGATGTATAGCCCATTAAATTTTGTGTGTAAACTCCATTTAGTTTTTTGTATGAAAAATAGACGAAGTATAGTCTTTCCAATTTTTTGCATACGAAATGGACGATTTGAAGTCCATTAAATTTTTTCATAAAAAATTTTAAAAAGGACGATGTATAGTCCATTAAAATTTTTTCATTAAAAATTTTTTTTCATTAAAAATGGATGATGTATAGTCTATTAAATTGTTTATACGAAAAATAGACGACGTAAACAGTCCATTTAATTTTTTGTGTACGAAATGGGCAATTTATGGTCCATTAAATTTTTTCATAAAAAATAAAAAAATGCACGATGTATAGCCCATTAAATTTTGTGTGTAAACTCCATTTAGTTTTTTGCATGAAAAATAGACGAAGTATAGTCTTTCCAATTTTTTGCATACGAAATGGACGATTTAAAGTCCATTAAATTTTTTCATAAAAAATTATAAAATGGACGATGTATAATAGTCCATTAAAATTTTTTCATTAAAATTTTTTTTCATTAAAAATGGATGGTGTATAGTCTATTAAATTGTTTATACGAAAAATAGACGACGTAAACAGTCCATTTAATTTTTTGTGTACGAAATGGGCAATTTATGGTCCATTAAATTTTTTCATAAAAAATAAAAAAATGGACGATGTATAGCCCATTAAATTTTGTGTGTAAACTCCATTTAGTTTTTTGTATGAAAAATAGACGAAGTATAGTCTTTCCAATTTTTTGCATACGAAATGGACGATTTAAAGTCCATTAAATTTTTTCATAAAAAATTTTAAAAAGGACGATGTATAGTCCATTAAAATTTTTTCATTAAAAATTTTTTTTCATTAAAAATGGATGATGTATAGTCTATTAAATTGTTTATACGAAAAATATACGACGTAAACAGTCCATTTAATTTTTTGTGTACGAAATGGGCAATTTATGGTCCATTAAATTTTTTCATAAAAAATAAAAAAATGGACGATGTATAGCCCATTAAATTTTGTGTGTAAACTCCATTTAGTTTTTTGCATGAAAAATAGACGAAGTATAGTCTTTCCAATTTTTTGCATACGAAATGGACGATTTGAAGTCCATTAAATTTTTTCATAAAAAATTTTAAAAAGGACGATGTATAGTCCATTAAAATTTTTTCATTAAAAATTTTTTTTCATTAAAAATGGATGATGTATAGTCTATTAAATTGTTTATACGAAAAATAGACGACGTAAACAGTCCATTTAATTTTTTGTGTACGAAATGGGCAATTTATGGTCCATTAAATTTTTTCATAAAAAATAAAAAAATGGACGATGTATAGCCCATTAAATTTTGTGTGTAAACTCCATTTAGTTTTTTGTATGAAAAATAGACGAAGTATAGTCTTTCCAATTTTTTGCATACGAAATGGACGATTTAAAGTCCATTAAATTTTTTCATAAAAAATTTTAAAAAGGACGATGTATAGTCCATTAAAATTTTTTCATTAAAAATTTTTTTTTTCATTAAAAATGGATGATGTATAGTCTATTAAATTGTTTATACGAAAAATAGACGACGTAAACAGTCCATTTAATTTTTTGTGTACGAAATGGGCAATTTATGGTCCATTAAATTTTTTCATAAAAAATAAAAAAATGGACGATGTATAGCCCATTAAATTTTGTGTGTAAACTCCATTTAGTTTTTTGCATGAAAAATAGACGAAGTATAGTCTTTCCAATTTTTTGCATACGAAATGGACGATTTAAAGTCCATTAAATTTTTTCATAAAAAATTTTAAAATGGACGATATATAGTCCATTAAAATTTTTTCATTAAAAATTTTTTTCATTAAAAATGGATGGTGTATAGTCTATTAAATTGTTTATACGAAAAATAGACGACGTAAACAGTCCATTTAATTTTTTGTGTACGAAATGGGCAATTTATGGTCCATTAAATTTTTTCATAAAAAATAAAAAAATGGACGATGTATAGCCCATTAAATTTTGTATGTCAATTCCATTTAGTTTTTTGTATGAAAAATAGACGAAGTATAGTCTTTCCAATTTTTTGCATACGAAATGGACGATTTAAAGTCCATTAAATTTTTTCATAAAAAATTTTAAAAAGGACGATGTATATATAGTCCACTAAAATTTTTTCATTAAAAATTTTTTTTTTCATTAAAAATGGATGATGTATAGTCTATTAAATTGTTTAAACGAAAAATAGACGACGTAAACAGTCCATTTAATTTTTTGTGTACGAAATGGGCAATTTATGGTCCATTAAATTTTTTCATAAAAAATAAAAAAATGGACGATGTATAGCCCATTAAATTTTGTATGTCAACTCCATTTAGTTTTTTGTATGAAAAATAGACGAAGTATAGTCTTTCCAATTTTTTGCATACGAAATGGACGATTTAAAGTCCATTAAATTTTTTCATAAAAAATTTTGAAATGGACGATGTATAGTCCATTAAAATTTTTTCATTAAAAATTTTTTTCATTAAAAATGGATGGTGTATAGTCTATTAAATTGTTAATACGAAAAATAGACGACGTAAACAGTCCATTTAATTTTTTGTGTACGAAATGGGCAATTTATGGTCCATTAAATTTTTTCATAAAAAATAAAAAAATGGGCGATGTATAGCCCATTAAATTTTGTATGTCAACTCCATTTAGTTTTCTGTATGAAAAATAGACGAAGTATAGTCTTTCCAATTTTTTGCATACGAAATGGACGATTTAAAGTCCATTAAATTTTTTCATAAAAAATTTTAAAAAGGACGATGTATAGTCCATTAAAATTTTTTCATTAAAAATTTTTTTTCATTAAAAATGGATGATGTATAGTCTATTAAATTGTTTATACGAAAAATAGACGACGTAAACAGTCCATTTAATTTTTTGTGTACGAAATGGGCAATTTATGGTCCATTAAATTTTTTCATAAAAAATAAAAAAATGGACGATGTATAGCCCATTAAATTTTGTGTGTAAACTCCATTTAGTTTTTTGCATGAAAAATAGACGAAGTATAGTCTTTCCAATTTTTTGCATACGAAGTGGACGATTTAAAGTCCATTAAATTTTTTCATAAAAAATTTTAAAATGGACGATGTATAGTCCATTAAAATTTTTTCATTAAAAATTTTTTTCATTAAAAATGGATGGTGTATAGTCTATTAAATTGTTTATAAGAAAAATAGACGACGTGAACAGTCTATTTAATTTTTTGTGTACGAAATGGGCAATTTATGGTCCATTAAATTTTTTCATAAAAAATAAAAAAATGGACGATGTATAGCCCATTAAATTTTGTGTGTAAACTCCATTTAGTTTTTTGTATGAAAAATAGACGAAGTATAGTCTTTCCAATTTTTTGCATACGAAATGGACGATTTAAAGTCCATTAAATTTTTTCATAAAAAATTTTAAAAAGGACGATGTATAGCCCATTAAAATTTTTTCATTAAAAATTTTTTTTTCATTAAAAATGGATGGTGTATAGTCTATTAAATTGTTTATACGAAAAATAGACGACGTAAACAGTCCATTTAATTTTTTGTGTACGAAATGGGCAATTTATGGTCCATTAAATTTTTTCATAAAAAATAAAAAAATGGACGATGTATAGCCTATTAAATTTTGTGTGTAAACTCCATTTAGTTTTTTGTATGAAAAATAGACGAAGTATAGTCTTTCCAATTTTTTGCATACGAAATGGCCGATTTAAAGTCCATTAAATTTTTTCATAAAAAATTTTAAAAAGGACGATGTATAGTCCATTAAAATTTTTTCATTAAAAATTTTTTTTCATTAAAAATGGATGATGTATAGTCTATTAAATTGTTTATACGAAAAATAGACGACGTAAACAGTCCATTTAATTTTTTGTGTACGAAATGGGCAATTTATGGTCCATTAAATTTTTTCATAAAAAATAAAAAAATGGACGATGTATAGCCCATTAAATTTTGTGTGTAAACTCCATTTAGTTTTTTGCATGAAAAATAGACGAAGTATAGTCTTTCCAATTTTTTGCATACGAAATGGACGATTTAAAGTCCATTAAATTTTTTCATAAAAAATTTTAAAAAGGACGATGTATAGTCCATTAAAATTTTTTCATTAAAAATTTTTTTTTTCATTAAAAATGGATGATGTATAGTCTATTAAATTGTTTATACGAAAAATAGACAACGTAAGCAGTCCATTTAATTTTTTGTGTACGAAATGGGCAATTTATGGTCCATTAAATTTTTTCATAAAAAATAAAAAAATGCACGATGTATAGCCCATTAAATTTTGTGTGTAAACTCCATTTAGTTTTTTGCATGAAAAATAGACGAAGTATAGTCTTTCCAATTTTTTGCATACGAAATGGACGATTTAAAGTCCATTAAATTTTTTCATAAAAAATTATAAAATGGACGATGTATAATAGTCCATTAAAATTTTTTCATTAAAAATTTTTTTCATTAAAAATGGATGGTGTATAGTCTATTAAATTGTTTATACGAAAAATAGACGACGTAAACAGTCCATTTAATTTTTTGTGTACGAAATGGGCAATTTATGGTCCATTAAATTTTTTCATAAAAAATAAAAAAATGGACGATGTATAGCCTATTAAATTTTGTGTGTAAACTCCATTTAGTTTTTTGCATGAAAAGTAGACGAAGTATACTCTTTCCAATTTTTTGCATACGAAATGGACGATTTAAAGTCCATTAAATTTTTTCATAAAAAATTTTAAAATGGACGATGTATATATAGTCCATTAAAATTTTTTCATTAAAAATTTTTTTCATTAAAAATGGATGGTGTATAGTCTATTAAATTGTTTATACGAAAAATAGACGACGTAAACAGTCCATTTAATTTTTTGTGTACGAAATGGGCAATTTATGGTCCATTAAATTTTTTCATAAAAAATAAAAAAATGGACGATGTATAGCCCATTAAATTTTGTGTGTAAACTCCATTTAGTTTTTTGTATGAAAAATAGACGAAGTATAGTCTTTCCAATTTTTTGCATACGAAATGGACGATTTAAAGTCCATTAAATTTTTTCATAAAAAATTTTAAAAAGGACGATGTATAGTCCATTAAAATTTTTTCATTAAAAATTTTTTTCATTAAAAATGGATGGTGTATAGTCTATTAAATTGTTTATACGAAAAATAGACGACGTAAACAGTCCATTTAATTTTTTGTGTACGAAATGGGCAATTTATGGTCCATTAAATTTTTTCATAAAAAATAAAAAAATGGACGATGTATAGCCCATTAAATTTTGTGTGTAAACTCCATTTAGTTTTTTGTATGAAAAATAGGCGAAGTATAGTCTTTCCAATTTTTTGCATACGAAATGGCCGATTTAAGGTCCATTAAATTTTTTCATAAAAAATTTTAAAAAGGACGATGTATAGTCCATTAAAATTTTTTCATTAAAAATTTTTTTTCATTAAAAATGGATGATGTATAGTCTATTAAATTGTTTATACGAAAAATAGACGACGTAAACAGTCCATTTAATTTTTTGTGTACGAAATGGGCAATTTATGGTCCATTAAATTTTTTCATAAAAAATAAAAAAATGCACGATGTATAGCCCATTAAATTTTGTGTGTAAACTCCATTTAGTTTTTTGCATGAAAAATAGACGAAGTATAGTCTTTCCAATTTTTTGCATACGAAATGGACGATTTAAAGTCCATTAAATTTTTTCATAAAAAATTTTAAAAAGGACGATGTATACCATTAAAATTTTTTCATTAAAAATTTTTTTTCATTAAAAATGGATGATGTATAGTCTATTAAATTGTTTATACGAAAAATAAACGACGTAAACAGTCTATTTAATAGACAGAAAAATAGACAAAGTATAGTATTTCCAATTTTTTGCATACGAAATGGACGATTTAAAGTCCATTAAATTTCTTCATAAAAAATTAAAAAATGGAGGATGTATAGTCCACTAAAATTTTTTCATTAAAATTTTTTTTTCATTAAAAATGGATGATGTATAGTCTATTAAATTGTTTATACGAAAAATAGACGACGTAAACAGTCCATTTAATTTTTTGTGTACGAAATGGGCAATTTATGGTCCATTAAATTTTTTCATAAAAAATAAAAAAATGGACGATGTATAGCCCATTAAATTTTGTGTGTAAACTCCATTTAGTTTTTTGTATGAAAAATAGACGAAGTATAGTCTTTCCAATTTTTTGCATACGAAATGGACGATTTAAAGTCCATTAAATTTTTTCATAAAAAATTTTAAAAAGGACGATGTATAGTCCAGTAAAATTTTTTCATTAAAAATTTTTTTTCATTAAAAATGGATGATGTATAGTCTATTAAATTGTTTATACGAAAAATAGACGACGTAAACAGTCCATTTAATTTTTTGTGTACGAAATGGGCAATTTATGGTCCATTAAATTTTTTCATAAAAAATAAAAAAATGGACGATGTATAGCCCATTAAATTTTGTGTGTAAACTCCATTTAGTTTTTTGTATGAAAAATAGACGAAGTATAGTCTTTCCAATTTTTTGCATACGAAATGGACGATTTGAAGTCCATTAAATTTTTTCATAAAAAATTTTAAAAAGGACGATGTATAGTCCATTAAAATTTTTTCATTAAAAATTTTTTTTCATTAAAAATGGATGATGTATAGTCTATTAAATTGTTTATACGAAAAATAGACGACGTAAACAGTCCATTTAATTTTTTGTGTACGAAATGGGCAATTTATGGTCCATTAAATTTTTTCATAAAAAATAAAAAAATGGACGATGTATAGCCCATTAAATTTTGTGTGTAAACTCCATTTAGTTTTTTGTATGAAAAATAGACGAAGTATAGTCTTTCCAATTTTTTGCATACGAAATGGACGATTTAAAGTCCATTAAATTTTTTCATAAAAAATTTTAAAAAGGACGATGTATAGTCCATTAAAATTTTTTCATTAAAAATTTTTTTTCATTAAAAATGGATGATGTATAGTCTATTAAATTGTTTATACGAAAAATAGACGACGTAAACAGTCTATTTAATAGACAGAAAAATAGACAAAGTATAGTATTTCCAATTTTTTGCATACGAAATGGAAGATTTAAAGTCCATTAAATTTCTTCATAAAAAATTAAAAAATGGAGGATGTATAGTCCACTAAAATTTTTTCATTAAAAAATTTTTTTTTCATTAAAAATGGATGATGTATAGTCTATTAAATTGTTTATACGAAAAATAGACGACGTAAACAGTCCATTTAATTTTTTGTGTACGAAATGGGCAATTTATGGTCCATTAAATTTTTTCATAAAAAATAAAAAAATGGACGATGTATAGCCCATTAAATTTTGTGTGTAAACTCCATTTAGTTTTTTGCATGAAAAATAGACGAAGTAAAGTCTTTCCAATTTTTTGCATACGAAATGGACGATTTAAAGTCCATTAAATTTTTTCATAAAAAATTTTAAAATGGACGATGTATAGTCCATTAAAATTTTTTCATTAAAAATTTTTTTCATTAAAAATGGATGGTGTATAGTCTATTAAATTGTTTATACGAAAAGTAGACGACGTAAACAGTCCATTTAATTTTTTGTGTACGAAATGGGCAATTTATGGTCCATTAAATTTTTTCATAAAAAATAAAAAAATGGACGATGTATAGCCCATTAAATTTTGTATGTAAACTCTATTTAGCTTTTTGCATGAAAAAGAGACGAAGTATAGTCTTTCCAATTTTTTGCATACGAAATGGACGATTTAAAGTCCATTAAATTTTTTCATAAAAAATTTAAAAATGGACGATGTATATATAGTCCATTAAAATTATTTCATTAAAAATTTTTTTCATTAAAAATGGATGATGTATAGTCTATTAAATTGTTTATACGAAAAATAGAGGACGTAAACAGTCCATTTAATTTTTTGTCTACGAAATGGGCAATTTATGCTCCATTAAAATTTTTCATAAAAAATAAAAAAATGGACGATGTATAGCCCATTAAATTTTGTGTGTAAACTCCATTTAGTTTTTTGTATGAAAAATAGACGAAGTATAGTCTTTCTAATTTTTTGCATACGAAATGGGCGATTTAAAGTCCATTAAATTTCTTTATAAAAAATTGAAAAATGGACGATGTATAAAATTTTTTAATTAAAAATTTTTTTTCATTAAATATGGATGATGTATAGTCTATTAAATTGTTTATGCGAAAAATAGACGACGTAACCAGTCCATTTAATTTTTTGTGTACGACATGGGCAATTTATGGTCCATTAAATTTTTTAATAAAAAATAAAAAAATGGACGATGTATAGCACATTAAATTTTGTATGTCAACTCCATTTAGTTTTTTGCATGAAAAATAGACGAAGTATAGTCTTTCCAATGTTTTGCATACGAAATGGGCGATTTAAAGTCCATTAAATTTTTTCATAAAAAATTGAGAAATAGACGATGTATAGACATAGTAAATTTATGGTCCATTGAATTTTTTCATAAAAAATAAAAAAAATGGACGATGTATAGCCCATTAAATTTTGTGTGTCAACTCCATTTAGTTTTTTGCATGACAAATAGACGAAGTATAGTCTTTCCAATTTTTTGCATACGAAATGGACGATTTAAAGTCCATTAAATTTATTCATAAAAAATTTAAAAATGGACAATGTATATATAGTCCATTAAAATTTTTTCATTAAAAATTTTTTTTCATTAAAAATGGATGATGTATAGTCTATTAAATTGTTTATACGAAAAATAGACGACGTAAACAGTCCATTTAATCTTTTGTTTACGAAATTGGCAATTTATGGTCCATTAAATTTTTTCATAAAAAATAAAAAAATGGACGATGTACAGCCCATTAAATTTTGTATGTAAACTCCATTTAGTTTTTTGCATGAAAAATAGACGAAGTATAGTCTTTCCAATTTTTTGCATACGAAATGGCGATTTAAAGTCCATTAAATTTCTTTATAAAAAATTTAAAAATGGATGATGTATAGTCCACTAAAATTTTTTTATTAAAAAATTTTTTTTTCATTAAAAATGGATTATGTGTAGTTTATTAAATTGTTTATACGAAAAATAGACGACGTAAACAGTCCATTTAATTTTTTGTGTACGAAATGGGCAATTTATGGTCCATTAAATTTTTTCATAAAAAATAAAAAAATGGACGATGTATAGCCCATTAAATTTTGTGTGTAAACTCCATTTAGTTTTTTGTATGAAAAATAGACGAAGTATAGTCTTTCCAATTTTTTGCATACGAAATGGACGATTTGAAGTCCATTAAATTTTTTCATAAAAAATTTTAAAAAGGACGATGTATATATAGTCCATTAAAATTTTTTCATTAAAAATTTTTTTTCATTAAAAATGGATGATGTATAGTCTATTAAATTGTTTGTACGAAAAATAGACGACGTAAACAGTCCATTTAATTTTTTGTGTACGAAATGGGCAATTTATGGTCCATTAAATTTTTTCATAAAAAATAAAAAAATGGACGATGTATAGCCCATTAAATTTTGTGTGTAAACTCCATTTAGTTTTTTGTATGAAAAATAGACGAAGTATAGTCTTTCCAATTTTTTGCATACGAAATGGACGATTTAAAGTCCATTAAATTTTTTCATAGAAAATTTTAAAAAGGACGATGTATAGTCCATTAAAATTTTTTCATTAAAAATTTTTTTTCATTAAAAATGGATGATGTATAGTCTATTAAATTGTTTATACGAAAAATAGACGACGTAAACAGTCTATTTAATAGACAGAAAAATAGACAAAGTATAGTATTTCCAATTTTTTGCATACGAAATGGAAGATTTAAAGTCCATTAAATTTCTTCATAAAAAATTAAAAAATGGAGGATGTATAGTCCACTAAAATTTTTTCATTAAAAATTTTTTTTTTCATTAAAAATGGATGATGTATAGTCTATTAAATAGTTTATACGAAAAATAGACGACGTAAACAGTCCATTTAATTTTTTGTGTACGAAATGGGCAATTTATGGTCCATTAAATTTTTTCATAAAAAATAAAAAAATGGACGATGTATAGCCCATTAAATTTTGTGTGTAAACTCCATTTAGTTTTTTGCATGAAAAATAGACGAAGTATAGTCTTTCCAATTTTTTGCATACGAAATGGACGATTTAAAGTCCATTAAATTTTTTCATAAAAAATTTTAAAATGGACGATGTATAGTCCATTAAAATTTTTTCATTAAAAATTTTTTTCATTAAAAATGGATGGTGTATAGTCTATTAAATTGTTTATACGAAAAGTAGACGACGTAAACAGTCCATTTAATTTTTTGTGTACGAAATGGGCAATTTATGGTCCATTAAATTTTTTCATAAAAAATAAAAAAATGGACGATGTATAGCCCATTAAATTTTGTATGTAAACTCTATTTAGTTTTTTGCATGAAAAATAGACGAAGTATAGTCTTTCCAATTTTTTGCATACGAAATGGACGATTTAAAGTCCATTAAATTTTTTCATAAAAAATTGAAAAATGGACGATGTATATATAGTCCATTAAAATTATTTCATTAAAAATTTTGTTCATTAAAAATGGATGATGTATAGTCTATTAAATTGTTTATACGAAAAATAGAGGACGTAAACAGTCCATTTAATTTTTTGTCTACGAAATGGGCAATTTATGCTCCATTAAAATTTTTCATAAAAAATAAAAAAATGGACGATGTATAGCCCATTAAATTTTGTGTGTAAACTCCATTTAGTTTTTTGCATGAAAAATAGACGAAGTATAGTCTTTCTAATTTTTTGCATACGAAATGGGCGATTTAAAGTCCATTAAATTTCTTTATAAAAAATTGAAAAATGGACGATGTATAAAATTTTTTAATTAAAAATTTTTTTTCATTAAATATGGATGATGTATAGTCTATTAAATTGTTTATACGAAAAATAGACGACGTAACCAGTCCATTTAATTTTTTGTGTACGACATGGGCAATTTATCGTCTATTAAATTTTTTCATAAAAAATAAAAAAATGGACGATGTATAGCCCATTAAATTTTAGTTTTTTGCATGAAAAATAGACGAAGTATAGTCTTTCCAATTTTTTGCATACGAAATGGGCGATTTAAAGTCCATTAAATTCCTTTATAAAAAATTGAAAAATGGACGATGTATAAAATTTTTTAATTAAAAATTTTTTTTCATTAAAAATGGATGATGTATAGTCTATTAAATTGTTTATACGAAAAATAGACCACGTAAACAGTCCATTTAATTTTTTGTGTACGACATGGGCAATTTATCGTCTATTAAATTTTTTCATAAAAAATAAAAAAATGGACGATGTATAGCCCATTAAATTTTAGTTTTTTGCATGAAAAATAGACGAAGTATAGTATTTCCAATTTTTTGCATACGAATTGGGCGATTTAAAGTCCATTAAATTTCTTCATAAAAAATTGAAAAATGGAAGATGTAAATAGTCCATTAAAATTTTTTCATTAAAAATTTTTTTTCATTAAAAATTGATGATGTATAGTCTATTAAATTGTTTATATGCAAAATAGACGACGTAAACAGTCCATTTAATTTTTTGTGTACGAAATGGGAAATTTATGGTCCATTAAATTTTTTCATAAAAAATAAAAAATGGACGATGTATAGCCCATTAAATTTTGTATGTAAACTCCATTTAGTTTTTTGCATGACAAATAGACGAAGTATAGTCTTTCCAATTTTTTGCATACGAAATGGACGATTTAAAGTCCATTAAATTTTTTCATAAAAAATTTAAAAATGGACGATGTATATATAGCCCATTAAAATTTTTTCATTAAAAATTTTTTTTTATTAAATTGTTTATACGAAAAATAGACGATGTAAACAGTCCATTTAATCTTTTGTGTACGAAATGGGCATTTTATGGTTCATTAAATTTTTTCATAAAAAAAAAAAAAAAATGGACGATGTATATATAGGCCATTAAATTTTGTATGTAAACTCCATTTAGTTTTTTGCATGACAAATAGACGAAGTATAGTCTTTCCAATTTTTTGCATACGAAATGGACGATTTAAAGTCCATTAAATTTTTTCATAAAAAATTTTAAAAAGGACGATGTATAGTCCATTAAAATTTTTTCATTAAAAATTTTTTTTCATTAAAAATTTTTTTTCATTAAAAATGGATGATGTATAGTCTATTAAATTGTTTATACGAAAAATAGACGACGTAAACAGTCCATTTAATTTTTTGTGTACGAAATGGGCAATTTATGGTCCATTAAATTTTTTCATAAAAAATAAAAAATGGACGATGTATAGCCCATTAAATTTTGTATGTAAACTTCATTTAGTTTTTTGCATGAAAAATAGACGAAGTATAGTCTTTCCAATTTTTTGCATACGAAATGGACGATTTAAGGTCCATTAAATTTTTTCATAAAAAATTAAAAAATGGACGATGTATATATAGCCCATTAAAATTTTTTCATTAAAAATTTTTTTTCATTAAAAATGGATGATGTATAGTCTATTAAAATGTTTATACGAAAAATAGACGACGTAAACAGTCCATTTAATCTTTTGCGTACGAAATGGGCATTTTATGGTCCATTAAATTTTTTCATAAAAAAAATGGACGATGTATATATAGCCCATTAAATTTTGTATGTAAACTCCATTTAGTTTTTTGCATGACAAATAGACGAAGTATAGTCTTTCCAATTTTTTGCATACGAAATGGACGATTTAAAGTCCATTAAATTTATTCATAAAAAATTTAAAAATGGACGATGTATATATAGTCCATTAAAATTTTTTCATTAAAAATTTTTTTCATTAAAAATGGATGATGTATAGTCTATTAAATTGTTTATACGCAAAATAGACGACGTAAACAGTCCATTTAATATTTTGTGCACGAAATGGGCAATTTATGGTCCATTAAATTTTTTCATAAAAAATAAAAAAAAAATGGAGGATGTATAGCCCATTAAATTTTGTATGTAAACTCCATTTAGTTTTTTGCATGAAAAATAGACGAAGTATAGTCTTTCCAATTTTTTGCATACGAAATGGACGATTTAAAGTCCATTAAATTTTTTCATAAAAAATTTAAAAATGGACGATGTATACATAGTCCATTAAAATTTTTCCATTAAAAATTTTTTTTTCATTAAAAATGGATGATGTATAGTCTATTAAATTGTTTATACGAAAAATAGACGACGTAAACAGTCCATTTAATTTTTTGTGTACGAAATGGGCAATTTATGGTCCATTAAATTTTTTCATAAAAAATAAAAAAATGGACGATGTATAGCCCATTAAATTTTGTGTGTAAACTCCATTTAGTTTTTTGTATGAAAAATAGACGAAGTATAGTCTTTCCAATTTTTTGCATACGAAATGGACGATTTAAAGTCCATTAAATTTTTTCATAAACAATTTTAAAAAGGACGATGTATAGTCCATTAAAATTTTTTCATTAAAAATTTTTTTTCATTAAAAATGGATGATGTATAGTCTATTAAATTAATTATACGAAAAATAGACGACGTAAACAGTCTATTTAATAGACAGAAAAATAGACAAAGTATAGTATTTCCAATTTTTTGCATACGAAATGGACGATTTAAAGTCCATTAAATTTCTTCATAAAAAAATTAAAAAATGGAGGATGTATAGTCCACTAAAATTTTTACATTAAAAATTTTTTTTTTCATTAAAAATGGATGATGTATAGTCTATTAAATTGTTTATACGAAAAATAGACGACGTAAACAGTCCATTTAATTTTTTGTGTACGAAATGGGCAATTTATGGTCCATTAAATTTTTTCATAAAAAATAAAAAAATGGACGATGTATAGCCCATTAAATTTTGTGTGTAAACTCCATTTAGTTTTTTGTATGAAAAATAGACGAAGTATAGTCTTTCCAATTTTTTGCATACGAAATGGACGATTTAAAGTCCATTAAATTTTTTCATAAAAAATTTTAAAAAGGACGATGTATAGTCCATTAAAATTTTTTCATTAAAAATTTTTTTTCATTAAAAATGGATGATGTATAGTCTATTAAATTGTTTATACGAAAAATAGACGACGTAAACAGTCTATTTAATAGACAGAAAAATAGACAAAGTATTGTATTTCCAATTTTTTGCATACGAAATGGACGATTTAAAGTCCATTAAATTTCTTCATAAAAAAATTAAAAAATGGAGGATGTATAGTCCACTAAAATTTTTTCATTAAAAATTTTTTTTTCATTAAAAATGGATGATGTATAGTCTATTAAATTGTTTATACGAAAAATAGACCACGTAAACAGTCCATTTAATTTTTTGTGTACGAAATGGGCAATTTATGGTCCATTAAATTTTTTCATAAAAAATAAAAAAATGGACGATGTATAGCCCATTAAATTTTGTATGTCAACTCCATTTAGTTTTTTGCATGAAAAATAGACGAAGTATAGTCTTTCCAATTTTTTGCATACGAAATGGGCGATTTAAAGTCCATTAAATTTTTTCATAAAAAATTGAGAAATAGACGATGTATAGACATGGTAAATTTATGGTCCATTGAATTTTTTCATAAAAAATAAAAAAAATGGACGATGTATAGCCCATTAAATTTTGTGTGTCAACTCCATTTAGTTTTTTGCATGACAAATAGACGAAGTATAGTCTTTCCAATTTTTTGCATACGAAATGGACGATTTAAAGTCCATTAAATTTATTCATAAAAAATTTAAAAATGGACGATGTATATATAGTCCATTAAAATTTTTTCATTAAAAATTTTTTTTCATTAAAAATGGATGATGTATAGTCTATTAAATTGTTTATACGAAAAATAGACGACGTAAACAGTCCATTTAATTTTTTGTGTACGAAATTGGCAATTTATGGTCCATTAAATTTTTTCATAAAAAATAAAAAAATGGACGATGTACAGCCCATTAAATTTTGTATGTAAACTCCATTTAGTTTTTTGCATGAAAAATAGACGAAGTATAGTCCTTCCAATTCTTTGCATACGAAATGGACTATTTAAAGTCCATTAAATTTTTATGTAAACTCCATTTAGTTTTTTGCATGAAAAATACACGAAGTATAGTATTTCCAATTTTTTGCATACGAAATGGGCGATTTAAAGTTTATTAAATTTCTTCATAAAAAATTGAAAAATGGAAGATGTATAGTCCATTAAAATTTTTTCATTAAAAATTTTTTTTCATTAAAAATTGATGATGTATAGTCTATTAAATTGTTTATATGCAAAATAGACGACGTAAACAGTCCATTTAATTTTTTGTGTACGAAATGGGAAATTTATGGTCCATTAAATTTTTTCATAAAAAATAAAAAATGGACGATGTATAGCCCATTAAATTTTGTATGTAAACTCCATTTAGTTTTTTGCATGACAAATAGACGAAGTATAGTCTTTCCAATTTTTTGCATACGAAATGGACGATTTAAAGTCCATTAAATTTTTTCATAAAAAATTTAAAAATGGACGATGTATATATAGCCCATTAAAATTTTTTCATTAAAAATTTTTTTTATTAAATTGTTTATACGAAAAATAGACGACGTAAACAGTCCATTTAATCTTTTGTGTACGAAATGGGCATTTTATGGTTCATTAAATTTTTTCATAAAAAAAAAAAAAAAAATGGACGATGTATATATAGGCCATTAAATTTTGTATGTAAACTCCATTTAGTTTTTTGCATGACAAATAGACGAAGTATAGTCTTTCCAATTTTTTGCATACGAAATGGACGATTTAAAGTCCATTAAATTTTTTCATAAAAAATTTTAAAAAGGACGATGTATATATAGTCCATTAAAATTTTTTCATTAAAATTTTTTTTTCATTAAAAATGGATGATGTATAGTCTATTAAATTGTTTATACGAAAAATAGACGACGTAAACAGTCTATTTAATAGACAGAAAAATAGACAAAGTATTGTATTTCCAATTTTTTGCATACGAAATGGACGATTTAAAGGCCATTAAATTTCTTCATAAAAAATTAAAAAATGGAGGATGTATAGTCCACTAAAATTTTTTCATTAAAAATTTTTTTTTTCATTAAAAATGGATGATGTATAGTCTATTAAATTGTTTATACGAAAAATAGACCACGTAAACAGTCCATTTAATTTTTTTGTGTACGAAATGGGCAATTTATGGTCCATTAAATTTTTTCATAAAAAATAAAAAAATGGACGATGTATAGCCCATTAAATTTTGTGTGTAAACTCCATTTAGTTTTTTGCATGAAAAATAGACGAAGTATAGTCTTTCCAATTTTTTGCATACGAAATGGACGATTTAAAGTCCATTAAATTTTTTCATAAAAAATTTTAAAAAGGACGATGTATAGGCCATTAAAATTTTTTCATTAACAATTTTTTTTCATTAAAAATGGATGATGTATAGTCTATTAAATTGTTTATACGAAAAATAGACGACGTAAACAGTCTATTTAATAGACAGAAAAATAGACAAAGTATAGTATTTCCAATTTTTTGCATACGAAATGGACGATTTAAAGTCCATTAAATTTCTTCATAAAAAATTGAAAAATGGAGGATGTATATATAGTCCACTAAAATTTTTTCATTAAAATTTTTTTTTTTCATTAAAAATGGATGATGTATAGTCTATCAAATTGTTTATACGAAAAATAGACGACGTAAACAGTCCATTTAATGTTTTGTGTACGAAATGGGCAATTTGTGGTCCATTAAATTTTGTCATAAAAAATAAAATAATGGACGATGTATAGCCCATTAAATTTTGTATGTAAACTCCATTTAGTTTTTTGCATGAAAAATAGACGAAGTATAGTCTTTCAAATTTTTTGCATACGAAATGGGCGATTTAAAGTCCATTAAATTTCTTCATAAAAAATTAAAAAATGGACGATGTATATATAGTCCATTAAAATTTTTTCATTAAAAATTTTTTTCATTAAAAATGGATGATGTATAGTCTATTAAATTGTTTATACGAAAAGTAGACGACGTAAACAGTCCATTTAATTTTTTGTGTACGAAATGGGCAATTTATGGTCCATTAAAATTTTTCATAAAAAATAAAAAATGGACGATGTATAGCCCATTAAATTTTGTGTGTAGACTCCATTTAGTTTTTTGCATGAAAAATAGACGAAGTATAGTCTTTCCAATTTTTTGCATACGAAATGGGCGATTTAAAGTCCATTAAATTTCTTTACAAAAAATTGAAAAATGGACGATGTATAAAATTTTTTAATTAAAAATTTTTTTTCATTAAAAATGGATGATGTATAGTCTATTAAATTGCTTATACGAAAAATAGACGACGTAACCAGTCCATTTAATTTTTTGTGTACGAAATGGGCAATTTATGGTCCATTAAATTTTTTCATAAAAAATAAAAAATGGACGATGTATAGCCCATTAAATTTTGTATGTAAACTTCATTTAGTTTTTTGCATGAAAAATAGACGACGTATAGTCTTTCCAATTTTTTGCATACCAAAATGGACGATTTAAAGTCCATTAAATTTTTTCATAAAAAATTTAAAAATGGACGATGTAAATATATATAGCCCATTAAAATTTTTTCATTAAATTTTTTTTTTCATTAAAAATGGATGATGTATAGTCGTCTATTAAATTGTTTATACGAAAAATAGACGACGTAACCAGTCCATTTAATTTTTTGTGTACGACATGGGCAATTTATGGTCCATTAAATTTTTTCATAAAAAATAAAAAAATGGACGATGTATAGCCCATTAAATTTTGTATGTCAACTCCATTTAGTTTTTTGCATGAAAAATAGACGAAGTATAGTCTTTCCAATTTTTTGCATACGAAATGGGCGATTTAAAGTCCATTAAATTCTTTCATAAAAAATTGAGAAATGGACGATGTATAGACATGGTCAATTTATGGTCCATTAATTTTTTTCATAAAAAATTAAAAAATGGACGATGTATAGCCCATTAAATTTTGTATGTCAACTCCATTTAGTTTTTTGCATGAAAAATAGACGAAGTATAGTCTTTCCAATTTTTTGCATACGAAATGGGCGATTTAAAGTCCATTAAATTTTTTCATAAAAAATTTAAAAATGGACGATGTATAATAAATAGTCCACTAAAATTTTTTCATTAAAATTTTTTTTTCATTAAAAATGGATGATGTATAGTCGTCTATTAAATTGTTTATACGAAAAATAGACGACGTAACCAGTCCATTTAATTTTTTGTGTACGACATGGGCAATTTATGGTCCATTAAATTTTTTCATAAAAAATAAAAAAAATGGACGATGTATATATAGCCCATTAAATTTTGTATGTCAACTCCATTTAGTTTTTTGCATGAAAAATAGACGAAGTATAGTCTTTCCAATTTTTTGCATACGAAATGGGCGATTTAAAGTCCATTAAATTTATTCATAAAAAATTTAAAAATGGACGATGTATAATAGTCCACTAAAATTTTTTCATTAAAAATTTTTTTCATTAAAAATGGATGATGTATAGTCTATTAAATTGTTTATACGCAAAATAGACGACGTAAACAGTCCATTTAATATTTTGTGCACGAAATAGGCAATTTATGGTCCATTAAATTTTTTCATAAAAGATAAAAAAATGGACGATGTATAGCCCATTAAATTTTGTATGTAAACTCCATTTAGTGTTTTGCATGAAAAATAGACAAAGTATAGTCTTTCCAATTTTGTGCATACGATATGGATGATTTAGTCCATTAAAATTTTTGCATTAAAAATTTTTTTTCATTAAAAATGGATGATGTGTTATACTCTATTAAATTGTTTATACGAAAAATAGACGACGTAAACAGTACATTTAATTTTTTAAATTTTTTCATAAAAAAATTAAAAAATGGACGATGTAATTATTAAATTTTGTATGTAAACTCCATTTAGTTTTTTGCATGAAAAATAGACGAAGTATAGTCTTTCCAATTTTTTGCATACGAAATGGACTATGTATTGTCCATTGAACTTTTTCATAAAAAATTTAAAAATGGACGTATAGTCTATTAAAATTTTTATACGAAAAATAGACGACGTATACAGTCCATTTAATTTTTTGTGTACGAAATGGGCAATTTATGGTCCATTAAATTTTGTATGTAAACTCCATTTAGTTTTTTGCATGATAAATAGACGAAGTATAGTCGTTCCAATTTTTTGCATACGAAATGGACGATTAAATTAAAATTTTTTATAAAAACTTGAAAAATGGACGATGTATAGCCCATTAAATTTTGTATGTTTAGTTTTTTGCATGAAAAATAGGCGAAGTATAGTCTTTCCAATTTTTTGCATACGAAATGGACGATTTATAGCCCATTAAAATTTTTTCATTAACAATTTTTTTTTTGAATTAGTGTGGTTTTATAGATATTGTATCTATTCAGGCTTTCAAGGTCATTCAATTTCTTTAAAATGTAATAAAAGGCGTATTTAATATCACAGTTGGAATTACACTTTTTTTTCATTAAAACTTGGTGATGTATAATCTATTAAATTGTTTATACGAAAAATAGACGACGTATACAGTCCATTTAATTTTTTGTTCACGAAATGGGCAATTTATGGTCCATTATATTTTTTCATAAAAAATCAAAAAATGGACGATGTATAGCCCATTCAATTTTGTATGTAAACTCCATTTAGTTTTTTGCATGAAAAATAGACGATATAGTCCATTAAAATTTTTGCATTAAAATTTTTTTTTTCATTAAAAACGGATGATGTATAGTATATTAAATTTTTTATACGAAAAATAGACGAATTTAAAAAAATTAAATGAATTTTATGAGACGCATTGAAAATGCCACAAGGACGGAAAACGTTTTTAAGTTGTAATGCAGAATATTAAATTTATTCATATAAATGTGTTAGAAATATTAAACTACAAGCGAATGTCAAATAATTTAACGAATGATGACAACCTAGTGTATTTGGCACTGTTTTTAGTGCTTTTCAATGCGCTAAATTTTTAGCTTCAGTGGCAAGCTTGAAAAAAAACAATAAGTTAATGCATCTTCAATATTTTATTAGTACCTTTAGTGATTCTCAAATTTAAAAAACTAACAGCCTGTGCCACGATGTCGACACAAAACGTTCCATTGACAACTTGTTTTGAAAACTACAATAAAGTAAGAGAATTTGTTTTTATTTGTTTTAAGTAATCGATCAAGGTTTTTCTGTCGACATCGTGGCACTGCAGCTTTTTTAATTGAAGTTTAGTAATTCATATTACTTTTGCATAAGCGCTCACTGCTACAGGACAAGAGTTGGTATTTTACGACTGCAATAATACTTCTGCAACTCAAAGTTTTATGCAAGTGGTTAGACCGATATTATGTACTGGTGGACCTCCCCCAAGACATCGTAGTATTAAATCGATCAGTTAAGAAACAGTCTTACTGCCTTATGGAGTACGCCTTTTATGCACGTATGGGCTAGTAGCATTTTTTTGTTCAGGAAATAGTTTACAAAAGTTAAAATTTCATTATTTTTGTTGATCCAAGTTATTGTTTTTTCATTGAGTATATCATCTAGAAAATGCATGGATAATTATTTTTTTTTTTGTTGATGTAAAAAAATTGATGAACGACTATTTCCTGTATTTTAGAAAGCTTTAAAATTAGCGCAGGACTGGAAGAAAAGAAAAAAAAGAAAGAAAGCTTAAGAAAAAGTTTTCCAATTGATAACAACAAACATACTTACAGCCTTATGTATTAAGAAAAACTGTCATAAAGTTAGCAAAAGTAGCAAAATTGTAAACATAATCTGAACGTGTTTTGCCATATACATAATTTCATATTAAAAATCATGCTAGGATTTAATAGTGGGTTAAAACCAGCGATGACAACTTGGTGCTTTTGGCACTATTTTAAGTGTTGTTTGAAGACCCTAAACGCCAAATTATGAGCGTTATTGCCAAACTAAGAAAAAGCACTAAGTAGTGCTTTTAAGAAATTTGTGTATATCTTAAAATTACTTTAACAAAAAATTGGGTTATTTATTTTTTCAGTATAAAGAATACCTTTTTCGTCTGATATATCTGTGGCAAAAAGGAAAAGTGCTTAAGCCGAGATAAGCTGATTTTGAGTTAATGGTACCTCCGTAATCTGCATATTAGTAAAGTAAAGTAAAGTACCCCTGGTGAAAATCTTAATTAATTTGTGTGATTCTTTTAGGAAGTTATAGCACTGTGACTTTCGACTTATCTTTTTTAGACTTTTAATCACATTTGAAATAATAGCTTAATTTATATTATAATTTGGTATATTTCAACTTAAATGTATTACTTATAGTGTGTAGAACAATGTTTGATTAAAAAACTAAGGGTTACCAGAGAATTTTTCAATTTAGCTGTAAAAGATATACATTTCTGACAATCGACTTGAACGCTTAAAAGTGCTCTCCTGCAAAACAGTAAAATATGACTTGAGCACTTTTTGCTTATTGACATAGATATTTTATTAAACAGAGTATAGCTTCGAAAATATTAACTGCCAGTTTCGTCTGCCTATTTATATTGAAAACAAAAATAAACCACTCAAATTTGTTTTTGTTTTCAATATAAATAGACAGACTAGAATTTTTACATGGCTTCTATTAACTGGCAGTAAGCATTATTAAACTTCACTGGATATTAAAGGTAGAGTTAGTAAAATCGTATCGTGATGTTGCGTGTCAGCTGACAAAAACCGTACCATTTACAATGCATGTTACTACTTATAAAATATGTGGTGGTAGCACTGCTGACGTAGGAATCTGCAGAAAACAGATTTTTCTGTAGCGAATGTCAAAAATGCCGCATTTAATGCCAGAAGAAAAAAAATGTGCTGTGCACACTGTTACATTTTCTATAACTTGTGCACAAAGTTGAACGATACGGCAAGCTGTAAAGTAGAATGATACGATTTTACTAATTCTACCTTAACTCCTTTTTCACGTTAGCGCTTCTTACGCTTTTTAGATCTTAAAATTACGCTTTGCGTGCTTTTTGAAATTTTAATGTACTTTAAAAGCCAAAAAAGTTTGCATCACTGGTTAAAACCACATTATGCGTTGATTTTGAATGTCAAATTGTATGGAGTAAAGCTTAAATTAAATAACCAAACCAAAACCAAACCGAGTCAGCTATAATCAAATACAGTGTTGCCCATAAGTTTGGTTCGAACAGCTGTTTTCTATGTGGTAATGGAGATATGCACAACATAACACGAAGTATTAGCGACAAAAAAATATAATTTCGCGCGTGATCAGGTAGTTTCGTCTTGAACAAAATTGACGCGAAAAACACGAAACAATTTTAGGTGTAAAACATGTATGAATTAATTTCCAATAAAGAAATAATTTAATATTTTGTGTTGTCAAACATGCAAAACCAGCAATTTTTTTGATAGTGTAGGGGTCTCTTAAACTTTAAATTCTGAAACAAAACAAAAAAATGTGCAGTATCGTGATCACAAAATTTTTCTTTTTTTTGACATCTTAGTATTAGCGACCGGATCATATCGTGTTGGAAAATTTCGACACGCTTCCATCTCAAGTCGTTAACACCTAGTCCAATTTCGGCACTTATGCTAATTTCATGGCAGTTTTTTATTATGCATAAGAAGGCTGTTAGGAATTACAATAAATAGTAAACAACGCTATTGAAAAAAAACGTTAAGCAACGATTTTTTATGTCAACGATAATAAAATATCAGTAGGAAAAACTATGAATCTGCAACTTGTGAGAAGCTTTCACATCAAGAAAAATTCAATATATTGAATTTTAATAGTTATTTACAGTTATTTTTTAATTAAAATAATATTAATTATAATTATTTTTTTAATTATAATCATAATAATTATAATTTCATTTTTTAATTATAATTATATTGGCTGTCCTATTTTACACAAAGTTATTCATAGAAACGCTGAAATAAACTTGTAAATAGAGAGACTCATCACCTGTTTCACAAGTTAATAAAAATAAAACTCGAAAAGTAAAAAAACGAGGACGAGGAACTCTCATAATTACTGCAAATATCATTTCTAGAAATAGAGGTTTGGTAATATTTTGACTTCTTGACTTGACAGCCTGCATATAAAAAAAAATTAAATAGCATTAGAAAGTTTCTACTTATAACAAATAACAAAGATCCTTAAGACTTATATGATATAATTTTCATTGAAGAGAATAAGTTTTGACAAGAGATTTTTTACTTTTATTCATGTCCAAAGCTAAAAACTATTGCTTGTACTTCGTTTCTGTGAGAAATGTAAGAATGTTTCCAATCAAAAAAAGTGCATGTGGCACGATGTCGGCAACGTTCGACTTACAATTCAAACAAGAACAAAATTTTTATATCTAAATAAATTTAAACTCAAAAAAGAAATAAAATAAAAAAAAATGAATTGAGAAAATTTTATTTGTTTATTTTGTCGATACCGTGGGACAGGCCCAAATTGCATTTACACCTGCAGATTTAAATTAAAATCTTTATGAAAATCTATACCGTTTACACCACGTTTGCTTTTGATATTTATCAAGATTTTTTATCCAAAACAAAACCCATTAACTGAAAATTTTCAAAACCTACAACGAAACAATTTCAATGTAGCCAATTCACACATCTTTTTAAGCAGAGAAAAATAATTAACGATCTTAGATTTTGAGTAGATTTCTTACAAATCTACTGACAAGGTAGACAAGGTAAAAAGCAACTTTATTTATAATTTATAAGTCTTCGTATGAATAACCCGTTTTTTTTTTTTGCTCACAAGTTACAGAAACTATATAATGGTTTTTGCAATAACCTTAAATTTTTTTCTGTGGAACTTAGCACGCAATCATTGAATGAATTCATTTACGGTGTTTGTCATATGAAGAAAATATTAAAACTTTCTAATCAGTGAAATTCTTATTATTACTTTTATTATAATTCACTTTTGTGAAATTCGAACTACGAATTGTCGTCAATAATATTAATAAATTATTTCATTTAAAATTTTCAAATTTAAAACATATAAAATATAATTTGAAAATCACTGATTGTAACCAAAATGTTGTTTCGCCTTTTTTACATTTGTAAATTCAATCAAAAGTTTAAAGTTAATTTCAATTGCAAACTTTCGAAAAAACACAAAATAAAACATTTTATTTTATCAAAAAAGAGCATGCAAAATGAATAAAATTACAAAAATCACAAACTTAGCATTTAGTTAATTTCTTCGTATTCCGGCAGTAAAACTTTTACATTGTTGTAGCCTAAAAAAAAAAGTTTTAAAACTGTTAACCTACTTTTTATTCAGTCATGATATGGAGCTAAGGGGATGCGAATATTAAAATGGGGCAGAGATACAAAATAACATTTTATATTTTAATATTCTACTTGGTATGCATTTGGTGTATTTTACTTCAACCAACCATTATGAGAACAACAACTTATGTATGTATGTAGTCTTTGGTAAAAAGTGGAAAATCTTTACAAATAACATTTTACTTATTGCCAAAACAAAAATTACATTTTAATAACGAGATTTGCTGGCATATTTATTTATCATGATTTTACTTAAAAGATTTCGGCAAATCCAATTGATGACAATGGGATTTTTTTATTTCTTTTGGAGTGTTTGTTTTTTTTTTTTGCTGTTTGTTTGTTTGTTTGTTGGTTTCATTTTTGTGCAAATCTTATTACATGTGTAGGCATACATAAATTTTTTTCTATTGCCAATTGATTTGGGTAACATCTGCTTCAATAGGCCATAAAATATTATTGTTAAAGAAATATTTATCTTAAGTATTTTAGCTTGAGAAAAGTTAAAGATTTTATTCTATACTACTTTAAGGTAAAAACATTTAGGGAAAATGTTTGCTTTAGAATGTTTTGTCATATAACACTTTCTTGAAGATTTTATTATGAAAACGAAAATATAAGTTGAGAAATATTTATTTTATTTATAAAATACCAGCAATAATAAAAATCTGTTGATGGCTATAAACATTATGTGTAATATAGAGTGTTTTTTTATAGAGTGTCACAACTTTGAGTTGGCATCACTGCTTCATTTTAGCACCCATTTAATAGCTGATAGTTGCTTTTTGTTTAGTTAGCTTTAAAATTTCATTATGAATCGACTTACACCAAAGAGGCGCGTGCAAATTTTTGAAATTTTTAATTAAAATAATTTTTTTGTCGTTTTTGGAGTGAGGAGAATCCAGAAGCTTTTGTCGAAACACCATTACATTCACAGAAAATTACTGTCTGGCGAAGTCTTTGTCCCATGTGTATGTCTTCAAAAACGATGATGGTCAGAATACGAAAAGTTGTTGAAAATTAGCGTTCCAGATTGTGCTTTTTACGCGCCAGACGTGGCGGCAACATGGCAGAAATCATATTTACACATTAATTGCATAAAATTTTCTTTCCAATAAAGCCAGTTTCATTGATATTAAAAATATATTTCCTCATTTTATTAGGATTTAAACTTGTGCCACTCTAAAAAAAAAACACCCTTTACAATCTGAAAAAGCGCCAGACCATAAATTATTATTTTATTGTTTAGCTTAACATTTAAGATTTATGCATTATTGAAAAAAAAAATTCATTCGAATTTCGGTATCTAGTTCTGCAAATTCTGTGGAAGGTCTTATTTTAGTAAAAATATTATTTGATCTTTTGAATCAAGTAGTTGAATATAAAATGAAATTTTTCTGTGTAGTGCCAAAGCAAAGCTTTGTATTTAGTGGCATCAGCTAAATGTAAAGTTGGTGGGTGTATGTTAAAAAATGTGGCTCTCGAGGAATAAAGTTCGGCGACCACTGTTTGATCAATTTTGTACTACGTGTTGATCTATGTTTACTAAATTGTACTTTCATCATCCTGGGTGTCTATTGTGTAATTGGAAACGCAAGAAAATTCTTTCGAAATTTGACAAAATTTTCTTTCGCTTCTAATTACAGCGTAGACCCTTTGGATATAGTTGACGAAAGTAAACAATATTTGTCGACAGATAATTTTCTGTTAAAGGCCTTATTTACAAAAAATAGTTTTGATTTATAAAAATTTTATGAAACTGATTTCCATAAAAAAGTTTGTTTTATAAACTCTGTATAAAACAAAATTGGTTTTTATGAATAGTTAAGGCGGTAATTGTATTCAATAAGTGATTGCTTACTCAAAGGGCATTACGTTACCTAAATATAGAAAGGCCCTAAATCATTATTTTTACAAATCAAATTTTTTTGTATATTTCGGTAGAGGAGCATCTAACGTATCGAAAAATGAAAGAATCTCGATTTCAAAAATAAAATGAGTTAGGGCCTTTCCATGCTAAGGTAACGATTAATTTTAATTAATTTTCTCCTTTTCATAGTTCTTATGTGAATTTATTAACTAATTCAAAAAAATATAAGTTCCAAGACTTTAGTCAGTAATTTGTAACAAACAAGTTTAATTGCTCTACTTTTTTTAACCCCCGACTAAAAAAAGGCGTGTTATAAGTTTGTAGTGTGTGTCTGTGTGTCTGTCCGTGTCCACGTACAGGCCAAACGGCTGGAGCGATTTTAATTTAGTTTTTTCTGTTTGAAAGATGACTTGATCGAGAGGGTTCTTAGCTATGTTTGAAAATTGGTCCAGCCGTTTAGAAGATATAACATCTTTTCCGAACAAAGTCGGGGGTTTTTAAAATTTTTAATTTTTGTTATTTTCTATTAGAAAAGGTGAAATTTGAGAACATGTTTTCTTTAACAATTTATATATGAAACAATTTGGTTTGTTTTAATGTTGAGGCGATTTAATCCCGTCTCATTATGTATGTAAGTCTTCAATCTTACTTTATGTCTGCGTACACAACGCGTGATAAACTCTTTTGGTAGACGCCTTTGCATCACAGATAAAGAAGAAACAAGAAAATCAATTGGCGCCAACATGTTTACCATGGTAAAGTTATGATGTTGTTTAGTAATATTTCTAGTATTCAACTTAGAAATATTAGAGAATTTAATAGATTGTTATTTTTTTAGTTTAAACCAATTTATTATTTTGCTTATGTGAAGTGTGGGATTGCTGCTGCCAGTAGAAGAGACAATTTTTAAAATATTTGTACTACTGGCACAAATGCGTAGAAGTTGCACAACGATAAAATGTAAATACAAATTCAACATACTTAGTTTATTTTAGTCATAAGTCCTAGTTTACACTATGGAAGTCTTGTTGCTAAGCCGATTAGTTTGTAGGAGAAAGAGAGAGGGAGAGACAGAGACTAAACGAGTACTCAGCTTTATGCACTGTCAATACGTTTTGCTTTCTCATTCGTATTTTTAAAAAAGCACACATGCATACACAAAACTATGCATAAAAAATATGAACTAAAAAATAAGACTTGCATTGTGTGAACATCCATGAAAGTTCAATAAAGAAAGAGTGATAAGCTTAGCAATAAGACTTGAATAGTGTGAACTGGGACTGAGATTTTGTACAATTAAACAGTGGCGGTTTTTGTAGTATGGAAAAAACCAGAAATTTTAACATTTTATATAGAGGCGTATTTTCGCACTTTATATGCATATTTGAAATGTTTCAATACTTTTTTCAACACATATCTAAACAATATTTTAGTCAATATACTTAAATCACGATAAGCAGGATTGTCTTTTTTAAGATGAAAGTTTACGTCCAGTTAAATTAATTCGAAGAGCTATTCAAATATTTGATTAATTGAATTTTTAAAGCATTCCGATTAAATTTCAATTGAATCAACCAAATTTTTAGTTAATATATAATATTTTTAATATAAAAACAAACAAAAATATTAACTTAGTTAATACAGCCATGTTCGTGATTAGTTGAAATTTAATTATTTTTTTTTAACTACGTTCTTTTTTTTTTTTAATTTAATCCTATTTTTATTTTAGTGCACTAAACGACTCCAAGAGTCTGAAAAGTCATCTCTTAATAATTACCTGGAAGGTATCGATGTCACACCAGCGTCTAATTACTTTTTGCGGCGCGCTGCGAGAAAGCTACAAGAACACCTCTGCACACTTCTGCCGGAGGTTGGGCAAGAAGCGATACTAAAAAAGGCAACATATCTGCTGAACATTTAAAATTCGTATTTACCCCAAACACATGTCGGCAAATCAGCAACACCAGCTGATTTGTCCAGTGTAGTTGCTGTACCACCTCGACCCTTAAAGTTTAAGATGTGTGATGTACAGAAACTAATTTCTGAGCTAAACCCTAAGAAAGCTGCAATTAGAATCCTGTTATTTATTTTTAATGCCATATTACTACTAGAGTACTATCCACACCAATGGAAGCTTACCAAGGTCAAAATTATTTCGAAGCCGGGTAAAGATCTTACAAAGACCAATAAGTTTACTATCAACAAAGCTTTTCGAAAAGCTGCTCATGCCAAACATTTTCCCCAATTGTACCTGATAATGGGTGCATACCGTACTATGAATTTTTTTATAAGTCCGCATAGCACCATTGATTAAAAGGATAGATTGGTTCAATTTATAAATAGATCATTTCAAGAAAAGAAGTATTGAAGTTTCTCAGGCATTTGATAGTGTGCCATGAAGGCCTAATTTTAAAATTGAAATCATATCTACCAATAAATTTTCTAAAGCTATTGGATAGTTACATTATTGCCCGGAAGTTCACAATTGTAGAAGGAGACTGGTACATCCTGACTTAGTATGCACGAAAACCCTCTCGAGATATCCCGATATCTTCAGGAACATGCTACCGAGCCGGAAATATGGTTAAGCTTATGGAGAATAAAAGTAAAAAAAACAGTAGTGCGTTCAGGTAACATTTATCCTACAAAGAGATATTTGTTCAACCATTCGAATCAACAAAAAAGTTGTTCCTCAACATTCATATGCGAAATATCTTGGAATACACCTTGATCGACGGCTTACATGAAAACACAATATTGACTTAAAGCTAACACAAACGAAACTAAAATCAACTCAGGTACATTGGCTGATTGGTAGAAATTCAACCCTTAGTCCAGATTGTAAACTTCAAATATACAAGTTACTCTTAAAACCTATATGATGCTACGGAATTCAACTATGGGGCACTGCATCAGCTTCAAATGTCGAGAAAATACAACGAAGGTAAAACACAATTTTGCGGTTAACAACATCGGCTCCATGGCACATAAAAAACTCAAATTTACATCGTGAGGGGGACACACATTCAAGTGCCAATCAGAAACTGGATTACGACATTATTACTTTCATTAATCCATTTGAATGCCCATTTATTTTTTGTCGTTCTATTCCACTTTGTTATAGCAGTAAGAAAAATACCAAAGTTTTCTCGAAATGTCATTTAGAAAAAATTATGTAATTAACTAAAATCAAGGCTCAAATACTTTATTTTATATACGATTGAAATTTGAATAATTTCTTTTTAACATTTAGAAGATTCCAGATGTTCAGTTATTTTTTTTTTTTTTTAATGCATGTTTTTTTTATTTATTGTATCTTCAAATATGAACTAACAATAAGTATTCAAATCTTAAGTCTATAAAAAAATTATTAGGCCCGACCAATGTCGGACATAAGCTTAGTGATAGTTATTAATAAGTAGTGATAAGCAACAAAAAGAAAAAAGTGTTTTCAAGCAGCTTCATCATCTAGAGTGTTGAATATTAGAGCCCGTGTATCTCTCTTTTTTAAGCGGATGTGCCCAGTAAAGTTCAAAATATTACGAGCAAGCGGATTAGGATGTGACTCGAGTTTTGTTAGATATTTGCCTGCGTATTTTGCAATTTCTTCAGTCACTAGTGGCATATTCAAATCGCGATGTATATTTGAATTTTTGATGTACCATGGAGCCGATGTTATCATGCGTAAAATTTTATTTTGCCTTCGTTGAATTTTCTCTACATTTGAAGCTGAAGCAGTGCCCCATAGTTGAATTCCGTAACACCATATTGGCTTTAAAAGCGACTTGTATATTAAAAGTTTGCAGTCTAGGCTAAGTGTTGAATTTCTACCAATCAGCCAATGTACCTGAGTTAATTTAAGTTTCATTTGAGTTAACTTAGAGTCAATGTGATGTTTCCATGTAAGTCGTCGATCAAGGTGTATACCAAGATATTTCACATGTGAATGTTGAGGAACAACTTGATTGTTAATCCGAATGGGGGAGCAAGTATCTCTTCTTAGGGTGAACGTTATATGGACACACTTTTGTTCGTTGACTTTAATTCTCCATAAGTTTAACCAAAGCTCCATCTGGCTAATGTGTTCCTGGAGTTTGCGGGATGCCTCATCAGGGTTTTCGTGCATACTAAGGCAGGCTGTATCGTCGGCAAATGTGGAAGTATGGATACTACTGCTCACAGGCATATCGCAAGTATAAATCAAGTATAAAACTGGTCCCAGTATGCTCCCCTGTGGCACACCGGATGAAATAGTTTCAGGCCTATTCGTAAAGTCTCCTTCCACAACAGTGAACTTACGGGAAATAATGTAACTTTCCAAAATATTTAAAATGTTTATTGCTAAGGAGGTCTTCAATTTTAAAATTAGGCCTTCATGCCACACTTTATCAAATGCCTGGGAAACGTCAATAAAGAGCGCAGAACAATACTTTTTTCCTCAAAAGTTCTTCTTATAAATTGAACCAGTCTGTGAGTTTGTTCAATGGTGCTATGCTGACTTCTAAAACCAAATTGATGGTCTGGTATGCAATGTTCAGATATGGGAAAAAAATTTTGATACTGTACAAATGACGCAAGCTTGCAATATAAAAACAGGCATAGCGGTATTTTAAATTGTTCAAGAAGACCGGCTATCCGGTTTTTGTAAATTTTAAAAACCGTTACCGGGTTTTCCACAATTTCAAATATTCGAACTATTCGAAAACTGATTTCTTAAAAATGTCAAATAATCCATCCAACTGTACCACTGAATATAATGGCGGTATTCAGTGTCTGATGCATATGGTCTTGTGTAAGTGTAAATACAAAATATCGTAACTTTTCTTCAAAGTCCAGCAACAAAATATACACAAAATCTAAAAAAAAGCTACAAAATTTTACATTTACACTTACACAAGACAACTTGCATGAAACACCGAATACCACAAATTTTATTTTAAAACTTTTCTTTAAGAAAACAATTTCACTAAAATAAACCAGAAAAGCAAATCAAAAGCGCCCTTAAGTGCAATAAGATTGCAGCAATCACAGGATCCTTAAAATGAATTCTTTTGCGGCTTGGAATTGAGAAAGTGATAAGTAGGGAAAGGATTTTCATGTAAATACATGTTTTCTGTCGTTGGTCTTAGATTAACGTAAATAACATATCTTTGCGAATCAAGAAATTTGTGACAAAATGGCATCGATTTGTTAGTGCATATTTTTGCATATTTTGCAATAAATGCATATTTTTGCATATTTTACTATAAATGTATATTTTTAATACATTTTTTAGTTTTTTCATGTTATATATCTAATTTTGTTTTTTTGTTTATTAAAAGTAAACCCCCATATTCATAAAGTTTGAAACGAATTTGAAATGTATTTTATTTCAAATTATCCATACAAAATTTTCCTAAAATGAATTTCAAATTCATTTTATTTTTTTATAAATAGGGGGAAAGTATTTAAAATCTGCAATTTTTACGACCGTGTAAGAACAAATAAAGAGGAAAACGAGAAAAATTTACGGTCGTATTTTTTGTGATATTATTCGATATATGTGCCTTGGGTTAAATCAAGAATACCAATATCACAGAAAATTAAAAAAAAATTGTGCAATTTTTTTCAGCGCTCTACTGGTGGATAAAAGTGTTTTTGAAAGCACCTTTGCGTGCTTCAGCCTGTAATGAAAAATATCAAATGATATGATACGGATACATCCTAGTAACTAGATGGGGAACGTGGCAGAAGGCTGACGAATATTAAATTTCTATTAATAAAATTAATGAAATTTTAAAGTAAAAAAACTTTCACCCATATGCAAAAAAACGTGTGCTTGAAGTGTACGTTAAATTAAAGTTTCCATAAAAAAATTGGGTTTAACGTACACGACAGTCTTCTGCCTACTTGATATTTGGGTACACATAGTATTGATTTCTTGTTCACACTATAGGCCAATTAGAGGCTTTAGTTACTTTAACACATCAATTAGAAATAGTTATACAAAAAAATTATAAACTTAAAATAAATGCAACAAATTGGATGGATAGTTTATAGTTCTAAGAACGAAAATTTAGAAACTGAATATTCCACAAACGAAATAGCAGCATTTAGGTACGCACCAATAACTTCTGCTGTCGTGGACAATTCATTTTTATTACATAAAATTTTTTCAGAAAAAATCTTCAAAGATTTATCTTTGAAAATAAAAAAAAACATTAGCGGAATTCACAGTTGGCCTTGGAGATCTTTTTGGTAAATCTTGGCAAATTTAAAACAAAGCAACAAAAATTTTTCAAAGCTACAAGATGTAAAAGATCTACAAGGCAAGAAGGCATTGAAACTGAAACTGTTTTTTAAGTTTTTAATGACAAAATGTTTGTTAAGAAAGCAATCAAGGTGATTTTTTTAAGTTTTTAATGTTATTAAATGTTGAAAAAAAAGTTGATAAATGCATATTTTATTAGTTTTAAATACATATTTTTATATTTTTACTGCATATTTTATGTACATAAAACATGATTTTAAATGCATGAAAATCCTTTCCATAGTGATAAGATAAACAAAATTTCACATTTTTGCTTATATTGCTGCCATGTTTCTTTTTTCCTGAAAATAATTTTTAATTTTTGTGTGTGCAGAATATGTACTTGAAACGCCTTTATGAATATTGGTTGGCATAAAGAAAATAATAATAATTTCGTCTCACAAAATAATTTTGAGTCGTTTTCAGTTCTGTAATCCCTTTTTGACAAATCTGTTTTCCCTGACTTGATGGTGAGTGGAGATACTCATGTTGTTAGCTCCTAAATCTATGAATTCCTTCACACCTTCCCAACCACAGGTATTATGAATCTTTGTTTTACGTTCTTCCCCTCCTAATGCACCTGCTGTACTTGTTGTTGAAGGATTTTATAAGTCTTGCTTATTTACGTATAAAGTGTTGTGTTGTTTTCGTGTTGTTTATATAAACAAATGAAAATTGGTTTTTGAAGTGCTGTATGGTGTCTGCTTTTTATACTGAGACACGTACATATATACATGTGGCATAATACAATACATTTACTCGTATTTTCGGTTAAAGATAAAGATTTGCTTGTTGAGTAAAATAACAGGAATAAGCGCATTTCTTTTAATTTTTTGCAACATGTGTATATGCCGTCATGAACCAGCGGTGTTATATGAAAAATAATTAACAATTTAATGATGTTTGTTAAGAAGAAATCATTAGTCTAATTGATACACACCAACTTTTTCATCGACACACCCAAATCTTTGCTTTTTTTTATTACAGCTTTCTATGTACGTCTTTGTAACATGTCTGATTTTAAAATTAATTAAAAATATAATCGGTTATAATTGCAACTTGACTAAAAATTTTCTTAAGAAATGTGCGGAATTTTCGATTGTTCAATTACATTTTGATATATCAGCAGTAAAGTTTTTCTTTTTTCCGTACGTTTTAATTTCCCGGGAAAGTGGAAATTATTTTTTAATTTCCTGGGAATTCCCGCCAAGTGCATAATGATACAAAATATTTTATTGTTTATTTAAATTTAAAAAACAAATGAGATATATTAAATAACATTTTATAAGCACTTCACTCAAAAAAATTATGTAATTTCAGTTTTTTATATAAAAATGCATATATATGGTTAGCTGAAATGCAATATCAATTATTTATTTTAAAATATTACAGGACCGAGAAAAAACTAATAAAAAATATTTCAATAGCCGAAGTAAAGAGTATTCATCTTAATTTTTAATAGGGCTGATGATCACGACAAACATGGACATGGACGCGGGTTTAAATATCAGCTGACAATGTATTATAAGTAAATGAAAATCTATTTTCATTTATACAAGTATAACAGAACTAAATTATATTGCATAAAAAAAATAAATTCTCTTATGTTTGTTAAGCTCGAGGTCGTTTTTAGGGTTCCGTACACGAAAGGTGAAAAGAAACCCTATTGTTTTAGCTAAGCTGTCTGTCTGTCCGAACTTTGGCCGATACAGCAACATATATATGGGAGTTAAAAATTAAAGGGTGTTCCAAAACGAGCAACGGAAAATTTTAGAATCCTATATAATATACATACAATTATATATACATATCGCTCATTTACTTCAATAGTGGCACAACTCAAAAAAACCAGTTTTGCAGAAAACGCGTTTTAAGTTTTCAATTTGCATACAACTCAATGGAGAAATGAAAAACAATTCTTCTCTCAGGAGGTGATGGTACAAGCTATTTATATGAAATTTTTACACAAGATAAAATGCGAAATGTCCCATATTTCTGCATTATTAACTCAAAAAACTCATTTTTTGAGTTATGCCACTATTGAAGTAAATGAGCGATATGTATAAAAACTAAAAAAATCCCAAAATTATAAAATCGCCAAACCGAAAAAAAATCGCCCAAACGAAAAAAACGCTAGATAAAAAATTTTCTAAAACTTAAATAAATCGCCAAAAACCGAAGAAATCGCCAATATAAAAAATCGCCAAAAATTAAAACAAACGCAAAAATTAAAAAAATCGCCCAAAACGAAAAAAAGACCAAAACAAAAAATTGCCAAAACTTCAATAAATCGCCAAGACCGAAAAAAGCAAAAAGAATGTCAAAATTAAAAAAAAACGCTCAAAACCGAAAAAATACCAAAAACTAAAAAAATGCCAAAACTATTTATATATATAGGCTAAAGGTCATCTAGTATTACATATTTAGTGTCCGCACGGAACCCTTCGTGCGCGAGTCAAAGTCGCACTTTATTTTATTTTATTTATTATAAAATTCATTTATTCATTTTCGATGTTTTGTTAAAAATTTCTTTACATCGTCATGAAATAAGCAATTGAAATTCCTGATGATTTTAACAAACTGTTAGGGAAATATCGAAAATTTATTTTATTTATTTATTTATAAATAGTACATATTCTACAAAGTAAATTTGCAGAATATGGTTGCACAAAAACGGACGGGTGACTAAGACCATATGTCCATGATGTTATTAACAGTATTCTTAAAAATGTTTTTGTGACTGACTGCATACGACCTATGCCTTCATATAGGAAGTAGCAACGTTTTTGTTAAGGAAATGCCACAAAAGAACCGCAAGATAATACGGTAGTCCGTGGCAGATCAGTCAACCAGTGGCCTGGTTGTATTTAAGAAATAATTGCCAACGACGCGTGATGTTGACTCGCCCAGAGCTGTTTTACGACTGATATCGAAAATTAATAAAGTAAAATCAATTACAATTTTATAAATAAAGACCTCGAGAACTTAAGGAACGAACATAAGAAAATAAACTAAATACAAAGGCCAATAAAATAAAAAACTAAAAAAAATATAAAATATTACTTTAAAAATAGGATTTTAGTACAGAATAAGCTTGAATAGAGTCATTTGACAGCCTGTTTCTAATTTTATTTAAAAAAGTCCTATTGGTTTATAGCATAAAGTCCGTTATATAATCTCTAAAGAGTTTTCATTTCCCTCAACGAATTTTAATTCCTTTTTAATCGAAAATAATATTCTTTGAATCAAAACAGTACTTTTATTACTAAGGTTCAAATTCACAGTCTATAGTTAACTAACGCCCGTGGTTTAACTAACGATTTCTCGTATCAATTTCATTGGTTAACTAAATACTATGAATTTGGGCTTAATTGTTGTTGTTTAAAATTTCCTCAATTCTTAATTTTTCACTTTTGTTATTATCTCTTTAATCAACAGTATTTACTGCATTTCGAGAATCTAGTAAAAATTATATTATGCCACTCTTCTGCATATCAAATTATAAACTTTTTAAAAGGAAGTGGGAACAAATGTGTTTACTAATCGAATTTGGGTCTTTTATTTCCCTACACTTTCCGCTTTTGCTAAATAAAAGCTACTAAGTTTCAGATATTGAAAAATAAATGTGCTTTTGTTAATATCCCTTTGATGAAAGCCATCTTTTATTACTAACTTAGGAACTGAGACACTTTAATCTTCTTTCTTATCAGAATTTTTGTGCAATGTTGTCCTTTTTTAAAATTTTTTATTTTATAAATATACATTTTTTTTAATTTTGCCCAAATAGCGAATAGTACCACTAGTACATTTACCCTTACACAAAATAATTTTTGCACACACATAACTTCATTTAATTTTTTTTTTCGAAAATTAATTCACAGAAGTATTTATAAAATCGCCAGTTGTCATCCTCCTATTATTGCACCATCGCATACGTAAAATAAATTATAGCACTCACAAAGAAATTTGCGCGTACAAAAAAATTTATCATAATAATATATAAAAAAATCCTTGAATTCCCGCACAATTTTCCTGATATTTCTTTCTCAGAAAATATACGTGGAATCCCGGGAATTAACGTACAATTTTCTCGGGATTTATTTCTCGGAAAATGTGTGGGAACCGCGAATTTTTTTCAGCAGACTGATGCGAAAGTTGTTCGCTCAAGATCGTAAGAAAATTATATTTTGTTTTAGAGCTGTAACAATGAAAACTTATAATTTTTTTAATTGTAACAAATGCAAATATATTGTTTTAAGCAGATATTTTTTTTTTGGGATTCGAACTGACAAGCTTCCGGATTCAACTACAACGAACTAGTTCAGTGCCGATTCCTAATTAAATTGAAAAAACAACTAGACGATATATCACGAATGTGGTAATATGTAACCATTTACAGGATATGTCTTTTTTTACAATACATTACTCCCTACTTTTGGTAACATACCCTCCCCCCCCCACCCCCCTTTAGCAAGTCATAGGACCAGTACGTTTGGATCAATTGTCACCAATATTTCTACAGGCAAGTATTCTTTCATTCTTTCGGCAAGGGATTTGAACTTTACGTCTTGAAGACTAACTGCTCCTACATAAAAAAGTTCTCTAAAAAAATTAAAACTTAGAAATCACTACCCAAAATGTTACTCAAATTTCTAATTTTATATTACATTCTATTTTATACGCATATTTCGCAGGTGCCTTTTACTTCTTTTTATGTATATTTTACTTCCCTTCATAGGTAGTACATACAAATTTAATGTGAAACCCTAAATTTAGTTTTTAAAATTAAATTTTTTTCTCATTAAAATTCTAAAATTGATATGCGTTTTGAAAAATTAGGCCGTAAACTTATTTCTAATGGCAACTTTCATTTATATTTGTTACACTCCATTTACATTACTCTCCTTTCTTTCATAGTTTTTTTTTCTATTTCTATATTTGAATAAACTCATTCATATAAACAGCAAGCATAAAATTATTTTTTTATATCCTATTTAATTGTCTTACTATTTATTGAAAAAAAAAAAATCTGAGTGTAAGCGACACTTGTGCGAAAAACAATAGAATTATAACTTTTTTTTTTTTTATTTGTTAAGGAGTTGCTTTAAAAACCAATTGCCTTTGAGTCTTTTAGTAGCCAACTATAAAAAAAATTTTGTTTTTCGTTGCAGCTTTTTGGACAAAAACTAAGAGAGAAACTATTATTCGCCAATAAAGGAGTTTTAGGAAAGGGTTGAGCCAAATAAAGGCAATTTTTTATTTTTATATTCCAATAAAATAAATTGCTTATTTATGCTCTTTCCTAAACAATTGATTACTTTTGTTAGTCTGGTGTATCGTAAACAATTGTAAAAAGACAGATGGTTTTTTGGGACTTTTGGTAAAGTGCAAACAAAAGTTTTTTGTAAACTTTCAAAAATTCCTTGATTTTCTATGTTATGATAAATAATTGAATATTCAATTTATTATTCTGAGGAAGCTTGAATGAAATAAATGGAAAATGTTAAATAAAAAAAATCTTTAACTCCATAGAAAACCATAATTTTCGAAATTATTTCATGAGTACCTAAATAACTCTTAAAAATATACCAAAAATTTTTAATATATTGATTTTTTTGTATTAGAATTTTTATTTAATTTCTATGTACATATAGGTGTACTTAAAAGGGAATTTTTATCATTATGACATCAATGAAACTAACGTTAGGCATTAAATATATTACTCAATAGCTAACGTGCATCTTCAAATTTTACAGTTGAAGTATTTGCCATATAATTGGTAAAAATATATTATATTGCGTTTTCTCGCTAGAAAAATGTAAGACTATATTAGACCATTTAGAAAGACCCGAACTGTCACATAACTGTACTGTGAACCTTAGTACTAGCATGAATTTTTATAAGAAAATTTAATAATCTACAAGCGTAGCTCATTTTTAAGTCGATTCATGGTTAAATTATAGACCAAACTGACACATGTTTAACATTAACATGATACACGAAAACAGCTGACTTGCCAAAAAGAAATTTTGCTTAAAAATCTCTCTTTACTTTCATTTCATATTAAGGCAGGCATTTAAATTTAAAATATATTATTTTTATTATTAGCGGCTACTTTTTGCTAATTTATTTTGTTTTGCGAATTTTATTTGTTATGGAATATTTTAAATAAAGGATATACAATATATGAAGGACACGCATTGTCGCGCATATACCAAATTTAAAATTTTTTACCCAGTAATTTTAAACAAGTATGCCAAGCGTTTCGATGTATAGTTCTTTTTTAAAGTTTGTGTTGCATTTATTTCTAAGCACATTTTTGAGTGAAATGTATCCCTGCTCCGGTTTTAATAAACTTTCTCCAATAAAATTATAAATAGTCTCTGTAAGAAATTTCACAAATTTACATTAATTATTTTTAGTCCTGTGGCATTTTTTAATTAAAAGATATATTTCAAGGAAACGAGTTCTTGCACCAATATTTACCAAAATTTACAATAATGCGGGTGCATTTAAGTGAACCTGCTAAATTTCATTAGTCTAGGATAACTGCTCCTATTTTTATCAGCTCGTTATATGAAAATTCTATAATGTGCGATGTAAGCCGGCAGATTACAGTATCTTTTAAACTATTAGATAAAAATAAGTTAGAAAGAAACAATCAGGCATTATTTAGTTGTTGTTTCTGGTTATGCTAAGGTTCGTGTCCTGATGAAGCCAAGTGAATCTGTGATGATTTTTTTAATTAGCAGTTAAGTTATGTTTTTAGGCACTTTCAAACTTTGTCAAGGGAAGTATGTTTGATCACAAAATCTAATGTGAAGCATTTGTATTAGTTTTGTTTAAAAAAAAGTGGGTGGTGGTTTTTTACAGCATTAAAATTCTCTCAAACTCTGAAAACTACCACTCCACAATTATTTCCAAAAATATGGTAATAAGAAAGATTTTTAAATATTTTATTTTTGTATACAAAGAGCAGAGTATGTTTAAAACTATCAGCCCTTAATATTCATTTATGCTTTATTTCATTTAATATGGTGACAGTTGTTGAGTTAATCCCAAATAAATAGCCTGGGGCAACAATAGTGCTACATGAGCCACATGTTGAAAATTTATGTCATTTGAGTATGTAAAATTGGTAAGTCTTTGGTTTGACTTTAAAAAAGAATTAAAATGAAAAATGATATTTAATTCACATACCCAAATTTTTTACATACATACACACATACATAAAAGTAGGCTTCAATAAATGTTAAAGGTGGTGTTTTCAATAACGAACAAAGAAAGAAAAAAATTTGGCATGCCAAACATTTTTCTTTGTACTTAATAGGCCTGCTTAATGAAATATTTCAACAGTAAGAATTTTTTTTAATTATAATTGAAGAAATTATATTGAATTTTATAGAATAAACTTATTGAGAGTATTAATTGTTACTTTTCTAATATATGAAAATTGTTAAGTTCTTGCTAATTTAGTACCAGTTTAGATGATGAAAGCTTTTCTGCAATAATTTTATTATATGTTTAGATATTAATACAGTTGGATATATGTATGTCTTATTTCAGGGTTGAAATAACGAACGAGAGGAATAAACTGAATTTAAAATACATGAACATGTGTAGCACTTTCTATTCGTATTTGAGCTTTTGTCAATATACTTGCAGTAAGATTTTCTGCAACAAAAAATTCATCATCTAAACTAACACTTGATTTAGAATATTTTATTTTAAATGTTTTCATAATGCCAATGAAATGATATGCAATGTATTTTTTTATAAGATCTTTACTTGACTCTTCCAAAATAATGCAGTGCATTATGTCATGAAATGAGTCAAACAGTTTGAATGCATAAATACCCTGCAGAGAATTTGGTGACAATTGATCCAAACGTACTTGTGTTATGAATTGAGAAAATGCGAGTGTTATCAAAATTACGGAGTAGTGTACAGTGAAAAAAAGACATATCGTGTAAATGGTTACCTATTCACCATTTTCGTGATGCATCGTCTTGATCTTGAGCCAATTTAATTTGGACTCGGTACAATATTGTAGTAAACGGCACTGAACATGTTCAATGTGGTTGAATACATGTACATACCTATGAAATATTGTAAATATAATGTTAATTGCTCCCTCCAATGTGACTCTGGAACCAGTCCCGTAACTATACTGAGATATTAACCTAAGCTTAACTGGTATTTATACTTTTGAAACATGAGTGGCCCTGTGGTTGAGTGGGTAGTGTGCAAGCCTGTCATGCGCGATGTTGTCGGTTCGAATCTCAAAAAATTTTCTGCTTAAAAATAAATTATAATTGCATTTGTAACAACAACAAAAAATTATAAGTTTTCATTGTGACAGTTAAATGTTGGAATGACATTTATATACAATTTATATTATTCTACACCGAATAGGTCCCTATGGGATAGTTCAGTGACAAGTCACAAGGTGAATAAAATGTATCAATTAACCCCATCCTAGGCCATTCCCATGTAAAAGTGACACTAGTCCGCTTCATAGGAAGTGTTAGAACTCGGACTATTCTCTATCATGTGACTAGTATTGTGTCAGTTAAATTTCCTGCAGGGTACTTTGACATTGAGAATATTCGAAGACTTGAACATGAAGACCTGTGGCACTTATCTGATAACAGAGCTCTTGGAAGACAATATATTCTTAAATATTATAGAAATATGTATATACCGCTTGAATTTGTATGTTACGAGTATTATCTAATTCAAATCGAATTGCAATATTAAGAACATACAAATTGCAGTAGTGAATTTTAATATGTAATAATGACCTCCAGGTTACAAACTTTATTAAGTTTAAAATATTTTTATCCATTTATAAATTTTGCTTATTTGTGATTTTCAAATTGGTACTTATTTCCTAGAAGTAAAATTAAATTTAAGTCTTTATATCCCGTGTTTAAAATATTAATCTGACTAGAAGAAAAAACTTTTTTTAATAAATAAATTTTTGTTTTCTTGTTAAAGTTAAATGATCACATTTTGTCATCTGAAGTAAATTAACAACAACAAAAAAATAAAAAATACATTGAAATTGTCGTTTTAGGCATATCTCTAAGATTATTAAGCCTTATATGTGCGACCACGGTAAAAGAAACACCTTCTAGTTGTGAACCATAAATTCATGGCATCAGTATTATAGATCTCAAGATTAATTGCTGTGCAACTTTGCTTAAGATAATTTTAAAGATTCCTACGAAAGATACATTGGATATTTATGTACCACCAAGTAGAGATGTGCAGCAGTGAGTACAAGTGAGTACAAGTAAATGTACAAAAATTTCTAAACAAGTGTAAGCTTTCAACAGCATAAAGATATTACTAACGAAAGGAAGAGGGTTTTTAATTAATAATACAATACATTAACGCTTTAAGTTAGTTATTTCAATAGTTGAAAATTAGTTTCGTGAACCAATAAAATTAGCTTAATGAACAGAATCCAAGCAACAGCTTTTAGTTAAAGTAAAATTAAAAACTGTTTGATTTGATTACATATTTCCTCTCAAATTTATCGGAGTCTAATTGCGTGAAGTATTTGGGAATGTAAATAGACAAACGTCTCACATGGAAAGACCACATCAAAAATAAGAAAAAGTACCTCAAAATGAAAACGAAAAAAATGAACTGGTTACTTGGAAGCAAGTCCCAACTTAGTCTAGACTCTAGAGAACAAAATAAAATTATATAAAGTTATTTTAAAACCCAAATGGTTTTGTGGTTCTTCTGTGTTAAGGCATAAGACTTTTCAGGGTAGCCACAAAATCAATTACAAATATACTGTTAATAACTTTTCTCTTTTATTGCAAAATATACATATCTCAAAAATGGATTTTTATCATTTTTTACAGTCGGCCTCCGTACAAATAAACTGATACCAGTCAACCCCTAGAATGAAAAATATGTCAACGATGTTTCTGAGAGGAAAAAATTGTTGAATAACTATGGCTTAATTTTTGCCTTTATTGCAATCTCGGATTCTTCCCCCTGATGTCCTTTTTTCTTTTTGCTAAAATTTAGAAGGACTTTCTTCTAAATTTTAGCGTGTCTAGGTTTTAGGTTCAGATTGAAAATAGGATCCATTACGCTCATGTCCGGGGACATACAGCTGAAGCAGTATAGGCATCTTGTGCGTGTCGAGGATTTAATATATTTACTTTTATGTACATTTTAGTACATGCCACATTAAATCAGGTCGATATCAATACAAAAGAAAAAATTTCCTTCAGTCGTCCCCTAGAATGAAAGGCATGTCAATGAAGTTTTAAAAAAATAGAAAACAATTTTTGCCAACCGACCTACTAGGTCTAAGAAAAGTTAACTATAAGTGAACTATTTTTGTAGTCAACCACACATTCTCCGACAGGGTGTTTTCAGTAGACACACACAAGCACAATTACATATGGTATGCTCGTAAGACTTAAGTAGGATTTAAGTATACAATGTTGGACATTTAAGTTTCATCTAAATGTCTCTCAACTTTGTACTGAAAAATTAAATTCGGTACTTATATTCAACTTAAAGATAAATGACATATAATTGAGAACTCAATTATTGGGCCTAATGCCTTGGGATAAACTGTATTCTTTGACTTTGCTACTGGAGTATAAATGTATAAATGAAATTGCTTTTCTACATTTCTTCGTGAACTTACATAATATATGCAAGTATGAAAGCATATTTTTTATAGAAAAATACATTTTTTTTTTCTATCGTCTATATTTGTGGTAATTTTTTTATGAGATACATATGTATATCCAATGCATCACGAGCTGTGCGAAAATTTCGAAATACATATTAAAGCTTATAATAAACGGGTATGTGATGTTTTGATCCTTATATTATTACGGGCCATTATTACAACGTAAAGTTAGTTAAAAGTAGGGGTTTATCGGATGTATTAAAAACTTTCCATTATTGCAAATTGGATTTAACTTACCGGGTAGGTTACACTTGCCTGTTATTTATAGCTCACTTTAAGTTAAAGTAAAATTTTGTGAATGATAAAGTTTTTATACGTCCGATAAAATCCTAATTTTAACTTACTTGAAGTTGTACTAATGGTCCAAAATTATACATGTTTGGATCAAATGTAATGGGGCTATATAATCGACAGATCTTACTTTATAAAATAATGAAAAGGTAGTATAATTATCCGATTTTTAGCGAGAGCCGTTAAAAAAAAGTCTTCCCAAAAAACTTAGTTTCATCTTATTAAAGGACCATGATAGGCCATAGTTATGTCAAAATTATGTACAGGAAAACTGTTGTCCTATTTATTCTGCACAAACATGTTTATATAAATTTTTTTTCGAAAACCACCGCATTTGAAAGTTATGGGGTCAAAAGTGTTTTGGTGAGGGGTGCAAAGCGTAAGACCGGTTTGACACTATCAGTGCAATTTTTGCATACATGTAATTTTTTATGACCAGTCTACCAGAAACTGCCGGTGGAGCTCTAGGCACATTGTGTAGTATATTGTTAATTGAAAAAACCTGCTACCGGCCTTAAGTACTTTTCATATGAAAAAAGTACCCACTTAGCCCGTGTGTATTTATTTTGCTTGGTGCATTATTAAGTGCGTAAAGAGGAATTTTTACTGCAGGCAGATGCAACACACCACACAAACATTTATGCGTTTAATCCCAGCATCATACCAGTCAAACAGACAGACAGACAGACAACAAGAGGCATACGCGCACGTTTAATATTGTATGACTTATGTGATGGCAAGTGTTAAAGGTATTGTAATTGCCCATGAGGTATGAAGAATGTCACCTTTTAAGAAATTATTTTAGCAGCAGATAAGACACTTAACAATAATAATGTACAAAAAGGAAAATAAATGTGTTGTCTGTTATTTACAGCAAAGGGCTGAAGATGAGGAAAATAAATTTATTTAACACACATACATACTCATATACAAATGATTTAAAAATATTAAAAATGGCTGATGGAAAAAGCATTATAAATGTTAGAAGTAAAACCTTTGGTTTTTAATGTTAAAGATTAGACGAAAGAAAAAAATACATTAAGTGATTTAAATACTTTTCATTTTTAAACATATTTTTACTTTTCTTTTCACTTGCTTTTATGTTATTTATGATATCAAAAAAACCGAAACACATTAAATTTTCCGCCACTAAATGATTTAATAAATTTAAGTGGTTTTAAGAGCCACAATACATATATTTTTATTTAAATGTCACTTTAATTGCTTTTTCATGTGTTCAAAAATTCAATAAATTTATATGGTTCACACAGACTTACATTAGATTGTAAACTAGCAGGTTCATCACACTTTAATTTTTTTTAAATATTAATACAAAATATAATTGAGACCAAACAAAAACTGAAGAATTTTTTTCGTAAGATGCAGCGGAGTTAGCTATACAGAAAAAAATCTTCTGAATTGAAAAAAAAACCAAACATCATTTAAAAATTTTATTGAGCCAATTAAACTTTTAATTAAATTAAGGTTTTAAGCAATTACATTTTTAATTGATTTTTGGTTCTCTTTTTTTAATTGAACGTGTTTATTGCAGGAAATTTTTTTTGTGTAGAAGAACTGCAATGGAAGTAAAAAACCAAAATGCATAAAACATTTGCTACCACTGATAATAAATATCAGTACTCGTATTCAGCAACTCTTGAAACGATAATTTTATCCCTTTAATATATATAAGGAGAACAAGTTCATATTCATTTAATTTTTTATTCTTCTTTGTGCTTTTCGCTTATTTCGACAGATATTTCACATGATACATAATTAAATGATGTCAGCCATAAACTATCGTAAAAAACAAATTAGACAACGACATTATCGTTGCAGCAAACGATTAAATATGTCGATAAATATTACGATTTTCGATTTGCATAAAGTTACTGAGCCCAGGGGTCAAATCCTTGCTTTCGATAACGAGCTGATTCGATCACAATTTTTGGGCTTGCGATCATAGCATCGAACAATGAAATAATATGGTACGATATCGAAATCCATAGTCTCAAACTGAAGAAAAGTTATCGAATCAGCTCTTTATCGAAAGCGACGATACAGCTTTTTTCTTAAACCAAAATGATACTTTGAATTCAATATAAAATTTATGATAATACGGAAGCATTTAACAGCGCTTTCTATCACTATCTTTTTAAAAAATATTTCAAAAATTAAAACAAGTAAGAGTGCTATATCCGGCTGTGCCGAATCTTATATACCTTTTACCAAAGTGTTTATGTAGTATGGAGATACATACATAAGCACATACATAAAGTATAAACAAAAAGAAAAAAATTATTTGACCTAGTTACTTTTATGTACAAAAAAATAAATTTACAAACCCTAGAATCATTATATTAGATTTTTCTGATTCCTTTATTCAATCTAGTATAAAAAAATATAGAAAGTGTGTTAAGCAAAAAAAAAAGGAAATTAAAAACAAATGTTTTATTTAGTTACTTTAATATCCAGAAAAAGGCCAAAGTTTCCAGCTCTGGAGCTGTGGTTTTTATTTTTATAATTTTTTACACCAAACTTTTCCTTCCAAAACGTAAAATATGTATAATCTATAAAGGAAAAGATAAAAATTAATTAGACTTAGTTACTTTTAGATATCACAAAAATTGTACGTTTCCCAACCCTGAGATCATTCTTTTTGATTTTTCTAATTTCTTACGCCAATCTCTTTCTTTTAAGATTTTAAGATATGTTTAATTTATAGAAAAAAAGAATTTGTTTTAGTAAGTTACTTTTGTACAAAAAAAGTTAAAGTTTTCAACCCTGGAATCGTCTTTTTAATTTTTTAACTTTTTTATTTTGAAATACCAAATACATTCGTACTGAAGTATAAAATAGGTTTATTTTATAAAAAAAATAAAAATTTGTTTTTAGTACCTAATTTTTTATATCACAAAAAGTGTGGGTTTTCCAACCCTGAAATAATACTTTTTGATTTTTCTGATTTCTTATACTAATCTATTTCTTTTAAGAATATAAGATATCTTTAATTTATAGAAAAAAAGGAAACATTTGCTTTAGTAAGTTACTTTTGTATAAATAAAGGTAAAGTTTTCCAACCCTGGAAACGTGTTTTAAACTTTTTTAAATTGAAATACCAATTTTATTTGTACTATAGAATAAAATAAGTTTATTTATTAAAAAAAATTAAAATTAGTTTTTGGTAGTTAATTTTTTATATCACAAATAGAGTAAGTTTCCCAACTCTGGAATCCTCCTTTTTGATTTTTCTGATTTCTTACACTAATCTCTTTCTTTTAAGAATATCAGATATCATTAATTTATAGAGAAGAAGGAAAAATTTGCTATAGTAAGTTATTTTGTATAAAAAAAGTTAAAGTTTTCCAACCCTGGAAACATCTTTTTAATATTTTGAAGTTTAATTTTTAACTTGAAATACCAACTTTATTCGTACTGAAGTATAAAATAAGTTTATTTTATACAAGAAATAAAAATTAATTTTCGGTAGTAATTTTTTATATCACAAAAAGTTTCAGTTTTCCAACCCTGGAATCATCCTTTTTGATTTTTCTGATTTCTTACATCAATCGTTTTCTTTTCAGAATATAAAAATTGTTTAATTTAAAGGAAGAAAGGTAAAATTAATATAGTAAGTTACTTTGCATAGGAAAAAAAGTTAAAGTTTTGCAACCCTGGAAACGTCTTTTTAAATTTTTAAATTTTGTTTATTTGAAATACCAGTTTTATTCGTGGTGAAGTATAAAATAAGTTTATTTAGTAAAAATAAATAAAAAATTAGTTAAAGGTAGTTAATTTTATATATCACAAAAATCGTAGGTTTTCCAACCCTGGAATCATCCTTTTTGTTTTTCTGATTTCATACATCAATCTCTTTCTTTTAAGAACATTAGAATTGTTTAATTTATAAAAAAAGGAAAAATTTGTTTTAGTAAGTTACTTTTGTATAAGAAAAAAAGTTAAAGTTTTCCAACCCTGGAAATGTCTTTTTCATGTATTAAACTTTTTTTTATTTTTAATATCAATTTAATATGTACTGCAGTATAAAATAAGTTAATTTAATGAAAAAAATAGTAAGACCTAGTTACTTTTATATATTAAAAAAAGTGTAAGTTTCCCAACCCTGGAATCATCCTTTTTGTTTTTTCTCATTTGTTACACCAATTTCTTTCTTTTAAGAGTCTAAGATATGTTTAATTTATAGAGAAAAAGAAAAAAATTTGTTTTAGTAAGTTACTTTGTATATGAAAAAAAAATAAAGTTTTTTAACCCTGGAAACCCTTAACCCTTTAACCCCTTTTTAATTTTTTTAACTTTCATTTTTAATTTGAAATACCAATTTAATTTGTACTGAAGTATAAAATAAGTTAATTTAATAAAAAAAATATAAAAATTAGTTTACGGTAGTTAATTTTTTATATCACAAAAATTTTAAGTTTTCCAACCCTGGAATTATCGTTTTTGATTTTTCTGATTTTTTAACCCAATCTCTTTCTTCTTAGAATATAAGATATATTTAATTTATAGAAAAAAGGAAAAATTTCTTTTAGTAAATTAATTTGGCATAATTTTGTATAAAAAAGTTAAAGTTTTCCAACCCTGGAAACGTCTATTTAATTTTTTTAATTTTTTTTTTTATATTTTTTTATTAAGAAATATTAATTTTATTCATACTGAAGTATAAAATAAGTTTATTTAATAAAAAAAAAAATAAGTAGTTTGCGGTAGTTATTTTGTATGGCAGAATGAAGTTTAAGCTTCCCAGATCTGAAACCGTCTGCTCGATTTTGCTGATTTTCAATACCAATCTTATTTCGACCATTTCTGACACAACAGTTCAAGAACGAAGTCTCTAGCTTTTCTGGGAGCTTTGGAAAAGCGATTTCACGCACAGACAGACGGACAGACGGACATCGCTTATTCGTCTTCCCTATGCATAAGGATCCAGAATATATATACTTTATGGCTCGCTTATTAATATTATAGAAATTACAAACGGAATGACAAACCTATATATACCCTTTTACCATTTTTTGGTAAAGGGTATAAAAGTACGTTTTTTACCACTTTTGGTGATTTTAGTTATCCAATACTTTACTTATATTTGAACAGTCTTATTTATAAATTTTATTAAGGCTTTATAAGGGGTTTTTAAAACAGATTTTCATTAAATATTTTTCTTATTAAGCCTGTATAAAGCCTTAATAATTTTTATAAATAAGTCTATAGTAAAAATTATAATTTTATTTAATAAAAATTTTTAGCAAACAATTTGAATATTTAAACCAATTTTTTATTTTACGATTAAAAGTATTTTTTTCTCTTTTGTTTTTTGTCTCTATTATATTCAGCTTCCTTTAAAGTATTTCTTATTTTAATTTTTTTTTTTTTTAAATCAGCTCCCTGAACACAAGCGTTGTCTTCTTTTCGTTGTCTTTAGCAAATCATTACTGCATATTGAATAATATTTCATTATTAACGGAAGACTTCAGAGAGAAAAAAAAGTCCTTAATGGATTTTAATAATTCATAGATTTAGCGGAAAATACGTTAATGAACTAGAGAGTGAGTGTTTTTGCTGCAGCGTTCCTTAAAAAGTTGAAAAATATTGTGCAGTTTTCATTTGATTAAAAGAGAAATAATTATTATGTCTTATAATAAAACTTAAAAGTCAGTTAGTAGTTTTTTTAAATCGATTTAAATATTTGATTTGCAACTGTCTGTTATGCTTTTGCTTAGGAGAAGTGGAAAATATTATATTATGATTTTGCAAATTAAAACAATCGATTTCAATATAATATTAAGAAAATACATATTATATTATAGATATCTGCTTCAGACTTAAACCAGTATGTATTTATAGAACATATCGCATATTTACTTGAACAACCTCATACATAACTCGAAAAATTTGATTTTTGAACTAATAATGCAGAATGGCCTTGTTCAATTAATTGAGGGATACTTTCTCTTTGCTTTTTTAAGAGTGATCCTAGATTGGAAACTATTGTGGAGACATCATAGAGGAAAGAGTCAAGAAGCCTAACTCGTGCTGGTCTATCTGCAGAAGGGACATTGGGTCCGGATGGGGACTTAGCCCTATTGCAACACACTGGCTCTATAGGAGTGTGATAAGACCAGTTCTAGCATACGCATCGGTAGCATGGTGGAGGTCAACAAGTAGAAAGTGCAACACTAAAATTTTGGAGAAGGTTCAGCGAATGTGCTGTCTAGGTATAAGTGATGCTATGAGAACTACATGCACCAGGGCATTGGAGATCATTATTAATGTCCAAACTATAGACCTTCGTATTAGATATGGATCAACTCTTACTACAAAAGGTCTACAAGTGATGGGGAATGGATCGGATAAGACAACATACCATACAATCAGAACATATGGATGTTACTGAACGGATGCGACCAGACTATGGAAATTTCCGACCGTGTACATGAGATTAGGTTTATAACAGAATGCTTGACATGGAGACCAAAAAGACACTCCTGGGACAATTGAACCCCAGAATAAACACCCATGGAAGGTTGCTGCTACACGGATGGCTCGAAGCTAGGGGAAATAACGGGCGTAGGTTTTTTCATAGAAGAGCTGGAGACCGACCATAATATAGACTTCCAGGCGGAGGTTCGTGCCATCACGGAGACTTCAAAATGGATCAGTGTGAGATGTTAATATATTTACCGGCAATTAGGGCAATCACAAACGAAAGAGTAAACTGTAGGATCGTTTCAGGTTGCAAAAATGTGATAAATGATTACGCAGTACATGGCAACATTCGTCTGGTAAGGGTGGCGTAAAAGGTCAGAATGTTACGGACAGTAACTCTAATTAATGCGAAGTCTTTTGAGGCAACGAAGAGTGAGTTACAAAACTGGGCGAAGATGGCTCACAGGACACGATGAAATTGTGATACTGTGGGTAATCTAACCAAGGTTCTATGGGGCGACCCGGACGAAGACAAAACAAGGGGACTGTTGAAACTAAACAAGCCCGAGCTAGGAAAGTTGACCGACATCTTAATATACGACGGCATTTGCACCGGATCGGAGACCCGAATGACAATGAATGCATGGCTTGCAAAGGATCACTTCCTTTGTCATTGTTCAGCTTTCGCCCAGCCGAGATCCCGTAAGTTTGGGGGTGACACCTTAGAGATATTGACTGGAAAAGTTTCAGGGACTACGTGAACGATACTAAGTTCCTATAAAGATGGCGTTCGTTTGATAATTTGCATGAGAGCGCACAACAGACCTATACTGGCGTATGTGTATGTCCCCGGACATAAGAGTAATGGCTGCTTCTTTAAACCTAACCTAACCTTCTCTTTTTTTTAGGGTGGCGTTAAATGAACTAGTTAGCACGTTGACTACAAAACCAAAGGTCTTGGGTTGGAGCACTGTGTCTGACAATCATTAAAAATAACAACACCACGCATTTTTCTGATGTACATTAGTGTACTTTGTATCAGTTGTTGTAGGAAAAATTCTAGTGATGCAGGGGCATAAGGCACTGGTCACTAAACTATGCCGACTTCAGCAGATACTAATTAATCGTAATATAACATCAGAGCGCCCCCATCGACGAAGTAAAATGACCAAACAGAGGGCGCTGTAACACTGCTTTATTAAAAAGCGTGCAAAATGCAGAGTTGTATAAGAATTAAGCTTTCCTCTATCGCTTCCTTCACTACCTCTCATTTTTGTTACTATTTCTTCCCTATCGCCCTCTCTCACTATCTTCTCTTGAACTCACAGGTAACACAAAGAGATCATTGTATTGGACCAAAGTGAGCTGGACTCTAAATTTCTAAATAATCGAGAGGTGTCAAAGCGACAACTTTGGAGGCCAGTTGACAGGCAATTTTTTATTTTTAAACAAAATATTATTGATCATGGTGGGGTAATGTGAATTTCGGCTTAACTCTAAGAAATAAAGTCCAATGCTACTGATGAGTTTCTTTAAGCAGAAACATAATGATTTGGACATAATTGCTTAACCAAAAAGTAAACTAAAATCCTAATTGCATGATGTTAAGAATATATAAAGAATAAGTTAACGGAAGGCAAGCAGAAAATGTAACTTAAAACAAGTATACTACTCACTTTCCCTCGCAAGCAAAGGCGGAGGAGAAGAGGCAATTATTTCGACCAGCTACTTGAAGTGTTTGTGCACCATGGCGACGACAGAGATAGAATTCAAGCAAACTTTCCACTTCAATATGGAATTAATAATATTGTATATTGTAAAGAAAGGGGTTCGGTTCGCTTTTCAATGTCACATAATCTATGTTAAGCATTTCGTACTTAAAATTAGGGTAAAAAACACTTTTGATGAATGCATGATGGGTTGATTGGTTTTATGCGACGTACATACGTGTCTATAATGCATTAGGGTAATGGAAACGATAATTGCTTAATATTGTGTTATTTTATGGCAAAACAGCTGTTGGGGTTTCATTTCATTCTAAACTATAAAGTGTAATTAGCTCTGTTTGATTTCTTGCATTCAAATGCAGTGTGGTACTAATTTTTAGTGGTTGATTTAGTAAATCATCAATTTTGTTGTGTTGTAATAAACGATCAGTTAATTACAAATACAATAATTTTAAAATTTAATGTGGTGGCAAGCGCACATTATAAAAATATATACATGTATATGTATGTGTGTATGTTATATTAATCATTGTCATCCTACGGAATACTACCAAAGCAATTTAAAAATAATTTGAGTGGTTTGAAAAACATGAAAAACCCCATGCAGCAGCACATAATTGTCACTTACGGCACAAGTATGTTTGCATTCCAATTTAAAATCACTATAAGTCCACTAGCAACTCAATTCAAGTTTTCTTTCAAACAATCGTGGCTCTTTCAGTGCGTAAGTAACCAATCAAAATATTTATCTTCTTTTCTTCGTTTCTTTAATTTTCTTACGTATATTTTTATTTTGTTGAATGAAATTGCACTTGAGACTTAAATACAATATTAAACGCGTGTTGCCTCTTCAATGTTTAAATTAAACGGGTTGTTTGAAGTTAAGATTTAATACATATTGCGCAAGTTTTATGTATTCTTGAAGATTTGTGGTCGTTCGTATATAATACGGAAATAAGTCAACATATTTAAATTGGCCTCTTTGACATGTCAAATGTTTAAACAAGTGTTCTTTTATATTATTTAGATTTGACAACAACAAATTGTACTTTCTATGTAACAAATCATTCAGTTTCTTTTAATTTATTAACATCAGAGTTTCCGGCACTTGTGGCAGGAGAACTTCAAAGTACACCCAGAAAAAAGATTGGTTGGAAAACGGTTAGTCCAATAAAATATCATTTGCATTAACTATATTTCAGTTCACGCTATCAATTTTCTGTTAATCCAAAAAACAATCCATGTTCATTGCCATAAGGGCATAATTGTAACAAATATATGATTGTGACAATACTTAAATTGATTGCATCAACCGAGCGTATGCTTTTGCCATGACTAATTAACTCATTGGTTAACCCAACCGAATAAAATATTACGAATTGAATTTTACTACCAACTTTTGGTATTAGCAACTAAAAAATTGTCGTTCTATATCAAGATTAAAATAAAAACTTTCAATCAGTTGCTGCAACTAACTAGAATTAAATATAGTGGTACCACAAGAAAATTTCAGTCGCTATAGCAGAATTCTATGATAGTTACTGCAACCGCCAAAATTCAATTGGCAACAAATTAGGTTGTCAGAGAAAACAGATTCGTTGTGATAACCGAATTTGTTGCCAATTGAATTTTGGCGGTTGCAGCAACTATCATAGAATTCTGCTATAGCGACTGAAATTTTCTTGTGGTACCACTATATATTAATTATAACCCTCAACAAAATAGTTGCAGCAACAGAAAAAATTGGTTGACAGTATGGAATTTGAAATAAATGCTATTCTTGCTACCGAAAATTTGGTTAATATAATTAAAACAATATCATAATTGGTACCTGTAAAAGAAAAATTGGCCTTTCTTGCTGAAATAAAAATAAACAATAAACACAAATAAAAGTACACAATTTAAGAAATTTATTATTTGACATATTGTCATAAGTTTATTTTAATTGAAATTTATTTCCTAATGGTGAAGCATGTCTATATACATTTCTTCAACCACACATTTTGAAAAGCCACAAACCTGTTATCTTATGCACAGACTTTCAAAAACCATTTGAGAATTCAAAAATCATAATATCTTTGAAAGTCACAAAAGTTAATTTTTTAATTTGCTGCTATAAACTATGATAGTAAACTCAACCTCTAGTTAGTTGCAGCAACTGATAAAAAGTGTTTATTTTAACCTTTTATATATAACTACAATTTTTTAGTTGCCAATACAAAAAGTTGGTAGTAAAATCCAATTCATAATATTTTATTCGGTTGGGTTAACCAATCAGTTAATTAGTCATGACAAAAGCATACGCTCGGTTGATGCAATCAATTTAAGAATTGTCAGAATCATATCTTTATTACAATTATGCCCTTATGACAATGAACATGGATTGTTTTTTGGATTAACAGAAAATTGATAGCGTGAACTGAAATATAGTTAATGCGAATAATATTTTATTGGACTAACCGTTTTCCAACCAATCTTTTTTCTGGGTGTGTGTAAGCAAGTAACCAAGAACATGATTTTCATTTCGAACATAAGATGACTAACTGGCCATTAATAGATTAGAGGTGTTAAAATATATATTTTTTGGGAAGCATAATAAAACTAAAAACTTCATTCAATTTTTATCATGCAGATTATAATTTTATATTGATGTTTTATATACAGATAAAACAGATTTGTTGTGATAACCGAATTTGTAGCCAATCGAATTTTGTCAGTTCCAACAACTAACACACAATTCTGTTGTAATGAACGAATATAGCTTTTGCAAGCACCAATTTTTCATTAGCTATATTTGAATTTTTGGAATGAAATGTTTATATCAACAGAAAATGTTAATTGTGACTATAGAAATTGTAGTGTACCTCACTTACTGTAATACACTGTATCATAGTTCAATTGCATTGCAACACATTTCATTGTAATAATTAACAGAATGCTTACTTTATAATATTTAAATGACACACTTTTATTTTTATTTATTAATAAAATTATGTTGTTATAGCAAAACTAAAGACATAAAGAAACACAAAAATTTAAGAATGTAAAATAGTATATAAGGGTCTTATGCAAAAAACTTAATAAAGCTTTGCAAAGCAATGTTAAGTAAAGTTGTATTCTAAAAAAAATATTGTATAAAAATTCTAAAGTAGGCACCCACGTTTGATAAGACTACGTTAAATTGATATTTCCAAAATGTGTATTTTGTACCTCAAATATTTTTACTAATATAGCACATACTGATTCATGTTACATCTGAAAATGAAGCTAGAAGTGCCTGCTCTTATCTTAAATTTATTATTTCTGTCATGTAATGGGAAACATCACCAAATTATCCAACTGCTTCGAAATACATAGCAAAATCCATAAAAAAATATTAAAATAAATACAATTATACAAAAATGTTTTAGTGATGTACATACAATCAAAACAAATCGAAAAAAGCTGGATATTCAAATACTCGTTTCATTCGAATAAAACAAATTGTGATAATTTTTCACATTTTTTTACTTTTACTTCATGGTTGTGTTTATCTCTTTTTCTATTAAGTCAGAAGCTCATATTTTTTAAATTAGGTTGCTTTACTTCAAGATAATAAAAATTTATTTAATAAAATAAAAAAAATATTTGAATACCCGAATGAAATTGTATTCAATTTTGTACATCATAAGCTGTGAAGTGGTTGTTGAACACGGTGGTGTTACCAGTATTTATTATTAAATCACAAAATATTTAAAGTTGTCTTTTGCATATGATTTTTTAATAAAGCTGTGTTAGCCTTAAAGTGCTTATCAACTACTATGAACTTTAAAGCTAAATTAAAATATTTTTTTGCATAAGGGGGTAAGTATTCAAAATGTTAAATAAAATCAGACTTTAAGTTCTGAACGCAAACTGGCAATAACTTGCCTTGTTTTTTAATTAAATTCTCCAAATCTTTTGGCACCTCTTTTGAGCGCCTACTGACAAGCTGGTGTCCCTGAAAGCTGTAAAAACTAAACAAGGGACTATAGGACTATAGGGCCATACACGCACACTAACTACCACACGTTAGGGGTAACCTTCGAATCCTGCACCTTCACACATTACATGGCGATCCCTTCCGTTGTAGCATTACAAAATAATTAATTGATACAACCAATAAATTGGTATTTATAAAGGAATCATTGGTATACATGCCTCATATACATACATACATATGTACATAAAAAAAATGTATGCAGAATAAAAAGGTAAGTACATTATTATATTTGTCACAAATTATTCTTACCCCCTTATGCAAAAAAATATTTTAATTTAGCTTTAAAGTTCATAGTAGTTGATAAGCACTTTAAGGCTAACACAGCTACGGTGCATTGTAACATCCCTTGCCGGTGTTTGGCTTTACTACACAGATTTTTTTCCTATCAAGAAACTACAAATTATTTGCAATAATAATTTCACTTCAGAATAATAGCATCGAATATTTTGCGATATATGTATATAATAATGTCCTTACCTTTCTTAAAAAAAAGGATTTTGTGTAATTATTCTGCAAAATATATTTTTTCTTTTGTTTTGTTTTTTTGTTATATTCAAATTTGTTCCACAAATAAGGAGTAGGCAAACGAATATGTTTTTCCTTTTATATTCAGACAAATAATTTTTTTGAGTTAATTCTTTATTCGGTTAGGAAAATCAATAAAGTATTTTATTTTCTTTTCTTTTATTACAATAGAATTTCAGTACGGTGGCAAATGATTAATTAGTTCTAATAACCGAATTTATTTTTTCAAATTAAATATTGTTTACAAGAAAAGTTTTTTTAATTTCAAGAGCCAATATTCAGTCACGTTACTTTCTAACTTATATTTAATTCAGTTGTGTCTACTAATACTATAAAATGGTTATTAGAAATGAACGGAATCAGTTATTATTACTAATAAAACTATTGTGAGAATTCTATTTGCATTGTAATTATGGTTTTTTGTTTATAAATATGAAAAATCGTACATTCGATTGATAATTGGTAGCAAATATGGAACATTGGAATACATAATTAAATATTTGTTGCTCCAACAAGTTTTTAACCAATCTATTCTCTCTGTGTATCCACATGTTGAAAGCAATGAAATTATAAAGCATCATAAACTCTAGAAAACAGCCCAACTCGGCTTCAGAAAACTGGTATTTTTTGCATCAAGGCAAAAAAAGCGTTAAAAAGTATTTACGTGATGGTCCAAACCTTTCCATTAGAAAGCGTACAAAGGCTGGAAATGTAAACATATCTTAATTACATAGCCATTTACCCAAAGACATAAACCTGCAGTTGTAAAAATTTCAATTATTGCAAGAATGAAAGCTTCTCAATACCAGTCAGAAGCTGGAAAATTGATGTGTATAATTGACATAAATTGGCCTTCAAGCAGCTTTGATTTCAACCCTTTGAGGGTTGCCCTGTGGAATTATCTCAATTCTAAAGGTTTATTTTACGAAATTTTTTATGGAGTCTACCTGCCGAGCTCTACCAAGATATTTCACTATTCGATTATGTGAGAGAACAGCTAACTCACAAACAACGCAGGTTGAGAACAAATCTCAACAGAATTGTCTTTGAGAGGAAGGTAGGAAACTGGAAATACTAGAATAAATAGCAATCTTGAGATTCCTCAGGAAACAGGTCTACGTGCTCTAGTACCTGGCAGATGTGCTTCATACTTACGTGAGCATCTGCTTTTATGATCTAATCTCACTGTGGTCTATATATCGGAGGAAGTTTAGCGTTCAACCATTGCCCCCATGCACCGTAAGAAAGCACTGGAAAGCAAAGAACATATAGGGTGCAATAAACAAAGAGTTATCCCTGGCTATGAGGTACTTGAGCTATGGGAACTCTTGCTGTTAAGAACGTAGTCAAAACAGCTTCTGTTGTATGGAAACAGCACCTATATAGTGTCTGTTTAACCGCGTCACACCCATCACTAGCATTGCTTTGACACTGGGCAACCAAAATTATTCTTCCAACGATTTTTTTGGTTGTATCCACAGACACTACGTAAACTTCGTAGTGTTAGGCAAAGTCTAACTTTCAGTAATAGATCATGCCGACATATTACACCAGGGAAGCCCAAAAATGTTTTGTAGCTGTACTGGTGAGATAATTTAAAGTACAGTGATATGAAAAAGTATGCACCAAGGCTTCAATTAAAATTTAATCACAAAAATTTGTTTTGGTTGTGAAAGATGTAAGGGAGTGCAATTCACTCTAAATTTGCTATTTGTTGACTTGATAAAACGAGAAAGTTTTTATTTTTAATACAGTTTGCTATTTTAAAATTTAACTTTTTAAAAATCAATATGCATTTTCCGACTTTGTAAGTAGAAAATTCCATAATAAAAAGTCAATCGGTAAACGGTCTCCCTAACAATGAAATTTATTTTTTTTTAACTGAAATCTAATTCGCTTTCATTAGTTTCATCTTTTTAAAAATGATAATAATGTCTCCAAATATCATTTTAAATTACCACTTTAATGTTAGATAACATAAAAGACATTGAGCATTATTAAAGGCACTGTATATCGAAAAGTATTTTCTTAATTCTATCATTTATTTTACGCACTGTAAAAAATATCTGTACGGCCGCTAAGCATGTTAATTCATTGCTGTCTCATGGACGACTAAATTAAAGAGCATAAAATAAAATGAGATGTGGCTTCTTAACAATTTTTTTTTTTGTGAAACGGTCAACGCTGCATTACACCCATCAAACAGCTAGAGCAGCTCTGCTGTCGGGCAACCTGTAGTCCTGGTACAATTTGAAAAGCCAATGGTCAGACCTCGAGGTTCCACCCGAAGATTTCACCTCTATCCTCTTATGAACGTCTTTTTTTAACGGAATCACGGTTTATCATTTCATCGGTTTTATTTAGCTATATATCTTAGTCATTGGTTAGGACTGGAAGTTCCAACCGAAGGCTTCACTTTTATCGTCTTTTGAGCTCAGAGCGATTCCAGGCGACGCTTCACCTGCAAAGCAACATATTATGTATATGTACACGTCCGTTACACTGTTATTCCAGAGATTGGGTAGTAACACACAAGTATAATGGGTAAATAGTCAAAGGTACGACAATTGAAAAGGAAATTTTACACCAGCTAAGGTGCTCGGGACTGCCACATTCGTAATATTCTGAGAGATCCCGCTGAGGGTTCTAGCACCTGGCAAGGGATAAAAAGATTTTTTAATAGCAGTCTCCTGTGTTTCCCATACAACTTAATTAATTCGTTTAATCATTCCAATGAGTGCCGCCCACGAAAGGGATTAAGGTTTCACAGACTGCCATTTCCAAAAAAAACCGGAGTACTTGGGTCATAATAGGTTCCGTTGTGCTGAACGAGAATGTTTACATTCAGACAAAATAATTTTTAAGGAGATGAATTCCTAAATTTTAGTTTGTCAATACGTAATAAACATTAGTTCCAATAAATTTTTTACTTATTTTTTTTCATCTCTAAGCATAAACTTTAGTTTGAGACATTCTGTGTTTAAATTCTTCAAATTACTTACTAGTATATAGTTAGCTTATGACAAAAATTATTTCATGATGAACATCCATCGACTTACACTCTGTCTTCTTTTGTTGTTAATCTGGGCCAAATTTTCAGTAAACAATTGGAGTAGAAAAGTCTTAAATGGTCTTATTGTAGCGTCAAAGATATACTCACGTATATAAAAAAAAGTTTATTCTATTGAAATCAAAATACATTAGTAATAATTAAATGAGTTCGATTCCCACCATAAAACCTGGGTGTTTTTCACAGACAAGCTAATCGCTTTGCGGGATGCATTTATTTAGAAAACAATATTTTTTCCTTATCCAAATTCCATCTCTACTCACAAATAAAGAAAATAAAACTGTCCTATATGTGATTTCATCCTTCAAACTAATAATTACTTAAGATAATCCTTAACATTTTCGCTCACATTACACTTAGCATTTACTCGTACAACATCCAGCATGTAGTGTCACCAAATGATGGATGATATTTTAAGCTACTGTAAGCCATGATAGTCTAAAATGCAAATACAATTCCTTGGTCGTATTATGCATACGTAGTCGTTCATTGCATAAATGCTTAATCATTTTGCACAAAAGTCAATGCACCACATCATGCTTGAGAGTGGTCATTAAGCAACTTTAACATGTCTTATTTTGAGAAATGATTTAGAAGTTACAACAACAGCAGGCTTGTTCCTAAAACATAGTTGAGTTTGTTCAATGCATCAATAAGACTCTTATTATACGTACTCTAATTTTATTTTTTTTATTTTACTTCTAAAGATGAACTAATCCTTTGTAAATGTCATTACAATAAATACTGCACACGCTTTTGAATTTAGCCATTATCAGAGTTGTTGCAAACGTTCAGTGTGCAAATACTTTGCACTGAAAACATCATACATGTTGCAACATGGCTTAAATGATTTTACATTTATTCGGTCATTCATTGGATTTTTATTTTCTGTTCGAGAAATTGAACAAACTCAGTCGTGTGTACAAATTGTTTAGTTTTGTTATTAAAACATATAAAGCTTTTTTTAAGAGTAAAACCCTTATACATTTGGCCATCACTTATTGGCTTCATTGACTTTTTATTCTTATTTATTTTATATCAAATGATGTATGTAAGTATTTATTTAATCGCTTTGACAAAAATGGGATAGATTTATTTCTTTTCCAAATATGTACATATAGAGGAAAACTAAATTCAGATGATAGTTTTCTAGGAAATGTATCGAATATCAGGCATCCTTAAAACGGCGCTCATACGAAATTATTTTACATCTGTTTACTACATACAATTGAGATGTGAGGTGTTATTTTTGATGCATTTCACAAGTTATTTTAACAGTACCTGGATTCTGTAACTTTTTGCGAACCGAAAATCGTCATATTTATCGACATATTTATTCGCTTGCGATAACGATAATGTAATTCTGTATTTTCTTTTTTACGATAGTCTCCCGCTTTATCTTATTCACCATTGAATTCAATATTATGTGGTATCTCTGTATAGAAAATGTGAAAACAAGCGAAAAGCACAAAGAATAATTAAAAAAAAACTTAACAAATTAGATCTTGTGACTCAATTTTTTTTTCTCCAACCGACACCGAATGTCGTTAAAATATGTTACTGAATAGCAAAATCGATAAATTTTCGTTATATTTATTATAACGATACGATTATCGTAATAAAAGTTACAGAATCCAGGTACAGGAGAAGTTATTCATCTTGTTATGATAGAGAACATACAGGCAAACATAAGATGCATAAAGTTGATGTCAATGTTATTACTTTTAATTAGAGATGTGCACGTGAGTGTTTCTGACTCACGACACGCAGCTCACGCAGAAAAATATTTTACTCACGCACTTTCACGCACGAATGGTTTTGAACATTTTCACGATCACGCACGCTCACGAATAAAATATTTTTAATCACGCACGAGTAGTTTACAACTTATTACGATCACGCATGCTCACGAAAAAGTATATGTATAATATAATTTTCATGTTTTTTGGGTTGAAAAATAGGTTCTTACATATACATACATATCTATGTATATATGTATGCTCGTGTTTTTGTAAAATTTACAATGTAAATTAAAATAAAGTAAAGTTAATTTAATATCGTTTTAAATATTCGTATTCGCGGATATCGTTTTAAATATTCGAATTCGAGTTGTCGTATATCAAAAATTGACATTCCGCACATGTATGTATGTATGTATACATACATAATATAAATGTGAAGATAAGACGTATGATCAATTAAATAAATGATAATCAAATAAATGAGAAAAGTATATTATATGAGAAAACATAAAAATTTCTAAAATTTTTCGGTTACGTAACATTTTCAAGGACTCCCCCCCAACCCCACCATAACAAATCATAAAAAAACTTGAACCTCACCCGCGTGACTCACGCGTGACACGATAAAATCACGACATTTGCACATCTCTACTTTTAATTAATTAGAAAAATAGTAAAATGACATAAAAAATTTTGCAAATTGATATAAATAATAGCCCAATGCACAATCTTGTGAGAATGTTTTACATCGTAGCATGTACAAAATGGTATAGTATACGAGTACTGATACTCACTACTTAACACTTCTTAGTGTTAATTTGCTTATTTTTGTTCTACTCAAGACAAACTTTTTTTGGTTTGTTACAATTAAGTATATTAATTTAATTTTAAGTTAATTTAATTATTATTGTTCGAACTTTATTTGTTTCTATATTTATAATTTGAATAGGCTAAAGTTCGTATCGCTTTGTAAGTATTCATCATCAGCGTTCTTTTGTGTTTGGTCCACTGTTTGTGGTGTCAGTTGATGTAGATTTCTGCATCTGCATCATATGGATCCACATATGAAGAGCTTCATAATTGAATTTCCGTATATGAGCTCGTGTATTATAACACGATTCATATATGAGTCCATATATTAGTTCATATATATTAGTTTTGCCATGTATAATCCCATACCTTTTCATACATGAATTCATACATATTCATATAAAGTTATATACATTCATATATTAAAAATATATGAACCATATATAATTTTTTAGCTGGGAAAAGTTTTTCTTTTTTAAACGCATATAAACTTTGCATACCGCATGTATATTCTAAAAGATTTCCAATCCACTAGTGATAAAAAAGAGAGAAAAAGATCAAATTAATAAAATACCAAGCTTTTTTGATTGCAAAAACGATCTTATGTGAGATATCATGTATGCAACCATTGTTTATATGGCTCCATATATTAAATCTTAGTTCTATATATGGATCCACATATGAAGAGCTTCATAATTAAATTTCCATATATGAGCTCATATATTATAATACATTTCATATATTAGTCCATATATGAATTCATATGTACTACTCTTGCCATGTACAATCCCATACATTTCCATACATGAATTCATACATATTCATATATAGTCATATACATTCATATATTAAAAATATATGGACCATATATAATTTTTTTAGCTGGGTATGTATTATATTATTTTTTATTGCCATACAATTATACAGTCGGTAGGATATAGTCCACCAATATAATTAATTAATTGTAATTTTTTCTGACATATAACTTCCACAAATCACAATGGCTTATTTATTTTTTATTTTTTATTTATTTTTTTTTTTTTGAAAACAAGATATCATTACAACTTCTTTAATATGATCAATACAAATGCTAAGTTTTGCTTTTTTAATTTTATTGTTATTATTATTATTTTTTTCCCAACAAATGTCTAATTTTCTTTCATTCACCAAGTAACGATAAAAACTTTTTACAGATTTCTTAAGCCAAAATTTTAACAAAAAAAAAAACCTATATATCTTTATACATATTGTATTCATACATACAAAAAAACTTAAATAGTTAACGATGAAATTTTTATAAAACTTTTCCGTTTGTTTGTAAACTCAGTGCAATAAAAACGCCCCTGCTTGTCGCGACGCATGTCACAGTTATTTGCCGCTTTGGCGAAACTGTAAGGAAATTCTTCTTATTTTTATCTCTCCTTTTTAAATGAAAATTTCAAGCCAACACTTAGTTGCTTTATTTTTTGAATGCCAACAATGAGATTATATACATTTTATACATACAAACATTTATAATAAAAAGTTGAATTAAATTTTGCAAATTGAACATATACGAAAACATGTTCGTGTATACATACGTAAGAGTTAATACTCTCTCTCTTTTACCGAATTTATATACATATATGTATATTTTCATTTTAAATCCTTGGCCAAAAGCCAAGGTAAAAATAAAAAACGAAACGAAAAGAATGATCAAAAAGAATGTTGTGCACCAAATGTCAGAAGATTAATTTCGTACTCGTAGATTTATATATAAAAATGGCAACTACTTGATTCGTTGTGTCTGTGGAGGCAATGATAAACCTAAAGGCGAAGAAAAAGTAGACCCCATGCAGAAATTAAAATTATTTTACAGATAAAATTAAATATATACATATGTTAAATTGCATGTGCATTTTGGGTTAAACTTAAATTAAATTCTTATTGACATGATTTGAAATGGCATGGAGATGGTACAATAAATTAATAGTTCAGTGCACATGCATATGTAAATTCATATGTTGACTATATATACATATTTGCTACTTTTAAAAACATAGACAAATTATATTTATAATTTGACTAATGATATGGTGTTTATAGGAGAATCGTGTAATAATAATGTGATAATCAGGGCTACAAAATACTAAAAAAAAATAATTAAAAAAGAACCTTTTAATTGAAGTTTTGTAATTAGTTACCCAAACAGCAACGAAATGCTGCTGGACAAGCTTAACCGACAATAAACATACATATTTTTATGACAAAACCTTAAAGTTTAAAGGCAATATATTTCTTCGATTTTATTAAAAATTTTTGTACTATTTAAATTATAAATTTTTATTATGGTCTCTGCTAAGTTTCCGCATAAATAAAGAAATATTTTACTGGTATAAAAATGACAAGTAGCGTGCAAATTTTCATTACGTTCTTGAAAATTCCCGGAAATACTTAATGAACCAGAGTCAAAAAATTGATTTTAATTAAGAAAAAAACCTAAACTTATATAAGTAACAATAAATTATTTTTGATATGAATTTGCATACCACCAATACGCACGTTAATATGTTATTTATGTTATTTATTTATGAAAACATTTTTATTTATTTGAGTTTTATTTAAACATTAATTTCAGTTTCACAGCCTCAAGGTTATATTTTTGTGCGTTCATTTTATTTATTATTTTGCTCCATTTGATTATAGTGCGTCACGGTGGGGTAGAATAGATATATGTTGGATACCAATCTGTCGTTTCTAAGCATCTTATTCAAAAATATAAATTTAAAAGTAAAAATAGGAAGTACTAAATAATAATGTAGGGTAGGTGTGCCAAATCCGCAAAAGGATAATAGGAATACTGAGAACGCCAAATGAAATTGAAAGGCCAGTGCCTAGCGTCATAAAACAAGGTTATGTCCCTACTTAAAATACAGAAAGGTAAGACTTTTTGCAACAAGCGCAAAATGTTTACCTGTGAGAGCATTAATTAAAAGTTTATGCCAAATCTATCTAAGCCATATATTATAAATTTTTCCTCTAAACTTTCTATTTAACTAAGCAATAAATAAGTGACTACTAAAAATTAATTAATTAGTTATTTTTTTTCAATTACTTCAAAAACAAATGAATTGCAAATGTAATCAAAACAAACAAAAAGTAAGTAAAGGAAATCAATAACAAATAGATGCACAACTTTCAAAGATTTTAAATACTTAAATATGTCTAATTAACTGCGAATTTTTAGAAGACAATTGGATTAAAACATATAAAATCAACTTTGACCTCACTCGTTTCGATTTTGCTCAAATTTTGTGCAAGTCATGCCCTGGAGAAAGTAAGCATTCATGAAAAATTTTGACACATTATCGTGGGCCACTCGCGAAACAGCGGCTTGAAAATTTAAAAATTCAATAAAAATGTACTATTATAGACTTAGAAATTTATTTTTATTTTCGGAACTTCTTAAAAATATTCTTCGTTGTGGGAAGAAATCAAATGGAAGAAAATAAGCTTTTAAGGGGTTTAAATTGTTCATTTCAAATTCAAAGTTCAAAGCTAAAATTTTATCTTGTATTTTTGTTGGTTGATTTTCTAAAAAAAACGATATTTTTAAAATTCTAAAAATATGTATGTTAAAGAACACCTTATCTACGATTCCTGTAAGTTTTATTTTGGGATACGAAATAGCTTATGAGATATTAAAAAAACATAATGCAAAGTTTAAAAAAATTATTTAGAATACTGTATTATCAAATATCAAAAATTTCACAAAAGGAATTGTATTCATTAATTTTAAATTTTCAAAGCAAAATGTATGAAGAAAAAAATTATTGAAAAAATGAGTTCAAAAAATCGCTTTTTACAATAGTTCTATTTATATCTCATAAACCATTACGTACCCCCAAAATAAAACTGTCACGAATTATTGACAAATATTTAATATAATATATTTTTTAAAAAATTTTAAAAATGCCGTTTTTCGACAAAAGTTACTGCAAAGACAAACTCACTAAAATTTGGCCTCTCACCCTTAGAAATAAAATTCAGAGCTAAAACCATCTTTAATCTTAAGTAATTGCCTTTAATAAGTTACTTCAATTATAAACATATGTTGAAAGATTATAAAGATATTAGAAATTTTATAAGACCATTGTGGCATATCTAAATTGAATTTCCGAGTTTTAACTTTACCAAATTTCATAAAATTTCAGCCGATTCGGAGAGGGTCGGGTCCAAAATGATATAATATTCAATTGATCATAAATGGAATTATTCAAGTAAAAATTCTCGTCTGATTATTTATATGAAAAACAAAAACAATTTGAGCGCTTTATTTTTGTATTCAATATAAATAGACAATCGAGAAGTCTTAATTGTCTCCTATAAACTGGCAGTAATTGATTTTCGAATTGAGTTTTTTCTTATAACTGTCTGATTCATTTTTTTCAAAATATTTTGATTCTGGCCCACTGTCGCTTCATTAAAATCAGCATTGATTATGTTTCAGCAAGTGATAATAAATTTTATTGTACACTTTTCAGCAATATAAAATATAAACTGGGCTAATTGTTTATTACAGTGTGAAAAGATATTTTGCGTACGTAAAAATTTTATAAAAATAATTTTACAGTTTTGACCTTAACTCGATGATGTATTTGTTTAGTTGTGAAATTATGTAGCTCAGTACATTCAAAGTAATATGAGGGAAATTCCTTAAACTGTTGAATTTAATTAAGATAATGGAAGACTGAATTTTCTACTTTAGTAATTAAATACTAATTACAAACATATGTATTAGTCTCCTGCATAAGACATCTTATAAGAACTTTCAAGACATGAGGGATTTTTCAAATGTTCTACTACAGCGAAATCTTATAAAACAAACGTTAACAACACTGTTTGCAAAAAATTTGTCATGCATGTATGTGTGTATGATTTTTTATTTTTCTGCGCACATGTAAAGGCACACACATGCATTAACATTAGTTGTATGCGGTTAATCACATAATAGCTTACCATCTACATATTACACACACAATCAAACGTACAATATGAAAAATAACAAGCATACACTAATCAACAGAACTTCTTTTGAGTGTTTGTTACAAACAAGCTGTCTTACGACATCGCTTGTTACAACTGATATACACATACACCAATACATCCATCGTGCTTCGCTTATAGTACGACAGCATTTATTATTGGTTTAGTATAATACATGCGACGTGAATACATTTAAAAATCATGACGTTTTTACATTTCAAGACTGTTTACGCAGCTCTCTAATATGTATGTACAAAGAAAAAAAAAATTATGATACCTTTTTTTTATCAAACAGGTACTTAAAACTGATTTTAAATTTAATTATTTTCTTTTGATGTATTTATAGTAAATTATTTTGATAAAAGATAAAGATAAACCGCCTTATTTATTAAAATTATTAAGGCTTTAATTTTTATTTTCTTGGCTTAATAAGCAAAATTTTATATGGAAATTTGTTTTTCATTCTACTTAACTTTTCCGAATTTTGGTTTTTAGTTTACGAATTCTGTGATAGGGAAAAATATTTGATTTTTTGAATTTGGTAATTGAATACAAAATTAAGTTTATTCTCTGTACAAGAGACGCTAGAAAGAAAACCCATATTTTGCAGTCGTGTGAAAGAAAAATCAATGCATGGATATTTTTCTTTGGAATTTTCGAAATAACGTGTTTTAGTACATTTTAAATACGTCCTTGTTTCCGTTACTTACGAGTATCTTTCATTGTCTATTGTCACCTTTTTTATTTAAGCGCCTGTGATTTGTGTTTTTTTTTATTATTTTCCTTTACAAAATTTACATTTTGACTTTAAATTCAGTTTTATATAACTTAATTGGTTTTCAATTTTCATTTATGTCTTTATATACACAAAAGTAATTAAATGGCTGGCGGCTATTTTAACATTTTTTAAGCAATTAATTCCTGCATTTAAATGTATAAACTTGAAAATAAATGTTGTTGTAGTCGTATTATATTTCTTTTTTGCAATGTTTATCCAACTTTAAAAAGGAGTGAATTTATAAAAGCCGTTCATTAATCGTTGTTTTATAGCAACATCGTATTAACTAAAAAAAGTACGATTTTGATTTCATAATGCAGAATAGTTTATCATTTTGAATGTTGTCTTATTAATAAATTCATAGATAGATAGAATTCATACATACATATATTCTTTATTAATCTCTTAAGATAGAAAATTTTTTAAATTTTTATTTCAATAGAAGACTTCAAATTAATTTTTTGTAAATGTGTATTTTTTAAGTTATTACTATATTGCTATAAAAGAGTGAAACCTTCTGTAGCATTAAATACTTAAACAAATGACCAGCTCAGTGATATTGACACATGTCACTGATACACAGATTACAAATTGCTTGGTTAAAGTATTTTTTTTTTTTTTTGCTACTCACGGCTATATTTTTTTTAAATTGCAATAAATAAATTGCACTATGAAGGAGTAATTAAAAGCAAAAAAGCAAATTATAGCAAAAAAGCGTAAGATTTTTTTACTCGGTTGCACTTGGTGTTTTATACAAATACTAGGAAATTGTTCAAAATAAAACTTATCATTCAATTTTCACACCAACTTTAAACTTTCTTACTAAAAATTTAAAAATGATTTTGAGGTCTGTTAAGGAGTAACAGCCTTATTTATACAAATTATTAAGGTTTCAAAAATGGTTTTTAAAATAGATTTCAATAAAAAATTTTGCTTATTGAGCCTTTATAAAGCCTTAATAATTTTTATAAAATAAAGACGCTACACTTTTGCATATCAAGTATTAATATATGGTGTATAATTTTGTTGCAGCGCAGTTAGGAAATTTTCTTATAAGCTTATCATTTGATTTAAAATTTTTTAAATATTTAGTTGGTTATTAATATCTGGATTTTTTGGTCTTGTAATGTTCTAGCAAAGAATATAAATCATATAGAATGCGCATCTCATACAAGCTAAAATTTTCTATGACGGGTATTTCCAGTACTACCCATCCAGCGTACGCACTCTCATTTCTTTCTGCTCGCATTGCTGAGAGCAGCGTTGCCGTTGTGACACAAAAGTATCACTTTTGACCCTTTTTCGTGCCAATGACACTTTTTATGACCCTTTTTTCGATTTATCCCTTCGTATCATTTTAACAGAATTTATGCTCGATGATGTCGATAATTTTATTGTTTTGGTATATAAATAAATGGTGAAAATATTGCAAAAAATCTGACACCCAAATCCTTGATTCCAAATGCAAATTATTTCTCGTAGTATCACAATTAAAAAATATGTTTTTTAACTTACTTTCATCTTTAGTCTTAATAAAACTTTATATAGTAAGTTTATATAGTAAGTTTTTATAAAATGTTTATAAGTTGGTTCAAATGAAGTAAATTTGGAAGCCAAAATTGGGGCCTAAAAGTATACATGTATGTATATAAATGATCAGCATCAAAAAAAGTAAAGTAAAATATAAATGGAAAAACTGAAGTAAATTCATTTTCTTTTTATTATAATTTTTCATTTACAAATGAAAAAAGTCAAAATAATTCCAATAATTAATTAATTAGCTGCGAACATATTTCTATAATACCGGCTAGTAGAGTACTTGCAAAAACAGTTTTTATTTGCAAATAAAACGAGTATAAACGTATTACAGAAAGCTACTAAATATAAAAAAAATAATGAAATCTAAAAAAAGAGTGGTCAAATTGCGGCATTTCATATCGGATGAAATTCCAATCGAAATTAAATGCATATTGCGTTCGATATCGAATGCCGTAATTTACCTAATTACTTAAGATTCATAAACAAAAATTGGAGACTGTAAAAACATAAATACATATATTGGACATGATTCATCTCACTTATTTACTTAAAAACCAGCATAACTCAAAAAATTTACTTTGAAAAAAAAACCATTTAAAGTTTTGTAGAAAATTTTAAAATTCGATTCTGAAGAGGATAATATACAGGGTGGGCCAAAAGAAACCAAGGGGTGTAAAAGTTTAATAACTTTTTTGTTTATTAATTTTTTTTTATTTTTTCTTTCAGATTATATAGACAACACTTGGAGAATTTATAATGGAGAGGTTCACAACTGAACAGAGAACCAGAACAATAGAATTTTATTATTTAAACCAGAGATCAATTATTTTAACGCAAAGAGCATATCGTCGACATTTTAACGTCAGAATTTCGCCCTCTGAAGCGATGATTCGTTGCTTAGTTAATCGTCATCACCAACATGGCAGCGTAAGAGATTTGCCTCGAACCGGTAGACCACGTTTAAGTCGCACTGCGGAAAATATTGAACGAGTACAGCAAAGTGTTAACGAAGCACCAGAAACATCTGGCAGAAGGCGTTCTGCTCAGCTAGAAATGTCTCGTACGCCACTACGGCGCATTTTAAAAAAAGATTTACAGTTATACCCATATAAGGTGCAATTGGTCCAAGAATTAAAACCCGCAGATCACCGGCAACGTCTAAATTTTGCAGTTAAATTTCAAGAGTTAGCCAGAAATGAAATCAACTTTATTGAAAATTGGATTATGAGTGGTGAAGCTCATTTTCATTTGAATGGCTTTGTTAATAAGCAGAACTGTAGGTTCTGGGGTTTTCAAAATCCAAGAGCCATTCATCAACGCCAATTGCACCCCATCAGGTGTACAGTATGGTGTGGGATCACATCTGAAAATGTCATTGGGCCCTACTTCTTCGAGAATGAAGATGGAAGTGCTGTAACCGTAAATGGAGAGCGGTATCGGTTTATGATAGAAAATTTTTTACGTCCTGCTCTTGAAAACAGACCTGGTATGTGGTTTCAGCAGGACGGAGCCCATACTACCCGAGACACAATGGCACTTTTAAGTCAAATTTTTGGAGAGCGAATAATTTCTCGAAATTCGGAAATTATTTGGCCAGCGCGATCGCCAGATTTGACAGCACCCGACTATTTTCTTTGGGGTTTTTTGAAGGAGCGAGTGTATGTGAACAAGTCAGAGACAATCCTTGAACTCAAGGCAAACATTGTTGCAGAAATTCGAACGCTACAGCCACAAGTTTCAAAAGATGTTATGGAAAATGCTCTAAAAAGAGCCCATCAGTGCGAAGCTGGAAACGGTGGTCATTTAAGAGACATCATTTTTCATACTTAGTGTAAAAAAATTCCAGTTTGTATATTATATAATCTGAAAGAAAAAATAAAAAAAGTTAATAAACAAAAAAGTTATTAAACTTTTACACCCCTTGGTTTCTTTTGGCCCACCCTGTAGTTATACTATTCTTTCAAGGCATTATGCATAATTCTTAAATAAATATTTTTTTTGTAACTGAGCACCCTGTATTTCTTGAAAAGTTCTTCACTTGGAATCTAATATTTGACAAGTTTCTACTATAAGTCTATTTGATAATTGTTTAGTAACGCTAATTTATGTTTGTACTTTATGTTTTTTTTTTAACTTATATTTTATAAAGATGAAGAAATAAGGAGCAATTCACTGACTTTACAACTGCAGAATTCGGAAGCTTATTATCCTTTAAACAAGCTTATTTCAGCAACAGCAACTTTCCTCTGAAAATCGGTATGTTTTGTGGTAAAACTCTGATATTTTTACATCGTTTTTTTTTCATTGGCCGCATGTTTTGCTGTCGAAAAAGTAGCAAAATGCGACTTAAGTCGCACAACGGCAACGCTGGTGATAAGAGCAAAGAATATAATGCTCTCAGTGTGTGTTTGCTTGCGCTTTATACTTTCCCCCCCGCATCTGAAGCGTAAGCAAAAAATTTTTAATTTTTTAGCTCAGATGCGCATTCTATACAATTTATATTCTTTGGTTCTAGTTATCGAAAAAAAAAAATATATTAATAAAAGATTCTTTATAATTTAAAATCCTATTAATATCCCTAGAGGTAAAAGAAACAGTCACAGGACACCACACTTGACTGGTTCTCAGGGTCTAGCAACCGTCTCGACCAGTCTCAGTTACTGATTTAATAAACTTCCGCAATACAAATATCCCTATTTCGTATTCGAAAAACTTAAAAAATATATATATATATATTTTTGATAAATCCTCTTTTCACCAGTCGCGACTCAGAAAATTTTTGTATTATTGTCCATTTTTATCAGTTATACGACAGATACGTTCAAAACAATTGGTTCAACATTTCCCCTTGGGATATTTTTTCAGAATATAGTGAATGGTAAAGTTAATTATCACCATAACTTGACTACTTGGTACAGGCACTAAATAATCCTGCTGGCTGCTACAAGTCAAAATAAGTTGGTATTGATCTCATCGTCCTATAGAGATCACCCTCATGACGGTGATGGCGTCGTCAACGTCATTCTCAAACAAATATGGAATGATGACACCACCAATACAATATCCACGAAACAGTGACATTTTGGAGATGCATTGCTCGCCCTTGAATCTCTTGTATATCGTCCCAAATGCGAACATTTTGTTTTTTGATGTATTTTTGCATAAATAAATGGCCCTCATTGCAGAAGATGGTTTGTTTTGACGAAAATAAGAATCACTTTTCAACTGCTCCAGGCCACATAGAGAGAGCGCAGAGTGCCATTTACCTTCAGATTCTGAGTAAAATTTATTTGATATGGATGCAGGCCAAATCAAGTCGCGAAAATTGTGAAATGCAGAGTTCTTGTGACCAAAGCGAAATTGCCTACGTTGTATTCTCCTGAACACTCTCCTGAATAGCGGCATAGTTATTTGTGATATCTTGCGGCGTCTTCTTAAGTGTTTTAATTGATTGTTTACGGAATTAGTTTATTTATTCACAGTACTACGAATAATCCTCTTGAACAGAGGACCCCTTTTTATTAAAACAATTTTTTGCTTTGCTCGTGTGGCCGAATGAAATATCTGCCCATGGTAATTTTGCTAAATACAGACTGAATAAATGACAGTCAATTCGACAAATTGTGCTTTAAAAATATGATCGCTCTTAACTAGGGTTTCTAATTTCCCGGACCTTTTCAATTCCCGGTAATCGAGAGAAAAAATTTTCTATTCCCGGCAATTTAAAAACATATGAATTTAATTAAATGGCCTCAATAATAAATATAATGTTCCGAAAACAACATACAACATTTAAATTAAAAACAAAACAACTCACCTACAAGAAATTAATGAGTGAAACTAACACAAACAAAATTTTTTCACTAACACATTTGCAGCAATTTTACACTGAATTCAATAGTGATAGTAAATAGACTAATCATTTGATCGGAAGTGTTGATGGATTTATTTATTAGTTATAGTACTATACTCTATCATCTATGTTAGAGTGGAACATCTAAAGTATATATGTATGTCAAAAGTTTTTAAAATCTAGTTTTATTTAAAAAAATACAATTCATTCAGTCTGAAAATAAAAGTTTATTAAAATGTTAAAAAAAGATAAGTAAAATGGACAATAAAATAAATTCACAAAGTTTAATCTAATATGTATATTTCTCTTGAAAATTTTAGATATAAATATGTAAAAAGTAAGGCGTGTTGGAGATAAAAAGGTGTGAAGGGGGCTAGTACCGCTTAAGTTATTTGGTGTTTTGTTTATTTGTTTTAAATATGTTATTTACTTGTGTATTTTTATTGATTGTAAAAAGCAGCAGAGTGAGCATTGTGACTATATGTTTTATAGTCGTTAGAGTGAGATGAAATATCACACGTACACAAAAGTTTCCATCACATTTTTCATTTTGCCCTTAATAATGTAGTAGAAACTTTGTTCTACGCAATGATGAATATATCCTGCATGACTTCCGATCTAATGACCAGTCAATTGACTGATACTATTCTTGTAGGGTTCATTCGTTAATTTCAAGAACAGCAATATTTCAAAAACAAAAACAAATAAATTCAAATGCTTTGAGTTATAGCATGGATGGAAATTCCATCTACATCTGCCAATCTGGATACTATTTCCTATAAAGAGTGTTTAGGTTGAAAATATTTCGTAACGCTTGAAGTTGTTACAGTCACCTCGGAAACCTCTACTACATCTGCTTCTTTGCATCGTTACAAAGTTGTATTTTTAAGTAATAAAACCACGAACAGCAATTTCAAAAAAAGCAGATTAAAAAAACGTACATATTAAATTCTCTAAAATTCCCGCTAAAAATTTCCCGGGATTTGTAAGAAAATAATTCCCGGGAATTCCCGGGATTTTTTTCCCTCGTAGAAACTCTATTCTCAACTGTCAAAGAACGGATCTCCATAGTGAAAAACCCTTTATATTAAAATTATATTTGCATTTGTTGCATAAATAACAAAACTGTTGATAACATACTCACTTACATAAGTAAAAATTTATATACCTATAAATCGTCAATATGGATATATGTAAATTAGTGTATTTATTACATATTTGCAATGCTATTATAAACTCCCAAGTATTTATGATAAAGTTTTCAAATAGAGTAATTGCATTTAACTCAATATTTCTGCAATTAGCTTTTATTAATATTATTGCATATACTTATTTAAAGAACAAATGAATCTCAAACAGCAATTGCATGGCTGTGTGTAATGATGCTGCTGATTATGCTGTGTTTAGAAATGTTTTGTTCCTCGGTATATTGCGGCTGTTACCTTGGTATCTCTATATTTTATGCTAAACAATGCTAATGCTATTACCAAGAATTTGATTTCTCTGAATTAAACTTCTTAGCTTTAGAGTAAAACAAAAGTTTCGCATCCCTTCTAAATTATTTTTCAATACAAAAGACAGCAGCATATTCCGCTTCGTCTTACTTTGTTGAAAGTAAATCTCTAATGCCAATAGTATTATTATTATATTTATATAATCATTGTACTCTTCATAATGATAAACAACATTTAGTTGTTAGAATTCGCATACATAAATAAGCTTTAAGTTTGAAAGAAATATGCTTAATAAAAGTTTCATACATCTAAGAATAATTATTAATAATACACATAATTCGGTTTTAGCATATTGCACTTTCATTAACTATAATATGAATAGAGTCACATCTGTGAGAACGCATTTTTGAAATTAATAATGAAGAATTAATATTAAGATGAAAATTCCCTACTTCAAAATTATAATAAGATGGTGGATGCACCAGCAAATTTCATTGTTCCGAATCGACTTAATGCCAAAAAGATATGGTCTATTTAATTCATCCACATGATTGATATTTTTATGTCAGGTGTGTTTATTTAAGCCTAGTTTAAAAAAAAACATTTTTATAGGAAAGATCCAGCCATGACACTAACATTTGAAAATGATTTCGGTCACATGGCCACCGAGACTGTTCTAGACGATTAGTATAGTGGATGTCTAATTTTGAGCGATTTTTTTCGAACATTACTGGGTTTATTCATGAATAACACAAACAATGTTGGCCTCCTAGATGTCAATTGTTGCTGGCTCATTAGCAAAAGCAAATTATTTTGACGTGGCCTCACAGAAAATAATCGAAAGGTATCGAGTCACACGACCTTGGAGGTAGAGTGACAGGTATTTGTAGAAATCAAATTTTGATCTTAATAAGCCGATGATTGTTGTCATCTGGTTTCCTTTGAAAACAGTTTTTGTCCGAATCAATGTAATCCAAATTTTCACACAAAAAAATCATTGATTATGATGTGCTGACGAACGCAAGCTCCGGGTTACCTTATGTGTGTAAAACCGCACTTATGAACAAATTGTTTTATTGATTTTGTTTTATTGTAACATTTTCCCAATACTGAACGAGCTTGGATTTGTCCACACAAAATTTCTCACACAAACAACAAAATTTAATATTAAAATTGGTATTGATTTCATGTTAATTCAACATAACTTACAGTAACCTCAAAAAAATGTTTCATTTTGAAACAACTGCATTTCATGTTGATTTAATATTCCAGTATTGTTAAATCAAAATGAAGAATCAAACTGATTTCAAATTGAAATAACGCGAATTTAATTTAATATAGACATTCATATTTTTTGTTTAAATTCAACTTACGTGATTGTGGGTATTTTCGCAGGCATCAGGAAAATGTGTGTGTGTGTTGTTTGTTGTATGTAGTTGGCTTCCCCGGCCAAGATTTGAACTTGAACTCATCGCATGGTAAAAACAAAAACCTAAAATATTGTAGATACACATCGTAAACAAACTAGGAAGGTGCTTTGGCTTATCTACAGAGATAGATATAGTTTACGGCAAGAATCCACTTAAACAACAAACGGCCCTGGGCCAAATTACGGCACTCGTTATGGAACGAAATTACGAAATATTACAATAGAGTTTATATGGAAATATTTTAAACTTTCGAACTGTATCGGATGCGATAAATTGTCCCCTGTTCTGTAAACCGAATCGATTTGAAATTGCACGGTTTTAGAAAACTAAGTCCGATTATAGAAAATTTTTTTCAGATTTTTTTTTAATTTTTCTTTTATATAAATTCTCAAATATCATATCTGATACAAAATTATCGTGTATGATTTTAAACACGTCTGTAGGATCATTATTAATTTTTTGAAAAAGAGAAATTTACTCGGAATCGGTTTTGCAGAACAGGGTAGATATTTAGGGGATTCACAATGAGTATCTAAAAATTTTAATGTGGCAACACTGGGCCATCTTAAAACTTTCATTCAGACCAAGCAGCGATATGAAACACAATATGTACAAAATTTTTTAAATTAGAAATTATTGTTGGATAAATTGATCAAAATAACTTTTATTATGCAAGATGCCTAAGGACAGTGAAAAAGACAAATATTTTTTCAACAGCTGCAGTTGTGCTGACTCTTTTAACTTTCTTGGTTTCACATTACCATGTTGCCATATTGAAAATGACATGCTTTTTATACTTTTAAATTTGCCATCTGGCAATAACTTTGATTAACACACAAGCAAAAACAACAAACTTGCCAACGCATATTAAAGTATTAGAATTGAAACCTTGCAATATTAAGAGACAATTTAAAACGCTAGTGTGAACTCCCTGATTATTTCTAATCAATTTAGTACCAAATTTTTGCAATTTGATTTTGCATTGGTATTTTTTTCCGTGTGTAAAGCTTCAAAAGCTAGAATATATTTATCAGAACGAATTTCTAGATAGATTTAAATTCTCACAATCAACCAACGTCACAAATTGAACATCAATATTTATTTTTATTTATTTTTTTCATATCCTTGAGAACATACTGCAAAATTTGAAGGAAATAATCTTTCCAACTCCATACTTATTTTCTGCGTTAAGATTGTGAAACTACCCGAATTGCCTGGCAACCAAATATGAACACCTTCTACATGAATATCCTTTTTGATATGCGCGTGTTACATAATTTATTTATATTTATTTATGTTTATTTGTTATTCTTTTAGCTGATGCGATAACATAAAAAATTAGTTCAAGTCAATTGCATTTTTACACAATTTTTCTTATTTTAAAGCACACTCGCACTCACACCCGCACATGGCCACTGTGGCTCACCGTGGCGTTCACACGTGCACACCAAAACGCATGCAATAAAAACAACATTAAATCTTGTATCCTTGCAACAGCCAGGAAAAAGTGTTGTTATTGTTATTATAACAGTTTTATAATAAACAAAGATTTACTAGAATTTTCTACTTAAGACAAAATTTTCTTATAGACTTTATCAAGAAAAATTATAGTCATCTCTGGTCATGTGGCAAAACTTTGGATTATGTAGGGTTCAATGCCAAAGCTCGCGAGGTGGAAATGTGTATGATAACACTCCCGTTCGTTTTATATTATCTTACTATGCTTTAGTGGCTTGCCAAACACTGAGTATACATATTTCCTGGCTTTAAAAATGCATTTAGTCATAATTTAATAATGCACACGTGCTCCCATTTAATGGGACACTATCTGTGTTTTTAAGTAATATGCTTTTGTTGATTATGGGTGGCTGGGTGGTAGAGGAAGAGCAATTCTTTTAAAAATATTTTCCTCATTGTCACTTGTTATCTTGTGGGATTGTGCTTGTGGCCTTGGATGATATTTTACTCTTTTTATTTTTATAAAAACTGAAAATTATTAATGAAAGCATTTTTAAAAAATTCAAAATTAACTCTTATTTTATAAGAAAAAATAATAATAAAAAAACTTTCTTTATCCGAGAAAGAGATAAAAATCAAAAAATTACTTTTATTTTCTAAAAAAAAAATATTTGCTAAGCAAAAAAAAATATTTTCTAAGCCATAAAAAATATAAGAAAAATCGTTTTTAAGCAAAAAATCTAAATCAAAATATAACTTTTTATTTTGTAAGGAATAAATTTAACTCCAGAAATAATTTTTATTTTCTAAAGATTATGTAAAGCGCAGAAAATAATCGGTAGTGGAGTTTTGTAATAAACAAATAAAAATTAATTAGATGCATAGATGTAGTCAGTGTATATAATAAGAATTATCCTGGTGTATTTCTTGTGCACGTAGCACTTCTTTTTAAGTTTGCTTTTTTTTATTTGAGGCACTTGGTTTTTTACTTATGCCGAATATTTAAATTTTAGGATTATTTCCAATTTTACTTAACAAAAGCTTAAGGGAAATTAGCTTTTAAAATTCATTATGACAAAAACTTCATATACAAACTTTTAACTGCTTATTGCAATAAATGAAAATATGTCTCCTGTCACACATAAAATCACATAAGTATACATACGGACACATGTACATAAATACAAAGTGTGGTTTTTCATATTTCCTCAGCATCCCAGCCAGCATTTTTGAAAATTTTAACCAACCTGCCTTTTTCGACTCCTTTGCGTGATTAAAATAATAATGTACGAGGGCTACTATTTATATTTAGGGAATAGCAAAGAAATGGTCGTGTACCATTCAAAATTGACGGTTTTACGTTGCTCAAGCGGAACAGTGGCCACATGAACCATTAGGCCGAAGAATTAAGGCTTCGCTGCGCTTCTTCCACGAACAGCATTTGTTGGATTTAGCTCGTCTTGGGATACCCACATGGTTGATTGCTGTTTTGTTTCCTTCTCATAGGTATATATCCATTATTCGTCACCTGTCACTTTTTTATACACATCTATGTAAGCACCACGGTTGAACACTTTAATAATTTCCTTACACCGCTGGACGCTAGTATTTTTTAAGCGATTGATAAATTATGGGGTATACAACGAGAACAAATTTTTTTTTACAAAATCATGTAAAATCGAATGTATGGAAGTGCAAGTAATGTGCATGGATGCCTCTATTTCACAATATATTACATAACGATCTTGCATTATCAGTTCACGCAATGCATCGATGTTTGACGATTGAATTCGCTATACCAGCGACATACTGTGATTTTTGATGGTGCTTTATCGCCATACAAAGAACTGAGTTCATCGACATATTCTTGTTGAGATTATTCAAGTTGAAAGTTGTGAAAAATAATCCAACGAAAACCTTCTTTTGAAATTTCCATTTTTTTTTTTTTTTTTTTTTTTTTTTTTTGAAAGAAAATAAATAGCACTTGTACATCAAAACGTTGTGAGTACGTTTATGCTAAAAAATCTAAAAATTTATTATGGTGTTGCCGGATTTTAGCTATTGACATTAATGCTGCCAGTTCGCTTTTGAGTCAAAAAGGAACCGTTTTGTCGGAGGAAAATTATACCCAAGCGGCGACTCTTCTAAGAGTCTTTGGCAAGTAATTTCTAAAACAATCAGTTTAAGCACATCAGCGCGATTAATTAGTGATTCCACACATTTTGTAAATTTTGTTTTATTGCTTTAAATAAATCGATTACTATGACGTTCAATGAATCTTTTGTAGTTCTTTTTTAGCGCGCAACTTATTAATTAGTTTTTTTATTTATCATCTAAGGTTGTCCTTAAAAGATTCATTTTGATGATATTTTCAAAAACAATCTTCTACTTGGAATTAATTTCTAACTGGGAACAATCTTATTACTTTCAACTTGGTTGAAACACACGCACACACACACAACTGTTGAGTTGTGCCTGTGTGTGTGCACTTGAGAGTTTCAAAAGTTCTTCCAAAGCCAAACATATTTTTCCTATATTGAAGCGATTCGGCTTGAGAATAAAATATTAAATATTGCATAGATTTTCTATACAAACTTTGTTAAAAACTTTCTGTATTTTCTATTAAGCATCTGACGCGTCGATTTCCCTATTGCCATCATTTGAACAGTAGTTTATGACACTTTGCTAAAAAGCTAGATAAAAGAACCTTAAGTAACAATAGGAAAACATATTTTTGTTATAAAAATGTCAAAAGTTTTTTTTAGCATTTTATTGTTATTTTTATATGATTTTTTACGCTTTTTTAGTGTTTAAGTTTTATCCTGTTCCTTACTTTTATGACTTATCGATAAAACGCAAATTTAAGAAGAAAAAAAGGAAAACAATTTTTTATGCATCATTTCCTTGATTTATTGGTTTAAGTTATAGACAATTATACGAAATATTAGAGATTTAAAAAATATGTCCTAAAATTAGATGACTTTTAAGGAATTTAAGTTGGGTGAAGGATTTGCATATTTAAAATAATAAAATTATTTTATTGTTTTATTAGGTTACGCATGGATTTATAACGAGAAGCACAGCTTTGAATAAAATCGTCATATTTTAAGGTATAAGTCTATGGTTTTCAGTGTGTGGTTAACAGCGTATGTCCAAAGATCAAATTTTTTCAGTATAGACAAAAAAAGTTATTCTTGAAGCATTTAACATAAAAACATTTTATATCACAAACTATATGTGATAAATTATAATTATATCACATACGTTGTTATTATCTAATGAAAACCACAGAAATTATTTAAGAAAAAAAACTTAACCGCCTTTGATGTGTCTTGATGTTAAAAACAGATAAGTATACATATCAAATTAGTGGTTAATGAATCAATCGTTAAAGTTTTATTTGTAACCGGCACTTAAATGGAACAAAATTTAAGTTTCGCTAACTGTTAACCTAACCTTAGATTAAAAGGTTGCCGAGGAAGTACAAAAGTGCTCAGTTTTCTTGGGTCCGTTTAATTTAGGTGTCTTTGTATTACCTATAAAAAACAAGAGAGAGAGAGAGAGAGAGAGAGAGAGCGAGAGAAAGAATATGGTGAAGGCAAGCTAATGGGAAAGGAGAGGGTTTAGAAAAGGAAAACGATTAGCGTGTTTTTCTGCACGCTGGATTTAGCTTTCGAACTATTACTGCTTCTAATAAAGGAATGCAGGTCCTTAGGGTCCATCCTTTCTAAGGCACGAAAACGATGGTTTTCCAGTAGAAAGTAGATGCATACGAGGTGCGTTGTTGCCTGTTCCTCTTCTTCAACTAGACATCATGAACAGTGCGGAATTCCCACTCGTTTAGCATTAGTCCTAAAAGGACAGTTTGTCGTGCTAACTGCCACTATGTCCCGTATCTTTATTCACGGGAAATTAAGTAATAGGAAGGAAAATTTTTTGTTCACACATGAGCAAAATGTTCTGACTGTGGAACACGTTATCTCATTACATCTTACTTATTTTTGGCCGTTGCGAAAGTGCATTATTTCTCAATGGTTAGCTCCTCTGTTTGCTAGTTATGACGCTGTTAAATTTTGTACATTGGCTCCATGTTCTCGCAATCAATGTAGGCTGATATTGAAACGTTCCGTCATCCATTAATGATGTGTTATATACACTCATTAGGGATCTAATGGTATCTTTCCCATCAGTCACAAAAGGAATATCTCTATCAGATATTCCCTGCAATCATGACCAATTTTCTGGTTTTTTTAAATCCAAATATTTCTGCTTGAAGCATGTTACAACAATCCGGAATTAGAGTTTTCCTATCCCGAATACTTTAATAGAGACCCCCACCGACCGTCTCCACCCTTTTGTAATCATCTGTAAAAACAAGTAAAGCTCTAGGTGGAATGGGAGGATTATTTCCCAGAGTTTAAAAAAATTTCCTCTCGAATATGCGAATTGGAGTGCAATAACTAATTAATTCTGAAATAAAATTTACATTCAACGTCTGTGTTATACATTTTCAACTTTATTACAGACTAAAATTCAGCGCTATAACTTTAAACTTTATATGAGCTTTTACACTTTATTTAATCCTTACACACAATTTTTTTTCTTCCCGAAACCGATATATTTTTCCATTTTACGGGCTCTATAGTAAACTAAAGATATTCTTCTAGTTCTAACTTTTTTTTGTAATATCACTTGTAGTTAGGGGATGTTAATAGGGAAAATATGTTGTTGGGAGAAAGGTCTAAATAGTATTGATTTCTAGATATTCGATTTGTATATTTTAACTTGGAAAGTCACAGGAACACCCCATATGACTCAACAAAATTATTGCTTTCTGTGCTTTGTATCGCAATGCACTGGCCAATCTACAGCAAATAGATGTGCTCTTAACGAAGAAGAAGTTATGACAACAAGTTCTCAGATTTCATTAGAACTCCTTCCTTCAGAGTAGCGATAGAACAACAAAATGCTTTAATGAGTCAATACAGTTGTATCCCTCCAGTAACAGAATAAACTTCATCGCACTCTTATGTACGCGGTTGGCATACTTAAAATAGACTTTGAGACACTAGTCCACATATGTGAGTTGTTACAAATTTTTTATCGGATATGGAACAGAAAATTGTTACGTTAAGTTCATCAGATCAGTTCTCCTGTTCTGTAACTCGCTAAAGATAAATCTCTATGGCTAAAAATCTATAAAGTCGATTTAACAATTTTCGGCTACGAGTACAATTTTAAAATATGTATCGCTAAATTAGGCAATGTTTTAGAAATCGTATCTGCCGAAATTTTACTGTTTCATGTTTAATTTTGTATTTGTTCAGCATTTTAACGATTGAATTAAGCTTAAGCTTTAGCGAATTACAGAATATTGGGGCAGATCATCGCTAATTTTTACACCAGCCACAATTGCGGATGAAACAGTATTATTTGTTGATCTTCTATGTTAAAAGATCTTGTCATTCAAAATTACAACCCCTCCATTTGTGGAGTTTATTGACAAGATATAATTCGTGGATGAAATATAGAATTAATTAGCAGATTTAAGTGCAGCTCCTGCAGATGTAGAATTATTTGAGCTACTTGATGGTTATTACGGATCAAAATATCGCCCGCAGAATGACTTTGAGGACATTTTGTATTGAAAATATATAAAAACTGTTTTTAAATAAATTTTTACGTTTTTTAGATATAAAAATATTAATTCAGTTCATTAAACTTTTGTTGAAACTTCTAAGCTTGGTATGTTAAGATATTTAATAATTTTCAATTATATTTTGGTATGTAGGAGTCCACGTACAGACCAAACGGCTCGACCGAAAAAATCGGTCCAGCCGCTTAAAAGATATCACATCTTTTCTAGATATATTCGGTTGAATATGTGTGTCTTTGACACTCCCAAACATCTAGACTGATTTTAATTTGTTTTTTTTTTTCATTTGAAACGTGACTTGATCTTATATCTTCTCGCCTATACTTGAAGAAAATCGGTCCAACCTTTTGGTCTGCACGTCGGGGGTTCCTAAAAATTTTAATTTTTGTTATTACATATATAAAGATATAACGTTTCAAAATCTGTTCAATATTTTCATATAAGAGCGAGTTGCCTAATTTATTCTCATCAACATTTGAATTATTTAGTTATTTAATTTAAGTACATGTTGGATAAATTGATTTTAAATGTACTTGAATTTTTAACTCATTCAATAAAAAACATTAATTGAAATCATACATACATACTTATTTTAAAATGTTTTAGTTAAATAACTAAAACTAAAAATTTCCTAAATTGAACAAAATTTTTCTTTAGCAATAGGTGCAATATTGAATTAAGCATACGAAATAAAATTTTGATCAGCCTTCTTTAAAAACGCCTACAATAATTCGATTTTTGATAAACGTTTCCATTAAACAAATGAAGTACACTGCGAATAAGTCATACCTGAGCATTTATATGTAAATAAATTATTTTAAACAAATTTTTATTTATCTGCTTTATTAATATAAACCTTAAAACTTTATACATTAGTCTTTATTTGAAATGTATGTTAAAATGTTTTCATTCTTTGAAGCATTACAAATTATCCCATGAAAATTTTAGAATTTTAATTTCGTATTTCTCACACAATACAAAGGAAACCTTTCTAAGAAATTGCTACGATTTTCAACAACAGAGCGAATGATTGAAATCTTAAATAAGAGCAAAAAAAGAATTGCACTCGGAAACCATAAAATTAAGGAGCATTAAGTAACACAAGTCAAGACCAACGTTCACGTTACCAAAAAAAAATGTATAGAAGATTAGAAATTTTTATAACAACAGAACGCAACTAATCTAATTCTACAGTTGACAAAACCTTAAAATCAAAAGCAAAAACAAAACACCCTCTTTATGGACAACTAAACATAATGTTGCAGTGGCAAAAATACTATAAAATACATATATTGTTACGATTTCTAGTCGTTTCTAATTGTGTTGAAAAATATTTAGATGAATAAACATACTCTACTACATAAAGAAATGTAATGGGAAATGGAGTAACGTACGTAATGTATATATCTGAGTACATGCATCGAATGTACATATAAAAGGAATTCACGTGCACAAGATGATTAGTCATATTAATATTTATTTATGGGAACTCCAATTTAAATTGTCGTACACTTGACCATCCTCTAGATTTTCTAAATTCTACAGAAGATATTTATTCAATTTGGATTATTAAAGGATTTGTGAACTGTTCGCATATTTGGTAGTTACATAAGCAAAGGTTTGATTGAGTGGCTGCTATTTTCGCATGCGAAAAACTCACGATTAGAAAAATAATGCAACGTCAGGCACGTTTGCATGAAAAGTACGTAAGACTTTTCTATTTTCATTAGAATTTCAGAAATAAAAATTACTAATGTATGTTTGTATTTAAGTTTAATTTGATATTTTCTTCTTTTTGGGTATTATTGGGGCCATGGAAGTATAATTTCGCACTTTAAATTTCCCTTAATATAATTAGGAAGATTAAAATGATAAACACAAAGGTCACAGTGTCTATGTTTTAAAACTGGGTTTGAAAGGAAATTAAAAGCAAAAACGATAGAGCACACACAAAAAAGTAATGTAAATGACTTTGTAATATTAATCCTCACAACAACATAAATGTGAAAAACGGCCAAGTTCCTATCCAAAATTTCGACCATTAAAAGTTCTGCGATATAAATTTTGACCAAGTTCTTCTTTGCCACAATACCTAACACAGAAATATATTATGTATGATATAAATTTGTAATCGTAAGGGTGTCATATAATTTCTAGATAATCTGCCAAATTGACAACATTTTTATCAATATAAAGAAATGAACATTTATACATTATTTTCTCTTTTTTTGGAAAGGTAAAAATATTGCCAAGTTATCAGATTATCTAGAAATTATATGACACCTACAAATTTATATCATACATAATATATTTCTATGTTAGGTATTGTGGCAAAGAAGAATTTGGTCAAAATTTATATCTCACAACTTCTAATGGCCGAAATTTTGGATAGAAACTTGGCCGTTTTTCACATTTATGTTTTTGTGAGGATCTGATTACTTTTTGAAAATATTTCTATAATAACACTATTTAAACTTAAAAGTTCTAGTGTATTTCATTTCTATTCATGATCACTGTGCCAGTTGAAAATGGCAGAGTTACATAAAATAATGGGTAAGAGTGTGATGGGTGTTTAATTGTTGACCTTAAAAATGCACTATTGTGTCATTTCAGCGGATCGCCAATGTGTGTGCAATTTGGTAAGAGTCGACTAGAAGAAACATGTAAAAGACAGCGTAAATTTTGCTGGGCATGACCATGCCTATTTTCTCAATATAACTACGTGTTAAATAAAGTCTGTTTAGCCGAAGTACATAAATCAAAAGGATATGCCCAATGTGTATGCAAAGTTTCAATAGGGTAGCTGGTGCTTTTAATTAAATTAAAAACTGCTAAGCCGAAGTAGCTGAACGAAAAAGCTAAGATTTATGGATGAAGTCACGACTACTTTTCAAAATAGGGAATTTTTTTTTGATAAGTGCAATGTGTATGAAAAATTTTAGTAAAATGTATGTTAATTTTGAATTTGAAGTCCTTGTTTCCGCCCTCTGATAGCAACTTCTGGGTTTTCAGATTTTTCCTACTGATCTCTTATCTAGATTTATTTGTGTATCAAATTTAAAATCGCTAGTGCGAATTGGAGTTTTAACGTCCTGGCCCCGCATACCGGGTAAAACTTTTTGATTTTAAATTTTCCCATTGGCTTACGCAGCTACACTTACTAGTGTATAAAATGTCAGCTCTCTAGCGCAAATTATATCTTTAGATTTTATCAGCATTACCTCTCCTCACTATTCCTAACTCAAAATTTTGTTGTTAGCAGCGCTTATAATTCATCTAATTTTCTTATATGCTAGGCCGATGTAGATTAAATACAAGGCTAACACTTTATGGGAGTGATCACGCCCAATTTTTAAGGTGATGCAAGATTTCACTAAATTGGCTTGAATTAAAAGCTGTATATTGAGTATTTAGTTCAAAACAATATTAGCGTGGCCCCGCCCATTCTGGTAAAATTTTTTGGGTTTTAAAATTTTTCTAGTTGGTTTCTCACCTAGAGCTACTTGTATATCCAATTTCAGCTCCTTAGCGCAACCTTTAACTTTTAATTTTTATGGGTGTATTCCCGCCCACTTTTCCAAAGTCAAAATTTTTTTCGGTCAGTGCTTATTATTCGTGTCTAGTTTCGTTACAAACGGATAATAATAGCTAGATAAATAGTATATCTAAATATGCTGAGCCGCAGGGCATTAAAATGAGGTTTAAATTGTCTGGGTGTGCCAACGCCCACTTTGTTAAAGAAAAATTTATATCCTTGCATTACCGCAGTATATATGCCGAATTTCAATAAAATGGCTTCAATGAAGCGCCTTAGATTAGCATTTTTAATTCTGACCTTTATGGGCGTAGCCCCGCCCTCCTGGCTTAAATTTCCGTGTTTCAAATTTTTTTTATTTTATTTCTCACCTAGACCTAGCTCTGTATCGCATTTCAGCTCAATAGCACAAATTTTAATTTTTAAGGGCATAGCCCCGCCCTCCTGGTTAAAATTTTCGGGTTTTCAGATTTTTCTGGTTCATTGCTCACCTAGATCTTCTCGTGCACCAAATTTTAGTGCTCTAGCTATAGCGGAAGTGCTTCATCAATTTGATGAGTGTGTCAGTGGTCAGTGGTCAGTGAGTATGTCTTAAAATATGCACTTTTTGCACCTCTATATCTCCGGAAGCTTTCATTGTAAAACTTTCAAACTTCGCATATGAGGTTATATGAATTTATTCTAATTATGAATTACATTTGATAATTTTACGGTTGCGGGGAACAAAGTTATGAGGGGGTAAAAACAGTTCGAATGGCTTCGTGTAAATATACACACTGCGTGCATTGGCCAGAACTTGACCTGGCGCACTGCCGTGCGCCTAGATTGAAATATTTGTAATATCCATTAAAAAATTAATTAAATTTTCACCTATAAACAATTTGATAATATCAATTAAAAATTTAATTGAATGAATTAAATTTTTTTTCAATTAAATGTGTTTATTAGAGGAAAATTTTTTTCTGATTAAATTATGCCTTAGGAATTTTTATTTATTGAATCTAAAAATATTAAATAAGTCACAAGAAATTTAATCACGCGAAAATCTGAAATATGTCCCGAATAAAAGCATTAGAGCGTTAAACAAAGTATTATTGCAACACACAAAAAAGTAATATGAATAATTTTGTAATATCAATTGATATATTTGTAATATCAATTGAAAAATTAATTAAATTTTCACCTATAAACAATTTGACAATATTAATTAAGTTTTTCCACTAAAATTAATTAATAGAATTAAAAATTGAATTGAATCAATTAAATCCTTAATTGAAAACACTAATTGGTGAATACTTTTTTCTGTGAAAGAAATTTCGATTTTTTTTCCTTTTATGCCGAAAGTAAGTTTTCGTTATAACTTCGGCATTTACAGCTACAAGTTGCAGCCAAGATATTTCCAAAAAAAAAAATTGCTTTATGTTTGAGCTGACACTTCTTCTTCTTCACTCCTGAATATTCAGCCCTGTTCTGTAAACCGAATTTCTCGTTTTCAAAAAGTTAATAATGGTCCTGCAGACGTGCTTAATATCATACACGATAATTTTTTTCAGATATATTTGAAAATCTATATAATAAAAAAAATAGAAAAACTCTGAAAAAAATATTTCTTTTGTCACGAGTTAGTTTTCTAAAATCGTGCGATTTCAAATCGATCGGTTTACAGAACAGGGCCGACCATTAAAAATATGTGTAGTAAAAATGTGATATCTTCTTAACTGCTGCACCGATTCTCTTTCAAGTCACCTTTCATACAGCCGTATGGTCTGTACGTGGACCGGTACATACACACACACACACACACAAATACACAGATGTCATACACTAAAAACTTATAACACCCTTTTTTTGATGGGGGGTTAAAAAAAGTTAATCACACAAAATTTAAATTGCTTTATTTAAAAAAAAAATAATAATTTGGGATTTTAGTGAAATTTAAACCAATTTTCCCTGCAATTTTTTACTAAATCACACTTGAAATACAAATAAATTTTTTTAGTGTCTTTATTTGCATTACTTTCATAAATATATAAAATAAAAATGTCTTCTATATTGGAAGTGTCACGCTCACTTAAGATATTACGAAAATATATAGGGTATTTTTCTTGCAGGTTATCAGTAAAATAATGTGAAAGTTTCAGCAACATCGAATCATTGGCTTAAAAGTGCATAGTTTTCAAACATTAAGATAGACAGATAAGGAGAAATTCATTTTAATATCTTTATATAGAAGATTTTTACCTTTAAAAAATATTGCGCAAAACATATCTAGTATGTGTGGAAGGTGTTCGAAACACGAGTCATTTTTGGATATACTGTACATTAGCTAAAGAGCTACAATGCATAAATTTTTCATGGTCCCTCGAGACGATTAAATGAACCATTTAGCGTGTGTATATGTATGTATTAGTGTCGTTTAATTAAAATTTTACGGAGACGCACAAATTAAATCGCCAATCAGCAAAGTTGCAAATATCGTACCGTAACCTCCATAAAACTTAAGTGATATAATATTCGAACTTCATTTTTTGACCAAAATCTATTACCAGTATTTGCGATCGCAAAATAATCTATTTTCGTCAAAAAAAAAAAAAAGAATTTAAAAAAGCTTTTTTTGAGTTATCGCTCGATATGTCTTCGTCAGATGACGATTTTTCTTTATAATTGGAAACTGCAGTTTTCTTAAAAAAAATAGATAAAATCTTGGTATAAAAAAGGACCAGTATAAATATATTAAAAATATGTATATTATTATACAGAGCTAAATAATAATTTTTTTTGTCACTTACGCTAACTTTTTCCTCTTCTCAGCTGCATTGTTATTGTATATTTGCTGAGCTTTATATATAATATAATAATCACCCCTATTGTGCGTTTCGATTCGAATCGAAAGTTTCTCCGTTTGGCAACTTTGTTATTCTGCGTTCCGTTCTTCGATTTCTTTTTCGATTCTATGTATTCTGCATTTCGATCGCAACTACGTTTTTGTAAGTTGTTATTTTAGTGGCGGAGCGTTTTCAATTTTTGTTTGTTTAGCTTTAAAAAGTGATTAATTCAAAAAATAAGGGAAGTATTAAATGAAAGAATGTTTAATTAATGAACTAAACAGTTTGTTTTGTTTTTCTGTACTGAAATGCGATTTTTATTTAGTTTATTACAGGTAGAACAGTATAAAAAGTTGACATACCTATTTAATGGCAACGAAAAACGATGTTGTCTATGGATTTAATTAAATCTGAACAAATAAACTTTATTTTTGTGTTACAATTATGTGTAAAAAATTTAAATATCACCTCCGGCGCGACAGGATTCTTCACACTGGAAAAGTTTGGCCACAAATACCTCTTGCTTATCTCGTTTTTTTTAATCCCTGTACTTAAATTTGCAAGAATTTATTTAACAAATATTTTCACAATATATAATTATTACTTGTTTCAATGTTAAATCACCGTTTTTTGCACTAAATTTAAGTTTTAGCTAAAAATTTTGCAAAATTGCTTAATTTTTCTGTTCCTATTTCACCCGTTTCATAGCAAAGCAGCAGGTTTAAACATACTCGTCTCTTCTTCTTTTTCTTTCGATTCAGTTTTTTGGCAGAATACCTCTTTTCGATCCGTGCGTAACTGAATGCGGGAACGTAATCGATACGCAGAATAGGGGTGAATAATATATTGAAACCTCGTAAAACAAAGGACTTTTTCACCCACCCAATATAACAAATATCCACCTTTTCGGCTAATATAAATCACTATTTGCAACCACCAATAATTCCTCTTTTTATATTTCAGTCGAATGTAATATTTTACAACGATTTTAATCCTCATGATTTTCTATCACTTCTGTAAGCAGTGGGACATTGTTTCATATTAATGAAACAACATTCATCCCTGCTGTTCGCTCTTTAAAAATGCATTTAAACTTTACTCTTGTTTCTGGAGCGTGTTTTGTGTATCATTTTTCATCGTACTTATTTATTATTTATCATCGATTAAAAAAATACAAATGAAAATTTTGCTGAATCTATTGAACTGAATATTAAATTCGCTTTGATTAAAGCTTATCACATGTGTAAGGTTTCATCTTATTGATAATTTTACATCATGTGACAATTTGTTCGTTCATCAGCACATCATTAATCGCAATTGGGGCGGCAAAATGAAACCGAATGATTCTAAATTCAAAAACAGAGTACTCACGTTTCTGAAGGCTGTTTGAAAACGAAAAAAAAAATATTTGACAAATGAATATATCAAATATTTTGATAAACAAAATCTTACTTGCTAAGCTTGGCGACTCCATACCAATACTTATGTACGTGCGCCATTCCTTTTGAAAATACTTTATTTATGCAACTCAATTGTAGCTAATCCTTATTTATGAATAATTAAAATACGACTATATGTATTCTCAGTTTATTAAAATTTTTTATGGCCAGATAAAACCTTTTTATTGCACTTCTGGTTACAAGTGATCTGAGCAGCCGGAGCAACAATAAAATGGTTTTTTCTTGCATCAGTCAGGTTCGCCATATTATTTTTAGCTGATTTTAATTTTTTATGAAGCGTACAAAAACCACACACGCACACACAAAATAAAAATCTTTATACGTTTTTACTTTTCTTCTTAAAGGAATTTGAGTTTTGAAATACAACTCAAGACATTAATGAAAAAAACAGCAAAAAAAACTATACAAATGAAAAAAAAATAATAATAATTAAATTAAATGCAACCAGCTTCGGTTTCAGCTCCAAGAAATATAGTTCACTTTATACCAACTTTCAGTGGAGGCCACAAAAAATATATGATGCTAAATGTTATTGGAGAAATTCAGATTATGGCCACATTTAATTGTACATTTACACAGAAATATAAAAATATTAATTCCACTCATAAACGTAAAACAATAAAATATTAAGTATTTCCCAAATATACATATGTACATATAACAATAAAGCTTTGGCTGGTGGATATTTAAATAATGTAAAAAACAAAATAAAATAAAATCAACGTAAAATTAAGAACAACTTGACAATGTGTGATGCACAAAAAGGCACGAATTTAAGAAGGTGTACTAACTAACCGCATGGGGAAACTATATATGTACATTAGAGTGGCCGTTAATTGTATGGATACTTTTTTTTATTTCTTCTACTCTCACCCCTCAAATCGGTTAAGTTTTATGTAAAAAAAAAATACAAAAAATTTCATACCGATAAGTTGCGTTTTAGGGGTGCGTCCGGCCCTCAAAGTTGGCCTTCAAACCCATTTTCAATGTATTTTTTGCTTATGACTGACCATCTTTTTAAAAAATCATTTTACAAGAATATGACATATGGCAATATTTTAGATCTTCAAGTCTCAAAGAAAGTTTTTTGCTAAAATTAATATTTTAGAAAATAATGAGGAAAATAACCAACAAAATACCAACAATTTTATGTAACAAAATTATATTTATATGGAAATTTTTTATTTTAAGCATGTACAATAAGAGCTTATATATATTAAATTATTTCATACATATAAATATAGTCAAAATAAAACTAAACCAAAAAAAAAAAAATTGCATTGAATATATGGGCTTGAGGGCCAACTTTGAGGGACGGACGCACCCCCTAAAACACAACTTATCGGTATGAAATTTTTTTATATATTTTTTACATAAGACTGAACCGATTTGAGTGGTGAGAGTAAAAGAAATAAAAAAAATAACGGCCACCCTAATATACATATATACATGTGCTATTAATAATATCTTGGTATAATAAATTAGAAAATCTTATACTTAACAACCACAATATTGCTTAAAATATTCATTTTATAGTCATAAAATAATAAAATGTTTTTAAGATGTTATTGTAATATTTCATAAATAACATTATACGGGGTTACTGAACTAATTTATTTGATTTTTGTTTTCTTAAGTTTACAAATCCATCTTTTGTAAGCTAAGCATCTCTAATCTATAAAACGAGAAAGTTGAATTTTATAGCAGTCTAATTACAGGGGGAAATTAAGACTCCAAAAGTCATGTGTGTGAAGATAAATTTAAATTTAACTAGCAGAGACAAAAACCAAAAAATTTTACAGAGCTCATTTTAGAGTTAAGAGAGCTCTGTTAAGCACTTAACAGTCCTAGTAAAATAAAGGAATATTATTTCGGTGGCGAAATTTAGGAATAGGGGCTGATACTATAACCAAAAATTAACGAAAAATATACTCCAAGATCTGAATAATGAAATTATGCTCACGGAATATACAACAGATATAACAATAACACAGAAATTTAATTTTACACAATCTCATATTTTGGAACGGAAATTGGTCATTGTGGGAAATAGGAGATGAGTACATATATCCCACTATATAGAAATGGTGCTCCTAATGGCTCGCTAAAGTGCAAATTAACTGGCTAATCTGTCACCATTTTGGGACTTTAGAAAAATTAAAATTAAAAAAAAGTCAGATTTCTGGAGAGGATTATTGCTTATTGTGGGAAATAGGAGATGAGTACATATATCCCACTATATAGAAATGGTGCTCCTAATGGCTCGCTCCCACAATAAGCAATAATTCTCTCCAGAAATCTGACTTTTTTTAATTTTAATTTTTCTAAAGTCCCAAAATCGTTATTCTGTGTTATTGTTATATCTGTTGTATATTCCGTGAGCATAATTTCATTATTCAGATCTTGGAGTATATTTTTCATTAATTTTTGGTTATAGTATCAGTCCCTATTCCTAAATTTCGCCACCGAAATAATATTCCTTTATTTTACTAGGACTGTTAAGTGCTTAACAGAGCTCTGTCAACTCTAAAATGAGCTCTGTAAAATTTTTTTGGTTTTTGTCTCTGCTAGTTAAATTTAAATTTATCTTCACACAAATCCAAAAGTCATCTGTCTGCATGCACAAAATACTGTCAGAATTTTTAAGTACTTCTTTCTCTAGCTTTGTTTTTAAATATAGCCTTCATATAATAATTAAAGGATCAATTTCATCAATAAAGCTAGTAGTAGAAATCCTTTAGGTCCTTTGCTAGAGCACTATACAACTTTTCTAATTTAAGCCCCAAAGACGGAACTAAGTAAAACTTGTCGCTAAATTGAAAGTTGTAAAGTGAGATTGCACTACGGAACAAATGAATACTTCTGGAAGAACACATGGACTGAATAGTGTAGTAGAACCTACACTACTGCCAAAGGATAATAAAACCCTATACTGAGTTTGGCGACTACGGTAAAACATTTTTTTGCGGGCCTCCAAAGATTTCAAAAATCATTCCGACCTCAAAGAATGGTGTCATCAGTTTTTGGCCATCCACTAATTCAGACTTGTTGATAGAGCTTATTTATATATGGCAATAATGTAGCTAGGAGTCCATCGAACAAATCTTTTGTACTTAAAGCCAAAAAATATGTAATTTCTTCGTGTATAATAAATAAAAAGAAAATAACAAAAATTAAACATTTTAAAAACCCCCGACTTTTTCAGAAAAGATGTTATATCTTCTAAACGGCTGGACCGATTTTTTTCAAACATAGCTAAGAACCCTCTCGATCAAGTCATCTTTCAAACAGAAGAACATAAATGAAAATCGGTACTCTTGGTTTTTGTTAACAATATTTTGCAAAATTGTAGCTACCCAAAAGCTGATAAACTTTTGTAAACATATCAATAAAATCTGAACGTGTCTAGGTACCGTAATAGCTCGTAAATACTACTTTTTTACTTAAAAAATTTCTTATTTAAGATACCCACCATTCGACATATTGTCAGAAGCCCACCCCAACCCGAAATTTATTTGCTGGTGGTTCAGCTTGGTCTATATATTTCATTGTTGCTGTAACAAATCATCAGTAGACCTCAACCACACATTTTGACTAGTCACAAACCTCTTATCTTATGCACAGACTTTCAAGAACTATTTGAGAATTCACAAACAGTAATATTTTTGTTTGCTGGGGTTTTTGTATTAGTTTCTAATCCTACTACGCTTATTTTTCTTTTGTGATTTTCAAAAATATTATTATTTGTGAATTCTCAAATAGTTCTTGAAAATCTGTGCATAAGATAAGAGGTTTGTGACTATTCAAAATGTGTGGCTGAAGTTTACTGATGATTTGTTACAGCAACAATGAAATATATAGACAACGCTGAACCACCAGCAAATAAATTTCGGGTTGGGGTAGGCTTCTTAAAAAATTTCTTTTTTTTACTTTCTAAGAAATCTTTTTTTTTTTTTTTTGAAAATCATGCAAGGTAGCGCTGTCCTGTTGAAATCACATGTCGTCGGTGTTCACATCGGGTGAATGGTAGAGAAAGTGGCAATTAATTGATAGAAGTCGTAATTTTAAAGTGTTGTTATTTTTTATTGATAAATATTAATTCAATTCAATTCAATTCAATTTATTGTCTTTCATATGATATTTACATTGGCATTTACATCTTAGAATTATATTTAAATAGTTCAAGCTTAGCACTTTTTCTTCTTAATAATTCATAGTAATTTAAAAAATTATATACATATTTACATTATAATTTTATTGGAGGCAAAATTTTAAAAATAACATTTTTATTCGATATTTTAATTAAAACTACTTAATACATAAAAAACGAGCATTTAATTTTTTTTTTTTTTTATTTAACCTTTTATGGTTTTTTTTTGTATTTTGGAGAAAATTGTCGTATTTGACTATTTTTGCTGTAACTTTGGAATGAAAAAAGATAAATTAGTAAATTAAATTTTAAATTAGAGTATACTTTATGTGCCTTAAAAAAAATATTTTTTTTTGTTTAAATAAAAAAAAATATTTCATATGTAATTATTTTTCACATTGATTTTTAGCAACTGGAATTCTCTCACAAAAACCTTCATAACTCAAAAATCGCACAAATGCGCAAATAGTTATTCTGGGATTTATTAGCACTCATCCGCAAAGTTGATGAAACTCAATGTACTAGTAAATATCAAAAATACCAAATTTTTAGAGCAATTTAACTTTTTTTTTTAATATTTCTAAAACATTTATCTAAATGCTCATATACCTGAAGTTGACGGTTCCATTAACAAAAACTATTATCACTTGAAATATCAAAATCTTCTCTTTTAATCAATGCGCGCAAAAATAATTAAAATTATTGAACTTTGAGCACACACTGTAAATAAAGTAAACTACCCAGAACTTTTATTTTTGCAGTTAGTGATGTAGAATTTTATCTACTTTCATATGGTACCAAAAATTGTGAAAGCTAAAGTTCATCTTTTGAATTAATCGCCACTTCTAAAGGCTTTCACCACACAGTGCGTCGTTCTGTAAGAAATGTGGACTGATCACAATGCCAGACCGAAACCTACACCAAACAGTGACTTGTTTGGGATGCGTTTGATACTCTTGGATGTTATTTAGGTTGGTATCGTCCCAACTACGGAAGTTTTGTCATCGAGTCATCCACAAATTAGCGGCATAAAAATGTCGATAAAAATTAGGGCCAACCACTCCAGGTCCCATTTAAATAACACACGCCGTTGTGTATGGTCATTTATCTTCAACTCTTTGATCGGTTATATTTTATATGGGAACAAGTTGTGGTCTGCAAAAGGCAGAGTTCTTGCGAGGGTCGCGAAATCGACTAATTCGGATGCTCTTACATACTTTCACGTAGAGGGGGCATGTTTTCCTCTGCGTGTAGAGCAAAGCACAGCTGCACTCTTCTGCTCTGATTACGGAAGTCATCAGATGCCTAATTGCTAAACGCAGTATTATATCAATCTAAATACTGCGTCTTAAGCCTTTGAAATAGTGCATCATTTCATTCTCTGCGTTCAATAAAATTTTTTTTTATCAAGCAATGTCTATATTAGAGTTGAGCGATATTTAGAAAACTGTTACTTTTTCACAGCGATTAAAAAACCACAAATCACAACTGTGACTGAATTTATCAAGCAACAGGTTTTGGAAATATATCTCTTTCATACAAACTGTGAACAATCACATGCTTACTTTACAGTAAATAAAGCTACCACATTAATTTTTTTATACCTTCAGCTTTTGTCAAGAAAAAATCGTCAAATCGTGTCAAATCACATTTTCTGGCAACTATGTACAACTCTCATTTTTATATTTCCAATTTTATTGTCTCTCTGTCTCTTATATATTTTTTTTTATTTCTTCTCAATATTTGAACGGGCTTGATTGCTAATTGCCTGTTCTTGCTGCTCTTCTTATTAACCCTAGAATATCATACTTATTTTTATATCGCAAACGTCATATGTACTTCGTCGAATCGACTACGACCTATTTCAAGAGCCAATAAAAAACGTCTTGAGCAAAAATAAGTACGAAAATAGATTTATTATTGATATTTAGCTAGTTTTTAATTATCATATAACGAAATTCATATATTTCTTTTAATCGTTTAACGTAAAATTAACATTTCACAGACTTCTATCAATTGGCATTTTTTCTTAAAACATAGCATTTATAGCATCAATTGTATGAAATATTACACATTTTTTTTCCATTAAGTCTTGTAGTTTCTTATAATAAATTTATTAAACTAAAAAAGCAACATTAGTTTCGAGTAACTGATATTAGCGGCTAACGCTATACGAAAAACGAAACAAAAACAATCACAAGAAATATGTTTTAAATCGAAAATAAAATCGCGCGTCGTCATTTCGACGAAGTATGATAGTGCAGGGTTAATATTTATCAAAACACCAATACTAATAAATACTTTTAAAGCCGAAGAGCTGAAATGTGTTAAACCATGATCACAGTCACTGTTTAATTTCACTGCTGCTCTTCTTATTAGATTTTCGAAAAATAACAGAACTGCTACAAACAAAATACTGCTAAACTGTGATCACAGTCACAGTTTAAAAGAACAGCGATTTAGAAATCACGTTCACAAGGAGCAACATTATTAAAAAATCACGCTATCATCACTAGTCTATATGCATTTCATTCCTGCCTCACGGAAATCGTCAGTAGGCTCTGACCCAAAAGATTTTGAAACTAGCTAAACATTTTCGTATTTTTATAGTAATACTCTTAAACCATTATTGAGAATCACAATATACAAACCTTATAAGTTTAAGAGCATCAAACAAAAGAAATTATTGTATTTTGGCAGCAAATTAAAAAAAAATTACATTGCACAAACTGACAATTAGTTCCTTTATGACAACACTGCTACGAATGACCGAATAAAAAGCATTGATCAAATTAATATCAAAAATTCCAACGAATATTGAACACAATTTTAGTGATTTAACCCTAGAATATCATACTTATTTTTATATCGCAAACGTCATACTTCGTCGAATCGACTACGACCTATTTCAGGAGCCAAAATAAGTAGGAAAATAGATTTATTATTGATATTTAGTTAGTTTTTAATTATCATATAACGAAATTCATATATTTCTTTTAATTGTTTAACGTAAAATTAACATTTCACAGACTTCTTTCAATTGACATTTTTTCTTAAAACATATCATTTATAGCATCAATTGTATGAAATATTACACATTTTTTTCGATTAAGTCTTATAGCTTATAATAAATTTATTAAACTAAAAAAGCAAATAACATTTGCGGCTAACGCTATACGAAAAACGGAACCAAAACAATCACAAAAAATATGTTTTAAATCGAAAATAAAATCGCACGTCGTCATTTCGACGAAGTATGATAGTGCATGGTTAAAAAAAATTTAGAAACGTTACTCTATAGTTACTTTATAGTTAAAGAGCATTGATGTAGACTAAAATTATAAAAATCGAGAAAAGCTATTAGCTTTTATAGAACTTTTGTTTAAGCCTTTTCTTCTGCTCTAGTCTGCTTTGGAGAGCTGAATTATAATTTATCTCAACTCCACTCACTGTCAACACTGGTGTGCAGTATGCAAACTTTACGCACTGTATCGTCTTTATAATGTACTCGTATGTATTAATTTTTTTTCTCCTACATTTATAGTCCTAAATTAATTGTTGCCAAAATCACATGCTATTCCTTGAAAACTCAACACAAATGATTATACAACATTTCACTATTTTTATTTTTTCATTAATCTTACTTTTAATGCTCTTTTGTTTTTATTCGCATTGTATCATTACGAGTGATATTATTTGTATCTAATGAGCATGTTTTTAATTCTTATCGGTGGAAATGGAGAAGTGACAGCAAAAAATAAAAAATAAAGGGGAATAAATATACAGATAACATATGATTAATTGCATGAAATAATCCAATACCTACAACACTGCCTGAGCAATCAGCTTTGTTGTCTCCTCACAGCCTCATAATGTGCTCCAAACAAAAGTAAAGCTTTTCAAAAAGGCGGTTCCGGTATAATAACGATTATTTTCGTATTTATTTTACATTTTGGCGCTCGTACGTACATCTTTATGTGTGTGGTCATTTCACATGCTTGTCATCACTACACATCATCGCTGGCAATAGCAGTCTCGTACAAAGTTGAGTGAAGAGAAATGTACATACAAACATATGATACGATTGTGTATGACCAGCCTAGTCTGAAAGCAGATTGTATGGCAAAGCGTCTGAATGGATGAATGATGTTAAGATTAAGGTATTGCGTGATTCATCTGTTTTATATACTATGTAATCCCCACCTTCATTATTATTTTATACAGCCACTTATGATAACTTCTCTTTTTGGAATTCTTTTTTTTTTTTTAACTAAAGAAGGTAACATTACAAGCAAAACATCAGTCTGAAGATTTTTGTTATAAATAAGTTAGGTTGAAGACAATTTATTATGCTTAACTAATGATAATTCTGAAAAAGTGTTAACTAGAATTGAAAGTTTAAGCTACCGTTTAAAAAAAATATGCCGCTTGGTTCTTAAATTTTGCTAGATTTTATATATTACACTCTGCCATTGTCATTGCTATCAACAATATTGTTATACAGATTAATGTTCATGTTCATGCTTATCAGCTTTAAGTAGCATTGTAGTGAAGTTTAATAATTAGAATTATTTTTTTATTTTTTGTTTGTTTTACCAACGGGTATGTAAATACAAAGAAGTCATGAAAATTAAGAGTTTGCGATCCGTAGTACAAATTTGGATAATTTCTAATGATTTTTAGATAGAGTTGTTATTGCAAGAAGATCTCCTTTTCTATGCCTTACAACCGAATTGGAAGCGATTTTAAGAAACATTTGTTTTTTGGCGTTCTATAATAATACTTTCCTCTATAAAAAAATGGTAAAAATCCATTTTGTTTATTTTTACCCGACTGCCGAAAAGGATAATGTTTTATAGCAATTTAAACGCGAAACAGTGTTTTCATGTAAATTTGGGTAAATAACTTTTAATTTCAAAGCCTCGCACGTAGTTCTTACAGAATATCACTTTTGTAAAAAATTAAATATTTTGTTGGCACACACGGTTTATTTTGTTTTATTTCATTTCAAATGGAATAAGACGATCAACTTCGGTGTGTTTGAAAACGAACTCGGAAGCATTTTAAAACAATATATATATATATATATATATATATATTAACCTTATAAAATTTTACTGGATAGTTTTTTAGCGACCAAAATAGCATTAAAATCTTAGAAGAACAAAAAATAACCTTCAATAGCTAGAATTAAGTTAAATATTACAATTTTTTTTCAAAATTCTTTAATATTAATATTAAGAGACTTGACCGCCTTCCTAAAAAACGAACGTTTTTTTATCAAACCAATGGAATGCTTTTTTATTTTCTTTAAATAAAGAACATTAAGTAGAGGTTCTTTCTAAAATAATCAATTTATGACCGTTTAAGTATTAAATAAAGCGTATTAAAGCAGAAAACCAGACGACTACCACTATTACTTATTGCCCTAACAGGAGTCAGTTATCGTCAGCCTCATGTTGCTGTATACGATTCTTTTTTAACTCCACATAGAACTTAATAAATATTTAGGCGGGCATGTGTATGCGGTTTAAAGGGCTCTTGAGTCTTGACACACACACATACATACATACGCACATGCAGCAAATAGTAGTACCATAAAGAACTCTCAAGTTGATAATGGAATTGAATTTCCGTTTAGTGTTTTGTTTAGCACATCATGTTTCCAACTAATTTAAAAAATAAAGAAAAAACACATTGAAGTTAGTTTGTGTTATTTGGAATGCAGAGCTGTTAATGAATGCAAAATTTAATTTTTTTTAATGTATACAGTGATAAAAAGTTTATGGTTGTTATGTCAAACATTGCACAAACGTTGTTTTTGAAAGCGCCAATCGTCTATGGCTGAACGGCATATAACACACGGAAGGAAACAATATAGCCAGTGGGCGTTATAAAATTTAAAACCAACTTTCAGATCGAGAACGAAAGACTAAAGTAATTATTATCAATAATAAGCTGACTTCAGGTACATTAATACAGCAAATATTTGATTATTCCTTTGTTACTTATAACCAGGGAAACCAGAAATATGCTCTAAAAAACTGTTTTAATGCGCATTCAATATGTACTAAAAACTTGAAAACATGCATTAAAAACTTAAAAAATATGCTCTATTGATTGGTTTGTAAATGAAAATATGCATATTTTTAATTCGAAAATTGAACAACATAAAAAGGGAAACAATAAAAAAAATTAATATAGAATAACTGCCGCATTAAAAAAAACAATTTGGGTTTGAAGTGCTCATTAAAACAAAATTGTGATGCAAATTTTGACCAAAACAAATAATACAAATTAATTTTTTTTTATACTCTCGTAAAAATTTAGTTTCAATTTCAAACGAAATCACGATAACAGAATAACAACTTTGGAACTTTAGTTTTGGATACATAAGATAAGAATTTTATTTATAATTTTTATTGCAATAAACAACAACATGTTGACTTAGATTTTCACTTAAAAATCGTTGATGTCATATCTAAATAAACTTTTATACATTGACAATGTTCCTTGAACGTCTACTCGGGGCAGAGTCCGTCACAAATAGCAAAACCGAATTTTTATTGAAGCTTACGTCCGTATCAACTGCATAATATATAAGGAAAATTTTTACACTGTAGGGAACATTGGAAATAAGATTTACATGACGAAAAATAAAAATAAAATTTTTGACCAATACATAAGGTTTTTTTTATTTTAATATGCTAATTAAAGTAAACAAATCCAAAAAGTATCAAAATATGCCCTAAAAGCCTCAAATATGCATCAAAAACTCGAAAAAATTCCAAAAATATGACTGTAAGACGGATATACATATGCAAAAACATGCCTTAAAGGGTAAAATATGCAAAAATATGCACTAACAAGTCGATGCCAAAATTCATAAAATTTTCTGAAACGGATTAATATCTTGTCCCCGAATTAATACGTCATACAAGAAAGACAATGCAATTGCATATTTGCGGTTTCCCTGCTTATAACCAGCAATCAATTAATATTTATGTGACTGTCTTTATTATAACTAGATATACCAAACGGACCACACACTCGTCCGTATTCTAGAATCAAAATGTAAATAATTTTAGATTCAGAAAATGTATCTAAACGTCATAAAAAAATTCATTAAAACACAGCTACACACAAACTTACATACATATGCAAGCATAATTAAATAATACATGAAATTAAAATAAATTCAGTAAAGTGCGACTCTGACTCACGCACGAAGGGTTCCGTACAAACACTATATATGTAATTTAATACAAACTTCATCCTATATAATATATAGTTTTGGCATTTTTTCGTTTTTGGGGTCTTTTCGGTTTTTCTGTTTTGGCGTTTTTCGGTTTTGGCAATTTTTTTAAGTTTTGGATCTTTTTTTAGTTTTGACACTTTATTTTCTTGTTTGGGCGATTTTTTTCGGTTTTTGGCGTTTTTTCATTTTGGCGATTTTTTTTATTTAAAATTTTTTTTTAGTTTTGGCGACATTTTCGCGTTTTGGCGATTTTTTTCGATTTTTGGCGTTTTTTTTTTCATTTTGGCGATTTTTTCGAATTTGGCGATTTATTTTAGTGTTAAAATTTTTTTTAATTTTGGCGATTTTTTTTTAAATTTTTGCCGGTTTTTTTTTGGATTGGCGATTTTATAATTTTCGGTTTTTTTAGTTTTACCGTTTTTGAAAATTTCAAGTGTTTGTCTCTTACGGTTTCCAAGATATAGCAAATTGTCAAAATCACATAGTCAAAATTGCATTAACTGATGGACCACCCTTTAATATAAATTTTTTTAAATTTTAGTGTTAATTTTTTAGTCTCTATAAAAATACACTAATTTTACAAATTTCAAGTTTCAATATACATATGTTCACACAGTTGTATGTATATTATATGGGATTTTAATATTTTTCGTTGCTCGTTTTGGAACACCCTTTAATTTTTAATTCTCATGTATTTGTTGTTGTATCGGCCAACGTTGTACATACTCTGTCCAAATTTCAGGTCCGTAGCTCTTACGGTTCCTGAGAAAATACCGTGTGACGGACAGACGGACAGCGTAGCAAAAACAATAGGGTTCCTTTTCACCTTTGGTGTACGGAACCCTAAAAACATAAACAAAATCCCTTCAACCAACCTAATTCAATTTATTCAACTCTCTTCCTTTAAGTATTATGGGTTTCATACAACAACAAATAAGAGAAAAAAATTCTTAGGTCAAGAGAAATACTACAAACACACACACACACACTCATGTTTTGTTTCTTTTTTACTTGTAAGCTAATGAATGCGTGTGTAACATGTGTGCATGTAGTAGTAGCAACTTTAAACGCTTATAGCTCCCAAAATACTAAACCGATTTCAATAAAGTATGGATTCTGCACATCTGTACGGAAAATTCTGTAAAACCATATAAATTTTTTTAAAATCGGTGCAGTGGTACCAGTGTAAAAGGGATTACAAAAAAACATGTTCGCCTATTAATTATATAGAAGATTATAATAAAAAAAGCGTTTCATTTAATATTTATAGTGATTAAATTGTTAGAAGTATAACTTCTTACCAAGTTATTTAATTTAAATTTCACATTCATACAAATAAATTTATTTATACATACAAACAAATATTAAATAAATTTAATTCCTTAAAAATTCTGCATTAATCACACGATTGCCTTACATTTTAATGTTTTGCTCTATACAGTTGAGCTCGTTCCAGTTTCTTTGGCAAACTTAACTTTGTGCAACATGAGAATGCATACCAACCACAACAGAGTAACTAACCTAATGCCGCAATCCGAATTTTATTTTAGTGGCGTTTCTTAACTTGCAGTTAAGTTAATTTCACTTTTATTTTACTCTTTTCTTTTCGATTTTGTTTTTTGTTATTTATAAATTTTAATGGTCATTGACAAACGTGACTCCGTCTTGGAGTTTTTGCTACAAGTGTTCGGTAGTCATCACAGCATGCCTTTGTACGATTTTTAATTAAGTATGATTATAATCCTTCGATTTTTATGATTTTTTTCTAAATTATAGACACAAATTAACGTCAAATTAATTCATTTAAAATTACTGTCTCTGCTGAGGAATAAAGAGCTGCCAATTAAAGTGGCAGTCGAGCGCATCAGATAATCGGGTGTAAAGAAATTAAATTATGATACGTGTGTATGAATAAATATAGTTTTTTTTTCTTCTAATAATTGAAAACATAAATTTATATTTATTTAAATATTATTCTTTAAGATGCAGGGAATATTGTATTTTTACATTAAGTGTACAAGAGTGTCTGATAAAAATTTTGTATTTCTTAATGAAAATCTGTCTATAAAAGAACAACACATGTAACTTTAATAAAATAATAGTTTAGTGGCCTTCGAAAACGGCTGGCTGTTCCGTTCAACTATGTGTTTGTTGTTAGTCAGAATATTTACAACAGACTTTGGTGTTATTTGTTCATTAATAATTATCACATGTAATTTGGCTTAAAAAGCGATACGAACTTTAGCCCGTTCAAATCACAAATATAGAAACAAATGGAGTTCGAATAATAATTAAAATTAACTAAATATAATAGCTATGTCTATTTATAAAAATAAGTTTAAAATTTTTAAGTTTCAACTAAGGAAATTTATTGATTTTGTACTGCTTTTTTGAAATCAGTAAATAAATAGAATTTAAATAAATCAACAACCAAAATAGAATTTTTTATATTAAATTTTTTCGAAAGTTGGCTCGCCTCGGAAGGAGGCTTTCTTTTTCTATTTAATATCATTTAAAATCTAAAAATTACTTGGTTAAAAATATTTTTAATCACAAAGTAAACAAGTAATAGTTGTATATTCGGCTGTGCCGAATCTTATATACCCTTTAGTAAAGTGCGTTTATGTAGAGATGCATACATAAGCACATTAGGGTTTCTAATTTCCCGGACTTTTCCAATTCCCGGGAATTTCAAAAACATATAAATTTAATTAAATGGCCTCAATAAAAAATATAATTTTATGAAAAAACACATTTAAAAACATTTAAGAAATTTATTATTTGACATATTGTCATAAGTGTATTTTAATTGAAATTTATTTGCTGGTGTTTAAGCATTCTTTGATTTTCAAAAATATTATGGTTTGTTTATTCTCAAACAGTTCTTGAAAGTCTTTCCATAACATAAGAGGTTTGTGACTATTAAAAATATGTGGTTGAAGTCTACTACTGATGATTTTGCTTAGCACCAATGAAATACATAGACAGTGTTTAACCACCAGCAAATAAATTTCAATTAAAATACAACATTTAAATTAAAAACAAAACAACTTCATTCGTTCATTTCACGAACAACAATTACGAGATTAAAGAAAAAATGTTGCAATTTTCTTTAGTCTAGTACAAAATCATTGCAGTCGAAGTCGTAATACGCCACTCGTAATAAGGCTCAATATTTCAAAAATAAAAATAAATAAATGCATATACTGTGAGTTATAGCATGGATGGAAATTCCATCTTCATCTGCCAATCTAAATACTATTTTCTATAAAGAATTTTTAGGCTGAAAATATTTCATAACTCTTGAAGTTGTTGGTGTCATTTATTGTGTTATTACATCTGTTTCCATGTTTTTATTATGCATCGTTACAAAATTGTATTTTTAAGTAATAAAACAACGAACTGCAATATAAAAACAGCAAATTCCAAAAACGCAAATATTGAATTCCCGTTGAAAATGTCCCGGGTTTTGTAAAAAAATAATTCCCGGGAATTTCCGGGATTTTTCCCCGCATAGAAACTCTAAAGCACATACATACATATTTGTTTTGTGAAAAAATTTATAATTTTTTGCTCTAGTGCAATTTTTAGTAAGTGACCTCTTGATATTAGCAATACGGTGAATATCGATGCCTTACTTCTCAACTTGGTATCTTAAAAAATACAAATTTTTAGGCCCATCTCTTTATACTTCGGTTTTTGGATAAAAGTTCAAATGCAATTATTAAGGAATTAATTACATCTATGTATACTCGTAGTAGTAGTAATAATATACTAATGTTTTTTAGTTTACACAAAGGAACGCTTTCAGAGAAATGAAACGGAACATGTTCTTTAAAAAAATTTATAGTTAGGACTGTATTTTAGCGATAAATTACATTTTTATCTCTATTTGCCAAAAATTAATATGAACTCGTTACAAGCTGTCAACGAAATACAAAATTGTGCTGAGAGAATAATAAGCAATATGGCACAAACATTCGTTTATACTTAAATAAAAATTTAACAGATATAAAAAATCTACAGTAAAGATCTTCCTAAAACACAAAATATGTTTAATTAAAAAAAAAAATTTGTTGGTTATATTTTTATCAAAAAATTTTTTTAAATTTCCAAACCTGTGACCATAATTTTGATTTTTCTAATTTTTAATACTAATTTATTTCTTTCTAAAATATGCAATATATTTAATTACCAAAGAAATAATTAGTTTTATTTAATTAGTTTTATATACCAGAAAAAGTTTAAGTTTTCCAGGTCTGGAGCTATGCTTTTTATTTTTATAATTTGTATGCCAAACTATTTCTTTCTAACCAATAAAGTATAAATAATTTGTAAGCAAAAAAGAAAAGAATAATTTGACGTATTTACTTTTAGCTACAAAAAAAAATTAAATTTTCCAACCTTGGAATCATCCTTTTAGATTTTTCTGATTCATTATACCAATATAGTAGTTCTGAAAAATATATAAAGGTATGTCAAGTGAACAAAGAAATAAGGAAGTTAAAAAAATTGTTTAATTTAGTTACTTTAATATGCAGAAATAAGTTATAAGTTTCTAGCTCTGGAAACTTTCTACATAAAACTATTCTTTCCAAAACGTAAAATATATTTAATTTATAAAAAAAAGAAATAACAATTAATTAGGCCTAGTTACTTTTATATATCACCAAAAGGGTAGGTTTTCCAACCCTGGAAACATCTTTTTAATTTTTATAATTTAAAATACCAGTTTTATTCGTATTGAAGTATAAAATAAGTTTATTCAATAAATAAAATAAAAATTTCTTTACATTAGTTAATTTTATATATCACAAAAAGTGCAAGTTTCCCAACCCCAGTATCGTCTTTTTTGATTTTTCTGATTTCTTACACCAATCTCTTTCATTTTGGAATGACAGATATGAATAATTTATAAAAAAAAGAAAACATTTGTTTTAATAAGTTACTTTTATATAAATATAAAGGTAAAGTTTTCCAACCCTGGAAACGTCTTTTTAATTTTTTTAATAGAAATACCAATTTATTCATACTGAAGTATAAAATAAGATTGCTTAATAAAAAAATAAAAAAAAAATTAGTTTTCGGTAGTTACTTTTATATGGCAAAATAAAGTTTAAGTTTCCCAGCTCTGAAACCGTCTGCTCGATATTGCTGATTTTCAATATCAATCTTTTGTTGGACTATTTCTGACACACCAGTTGAAGAACGAAGGCTCTAGCTTTTCTGGGAGCTTCGGAAACCCGATTTCACGTACAGACAGACGGGCATCGCTTATTCGTCTTCCCTATGCATGATGAACCAGAATATATATCGGTCATTTACTTCAATAGTGACATAACTCAAAAAATGAGTTTTTTGAGTTAATAATGCATAAAGATGCGGCATTTCGTATTTTATCTTGTGTAAAAATTTCATATAAATAGCTTATACCATCACCTCTTGAGAGAAGAATTTTTTTTAATTTCTCCATTGAGTTGTATGCAAATTGAAAACTTAAAACGCGTTTTCTGCAAAACTGGTTTTTTTGAGTTGTGCCACTATTGAAGTAAATGAGCGATATGTATACATATAGTATGTATATACTTTATGGGCCGCTTATTTATATTTTGGAAATTACAAACGGAATGACAAACCTACATATATGTATATATCCCCCAAATTTTGGTAAAGGGTATAAAAATGCATTCTCTTGATTGTTTTAGACTTTCAAGACTTAATATCATTTCAGAAAATTATAAAATAATTTTAAGAGGTAGATCCATATTTTTTTAGTATTAAAAATAAATATAACTTTATATAACCGTGTATATGCCAATTCAATAATATACGTCAGCATTTTCATTAACTTCATTACTCAGAATTTTTTTTACCAAGAATTAAATATTTTCAATATCATTTCTATACCCACCAACGAATACTAAATAATAGCCTTTAAAAGCTAAAATACAAAATAAACTACTCCAATTAAAATGCATATGTAGCAAATTAAAAATAGCATTCGCATTGCGTGTGTCAATCGCATCATAAAGTTTACGAAATCCAGATATTCAATGCCAAAATATTTAAATATCATTTAATTCTAGTTTAAATAGCCATTTAACACCTTTTGAGTTTTTTTCTCTCAGCCTTTTGAATAAAAAAAAAGAACGTAGATAAACACGCAATACTTTTGCAGCAACAATGTTCCTGCGTTAGGGAATTGTCATTCAATAATGAAATCAACCATGCAACTCTTTATTTAGACAAGAGCATAAACAAATATAAAAAAAGAAAAAAAAAAGAAAAAAACTCAGTTTAAAAATTATTTATAATATATTGGTTGCATGTGTCACAGACAACGGCAGATACGCACGTGAAATTATTTAACGCTCACACTGTGTGCGCCACAGTGATATAAGTGTAACACGCAACATGCAGCCAAACTGTCAGGCACAAGCAAAGGAGTCAAGTATGTATGTAAGTGATACTGCCTTGAAAAATACATAAAAAATTGCAGGTTTTATATATTATCTACAAAACACTATTTTAAACGTTGTCGGCGAAATCCATGCAAACACTGCCTGAATGAAACCCACCCCAAACGTGAAGGTTACCTGTTGGATCAACTGCTTTTTTATTTCTTCACATAAATTAAAAGAGTGCAACAGTAATGGCGCCGTTATTATGAGATATAAATATTCATCTTCTTTTTTTTATGAGTCAAAAAATCATTGAGAAAGTGATAGTTTCAACAAATTTCTAGCGTGATCGTAGTGTCATATATACCTTCGATATTTTCATGACATGGTATTGCTGGTATTCAATACTATCAAATATAATCGATCGACTTTTAAGAAAATGCAACCCTGATCTAATAGATACAATAACAGCTCACTAAATCAGGGTTGCATTTTCTAAAAAGTCGAATGACTTTATAGTATAGTGAATGCTAGAATTCAAATTACAAAAATCTACTTACATATAAAATCTGCATAAAAATGCAAAAATGATAAAAAAGCTTTAAAAGAATATGGACTTTATTAAGAACTGTGATATATTAAGCTTACTAGAAAAAATTCACTTTATTAGCAACTGTGGTATGATAAAAAATTTTCTATTATTACATTAATGTAGTCTTAGTGGTGGTGAATCATATTCACAGATGTTAAAACCAAAAAAAAAGTTCCAAAACAACTTAATAAATTTTATTTATACTCTAAACAATTCTCTTTCTCTGGTATAAGAATAATATAACAATTTATTTTATTCAAACAAGGCGCCCAAAAAAAATGCATTAACAACTTCGTGCTAATGGTGAACAAGAAGAACAAATTCATTAATTAGAAAATCATGTTTGAAATTCAATAAAATTATAAAAAATAAAAGCTTAAGTTCAGAGTTAATTTAAAAGGAGAAGAAAAAAATCTAATGACAAAGAAAATATATTAATGATAACATAATTAAATTAATTTTAAATTCAACAAGCGACACTTCACCGCAACAACTTTTTGATTTATTTATAGCTTATGAATTCTTTTTCCTTCACAAAATGCCGTCAAGAATCATAAAAGCCCAACAATTTGATTCGACATGCTGTGTAACTCATTGGGGGATTTCCATTTAAAATCATTTGAAAGTGTAAAAACAAAAGGACTGTCAGGCAGGCAGACAGGCTGGCAAAGCACATGCAGCAATAAACCAACAATCGTGGCTGAGATGTGTTCAACATTCACGTCGAAGGAAATTATATAACTATTAGTGATGTGAAGCTTGGCAGATACTCGTAATTTATATTTACGATTACTTAATTTTTTTTTAACTAGATATAACTCCACACAGTGGTCACTTATTGCGTCAAAAGTCAAACAAACCTACCGGGTATTGATCCGAACCTGTGTTGAAAATTTCAGCTCCACAGCTCTTATAGTTCCAGAGATCATGCGTCACGAAGAAACACACACTACGATTTTATAGATAGAAGATAGATATAGATACAAATTTTTTTCTAATAAAAATAGATTTATAAAACTATATTTAATTATTCTGGTTTTCCAATTGTTTTATTTCTTTTGTCATCACAATAATGAATAACAAAATATGAAAGAAAACTTAAAATAATTAATGGCCTCATTCTGTACGAAAAAAAGCCGCAGTTGTGATTCTTCAAAACAATTATTATTTATTGTCTACGCTAGAGGGTTCGCGTATTTGCTTTATAATTTTGTTCCAAACAATATACTGAACACATATTTTTTCATATATTTTTCTATTGTATAATGCTTAAATTTTATTATCAAAGACAACAACCATGTTTGAAGAAAATAATTTAGAGAATTAGAACACAAGAACGCAATAGTATTTTCAAACAAAAACGTCCTAAATCTTCTTAGAGGGCATTTACACCTGCACAAAATCTAGCAGACTTTTATTAAAATCTTTATGAAAATCTATACCGTTTTCACTAACTTTTTTTTTGACATTTATCACGATTTTTTATCCAAAACAAAACTCATTAACTGAAAAATTTCTAAAACCCAAACCAAGACAAGGTAGCCAATATACACAACTTTTTAAGCATACCGTAGCTAATTCACTCATCTTCTTTATAAATAAATTGTACAGGGCAGTTAAAATAAATAAAAATATTAGATTTTGATTAGATTTGCTACAAATCTAATGATAAAATAGATTTAGTATTTTATGGGAAATCTAATAAAAAATCTCGTAAGTATTAGATTTCGAGACAATGTAAATGCCCCGCTACTTAATTAGGGCATAAATCTTGGTTAAAATTGTTCATGGTGTTATTGCCTGAGTAAAACAGTGTTTAATTTGAATTAAATCAAAATATCATCTGTTCTCATACGGAATCTTACTTTGAGTTATTTGTTAATGCATAATAAAATGGACTAGAAATACAAATCTGATCATCAAAAACATGAAATTTGTGAGCAGAAAGTGGTGCAAGAACCGCGCACATCGCTCAATCTAAGCCTAAAGAAAGATTTTCGTCACGGTGCAATTCTCAGAAATATAATCGAATAATTTTTACACTAATAGTTACACAACCTAGAGAGCAAGAATTGATGGCTAGTGAACAACATTGTACTAATTTATGCCAATTCATGTTAAATCAATTAGTAATCAAGTCCAGAATAGAAAATTGAATCATAAGACAATAAATACTTGACATATAAATGGCCGAAGAAATGAGAAAAACAGAAAGAAAACTATAAAGGCGGTTGAAATAGAGGATTCCATCATGCACTACAGGATTGTGTGGCAAATGGAGCAGCGGTCTTACAAGAGAACAAAATTTTCTTTTTTCATGTAATTTTTAACAGAAGGTTTAATGATTTCATTTGAATTTTTTGTTATAAAAATTTTATTTTATTTTTGTATACGAAGTTTGTAAATGTGGATATAGTTTATTTCCACATTTACATATAAGTACAGGGTGTTACATAATTCAGAGTTAAGACGTACATCGAAAATTATTGCCATTCCAAATTTTATTTTTTTAAGCTATTGCATAGCTTTTATCGCAGGCTTTGAGGGTGTAGACCGATTCAAGAAATTCCGTAACAAAAAAAACCTAAGACTATTTTTATTTGAATCGCGCAGTGTATGTTAACCCCTAAAGTATGCTATTGATTTCATTACCATACAGTATTGCTAGAACATATTTTTACATGTAGGAAAACACAATGTGACGTACTTAAGAGCAATCGTGGTTGACAAAAAATGATAAACACAAACAAACAGACAATTCGTAGGTTTTTTGTTTTAAAAAATAAATTTGCACAAGTTGATAAAAAAAAAAAATGCTAAGCAATAGCTTTACCGCGGCAGTCCCCGAGTGCCACACGTATTTGTTTTTTTTTTTTTTTTTTGTTTTCACATAATGCAGTTGATTTTTCTGTGGATTCTCTTATTTTTATACCTCTCACGAAAAATGGTAAATTATGTAGATTTGTCATTCTTTGTGTAACTTCCACAATATTCATATGCGACCCATAAAGTGTATATATTCTGGGTCCTTATAGCTGAATTAGGGAAGACGGATAAGCAATTTCCGTTGTCCGTCCGTCCGTCCGTCTGTCTGTACGTGAAATGTTTTCCGAAGCTAGACTTCGGTCTTGAATTGGTGTATTAGAAATTTTTCCGAAATAGATTAGTATTGAAAATCAGCCAAATCGAAAAGACGGGTTCAGAGCTCTGAAACAATTTTTTTTTTTTTTGTTTTTTTTTTATATTTTAGTAAGAGTTAAATTGGTGTTAAAAATAAATAAATTCTGTAAAATTCGCCTCTGACTCGGTCATTAGACATGTAATATTATACGAACTTTATCCTATATAATAAATAGTTTTGGTATTTTTCCGCTTTTAGGATTTTTCGGCTTTGAGCGTTTTTTAATATGGGGTTTTGTAGTTTTGGATTTTTTGTTTGTTTTTTCGGTTTGGCCATCTTTTTAGTTTTGGCGCTTTTTAGGGTTCCGTACACCAAAGGTGAAAAGGAACCCTATTGTTTTCGCTACGCTGTCCGTCACACGGTATTTTCTCAGGAACCGTAAGAGCTACGGACCTGAAATTTGGACACAGTATGTAGAACCTTGGCCGCTACAACAACAAATACATGAAAATTAAAAATTGAAGGGTGTTCCAAAGCGAGCAACGAAAAATGTTAAAATCCCACCTAATATACATACAATTGTATGAACATATGTATATTGAAACTTGAAATTTGTAAAATTAGTGTATTTTTATACAGACTACAACAATTAACACTAAAATTTAAAAAAATTTAAATTAAAGGGTGGTCCATCAGTTAATGCAATTTTGACTATGTAATTTTGACAATTTGCTTTATCCTGGGAACCGTAAGAGGCAACCACTTGAAATTTTCAAAAACGGTAAAACTAAAAAAAACCGAAAATTATAAAATCGCCAAACCAAAAAAAAAATAGCCAAAAATTAAAAAAAATCGCCAAAACGAAAAAAATCACCAAAATTAAAAAAAAAAATTCTAACACTAAAATAAATCGCCAAATTCGAAAAAATCGCCAAAATTAAAAAAAAAACGCCAAAAGGAAAAAAACGCCAAAAATCGAAAAAAATTGCCAAAACGCGAAAATGTCGCCAAAACTTAAAAAAAAATTTTAAATAAAAAAGAAATCACAAAAATGAAAAAAATCGCCAAAAATAAAAAAATCGACAAAATGAAAAAACGCCAAAAACCAAAAAAAATCGCCAAAACAAGAAAATAAAGTGTCAAAACTAAAAAAAAAGCCAAAACTTAAAAAAATCGCCAAAACCGAAAAAACGCAAAAAACGCCAAAACAAAAAAACCTAAAAGACCCCAAAAACGAAAAAAATGCCAAATATTATAAAGGATGAAGTTTGTATTAAATTACATATCTAGTGTTCGTAGAGAACCCTTCGGGCGCGAAGTCAGTATCGCACTTTACTGAATTTATTTCTAGTTTTAGCGATTTTTTTTGTTTTTACGTTTTTATTAATTTTGGCGATTTTTTTTTTTATTTTGGCAACAGCAAGTTGTCAAAATTGCATAGTTAAAATTGCATTAGCTGATAAGGACACCCTTTAATTTTATTTATTTTTATTTTTTAATTTTAGTGTTATTAGTTGTAGTCTGTATAAAAATACACTAACTTGAACTGTCTATATACATAACTATAATTGTATATATATTACATGGGATTTTAACATTTCTCATTGCTCGTTTTGGAACACCCTTTAATTTTGAACTCTTATGTGTTTGTTGTTCTAGCGGCGAAAGTTCTACACACTGTGTCAAAATCTCTTCACAAGAAAATACCTTGTGATGGATAAACGATAGGGTTCCTTTTCACCTTTGGTGTATGGAAGCCGAAAAAAAGAATAATCTTTTCAAATAAAGTTGTTTATTGCAGGAATATTTTTTTCTGTGTAAATAACTATTCAACCCAAGTTTTTTTCAAATTGGAAGATTTGTTTATAACAGCGTGTTTCAAAAAAAGTTGTGTTTAAGTCTACTGAAGAGTTCTTTAAGTATGACTAAAATGCTTGAACAACAAAACAAGCAAACATTCCTAATCAATTAATCTATCAATACAAAATTTTAAGATATTTTCAGTCAGTTCCTTGCAGTCTATTTAATTTTTTTCAATAAAAATTTTCCAAGCCATTTGTTTTATAATATGGAAAACATAATTTTGTTTATAATGTTTTTTACTGTAGCAAGATTTTTTTTCAAGCGGAATGTGGTGATAAGAGACATTTGAATTGCTTCTGCATAACCCACTGCCACCTAATGCGCCCTGTAGATGTTTTTAAAATTCTGCATTGTTATTCCTATTGGTGGCACTTAAATAATTCTCTTGAAAAACCATCGCACATGTCAATGTTTTTATTACCAGTCTATTGCTCAAGACAAGAACATGATTTGCTAGTTTTGTTTTCCTCAATATTTTTCGAAAAATTTCTGTTAATAGTAAATAGTTCTAGAGAATTCTTGGAAGTCCATAAAAATCAATATAGTTTGTATTAACTTTACAAAAAGAAGGAGAAGAAGAAAAACTCACTTTGAATTTTAACGACACAAAACATGTTTGTTACCAAAAGTCTTTATGTTTTTAAATGCATTTCTTTTGCCTGCTCTTTTTTTTATTAAATGTTAACCATCTGCAGCGAAGCTATTGGTAAGACCTAAAGACTTTTATGTAAATGACACGTTTCTTCTGCTTTGTTTGCTGTGGCAACATGTTTAGAATTTATCAAATGTGTTTAGAGAATCACCCAACTCAGGAATGAGTAATGACAAGGGCCTCCGTATTCATTGGAATCATGTTTACATTAAATATGGGTCATCTAAATTTATTTATTCTTTCAATGACTTCCAATATGGTTTGTTATAAAATGTTTAAGTATTTTTTTTAATAATTTATGTTTAAGAATTTATTAACCTATTGCATTGTCTATATGAAAACTACTGGTTTTAAGGAAAATGGAATTAAATATTTTCTATAAATATAATACAAGGAAACGTTTTACAAAATTATTTTTATTTTCTATTGAAATGTTGTTTATTTCGCGATAGTTTTAAACTGTAATTAGAAGATATAAGGATGTAAGGATTTTTTGCATGGGTATAGTTTAGATTTAGGTTTTCAAAATATTTCACTCAAGTTAAATTTCACAGCTGTGTCCTAGAATAATTTAGAACACACATTAATTAAATACAAATCACTTTTTCTGCTTACATACGCAGAAAAAATTATTCCCAAAAAATTTTCAAACAAACGTGTGTTTTGAAATATAATTTAGTTTCAGTAAATAATTTTTACTGTTCCAGTAAATTATTTGTCCCAATTTTATTTTATGTAAAAAAAACTGTATAAAATGAAAATTATCAATATAAAGTAAAACTTGTAACAAAATTTTTTAGATTTATTTTTTTTTTATATTTAAATTTGTTATTTTCAGTTAAATTTATTTTTATATACTGTAAAGAAATTTGTCTGATTTTTTTTTAATTTTTTCTACAAGTTATTTTATAGATATAAAAAATATTTTATTTTTTTAAATATTTTTGTTTGCAGTTTTCAAACTTATTATTTTTGTATACTGTGATTCTCAATATAGTATTAAGATTCTTACTATAAACATACGGAGTTTGTTAGCTAAATTCAAAAATTTTTTGGGTTGAAGTCTACTGACGAGTTCCAAAAGCGGGAACGAAATGCTTAACCATAAAAACAGGCCAACTTTTGAAAGTTAAAAAATAGTTGAACCTTTTATTTGATTCAGTTATTTATTTCAAATAAAACTTTTACTAATTTTTTTTTTAATTTGTAAGGATGTAGAAAAATAAAATGAGTTCACCTGGATATAAATTATTTGCTGGGTTTTGTATCAGTTTCAAAGCCTACTAAGGTTATTTTTTCTTTTGTGATTTTCAAAAGTATTATTATTTTATGAATTCTCATATAGTTTTTGAAAGTCTATTCGAAATTTGAAAATTTAGAAAAATCAAATTGTTTTTATGATAAATGCAAATGTTAAGGGTTTGGACAACTGGATATTATAAAAGGGCACAAAAGACATAAATTTCAAAAAAATTTAGCCGCCCAGGTATGTTCGTTCTCCTGAAATTCGTCCTTTAGTGAAAATCGAAATTTGAAAATTTAGAAAAATCAAATTTTTTTATGAAAAACGCAAATGTTAAGGGTTTTGAAATCTGGGTATTATAAAAGGCATGAAAGACATAAATTTCAAAAAAATTTTGCCGCCCTGGTATGTTCGTTCTCTAGGAATTCACAAATTTCCATAAAAAAAAATTTATTTATTTGATAGTTAAAAAATTATATTTTCTTTTAATTTTTTTATGACTTTTTTTTTGTTTTTATATAGAAAAATATAATAGTCTGCATGTTTCGATTTTTTTAGCTCATTTTTTTCAAAATTTTCATGTCTAACAGGGCTCTGTTATCAGGTTAACATAGCTCTGTTAATGCAATTGTTTTGTGTCTTGGGTTTAAATTTCGAAATTTATCTTCACACACGTATAATAAGTTAACTAAAAATAATATTTTTTTCCAGTTAAATTTTTACAAAATTGTTATCAGAATCTACAAATTTCCTTGTAGGTCCGCATTAGTGTCCTGCACAAGACTATTTATAAGACCTTTCAAGACATGAGAGATTTTTTCAAATGCTTTACTACATCGAAATATTCTAAAAGAATCGCCAAGCAACACTGTTGACAAGTAATTTTTTTCGGTGGTTTGTCTTGCCAACAGTGTTGTTTAGCGATTCTTTTAGAATATTTCGCTGTAGTAAAGCATTGAAAAAAATCTCTCATGTCTTTAAAAGTCTTACAAATACTCTTGTGCAGGACACTAGTCCGTATTCATACAAAATATTTACTGATTCAATGAATTTGGTTAATGAAAACGAAATTTAGTTTTTTCTGTGTACTCTGGCCGAATATAAATCAATTTAATAAAATTAACATTTTTTTAAATGATTGTATTGTTAGATTTTAGAATACACTTTTTAATAATTAAAAACCACTGCGCTCTGTCTAGCACAGAATAAATATTACAATGAAAAATTATTACTTCAATTGCTCACATTAAAAGCAAATGATTCTTGTTTCGAACTCTGATTGATCGCGTCCTTTAATGATAATTCAAAAACCTAAGATCATCAATCATCGTTATTATTAGCGATGATTAATAAAGTATAAATTCTTCGAAATGATTTAAAGGAATTTAAAAAAAAAAAAAAATAAAAATAATCATCTTAAGTTGTAAGCAAACAATATGTATGCAACATTTTTTTTTTCTTTGAAATTCAATCTTATTAAGAAAGGCAAGATCAACCAATTATGAACGGCACCATGATTTGCAAATAAGCATTCATTAAAATTACTATAGGAGCAGAGAAATATTCATACGATGATGTTGGACAACATCATTAACTCTATTTATTCAAATTTTAAATGGTAACGACAAAGAGACAACATTTAGTACGTACAAGCAGACAAGATTAACAATCTAGTTTTTGCCATTGCAGTATATGTTCTAAGTAAGAGAATTTTAAATGGGAAGAACAGGAAACAAAATAGTTGAACATAACTGGCCACATCATGTCCATCAACTGTGCGAACATTTAAAGTAATTAATCATTTACGACCTGTTTAACATTACCTACGCAATTTACTGAATGCCTTACAGATATAATACCACATCATGCAGCATGCTGACATTTAAGATGTACTATTTTGAATAAACAAAATCACTTGTATGAAAGTACAAAAATAAACTTGTTTGACTTTGATTTTGCCAAGTCGAACTAGCATAAGAGGCTTATAAGTAAATAGCTTAACTAAGCCACAGTCCAAATAAGGACTTCAATGTTGCCATGATTAACAATTTTAGAGTTTCATTTTAAATCATTTAATTGATTCACTTTTAGAAATTGTTAAATTTAAGTTTGAGATATTTGAACGCTCTATATTTTTTTTCAAGATTATCAATTTACTTGTTGAATGTAATGATTTTGAATTGTCCATTTCAAAATTTTTTTCTTCTAAATTTGGATGATAGAACACATGCTATTAATTTGTGTTTTCTAAATTTCAACTGAAAAACAAACTAACAAAAACATTGTGAAAATGCTTCGGAAGCCAGAACATGTATAGACGACTATATATATATTTTTTTAAAAACAAAATCGGCGTTATTAGATATTAAAGGGTTAAATATCCAGTTGGGCAATATGACTTTAAAGTTTTGTACAAACCGTTGGCTGAAAGTATCTGAAGTATAAGATCAAATTTGAACTGTGTCGCTCCTTTAATCTTTTCTTAACGCGAAATTGTTTTACATTGCAAACAGTTCTGAACATAACATAAGATTCTGCCAAACGATCTCCCCAGAAATGTGTGAAAGTCCTCATCTGTGACACTTGTGTTATAACGCTGTTAAGAATCTTAACACAATTTTTTTTTAATTCCCCTAAGCATAGTTTGGCAACTCTGTTCGACGCCTAGCAAAAAAAGTCATAATATGTACATATTTGCATTTTCAAACAATTCAATTTGAATTATGTCTTTAACCAAAGACATGTACACACAATTTGATACGACTATACTTAACAATACTTTGTATGTGTGAGTAACTATGTATGTATGTATGTATGTCTGGTATACAACATAAGACGACAGCTGACTGATCTTTAACAAAAGTCAAGATGCACAAGTTTCGTATGCAGAAACTTAAGAACTTATTTACTGAATTGCAGGTAAGTAGTAAAGGACTGCACAAGACATTCACTTGATAAAAAGTTATAATACACATTAGAATTCCTGTTTAAAGAATGCTTTAAGTTTAACAGTCGTTTATGAATACCGATGTTAAGATACCATGAGAGCTAAACAGTCTTAAGCACGGATTTTATTTAAACAAAATCAACTTTGTGGTTATTTATTGTTTTTTCAATATAAATTTCCAATTGTTTTTATTTTATAAAAAAATGCTAACCACTACTGCCAGATTTTAAAATAAAAGTGGGTTTTATTACGTTTGAAATAAAAAAGAGCTCACTTAGCTCATAACAGCTGCACCTTAATTACGAAAGTTTCAATATATATTTACTTATTTATTCAATAAATATTTAATAAATATTAAATAAATTTATATTAATCAAAACATAATGCAACTCTTAATGAAACTGGTGTAAAATATAAAAAATTTATTGATTTCTTGAAATGTAATCTACTAAACATCTCGACCAAAGAAATATATGACTTACACCACTTTAATAATTCAGGGCATTCCAGTGGCAAACATAACTATGATTCATTATAACTGACGCTGACAATATTAACTTATCAATGACGCAGGCTGACTTTTGTTTGGTGTCCTTTAAGAATTTTCAATATTAATGTTCAAAGTTTTCAAAGTTTCGGAAATAGTGAGTACTAAAAAACAATCTTCTACATTCTGCCTTCCGAATCATTTTCACAAATTTCCTTGTGAGTTTGGATATTAAAACACATGCTACAACTGTTGAAGTGGAAGTTTAGAAAAAAAAATTATACCACACAGAAAACAAGGATAATTAAAAATGTTGCGGCAATGAGTTTGCTTCATAAGTGTTTCAGTGTTAATTCAACATGATTCAAAGTAATTTTCAGACAAAAATTTGAATTTTAAAATATATTTACTTTATGTTGATTTAAATAGGTGGATTAGAGGTGCGCATATCTTTTCCGATAGTCAGGTAGCTCTTAAGTCTCTCCTTTCATAGGAATTCCGTTCCAGGCTAGTTTTAGAGCGCTTGGACTCATTACAAAAGCTATACATACGGAACAAAGATACCTGGCCACAGCGGTCATGAAATGAAATGAGGAAGCGGATGAACTGTCCAAGAGTGCCTCTGCTGCTCCGTTTATGGGCCCAGAGCCGTTTAGTGGCGTAAGTCGGTCGACTGTAACATCTCTGATCAAAAATGATACTTCTACCGCTAAGGAAATGTGGCTGTCTTCTTCTAGTTTAAGACCAGCCAAATATTTGATGCAACCATTTACATATAATGGCATCCTGAACCTCAACAGGAATAAATTAAGGCTTGTTGCTGGTTTTCTTCCTGGTCACTGAACTATTCTCTGTGTCGATTATGCTTGCAATATGACGAAACAACGACACACATTCTTTGTGAGTGTATCGTATTGTATGACAGTAGAAGGCGGGTTTTTCATTCTGAGTTTCGGTGTTCAGATAACATTAGGCGGGCTTCTCCAATATCTGTACTGACTTTCATAAGGAGAGTCATACAGAGATTGATTTAATCTTATTCACAGATCTATGGCACAAAAAATCCAGCAGGTGTCGCAGTGCCGGTCTTTGGACCAGATCTTCCCCCTATTGTATTCTATGTTGAATCAAAATTATTGAACGTTAGCACAACATAGCTTAATTTAATTATTTAACGGCCGTTATTGTGTGTATTGGAGTAGGCATCAGGAAAATGATTGTGCATTATCAATTTCAATGTAGTTTTAATAAAAAAAAATTTACTGAATAAGTAAAATAATAATTTGGAATTATTAGTGCGTTAACAAATGTTAAATATTATTTAGATACACTCTAAATAGATATCATCATGATTAAAATTTTAATTAAGCATTATCTAATTGATCATCTACATTCATCTATCATCTAATTGACACATCTAAATTATTTGAACCAAAAGTAATACTAAAAAAATGCAAACTACGAAGCTTCATTGGGTTATCTGTAGGATACGAAATTTAATATGATTTGAAATCAAAATTTTTGCATGGTGATTTTACATTGGTAATTTTTTCTGTGTGCATGTATTCTAGCATATGATTTAAAAAGAATAGAATTTGGAAATGGACGATCTTAATTTGTTTGCTCATTTTGTTGGTTAAGCACCGTCTTGCTTAGGGAAGTCATCAGTAGACTTCAATCCAAGGTTTTTGAATTAAGATGAAAAACTTCATATTCTTATAATAAAACTCTTAATATGCTATTGTAAATCGCATATACAAAGATAGCTGAAGAGTTAGTTAAGAAGGAACCTAATACATATATACGGTGCTAAACCGAAAAAACCAATCAAAAATTTCTAAAAGTTTTAATTTTTGTTTGAAGTTTGCACTTTTATTTTTAAATACATTATATCGAGCTTTAACAGCCAAAAAGGTTATCCGACACATCTTTTGTACCTCGTTTTATTTACGATTGCAAATAATCGATTTTAGTTAAAAAAAATCAAATTTGAAAATTATGTCGCTTAAGCTTTTTTTTAGTGATCATGGCAAGATATAACAACGTATAAAAAATTATTGTTATAAATTTTACCGATGCGGATGACTTATTTCTTTAACTTTAAAGCAAAAGTAACTTAATAATTACAAATTGGTCGAAATATTTTTTGCAAATCTGAAAATAAGACAAAAGCTTTGTATCTCTATCTAGTCCATATTTTCTTTTTCTTCTAGAACGAATATTTTATATTTGCAAAAAATCATCAGTTGCAAAATAAAATCTTGTTATTTGAAACAGAAGCAATTGTTAATATTGTATCGTGAGAATACTACTTCGTTCACAAATTACAAATGCATATTTTGAAATCATTTTTGAGTAGACACATGCAGACCTTTAATATCACCTACCTTGCTAGACAACGGCAAGCAATCAGTTTAGTTTCTGTTGACTAGTCCTTTAGTTACAAAAAAAAAATAAATAAGCAGAAATATGTTGAAAATAATTAATATTTTTCCCTAAGCTTCTCTGATGAATCTGTCTTTGTTGCTGTAGTTATTGGTAGTATGAGAAAGAAGCAGTATCATGAGACATGACTGATGTGTGTAAGTCTTATATTAAAAGCAACTGACTTCATTCATATGTCTCTTTAACTTGTTATTGTTGCAGTTGCTGACTCTAATGTTTTCTCAGTTGCTGGAAAATTTTGTTGTGCCTTCAACATCTTTTGCCAATGATCAACTCCACAGATATGTCAGCACAACAGCATGATCATTAACAAACAACAACAACCACAAAAATGTAGTGAGCTGTCGATATATATAATGTGCAATGCCGATGATGCATCATGACGATGATGATGACCAGGGAAACCGCAAATATGCAATTGCATGTTTTTGCTTGTGTGACGTATTAATGCGAGGACAAGATATTTATCCGTTTCAGAACTTTTTATAAATTTTGGCATCGATTTGTTAGTGCATATTTTTGCATATTTTACCCTTTAAAGCATGTTTTCGCATATCTCAGTCTTAAACGCATATTTTTAGCATATTTTCTAACTCTTAGATCATATTTTTTTTAAATAAATTTTGAAAATCTCCTAAAATGCAAATGTCTTATGTTTCTACACAAAATTATTACATCGAAACAACCGGCATACATTTATAATAGAATTGCGTTTGCTATAGCCAACCGCGGTAGGAATATTATACAGCAAAAATAAAAGAGCCTTATATCTAAACGCCAATTTCTGATCTATACAATCAGTCTTTGGAACTCTTTACCAAACAATATCCAAAAAATAGGCAACGCAAACATATTTAAAAGGGAGTTATTCAAATTATTTATGTAATAACTATTTTTGCTTATTTATTTATATTTACTTTTTATTTATGTTCTTTTGCTATTAAAATTGTTTTTCCTATTTTATTCATAATGCTTTTTCTATATATTAATTATTCTTTTATATTAGATGTTTGTTGTAATCACTAGCACTATCATTTATAAGATATTTGTCTTGTTGTGCTAGATCGCAATTTAAATAAATAAATAAATAAATAAATAAATAAAACAAATAAATAAATAAATAATTTACGCTTTTAGAGCATATTTTAAAACTTTATGGAATTTTTTTTTAATATGCTTACAAGTTTATCTGTTGGTCAAAATTTTTATTTTTAGTTTTCGCCATTTAAATTTCACTTCCAATCTTCCATGTAGTATATGGAAATCAATTAGTTTAAATAAAAATTTGGGTTTGTTAGTTGTTACGGACTGTTCGTCGATTACATCAGTAGACGCTGAAGGAATATTCTCAACACTGAAAGGAAAACCTTCATTCAGACAATGAAGTTCTTCATTGTATTAATGAAATGTTTCATTAAAAGTCAGCTAATGAAGCCCTTCATTGGATCAATGAAGAATGATTCATTGTATTTATGAAGTTAATTTTGGCGGCTATGTCATAAATAGAATAAAACTATTTCATTAATCCAATGAAACTTTTTCATGAATATAATATAGTTTTTTCGTTGATTTAATGAAGTTTTTACATACCATAAATGAAGTTTATTCATTAACATAAAGAAAATTTCATAAATAAAATGAAATATAATCCCTTCGAAACCACCTACTTAATAAAAGATATATAGATTTTTTTAAATTTAATTTAATATATACAAATACATATGTACTTAATATATGCACATGTGTATGTATTTATTAATGTAAAACATTTAAAATTTAAGGAACTCATCAGTAGGAGTTTAACCCAAATAATGTTTTAAGTAAGCCGAAAAACTTACATGTTTATAGTAAAACTCTTAATATGTTGTTGAGAATCACAATACACAAACATAAGTTTAAAAGAATCAAACAAAAATCTTAACAAAACAAGCATCTTTATAAGATGTATGGCACAACCTTCTTGTGTTTGTATAGAGGTGAAGAACGTGAATAGATAAAAAAAGAGAAAGTGAGAGATATCTGCTATACAATTAAGAATATTAAATTATATAAATGAAATGATTTCATTGCATTTATGACTACCATACTGCTTTGAAATAAAAAGGGATTAGAAAAATAAGAAATAGAAATGATTTTTTAACAAAATAAATTTTGATTTATTTATGTTTGACAAACTGTATACAAATTTTGGAACTTATTTTTATTTGCCCCAAATTCGCCAAATATAAAATTCGTATAAACAATGTAACGATTTTCATTAATACAATGAACTATGAAGAACACATGAAGAGCAGAGATTGAAAGATTTCATGCATACAATGAAATTGTTCATTGTGTTAATGAAAAGTTTCATTAATATAGTGCAGAACATTTAATGAAACCGTTTCATTCTCTGAATGAATGATTTTCCTCTCAGTGAATGTATAAAAATTTACTTAGATGTGACAGACAACGATTTTTATTTCAAAAGCTAGATAAATACTTTATTATTTATTCCAATAAAAGTTTTAAATAAAAATCTTGTCTTATTTATTCAAAATACAGTTCCAAAGTCTCAATTCTGATTTCGTGATCTCTTTTGAAATTGAAGTTAAATTGTTACGAGAGTATAAAAAAAATTAATTTGTTTTAACGTGCACTTCAATCTTAAATTATTGTTTTTAATACGGCAGTTATTCTTTGTTAATTATTTTAATGTTTCCCTTTTTTTGTTTATTTTATTTCTGTCTTATTTTATATGCAAATCTTGTTGAATTTTTAAAAAAAAATGTATTTTCGTTGACAATTAAACCAATTTGTTTTATTTTTAAGAGCATATTTTTGAGTTTTTAGTGCATATTTTCAAGTTTTTAGTGCATATTGAATGCGCATAAAACCCTTTTTTAGAGCATATTTCTGGTTTCCCTGATGATGACTGTTGCGAGTACTGTGCCTGATGTTGAAGCTCAAAGCTAAAGAAATTTGTTCGTGCTTTATCTGCCTGAATGAGACTTGAAGAAATATTGACATTGATGTTTTTTTTTGTATATAAATAAGTATATTGGTGCACTTGCTGCTGTTGTCATTATTCCTTTTTGTAGTCTTTGCCCAGAAGAAAGAAAATGATGCACAGAAGACAATGACAATGATTTGCATGATATTCGTCTTTTTGCTTCACAAGAGTTTTGTTAAAAGTGATTTTTCATCACTAATAATAATCACGTCTTAAATGATTCGATATGTCTTAAAGTGATTTCTGGGACTATTCAGTTCAACAGTGGTAATAGTTGTTATCATTAGTGATTATGGCTTATTTATTCATATGGATGTAAATTTCAATACAAATAATTATTTGCAAAGCATTAAGGATTTAGTATTTAGGGAACGAGAATGGTTACAATTCTTTGTTCAGATTTGTTCTTATAATAAAATGAAACATTCAATTAAATATTGCAGCAAACATTTTATTTTCCGAAAGAACTTTCAGTACAGGAACATGCTAGTCAAGTGCTTTTAATTATGCACCAAGTGCATGATCCCTAATTTGTTTCAGCAGGATTTCCTTATTTCTCTTTTATTTGCAAAAGGTGAAAGTTGAAATTGTTTAAAAATATTTTACTTACTAAGTTTTACCAAGCTTTTGTCTATTCATATGAGTCACTTTTTGCATATAATGGACTCTTACAGTGTATTTTTAACTAAATACATACTTAACATAAAATTTAAAACTATAAATCACGAATTGTTATTTTTTTTATTTTTTTTTAATTTTTTCATCTTGCCATATTTGTTACACAAGTGATATTTGTTTTACAAATCAGGCAAACACTTTCAATTGTATTTTCGAGCAGATAACAACCACGCTATATTAACAATTCTCCATCCTGAGTGAACAAGTACTCCTCAAGCTGTACCATATAAGTTTAAATACTTATATTTGAATACAAATGCCATTGTTGTGAATTTTTTTTTGTATGCGATTGTTTGTACTTGTAGCAAGATTTGGTTCATTGTTGAAAGAAGCAATATATATATTTTTTCATATTTGAATGTAAGTTTTGCAAGACTTTTAATGAGCTAAACAATGTTTGATTAATGGTTTGTTTCTTTTACAAACTTTGCCTATTAATTGTAAAAGGTTTATAAACGAAAAGTGTGTAGGTGATTTAATACATTCGATTTACTAAAAGATGATTTATATAATTTATGAAAATTGGCAGCATTTTAAAAGTATAATTTTCACGAAAAGTCTATTCATCAGTAAGGGATTTTAAGATTTCAACTCATATGTGAGTGAATGTACAAAATCTCTTAAAAAAAATTCTCATTGGAACCATATCACTCAAGACAAAATGCAAAAAATTTTGTAATTCAATAATTACACTCTGCTCGAATCCTAAACAAGCCGGGGATCCAGTGTATAAACCTAATTCGAGTACGCTGAATCTAATGGTGCCAACCATTTTTTTAGGTTAGCTCTTGTTTAAAACAATAATTAAGATTGAAAACTTGGTTAAAAGCACATAAAAATCACAATTTATTCTAGTTTTCTGAAATTTATTAACCTTTATATCGATATTGGTATTGATGAATTTGCGTCCTGAGAAAACTTTTTGAAAAAAAATTAATTTTTTTTCAATTTTTTTTTTGTACATTTTTTGGAGCATTTTTTTTTATTGGGGGCAATTTTTTAATTTTTTTTTTAAATGTCTTTAGGACGCATGTTCATCCATAATATGTTCTTTTAATTGATATAAAAATTAATGAATAGTAGAAAACTAGGAAAAATTGTGATTTTTATGTGCTTTTAACCAAGTTTTCAATCTGAATTATTTTTTAAACAAGAACTAACCTAAAAAAATGATTAGCACCATTAGATTCAGCGTACTCGAATTAGGTTTACCCACCAGGTCCCCCGCTTGTTACATTTTTTAACTAGCTCAAAAAGAATCTATGTTCTTTTACTCAAAGATAACCGCTATCAAGGTGTTAAATTGAATGTGATAATTGAGTGATGTATTTTTCTTCCGACGGAGTTTGCTCTAATTTGCAAAGTTTAAGTTGTTCTACGTAACTTTTGGGTAAATGGTTTCCTGATGATCTGCATTAGCAACAATGAAATGCGCATGGGATCTAGCTAAACCCCTCAATGATCAATTTCAATGTATTTTTAATACAAATTATTTTACTGAATAAGTAAAATAATAATATGGGATTATTATTGCGTTAATAAATGTTAAACTTAAATTGTTACAATTCCCAAAAATATAACACTAAGTATAGAATAATGTTCAAGTTTGTTTGGTAACTATTTTTTTGCAATTTTCTTAATCTTTAACCCTGCTGTTAGGTTTGGACCATTTTGGTAATTTTTTCTTTCTTTTTTATTTTAAATTTGAAATGGCTTATTGTATCAACTTAAAATGAAAGCTCAGGTGCTTTTTTGTCTATTTTAATGCTTTTATTAAGTTTTTGGCTAGTTGCGGTTAACTAGCGTGGAAGAAAATTAAAAATCACAAATCTTAGGTTACGGACCATTTTGGTCCATGCAATTTATAATATTTTTTATTTCAGTGAAATTACATAGTTATAGCCTATTAGTATCTTCGGTAATTTTGCATATAAATCTGCTGCATATGATGCATTTGGCATCACATTTCGACTTACAGCAGTTGCAAATTCCCCGTTTTCTTGGAGCTGAAACATTTATATCACGGCTTGCAGATGGTACACTACTTGATGACGAAGCTTGTTTTTGAGCCTTTTTATTGACATTGGTTTTAAGTTGAATATTCTCAGTTAAATATATCGTTTAAAATGTTTGGTCAAAAAAGTTTAATATTAAACTACTTATGAAAAATACAAAGTGGACCAAAATGGTCCCTTGCCTAAGATTTGTAATTTTTTTCAACCTAACAGCAGGGTTAAGAAAGCTACCTGCAACTATGATTAGAAAAACATGGCTGCTTAGTTCTGCGCACTATTTCAGAAATGGCATTTGCGTTTTATTTTTTAAGCTACTTTTGCATGAGCTCTATTTTAGTACTGGCCCTTAAAACCATTACTTTTGAATATGTCTGCTGGAGTCTGCGCACTATTGATATAGAATAATTGTAATGTTTGTTTTCTAAGTCTTTTGATTTGAAACACTTTAATGGTAAACGAAGCTACTGTGCTTGCGCTCTGTGTTACTATTGGCCCTTTGTAACTATTATTTTTAAACATGGCGGCTAGAGTTTGTATACTATTTCGGTTGTATACTATTCTGGTTTTTTTTTTTAAACGAGCCGGTATTCTTATTTTTAAGCAGTAAAAAGTACTATACAAGAAATTTTTGCTTTTGCCTGACTTATTCACTCTATCTTTTTTTTAAACGATAATTTAAAATAAGGATGCGTATCTCTTCGCACTATATCATGGATTCTGCTCTAATATTTATCACACAGATATATATATATGTCCCTGTGTTCTAATTTGTTATTGCATTTGCAAATATAATTTTTAGCAATTGCCATATTGGCCTAAACGTTAAAAAAAAGTATTTGTTGTGGTTAAGCATATTTCATTACTATTCATGCAACTCATCAATAGATTTCAAACATAATTAAAAAAAAACTTACATAACCCCAGTGGTTATAGATAAACTCTCAATAAATGATCGAGAATGACAAAACTGCATTCGTATAGTTCTTAGGCTTCTTCAAAAACAACAAATAATATTATTCAGCATGTGTTGCATATTTTGTTTTTCTGTTTTTTGTTAATATCAAATTACACGCTTTAAATTAAAATAAAATATTGAAATAAAAATTTCAGATCACTTATCTCATTTATGAGCATTAGGCTGTCTCAAAAAATTTTTTTCGGGCTCAAGCATAATTTGAAAGCTTATAGAGTCAAGTATTTCTGAGATTTTTTCAAATTTTTTGGTAGAGGTTTAAATGTCGCAAAAGTCGAATTTTTGCCAAAATTCGAGTTTGCCGGCCGTTTTTTGTGTTTTCCCCATAACTTCAACCACAATCACGATTTTCTTCCCTTTTAAGTTAACAATTTAAAAGAAAACTGATACACTATTACAAAGAGTGCCGGCATAATATCAAACAATTTTAAAGATTTGCGGAAAACAATTGTGGTTCTTAACAATTCTCGTGAAATGGTAAAATTTTCCAAAGTTTAGCATTTACAAGGGTTATTATTATTAAATGATGTGGCAGAACGAGGTATGGTATTGTCTAATACTGATATCAATGTAACAACTTCTGAAACTGATTTTCAGATTTTATAACGGGGCATAGAACTACGTCGTAATAACCTCAATAAATGATTTTTGAACAAAACAAAACAAAAAGTTTGATTTTGTTTGTTTGTTGGGTATAAAATTAAACTGGATAGAAAACGGGTATTTACTAAGGAACGGTATAAGCGAAATCAAAAATAGCCAAATTATTAAGAATTAATTGAGCTTTTCAACTACATCATTAGTTTTATTAATTTTCATAAAAATTTTAAAAGTTATTTGCAAAATTTATGAAAAAATTAGGAAAAATATTAATGAAGGCTAACCATATGAGGGAATTCATTGCAAAAACTTATAGTTTTTGCACACAAAAATAAAACTTGGAGATTTGTCTTTTAAACTGTTTTCTCAAAAGTTAAAAAAAAATCGTGGTTATGGTTAAAGTTATGATGAAAACACAAAAAACGGCCGGCAAACTCGTTTTTTGTCAAAAATTTAACTTGCGCGACCTCTAAACTTCTTCCGAAAAATTTCAAAAATATGTGACCCTCTAGCCTTTTAATTTATGCTATGAAAATATCAAAAAAAAATCTTTTGTGGGGCACAGTAGTGAGCATATCTTCTGTTAATACGTTAAAAGAAAATTAATGTAATTAAATAATATATCCGAGATGTCTAACTTCAGTGATTTATCCACGATCTTTCTCCAGATAAGGAGCCTTGCATTAATTATAGATTTAGAAACACTTGTACATTGCTTGTAAGCTTCTTTATTATATTATTATACAATGACTTTATAATAAAAATATCTGTCTGATTTTGAGAATTTACAAGGTTTCAGTATTTTCAAAAAATGAAACTTGTGAGACTTCACTCCTAAAAAATTTTGACAACTACGTTATTTTAGTCCATCTCTAGTTAAAGGTAATTACATTAACACAAACCATTTAATTCTTCCCAATAACCTTAACTTATTCCTGAGAAACTTTTTCGTCAATGTCAATGTACTCGTACGCTTGTCTGTTTACTGTTCGTCTTGATTGTTAATATGAGAAAATGTAGTAGTTGAAGAAAACTGTTGAATTAAGTTTGCCACATTACGCACCATTAAATGTAATTAAGCTAAACTAGAAGTCCTTTGTCATGACACAAGAAAATATTTTCTTTCTTTGCATTAGCATCTACACGTTAATAATAAAAACAAGTGAAAAAATAGGAAGTTTTATTAAACAGACACAAGGCTTTAAGCAAACTGCCGATTGAGTTAACCCAGTAAAGATTTTTATTGCTATAATGATTCAAGTTTATATGTAGCAAATAATATTTTTAAACAGAATACCTCAACAAGCAAATAATTTGTCTATTTAAGTATTTGCTTAGCAGCAATTGAAGAACTTTGATTTTTGACTTGTTCTAGAAGGGCGTTTTTGTATAAAATAACATTAAATTTTTACCGCAAATATGTGTAATATGGTAGAATTTTCTTTAGGCTTATACATTTTGCTGGGTTGTGCAATTAATTGACAAGCCCAAATTTACTGTATTCTCAAATATTCTTAAGTAGAAGACGCCAGTATAAGAACCACACAAACTTTTAGTCCGGTACTGCATAGTTGGAATGTGTCAAATGTGATGACAGTTGATGAGCTGTCATAACAATAGATCAACAATTTAAGTGATGTTACGACTATTATGACTACAACAACAATTCAATTACCGCATGGCTTATGTGTGTTCATAAAAGAGTCTCATGTTTGAGGCAATGATGATAATGATGATGTTGAGAAATTGCCAAAACTATAAATTAACGAAAACTATTATTATTATTATTATTATTCACAAAACGGAATGTCTGCGTAATTGTTTTTTTTACGTATTTTGTTATAGTATGTGGAGGAATTAAGGATAACGTCTGTATGTTTGCTAATTAAGTTAAATGAACTAAATTGTTAATACTACTCGTAGTTGTGTGGAGTTGTTTAAGATTACATATGTATGTGTTTAAATGTTTCGCAGAAGATTCAGTAGAAATACTTTTTCCAGAGACTAAGCGCTGTAGTGGTAGCCAGCCAATTTGTTTAATATTTTATCTTAGAATATTTAACTTCTCGTTTTTTTTTTTTGGTTTTCCTACAAAAATTTATGATATAATTTTAAGGGAAAGCTGGTTTTATATTATCCATTTGTTTGTGGTTTTATTAGTTTGCGTTATTTTTATAATGAAAGTTTTGTAATAATTTACAAACACGTCTTGCGAAAAAATCCACAAAATTAAAAATTTTTATAATTTATTCTAGTTTAAATTTTTATGTTCATCCTGCTTCTTTTTTGTAATTTTTATAAATTATATATGTACTATTTTGCGCAACTTTTGTTATTTTTCCGATATACATACGTATCTACTTAAACTTTAAAGCAGGCTGTTAGTTTAAGTACTACGTGCTGCCGAGGATACTGTAAAAACTGGAATAAAAAACTTTAAATACTTTTTAATACCAACAAATAGGAAGTAGCGAGCTAGTCTAGAAATAAATCGTTTTCCTTAATTTGGCGTTAGTTAAAACGTTGATTACAAAACCGAAGATCCTGGCTTCAATCCCTGTATCCAACAGTCATTAAAAATTAAAAAATTCAAGTGATGAAGGCATAGTCACTGGTCACTGAACTATACCGACAGCGGTATTGTGTAGCAGACTCATCGGCGAAGTAAAAATAACAAATAAAATGGCTACTGAGCACAGCTTTGAAAATTTAATATGCCTCATTGGCACCAGAGGCGCTGCAACACTGCATTATTAAAAAAAACGTGCAAAAAGCAGAGCTGTAAAAGAATGAAGCTTTATTCTATCGCTTCCTTCACCACCTGTTTTCTATCACTATCACTTTCCTAAAGAAGGTAACACCTAATAATACAGGGTGCCGCAGAATGCGCTATATGGTTTGAATTCTTTATAACTTTTTTAATTATTATTCTTTCTTTGTTTTTTTCAGCATTTTGTGAAGAAGACTTGGGGAATTAATTATGAATCATTACACGAAGGAGCAACGTACAAAAATAATTGAATTTTATTTTGCAAAGCAACAGTCTAATGTGTTGACACAGGTAATAATATACTGTATTTAAAGAAAATTATAATAATCGCATAAATAAAAAAAGTTATAAGCCATTTAAACCATATAGCTCATTCTGCGCCACCCTATAGTAGTAGGTATTAATTGCCTGTGTTACTTCTCTTTAATAAATAAAAGAAAAATTCAGGTACAGCAGTGTAGCATATCAGAGAATGGCAAAAGCCTAATTTTAAGTACTCCTTGAGTATTAGCCGCGGAAGCCAAACATTTTCCTGATGAATTTATCAAAACTGGCAATATCGTAAGTGAAATAATTAACATGACAATGACTACAACAAATTAAATTCATGTTATTTTAATTTGAAACAACATTGATTCAACGTAGTTCTTCATGTTATTTCAGTATCGAACTTACGTTGTTCCAACCAGAGAATGACAAAAGTATAGCTTTAAGTACTCCTACGCTACACATGCGTATATAAAAGATTATTTTATTCATACATACACAACCACTCTACACACACATTCCATTCCATTTTATATGCACAAAAGATTGAATACGGTGGCGAATGATTAATAAATATCCCGAATATCATGTGTATATTATTTTGTCCGATTAAATATAGCATACTCAGACTGCAAGTATGAGATAGTCAATGCGTTTGATACGCATGTCCTTTTTTATTTTTATTTGTAGCGTATTTTATTTTTTATTTATTTATTTTTTTTTTGTTTAAACGAAGTAGAGATGCTTTTTTCACTCCCACATTTATTCCCCAGCATATAAACGATAACAACTGCTTATAAGAAATATATAAATTTTATGTTACCATTTTCAATAACATATTCGTCAAACATCTTGGGAAACACTGTCAATTATATTTCACAGCAAGATAATCGTAATAGCACAGAACACAAAAATGTCTATTCATAGATAAACCTCAACAAGCTAAACGCAAATAGAATGAATCACTGAATGAACCATGAATAAAACACACACAGGCATCAACAACAAAAACGACACTAAAAACTAACACTTTTTGCTCTTCATTGTATTGTTAAACAACTCCTGCAGCTAAGGAAATGTAAAGGTAAAAGTTGCAACATGTTTAAGGACAAAAAACGAAAGAAAAAAGAGAAAAAATAAATAAAAATAGTACGCAGCACTGGGAAAAATGTATTAAAAAAATCAGGAAATAAAACAGAAAAAATAAATACGGGAAATAAGAAGAATAATACAAAAAACTACTTGGGAAGACAAGCAATTGTTGAAGACAACAAAAGGATAAAAAGAAATAAATAAATTTTTAACGTTGTAATGGAAGTGGATAAACAATCAAACTTTAGTTAAAATATGTACATATGTATATTTACATATAATTTTTGTATGTAATAATGATTATGTAAGACAACAGGTAAATTAATCTTTAATAGTTGAATGTGGTAAGATGAAAGCAATGTTTAATAATTGACATACATTGTTTGTACATAAAAAGACTAATGCGGCTGCTGATTTTATAAAAATTTTGAAGAACGAAATAAAATTGAAATCTGGTAGCAAACAAAACGGCATTCGAAAAAAATTGTTATAGAATTTGCATTAAAATTCTTTAGAATTTATTTTTTTTTTACATAAAAGTATTTTTAAAAGTTAAGTTTAATTGAAACTGTTTCTATTTGCTTGACAAAGTGTATCATGAAGGCTTATCTTTAAAATTGAAATCATATCTACTAATAAATTTTCTAAAGCTATTGGAAAGTAACATTCTTGCCCGAAAGTTCATTGTTGTGAAAGGAGACTTTATGAGTATGCCTGAGACTATCTCATCCGGTGTGCCACAGGGGAGTATACTGGGGCCAGTTTTGTATTTGATTTACACTTGTTATATGCCTTTGAGCAGTAATATCGACATCTACATATTACACAGCTGGAACTATGGTTAAACTTATGGAGAATTAGAGTAAACCACCAAAAGTGTGTTCAGGTAACATTTACCTTACGAAGATATACTTGTTAGAAATTCGTGTGCTCATTAAACATAATTTTTTTGCGAAAAAAAACCGTCAATCAAACCAAGGAAAAACACGATAAATACTATGGGGACTCTGCACCATCGATTTCAATGGAAAAAAAGTGTTTTACTGACTCTCGTTGTGGTAGCACAAGTACAAATGACGCTGAATGTTCTGTACGGCCAACTGAGGTCAGTACACCCGAAAATTTGAAAAAATCCATGATATGGTGTTGGCCGATCGAAGAGTAAAAGTGCGTGAGATTGTTAATGCCATAGGCATTTGGCAGTATGGTTGTTGTCTGCAAGACAACTTTCACAATTGACCATAAACGTCCCCCCAGGGGAGTCTGTAATGGACTACGGGTGTGGCAACCCCGGGGCCCCAGCTGGGGTGATGTGGCTTTTTCCATTGACGTACCTTTGGTACATTACCCATAGAACTTATGTGTTACTACCCAATCTCTGAACATAAACAGAGTAACGGATGTGCACATATTTATAACAAAAGGAAGACAGGTCCTGTTGATGTCAGTTAGGTGCAGCGTCACCTAGAACTGCCCCTGAGTTCAAAAGACGATAGAGGTGAAGCCCTTGTGGTGGAACTTCGAGGTCTAACCAGAGGCTACTTCTGGTGCCACGGGTGCCGGTTGCCCGACAGCCGAGCTGCTTTGAAGTTTTGAGTGCATGTAGCGGTCGTCAGTTTCCTTTGCTGAAATGCCGAGTTCGTCCTACCCCAATGGGGTATACCCCAAGGGGTTAAAGGGATGATTTTGGTATGTGTGGAGTAGGCACTGGTTATTTGGCGACACAGGCATGCGTTCATTATTGATGAGTGGTTGAGCTGTGCCGGCAATGGTTGAGGAATTCTCTTGGGGACCTCGCTATGGGTGTATACACAACACCTTAGCGTGGAAGCCGGAGAATTATCGTGGTGGCTGTGGTTGCTACCAAAATCGCTGGGAGAATAGTCTTGGCTTCCCAGTGTGAAATCAATGCTAGTGGTTGGTCTGACGCGGTCAGCCAGACACTATTCTAGGTGCTGTTGCCATTCAACAGAAGCTGCTATGGGCACGGACATAGCAGCAGAGTTTAGATAGCTCAAATTACCTCAGCAAGGTAATTGAATATAGTACAGGGATAACTATATTCAAAGATTGCAACCTATGTGCCTTATGGAGTGGGCCATAGGTTCATTCTAATAGGGTGCATGGGGGCGTTGGTCTGGCGTCTAACCCACACCCGGTGCTTTGGCACCCGTGAGATAAGGCCGTAATGGCAGGTGCTCACGGAAAGCTATCGCACATCTGACCATAAACGTACCCCCAGGGGAGTCTGTTTTTGACTACGGGTGTGGCAATCGCGGGGCCCCAGCTAGGGTAATGTAGCTTTTTCCGCTGACGGACCTTTGGCTCATTACCCGTAAAACTTATGTGTTACTACCCAATCTCTGAACATAAACAGAGTAACGGATGTGCACATATTTATAAAAGGAAAAAAAAATATTGTACGCCCGTTGTTGTCAACTAGGTGCAGCGTCACCTAGAACTGCCCCTGAGTTCAAAAGACGATAGAGGTGAAGTCCTTGTGGTGGAACTTCGAGGTCTAACCAGAGGCTACTTCTGGTACCACGGGTGCCGGTTGCCCGACAGCTGGGCTGCTTAGAGATAAATGCATTATGGTTGCCGGAAATTTCTGGTCCAAAAGGCTTATGTCCTGGATACGACCCCAGGACTCTTTCACTTTTTAGTGTCTTGCCGTAGTAGGCACAGAAACTTAGGTGGTGTGCTTGCATTCTTCTCGCGTAAGTGGTCCTCGCTGCTCTGAAGTTCTGAGTGCATGTAGCGGTCGTCAGTTTCCTTTGCTAAAATGCCGAGTTCGTCCTACCCCAATGGGGTATACCCCACGGGGTTAAAGGGACGATTTTGGTAGGTGTGGAGTAGGCACTGGTTATTTGACGACAAAGGCATGCGTTCTTTATGGATGAGTGGTTAGCTGTGCCGGCAATGGGTGAGGAATTTTTTGGGGACCTCACTTATGTGTATACACAACACCTAAGCGTGGAAGCCGGGGAATTATCGTGGTGGTTGTGGTTGCTACCAAAATCGCTGGGAGAATAGTATTGGCTTCCCAGTGTTAAATCAATGCTAGTGGTTGGTCTGACGCGCTCAGCCATACACTGTTCTAGGTGCTGTTTCCATTCAACAGAGCTGCTATGGGCACGGACATAGCAGCAGAGTTTAGATAGCTCAAAGTACCTCAGCAAGGTACTTGAATATAGAACAGGGATAACTATATTCAAAGATTGCAACCTATGTGTCTTATGGAGTGGGCCATAGGTTCATTCTAAAAGGGTGCATGGGGTCGTTGGTCTGGCGTCTAACCCACACCCGGTGCTTTGGCACACGTGAGATAAGGCCGTAACGGCAGGTACTCACGTAAAGCAATTGCACATCTGACCATAAACGTAAACGTGTGACAACTTCAAAGGATTGTTTGGAGTTGTTTAACCGCAATCCGAACGAGTTTTTGCGGCGTTACTGTACTCCGGAGACCAAGCAGCAGTATAAACCTGTTCCGAAGAAGGCCAAGGTGAGTTTTTCGGCCAATAAGGTGATGGCATCAGTTTTTTTGGGATGCACGCGGGATAATCCACATCGATTACCTTCAAAACGGAAAAACAATAAACGTCGAATATTATGCCAACTTATTACACCGATTTAACGAGAATTTAAAAAGAAAACGATCCCATATGGAAAATAAAAAAATTATTTTTCAAGATAATGCACGAGTGCACATGTGTGCAATCTCAATGGCAAATCTCTATGAATTGGGCTACGAATTGGTACTCCATCCGCCATATTCTCCGGATTTAGTGCCTAGTGACTACTTCCTATTTCCAAACCTCAAACATTGGCTCGGTGGGAACAGATTTAGCTCCAACGACCAACCAAATGCCTATTCTAAGGACTAAGTGTATTGAGTTAAAAGGAGATTATGTTGAAAAATAAATTTTTGTTTTGAAAAAAAAATGTGATTCATTAAAAAAAGTCACTGAGTTATTGAACCGCCCTCTTAGTTATATTTGGATTTAAAATTTGTATACTTATTGTTAGTTCATTTTTGAAGATATAATTAATAAATATATAAAAAATTATTATATTTATAAGCGTTAGAGAAGATTATTATATGGGAAAAATTGGCTAACTTTAATACTTTGAGCATTTTTTGGCCAATTTTACTGAACCGACTTACTTATTAGGAAAAGTTTATAAAAAAAATAAAATAAAATAAAAATTAATGGTCTAATTTGCATTTTTTTTTTTTGTGAAATTTTTATTTTCAGATTATTCCCCAAGTGTTTTTGATTAAGATTTTAGTAATTTCATTCGCCATCAGATTTTTCACTTAAATTGGCAAAGCCTTATGCAAAAAAGAAATCAAATTGTTTTTGATACCATCTTCATTTACATTAATCAAATGTGCTAAATTGTATGAATAAAAATTGTTTTTTCTATTCACAGTTGTTAAAAAATACTGAACTTTTGAATGTTTTGCATCATTAAAATGTCAACTGAAACAACTTATTTTCACTACCTAGACGAGAAAATAAAACATACATGCACACATTTATAAAAAATATTTAATGAACTTTGAGTTTTTTATTTACTTTACTGTAATTAATCATGACTTTAGGAAACTTAGCAATTTTTCGCAACCCTCTTTTCTTTGTCTTTTTCTTTTAATTTTTTTCTTCAGGTGGACTTAATCGTTTTCTGCTTTTATTGTATTTCAAAAAATGTTTATAGAGAAAATCTTTATACCCTACATACAAATTTATGCATGCATATACCTATATGTTTCTCGTTTCTATTGTGTAATAGCATAAGTTAACTTCATCATTAATTTCTGCAAAAACTTTTTTCTAAACCTTCTTGTAAAAACATTTTATGTAGCTTTTGTTTTGCTTATCTGTTGACCCTTGTGATATGTTAAAAGTTAAGCCTATTGTTCTATCCTTTGATAACGGTTAATACCTTTTCAAAGTAAAGGAATTTTTCCTCTTTTTTCTTGTATTTTTGGTTTATTGTAGAACCATTATCAGCCTGATAAAAGGATACATACGAGCTTATCTTGTTTTGCCTTCAGCAAATCTAACTAATTAATAAATAAACGTCAAAAGATTTTGTGTATTATTTAGATGAAAGATTTACTCACATAGAAGAAAAGCAAGCATGAAGTCTAGGATATGTATATTTGATTATTTGCAAACCATTTACAGATCAGAACTTCTTGATTTAAGGAGTAAAGGACAATGTAAAACCATAAACAACAGAAGGCGGCGTTGCGTTATGTAAAAGTTGGTTAAATTTTGATGTGATTTATATGGCAAACATTTGCTGGCAAAAGAAAATTCTATAAATTACTTTAATGAGTTTGAATAAAATTTCATTCGATTCTTAAGGTTTCTTTGAAATATAATGAGTGGATTTGCTTAAAGATGTGCTGCTTGATTATAGAAATTAATAACGTAATTATTAAAATGCTTCAAAAGTTAAGATTTAGAAATTAAAATTGAAGTGATTGGACGTTAATGTTATCTAACAAAAGTTAGAATGTGGAAAGTTTTGGAAAATTAAAAGATATTTCACAAGGTTTTGAAACAAAAAGTTTATACTTACTTGTTTTGGCTAGAACATAAACCCTACGAATTTATCACAGATAAAACTAATTTTCCAATTCTAATACAGAATGCTCTAAGTCAAATATTATTTTGTTCAAATTAAGTCCTACGAAGAAATAACTAAGTTCAAATGGAAAAATTTGTAGTTTGTTTCAAAACCCCTGATTTTTTCAGTCAACAAATTTGTCTGATTCAACAAATTTTTTTTACTGAAATTAAAAAGCAAGTACAACAAATAAGGGCTTTGTACAATATGCAATTTCTATATTGGAACAGAAATCTGCTCTAAACAATTATGTTACAAATGTTACTTTATATTAATTGTATGAACTAGAATTTTTTACTATATACAGTTTTTTTGCTTAAAACAAAATTGGAACAAACTATTTATTGGAACAATAAAAAATATTTACTGAAGATAAATTTTATTTCAAACAAACGTGTTTGAAATTTTTTTGGAAATAATTTGGAGTCAAATCCCCATTTCTCTACTACTCAAAAATTAAATTATATAGTTTTCTAAAGTAATGTGCATTTATGGTTTTTTAGAAAAATTGTATTTTATTGTTAAAAATTTTAAGCAAAGACCGTGCAAGACATACAACTCAGTGGTATAATTTTCGTGTTAATGCCACTTGAAATTAAATTATATGAATTATAGTAATGTTTTCACACTGAAAGTTAAAACCTGGTTTTAACATTAAAATCATAAACAGCTTATTTTGCATTCATACTGCAAGTTTGTTAAATTGACGTTTTAACACACAGACTGTCTAATAACTTTGCTCAAAAATAAAATAAATCTCCTGCAGAAATGCGTGTATTTGTTGTTTTATTTTTTCTATAAAAATATCACTTATTTGACAAACTGAACAACAATTTTTTTCGTTTGTATGAAAAGCTCGGATATTTTACAATGCGTTGTAAAATAGCAATTGTGTTATATTTTGTAAATAAATATTTTAAAATTATGGAACTAGTAATACAAACTGAAGGAGTGCTTGAAAATCAAGTTATTGTATATTAAAAATGCACATCGAATGATGTCAGTCATATCGCCTATTTTCACTTCCCAGAGGTCAATAAAAATATGTCCGTTCTTTTCCTTTGAAACAAATTTTTTTCTCATACTTTTTTGATTATTATTGCTGCTGCATCCATTTTTAAGTTATTCTTCACTGGCATTAACCTTATCAGCGAGTTCTGGTCATTTTAACTTGGCACTGAGTTTAGGTTTTAACAGTTGATTTTAACGTTAAAACCAAGTTTTATTAAAACCATGTCACGGTGAAAACTTTAAAAAGTATTTCTTCATAAATTTAAAAAAAAAGTAGGGGGATATCAGAGATTGTTAAGAAGATATCGTAACATAAGCGCCATAAAAAGCTAAAGCGACATAATTTGTGAGTTTAATTTTTTTGCGAAAACCGATTAACTAATATTAATTAATAATTTACGATGGCCAGGAATAGATTTTGCCAAAAATGAAGTTCAAAAAATATGTCGCTTAAACTTCTTTGGGGGTTATCGCGGCTCTATTTGTCCAATCTATATATAAGCCTCTCAAAAATTTAACTTTTTGCATTTTCAATGAAAAAAGAAATTAAAGCTGTCGTTGCCATACAGTGAAAGATGAGAACCTTTTCTTCCGATTAAACAAAACTCATCCTTGAAATAAATCTGGAACAGGCAGAAAGCTCTAAATTTCAGTTAAAAGTCACGAAATTTTTTAAATTATTTTTGCAAAAAAAAAACTTTTGCATATTTTTAGGTCAGGCATTTATTTGCTCAGTTCACAACATTGATGAGAAAATATTTTTTTCAGTACCATTGTACTAATTTCTTAATTTTAATTTTTTTATACTATTTTTCAATACTTTTGTAAAATTTACTAAAAACTTACATTATATGTGCGTAAAAGATTAACAATTGTCAAAAAGTCACTTTGAAATTTAGTTATTATAAAGGGTGTCCCAACAAGAACGCAAGATTTAAATTTGGCGCCATTCGATGTGTCATTGTTTGACATTTGAATAATTGTTATTGTTTGCTAGTAGAAGGTACGAGGTTAGTAAAAATGAAGCGCTACACGAATGAACAACGCGTTCTCATTGTGAAATTGTTTTACTAAAATGGTGAAAGTTTTGCGGCTACAGTTCGCAAATTTGCGATCAATTTGGGGTCACAATAATGCTCCAAAAGAGTCAACTGTAAAGACATTAATGGATAAATTTGCCGAAACTGGGTCTGTTAGTGATGTAAAGACAACAACGCGCCTTCGACCAGGTCGATCGACCTAAAATGTCGCAGCTGTACGTGATGATGTCGCTCAAACGCAGGTCAAGCGCAAACAGTCAATGGTGTTCGGATCGTGAAATGATAACCAGTTTTTTCGTGCCTAGAATTGAAGAAATGAATGTGGAGGGTATGTGGTTTCAACAAGACATGTCATACAGCCAGAGAAACAATTCAATTGCCCAGTCGTGTTATTTCGCGTTTTGGAGACCAGAATTGGCCGCCTAGATCGTGCCATTTAACGCCATTAGACTTTTTTCTTTGGGGTTTTTTGAAGTCGATGGCTTACGCGAATAAGCCGACGACAACTCAAGCCTTAAAAGAGGAAATTGGATGCTGCATTAATACAATACCGCAGCATTTATGCAAAACGGCCATTGAAAATTTCATTAAAAGATCGCGTGTGTGCCAGCAAAGCCATCTGCCCGATTTGTTGTTCTATACATAACCTCATTTTGTCTACTTTACGATATAATAAAGTTTCACGATTTTTTTTAGTGTTTCTGTGTTTTATTTAAAATTTAAATCTTGCGTTCTTGTTGGGACACCTTTTATAATTAATTAATATTAATCTTTAATTTCAGAAGGTAAACAAAAGGTCATCAGTTGTTGAGATTTAGATACCTATACAAGTAATACTTGGCATATAATTACTTTTCCATGCTTTGTTTTGATTCAATTAGAGACAGTCGTAATAACTTCTAGATTAACCAACGCTCGAAACTGGTTATTTATAGATTAAATATATTTTGTGCAATTTTTGGCATGTAATATAACAGGAAAAAATTTTTAATAGTACTACGGTACTTTTGACTTTCAAGTAGTAATGAAAAAAGTACAATTGTACCAACTTTTCCATCCCTGATTCACAACCTTGAATTATTGTTAATTTCAATATAAACATTGACAGCGTTTCGCGTGAAATACTGAAGAGAGTACCAGGCTTTATACATTAAATCTTCGATTAGTGCCCTACAGGGAAGAGAAAATATCACAGGATACGTCACGCGACGTGTGGATAGGAAAAACTATATGCAGACAAATCCAATATCATAGCAGTGGAAATGGCTGATATTTATGAAACTTGTCATGAGTCCTTTTCTTCTGGAAAGGCTATATGAAAAATTTGAAGACTTCTGTTTGGATATAAAAACTTTTATGCAAAAAATGGGCGATGGGCGAGGACGACTTTGAATTAACTTTTTTTTATTATAGAAAGTGTATGTAGAAAAATTGAAGACTTCTGTTTGTATAGCGAAAATTGTAGGCGATAAAATCGATTTGGGTTTCGTGGGCACGCCCACTGTTGATAATGATGAAATTTCTTTTTTGGCTTGATAACAGCTTTCAATGATATAGTGTTATTCCTTAGTTTTTTCACAAAAATTTCTGAAGCCATCCCATTGTGCGGCTCTTGGGAATTTGCACGGCCCCGGGAACGCGCATTGTTAAGCAAAAAAATAAACAATTCTGTTTACTTAATTAAGAACAGAAATCGTTCGTCAATTTTACTTTTCTTTTAATCAAAATAAATCCAATCCCAGCAATCGATTTTCAAATAAATAATCATGATTAAGAAATTCTTCATACGAGCAGTTATAACATTTTTTTTTTAATTTTTCCTTCACAAATTGATAAGTAAGAATTTTTTATGTTTTAAAGAGATTATTTTTAAGTTTTAACAACCTCTTCTAAGACGCTTTATGAATGCTGGCTGCAGTAGTGATAGTTGGGGATGTTAGATTTTTTTATGGGCGAATAATTTTCCTGGTTTTTAAGCTGATTATCAATTGTAATAAGTTGATTTAGAAAGAGGAAATGCGAAACGGTTGTGAGGGTTGCAGCTTCATTTGTATTTTTTGTTTGTTTCATTTACTCCAAATAATTCCAAATCATGTCAAAGGTCACAGCTGGTGCAAATTTGTTGCCACTAGCTGCTACACTTGCTATAAGGGCTAAATTGCGAAAAGTGTAAATGTTTGTGTGGGAAAATAGCAAAAAACAAAAATCGAATAACACAAGAAATTATTTATCATTGATATTTCTTTCCTTCCTTGTATTTTTTTTTTGCCTTACACAAAAATAATATTGTTAAAGTTTGTTGGTGGAGTTTGCCAGAGTCACATGTGTTGCTGGCATTTTATTTGTTCTTTTTCTTATAGATAAATTCTGTGCTTTTTTTTTGCCTTTACACAATTGTTGGAAATTTTTCATGTTTTTTCTTTCGATATTGTTGATGCATCGCTTAGAGTCGTAAAGTAAATGTGTTTGTCTACTACTGTGTAGTAAAACGACACGTAATCCAGCGACAAACGTTTCATAATTTATTAAGTTTTCTTCTCTCCTTTTGGTAAGTAAAATATTATTTTAGTTTGTATGTTCAATATACTTAGATGAAACATTGTAGCTTTGCTTTTGTTAAATTTTTGGGTTTGTCACACTGGATGTTGGCTTAAGTGATATTTGATTACAATGTGTATGTAACCTGCTGTTGGCCATAAATTATTTTTGTAGTAAATAACATATTATTTGACATTAAGTTGTAGCATTTCTTTTATAACAAAATTGAAGATTGTCATTATTTAAGAAATATATGTATGTATATGTGTGTATGTATGTACATATATATTAAAAAAAAAAGAATTCGGAAAACATTTATTTATTATTTTTGTTAATCACTTAAAGCATTTCTTATAAGTGCAGCAAACGTTTATTTTATTTCATCATAATACTTGGAGCTTGTCGCTATGTGCGAAATACAATGTCATTCAGATTCAGATTTAGACCACTTTTTGACACATTTCGGACGGTATTTCGGCGATAACTTCACGAAAATTATTCGCGCAGACATGGTGTTTGGCATAGCCCCACAAAAAAGTCTAACGGCGTCAAATTGCATAATGATTGATCGTGATCAATTGAAGCCGCCAAAATATGCAGTAACGCGTTCCGGAAACTTCCCATCCGATTAAGCCAAAGTCGGACGTAGTGTGTGGCTCGTGGCATCGTCTTGTTGAAACCATAGTCGAGTTCAGAATCTTCAATTGCATGTCAGTTATCATACGACCATAGCGACTTGAATTGACGGTAACAGTTCGTTTACACTTTCACTAACAAAAGCTCACTCGAAAAATGACCACAACTTTTTAACCACAACTTTATTTTATCTTTTTTTTAATTTTTTTTAGGAGAAACATTTTATTTATAATTAAGAAAAAAACAAAAAGAGTTTCCGATAGGGTAACACCAACTTTAAGGCAGGAACAAGCTACCTGTCATTGTGGAACAATCTGTAGAATGGGTGAGCCCCATTCTTCATAGACTTTGAGAAGGCCTTTGCTAAACCGAGTCACAATGTGATTTGGAGTGCGTTGACATGCAGGGGATCCCTCTCAAACTTATACGTCTCATAAATACCCTATACCGAAACGCATCTTGAGTCGAGCGGTGAGAGTTGAGATCGGTGTCGGGCTACGTTCTATCACCACTACTATTCAATATACATAGTTTTAGACACAATCCTTTGTAGAGCCCTTGATAACGGCAGGGGGATAACGTAAGGGTTGGAGGGCCACCTTAACGATTTTAACTACGCAGATTATATTTGTCTTTTGGCGCACTGCTACTCAGATCTAGAGAAAAGCTTGCAGAGCGTAACGCTGGCGGCGGAAGCAGCAGTTTTTAAAATTAACCTCTTGAAGACAATGACCGTGCGCATTAACGCAGGATTTGTTTGCCATCGGCGCAAGCGAAATAGAAGACGTTATTCCATTCTGCTACCTTGGGAGCATTATAGCTACAAACGGAGGATCGATAGCGAATATAGATAATCGCTTGCAGAAAGCAAGTCAAGCATTTAGCCGCCTAAAATTCATATGGAAGTTCTCATCTCTATCTTTGCTCACAAAAATTGCTGTATTTAACGCGAATCTGATATCTACCCTTTTGTAAAATAGTGAAACATGGAATACTGCCACTCGGTACCTGCGAAAAATTCAAGTTTTTGTGAACCGCTGTCTTCGCAGGATGCTGCGTGTATTCTGGCCGAGAACTATATCAAATCATACGCTCTGGAAAAGAACAACCTAACGATCCCTATCAATTGAAATATAGACAAAAATGGCGCTGGATTGGCCACACCATTAGAAGGAACATTAGTAACGACATTACTTAAATTGCATTGGAACCCTCAAGGGAATAGAAGAAGGGGACGCCCAGCTCTCACTGGCGAAGACAAATTGTGGCCGAAGTAAACCGCAGTGGCAAAAGTTGAGAAGAAGTGAAGCTGTTGGCGCAGAATAGGGATATGTTTAGGGATTATATTGAGGTGCTATGCTCCTTGTATGAACTACGGGAACCTATATATCTATTTATATATATATATATATATATATATATATATATATATATATATATATATATATATATATATATATATATATATATATATCTTCTACTTGCCTGCTCAGGCAGGGCTTTTTTGTGGGTGAGAGCAGAAGCTTACGGAGTAAAACAAAAGGCGCGAAATGAAAATTCGAGGGTAGTTTTGACATTTATATTTGCCTTTTTCGTGCTCTGAGCAATAAGCGTACACCCAGAGAAAAAACAGCTTAAGATCGATAAAAACCATATTGAATTAATAAGAAACATTAACAATTTAAAATTTTAAAATTTAATTAAAATTTTTTATTTCCATTTGGAAAAATATTAATTTAAAGTATTAATTTATTAATTTTATTTATTTTCAAGTATCTCAATATACATTTGACGCGTTCTTATCTTTAAGTTGCATATTTTCTCTGAGTGTATATATATATGTAAATAACAAAATTCATGAAGAAAAAATAGTTTATGTAAATGTGCGTGGCTTTTCGAAGGCGCTTAGAAGAAAATTGTCTAAAAAAGGAAGGTACAAAGGCATAGTGTGAAATGGTTCTAAGAACATCTGGCAAGTTTTGGTTTGGAAATATTTTTGAGTCTTTCAGCCTTATTTATAAAACTTTTTAACGCTTTATAAAAATTTTTTAAATAAATTCTCATATAAAATTTATTTTAAAAAGCCCTAATAATTTTTATAAATAAGGCTGTTTGTTTTTAAGTTCTATAAATAATTTTCTAATAATGAAAAATACAAATATTATTAACATGTTTTTAAAACATATAAATTATATCAAAGTATTGCAGGGCATTAACATTCGGGCCTGTTCTGAAAATCACGGTGATTTAAATCACGGTGATTTCAAAAGTAAACTAGTAATAACTGTCTTGTTAGTGGGTTTTTGTTGTATTTTAAGTTTTTGTCATGTATAATGGAATATTTTAATGCAACTTCAATCGCTATAAATTGTCAAATTTACAAAAGCAATGATTTAGGTTTTATTGATTTATTGAAATCACCGTGATTTGGCATGTCGTGATTTGCAGAACAGGCCTGATTGTCTTGAAATCAAGTACTTACGAGATTTCGAGCTAAGTCTAGCTGCTTTTTACTAGATTTTCCATACAAAACGAAATCTATTTTGTCAGTAGATTTGTGGGTAATCTACTCGAAATCTAATATTTTCATTTACTTTATACTATCCTGTGCAACATATATATGAAAAAACCAATGAATTTGCTACGACCTTTCCAACAAGGTGTGTGAATTGGCTACATTGCAGTTGTTTGGTTATAGTTTTGGAAATTTTTTAGTTAATGGATTTTGTTTTAGATTTAAAAAATCTTGATAAATGTCAAATGTCAAAAATGTCATAAAGATTTTAATTAAAATATGCTATATTTTGTGCAGGTGGAAATGCCCTTTTAAACAATAGTTTGGAAAATATATGAAAAAATATGTATTGGATATAATGTTTGGAACAAAATTATAATTCATAGACACGAACCTTCTAGCATAATTGTCTTAAGGAATCACAACTGTTACTTTTTTTCGTCCATAGACAAGACGACACAAATGTCGAACAGAATTAGAATAAGTTCTTTGTAGGTTTTTCATGTTATATAAATAACAAATTAATTTAATTATTTATTTAATTTATTTAATTAATTATTATTAAGGAAATGTTACAATTATTCACCCTTATTGCGAATTTCAGTGTCATTTGTGGCGTAATAGCATTGAAAAAAATTTTTTCCTAGAATTTTTTAGGAGAAAAAAATTTTTTTTTTCTAAATTTATTATTATATAAATAAAACGGTTACTAAAATTGCTTTGTCACTATTTTGAAAGAACACATTAACAATATTCGCAGCATGCAGCTTCCAATCAAAAGACACAGCTTATCTTCTGTATTTCCTTCTAAAAAAAATATTACGGCAAGTAAGAACAAATTTCTATATTATGGCCATAAATAATATTAAAATCAACAATGCGTCTATTAGCACCCTGAAAAGAGCAATTAATTTTGTGCTATAAGCTACCAAAATAAATTTCTTGTTACAACTCGACAGCTCATATGCAAAAGTATTTCAACATTATATTTTTTATTTTCATTATTACTCGTACTGTTTTGGTTTACGTTTGTCTTCTTGCGGTTTCTAAAACTTAGAAACTTCATTCGGTATTGTCTTTTCAAGCCCCGCCTCCCCCGGAGAGAGATGTTAGAAATTGAAAGCCTTTTGAAAACGACAAAATGTTACCAACACAATTGTTGATTGTTTGCTCCAACAATGTTTTATTTATTTATTCATTTGCTTTGCCTTTTTGGGGGGAGAACTTAAATAAAAGAAGATGTATAGCTTTAAGTGAAATATTCATATTTAGCTTGGAAATTATTTTGAGGGAATAGTTTTGAAAGAAACTTGTGTATTTTCATATGTATTTTAGCAACTACAAAAGGAACTTTCATGCTTAGCATGTTTTGATATTCATGACAACTATGTCTTCAAGTACTAAAATGCTTAAGTGGCAGCAATATGTTCTCGGGATTATCTACAAGAAATAACAAGTTAAAGAAAATATATTACAAGTAATTAACAAAAGCCTTTGAACTCGTTTGTTAAATTATTTGGCAAGCACAAGACTTCAAGAATTTCATATGATAACAATATTGCAATAAGTATATTGGCGGCATGTTGAAATCAGAGAATGATAATGAGTACAGGAGTAAATAGTCTTAATTTTAATAACACTTACAATCGCAGTTGTAGCGAATATAATTCGTACGATAACATATTTTCTCTAAAGCAACTATGACTATAGCCGATTTCAACATACAAGAGCATGTCTACTTCGTTTCTGCGAAAAAGTAAAATACTAAAATACACTACAGCTAAAAATAAACCATCATGCGGCGCATTGACACTCATACTTATAGTATAAGTGTGCTCATACTCACGCTAAGCATATTTAATCGGACAAAAAATATATGCTTAATACTCGCGATATTTATTCATTATACGCCACGGTATACAGTCATTTTTGTATATAAAATAAAAATAAAATATGTTTTGGCTGTTAGTAACATGCTTTATGTGTGTGTAAATAAAATAGCTCTGTATACACGAATATATAGCCGGCTAATAATCAGAGTATTTTTCTACTCATGCCTATGCTTGTAGCTCATACAATCTATAAATTGGCATTTGAGCTGCGTTATTAAAAAAAATGTGTATAAGCATAGTTATTGGATGTTTATAGTTAAACGTATTCTGTTAAAATTAAGGCGTGCGTTTGCATATGAGCGTGTGTTTTTATTTTTACCAGTACGCATTCAGAGTTGTATGACATTCACTACTCAAAGGGTACTTAAAACCATACTTTTGCCATTTTGTGGTTCAAATACATAGTGATGCCCCCCAGCTAGACTTCCTCGAAATCAGTCAATTTATTAATTTCCAAATTAGTTAATTTTACTTCAATTCTAAATCATTAAAGGCTAGGACGATCTCTCCTCTATAATCGTACGACTTTTGAAAAACTATACTTCTGATCTAATTTCTTGTTGTATTTTAAAAATTTGCATAAAGTCTTTCATACCAGGGTTGTATATTCTCGACGATATTGTATTCTTTATATAGGGCGATATTTTAATAGCTTTCGGATTTGATTTAAAGAAAAAATATATAAAATTTAGAGAAATGTATGAAATCTTTATTTGAGTCGTTTATGCATGTTTAAAGATGGTTTCATGTAAATTTTGACCACGCAGAATACCTCATACGCTGGGTCCAATTTTGCCATACTCTCACCAACATATCATCCGGTATCTCACGTATAAATTCTCTATATTATCTTCCGGTATGTCAACCGTTGCGGGCTTGTCCCTATGGACATGAGCCCTAACAAAGCTGCACAATAAATAGTGTAAAGGCGTTAAATCGCATGATCTAGGCGCCCAAATGATGGGCCTCAAACGTGAAATAAAGTGTTCACCGAACTTGTCTCTCAATTGGGCCATTGTATTGCATGATGTGTGGCATGTGGCACCGTATTGCTGAAACAACATGTCAGCCAAGTCCAGCTCTTTCATTTTGAGCAAAAAAAGAAGTAAGAGAGTGCCAAATGCTGCGAATGGCGACGAATCGATAATTCACTGTCATCAACAACACTGGCGGATACAGCTGCGATATTTTCCTCTGTCCGAACTCTACATATGCATGTTTGTGGATTAGTGTTCAATAATGTAATTTTGGTGCGAAATATAATCACGACTCCGAATAGCCGCCTCAGAAGGTCGCCCAAACTGACCATAAAATGGAAGAATTTTGATTATGAATTTTGAATTTTGATAATGAAATTTAATAATCTCAAAGCGTTGTTCATTTGTAAGTCGATTAATGGTTAAATTATGGACCAAACTGACATACATACATGTTTAAAGCTACGGTCACACTTGTCAAGCATTTGCCCAAAAAAACGTAACCAACAAACACTAATGAAAAAAGTTTTGATCCAGACGTGTGTTTATCAAATGAAACAGTTTCGAACACAACTAATAGATAATGTCATAGAGTCCAACACTATTGGCTACTCTTTAACTTGACAAATTTTTCTCTGAATTGAAAGATTTTGCATTAGCATTTAGTGGTTACGCTTTTTTGGGCAAATGTTTGACAAGTGCGACCGTACCTTGACAGTAACATGATACACGAAAACAGCTGATTGGCCAAAAACAGTGTTGCCAAAAAGAAAGTTGCTAAAACATCACCCTTTATAATGAATAAATATATAAAAATTACAAATCATTTTGTAACTCCGTGTTATTTTGCTCTTCGCACGTAATTTAAACTTACACTTCCTGTTATTATTTTATATTATTTCTTGCGCTTTCAACTGTTATTTATTTATTTTATTCTAAATATTTTATGGAAATGTAAACTATTTCATACAAAGTAAAACTGTTTGTGCAGATATATTACTATTGTTCATTTAATGGTTATACAGTCTTGTCCTTTGAGTTTGAAAGGCTTTTTCTATTCTTTTATCAAAATATGGAAAATTTTCTCATAGCACAATCATGTTTAAATTGTAAATATAAATAAATACACCCGAGTATGCAGTAGAAGTATCGTTACCCTAATATAGAAAGGCCCTAACTAATTAGTTTTTTTTTTTTTTTTTTGATATCGGGACTTTTGTATATTTCGCTAAAAGAGTATCTAGTGTATCGAAAAATGCAAAAATTTCGATTTCAATAAAATAATGAGTTAGTACAAATATTAAAATAACGATATATTCATTTATTTATAAATACAATACACCAGGATATTTGTATATTATACGTATCCAAGTTTATTTTACAACCATTTACTATTTCATTTGTCTGTTTATACATATGCTTGTTTCCATATTTGTTTATTTATCCTTTACAAAATTGCATTTGGTGTTGTAATTGTGTCTCAAATGGCATCTTATAGTTGTGTCCTAACCGCTAAAATTTAATTTAGTTTTGTTGAAATAGCATTATACTTCCAGCAAAGTTGAATCATTTTAGTGCTTAAGCAAACTATTTATTGCATGGTAAATTAATTTTATTCAAGTACCAAAATTCTCACGCGATTTGTTGTGGTATTTCGCAACAAAGTGTAACAAGAGAAATTTTTTAATTGAAATGGAGTTTTTAATTAAAGTCAAATGCATGACTAAAAAAGTTTTAATTTCATAAGAAATGTTTATTATAAGTTAATTTTTATTATTGCTATTTTTTGCATTATTATTATTGTTGTTAGTATTAGCTTCAATTTTAAAGCTTGTATGTTAAATATTACTAAGAATTTTGGCATTTTGATAATTCTAAGCTTTAGGTAGGCCCATAAAATTCTAATTTCAATAAAAAATTATAGTTTCGATTATATGTCGCTTACGATAAAAAACGAAAGTAAGTCTCGATACGTATATAAATTTTCGCTTAAGATAAAATTTTACAGCCTGTATTTTAAAATTTTCAACAATAGGACCACAAATTTGACCTACAATAAAAAAAGTTAATTTTTTACTTTAGTTAGTGAGATTTACATAGACAAATCAGCTACAAATTTAAATTCATAACATATCAAAAATCAGATAATACTTGTTGTGAATTTAAGGCTTATTACGAATGTAATTCTCAGTAACATTTTGAGAGTTTTTCTATAAACATGTAAAGTTCTTTTAGTTCTTTTTTCAAATATTTTTCTGTTGGCAGTCTACTAAAGAGTTTTGTAAGCAGAAACTAAATGTATTTGTACGTGCTTAAGCAACAACAAACAGTCATGTTTATATTTAGAATTTTAAATATAAATGGAATTCGAGATTTGTTTAGAGTCCAATGACATTCTATTGCTCAATACACAACCTATTGTGGGAGTCGCAGTACATACAAACGTTGTTCGTAAATTCTATGTAAATATTTGTTTATAAATAATATTCTTATTGAAATTACCAACAACTCATGTATGTACAAACTACGACTTCCACAATAGGTTGTGAATTAAGCAAATATTACTCGGAGTTCTTCTGTAAGAAAGCTTGTGTTATACGAATTCCAACAATAATTATATATTTTTTATAAAACCTTTAGTTTGAAACGAGTTTTTGCAAATATTACTTCCTACAGTTTTCTTCTCATTGCTTATTTTTGTATATACTGCTGGTATCATATATAAAACAATTCAATATTTTCCAATACATATTTCGATTTATTAATGAATCCTTTATGGTAAATCAAAACTCTTTAGAAAAGCAAATTGTTATTAATTGTTTTATATATGGGAAAGTACAAGTATGTTATTATAACACCCTATTTTAGTTGCCTTAATAATTTCCCATATTCGATATGGAATTAAATATTCACCACCCGCACTTTTTTATATTGTTTCGTAGAATTTTCTAAAAAAAAATTTCCTACGCATGTTTGCTTAAACATATTATTTGATTTAAGAAATTGAAATAAATTTAAATTTAACGTATTAGATTTATAGAAAATACAGATCATCTATGATTTAAAATAAAAAAAGGGTTGCTATACCCTTACTACAAGCGAATATAAAATTGCGATGTATAATTTTGTATAACTCAACGAAAATAGAGATTTTGAGCAGGAATAAAAATTAAATAAAAATAAAACTTAAACAACATTAAAATGACTGCAAAAATAAGTATTAAAAAAATAAAAATAATTTAGATTCAGTCAAATAAAACAGGTTAACAACTTCTATATTTATTAATTTCTGCGTTTAATTATCATTGCTATGGTGACTATAGCCTTTGAATATTATTATCTATACATAATTCATATCAAAATGTTTTATTTAATTGAATCTAAATTATTTTTAACGCCCGACTAAAATAACAAAAATTAAAAATTTTAAAAACCCCCGACTTTTTTCAGAAAAGATTTTATATCTTTTAAACGGCTGGACCGATTTTCTTCAAACATAGCTAAGAACCCTCTCGATCAAGTCATCTTTCAAACAGAAAAAACTAAATGAAAATCGGTCTAGCCGTTTGGCCTGTACGTGGACACGGACAGACACACAGATACACAGGCACACAGGCATACACTACAAACTTATAACACCCCTTTTTTTAGTCGGGGGTTAAAAATAAATGAAACAAATTGTTTGATTTTGCTTTGTTTCGTTCTTTGAAGTGAGTGAAACAAAAACAAAACAAAAACAATGAGAACGATTGCTCAATTTGTTTTCGTATTGTTTTTGCACATGAGCACAAACCAGACAACAAAGCCTATCGGCTGCAGGATCGCCACCGGCCATAAAAAATACATTAATTTAATCGTACGTCGCCAGAAAAGAAAATAATGGGAAATAAATGAAAACCTTTTGCAATATTATTTGACACATAAAATTTGTTTTATTTACCTGAGATACCTCCTGAGATACCTCTCTTCTTTTTAACCCACTAAAAAAGCGGTGTTATAAGTTTGTAGTGTGTGTCTGTGTATCTGTGTGTCTGTCCGTGTCCACGTACAGGCCAAACGGCTGGTCCGATTTTCATTTAGTTTTTTCTGTTTGAAAGATGACTTGATCGAGAGGGTTCTTAGCTATGTTTGAAGAAAATCGGTCCAGCCGTTTAGAAGATATAACATCTTTTCTGAAAAAAGTCGGGGGTTTTTAAAATTTTTAATTTTTGTTATTTACTTTTTAGTGCTTATTTTTAAGTTTTATTTGTAAAGTCAGTTTAAGCCCACTTTTCTATATTCAACATCGCGTCATATTCAGAGCTTAACGAGTGCGTCAAGTTTCGTACAAATAGTTCAGGCAGATACACGTGGAAAGTAATTTAATGGGCATGAACCCGCCCACTTCTTCAAGCTTAAAATTGTGTCGTTATAATTGCCGAAACTCTTTGCCAAGTTTCGTAAGAAGCGGATAAGCAGAAAAACACATAATATAATGGGAGTAACCCCGCCCACTTTTTTGCACGCAAGTTGAAAGCCTTTTTCAGAGCTTAAGCTGTGTGCCAAAATTCGTAAAAATCGGTAAAGTAGAAGCACGTGAAAGAAAATAGTAGATGTTAATGGGCGTGGCTACACCCACTTTTTTTGAATGCTAGATTATGTTTTTTGTAGAGCTCTTGATGTTTGTACGATTATGCCAAATAGAAGCACGTGATATTTTATATTAGCGCTTTATAACTCAACATCGTGAAACTAATTTTATTTAAAATATTTTAGGAGCTCGTAGCATAGGTAAAAGATCTCTTCTAGGATTCTTTGAAATTTTATTTTTTGTGGCGAAAATGGGTAAAGAAGGAAATTGGCGCCAAGAGCTTCAAGTTAAAAATAATTTCGCCCACAATATTTTAGAATTAAAAACAATAATTTACTTGGACATTCATAAAATTTAATTAAGTAAAACGTCGAAAATATAAATTTAAAAAAACTGCACTACGGCAACATTGATTTAATTAAACCGAAGGGTGTCATTAAATCTGTATTACTGTAGCAGATACAATTTTTTATTAAGAATGAACTATAGAGTTTGAAACTAGATGTTGTACTAAAGTTATTGAGTTGAAATAAAATTAATAATTACATTTAGTTAATAGTTTTTATAGTGATTTTATGATTTGTAGTATATATATCTGTAACAAGGGGTGATAAGGGGTCCAGTTTTAATGGGCGTCGCTACCCCTATTTTTGCTGCCTCGAGTGTGGTTGTATTGTTACGAGAGCCCAATGTATATGCTAAGTTTCATAGTAATCAGATGAGTAAGATATTTAAAAACCAAACAAAAACTTAATAGGCGTGTTCCGCCCTCTCTTTTAACAGACAGTGTGGAAACACTATGATGAGAGTGTTTTCACACTGACATGGTTTTAATAAAGTTTTGATTTTAACGTTAAAACCAATTGCTAAAAGCCGGTTTTACCATACAATATGTTTTTTTTAATCAACTTAAAAACATTTTTGAATTGGTTTTAAGTTTGTTTTATGAAATGCAACCTTGTTTTCGCGGTGTTAAATTTAGTGCTGTCAAGTGAATAACAATAGATGTCGTTTGCAAGATTTTCAACTTAAAAATAAAAAAGTATTGAAAAATTGAGTATTTTGGAAGGAAAACAAAAAGAAAATATTTTCATTGACATCTGGAAGTGAAAATAGACTATATGACTGATATCGATCTGCCGATAAAAAAATTTAATTTTGTTATGTTTTTGTGCATTTTTTATATACAATAACTTCATTTGCAAGCAATTCTTCATTTTTTATAAGTAGTTCCATAATTTTAAAATATTTATTTACAAAATATAATATAATTTCCATTTTAAAACGCATTTCAAAATTTCTGAGTTTGTCATACAAACAAACAATTGTTGTACAGTTTGTCAAATAAGTGTTATAAAAAATACAGCAACGAATACACCCATTTCTACAGGAGGTTATTTTATTTTGAGCAAAATTATTAGAAAGTCTGCGAGTTAAAACCTGAATTTAACAAACTTGCACTGAGAATGCAAAATCAGCTGTTTATGATTTTAAGGTAAAAACTAGAGATGTGCAAATGTCGTGATTTTAACGTGTCACGCGTGAGTCACGGGTGATTCACGTGATTCGTGATCAAATAGTATAACTAATCACGCGTGAGTGCGTGAGCGTGAATGAAAAAAATTTACTCGTGCGTGTTCGTGCGTGAGCTTTTTTAATAATCACGCATGAATTCTCACGCTCTCACGAGATGACATTCCTGCATAGGTACATATGTAACTGTATTCAATCATTTGAAATAAATTATTTTATAATAATAAATGCATATATGTATAGTAATATGTATGGTAGTAGGAGCTAACAAACATAATGAATACTCCCAGACTTTTTCTTAAGTCATAATTGTCGTACCGAATTCGTTAAGACATTTCGGTAGTTTCTCTGAAAATTTTTTTTAAACAATTGATTATTGAGTACATAAGTAAAAGTCTGTAAAATTTTTTTTAAATGAATATGTATGTATATGTTGATAAAAAAAAAGGATTGTAATATTAAAAAATGTAAGTATGTGCAAAATATTTCGACAATAGCAGCAACCTAACGATGAAGCGGTACTCTACTATAAAAGCAAAAAGAAATTATACCTACATGTCGTTACGAATTCGTACCGACATATCGTTACGAAGTCGTGTCAACCATTTCATACAAAAATTGTTACGATTTCGGTAATATTATGGTGCCGAAATCGGAAGATTTTGTCGACTAATCGTTACGAATTCTTTACGAATTCGGAGCATTTTGTTTGATGGGTACATACACCTTTGTATGTATGTATGTATGTTTCTTAGATACCCTGTAGGAAGTATCAACTGAGAAACACTACTGATTCAACAGTGCCTTTGTCAATAATACTACTGACGAATTGTACCGCAGAAAATGTTTTTTGCTTTAGGGCCGTCCATATATTACGTAACGCTGCAGGGGGGAGGGGTGGGGTTCGATTTTTGTTATGATTTGTTATGGTGGGGGTGGGGGGAGTCTTTGAAAATGTTACGTATTTACATACATTACATTACATTTATTTGATTATCATTTATTTAATTGATCATACGTCTTACCTTCACATTTATATTATGTATGTATGTATACATACATACATGTGCGGAAGGTCAATTTTTGATATACGACAATTCGAATTCCAATATTTAAAATGATATCCGCGAATACGAATATTTAAAACGATATTAAATTAACTTTGCTTTATTTTAATTTACATTGTAAATTTTACAAAAACACGAGCATACATATATACATAGATATGTACATATGTATATGTAAGAACCTATTTTTCAACCCAAAAAACATGAAAATTATATTATACATATACTTTTTCGTGAGCGTGCGTGATCGTGATAAATTGTAAACCACTCGTGCGTGATTAAAAATATTTTATTCGTGAGCGTGCGTGATCGTGAAAATGTTCAAAATCATTCGTGCGTGAAAGTGCGTGAGTAAAATATTTTTCTGCGTGAGCGTGAGTGTCGTGAGTCAGAAAACACTCACGTGCACATCTCTAGTTAAAACCAGTTTTGACTTTCAGTGTAAAAACACTATCAGACAAAAAAAAACTTAATTTTTTAAATCAATTTAAAATATTCTTAGTTATGAACTAACAAACATAAAAATATACAAAGGATTTGGTAGCCTCCTCGTTTTTTTTAATTCTGTTAAAAAGAGGAATATATAGGAGAATCACTGTTTTGATAACGTAGAACTATTGATAATTTAATTTTTATCTTTGTTAGCAGAAATAATTATAATTTCATGCTTGTTTTTGGGCGCAGAAACAGGTGATTAAAATTTAAAATATTTCTGATTCTTATTTCATTTATTCGGAATTTATTTCTCTAGAGCCAAAGAATATTTATGAAGTACTTGCAGCTCGACAACAATTAAGAAAATGCAAATATAACAGCCATTTTGCTTGTGTAATAAACTCGAAATATTTTTAAAAACAGCTTACTACAAAAAAAAAAAAAAACGTGAGGATATAGAAAACTAAAATAAATGAAATTATCAAGATTAGTTTTTCTCCAAATTTTTTTTAATTTAGTAAAACAGACAATTAATTTAAAAAAATCGGATAAAATGTCCTGTTATATCAGAACTATAATGAAATAAATACTTGTGTGTTTAAAATAAAGTTGTTGTAAAAAAAAACTCAATGGAAGCCTGTTGCGTTCATACTAAAGGGTTGCATTTGTATACTCGTTTGTATAGCCAAAACAAATATACCATGGTATGTACCATATAATTGTAGAGTGAGCGACAGAACTAGTATAAGAGTTATTGTGTGCGCGTGCTTTTCCAAATTAAAATACAATTGAAAACAAATAACAATTGCTTATTGTATTGCTGCTGAGCAACTGTTTGATCTGTTTTTGCTCAAAAAATACATATTGTGATACAAATATATGAAAAAACCACACCACTATTGAAACAAATACATGATGTGCAGATGTATGTGCGGACGTTCGTTATGTTATTTTGTGGCGCAGCCAAAGTATAGAGAGAGAAAGAGACAATTTTGCTCTGAGAGTAATTAGAAATGCATGTGTTTCATGTACATATATCATTTACTTACATATGTATGTGCAAATTTGCTTTCATTCATTCATTCATCAGCCAATTACATTTTTTCTCAACACATCATAAGGCACATACTCATGTTTTAGAGTCGGCAGTTTTTCTTGAAGCAAGTCTGAGTTTATGGGAGAGAGAGGAAAGAAGAAAGAAGAGGGGTACTGACTTGCTTGTACAGAAAAGTTGCTTCAATTCTCTTTTGTTATTTCATTCGCTACATTAAAACAATAGGAAAATTGAACAAGAAAGCGTCAGTGTGTAAAGAATCGAGCAGTTTTAAAAGAGAATTGAAGATAATTGCTTCAAGAAAAACTGCCAAGTCTAAAACTTGACTTATGGTGAAAGCAGTTTTATGTATCTTATTTGCCTTAGAAAAACAAAAAAAAAATGTGTTGTTTTCATTTGCTCATTGGCCAACCATACAATAATTGCTTAAAAAATCAACATTTACAACGATAAATAAACGATAAACGATAAATAACATATTTGTTCATATCAGAACCAAAAAACAGGCAAAACTAGTGCAAACAGATGTATCTGTGCAATGCTATAGTTCGTACACGCAGACAAGATTTGAACATTTTTAACCCTTGCAAAAAAGGATCTTTATCGAAAATGGTCATACGCAGTTTTTTATGCAAAGTTTAGAAACTTTTGCATACGCTGACGTTTTTTTTCTAAAGCATTCAAGTAAAAACATTTTAATTGCCTTGATTTTTATGCATGAATTTATTGGGTTTTATAAACTAAACATTTAATAACGTTAAAGCCATGCATCCAACCCATCCATACCATTCATCATTCAAAATTGATTTGTTCTTTTTTTTGCAAACGAATTTAATTTACGTTCATATGGTATTTTAGAAAGGGGGAATCAAGTATTAATCAAACAAGAAGTTTTTTTGCAATTGGTTTTTTCTTCTTTTTTTGTTGATATGCAGTCTTAATATTTATAAATAGCTTTCATTCATTCTGTACTTTAACCGTTTAAGCAATTTATTCAATAGAGCCTAACCCTGTGTTTAGACGTGCAAGTACTTGCATATACTAAGTTCTGTGTACGTATTATCAAGGAAAATTTCGAAAAAAAAATACCCGGCTGTCTTGCAAGTTGCATGTTTACTTTTAAATACAGAGTTGTCCATAGCATAAAAACAAATTATTTTAAGGGAATCAGATAGTACTGAACTTTATTTGTATTGTTTAAATGATAGCTAGGTCTCAAAAATTCATTAATTTCTTTATTTATGAATATTTAAGAACAAAAATATTAAATTAGCTTTTAAATGTATTTAAAATTAGTAACAACTTATAAAGCATTCCAGATAATTTGTACTAAAGTAATAATAGGGCAACACTGTTAACTAACTTTCCATTTGCTTCCCAGCTAGCCTTTTCAATCGCAGAAGAGTCAATTTTGAATCGTATGCTGAGCATTTTCAATCGCAGACGAGCTCAATTTTTAATCATGCAAGATGCTTCGCACAGGAGAAACTGTTACCGAAGATGATCGTGTACAAGAGCCGCAGAAGGCGCTTTTATTAGTCGAAAAACATTGAGAATCTATATGAGCCATTGGGAGAGTTGTAAAAGAATCATTCGATAATGATTTGGGGAATCGTACAATACTTAGTATGCTTTTTATTTTGCAACCTAAATATTAAAAAAAAAAACAAATTAGATTTTTTAGTACTTTTTAATAAAAAGCTTTTCTTCATTACTATGTAATATTTTGCTTTTTTAATCGTCTATCGCTAGAACTTTGAATGGCAAAGCTTCAAAAAAAAATTCGCTGCGGATTTTTACAAAATTTACATTCCCATTCATAAAAATAATCGCCTATATTGGGACAAATCTCCAACACTCAGACCGCTGCTGTCAAAACGCCTCAAATCTCTCAAAGACAATAAAGGTTATTATATTAAATATTGTTTTATTTAATTGCCGGCCTTAAATTCAAGTTTTCAAGCAAACCATAATTTTCTGCATAAAATAAGCTGTGAGATGAAAAAGGACTATTTTTTGTTTTATTAATTTTAAGTTATTCAATTGTGAATTTTGGCAATAAATTGTTTTTGTTTATTAAACAAGAACGTTTTCTCTTCTGTAAGAAAACAAATTCTGTGTTAAGTCTCGGTTTTGTTTTTTTATAGAGATTTAAAAGAGCTGCGAGCCACTGTACTTGTATTTAGCCATTAAATATTTTTATGTACTCGTATTAATATATCTGTTATTATTTCACAAAAAGTATGGTATAAATATATTAAATTCATAATTTTCTTTATTACATTTGCCTCACTTTTTTTCTTTCAAAACAGAACTTTAATAATCCCTTATTTCCGTTTAAGATCTTTTCCCCTATTTCGCAAATAAATGATGCTTCGTGTGGGCTACATTGTGCAAAGTTAACTTCGAACTTTTAGTTTAAAATTTAATTTTTCATTAGAAAGAGTATAATTTTCTTTATATAAGAGTAAAATTTACATATTTAAATAACTTAGAAATACTTTAAATGCTGACAATCTTAAAATTTAATATTCCATTAAACTATTTAATATAATCATTTATTGTAATGGCTTTTGCAAAGTGTGTTCGAAAGTCTGCTTTGGCTGCCAAAGTTTTTGAAAATATATTATTTCTTGTGGGTGGAATGTATACACACACATCAGCTCTTGAGATTATAAGAAATGCGAATCAAAATATATTGCACCAGCTTGCAGTTTAACTGTGGTAATTAATAATTTTATTGCCATAATTTATCAGCAATAATTTGTACATGATTTTATTATTGCATTTTTTATTATACGCTCGAATTCTTAACAAAAACAAAAGAAATACTTTTAAACTTGTATGAGTAAAAAAAAAAGTCTTGAGAGGAATTCCTGTGAACAGAGGAAATAACTTAAATTTTTTGTATTATGAAATAAGAAAATAAATGTGGTTTGATTTAAACAATATTTTATATTAAGCAAATAGGGGAACTGTAATCCTTGCATTTATACAAGTGAATCTCGATAGTGCACATCTGATTTATAGTTTAAAGGGTTTAAATATATTTAACGAGGAAAAATATTTGTAAAATTATTTTGCATATTTAATATTTGTGGGTAAAATAAATACGATCGTGTTGTTTTGAGCAGTGCCACCAGATTAGGGGATTTGTCCCCAAAATGGGGATTTCGCCTTTAATTTGGGGACAGGATTTCGTGGGGAGGGATTTGGGGACTTTTCATTTTGAGCTCTAACAATTTGCATGTTTGAGGAAATGTTTGGATGCTGACATAATATTTTAGTACTGGTAACATTTCAGTTTTTAAAAATCTCTTAGAGTAGTGTGGCAATCATAATTTATAATGAAGATGATATTACCATCATGGCAATACCGCGAACATATATATATATATATATATATATATATACAGTGTTACCATATGTGAAGATTTATCTTATTTTTGAAGTTTTTAGACATGTTAAAACGACAAAAAAGATTTCTTATCTAAAAATAAGATTTTAAAAACTGCTACTTTTGGTACTTTTAATAATTTATTGAGGGATTTTTTGACTAAAGTACTTACAAACTTTCTGATTTGCTTCATAATGACCTTACACATATTCTATACAGTAAACTTAACTTAACTTAACTCTTAATAGTTCACAAGAAACAAAATAAATTTTAACTCATTTTCATTCAATGAAATAACATAAAAAATTTTTGGTAATAAAAAAAGATTTTTTTTTTTGCTCGACTTGAAGATTATATATATTATTGACTATATATATTATATATATAATTGATAAAGAGCTAGTTCTGCTGCTGCGAACACGGTTTTGCCTATGCATATATATATATATATATATATATATATATATATATATATATATATATATACATAGGCAAAACCGTGTTCGCAGCAGCAGAACTAGCTCTTTATCAATTAACATTTAATTTAATTTGAAAAAGAAAAATGACTGTTGAAAGTTTTGATTGTGCAATTGTTCTACGCACGGTTCTACCTTAGTTATTGTGTCACGCATAAAAAAACTATGTATGTGTGATTCCCAGAAAATATATAAAAAAAATTGAACCTTTTAAAAATTTGCAATTTAAGCATATTACAAAACATAGATTTGATTCGGTGCATGGAATTTTGAAAAATGATATAGATCCAAAAGTGGCATTGAGCGTATATATAAACCAAAGGAATAAAATTGCTTATGTCGACTGGCGGAAACAAATAAAACAAAGTTTTCCTAAAGATATATTTGGCTTTTGGGCAATAGTATATCAGTACGAAAATAATGCCGGAAATTACTTCTTTCGTGAAATTGCAGCTGCTGTGTTCAACCTGGTGATAGTGCCAATAAGTAATGCGTTTGTACAGAGAATATTTTCATGCATGAAGACTACCAAAACCAAATTAAGGAATAATCTCTAATATATGAAATGTTAGAATCTTAACATAACTTTCAGCTTCCTTCCTGAAGAAATGATAAAAAAGTTCAAATCGGAAAATATGTACAAGCGAGTTGTAGAGGACGGAGACGAACTTGATGTCTATGAAGTTTTGGATTGGGAAATTATTTACAATATGTATCTATGTAATATCTTCATAAATTCGTATTCACCCCTATGGTGAATAAAATGTAAAATTTTTGTTCTCATGAAATTTTCATTTCCCATGAAGGGAAATTTGCAATCTTCAATTTCATGGGAACGTTTGTTCCCGCTATCAATGCGTAGTGAATGTAAAAAAAAACGGGAAGAAGACTTGTAAAGCTTCAAAATTAATTGAAAATCAAACAAATTAAATTTGATAATAAGAGATACACATATTTTGTGTTTCAAATGAAATGTCATATAGTGTAAAGTTGTGTTTTTAATTATTTTAGGCGCCGTGCAAAATTTTTTTTAGTATACCACAGCCATAAAATTTGCGGCATTTAAACCAAAGAGATATATGTTCAATGAAAAAAAGGTGTTCCAAGGTATTATTGTTATTAATCGTGGACATTATTTATTGATATATTATTTAAAAATGATAATTTATAAGTTTTAATATATAATTGCAAGTATAGTATTGAAATTACGCAGTGTATTAATTCAGTTCGCCTGCAAAAACAAAGTGAACAAAACGAAGGGAAAAGTGAAAAAATCCATGTGAAAAATATTATTCATGATAAGGGGAATCAAGAAAGGGAACACATTTCAGGGGAAAAATTATTCACGATTGCAATTTGGGGAACAGGGAAAATATTTCGAAGGAAATACTGTTCACGATAGGGGTGATTATTTTTTTTTCTATTATCTTCTTCAGATTGTTTACTTCAACTGACGCCAATCGAATCAAAACAATGGATGGAAAAGTAAATTTTTGTTTTATATTCTGATCTCAAAAACTAATACTCTTTTATGTACCTTCTAAAATTAAACATTAATATTAATTGATAGTATTAATTAATAATATTGTAATAAATAAACTTGAAAGTACCTCTTTGTTAATTGTTAAGTTTTTACACACATACATATGTAATTTTATGTACGTTTTAAGTTAATAAAAACATTTAAAAAAATAAAAATTAAGAATTTGGTCAATCGTACTGAAAAAAGTACAATTTTTCTTGTAACTTTTTGAAAATCTTATTTCGCATCCCTGCGCATAGGAGTAAATAATTGTTTTTTATGAATTATATATTTTTGGGGACAAAAGTTAGGATTTTTCTATTGAAATGAGGATTTTTCGGGGAGATGAAGTTTTAAATTGGGGAAAAGAGTCCAAATTGTTCTGGCAGCACTGGTTTTTTGAGTACAATTTAGTGCATTCGAAGTTAAGTTTAGATAAAATATGACACCTTAAAACCAAATAAAAAACTGCAATAAGTTAACTTTCTGATTGATTTTTATTTCTAAGTTTTTATCGATTTTAAAACGAAATGATTTTCAGAACATGCCCGAACAAAAAGAAAATGTCTCCCAATCCAACACCTTTAAGTGAAAAATATCACTAATCAGTTAAAATTGTATTTGAGTCAATTACATTATTGTTTAAACATTCAATTGATTTAAAGTTTAATGAAAAATTTAACAGAATCAATTAAACTTTTGTTTGAAAATTTAATTAAGTAAAAAGTTTAAATGATACAATTAAATTTTAAATTGAATTTGTTTTTTTTTTCAGCAATTAGATGTGTTGATTAACGAAATTTTACTATATAACTTAATCTGGATTATTTTTAACTTTTTAGTGCCGATTGCAAAAATTAGTTAAATTGTTTTTTAACCGACTTCAAAAAAGGAGGAGGTTATATGTTCGTCATGTATGTATTTTTTTATATGTAAAGATTTTAGAAATTCTTTTTTGACATGAAATAGTATCATCCACAGTTCGTTCTATTTAATATGCGATAGGAGCAGGGAAACGGGTGCATCCCATGCAAATTAATTATTAATTACGGCATATATGGACTACTATATCATTGAGAGGCGTCAAACTTGATGAGAATTACTTTATAGTTAATGCACGTAATCCACAGCACACATACCACATACAAAGTAATCACTAGTAAAATAAAATAAAATAAAATAAACTAAAACCAATTTCTCCGTCATTTGTGAAGCGATTTAAAAAATTATTTTTCTATATGAAATGGTATACTCCACAGGTGGTCCCATTTTCACATATTTGCGATAGGAGCAAGGGGATGGATACCTCCCATACAAAGTAATTATTAATTATGGCATATACTATATCATTGTGAGTCTTCGAATTTGGTGAGTATTACTTTACAGTTAATGCGCGGAAACCAGCGGAAAAGTAAAACTATAAAATTTGGGGAAGGGCACCTACTGCAAATAGTTAAGTAGTTAACGCATATAATACTTTTGTTATTTTTAACTTTTTAGTGCATAAAGTCGGTTTAATTTTTTTTTTTATTAAAAAGATTTTATTTATTGTATATTTTTTTTAATATCTATTACATCACTTTGTAATGTTAAATATTAATAAAAAACAGTAAATGGTATATAAGCAAATGTTATGTACTACTCTTACTTTTTTTTTTTTTGTAAACTCTGCTTGTCTCGCTTAGAAAACAATAAAAAATTACCCGGATTTCTCTATCGAGCGATAAGATGATGATATTGTATTTGCAATGAAAACATACGCAAATTAAAATATGTGTAATAAAATAGGACACGTGGCTGCTTTTAAGTTCACATTTTAAATTCATGTTGTAATTATAATTTTTAAAAAAGTTTTACGAATTGACCATTTCGCTTGACGTCCAGCTGCATAAGTGTGTATGCATGCATTTATGTTAGACAGGGGGTTGCTTTGCAATCACCAGCCGTGTTATAGGGGTTTCTCAATTTATGTGATAGCGGTGGATGCAATATGCATTACCATGGTAATTTAAATCCATTCAAGTACTTTTAACTCAATACAATGAAAATTTATTAAGCATAAAGTTATTGAATTTATTTTAAATATTATATAAAAGGTTCCTAAGTTTGCCAATTTATTTGCAAATTTGCACATTTTTGTTCTTTTTTTCTATTGGTTTTTAGTTTAATTAAAAACAATATTTTCTTATATTTTAGATTCAATTACTTTTCTTTTGTTGTCTTTTAATAAAGAAGAAAAATTTTCTTTTCATATGTACGTATATGAAATTTATACAAAGAAAGATACAGTAGTTTTGTTAGATTTTTTTAAATAATTCAATTCGATTGACAAATTAAAACATACTCAACTCGCTTTGTCTTGCTATTTTTTCGGGATTTTAAAAGTCTTAGTAACTATTTCAACAGGCGCAATGTCGAAGGGCGCATAAAAAAATTCCATTAAATCGGTATCTGTAATTGAAGCCACTTAAATCCGGTCACCTTAATTTCTTTAAGGTCAATTGACTCGAGCACCAGGGTTGTCCGATTTTTTCCCAGCTACTTAAAAATTAAAGGGTGTTCCAAAACGAGCAACGAAAAATGTTAAAATCCCATGTAATATACATACAATTGTATATATATTGAAACTTGAAATTTGTAAAATTAGTGTATTTTTATACAGACTACAACAATTAACAATAAAATTTAAAAAAATTAAAATTAAAGGGTGGTCCATCAGTTAATGCAATTTTGACTATGTAATTTTGACAATTTGCTATATCTTGGAAACCTTAAGAGGCAAACACTTGAAATTTTCAAAAACGGTAAATCTAAAAAAACCGAAAATTATAAAATCGTCAAACCAAAAAAAAAATCGCCAAAAAATAAAAAAAAAATCGCCAAAACGAAAAAAAATCGCCAAAATTAAAAAAAATTTCAAGCACCAAACTAAATCGCCAAAATGAAAAAAAAACGCCAAAAATCGAAAAAAAATCGCCAAAACGCGAAAATGTCGCCAAAACTAAAAAATATTTAAATAATAAAAAAAATCGCAAAAATGAAAAAAATCGCCAAAAATAAAAAAAAAATCGCCAAAATGAAAAAACGCCAAAAACCTAAACAAATCGCCAAAACAAGAAAATAAAGTGTGAAAACTAAAAAAGGAGCCAAAACTTAAAAAAATCGCCAAAAACTTGAAATTTTCAAAAACGGTAAAACTAAAAAATCGAAAATTATAAAATCGCTAAACCAAAAAAAAAAATCGCCATAAATTAAAAAAAAATCGCCAAAACGAAAAAAATCGCCAAAATTAAAAAAAAAATTCTAACACTAAAATAAATCGCCAAATTCGAAAAAATCGCCAAAATGAAAAAAAACGCCAAAAATCTAAAAAAAATCGCCAAAACGCGAAAATGTCGCCAAAACTAAAAAAAAAATTAAATAAAAAAAAATCGCAAAAATGAAAAAAATCGCCAAAAATAAAAAAAATCGTCAAAATGAAAAAACGCCAAAAACCGAAAAAAATCGCCAAAACAAGAAAATAAAGTGTTAAAACTAAAAAAAGAGCCAAAACTTAAAAAAATCGCAAAAACTGAAAAAACGCAAAAACCGCCAAACAAAAAAACCGAAAAGATCACAAAAACGAAAAAAAAAATGCCAAAACTATATATTATATAGGATGAAGTTTGTATTAAATTAAATATTTAGTGTTCGTACGGAACCCTTCGTGCGCGAGTCAGAGTCGCACTTTACTGAATTTATTTTTTTTGGTAAATATTTGATAAAAAATTTGTTTTAATATAAATTTTTATAAAATGATCGTATCAAAATTTATCAGAAAATCGCCAAATTTAGAAAAAAAATCGCCAAATTTAGAAAAAAAATCGCCAAAAATTATTTGTTATGATTTTTTCTCATACAAATTCAAAACGCATTAATGACTATAATTAATAAAAGAAAAATCATCAAAATTAAATTTTTTTTATCTTCTTGCAGATGAGGTTTGGTAGGATTTATTTTTGAAACTACTCCTTTAAAAAAATTACTATCCTGCATTAGAAAAATTTTGATGTTCAATGTTGTTTAAAAAAAATAGCCATAATAATCGCAATGTCGCCAAACCAATCATTTGAACGCCAAACAAGATGAAAAATCACCACGTTTGGCGAAAAATCGCCATATCTGACAGCACTGTCGAACACCGACAATATTGGAACTTCATTCAGTACACAGAAGCTAAGAAAGTTTTATGGCAATTTGAATTTTATTTGTATTAAGTGTAAAACAGTAAACTTAATCAATAATTTACCTACAGGGTGGCTGATGAAAGCCGCTACAAAAAAAACTGAATAACTTTTTTTTATCGAAGTAATCTAGAATTTTATTTTTGGTGTTTGTAGATTGATCCTTAGATTTAATAAAAATGGAAAATTAGGAAACTTAAAAAACAATCTGGATTGTCCGCCGCTGTCGTGCGAAGAGACTAACAAATAATTTTGCAGAGCATGGGGTAGTCGTTAGAAGGCCTTATAATTGAAATCCTTCCCTTTGAACATACAAAATTATTGCTGCCGTAACTGCTGCAGTTTCTTCACGAATCAAAACCGACAAATGTGGATGAACTAAAACAATCCATTAGAGCGACAATAGCTGCAATTCCAGCCGGGCACTAATAAATAACTTTTTGCTAAGGTGCCGCACCTGCATCAAAGAGAAGGACGGCCATTTAAATAAAATTATCTTTAAGACTATAAGACTAATTAAACTTTTTTTTAATAGAATTCAATAAGCTTTCAAATAAAATAAGATTGAATAAATTTCATTCATTGCAAAAATAGTTATTCCACTTTCTTAATGTAGCAAAATTCATCAGCCACCCTGTATAATCTTACAATGTAAAGTTATTTGGTTTAACTGGACGTACATTAGTATTTCCTTAAGTCAAATTACATAAATTTATATGTTTAGGGTATAAATTTGTATGGACAGGGTATCTCAAATGAGAGTTTTTATTCAGTGGATCACTTAGAGAATAAATTAGTCTTTTATCGAAATATTTGTTCAATTCACAATCTATTGTATGAGTCGTAGTACGTACAAACATTGTTGGTTATTTCTATATAAACATTTGCTTATAAGCAATGTTTTTATTTTTACCAATTACCAACAACTATAGGTATGAACTATAGTTCATCGTATCAGTAGTATACGATCAGCATCAGTATCATGCGTATCAGTCGTATACGATATCTTTCGTATACGGTTATATAAGACTCCTACAACAGGCTATGAATTGAGAATTTATTGTTTTTTCAGGCTTACAGCTTTGAGTTGGAAAGATTGAAGATTTTTATTAAAGGTGCAATCAGACGTGCCATAACTATAACCTTAGAAAGCAGCCGTTCGAACCAAACTAATTGGCAACACTGTATTTGATGTTGGTGAGTCGCCATAACGCCATCAGCCTTGCCGTTGTGACACTAAAGTATCGCTTTTGAACCTTTTTCGTGCCAATGACACTTTTTATGACCCTTTTTTCAATTTATCCCTTTGTATCATTTTAACAAAATGTATGCCGTACCCCCGACTAAAAAAGGGGTGTTATAAGTTTGTAGTGTGTATCTGTGTGTCTGTCCGTGTCCACGTACGTTCTGTTTGAAAGATAACTTGATCGAGAGGGTTCTAAGCAATGTTTGACGAAAATCGGTCCAGCCGTTTAGAAGATATAACATCTTTTCTAAAAAAAAAGTCGGGGATTTTTAAAATTTTTAATTTTTGTTATTGTACTCTCCTTTTTAGTACAAAGAAATCAAAACAAAATTAGTTTATAACTGCAATAGTTTTGATTATTTTTGTTACGAAAATCACTTCCTAACTCCTATATCGTGCAATAAATAGCAAAGCTTATAATAAGCTCAACAGTTTCATAAAAAATCTTAACAAAACAAACGTTTTGATATGATTTAGAATTCATTTTTAATTTTTAGCACCCTTTTTAAAATTAATCTATGTTACTTTACTAAGACAGATTTTAATTTCTTGGCATGTTAACATATCGCCAGTTGAAATGCAAAACCACGTAACTAACATATAATTTAAAATTGCATATATAATTAGTTGTTGGGTATTACATCGAAACAGATGTAACTACAAATGTTCAAACCTTTAACATAACAATCGGCAAAATGAAAAATAAAAATAAACAAATTTTTCTTTAGTCACTTGCATAATTTTGGTTAATTTTTTTCTCTTTCGTTTTTCATTTTGCATATAACGATATGCAGTTATTGTTGTAATTTCTTTGAAAATTTCATCAGTTTGTGCAAAATATGTATTTGAATAATTTGAACCAAGGTGGTCCGCTAATAAAGTCATGACTATTGCTTTTAGGGACGCACGCGCATTACCTCCAAAAGTTTAAAATATCCGTGGGAAATGTTATAAATATGCCATCTTATAGGGAAGATTTAATGTGTATTTTAAAAGACATATGCAGTTTATAAAACAAAAATTTATGAATTGCGCTACGGGTTGCCCCATCATCTCCGCTATTCTCCGGACATATAACCGAGTAACCATTTTCTGTTCCCAAACGTGAAGAAATGGCTCGCCTGAATAATTTTTGACTCCAACGATGAAAGTATCTCACTAACAAATACCTATTTTGGTGATCTCGATAAATCTTATTATTCGTAAGGTATAAAAAAATTGGAGGAACGTTTGACAAAAACGTTGAAAATATAACTATTTTTAACCGACTTCAAAAAAAGGAGGAGGTTAACAATTCGGCTCTATTTTTTTTAGGTGTGTATCTTCATAACTCAGTACATTTTTAACCGATTGTAAAATTTATTTTGTTATCTGAGAGGGTATAGCTTCCCATTGGTCCCACTGAAAAAAATGGTCGGGGACACGCCCACAATTTTTTTATTTAATTTTATGATATTCTACTTATTTGGTTGCAGCGAAACCTATAAAACACCTTTGGTTCTTGTAGTTACACAATGCGAAAGTTAAAACAATGGGTAGGGTTACACCCATTAAAATTTATTATAACATTTTGCGGATTTTACTTAATCGATTTTTACGAAACTTACCACACCTTGAGCTCTAAAACAGACACGATACTCCTTTAAAAAAATGGGCGGAGTCACGCCGATTAAAATTTAATATTTTATTTTAAGTGGTTCTACGTTACCGATTTTTACAAGACTTAACATGCTCACTGAGTTCTCATAAACACGCAATCTTGCATTTAAAAAATGGGCGGAGGCACGCCCATTAAAATTTAATTTTATATTTCACTCACTTCTTCTTATCCTCTTCTATCAGATCTAGGCATTGAGGTCGGTTTTTTTTTGGCAGAAAGAATTATTTATGAAAAAATCTGTGTTATATTCAAAAAGTCACGGAAATCGCCATCCTTATCAAAAGTATTACGCTGTTTAATTCATTTAAACAACTCTGATATAAAAAAATGCCAACATGATCCTGCTAACTGGGTTACTATGAATCTAGTACTTTAAAACTGAAAACTTTTTTCCAATTTCATTTTAATTTTTATAAACCAAGAGTAATTAATTATATCTCGAGGAAGAGCGACTTCAATGCTACGAAATGTAGGTATTTTTCATATTAATAAACAATATTAAAATTTAAAAGCCTTCAGCACCACTGTTCTACATTTATTTAGAACTTTATTTAACTTAAATATATATTGAAGAGAATTATTTAGTCTATTTGACGCCTACATTCTCTGCATATGCATATTTTAGCAACTATTCTACTGCATAATCATAACATGCCCGCCCTTCCTCCTTTCATCTTTCTGTTGCACCAGTAGAGCTGCAAAACTATCGATAGTACTATCGATAGTATCGATAGTTTTGTTGTAAATGAAACATCGATAGTTTTTTCCACTATCGATACTATCGGCAAAAAAAAACAAGTAATTAAAAGAGTAAAAATAATCGAAGTCAGTAACAGTAGCCGGCATCTTTGAAGCAAATTATACGTCTTGATTTAAGCTTTTGTACAGCGATGCAAAAGTTGATACAATTGTATAATTTTAGCGCTATTTTTATGCCAAAAGTACCGTAGCACCGCAATGACCCATTTGGCTCTACTGGAATCTCTTTATATTTATTACATGCCAAAAATAGCATTAAAATATATTAACCCCCTTATGCAAAAAATAATGCGTGCTTGAAGTGTACATTAAAAAAAATCCATGGAAAATCCGGTTTTAACGTTCACTTATTTTTTTCACAAGGGAGTTAATCTTTAGCTCGAAGGTATTAGAAAATTATGTAAATCAAACGATGTTTTCCGGTACTTAAAGAATTGCTGGAGGAATGTTATTTATTCCAAATTCCTCTGCAAATGTGGAAATTTTATTTTTGTACCAAAGGGAGAAGCCGACTATTTGCATCGACTGTGAACAATCGAATAAAAAAAAGGTTATAAACGTAGTTATCGTAAATGTTACTTTTATATTCAGATCCCAGCAACTAATATTCTTTGTGCACCTTCTGGCGTTTTGTTAATTGATTTTTAGTTAATTAAAAAGTACAAGTATTAAAAAAATATAAATAAAGAATTAGGTACAATCGTACTGAAAAAATTAAAATTTTTTTTGAAAGTTAGTACAATTTCATCCCTGCTTCTGTATACATAAGTACTTAAATACATACATATGTATGTATATCCAGGCTGCCCAGAGAAGCGCTAGAGTGCCGAACATCAATCGGCTTTTTATACAAATGAATACACATATGCTCTCGGTTTTTTCTCTGTGGGCAGCATTGATGTATATGAATTTATTTATAAATCCAAGTGTTATTCGACAAATAGTAGTCACAAGTATCTTAATAAATTCAACATCGTCGACACAAAGATAAATTTTGGTGGTACTGATATCGCGACGGCCGCCAATCGTCTCGGATTTTTTTGACATACCCACGCTTCCTTACAAAATTTTTTTTAAATTGTACCTACATACCTACATATCCAGCCTAATCTTCGATGTAATCGTATGCGATAAAAATTAAATTTTTAGAAGAAGGTTAAAATTGTCGCTTACGATAAAACTTTACAGTTAGTGTCTTAAAAGTTATCAACAATTTTCGTATTTTGATAATTCTAAACCATGGGTAGGCCCATAAAATTATAAGTTCAATAAAAAAGTATATTTTCAATAATGTGCCGCTTACGATAAAATCGAAAAAAGGCTTGATATATTTTTATATACTAATGAAAATGTTGAGGACTGGATTTTTTTTCGAGTCAAATATAGTTTATGTGGCAACTTTTATAAAACTTTTCGATACTATCGATAGTATCGATAGTTTTACATAAAACTATCGAAACTATCGAGTGGAGCGACTATCGATAGTTTTGCAGCTCTATGCACCAGTTTACAATGCTTGTCCAAGATATAAAGGATATTTTAGCAGTTTAATGTTTGTTTGCAGTGTATGTATGTACGTATGTATGTTGCAATTGATTTTAATGCTGTTGCTGTTGCTAAAATTTGTTGCCCTATTTTTCACAACAATTCATAAAAAAAAAACATTCGAATATTCCATACAAGACAATTTATACAAGCACAAAGTATTTATTTATTATCCTTTGAGCCATTTTTCACATTGTTTTCTATTGTCATCTTTTGTCTTCCATGTATCTTCCATATTAAAAACGCCTTCAGATTTTGTTTATGAAATCATAACAAGAAGAACATCATCAGCAACAACAACATTTGTGTACAATATATCCTCATAATATATAAATAATGAAGCATGTAGAATGTGCAACTAAAAACAAACTAGTACATGAAGACGTACAAGAATAAAGATTAAAAAAAATATATATACTTGGGTTGATATACATGTTCTATTGGAAAATAATATTGTGCTACACTCAGAAAAAAACATCCTATTAATTCGCCAAAAGGGTCCCTATTAATTTAATAGGGACAAAATTTGTTCCAAATCACATTAAAACAACAGGACTTCAATAGTGTTATACTATTAAAACAATTATTTTGAAACTATTATGTATCAATATGAAAAACTATTAAAGTAATGTGATCACCATATTAAAAATCAGCGAAAACTCAGTATCAAATTAATGTGGTATCCCTATTAATTTTCAATGGGACATTTCACAGTATATTTTCTATAAGATATACAATTATTTTAATACGTTACACAAAAATCAACGTTAATCCCATTGATTTAATAGTTTAAACATATTAAGTTTAAATATCAATGTGAAAAACTATTAAAATAATGTGACCACCGGTTAACGTTATGCGCCAGCCGTGTACAGATGCTTCTTCGCGTTTTTGCAAATGTCTGTCTTTGACTTTCTTTTTTTATGTATTCTCATTTTCAACGCGAAGAGTGTAGTCGAATTTTGTTTGTGTTGCTCCAAAAACAAAGTGTTTATTTTATGTACTTTATGTTGTTCCAAAACCTAAGTGTTTATTGTATGAATTCTGCTCTAAAAAAATAAAAACAATTGAGGTACAACCATCGTACGGCTTTCCGGAGTTCCCAGCAACCAGCACCACAACCATCGGACGGAGTTCCGGCTTTTCCACAACCAGGACCACAACCATCACACGGCTTTCCGGCGTTGCCAGCAGCTAGCACAACAACCATCGCACGGCATTCCGGAGTTCCAGGTTTCCAGAACCACATCAGAGGTTAACAGTATGTTCAAAAAACTAATGAGTAGTATATTCCTATTAATTTAATATGGTATATTATTAAATCAACAGGATCACTATTAATTTTACCGCTAGTTTTTTTTACTACTTTAGTGAGCATTACCAAGCATACATAGTACATACACACATTAATACATTTACTTTACATGATGTCGAAGAATTTGACGGTCTTCCAACTCATTTACATCTTCTAAAAGATGGAAAAAGGGCTAAAAAAAATTATATATCAAATGTACTTTAACAAATATAATAATTTTGTTATTTAAAGAAATGTTTGTTTGATTCAATTATTAAAGTTTTTGAAAATTTCAGGGTCCAATTGAATAATGCTTTACGCCATTTGAAGTAATATTTCAATTCTATTAAATATAATAGTACATCCTATTAAAGTTTATCAGGATATAATATAGAATAAATAATATACTACGTTTAATATAATATGACAATCCTATTAAAACAATAGTGGCTTCACTAGTATTTTACTGAGTTTTAATATGATTTTCTTATTATTTTTAAAGGATCTCCCATTAGTTTCTAATGATCTTAGCCTAATTAAATCAATACTGTTCACTTTAAATATAATAGTACATACTATTAAAAAATAATTCGGTGTACTATTAATTCAAAACTACAATAGTATTAAAATAATAGTAGAAACCGACTACTGATTCAATAGTTTGAATATTCTTAATTTAAAGTGATTTATCCCATTGACTGAAAACAATAGTAAAAAACTATTAAAATAATTATTATTCTTATTAATTTCATAGGATTTTTTTCTGAGTGTAGATATGTAGCTGGGAAAGAAATATGGTAGGTCAGGATGTGGTAAACTAATGCGCTACAGTGGACGAATAAGCACTTAGAAGAGCAAGAAAAAATTAATATACTTTTTTATTTTATTTCGGATATAACAAGATATTTTATTGCAACGTTTTTGATGATTATAACTTTTTTTGTTTTACCTTAAGCTGCGCTTACAATAAGTGTAAGTACGAGCGGGTCCATATTTCTCAAAACTACAACTTAGAATTCTGCCAGCGTAGTCAACTCGGTGCTTTTCGCACCGTTTTTAGTGCTTTTTGAAATGTTCGACGCGACAAATTTTGAAGTTAGTGCTCAGTGCTTTTTTAAATTAATTTTCGGTGCTTTTTGTTTCGAGGCGGTAGCGGTGGCACTAAGCCAAAAACTCAAAGGAAAATTTCCTTACCTATTTTTTTTCGAGGAAGTCTTTCATTCAAAAACATAAGCTCTGAAGTTAAATGGAGCATATCAAAAAAATCTACTAAAATTTTAAAAGACTTGGTTTAATAAATACGTGCATATTACCATCAAACCATAACATTTTAAGCATAATTAATGTAAACAGTGTTTTGCCATACAACAAAGATGACATAATTCAAGTATTTACTCAAATATAGTCTAATAGCGAAATTTTGTCTAGTATAGACAATGGGTGGAGAAAGATTGATTCACTTAATGCAATGGGAAAAATATTCAGTCCACTATTGAGAGATTCAGTTGATATGAACTCGTTTGAATCATTATCAAAACTTGCATTCCCATCAAACTTCTGTTACTTCCATATTGAAACGCCGAAGTTACAATTTTTATTTCGATAAAAATTTATTATCTTTGTCACATATCAGCCAAGAGAATATTTCCACATAATTTAATAAAACCCAAATTTTGTAAGCCTTGATTTTTAAATATTTTCAACTGCTAAGCCCATCGAGCTCAAAATGTACGAGTAATCGGCTCTTAACCTCAGAAATACTTGTGGATTACTGCCAATTTGACTAAACTCGAGAGATTCGTTTGTTCATTGACGTAAAAAATTAAAAATTGTTTATAATAATTTGAAAATGATTCAAATTTGTACAATTTATGTACATGTTGTCGGTTGGTTATTGGTTTGCGGCACAGTATATTCAAAATACATTATGTCTGCAGCAAATTAATAACCAAACGATGTGTAAATTTTTTTTAAATAATATAATACAATTTTAAATTTAGTGCTTTTTTACTTAAATTACGCGCTTTTTTCTTGGTTTCGGTGCTTTTTGAAATTTAAAAGTTGACAACGCTGAATTCTACAATTTATAATTTAGAAGTTCTTATTTTGCAAGGTATGCAACGGCCTTATTTCACAAACATTTCAACAACACTTAAATTTCAACAGCATAAAAATATTAACAGCAGACTCAAAATATATTTTATTTGGATCCTTTTCGGACTCCTTGACGCGTGAGATAAAAAAAAGGCAGAAAAAAGGTTAAAAATTACAAAAAACTTCAAATCAATGGTCATTGAAATTGTCCAAAAGGATTATGTTTACATTCGAAACATAGTTTGGTTGAACACATAGGTAAGTTAATTTATTTCTAACCGACATGTCGCGACATCCAAAAAGTAGGAGGGAGGTTATCAAATCGTCTGTATTTTTAATTGTTTGTTACTTCATAACTTCGCAACGTTTATTTTATTATTTATATATTATTATAGCAAGTAATAAGTAGATTCAATAAACAAATTTCCTCATGTAGGGTGTTAACATTTTCCCATTAATATTTGGCTTACATATGCATGAATATGCAGACATTTTAAAAATATTGCAATCTCTTATTTTTACTTATATTTGGAGCAGAAATAGCAATATGGCACCATATTATGTAGGATTTAAAATTTATATAAAAATAACTAAAGGAAGCCAAGTATTTTATCCTTATTATGTATATTCTTTGTAGGCATTGTTAATTTTTGCATGCTGTAAATTATAACATATTGTAATCATAAGTTTGGAAAATTGTTTGCTGAATATTCAGACTTTTATTATTCACACTTAAAGGGTAACTCATCACGAGAAAAATGTATTGTAGTGGCCTTTTTAACTTCAAAAAAGTTTATAGGCAATTGTTTACAATATTTCAGTTAGTTAAATGCCATGAAGAAGAAGATTTCAACCCACATATTCTGCCTTATCGTGGTTGGCGTATTTCAAATATGACTACGATTGTTTGGTAATAGATTAAAGAAAAACTGTTGAAGTCAAATGCGGAAAAGCAGCTTTTGTTTTGAGGCTGTTCATATATTTATAATGGTACCTCCAGATTCATCACTCTTTTTAAATACATAATACAGAATTGCAACATTTTAATATTTGTTGGTGTTAGCTTTGAATTTTGGCTAAAATTGACAAAAATATATTTGTATTTCCCAATAAAATAGTCCTTTATGTCTGTAAAATGAAATGCTTTGACGCCGAAAATCTTCACTTGTATGATTGCGTGCTAAAAACAACGTTTGTTCAACTCTTATTTAGAACAAATATATCGTTACCTTAATAAAGAAAGGCCCTAACTCATTATTTTTCTGATAGATAAATCAAATTCGAAATTGAGGTATTATATCAATATTTTATTTCTCATTATATTAATATAGATTTAATAAGAAGGTTAATTAATTGACAAAACATTTGCATGAACTACTACACATCAGTGATGGGAAATGTGGCACAATTGTGCCATTTTTGGCACAATTGAATGTTGCTTGGCACTGTGGCACTCTCGCTCCTTTTCTGGCACTTTTTGTCTATTAAATATGGAAACTTTTCTTTTTGCGATAATATGTACTCTTCTTGTTTTTTCACGTTTTTAAGTAATGAAAACTTAGTAGGATTTGAGGCTGACATCTGTCAGGTTCTGATAGTTAAAAGTAACAGTTTGTCCAGAGACACTGATGATCTACTAAAATGAATATATATATTTGTTTGTAACAGCTAATGTCGTAGAGATAATTTTATAAATGTTTAGAAATATTTCAACTCTAGAATTTACGAAAATTTTAAGTATTCCCCAAACCATTGGTTGTCTCGTCAAGTTGTTGCAGATAGAGTCTTTGAACAGTGAAATATTTCTTCAAATTTTAAAATTTTCAATCTTAATGCAATGATAAAACACTATGCATATTAAATAGTTTAACGGATAATATAAGCAAAATGTATTTTTATCTAATGTCTTTGAATTATAGGAATGCAATCTAAAAATGTGAGACTACATATAATTTTAAAAGGGATTTTTATTTCGTCAATTATGTCGAAATTTTTTTAACAAAATATATATTGATGATATTCATTTGTCCTAATTTTCACTCAGCAAGTCTTATTGCTAAGCTGATTAGTTTTTTAGGAAACAGAGACGAGGGGAAAAGAAAAATTTATGTTCCCCTCGTCTCTCTCTCCGACAAACTAATCAGCTTAGCAATAAGACTTGCTTAGTTTAAATTAGGACTTTCGACAACATAGATCGAAATCCTCGCCATCTTCTAACGGAAATAAATTATTGAGGCACTGAAATTGAACTATTAATAATCAAAAACTAATGTTCCTAGCATAAAGTTGCAATGGGTGTTTTTTATTGAGGTATAGAACATTAAGTTGGCATCACTTTTTTAACTGTCAGCTGTCAAGTGATTAATATTTAGTTTGGTTTGCCATTTCATCATGAACAGGTTGACAAAAGAACAACGCTTGCAAATCGTGCAAATTTATTTCGAAAATAATGGTTCAGTTCGCGAAGTTTACCGCAAGCTCCGTCCATTTTATGGTCGACATAATCGTCCATCAGAGCAATTAATTCGGTTAACCATGGATCGTTTTCGCACTACGTTTACTCTATGTGATAATACGCATCCGCAGAGACGTCGAACAGTGCGCACCGAAGAAAAAATTGCCGCTGTAGAGCAGTGTTGAAGAGGACCCGAATGAATCGATTCGCCACCGTGCACAACAATTGGAGATTTGTCCATCAACTTTATGGAAGATTTTGCGCAAAGATCTTGGCTTGCGACCTTACAAGATCCAGCTTGTGCAAGAATTAAAGCCGCGAGACCATGCAATGCGTCGTGATTTTGGTGTATGGGCCGAAAATGAGATTGATCTCGATGCTGATTTTCATCGCAAAATTTTGTTCAGTGATGAGGCTCATTTTTGGTTGAATGGCTACGTCAACAAGCAAAATTGCCGCATTTGGAGTGAAGAGAATCCACATGAGACCCTTGAGAGGCCATTACATCCAAAAAAACTGACTGTTTGGTGTGCTCTATGGGCTGGTGGAGTCATTGGGCCATACTTCTTCCGAAATAATGCTGGAGAGTCAGTTACCGTTAATGGAGACCGGTATAGAGCCATGATAACCGACTATTTTGTTCCAGAATTGGATGGCATGAATGTGGATGAGGCGCTACATGCCACACAGCGCACGTCACAATCGATTTATTGAAGGAAACATTCGATGAGCGCATAATTTCGCGGAATGGACCTGTCAATTGGCCACCAAGATCGTGTGATTTGACACCATTGGATTATTTTCTTTGGGGATATGTGAAGTCGCACGTCTACGCCAACAAACCAGAAACGTTAGGGGACTTGGAAGCCAACATTCGTGGCGTTATTACCAACATACGGCCCCATATGCTCGAAAAAGTGGTTGAAAATTGGACCTGTAGAATTGGCTTTATTCGAGCCAGCCGCGGCGGCCACATGCCCGAAATCATATTTAAACATTAATGGCATAAAATTGTCCTTCCAATAAAGCCAAATTGATGGACATTAAAACGATTTTCTTGTGTTTTATTTCAATTCGAAGTTCTATACCTCTAAAAAAACACCCGTTAGAATTAAAAAATATAATTAAAGTCTTCTTAAATTAAAAGTGAATACAGATCCACATTAGACTTTGAAGATTTAAAAAATGCAAGAGCTTAAATGTGAGTGAGCTGTTGAAAGACATGGAGACGTAAACAATAGTTTCAATGAAAAATTTTTAAGTAATATTTATCGAACCTTTCAAGGTATTTATTTTATTCTCTATTCTTCATCAAGCGTGGAAAGTATATTTTTAGCTCGAAATTTGATCAAAAGTAAAATGTTAAATGGATTGCAATTATAAACTTTAGCATCTTTAATACATGGTAAAGATTTTTGAAGTCTAACAATAGATCTTGTTCTAATCGTAATACATATAAAATTATGAACCAAAAAAGCAATAAAAATTCTACTATACCGACAAAATCTTTGTTTGATTAAAATAAATAGCTAACAATTATTAATATTTTTAACGTGCACGAATTTGTACAACTCGACAGTATATATATACATCTAATAAGAAAAATTTATTTTATTATTTAAATTAGTTTTGGGATATTATAGTCTTTAATTATGTCCTTTAGAACCATTACTATAACGTAAAAATCTTTTTATATTTGTATTTCTTGTAAATAAGTACAAATTATTAATATCGGGCATTATTATTTTCGATTTAGGAGAAGGTTTTTGCGAGTACATATGTGCGTTAATTTTCACTTACGATAAATTTTACAGCATTTTTTTTAAGTTATCAAGAGTTTTGCAATTTTGATAATTAAAAAGTTAATTTTTTACTACATGTCGCTCACGATTAAATCAAAAATAGGGCTCGATATGTATTAATCTGTATATACAACTAATTTTAGAATGCGTTTTTTGTGTTATTCGTAAGTGTGTTTAGTTATAAACACAATAAATTATCATTCAAGAACCATATTGTGAATGAACATCAATCAAGTGCCAACATTAAAATTATATAAAAAGTAGTTTGGCACTATTCAAGCGATTTTGGCACTATTTAAAAGCAGATTTGGCACGAAATAAAGATTTCCAATTCTCATCTCTGCTACACATATTTTCCTATTTTTGCATGAATATTTTGCAAAACAAAAGAGAATTTGTTCAATGGTCACACTCAGTGTTGCCAGAATTTCTGAGGATAAAATCTGCAAAATGTAACAATTTTTTACGAAAATATCTTCAAAATCTGCATTTCATTTTTAAAATCTTCAAAAAATCTTCAAAGCTATTTTCAAAACAACTTTTTTTATATTTTATTCAAAAAATTTATATAAATATGGATCAAGGCGAATACCAGGTGAACTTATTACTGCAACAATTTTACAGCACAAAAAACAATATGTAGTTTGCTGTGCTACAAAACCAATCTGTCAGAAGATTTCTGAGTAAATTTTTACAGTTTGGTTCAAATTGCTCAATTTGGCATCAACACCCGATAATCAGATGGGCGGAAAAGGTAACCTGATACTGAATTCGCCTTGATATGGATCTAAATGTTTAACATAAATTTTTTTCGTTAGCCTATATTCATAAAAGTTAAACTCGGTTTAAAGTGCATTTTATTTAATTGTTTTAGAAAAAATTTTCTTAAAATAAGTTTCAAGCTCATTTTATTTTTTTATGAATAAAACCCTTTAATGGATGAAGAATGTGCATTTCGTTTCTGCTTAAGAAACTCATCAGTAGACTTCAACCAAAAAATTTTTGAAATAAGATAAAAACTACATATGTTTACAGAATGACTATCAATATGTTATTAAGAATTACGTGCAACAACATAATGGGTAATATTCATAAAAATTATTTTGGGTTACAAAACGGTGAACAAACAAATATCCATGCAGTTTGTTTTTTAAACCTTTTGTGAACCAAAACTATTTTTATAAATACGGCAAGCTTACAAGCTTCAAGCAAAAATCTTTACAAGCTAACATCTTCGATTTTGAATCCATTATTATTTTTTCATTACATTTTTACAATTAGCTGCCACATTGGTTGAAGTCTACTGATAAGTTTGGCGGCTTTTCCAGACGCGAAGTTAACTTTGCAAAATCTTGCGTTTGTTGGAAAAAAATATAGAATAAGATCTATTTTCTCTTCTCTCCTACAGACTCAAGACTTTGCAAAGTAAGCTTTGCGTGTGGAAAACCCTCTTTCCTTAGGAGAAACAAAATGCATATAACCACCAAACAAATAAAAATTCTTCATAGTTATGTGCAAATAATATAAAATGAATGAGAAAATAAATCAGATATGTAAAAAAAGTCTTTTAATTTGTTGCATAAATATCCAAAGGATTCGAATGTTGTTTTATTCAAATTTACTTGACTGAAAAATCTTTCGAAATTTTCAAATCAATGTAGTAAAAAAAACATTACATTTTGAATAAACTTAGGGCCAGAAAATCGTAATCAGAATGAGCTCGTCTTATATCAGATATTCGTTTCCAGAAGCTTGCCAAAGTTACTTCTTCTTTTTCTTTAATGAAGCCTTCTAAGTTCAAAAATTGTAACTGTCTAAACTATGAGTCCTTCACACATAAAAGAAACAAAAAGTAGTAGCAGTATTAGGAAAAATGTAAAAAATTCACTAAAATTGGAGTTGAAAAATCTGCATTTTTAGGCCAAAAATCTTCAAATCTGCATTTCGTCTTTTTGGAGGGCAAAAATCTGCAAAATCTAGATAAATCTGCATTTCTGGCAACGGTGGTCACACTGGCCATTTTTAGGGTTCCGTTCACCAAAGGCTGTTTTCTCGAAAACCGTAAGAGAGGCGGACCTAAATTAAATTACTAACATTAATATACTACTCGTACAATAACATGAGCTGCAATACTAACAGATCAAGTTGAATTCCTGCCTTTCCTAAACAAGATAATTTCATGCTTTAAACACATCTTTTATTTTTATTCTAGAGCACTAAATATATTTAACATATACATATGTATGTATACACAGTACAACAACATTTGTCATTATTTAAGTCAACAACAAATCTATGCATGCGGTTTAATATCAATTTAAACTGAAAAGCTGAAGAAACAAACGTAAAGCAAACAAACAAAACAATACAATAAATAATACACAAGATTGTAGAAGAAGCGGAAATGGAAGCAAGATCATCATCAGTAACCATCATCAGTGTAATCTTTGTCTGTAAGTCACTCGTTTAGGTGAAGAATATTTGTCGTCTTTCTTTTTAGAACATAATAAGTCTTTGCAAGTGCAGGCGTCTTTGACGTTTTGCTTCATTTGCATGCCACCATCGTATGTGTGGTGTGGCTCCCTTTTTTTTTCAAAACACAACTAACACGTAAATGTACAAATGTTTATGTGACCAAACAAACAAATTGAGACAAATTTTAATGAAGGTTTTTCTTCAATCGAGCACAAGGAAAGAAAGAAGAGTGAGAGATGTGTAAGGGAATACAATGAATATGAAGTATGCAGTGATGGTATTTTGTTGCGTTTCGGGTATTTTTTGGTGCTTTTTGCCTCTTCATAAACGCGAAATTTTGGCGAATACCCTTTTTTTAAAAGCGGGTATTTACAGTGCTTTTAACAATATCTTACAGTGCTTTTGGTGCTTTTTTGTTAAATAAAAATATTTTTAATTTACAAAACTAAAACACTTTTAAGCACTAATATCAGCATCTTTTAACTGAGGCTTCTTAAATGGATTTTAATGACAATAACGGAAACTATGTTAAAAACAATGTAGAAAACTTTTCATAATTGGAATTAAAAAATTTAATTTTTTTTTGCAAAATAAAAAACGGAAGTAACTGGAAAGTACCACATAATTCTCTGCATAATAATTGATTGAAAGTAGTGTGCAATAAGCATTTGTTAAAGCCTACACAAATATTTAATAATACTATGGGGTGGTATAATTTTAAGGGCCGATTTCGATTGAAAGCATGAGGTTATCAATAGCAGTCAGTTGTTTTAGACAACGGTTAGCCAAAAACTTTTAAATTAAGAGTACTCAAGAAAAGAGTGACGCTTTTAATGCATTCTTTATATGTAAATGATTTTTCAGTAACATACATATCTTAATCTAAGCCTAAGCTTCACCTACTATAGTATGTATGCATGTGTATATGCTACTATATTATTTGACTCCTGGTTTTTTTATTATTTTTTACATACTTATTTTTATTAAATTAATCAAGATTTTGTTGTAATTAATATGTTCTATTCTGTTATTACATCTCAAATAGTTTGTTTATTTTTAAGCAAAAATTTGAAATTATATTTTGAGCTTTTACACTCTAAACTCTCCTTTTTAAATGGCATTATTACAACTTAAAGATAGTTAAAAGTAGGATTTTATCGGACGTATAAAAACTTTACCATTTGCAAAATTTTACTTTAACCTAAAGTGAGCGATATATTATAGGCAAGTTTATCCTACCTGGTAAGTTAAATCCAATTTGCAATAATGGAAAGCTTTTTATACGTCCGATAAAATCCTACTTTTAACTATCTTTAAGTTGTAATAATGGCCCTTAATGTATTAAAATAAAAAAAAATATTTTCGTGCTTTTTTACCCTCACAGAGAAAACAGTGCTTAATAATTACCTCATAAAATAGAACAAAATTAATAAGAAATCTCTATTGTTTTTCTTAATAAGGAAATCTTTTTAATTTCATAGAGAAAACCTTTTTGAAAAAATCAACAAGAAATCTTGTAGTTTTTATGAGGTTATCTTATTCATTTTTTTAATAAGGTTTTCTTCTTGATTTTATGAGGCGACCTCATAAAAATAAAAAAAAATTATGTCTTTCTTTATTCTTTGTGCTTTGTTTATATATTTTCATTTAAATTCTATACCATATACTTTGAAAGGAGACAAGTATTAAACCAGCAAACTTCTGACTGATAGACAAACACTCTAACCAATATGCTAACAAGCAGTCTAAATAACCATTGAAATAATATTGCGAATATGCTTATACAAAAACGAAAAAGATCATGAAAAAAATTGTCTGTGTCTATTTATAGATATGAAATAATAAGACACCTCATAAAATCAAGAAGATTTCCTTATTAAAAAAATCAATAATCAAATCAAGAAGAAAACCTTATTGAAAAAATCAATAAGATAGCCTAATCAAATCAAGAAGAAAACCTGCTAAAAAAAATCAATAAGGCAACCTAATAAAATCAATAAGAAATCCATATAGTTTACAATTTATAAGAAAACCTAATAGAATCAAGAAGTTTTTCTCTATGGATTGTTTTTTTGGTGCCAAAAATAACGGAAATTGAGTAAAAAAAGTTTGGAATAATAAGATTTCTTCTTGATTTTATGTGGTTTTCTTCTTGATAAAATTAATAAGATTTACCACATAAAAACAATAAGGAATCTCTATAAAAAAATCTTCGCTTCTTTCTGCTGGGATACCCCTTAGCCTAAAAACGTTTCATAGAGAAAATCTTATTGATTCTATGAGGCAGTTTTTTCTCTGTGCTCTTTTTCGCATTTTTTTGCGCTTTTTACCATTTTTGCAACAGCTTAATGTGCTTTTGATCTTCGTAGAGATACCAACACTGGAAGTATGTATTATTAAATTGAAGACTTTTTGAGGATCCCAGCGTTACCAGAATTAATTATTTGTCATATGTATATTTGGTGATTTTTCAATCCCAATATGCTTTAATGATTTTTCCTTTTATGTCGACTTTCAAAATTTTAAGTTAAGTACCTAGTTCTGCCTGAATTTCAATATAAGAAAGCTAATTAAGTATGAACCATTCAACAATATGTGTATTTGTTCAGAATACGGCGATTTAACAACCACAGTGTTAACGGTACGATCACACTTTGCAAACATTTTAGTTAAACCTTGCTCTCACTATTCGTTCCGATATAGTAAAATATTCAAGGATTGAATTTTTGGCTTTTCTTGACATCGTCCTTCTATGTGATGTTGTTTGTTGCACGAGTAAACGAAGTGGTGTCCAGATGAAAGTTTAATGCATCCGTTTCCAGCCCATCTTACTTCACTTAAACCGAGAATATGACATATCGGTGTTAAGTGTCAAATTTCTTACATACCTCCTCTTTCGGAGAGCGTTGCATCCATAATGCGTGCTCTGAAGCTAAATGTTGTCATCAAGATAGGGGGTGTTGCAATAAACTCTTTGAGGTTTAAGTAATAAAAATTTACCGTGTATGGGATATTAGCCCATACACTTTTTGGTGGATGGTGCTTTAGAGGGAAATGTGTTTTTTTCTCTCCTCCTACTCCCTGAGATGCTATTCAACCATTTCGGATACCAACTACGGGTACTTCCCTCATTCTTTCTCAACCGGGCTTGGGACCGGTTTCGGTGCACTACGGCAGCCGTAAGCCCTTGTGTACAATTCGGCGCATTGATAGGTATATAATTAAAGCACTTCTACGCTTACTAATTAAAATGTGGGCATCGCCATGAAAAAACAGATTTAACGTTCTAAACGTTTTAGGTTTTCTCAATGTTGTGGTGATCTCTTCAAAGTTATTGATCCATTTTCGAATGAGAAATATGGAGGGCATATTACTTAAGTATGTCGTATTGCATAAACTCCTAGGCGCTGCAGTCGCTGAGCTAAAATTTTTGTAAAACTATCACACGTACAATGGGCTGTCCGACACCGAGAAACACACCATAGCGACTAAAGCCCCAAGAGCCGCCCTACCGCTTAACATACCCCGGACATCTCAGGGATTGCAGGCGTCCTCGAGTTACTTAAAAAATATTAACTTTCGTGTGTGACACCCTGTATGTTTTCTTATTATCAAATGTCAATTTTATATACCAGATTTTGTCAATATTTTCTTTATTTGTAAAAATCTTTGTTGAAATTTTCCTATTAATTAAACAATATTCAATCTTAGAACGTGCATCTGTGTTTCTCCGACTCTTTCGCTTCTATATTTAGAAAAAAAAACTAAGTTATTTGTTTATTTGTTGAGTTGAAAAAGGCTTTTTTCCAATCAAGAAATAATAGATGGCATTTCCCTTACACAGACGACAAGATATAATCTTCCCATTTACATATTACTTTGTCAAGTATCAGTATCAGAGCAAAGCAAAAGAGTTGCAGAGATGATGAATAGCTGATGAGGTATTTTTTTCAATTACTTTTCTCAAAGTAAAGAAGTGATGCTAATGATTGATTGTTTAACAATACAACACACAAAAGGTAGCAATAGATTTCGATCGTTAACAAAATAGTTTCAACAATCAAAGTAAAAGAAAAATTGGTATGAACATTTACTCCATTTCCTGTTTATAATCACTTTCCTTATTTATACTCGTATACACATTGTGCATATAAACATAAATAATACTTTTTTTTATTTTGGTGTTTGGTTTTTTTTTCCTCCGTATAACACATTAACGTCCCACGTCCTAAGTCAATAATTTTTCGTCACATATATTTTATTTCACACGATACAATTTTTTTTTTATTATTAAAACTAGATTGAAAGACTTGTTAGTTTTTGAAGATGTTCAATATTCACAAGGGTTGTTTGTTTGTTTTAGGGAGTTAGTTTTTTTTTGCGCAAGGGTTTGTTAATAATGCTGCTGTTTAAGTGTATCTTTTGTCAACGTTCAATCATTTATTTTAATTAGCAACAGCGTCAATGATGTTGTGCAATCTATTGTTTAGTTTCCCAATTTCTGGGTTACACCACTCGTCGTTTACAGGGTTTTCTTATATCGAGTGTTTTTTAGAGGTACAGAACTTTAAGTTTATAACTGGTGTTAATTCTCATGACTTTGTCATTATTAGAAAAATTAGCGCTTTGCATTTGTATAACTTTCAAAAATTTATAGTGGGTTCAGGTTTAATTTTAGTAAGGCTCCAACGACTGTGGTAAATATATTATTTTGTGCTTTTACTTACATTAAAGTATGTATTATCCATTTATTAATCCTTCATTTTTAAGCGTAGAGTTAGTAAAGACAATGTTAAATATATCCCATCTATAGCACATGATGTTTGCAACCTAGAAAAAAATATAACAAGAGATTAAATCAAAAGATGCTGTTAGTTTCTGTTATTATAGAATTTTCGAGATGATTTACTTAAATTACTTCTAACAAATAGAAAAACTTAGTTAATTCTATTCCAATTATATGAGAAAGCTATAGTTTTATATTAAACCAACTTAGTTTAGCTTTAAATGGAACGTTTTCTTAGTATATATTCACCCCTATCGCGAATAAACGTTCCCAAGACAAAACTCCCAAATTTTATGATTTGCTAGCATGAATGTTCCTATAGAAGCTTTTTGTGAATGCGTTCACAAACATAAAAAATATGGCATCACGAATATTTACTCCCAACAACTATTTTACAAAATTAATTCACAAAAATTGTTATTGGGAACAAGAAGTACACATGTAAGTTGCTACATATTTTTTTTTAAATGTCCAACTTTATTAAACTTATTTTTTATTGAAGGAGTATTAATAAAGATCAAAGTAGTTGCCTGGTGGAAGCCATGTCCGCGCACCTAGCGTATGGTAAGGGATTTCAAAAAGAGAAAAAAGAGGATGTGGAAAAATTTTGGAATGTGCTAAGCACTACGTTGAACAGCCGCGGGTCGCCTATTAAATCTATAGCGGAGTAGAAAAAGCTAAGAGTGCATACATATGTAACGGGTGTTTATTGTTGGTTTAATAACGGTGACTTAAAATTTATATGCATGCATACATATGTAGGTGTGGATCGACCAAAAACGGCAAATAAAAAAAAAATTAACGAAAACAAAAAAACCGCAACAAAACTGGTGGTGGTCCAAAACATTTCACCCCTAGGAGGCAAGTTTTCTTCCAACATGTTCAGTAGGAATTGGAAAGCATCTTTGTTAAGTCTATAATATTCCTGAAACCTGTCAAAAACATTTGATTTAGAGACAAACACATTTAAATCTTTACGACTTTTACCTTGTCTCCGTTAACAATAACGGATCTGATTCATCGCGTATATGTCTTCGCTGCTATCGTTCCGTGGATTCATTTTAAATTAACACCTTTCTTCACAAAATAAACTTTTCTTTTATAAGCACGCAAACTATTTATAAATCAAAACAAAGCAATTCAAAATAGAAATTGTTACTGCCATGATATTCATAATAGATTTTTTACTCCCAAAACATTCGCGATACCAATTTTTTGGTATCACCATTCGCGATAGGGGTGATTAGTTTTTAAATGTACTTCTTTATTATATAATGAATACAGTGTTTTATTTAAAGCCTCTTTCGTATTTACAATTAAAATACAAATTTTAAATATATGGAATGTGTTATTAACACTCTATATTCTTGTACCCTTTAGACATGCGTTTGACATAATTTATTCCCATGTTTTTTATCTTATCTTCTTCTATTGCAAATTATTACATCGAAGGGTATATTTACAATTTACACTATACCACGGGTATCAATTTTTCAACTCAAATATTTATTTTACAACATAAAAAAATAACTTGAACAAGATTTATATGCTTACGACGCATGAATAATTTTTTTACACATCAAACAAAAAAATTATAAACACAACATTATCATGTTTCTAACACTTTTCTATTCACATTGTTTTACTATTTTTTTTCCAGAAACTAAGCAAGAATTATTTACAAAAATTACATATTTATATTCAACTGTGATTTCATTAAAGAAGTTCTGAATCTAACAAATGCAGGGAAATACTTTGGCGTCATGTATATTTGGCGTTTATTAGGGTGGTTGGACGGACTTCACATACGATTTCTGATCCTTTGGTTGTCGTAATGGATACACTTCTAATCGAAAATAAATGAGGCAATGAAATTACCTTTTTTACGTATCCAGGCTCCAACTCAGTTGTTAAGGTATTTCCTTGATTTAAAATAAATGCTGTTGCTTGCAAACGCTTTAAAGGTGCAGCTGATGTAATTGCTAATGATTTTGAAAGCCTTGCTAAATTTCCATATAATCTTTATGGATTTATGCCTGCCAATCCAATATTGAAAAATTTGGGACAAGCATATCTCTGTGGATCTCGAGTGATTGTAGCATACTTCAAGCAGTAATATTTGCAATTATGGCCGCGGCGAGTATCCGATAGAGATATTTGGCTCATATTTTATAGCAAAGCTGCTATTACACCCTTGTAAGTGAAACCCGCAAATCATTTGAAAGGATGGCAGATCACTCCAATATCACCCTACGCTAGGTGCGGGAATATCGCACCAATGTAGGAAATTTAACAACAGAAAAAGAAAAGGAAGTATGCATCAGGACAAATTCATTGATAACTCCTGCGGCGTCCTTGCTACACTGAAAGGAAAATTCATTCATTCGTAGAATGAAATGGTTTCATTAAATGTTCTGCATTATATTAAAGAAACTTTTCATTAATACAATGAACAGTTACATTCTATACAGGAAATCTTTCAATCTCTTCTAGGGTTTGCAAATAATCGCAGATTTTCATAATCGCGATTACGATTAAAAAATATGCGATTGATTGCGATTAACCAAGAAAACATACTACAGGCAAATCCCGGTATAACGAACGATATAATGTCAGGCCCATTCGTTATACTGAAAAATTCGTTATATCGCATAGTTTTTTCAAGATACAATACAAAAAAATTATGAGGGAAAATTTTTTTAAATAAGATATCAAATACAAACTAAAGGTATCACATGTTTATTGCATTTGCACTGCTGCTGTAGATTTTCTTTAGTATATTGTTGTCATTCCTTATACAGAGCACACATTTATCAAAACATTCGCTATATAAAGCAAATCTGTATGTTATAAATATGTTCCTAGAAAGTTTTGGTTTTTTATTTTGCGATTTTTTCTCTATCATTCGATATATCCAGTATAAAATTGAGATAGTCTCGCTATATAAGATTGTTAATGCAAAAAATTTGGACGTTCGTTATATCGGATTTTCGTTAAAGCGAGATTCGTTATACCGAGATTTGCCAAAATTTGCGTCATGAGTTTTAGTCGAACTGTATGGGTTTAGCCCAATGGTCACCAAGAAGAGAAAATTCTTAAAAGCTGAACAGAACTAATACATGTTTAGTGCTGTTCCACTGAAAAAAAAATCGCACTTGTAAATGTTTAATTGGGTATATGAAAAATATTTTTTATGGATTAAGTTTATATGAATGGACGTTTGTATTTAGTGGTGCATAAGACTGAATGTACTAGCTTTTTCAATTTCTGGATACATACTGGACACTCAGCATCTACAAAAATAGTTAAGCCATATAAAAACTTATTTTTTATCTCTATATTCCACATATTTTGTATATTTTTATAGCAATGAAATGTGCTATTATAAAAAGATTTAAATTAGATAATTTATTTACATAAATAATATAGAAAAAAGAAATTAAATCATTTTGGTGGTATTTGAATATTCTCGGTGTATTATTTTCATAAAAAATGCGACAGAAATCTGCTCTTTTTGTGTGTTTTATGCTCTTGCTTTATAATTTTGTTAGTAGTTGTGCTGTGTACGTATGCAAAGCAGAATGTTAGCAGAGCCCTCAGGGCAATGGGATGGTGGACACTGGTTTAGCCAAAGAAATTTTGTTATTTTGCCCTGAGTTCGCTTTTTAGTTTAATTTTTATTTGGAGAAAATTGTAAAGCATGTGAAATGTGAAGTTCGTAAATCAGAACTTACGACTATCAAAAACAATACAAGTTGTGGGAAATCAATCTTGTGATAGGAAAATTTGTCTACGACGAAGTATATTTCTACACACATCTGATGAATTTATATCATTAAGAATGCACAAGTACATATAAAAAACCGTATTTTTATTTTTTATCTGGCAACCGAATGAAAAATATTTGTATCAATCGTAATGGAATTTTTGAGATACTACGACGTTTTTGAAATAAAATTGGGAGAGTATAATTAAATAAAATAATAAATTTAATAAGTGCTTAATTTGAATTTTATTTATCATTTTGCTTATAATAATTTTATTGTATAAACGTATAGGAAAATAAAATAGATGCATACTCGTATCGAATACAAATTGTTTCTTGTATAAGTTTCTGAGCCTACTCGCTATTCTATTGGAATTTGCAAAAAGCTTATGTAAATTCTCAAATAGTTTTGTGAAAATATGTGGAGAAGATAAAAGGTTTGAAACTTGTTTGAAGTCTACTGATAATTTATTATAGCTCAAATGAAATCCAGGTATATAGATATGTTTAGGACAAATGTATAAACTGCAAATTTTATATTAAAAATTATAATTTAATTAGTGTTTTTTAATAACTAATAACTTAATATTATAATTTAAATTTTTTATGAGTTGAATTTGCACTGTGTGCAAATTTTTTTGGCATAAATTATTTGCTTAAAAAAAGGGAAAAAGTTTAATCGTAATCGAGCGATTAATAGGTTCGATTACGTTTTTTCCTTAGTGAACATACTTATATTTTATTATTTTGTTTCCCTCAAAAATACTTTAACTAATATATTTATTCGAATAATTTTCAATACTAACGAGTTATCTCGAATTGCGTTTTTTTGGTGACGAATTATTTTCAAAAATTGCCTTTCATTTCTGAAAACATCTGAAAATATTTTTTCAGGCAATAAGGGCTTATAAATACATGTGTTGTTTTTCTCGTGTTTTTTTTTTTTGTTTGTGGTTTTCGTTGCTACAATTTTTATTTCACTAAAACTACCTATTATTGACATAAGATGTTTTAATTGGACACACTTGAAAGGTCTACAATGAAAAGTTTTATTTTGCTTTGCTAGTTATCTCACCATATTAAATTTTTGACTAAAAATTTTAGGTCATTATGAAATATTCTATTTCCCTGGAAAACTTTTTGACTTGAGGTCTTATGCATTAAACGCATTCACCACAGCAGGCTACACGAACACACGACTTCAAATGCCGCTAGCAGCATTTGTCGCCTCGTAGCCGGCAGCAGCACCATCTGTAGCTGATATTCAAGTACAAATACATAGTTCAGTATTGCCACTTTTATATATAGGGTGATTTTTTTAAAGGTATAGAACTTCGAATTAAAATAAAGCACAAGAAAATCGTTTTAATGTCCATCAATTTGGCTTTATTGGAAGGATAATTTTATGCCATTAATGTTTAAATATGATTTCGGGCATGTGGCCGCCGCGGCTGGCTCGAATAAAGCCAATTCTACAGGTCCAATTTTCAACCACTTTTTCGAGCATATGGGGCCGTATGTTGGCAATAACGCCACGAATGTTGGCTTCCAAGTCCCCTAACGTTTCTGGTTTGTTGGCGTAGACGAGCGACTTCACATATCCCCAAAGAAAATAATCCAATGGTGTCAAATCACACGATCTTGGTGGCCAATTGACAGGTCCATTCCGCGAAATTATGCGCTCATCGAATGTTTCCTTCAATAAATCGATTGTGACGTGCGCTGTGTGGCATGTAGCGCCGTCTTGTTGGAACCACAACTCATCCACATTCATGCCATCCAATTCGGGAACAAAATAGTCGGTTAGTCGGCTCCAATTGCTGTGCACGGTGGCGAATCGATTCATTCGGGTCCTCTTCAACACTTTGCTCTACAGCGGCAATTGTTTCTTCGGTGCGCACTGTTCGACGTCTCTGCGGATGCGTATTATCACATAGAGTAAACGCAGTGCGAAAACGATCCATGGTTAACCGAATTAATTGCTCTGATGGACGATTATGTCGACCATAAAATGGACGGAGCTTGCGGTAAACTTCGCGAACTGAACCATTATTTTCGAAATAAATTTGCACGATTTGCAAGCGTTGTTCTTTTGTCAACCTGTTCATGATGAAATGGCAAACCAAACTAAATATTAATCACTTGACAGCTGACAATATGGCCGCCAGTTAAAAAAGTGATGCCAACTTAAAGTCTATACCTCAATAAAAAACACCCATTATTTTGCATTTGTGACGCTCAAAATAGAAAGTGACGTAAGGGTAAAAACGGTTTTGTTCAGAAGAGCCATTTTAAAGATTTAAATACCATCACATAATAAAACGCGCATATCTCTGGGAGGGAACACTTTTGGGGCATGGGATCGGTCTCATTCGATGCTCAGATGTTGTCCACATCAAAAAAAAAAAAAGTGAAAATTAATTTTTTTTTTTACCCTTAGGTCCCTTTCTCTATGCGCTGTCACATTTATAAAAATTAATTACTCTTTTAAAATGTACTTGTTTCACGTAAAAGTACAAAAATGAATCAATTTATTCTTTACCTCAATTTTTGGATATTGTTTCTGTTAAATAATATGAAATATTTGTACAAAATCATTCATTCAACATTTTGTATTATACTGGCAATACTGAATTTTCTCATTGTAGCCAACGAAATAGAAATTAGTTTAATTGGACTACAACGACAAAATCAGCATAGACAACAAACTGCCGCCATGTTGCCTTGCTGTCTTCAAAATAATTATTCTCATATAAACATGTGTATTCTATCCTTGACATTTGGTAGTCGGTAGCTTGCTGTGGTCAATGTGTTTAATACTTTAATCATGAAAAATCCTGATTTGTTGTTTTTGTTTGGTTATAAATTTAATTTAGTACTCGTAATTTTATTACAATAATTTTTTCCTTAAATATTTTTTTATTTATTTGTTTTTTCTCTCAATATATGCCAAAACAAAAAAAAAAAACAGCAGGTGCGTATTTTTCTGAATATTTCCTCTTAATAATGTACATATTCAGTGAAACAAAAAATTGTACACAATTACACATAAACCTTCATAGTCATACACTTCGAAATAAATCCATATTGTGATTACATATGCATTTAGTTGATCCTTTGTGTTTGTACCGACTTAGGTGGCATCAAGCTGAGTCAGTCAGTCAGTCAGTCATTCGTTCTTCATGCGGCATTTGTAAATACTGGATTAGAAATGTGAGTGTTTATTTGCAGTTCATTGCATTTTATTAAGAGAGAAGATGGCATAGAACATAATTAAATTTTTGTTTGTAAATCTTATGAACTTTTTACTATTGTATATTACATGCATTTATATGAGTATTTATTTGTGGAATGTCTGTGTTAACAGCAGGATACACATTTTAAGGCGATTTATTTAATATTGTAGAGAGCAAGCAGAGAACGAAAAATGAACTTAACCCAAACCACGCAAAGTGGGAGTCATGTAGAGGGATTTTATTTGTATGTTTATTTTCGTTTCATCTAGCGCCTCACCGCAAGTACAAGCACATTGTGTACTTGATTAATATTTAGTTGAAAAAGAATTTAATTTGAGTAATATAAATGAAAATAATTTTGAAGTTTTTCATATAGGAAAGAAAGAGGATATGAAATGTTTTGTACGCATGAATATGACTTTTTCATGTTCAAAATTTTCGAGACTAGAAAATTGATACTGCTGCATATAAATATATATTTTTGAAGCGCTACAATTCAACACTTAGGACCTCATTTTGCAAAACGCAATGCTTAGCCTTGAAAAATTTTGTATGTATTTGTCAACGCTTAGCGTTGCGTTTTACAAAATTATGCCCTTAATTTCACAACAAAAACTTGGAAGTTAAGGAGGGGAGACCCATACAAAGTAATTATTAATGCACTAATAAACATGGCGGCTGTTAGCCGCCGATCGGATGTAATATCTGTTTTGTGCTCATGTGCAAGAACGAAACCAACACAAATTGAGCAATCGTTCTCAATGTTTTTATTTCACTCACGTCATAGAACGAAACAAAAGAAAATCAAACAATTTGTTTCGTTTATTTTGGTACTCTGCTTTTAAGTACAAATAAATCAAAATAAAAATAAATTTATAACTGTAATAGTGACGATTATTTTTGCTACGAAAATCACGTCAAACTCCTGTATCGCACAATAAATAGCATAGCTTTAAAAATATGCAGTCTAAAGATAAATAAATGTGTTTCTTATTAATTAGATGTAAAGACGCTTTATAAATAATATTTTCCAAAATTTAATGTTCTCTGGATAAATCAAATCTATAAAACACAATTTAGACTTTACACGCAAAGAAAAGATATGGTTGTAGAATGGTTGAGAAAACAATATTATGTTCTCTGAAACAAATATGTGGTCGTTGAAAACTAATTATTGTTATTTTAAACATTTATTTCGTTACGATAATAATGTTTGAATTTAATAATTAAATTATCATATCCATGAAAAAGTGTGATATGGTTAGAGTTTAACAAAATAATTTTGTTAAAAATTTATGACTACAACATAATTTGCATTATTATTTAAAAATAATATGATGTAAATAACAATATAATAATATTCAAAACCATACCATGTTAAGTTTTTAAAAAAATCTTTTTCAGAAACATCTGTCAGTTCAGTATTTCATTTGTAAGCTATTGGTAGTGCACGGGTGGTGCTAAATAAATTAATAAATAAATAAAGAATAAACAAAAGGGTAGATCAATAAAAATATATAAACATTTGTGTATCTCTTTATGCAGACATGTCGTGTAAGTATAGATTTCTATATATACATTTTATTTCAAGAACATAAATTTTTTTTATTTCGAATTTAACGCACAGCTGTTTCTACAATAAATATATGATTAAAAAATAAAATAGTATTATTATATTAAATAATACTGTGGTCGTATTTAACAATATTAATATAATATAAAAACATGGTATGATGAGTCTCAATTATATTTTAGTCACATTTAACAATAGTGTTGTCATATTTACAATACTAAGATTAGGTGTTACAAAATTTATTGTTTTTGTAGATAATATTATTATTAACTCAGATAATAATATTTTTAAAGTTTGCTTTTTTATTAACAATAATATGATTTGACTGCAACCATATAATTCAATCATAGTATGTTGCTGTTTGATTATGGTTACCTCAACCATGTTTTTTCTTTGCGTGTAGAGTTTAAAAAAAACTTAAGAGAAATATATATTAAATAACCTTTTTATTCGCATTTGTTCTTTGAACTTTTTATTTGAATTATTTTGTAATTTTTTTTTTCTATTTTATCTCACCGAATTCAAAGGACTATGAAAAAAAAAATAAGCAGCATCACGTAATGTTAATCACTGCATTTATATCATTCAAGATTTCGTTTTGATAGTGTGGCACGTTCCTAATTCTTGATGTCAATTGCTTAACTTAATCTCATAGCACTTAACAAAATGGCAATTGTCTCCGGAGAGTTTACATGATGGACAATTTTCGAAATGAATTTTATTTCATTCTTGCTATTTTACTTATTTTAAGGAAGTTACTTAGAGTTCAACAAAATGCACTTAAATAATATTTAAAAATTGTATGAGTTTTATTTGTGCATTTAAGAAAAAGAAAACTATTTCTGGTTCAACATTAAAAACAAATTTAATATTTTATGTTTTTTAAACCTTATAATTATTACAAATTTAAACATCATTAATTAGATTTTAATGATAGATTTTGGAAGAGAAGCAATCAAACGAAATTAATTGAATTTATTAATGCAACAAAGTTGATGTGAGTGCCAAGCAATTAAGTGCAGTTGAATAAAGAGAATATTTAATAGAATATTTTTTGATATAAAAAAAATGGTTTCTAAAAGAAAAAGTAATTAAAAGTACATTTTTACTAAATTATCGAAAAAGTAGGAAAATTTAACAAATATTTCTGTATCAAACTGGTGGCAAATCGCGCCACTCGTTATCAACCGAAATTACGAAATATTTCAATAGAGTTTATATGGAATTATTTCCTTATTTCTTTCGATGCTGAGTGCCGCTATTTTCTCTAACAAATTTTCTGCTTTTTAAGTAACTATAATGCGTATTCAAACACATTTTATGTTTTAACAAAATGTTGTAAATATTAAGCTGCAAGCGAAATATCAAGCCAAAAAAATATTTTTAATCATATTCTTTGAGAAAACGATTAAATGAATGATCACACCAGTTGTTCTCTTAATGTGTCGATAATTTTTAATTTATATTTGATTTATTTTTTCTTCTTTGACACGCTTCTATTACACAACAATAGGATTTAACAGAATTATTTTAACTGACACAACTATAGAGAGAGAGAGAGAGATAATCTTACCACAAAGGTAGCAAATTAATCAATCATAACTGTCATTTCTTAAACGAAATGAATTAAAGCAATTTTTATTTTCTAAAAATGACATATCGTAATATTTACCTACACACATTATGAATAGATGCATTCATTCAACACAAGCCAAAGCCTTTAATAATTTCTTAAACCGTATAAGCTGGTTTAATGTTACATTATGAAGCAGAAATTTTTCACATGAATTGTATTTTGTGAATAGTATTTATAATGAATAGGAAATATCTATACATCTGCACAATCGACATTTTGCTTTTGTAAACGTTATGGCACTACATACATCATAATCGATCAAATAAATACTCTATTGCAAATGTCAAACATAATAAGAGACTAACAAGAAACGGCCTTATAAATCACAGCAACATGATATTGTTTTTTGATCTTATGTGTTAAGTTAAATAAATAAAATAAAATGTATTTGAATTGAAGTTATAAAAAATTCTTTAACCGTTAATAATTTGTTTAAAAAAAATAAACGTTACGTATCATGAATTAAATTAGGATAACGTTCGCAACGTTAAGAAATAAAATTTATCGCACATGTGGCTATTTTCTTTAATAATTTGGAAGAAATTAGTGAACGTTTTCGTCATCAGCTTTCAAGCTTTTCATCCATTGTGTGTTTGTCAATATACACATATTTAAGCCTTATTTCCAGTAAAATATTTTTAGTGAAAAATCATACGAAAATTCTTTTGGTTCAGCATTCCACAATCTGGCTGAACTGAAGCCACATTAGATTACTTTACAGCCGTGGTCGGCAACCTATGCCAACACATTTTACAATTATGTGAGTTATGCTCTCACCACGAGCCGGTGTTGCCAGTGAAATTTTTTTCTAAGTTCCCTAACTTGAAATTTCAAATCTCCAAAACCAAACTTGATTTTATTATGGCCAGAAGAAACACTCATGTTTGGTTTATAAAGAAATACATCTTTTGTTGTTGCTACGTCAATGTAGTGGTGAGTTAAGAGGTAGTTTTGTAAAAAATGTTTTTAAAATACATAATGAAAATGCCTTTGCATGTCATATTTTTTCATACATAACAAAGTACGTTGACAAACCAAACCTTCTACAGTAATTTTGATGTAGCTGCCTTTTGTTTAAGTGCACTTTGGACATAACTGTCTAAAGTGATAAATTTTTTAAAATCCCATAGAAATTCGTTTTTAAGTGCACTTTCTATACCTGCACATTTATGATAAGTGCCCTAAAATTTTGGTAATTTTAAAAGATTTATATACAAAAAATCAACGTTAGCTGCACATTGCTTGAACTTCACAAAATATAGTTTTTCTGTAATTATTGTTCAAAATCCTTTTTTAAGTGCACTTGGTATACACAGAGAAAACAGTGCCTAATAATTACCCCATAAAATAGAACAAAATTAATAAGAAATCTCTATGGTTTTTTTCAATAAGAAAATCTTATTAATTTCATAGAGGAAACCTTTTTGAAAAAATCAAGAAGAAATATTGTAGTTTTTATGAGGTTATCTTATTGATTTTTTAATAAGGTTTTCTTCTTGACTTTATGAGGCGACCTCATAAAATAAAAAAATATGTCTTTCTTTATTCTTTGTGCTTTGCTTATTATTTTCATTTAAATTCTATACCATATACTTATGTATGTATGTAGTATATGTAGATGTTATTTATTTATACTATACATACTAATATAGATACATACATATTATATTGTATACTTAATTAATTAACTCACCATACATACATATTATTACTTGAAAGGAGACAAGTATTGAACCAGCAAACTTCTGACTGATAGACAAACACTATAACCAATATGCTAACAAGCAGTCTAAATAACCATTGAAATAATTTTGCAAACATGCTAATACAAAAACGAAAAAGATCATGAAAAAAAATTGTCTGTGTCTATTTATAGATATGAAATAATAAGACACCTCATAAAATCAAGAAGATTTCCTTATTAAAAAAATCAATAAGATGCTTTATACATAATCATATAGGAACCTAATAAAATCAAGAAGAAAACCTTATTGAAAAAATCAATAAGATAGCCTAATAAAATCAAGAAGAAAACCTTTTTAAAAAAATCAATAAGACAACCTAATAAAATCAATAAGAAATCCATTAAGTTTACAATTTATAAGAAAACCTAATATAATCAAGAAGTTTTTCTCTATGGATTGTTTTTTTGGTGCCAAAAATAACGGAAATTGAGTAAAAAAGTTGTGAATAATAAGATTTCTTCTTGATTTTATGTGATTTTCTTCTTGATAAAATTAATAAGATTTACCACATAAAAACAATAAGGAATCTCTATGAAGAAATCTTCGCTTCTTTCTGCTGGGATACCCCTTAGCCTAAAAACGTTTCATAGAGAAAATCTTATTGATTCTATGAGGGAGTTTTTTTTCTGTGTACCTGCGCATTTGACATATTTTTTGGCAGTTTTAAATTATTCTCATATAAAAATTTTAAGTTAGCTGAACACATTAAATAAATGTTGCTACATAAGTATGCAACCATGTATGTGTATAAAACTGAAGTCAAAAATTGTATACCTGCACATTTAAGATAACAGCAGTTTTGACTTATCTGCACAAAAAGTCATGCAAAGTTGATTGGGCAGCTAAGTCAAAATTACTGTAGTTTGCCATAATTATTTTCTGAAAATAAAAAATTTAGTAAATTCTCATCATATATGGGCTATTCCACAGGATGTCACGTACGATGTCAAGTACGTTGACCAATCAATTAAGCTTGTATTTCAGAGGAAATTTAAATTTTTCTCTATTTCTTTATGTACTTTTGAGGAGCGTAAGTAGTCCTACCTTCGATAAAATGTAAGGAAAAATCTAACCGCATTGATCTGAAATACAAGCTTAATTGATTGGTCAACGTACGTGACATCGGACGTGACAATCTCTGGAATAGCCCATGTATTCTTATTGTTGGGAAAAAAATTTTTCTCTGGCAACGCTGATTCTTAAGAGTATGAGATACACTCAACTGGTTCTCAACAATGCGTGTGTACACATACGTAATAGAAGAGTATATTAAAAAGCGCGGCGCCCTTAATTTGCCGACCACCGCACTCAGGGACGAATTGAAAATTCAGTGCTACAAAATTATTTACTTTATATGGACTTAATAAATTTTAATAAAAATAGGAACCTCAAGGTTTTTAGGGTCGTTGATTACGAATATGATGTCAGTTTTTAAAAATTTAAAATGGCGGATTTAATATGGCGGACAATTTTTGAAAAATGTATCGAATTCGCTTTAAGCCTATTAGACGGGGTTTTTTGGGATCGCTGATTACGAATCTTATGTTAGTTTTGAAAAATTCAAAATGGCGGATCCAATATGGCGGACCATTTTAAAAAGTTAATCGAATTCGCTAAAGTAAATTTTTCAATATATTTCATAATAAAAATAGTATACTATACCTACACTACGTATAATTGTTGTTTTAATAATAACTGCAAATTATATAACAAATATGTATATATAAAATATATAAAAATATATTTAAAAAACTTTAAACTGCAAATTTACAAAAAAAAAAAAATGTCGAGTTTAGCAACAACAAACGCTATAGATGCTGTTGACAGGTATAAGTGCATTTAACAGATAATAATACTTTGCACGCACGTACAGACTAATGCGATGCGTTAAAAAAAATAAATTTTTGTAGGTTTATTGCGTACTGGTATATAAAACATATTAAGTGCAATAGTGGTTACATGTAACAAAATAAAAAATTCCATTTTTGTCGTCCTAATTCGGTCATTTGTCCCTGTGTCCACCGCTTTAGAGATCAACCTAAATTAGAGCGCCAAGTGTTGCGTTAGTAGCAGGCTACGTGTTTTCAGTACATTTAAATTTATAAAATACTATTTGAATGTACTGAAAATAGGTACCATGCTGCTAACGCAACGCTTGACGCTCTAATTTAGGTTGGACTTATAGAAATGAGAATTTTATCAAGGTACGGTCACACTTGTCAAACATTCTCCCAAACAAACACCAATGAAAAAAGTTTTGATACAGACAATTGTTTATCATATTAAACAGTTTCGAACACAACTAATGGACTTTTTTGGGCAAATGTTTGACAAGTGTGAGGGTACCTTAATGCATATAAATAATTTAAAAAGTGCTTGAAACAACAATATTATACTTTACTCAATTTAATTACTCATTTGTCGGATTCCTTTACCATATCTTCTTTTCGATTACTTTGTCTCATAAATTTCAGTTTGTATTAACGCATTACAAGGCAATCATAAATTAAAACTAATCAAATGTGATCTTTTAAAAATGTAGACTAACAACAAGAAACTATAGTTTGAAAAAAAAAACAATCACATGCATCTATGCTGCCACGCAGATGGTCTTCTATTCCTATAGATACAGAATTAAAAAAAGATTAATAAACAATAGACCATCATTTCAGTTCATAATGCTTGGTATTTTTTTAACACAAATTATTAAAAGAAATTGATGATGTTATTTATTGTGGAGCAGTTTTTTCTTCGTATCTATCTGCTCTATCACATCAAATGACATTAACACTATTCTCTGTTACAAACTTAGTTTATTTGGAAATAATATGTGTTAATGACATGTTGTACATTTGTTTTTTACTACGGCCACCCAAATTCTCGTTCAATATATCTCTCACAATATTGTCCCATAAAGAATTGTTTGTGCATCTTGCACAGATATTTTCATTGAACTATTTTGTGATATTCATTTGTTCAATAGAAATTGACAAGTATGATTTTAATAAACAATGATTTAAATATAATTTTTCGTACTTGTCTTTAGTAATTAAGGTCATATATAACGATTTGATAGATTTTAAGTTCGAACTGCAAAGCAATGAGTGGCAAAGCGGTGAACGCTAGAGCAGCGAATGGCAAAATCATTAAACATACGAAATACTGTTGAAATGGCTAGAGCAGTGCCGTTCAGGAAGAAAACTAGTTCTACTCGTATATTTTATTTACAATAGCCTCCTATGGTGATTTAAAAAAATATATTTTTCACAAAATGTCTGAAATCACGGAGTCTACCTGTCGAATCGATATTAGAAATTTTACTGCTCGATTAAATGCGTGCATCAAACGCCAAGCTTTCATTTCAAGAATATTATTTAAAAAATAAACACTAAAATTGTGTACTTAAACACTGTTTCGATAAGAGAATATATGACTGGGCTAGGTTGAAGACAGGAGCCATTACAACAAAGGTGAAAAGGACCCTATTGTTTTCGCTACGCCGTCCGTCTGTCCGTCGCACGCTATTTTCTCAGGAACCGTAAGAGTATGTAGATTTTTGACCACTACTACAACAAATACATGAGATTTAAAAATTAAAGGGTGTTCCAAAACGAGCAACGAAAAATGTTAAAATCCAATGTAATATACATACAATTGTATGTACATATGTATATTCACTAGGGCGTTTCACCAAAGGCGTTTTTTGGGTTTTTGCAACACTTGAAGCGGAATATTAAGGCTTGTGATGTAAAATAATTTCGAAATTTTTTTTGGATTTTTCGAAGATGGGTATGGGGTCGCTGAAATAGATTTTATCAAAAAAAATGAGGTTATGGAGAAAAAATTTTTATATTATTTTTTTCTGGTGCCTTTTGTTCATACAACTAAACAATTCTCTTCTTAAGGATCCGATCCCACGACAAAAAAATTATTGGTGTGGAAAATTATTATATTAAGGACCACTTTGATAGTCCTAAAAGTGAAAAATAATTTTTCCTAGATTTCAAACCTCGATAACTTGAAAAGTTTTCAACATTTTTTCAAGATGTAAAATGCGTTAGAAAGGTCTTTATGAATGAAAGGTAATTTCATTCGGTACATAGATTTATTTTTACTTGTTGGAAAAATATAAGAAAAAAATTAAAGTTTGAGAACATTTTTTTATTATTTATCAAATTTTATGAAAATTAAAAGAATTTCATTATGTTTCGTTCTTGGTTAAGTAAAAAAAATATCTAAAATACATTGATTTAATAAAAATATCAAAAATTCAATTAATCAATATATTTGTATTCCCATACAAAATTAAAAGATATTAAATAAACAAAATCAACATATTTAATGAACAAATTAAAATTCAAAAGTAAATTTGTATCTAAAATTGCAATACATTGTTAAAAATTAAATGTGAAACAACTGTGGAAGTATTTTCAAATTGGTTTCTTAACAGCTTTTTCAATGAAATTTTTGTTATTATTATATATAATTTTTCGATTGTTATCAACGCTAATTAATAAGTTTTGAAAATCATCCTCATTCTTTGTAATTTTTTTGTTACATATTGTAGCTGACGCTACGCCTCTTTCTGATAAATCATTCACAACACATAGTTTTTCTAGTTTTTTCTTTGCGGAAACAAAATCATCAAATTACCTACTTTTAAAGAAGTCCGACTTCAAGTATCGCAAAATTCAAATAGTCCGAAATATTTTTATTTTTGTATATTTTGTTACATTTTAAAAAGGGGCTACTTCAAATATTTTAAAATTCAAATAATGTGAATTTAAAAATAAAAAATTATTTTTTTTTATTTGTGATTTGAACGTGCTAAAGTTCGTATCGCTTTTTAAGCCAAATTACATGTGATAATTATTAATGAACAAATAACACCAAAGTCTGTTGTAAATATTCTGACTAACAACACATAGTTGAACGGAACAGCCAGCCGTTTTCGAAGGCCACTAAACCTTCATCATCAGCGTTCTTTTGTGTTTGGTCCACTGTGTGTAGTGTCAGTTGATGTAGATTTCTGCTTTATATACTTAGCATTTTATTGCAAATGGAATGTGAATTGTTTTGATTCATCAAAAAAAAAAAAAAATATACTTAATAGTAACAAACCAAAAAAGTTTGTCTTATATTATATATATTATATATATAATAAAGGTATCTAAATTATCTTTCTAACGCATTTTACATCTTGAAAAAATGTTGAAAACTTTTCAAGTTATCGAGGTTTGAAATCTAGGAAAAATAATTTTTCTTTTAAGACTATCAAAGTGGTCTTTAATATAATAATTTTTCACACCAATAATTTTTTTGTCGTGGGATCGGATTATTAGGAAGAGAATTGTTTAGTTGCATTAACAAAAAGCTCCAGAAAAAAATAATATAAAAATTTTTTCTCCATACCCCCATTTTTTTGATAAAATCTATTTCAGCGACCCCGTACCCATCTTCAAAAAAATCCCAAAAAAAATCTCTCTTCAAGAGTTGCAAAATTTTTTTTTTTATGAAACGCCCTAATATTCACACTTGAAATTTGTAAAATTAGATTATTTTTATACAGACTACAACAAAAAGTTTAAAGTTTAAAAGAATTTAATTTAAAGGCTGGTCCATCAGTTAATACAATTTTGACTATGTAATTTTGACAACTTGCTATATCTTGGAAACCGTAAGAGGCAAACTCTTAAAATTTTCAAAAACGGCAAAACTAAAAAATCCTAAAATTATAAAATCGCCGAACGAAAAAAAAATTGCCAAAAACCAAAAAAAAATCGCTTAAACGAAAAAAGCATATTAAAAAAAACTTCTAACACTAAAATAAATCGGCAAAACCGAAAAAATCGAACAAATGAAAAAATCGCAAAAATTAGAAAAAAAAAACGCCCAAAACCGAATAAAATCGCCAAAAGTAAAAAAAATTGCCTTAATGAAAAAAAATCGCCAAAATGAAAAAAATCACCAATATGAAAAAAAAATCGCCAAAATGAAATAACGCCAAAAACCGAACAAATCGACATGACGGGGAAAAAAGTGCCAAAACTAAAAAAGCGCCAAAAACCGAAAAAACGCCAAAACTAAAAAACGCTCAAAACCGCAAAAACCCAAAAACGAAAAAAAGCCAAAACTATTTGTTACATAGGCTAAAGTTCGTATTGAATTACATATCTAGTGTCCGTACGGAATCCTACGTGCGCGGGTCAAAGTCGCACTTCACTGAATTTATTTTTAATTACAGAGAAGTAACACTCAAGCTTCATTCTTTACAACTCTGATTTTTTAACGTTTTTTAATAATGCAGTGTTGCAGCGCCTCTGGTGTCAATGAGGCGTATTCAATTTTGAAACTGTGTTTATTAGCCAATTTATTGGTTATTTTACTTCGCCGATGATTCTGCTACATAATACCAACGAAATAGGGCGCTCTGATATTACACTTGGATTAGCATCCGTTGAAGCCGGTGTAGTTTAGTGACCAGTGCCTTATGCCTGCTTGTCTAGAACATTTTCCTAAAACAACTGATACAAAGGAAAAATGTGTGGGATTGAACTCAGGATGTTCGGTTTTGTTTATTTATTTTGATTTACAATACATCCAGAAATTAGCCTTATCGCTGAAGATGATTTTTGATGATAATTAGGGTCCTTTTCCAACTATCTCACAGCCCATTCAGCAAACCTACGTGGTTGTCTATGGTCATTTACCTTCAGCTCCTGGGTCAGTTGCTTTCTGTATGGGTGCCGGTCCAAGTCAGGACGCAAAGTGGCGAAGTTTTCGGTCAATGTCAAGTTTCATCGATGTACATGTTGATTGCTGTTAGTTGATTGTATACTAAACCAGTGGACTCATATTTATCCACGATAATAGTCCTCTTGGTAGGGTAATTATGGCGACCGTAAAATGGAAGAAGAACGAGGAATGTTTCCTCCCAAATGGAACAATTATTTTGCTTAGACAAGTTTACTATTTTAACGTGTTATTGAACGTAATATTTATCCATGATCATTTGGCAAACAAAAAACAGCTGCAGCTTGGACACTACACCCGCTATTGGAAGACCTTTTACTAAATGTAATCACATTCAAAATATCTATAATATATGTACATATGTATGTATATTTATATTTATATATAAACATTTTCTAACTGACCATAATAAAGACTGAATAAAGCTTTTATCAAAGAATTTCTAGTTTATTTTTTACTGCACTCCCATAAATATTCAAATAAAACCTTTAATTTAAAATTTATTTGATTGGTAATACACTGTTACTGTATGCGTGTAAATTAATTTATGTTGGTTGAAATGAGATACGAACATGGCTTCTTACATTTGTCGTTCATCGAAATATGCAGCGATGTCATTTTGTCAATCTCAGGTTACATTTAATGTGAAAAATAAAAACGTTTATAGTTCAACAAAATAATTAACTACATTTTTATCACTTTAGCGATTGAAGTGAAAACAAGAAAAAATATATATAAAAATGGCATTAATGCACATAAATTAGAAAAACTGAAAAACACACACACACTTGACGGGCCAGCATAATTTTTTTAAGACGCCGAGATGCAACAATATCTCGTTTCAAGTTAGGAGGTGTTTAAATAAGTCATTAAATTCTAATGCTTTGAAAGTTTTGTACCTCTACCAAAGCATCCTATTTAATGTTTAAAATAAACATTTAACGGCATGCAAATTAAATGGGCTTTTTCAATTTACGAGCGAAGAAATTAAGTAACGGAAGAAGAACAAAACGTTTAGTTGGTGCAATCGTATTTTAAGACAAAGCAGAGCAGATGAACCTTAAGTTCGACCAGGGACTTGGAATGGAAATTATGTCTTTTACTTTATGTGGTCAATATCTTGTTTGTTTAGGAAAAAGAAAGATATAAAGGTTACATATGTAAAGAAATTTCTTCGACAGCGTTAGGCTCGCAATTGTAATATTTTCAACAATTTTGCTCAAGTTTCTTTATTAAGCTTAAATTAGACGTGCCATAGCCATAGCAATACAAAACAGCTATTCGAACCAAACTAATGGGCAACACTAAACCATATAAACCAATTTAATTTTGGTTATGGTTATAGAAATATGGTATGGTACATCTTACACTGTGTGTAACCCTATACGGACACCACTACGTGATAAAAGACCAAAAAAAGAATCGTGTCTCGCGGTTTTGCCCAAAATTATGTAATTTTTTATGGGCCCCCATAGATTTGGGGCCTTGGTGTCATTTTTGCATTTTCTTATGCTCATATATTGCAAACCGTTCGTAATTTTGGTCTATTTCCTAAGGCAAAGTTTTACTTCTTGTCATAAAGAACAAAAATTGTGAAAATATAAAATGAAAAAAACTTCATCTTTAAGATCAAAATCGCAAAAAAATTTAAAAATTTCATTTTTTTACCTTTTTCCCCCTATTGAGGTCCATAGGCAGCAAACCGTTATAAATTCAAGGAAACAATCTACTCCAAAAACGTACCTAAGACGTCAATAAACAACTTTCTAGAACACATGAAATTTCAAGGAATGATTCTTAATACCGTTTAGGTAACGCTTAAGTAACCGGAAAATTGAAAAATTTCCAATCAAATAAAATTAAAAAATTTTTGGGAAATTTTTCACTTTTGTGGCTAACTAAAGCTACGGTCACACTTGCCAAAAAAAAAAGCTTAACTACTAAATGCTAATGAAAAAATCTTTAAATTCAGACAAAAGTTTGTCAAGTTAAAGAGTATCTAATAATGTTGGATACTATGACATTGTCTACCAGTTGTGTTCGAAACTTTTTTTATTTTGATAAACCAGTGTCTGGATCATAACTTTTTTTCATTACTGTTTGTTGGTTACGCTTTTTGGACAAATGTTTGACAAGTGTGACCGTACCTTAAGCGCTACCTAAACGGTGTTAAGAATCATTTCTAGGAAGTTCATATGTTCCAAGAACTTGTTTATTGAGATCTTAGCTACATTTTGTAGTTGATTGCTTCCTTGAATTTTTACCTATTGACCTGAACAGGGAAAAAAAGGTAAAAAAAATTTAATTTTTTAAAATTTTTTTGCGATTTTGATCTTGAAGATGAAGTTTATTTGATTTCGTATGTTTACAATTTTTGTTCTTTATGACAAGAGCTACAAATTTGCCTCAGACAGTAAATCAAAATTCCGAGCCTGAGAAAGTGCAAAAATTACATCAAGCCCCAAATCTTTGGAAGCCCATAAAAAAGTGCATTACTTGGGGCAAAACTGGGAGACACTGGTCTTTTTTTTTTTTTTTTTGGTCTTTTATCACGTAGTGGTGTCGGTATATTGTTATATTTTTACGTGTTGCACTGTTTAATTTTAGCTTAAAGCTGCTGCGTTTTTACAGTTTGCAGTATATTCCAAGTTTTTTAAAATGTTCATGTTTGTCAGGGCCAGCGCTGCCAGAAAAATTTTGACTCTTGTCCCCAATTTAAAACGTCATGTCCCCAAAAATCCCCACTTCAACAGAAAAATCATAACTTTTGTCTCCAAAAATATATCATTCATAAAAAACGATTATTAAGTCCTATGCGCAGGGATGCGAAATAAGATTTTCACAAAGTTACAAGAAAAATTGTACTTTTTCAGTACGATTGACCAAATTCTTTATTTTTATTTTTTTAAATGTTTTTATTAACTTAAAACGTACATAAAATTACATATGTATGTGTGTAAAAACTTAACAATTAACAAAGAGGCACTTTCAAGTTTATTTATTACAATATTATTAATTAATACTATCAATTAATATTAATGTTTAATTTTAGAAGGTACATAAAAGGGTATTAGTTTTTGAGATCAGAATATAAAACTAAAATTTAGGATTTACTTTTCCATCCATTGTTTTGATTAGATTGGAGTCAGCCGAAGTAAATAATCTGAAGAAGATAATAGCAAAAAAAAAAAAATAATCACCCCTATCGTGAACAGTTTTCCCTCGAAATATTTTCCCTGTTCCCCAAATTGCAATCGTGAATAATTTTTCCCCTGAAATGTGTTCCCTTTCTTGATTCCCCTTATCGTGAATAATATTTTTCACATGGATTTTTTTACTTCGTTTTGTTCACTTTATTTTTGCAGGCGAACTGAATTAATAGACTGCGTAATTTCAATACTATACTTGCATTTATATATTAAAACTTATAAATAATCATTTTTAGGGAAAGATCAATAAATAATATCCACGATTAATAACAATAATACCTTGGAACAACTTTTTTCATTGAACATGAATCTCTTTGGTTTACTTGCCGTAAATTTTATGGCTGTGGTGTACTAAAAAAATTTTTGCACGGCGCCTAAAACAATTAAAAACTTTACACTATATAACATTCATTCGAAACCCAAAATATGTGTATCTCTTATTATTAAACTTAATTTGTTTGATTTTCAATTAATTTTGAAGCTTTACAAGTCTTTTTCCCGTTTTTTTTTACATTCACTACGCATTGATAGCGGGAACAAACGTTCCCATCAAATTGAAGATTGCAAGTTTCCCTTCATGAGGAATGAAAATTTCATAGGAACAAAAATTTCACATTTTATTCACGATAGGGGTGAATACGAATTTATGAAGATATTACATACATACATACATTCTTGCAATCGAAATATTCTAAATAATTTCCCAATCCAAAACTTCATAGACATCAAGTTAGCCTCCGTCCTCTACAACTCGCTTGTACATATTTTCCGATTTGAACTTTTTTATCATTTCTTCAGGAAGGAAAATCAAATTAATGACAGTAGATCTTATAAATATTTAAATGTGATTTTATTCTTATCAAAGATTCTAACATTTCATATTGCAGATTGATTTGGTTTTGGTAGTCGCCATGCATGAAAATATTCTCTGCACAAACGCATTACTTATGACACTATCAACAGGTTGAACACAGCAGCTGCAATTTCACGAAAGAAGTAATTTCCGAAATTATCTTCGTACTGATATACTATTGCCCAAAAACCAAATATGTCTTTAGGAAAACTTTGATTTGTTTGTTTCCGCCAGTCGATGCAAGCAATTTTATTCCATTGGTTTACATATACGCTTAATGACACTTTGGGTCTATAATATTTTTAAAAATTCCATACACCGAATCAAATCTATGTTTTGTAATGTGCTTAAATTGCAAATTTTTAAAAAGTTCAAAGTTTTTCATATTTTCTGGGAATCACAAATACATAGTTTTTTTATGCGTGACACAATAACTAAGGTAGAAAGAACCGTGCATAGAACAATTGCACAATTAAAACTTTCAACAGTAATTTTTCTTTTTCAAAAGAAAATGTTAATTGACAAAAGGCCGGGGAACAATGAAGCCGTCATACGTTAAACTTCGCCTTTTTCAACTGACATTAACGCAACGACGGAGAAGGTTGGCACAATGAGTACTTTATTGACGGAAGCATTTGAACAGCTTCAATAGGTCAATTCTCCATTTTATTTACTAAATTAAACTTTTTGTATTTATTTCGTTTATTTCTTTGTTTTAATTTTATTTTTTCTACAACAAAACACAAAAATTTACATCAGAACATACCAAAAAAACCAACCAATATCTGACAATATACTCAACGTACACAAAAAGTTAAAAGTTGACGAAATTTTGCATTTTGCGTTGGCGGACACGTGCTGAATGTAACAGACCTCATAAGAAACCACGTATTTCAACTTAGCTGTCAGTTGACTGCTGCGAGCACGGTTTTGCCTATGTACATACATATGTATATGTTTTCGCGGTATTACCATGATGGTAATATCATCTTGATTATAAAGTATGATTGCCACACTACTCTAAAAGATTTTTAAAACTGAAATGTTACCAGTACTAAAATATTATGTCAACATCCACGATTATTTTCCTGACACATGCAAATTGTTAGAGCTTAAAATGAAAAGTCCCCAAATTCCTCCCCACGAAATTCTGTCCCCAAATTAGAGGCGAAATTCCCATTTTGGGGACAAATCCCCTAATCTGGTGGCACTGGTCAGGGCACCGAAACAATACACTAGAGATCGGTAATCAATGTATCTACCACAGAGCTTTCGAGTAAGATTATTACTTTTGCGCCTAATCTGGCATACTCAGCTCAATAGTAATATTAATATTATATTCTCTCCCGCGATCAAAGTTAGCGTGACTACAAATTTATACACTTTCAAGATAAGTAAATCAATAAATATTTCAAATATATTCTCTTTGGCAAATAATGGACAATTAGCTATTTAAAATTAAATTTTATTACCATTGTGACAACGATTTTGCTGGCAACGAAGAACACGTTCATCCTATTTATGATCATGGTGGGAGTGAGTATTTCAAGGTGGTATTTGAGAATTTATCTTTGTTTATTTTATCATTAAAATGTACAAACATACGTTAGTTGGTTTGTTTGCTTAGCAGGTTTGTGGTGTTACCTCAACTAATTGTAAAACAACCAAACAACATGATATTTTTTACTACCGTAACATTAAAAAAATGTACTACAGGCACTAAACGTAATACAAACATAGAGCACATGTGCTTTAATGCATGTATGTATGTAATTATATACGTATGTCTGCATATTTCTTTCTAGATATTGATGGCTTGCATAAACTTGTATGTGCAGCACAAATGTGCCGGAATATGTTGTAGATATAGAATTGTTCATAGATTTAGTTAAAAACCTCCTAAAAAAAAGTCATCATAAAAGTAAAGTAGGCGGTAACACATTTCCATTGACCCGCATACTTAAGTTCATATGCTGCCATGCAAAAGTGTTGCATTTTGGCGCTTTTTAGAGTTCCGTACACCAAAGGTGAAAAGGAACCCTATTGTTTTCGCTACGCTGTCCGTCTGTCCATCACACGGTATTTTCTCAGAAACCGTAAGAGCTACGGACCTGAAATTTGGACACAGTATGAAGAACCTTGGCCGCTACAACAACAAATACATGAGAATTAAAAATTAAAGGGTGTTCCAAAACGAGCAAGGAAAAATGTTAAAATCCCATGTAATATATATACAATTGTATATTGAAACTTGAAGTTTTTAAAATTGATGAATTTTTATACAGACTACAACAATTAACACTAAAATTTAAAAAAATTAAAATTAAAGGGAGGTACATCAGTTAATGTAATTTTGACTATGTAATTTTGACAATTTGCTATATCTTGGAAACCGTAAGAGGCAAACACTTGAATTTTTTAAAAACGGTAAAACTAAAAAATACTGAAAATCTTAAAATCGCCAAACCAAAAAAAAAAACGCCAAAAATTAAAAAAAATCGCCAAAATGAAAAAAACGCCAATATGAAAAAAAGCCAAAAATCGAAAAAAATCGCCAAAACGCGAAAATGTCGCAAAACAAAATAAAATTTAAAAAATTAAAATTAAAAAAAAATTTCTAACACTAAAATAAATCGCCAAATTCGAAAAAATCGCCAAAAATAAGAAAACGCCAAAAATCTAAAAAAAATCCCCAAAAAGCAAAATTATCACCAAAACTAAAAAAAAATTTAAATAAAAAAAAAATCGCATAAATGAAAAAAATCGCCAAAAATAAAAAAATCGCCAAAATGAAAAAACGCCAAAAATCGAAAAAATCGCCAAAACGCGAAAATGTCGCCAAAAAAAAATTATATTAAAAAAATCGCAAAAATGAAAAAAATCGCCAAAAATAAAAAAAATCGCCAAAATGAAAAAACGCCAAAAACCGAAAAAACGCCAAAACAAGAAAATAAAGTGTTAAAACTAAAAAAAGAGCCAAAACTTAAAAAAATCGCCATAACTAAAAAAACGCAAAAACCGCCAAAACAAAAAAACCGAAAAGATCACAAAAACGAAAAAAATGCCAAAACTATATATTATATAGGATGAAGTTTGTATTAAATTACGTCGTACGGAACCCTTCGTGCGCGAGTCAGAGTCGCACTTTACTGAATTTTTTCTAATAATTTTACTAACTGAATGTTGTCTACATAGAACATTACACACTAGTGGGGTTGATTTAAAAATCGCACAAATTACAAGGAAAATCGTATTCTAGGGATCAAAATAAGAAACTTTGCCGAAGGAACCATACCTCTAAAATATATTTTGATGTACCGACTTTTCATCCGAAGGGTCAAATTTTCTTGAAGGGTCAAATTTTGAAAAATCTCACTTTGACCCATTTAGAGTTCCTCAAGCGAGTCAAAATGTATGACAGACTCCCACTAACTTTGGAAGGCCGACCCACATTTGCCAGTGGCACACCCCCTGGAACCACCACTGGGGGTTCCCCATACAAACATTTCAAAAAATCACAAATGTATTTTTTTGCCTCCATACAAATCGACCCGCCCTATTAGACACATTACAACCATAACATACATATGTTACACTTTCAAACAATATCGAACTTGTTCCAACATTTAGGGGTCCTGAAAATGGATTTGGATACCAAGAAAAGTTTACGTGTTTCGGCGTTTTGAAAGATTACATTGGCAATAACTTTTTTTTGGATGCATTGGTAAACGTTTCTTGCACTTTGTTCTCCTTTGCATATCGGTAAATGAAAAAAGTAAGTGTTCTTTAAATCGGAGGTGTAGGGTGGTATGTTATCCAACTTTTTAGAAAATACTGGAACATATTAACCCTCGTACTTCACCGCTTAATACTAATTTTTCTTCTTATTCCAACAAATCGTAAAAAACTCCCCCAAAAAGGCAGAGCGTGAATATTAAATGTTCTACAAAAATTTTAGTTATAAAATTTTACTGCATATGTTAGAACTAGGGATGCCAATACCGAAATAACTATCCCGAAAATCTCGGGATTCAGGAAATCCCGAATACCGGGATTTAAATTTTTTAATCCCAGGATTTTCGGGATCCAGTCAATCCCGAAATTGATAAGTTTTATTTCTTTTTTAATCAATTCATCATGTCCTCCTCAATGTAAAAATAGTAACCGTGTCAACACAATATTGATCTTTTATAATCGAACTTTATTTGCTGGTGGTTAAGCAATGTCTATATATTTCATTGATGCTTTGGGAACTCATTAGTAGACTTCATCCAAATATTTTTAACAGTTACAAAATTCTTATCTTATGCACAGACTTTCTAAAACTGTTCGAGAATTCACATATAATAATATTTTTGAAAATCACAAAAGAAAAAAAGTGTAGTAGGCTTAGAAACTTTAACAAAACCCAGCAAATAATTTATATTCGATATGAATCAGGGTTTTGTTAAAGTTTTTAAGCCTACTACACTTATTTTTCTTTTGTCATTTTCAAAAATATTAATTGTGAACTATCAAATAGTTTTTGACTATGTGATATGAAATAATTATAAAACTTTTGTTTTTGAACCTATTTCAAAGACGTGTCAATATTAAAAAAAACCCTGTCAAAAGCATGTGTCTTTTAATGTTCAAAAAACCAAGAGTCCCGAAGAATTCCTGAATCTCAAAAAATTTCGGGATGCCAAAAAAAGTCCGAAATCCCGGTATTTAATTTTTTGAAATCCCAAATACCGGCATCGTAAAAACTAGTACCGATTGGCATCCCTAGTCGGAGCACGCCAAATCCTAAAAATTTTATTGAATTCTCTTTTATATAAATTTTAAAAATAAAAATCTCTCAACAAATTCTAATATGTTGTAAGTAAACAATTCACATATTCCAGTTGCTCAAGTTTGTATTACAAACGAGTAGTACTAAACATACTCGAAATAGCCCAAGCACAAGCTGCTTATGAAAATACAACGACCTCCGAAAAAACAGCATGTTGTTCCGTTCTGCTAACGTTTACCAGAATAGTTACATTTGTCTTTCGTGTAAGTTGTTTCTTAAAAAATTCTCATATGTATTTTGCCTTCCCCAAATAAGAACTCTGACCTACATAATTAAACGAAAGAAACAAGTTCAAAAATATATTAAAATTTAGCAGCTGATAAATTTTCATATATAATTATTAATGCCGTCCACCAATTTATTAATCGATTAACAAGTTTCGGTACATACTCCAGTCTGTGAACTACTTAGTTTTTTATTCAGATAAATTTTGCGTTTTTTTATTTGAATATTGCAAACACTTTTACGATTTCTTTATTTCATTACTTTTCCCATAATTGCTGGAAGTTATAAAATAACTTTACTTGTTGCCTTGTTGTTGTTTATATCGCTACCTTAATACAGAAAGGCCCTAAATCATTATTTTTTGAAATCGAGTCTTTTGTATGTTTCGATAGAAGAACATCAATGTATCGAAAAATGCAAAATCTCGATTTCAAAAAAAAAATGAGTTAGGGCCTTTCTATATTAAGGTAACGATATGTATGTGCATATGGGTGTGTGTATTGTATGATGCTCTTCGCACAGCACAGGCACATAATAAAATTAAATTTTGCATATCGTTACCTTAATATAGAAAAGCCTTAATTCATAATTCTATTAAAATCGAGATTTTTGAATTTTTCGATACATTAAATGTTCTTCTAACGAAATATACAAGAAACTTGATTTCAAAAAAATAATGAGCCAGGACCTTTCTATATCATGGTAACGACATGCAAATTATAATAAGCAGAGTGAAATTTTTCCTCCAAACACAGTGGAGCCATTGGGAAAATAATTAATCACAAGATTTCGCACATAATATTCAGGCTGTTTTAAGTGTGAAATTTTGTTTGTGTGTATAGCATATATAAAATCCCTAGGATATCTATCGAACCATTTTACAGATATCGACTAAATTTAAGATATCCGATACACTTTTTAAGTCTATAAAAATTTGTGAAAATGGATTTTACGACGACTTTTGAAGTTACTAGCAATAGAATTATATTTTCGAAGTTTTTCGTCAACGATATCTTTGTAACGAATCACCCGCTTCTAGCCACATTAGCAGCATTCGATGTTCTTTTTGACGTAAAGAGCTAATTAGATTTTGAACTTGATCGCGTCCGTAGTTTATAATATGTTTGAAAATAAAAAATTTTTAAAAAATTCTATTTACGTAAACTTTCGAACTTACAACACCTAAGTGAGCTCAACATCTTTAGAATGCGACAAATTTGCTTTTAATCCATTGACTTGTTTTTAGGTTGTGAAAAGTTACACGCACACACATACACAAAAACATATGTATATACAGTGATCTATACGGACTAGACCTCTGCACAAGACCAATTACAAGAACTTTTAAGACATGGGGGATTTTTCAAATGTTTTTTACTACCGCGAAATCTTCTAAAACAAACGCTAAACAACAATGTTTGCAAGAAATTTGTTTCAGTTATTGCAGGTATAGGAGTAGAGAAGAAAATACTTCGTGACGGAAGAATTTGTGATGCTTGTTTCTTCACACACACGTTGTGTGTATGATATTTTATTTTTCTGCGCACATACAAATGCACATATGCATTGACATCACTTGTATAGGTTTGCTTTAAAAAAGCACTCTTAAACACATAATGTAGTTCCATCTACATCTTACACACACACTCAGACGTACAATATTCATCACTACTTTTTTGAGTGTTTGTTACGAACAAGAAGTCTTCACGAACATCAATCTATCCATCTTGCTTCGCTCATTAAATAACAGCATTAGTTGTTGATGTAGTATAATATATGTTACGAAAATACATTTAAAAAACAAGAAGTGTTTACATTTCAAGACTGTTTACGCAGCCCTCTAATACGGATAGCATGGCAAAAATAGTACGAATGGATTACCAGTACTTCAAAAATCAGTATTTCCTATAGCGGAAAATTAAAAAAAATAACTACAATACCATAGATTTGCTTACAGTAAGAAAGGAGCATAATACTTTTTCCAAGAAATAGAGTGTGATAGAGGAGATAGGTGGTGAATGTAGAGATAGAGGAAAGCGTCATTCTTTTACAACTTTGCAGTGTTGCAGCGCCTCTGGTGCCAATGGGTCGTACTAAATTTTCGAAGCTGTTTTAAAGTCATTTTATTGGATATTTTACTTCGGCGATTATTCTGTTACACAATAGCGACGAAGGGTGGCGCTCTGATGTCACATTAGGATTAGTATCTGCTGAAGCCGGTGTAGTTCAGTTCCCAGTGCGCCTCTGCCTTCATCACTTGAACTTTTCTACAACAACTGACACAAAAGAACACTAATATACATATAAGAAAGAAAACTTTCTGTGACCGGGCTCGAACCCAGGACCTTCGATTTGTAGTCAACGTGCTAACTACTTCAGCCAATGCCACCTAGTACCAATCTGGTGGTTCAAAAGTAGTGGTCACTTTTCGAGCATTAGAGGGTGGCGCTGGCTGAAGTAGTTAGCACGTTAACTAAAAAACTGAAGGTCCTGGGTTCGAGCTCATAATAATACGATATCTCCTCCAGTGACATGTAACATCTTTACTCAGAAAGCCCCTAGATACATTGTGAACAATGTGTTGTTTCATGAGTACACGCTAAAACTGCACGCCTTAATAATATTATCTTCACATCAAGTTATGTATGCATATACTTATTTGAATCGATTTGCAATCCGCTCCACTATGCAATGTACATATGCATGTACCATGGAATTGTTGGAGAATTATAAGATAGAAAACATAAGAAGAGAATAGATGCTATCCTTGTAAAAATCTAGCATCTCCAATACGGTGTGTCATCGAATGACAACAATGATGTGCCTGATGATAACGTTGCTGTTAGCTGCAATTTTATTTTTTTTTATAAAGTAATGATCATAAATGTAGACACAAAAAAAACACACTAATGCAACGCAACGCGCAACTTTAACAACCGCCATATTATGCAACATAAAAATTATGACAAGTTGTTACATGTTGTTGCACACGACATGCCTATTTCCTTTTTTAGTTGCACTATAAATAAAATGCTTATATTATATTTGTTAAAATTTGCATTAAAATTCATTTAATGATTTCTCAAGCAGTTTTTTAACAAAGTAACTGCCTTATAATTGCACTTGGCCAACTTTGTTGGATAGAGATCTAAGGCAAAGTAGTTTTGCAAATTATGCAGTAAGTTATGGTCATAGGAAAATGTTAACATATTGCAGTATTTCCTTTTCAAGAATTAGTTAGTGAAAAAAGATAAAGTTTAAGCAATAGAATTATTAATATTTATTAAAAAATATTTCATAAGATGCGGTCTCGGCGCAACTTGTTTTTTTTTCTTCTAAAGAAAAACCAAGAAACTTTAAATAAATCTTTTACTGATTAATTTTTTTTTAATTTCAACTTTTTAATGGTTTGAGCGAGAGTAATGAAACAATAATAAAGTAAACATAATTTTTTTCTTCCATTTGAAAATTACAAACACACTACAAACATACATATGTACATACTTTGTCATAAGTGGAAAACTTCTGTTTGTCAAAATGAATTCTTAAGTACATGATAAAGTTAATGTAATGCACACATTGCAATGTCAACACGAACAAACTGAAGTACAACAAGAGTTGAAGCAATGTGTGTGTGTTTGTAATGTTGTTTGCTGCTACTGTTGATGCTGTTGATGATTATGATGAAGATGATGATGGTAATAATGCATGTATGTAGAAAGTAAAAGGAAAAGAAAAACTATAATAAAAAAAATCACACATGCATGTGACAGCATTATCATTGACATTAACAATATTATGAACACTGGCATGCACAGTGGGTCGTCAGCGGAATAAATGTCATTTGTAATATGATGTATAATATTGATGTTCTTGAATGATTTTAAATCTTACTTTTGATTGATGTTTTTTCACCCAAAAAAGAAAATTCATCCAAATAAGAAAAGGAGACTATTCTCTAAAGAAAATTATTATAAATTATCTACGGCCTATTAGCATGAAGTTAGCATAAGTGACAAAACTGAACTAAGTACTGACGAACTCCTCCATAATATTTGATATAAAAACTCACCGCATAATGTAGTTTTAACACACGATTACATCCTAGCGTGATTTTTAATGTAAAATTGTATGGCAAAACACGTTAAGACCACTTTAAATTTTGCCACTTATGCTAACTTCATGCCAATTTTTGATTATGCATATGGCGGTTAAAATATAAGCGATGACGCAATACAAGTATATATTACAACATATTAAATCTTATGCAATTGGTGTATTCGAAGGGTGGCGTTGCCTGAAGTACACAGAAAAAATTATACCCAAAAAATTTTTAAACAAATATTTGTTTGAAATCAAACTTAGTTTCAGTAAATATTCTATACTGTTCCATTAAATTAATTTGTACCAAAAAACTGTGTAAAGAAGAAACAGGCCACGGCGTTTGTTGGCTACTTTTCGGCACTTACATACAATACGATCAATCAAAATAAACAACAACAACCGCACAACAGCACGTTGTTCCTATCAACAAGCAAGATAATCACCAACACACTGAAATAACATTTTCTATCAGCCGAACTCTGATTAATTTAAATTTTTACAAAATTTTTATTAGAATTTACAAAATTATTTGTAGGACCGCATTCAAATAAAATATTTACTGATTCAACGAATTTGGTTACTGAAAATGAAATTTAGTTTTTTCTGTGTAGTTAGCACGTTGACTACAAAACTGAAGGTCATGAGCTCGATCACCGACAAGGTCATAAAATAACAACACCACACATTTTACTGATGTGCATTAGTGTCTCTTTGTGTCAGTTGTTGCAGGAAAGTTCAAGTGATGAAGGGATAGACACTGGTCACTGAACTATACCGTGCCGGCTTCAGTTTATACTAACTATAATGTAACTTCAAAGCGCCCTCCTTCGTTGTTATTGTGTAGCAGAATAAAATAAAATGGCTATTAAGCAAAACTTCGAAAATTTAATACTACTCATTGACACCAGAGGCGCTGCAAAACTGCCTCATTAAAACGTGCAAAAAATAGAATTTTAAAATAATAAACGGTACTCATAAAGGTGCTAATGTCATGTTTTCGAATTTTTGTTTGAAAAAAAACAGAAGTGAAAACAATTAAATTAAAATACTTTAAGACATTATGATGACCTTTATTAAATCCCCCAAATGCCTGACCAACATGTGCCTATTCTCACATTGGATTATGATTCAACGATTTTCTGTATAAATCCTGAAATAATTCAATCAGTGCCACTGTAAAATAACCCACTTGTAGTACGTACGAGCTTTTTTAAAAACTTTCTATAAAAATTTATTTCAAGAAAACAATATTAAAAGTAGTAAAAAATATTAGAAAAAGGTAAGTAATTCTTAGTGTCTAACCAAAGACCGAAGTTAAGATAAATTTTCCAAATTCCAACGAACCGAGACCGAAGTAAAAATATTAAAATTACAATAAGAAAAAGCTTTGCAAATTTTTGAGGTCAACTCATTTAGTATATAATATAATAAAATAATACATATTTTTTATCATAAAAAGCAAAAAGTCATAACTTAATTTAGCACTTGTTTTTTTTAAAAAATCATTGTGCAGAATTTTACACAAAAATATTTTTTATTGCTTGCAATACTAAAAACTGGAAAGGCAAAATGTATTCATTTTCTAAGGATTGTACTTCTCCCCTCGCACTTTGCAATAGAATTTTTTTTTTTTTTTTTTTTTTTTTTTGAAGTCAGTATTATCAGGCATAAAGATACTTGAGAAATTTATCAATATGAATTTGCAAACAATTTTTAACACATATTTCTTATGACATCGTTAGGTAAAACCATTAAAAATAAGCAAATTTGGATTTTTAAAAGGCACTTTTATCTGAAAATCCGGCTTTAAGTAATCATCAGTAAAATGATCGCCGAATATTGATTTTTGGGCGATGAAAAATTCTAGACCTATACTGTTACACATTTCATTTAAAACTTGAACTATATCTTTAAGTAATTCTTTCTAACTACATTGCACGAAGTACCCTAGAGACGACCAAACAAACTTATTAATCACATAATGTGGAGTTGCACAGAAAAAATTATAATAAGTTTTTGTGTTTACAAATTTATTTTTGAAACGTATTTGATGTTTTATTATTTTCTTTATTTGGCTTTATAAATATATATAGTAAATTATTTTAATAGAGAAAATATGTGTTTTTTATTTTACGAAATTTTTTACGAATTTTCTGATAGGGCCTATTTCAGTAATATTATTTTTTTGGGGGATTCAAACGGTAGCGTTAAGTATCATAGTGCTTACAATTTTTTAATTTTAAATTATTTTAATGTAAACGTTTAAACCAGGGGTAGAATCGTCACATCCGTGAACGTACAACTCGTCACGTAAAAACACCACTTTCGGATTATGACATACGTGAACGTGTGTATTTTGTTACGATTGTCGATACGATCAGGGATGTAACCATTTGAGCCCAGTATTAATTTTAATTTCTTTTTTTTATATTTTTCTTTTAGCCCTTAATTTTTTAACCCCCGACCAAAAAAAAGGAGTGTTATAAGTTTGTAGTGTGTGTCTGTGTATCTTTGTGTCTGTAGAAGTACTCGTACTTGTCGGCCTAACCGATTTCAAATTAGTTTTTTATGTTTGAAAGGTGACTTGATCGAGTGTTCTTAGTTATGTTAAAAAAAATCGGTCTTTTTAATTTTTGTTATTTATTATTGTATTGTCAGAAAACACTATTATTACTATTGTAATACTCGTATGTATTGAATTTAAATTTGAAATTGGAGTGGACTTTTCTTTCCAAAAAGTACTTTAGGAAAGCCCTACAACTTGTTTTGTTTTTTTACAACAAAGATTTTAAAACACTATGACACGTAAGACTACCGTTTGAATCCTCCAATTATTTGATTTTTTGAATTTAGTAATTGAATACTAAATAAAGTTTCTTCTGTACATGCAGTATAAAATTGGTGCAACAGTGGTTGCCAAACTTGTTTTCTTACAGCCTGATTTTTTACATACACCAACCATACACAACAAAAACATTCCTCAAAATTATATTTAGGTCTTAGGTCGTAGCTACGATAGAGCTGAGCAAGTTTTGTCAACATATCGATATAATCTGAACTTATCATTTTTGAAGGTGTGTGTTTTTCACTGTTGCACAGTGTAAATAAACATATTTTTTTCGATAGTGAATTTTATTAAATTGTTTATCTAATTTTTCGACCTTTTTTATATGTTCAATGAAACTATTTTTTAAGCTTTGGGTCAGTAAATTTTATATATTTTTAGTTTCATTGATAGTGAATTTGAATATTATTATTATTTTAGTATATTATTAACGCACTTATCATCCCAAATTATCAGTTTAAGTATTCAGTAATATATTTTTCATTAAAAACAACTAGAAATAGATTATTGAGATTTATAACTAATTCCTAAGCTAATGCCGATCATCAGGCAACCTTTGTCACAACAACTAGATCTATTACGAGTATTTTAAACTTTCATTTAAGCAACTAATATCAAAGTTGCTACAAAACCAGAAACTGAAGGCTGTGTGTTTGCTGGGTTATGGACTGTTTTAAAATCTGTTTTAACAAAAGATTCTATATGATTCACAACTCAATATGTAAAAAATCAAACTGATGCCAAATTTTTTCGTTGTTTTTTTTTTTTTGTCAATTTGCATATATGAATTAGCTGCAGCCTGCATTTTTTATGTAAATATGTACATATATCATCATGCAATTCATCACAGACTTAATTCTAAAGTTAAATACGCCTACTGGAGAGCAATTATAAAGGCGTAAATTATACACAAGGAAAATTAAATGTGTGGAAGAATGTGAACAAAATATAAAATTTAATCAACATTGTAATAATGAAAGAGGTTACAAAGGGTTAGCATAACATAAGATATTCATCATAAAATTAAATACTTATTTATGTACATATGTATATATGTATGTACGTATGTACTTGCATATCAAAATTTGTAGACGATCTTACAAAAGATACGAAAACATAATAATGAACTAACGCATGCCAAAAAAAAGTGTTTGTAAAACATGTAAAGGAAATTTTATGTCCGTTTTTTACATGCTCGTGCTACGTAAAAAAAATAATATAAAAAATATAAAATAAAAAAAATATTATGAAATTTAAAAGTTCATGCAAGACAAGAATAAAACACAATGGTTATTTTGTATGTGGGTGATTGGCACAATATTTAAACTGAATTTCATAATACTAGTTGCCACCAGAGGCAAAAAAGAGAAGATGTAAATAATACTTAGGCAGAAAATAACAAAAAAAAAAACAAAATAAATGCGTTCTACTCAGGCATTCATTTATTTAATTTACCTTTGGACTACTCGTTTCTTATCCTGATAACAGTGATGATGTTTTTTTTATGACGTCAAATGTATTACAAAAAGTGTTGAAGTGTTAAAAAATTATTCTCATCATCATCATCATCACCGTGCAACAAAGCACAGACTACTCAAACCGACAGCCAGTAATGAAACGAAACTATAGAGACTCCATAAAGATTTTTTTTCCATATTTAATGCCTACCAGCGCATCACACTCGTAATACATACAAATTAGCATACTCATCTATGTTTACTACGGAGGATTTTACTTGATTTAGTTTTTATTTAACTCTTCCTTAAGCCCTACATACTGCAATTAAGTTAAATGGAGATTATGATATATGCTCAGCAAACTCCTTATTCAAGATTCTGAATTAGCTAAATAATAAAGGCACAATGATATGTTAAATTCGCTCAAATATTCATACATTTAAATAAGAATATATTAATGGGCATAACTATTTTCTTTGGAGCTGACGTCGATTCAAGGGGATTTTTTCATACCCTTCACCAAAAATGCTTTGTAATTCCCTGTGAAATTTCCACAATATTCATATGAGACACATAAACTATATACAGAGGTGTTAAATTTCGATTAGGATTAGTAATCAATTAGATTCATTTTAAAAAAGAATTGTACTGATTATATAATTCCCTATAAAAGAATTTTTAAATAACTAATTGATTACGATTACTAATAATCGAAAAGTAATCTGAATTACTTAAAATTACAACAAAATAATCAAAAAGAATCAAAAGTAATCAGAATATAACCCAAATAATTTCAAAGATTACTTTTGATTATTAATAAATAATCAAAATAATAAAAAATAATCCGATTATAATTATTTTTTGATTTTTTTTTTTGTTTATTTTTTTTATTATTTTGTTGTAATTTCAAGAAATTCGGATTACTTTTACATTATTAGTAATCTTAATATAATCGTAATTTAATCATTACTTCACCTTTAAAAAAAGCAATTAAATTAGTAATCATTTCTATATATATTCTGTGTCCTTATTAATAGGGAAAGACGATAAGTTATTTCCGTCATTCCGTCCGTTCGTCTGTCTGCACGTGAAATCGATTTTTTGCAGCTTGCAGAAAAGCTAGAAACTTCGTTATTGAACTAGTGTGTCAAAAATGGTCATAAATAGATTGGTTTGAAATTCAGCAAAATCACACAGACGGTTGCAGAGCTGTAAAATGTAAACTTTTTCTTGCCATATAAAAGTAAACTAGCTGAAACTAATTTTTATTTTTTTTTTTTTTTTTGTAACATTTCATATATCAGTAGGAATAAAATTAGTATCACAAATAAAAAAAAAATTAAAAAAAAAATTTCAGGGTTGGAAAATTTAATTTTTTTTTTTGTTATATAAAAGTAAACTACTAAAATTAATTTTTCCTTATTCCCTGAAAATGTAACATATTTTATATTTTTAAAAGGAATAGATTGGTACAAGAAATCAAAAAAAATTTAAAAGAATAACTCCAGGGATGGAAAACTTCGAATTTTTGTGGCATATAGAAGTTACTAGTTTTAATTAGTTTTTTAATATATACATATAATTATGTTTTAGAAAGAAATAGTTTGTTATAAAAAATTAGAAAAATGAAAATCACACCTCCAGAGTTAGAAAACTTAAGCTTTTTTTTTTGGTATATAAAAGTAACTTGATAAAACTATTTTTATTTTCTCTTTCATTTTTTTTTTTTTTTTTTTTTTTTTTTTTTTTTTTTTGTTAATTACACAAATTTGATATTTTAGAAAGAAATAAATTAGGGCCTGTTCATTTAAATCCGAACGATAGACTCGATCGAAAATTTATATTAGAAACAAAAACAAAAAACTGAAATTTGATATATAAATATTCGATCGAATCTATCGTTCGAATTTAAATGAACAGACCATTAGTTTTAAAAATCAGAAAATTTAAACATACGATTCCAAGGCTGGAAAACTTGATTTAAAATAAGTAACTAAATAAAAAAATTTTTTTTTCGTTTTAATTGAACATATCGCACATTCAGTTCAATAGTATTATTACTCCAAAAAAACTAGTTTTGCAGTAAACACATTTGAAGTTTTCAATGTACACACAACTCAATGAAGGAATGAAAAAATATTCTTTTTTCAGGAGGTAAAATACGAAATGCATTACTATTCAAAATTATAAACTCAAAATATGAATTTTTTGAGTTATGACACTATTGAACTTAATGTGCGGTATTTTATTTCCACATTTATGATTTAATTAGGCAAAAGTTCGTATCGCCTTGTAAGCCAAATTACATGTCATAATTAATAATGAACAAATAACACTAAAGTTAACTGTAAATATTCTGAGAAACACTTGATAGTAGAACGGAACAACTAGCTGTTTTCGAAGGCCACTATACCTTCATCATAAGCGTTCTTTGTGTTTGGTGTCAGTTGATGTAGAATTATGTTTTATATACTCAGCCTTCAGTGCAAATGGAATATGTGACTTATTTTGAATCATTTTATTACAATTTACTGAAAGCTTTTTTGTAATGCAAGCTCAATTTTTTACCAACTTTAAATTTACAACAGTCCTGTCATTGTCATTTATTCTTTATTGTTGTAAATTTAGAGATGGTAAAATTGAGCTTTCATTACAAAAAAAAAAAATAAAAAAAAAATGAATCGTCGGCGAAGTAAGAAAGACAATTAAATAGCTACAGAGCAAGTATTGCGCCTATTTAACACCAGAGGCGCTGCAGTGATACTATAAAAAATTAACCAAACTACCCATAATAGAGTTGTAAAACTATTTAAGTTTTATAATTTCATTTCAAAAAATACAAAAATGTTTGCTAGTAAGCATATATCAATTGCCTGAGTGTTATTTATCTTGAAAAAAATAGGAACATTAATGTAAATAATTTTAATTTAGTTACCGCTATGAAGCTTCTTCGTTGAAATCTAGGAAAGTTTATCGCAAGTCGGTTTCTCTTTTATTTTTGTTTCCTGGCCGGATTGTTTTGGTCGGTCGATGGGTTTCTTATCCCATCGTTTATTCCGCTTTTCCTACTACGATAGAGGGGGATTCCAATATCCCAGATCTTCCCAATTTTTCCTTAAATGCTGTTTGTACTCCAAAAAGTATGAAATCATTGTTCTAAGAATTTTTATTAATTATTTTACAATTTTTTTTAAAGAAATACTTCAAAAATTTTAGCAAAATAAACTTTTATACAAACATTTTTTTAACTGTTTCATATTAGTTCGTCTAACCAAGTTTCACTGGTAAAAATCTAATAGTATATTACCCATAAGATTTGAGCATAGCACTCTGCTCTTTCAGTTATAATTTCTACATTACAAGCAGGCAACTGGCTAGAAAATGTATGTGAGAAACAAGTAGCAAAATTTATTATTTGTATTAGGGAAATCTATGTATATGCATTCGTTCAATAACAAAATTGTCGTCTTACTTGAGATCTGCTCACAATTTGCATAGTCCCAAATCACACTGTGCAAGTCTTATTGCTAAGCTGATTAGTTTCAGGGAGAGAGAAACGAGGGGAACAGTAAGGTTTCTTTTCCCCCCGTCTCTATCTCCTAATAAACTAATCAGCTTAGCAATAAGACTTGCATAGTGTAAATAGGGGCATATTGTTTTAATTTTTAAAAGATACTGAATTTATAGCAATATCTTATTGGAGAAACTTAAAATACCTTTGATTTCAATGTAATTACAACAACTGTGAAAGACTTTTCCATTTTTTACCCTTTTTTTTCCATTATGAATTCATATGCGAGTGTAACGTAAAACAAAAATGTTAAACACTTTTTCTTTTTTTTTTAAATTTAATTTCAAAAAATTTTTTCCTACTGTCTGTGCTATTTCGCGCCTCATTTGTATTGCAGTGAATGTGTATGCGAAGTATTGCTGTTTTAAATCTTTTTTTGTTAGCACATATTCATTTTGCCATAACAACGTATTTACTGAAGATGTATTGTAGTCAGCTGAAACAAAAATATGATGAAAATATGGATACTGGATTCATACAGCACAACACAATCATGATCACACAAACTTGAAGTGTTCTTATAATATTTAAACTTGGTGAAGACGTTCAAGTTCATCTCTGAGTACAGACAGTTGTATATATGTGTGAAAAAAAAAATACTCGCTAAGATATCAATAAACAGCGAGTATGTGAATTGATATGTGTAGAACGGAATACAAATGTCTTACTAAGTGAATTCATTAAGTTTTTGCTTCTTAATATTGATTGTATCTTTTGCAATGTAAATGTTTGTTGAACAAAAAAAAATTCTCAAATGCATTTAAACGTATGTATGTATGTATATATATGTATGTACATGCGTGTGTATGAATCTTTTTGTAAGTTGTTCTACTACATATATCAGAAATGTTTTTCTTTGCTTTGTGGCCTTTGGGAGCCCTTAAATAAAAAAGCATAAAACTGCTTATTATATGCTTTTTACTTTATTTCTCTTTATTTTGTTTTTATTTTCGAGTGCTGTACTTATAACTTCACTTTTTTTTTATAATATGTGCAGTCGCCGGGGTGTCCTCTATTGGTGTACATTAGAGCCCTGCATAAGACCACTTACAATAACTTTTAGGACAAGAGGGACTTTTCAAATGCTTTACTACAGTGAAATCTTCTAAAACAAACGTAAACAAAACTGTTTGCAAGCTAAAAAAAATTAACGAAGAAAATAATATTGCCTTTAAAAGGCATATATTTCTCTCCTGAAAAATTATTATTTTGTCCCTTAAAATGTTATTCCTAGCGAACCTGTAATTACATGCTTATATCAATATCAGCTACGTCCACACCATATGCACAATGTGCAAACTTTTATAAAGAGCTTTTTGTGCTTTCACACAGACGAGAGTACAACATCCCAATAACAACACAACAGACAGCAATGCTTGCTCTTACTTTGCAAAGAAACAAGAACAAATTCAAGAGGTTTCAAAGCTGTTTACCTCAAAAGCAAATATCAGTGTATACGTGTTTGGACGTAGCTGATTTAAATCTATATGTGACAGCGCATAGAGAAAGGGACCTAAGGGTAAAAAAAATCAATTTTCACTTTTTTTTTTTTTTGATGTGGACAACATCTCAGCATCGAATGAGACCGATCCCATGCCCCAAAAGTGTTCCCTCCCAGAGATATGTGCGTTTTATGATGGTGATAGTACACCAAAGATACACGTATTTAAATCTTTAAAATGGCTCTCCTGAACAAAACCGGGTTTTAACCTTAGGTCCCTGTCTATTTTGCGCGTCACATATGTGAAATTTTATTTTGAAATATTGACAAACAAGTTTGAAATAAAAAAACATCTTTCGTCGTATAAAAAGTTAATTAACGACATTTTTCTCTCTTAAGCTTAAAGAAATCCTAAACAATTTCAATTAAATTTAATTTTTTTTTTAACTGTACAAAATTCAAATAATAATTGATAAAAATTATCCTAATCTAAAATATGCTTAGGAGATAATAAAAATATATGTCTGAAAGCTTTAGATCTTTGTAAGGAAAATAATTTGTATGTCAGGATTTTTAGCAGAAAAATATTTATTACAGAATTTCGATTCCTGGCTATCAATATCGTTATAAATATTTTGCCAGTAGCAGTTATTTGCCGCCCCTGATTTAATACAAGACTTGTGAATATTCCGACAAATAACAGTGGCATTCAGTCAGCTCGCAGTTGCTCAGATACTTGATTTTATATTCACACTTAAAGTAAGCAAACAGTGAAGTACAAAAAAAAAATAAAGCTTTAAAGTTGTCATCCATTAAAGTTTGTACATATTTGCTCAAGCTGATATTTGTTGTTTAGATGGTTTCAAAAGACTTTATGAAAAGATCTCCAATTGTGTAAATATTTATAAGATGAGTATATAAACAAACACATTTATTTCAAAGTATGTAAATGTATTAATTTAATTGTTGCAAAGATAAAATCATCACCACACTCTTCACTGTTTTCGTGTAAATTATTGACAAAAAATATATACTTCTACAAAAAAAAAACTGATCAGGATTTTGAAAACATTCTTTTAAATATTATTTCAATTAAAGTGAATCCTCACAAAAACATAAATGTGAAAAACGGCCAAGTTCTTATCCAAAATTTCGGCCTTTAAAAGTTGTGAGATATAAATTTTGACCAACTTCTTCTTTGCCACAATACCTAACACAGAAATATATTATGTATGATAAAAATTTGTAATCGCAAGGGTGTCATACAATTTCTAGATAATCTGCCAACTTGACAACAGTTTTATCAATATAAAGAAACGAACATTTATACATTATTTTCTCCTTTTTTGGAAAGGTAAAAATATTTCTGTGTTAGGTATTGTGGCAAAGAAGAACTTGGTCAAAATTTATATCTCACAACTTTTAATGGCCGAAATTTTGGATAAGAACTTGGCCGTTTTTCACATTTATGTTTTTGTGAGGATCTGATTACTTTTTGAAAAGATTTCTATAATAACAATTTTTAAACTTAAAATTTCTAGTGTATTTTATTTTTATTCATGATCACTGTGCCAGTTGAAAATGGCAGAGTTACATAAAATAATGGGTAAGAGTGTGATGGGTGTTGAATGGTTGACCTTAAATATGCACCATTGTGTCATTACAAAGAGTCGCTAGTGTGTACGCAATTTGGTAAGAGGCGACTGGAAGAAACATGTAAAATACAGCGTAAATTTTACTGGGCATGACCATGCCTATTTTCTCAATATATTTGCATGTTAAATAAAGGCTGCTTAGGGTAGCTGGTGCTTTTAATTTTTGGACTTTCCGATTGAGTAAATCAATTACTATTTGTGCACAAAATGTCAGCTCTCTATAGTATAATATTACGTAAAATTTTCATGAGCCTGGCCCCCTGACTTTTATATCTGCTAGTGCTTATGGTTCATGCAAAGATTGGTATTAACAAGTTAATAACAAATACCTGAGTATTAAATTAAAAACTGCTAAGCCGAAGTATCTGAACGAAAAAGCTAAGATTTAGGGGTGAAGTCACGGCTACTTTTCAAAATAGGGAATTGTTATTTTGGAGAAATGCAATGTGTATGAAAAGTTTTAATAAAATGTATGTTAATTTTGAATTTGAAGTGCTTGTTTCCGCCCTCTGATAGCAACTTTTGGGTTTTCAGATTTTTCTTCGTGATATCTTATCTAGATTTATTTGTGTATCAAATTTAAGATCGCTAGTGCTAATTGGAGTTTTAACGTCGTGGCCCCGCATACCGGGTAAAACTTTTTGGTTTTAAGTTTTTCCCATTGGCCTACGCAGCTACACTTACTAGTGTATAAAATGTCAGCTCTCTAGCGCGAATTATATCTTTAGATTTTATCAGCATTACCTCTCCTTACTATTCCTAAATAAAAATTTTTTTGTGAGGAGCGCTTTTAATTTATGCTAATTTTCTTCGAAAATATGCTAGACCGATGTAGATTAAACACAAGGCTAACACTTTATGGGAGTGATCACGCCCAATTTTTAAGGTGATGCAAGATTTTACTAAATTGGCTTGAATTAAAAGCTGTGTATTAAGTTTTTAGTACAAAATAATACTAGCGTGGCCCCGCCCATTCTGGTAAAAATTTTTGAGTTTTCAGATTTTTCTAGTTGGTTTCTCACTTAGACCTACTTGTATATCAAATTTCAGCTCCTTAGCGCAACTTTTAATTTTTATGGGCGCAGCCCCGCCCCTCTAACTAAAATTTTCGGGTTTTTCGATTTTTCTAGTTGGTTTCTCACCTAGACCTACTTGTATATCAAATTTCAGCTAATTACCAAAACTTTTAACTTTTATGGGCGTAACCCCGCCCATTTTTTTAAAGTCAAATTTTTTTGTGGGTCAGTGCTAATTATTCGTGTCTAGTTTCGTTACAAACGGATAATAATAGCTAGATATATAGTATATCTAAATATGCTGAGCCGGAGGGCATTAAAATGAGGTTTAAATTATATGGGCGTGTCAACGCCCATTTTTTTAATGAAAAATTTATAGCATTGCACTATTGCAGTATATGTGCCGAATTTCAATAAAAAAAAGCTTCCATTAAGAGCCTTATAATTATTAGCTTTTTAATTCTGACTTTTATGGGCGTAGCCCCGCCCTCCTGGTCGAAATTTCCGAGTTTTCAGATTTTTTTATTTTATTTCTTACCTAGACCTAGCTCTATATCGAATTGCAGCTCAATAGCACAAACTTTAATTTTTATGGGCGTAGCCCGCCCTCCTGGTTAAAACTTTCGGGTTTTCAGATTTTTCTGGTTCATTGCTCACCTAGATCTTCTCGTGTACCAAATTTTAGCTATCTAGCGATAGCGGAAGTGCTTCATCAATTTGATGAGTGTGTCAGTGGTCAGTGAGTATGTCTTAAAATATGCACTTTTTAAAACTTGGCATAGGAGGTTATATGAATTTATTCTAATTATGGTTTAAATATCATAATTTTACGATTGCGGGAAACAAAGTTATGAGGGGAGTAAAAACAGCTCGAATGGCTTCGTGTAAATATACACACTGCGTGCATTGGCCAGAACTTGGCCTGGCGCACTATCGTGCGCCTAGATTTTGTTGACGATCAGTCACTAACATGCATAGATATCGCAACTTTATTGCAATACGAGTATAGCCAGTCGTACGACAAAAATTAACTTTTGCTAAAATTGAATTAAAAATGAAAATTTTCCAATTAACAAACATACAAATCACTTAAGATATCAAAAACATTTCTTCTCTAAAGAGCTTAAATTATTTTACTATATTCCGCATATTTTTGAGATCTGACTTTTTTGCAATAAATGCACGTTATATAGCATTTTAAGTAAATTTTTTTAGACAACAAAAAAAATAATTTCAACAAACTTAATAATGAATCTTGAAATACTTGAGTGTTGTTTACACAGTTTTGTTCACATCTACAAAAAAAAAAGGAATGCATTGCATTGGAAGCAATAAAAAATGTTTATAAATATTTACTTTTCGGAAAAAATATTATTTATGACCACATGTGCTTGTGCTTTCCATTGAGAAAATCATAATTTTCGCTAAGAAATTGGCCCACGAATGATATAAAAATGTTTGCATTTAATTTTCTGTATAATATTGCACTTAATTTTCAAATTAATACTCCATTGCATTTAATATTATTTGCTTTTCTTGAAAAAAATAAAATAAAAATATGAATAAAGTATGCATGTGTTAAAGTTGTTAAATGGCAAATGAGCAAAATGTTTTCGTTGATATAAAAAACACTCATTTATTAATTTTTTTATGGACAACTTTTTTTAAAAGTTCAAATTAGGAAACGTTTAGCAATATTATTTATGGAAACATAAGCATAAATTAGAAACGCTGAAATTAAATTGAACGGAAATTGTTTGTCAAAATTTTCTATGTTTAATGAAACACTTAAATTATTTTTAAATTGATGATTGGCCTAATCGAGCCAAAATTTACTATAAAAATTTTTTACATATGAATAAAGTGGAATCTCTCTTGAGCGGACACCGAAGGTACCATTGAAATGTGAGAGAGAAAGCAATGCTTTTCTTATGGAGCTGTCGGGACCTGTCAAAAGTGTCCGTCTAAAGGGGGTCCGTTAACGGAGATTCCACTGTACATGTTTATATAAAGGGTGGACAAATTGAGGTTAGGAAGTAAACTGACTGTCAAATGATAAAATATCAAGTATTGAGCTGTCATCCTGAGAAATTTTATCCATGGAAATTTACTTTAAAAAAAAATTATTTTCAACAAAATCATCTTTAGTGATTAGGGCTATTTTCAATTAGGCGGTTATGAAAGAAAACCAAATTTTCGCATATGGGGTCCATAAACAGTCCTCGAAAAAAAAACATTACATCCAAAGAAATTGACCGTATGGTGGGTGTGGTTTGCGGTCAGGCGATATGATCGGCCCGTATTTTTTTCGAAAATAAGCAAGGAAACATGTCACCGTGAATTCACTGCGCTACCAAACCATGATAAACGATTTTTTGTGGTCACAATTGGCTTATGTTGATATCAGTGCTACAAGTCCCACAGCCGGCCAAACAATTCAGTTATTGCATGAGAAATTTCCCGGTGGCGAAATTTCTCGATTTGGCAATGTCAACTGACCGCCTCGTTCTTGTTATTTAACGCCTCTGGACCGAATTTACGTGAACAAACCACGAACAACTGACGCTCTCAAAGATGAAATTCGGCACCGTATTGACAATATGTGAAAATAGTGGACGTCTGTGTTTTTAAGCCAATTTACTTCCTAACCTTAAATTTGCCCACCCTTTATATGTACTTAACGTAGCAGAAGGATAGAAGGAATAACAAACCTGATAAGGAATCAGCAGTTTATGATTATGTTCAAAATCTGCTCCATAGTTTTAGTTTGAATAATCAAACTTGCTGGTGTCATCGCATGTTAATTAGTTGCACTTAGTTTCATCAAGAAAAAAAATCATCTTGAGTTATTACTTTCATTTCAACAACGAAGGGTGGGTACTTTAACAATCGAAATTTTCAAGTTTGGGGTTCGGAAAATCCAAGTATTACTGTCGAAAAGCCTCTGAAACTTCAAAACGTGACTATTTGATGCCGTTTTTGGTCCGACGGGATCATTGGATCTTAATTTTTCGAAAATGAGGCTAGAGCAACTATTAAGGAGAATGGATGGCACTGTCAAACGGTGATTAATGATTTTTTATTGCCCGAAAAATATTGATGCGGCAAATTTTATCTGCCACAAGACGGTGCTACGTGCCATTCAATTGACGATATCATCGCTCTTTTGTTTGAAATTCCACGTGGAAAATAAGGTCTATGAAATCTCAAATGTGGAATTCGTGAAGTTACAAACGTACGCAAATGAGCGAAATCTTTTGAAATCAGTGGATTTAGTATGATAAATGAAAATAAATTCAGTAAAGTGTGACTTTGATTCGCGCGAACACTACATATCGTTACCTTAATATAGAAAATCTCTAACTCATTATTTATTTTTTTTTTTTTTTTTTTTTTGAAATCGAGTTTATTGTATATTTCGATAGAAGAACATCATAGGTATTGTAAAATTAAAAACATTTCGATTAAAAAAAAGACTAACGAGTTGGGGTGTTTCTATATTAAGGTAACGATATGTAACACTGTTCGAACTATAGCATGTACAATCAAATATCTTATCTGTGGAAATTAAAAAAAAATTTATTCTGCCCTTTTTTTAGGGTTCCGTACACCAAAGGTGAAAAGGAACCCTATTGTTTTCGCTACGCTGTCCGTCTGTCCGTCACACGGTATTTTCTCAGGAACCGTAAGAGCTACGAACCTGAAATTTGGACACAGTATGTAGAACCTTGGCCGCTACAACAACAAATACATGAGAATTAAAAATTGAAGGGTGTTCCAAAACGAGCAATGAAATATGTTGAAATCCCATGTAATATACATACAATTGTATGAACATATTTATGTATATTGAAACTTGAAATTTGTAAAATTAATGTATTTTTATACAGACTACAACAATTAACTTTAAAATTTAAAAAATTTAAATTAAAGGGTGGTCCATCAGTTAATGCAATTTCGACTGTGTAATTTTGACAATTTGCTATATCTTGGAAACCGTAAGAGGCAAACACTTGAAATTTTCAAAAACGGTAAAACTAAAAAAACCGAAAATTATAAAATCGCCAAACCAAAAAAAAAATCGCCAAAAATTAAAAAAAAAATTCTAACACTAAAATAAATCGATAAATTCGAAAAAATCGCCAAAATGAAAAAAAACGCCAAAATGAAAAAAAAAATGCAAAAAATTGAAAAAAAATCGCCAAAACGTGAAAATGTCGCCAAAACTTAAAAAAATTTATATAAACAAAAAATCGCAAAAATTAAAAAAAATCGCCAAAAATAAAAAAACGCCAAAATGAAAAAACGCCAAAAAACCGAAAAAATCGCCAAAACAAGAAAATAAAGTGTCTAAACTAAAAAAGAGCCAAAACTTTAAAACATCGTCAAAACCGAAAAAAACGCAAAAAACGACAAAACAAAAAAACCGAGAAGACCCCAAAAACGAAAAAATGCCAAAACTATATATTATATAGGATGAAGTTTGTATTAAATTACATATCTAGTGTTCGTACGGAACCCTATGTGCGCGAGTCATAGTCGCACTTTACTAAATTTATTATTATTTGCTCTTTTTTTTAGTTTTGCCGATTTTTTGGAAATTTGGAAAAAATTTTTAGTGTTTGCCGCTTTTATTCATTTTTGCGATTTTTTCCGTTTTGACGTATTTCTTCGATTTGGCTATTTTATTCAAGTTTTGGCGATTTTTAAATTTTTTGTGGGCCATTTTACTTCTGGTAATTTTTGCATTTTAGCTATTTATTATTTGTTTCGGAATTTTTTTCTTGTATTTTTTAGTTTTAGCTGCTTTTTTCGGTTCTGGTGAATTTTTTCGGGTTTTGGCGATTTTTTAATCTTTTCGCCTGCCAACTTTTTCAATTTTTTTTTATTTTTTTTTTTTGATTTTGATTTTGCAATTTATTTTATTTTTTGTGATAATTGTTATTTTAATTTTGGGGAATATTTTATTTTTGGTGATTTTTTTATTTTGATGATTTTTCGTTTCGGCATTTTTTAATTGTGGGATTCTTTTGTTTTATCGTTTTTTTTTTTGAAAATTTCAAGATTTTGCCTCTTACGTTTTCCAAGATACAGCAAGTTGTAAAATTACACTAACTGATAGAAAACCCTTTATTTAGATTTTTTTAAACTTAAGTATTTCAAGTATTAATATATAATTGCCTGTATATTGCACAGAAAAAATTATTCCCAAAAAATTTTTAAACAAATATTTGTTTGAAAGCAAACTAAGTTTCAGTAAATATTCTGTAGTGTACAGGCCACGACGTTTGTCGGCTACTTTTCGGCATTTACATGTATACAACACAATCAATCAAAATAAACAACAACAACCGCACAACAGCATGTTGTTGCTACCCTGCAGAAAGTGCGAATAGTGAAAATGTACTGAGTCGCTTTTGACTTTGTCACCAGTACTACTCTACAATTATTCCCCATACAATACTTTATGCTATAGACATTTAGCATGTGCTTGTCATTGAAAATCTACTAGTAACACTAAAACAATTGACTAGGTAGATAATTCATAGTTCTTATGGGAACATGGAGACATAGCAACCAGACATTTACTGGTACATTTCTATACCTTACGTACATACAAATTTATGTATATTGACAAGTTGTTGCAAAATCCACCAGAAATACACCACATCTGTTCTCTCTATTTCTTTTATACTGACGAATAGAAGCGAAATTGTAGACAATGTAACTACTACTAGAATTTTAGTGTTGACATAGAGACACTTGGCCCCAGTCTGACTGCAGGGTATCAACAAGCAAGATCACAGAAAAAAATATCATCGAAATGCAACTAACAAAACAAATTGTTAACATTTAATTTAAAAATTAACAATCATCATTGTTGATATAACAAATTTAAATTTTTGTAGTCAATTAAATTACTCAACAAAATTATTTGTTAAATTATATCATAATGGAATGCGCACATGTCGAAGAAACAAGAAATCATATTTTGTGTGCATTCATCATTTGCGTATTTACTAAAGTGTTGCTCTTTAGCTGAGAGGTAAGTGAGTCAGTTTATTAGTGTTGATGTTGCCGGTTCAACTCCGCCCAAAGACGTTTAGTGTTTTTCGCAGACAAGCAAAAAATAATTTCGAGGATTGTGATTGTGTATAAAAAGCTTGTTAATATAAAAATTATGATACAGAAATTCAACAATTCACATTGTTAATATAACAATAACTTTAATTGAAATAACTTTGAAATTTAACAAAAATAAATGTTGAAAAAAAAGTAAATTTCAACAAATTATTTGTTGATATATTTAACTGAAAATATTTTTAAGATTTTCCTTCAACTTACAATTTCGTTAATTGTGTTTACAAAAAATGGTTGTAGGTTCAAAATCAATTAATTAATTAATTAATATAACAAAAAAATTAATTGTATTTACAAATTATTTTTTTCTGTGATAAACACCAACACACTGAAATAACATTTTCTCTCAGCCGAACTCAGATTAATTTAAATTTTTACAAAATTTTTATCAGAATTTACAAAATTATTTGTAGGACTGCATTCAAATAAAATATTTACTGATTCAACGAATTTGTTTACTGAAAATTAAATTTAGTTTCTTCTGTGTACATTAGGATTTCAAAATTTTCGTTGCTTGCTTTAGAACGTCTTTTAATTTCTAACAGTCATATATTTATTGTTATTGTGATTAAAGTTTTACATATTCCGTGGAAATTGCAAGTCCATAGGCCTTGCGGTTTTCAATAAAACAGCCTGTGACAGACAGACAGACGGACGGCTATCGTAGCGAAAACAATGGTGTACCTTTTTACCTTTGATGAACTGAACCCTAAAAAATTAGTATTTTATATTTATGCAGTTTTGAGTTTGTTTTCCATGTAACTTTCACTAAGACGAACGATTTTTTCAGAAAAGACACCAATAATCTTCTTTAATCAAATAAACACAGAAAAAATTATTCCCAAAAAAATTTTAAACAAATATTTGTTTGAAATCAAACTTAGTTTCAGTAAATATTCTGTAGTGTACAGGCCACGACGTTTGTCGGCTACTTTTCGCCACTTACATGTATACAACACGAGCAATCAAAATAAACAACAACAACCGCACAACAGCACGTTGTTCCTATCAACAAGCAAGATAAACACCAACACACTGAAATAACATTTTCTCTCAGCCGAACTCTGATTAATTAAAATTTTTACAAAATTTTTATCTGAATTTACAAAATTATTTGTAGGACCGCATTCAAATAAAAAATTTACTGATTCAACGAATTTGGTTAGTGGAAATGAAATTTAGTTTTTTCTGTGAAGGATTTCGCTCGCTCACTTTCCATAATTTTCATTTCATTTCATTTATAAATTCATCTTTATTTACATTTTATACTTAGCATATAAATTTATAATTTCGAGAATAATATTGATACTAGATAAAACTTGATATTAATTTAATAATTTTAACATTAATTAAAGGAAAATAGGAAAAACCTTTATATGAAAAGAAAAATAGATTAAAATATAGTTAGAAAATATACAAGTATACCATGAAATTATCTGGGGATAATACATGCATACTTGCCATTTTCAATTTAATAATTTCTGTTTCAAGGCTGCTTTAGGCCAATTGTATGCATTCTCTTATCATTTGATAAGAAGAATTACGAATAGATTCGTGATATTTGTTGTTAAGTTTTTTTATGAAATCAATAATTAACTCATATCCAGTTTCGTGGTGGAGAAGTTGAGTTGTTGATTATTTTAAGACATTTATTTTGAATAATTTGTAGTTTTTTCAAATGTGTTTTTGCTGCATTATACCAAATGGGACTTACATAAGTCAAAGTTGGTCTTATTACGCTTTTATATAATTAGTTTTTGTTCTTAAAGTTAAGTGTTAAACGTTTACTAAGAAGTGGCCACAAAGCTCTGATAGTTTTCATAGATTTTTTTTACAGATTTCACCAATGTGTTTCCCGAAATTAAGTTTCTTATCGAGGCAAACACCAAGATATTTAACATCGTTTTTAATTGTCAGGATATCATTTTGGAAATTTAACTGACGGCTTGGTAATCGTTTGGGGGAATTGTTGTAAGGGAATATAATAGCCTGAATTTTAATAGGGTTTATTTTTATTTTCCATTTATAAAAGTATTTGTTACATAGAGAAAATCCTTTTTCCATTTTATTCAACAGTGCTTTAGTTAGTTAGTTAGAGCTGTATCATCAGCGTAATAAGCGATTTTCATGTATGATGGAGGACAGAAGTCTGATGTATAAATTGAGTACAATAATGGAGATAATATTGAACCTTGAGGTAGACCTGCAGTAATTTGTTTCTGAGACGAAAATGTTTTGTTGATAGCTACTACAAATGTTCAATGTAAAATGTTGTCTTCCAAGTTGGGGATGGGTTTTCTTGCATTTCTGTAACTTAATAATTATAATTCCCTTGAACTTTACAAAAAAACTCCAAACTTATAGAAACTCTTAAGGCAACTGCTTAATTTATTTTACAGCATTCTTTGCCACTTAAATTAAATACTTTAATTGTAGACTTTAAACTTTTTCTTAAACAAAATCTTTATTTATTTACAAAACATCATACGAGCATGTACAATATACATATGTGTATGTTTGTTTATGTTTATATGAAGCATTGAACATAAAATTGTTTTTCATGGGAAAATTAATGACTAATTGAAAAACTTTTTATAAGCTTGTTTTAAAGCCAATAAAATGCTGTCATCTAAACTAAAACAATATATCATATCCACGAATACTACTTACTTATTTTCTAATAAGCAAGATGACAAATGACTTTTAAGAAGTTTCATACCAAAAACATAATTTTTCAATTAAAATGTGTAAAACAGTTTGTTGTTATTGCTGGCGCCAACGACGAAAAGAGATACTTAACTTTTAAATCTAATAGAATCGATATTGTTTTTACAACACACATAATCTTATGAGCAACATTGCTGTGTACACATTTATAGTTTCACATTGATGTCAGAAAGGATTAAAAAAAAGAGAAGAAAATGCTGGGTACTAATGCATTTTCTATAAAAATAGAAAATCTTACACAAAGTACTACAAGAAAACATAATGTTTGGTACTTTTTTGTGCCCCTTGTATATAAACTTCTAAGAATTTTTTTTACAAAAGTGCTCTGGCCACTTAAAACTTGTAATATTGTTTCTTCATATTCCCTATACGAGTCATTTTGTGTAAATATGTTCATAAGAGTTGGTTTTTTTACATCATATTCGATTTATTGCTTTTTTTACAGTCCTTTTGTCTTTGTTGTCTTATTTCAGTGTCATTTTTATCTTTGAAGTGCATCTACTCTACATTGGCATCGTTATAATTATAAAAGTAAGAATTTGTTGTTGATGATTATCTCTGGCCTAACACGTTCGACATAGTAATCCTTATTTACTTATAACATTGATGTAAGTTTTAAGTGATTGCATGTACAAGTTAACAATTTATTATTTACTTAGCTTGTGTTATTAAATTTTTTAAGTTAAATATTATTTTAAATTGCATGTTATTTTTTCTAAAATGTTGATTATTTTGGAAATGCGTTAATGATCAAAAATGTTGCATGTCCTTAAGAATGTAGAAGTAGACCTTTGGCCGCCATATTGAGTTATAACTACTGTCATATCTTTAGAATTAAGACAAATCGACTCGGTCTATAAAGTGCCTCAAAGGCATATATACAAAGGCTGATGATACACACAATACATTCTATATGTCGCGCAGTCCTGTAAAAACTGTCTATTTATTATTGAGTTATTCGAACATATTTGTAAATTTTACAATTAATGCAACACTTGTGCTTAGAAATCAAGGATGACGTGTGCAACTTTGATTGAATTTCATGTTTGTTTTCGATAATTAGAGTCTTAAATAAATTCAGAATTTACGATACTAGAGTCAAGAGTATTTAAGTGAACATCGTAGATGGCATATAGCCGAAACTGGTACGTATCAGATAATGAAAATGAGTAGTCAAGAAAAAATAAAGTGAAGTGCGACTTTGACCCGCGCACGAGGGGTTCCGTACGGACACTAGATATGTAACTCAATACGAACTTTGGCCTATATAATAAATAGTTTTGCATTTTTTTCGTTTTTGGGTTTTTTCGGTTTTGAGCGTTTTTTCGGTTTTTGGGCGATTTTTTTAAGTTTTGGAGCTTTCTTTTAGTTTTTGCACTTTTTTCCCTTTATGTCGATTTTTTCGGTTTTTGACGTTTTTTCATTTCGGCAATTTTTTTTCATTTTGACGATTTTTTTTCATTTTGGCGTTTTTTTTCATTTAGGAATTTTTTTTTTACTTTTGGCGCCTTTTTCGCGTTTTGGCGATTTTTTTCGGTTTTTGGCGTTTTTTTCATTTTGGCGATTTTTACATTTTATCGATTTTTTCGGTTTTGCCGATTTATTTTAGTGTTAGAATTTTTTTAATTTGGTGCTTTTTTCGTTTTAGTGTTTTTTTTTTGGTTTTGGGCGATTTTTTTTTGTTTGGCGATTTTATAATTTTGGGATTTATTTAGTTTTACCGTTTTTGATTCAAGAGTTTGCCTTTTACGGTTTCCAAGATTCAGCATGTTGTCAAAATTACATAGCCAAAATTGCATTAAGTGATAAAACACCCTTTAATTCAAAATTTTTTTTTTAAATTTTAGTGTTAAGCTATGTACAGACGATTGTCAGATCTTACAATATTGTCAGATCTGGCAATGTGCTGACAATGTACTGGCAATCGAAAATTGCCAGCACAATATTCCTTGTCAGTTCACACGTTTGTCAGAAAATCTTACAATTTATTGCCAGACGGTTGTATGACAACAAATTCGTCTGACAAAATCGTCAGTAGAAAAATTGCCAGTTCACACGGTTGTCACATGCACAAATTGTTAGATCTGTTGTTATGCGTTGCCAGACTTAAAGCATTTGTTAGAAATTGTTAAATATTTATCGTTTGTGTTCGTATTAAATGTAAAAAGTGAAAGTATAAATTATTATGGACCATAAAGAAGCAATTGCAATGATTTTGTCTGCATATATTTTATTATAATTTTTTTCTTTAAAATCAAGCGTGTGCAGTAGTGTTGCCCATAGAAAGAATTCTCTTACAATGACGCCATTGTCAGCTGCATAAACTTCGCAGATCTGACAATATTAAAATGCCTGACAAATATCTGGCAATAATTTTGCAACGTGTTCACACGATTTTAAGATGTCTGACAATTTGTTGTCAGCTGCTAGTCTTGCAATGGACTGACAATGCTTTTTCTGGCAACGACGTCTGACAAAAATTGTCAGTTCACACGGTTGTAAGACATTTTGGGCACATTTTACTTGCAATATTGTAAGATCTGACAACCGTCTGTACATAGCTTTACAAACATTTTGAAGTTCACTTTTCTTGAAAAAAAACACATAAAAATCGAACAACATGTCTATTTGTCACCAGAAAATAGCCACGTAGCCAAATAAAAAATATAGACACCAAACAAGTTAAAATTCACCACACTTGACGAGAAATTGCCATATCTGACAACTTTGTACGTTGACATATTTTCTCTCAAGCAACTATGACTAAAGACGATTCCAAAATACAAGAGCATCTTTACTTCGTTTATGCGAAACACTAAAATACGCTACAACTAAAAGTAAGAAGACACGTATGTATCAAAAGCATTGATGTCCCAAACTTATAGCATGTGTATGCTTATACTCAGACTATATGTTTTAACTAAACAAAAAAAAAAAAAAATACTCATCATATTCGGGATATTTTCATCTTTGGCCGCCGTATACACACATTTGTGTATATAAAATGGAATGGAGAATATTTGATGTGTGTGTGTGTTCGTGTGTGTGTGATCGGTTGAAAACACGCTTTATAAGTGTGTGTAAATAATATATCCCTGTATATACGCATGTGTAGCCGATTAATAGTCAGAGTATTTTTGTATTCATGCGTATGTTTGTAGTTCATGCAGTCTATAAATTTTAGTTATGGTTGTTAATGCTGCGTTATTAAAACAAATGTGTATAAAAATAGTTGTTGGATGTTCATATATTTATAGGTGTTCGTGTGTTTTCATATGAGCGTGTTTTTTTTACTTTTAGCTGTATGCATTCCTAGTTTTTTGAGCGCCAATACTTAAAACGATAACACAAAATTGGGGAAATCGAAACAACAAATTTCCAAACCTTTCGATTTGGAGGAGAATACCCCATATATTTACATGTATACATACATATATAACCAAGAACGTTTCTTACCTGCTTTTATTTTTAGGTTATTTCATTATTCCACTTATCTTTCAAATGTTCAACAAAAGATTTTACAGCAAGCACAAAGCCTGAAAACAGACAAATTAAAAAATAGTTAAGGATTTAAAATTTTTAATTGACAACAAAAATAGTTTAATATGTACCAAAATGGCGATAGAAATGATCAGAATTGCAAAAGCTAAAATTTAAATAAATAATTATAATTGTCAAAAGACGCCAGTACAGCTGACTCTGACGTCATCATCAAGCTAATATTGACAGCATGCTGTGTATACGAGGGTGGATCATTAACTTAGAGTCTTTTTGAATATCCCGCCTCTTGATTGAAATCACAAAACTGCTCCTGTCAAGAGGCAACTGTCAGTTGAATCCTGTCTAAATTTGAACAAGCTGTGTTATTTAGTTTGTGTTCGCCAGCCGTTGACAACAGACTACCTCGCCTTTTGCTCGTTAAACATTATTTTTTGCGAAAAAAAAAACCGTCAATCAAACCAAGGAAAAGCTCGATAAATACTATGGGGACTCTGCACCATCGATTTCAATGGAAAAAAAGTTATTTACTCACTTTCGTTGTGGTCGCACAAGTACAAATGACGCTGAACGTTCTGGAAGGCCCATTGAGGTCAGTACACAAGAAGCTCCAGGATATGGTGTAGGTCGATCGAAGAGTAAAAGTGCGTGAGGTTGTTGATGCCATAAGCATTTCATATGGCAGTGTGGTTTCGATTTTAAATGATCAGCTGGGTTTAAGAAAGTTGTCTGAAGATGTGTGCCGCCGCGTTGACCATGAACGTAAAAGTGTGACAACTTCAAAGGATTGTTTGGAGTTGTTTAACCGCAATCCGAATGAGTTTTTGCGGCATTTTGTAACTGTGGATGAAATATGGATCCATTACTGTATTCCGGAGACCAAGCAGAAGGGTGAATCTACTCCGAAGAAAGCCAAGGTGAGTTTGTCGGCCAATAAGGTGATGGTAACATTCTTTTGGGATGCAAGCGGGATAATCCACATTGATTACAGCGGCGAATATTATGCCAACTTATTAGACCGATTTAATTAGGATTTAAAAAGAAAACGACCCCATATGGCCAAGAAAAGTTATTTTTGATCAAGATAATGCACGAGTGCACATGTGTGCAATCTCAATGGCAAAACTATATGAATTGGGCTACGAATTGGTACACCATCCGCCATATTCTCCGGATTTAGCGCCTAGTAACTACTTTCTATTTCCAAACCTAAAGAAATGGCTCGGTGAAAAGAGATTTAGCTTCCACGATGAAATTATTATTATTATGCCTATTTAAGGACGTAGAAAAGTCCTATTATTGGATGGGATAATAAAACTGGAGAAACATTGGACTAAGTGTATTGACTTAAAAGGAGATTATGTTGAAAAATAAATTTTTATTTTGTCAAAGAATTGTGTTTCATTCAAAAAGTCACGGACTTATTGATCCGCCCCATATTAGCTTGTGAAAAAATTCTAAAAAAAATCACAACATAATGCTTTATAGTATACTTTGCAAATCATATAAATCTTGAATTTATTAATTTTTTTATAAACAGAAAATTTCAAATATATAATTAATTTTCACTTTTTGATTAAGAAGATAATTTAAATCATAAATAAATGCTTATTGTTTTTACTGTATACGAGTAGTCCTTGACAACAAATCGCTGTAATATATGTTTAAATTACTGTTGCAATAAAGCTGTCTAATGCAATATTAATTTAATATCTCAAATGTCTCCAATCGTTTAATCAAATTTCCAGACAGAAAGAATGCTGTTGGTTTGTTTTCGCATATAAATTTTCATTAAACTGTCTCTTACAGGAAAATAAGACTGTGATCTTCCCAATAATTGAGGGTCACATATCCCAGCAAAAAAATAATAATTACTAAAAAATATTTGTGAATTATTACAAAGAAATTGTATTTGTGCTGCTACTAAATTTAGTATTTTTTGTTTCATTGGAGTTAGGAAAATCTCATAATATATAATCATTGAACGAATGAAGCAGTTATAAAATTGTACGCAGAAACAATTACTAATTAGATGAAAAATTGTCATTACATTAATTAATCAACTTCATACATTGTATGTAAGAAATTCATTAAATCAATGAAACAATTACATTTAATTCATAAAACTATTTTTTTGAACTAATGAATCACTTCAAATAGATTCATTATATTTATGACATGAGCGCCAAAATGAAGTTCATAAATACAATGAATCATTTATTCATTGATCCAATGAAGACCTGCGTAAGCTTACTTACACTGACAAATATCATTGATGCAATGAAGAATTTCATTGTCTTAATGATGAGTTTCCTTGCAGCATTTTTTTTCGAAGCCGTCATGAAAAACTAGTGCAAAGTTAAGTGTGTGCAGAATAAGAATAATTAGAATAAGTGAACATATTTACTTTTGTACATATATAAATAATAAAAATTATGGACCACATATCTACTGTTATAGACCCTGTAGTCGATCATATAAAACTATCAATCAATGCATATGTGCGATTGCCGTATGCTTGTCGCTTATCAATCACGATCTGTACTTCAACTTTGCAACGTTCATATCAAAGAATATTGTCATCGGTTGATGATTTTTAGGGTTCCGTACACCAAAGGTGATAAGGAACCCTGTTGTTTTCGCTGTCCGTCTGTCCGTCAGACGGTATTTTCTCAGGAACCGTAAGAGCTACGGACAGAGCGTGTAGAACCTTGGCCGCTACAACAATTAAATTAAAAATTAAAGGGTTTTCCAAAACGAGCAACGAAAAATGTTAAAATTCCATGTAATATACATACATGTAATATACATACTAATTACAACAGTTAACACTAAAATTAAAAAAAAATTAAATTAAAGGGTGGTCCATCAGTTAATGCAATTTTGTCTATGTAATTTTGACAATTTGCTATATCTTGGAAACCGTAAGAGACAAACACTTTAAATTTTCAAAAACGGTAAAACTAAAAAAACCGAAAATTATAAAATCGCCAAACCAAAAAAAATCGCCAAAAATTAAAAAAAAATCGCCAAAACGAAAAAAATCGCCAAAATTAAGAAGAAAAATTCTAACACTAAAATAAATCGCCAAATTCGAAAAAATCGCCAAAATGAAAAATAAACGCCAAAATGAAAAAAAACGCCAAAAATCGCCATAACGCGAAAATGTCGCCAAAACTAAAAAAAATATATAAAAAAGATCGCAAAAATTAAAAAAAATCGCCAAAAATAAAAAAAATCACCAAAACAAGAAAATAAAGTCTCAAAACTAAAAAAAGAGCCAAAACTTAGAAAAAATCGCCAAAACCGAAAAAACGCCAAAGCAAAAAAACCGAAAAGACCCCAAAAACGAAAAAAAATGCCAAAACTATATAATATATAAGATGAAGTTTGTATTAAATTACATATCTAGTGTGGTTGTACGGAACCCTTCCTGCGCGAGTCAGAGTCGCACTTTACTGAATTTATTTTATTATTTCTATTAGCGGCAAGTGCAGTTTTGTTAACAAATATAAAAAACTTGGTATAAAAGAGGCACAGTTCAATAAGTAAATTAAAAATTATACAGAGTTAAATGATAATTTTTCTATCTCCCAAAAAACATTAGTTGTTCTATCAATGATAACACTGTGTGACAAAAAAGAAATACCAATAACGTGTTACTATTTTTCTGGTAGATATTGTCGAGTATAACAACAATCCAAACACTCCTAAAATATTGAGTTACGGTTTTTCGTACCCGTATGCACTTATCAACTTTTAACTATTTTGAATTTTAACTGATTTTGAATTTATAAAGAGATTTAGAAAGAAGAGTCTAAGGGGCTGTCCCACGATGTCACTAACATTAGTGCGAATTCGCACAGTTGCATTGGAAAAAAACAACGAAATTTTAATATCTGTTTATGTTTTGAATGCAAATATGTGACAAGTCGAACGCTGTAGATATCGTGGGACAGGTACTAAAACATTTCGAATTTGTTCACCTAATATAAGCATACTGTTTATGACTTTATCTATAAAACATAATTGGTTAAAGTTAACAAATAATTTATTAGAGGACTTTTTGTTAAAAAAAAAACTACTGGCGCGCTTTATTATACGCTTTCTGTGTATTTAAGCTTCCAGGATGATGACAGTTCAATTTAATAGACGTTTATCAACACAAAGTATAAAATTGGTACAACAGTGGTCGCCAAACTTTTTTCCATGAGAGCGACATTTTTCATATACACGAAGTGGACCAAACACAAAGAATGCCGATACTCAAGGTGTTGCGACCTTCAAAAACAGCTAGTTGTTCCGTTCTACTAAATGTTTGTCAGAATATTTACAATTAACTTTGGTGTTATTTCTTCATTAATAAGTATCACATGTAATTTTGCTTACAGAGCGATAAAAACTATAGCCTAATCAAATCATTAATGTAGTGAAAAAAAATATTGCTACGAGTATATATAGTTTATAACTATCACCAAGTCTGAACTAGCTGTTGGCCAAAAACTGATGGCACCATTTTCGGAAGCCGCACTGATTTTTTAAATCTTTGGAGACCCACTAAAATCGCCAAACTGAGTAAACAGGGGCCTAATTCTCGCATTCGATTGGCGAGCGAATTATTACTCGAATGTTCGAGTTTTTTAACTTTTGGGATTTTCGCATTCGGTTTCGAATAACACATATCGAAATTTCTAATGGCAGCATTCGATAACGTGCATACATTCGAATGCAACCGTTCGTGTTTTTACTCGCAAGCAAAAAGGCATTCGAAATCATGTTTAACCTAGAAAAAGAAAGAAAGAAATGCATGCACAAATGTACGTATAAAAATACAAATTAAAAAATTTCTAGTTGACTTCAAATATAACAAAACACACTGACTTCGCAAATAATAAAATAAAATATAAAAAAATCAACCAACTCTGGGAGCATCTAAATAACAAATTAACTGCTTCTGGTCAACCAATAAAAGAATCGAAAATGTAGCTAGTGCTCTATTTTCTAACTTTACACTAATTTATTATTATTAAGTTATTAATTAAATTAAAATGAAAATAACATGTATGTATATTCGTTTCTTTTTTCTGCATATACGTGTGTATATACGTACATACATATGTTTTTGCGCACATACATACATATATACAAACATATGATTTTGCTTAAAATTTATTCAGTGTTGTGAAATGAATTTATATATAAATATATTTGCCTTTTTCCAACACGGAAACAAAAACTCGATTCGCTTGGTAGCGAGTGACATCAAACGAAAATTTCTAGCCATCGAAATTAATTTCTATTCGAATGCAATTCCGATCACGAGTGCAGGAATTAGGCCCGTTTTACTATCCTTAGGTAGTACTATCGAATTTATAATGTACAGTCCGTGTGTTTCCCAAAAGTTGTCATTTGTTGTACATTGTAATCAGCAAGCAGTCAAACAAGAAAATTCCACACTTTTGATTTTCATCTAACATTGCCGACATCGCATACGTGTAGCATCGCGTACGACTGCTTGCACACAACTTTGCGATTGACAAGTTTATTAAATAGTGTCCAGTACACTTTACTTCACAATACTTGCTGACTTACGGCTACATAATTTTTTTGCTGGGACACTATAGTATTGCTTTGCAAAACAAATAAAAGTGTTTATTATAAGTTCATTTTGTTGCATTTTTTTTATTGCCAGGCACATTCAAAAGCTAAACATTGAAACTTAATGATTGTGATAATTATTTAACTACATTCTCACTTATGCGTCGTAGTGCGCCAAGGAAAATGATGACAATGCAGCTGAGGGCAAATGATAATTATAATCATTATTAAAAAAAATGTGTGCAGACATTAGCAGCGCTATATTTTCTTTTATAAGAATATTAAAACAAAATTAAGTACACTATTCATACCATTTTTGGTTTGCTATATTCTTGCTATTATGTGTGCACTATTATTGTAGACAGCATAAATATAAACTTGAAAGAAGTGCACACAGACTTACATATATGATGTCATCATGCATTCTCTATATATGATGAAGACTGCTTGGATATTATAAATTTATATGTATAAGATATAAAATTAAAGTAATTGTTTTTACTTTTCATTACCCTGATTGTGTGTCTCTATCAGCTTGAAGTGAGAAATGTAATGTTAAGGCAAATTTTTTTATGAATAGTTCTAGTTCGTCTTGTTTGCACTTTCAATTTTGTCTGTACTTGTAAATTAATTGACTTTTAATTCTGACACTTAATTTTCTTTAGTAGTTGATAATTTTCAGGCATTAGTAAATTGTTATGCAGTTAATATCTTTTCATTTCCTTTCAACTGTCGCATTTTTGTCATTATGTTTTAGGAGAAATTTATTATATAGAGTTTGTTTGGGATTTAAGATGCGCTATAAATTGAATAATTATCAGTATAAGACTTTTTTTTAATATACATTGAGATTACAAACAGGGTTAGAAAAATGTTTTATTAGGCAAGTTCTAAGATTTTAATTCGCTATGTGGTCTTTGCACAGTGGGATTAATTAAGATAGATAAATGTTTACAACTACGAACGCATGCTGATGATTAAATTAAAATTTTAAATTGAGTTATACTTCTAAAATGGACACGAACTTGAAAATATATTGCAATAAATATTTTACATAAAATGAACTATTAATATATTTTATAATATATTTGTTTATTTCTATTGCTTTTTTTAAACAATTTTCTGCATACACAGAAAAAAATAATTTGTAAATACAATTAATTTTTTTGTTATATCAATTAAATAGTTGATTGATTTTGAACCTACAACGATTTTTGTAAATACAATTAACGAAATTGTAAGTTAAAAAAAAATCTGAAAAATATTTTCAATTAAATGTATCAACAAATATTTTGTTGAAACTTATTTATTTTTTCAACATTTATTTTTGTTAGATTTCAAAGTTATTTCAATTAAAGTTGTTGTTGTATTAGCAATGTGAATTGTTGAATTTCCGTGTCATAAATGTGATATTAACAATTTTAATACACAATCACAATCTCCAAAATTATTTTTGCTTGTCTACGAAAGACACTTAATGTCTTTGAACGAAGTTGAACCGACAACCTCAAGACTAATAAACTATCTCACTTACCTCTCAGCTAAAGAGCATGAGTTAATTGAATATGCAAATGATGAATACACACAAAACATGATTTGTTGTTTCTTCTACAAGGTGGCGCAAAAGTAATCCTCCTATCAGAAAATGCTATAAATTTTGCGATTGGCGCTTAATGTCAGTTCTGTTTTGACATTTGTGTAGTAAACACATGCGAAATACACGTTAATAAACAATATTACGCTACACTGCTCCAGAACACGGAATATTGGTGACTATTTATTTGACCAATAATCGGTCGTGAATTTCGTCGCAGATTTCCTGGCCGTCCAACGCCTACTAGTGAAACACTGCGACGTTTAGCCGCTCGCCTCGAAGAGACTGGCACAACACGAGATGCTGCCAGGCGTGGCAGACCCCGTAGTAGCCGTTCTGCAGAGAATATTGCTGCTGTAGCCAGGGATGTCATGGAAGCGCCGTCGACATCGACCAGACTACGTGCCACGCAAATGGGTATCAGTCGACGGTCTTTACAGCGAATTTTGGTACAAGATTTGAAGATGTTTCCGTACAAAGTCCAGACGGTGCATCAGCTGTTAGCTGCTGACCGCCAATCGCGTCTAACATACGCTCAAGCCATCCTTGATCACCACCAAGAGGTTATTTTTGCGCCACCCTATACATGTGCGCTTCCGTTATCATATGGGCTATTCCACAGGATGTCACGTACGATGTCAAGTACGTTGACCAATCAATTAAGCTTGTATTTCAGCGGAAAATTAAATTTTTCTCTATTTCTTTATGTACTTTTGAGGAGCGTAAGTAGCCCTACCTTTGATAAAATATAAGGAAAAATCTAACCGCATTGATCTGAAATACAAGCTTAATTGATTGGTCAACGTACATGACATCGGACGTGACAATCTCTGGAATAGCCCATATAATTTAACAAATACTTTTGTTAAGTAGTTTAATTGACTACAAAATTTTAAATTTTTTATATCAATAATGATCATTGTTAATTTTTAAATTAAATATTAACAATTTATTTTGTTGGTTGCATTTCGATGATATTTTTTCTGTGTCTTTTTAAGCAATTAACTTGCACAAAACAATGTTTGCTGAATTTTTTTGAATTAATTGATTGCTTGAAAAAAATAATATTTTTGATTAATATTTTAATTGAATCTTCGTTTTTTTAATTCAATCTTGTTTTTAATTTTTTTTGTGTCATCAGCTTCCAAATTTTTGTATAAAAAAAATTTATCCAATCAACACCTTTAATAAAAAAAAATACTTTAATGAATCAAATAAAAAAACTTGGATTTTCATACAAATTTTTGCTCAAAAATTTCATTGATTAAAATTTTAATTAAAAACTTAATTGAATTGAATTTTTGAAATTTATTTGCTGGTAGTTTATTATGTCTATATACGTATTTCATTGGCGCTTGAACCAAATCATCAGTAGACTTTAACCACAAATTTTAAACAGTCACAAACCTCTTACTTTATGCATAGACTTTCAAAAACTATATGAGAATTCATAAAATAATAATACTTTTGAAAATCACAAAAGAAAAAATAAGCTAAGTAGGCTTTGAAACTGATACAAAACCCAGCAAATAATTTATATCCAGGTGAACTCATTTCATTTTTCTACATCCTTATACAATTAGAAATCCATTGGATAACAATAAAAGTATTTACAAGGCTAAATGAAAAACAAAACATTAATCGAACTTTAAAGAAAATCCATTATTTGACATATTGTCAGAAGTGTACATAAAATAATGGATTTTCTTTGAATTAAATTTTTTTAGAATGCATTATTAAAAAGTTTTAAATAAATTATTTATTTTTATTTATTATTTTTACTAATTTTTTATTTTTTAATTTTTTTGATTGTTGATTGATTTTTTTCTATATTAAAAAAATATTTGAAATATTTTTATGGAGAAATATTTTTTTGTTGTGCGATTTAATTTTTTTACATCTATATATTTAACAACACTTAACGAAACTACACAATAGTGGTATTCACACCGAACTTGTTAATTTGTTACTCGGTAGTTTGTTAATTTTTTAAAGTTACCAACTGTGAACGACCCCCTTTTTAAAACTTTGTTGGTCTGGTAACTTTCGTAGTAAAACAGCTGATTTATTGTTCTCACACAATTTATTATTCACAAGAGAAAGTGTAAAAAAATCACAAATGACTTTTTTATTATATTTATTTAGAAACTGCAACAGCTGATTGTGAGTTACCAACTAACAGCTATTTTATCACGGGTGCCGTGTCGTTAATTTGTTAAATGTTAATCCGGTAGCGCGTTAAATATACAAAAACAAAATGCGTGTAAAAAAGTAACGATTAACGACTAACAAACTAACAAGCTCTGTGTGAATACCACTAATGTATTTTAAACTGTAATACACTACATACCGATTGATGAAAATCTTAAATAATTTTCCAGTTGCTGACTATTAACTCAAGTCTTCTTTCACTCATGTTGTAATTAATCATTATGCTGTAACTTACAAGTGTTTGAGAAAAAAAAACTTCAACTAAATACTTAAAAGAAAATTGTATTTTTAAGTTGACACTAATTATTTCAGTTAATCATTTGACAAAAAATAAAAATAAAACAATAAGTCCATTAAAATAAAATAAAAACTTATTTAATTTCTAAAGAATTTAAGGAAAGAAGGAATATGTCTTCATCATTGATGATGATAAATGTAGTTGTTTTCTTGAGAGATGAAAAACAATTTATAAAATATGAAAAATTTTCTAAGTTTCAACCAAACTTCAAGCAAATAGTAACAAAAAAAAAATAATTACCACCAAGATATCACATGGATATGTGCAGACATTTTTGTAAATACGAGTAAATAAAGTTTATTAGATAAAGTGCAAGAACACATCCGCATAGAAATAATTTTTCTTCCATTAACAACTTTAGTTCGAAAAGAAATACGCACCACCATTTAAGAATTGAATTTTTTCAATTAAACTTTTGAATTACTAATCAAATTTTCAAACAAAAGCTTTATTGACCAAATAAATTTTTTAATTGAACTTTTAATCAATAAAATTTTTAAGCAGGGATTCAATTGACATTTTTAATTGATTATTTATATTTTTTTTTTTTTTCATTAAAAATGTTTAAAAAAAATTTATCAGTACAAAAACTTCTAGTACAAACCACTTTGCATTTATACACTGGCGTAGCTATACATTTTTTCTATGGGGGGCATTATGACTGGTGATTTTCATGAGTAATATTAAAACAAAAAATTACAAGAAATTTTTAATAATTCAAGGGGAGGGAGGGGACAATTCTTCGGTGGGCAATGCACTCCCCAAAATGTCCTTTCGGAGAATACGCATTTATATTTAGGTTTAGGTAAAATATTGGTCGATTCATGAAAGTTTGGTATATTCCATTTTGTGTCCACTATCACTGGTACGAAAATTTGTGGATGGTCTGAAAATTTTATACATATCGCTCATTTACTTAAACAACATAATAACTCAAAAAACACTACTCAATAAAAACAATTATTTTTCCCTAAAGAGTTGAAAATGTAAGATATTTGTGTGAAATTTTTACACCATATGAAAAAGGATATGAGGATTAGTCCTGAATTATTTACTCAACGACCACATTATAAATAAGCGATTTGAGCATTTCTTACAGTTCTCGGACATCGTAGTGCTATTCATAGCAATCTCATGCTTATATTCTTAAAATAAATTGTATCTCTATCTGTGACTTTTTTTATAAATCCCTTTCTTCAAATTCTTTTCACATCTAACATATAAATTGTTTTTTGCTTATAACAATTAAAACAAAGAGAAATTCTTCTAATTCTTTTTTCATTAGTTGTCGTTTTAACTATTACATCGATATGAAATAAACTGCAACTTTGTATTTTAAAAATTCTACCCATATGCTGAATATGTCTTTACTAAAGAAAGTCAAATAGATTCTTAACTTTTTACTGCAAGTTAAAAGAAGAAAAAAAAAACATCAAAAAAGCACTTTCAAAGCTCTAGTATACCTTTTAACTAACACAAAAAAAAGGAACGATAGTTTTAGGATCTTGAAATGCACAAAAAATGCCACCTTAATTGCCAACAATGGTCAACTATAGAATAGCATTATTGTTTAGCTGTAAGCCGAATTTATTTTGTTTTTTTATTAACATAAAACTTAAATCTAAATATACAGTTTTAACTAAAATTGTTCATCAATATGTTCTATTTTTTATTTAGTTCAGATAATATGTGAAATATAGAAAAATATCTAGTTTTTAGTGTAAATAAGTACATTATACGAGAACCATACAACTTTTATACTATCACGATAGTATCGGCGATATATCGATAGTTTTTCAAATTTTCGAAAGTCTTGAATGATGTATCGATAGTTTTAATGGCAGCCTGACTATCTGTGAAACTTGCTATTTCTCTTCCTCGGTACCCTCTGTCAAGATTAAATTGTCTGTGTATTGAAAGATCCGGGTTGAAAGATGGTTGCGATTTTTACCAAAGACTAATAGTAATTTATCATCAATCCTAAGTATTCCGCAGCAGAAATTTTCTGCTTTCTGGAACCATCCGTGTACTAACTCATGATGTAATGTTTAAGTGTGTATCGACGTGTCATCTCTCCCATTACCCTCTGTTGGTCATACGCTTTTTTTTATCATAAGTAGTGCAAGTACGAGTACATGTCTTGCCAGGGATGATGATTCCCATGGGGTAATAAGAAAATCTCTACGTGCGCTTCTTCCCCATTAAGATGATGACTTTTTATAATAATCATCAGAGGTGTTAGTTCAATAGGTGAAATATCGAAATAAAAATCGGTATTAGTCGTAAGATCATAACAGCATTCTTACGCAGCAAGTCGGGATGCGGTACAAACAATAAACGAGGTAATAACGCTCGTACAAATTAACAGCCTTATTTATAAAGGGTTTTTAAAGCAAATTTTCATACAAAATTTTCCATAAAAAGCCTTTATAAAGCCTCAATAATTTTTATAAATAAGGCTGTAAAAATATAAAAATATATCTCTTTTTAGCTAAGAATATCTATACAACGAAATGTTGTGTACCATAAATCATGTTGTTCACTGTGTTACCTTATTTTTCTCCATCTTTTTCTATTCCCAAATAGTTGCATTAGAGTTGATATTGTTTTAAAAGCTGCTTCATACACCGTATCATGACATTACTGGTACCCAAAATGCAAACCTTAATAGTCTATCTATCTATTCTCTTTTAGTGAATAATCTTAAATTGTTCACATTGTTTGATATTCAAACTGCTCTAAATACTGTAACGAATTTTCAACATGGTAACGAATCGAAATAAACCTGGCTGGCTGATCATCATTAAATAACAGGTAAAATAAGTTAAATTCTATCTAATACTATGGACTGGTTGCTAAAATTGTCTGCATTATTTGGTTGTAATTTTGTTGCAATTTCGACTACACATAAGCATACTAAAGCATGTGTGGTTGAACAGATAGTGAAATGGCAGGCATGTGCAATTTGGTGGGTATTAGAAAGAAAGAACAGGAGGTAGAGCTCATTGTTCATTGTCTAGTGTGTTGCTGAAAACTATTGTAGCAGTGAGTAGAAATTAAAAAACAAAGCAACAAAAACCAAAAATTGTGCGTATAAAACTGGCAGGTTTTGCCTTTTGATGGACACAGAGTTGCCATTTGTGTGAAATTGTGCATCAATTTGGTCTGGCAATGCCAAAAATAGGTATTATACTCTCAAATAAATATAAAAGAACACTTTAAGTTACGAGATCAAAAGGAATCATTGTTTCCATACTTTATATTGAAAACACTTTCCAAAATGTATGTTTTCTAATAGGAACTTCGGAAGTTTGACAGTTGACAGCTGTAATTTATTCAGCCGGTACAGCGCCCTCCTTTGACAATATTTTTAGCAATGCAACGTTTCGGCGAAGTAAGGATAAGTACTAAAAAAGCTATGTAATTTAAGCTCGGTTGAGAACCGTAAGAGCTACGGACCTGAATTTTGGACTGAGTATGTAAAACCTTGGCCGCTATAACAATAAATGCATGAGAGGTAAAAATTAAAGGGTGTTCCAAAACGAGCAACGAAAAATTTCAAAATCCCATGTAATACAATTAGTGTATTTTTATACATTTATTTTATTTATATAATTAACACTTAAATTTAAAAAATAATAAAAAAAAATAAAAAAAAATTATTTCTGATTAAAAAATAATAATTTAAACTAAAGGGTATTCTGTCAGTTAATGTTATTTTGACTATGTAATTTGCCAATTTGCTGTCAAACCGTAAGAGGAAAACTCATGAAATTTAAAAAAATCACAAAATTATAAAATCGTCAAAGCGAAAAAAAATCGCCAAAAACCGAAAACATCGCCAAAAAGAAAAAAGCGCCAAATTACAAAAAAAAACGTCAAAAACCGGAAAATCACCAAAATTAAAAAAATCGCCAAAACCGAAAAAATCGGTTTAAGAAGAAAAAAAAGCGCCAAAACTAAAAAATCGCCAGAGTCGGAAAAAACGCAAAAAAACCAAAACTAAAAAACACCAAAAAAAAAAAAACCCTCAAAACCTAAAATATCCCAAAAACGAAAAAATGCCAAAACTTTATTATATGGGCTGGGGGTCTAATGAGAAAGTGAAGAGCAAGCAAATTTTTAAATTTGTCAACATAGCTACTCATTTCTAAATGTCAACCTCACCCACTGTCTAAAAAACTTGGTGTACCCTGTCGCGCTAACGAGGCTCTGACGACCGACCTTGGGCTGGATAACTCTAATATTTTGTATGGCTAAATGCCTACATACTTCTGGTGGCGATGTTGGCAGCCCCAACACCAGGATCGGACGTTATGGTCTAATAAGCCGTACGTCTTAAATATAAACCTTATTAATGAAGCCAGAATATGGCCCTATGCTCCCTCGAGGAGTGAAAGGAACAAAAGCACAAAAGAATGTTAGCAGTGTCCAGGAAATCCCAGCACATTCAACAGCTTGTCAAATACTTGCTTTCGATCACGCCATTATCTCATGAATTAGCTCATTATGTTGATTCGTGCGTATGTGCATGCGCAATAAAACATCATTGTAGCAGCAATTATAATAGTTGCTATTGGTGTATTTTCGTCCCCATTGCCTTATGTGTTTGTGTGGTTGGATATTTCTTAACAAGCATACAGTTAAACATTATTTATATCTGCTGTTTATTTTATCTTCTTGAATCTTTGAACAGTTTTGTATTTTGTTCTGTGGCTAATAAATTCTGAATAAATCCTTTTGTTTACCAAGTGTTTTTATGAAAACATTTTTATCAGGTTAGTGTCAAAGTAATTTCCGTAACAATTTGCATGTTGGTATGATTATTAATTATCTGAGTGTTGCTTCTCTCAAAAAATTAAATAATAAAAATTGTTATGGACTTCGAAGCTTTCAAAAACACACGCACATGATAAAGTTATTCTATCAAAATCGCTGTTATCCTCGAGGACTATTTCACGAGCCTAGCCCATCATGATGAGTACAATTTGTGGCATAGCCTAGCGACAATACCAATAGCGCCCAATGCATCGCGAAAAAAAATTACTGTTTTGTGTGGATTTTGGTCTGTCGCTAGTATATATTTATTTAAGAACCACGTTTACTAGGCTTTCACGGAAAACGGCGAGTGCTATAGGTCGGCAAGTGTCTACTTCTTTTGGACAGATTTGGATGATATGGAGATTACCCACATGTGGTTTCAAAAGGTACAAGCCTCAGCCCCTCTCAAGGCCCATATAAAACATGACATCGAACAAACGTTTTCTTTCGATATCGCGGAATAGGTTATATTAATAATCCCTCTGACTCGTCTTCAAGCAAGTCGTCTTGTATTGCCGCATTTATTCACAAATGTTTAGCTGCTAGGTTTATCTAAGAGAACATTATTCTACTACCTGAAAATTATAATAATTTAAAAGCTAGAAGACTGAAATTTGTTTTGTTACATTCACCTCTGTATAAAGGACTTACAGTAAAGGGTAAAAATTTAGTGCCTTAAATATATAACACAGGTCAACACGATTTCTGAGGTCGGTACTTTGATAGTAAATTTTCGTGCCTACGATACTGAGTTCCAATGCCTATAAATTACTTTTTTTTTTCTTGAGTTGACTCTGTATCTCGAGATTTTCCGTTATTAAGAAAAAAAAGTGGATGCTGCATCACATAATTTGCATTTACTTCAGAACCAGTTCTTTGATCAAATAAAATACACAGAATGCTAGAAAACAAATTTACCTTTAAATTACGTCTTTATTAATTTTTTAACAGTCTTATAGTTTCGGAGATATTCAAAAAGTTTTATACAAAAAAATAAATTTTTTCAACAAAATTTAGAAAATCGTTTTTTAAAAGACTTATTAAAATTTTAAACTGAAGAAAATTTTATATTTTATCATTAATTGTGATATTTTCATATGTTATAAATAAAATGAGCTAAATTTATTAAAAGTCATTCCATTAATTCTGAATTTATTCACAATTAAGTGGTAGCATATATACTAGGGTGATCGACTCGGTTTTTCAACCGGTTTTAGAACCCGGTTTTTTCAAAATGTTGATTTTTCGAATGTCAAAAAGTTCAGTTTTTTTATAATTTAAAAAACGGCTAAGTCGAAGACTTTGCGATTTGTATACATATTTTGCAATAAAATTAATTTTTACTATGTTAAAACTTGACCGACGTGTTCTGTTGATTTTGCTAAGTATTTCTTTTTTTCAATGTAAAAAAAGCTGTAGACGTTTTTTGAGCATGGCGACAATTACTGAAACATGAAATTAAAGCGAAATTATTTTATGAGGTGGTAGCCTTATGGTGTGCAATGAATGTCAAAATTCATTAGTAAAAAGTATTTTTTAGATTTGTTGATTGATTTTATATAGAGGTAGATATCCACCTTGTCCATAAATTCATATGTATGTATATGTATATTACACAGTGCAACACGAAAAAATATAACCATATATGGGTACCATTACGTACTAAAAGACAAAAAAAAGACCCGTGTCTCCCAGTTTTGCCCCAAATCATATACTTTTTTTATGGGCCCCCAAAGATTTGTGGCCTCGGTGACATTTTTACATTTTCTCAGGCTCGTATCTTGCAAACCGTTCAAAATTTTTCAATTACTCTGTGAGCCAAAGGTCTTGTCATAAAGAACAAATATTGTAAACATATAAAATCAAAAAAACTTCACATTAAAGATCAAAATCGCAAAAAAATTAAAAAAATTAGATTTTTGTAACTTTTTCCCCTATTCAGGTCCATAGGTAGCAAACCGTTTAAAATTCAAGAAAACAATTAACTAAAAAAATGTACCTAAGATTTCAATAAACAACTCTCTAGAACATATGATTTTCCTAGGAATGATTCTTAACACCGTTTAGGTAGCGCTTAGGTAGCCGCAAAGGTGAAAAAAATTTTGTTTTCATTTGTTTCGAAATTTCTCACTTTTGCTTGAGAAAACGCAAAAATGACACCAAGGACCCAAATCTTTGAGGGCCCATAAAAAATATCTGGCTTGGTGCAAAACTGGGAAACATGGGTCTTTTTTTGTTCTTTTATCACGTAGTGGTATCCGTATATGGTTATATTTCCACATCTTAAAAAATTACAGTGTTATAACTATAAATATATGTACTATACATAAGTATATGAAGTTAATTTTTAACTTTAATTTTTGTATTGTTTCATAATATTTACATGAACTGTTAACTATTTTTTTAATAAAGTATTTTAAAATCAAAACTTAAAAACCGAAACCGGGGTTTTCATAATTTCAAATATTCGAACTATTCGAAAACCGGTTTCTGGAAAAAGTCGAACAATCGATCACCCTAATATATACTCGTATTAGAGCTTTTTTTAATTTTTATTTATTTTAATTAATTCATATACATTTTATATTGATTCCCAGTTTTTATAACTGTACAATTGATTTGGCAATCCTAAAGTTAAACTGCTTGTAGCTTTTTATGTGCAATTGTAAAGATTTTTGAGTACCTCAAAAGAATAAAAAAAAGAGCGCTTCGTTTGTTCTTTGATTTTTATCTCTGCTTGTATTACCATATTGCAATTTAACGCAGCTTAGTTAGTTTTTTTTTGTGCATATTTCTTGCGTTAAAATCAGTTACGGCTTTTAGATTTTATTCTATACTTTTTTTTACTGAAACTCTTTGCTATGCAGGTACCGTGTTTTAGGCTGGCTTGCAATTTTTTGTAGACAATATTATTGACTCTTGCTTCTTTAAGTTGGGAACCTTGGAAATGTATTACATTTTACCAAATATAGTTCTAGTAGCCAATATTAAATGATGTAATTCATGAGCAAAATAGAGGCATTTTTGTTTGTCGTGTCTCACTTGGCTTTTAAAAGACCAAAGACCACTGAAGTATACATACTACATTGCAATGTTTCTTTGCATGTGTGGCAATTTCTTGACTTAAAAGTTGCAAGTTGTATTTTTATGTATTTAAGTATTTCTTGTTGGCCATATGTATGATTCTTTGGCTGTGGCCATAATGTTCGAACGATGTTGTAAATATGTTTCTACGTTAATTGAACATTTTAACCATAAAAAGATTGATCATCTAGCAAGTGAAATTGGATGTGCGTGAATTATTCAAATAAAAGAATGTTTTCAAACAAACAAAAAAAATTGTAAAATGCAAATAATAAACAATTAAATGACATAAAAGTTGCTTTGAGATGATAAATGATGATTAAACTAGGCTAAACGTAAGATATCGAATGAGTTTCACTGAAATATTGTGTATTGAATTTTAATCTAAAATGTTCTTAGTTTGGACTGAATTTTTCCAATTAAAAACTTTTTTTTTACTAAATATTATGAGGCTCAGTGAAATTTCGATACAACGAATTTAAAGGGTATCGACAACTATTTCGATTTAGATATTAATTCGTGGTTCAGTAGGACTTCGATATAAACAAATTTGAAGAAACAGAGCATAAAACATTAAAAAAAACATTCTTCCTACTCACCAAGGAGCTTTCTTTCACAAATTAAAGAAGGATTACTTGGTGGTAAGAAATATAATAAAGAATAATAAGAAATTTCAATATGGTTTTTATTAATTTAAAGCTTCTTTTTTCTCTGGGTGTAAGATTTATGAAAAAAAATAAAAAATAAAAATTAAGCTAAAACTCTTTAATGCAAATATAAATAGGAAAATTGAAAAAAAAAAATTATGTGGAAATGTGCATTTGCCAGCTTAGTTCCCAGTCAAATAATAATTTTCTGTCATAAGCAAAATAAGTCATGGCTAGTGTACTTAACAGGCATTGCTGACTGGTTATTGAATCAAATAATTTATAACAAATATTTATTTCCATAACTGGATTAGAAAATGGTCTACACAAGAGTTAGAAGAGAGCATAGGCTTTAATAAACAAATTTTTTAGACATCTTGTAGTAATACAATTTGAGACACATCGGATTATAATTATAATTGTTAACCGATTTTTAAGATGTTTAATTTTTTGGCAGATACTAAGACAGAGAAAAATATTTACCAGCGTTTATTTATTTTTTACATCAGATCCAGAAATTGCCATCCGGAAGTAGTGCCACTTCGGATCATTTCTAACACGTAATTCACACGTTGACTTTTCAGTGATTTTTTGAAACACGATTTTTGGAGTTTGTAGGCGAACGGTATAGAAAAGTGAAAGGGGTAGAAAAAAAATCACATTTTCCGTTCTACGAGTTTTTTTTTCAAATTTTCTTCACACATATTTAAATTTTTTTTATCTTGCTTTATTTTATTTTTTCATTGAATGCGACAACAGCTTTTTTTAATACAAAACAGTGTTTGTTACCTGTAGGTATTTTTGTCACTAATCCATATATATGTATAGGGAATATCGGAAAAATATTTTATTTTGGAAAAAATTTAGGTATTATTTATTTATTATTTTATTGCATTTTTTGCGCATAAATGTAAAAATAACTATACTAAAAATATATTTTTGCTCAGTCGTAAAGCAGCTCTGGGCGAGTCACGCGTCGTTGGCAGTTATTTCTTAAATGCAACCAGGCCACTGCTGTTTATTGGCCTTCGAGAGTTTTGCTTCTCACTCGCACTGGTTGACTGATCTGCCACGGACTATCGTATAATCTTGAGGTTCCTTAACAACCACGTTGCTACTTCCTATATGAAGGCATAGGTCGTGTACAGTCAGCCACAAAAACATTTTTAAGAATACTGTTAATAACATCATGGACATATGGTCTTAGACACTCGTTCATTTTTCTGCAACCATATTCTGCAAATTTACTTTGTAGAATATGTAGTATAAATAAATAAAATATAAATAAATATATATATATATATATATATATAAAATATATTTTGCTCATAAACCGTTTAAAAATTTGATTTTGTTCGAAATTACATAGACTTTTATGTAATTATTTTGGTGTCGCAGTGCCTGTCTTTGGTAGCATTGCTGAGAGAATATTTATTTATATATGAGAGGATAAGAAAAAACGCTGTCAAAATAAAATAGATTCTATCTCTCGACTACTTTCTGGCGCTACTGTTTTGTGTCAATTTGTATGGAAAATGTGTTTATGCAGCAATTCTGTTTGATCATTGAGGCCTTAAATGTTTTTAATTTATCTTTCTTTAAATTAAATTGCTAAGATTTGTAGATTTTCGTATGGGGTAAATTTTTTTTAAATGAAGGAAAAGGAAAAAACGGATTTTTTAAAAATCTACTGAAAACACTGATATAATTTTTGGAAAAAAAATAAAAACTAGAAACATGGAAAAAAAATCATCGTATGAATGTAGAATGTTTTTGGAAGCAACTTTTAAAGAGAATCAAAAATAAAACAAGATTTTTAAATCATCGTATGAATTGGGCCTAATAGTTTTTTGTTTTTACAGAGAGCTATAATTTTTCTTTTCTTTTATCGGATTGAAAGTTTTGAAATTTGAAATTATTTTTGTATTTGGACAAAGACATTTGATTTTCATTGCCTCTGCATAATCAAACATGAAATACCTAAACAGAGATCCAAGTACTATTTCAGCAAATTACTAAAAGGTCGAATATATCATTGTAGCGGTCGTTAATTCACTGCTTTTATTAATTTAAATTTATATATACAGGGTGGGCCAAAAGAAACCAAGGGGTGTAAAAGTTTAATAACTTTTTTGTTTATTAATTTTTTTTTATTTTTTCTTTCAGATTATATAGACAACACTTGGAGAATTTATAATGAATGAAAATAATAAATGAAAATCAGAAAATAAGAAATGAATAAATGAAATCAACTTTATTGAAAATTTGATTATGAGTGATGAAGCTCATTTTCATTTGAATGGCTTTGTTAATAAGCAGAACTGTAGGTTCTGGGGTTCTCAAAATCCAAGAGCCATTCATCAACGCCAATTGCACCCCATCAGGTGTACAGTATGGTGTGGGATCACATCTGAAAATGTCATTGGGCCCTACTTCTTCGAGAATGAAGATGGAAGTGCTGTAACCGTAAATGGAGAGCGGTATCGGTTTATGATAGAAAATTTTTTACGTCCTGCTCTTGAAAACAGACCTGGTATGTGGTTTCAGCAGGACGGAGCCACTGCCCATACTGCCCGAGACACAATGGCACTTTTAAGTCAAATTTTTGGAGCGAATAATTTCTCGAAATTCGGAAATTATTTGGCCAGCGCGATCGCCAGATTTGACAGCACCCGACTATTTTCTTTCGGGTTTTTTGAAGGAGCGAGTGTATGTGAACAAGCCAGAGACAATCCTTGAACTCAAGGCAAACATTGTTGCAGAAATTCGAACGCTACAGCCACAAGTTTTGAAAGATGTTATGGAAAATGCTCTAAAAAGAGCCCATCAGTGCGAAGCTGAAAACGGTGGTCATTTAAGAGACATCATTTTTCATACTTAGTGTAAAAAAATTTCCATTTTGTATATTATATAATCTGAAAGAAAAAATAAAAAAAAGTTAATAAACAAAAAAGTTATTAAACTTTTACACCCCTTGGTTTCTTTTGGCCCACCCTGTATTATGAAATATATTACGGCCTCATAAAACCTTAATAAGTAATCTGTTTTATATATTCTCTATTAAGCCTTTATAATATTTACAAATAAGGCGTTAGTAAGCCAAGTTTGTGCCACATTTTTATGAGAAAAATTCGAAAAATTTATTAATATGACTCCTTAGAAGTTGAAAAGATACGAATATATTCATAGATATTTTATAAGCAATGAATATGTCTTTCCTCAAGACTAACTTCCACTTTATATTGTGCGTATTATTTTCAAGATAATTGAAATTTCATTTTAATCTAATCAAAGTGCTATTTGACTTTGATTTAGTTTTTTTTGCTGATATCGTACGTCATAGCTAAACTTATTATAAATAATAAACAATAAAATTATACTCACATATGAATTATTAACCAAATAAACGAATAATTTAAGATTTTATTTGCTAAGGGATTTTTTATCCTGCTGCTTTAGGCGTTTGCACAGCATGACGTATGAGTATTACTATATATGCTAAAATAATATATTACTCATCGCCGCACTATCAAATGAATGAGAAGTCCTGAACTTTGATTTAACATATAGCACTTGTTACTGTAAAGAGTTTAGACTCTAAATTTTTAAATTTTTCTCGTTTTATCTACCCACTGCAAAAATATAAATAATATAAAACAATATTTTTTCTAGTATTTCGCAAAAACAAATTGTAGCCCTCTTTGCAATATGATTTATATATATTTATTTAGCTTTCTTTCTTAAAGCTTTATAATTAATAAATATTTAAATTAATCAATCATGATATTTTTTTATAATTTTAATTACTAAGTAAAGTAAAATCTCTACATATTTAATAACCGCATAAAATATGCAGACTGAGTTGGAAGGAGTATAAATTTCTCACTCATAACTTTTGAAATTTTGTTTAACAGTTATGACTATAAAAAAGCTAAAGAGTTAATTTAAATACTCTTTTAAGTTAATTTTGTCTGCAATATATTTTTCATTTTATAATACTTTTGACTTTTTTTTACCTACCTGCCAACAGACATTTACTTAAATATTTTTAATATATAAAAAAACATTAGTGACGTATAAAGGTTGGGGAAATACTATGTTATATAATGGAACAAAAATATATTTAAGTTTTTTCCAGTAAAACCGCAGACTGTAAATACTTGAGTTTTACACTTCATTATGTTGTGCTAAGACAAGCATATGTGATATACATATAGACATACACTTTCTATGCTCTACAAGGGTTAAAACAAGAAAGGTTATTGTAACTTTTTTTTTTTTTTTGTAAATATTGCAAACTATTTTTATACCCTTTACTAAAAATGGCAAGGGTATTTTAATTTTTTTTTTTATTTAAAGCGAATGAAATAGGATGAAGTTTGTATTAAATTACATATCTAGTGTTCGTACGGAACCCTTCGTGCGCGAGTCAGAGTCGCACTTTACTGAATTTATTATTTTTCTAATTTGGTGTATCAAACTTTTCTTTCATAACATAGTGTCCACACATGACGATTTTGTTATCATAAGTCGTACTATAACGCTGGCATTGCAACTGTAATTTTTATACCCTTTACCAAAAATGGTAAAAGGGTATATATAGGTTTGTCATTCCGTTTGTAATTTCTAGAATATTAATAAGCGAGCCATAAAGTATATATATTCTGGATCCTTATGCATACGGAAGACGAATAAGCGATGCCCGTCTGTCCGTCTGTCTGTACGTCAAATTTCCGAAGCTCCCAGAAAAGCTAGAGACTTCGTTCTTGGATTGGTGTGTCAGTAATGGTCGAAATAAGATTGGTGTTGAAAATCAGCAAAATCGAGCAGACGGTTTCAGAGCTGGGAAACTTAAACTTCATTTTGCCATACAAAATAACTACCGAAAACTAGTTATTATTATTTTTTTATTAAATAAACTTATTTTATACGTCAGTATGAATAAAATTAATATTTCTTAATAATAAATTTAATAGACGTTTCCAAGGTTGGAAAACTTTAACTTTTTTATACAAAATTATACAAAATTAATTTACTAAAAGAAATTTTTCCTTTTTTCTATAAATTAAATATATGTTATATTCTAAGAAGAAAGAGATTGGGTTAAAAAATCAGAAAAATCAAAATGGATAATTCCAGGGTTGGGAAACTTAAAATTTTTCTGATATAAAAAATTTTTATATTTGTTTTATTAAATCAACTTATTTTATACTTCAGTACAAATTAAATTGGTATTTCAAATTAAAAAAGAAAGTTAAAAAAATTAAAAAGACATTTCCAGGGTTGGAAAACTTTAATTTTTTTCTTATACAAAAGAAACTTACTAAAACAAATTTTTTCTTTTTCTCTATAAATTAAACATATCTTAGATTCTTAAAAGAAAGAGATTGGTGTAACAAATCAGAAAAATCAAAAAGGATGATTCCAGGGCTGGAAAACTTACACTTTTTGTGATATATCAGCTACCGAAAACTAATTTTAGTTTTTTTTATAAAATTAACTTATTTTATACTTCAGTACGAATGAATTTGGTATTTCAAATTAAAAAAAAAAGAAAAAAATTAAAACGACGTTTCCAGGGTTGGAAAACCTTATTTTTTATACAAAAGTAACTTACTAAAACAAATTTTTCTTCTTTTTTACCATAAATTAAACATATCTTACATTCTTAAAAAAAGATTGTTTTTAAGAATACAGAAAAAACAAAAAAGGGGATTCCAGGGTTCGGAAACTTACACTCTTTGTGATATAAAAAATTAACTACCGCAAATTAATTTTTATTTATTTTATTAAATAAACTTATTTTATGCTTGAGTACGAATAAAATTGGTATTTAAAATAGAAAAAAACCATTAAAAAATTAAAAAGACGATTCCAAGGTTGGAAAACTTTAACTTTTTTTGTACAAAAGTAATTTACTAAAACAAATTTTTCCTTTTTTCTATAAATTAAACATATCTTAAATTCTTAAAAGAAAGAGATTGATGTAAGAAATCAGAAAAATCAAAAAGAATGATTTCAGGGTTGGGAAACTTACACTTTTTGTGATATATAAAAGTAACTAAGTCTAATTAATTTTTATCTTTTCCTTTATAGATTATACATATTTTACGTTTTGGAAAGAAAAGTTTGGTATAGAAAATTATAAAAATAATAACCACAGCTCCAGAGCTGGAAACTTTAAACTTTTTTTCTGGATATTAAAGTAACTAAATAAAACATTTTTTTTAAATTTCCTTTTTTCTTGTTTTTACTTAACACACTTTCTATATTTTTGTAAGAACTACTAGATTGATATAAGGAATCAGAAAAATTTAATATAATGATCCTAGGATTTGTAAATTTATTTTTTTTTGTAGATAAAAGTAACTAGGTCAAATTATTTTTTTCTTTTTGTTTATACTTTATGTATGTGCTTATGTCTGTATCTCTATACTACATAAAAACACTTTGGTAAAGGCTATATAAGATTTGGCACAGCCGAATATAGCACTCTGAATGATATGAGCTCTGATGCTTATATCATAACGCTGCCATAATATTAATAAATTGAATCTATACGTGATGAATTTATTTTCATCATGATATCAATTTGACATTCATCATGATATAAATTCATCAGGTGTGGACGCTGTGTTAACATCAATTAATTTCAATTTTTAAAGAAAAAAATTAACTTGATCTGATTACTTTTATATACAAAAAAATTCAATTTCCAACCCTGGAGTCATCCTTTTAGTTTTTTTTTGATTTCTTTTAGCAAAATATTTCTTTCTAAATATAAAATATGTTTAATTTATAAAGAAAGGGGAAAAAAATTGCTTTAGTAGGTTATTGTTAGATACAAAAAAAATATTTAATTTTCCAACCCTGTAATCGTCTCTTTGATTCATTTTTATTTTAAGTACCAATAAATAGGTTTAAATTGCAAAAAAAAAAAAATTAGTTCAGTCCGAAGTCTCTAGCTTTCCTGGTAGCTGCGGAAACCCGATTTCACGTACACACAGACAGACGGACGGACGGACATCGCTTATTCGTCCTCCCTATTCATAACAACCGAGAATATACATACATATGTATATACTTTATGTATCGCATATTAATATTGTGGAAATAACACAGGGAAACCAACATATATATGCCCTTTACCATTTTTGCTGAAGTATTTCCGTGGTGAATAACAATCATATGCCAGCTTTATTTGCAAATTGTAAAGTTTCATAACGAGAAATAATCCTAAAGGATTTAATTTTATATATATGTATGTATTATCATGCCAAATTTCGTTGTTTATAATATAACACTAAAAGGTCACAAGTTCCAAAATCAAAAGAAAAAATGGAATGCGACCGAAAGGTCAAATTAGTAACTCTGGTATTACCCTCGGGTACAGAATAACATGTTTTGGTACATTTCTTCTGAATTATTTTAAGCTATACTGAGAGAAAAACCTTCGTAAGTGCAATGATTTTTTACATTATATTTATTATATTATATTTATGATTTCATTATTATTTTTCAACCAATGCAACGCTTCATTCGCATTACGAAAATTGTTTCATTAGCTAAAAAAATGTAATATATACAACGAAATATTTTCATTCATGTAACGACATGTTTTTTTTACTAAGAAACGTACATTTTCATATTTTAAATGAAAAATGTAATTATTGCAATGAAACTTTTTAGTTTATACAATGAAGTGACATTAGTTTTACATTTTTTAAACGAACTATTTTACTGAATTAACAAAATTGTTCATGTATATCATGACAGTATTTCAGTACTGAGACTGTACGTTTTATCATTGTTTGATGATATCGTATCACTGTGTTAACAACATAATTCATTGTTGTAATGACTCTGATTCGTTTATTTAATGTAGTCATTGTATTTTCTTAATTATTTAAGTTAAGTGTGTGTGCATCAGAAAACTTTTTCCTGTATATAATTGGCTTCTCCACTACAGCCACAAAAACCTTATATATTCTTTAGATACACACTAACTATATAGCATCATGAATGAAATGTTAATTCATCATTATGATATAATTAATTAATTATTGATCATTTAACATAAAATTTATTTGGAAAATTAAATTTAAAAAATACTTTGACTTGTCTCCAAGATTCGAACCTGCGACTACAATGCTAGGACACTGCTTACTAGCCAGTAGCAGGAAGGTTTCTTCGTTGTAGTTATGATAATATTTCATTAAAGTTGCAACGAAACTATAATTTCTACAACTATAGATTAATGCCAATTGTAGTTTTATACTTAGAACATGTATTAAAGTTTTTCATTACCCCGAATGAAAATTATTTCGTAACATTAATGATACTACGAAATATAAAATATTAAGCATTAAAAAGGTTTCATTCCATTAATGAAATTTTCATCAATATAATATAATGTTTCATTTTATTAATAAAATTTGTCGTTGTATTATTGAAAGGATTCAACGTAATGGTTTCATTCCCGTTACGAAATATTTTTCTTTCAGTGTAGTCTGCCACAAAATTTTTCATGTATAGCACATAGTTAATTCATTTCGGTATTCAGTTGCAATGAGGTAAATAATAGACAACAGCAGTATACAAAATAATTATTTTATGTGTCCAGAATAAAGAAATTCCTTTTTTTTCTCATGTTCATTCAGTGCGACACAAAAAATATAATAAAATAAAATGTTTCAGTATGGTTGGCTTCCTATGGTTTTATTATACAAAACATCAGTAACAATGTAATCAAAATGCCTGTCAAACAATGCTGAATGTATTTTTCTGTATGTATACATTTTCTTAGAAATAAAAATTGGGCTTCCTTAAGTACCTAAATCTTTGTGAATTTTCTATAAAAAAAATTCTATTAATTTCAGCCATAGAAAATCATTCTTCATTCATTAAAAAAATGTATTTGTTTTCCTTTAATAATGTTGTTTTTGTTTTCATAAATTCTATGAATAACTAGTTTACACTCATGTTTCTGAGAAATGCAATAAATATCATGAACGAATTGGTGGCTATCTGAGATATTTTTTTGTCTTCTATATTATTGCACTACGCACATATGTATTGCTAAGAGAAATTTTAATTTATGAGATTCTTTGTTACTATTATTATTAATACTTTCTAGTTATTTACAAGCAATATATATACATAAGTATATTGTTTTTAAGCATCAGAAAGAACAAAAAACTTGACTTACAAGAGGGTATTAACTCAAAATTTTTAAAATTTCACTTTTTACAAGAAATCAACTAACAATATCAATATCTATCTACTGTAAAAATTTCAACGTATTCCGATTACTTTTCTGTTAGTAAAATTTGTTTTACTTTATGATTTTAATTCGAAATCTGACTGTTTTTATAATAAAATTGCTCAAATTTTTTATGTGACTCTTTTCTTTTATTGGGAATATTCTTCCCTAATAACTGCAAGATTTTAAAATAAAAACAATGTAAATATATTTTGAAATGGAGTTTACTTGTATGATGTATTAGTATTTTCAAATTTTCTGAAAATATAACCATAAACAGTTTTTCGTCTCTACTGAAATTTTTTAAATTTTTAGTTAATACCCTCTTGTTGATTAGGTGCGATATATCAAACAATAAAAAGTGGAAATTAAATTAAAATAGGTTTGAGTGACAAATATAATTAGTGATTGTCTACAAACAGAAAAAAATACCAATGTAAAATCACCATGCCAAAAAGCTGATTCAAATTCATTTAAATCACTTAATTTTACAAGAAATATGTTGTTTGAGTGTGTTGGTGTTTATTTGCTTCGTTCATAGCTGCGATACACTTTTGTGCATAGTTGTGTAGGTTGTTTTTGTATTGTTGTTGTTTTTTACCTTTGTAAACAGCCGACAAACTGCTGCTAGCTGGTCTTGCATTCGGAGGATCGCAGGTTCGAATCCTGGAGTCAAGTCAAAGTATTTTGTATTTTATCTTTTAACTAAAACTTTTCAAGTCAAAGAATTTTTTTTTTTTTTTTTTTTTTTGTAACTAAAACTAAAACTTTTCAAATAAATTGTATGTTAAATGATAAGAAATAGTGTTAAATTATAATATAATTCAAGATGGTACATATTTTTCTGTATCTTAAGAATATTTTAAGTTGTTGTGGTAGCACGTTGACTACCAAGAGATGAGTTTCGAGTTCAAATCTTGGCCGGAGAAGCCAATTTAATATATAGTTACTAGATATACCAAACGGACGACACACTCGTCCGTATTCTAGAATCAAAATGTAAATAATTTAAGATTCAAAGAAAATGTACTTATCTAAACGTCATAAAAAATTCATTAAAACACAGCCACACACAAGCTTACATACATATGCAAGCATAATTAAATAATACATTAAATTAAAAAAAAAAAACTTAAACAAAATCCCTTTAACCAAGCTAATTAACTTTATTCAATTATCTTCCTTTAAGTATTATGGCTTTCATACAACAACAAATAAGAGAAAAAAAATTGTTAGATCAAGAGAAATACTACAAACAAGCACACACTCATGCTTTGTTTTTTTTTACTTGTAAGCTAATAAATGTGTGTGTAATATGTGTGCATGTAGTAGTAGCAACTTTAAACGCTTATAGCTCCCAAAATACTAAACCGATTTCAATAAAATATAAATTCTGCACATCTGTACGGAAAATCCTTTAAAACCATATAAATCTTTTTTAAATCGGTGCAGTGGTACCAGCGTAAAGGGGTTTACAAAAAACATGTTCGCCTAATAATTATATAGATAGATACAAAAAATTTTCTGATGTCTATGTCATGCACATGTAAGTTAAACAATAAAATACAATTACTACATTAAATTCATGTTGCTTTAACATGAAATAACTTTGATTCAACATGATTCTTTATTTTGATTTTAACAGTACGTAAATGTTAATTCAACGTGAAATAAAGTTATTTCAAAAGGAAAAATTTTCTTTGACAATTACTATAAATCATGTTAAATTAACATGAAACACATATGAAGCAAAATCATTGTCGAAAAATATTAGATTAACCTTTTTTTTAGTAGATTTTAAGTTGAAATTTTTCTGTGTGTATAAATGCCGTTTAAATATCAAAACTACACAAAATAAAAATTATTGTTAAATCTATTTTCAATGCAGAGATTGCTCAGAAAAAAATAATATTTTTCATGAATATTTTAATTAATTCTATAATTATTTTAATTTAAAAAAAATATTACCAATGTTACCAGATTTCAATAAAAATAATTATCCCTGAAGATGTTGGAAAATCCCAACGAAACGTCGGATACATTAAAAATGAAATAAAAACGTATTTTATTTACATTTTGAAGAAATTGAATGACCTTGAAAGCCTGACTAGATACAATATCTATAAAACTACATTAATTAAAAATGGAGTTAATTTTGCTCCTTTCAAGAAGAAGGCCTTATGGACCAAATATTGATTGTAAAGTTAATACATTGGTGGTAATATATCGTGCCGTAAACGCTAAAAAAAAAGCTTAAGTGACATAATTTTCGAATTGAATTTTTATTACCAAAATCAAGTTTTAGCGATCGCAAATAATCGATTTTCGTCAAAAAAAAAAAAACTAAGTAAAAAAATTAGTCCCTTAAACTTTTTTTTGGCGATTATGGCTCGATATGTATGGGCGATATAGAACTTTGGGGTATTAAATCTGTGGCAAGAAGGAGAAAAAGTGCTTAAGTAATATTTTACTGTTTTGCAGGAGAGCACTTTTAAGCTTTTAAGTCGATTTTCAGAAATTTATTTCTTTTACAGTTAAATTAGGAAATCCTCTGTTAACCTTTATTTTGTAAAGCAAACATTGTTCTACACACAATAAGTAATACATTTAAGCTCAAATATACCAAAGTTTAACCTAAAATTTAGCTATTATTCCAAATGAGATTAGAAGTCTAAAAAAGATAAAACGCAAGTCATAGTGATATAACTTCCTGAAAAACCACATAAATTTATTGAGATTTTGACCAGGGGTACTTTCAAATATGAAGATTACGCAGGTGCCATTAACTCAATACCAGCTTATCTCGACTTAAGCACTTTTTCCTTTTAGCCACAGAAATTATTAATAACAAGTACATTAACAAACTTGAGTACAACCACAGGTTTATTTATTTTTCCCAATATTTACTTTTAGCACTAATATAAACATGTAATACATAAAACAACCGAAACGATAAAAAAATTATTTGTTTAATAAATGTTTATCTGGAATCTTTATTATTCAAATATCATATTCGTGTTTGCTTTTTGTACCATATGGAGTCGCAGTATGTGTGCTCTTACCGCCCACACGCGTTATTTCTACTCATTCGCAATAAATATTTTTTATATTTATTTTAAGGAAATTACATGCGAATCGTGGCGCCTTCGCTTTAAAAAGTTCTTATTCAAATATTTATTAAAATAATGTATTAAATTCCTCCATAATCCATAGCTTTCGAATGAGCAATTATATGGCAAAGATAAACAAACAACTTACAAATTTTAACGCAATATAAATAAATAAGTAAGAAAGTTGTATACTGATACAGTGGATTTGGTATAGAAAAATTGGTATAGAAAAAGTGTTAGCAGAATTCTGTAAGCGCTTATTATTGGCAAACTCAATGAGTGAGGCTATTACTAACTCGTACATAACTTCTGAGGCGCAACGATGCGCAGCATAAATATTTTTTAATAACGCTGATTTGTTCAACCCTTAAAATAAAAATAGAATCTCTGCTTAAATGAGCCCAATCAATAACTTTATTTATGGCCACTTCAGCAGAGGAAATCCATATTTTTCCACTACTAATATAAACATTAAAAATAAAAGCAATTTCACAAATAATTTTGGTAAAAATTTAACCACAACATTTCAGTGAATATCTGAACTCATAATGTTCAATTTTAACGCGCATCATTACATAAGTACCGTTACATAATTGGTCATTTATTTTTTGCCTAATGGTGTAGAATTTTATGCACTTTAAGCAAGTACTCTTAGTTTTCACGGTAGTTGAATTTTTTAAATAATCCGTGAAATTACCGCCCTTGGCCCCTATGTGTGTCGATTGCTGCCAATTTGTCTAAAATCTGGTGATTCTTTCGAGAGACATCGTTAAAGAAAAACTTAAAAAAAAATTTTTTTTACTGATTTTTACAGAATTAAACAGTGTATCGGATGCCGCAAATTTGACCAAAATCTATAGCTTAGCGGAAGGTTTGAGGGCTGTTGAAACGATTCCAATTTTTTTTTAAATCGACTTTTCTTTTTCTATGAGAAAAGTCGAGTATGTAATAGCATAGTTTTTTTATATAAAACTAGCTACACCCGGTGCACTTCGCTACCCCCATCGTGTTATCGAATAATGTAAATATTTTGTAAATAAACCGAAAACTCGGATTTTTTAATAGAACATATCGAGTTTTAAAATTTTGATATTGGATCATTATTATCATAGGTTTTTTGTAAATATCTTCGGATATACATACATAACCGATTTAAGAGTTTGATATCTCGTTTTGAAAAACATGACAACGGCTTTTAAAAAAATAAAAAAAAGTAAAATAAAAAAAGCAAAAAAATAAATAAATAAATAAATAAATATATATATATATATATATATATATATATATATATATATATATGGCATTGGTGGTGCAATATGAAAATTTGATTTTGCCACGCCCCTCCGACCGCAGACCGAAAATCAAAAATCAGACTTCACAGTGTCACCCGCCTGAATATTCCGAAGATTCCCTGAAAATTTCATCAAAATCGGACCAGCGGTTTTGGAGTCCATACGATACATACATACATACACACATCCTTTTATATATATATATAAAATTATATATAATTTTAGTCAGGCTTAAGTTCAGTAATTTCAATTCTTTATTGAATGAAATATTTAGGTAGAGTGATATAACTTCGTGCTAACCAAATAGAAAGTAAAAAAATGGAAAAACAGAAAATCAATAGTGATACTTATAAATGTATTTACTAATGGTAAATCAATTATTGTATACACAATAATCATTTCTCATATTCCATTTCATAATAAATTTGCGTTAAATAGCTGATGATGTCAATAACAAAACTCTACCCCAGTAGATAGACGTGGGTGCTGATGAAAAACGTGGCTGCACAGAAAAATGTCGGTATTTCCCCCAGCTATAAAATCTAAGTTTAATTTTTCTTCTCTTCTTTAGAAACTTACATTAATTAATAAAAATATTTCATTCAATAAAGAATTGAAATTACTGAAATTGAGCCTGAGTAAAAATTATTTCTGATTAAAAATTCACTATAGTTCAATTAAAATCTAAAAATGTCTCACTTAAATTATATATCTGAGAATTTTGCTTGTTTAATGGTTAAGCACTGTCTATATGCATTTCGTTCCAGCTAATGGAACTCGTCGGTAGACTTCAACCCAAAAAATTTTAGAATTTAGCTAACAAATTCCACATGTTTATAGTGAGCCTCTTAAAACGTTGTTGAGAATTACAATATACAAAAATAATAAGTTACGAAACAAGCATCTTTATTCGACTTTGTATCTATTTTATTTTCCACCACCTTTTTGTAAGAATTAAACGGGAGCGAAATGCATATAGGCAATACTTAACTATAATAATTCTTTGTGCCAAACAAAACCCGAATTCAATGCAAAGACTTAATAAAAGAAGATAATAAAGAAGTAATTACATGAAATATAAAATTTTAGAGAATGAGACTTATCATATACATATATAAGAGTTAGGGTTCAAACCAGACTTTAATGTCCTAGCTGACCTCAATTCTCTTATACATATATTTTTATTTAATTTGCTTGAGGCTTGAATATATATAAATAAATCTTATTCGCCTTCAAAAAAATATTTTTTTTTATATTTATTTTATATAAAATTTTATTAGTTCAATTCAAAAAACAAGAAGAATGACAATTAATAAAAATATGTATCGCCTTTTATACAATTTTCAAAATTGAGTGTATTCATTTAAAAGGTAACTAGATTAAATTATTTAAAAAAAATTATTCAGTTATAATATTTAATCAAGTATAACATTGAGCAAAATTGAAGAATATACAATGAATAACAAAACTGTCTAAAACGTTAAATTTTAAGAAAAGTAAAATATATAGTTAAAATAAAATTATAAATAAACAACAAAATAACTTCTGCTACAAAATTAAATTTTAATGGGCGTGCCTCCGCTTATTTCTTAAATGCAACATTGTAGGTTTTTGAGAGCTCAGGGTGTGTGTTAAGTCTTATAAAAATCGGTCAAGTAGAATCACTTAAAATAAAATATTAAATTTTAATGGACGTGACTCTGCCCAATTTTTTAAGTAAGTTTCGTAAAAATCGTTCAGGTAGAACCGTGTGAAATATTATAATAAATTTTAATGGGCGTAAGCCCACCCATTTTTTCAACTTTCAAATTGTGTAATAACAAGAAAAAAAAGCAGTTTTATAGGTTTCTCAGCAATCAAATAAGTAGAATATCATAAAATTAAATAAAAAAATTGTGGGCGTGTCCCCGCCCACTTTTTAACGCTGGGACCAGTGGGAAGCTATATCCTATTAGATAAAAAAAATTACAATCGGTCTAAAATGTACCGGGCTAGGAAGTAACACCAAAAAATAAATAAAAATAGAGACGATTTGTAACCTCTTCCTTTTTTTGAAGTCGGTAAAAAACAAGCAAACTTTTCAAATTAAATAACGAGTTTTTGTCAAATAAATATAGTTCGGTATTTCATGTATAAAACTATATATTTAAGAGAAATTCTAAGAAATAATTTTATACAAGTTAAATTAGAATTGCGTTGTTACCAATATCAATAGCTATTATGCAATATGTAAGCAAATTTATGAGCTTAAACAACAAAATGTTGCTTTATAAACCTGCTTAGAACGAAGTAAACAATGTTTGCTGGGATGCTTTAGTAAAATGCCTATTTGTATAACAAACTATAAAGAGAAATATGTATGTATACGTTTGAAATTGCCATATTGACGAAAATCTCATATTTTTATAACTCATAAAAATGTGCTGCTTATCAGAGATGGGAAACATTACAGTGCACATGTTGCTTAAGTTAAAATCATTGAAATATTATGCCCTTGTGACTGCTAACTTAATATTGCTAAAAAAAGACAGCTTAGCCCATTTTATAGTAAATATATTTTATGGAAATTCATAAGCTTTAAAAATGAAGATTATTGTAAAAAATACATTTCAGCAGAGCACCTCATCCAAAAAATTCTTTAAAAAAACTAAAAAAGTTCAATAGTTGTTAAAGCACTAATAATCCTAATATATTATTTTTTATTATGGTTTCGTACACCAAAGGTGAAAAGGAACCCTATTGTTTTCGCTACGCTGTCCGTCTGTCCGTCACACGGTATTTTCTCAGGAACCGTAAGAGCTACGGACCTGAAATTTGGACACAGTATGTAGAACCTTGGCCGCTACAACAACAAATATATGAGAATTAAAAATTAAAGGGTGTTCAAAAACGAGCAACGAAAAATGTGTGAACATATGTACAGTTGTTTTTCGATTTAACGAACTATATAATGTCAGCCCTGTTCGTTAAATTGAAAAATTTTTTAAACCGAGTACTATTTATGCCAAAGTTTGTTTACTCAAAAACTATGGAAATAACAACTCTAAAATTTTTGGAGTATGCCTTTATTATTATTTTAATTATAAACAGAGTAATAAATAAAATAAATGCAATTCATATGAATTTGTATTAAGATCTTGCATCAGAATCGTGTTAACAAAGAATAACTAAAAAAAGTTCATTTTTAATCTAACAAAAAAAATAATAATTTTTCAAGCTTATTTTTTTGAGAACTAATTACTACTAATATAAATCTATTTTAAATGGATTCAACGGAAAAAATTGTTAATTTTTGTTTGTATTTGTTTATGAGTTCGTTAAATCCCGAATTCGTTAAACCGATGGTTCGTTAAATCGGAAAACTACTGTGTATTGAAACTTGAAATTTGTAAAATTAGTGTATTTTTATACAGACTACAACAATTAACACTAAAATTTAAACAAATTAAAATTAAAGGGTGGTCCATCAGTTAATGCAATTTTGACTATGTAATTTTGACAATTTGCTATATCTTGGAAACCGTAAGAGGCAAACACTTGAAATTTTCAAAAACGGTAAAACGAAAAAAACTGAAAATTATAAAATCGCCAAATCAAAAAAAAATCGCCAAAAATTAAAAAAAAATCGCCAAAACGAAAGAAATCGACAAAATTAAATAAAAAAAAATCTAACACTAAAATAAATCGCCAAATTCGAAAAAAATCGACAAAATGAAAAAAACGCCAAAATGAAAAAAACGCCAAAAATCGAAAAAAAATCGCCAAAACGCGGAAATGTCGCCAAAACTAAAAAAATTAAATAAAAAAAATCGCCAAAAATAAAAAAAATCGCCAAAATGAAATAACGCCAAAAACCGAAAAAAGTCGCCAAAACAAGAATATAAAGTGTCAAAACTAAAAAAAGAGCCAAAACTTAAAAAAATCGCCAAAGCCGAAAAACGCAAAAATCGCCAAAACAAAAAAACCGAAAAGACCCCAAAAACGAAAAAAATGCCAAAACTATATATTATATAGGATAAAGTTTGTATTAAATTACATATCTAGTGTTCGTACGGAACACTTCGTGCGCGAGTCAGAGTCGCACTTTACTGAATTTATTTATTATTATTAGCAATTGAAATCATTGTAAAATCACTGCATTAATTTAACTCATGTGAAATTTTCTGTGAAGGGCCATTATGTCACCACTTCTGAAGGCTGGTATTTTTTTTATATTCATATTTAATTTTGAATTAAAAAAAACTCTTCTGAAGTCACACAAATATCTCAGTATGTTGTGTGTGATGTTGTTTATCGTTGCACCTGATGCAATGATGTCCTTGCTGGGAATCATACTCTAGTCAATAAAAAAATTTTGATGCTGATGATTTTGCCTTTGCTTTTGCTCTCTATATAATGCAGGCAGTCTGTAAAATTTTATAAATTGTTTTTATTTACCTTTTATTTTATTACCAACAAGTTGGGTTAAAAGCATACGAAATGGCCAATAATATTAAAATATGTTTTTATCCTCTATCTCTTTCTCTCTCTGGCATGCATAAAATGTATGTGTAGCTATAATTTTATTTGTGGTTCATTAATATAATTTATGGCAATAAAGTTGCAGCGCAAAATACCAGCGTACATACATAAAATCCTTTTGTTGGCAATATTAAAATTTATATGCAATTAGGGATATATGTATTAAATGTTTTTAAATAATGGAAAATATTGGGAAGTTAATTAAAAGATTAATAAGAAACCAATATATGCATATAAAAATATTTGTTAAAATATTCTTAGTTTTTTTTTTAATCCGGCTTTAAATGGCCGGCAATACATTTTAATTTCTATAAACAAGTCGAAATAATTTGAAGAAAGGTTTTGTATGCTGCATTATATCTAGCCTTATTTTCGATTTTATCGTAAGCGATATGTTATCGAAAATAGACTTTTTTATTGAAATTAAAAATTTATGGGCCTACCCATAGTTTAGAATTATCAAAATGCCAAAATTGTTTGTATATAACTATATTTTTTGAATTGAATGTATATAACTATATATGAATATGTATGAATTCATGTATGGAAATGTATGGGATTATACATGCGAAAAGTATGATATATGAATTGATATATGGACTAATATATGAAATGTATTATAATATATGAGCTCATATATGCGGATCCATATATAGAAATAAGATGTAATATATGGCGCCATATAAATATGTATGCATACATGATATCTTACATAAGATCGCATTTGCAATCAAAAAAGCTTGAATTTTTTCAATTCCATCTTTTTCTCTCTTTTTTTTTCACTGGTGAATTGGAAGTCTATGCAAAGTTTATATGCGTAGAGCCTCAATGTTTAAAAAATAAAAACTCATGTAATAAAAAAAAATCATTCTTATAGGATTTTATTATTGTGTGCCTATTTAATAAATCAAATAATCAAAAAGGCAATTCAGTCATTAAATTATTATTAATTTTATAAAAAGTAACGGAATCCTCAGATATATTAAGAAACAAAGTTCATATAAATGGATTATTTTTTCTTTTGTAATTGCATTAGTTTTTTATCTGATTTTTTTAAATTATATGTTGTTTACGAATGTGTGTTTTGTGTTTTTTAATAATCGACTCATATTTACTCTTAAAATGTCGAATGGAATGTCTTTTAGTTTGTTTTGAATTATTATTTTTTTTTTCGAACAAATGTTTCATTAAACACAACCTTTCTCCACGAAATCTTACAAAAAATAACTTTAATAATTTAATTTATTGCACAGCAGTGCGCTTTTTTAATTAATATGAACTTTGCATACTATATATGGAATACACATTCATGTATGAAAATGTATGAATATATATGATCATATATGTCCATATACCCTCATTTTTCGGATCCGAACCATATATGGGATATCATATATGCTCCATACATATTTTTTGTAGCTGGGAAGCGACAATTTACGTACACAAACATATTTGAATATTTAAAAAAAAACCTTCTCCTGAAAATTTTAATTTTTGTCGCTTACGATAAAAAAATAAATGTAATTTTTTTTTTGTATGAGTTTTACTAACATATTTTACGCATTTAGTTTAATATTTCTATAAATGAAAAAAGGTGTTGCAGATAAATTAGCTTCAAATTTGCAGATTAGGAAAAGATTAAGCTTTATACTGACAAAGTCGAAGTTTCAATTGCCAAAAGTATGTGTTATTTATAAACAATAAAAAAAAACAACTAAGACATCCGGATACTTCATTTGTGCTGAGATTATAATATAATTTTTCACTTCTGTTATTCCAAGATTTTGTTACTTTTTGTCAGGAAGGATGCCTTAGGTCTTTTCAAAATATCTAAAAGGACGGAAATTGCAAATTTGTTTTATTATGGGAAGCAATTTCTAAGCGGCTTATGGCCACATACTGAGAGTCATTTACTATGATTACAAAGTACAAGTATGTGATTAACATTTGTTTTATACACTCAGCAATCATAGATTAATTTTGTAAAAATTGTTTAAAAAACAATTACAAGACGTATGTAAGGCATCTAGGGTGATCACCCATTCATGGATACAATAATACAAGTAACCGCCAATTTACAACAAATGTGCAAAAAATAAAACAACACAGAAAAAATTATTCTCAAAAAATTTTTAAACAAATATTTGTTTGAAATCAAACAATTTACCGTTCCACTAAATTAATTTGTACCAAAAAACTGTGTAGAGAAGAAACAGGCCACGGCGTTTGTCGGCTACTTTTCGGCATTTACATGTATACAACACGATCAATCGAAATAAACAACAAAAACCGCACAACAGCACGTTGCTGCTATCAACAAGCAAGATAAACACCAACACACTGAAATAATATTTTCTCTCATCCGAACTATGATTAATTTAAATTTTTACAAAATTTTTATCAGAATTTACAAAATTATTTGTAGCACCGCATTCAAATAAAATATTTACTGATTCAACGAATTTGGTTACTGAAAATGAAATTTAGTTTTTTCTGTGAACATGAATTTTTATTGCTGCTTTGTGATGACAACTGTCAAAAAACCAAGAGAAAACAAGACATATATGTACATGCGTTTTCTCTTGACTTTGCAAAGCTTGTTGATATTAGTACAGTTTTAATAGGCACTATGCGCGTGTATTGGTAAAACGTAAACAACAGATCAGCAGATCAAATCACAAAATAAGCAAATAAAAAAACTGTATCAGCTGGCGCTTCGAGGTTACCGGTATTATTGTATCATGCACCCATTGTTCAATACTTATATCACACCTTGAGAGAGACAAGGCGACATAACATAAAGACATTTTTATATTTCGCATTTTTATTACAAATTTGCTTTGCATACTATGTTGTCCAGTAGGAATTAATTTTAGTCGTAGAAGTATCGATTTTCACAAAAAATTTGTCTTACCAAAAACTTCCTCCATTTAATAGAATAAACTTAAAATAAAATCGATAATTATTTATATGTATAATAGAACAGAAATTATTTGAAGTCACACCAAAATTAAACAATAACAATAAATTTTAAAAATTTTACAAAATTTCTTAAAAGCTTTTTGCCATTTTATATGCAAAAAAAAAAAACAAAGAGTAGATAGATTAGCCTTTGTAGACAAAGGGTAATGTTATTTTAATAATACCATTTGCATTTTCTCTATTTTTTACATTATTTTTATTATCATTTTTGTTTTTTTTTGATAAAAAATAAACAAACAACAAATAATAATGAAACGTATGGACTAGAACATGTACTGACATTAACAAATTGCAAATTTAATTCAAGCTGTCATTTCACATGTGACACCATATGTTTAACGATGCTTGGCTAAAGTGACAGAAATCACACTTTATGGGGACAGTTTAAAATAATGTTTTTTTTTATTTATATATTCCCGAGTAATTTTCTAAAGGAAATATGTACAAATTATTTTTTATTGAATAAAAAAGTCGTATATAAAGGTATATGCTTTGTTTTTGCAAGAAAACAAAGAAAAATTTGTATTTGAATCAGGCCATTCGGGAACATTTTATTTCTGTCTTACTGTAAATGATATGATCATCATTATTATACTCATAATTACATTTTTGTATGATTCCTAATTAAATATGCAAAGACAGAACTTCAAAAAAATCACCCTTATTTTAGTTGTCAATATCGACGTCACGTCAATGCAAACAAGACCTAGTTTTCTTGCTCTCGAGAGCAATTTTGTGCCATTAACAGCCTATTTCTAATCCCCAAGATATAGAAAATGGCATGATCCTATGAATAGATGTCACGTGTTTGCGACAGTCTCCAATTTTTAGGTATTGTATTGACTTGACGTCGATGTAGACTACTGGGTGCATATTTGGAGCATAAGCAGTTTCCAACCAACCGTCTCTGATGCGAAATTGTAGCCTAGTCCATCCGTAACAATTAGTTTGCATAAAGAGGGTTAAGCTTAACTCACACAAACATTATCTCTTTATAATATTGATACAGTAATTTCCACTTAATTGATTTCTGAAAGATGTCTAATTTTTGAGGCAATTAACCAGGTAAATAATAAATGCGGTATTCTGTAAATTTATTTAGTAAAGGTGCCTGTATACTACACAATATTATTGAGTATTGTACTGATATTATTATTGACGCTTTGTTTCACACTATTCAATAGGTTGCACAATATTTAAAACGATTGAAAATTGGTTGAACCTGAAATTTTTCGCTAAGCTACAGTTTTTAGTAAAATTTTCGATAAACTTTTTAAGTCTATAAAAATCAATGAATATCTAAAGTCGATTAAAAAACAAATACTATTAGAAAAAAAATTTTCGAATACAATTTTTTTTTTTCGAAATTTTTCGTCAGCGATATTTCTGATATGAATCACCTGGCTGTTGCCTAATTTCCGCATTCTATTGCGAACGAGTTATTACTCGATTCTCATTCGATTTCGAATAAAACATATCGAAATTTCTAATGAAAGCATTCGATAACGTGCATACATTCAAATGGAACCGTTTGTGTTTTTACTCGCAAGCAAAGAGGCATTCGATATAACGTTTAACATATGTGACGCGCAAAATAGAAAGGGACCTAAGGGTAAAAACCAGGTTTGTTCAGGAGAGCCATTTGAAAGATTTAAATACGTGTATCTTTGGTGTACCATCACATCATAAAACGCGCATATCTCTGGGGAGGAACACTTTTGTGGCATGGGATCGGTCTTATTCGATGCTTAGATGTTGTCCACATCAAAAAAAAAAAAAAAAAAAAAAAAAAGTGAAAATTTATTTTTTTTACCCTTAGGTCCCTTTCTCTATGCGCTGTCATATATATAAAAGATATGTTTTTGCTGACAATTTATTCAGTGTTGTGAAATTAATTTATTTTCTTTTTTCCAACACTGAAACAAAAACTCGATTCGCTTGGTATCGAGTGACAGCATCGGAAATTTTCTTGCTATCGAAATTAATTTCTATTCGAATGCAATTTCGATCACGAGTACAGAAATTAGGCCTCTGATTTTAGTCAAATTAACTCTACATAAAGGAATAATTTCTTAAATTATCGCACAGTGTTGTCAACACATAAAACCATATTACTTTTTGCGCAATACAAAGCAAAAGACATTGGATTTTATACAATATATTGCGCCACCTAATTAAAGAATATGCACGCAGGTAATTTTATTGTACAATATCAATAATTACACAATAACATTGCTAATGTACCATTGTGCAATGTCATGCTTTTAAAATTTATTAAATTGATAAGTTAATTAACCGGAGTTCAATTCAGCGGAAACTACTGTTTATATACCAAAGCTAAAAGTAAAAACTTAATTTTAAAAACCGTAAGTCAGCTTTAGAGCTTTCACTTTAATTTGTTCTACCTGAAAGTTTCAGGCTTAAGCTCAATAAAAAATATTTTCACGATTGTCAGCAATAAAGATTCCCCCATACGCAATCAACTCTTTTTTAATTTTTAATTCAAATTCTACTAATCAACTTTTAAACGCATTTCCAGTTTTAAGCCTGCCTGAAAAAGCATTTGGTGGTTGTAATTGAAATTAGTAACACCTTGTACTTTCATAAGACTGTGGCGACATCAAACGTACTTAAAGTCAGATAAAACATGCCACTTAAAATATTCAGGCTTAAGTGGCTTAGACACATTCTTTTTTATTTGAAAATAAAATTAAAAAAACGGCAAGAGAAATGCTTGAAATTACAAACCAAAAATGAACGATAAATGCCTCATGTTGTACGAGTATGAAATAATTAACCATGAAATTGAAATGTTTATATAAAAAAATATATATTTAACTGAGATGAATTACTTAACAAATTTAAGTACACAGAAAAAAATAGACAAGAATTATTTTCAATAAAACCATGTTATTGAATAAAATTTTAGTTTCAACAACATTTGTCATTAACTTGAATATTGTATTTATCAATTCCGCACATTTTAAAATATCATTTAATGTCATTTATTTGTGTTGGTGTTTTCCTTGCTTGTTGATTGACTAAACCTGGTCATGTGCTTATGTTGTTGTTTATTTTGATTGTTGGTGTTGTATACGTGTGCATTCGGACAAGAAACAAAGTTATTTTTAGATTAGAAGATACAAAAGAAATCATATTTTGCGTCTATTCATTATTTGCGTATCCAAAAACGATTTGCTCTTTAGCTGAGTGGTAAGTACGTTAGTTTATTAGTCAAGAGATTGCCGGTTCGACTCATCCCAAACACATTTAGTTTTAATAGCAGCCAAGGCGCATTCATTAGGTGGCAGCACTACACCAGGTGAAAAATGTGACATTCATCCACACACACAAACAACACAATAACAATTATCACTGAAAATAAAATTTCAGTCAACAACTTTTTTCTTTGATTCATTAAATTTCTTTATTGACTGAAAAAAAATATATTCAATAAACGTGCATACAATTTTATTTATCAATAATGCAAAAATTGCCATCACAGCAAATTCGAAAGATTTTTTTATTGAATCAACGATTTTCGTATTCAAATATCAAAATCATTTTTTTCTGTGTATGCATATATGAACATTTATATGTATGTACATATACATATAAGAATGTATTTAAAAATATTTGTTCGAATGAAATATATATACGTAGGTAAATGCTTAAACAATAGAAACCTGCGTAAACAGTCTTTAAATGTAAATAGGTCATGATTTTTAAATGTATTCAAGTCGCATGTATCACACTAAACCAGTAATAAATGATGTCGTACTATAAGCGAAGCACGATGGTTGTATTGGTGTATGTGTATATCAGTGTTAACAAGCGATGTCGCCAAGACAGCTTGTTTGTAACAAACACTCAAAAGAAGTACTGTTGTTTAGTGTATGCTTGTTATTTTTCATATTGTACGTTTGAGTGTGTGTGTGTAATATGTAGATGGTAAGCTATTATGTGATTAACCGCATACAACTAATGTTAATGGATGTGTGTGCCTTTACTTGTGTGCAGAAAAATAAAAGATCATACATACATACATGCATGACGTTTGTACACGCGCTTATGCATAGAAAGAAGCAAATATCACAAGTTCTTGAGTCACGAAGTGTTTTCTCCTTTACTCTTATACCTACAATACTCAAACAAATTTCTTGCAAACAGTGTTGTTAACGTTTGTTTTATAAGATTTCGCTGTAGTAAAGCATTTGAAAAATCCTTCATGTCTTGAAAGTTCTTATAAGATGTCTTGTGCAGGACACTATTAAACAAGCCAATACAACTGCGCAAACTTTCTACAGTTTTGGCTGCAGATTTAATTTTAAAGGAAATTTATATGACTACCGATTTATAGAAATTAAAACGAATACGAAATTAACTTCGAAATTAACGATAGAATAGAATATAATTTTTCATGAGTTTTTTAAATTAACTTCACCATTCGTTTTTTTTAATGTGTATGAATTTAAATTTAAATTTAAATTTAACTAGCTGAGACAAAAACCAAAAAAGTTTACAGAACCCATTTTGCTGTTAACAGCGGACTGTCAGTAAACAAATGGAATATTATTTCGGTGGCGAAATGCAGGAACGGGGACTGATACTATACCCAACAATTAATGGAAAATATCGTCTGAGATCTGAATAATGAAATTATACTAATTGTTGTTACAACAGATATTACAATTATACATAAACTTAATTTTTTTAAAATTTCCTATTTTGGAAGGAAAAGTGGTCATTGTGGGAATTAAAAAAATTCTACATGTATCCCACTAAAAAAAGTGCTCCTGAAAGAACAAATGAAGTCGCATTTCTGAAATCGTTTTGGGACTTTCGAAAAATTTATTTGATAAAATTGATTTTTGAAGCAAGATTTCTTTGGTCATTGAGTGGAAAATTAGTTTCTTTTTTAGAAATATTGTAAAATTATTAGTTCACACTTGTTTTAGAAATGATTACTAAATTGCTCTATGTATCAGAGAGATACCGCTTTACCATGAAATCTGAAATTTAAAAATCCGAAGTCCAGAACTAGTTACCGGAACTAGTTACGGAACTACTTCACGATAAGTAGTTCCGTAACCACTTCTTTCTGGACCCACTTCCGGCAAGTAGTTAACTTCAGTACTTGCGGAAATGCTTCCAGAACTAGTTCCGGGAAGTGGTTACGGAACCATTTCTGGAACTTCTTCCGGTAAGAATTTCCAGAACTACTTACCGGAAGTGCTTCCGGATATATTTACTGGAAGTACTTAAGGATCTACTTTCGGAATTGCTTTGGGAATTCTTTTGAAGTGATTCCGGTGAGTAGTTCCAGAATATGTTATAGAAGCAGTTCCGGTAAGCAGTTTTAGAAACACTTTCGGAAGTAGTTCCGGTAAATAGTTCTGGAGGCACTTCGACTAAGTAGTTCCGGAATCACTATCGGAAGTAGTTCAGTGAGCACTTCCGGAAGTATTTTTGGAACTAATTTCGTATGCACTTCCGGAAAGAATACCGGAAATAGTTTCGCAAGCACTGCCGGAGGTAGTTCCGGCATATATTTTTTTATGAAAAAAATTTTAGAATATTGCTATTATCACAGAAAAGATTTTTTACCAATAAAAATTTTTAGTTAAGAATTTAATTGATTTCAATAAGAATTTAACTGAATCAATTAAGAATTTAATTGATTCAAATAAGAATTTAATTGACTCAATAAAGAATTTAATTGAATCAATTAAGAATTTAATAGATTCAATTAAATTTTTAATTACTTTAATTAATTGAGGTGGAAGGCCATAATTAATAATGTCAATATTTAATATTTATTACTGCCGAAAATTTAATTAATTTTTTAATTTATATTACAAAATTTTAATTGATATCACAAAATGTTTCTTGTTACATATTTCATATTGTCTTGTGATCGTAATATGTTGATATCTAATTGATATTTTAAATCATCCTGTGTTTTTTCTTAATTAAATTATTTTCCTCTCTTTGTGTGTGTGTGTGTGTGTCCGCGTGTGTGTGTGTGTGTGTGCGGAATTAAATTCCTGGGATCAAGTTGATTAAAACAAATGTGTTATAGCGGAAATGGTAAAAAGCGAATGTGTCTCTGAAGTAGAATTTTGTGGCACAAAAAACTATTTCAAGTGAGATGGTATTGATATATCTTGACTATTTTGAGATCTTAAATGATTTCAAATTTATTTTGCAATGCACAGTTAAATTAAAAAATTACATAATTGCCTAAAAAATAAAAATTCTTAATTTTTTAATTTTTATTCTGCCGGTATTAAAATTTAAGCCACATTAATCACATATTTCAATAGTGTCTCATTAATAACCAGCTTATCACAAAGTTTTTTGTTGGCACCTAATTTTTTTTTTAAGTATAATATTTTTTAATCAGAAATAATTTTTATTCAGGCTTAAGTTCAGTAATTTCAATTCTTTTTATTGAATGAAATATTTTTTATTAATTAATATGAGTTTCTAAAGAAGAGAAGAAAAATTAAATTAGACTTTCTAAGCTGGGGGAAATACCGATATTTTTCTGTGCAGCAATGCACTTCATCAGCACCCTAGTCTATCTACTTGGGTAGAGATTGTTATTAACATCAGCTATTTACGTAAATTCTAATGAAACGGAATGTGAGAAATGATTGTTGTGTACAATTATTGATTTACCTTTGGTAAATACATATGTAAGTATCACTATTTATTTCCCCTGTTTTTCCATATTTTCATTTTTCTATTTAGGTTAGCACGAAGTTATATTACTCTACTCACGTATGTTTAACTATTCTTGCTTATCTTTTACGATCATCACATTAATTATTTTTACTTATTCGATGTACCGTCGGTACATACATATAAGTATTATAGTACTGGATATTATGTTACTTTGTTTTTTTAGTTCCCTTATTAAATAAGATATGCCAGCCTAATAACTTTCCTTTATTTATCAGTTTCGTTCGCCTGAATTCTACCTAAAGGTATATATAATATGAATATTCACTCTAATATAAAATACCGCATAATTTCAAAAAGCAGAAAATCTCAAGTGCGATGACACCAAGCACTATTGCAAAAGTGTACGTATAAATGTACAGAATGTTAAGAACGGCCACTGCACACCAATAAAAAGTCCTGCAATGTCAACGTCCATTTGTTCCACTTCCGTAGTTTCTTTATTCCTTGGCTCGGTTAATGTTGTTGTTCTTCCAAGTTTTCGGCTATAAAAATTACCATTTTATACTCACATTGCATTCAGTAAACATTTTCATTTGAGCTCCGTTTTTTTTTTTTTTTTGGCCACCAAAAGAAGTTATTGCTTGTGCTTAAGCGAAATATTCTTGTTGCTGCATTTTTCTTTATTTTTTTTTTGCCGTTTTAACCCTCCAGTCTGGCAAATGGTATGTATGGCTGACAAAAGCTTTACAGTTTGTCTTTCGTTTCCATTTTAATTTTTGCCCTGAAAAAATCATTCAATTAACATCAAACGTGGCGACAGGCGTTCAGAACGACTTCTAGCTTGACAGCGTTCTTATATTTTTGTTTGTATAGTGTTTTCCTTGGTTATATTGTCGTTGGCATTTTGCAGCACTTTACCATAAATGTCAAACTGTTAAAGTTATTATGATTATTTTCAGGCTTTTTTCTCTTGCTCTGTGTTTTTAGAGTTGGACATTTCATATGTAAGGGTCTGTGGGCCAACGAAAAAAAATATATGTATATGTATACATGCATATAATTCAAACGCCAGCCAGGTCATTAGGGCATGTTTAAAATTTGTTGCTTTTTTTTTAATAATAAACTTAAATGGATGGTCAAACCATAATGCTGTGAATAATAATGGTCATAAGTGCAACCACCACCGTGACAATCACCTCTAAAATTATAGTATTATTGTTCTTATTGGTGATATTTAATTGTCAAAAAACAAAAAAAAAAAAAAAAAAAAATTATGAATTTTTTAACTGAATAAAATTTTTCTAGCGTAAAAATTTTGCTGCATGGCAGTGCACTACCAAACAAAAAGTATTGTTCTTATTATGGGTGTACATGTGTGTATTTACATTTAAAAAATACGTGCACATCAGGTGTTAATGTGTATGCACTGTAATTAAAACTGGGTCATACTCGTATTTGTGTATGCAGTCATATCGATTGCTTTTAATGAAGGGTGTACTCAAATGTTCTTGGAGTAAAATTGGTTATGGTGATCTGATGACTTGGTTTTATTTACTCGTATGTCGCATTTAATATTATTATTTAAATCAATAAATAGAATAAAGTAATTTATCAATAATATATATTTTCAATACACATTAAGTAAGTTAAATTTCAATAATTTTTCAGGAATAATACACAACGCCATTTTAACAGTTCGTCGATTGGTTACTGGTTTGATGTATGGATCATTTGAAAAAAAATTAAGTTATTGATTGATTATATATGAATAATGTGTCCTCTTTCCAAATTCGTTATCAGTTTTTCGATATCTTGAATATATATGCAGATATAGAGCTGTAATATTCCGTCATTTCCACAATTGTAGAACATTTAAAAAATTGTTTTACGGCAATCGTCAATTTTTAGGATATGTGGCAAATTTTCAAAGTAAAAGCATTAATATTGTTATGATGTATATTACACGTACATACAGAGAACGTAAATTGAAGCAAAATACAAAAACTTTAAGAACTGTTTTGAAGTAAATATATGTATGATGGCGCTAATAAAAAAATTTTTTAATTAATGTTTTTTATTAACGAAATTTCTTTTATTGACTATATTCCAACTGTCTTTTATTTCTCTCGTAGTTTTTCCTCTAAAAGTCATGTTATATGAATAAAACTGATATTTTAACCTTTTATATCTACATACTTAAATATATACAGTAATTTAACCTACTTGATCAAGTAGTTAACAATATTGTTGTTATTACTGGGACATGCGTTGACAAAGATTTTTGTAATTTTTTTTAAATCCTAATAACTTTTCATGTTGGATGAAATATGTTTACCAACTTTAAGTTTGAATAAAAAACATATGTATCTATTACTTTTATTATTAAACAAAAAATTCTATCTATAATGAACTAAGCATTTTTCATCGATTTTCTCGAAAATACATTTTTGTTCCATACATCAACCAGTAACCACCTGACGAGTTGTCTTGACTCAAGCTGTAACTACTTGACATATCACAAGTAAATAACTACGCCACGAATAAAAATGAAACGTTATAGGATTCAAAGAATGTATTGAAATTATTAAAATTCACTACAAAAATGATAGAAGTTTTGACGTCTCTGTTCGCAAAACTTAAAGATTTTTACTCCGCCAGAAGTCAGAAACAAAAATGCAATATTTTTTGCTTCCAAAACGCCAAGAAATATTGCTAAAATATAAATTAAAATTATTGCTACTGAAATTTAGAAAATACATTTGAATTAATAAGAGCCTACTTCATTAACTTATTTAAATATCAATTCATAATTAAATGTCATTTTTCCATACAAAAATTAATGAATATCAACATTTAAATATGAATTGATATTTAAATAGAGTTGCTGAAATTGGCCGTAATAAAATAATAATAAAATTTTGAAATGGAAGACGGTGCTATTAATTTGTATTTTCAAAGTTTTAAATTAAACAGGTGTAGCATGTGTTTTGACATCCGAGCTCACAAGAAAAAAATTTTGAAAACGTTAAGGAAATTAGAACATACACGATAATTTTCATATATGCGACGCGCAAAATAGAAAGGGACCTAAGGGTAAAAACCGGTTTTGTTCAGGAGAGCCATTTTAAAGATTTAAATACGTGTATCTTTGGTGTACCATCACCATCATAAAACGCGCATATCTATGGGAGGGAACACTTTTGGGGCATGGGATCGGTCTCATTCGATGCTCAGATGTTGTCCACATCAAAAAAAAAAAAAAAAAAAAAAAAAAAAAAAAGTGAAAATTTATCCCTTTCGCTATGCGCTGTCGCATATGTATTTAATTGGCTGTGCAATGTTTTCGCTACGATATCTGTCTGTTTGTCTGTCACAGACCGTTTTCTCGAAAACCGTAAGAACTCCGGAAATTGCCACAAAATATGTAAAACTTTGGCCGCTACAACAACCAATACAGGACCGTTAAATATTGAAAATTTTCCTTGTTTTTATGGTTAAGCATTCAGCCCAATCATGAATATTCCCTAGGAATTGACTTCTCACGGAAAATAATTTCCTCGAGAAAACGTTCCTCTAATCATAAATTCCTTGGGAACAAAAAAAAAAGTAATAAATATAAGGCATCACCGCATTACGAAGCTCGTTGTTTTACTTGTTTGTTCACATTTTGTTTCTCCCTTTTTTTTAGTGAAGGAGTAAACAAAATTGTTAAAATTCACGAACTTGAAAAAATAAGTAAAAATAAGTTTATAAACGATTTATTTGGGCACTATTTTTTGTTATTCTAGGGAAAGAATTTTTGTTCATGATTGTGCTGATTGTACATATGCATTTCGTCCCCCCTTATGGAACATGTCATGTTAATTTTTAACTTGGCTAACAAACTTCATATGTTCATAGTAAGACTCTTAATACGTTATTGAGAACCACAATATACAAACATAATAAGTTTAAAAGCTTGAAACAAAAATCTTCACAAAACAAGCATCCTTATTCGATTTTTCACCACTTGTTTACAATTAGCTGCCATACTTGGCAACAATAAAAGTATTAATAAATTCAGTGAACTTTAGCCTATATAAAATATAGTTTTGGCATTTTTTTCGTTTTTGGGCTTTTTTCGGTTTTGAGCGCTTTTTTCGGTTTTTGGTGTTTTTTTTCATTTTGGCGATTTTTTTTTCATTTTGACGGTTTTTTCATATAGGCGATTTTTTCATTCTGGCGATTTTTCAGATTTGGCAATTTATTTTGTGTTAGCAATTTTTTTTTTTTTAATTTTGACGATTTTTTCGTTTTGGCGATTTTTTTTAATTTTTGGCAATTTTTTTCGGTTTGGCGATTTTATTATTTTGGGATTTTTTAGTCTTACCGTTTTGGAAAATTTCAGTAGTTTGCCTCTTACGGTTTCCAAGATATAGCAAGTTATCAAAATTACATAGTCAAAATTGCATTAACTGATAGAACACCCTTTAATTTAAATTTTTTAAATCTAACGTGTTAATTGTTGTAGTCTGTATAAAAATACACTAATTTTACAAATTTCAAGTGTCAATATACATATGTACATACAATTGTATGTATATTACATGGGATTTTAACATTTTTCGTTGCTCGTTTTGGAACACCCTTTAATTTTTAACTATCATGTATTTTCTGATGTAGCGGCCAAGGCTGTACATACTCTGTACAAATTTCAGGTACTTAACTCTTACAGTTCCTGAGAAAAAAGCCTATGACGGACAGACGGAAAGCGTAGCGAAAACAATAGGGTTCCTTTTTACCTTTGGTGTACGGAACCCTAAAAAACAAAAAATAAATTCAGTAAAGTGCGACTCTGACTCGCGCACGAAGGGATCCGTACGAACACTAGATATGTAATTTAATACAAACTTCATCCTATATAATATATAGTTTTGGCATTTTTTTCGTTTTTGGGGTCTTTTCGGTTTTTTTGTTTTGGCGTTTTTTCGGTTTTGACGATTTTTTTAAGTTTTGGCTATTTTTTTAGTTTTGACACTTTACTTTCTCGTTTTGGCGATTTTTTTCGGTTTTTAGCGATTTTTCATTTTGGCGATTATGTATATTACATAGGATTTTAACATTTTTCGTTGCTCGTTTTGGAACACCCTTTAATTTTTAATTCTCATGTATTTGTTGTTGTAGCGGCCAAGGTTCTACATACTCTGTCCGAATTTCAGGTCCGTAGCTCTTACGGTTCCTGAGAAAATACCGTGTGACGGACAGACGGACAGCGTAGCGAAAACAATAGGGCTCCTTTTCACCTTTGGTGCACGGAACCCTAAAAAAGCAGGAACGAAATGCATATAGACAATGCTTAACCATAAAAACAAGCAAAATTTTCAAATTAAATAAAGTCTTTATGTTAAATAAATATACTTCGGTACTTTACATAGTGTTCAAAATTTCGAAATCCTAATGTAATATGCAGATACTTATATATCGTTACCTTAATATAGAACGGCCCTAAATCATTTTTTTTTTTTTTTTTTGAATCAAGGTTTTTGTATATTTCGATAGAAGAACGTTTGGTATAATGTATCGAAAAATGCATATATGTATCTATATAAAGATATTTTAACAACATATCGCACTAGTTTTTTCACTTTTTCCAAGAAAACGATATACAGTGCTCATAATTACCTATAGTAAATATTTTACATTAATCTCTCTACTCTTTCGCGAAAAAATCCAATTTTATTTTATATTTTTAATATAAAATTATACGAATATTGGCTCTACTGAAAATTTTGTAAATTTTGAGTTGACGCTCTTTACAGGAACTAGTGCGAGTATGTATAAATATTTATGTGAGTGCTGATCAAATAAAGTTAAAAAAGCAGTAATATTTCACCGTTACAAATACTTAAATAAATTGCCCTGAATTTATGATTATTTTAAACAAATAGATTTTAAAATTTTATCATGGCTGTTACAACCTCTTAAAGACTGTTTTTTTTATAACCTACTTTGTATAGTATTGCAGTGTAACAAATTGATTTATAGATCTTAACACATTAGTCTTAAATATACACGATATTAATTTGAATTCAATTATTATAAATTTTTATTTTATATTTGTTTTTATTCTGACCAAACAATTTCATTGATTTGAATATTTTCTTATTGTGGTTAGTTAAAACAAAACAAATAATTTATAGTCTAAATAAAAAAAACTAATTCAATTCCACCTTAGATGTGTAAGAGCGAGCGAGCACAGCTAGTTAGCGATAACATTCAATAAAATAAATAATTATTCAAACTTAAGAGGTATTAATTCAATAGCAAGTGACACTTTTCGAAAAAAAAAATATATAAATATATTTTAAAAAAAGAAGAAAAAATAAAGCAAAGTTTAACTGAAAATGACTTAAATAGGCTCTTTGAAATTCATTTCTTGTTAGCCGAGTCACAGGTAAACAATAGACAAAGCCTATGATTAATTGCTTTAGCCTAAAATTTTGTATATCAATACACATTTGAATTTTTGTGAGAACACGACAAACAGATCACGTAAAAAATTTCCCAGAAATTCAAATTTTATTAAAAAGACTTCACACAAATTTATTTCAAAGCGAAATAGATTTTTTTACTAGATAAAAATAAAAATTATGTAGGAAAAAAGAAAAAGCTGAACTCAGAAGCAGTTAAAAATTACTCGATGTCGGCTTAAAATTTTGTTTTACAAAGCTGTAAAATACTGCCGCCCTGTCAAAAGTAAAACAATAATCTCTTGTGAGCATTAAAATAATTAGATTGAAAATAAAAAGTGTTGCAAGTTTTAAGCGCCAAGACACGCCAATAACTGTATTTCTTTCCTCGCACAGAAAATTTATTGAGACTAAAAGTGAGAATTATAACGACTTTCTCTGTTTACAATTTTACAATCTTTTTCAGAAAATTTTATTCACCTAAACAAGTAAAACTAATAAATTTTTAAATAAGAAAAAACGAACTAAGCAAAAAAGTAGCTGGGTCCACAATATTCCTTTTTACCCGACTTCAAAAAAAGGAGGAGGTTATCAATTCGTCTGTGATTATTATACCCTTTACCAAAAAATGGTAAAAGGGTATATATAGGTTTGTCATTCCGTTTGTAATTTCTAGAATATTAATAAGCGAGCCATAATGTACATATATATATTCTGGATCCTTATGCATAGGGAAGACGAATAAGCGATGTCCGTCTGTCTGTACGTGAAATCGGTTTTCCGAAGCTCCCAGAAAAGCTAGACTTCGTTCTTGGACTGGTGGGTCAGAAATGGTCGAAATAAGATTGTATTGAAAATCAGCAAAATCGAGCGGAGGGTTTCAGAGCTGGGAGACTTAAACTTCATTTTGCCATACAAAATAACTACCGAAAACTAGTTTTTAATAATTTTTTATTAAATAAACTTATTTTATACTTCAGTATGAATAAAATTGGTATTTCTAACTAAAAAAAAATTAAAAAAAAATTAAAAAGACGTTTCCAGGGTTGGAAAACCTTAACTTTTTTTGTTATGCAAAAGTAACTTACTAAAACAAAATTTTCCTTTATTTCTATAAACTAAACATATCTAATGTTCTTAAAACAAGGAGATTGATGTAAGAAATCAGAAAAACAAAAAGGATGATTCCAGGGTTGGAAAACCTACGATTTTTGTGTTATATACAATTAACTACCGCAAACTAATTTTTTAATTATTTTTATTAAATAAACTTATTTTATACTTCACCACGAATAAAATTGGTATTTCAAACAAAAAATTAAAGTTCAAAAAATTAATAAGATGTTTCCAGGGTTGGAAAACTTTAACTTTTTTTCTTATACAAAAGTAACTTACTAAAACAAATTTTTCCTTTTTTTTTATAAATTAAACATATCTAATGTTCTTAAAAGAAAGATATTGATGTTAGAAATCACAAAAACAAAAAGGATGATTCCAGGGTTGCAAAACCTGAAATTTTTGTGAAGTATAAAATTAACTACCATAAACTAATTTTTATTTATTTTTGTGAAATAAACTTATTTTATACTTCAAAAAAAAAAAAAATAATAAAAAATTCAAAAAGATGTTTCCAGGGTTGGAAAACTTTAACTTTTTTTCTTATACAAAATCAACTCACTAAAACAAATTTTTGCTTTTTTTCTATAAATTAAACATATCTTATATTCTTAAATGAAAAAGATTGGCGCACGAAGTCAGAAAAATCAAAAAGGATATTTCCAGGGTTGGGAAACTGAAACTTTTTGTGATATAAACAATTAACTACCGAAAATTAATTTTTATTTATTTTTTATTAAATAAACTTATTTTATGCTTCAATACGAATAAAATTGGTATTTCAATTTAAAAAAATTTAAAACACGTTTCCAGGGTAGGCAAACTTTACTTTTTTTATACAAAAGTAATTTACTAAAGCAAATTTTTCTTTTTTCTCTATAAATTAAGGATATCTTATATTCTTAAAAGAAAGAGATTAGAATAAGAAATCAGAAAAATCAAAAAGTATGATTTCAGGGTTGGAAAACCCACACTTTTTGTGATATAAAAAATTAACTACCGAAAACTAATTTTTATTTTTTTTATTAAAAAAACTTATTTTATGATTGAGTACGAATAAAATTGGTATTTCAAATAAAAAAAAACAATTAATAAAATTAAAAAGACGATTCCAGGGTTGGAAAACTTTAATTTTTTTGTGCAAAAGTAACTTACTAACACAAATTTTTCCTTTTTTTTCTATAAATTAAGCATATCTTAAATTCCTAAAAGAAAGAGATTGATGTTAGAAATCAGAAAAATCAAAAAGAATGATTCCAGGGTTGGGAAACTTACACTTTTTGTGATATATAAAAGTAACTAAGTCTAATTAATTTTTATCTATTCCTTTATAACTTTACGTTTTGGAATGAAAAATTTGGTGCAGAAAATTATAAAAATAAATACCACAGCTCCAGAGCTGTAAACTTTGAATTTTTTTTCCTGGATATTAAAGTAAATAAATAAAACATTTTTTGAATTTTCTTTTTTCACTTAACACCTTTTCTATATTTTTTTAAGAACTACTAGATTGGTATAAGGAATCAGAAAAATCTAAAATGATGATTTTAGGGTTTGAAAATTAATTTTCTTTGTACATAAAAGTAACTAGGTCAAATTATTTTTTTCTTTTTGTTTATACTTTATGTATGTGCTTGTGTATGTACCCCTATGCTACATAAAAGCACTTTGGTAAAGGGTATATAAGATTCGGAACAGCCGAATATAGCACTCTTACTTGTTTTTTTCTTTCTTTGTCATCGTACTTCATAACTCGTTGTATTTTAAACCGATTGTAAAAATTCTGTTTATTTTTTGAGAGGGTATACATAGCTCTCAATTGGTACCATTGTAAAAAAGTGGGCGTGGATACGCCCACAATATTTATATTTTATTTTGTGATATTCTACTTATTTGATTAATGCGAAACCTAGCAAACATATTTGCTTCCTGCAATTACACAATTTTAAAGTTGAAAAATGGGCGGGTATACGCCCATTAAAATCTATTATTATATTTCACGTGGTTTTGCTGTACCGATTTTTACAAAACTTAGCACACGCCCTGAGCTCTGAAAACACAAAATCTTGCATTTAAGTAATGCACGCCCATTGAAATTTAATTTTATATCCTATAAATTTTTTTCGAAAATGTTTTGTTGGGTATTTATTTGCATTGAAGTCGGTTTTTTGCAGAATTATTTTTGGAAGAGTTTCTTAGTAAAGTGTGTCATTGAGTTAAAGGAGTTTGAATTGCTAAAAAAAACAGATAAATGGTGTTAACTGCCATGAATTATGTAATTTTTAATTCAATATCATTTTCGGCATATGGCCAACCAGTCAGTTTAAACGATTATTCCATATTGCCACAGAGTTATTGCTCCGAAAGAAATGTAGGGGGTATAGCCAAAAAATCATATTAAAGGCGTTTCATAGCAGCACACCAATCGTATATCGCTTAAAGACCTCCAGCAAGGAGGGCAGTTGATTATTTGGAAAGTCTAAGTGCCTATTTTAGCAGCTCGATATGTTTAATGCAACTGCTTTATATACACCGTGCATTTTCATATTAAAATTTACCGAAAACACTGTTTATTAAAAAATGTTCTGCAATCATTTTGCTTCATATGTGTTTCATGTTAATTTAACATGATTATTAATATGCTACAAAGAAAATGTTTTCATTTAGAAATAGCTTTATTTCGTGTTTATTTACAATTCAAGTACTGTTAAATTAAAATAAATAACCATGTTGAATCAAAGTTATTTCAAGTAGGAATAACGTGAATTTTTTTTGATACTGAAATAACACGAATATCCGTATTTAATCAAAGTTATTTCACGTGCAAATAACATTAATTTAATTTATTGTAGTCATTTTATTTTGTTAACCCTTATTCAAGTTGTCAACATCAATGACATCGTCACGTCAATACAATTCCAAAATATTGGGGATTACCGACTCGCTCTCGAGAAGAATTTGGTGCTATTGACAGTATATTTGTGTTGCCTGAGGTCTAGAAAATAGCATAGGTCTGTCAATAGAAGTCAGTTGTTTCGGCAACGGGTAGATAAGCCCCAAGTTTTTGATATTGTACTGACGTGACGTCTATGTTGACAACTGGAATAAGGGTGCTTATTTATTTAACTTACGTAGTTATGTGTATTGGCACAGGCATCAGAAAAATGTTTGTATGTAAGTTGGCTTCCAGGGCCTAGATTTAAACTCGAACTCATGGCGTGTTAGTCAAGCTAAAATATTGTTTAGACACACATTAAATAATACTATCGTAAATTTTAAGAATTAACTTATTAATTAAATTTTGATCCAACATGAAGTGCGAAAGTACTTTGGGATTCTTCAGGATTCGAAACTGCTGCCCTAGGACTACAAGACTAGTACACTGACTGCTAGCCAGCAGCAGGAAGTTTTCGCTGATTCCTTCTTCTTCTTCTTCTTCTTCTTTATTTCCCATTAATTTTACATTTTCTAAAAAGTTCTTAAGAACTAACAATCGATATTATTTTACCCTTACATACTATTTGTATTTTTCAAAGGCTTTTCTCTCTTAATTAGATATAAGTAGCTTAGCTACATCGTCTTAGATATGTTTATCACTTAAAATAAAATCCCCAAAAAAAGGGAGTAAAAGGGGAGACATTCGAAATTCTTACATACTAAACAAAAACACTTAAAAATAAAAACAAAAATAAAACATAAAACAGAATTCATATTAAAAACATAAAACAGAATTCATATTAAAAACACAAAACAAACAAAACTTACTAGCTAAACATAGAAAAATATTTACAAAGGTAGAAAAGGTAGAAAAATATATACAAAAGACACCAGACATTATTGGGCGGTAATATACACCGTACTATTGATGTCCAGTGTATTGAGCCTCTGATGGTAAAATAGGAGGTGATGGTAAAATAGGAGTCTGCACCTTGATAGAGAAGACCAGCCCCATCAAGACTAACAAATCTACAGGAGAAAAGTATCTAGTGTCCCCAAGGTTTACCAGATTGTCCGTCCTAGCGAAACATTGCCTAATCAAACTGTTCTCTGAGGCACGTGCACTAACAAGAAACTTAATGGCGTTCCCTACCATATAAGTATCTATCCTCCCGAAGTCAATTGACTCATAAATAGACCGACACGATGGCCTACGCAAAACCCCGTCATGTCCCAACTGAGGTCTCAAGCCCAAGCAAGCTACCAGGACAGTCCTTTCCCACCTCCTAAGCCTATCCATCTGGGATGATGAAATCCTAAACCAGATTGGAAAGGCGTATGAGATAATGGGTCGAATTACATGTCGATACAAGAGTAGGGGAACCCTTCGGTCAAGGCCACCATTCCGTCTCAATATCCCCTAATACGCCGAATAGATTCTCTTACTACGTTCGAGAATGCCATCAATGTGCCGATGATATTCAAAGTTCTCATGAAATATCACCCCTAGGTATTTCATTCGGTCCGAATTCCTGATGACTCCTTCACCCATCCTAAGAGTTGGCACATACTTTCCGCAATTACCGAACAGATATCTGCGCCTACCCTTAAACATCACGACTACCGTCTTCTGCAAATTCAGATTAATTCTCCATGTCGAAAAATATTGCCCAAGTACTGTCAAGTAGTTGTTCAGTCGTTCATTTGTCGTACTGGCCCTGATACCCGTAGACGCTATGAGAATATCGTCAGCGTATAGAAGAAGCAGATCCCCCGTCCGAGATTGCGGTATGTCAGAGACAAAAACATTATAAAGCACAGGAGCCAGTAGAGAGAGTTTTCGCTGATAATGCGAAGTTTATCACCTATTTTCACAACTCGAACATCACTACAAACAACAACAAGTGAGTACGACATTCAATCGCACCAAAGTGCCAAACATCAATCGGTTTCTTATACAAATGAATACACAAACGCGAATACATTTCTCTCGGTGGCCAGCATTGTTCCAATGCAAATGCACACCAAGACACTTATACAATACACTATTTCTTATAAATTTAATATGAAATCAAAATTTTTGCATCGTATTTTTTGCTGTGTGCAGTAAACAATTGTCACTTATTGAAACTTTGGAAATAAAACTTAAATTAGAATGAAATTCTTTACTAATTTTGTGAAATTCTTTTCCATATTAAGTTGGTTTGATTGGCTTCAAAATATTGTTCCTGATTATAAATGCTTATATTAAACTACTTTTTCCTATAGTTTCATCTACCTGAGACAGGATAGGACGGACATGAAAAATAAATTCAAAAGTAATAATATTCCCTTGAATATCTCAGTTGTCCAAATCGTCCTAGACGACATTGTCTTCGACGATTCATGTACGACATGTCGTCTGTAGATTAAGTTTTCTAATCGACAATTTAAAAGAAATCGGCGTTCATGACTATCTGAACGACAATGTCACACGTTTTCTCTTCAATAAAACTTTGTTGGGGACCATCTGAGCGACAGTGTCATACGTTTTGTCTTCAATAAAGCCTTGTCGAGGACAATCTGAGCGACAATGTCCCTCGTTGTGTCTTCAATAAAGCATTGTTGACGACAATATGAGCGACAATGTCCCTCGTTATGTCTTCAATAAAGCCTTTTTGATGACAATCTGAGCGACAGTGTCACACGTTTTGTCTTCAATAAAGCCTTGTTGAGGACAATCTGAGCGACAATGTCGCTCATCTGGTCTTGTGTGACCTCGCCGCCATTTGTATGAAAATTTCGTCAACGATTTGTATGGAGTTGTCTTTAATATGTCTTCTACGACTTACCATTGTCTTGTACCCGTCGTCAAAGATGTCTTAAAGACGTGGCCAACTGGGATATGTACATATATGTATATCTGTGTATTTGCATATGCTAGTTCAACTCTGTGTATATATGTACATACATATGTGCGTTACATAATCTTCAAATGAAGCAGTATTTTTTAACACCAGCAATAACGCTAGGAAATTAATTTCACAGCAAAAAACACGCTCTAAAATTTTATGATGCATAAAGTTAAGGATTAGGAAAAGACTAGCCAGACAGGACAGCAGTTGCTTTTAAAATTTTTTTCAAATTTTATGGGTTAGACCTTTAACAGTGATTAAAAAAATTGTACGTGTTAAGGAATGAGTTACGCGCTGCGTTAAGCTTCAATGAACAATTTATTTATTTTTTTCATCTGCACATAAAAAGGAAATTTTTTTTTGTTCATATTTTTGTCTGTTAAACTACGAATATTTCTATTGATTTAATTTTTAACTTCAAGGAGAAAAGACTTGAATTTTGTTTTACTGCTTGCATAATAAATCTAAAAAATCAATTAGAAAAGCATAATTCCTGTTTGTTTAAAAAAAATATATCATGGAAAATCCATTAAAGTTAATATGATATGGCGTTTTCTTGTGTAAGAAATAAGTGAAACAGTACACTTAGAGCCAATTTCACCAACTTATTTAAATATCGATTCATATTTAAAAGTAATTTTTCCATACAAAAAGTAATGAAAATCAACATTTAAATATGACTTGATATTTAAATAGAGTTAGTGAAATTGGCCCTTAGTAATAGCGGGATGATAAAAAAAGTCTAATATTGTTTATAAACAGGCAAGGCTGTGAGTAAACTGGAAACATGAAAATACGCTTTTAAGCAAATTTTGCAAAAATTCGCGAGAAGTTGCAAAATCGGACGTAAGCCCTAAAATTGATTAGAAATCGCCAAAGGCATTAAAAAAAGTTTGGAAGAACGCGAAAAAAAAATTGCAAGTTTGCGAAAAATTACTAAATGTATTAAAGAAATTACTAAACTTGTAAATAGTAAAATTTGAAAAAAAATATAAGGAAATAAATTAATTCTTTTTTATACAGTAGATTGTAATGTTAAAAATGTAGATATTTCAAATTCTCAATAGCAATTTCATGTATGCCATTTAGTTTCATATAATGTAGCAAACCTCGAAAAATCATTAAAATTTAGTAAATTTATTACATATATCAATAATTTTGATGTATTTTTTCTTTTTGAAACCCATGTTACAGCTGATAGACAGCACTTGTTTTCGTCATATTTTAATAATTATTGTTTACATTGGATTGCAGCTACGAAAACGCATAGATCTGGTCGTGCTAGTGGTGGCTGTTTATATGGTTTCAAAAAAAATCTTAAAAATACTTATGCTTTTAAATTTTTAAACATCTTCAATAATATGGTATTAAGTGCTAAATTTGAAGGTAATGTGTTTTACTTTATCCCAAGTTATTTAAACTGCACTAAATGGAATAATGAATTCGAAAAATTTGAAGAATTTGTACAGGAACTTGATCCTTCAAATTTTTGTATTGTTGGTGATCTTAATGCGAGAATTGCAACTGAACAAGTTTTAGATGGTAACTTTTTGAAAGATTTACCACATATTAATAAATCTAGATCTTCAAAAGATAAAGAACTTAATGCACAAGGCAAAAAATTGATGAATCTTATTGAAAATGTCGGTGGGATTGTACTTAATGGTAGAACTGGTAACGATGCTCTAGGGGAATTCAGCTTTTGTGGGGTTATGGGTAGCTCTGTTATTGATTATTGTATTTGTTCACTTAACTTTCTACAATATGTTGATGATTTCTTTATCGCATCCAAGCCGTTTTCTGACCACATGCCACTATGCTTAAAAATTAAATCATCGTGCCGTGTTGTTAATACTAATGAGAATTATACAATTCAAAGACTGCGTTGGAACGGTGGATTGTCTGATAAATACAAGGATAATCTTTCATTACTTGCTAGCAATGTTGATCTACAGTCTAATGAAACGGTTGATGAATTGGTTGTACATCTATGTAACAAAATAAAGTTGGCGAATGTTACTAAGGTAAACAAACGTTTTTTTGAACCCAAGCAGAAATGGTTTGATTGCAAATGTGCTCGTGCTAGGAAACTTATGCTAAAGAAGCTTAGGCGTTATAGGAAAAAGCACAATTCGGTAAACAAATCTCGATATTTTGCATCTAGAGCTTGCTATCTTAAGATATGTAATAAAAAGAAAATAGATTTGTATAATAAAAATATTGACCAATTAAACAAGGTGAAATGTAGCAGTGATTGGTGGAAGCTATCCAACTCTATGAAATCGCGTTCATATTCTGTCAAAGGTTCACTAAATTCCGACGATTTTCGTTCTCACTTTAGTTCGTTACTGCAGGCAGATGTTGATTCTCAGACTATCAGCTGGTCTATGCCATATTTTATTGATCCGATCCTTGACTCACCCATGGAAATGTATGAACTTTTCTTCGTTTTAAAATCACTCAAGGATAATAAATCTCCTGGTCAAGATGGTATCTGTTACGAATTTTATAAAAATGCTCCTAATTCTTTTATTAATGAAATGTTATCTGTCTTTAACAAAATTTTCCTACATGAACAAATTCCATCCAGCTTCCGAAAATCTATACTGATACCTCTTTTCAAAAAAGGTGATCCCAATCTCCCATCAAACTATCGAGGGCTATCGCTGATTAATGCCTCATGCAAAATATTTAATACCATTATTCTGAATCGTTTAACGGAATGGATAGATCGTAACAAGATTCTTAATGAATTTCAAGCCGGATTTAGAAAGAATTATTCAACCATTGACAACATTTTTAATCTCGCTAATATTGTGAATTTAAATAAAGCAAACAATAATAACACACATGCCTTCTTTGTTGATTTTTCGTGCGCATTTGATACGATTCCTCGTAATAGTTTATTTTACAAGCTCGCATGCCTTGGTATGTCGTCGAAAATAATAAGAATTTTACAGCACTTGTATGAAAATACGGAAAGTTGTATTTTGGATGGAAATTCTTATTCTGATCCATTTGCAGTTGAAATAGGTGTAAAGCAGGGTTGTATATTAAGTCCTCTATTATTCTCATTATATGTTAATGATTTGGCAGATGAGTTACCTGGGGGTGTAAATGTTGCTGACGTTAATGTTAAAATACTGCTTTATGCCGACGACCTTGTTATATTATCAGATACTCCATCAGAATTGCAAAAAATGATTGATTGTTTATACAATTACTGTTCGACGTGGTCCTTGAAAGCTAATCTAGATAAATCTAAAATAGTGGTATTTCGTTCCGGTACTAGAATTTCTTCAAATCTAAACTGGGTTTTTGGTGGTGATAATATTGAGATTGTAAACAGTTATAAATATCTTGGTGTAGACATTACATACAATCTCTCCTTTAGAAAACACTTGAACAATAAGTTAGCAGCCTCGAAACTGGCGATAAACTCTACTTGGTCCAAATACATAAACAATCCGCAAATCTCACAGAATAATAAGCTTAAAATATTTCAAGCAGCATCCAGATCTATTATGTTATATGCAGCGCAAGTGTGGGGATATGTGAAATATGATGAGGTTGAAAAACTATTTAGATTTTTTATTAAAAAAATGTTGTATCTACCTACCGCTACACCAAATTATATTTTGTATATAGAAACAAACCTAGAGTCTCTATACGTATCTACCTTAAGACTTCACCTAGACTATATTAATAAAGTATTAAGTATGAATCCTCACAGATTACCTCGTATTTTGGCATTAAAAATTATAGAACAAAATATTTGTTGGGCTAAAGAGTGGGAAAATCTTTGTCAACATATACAGTTTACTCCTGATGACTCAATATCTCCACTTAGCAAACAGTGGAAACCTATACTGGACCAACTCAAACTCAAGGAACGTAATGATCACATAGAAAATGCAAAAAGTTCACAGTTTCATGATCTATATTCTATACTGGATTACAATGTTTCTTCATTATATACTTCAAATTTTTCTCCACGTACAGTCAGTTTAATAATTAGGGCTAGAGGTGGCTTGTTAGATTTGAATGCAAAGTCTTTCAAGAATAACACTGTTGGTATTTGTACAATGTGCAATTTAGATGCTTCGGAAAATACTTATCACTTTATTGGTGTTTGCCCATTGTACAAAGAATTTAGAATACAATATTTTGGTAAAACCATACTAAATTTGAATGAAGTTGTGTGTATACTAAATGGCTTAAACTTTTTCTCCCTGTATAAATATATAGAACTTTGTTTAAAATATAGAAGATTTATTTTAAATGAATTTGTTATTTAATTTTCCATGAAAATATTAACTTATGATTTATCTTGTTATTTTTATTAAAAATTATATAAAATCAAAATTTACTTTCCCAGAATTGTGCCAATCTGGCTTACAACAAAATGTTATGCCATATATAGATTTAGATATTAAACATATTGTAAATGAATTAAATATGTACATACAAAAATCTATTAATAAATAAATAAAATAATAATAATAAATAATTCTTTTTTATACTTTTACGTGATAGTAAATTTCAAATAAGATATTTCACTTTTATATCAATATCAAGTTATTATGGTACGCTGCTGCTTTCAATATAATTAAGTAGCTGGCTACCTTGCGACAAATGTAACTAGCGACATTTGAAGTCGTGTTTTCTTGGTTTAAATGCTCAATTAGCCGACTGTAATGGAATGTAACTGCAACGGTAGCAAACAGCTGATTAATGTTCTCATGTGATAAGTAGAGAAAGGATTTTCATGTAAATACATGTTTTCTGTCGTTGGTCTAAAATCAACGTAAATAAAATATCTTTGCGAATCAACAAATTTGTGTCAAAATGGCATCGATATGTTAGTGCATATTTTTGCATATTTTATAATAAATACATATTTTTGCATATTTCATTATAAATGTGTATTTTTAATACATTTTTTAGTTTTTTCATGCTATAAATTGTTTTTTTTTATTAGTTGTAAAGTATTTAAAAGCTGCAGTTTTTACGACTGTGTAAGAACAAAAAAAAAAAAAAAATAAGAGGAAAACGAGAAAAATTTACGATCGTATTTTTTGTGATATTATTCGATATACATTGGGTTAAGTCAAGAATACCAATACCATTGAAAATTAAAAAAAAAATAGAATGGGATAATAGCCCTTTTAAACCCAAAAATGTTTTTGTAATTTTTTTGAGCACTCTCTACTCTCATTTCTTGTGGATTTAAAGTGCTTTTGAATGCACCTTTGCGTGTTTTAGCCTTTAATCAAAAATATCAAATGATATGATACGGATACATCCTATAGTAACTAGATGGGGAACGTGGCAGAAGGCTGTCGGATGCTGAATTTCTATTAATAAACTTAAAGAATTTTTAAAGCCAAAAAACTTTCCCCCATATGCAAAAAAATAACGTGTGCTTGAAGTGTACGTTAAATCAAAATTTCCAAACAAAAACTGGTTCTAATGTACACTTGAAGCACACTTTACTTGTTATAGGCCAATTAGATGCTTTCGTTACTTTAACACATCAATTAGAAATAGTTATACAAAAAAAAAAAATATGAACTTAAAATATATGCAACAATATTGGATCAATAGTTTATAGTTCGAAAAAGGAAAATTTAGTAACTGAATAGTCCACAAATGAAATAGCAGCATTTAAGTACACACCAATAACTTCTGCTGACGTGGAACATTCATTTTTATTACATAATTTTTTTCACAAAAAATCGTCAAAGATTTATCTTTGACAATTAAAAAAACATTTATTCATTCATGTACGTAAATAAAAGCTCGACTGAACTATATTTTGTATTCCATATGATTTGACATTATATTTATTAAGAACGCATTGAAGCTGAGCTTTTTATGTTTTTTTTTAGTTTTTAATGACAAAATGTTTGTTAAGAAAGCAATGAAGGTGGTTTTTTTAAGTTTTTAATGTTATTAAATGTTGAAAAAAAAGTTGATAAATGCATATTTTATTAGTTTTAAATACATATTTTTATATTTTTAGTGCATATTTTATGCACATAAAACGTAATTTTAAATGCATGAAAATCCTTTCTCTAGTGATAAGTAATGTATAGATTCTTACATTCCGGGTACATCTCTATAAACATATTCATTGCTTTTCACATAACAATATCGATCAGCTGTTTTCTACCTTTGCAGTTACATTCCATTACAGTTTGATAGTTAACCGAATATAGGCAAACAAATTGAGGCTTTGCTTGGACTTTTATAATTTTTAACTTTTAGGCAGATTTTGTAAAAAAATTTCTTTTCCAAAGGGTTTAATTGATTAACTTACGGGATTGTGGAGGGGAAAGGGTAAAGGGTTACCGTTACCCGACTGTAGAAATCGCAGATGTAAGGTAAATGTAAATGTAATGTAAATATAAACGTTTGAGCGCTTATAGAATACTTAAAAACGTGTCATGTGTTTTCGACACAAAAAAAAACTTCATTGTGCACACACACATACATACTAATTGCATTGTGCCCAGCAAACACTCATTTTTTATTTTAAATTGCGAGTTATTTGAAATGAAACGCGAAAGTTCATATATGTATAATATTTAAATTCATGAAATTCATTTTGATAGAAATTTACATACATATTTATACGGACATACATACATACATACGAGTATGTATGTATGTATTAGAACTTATAAGTAAATAATATAAAAAATAGTAATGTTTTAATTAATACAAGATTTTTTAGTAATTTCGCTGAAACTATTTTAGTTTACTTTCTTTTGATGGCAAGATTTAGCCTGTTGGAAAAAACTAATTGTGTTTTTGAAATAACACCTTTTAGAACAAAAATGCGCCTAGAGGTTTTGAAAATTATTATTATTTTATTTAAATGAACTCAATTATAATAATTTTAATAGCAGCTGTAATGCTCAACCGTAGTATTTGTCATTGTACATTACCAGAACAGATTTTGAGCAACTTCATCGGAAAGACAAAGTATTTAGCTCTTTAATTTCCAAGAATGGGTATGCATGCAGTAGCACCTCAATAAAATCTGTACTTTCTTGTTTTATTCTTTTCTTATTAATGTTCGTACCTACTCATAATAATTTAGTTTTATTTACAAACAATATAAATATTACCTGATTTACATTAAGCATTTTTTCATGAAATTTCATGAATTTTGTTGCACGCAACTTCTTCTATTTGCTAATTGCAGCGCTATAAAAGAGAATTTTGTATAAAAAAGGGCGTAAAATGAATCCCTGATACATTTTTAACACATTTTTTGATACGAGTTTGTCCTCCAGGCCTCCTATTGACAAATAAAAAATTTTCATGCAACTAATTTCATGAAAAAAATGCTTAATGTAAATTAGGTATATGTATATTTTTTAATAAAAATACATACACGTGTACATATGCAGGACTTTTTGTTTGCTGGGTGTTTATCAGTATAAAGAAATCATATAAAATGGAAAACAGCTATTCGAAACATTGATGAGAGTTCAACATCTTCACATTATTTTTGATTGCATGGAAAAGTACCAAAATTATTTAAATGGTATCAAATCATTATTTTATACTTACAAACATTGTAATGACTTTGACATTTAGTGAAATTACAATTTAAGCTTCATACCCGTATATATGTACATACATACTTACATTACAACGTATTATAATTATAAAAAATATTTATATTTTTATTATGATTATAATTATTATGATTATACGTAAATATTTTTATTTATATTGGTATTATTTTTAAATAAAAATTGGTTTTTGTACGCTTGAATGTATGTTTGTACGCACATATGTATGTATATTTTACAAATTCATACATATGTACATATACATATGTGTATGTATGTATATTAACAAAAAATAAACACATACGATTGGCAAACTCTGGTTAGATTTTATAAAAAAAAACTTTTTTAGAAAACTAAATTTATTAAATATGCCATGTACGTATACAAATTAACCACTCAAAAGTTTAAATTATTAAAAGAAACAAAAGTATCAAATCAGGGCTATTGTACCACACTCTCATTCAATATACATGCATCCCATCACTGTCTACAAATGTCACGTAACGTCGTCATGAAATTCTATTTTCTGCAGGTTCAGACGTTACATTTACGTACGATTTCAGTCAGGTAAGCGTTTGTATAGCTTTTCATGCAACAGATTCGATCAGCTGACACATTTACATTTACAGTCGGGTAATTCTGCCTTAAGGTAATGAAGAGGGGAGCCATAATTTTTCCTGTCTCCCCCGTGATATAAAAATTTGCTGAACTAAAATTACCGTGTGTGAACCCAGTCTTGCTAATGAAGTTATTATGAAGTTTTGTTTTCATTATTTTTCATTGCAAAGGTTGTTTTTTTTTCAATCATTAATTAAATTTAGCTATTTGTTGCATAAAACAAAATATATAAATTTTCCCTATAAATTGCTTTTTCTAATACCTCCTCATTGTAGTTTATTAAAATGTCATTTATTTAACTTTCCTTCTATAATAAATCACTGTTTAAATAAATTTACCAACATTTTACAACTTTTTTGTATATTTTTATTTAAAACTTTTAAACTTTCTTTATATTTCATTCATTAAAAGATTTTGTTTACCTCAACTCATGATTTCTGTTTCCTCATCGTTTTTTTTCCATTTTACTTTTTTACATTAATCTTTTTCTCTACAATAATACCAAAAAAAAAGTCGCGTGGCGTTTTATTGAATACACAGGATGGATATAAAATAAAAAAAAAACTCAGCATGGAAAAAATGTGTAAATTATTTACACTTAATGCAGTACAATTATTTATTTTACCATAAACTTTTTATGGAGCAATTTTTCACGAATGTTTTCTCAATGAGTCTTTAAAGTAAATTTCAATACTTCGCACTGATTAATGTATGAGTTTGAGTACCTTAATTGAAAATATAATACATACAAAAGATGAAAGCAAGCTATTAATATTAAATCAAAATTTGAAAGTAAAATAAAGTGCGAAGAGATTTTATACGGTGCGTATTATATACGAGTATAAACGTGATGTGAGTGCTTTCAAACATCATAATAATAATTATATTATAATATTATTTTTTAAATACAATACATACTGATTCAATGAACCTTTCATTAAAATAATTATTGCTTTATTTTTATAAGATTTAAAATTTAATGTAAAACACTTTCGCTACTTATGGTTTTAAAGTGTTCAAAATTGCCTAATTTAATTCACCTGGACTATTAATATTCAAATTTTATTATTACGCAGTACTTTTTAAAGATCTTTAACGTAGTTAATTATTCAAATTCATAAAATTTTTCAAAAAATAATATATATATAAGATAAAATAAAAAAATCATTGTGTGGGAATTTCTATCGCGATGTCCACTGGCACCAAACATTTAAAAGTTCATGAAAATGCTTCAATGTGTAAAAAAAATTAACAATATAATGTTAAAAAAAAATACGTTCATACACAACTCATTTCAAGATATTCGAATTCAAATTCACAAAAGCGAAACTTTTTACCCGATTGCGCAAAGCAAAGAAGAGTATTGTGTTTATCTGTCTATGTATGTGAGTATATATGTACGTATGTATGTATGTGTGACCCTTTGCTGCACTATATAAACCGAAAGCGTGGGCCGATTTTGATGATTCGTTTCTCTTAATCCCGGTAGTGTCACTAAAGATATGACAGTTGTCAAAATTAAATATGGCGCTTAACAGACGCCATTTTGTAAATACGAAATAAATAAAATGTCGGCGAATAATATATCAAAATGAATATAATTCGACAGGTATTTTAAAATCATCTTTAGGTTTCTCTTATGATTTTTCATTTCGAATGACCATTTAGTATATTTAACGGTTCAAAGTTGGGCGGTCGGTTTTTTTTATTTAACTTGTTTCATTTGGATATTTCTTTTCCACATTTCCTTTTGATAACAAATTTTAATGAGAAGCATTGTCTACTGACTTTTGCTCTCTGAAATTTTTCTGACGGTACAAATAGTCAAAAAAGAATGCAACAGAAGCTATGCAATTGCAAATACCTGTAAAAATTTGCTTTGAAAAATCGCATATTTCGATGTCACGTGCGACATTGAGAAACAATAGTGCTTCGAAAGTTCATGCGGAAAGCTCACCAAATATTCAGTATAAACAGTATAAAAAATTTGTTTAAAAATATATAAATTTTTAATCGTTGTACTACACAAATTTGGTCCCGTGCGACATCGTAAATAAATAATTTTAAATTATTTAAATTTAAATGAGCGAAAACGGCGAAAAATAGATAAAGTTCCAAACGGTGCAGAGAAAAATTGATGGAAGATGAAATATTATTACAAAATTGTAAAAAAAAAACCGGAAAGAATTCGTAACGGTGGTACAAAGTGGAAAGCGATGACTAAAAAAATTAAACAATTAAAGAGAAAAGGAGGACTGAATGCATACGTAAGAGATAAAGGAGGCAGAAGCTCACAGAAATGCAAATACAAGCAAACGCTTGCAAAAGCTGTAAAAAATGTGTGTGAGTTCGACGAAAAATGGAAACAAGAAGTATTCAAGCTTTCGCTAGAAGTAAAACCACCTACCACTACCTGTTGTGAAAAAAAATGTGCTTGATAATGTATTTTCATTTAAATTTGTTTCAGTTTACTACTCGTACTACATATGTGTGTTAAGTTTCTTTTTATAATGCTAAAATATATAAGTTCAATAGTTCTGTTAATTTGAAAACATTTTTACTAATCTTGTGTATTTGTAATTTCATTGCTCCTTGTACAAAATTATAAACGAACCAACCTGGTAAAAAATGTTTTATAATTAACAGATCCATTGAACGTATCTATTTTAACATAATAACAACAAACTGAACAAAATATTGTGATGGAAAAACTTTCAAATGCGACATGTCACGTGTGACTGTGATTAAAATTAAATTAAAAAACATATAAATAATGTTTGGATAAAATCAAAACCATTTAAAAAGACAACAGTGAACTACATTTTAAAATTAGTCACATTTAGATGATGACTCAGTTTTCGCTGAAATCAGCATTACAATCGCTGGACGCAAAAACAATGTCTGTTTTTGTCACATGCGACTGGCTTGGTTTTTTTTTTTTTTTTTGAAAACGAAAAATTGCTCAAAGTTAAACTTAGCACCAATTATGGGGTTTATTAAGAGCTATAAATTACGCTTATTTTCAAAAGAAAAATGTAGGGCGGTCACATGCGACATCATGAAAATTCTCGTTTATAAAAATTAAGCCGAATGTTAATTTAGTACTTTAACAATTTTATTTTGTAGAAAATAACTTACAAAAATATCTTACTTTTAACTTTTAACTTTTAACAATAGAAACATGTGTTTCGTCTTGATATCGTCAAGTAATTGAAGCAAATATTTATGCACAAACAAAAAGAGGAATTAAAGAAAAACAAAAAACTTCAGAGGAGTTAAAAGAATGAAATATTAAAAAAAAAAATATTCAGATTGATCCTTCTGTTACAGAAGTTTTACTGGATTCCAGTGTAGACTATGGAGATAAAAATATTTGTGTTGTATGGATTCAATATAACTACACGCAAAGAAAATATATGATTGTAGAATGGTTGAGAAAACAATATTATGTTCTCTGAAACAAATGTGTGGTCGTTGAAATCTAGTTATTGTTATTTTAGACATTAATTTTGTTACGACAAACAGAGTAATGTTGTAATTTAATAATTACATTATTACATTCATAGAAACTGCGATATGGTTCGAGTTTAACAATATAGTTTTGTTAAAAATTTATGACTACGACATAATTGGTATTATTATTAAATAACAATATAATGTTATCCAAATCCATACTATATTAAGTTTACAAAAAATATTTTTCTGAAACATCTGTCAGTTCAGTGTTTCGCGTGTAAGCTATCGGTAGTGTACGCGTGATGTTAAATAAATAAATAAAGTATAAGCAAAAGGATAGATCAACAAAAATATATATACAATAATATGATTTCACTGCAACCATATAATTCAATCATAGTATGTTGCTGTTTGATTATTGTTACCTCAACCACATTTTTTCTTTGCGTGTATTATGTATCATATACATATATAATTATGTATTTGGGTTACTTAAATACAGATAAAAATAAAAATCTCAATCTTTTAAAGTTCTGAGGAAGTCCACAAATCAAAAGAGACTTATCAATCTTAAGAACTACCATTAAAACAAATATATATGAAGGTAAGTAAGCCTTAAAAAACACACATGTGTTTAAGAAAAAGCAAATATGTATGAAATAAGTGTATTTTACGATGCGAGCGAGTACTTAGCAAATTAGCAGCCTTATTTTTCCCTTTTTCTAACTAACATTATTTCATCAATTTACATGCATGCAACATATAAACAAACTCTAAAAAAGTTTGTACAACCTTTTTGATGTACGAACACAAAAAAGTTCCGCCTTCCTTACAAGACTGAGTACAAAAAGAAAATCGAAATGTTTATTTTAAAGCAATAAACAGGATTATTTGCAATGCATACATTTGAAAATAAAATCCAGAGTGTACTGCTGCCTCGCTACCTTGCTCGTTCGCACATTATTTTACTCAAGAATGCAAGTGTGCTAACAAAAAATAGGACAAAAAGTTTACTTAAATACACATTTTGCATGTAGTTGCTTTAATCAAAGATTTGATAAAAATCTACGATTAAAAAGTAATAAAAAAATTTCAACTACTTTCAATTTCATAAGAGGATTTTTATAACGCATTTTGCGAACAAATAATTATAAGCCTTTTTATGAATACTTTGTGTTGAATTTAATCAAAATTTTGCAATTTTCTGAAATGCAAATTGTGGCCCATGAAACTTGTTTAGATATAGCAGGATTGTTTTCATATACATACAAATTTTATCAATATATTTTCGCTCGGTCGCTACTTAATTTTCTCATAATGTAAAATTTTGCAAGTTTAAAATTTGAACAACCACCATCAATCCTGTAAATAAGTCTGTTGTTTTTTGAACGAAGCACAGTTTTTTGGATAAAAATAAATCCATTTTTTTAAAGTAGTCCACTTTGAGTTCTATGCTCCTTTCAAAAAAAAAAAAAAAAAAAAAAAAAAAAAAAAAAAATTAGATAATATTATTGGAGTCAAATCTCATCTCTTTTCAGGTTTGGAAAGGAAACAGTCAGACGGGGCTAGAACCAATGATAGAGGTGGGTGAAGAAGAAACTCGTAGCCCAAATGCAGTTCTATTTTTTCTCTCAAATCTTTATTAAATCAACCCAATAAGTTGGCTTAACATTCGATTATTTTACCCTTTTAAAGTTAGTTAATGTGGATTATACCGGGTAGTGCTGGGAAACTATTTATATATATTTTCCACTATCGACAGTTCAAATTTCACTATCGATACTATCGATAATACTATCGACTGAATATTTGCATTCGAGCAAGAAAGCTAACTATTTTTTTACCAGGCTAAAGTTCCTTGTTTTTATCACTTTATTTATGTATTTTCAAATAAAAATACGTAAAGATTTGAAAAGAAAATCATAAACATAACATTTATTCAAAAAACAAAAAGTAAATAGAATAGAATATAATTAAACTAAACGGTTAAACAAATATGTTATTCATATTAGAATTCTGAATGTAATAAAAAATGGTATTTAGCTAGAAATGATGTTAATGAAATATGCCCATACAAATGTATGTGCTTATGTACTCTTTTTAGTATGTGCATAAGTATAAATTGGTTTATATTCAAAAAGACATGAACTATTTGATTAAAAGTTTATTTTTTTTGCAAAAACACGAGCATGTCCACCTTATTTGGTTTAAGGCAGTTTCTCCTGCTATTCAATATTTCACCGGCAGCTGAAAAGCATCTTTCTGAAGGAACCGAAGTTGCAGGGACTATAAGATATTTTATTGCAACTTTAGACAATATTCTAAATTGGTTTTTGTTCTCAACCCAAAAGGTAATCGGTCTAGAGGACTTTTCTTCAATTGGTTGTTCATTGCATTGCCTTATGCTCGCAATTGCATTTCTTGAAGGGGTACGAAGCACGGGTGCTTGTGTTTCTTTCATAAATGATAACAGCCCTGTAGCTTCAGAACACGTTCGCTTTTTTACATGCTCTTCAATTGAATCATTTACATCTATTGCTTCAACAGGTTGGCTGAGTTTATATGACGACACTTCATTCGTTAAATATTTCTTGGCATTATCAGCATTTTCATCGAAGCAGTTTTGCTTTCATATGGAAATAACCTCTTATTGATAGATTTTCTTACTTCTCCCAATATTTGTTTGCCGATGACTGTATTAATGGTTGCAGCTAAATCGTCTAGCTTCAAAACAATGCCGTGTACTAACGGTATTACCAATGACATTGTGTCATATTGGTCACCAGAAATTTCGGTTGTTGCATTTTCAAAAGGCTCCAATATAGTAACGATTTCTGATAAAATGTCGGCCTCATTTGAAGTGATAGCAGTTGTAGGAGATGGTCCATTTTTTAAAGATATGATAATAACTGTAATCATTTCCCTTAATTTTAAAAATCTTCTTATCATTTCTACTTCACTGTTCCATCTTGTACTGACTGACTGGATGAGCCGCAATTCTGAAACATTTCTCTCACTTTGCAAACTTCGTAATTTGTCACTTGCTATTATACTCGACTTAAAAAAAAGTAACTATCTCCTTTACACGCTTAATTAAAATCTTTAGCTCATGATTTTCTGACAAAGCATCTTTCACAACTAAATTTAACGTGTGGGCAAAGCAAGGCGAGTGTTTTATTTTTAATAGATTTACGGCTGCAACAATATTGGCCGCATTGTCAGTAACAATAACTGTCACTTTACCTGACAATCCCCATGTTGTTATAATATCATTTAATATAGTCTTTAAATTTTCTGCTGTATGGCTGCCTTCAATCTTGTTTGTTGAAAGAACTGCTGATACAATCTTATCAGATTTGGGTTCTTTGAAGTGGCAAGTTACAGTAATATATCCTTCAGTTTTAGATGATGTCCATGTATCGGTAGTTAATGCGCACACTTCAATGTTGCTTAGCATATTTTCTAAACCTCGTTTTATATTTTTATACATATTTGGTAAAAGAACATCACTTATATGCCTGCGAGATGGAAGTACAAAACGGCTATCCAATGCTTTTACAAAGTCCTTAAACCCAGCATCTTCCACAACGCTGAATGGTTGAAAATCTGTTGCTATAAATGACACTAGTTTTTGCAAAAGCAATTTGTGTCTGGTGCTAGTCACAGAATAAATTGTTTCTTTAAACGAGAGGAATGATTCCATCCGACTTTGATTTGATGTTGAGGGCTCACATGAAGCTCCTATGCCCCATTCCAAACTGTGAACTCTTTGCAGATGATCCTTCAGATTGCTTGTATTGCCGCTCGTTTTAAACTCTTTCTTGCAGATATTACATTTTGCGATGCCTTTTGTAGACGTTTTTGTAAAAAAATTCCACACTTTGGATTTTCCCGGCATTGTGACCAATTTTAGTTGTTGATTTGATTAAGGTTCCAGAAGCCTCCACCAGGAAAGTTTACCAGAAACTATAGAAATATGCAAACTCAACTTTCAAGTCACAACAAGTTTTAAATTTTCAGCGTTGCAGTGTAGAAATTAATGATTTTGTACATTAAGGATCAATATAGATGGTGTTGTTTCTACAACAATTCCATTACAAAAACAATTTACATTTTGACACAAGGCCCCTAATAAAAGTAGTCCAGCTGTGCTATCGGCACCACTCGCTATTTTTCTAGTTTGTACACACTACTGCAATTCATCGCGAATTAATAACAAGTAAACTTGCAGAGATGAACTGAACCTGCTCTTGCAGGTTTTCAAAACTGTATTATAATATCGATAGCGATAGTTTTTCCTATCGATGTTTTAGATGTTTTGAAACTATCGATAGTACTATCGATAGTATCCCAGCACTAATACCGGGTGCATATCAAGGAACGGTCACCATGATCTTATTGGATGAAAAGCTCAGCTTGATCTTCTTTGCTCCCGATTTGCCACAAGAAACACAATGTTTTGATTGCTGTTTGATGTCTCCTGTTGAACAACACCAAACACTCCTGCTAGAATGCCACATGATTGGGTTTATTGTAGATTGTGAACAAACAAATGGGTATGCGGAAAGCTTTCTCATACCTAAAGCTATCTCTATGTGCAGACGGTTGTCAGATCTTACAATATTGTTAGTAAAATGGGCTAAAAATTTCTTACAGCCTTGTGAGTAGGGTGATCGATTAAACAACTTCTTCCAGAAACCGGTTTTCGAATAGTTCGAATATTTGAAATTATGAAAAACCCGGTGTCAGTTTTTACAATTCCGGAAAAGCCGGGCAACCGGGTTTTTTTTAAGTAAGAAAGCTTTGATTTTAAATGTTTTAGATTCTTTCGAGATTTATGTCAATTGTTGCTTTCTAGAGAACATATTAGACCATATTTGCATTTGTTGACAGCTTCGTACCGGAAATCACAGAATTTTCAAACAAGTTGACGACCTCAAACATTTTGCACGTATTTTTTCATGAATTTTGTGCCTGTATGTAGACTTTTTTCCGATGTATTTTGAATATTTTTGCCATTATAGTTGTTATTATAATTATTTTTTTATTTTCTGTATAAACATATTTATTAGAACCCTAAACATTGGCATAATTAATTTTTTGAATTTCTTCCCAAGTTTCCTCAAACCCCAAAAATGATGGGTGTATGTAGAGTTTATTCCTTAATGGTATATACATACATACATATGAATGTAAGGACAATGTGGATATCTACATCTATATAAAATATGAAGCAAAATGACAAAAAAAAACTGAAAAACACTTTTTGCAACTGGATTGACATCCATTGCACACCATAACGCCAATTTAATTCGCCTCTACAACTAAGATCGCTTAAATTTAATGTTTCAGTAAATGTTGCCATGCTCAAAAAACGCTTAAAGCTTTTACACTGACAAAAAAAAATACTTAGGAAAATCAACAGAACACGTTGGTCTAAGTTTTAACATAGTAAAAACTAGTTTTATTGCAAAATGTAGAAATCGAAAAGAATTCGACTCAATCGGTTTTTAAATTGTAAAAAAATTGGACTATTCCACATTCGAAAAATCAATATTTTGATAAAACCGACAACCGTATTGTGAAAAAAACCGGGTTTTAAAACCGGTTGAAAAACCGAGTCGATCACCCATAATTTTTTGTCTGACATCGTTACCAGAAAAAGAAAGGTCAGTCCATTGCAACACTAGCAGCTGACAACAAATTGTCAGATACGAGTATCTTGCAATCGTGTGAACAGATTGTAAAATTATTGCCATATATTTGTCAGACATTTCAATATTTTCAGATGTGAGAAGTTTATGCATTAACACATTAACACTGCAACGATTCATTTTAAAGAAAAAATATATAATAAAATATATGAACACAAAATCATTTCAATTGCTTTGTTATGGTCCATAATAATTTATATGTATTTTCACTTTTTACATTTAACAGAACCACAAACTATTGTTATTTAACAATTTCTAACAATTGCTTTGAGGCTGGCAACGCGTAACAATATATGTGAAAATTTTTGCATATGACAACCCTGTCAACTGACAATTTTTCGACTGACGGTTTTGTCAAATGAATTTATTGTCATACAAACTTCTGGCAATAAATTGTAAGGTTTGCTGACAACCGTGTGAACTGACAATCTACCTTGTGCTTGCAATTTTTGATTGCCAGTGCATTGTCAGCACATTGCCAGATCTGACAATATTGTAAGATCAGGCAATCATCTGTACATAGCTTGAGTAATCATTCAAAATTAAAACCACTGAGCCATTTGAGATACCTATGGTGCTAACAATTTCTCACACTTTCGATCTCTGATTGGCTAACACCATATCGAGATTTTTTTTTCAATTGTTTCGGGTGCAGAGAGTTCAGATATTTCGTCACACGTGCATGCATGTCAAAAATGGTACAGAGTTTTCATATTATTTATCAAAGTTAGCCTTGGATTGAGTGAAGATTTTATTGGCAAAAAAAAAATAATGCTTAATGAGCACAGGAAATTTACACTTTTCCATTTTCTTCTCAAAACACAGTGTAGTCTGCTATCAGTGGCTGTCAAACACTAGCTAAATGACGAAGATTGCTAAAATTTTGACAGGCGTGAACTAACAACACCTGCATGTTGACAGCAATATTATTGATCTTTCATCTTAGAGCTGGTCGCCGCATATCAAACTAGGGATTGTTCAAGGCGAATCTATACTAGGCGGTCAGGTGGTCAGTCAGGTGCCTATTTTCGTCGCTTGCAAACACACATTTTTCAGCATATTTTTATGACATTGAAAGTATAAACTTATCAAAGCGAACTGAGTCGAGTATACTTTATATGAATTTGCCTTGGGATTGTGGTCTATATTTCTGAAAAAAGTTTAGGGATTTTCTGTAATCAGCACAAAAAGTTTTTCTGCTGAAATACCACATTATTTAATACAATTATCGTAAATTTATTAATATACATACATGGCTACATACAAATATACAAATATGTATATGTATTATACCCCTGCAAAACACCACTTACAAGAACTTTTAAGACCTAAGGGATTTTTCAAATGCTTTACTGCAGCGAAATCTTGTAAAACAAATGCTAAACAACACTGTTTGAAAGAAATTTGTTTCAGTTATTGCAGGTATAGGAGTAAAGAAGAAAATACTTCGTGACGGAAGAATTTGTGATGCTTGCTTCTTCATATGAATGGGCGCGTATGCAAACGTCATGCATGTACATACGCACACACGTTGTGTGTATGATCTTTTACTTTTCTGCGCACACACAAACGCACATATGCATTGACATTAGTTGTGTGCGCTTGCTTTAAAATAAAATCACCCTTAAACACATAATAGCTTACCATCTACATCTTACACACACTGATCAAGACGCATCAATATTACTTCTTTGATTGTTTGTTACGAACAAGAAGTCTTCGCGACATCGCTTATAAAAACTCATATACACGAACATCAATACATCCAACCAGCTTCGCTTACTAAAAAACATTATTTATTATTGGTTAAGTATATAATAAAACAAGACGTATTTACATTTCCAGACTGTTTACGCAATCCTCTGATATGTATTAGAGTCCTGCACAAGATATCTTATAAGAACTTTTAAGACATGAGGGATTTTTCAAATGCTTTACTACAGCGAAATCTTCTTAAACAAACGTTAACAACACTGTTTGCAAGAAATTTATTTCAGTGTTTTAGGTGTAGGAGTAAAGAAGAAAGTACTTCGTGACGGAAGAATTTGTGATGCCTGCTTCTTTCTACGCATGAGCGCGTGTACAAACGTCATGCATGTATGTGTGTATAATCTTTTATTTTTCTGCGCACATGCAAACGCACACACATGCATTAACATTAGTTGTATGCGGTTAATCACATAATAGCTTACCATCTATATATTACACACACACTCAAACGTACAATATGAAAAATATCAAGCATAAGCTAATCAACAGTACTTCTTTTGAGTGTTTGTTACGCACAAAAAGTCTTCGCGACATCGCTTGTAAACACTCATATATACGAACATCAATACATCCTTTCGTGCTTCGCTTATGAAACGACAGCATTTATTATTAGTTTAGTAATACATGTCACGAAAATACATTTAAAAAACATGACGTATTTAAATTTCAAAACTGTTTACGCAGGCCTCTGATATGTATGTATGTATCTTCTTAACTCTTAAATAAACGACTAGAGCGCAATACTTTCACTTTCTGTTATCAATCACATCACTTAATATGCATTTAAATTGTAAGCCCTTATGTTAAAATTTTAAGTGATGTATTCAACTTTTAATTCGAAGACAATATGGTACAAATTCTTTAAAAAATATATGTACGTATTTCACTATAAAGGCCCAACTGTTTAAATATTGCAACAAAGTTGAAAATAAAAAATTATGTTTTTTTAAACGTCAACTCAAGTGTCACCGTTAACACAGGGTGCAACTTGGTAAAGGCTGCATGAGTGAAATATATCAACAACTGACGTTCACAAATATTGGCTGCATAAAGGACACTTATGCAAATATTTACAAAAGACCATTAAATAGTGGTGACTGATTAGGGGTGGTGGTGGTTGGCATGACTTTAAATTATTTCACTTCAAACTTGCAATATTTTTTATTTAATTTTTCCACTACATCATGCGTTGGGTGTTGTGCAAAAAGGGTGTTATTATTGTCATTACAAAAGCTTTTGTTGTATAAAAATAAGAAGAATGATGACATATATGAAAAATAAAAACATTTACAACATGATGACATTTTGTTTGCAATCATTAAAACATTTTATATCTAGCCACGAATATAAAAATTCAATTTGATTATTAAAAATTATTCAAAAGCTAATGTAATTATCAAGCATGTCATACATTTCGATTGGAAGGGTTTTTATTTCGCATTTTAAATTCGGACCAATTTTATTCCTTAAAAATTGTAAAATATAAACCTTTCAATTTATATTGATGCATAAAAGCAAGAAAGGTAGTAACTATCATTGACGGTTTAATTAAGAACTCGTCCCTAAATTCTCTGCATAGCAAAGCCAGAAGTATGTTATATAACTCTGCACTCACTAATAATGTACGATATAAATTAGGGAGCTGCGTAAACAGTCTTGAAATGTAAAAACGTCATGATTTTTAAATGTATTCACGTCGCATGTATTATACTAAACCAATAATAAATGCTGTCGTACTATAAGCGAAGCACGATGGATGTATTGGTGTACGTGTATATCAGTGTTAACAAGCGATGTCGCAAGACAGCTTGTTTGTAACAAACACTCAAAAGAAGTACTGTTGATTAGTGTATGCTTGTTATTTTTCATATTGTACGTTTGAGTGTGTGTGTAATATGTAGATGGTAAGCTATTATGTGATTAACCGCATACAACTAATTTTAATGCATGTGTGTGCCTTTGCATGTGCGCAGAAAAATAAAAGATCATACACACATACATGTATGACGTTTGAACACGCTCTTATGTGCAGAAAGAAGCTAGTATCAAAAATTCTTCCGTCACGAAGTGTTTTCTTCTTTATTCTTATACCTACAATCAGGGATGATAAAGTTGGTACAATTGTACTTTTTTTGGTACAATTCAAACCTCAAAAGTACGTTGGTACCCCCGTGACTCATTTGGTGCTATTTGAAAAATTTGCGAGAACCGAATATCTAATATCTAAAATAAATAGCGATCATTTAAAGTATATCGAGTTTGACAGAAAAGCGGCGAATTTGATTTGTGGTTGAGAGCGACTACCTTGTTAGATATGCATTACACTTGTTTGATTTATTATAAAGAACTACATCTAAATAACTTCACAGGTGTTTCGTTTTCAATATGATTACGCGCTATAGCGTCGTCTTCATTTATTTTATCTGTTGTATTACTTTTCTTATTAAAAAGTATTCCCAATAAATAACGAGTTTTGAGCTTTGAAAAATTAATTGAATGAAGTATTGTTTCCTTAGCTTTCAAAAGTTATCAAGATAATTCCAAACTCATCAGCGAATGTGGAAAGAAATTTTCATAATTAAAACGAAAAGTCAAAAGTCTAATACAAACAAAATATAGCTCGTCACAAAAATTTTTTGCATTAGTATAAAAATAAAACTTTTACAATCATTTGTACAAAAATATTACAGAAAGAATGTTACAGTTTCTATTGGGTTTTTACCTTCTCCTGTAAAATAACAATTATTTGAGTTGGGACCTTTCTTCTTGAGACCAACGATAAGTTTTTCTACCTCTTCCATTATGTCGAAAGAAAAATCCTGCGAAAAAAGACTAGTATCTTGAATTCTAATAAATTTTAATTTTTGAGTCAATGATGCAGGTTAATTCTCATATAGTTCTTTCTTTTTTTTTTTAATAAACATAAAATTTTCTTATTTCGTTAAGTTGTGTGTTAATTAAAAACTTTAAGTTAAAACACAAAATAAAACCGAATTTAGTACTATTGGGGTCGAAAAAGTACATTGGTACGAAATTAGTTTTATCAATTATCATCCCTGCCTACAATACTCAAATAAATTTCTTGCAAACAGTGTTGTTAACGTTTGTTTTATAAGATTTCTCTGTAGCAAAGTATTTGAAAAATCCCTCATGTCTTAAAAGTTCTTATAAGATAGCTTGTGTAGGAGACTAATATAAATCACTTTGTACTAGTAAACATGTATGATATAATTCCCATTTGGTTGACATTGATGTGGATTTAAAGATTTCAAAATTATTTCTTACCAATATAGAACTGCGCCTGTCAGCAAAATGTCACAAGTTTAGAGACAAAACTTAACAATGGAAATTAATTTATACCCTCTAGATGTGCCCTGCAGAAAATTTGATGACAATTGATCCAAACGTACTCGTGCTATGACTTTACAAAATGGGAGTTTTACCAAAAGTAGGGAGTAGTGTATGGTGAAAAGACATATCCTGTATGTATTCACCATTGTCGTGATATTGCCTTGATATTTTATCAATTTAATTGGGACTTGGTCTAGTATTATAGTATATATAAATGTTACTGAATAAGTTCGATGTTTTTTATCCAGGACTTTTAAACATAGTATAAATATAATGTTAATTATTCCCTCCAATGATACCGCCAAGCCACTCTGGAACCAGTCCCGTAACTATTTTTAAATATGAACCTAAGCTTAAGTGGTGTTTATACTTTTGAAAAATGGTTGAGTGGCCAGTGTGCAAGCCTGTCATGCCGGAGGTTGTCAGTTCGAATACAAAAAAATATCTGCTTAAAAATAATATATAATTGCTTTTGAACAATAAAAAGAAATTATAAGTTTAAGTGTCGGAATGACATTTTTAAAGAATTTATATTAGCTTTGTTCATTTACTAAAAACTGTTACGAATTTGTAACAATTATGACTGGAAAGTGTTCATTAACTCAAAAAGTTGGCAGGGAGAGAGCGTCAAAAGAGAGAGAGAAAAAAATTGAGAGACCAAAAAGTTCTTACAATTTTTTATTACTAGTAAAATTTTTACTTGCAGAAATTATCCAGACAGAGTTTCAGTGTTTGTTTTTAAATTAATTATTTCAAAAATTTTTGAAAAAGGAAAACTGAAAAATTTGCATTTCTTTATTAAAAAAAATATGAATGTATTATTGTCAAAGAATTTTGTTTGTTTATCACATGTGATCAAATATGGAAAATTGTTTTTTGTATTTGATAATATAATAGAATTAAAAAATAATGAAAAATGCATAAAAATAGCAAATAATTCATGAAGCTGTGTAAAGTATTTCATTTCAAATGTCGACTTCTAAAAATTTTTTAATATAAAATATCAAACAAAATTATCCAAAATACATTAAAAATAAATTCAGTAAAGTGCGACTCTGACTCGCGCACGAAGGGTTCCGTACGAACACTAGACATGTAATTTAATACAAACTTCGTCCTATATAATATATAGTTTTGGCATTTTTTTCGTTTTTGGGGTCTTTTCGGTTTTTTTGTTTTGGCGTTTTTTGCGTTTTTTTCGGTTTTGACGATTTTTTAAAGTTTTGGCAATTTTTTTAATTTTGACTTTTTATTTTCTCGTTTTGGCAATTTTTTTCGGTTTTTGGCGTTTTTTCATTTTGGAGATTTTTTTTTATTATTGGCGATTTTTTTCATTTTTGCTATTTTTTTTTTATTAATTTTTTTTAGTTTTGGCGACATTTTCGATTTTTGGCGTTTTTTTCATTTTGGCGATTTTTTTCATTTTGGCGATTTTTTCGAATTCGGCGACTTATTTTAGTGTTAGAAATTTTTTTTTAATTTTGGTGATTTTTTTTCGTTTTGGCGATTTTTTTTTAAATTTTTGGCGATTTTTTTTTTTTTTTTTGGTTTGGCGATTTTATAATTTTCGGTTTTTTTAGTTTTACCGGGTTTGAAAATTTCAAGTGTTTGCCCCTTACGGTTTCCAAGATATAGCAAATTGTTAAAATTACATAGTCGAAATTGCATTAACTGATGGACCACCCTTTAATTTAATTTTTTTAAATTTTAGTGTTAATTGTTGTAGTCTGTATAAAACTACACTAATTTTACAAATTTCAAGTTTCAATATATATATGTTCATACAATTGTATATATATCACATGGGATTTTAACATTTTTCGTTGCTCGTTTTGGAACACCCTTTAATTTTTAATTCTCATGTCTTTGCTGTTGTAGCGGCCAAGGTTCTACATACTCTGTCCAAATTTCAGGTCCGTAGCTCTTACGGTTCCTGAGAAAATACCGTGTGACGGACAGACGGACAGTGTAGCGAAAACAATAGGGTTCCTTTTCACCTTTGGTGTACAGAACCCTAAAAAGTACAATTGTATCATGTATCCATGGTTCTGACATGAATAAAATTTTCTTGCAAGTTTTTACAAGTAAAGCGTTCATTTACTTTTTCGTATCTGGGAGTTTTTTTGTGCATTTCTGCCTTGCTCTTTCGTTGGAAGTTTCTGCCAGGAAAGTAAATGAACACAGCTATTATTCTATACCGATTAGGCATCTATGATAGTTCAGTGGCAAGTCACAAGGTGTATACAACATATTAATCAATCCCATCCTAGGCCATCCCCATTTAAAAGTGACTGGTCCGTTTCATAGGAAGTGTTAGAACTCGGACTGGTCGCTATTACTTGGGGACCGATCACGTGACTAGTCTTGTGTCAGTTCCATTTCTTGTAAGGTGGGTACAGGACTACTAAATATCATAATGTTTTGAAGAGTTTGCAGTATTTCCTTTATCATATTCGACAGTGCAACATAGTTAAATAGATTAAACATTTCAATTCAAGAGGAAAACGTTAGCTGGAGCCAGTTAAAAATAATTAAAATTATTCATTTAAACAGCTGTGTTTTCTACAGTAACTACTTTTAGCAACGAGAAATATATTTATGTAATTATTTTTGATACGAGTCTTTCCAAGTAAAAAAAAAACCAAATTAACACGACCCTTGATATTTAATTTATACAATTCTTATTAGAAGCCACAAACAAAAAATAAACAGTGCACGCTCAGTTTTTGCTACCGTTGCGGAAACGGAAGTTTTGAATAATAGTTAGTCGCGAATAGCGAGCGTTCACTGTATGTGTGGAAGGAGAACGGACGCATGCATGCCCATTTAACTTTTTTGTACATTTGGTAACACAAATTTTTAATTTTCGCTGATTTCTTTGGAATTTTGAAGATATTCTTTTTAACTTTTCATAAGACTGACGCGTGTATCCCTTTCCCTAGAAAACTGCTTGAATACTTTGCAAACAAAAAATATACATAATAAAGAGAATTTCTAGAATTTGCTTCCTACACATAAAGCTTGTTAAAAAAATTGATTATTATTTGTGATGAACGTGAGCAAACAGCAGCAATAATAACAACAACAACAACAAGGCTCACAAGTTATTTAGCTTTCCATACACAGACTGCAGCCAGTTAGTCAGTCAGTTGCTGCTAGCTGCAAGCCAACAGCATCGTGTTTAAATCATCATCAGCCCATTTGCAGACAAACAAAAGGGTACGTCCTTTGTGTCATTTGCTATTTGATTATTTCTCTTTTATTACTTTCATATAATTTTGCTTATTTTGGGGGATGACTGAATCGACACACTGTCTCGTTGTTTCGATTCTCTGTTGTGTTTTTCCTTCGCTTTGTTTTATTATTCTTTGATTCGAACAGCTGTTAAATTTCTATTTTTCATATCTTAATTTTTGTTGTTGCATAAAACACAATACAATAATATGCAACATGACTATTAGCTCACTTTGTTACCTTTGCAAGTATAATTGCATGCCCTTTTATCTCGTAGTGTTGTTATCCCTTTTTATTTTTTCTTTAAAATTATTTTTTCACAACAAACAACGTTTAGTGTTTACTGCAACTCATCAAACAACTGAGAACAAAAATAATGAAGGCTGCATAGGTTGCATGTCCTCCCCATATTCTTTTATGTTTACATGTGCAATAATTATTAATTTTGTTGTTTGTGTTGATGTATGCATCATGCACACATATACATACTACATTTATTTTTTAGATTTTATTTTTCTTTTTTTTTTTGTAACTGCATCATAAAATGTTTAATTGTTAAATAAATCAATGTCACAAATATCCCGTACATCATTATGAAAGATGAGAAAGTTGAGAGGGGCTCAAATACTTTAAGTCCACGAGTTCAATGCTGGAAACAATACAAATTGTCCTGTGGAGGATTTAATTGCCAGTGAAGTATGTTTGCATTGTGTTTTAGAAAATAATAATAGAAAAACACCACATGTACAAAACAATGAAAGAGAGGAGGGAATCAAAATGAGCTTTAAGATAATTGATATTGTAAAATGCTTATTTATCATTATATTGCGAAGTTAAATTAATTTATAAAATCCATCAAGGTAGCAAATTTCGTTTGACCGATTCTTATTTTTTAAATCAAATAGGAACATTTATACAAACATAAATGTTTAAAAAGCTTTGAAAGAGCTGTTGCGCCCCATAATGGCGTGTTTTCTTTAGAAGTATAGAACTTCGAATTGAAATAAAACACAAGAAAATCGTTTTAATGTCCATCAATTTGGCTTTATTGGAAAGATAATTTTATGCCATTAATGTTTAAATATGATTTCGGGCATGTGGCCGCCGCGGCTGGCTCGAATAAAGCCAATTCTACAGGTCCAATTTTCAACCACTTTTTCGAGCATATGGGGCCGTATGTTGGCAATAACGCCACGAATGTTGGCTTCCAAGTCCCCTAACGTTTCTGGTTTGTTGGCGTAGACGAGCGACTTCACATATCCCCAAAGAAAATAATCCAATGGTGTCAAATCACACGATCTTGGTGGCCAATTGACAGGTCCATTCCGCGAAATTATGCGCTCATCGAATGTTTCCTTCAATAAATCGATTGTGACGTGCGCTGTGTGGCATGTAGCGCCGTCTTGTTGGAACCACAACTCATCCACATTCATGCCATCCAATTCGGGAATCATGGCTCTATACCGGTCTCCATTAACGGTAACTGACTCTCCAGCATTATTTCGGAAGAAGTATGGCCCAATGACTCCACCAGCCCATAGAGCACACCAAACAGTCAGTTTTTGTGGATGTAATGGCGTCTCAAGGGTCTCATGTGGATTCTCTTCACTCCAAATGCGGCAATTTTGCTTGTTGACGTAGCCATTCAACCAAAAATGAGCCTCATCACTGAACAAAATTTTGCGATGAAAATCAGCATCGAGATCAATCTCATTTTCGGCCCATACACCAAAATCACGACGCATTGCATGGTCTCGCGGCTTTAATTCTTGCACAAGCTGGATCTTGTAAGGTCGCAAGCCAAGATCTTTGCGCAAAATCTTCCATAAAGTTGATGGACAAAGCTCCAATTGCTGTGCACGGTGGCGAATCGATTCATTCGGGTCCTCTTCAACACTTTGCTCTACAGCGGCAATTGTTTCTTCGGTGCGCACTGTTCGACGTCTCTGCGGATGCGTATTATCACAAAGAGTAAACGTAGTGCGAAAACGATCCATGGTTAACCGAATTAATTGCTCTGATGGACGATTATGTCGACCATAAAATGGACGGAGCTTGCGGTAAACTTCGCGAACTGAACCATTATTTTCGAAATAAATTTGCACGATTTGCAAGCGTTGTTCTTTTGTCAACCTGTTCATGATGAAATGGCAAACCAAACTAAATATTAATCACTTGACAGCTGACAAAATGGCCGCCAGTTAAAAAAGTGATGCCAACTTAAAGTTCTATACTTCAATAAAAAAACACCCAACAAGTCCGCAACTTTTAAACTACTTAATCGATTTCGCTGAAACAAACTGTTTTGTATAGAAGAAATGTTGCATTTCACTTGGAACCACCTTGATTCAAGACAAGGTATCTCTCAAAGTTGGAAAGTGCGGGTGTCGAAATTATTGCAGAGCTTGTTATGTTTGTGAAGCAATCTCTGTTGAAAGACACTGATAAAACATGGTTTGAGAAACTGCAACCATGATCTTATGATTTGTTATTGTCTTTTGAAAATTATCACAAACTCTTTTAGATCAGAGTTGCATTTTTTTAATGGTTTTTGATTTAAGAACACTAAAATAAATTTGAATGAATCTTTCATTTTATTTTCCGAATACGTACACATGTCTCGATTCTTCTTGCTTAATCCAATTATTTCTACATCGAATATTATTATGGCGTTGCCTGAAGTAGTGGCGTTGGCTGTAGTACACAGAGAAAACAGATTCGTTGTGACAACCGAATATGTTGCCAATTGAATTTTGGCGGTTGCAGCAACTATCATAGAATTCTGCTATAGCGACTGAAATTTTCTTGTGGTACCACTATATTTCAATTATAACCCTCAACCCAATAGCTGCAGCAACAGAAAAAAATTGGTTGACAGTATGGAATTTGAAATAAATGTTATTCTTGCTACCAAAAATTTGGTTAATATAATTAAAACAATATCATAATTGGTACCTGTAAAAGAAAAATTGGCCTTCCTTGCTGAAATAAAAATAAACAATAAACGCAAAAAAAAAACACAATTTAAGAAATTTATTATTTGACATATTTTCATAAGTTTATTTTAATTGAAATTTATTTCCTAATGGTGAAGCATGTCTATATAATTACATTTCTTCAACCACACATTTTGAAAAGCCACAAACCTGTTATCTTATGCACAGACTTTCAAAAACCATTTGAGAATTCACAAATCATAATATCTTTGAGTCACAAAAGTTAATTTTTTAATTTGCTGCTATAAACTATGATAGTAAACTCAACCTCTACTTAGTTGCAGCAACTGATTGAAAGTTTTTATTTTAATTTTAATATAGAACGACAATTTTTTTAGTTGATAATACCAAAAGGTGGTAGTAAAATCCAATTCGTAATATTTTATTCGGTTGGGTTAACCAATGAGTTAATTAGTCATGACAAAAGCATACGCTCGGTTGATGCAATCAATTTAAGTATTGTCACAATCATATCTTTGTTACAATTATGCCCTTATGGCAATGAACATGGATTATTTTTTGGATTAACAGAAAATTGATAGCGTGAACTGAAATATCGTTAATGCAAATTATATTTTATTGGACTAACCGTTTTCCAACCAATCTTTTTTCTGGTTATAGTTAGCACGTTGACAACAAAACGAATATCCTGTGTTTCAGCCTGGTTACAGACAAAATTTTTAACTAACAACAGCATTAATTTTTCTGATGTGCATTAGCATCTCTTTATGTCAGTTGTTGTAGGAAAGTTCAAGTGATGAGGGCGTAGTCACTGATTAGTAAAATATACCGACCTCACCAGATACTAATCCTAATGTTAAATCAGCGACTTCCTTCCTCGGTATTATATAGCAGAATCATTGCCGAAATAAAAAAAAATTAATAAAATGGGTGTTAACACAGCCACGAAAATTTAATGCGTCTCATGAACAACAGAGGAGCTCCAATCCCTGCCTTAAAATAAATATAAAAAAAGTGCAAAAAAAGCATAGTTGTAAAATAATGAAGTTTCTCTCTATCTCATCTTTCGAAACCTACCTACCTATCACTACCCCTTCTCTAAAGAAGGTAAAACCTAGTAGCGGTAGAAGTAGTAGGCATTCATTGCTTGAGTGTTACTTCTCTTTACACAAATATAAATAACTTTGAATCAACATGATTTTTCATTTTGATTTAACAGTACTAGAAAGCTAAATCAATACCAAATAGAGTTATGCAAAAAAAAAACTTTTTTTAAGACACTTACTATTAATCATGTTGTATTAACATGAAATGCATATGAAGCAAAATCACTGCTAAAAATGTTAAATTAACCTTGTTTTCGTAGAGTTCATCATGTAATTTTTCGGTGTTTACATACTTAAATAAATAATATATTAATCTTCTACTTTTTATTTCAATTTAAATTTATTATATTTATGATTTGATCGGGCTAAAGCTCGTATCACTTTGTAAGATCCCTATTTACACTATGCAAGTCGTATTGCTAAGCTGATTAGTTTATTAGGAGAGAGAGACGGGGGAAAAGAAACGTTGCTGTTCCCCTCGTCTCTCTCTCCCTGAAACTAATCAGCTTAGCAATAAGACTTGCACAGTGTGATTTGGGACAAGCCAAATTACAAGTGATCATTATTAATGAACAAATAACACCAAAGCTAGTTGTAAATATTCTGACAAACACATAGTTGAACGGAACAACTGGCTGTTTTCGAAGTCCACTAAACCTTCATCATCAGCGTTCTTTTGTGTTTGGTTTACTGTGTGTGGTGTCAGAAATTTTTGCAAATGGAATATGTGAATTGTTTTGTTTCAACATATTTTAATTTGGTGAAGGCTTTTTTGGAATGAAAGCTCAATTTTACCATCTTTAAATTTACAACAGTCTCGCTATTGTCGTTTGTTCTTTTACTAATCATGCACATGTTAGTTAATTTGCTTATTCTTTGTTCTATTCAAGACCAACTTTTTAGGTTTGTTACTATTGAGTATATTTATTTAATTTTTGCCAAAGGCCCATGACTATCAATTTTAGTCAATTGGCTTATAAAGCGATACGAGCTTTATCCTGATCAAATCACAAATGAAGTTCGAATAATAATACCCCTTATTCCAGTTGTCAATATCGTCGTCACGTCAATACAATACCAAAAACATGGAGCTTTCCTACCCGCTGTATAAAACAACTGATTGGTTTTGATAGGCTCATGCTATTTTCTTGACCTTAGGGAACAGAAACATACTGTCAATAGCACAAAATAGTTCTTGAGAACGAGTAGACAAGCCCGAATTTTTTGATATTGTATTGACGTGACGTCGATGTTGACAACTGGAGTAATGGTGAATAATTAAAATAAAATTAAATTTATTATTTTTATTAATTTGGGATTATTATTAATTTGGGATTATTAGTGAGTTTAAAAAATTTTAAACTTAAATTTTAACAATTCCCATAAAAAAAACACTAATTATTAAATTGACTGCACCTGGTCAAAAAACTACTTGTGTGGCAACACTCTATACTTAAATAGCTGTTGTTGTTGTTATGTTAGCTAAACCCCTAAATACTCAATTTAAATATATTTTTAATATAAAAAAATATTTTACTTAATAAGTAAAATATTAATTTGGTGCGTTTAAAAAATTTTAAACTTAAATTTATTATGTTTGCTTGTTTATTTTTGCAGTTCAATTTTCATGCTGCAAGATGAAGGATACGAACCAATGAAGGATGTCTCGGAATGCAGATGAGTGCTCTACTCACTTTGCCGCTGAAGACTTACCCCCCAAAGTCATAAAATTTCAAAATGAGTTTGAAATGCATTTTATTTAAAATTTTTCATACAAAATTTTCCTAAAATGGATTTCAAATACAATTAACTTTTTATGAATAAAGGGGTTAATATTTTAATCCCTAGTTTTTAACTTAATATTTAAGTACGTAATTAGCTAATTTTTATATAAATTTAAGTTGTATTTAAATTCGAGTTAATTTTTTTCAGTGATTAGTTAAAGTTCTTATTAAATTACGTTCAAAAAACAGCTGTTTAACATTAAAAAAGAAAGTTAGGTTATCAAAATGCAGAATATTAAAATTTCATAGAAAAGCATATTTTATAAAACCAAACGAGCATCAGAATATATTTTTATATTAAAATATTCCATGATATGAAACTTTGTATTGCATATTTTATATATTTATGAAAATAAAACTTTAAATTTTCTTTTTAATACGACCACATGATTGATGTTCATGTATATATTTCCAATCAACACATACACACTCACAAAAACATATACATATACGCTCATAAAACTTAAATGTTATTTAAATACACAAGGTTCGTTATTTAAGTATTATTTAAATATGCTCTGAAAAACACAAGTTTTTATTTAAATAGAACTTAAAAATAATTACAGTAAAAAATTGGCTCTAAGATGTAAAAATTATTTTTCAATTGTTAATAAATTAAAAAAAAAAATTTTATTGCCTACTTTTATAAGAAACAAGAAAATAGTCAAGAAACTACTTGCAGCTTATTATATACTTAAATAAATATTAATTTTATTCATTAACAAGCAACATACTGACGTGAATAGGTAGAACTCATTTTACATTGTTTTCTATTAAAAACTTGTACTGGGATATACAAAAAAAAGCCTCCTGCATACTAAGTTCTTTAATATAAATACACAAAAAATAGCATGTACTAATTTTCCCACTAAATCACTTTAAACTTGACATTTGAACTTCATAGTTAAAATCTGAAGAAAGAGGCAGCAAAATTTTGTGTTTGTTGCTGTGAATTCAACATACAGGCACTTGTTCTTAAGCATACACATGCTTGTAAATATTTGAATTATGTTTATATTAATATTTACATATCAAGTGCAACGAACGACTCATAGTCGAAGAAATTTTAGATAAACTCATAACTCATACTAATGTTAATACACATTTATAATTGTATAATTTTCTAAAATATTTATTTACATTCGATACTCATGTTACACATTTACGATTAAGTAAATGCGTCGAAGTTTTAGTGTTTATTTGAATTTATTTTTTCTCCATACAAAATTAAATGAACCAATAAATTTTGATTTTATATTTAACTTATCCTACTACATATTATCTATTTAATATTGTGGGTTGATTTTTTATTTTGTTTTTCTTTATTTTTTTATAAAGCAGAAATGGATACCCCCGACGATTGTAACTTTTCTTAAGAATTTTTAAACAGAAATTAAATTCTCATTATATGGTTTTTAAATTCAAAAGCAAGAAAATTAAAAATTCATATTAAAAAAAAGTATGCGTCCAAGGGGATTAATTTATTAGAACTATGAAAAATTTATAATGAAACTCAAAAAGAAATATTGAATATCATTTGATCTTAAAATTGAAGTTATGGCCATTAAAAAGTTTATGGCTTTTGAATTGTTGTGCTTACTTAAAAAGAAGAACGAAATAAAATAATATAAAATAAAAATACTTCAAACACCAGAAATTAAAAAAAAATCAAAGGCAATTTAAAACTTCTATAGAAAGAAACTAGCTTTATTTTCTTCATATGACACTGTTTCCCACGTTGCCAACAAGGTCAATGTTAAGTCTCTATAATCGTTATAATTTGCATGTTCTTTATACTTTTTGTGCAAAATACACATGGGAATATTTATGTTTGTATGTTTAACGATTAATAAGGGACACACGTTTTCTTATTTTACTTTTGCAGCCATTGGTGAGAGATTATTTGGTGGCAACACCTCCTGCCAGCAAATCAGACATATTGATTTGTTATTCGTAAAGATTAACACTAAATTTTATGTTCAATGTACATATACAGTAACATATGTTAAATATACATAAATATGTTATTGTGTATGGAATAGTGCTGTAAATTATTCGTATTTTGTTTGATCGAAAAAAAATCTCAAGATTTTATTTGACGAATAATTTTTAACTTTTGTTTGAATAAAAAAAAATTTATTCAAATAATTTAAAAAATTTAAATGAAAAAGGGTACTCTAATCGCTCAGTTATTCCAACAAATACATATGTCAAAAACTTTGTTGCTAAAAAAATCTTTATATCATATTTCGCACACCTTTTCACAAAAGAAACTATTTTTATAACTTTTTTGATTTTTATGTTAATTGTATTTTCTCCAAAACTAGCATTTTTGAGTTATGCCTCTGTTGCAATAAAGGAGCGATATGTATTAGTTTAATTTTTTTCATTGGCAAAAAAAAAAAACAAAAGCAAATCATTGCACACAAAAAAATATTTTAAAAACAAACTTAGAAAATATACTTTTTACTCGTTTATATCAAAGGAGATATGCTTCTTTCAAAGTCAAAAAAATATTTCTGCAAAAACTGAGGACCTCGAGCTCGTCATTATATATAGTTAGTCAAGAAAATTATTCGAATGTTCGACCAAAATTATTCGAATAATTCTTTAGTTTAAATTGAAAAATTTTAGTTCATTCAAACAAAAAGGAAAGAAAAAATTACGAATATTCGAATAACTATTTTTCAAATGACAACACTAGCATGTACTCTACTTATTTAGCAGGAACGAAAAATAATACTTAAGTTGGGTATGGAATATTTTTTTAAATATTTGCAGTAAATGAATTATTTTCAATAAGATTGAACTATAGCGAGTCTCAAGAGAAAGTTTGTAAGTATATGTTTAGTTGACTTTGTGAACACAAAGAATGTAAGGGACATGCGAGGTATGTCAATCGATAGCGTGGCTCTGGGGGAATTCAGACGACGGTATGGGATGTTGTGCGTGCGAAATTTGACAATGAAATGTTAATTTGGCAACTGCATTATTAGACGTTTCCACCACAAAAATTAGACACTAATCATATCTCTCATTTTCATTGAAAAGACTGGTACAACATTGGAAAAATACAAATCGGTCATCGATCATCAATATGATAACGAAAGAAAACGTGCAAGGTGTTAATAAGTCTATTCGAGACGGTCCTAAGCTTGCAATTAGGAAGATGTTTTATATGCTTTCAATGTGCATGAATGATATTTAACACAAAGAGCTAAAGCTGCATTCCTAGGAAGTCCAATTATTGCTAGAATTATGGCCCAAGCATGCCAGTCAGGGTTGGACTTCTTTGATCTCCAAAAAAAAGGGGTTTAACATTAAAATGATAAAAACTTGGTTTTGCGAGCATTTTATTAAATGGAAATAATGTACGAGATAGCAATTGATAATTTTGCAATTCCTAATGCACTCTGGCGAGTATCGTACTGTGGCAACAATTTTTGGAGTTGGAACTTCTACTCTTTATACCGGTTTACTTGAGTTTTGTGAAGAGTTTAGAACTGTTATGAACTGTTTGCCTCTTGACAGAGAAATTATACAACTTTCGGTAAATGATTTCTCGCTACTCGGATTTCCACAGTGATAAGGAGCGATTGGTAATATATAAATTTAATAAACACATTTATTATAAACTAAACCTTTTCTATCGGCAGATGACATCCTCCTAGACCTCAATTAAAAATATTTTCATTATTTTCCATTCAAACGTTTCTTTTTCTCCGGCATTTTTTGATAAATATTGCGGTTGTATACATTTTCAGGATTCAAAGTTTTCAATTAGTAACCATCGTTATTAACTCATAAACATTATCATCTGTTTCCACTCATTATAACTTGGTAGCACTTAATATAGTACATCGAAAACAAGGTTGCATTTCATAAAATTTATTTGAAATCATTTTTAAAAATGTTTTCACTTGGTTTTAACAAAATAATTTTGTATAATAAAACATTTATTGAAACCATGTCAATGTAAAAACACCGCAAGATAGTTTGTCCCTATTTAACCCCTATGGAAATTTTTCTGTGAAGTTATCCTAAAAGAAGAGTTTACTGAAATGCTATAACTATCTTGGCTTTTTTAAAGGAAACTATCTCTTAAGAAATGGCAACAGTCATTTAGTATACCTATCGGACCAACAAGTATAATAATATAATATAAGTAAAGGCTTACTTATACTCGTATTTTTATCGATCCACTAAGTTAAAGCCCTTAATGCCAAAATCACATACCCAAGGTAATATTTATAAACAAAGCCCAAGCAAAGGCTAATTTTTTTTTGTTTTGTTTTCCTTCGGTGAAGAAATATTTTTAATTTTTTATTTTTTAATTTGGTTTTTCTTTTCATAAAAATATCACTTTGGTGATATGATTTAGATAAAAAGAGCCTAAGATATTCTTTTGAAACGCCCCGTAATGTTGTGCTAAATAAACTGTCTTGCAAGAAGGACTTCCGAACTTTGATACTTGACAGCGGACATATTGTTGAAGCCACATCTGTTGAATGGACTGTGTTTTATTCGGTCTGTCCTGCCAAATGGCCATGAACGGCTATAGCGTTCAACGACACGTGCAAATCATAAAATTGTTTTATCAAAATGAGTATTCTGTACGTTCTTATCGCGAAAAACCTATTTTCATCGAGGGGTCCCATTTATAAATGCACAGGCACGTCAACAAACTAAATTAGGACGACAACAATCTACGCAATCTACAGGAGATCCAAGAGCGTCAAACGCATACCGAAAGTCACTTTTTGTTGTTGATTTTGGATTGACGGCGTTATTGTTCAATATTTCTTTCAGTACGACACTGGCCAGCCCATAAACGTCAAAGACATGCATTAAGGTTCAATGCTTACCAAATTATTTTGGCCGTAATTGGATGATATGGATATTCGATGTCCTGAGGTGACATGACCTAGCCACCTATATCGTGAGATTTAACCTCGTTGTGGGATTTTCTCAAAACGCCAGTCTATGCGAATAAAAAGCCACAAATCACGGTGCCCCGCAAAGCCAATATAACTCATGCCTTTGTTCAAATTGAGCGCGATTTATTTATCATAATCATGGGAAATTGGATAGTTCGGAAAAGCGAAAACCAGGAGGGCGCGTTGAACATTTGTACGATATTATTATAATCCATACATAGTTAATGGCATTAATATGACTTTAAAACTAGTAAAAAAAAATTTTTTGATAAAATAAGACATAGAAAAGACAGAAACATTGCATACCATGAATTTCCAATGTATTGTTTAATTCGCTCGTCCAATTTTACTATTCATGCAACTAATTTTCTGAAAAATTGCACAATGTAAATTCAGTCGTAAGCTAAAACCCAACTATCAGCAAAATGCACCGATTGTTGTCGGCTCACTTTGTTTCAGTGATCCGTCGCAAAGGGATACATTGCGACGATACTGGAATATCGGCTTAACACATAAGAAAGTTTTTTTTATATAAAAATAAAATAATCTTCAAACTACCGAATAACAAAAGATGTATTCCTTAATGGTGACTTTTTTATTTAGTAATTTCTAAATTGAATTTATTCTATATAGGATACATGCAAGACATTTTTTATTTTTTTTTTTTACTTTTTAACCACAATTAGTTGTAATTTATGGCGTGCTGCACAAATGAAAATAAAAAGTAAAGCACAATTGCTGATTAGTTCAGCCTATCGTTTAAAATAGAAAATAAAAAACTACACACAACCTTAATTTGTATAACAATGAAAAAAAAAACACAAACTGTAACAAAAGTTATTAATAAAAAAAAAGAAATGGAATGTCCCTGCATTTAAATGAAGTTTAGCAAAAATTGTAGCAACCCACTTCCGCCATGTTTACATTAGGCTTATCATCAATTATGAAATTTTGTCCTGAATGTTTTAGCATCCCCACCCTATTTTTTTATTATATAGAAAGAGAAATTGAAGTATGTAGTAGTGTGTCACAAAAAAAAAATTTAATTGCAAATCGCATATTTTAGTTTCAATATAGACTATATGTACACTGAAAAAATAAATTTAAAAGGAAAACTAATAATGTTGATCTAAGTCTATCAATACGGCTATCAGATAAAAGGTATTGCTTAGTAATTAATAAAAAATGGTACAAAAATTTTTTGGGGTAATCATAAGAATAGAATGGCGGAAAAAAATGAACATATATAAATTAAAAGGGCTTGGCCACTTGACCTTAATACAGCGTGTCTGGTGGCAAATTTATATTTTTAAATACCATTTTTTTCGAAAAGCAATAAAGGGCGCGGAGGGATGGTAGTGCCGTCAGTGATGCCAACTTTATTGGCTCTAAAAACACATCAGAATTTAAAAAAACCACTAAAAAGCGTAATTTTAAGATCTAAAAAGCGTAAAAAGCACTAACGTGAAAAACGAGTGCAGTTTAACAATGTTTTCTAAGCTATTACCTATTTAGGCAATATTATCAACATCTTTAATGAAATATATCAGACGAAAAAGGTATGATTTACACAGAAAAAATAAATACACCAAGTTTTTTATTAAAGTAATTTTAAAGATGCACAAATTGCTTAAAAGCACTACTTAGTGCTTTTTGTTAGTTTGGCACTAACGCTCAAAAATTGGCGTTTTTAGTCTTCAAAAAGCACTAATAGTGCCAAAAGCACCAAGTTGGCATCGCTGAGTGCCGTTGAAATTATCGATTGGCGGATTTGTTAGTCACAATGTCGCAGTGGTCGAGTGAGCACCGCTCGTTCGCTGTGGAGACATTTTTTAAGAGTAATGATTCTTATCTAATTGGTTGTCGACAACTTTGTTCAAAGTGCGGCATTTGGCGAATACGTGATGGAGCGAGTGTAAATTGAATACATTCGTTGGTGCAGAGATTCCGCGCAACTGCTTCGGCTAGGTCCCAGTCGATCTTCAAGGACTCCCGAAAACATTGAACTGGTTGACAGCAGTTTAAGCGAAAATCCGCGATTATCAATACGGAAAAGAGAAGAGTAGCCTCACTGGGACTTCCAAGAGCGATTATTCATGAAATTTAAAAAAAGAACTGAAAGAAAGTGACTTTAGTTATTTTAATTATTATTATTCGAACTTCATTTGTTACTATATTTTATGATTTGAACAAGCTAAAGTTCGTATCGCTTTGTAAGCCAAATTACATGTGAAAGTTACTTTGATTTACGCAAAAATTTTTGTAGAACGATGTTGGAGCGTTTTCGTACTGTAAATCCCATTTTTTTTTTTTTGGAGCGACGAGGCTCGTTTTCACTTAAACGGCCACATCAAAAAGCAAAACTGTCGTTACGGGTCTCCAAGATCCCGCAACCCTCGATTGAAACATCAACAACCATTGCATTGCACCAGGGTAACTGTTTGCTGCGCCTTTCCCACGCATGAGATAATTGGACCATTTTTTTTTTCGAAAATTCTCGAGGCCAGGCGACGAATGTGAACGGTGAAAATTATCGACGCATGATTACGAAAATTTTTTTTTGCTAACCTCCGAGCTCGTCATCCATCATACTCTTTACACACCTGGTTTCAACAGGATGGGGCGACTTCACACACAGCCAGAGCTTCGATAAATTTGCTTCGAGAAAATTTCTCCCAAAAACTGATCAGTCGCTTTGGGGATATCCCATGGCCACCGAGGTCGCCTGATCTAACTCCCATGGATTTTTTTTTTATGGGGTTACCTTGTACGTGTCTGTCATGACTTTCACATCCGTGTGAAATTGAATCTTTTCCGTATATTTTGGTGTCCTGACATTCACTTCCGAATAATTTTTTCGTTTTACTTTTGACTACACCAAGCAATGTGAAAGTAAATAGAATCGCCTTTTTTCCACATTAAAATTAATTTAATTTAAACGAAATCTTTTTTAAAATTAGGCTTGATATCTCATCTACCTAATTCGGAAATTTAAACCAATATATATTTGGTTTTAATACATAGAAAAGGGGACATGAAAAACATGACCACATTAGCAACCAATTTTGCAAAAATATTCGGAAGTATGCAGACACCAAATCATTTTTTTTTGCGCTTCGGAAATTTTCATTCTAATAGAAAACGTTCGAAAGTCGTGACAGACACGATAGAGAGGGTTTATAATGACAATCCCCAATCTCTTGTGGCTTTAAATGAAAATATTCGCTGAGAAATCAGCTCAACTGAACCAGGTTACTGCAGCATGTGGCGCAGAACACAAGACTCCATTTTGAACAGTGTGGTCAACTCGACGGAAGACATTTCGATGACATACTCTTTTAAAAATAAAATCCGCCTTTCCATTCTATCGTTCAATGCTCTTATTACGTTTTTTATTTCAGTTTGAAAATATAAATCTGCTACCAGACACTCTGTATAAACCAGAGGAGGGCCTGCACATCTGAGAATGGAACTATAACAATTTGAGTTTCATACAAAACGACTTGGTTAGAACAATAAAGAAATAGTGTGAAAAAATTTTTCACCGGATCACAACAAAATGGTGGATTGCAATTGATATTTAGACCAGAACACATATATCAAAAGTGGCTTTAAAGAGCTTGACGATTAGATTAACTCAAATACTCAACAAAAAAAAAACATTAATTTTTACTGCCTGTCCCACGATGTCGACAGAAAACGTTCATCGTGGGACATGGCTGTTAGTTAATTATTATTTTCCAAGTCCTTTATATTTTACAAGTTACATATTTTTTCTCGCTGTGTATTTATAACTAATGCTCGTGCCAATGCTTTGCTTTGCTTTATTCGTAGAGATTATTATTTTTTTTTTTTCAATTGTTCAAACGATCATTTTTAGGATAGCCCTTACAGATGCAATAAAAAACAGACGAAACATTTGTAATCCGTGCTGTAAATCTTCTGCTGATCCCTTAACGTTGATCCTTGACACTTTATTAAATGTTGCTTTTTATTTATGTTGTCACAAGAGATTTGAGTTTTTCGTAAGCCTGTTGTTTGATACCCTCTACTCTTTGGATATGTCAGTATATCCTTTAGTTCCCCACTAAGAAGAGAAACGAGTACTAAGCGAGTTGAAGATAAATATTTTGATAGGGTTCAGGCATGTTACACAAAATGCAAATACGCTTAAATTTTGTAGGCAATAAAGAAGAAAGAAAAAAAAATGAAAACAAACAGCTTGTGCCGCAAACTATTGTAGTTTTATATAATAAAAAATAAACATAAATTGTGAACGTTTATAAATGCCACATTATTCTCTATTTAAAACTTAAAAAAATTATAAAGCACATATAATCAAACCTTTAGAATATTCATATATTTTTATCATCATCCTAACTAAATTGTTCTTTTGCATGCTTAGAAATCAATAGCATAAAAAATGAAACATACCCTTGTTAGGCTCGTTATAAATAAGTTCCCTGAGTATATTTCCCATATTACATTATTCTAATCCACAATTAAAATGGGAAGAATATATAAAAGATCATTTAGAAAATTTATTTTGGTCTTTTACATTTTCCATTAATTTGTATTGTTTGAGTTTTTTCAATAGACCGTTGTGTTTGACCATATGAAAATCAAATGCATACATACATAAATACATACATACATATGTATATATATATATATGTATACAAGAAGCTATCAATTATGTATATCAATTTTAACTACTTATTGTTTAGGGTAAGAGTCTGTGGGTACTGGTTGAGTATGTGGCATTATATTTTCCTTAATCAACAGTATAACTTTTACTAATAAAAGTTGGTGTGCACTCGTGCATTATCTTGATGAAAAAGAAATTTTTTCTTGGCCATATGGGGTCGTTTTCTTTTTAAATTCTCATTTAATCGGTCTAATAAGTTGGCATAATATTCGCCGCTGTAATCGATGTGGATTATCCCGCGTGCATCCCAAAAAACTATTGCCATCACTTTATTGGCCGACAAACTCACCTTGGCCTTCTTCGGAGCAGGTTTAGACTGCTGCTTGGTCTATACAGTACAGTAAAGGATCCATGTTTTATCCAAAACGCCGCAAAAACTTATCCGGATTGCAATTAAACAAATCCAAACAATACTTTGAAGTTGTCACACGTTTGCGTTTATGGTCAGTTGAGAGCAAACGCGGCACCCATCTTGCAGACAACGTCCTTAAACCCAGCTGATCATTTAAAATCGAAACCACACTGCCATATGAAATGCTTATGGCATCAACAATCTCACGCACTTTTACTCTTCGATCGGCCAACACCATATCGTGGATTTTTTTCAACATTTTCGGGTGTACTGACCTCAATTGGCCGTCCAGAACGTTCAGCGTCATTTGTACTTGTGCAACCACAACGAAAGTCAGTGAAATAGGTGGTGCCGAATTCGAGCTTTTCCTTAGTTTGATTGACGGTTTTCTTTCGCAAAAAATAATGTTCAATGAGCAAACAAAATTTAATTTTTTCCATTTTCTTCTCAAAAGGCGAGGTAGTCTGTTATCAACGGCTGCCAAACAGAAACTAAATGACACAGCTTGCTCAAATTTAGACAGGAGTGAACTGACAGTTGCCTCTTGACAGGAGCAGTGTTGCAATTTCAATCAAGAGGTGCGAAATTCAAAAAGACACTGAGTTTATGATCCACCCTCGTATTGTAGATTGCTGTGTGCTCAAGATAAAAATTAAAGTTAAAAATAATTTGAAATAAATTTAGTCACGTAAAATGTTCTTGACATTAGCAGGTTAGCTGTCTCAAGCTATAATATAATCACGTGATATTTTGGAATAACAAAAACTATTTTTCCATATTGAAAAACAATATATAAACACAAACATAATATCGAGCCATAACCGCCACCCCTTCCTCCATATTTATAAAAATATATCGAGCCATAACCGCGCAAAAAGCTTAAGTAGCAAAAACAAAACTTTACAGGAGAAAGTTTTTTTTAATTATCTTCGCTGTTATTTCAGTTAATTCATTCAATTTTAATATTTAAGTGTTATCCTCACAAAAACATCAATGTGATAAAAGGCCAAGTTTCTATCAAAAGTTTCGGCCATCAAAAGCAGTGAGATAAAAATTTTGACCAAGTTCTTGTTTGGCACAACACCTATCACTGACATGTGCTATATCGTCTGGAAACATGTAAAATACAGCGTCAATTCTAGTGGGAGTGATCCCGCCTATTTTCTGAATATATTTACATACTAAAGTCTGCTTAGCCGAAGTACAGAAATCAAAAGGATATGCCCAATGTGCATGCAAAGTTTCAGTAGGGTAGCTGGTGCGTTAATTTTTGGATTTTTCAATTGAGTAAATCAATTACTATTTGTCTTCAAAATGTCAGCTCTCTATAGTATTATATTACGTAAAATTTTTATGGGCCTGACCCCGCCGACTTTTATATCTGCTAGTGCAAAGTTTGGTATTAAAAAGTTAATGAGAAATACCTGAGTATAAAATTAAAAACTGTTAAGCCGAAGTACCTGAAAGCTAAGATTTATGGGTGAAGTCACGGCTACTTTTGAAAATATGATTTTTTTTTTTTTTTTTTTTTTTTTGAATAAGTGCAATGTTTATGAAAAGCTTCAATAAAATTTATCTTAATTTTGAATTAAAAGTGCTTGTTCCCGCCCCCTGATTGAAACTTCTGGGTTTTTAGATTTTTCTTTGTGATCTCTGATTTAGATTTGACCTCTGATGAAATTTCAGCTCTCTAGCGCGAATTGTAGTTTTGAAGGCGTGGGACCCGTATACCGAAAAAAACTTCTTGGTTTTAAGATTTTCCCATTGGCTTACTCTACACGTACTTGTGTATAAAACTTCAGGTCTCTAGCGAGAATTAAATTTTATGAGCATTATCCCTCCCACTATTTTAAACTCACAATTTTGTTTTGAGAAGCGCTTATAGTTCATACTAATTTTCTTCTAAAATATGCTAGACCGAAGTAGATTAAACACAAGGCTAACATTTTATAGGAGTGATCACGCCCACTTTTTAAGGTGATAGTTTAAAGTCTTGTATGCGTGCAACGCGTATGCAAGGTTTCATTAAATTGGCTTGTGTTAAAAGGTGTATATTAAGTTTTTATTTCCAAACAATATTAGCGTAGCCCCGCCCATTCTCGTAAAATTTTTGAGTTTTCAGATTTTTCTAATTGGTTTCTCACCTAGACCTACTTGTGTATCAAATTTCAGGTCCATAGCGCAACTTTTAACTTTTAATTTTTAATTTTTATGGGCGTAACCCCGCCTACTTTTTTAAACTTAAGAATTTTTTCGGCCAGTGCTTATTATTTGTGTCAAGTTTCGTTGCAAACGGATAATAATACCCACATAAATAGTATATCTAAATATGCTGACCCGCAGGGCATTAAAATGAGGTTTAAATTGTATGGGCGTGTCAACGCTCACTTTTTTAATGAAAAATTTATAGCCTTGCATTACCGCAGTATATATGCCGAATTTCAATAAAATAGCTTCTATGAAGCGCCTTAGATTAGCATTTTTAATTCTGACCTTTAGGGGCGTAGCCCCACCTTCCTGGCTTAAATTTCCGGGTTTTCAGATTTTTTTATATCTTATTTTTCACCTAGACCTAGCTCTGTATCGAATTTTAGCTCAATAGCACAAATTTTGATTTTTATGGGCGTAGCCCCGCCCTCCTGGTTAAAATTTTCGGGTTTTCAGATTTTGCTGGTTCATTACTCACCTAGATCTTCTCCTGTATCAAATTTTAGCGCTCTAGCTATAGCAGAAGTGCTTCATCAATTTGATGAGTGTGTCAGTGGTCAGTGTTCAGTGAGTATGTCTTAAAATATGCACTTTTTGCACCCCTATATCTCCGGAATTTTTCATTGTAAAACTTTCAAACTTCGCATATGAGGTTATATGAATTTATGCTAATTATGGTTTAAATTTCATAATTTTACGGTCGCGGGGAACAAAGTTATGAGGGGGGGTAAAAACAGCTCGAATGGCTTCGTGTAAACAAACACGCTACGTGCATCGGCCAGAACTTGGTACATACAAAACATACATACGTACATATTACTAAAACTCAGTACTTTGAAAGTATATATACATTTGCAATGGAATACATATACTACAATTATAATTTTTATTGCAATAAACAACAAAATATTGACCTAGATTTTCAAATAAAAATCGTTGCTTGTCACATCTAAATGAACATTTACATTGAAAATGTACCTTGAACGTCTACTAAGGGCAGAGCTCGTTACAAGTTTTTATTGATACTAACGTACATAATAACTGTTTAATACATAAGAAAAATTTATACAATACAAGGAACATTGGAAATGAGATTTAGTTGGCGAAAAATAAACTGAAAATTTTTGGCTTAACATTAAAATAAAAAATTCTATAAAGTATCAAAATATGCCCTTAAAGCGTAAATTATGCTCTAAAAATTAGAAAATATGCTAAAAATATGCATGTACGACTGAAATATGCAAAAACATCCTTTAAAGGGTAAAATATGCAAAAATATGCTCTAGCAAATCGATTCCATAATTCATAAAAAGTTCTGAAACGGATAAGTATCTTATATTCTGATTTATACGTCAAACGAGAAAAATCATGCAATTGCATATTTTCGGTTTCCCTGGTAATGAGGCTTTATAGTATAAAGATCTTACCTAAAAAAATTAAAACGAATTATAATTATCATTATCCATTTTTAGCGAGAGCCGTTGAAAAAAAAGTATTTCCAAAAAAACTTAGTTTCATCCCATTAAAGGATCATGATAGGCCATATTTAAGAGAAAATTATTAAAAGAAAGATATTGTCGTATTTATTCGAAACAAAAATGGTTATGAAAATGTTTCCGAAAAACATCCCTGATAGGTTATTTTTAGGTGAAAACTGCAAAGCGTATAATCGGTACGCACGCTATTAGTAAAATTTTTACACATACATATGTGATTTTTTATGGCCGGTCTATTAGAAACTGCCGGTGGATCGAATAAAATAAATACTTTCCGCAATTTGGGTGGTCTAATGTGTATTCAAGTTTTTTATATGTGGGTGAATAAATAGCTATGAGAAAGGGTTGGTCTAGTTAATTATTTTAAAAATAGATAATTTATGTAATATTGTATGAATGCATTTACATCATATGACGTCTAGTCCGTATATTACATCTTACTTGCCTTATTTTCAAAAGGAAATTTTAGCTTGAGTAACAAGTGTCTGTTACAAAAACTGTAAACAAAAAATAGTTTGTACTTAAGCTTTAATTGTTTTTGCTAAACTGTATTTCTTATGGTTATAAAATTTTGACAGATAATGCCGATGATAACAAGTTAATGATTTTTATAAAAAAAACGTATTTCGAAAATCATGTTGGTTAAGCTTCTTTGGCAGTAATGGCTCGATATGTCTGTGCTTAAAAGCGATAACAGCATAAGTTGACTTAAGACAACATCGACTTATATGTATGCTACAAAGTTTTACAAACGAAGCTTCCTATAGTTAATATATTAACGTGAAATCCCCATGTGCCTAAACAAAACAATATTGACCCAGCCTTCAAAAAACGTGCAATAAAATTTATTATAACAGCCAAATTAGACTAAAACCGACATTTTCATAAAATCTTGGGTGTACTCGTTAATACAGTAATCTTTAATGTACTACAAAATTATTTTAATAAAAACATTTTGATTTTTTTTTTCAAAAAAAAACTTCATACAATGAAAGCTGTTTTTCTCAAAATGTATGTATTTGTGTTTTTATATAAATATTTTTATAACAAAATTTCTCCAAACGAAAATCTTTTCTCATTTACAGCATATTTTCAAAAATAGCGGCAAAACAATAGCAAAAATTTGTTTATAAACAAACCATGCAACATCAGCATCAACATCAACACCATCACATGTAGCCGTTCTACGTCTGTGCGTTATGCATAATTAAAAATATAACTTCAAATTTCTAGAGCTATAAAGATGGGTGCAGAACACACTGAAACTTGTGTGGCTGGCAGAGAGGGAATCGCTAAAGCATTCGCAGCAATTCAAGTGTAAAAATATCGAGCAGTTGTTGTGTCATATCTTTTAATTGCCATTTTCAATTAACACTTTCCACTGCAGACGCATGCAGGAACATCTACTTGGGCACAGAAATAGAAAATTTCCATGAGCAGACCAAAAGCATGCATATGGTTTGGTTTTAGAAAAAAATAAAATTATATTTATGTACATACATACTTATACATATAGTATATTATATTTGATTAATAGACTTGAACATCTAAAAATTCTGTTTATTAGTTCCAAATAAATATTTTAACACCCTCTTCTTTCTTATTTTCATTTTCCAAGTGATTACAGAAGTCAAATGCAGCCAATAAAAATAAATGAATTAAATGTTAAAAAAAAACAAAAATTTATAAACTAATGGGTTAATTTGTAATTAATTCAAATGAGGGGGAGTCAATCATATCGTATAAATAAATTTTATATTTTCTTCAAACACTTCATAAAAATGTAATTGATGGTTTTATTTTTTTTTTTCTTAAGTATAGAAAAAATCTTTTGCATCATTTGGTCATAGATCAATGAATATGCAAACAAAGCTTTTTTTTTAAATAAAGGAATGCTTTCTTAGTAGGAAATAATAAGGAAATAAATTATCAGCAGCAAAGACCGTTAGGGAAATCACAATGAGAATCTTAAAATTTTAATGTGGCAACATTGTGCCATATTTCTTGAAATTTTCATTGTGAGCCTGCAATGATATGAAATAGAGATCAGATTGAATGCCTTATTTTGCTGTTTTGAATGCAATCACAAAAAACCTGCATATTGTTGTCAATCCACAACATTTGAAAAAAAAACAACGCATGGCACAATCAAAAGAGATGAGTGTGGCGAATATTATTGCCTGCATTGCTTGTTTTATATAAATGTTCACTGGTCTTTTCAGAAGCAGCGAATACTCAGTGAATGGTGCGAATACTTTTTATTGCGATTGAACACAACGTAATCTTGTATAAAACGTTCATATGTACATATGTATGTGTGCTCTTACATTTCTTAAAACACGATATAGATTTGAAATGTATGTATTTGTAGGTATGTATGTATTCATATGTATGTATGTATTATACAAAAGATCAACGAATACTCCAGTGAATGGTATGAAAGAAATACATACATTCTTTCATGCTGCATCATTTCATTTCGCTGCTTGTATTATAACAGCATTGCAATAATAGAGTGTGTCCGAGCAATCAACAAAAACAACGAATTATAGCAAGGCAACTACATTTGTTATTGTTGTCGAATAAATGCATAGCAAAAGCAACGAATTTATGAATAGTTAGCAAATGTGAATGGTCTGACTCTGTTCACTGATATGAAACACACCCAGCGGGAAAAGTGGTCATTAATTACATAATAATAATGAGAGAAATAATGTATTATTTTCCAAAGCAAGACAATGCATTCATTCCCTTAGAAACGAGAGGGTTATTTGATCGAACGCAATAAATTCACATTGATTACCACGTACATTACCACATCTGAAGAAGAAGGAAAGCACGCATTAAAATAATTCATTACTTTCCCAGGACATGTTCTGTGTTAACAGTAATGAATTCTGGATTAAAAATTATACATGCTGTGCATTACCTTCTCCTTTACCATTCATTACCTTTTCCCACTGGGCAGTAGCCCAATTCAGTATTGTGTAAATGGTTTTCCACAATGGTATAGTATACTGATACTCCCCACTCAACAATTCGTAGTGGTGAGTATCAATATACTAATATGTTAATATAGTATTTTAAGATCATTCCTTACTTGATTTATCTCTTCCCTTCGGGAACTGAAAATGTTTCATTCTAAATTTGGAAACGTGTAGTATTTTTATCCCACTGTGTGACGAAAAGCAAGGTATTGTGTTTATCAGCCTATATGTATATGAGTGTGTGTTGCTTTGCTTCACTATATATAACAAGAGCGTGAGTCGATTTTGATGATTCTAGCGTCAATCTTTATCCCGTGAGTGACACTAAAGATTTGACAGTTGTCCAAAATACATATGGCGGTCATTAGATGCCATTTTGTGAATACAAAATAATTAAAAGTGGGCGACCTATATAAAATAGAGATATCACTCGACTGGTATTTGAAAATCATCTGTTGGTTGCTCTTATGAGTTTTCAATTCGATTGAACATTTAGGCCCTTTAACGATTTAAAGTTGGTCGCAGTCGGGTTTTATTGATTTTTTAAATTTATGCTTATTAAATCTTGAATGATAAAATAGTTTGACAATTGTAGAAAGCCATTTTCCTCTCTGCTTAGAGTTTCTTTTTATTATAATTAGGCCACAAGAAAGATAAAAGTGAAATATTATGGTTTTAATTGATTAGCAGCTGACAAGAAAGCCACCACATAAGCCAATTTTAAACCGACTTCAAAAAAAGGAGGAAGTTACCAATTCGTGTTTATTTTTTATTTTTGTTGTGGTGTTACTTTATAATTCGTACATTTGAGACCGATTGTAAAAATTCTTGTTTTAACTGAGCTATATCCTAGCTTCACATTGGTCCAATTGTAAAAAAGTGGGCGGGGATACGCCTACAATTTTTTAAATTTAATTTTATGATATTATACTTATTTGATTGCTGCGAAACTTATCAAACACCTTTATTTCTTGTAATTACACAATTTGAAAGTTGAAAAAAGTGGGCGGAGTTGCGCCCATTAAAAATTATTATATTTCACGCGGTTCTACTTAATCGACTCTTATGAAACTTACCACACACCTTAGACTATAAAATAAACACAACCCCGCATCTAAAAACATGGGCGGAGTCACGCCCATTAAAATTTAATATTTTATTTTAAGTGCTTCTACTTTAACGATTTTTACAAAAATTAACACGCACCATGATCTCGGAAAAACACACAATCTTGCGTTTAAAAAATGGTCGGAGGCACGCCTAATAAAATACAATTTTATATTTCACATACTTCTTATCTGCTTCTATCAGATCTTTGCATTGAAGTCGATTTTTTTTGGCAGAATTATTTTATTTGGAAAAACATGTCATCTTATAACGCAGAAGCTATCGATCGCTCTTTCAAAGCACTGCAGTGTCTTCTTTTCATAAATATTTTCATCGAAACATTTGTCTTTTTCTTCAAGCTTCTATTTGTACATTAAAATTTTTGTATATCTCATATACATACATATTTACATACATACATATCCTGTCGTTAGTTTAATATAGAAAGGACCCAACGGATTTTTGTTTTTGAAATCGACATTTTTGCATTTTTCGATACATAAGAAGTTCTTCTATCGAAATATACAAAAAAAAAAGATTTCAAATAAAAATAATTAGTTGGGGCCTTTATGTATTAAGGTAACGACATGTATGTATGTTTGTAGTTATGTAAATAAAATGTTAAATAAACAAATTCTTTTTAAGCAAATTGATGTTAAAGAAAAGAGAAATTTAATTGTTTTAATTTATTTTTAAAAGATTTTTCTTCTAGAGGCTTTTAACAAAATATGTCGCATTTTGTTTTGGGAACATTCTTTTCAGCATATTAAGCATTCATTTGATTGTTTAATATGGTTCATTTACATCTTTACCAGCAAATATACAAGCAATAAAAAGTTGCTGTTGTGGTCATTTTGTAACATTAGAAAAAACAACAACAAAAACAACAACCAGTTTGTCTTTTTATTTATTTACAAGTTTGATCTTATTTGTATTGTAATTAATGCTCTACAAAAACAATATATTTTCATAGTTAAAAGATCTTCTTAGACATTTTTGGTTTTTGGCTTTTTAACTAAGAAAGCTTTTAAGATTTAATTTATGCTTCAAATTAGCACTTTTATCAATTTTAAACATCCGCCATCTAGTTCTACTCATAAAGAATGCGGTAATGTATTAAAAAGGGGAGACGACTAAGTGCTCTTGTTTTTTTTTTTCTTTTTTTTTTTTTTTTTTTTTTTTTTTTTGAGAAAAAAACTAAAGATAGATAGATGTATATTTAGAACTTTTTTTCCCTGGTTTCGACTGATTTAAGTCTAAAAATAAATAAATTTCTTGAAAATTGTTAAATTAGAGATTTTGAATGATTTTAAGCTAATAATAAAAATTGTATCTTTCAAAAAGATCAGCTAAAAAGGGTTTTTTTAGAAATTCAAGGGCTAAAGGGGGAAAAATTTTTGTGAAATATACAGACATATCGTCGTTCGTAACTTATTGTGTTCTATGTATTTGAAAAAAATGTTTTTTTGGGAAATCGCTGTTAAAGTTTAGTTATCAGTTACAAAAAACTGAACCGAAAAAGTTGTCGCAACCTTTTTACCAAGAAAATTTCTAGAGTTTCTGGGTTTTCCTGTAAAAAAAAATTTTCTCCCTTGGAAAAGATTTTAAGAATAAGACGCGTTTTCAAAAATATCGCATTGTTCTATATGCACTTATTTACGAAACTCTCATTGTTTTGTAGCATATAGAACAAAATTTAAAAAGTGTTGTGTTTTAAATACTTTAAGTATATGCTGGTTATTTACCTGTAGGAAATGGAACTAACACAAGACTAGTCACCTGATCGGTCACCAAGTGATAGGGACCAGTACGAGCTCTACCACTTCCTTTGATGTGGACCAGTCACTTTTACATGGGGGTGGCCTAGGAAGGGGTTAATTGATACTTTGTATGCAACTTGTGGCTTGTCACTGAACTATCTCATGGGGACATAATCGGTGTGGAATAACATAAATTATTTAAAAATGTCATTCCGACACAGCGTTATCTGATTTTCGAAGTTTTTCGGGATGTGAACAATGCTAAAAGATTTCTTTGTTAAAAAATAAGATTTTTAAGAATATGATATTTTATACTTTTAGTGTATTATTTAAGGCCCTTTTGACTAAAGTCCTGACATATTTTCTTCTTTCCTTCATCAAAAGTATAAATTATCTGCATTCATATAATTGTCTTATACATGTTCTATTCAGCAAATATTTTGTGTTATTTATTTACTTTTACGTTTGTTAGTTCATTTGAAACAAAATAAATTTTCTTGAATCTTAATTCAGTAAAATCAATGGACATTAATATGTTTTGAATAAATAAAAAAAAAACAGATTTTTGTGTTCGACTTGAAGGTTTTTGAGAAAATATATATGGCACCGCTGTTCCGACACTTAATTGTAACAATGAAAACTTTTAACTTTCTTTTTATACCCTTTACCAAAAAATGGTAAAAGGGTATATATAGGTTTGTCATTCCGTTTGTAATTTCTATAATATTAATAAGCGAGCCATAAAGTATATATATTCTGGATCCTTATGCATAGGGAAGACGAATAAGCGATAATAAGAGACTTCGTTCTTGGACTGGTGTGTCAGAAATGCTCGAAATAAGATTGGTATTGAAAATCAGCAAAATCGAGCAGACGGTTTCAGAGCTGGGAAGCTTAAACTTCATTTTGCCATACAAAATAACTACCGAAAACTAGTTATTATTATTTTTTTATTAAATAAACTTATTTTATACTTCAGTATGAATAAAATTATTATTTCTTAATAAAAAAAATATATAAAAAAATTTTAAAAATTAAATAGACGTTTCCAGGGTTGGAAAACTTTAACTTTTTTATAAAAAATTATACAAAATTAATTTACTAAAAGAAATTTTTCCTTTTTTCTATAAATTAAATATATCTTATATTCTAAGAAGAAAGAAATTGGGTTAAAAAATCAGAAAAATCAAAAAGGATAATTCCAGGGTTGGAAAACTTACACTTTTTGTAATATATAAAAGTAACTAGGTCTTACTATTTTTTTATTTTTTTATTAATTAACTTATTTTATACTGCAGTACACATTAAATTGATATTAAAAATTAAAAAAAAGTTTAATACATGAAAAAGACATTTCCAGGGTTGGAAAACTTTAACTTTTTTCTTATACAAAAGTAACTTACTAAAACATATTTTTTCTTTTTCTCTATATATTAAACATAGCTTATATACTTAAAAGAAACATATAAGTATACGAAATCTGAAAAATCAAAAAGAACGGTTCCAGGGCTGGAAAACTTACACTTTTTGTGATATATAAAATTAACTACCGAAAACTTATTTTTTTTATAAAATAAATTTATTTTATACTTCAGTATGAATGAATTTGGTATTCAAAATTAAAAAGAAAATTAAAACGAAGTTTCCAGGGTTGGAGAACCTTATTTTTTATATAAAAGTAACTTAGTAAAACAAATTTTTCCATTTTTTAATATAAATTAAACATATCTTACATTCTTAAAAAATATTGCTTTTAAGAATACAGAAAAATCAAAAAGGGGGATTCCAGGGTTGGGAAACTTACACTCTTTGTGATATAAAAAATTAACTGCCGCAAATTAATTTTTATTTCTTTTATTAAATAAACTTATTTTATGCTTGAGTACGAATAAAATTGGTATTTAAAATAGAAAAAAACCATTAAAAAATTAAAAAGACGATTCCAAGGTTGGAAAACTTTAACTTTTTTTGTACAAAAGTAATTTACTAAAACAAATTTTTCCTTTTTTCTATAAATTAAACATATCTTAAATTCGTAAAAGAAAGAGATTGGTGTAAGAAATCAGAAAAATCAAAAAGAATGATCTCAGGGTTGGGAAACTTACACTTTTTGTGATATATAAAAGTAACTAAGTCTAATTAATTTTTATCTTTTCCTTTATAGATTATACATATTTTACGTTTTGGAAAGAAAAGTTTGGTGTAAAAAATTATAAAAATAAACACCACAGCTCCATAGCTGGAAACTTTGACCTTTTTTGAAAACCTTTTATTAGATATTAGAATAACTAAATAAAACATTTATTTTAATTTCCTTTTTTCTTTTTTTTTCTTAACACACTTTCTATATTTTTGTCAGAACTTCTAGATTGATATAAGGAACCAGAAAAATCTAATATAATGTTACTAGGGTTTGTAAATTTATTTTTTTGTACATAAAAGTAACTAGGTCAAATTATTTTTTTCTTTTTGTTTATACTTTATGTATATGCTTATGTATGTATCTCTATACTACATAAACACTTTGGTAAAGGGTATATAAGATTCGGCACAGCCGAATATAGCACTCTTACTTGTTTTTAATTAAGCACGACTTGAACTAAAACTATGAAGTACAAATTTAATTTAGCACTAGTTTTTTTCAATTGCCTCACATATCAAAATCTATAGATGACATACTTTAGAGTTCTTCCCCACTCTCTCACAATTGTTAAGATATTTAAATACGAGTATGGATAACCACATGCTATATGTATTCGCTGATCTCACCTTGAGTCATAAAAGAATAAATTCACATTATGTTTAATAACTTCTACGTTTATTAGTGCAATAAAACAATCTTCTTATTATTTAATTTTTAAATTGCACTTGTAAAATTTGCAATAAATAATTTATTTAAATAAAAAAATAACTGGCCATAAAAACACTTCATCATTAACATTTAAATTTGTTTTGCCACCTTTGTGATAACATTCTTCCCTCTAAATCAAATGAATCATATGTATAATAAGCTTATTTATGTTTATTGATGTTATAAAATGGCAAAAAAAAAAAATAACTACAACACACATGCAGTTTGCTTAATACTTTTAGGAGTGTATAATTCGTTGGGATATTCGCTTTTTTCAGAAAATTTTATATAAGGAAATATTGAGTTTAAAGAATGATATTATTTTAGAATATCATCTTTTTCTTTATGTTGCTTGCGCTTTTTTTTAGAGCTATGCTCTTGACACCACGACACAGGAGCTAGGACGCCATTGCCGTAACAAAAATAATCGACACTATGACACTAGACGGTGTCAGATAAAACTTCAACGCTTTGCGTAAAGTTTCTAACTTGGAAAAAATAAGCGTGAAGCAAAATGTGTATGACACAATAAAAACTTTGACAATACTCACTGTTTGTTTCAATGTTTTGTTTTATGCAAACTCGTTATCATATCATATGTATATGCAATAGTTTTCAGCTTTGTAACCAGTTTAATTTTATACAAAACAAAAAAAAAATTCAAAACAATAACCTTAAAAACGGGTATAACTCAGGAACGGTAAGAGCAAATTAAAATTTTTTTTAGATTATTTAAAACTAATTAAGCTTTTAACTCATATCATTAGTTTTTTTTTCATTTTTATAAAATTTTTAAAAATTAAAAAGCGTTATTTACAAATTTTATGGAAAAATTACGAAAAATTGCAATTTACGCTACCTAAAAGAGGAAATTCATTCCAAACACTAGAAGTTTTTGCACACAAAAATAAAGGTTGGACATTTTTCTTTTAAATTGTGTCCTCAAAAGTGAAGAAAATCGTGGTTATGGTTAAAGTTATGAAGAAAATGCAAAAACCGGCAGGCAAACTCAATTTTTTTTTGGAAAAATTCGACTTGTGCGACCTGCAAACTTCTTCCGAAAAAATCTAAAAAAAATTTCAAAAATACTTGACCCAAAAAAAAAAAATTTTGAGACAGCCTAGTGTACAAGTATAATTACGAGTATTTTCTTAGGTATTTTTCAATGTATGTATAATTACATACATGAATATTACAACAATATATTCAATTAATACAGCTACCACCAATAATAAAAAAATAAATAAGTATTAATTTTCCTATAAAAATATATTTGTACTAATTTTTTGCTAATTACCTCCATCTGCTAACAACATATAAAGAGTTTTCCGAGAAGACAAAGGTCTTACACAAAGGAATGCTATAAAATTCGCATTTATCAATATTTTCGGCTGAAAATTCTCACTTAGGTGAAAAATTATGCAATTAATACACAAAAAGTAAAGCCAAATAGATTTTTCGGCTGTACGAATTATAGCCCAAGTTACTATCGCCCGAAACAGCTAAATGTAGGAATGCCCAAAATTTTTGGCTGATTAGTCGTTGTGAAGAGATACCCAAAAAAAACAGTGCCCGATCGTCCAAATAAAAAATGAAGAACAACCCAAAAGTGCAAAATGAATAATCGCCTCGCCTCGCAAAGTTTTCCTGCGTAACAACTTTTTTCTGCACTACCGGCCTTTGGCCGGGCTAAAGGATTTTCTCCACCACTTGAGCCAAAAATATTCATACTGGCTGCATATTATATATCTGTGAATAACTGCCCAAGAGCAAATCGCACGAAACAGCTTAAATGAAGGAACGCCCAAAATTTTTTTGTGATTGGTCGTTGTGAAGAAATACCCAAAAAAAACAGTGCCCGAACGTCCAAAAATAAATGAAGAATAACCCAAAAGTGTAAAATGAATAATCGCCCAAAGTTTTTGGGTGTTTGTTCATTACGTACAATCACCCGAATTTGGAATGAATATTCGCCAAAAAAAATTTTTTTTGTTTCTTATAGTATTACCTTCTGATTAAATAAAAATATGGGCTGGGTATCCCTGCAAAATTTTTAAATAGTAGCGAAATAATTAACCCACTTTTTTCTGCAAAAAACGGCAAACAATCCACTTTTTTCAAATATTTAATTTAAATTGCGTATAACTTTTGACTTATGCCCTAATTGGGTAAGAAGATTTAGGACGTTTGTGTTTGAAAATACTTTTGAGTTCTTGTGTTTGAATTCTCTAAATTACTTTCTTCAAAAAAGGTTGTTGTCTTTAATAATGAAAAATAAAAATATTATTGCCATGTTTTTAAAACATAAAAATTAAATTAAATAATAAAATAAAATAAAATTAATTAAATAATTAAATAATATAATTTAAAGACAATAATTCCAGACAATGCAATTTCATAACAATCGGACTGCTCGTTTAGAAACTGCAGAATTATTTCCACTTTTTTTTTTTTTTCAAAATACCCCAGTGTGCATCGTGATAGAAATTAGGAAAACCTTCGTTTGTGGACTAATATCGAACCTTTCTGTAGAAAAATAAATTTACAACGAAAAAACCTTTCTAACAGAAAATTATTGTAAGCTTTTGAATTCACTGACAGCTCAATGGTAAAGTCAAACATAATTTTTTTTCTAGACACAAGCAATCAAGAAGTAACTATGAAATATTTTTTCAATGTAAAGAACTTATATTTAGATACAAACTCAAAAATTGGATTTGTTTTTTGCGATGTGACATTCTTGCAGCAAAAGGCTCGAAGCGCTCTCTCGCAGATGTTGTACCTTCGTTAAAACTTTTGGACAAACACTTCATATAAACTATAACAGGTTTTTCGCCCCATTCCGATATTGATAAAAATCAAAATATACATTAAGCTCTAATCAAAGCATCTTTGGATACAAAGTTATGAGTTATACTGCTATGTAAGCAAAAGGTACAAAGTTTCTAGCGCATTTTTTTTAAGTAATTAGAATGTGCTTGGCACGAGAAAAATAATATGAAAACTTTGATTTTGGCCATGGTCCACATAAAGGTACATTTGTGTTTTTCGATGTATACTTACGTTTACAGCATCATCTAGCATAAACGGATGGTTCGATTAAAATAATCTATGTATATCTTGTTTGAAGGACAACAAAACTACGCGTTGAATAATGTAAAACTTGTTTTGATCAGTTAAATAAATTCAGTAAAGTGCGACTCTGACTCGCACACGAAGGGTTCCGTACGAACACTAAATATGTAATTTAATACAAACTTCATCCTATATAATATATAGTTTTGGCATTTTTTTTTCGTTTTTGGGGTCTTTTCGGTTTTTGCGTTTTTTTCGGCGGTTTTTACGTTTTTCGGTTTTGGCGATTTTTTTTAATTTTGGCTCTTTTTTTTAGTTTTGACACTTTATTTTCTTGTTTTGGCGTTTTTTTTTTTGATTTTGGCGTTTTTTCATTTTGGCGATTTTTTTTATTTTTGGCGATTTTTTTCATTTTTGCGATTTTTTTTTATTAAAAATTTTTTTTAGTTTTGGTGACATTTTTGCGTTTTGGCGATTTTTTTCGATTTTTGGCGTTCTTTTTTCATTTTGGCGTTTTTTTTTTATTTTGGCGATTTTTTCGAATTTGGCGATTTATTTTAGTGTTAGAAATTTTTTTTTAATTTTGGCTATTTTTTTCGTTTTGGCGATTTTTTTTTAAATTTTTTTCTTTGGTTTGGCGATTTTATAATTTTCGGTTTTTTTAGTTTTACCGTTTTTGAAAATTTCAAGTGTTTGCCTCTTACCGTTTCCAAGATATAGCAAATTGTCAAAATTACATAGTCAAAATTGCATTAACTGATGTACCACCCTTTAATTTAAATTTTTTTAAATTTTAGTGTTAATTGTTGTAGTCTGTATAAAACTACACTAATTTTACAAATTTTAAGTTTCAATATACATATGTTCATACAATTGTATGTATATTACATGGGATTTTAACATTTGCTCGGTTTGGAACACCCTTTAATTTTTAATTCTCATGTATTTGTTGTTGTAGCGGCCAAGGTTCTACATACTTTGTCCAAATTTCAGGTCCGTAGCTCTTACGGTTCCTGAGAAAATACCGTGTGACGGACAGACGGACAGCGTAGCGAAAACAATAGGGTTCCTTTTCACCTTTGGTGTACGGAACCCTAAAAATGGCTGAATTATAGAAGTAAACTAACTTTCCACCATTTTAATTATAAATTGCTCTATCATGCGATTACCCCTAATGTTATTTCATTAATGGCATGCATTTGTTGTACAAACAACTAAAAAACCAAATAAAAATCTTTGGACATTTTTTGTGACTTTAATACTAGAGCTGTGCCAAATCGTTCTTTTCAGTGACCGGTCATTTTTGTTCAATTAGCAAAAAAATTGACCAATCGTTCAATCGTTCACTTTTGAACGACAGTATGAAACAATCCTATTTTGTAAGAATACTAAAATCGGTTGTATATACGAGTATTTAAATAATGCAAATGAATGAATTGAAGAATTTATTAAAAAAAAAGTATATTTAAATTAATTTTATAAATAATTTCTTGTTCTTTCCACTAGAATATTGTACATTATATTTTGGATAATATTTTGTTTAATATTAAGATTAAGAAAGGTAATTTTTATTGTTATTTATATATCAAAAGCGCATCAATGTTTGGATGTTACTTCTCAAAGTTTAAGTTAAAATTTTGACCTCAAAAATATTTTACCGGAAACAAAAAAAGTATCTCAAGCACTACAAATTCAGTTTAGGTTACGGTAATGAAATGTATGTATAAACATGTATACAGTTAAGGTCTAACATCTTTACTTTGTAAAAACACTTTATAAAAAACACTAGTAAAAACACTTCTCGTGAAAAGACTGTTAAATCAAATTATAAAAAGAATGATGGCAGTGGCACAGCGATGTTAAATAGAATTTAGTATACACGTACCTAAACCTTTTAAAATACAAAAACTCAACTCAAACAAAAAGACATAACATAAATATCAAACATGAACGAAAGGAAATTTGACATAAAAGACTTGAAACACAAACTGAAAAACTGAATGAAGGAAAACATCGAGCGGTACGCTACTGATCCAAAAGCGTTCAGTAAAATCACCGGATCAGTTCGTTCAATTAAGTGATTCGTTCAATTTAACCCGTTCGTTCATGAGCTACACAGCTCTATTTAATACAAGTTTTTTTTTGCATGTTGCCAAAAAAGGTGTCAAAAATGTTTTTTCTGCGTTAATTCTCTCGACAACATTGATTCATTTCGAATTATTTAATGACACGCATTAATTAAGGAGTTTCGGCTGTTTTCGCAGAAATCGTTAATAATTTTACCTTTTTTATTTTTTGTTGTTGTCTTTGCTGTTTGTGTGTTTAATTTTTTTATAGCGGCGTATATCTTGGGTTTTGGGTAGTGGCTTCCTTATTAAAATTCAGCGGTTTTGTTCTGTCCGTCTTGTTAGAATTTATGAGGTTGTTTTGCTTTTTTATATTGTTAAGTAGCTAAAGTTATTCCAGATTTATTTATGAAGTTTTGTTTTAAGAACAAGTTCTTTGAAAATGTCTTAATAGGTAGAAATTGTTTTTTTATATATGTACACATGATTAAACATTGATTTAGTGCTTTAAATTTAAATGAGTCAAGTTGTTGCTTTTCGTGCAAATAAAAATATTTGACAATAAATTAAATTGAAATAAAAAAAATTATAAATGTTTTTTGATTTTCCCAAAAAAAAAAATTATTTACTACCAGAGCACCAAGTTTTATTTAAGAACAATTTAAACAAGAACTCACTGTTCTTGTCCGTCGTCTGTCTCTTTTAGCTATTTTTTTAAGGGTCTCATTTCTTAGAATCATATAAAAACTTACTTTAGATTACTTAAAGTACATATTTAAAAATTCAAACACATTATGTGCCGATATATTTTTTATTTTTACTCTGCAAAACTTAAAAAAAATCATCACAATCTCCCGACTATAGCAGTGTGTATATTTAAGAATTAAATTGTCAGAAAATTAGCGCTTTAATGCTTAAATTAATTACTCCATTCTGCTGCACTTATTGCACAGTTTTTTTTTCCTAAAGAATTTATCACTTCTATAAATCTTAACACAAGACTGGAACGTGCAAAAAAAGACTCTGTGAAAAATTTGGCGTACCAACACCAAAAACTTAACAGAAAAAAGTGCATTTTATTTAACATTATTTTTTGTTTTATTTTAGTGGAAATTAATGAAGATTGTCTTAATTTATAACAACAAATGCTGCGATGAGAGAAAAAAAGGAAGAAGAAATGGCATACAATTGATTAATTTATGAGTTTTTTAAACGAGTCAACGCCTTTGTGAAAATTTCAACAGATTAAATTTAAAAGTTTTTTCATGTAAACAAATTTTACTTGATTTTTTTTTGCTGTCCATTTGTTTGATGACCCATACATTATGGAAAAAATGTATCATTATATATATAAATAAAAATTTTTTTGCTTGAAAAAAAAAATATGTCGTAAGATTAAATGAATAATTGAATATTGAAATAAAATGCTTTAAAAATACACAAAAATCACTAAGCTTTTAACAAAAGTCTAGATTAACAGGTAAACTTTCATTAACTTCACCTAAGCTTCAGGTAAGGAAACAAGAATATTAGTCAAAATATTTTATTCTTTAAACCAAATTTACGTAACTTAAGTTTAAAGTGGATTAAACTTTCAATCGTTAATTAAGTGTTGCTGCCATTTCGACACCATCACCAATTTCTTTTTGCTAGTAATGCAATAAACACATTCACGACAACAGACTACAGACAACACGAAAACTTTTGTAGCTGTGCCATTTTAGATTTAATTTTATTTTTGTTGGCTACAATGAGCAAATACAGTGATGCCAATGTAATAAAAAAATACGAAATGAAGTAAAACTTAAAATTATTCGTATTATTTTACAGAAAAAGAATCTCAAAATTCATATAAAAAATTAAATTCTAGTTTTTAGGGTTCCGTACACCAAAGGTGAAATGGAACCCTATTGTTTTCGCTCCGCTGTCCGTCTGTTCGTCACACGGTATTTTCTCAGGAACCGTAAGAGCTACGGACCTGAAATTTGGACAGAGTATGTAGAACCTTGGCCGCTACAACAACAAATACATGAGAATTAAAAATTAAAGGGTGTCCCAAAACGAGCAACGAAAAATGTTAAAATCCCATGTAATATACATACAATTGTATGTACATATGTATATTGACACTTGAAATTTGTAAAATTAGTGTATTTTTATGCAGACTACAACAATTAACACTAAAATTTAAAAAAATTTAAATTAAAGGGTGGTCCATCAGTTAATGCAATTTTGACTATGTAATTTTGACAATTTGCTATATCTTAGAGACCGTATAAAATCGCCAAACCAAAAAAAAAAATCGCCAAAACGAAAAAAATCGCCAAAATTAAAAAAAATCTAACACTAAAATAAATCTCCAAATTCGAAAAAATCGCCAAAATGAAAAAAACGCCAAAATGAAAAAAAAACGTCAAAAATCGAAAAAAAAATTGCCAAAACGCGAAAATGTCGCCAAAACTAATAAAAAATTTTTAAATAAAAAAGAAGTCGCAAAAATGAAAAAAGCCAAAAATAAAAAAAAAATCGCCAAAATGAAAAAACGCAAAAAAAAACCGAAAAAAAAATCGCCAAAACAAGAAATTAAAGTGTCAAAACTAAAAAAAAAAGCCAAAACTTAAAAAAATCACCAAAAACCGAAAAAACGCAAAAAACGCCAAAACAAAAAAACCTAAAAGACCCCAAAAACGAAAAAAATGCCGAAACTATATATTATATAGGATGAAGTTTGTATTAAATTACATATTTAGTGTTCGTACGGAACCCTTCGTGCGCGAGTCAGAGTCGCACTTTACTGAATTTATTATATTTTTATGGGTTAGTCGCTATTCACGATATGCCTCTTTAGCCTGTCTTGTATTGAAAATTTTCTTTTGAAACCCCTACGAAAAGTCACACACATTTACATTAAGCCTTTTTTATTCATGCCGTTTTGGCATTTACATATATACACGTTTAATGCTGAGAATACGAAAGAGGCAAAGAGAAATGTCATAAATCCCCTCGAATTTTCATTTCGTGCCTTTTGTTCTACACCGCAAGCTTCTCACCCCCTTTCACCAATAAACTAAAAGAGCCTGCCTGCACAGGTAAGCAGAAAAGGCACAGTGTAAATTGCGTCATATAGATACATTTTATATGAGCCCTTTTGTTATTATAAATTTAAAGTATTTGAAAGAGAACTTCACAGAAATATGTGTATATACTTTAATGTCAGGTGGTTTCGTTTCGAATTACAGAGTAGACAGTCTGGCTACATGGCTACAATTGCTGCTAGAGGCATTTTTAGTCGTTCAGTCGTGAATGTGTTTAATGCATAACTCCGAATGTATCTCATACTCACTTGAAACTAATTAATGATCTCACCAGGAGCAATATGATCTGACCTGGAGCAATATGCATGGTATCAATCTTAAGAATTATAAAAATTATGTATAATTGCTTTCGTACACAAAAAAATGTATTCCCAAATTTTTTGGACAAATGTTTGTTTGTTATAAAATTTAGCTTCAGAGTTTCAGTAAATATTTGGTGCGGTTCCAGTAAATTGCTTGCCGCAAAAAAAACTGTAAGCAACTGAGCTGCCTAAAGTAGCACCAGAGTGCCGACTATCACTCGGCTTCTTATACAAATTAATACACATCAGAGAACTGTATGAGTCGATTCACTTTCGCTCTCCACTCACTTTAACAATTTGTCTTGTTCTTTAACATCAATATGTACTAATGATATTGCTTGCAGAGTTACCTCTCTAACAACTGACTGCATTAACTCATTCCCTTTTTTTTAAGTGCTGTTAGTAAAAATAAATCCTCACAAAAACATAAATGAGAAAAAAGGCCAAGTTCCTATCAAAAATTTCGGCCATTAAAAGTAGTGAGACATAAATTTTGACCAAGTCCTTGTTTGGCACAATACCTAACACACAAACATGCTATGCGTTATATAAATTTGTAATCGTAAGGGTGTCATATAATTTCTAGATAGTCTGCTTACTTGGCAAATGTATCAAAGGCTTCATTCAATAAAATTTATATTAATTTTGAATTTAAAGTGTTTGTTACCGCCCCCTGATTGAAACTTCTGGGTTTTTAGATTTTTCTTTGTGATTTCTGATTTAGATTTGATCCATGATGAAATTTCAGCTCTCTAGCGCGAATTGTAGTTTTAAAGGCGTGGGACCCGTATACCGAAAAAAACTTCTTGGTTTTAAGATTTTCCCATTGGCTTACTCTACACGTACTTATGTATAAAATTTCAGCTCTCTAGCGAGAATTAAATTTTATGAGCACTATCCCTCCCACTAATTTAAACTCACAATTTTGTTGTGAGCAGCGCTTACAACTCATGCTAATTTTCTAGTAAAATATGCTAGACTGAAGTAGATTAAACACAAGGCTAACATTTTATGGGAGTGATCACACCCACTTTTTAAGGTGATAGTTTAAAGTCTTGTGCACGTGCAACGCGTATGCGAGATTTAACTAAATTGGCTTGAATTAAAACCTGTATATTAAGTTTTTAGTTCAAAATAATATTAGCGCGGCCCCGCCCATTTTAGTAAAATGTTTTGGGGTTTCAGATCTTTCTAGTTGGTTTCTCACCTAGACCTGCTTGTGTATCAAATTTCAGCTCCTTAGCGCAACTTTTAATTTTTATGGACGTAACCCCGCCCACTTTTCCAAACTTGAGATTTTTTTGGGCCAGTGCTTATTATCCGTGTCAAGTTTCGTTGCAAACGGATACTAATACCCACATAAATAGTATATATAATATGCTGAGCCGTAGTACACGAAAATAAGGTTTAAATTATATGGGCGTGTCACCACCCACCTTTTTAACAAAAACATGTAAAGCCTTGCATCATCGCTCTATATATGCCAAATTTCAATAAAATAGCTTCTATTAAGCGCCTTATGCTAGCTTTTTTAATTCTGAATTTTATGGGCGTAGCCCCGCCCTCCTGACTAAAATTTCCGGGTTTTAAGATTTTTCTGGTTCATTGCTCACCTAGATCTACTCGTGTACCAAATCTTAGCTCTCTAGCTATAGCGGAAGTGCTTCATCAATTTGATGAGTGATCAGTGAGTCAGTGAGTATGTCTTAAAATATGCACTTTTTGCACCTCCATATCTACGGAACCTTTCATTCTAAAACTTTCAAACTTCGTATGTAAGATTATATGAATTTATTCTAATTATTTAAATTTTATAATTTTACGATTGCGGGGAACAAAGTTATGAGGGGGGTAAAAACAGCTCGAATGGCTTCGTGTAAATATACACACTGCGTGCATTGGCCAGAACTTGGCCTGGCGCACTGGCGTGCGCCTAGATAAAAAATTCTTTCTGTTGTTTGATCGTTTTTTATAGTAATCAAATAACTCACAAAAGCACGTTGACTATATGAAGTCTTAAGTTAATAAAACATTGCGTATTAACTAATAGTTTTTCTCGTATCACATTGATTTATAAAATAAAATTAGCCTAACTATTTTATTTGATAATATTACATAAAACTAAATATATTTATCAGAAGCGGTTTTAAGAAATTTCAAAACAAGCATATTGATTAATTGCTTTAGTGAATCATATGAAACAATATAAATTGCATGCAATGGCATGCATTTATTAACAATAGTCTTATTTAGGGTTTGCCAAAAACCGTGGAAATTAGAAAACCGCGGTTCCAGTTTTAAGCTACTAAAATCGGTCGGTTTCTGTTCGGTTTCGGTTTAAAAAAAAATGCATGTATATAAATAGGTATGTATGCTGGAAAGATAAATGATGATTTAAAAATAATCATCGCTATCGTGAAAAACAAATGGAATTTTTCTTCATGTGAAATTTTCATTCCCCTCGAAGAGAAAAATGATATCTTGAATATCCCGTGAATGTAAACAAAGGGAAGAATTTTTGTGAAGCTTAAAAATTAATTGAAAATCGGACATATTTAAGTTTAATAAAAAAAATCACATACACTTTAAGTTATAAATGAAACTAATTTAAATTTAAAGTTGTACTCATGGAGGTGCTTCTGTTGATTTAGCTATTGTTTCCTTAAGTATACCACCGTGTTGCACCACCATGAAATTTACTGTCTGTGAACCAAAGAGATTCATACTCTATTAAAAAATGTGTTGTAGGGAATTATTGTTAACAATCGTAAGCATTACATACTAATCTTGTCCCAAAAATGAATAGTTTTAACTTATATAATAATAATTCGAAGAAAAATATCGAAATTATTAGATGTAATAATTCAGTTCGCCTGCAAAAATAAAGTGAACAAAACCAAGGGAAGAGTGAAAAAATTCACGTGAAAAATATACTTACTATCTTGTCGTGGTTGGCGTATTTCAAATACGACTACGAATGTTTGGTAATAGATTAAAAGGGAAAATATTTTTGGGAAAAAATTTTCGAGGGAAAAAATTGTTACTATAGGGGTCATAGAGTTTCTCTGGTTTGCATTCAATTCAGGTACTTATATTAGAAAAGGAATATTTAGTAGTTAGTAATTATACAAGTAATAAAATTTCGGAAACGTTAAATGTAGAGTCGTTTAAAAGAAATCTAATTTTTGTGCAGAAGTTACCAGCGACAGAAAACACGCTTTCGCTTTCAGTTGAAGAGGGCTTTATTGTGTTATTGGCGTGTGAAGCAATAATATGTTGAATGTTTTGTTATTCGTTTTTTTATAAATTACAAATTCTTGTCGAAGTAAAACTTAAAAACCGACCCTTTTTTTGTCGGTTTTTTCGGTTTTTATGGTTTAAAAACCGCGGTTTCGGTTTCGGTTAAAACCGAACGGCAATCCCTAGTCTTATTGATATCAATCATGCAATAGCATGATTAATTTTTTTTGTGTTAAGTGTTAGCTTAATATTCATTTTAAAAAATGCAAGATTATACCGTTTGATTCGCAATCATACAGATCCCTGATATATATTTAATTTTATGAGTAAAACTTAGTGACACTATCCATAACTTTCGATAGGTAAAAAATTCTGCCGTATTGTGGTTGGCGTATTTCAAACACGACTAATAGATTTAAGAAGACTTCAAAATTTTTTCTCAAATCTATTACCAAACTGTCGTAGTCGTATTTGAAATACGCTAACCACGATAAGGGGGAATATGTATATATTAATACATTAATAGTCATGTATTAACGCAAAGGAACTTTATCACTTTATAATATCATGATACTCTCAAGGTTGTATAGTAAACTGGCAATAAATTCATTAACATAGATATATTGCAGAAAATGTCAAAATTATGTTATTGCCAATGGACATAAATGACTTTCATTGCTTGCAATAATTGCCAACAGTTTTTCGTTGGCAATTATTGCTAACATGAAACATTAAACTCGGTCTTAATTTATGTTCTGCTTTTTTGTATGTTTTTATATAGACGATTTCCAAATTAAAAATTGTTCATGTACATGCTTGATTTATTATCAATCTATTAGAATGTTGTAAAGATTTTTCTTTTATTTTCTATAATTTAGGAAAAATCATTACTTTACCTCTTGTTACCGTTGTAGGTAAAAAAAACAAAAACGAAAAATTACGAAATAAGCAAATGGTGTCACTTAAACGTAATGTGTTGGCGCCAATTGATATCTTATCAATGGCGTCACACTGTACAACCAAGATGCTTATTGTACCCAGCAACGAAGAAAAACAAACATATCTACATTTAAAAAGAAATAAAATGTCAGGCGATCAATTGTCTATTGTCTTCAGTGGAGCCTGTGTGAAAGTTTTTGTATGCAATTGTGATGGACAAGAACAAATGCACTTGAATGACACTTGCAACTAAAAATACAGAATACAGAAGATTGCCATCAATATAAAATGTTTTAAGAGCAAGATGCAATACTGGATAGCATTAAAAGGATATTGATATAACATTATTTCCTTTGTACTCATGTATGTTCAAGTGTCTTTTTATCTTAAGCAGAATCATGTGTAAGAAAAGTACAATTATTTTAAAAGTGCTCTCGTAATAATAAGACAAGACAAACGTAAGGAACCCTAATGACATCAATTGGGTAAACTAAATATTTTTAGTAAACATTCATTTTTTTTAATAAAGGTATAGTTTTGTTTTAATGTCTCAATTGTAAATATTAGTTAACATAGTTTTATTTTAATTGAAAACAATATTTTATATGTACGTTTGTCATTTTAAAATTTTGAACAATTATTTCAAACACTGTTTCTATTATTACCTAACTTTTTGTATTACATTTCAACTGCTTACCAAACGTCATAAACTAGATCGACAAGATTTTATTTTAACTAATATTAAGACCGTGATAACATCAAACGTTCATTCATGTTAGCTAGACAAATAACAAACGGCATAGATAAAAGGAACAAATTAGGAAAAGGAAGTGGGACATAAAAACCAAATTCAAACAAAGGATCAAAGCATACATATTTCTTGTGTAGCCTATAAATATATTTTATATTTTAAAAATATTATTTTAATAAAGAGAAGCAAATAAAGAAAATATTAGGAAATATAAATAAAAATACTTAATAAAAAGTCCTACTACCATTATTATCAGCACATTACTTCTTATAATAATAATAATAATAATAATAATAATAATAATAATAATATAAAAACCAGCTGGATCTTAAAGCGACTAATAAAAACTACCACAATTTAAAGATGATAAAAAAATATTTAAACTGCTAAAAACGAGGCCTGTCTGAGATGTGTTTTAATTAGCCAAAATTTAAAAGTATCAGCTGCTTTGCAGGTTTTGACATTCGGAATATAAATGCTAAAAAACAAACTTTGTAATCTATTAATCTTTATTATGGTGATAGGGAAGGCAGGCGGTGAAGAAAGAGACAGAGAAAAACTCCATTTTTTGCTTTTTGCTCGTTTTTAATAATAAAGTGTTGGCGCGCCTCTGGTGTTAAAAGAGGCGTATTAAATTTTTTGTCTTGAAGCTGTTGTTAGTAGCCATTTTACCGGTTATTTTACTTCGCCGATGAATAAATGATCATGATGTTATTTACTTAATTTGTATCTAAATAATATTTAAGGTTGCAGTGGCTGCAGCGGTTACTACGTTGACTACCATGCGATAAGCTCGAGCTTAAATCATGGCCGGAGAAGCCAACACAAAGAATTCATGTGATGTAAACAATTAATAATATAAAATGACAATTAATTAAATTCATGTTGTTTCAACTTGAAATAACTTTGATTCAACATGATTTTCGTGTTATTGCGGTATCAAATTGATGTTGTTTTGACGTGAAATAGCTTTGATTCAACACGTAAAATACACAAATATTATTTCTGATGGCTGTGCCAATGCCCAGAATACACGTGTGTAATGTAAATAACTAATAAAATACAATTACTACATTAAATTAAATTCATATTGATTCAACTTGAAATAACTTTGATTCAACATGATTCTTTGTTTTGATTTAATAGTACTGGAATATTGAATCAACAAATTGGTTACATATGTCAAAAGGATTAGATAGAAAATGGGGAAGATCTGGTCCAAAGACCGGCAATGCGACACCTGATGGATCTTTTTAGCCATAGATCTGTTAATTAAGTTAAATCAATCTCTGTTTGACACTCCTTATGAAAGTCAGCACAGGTATTGGTAAAGCCCGCCATAAAAAACTCAGAATGAAAAACACGCCTTCTACTGTGTCATAAGACGATACTTTCGCGAAGAATGTGTGCCGTTGTCTTGTCATTTTCTAAGCACTAACGACACAAGGATGAACGAACTTCGTTACTTTTCCACAGAGGACAGTTCTGTCCGAAATGACCAGAAAGTAATCCAGTAATAAGCCGCAAATTATTCCTGTTGAAATCCAGGATGCAATTATATGTGACAGCGCATAGAGAAAGGGACCTAAGGGTAAAAAAAAATAAATTTTCACTTTTTTTTTTGATGTGGACAACATCTGAGCATCGAATGAGACCGATCCCATGCCCCAAAAGTGTTCCTTCCCAGAGATATGCGCGTTTTATGATGTGATGGTACACCAAAGATACACGTATTTAAATCTTTAAAATGGTTCTCCTGAACAGAACAGGTTTTTACCCTTGGGTCCCTTTCTATTTTGAGCGTCACATATGGAAATAGCTGCATCAAAGCTTTGGCCTGCCTCAGACCAGACGAAGTCAGCCACATTTCCTTATCGGTCGAAGTGTCATCTCTTTTGATCAGGGATGTTACAGTCGCCCGACAACGACACAAAACCGCTCTGGGCCCATAAATGTAACAGCAGAGGTCCTTCTCGACAGTTCATCCGCTTCCTCATTCCCCGGATGACCGCTGTGGCCAGGTATTCAATAAATGGAAACCTTGTTCCGTATGGATAGCTTTTGTAATGAGTCGAAGCACTATAAAACCAACCTAAAAAGGAGGGTTTTTGCTAGCTTCTCTTCAGTTTTCCAATTAATATTTTGCCTTTTCTTTGTAGATTACTGCAAATCATGTTGAATTAACATGAAACACATATGAAGCAAACTCATTGCCGAAAAAGGTTAAATTAATTTTACATTTGAATCTTTTTTTTTATTCAATCTTGTTTTTACTTTTTTCTGTGAACTCACATCGTATAGCCCTCGCATGCACTTGTTCTTATTATCGCTAAGGCATTTCAAAAGGATCACATTTCACATTTTCAGGTGTCAACGATAAGAAATCTTAATACTTCGAAATCTACCAGTGCTGAGTAGTTTATTGCATAACTACACTCTGGCGGTATAAAACGTATAGTCTCGTTTTGTTATTTCTTCTTTATTTGATTTTTTTTCCGTATGTTTGTAAGAGTTTTATTAAAATCTATATAAAAAGCAAAATGTATGTCTGTTGTACTGGAACAAGCGACTGACTGACAGCACTCCGTGTGGTCTTTGGTCTGTCTTCTGGTTTGCTTTTGTTTTCTTTTTTTTCTCTTCACAAGCTCAAGTATTTTATTGTCATGATTATAAAAAAAAATATCATATAAAAACTATAAGCCCGCATTGATATGCGTACTTAGAGGCAAACAGAGAGAAAAAGACGAATCGAATCGGGCATTTAAAAAGTGCTTGTCAATGACAAATAAATTGTGTTTGTGATGTAGTACTCCGAATTGCTTTTTATTAAAAATTTCATTAATAAAATTTCGAGTGTTTACTTTTAAAAGTAGTTAGTTATGTTATTTAAATAACACTTGTTCGGGAAGTTTTTAATTAATATGCAATTTGAAGTAGTTAAATAAATTTTACTTAAGAGAGAGTAACATGCATATACTGCTTAAGTATATGGAAAATTTGTCTGGTAAATATATTTCTTAAGGTAAAAAATATTTCTTTTTTTGTAAAGCAAAATGTTGCTCCAATATATTTACGTGTAATACTACTTTAAACGCATGGTATATAATTATACTTTCTTTTTATTTATAAAAATCTTATGCAGCAACGATTTTAAAACATCGAAAACTCAGAGCTGGATTTTATTTATTTTTATTTTTTGATTTTCTCTTAATTACTTTCATTGACAGGCATATGTCAAGCTGTAATTTCCTTTTCAAATTCAACAAGATTTTCATGCTGCACATGTCCTTTGTTATCCCACATCTGTGGCCTGAACATGAATCCTTTGGTATTTTGAAAATAAATTGACTTCGAAACCCAACATTAGAAAAATTAACACGCGTGTACACATACACAAGTCTAGTTTTTATTTTTCAAAATCCTCGCTCTGTATGTTAAATAATTAAAACTAAATAAACATTGACTCAAATCAATGACTGACAGAAAAAAATATACTAAAAATAGCGCCATAACTAAAGCAAGATTGTTGAAAAAAAAGAAATAATATATTTTTCTCACAATTTTTGAAAATAAATTATAAAAACCAAGACGTATTGTTTGTCTTGAGTAAAGATTGACTAATGTACTCGAAAGTAAAGCAAACAAGGTTCAAGTGGTGCAACAAAATAAACATGCAACACCATGAAATCATTGAAGAATAATAATAAGAAAACCTTTAATGAGTTTTTTTTACAAAATGAAGTTCAAAGCATAACCATTAATTAGTTAAGGATTCTAGAAAGAAATATGTAAGAGAATATTTTATAAATTAAATATAAATGTTTGAGAGGAAGTAAGCAAAGATCATAATTGGAAAAATCTACTTTTTATAGTGTGTAAGGTAATTTACTATTGGAGATGGTATCGTGAGTCACTAGACACACACGAGAAATTAAAGTTACGAAGGTTATATATGCTTTTTGCTCAGTAATAACAGAAAACGCTGCAAAACGGATTATATATAATGACTTGAGAGAAAAATGCAAGAAAAGTCTAGATGAACCTAAAAAAAAGTTAAGAAAAGAGAGATTGAGTCCGAATACACTATAGCTGTTTAAATTTGAACAAAATATTAAAAATTGTAGTTACACAGAAAAAAATGATTTGTAAATACAATTAATTTTTTTGTTATATCAATTAAATAATTAATTGATTTTGAACCTACAACGATTTTTGTAAATACAATTAACGAAATTGTAAGTTGAAGGAAAATCTTAAAAATATTTTCAATTAAATATAACAACAAATAAATTTGTTGAAATTTATTTATTTTTTCAACATTTATTTTTGTTAGGTTTCAAAGTTATTTCAATTAAAGTTATTGTTATATTAATAATGTGAATTGTTGAATTTCCGTATATAATTGTTATATTAACAGGATTTTTATAGACAATCACAACCCTCGAAACGATTTTTGCTTGTCTGCGAAAAACACTAATTGTCTTTGGGCGGAGTTGAACCGGCAACCTCATGACTAATCAACTAACTCACTTACCTCTCAGCTAAAGAGCAACACTTTATTAAATACGCAAATGATGAATACACACAAAATACGATTTCTTGTTTCTTCTACATGTGCGCATTCCGTTATGATATAATTTAACAAATAATTTTGTTGAGTAATTTAATTGACTACAAACATTTAAATTTGTTATATTAACAATGATGATTGTTAATTTTTAAATTAAATGTTAGCAATTTGTTTTGTTGATTGCATTTCGATGATATTTTTTTCTGTGTAATTGTCATAAAAATGACTTTGTTCGTAAGACAACTCTTTAAAATTTTTACTTATTTATAGACTTGGGTCGAACTCGTGTACTAGTTCGTTTTTGATACAAAGTCATGGTCATACCCATGTAATTTAAATGGGTTTGATCATCCGGATTTACGTTACTCCAAGCCAGCTGGGGTTCATATATGCTAAACCTGGTTAGAACTCAATCACTGGTTCATTTTTGACACAAACCCATAATCAAACCCATGCATTTTAAAACTAATAGATGATACAAGTATATTATATTTAAGTAATTTAAAATATGCAATTGCCATTTATATTTTTATAAAAAAAAATATAAAATATCAATTTTAAAGATTTGAGGCCTATTCACAAAAAATATTTCAGGTTTATGAAACAGATCTCCATACATAATTCACTTTAAAATAACTTTACAAAACCAAATTATTAACAGACTTACAAAAAGGTTATCAGTTCGTCTGTATTTTTTTTTTTTTTTTTTTACATTGTTACTTCATAACTCGGTTCTAATTAGACCGATTATAAAAATTCTTTTGTTGTTTGAGAGGGTGTAGCTTCCGTTGCAAAAAAAAAAAAAAAATAGGTCGGGGACACGCCCATAAATTTTTTATTTGATTTTATGATATTGTGCTTATTTGATTGCTGCGAACTCTTTTGTTTTTGTAATTACAACATTTTTAAATTGAAATATGGGCGGGGCTATTGTATTTCATGTGGTTCTACTTACCACACACCTTGAGCTTTAAGATAGACTCAATAGGGCGGGTCGATTTAAAAATCGCTCAAATTACAAGGAAAATCGTATTCTAGGGATCAAAACAAGAAACTTTGCCGAAGGAACCATACCTCTAAAATGTATTTTGATGTCCCGACTTTTGATCCGAAGGGTTAAATTTTGAAAAATCTCACTTTGACCCATTTAGAGTTCCTCAATCGAGTCAAAATGTATGACCGACCCCCACTAATTTTGGAGGGCCGACCCAACCAACTATGCCAGTGGCATAGTTGGGGGTTTTCCATGCAAACATTTAAAAAAATCAAAATTTTTGGCACTTTACAAGAAAAAATCAGCGAAATGGCTAGGTTTTTTTATTTTTGGAGTTTATTTTTCTCTAGAAATTTATTAAGTCAGAACATATGTAAATGAAACAAGAATCTTGTGTTATTTTTGGGTTAGGCTCAGTCCTTGGACCTTTGCTCTTCAGCATTTATGTCAATGATACCTTTAATATCGTTAGTTTTGTCAATATTCATGCATATGCTGATGATATCCAGCTGTATATATCCAGCCGTATTGACCTTGTTGATGATATGTGCTATAAACTTACCGAAGATCTAAAAAGCGTTAGTATGTGGGCTAATATGAACAAACTTATGCTCAATCCCGCTAAATCTGTTCTATTACCCATTAGCAAGAACAAGCTTTATTTCAATCAGCTTCCAGCTGTTAGCTTGGGTGACACTCCACTTGTTTACTATCATGCAATGATCATATTAATAGCATACTACGCAGTTTGTATCTGACGCTACGTAATTTAAGAATAATCTCTATTTATACGCCGACTGAGATCAAGAAACGTCTCGTATTACAACTCATTATACCTTTTATTACTAATTCTGCAGAGGTATATAGTAAATTGGACTCATGCTCACTTCATAAGTTACAAGTCTCTTTTAATAATACTACGCGATATGTATATAGTGTTAATAGATTCTGTAGTGTCTCGTCTTGGAGAACTATGATTCTCGGTTGCGACATTGTGGACTATCTTCGCATGCAGAATCTGCTGTTTTTACACAAACTTATAAATATCAAATCACCACCTTATCTATTTAATAAAATCACACTCGGAAAGTCAGCTAGAGGTTTGACGTTAATAGCACCAAGGCACAACTATTTAAACACAAGCAGGTTTTTCTTCGTCAATGCCATAAAGCTTTGGAACTCATTGCCATCAACTATAAAACTAATTACAGAAAGACAGAATTTTAAGAAAGCCCTTAGAGAATATGTTACTCGAAATATCTAGCCTCTAATTTTATTTTTCTCTTTGTTATTTTCTTTGTCCAAATTGCTCATATTATTATTATTATTTTCTTATTTAAATTTTTATTTATCATTTACTTTGCAATATATATATATATATATATATTTTTTTTTATATTCTTTTTATTTTTATATTTTGTATATTTTGTTTGTATTGAGATTATATTTTGTATATTGAGGTTTTTTCTGATTTGTATTCTATTCAAATTCTGTATTATTTACGAGTATTATTTATAAATGTAAGATTGGTTGTTATATATATGTATGTATACTATTTTAAATATTTTTTAGTTTTTTATATTTTTTTCTCATTTTATAATTTGTAAACTTGTTTTAGTTAACTTTGTTAATGTGTGGCGTTTTTTATGGACTATAAAATACTTCGATTCTTAAAGTTCTAGCTAAATGAAATAAATAAATAAATAAATACTGGTAATCCCTGAAAGCTAGGTAATAAAATAATATCTTTGAACCACCATTCACGCGAAGCATTCCTCCATTCAAATCGACCCGCCCTAAAATTTAATATTTTGTTTGAAGTGGTTCTAGTTCAGCTATTTTTACAAAAGTTAACACACACCCTGAGTTCAGAAAAACACATCATAATCTTGCATTTAAAAAATGGTGAAGGAACTTCCATTAAGATTTAATTTTATACCCCACACATTTTTTTTTTTTTTTTTTTTTTCGAAAAAGTTCCATCAGATCTTTGCAGTCAAGTCGAATTTTTTGGCAGAATTATTTTTTATGAATAAGGAAGTTGTTCTACAATGTCGGAAAATTGGTTCGTTTTAAGATTTACATTGAAAACAACAATAAAATAAGAAAATTTGTTTTTGTTTAGAATGTTAATTAATGAAAGGAAGTAAATATCATTGAACAGGCCATACAATTTTTTTTATTCTAATGTCATTTAATATTCAAGAGTACCAGCATCGCATTTAATGCATTCCCATGAAAAATATTTAGAAAAAAAAACTCTCGATTTGCTTAAATGAAAATGATATAGCTCGCACAAATTAAATGAGCAGTATGGTATGCTTGCTCGACAGATGTTGCAAACAACGAATTTTATTTAATTTTCTCTGCATTATATTTATAGCAAAGAATTTCAAATTTTCTCTTACAAATTCGCTCTGCTGGTATAAATTATTTGACATGCTCACAAATCCATTTGATTGAACGTTTTTTTTTTATTTTGAGTAGCAAAAACCATTGATTACAAATGTTGTGGAAAACTTTGATCCTTTGAGAGTGTGCTGCATGTTTCTAATATGTTTTCGAAAATAATAATTATGCTTCTGCTCGTCCTTTTTGGCTGAAGAAGAGGGGAGGGAGTGTTTTGTTACAATTTTTATAGCTGTTTTAAAATAATTTATATTTAACACAATATAATGCAATCTCTATGCGCATGTACTTCGAGTGTACACGACAAAAGCAAGCAAGTATTAAAACAAATGTGCTCATTATTAATTTAAGAAATATTCAAGGACTCTAGTCAAGCGTACGAAGCTTGAACGATAATTTATAATCACCACACACCACATTTATTTAGGGATTTTTTATTTTATTTTTTTCTTACACAATATTTTCTTTCCTATATACATATGTGTGTCATACTACAGGAAATTCAATTGAAATGAGACTTAATTTTTCGCACCACTTTTAAAGAGATTATTTCAGGTAATAGAAAAAGTATCTAACACTATTATAAATAATTTCCTTTTCCAAATTGGCAACCTAATATTTTGCTGACAATATTCTATGGCCAGTAGAATAATTATATGTAGCAGTTGTCGTAGATCATATTTCGCAAAAAAAAAAATATCTATTCATCGGTATCTTTGATTTTTAATTATTTCAGCATTTTCCTAAAATTGAGTTACTGAAGCGTTCACAAATAATGTTAGCAGATATGGATCAGTATTATTATTATTATTCCTCTTTTATGTGTTTTATTTTATTTTTTTTTAAATAAAGCAGGAAATATATCTTTCACTAGATAACAGAGAGAACATTTTCTCTAGCACTGAATTGATATTTTCATCAATTATATTTTGAAATATCTTTTGATTTATTGTGAGCAATGAATATGCATCTGAAATAAAAATTTTTGAAAAATAAGAGATATATAAAGGGTGTCCCAACAAGAACGCAAGATTTAAATTTTAAATAAAACACAGATATAAAAAAAAAAAAATAGTGAAACTTTATTATATCGTAAAGAAGACAAAATGAGGTTATGTGTGGAACAACAAAAAGGGCAGATGGCCGCCGCGGCTTTGCTGGCACACACGCGATCTTTTAATGAAATTTTCAATGGCCGTTTTGCATAAATGCTGCGGTATTTCATTAATGCAGCGTCAAATTTCCTCTTTTAAGGCTTGAGTCGTCGTCGGCTTATTCGCGTAAACCATCGACTTCAAAAAACCCCAAAGAAAAAAGTCTAATGGTGTTAAATCGCACGATCTAGGCGGCCAATTCTGGTCTCCAAAACGCCCCCTCAGGGCAGTCTATTTTTGACTACGGGTGTGGCAACCACGGGGCCCCAGCTGGGGTGATGTGGCTTTTTCCATTGACGTACCTTTGGTACATTACCCATTACCTGATCTCTGGCAACAGAGCAAAGGATGTGCACATATTTATAAAAGGAAGACAGGTCCTGTTGATGTCAGTTAGGTGCAGTGTCACCTAGAACTGCCCCTGAGTTCAAAAGACGATAGAGGTGAAGCCCTTGTGGTGGAACTTCGAGGTCTGACCAGAGGCTACTTCTGGTGCCACGGGTGCCGGTTGCCCGGCAGTCGAGCTGCTTTGAAGTTTTGAGTGCATGTAGCGGTCGTCAGTTTCCTTTGCTAAAATGCCGAGTTCGTCCTACCCCAATGGGGTATACCCCACGGGGTTAAAGGGATGATTTTGGTATGTGTGGAGTAGGCACTGGTTATTTGGCGACACAGGCATGGGTTCATCTCGGATGAGTGGTTGAGCTGTGCCGGCAATGGTTGAGAAATTCTCTTGGGGACCTCGCTATGGGTGTATACACAAAACCTTAGCGTGGAAGCCGGAGAATTATCGTGGTGGCTGTGGTTGCTACCAAAATCGCTGGGAGAATAGTCTTGGCTTCCCAGTGTGAAATCAATGCTAGTGATTGGTCTGACGCGGTCAGCCAGACACTATTCTAGGTGCTGTTGCCATTCAACAGAAGCTGCTATGGGCACTGACATAGCAGCAGAGTTTAGATAGCTCAAATTACCTCAGCAAGGTAATTGAATATAGTACAGGGATAACTATATTCAAAGATTGCAACCTATGTGCCTTATGGAGTGGGCCATAGGTTCATTCTAATATTGTGCATGGGGGCGTTGGTCTGGCGTCTAACCCACACCCGGTGCTTTGGCAACCGTGAAATAAGGCCGTAATGGCAGGTGCTCACGGAAAGCTATCGCACATCTGTCTCCAAAACGCGAAATAACACGACCGGGAAATGACTGATGTAGCAATTGAATTGTTTCTCTGGCTGTATGATATGTGGCGCCGTCTTGTTGAAACCACATGCCCTCCACATTCATTTCTTCAATTCTAGGCACGAAAAAACTGGTTATCATTTCACGATACCGAACACCATTGACTGTTTGCGCTTGACCTGCGTTTGAGCGACATCATCACGTGCAGCTGCGACATTTTTGGTCGGTCGAAGGCGCGTTGTTGTCTTTACATCACTAACAGAACCAGTTTCATCATATTTATCCATTAATCTCTTTACAGTTGACTCTTTTGGAGCATCATTGTGACCCCAAATTGATTGCAAATTTGCGAACTGTAGCCGCAAAACTTTCACCATTTTGGTAAAACAATTTCACAATGAGAATGCGTTGTTCATTCGTGTAGCGCTCCATTTTTACTAACCTCGTACCTTCTATTTACTAGCAAACAATAACAATTGTTCAAATGTCAAACAATGACACATCGAATGGCGCCAAATTTAAATCTTGCGTTCTTGTTGGGACACTCTTTATAATAACTGAATTTCAAAGTGCCTTTTTGAGAATTGTTAATCTTTTACGTACATATAACGTAAGTTTTTAGTAAATTTTAAAAAAGTATTGAAAAATAGTATAAAAAAAATTAAAAATTAAGAAATTAGTACAATGGTACTGAAAAAAATTATTTTTTTTGAAATTTTTCAATCGGATTTCTCATCAATGTTGTGAACTGAGCAAATAATAAAAATATGCAAAAGTTTTTTTTTTGCAAAAATGATTTAAAAAATTTCATGACTTTTAACTGAAATTTAGAGCTTTCTGCCTGTTCCAGATTTATTTCAAGGATGAGTTTTGTTTAATCGGAAGAAAAGGTTATCATCTTTCATTTTATGGTAACGACAGCTTTAATTTCTTTTTTCATTGAAAATGCAAAAAATTAAATTTTTGAGAGGCTTATATATAGATTGGACAAAAAGAGCCGCCATAACCTCCAAAGAAGCTTAAGCGACATATTTTTTTAACTTAATTTTTGGCAAAATCTATTACTGGCCATCGTAAATTATTAATTAATATTAGTTAATCGGTTTTCGCAAAAAAATTAAACTCACAAATTATGTCGCTTTAGCTTTTTATGACGCTTATGTTACGATATCTTCTTAACAATCTCTGATATCCCCCTACTTTTTTTTAAATTTATTAAGAAATACTTTTTAAAGTTTTCACCGTGACATGGTTTTAATAAAACTTGGTTTTAACGTTAAAATCAACTGTTAAAACCTAAACTCAGTGCCAAGTTAAAATGACCAGAACTCGCTGATAAGGTTAATGCCAGTGAATAACTTAAAAATGGATGCAGCAGCAATAATAATCAAAAAAGTATGAGAAAAAAATTTGTTTAAAAGGAAAAGAACGGACATATTTTTATTGACCACTGGGAAGTGAAAATAGGCGATATGACTGACATCAATCGATGTGCATTTTTAATATACAATAACTTGATTTTCAAGCACTCCTTCAGTTTGTATTACTAGTTCCATAATTTTAAAATATTTATTTACAAAATATAAAACAATTGCTATTTTACAACGCATTGTAAAATATCCGAGCTTTTCATACAAACGAAAACAGTTGTTGTTCAGTTTGTCAAATAAGTGATATAAAAAGCAGTAAAAATAAAACAACAAATACACGCATTTCTGCAGGAGATTTATTTTATTTTTGAGCAAAGTTATTAGACAGTCTGTGTGTTAAAACGTTAATTTAACAAATTTGCAGTATGAATGCAAAATAAGCTGTTTATGATTTTAATGTTAAAACCAGGTTTTAACTTTCAGTGTGAAAACATTACTATATTTCATATAATGTAATTTCAAGTGGCATTAACACGAAAATTATACCACTGAGTTGTATGTCTTGCACGGTCTTTGCTTAAAATTTTTAACAATAAAATACAATTTTTCTAAAAAACCATAAATGCACATTACTTTAGAAAACTATATAATTAATTTAATTTTTGAGTAGTAGAGAAATGGGGAATAAACAACACTGGTGGCAAGACATTTGTTTCAGTTGTTTGTCTTGCCAACAGTGTTGTTTAGCATTCGTTTTAGAATATTTCGCTGTAGTAAAGCATTTGAAAAATCTCTCATGTCTTGAAAGTTCTTATAAATGGTCTTGTGCAGGACTTCAATGTATATGCAGTATTCCAGTTTTACTGCGTATGAGCGATCAGCTGTTGCACAGGCTTAGCAACTGCTCAACAACATAGTTGCAATTTTTAACGAATTGAAAGGAAGGATAAAACTGAATTAAGCCAGACTAATTAATGCCTTTTCTTAAAAAAAAAAATATTTTTGACGAAAGAAAATTACTTACAGTAAAAACGACACAAACTTTTCAAAAACCCCTTATAATTTACACAACTCTTTAAATAGTTTTTTGTTGTAGTTCATAATATATTTAATTTATTGATTTTATTCTAAATTTCCGTTTACGTTTGCCAACGCCTGTTGTCAGTGACATTTTGTTTATTTTCGAAATTATGTCGACATAAAAGGAGCTATATTTTTATAAATGTTTTCGAAAAGAAAATACCAATTGATAATACATATTTATAAAATACATTTCATCAGACTGCACTTTCTACAACATTCAACACATTCCAGCGACCAGCACATATCGTCATACAAAATCGAAAACTTTGTAATTTACCAAAAATTCCAGATGCAGTTTTTAATTAATGCAATTAATGAAAGTGGATTTGATAACAACATTTAATTGCAAGCATATGCTTAAATAATTCTTTCTGTCAAAAAAAATAAACCGACTTCAATGCATTGATCTGATAGAAGAAGATAAGAAGAAGTACGTGAAATATAAAATTAAACTTTAATGGGCGTGCCTTCACCCATTTTTTAAATGCAAGATTGTGTATTTTTCAGACCTCAGTATGCATCTTAAATCTTGTAAAAATCGGTAAAGTAGAACTACTTAAAATAATATATTAAAGAGCCCAAGGTGTGTGGTAAGTTTCGTAAAAATGGGTTAAGTAGAACCGCGTAAAATATCTATATAATTAATAGGCGAACATGTTTTTTGTAATCCCTTTTACGCTGGTACCACTACACCGATTTTAGAAAGATTTATATGGTTTTAAAGGATTTTCCGTAAAGATGTGCAGAATCTATAGTTTATTGAAATCGGTTTAGTATTTTGGGAGCTATATGCGTTTAAAGTTGCTACTACTACATGCACACAAATTACACACGCATTTAATAGCTTACAAGTAAAAAAGACACAAAACATGAGTGTGTGTGTGTGTTAGTACCCTGCAGGAGAATAGGCGATAATTGTCTGAAAGCTACTAGTATAATTACTAGAATAGCAATAACTAGTGCAAAATGGGTTAAAGTTGTTGTGTAAAATTACTAGTGCTGATGAGTACTAGTATATGAAGTAGTTCCAATGCACCATATTGCGAAATAAATTTTAACTGTCTAACAGAGCTCTTGCACTGTATGAAAATTGGTATCATATAATTACTAAAATTTTAGCTTGATCTAAAAATAATTATAATTAAATAATTATAATTACCCTTTTGTATTTCTAATTTTGATAAATAATTGCAAATTTTAACTAGCGTTGTCACTGGGTAACAAAGGAATAAAACCACAAATTTTATAGAAATTTTCTTTACAAGCGAACTGGTAATAAACTAGTCCTAAACTAGTATCAATGGTACTAGTAGTTTTCTAAACACACTCAATGCTAATTTGAGCATTAAGATAGTATAGGAAGGTTTACAATTGGGAACTAGTGGTGGTGATTTCTGTACTACTAAAATACTAGTTGGACTCTAGTTCGTTCTCCTGCAGGGTAGTATTTCTCTTGTTGTTGTATGAAAGCCATAATAGTTAAAGGAAGAGAATTGAATAAAGTGAATTAGCTTGGTTGAAGGGAATTTATTTAGGTTTTTTTAATTTCATGTATTATGTAATTATGCTTGCATATGTATGTAAGTTTGTGTGTGGCTGTGTTTTAATGAATTTTTTATGACGTTTAGATAGGTACATTTTTTCAATCTTAAATTACTTACATTTTGATTCTAGAATACGGACGAGTGTGTCGTCCGTTTGGTATATCTAGTTATAATAAATTTTAATGGGCGTAACATTTTTTCAACTTGCAAATTGTGTAATTACAAGGGTATTTGATAGGTTTCGCAGCAATCAAATAAGTAGAATATCATAAAATTACATTAAAAAATTGTCGGCGTGTCCCCGCCTACTTTTTTTGCAATTGGACCGATGGGAAGCTATACCCTCTCAGACAACAAAAAAAAATTTACAATGGGTCTAAAATAAACTGAGTTATTAAGATACACACTTAAAAAAATTAGAGACGAATTGTTATCCTCCTCCTTTTTTTTTTTGAAGTCCGTTAAAAATAGGCATTTACTCATAAAGAGGGAAACCAGAAATATGCTCTATAAAAAAGTGTTTTATGCGCATTCAATATGCACTAAAAACTTCAAAATATGCTCTAAAAACTTCAAAATATGCACTTCAAAATAACATGAATTGGCTTATTTGTAAATGAAAATATATTTTTAATTCAACAATTCATCAATATTTGCATATAAAATAAAAAATAAAAAAAATAAAATAAACCAAAAAAAGCAAACAAGAAAAAAATTAACGAAGAATAACTTCCATATTAAAGAAATAATTTGGGTTTGAGGTGTACGTTAAAACAAAATTATCATACAAATTATTACTAAAGCAAATAATAAAAATAAATTTTTATTGTATACGACCGTAAAAATTTAACTTCAACTTCAAAAGAGATTACAATATTAGAATTAACTTTGGAACTATATTTTTGATAAATAAGACAAGCTTTATATTTATAATTTTTATTGGAATAAACAATAAAATATTGACCTATATTTTCAATTAAAAATCGCTGCTTGTCACATCTTAATAAACTTTTATACACTGACAATATTCCTGCAACGTCTACTGATGTAATCGGGGCAGAGTCCGGCACAAATAGCAAAACCAAATTTTTATTGAAACTACCGTGCGTAATAACGGCGCAAAAAATTATAAAAATTTATAATTTATATGTATGAGATTTAGTTGGTGAAAAAAATAAATTGAACAACAGATAAATGGCATGTAGCATATTAAAGTAAACAAATTCTATACAGTATCAAAATATGCCCTAAAAGCATCAAATATGCTCTCAAAATTCGAAAAATGCTAAAAATATGCGTGCAAGACTGAAATATGCAAAAACATGCTTTAAAGGGTAAAATATGCAAAAATATGCACTAACAAATCGATGCCAAAATTCATTAAAAGATCTGAAACGGATAAATATCTTATCTCCGCATTAATACGTCACACAAGAAAAAACATGCAATTGCATATTTGCGGTTTCCCTGCTCATAAGTAACGATACTAGCAAAGCAAAACTACGAGTACTATCAAAGATATACTGAAAAAATTATTTTTTTTTTCTTCTCCTACAGATTTTTCTATTTTAGCTGACGATATGCAGCAGAAAAATTTCTATTATCAGCACTTGGTTTCTTTTATTTAGAAAGTGTGACTGTCATGTTATTTAATCTAAGTCAGTGGTTCGAGCTTGTCATTTAGTTTTTGTTTAAATATATAAATTCTAAGCAAAGTAATCCATAAGCAAATGTCAATTTTTTTTTGTTAGTATTACATTTTAATATTAAATTTATAGTTTTGTTAATTAATCATTTTTTATTTTTTTTTTTTTTTTTGGTTAATGCATATTTGGAGTGCACACTTTTATTTTTTATTATACTGACTGAACTTATGCTTCTAGAGATATTTTTAGCTGTAATTTTTATTACTTTCAGTTTATTTGATTAACAAAAAAAAATTCCCATATTACAAATAGCATAAGACCTTCTTCGTTATTATCTATTGGTAGACTGTTATCCTCATATTGTTAGTCACGGTAGAGCTCAACGTGTAAACATTGTAAATTTGTCACTACTGTCTTCAATAATTGTTTGATTTTATTTTCGTTTATTTATTAGTTGAAATACAAGTAAATACAAAATACCAAAACGAAATCCTATGTTGGAATGTTATAAATTGTAAACTGTTCAAATGAGTGAAGCAAACGAATGCATACAAGTAAATAAACCTTATTTTGGTAGAAGATTCTGAAAGAAATTTTAAACCGCCCAGTAAAAAACATTCCTAAGTAGTCATAAAAATCTGATCCGGAGCTAGTGCAAATTTGAAACATCTTTATGTAGGTTTGTCATTGCAAAAAGTTCTCTTTCACGACTACTAATCTTCGAATTGGAAGCGATGTTAATAAAAAATTCTTTTTGGAGTTCTATAATATTTTCTTTTTAAGAAAAAGTTTAAAAGATTGCCTTATTTTCGCAACTCATTTCTTCTTAAAGTTTAGATGAAAATTAATTTGCCAGTTTCTTTTTAAAAATTGATGTTTTAAAAAGCATAGTGAATATTCTAAAAAATATCACCGAATTACAAAAAAAAAGTAAAAAAAATCTCTCGGTTTTCTACTAATAACACTATGGAACATTTTTGGGATTATTGTCTGGGGGGTGAGAAATTCCAAGTCAGGGTGATGGTACTAGGTCAGTATAGTAAAACCCTCAAAGGGTTTGGCGTTCGTATGTGCCAGTTTTTTTTTATGACCTTTTAAATTTTTTCCTTATCTTGATGTTTTTTCGCTTAGTTGTAACATTTTGGCAAAAACGTAGTTTAACATAACTCGAGAACCACTTGTCCGATTTTGATGAAACAAACTCAAAAAAATTTAGAATTACAATTTCTTTAATCCGTTCATATAACGTTTTTCTTTATAATCAACAGTTTTGCCGGTAAAAATAAATTTGTGGAGGCAAAAAAATATTTTTTTGCCTAAAAATTTAATTTTTTTTTTAAATTCATAAAAAATCCAAAACGGAAAAAAGGATCAAGTGTTATTAATTACGTGTAAAGTCACATAACCTATAAACAAAATGCGACATAGATCATAGAAATCGATTAACGCGTTCTGCTTTTATTTACAATTAAGTGAAGGTATCCCATTTTGACAAGAATATTGATATTTGTTTTTATTCAAAAAAGTGTCATCTATCGCCTTTTTTATACATTTTCCCCAATAACTCCAGACTTCTGGCCATAAACTACTAAAAAAAATTAAGTAAACATTTTTATAATTTTTTATTTTTATTTTATTTATTTATTTTTATTTATTTTAATAAATATTGCCTAGACTTTTTCGATGGTGGTTGTTCGGGACTAGTGGCATCGCATTCATCGCTATCATCAGTTTCTGAACCACACATAATGTCAATGTGTGACTCCACTGTTGGCCCTTCTGCATCTCCTGAAATTTCTTTATCATCAAGATCATCCTTGTCTTGCCACACAAGCTTACTCCACCAGCAAATTTCCGCAATTATTGCACTCGGCGACTTTTTGCCTCTATATCTGTAAGTTTTTGTTTTATTAAAATGAGTTTGAAAAAATAAAAAATTAGTATTACCTCATTTCAAATGGCATAGCAACTTGATGATAGCGTTCACCTTGTTCATCAGATTCGGTAGCCAATTGTTTGCTGAAGTAGTCCAGATGATTATGTAAATAATGGATTTTTAAGGACATGTGGACACCAATTTGCGAGAATGCTCTTAACATCCTTGCGACAGAAACATCGTAGTTGTTAGAACGATGCTTTCCAACAAGCCTTCTATTACTTCTTTGATTGCCTGCCATGCATTCAATTCAGCGTCAATCAAAATATTGTTGAATGCGTCACTTTTAATCAGCTTTCGTATATCTGGACCATTTAGTACGCCTGATTGGAAAAAATTAATTTGTTAAGATGGAAAATCATGGGAAATGAATGTGATATTATAACTTACCTTCTTTAATTTTACTTTCACACAAGAAAACTTCATCTCTTTTGGCGACAGTTTTGATAAAATTCTTAACAATTCCAAGTTTAATATGCAGTGGAGGCAGCAATATCTTCTCCTTCGGCACTAGAGGCTCACGAATAATATTGGCCGTTTGTAACCTGCCGTGCTCTCTGAGTTTCCATCCGTGGCATGCATATTGGTCACCGGAAAATCGTGTGTCCCAATCGCACAAAAAGCACATATATTTTATATAGCCGCTATGAAGACCGCAAAGCATTGCTACAACTTTTAAATCGCAGCATATGCGCCACATATGTTTGGCGTAGTTAACCATTTTTAAAATATTTTCCAGTGCATCATATGTTTCTTTCGTTTCTGTACTATAGGCGATTGGAACTGAAGGTTTTTTATTGGTCTTATGCAGTAAAACCGCCTTCAAGCTGAGTTTTGAACTGTCAATAAATAATATACAGTCATCTGCTTCATATTTTATTTCCATTGCGTCCATCAATTTTCCTACATCCGGGCAATATGCAGAAGTTTTTTCAACAACAAATTGTTTGATTTCAAAATGGAAGCCAGCTCTTCCGATTTATGCTGTGCTAATTCCAACTTGGCAACAATTGAATCAAGCTTATTTTGATTTATTAAAATTGGCACATTGGATACTGATGGCTCATATGGGGGATCATCACGTGCATGATATGTCGGAGCAGTCGTAGAAGAGAAAATATCTGGGCTAGAAGCTTTTGGCACAGGAATGTGGTCCGAATGAGGCAATGGTGTTGCGGCACTTGCAACACCAACGTAATTGTACGATTTTCTTATCCTTTTTGCGGCTCCTTTATTCGCACATGCATAGCAATTCAATGGATTGTGACCTTCGCCAGGATTAGTCCAAGTCATTGGGATACCGAATGGCATACTTTCACGTCTTCTATTTTTCCAATCCATTAGACGGTTGTAGCAGCTTTTACACACTATATTTGGTACCCAATTTTCGTTCACTATAACATTTTGGTTGAAGTACATCTCGTATGTTTGAACAAAATCAGTACTGAAATTTCCACTTTTTTTATGTGTTGAGACATATTGACCACAGCAGTAGCAAAAGCTATTTATATCTGGCTTGCACAGTTCCATATTCTGTTCTCTTTTGTTCACTTTTAAAAAACTGGAGAAAAATCACTTTTACTGTTCGCGTTCGTCGGCACTTGTTGAATGACAAAAATCACAGAACCAGTGTGAGAAAGAGAAAATGTATAATGACAATGCATGTTTTATGTGAACATTACAGAACCAGTGTTGCCACATCAATATTTCTCTTTTAGTACAGTAGAAAAATATGAGAGAGTTCGGCTTGTGAGTGTCAATGTTTTCTCCAAATAATGTTGTGCATATCTGGAGCAAATTTTTGAAATTCATACATTTACCTAATTGTGAATAAATGAGAAACGCGTGCATCGATTTTCATGATCTATCCCATTTTTTGCTCATGAGCTATGTGACTTTACGCGAAAGTAATTAGTTTTGGCACTTTTTTCCATTTTGGATTTTTTATGAATTAAAAAAAAAAATATTTAAATTTTTAGGCAAAAAATACTTCTTTCCCTTCATACATTCATTTTTAACTTCGAAAGTGTTGCACATATAGGAAAACGGTATAGAAACAGATTAGAGAAATTGTAATTCTAAATTTTTTTGAGTTTGTTTCATCAAAATCGGACAAGTGGTTCTCGAGTTATGTTAAACTACGTTTTTGCCAAAATGTTACAACTAAGCGAAAAAACATCAAGATAAGGAAAAAATTTAAAAGGTCATAAAAAAAACTGACACATACGAACGCCAAACCCTTTGAGGGTTTTACTATACTGACCTAGTACCATCACCCTGACTTGGAATTTCTCACCCCCCAGATTGGCTGTTGTACTGTGTAATCAGCAAATTTTTTTATACATAGTTTCTTTGGAAGCTAAGAAAATGTATATCCTTAAATATTAGTTCCAATTTATTCACCGACATTCGCTTTTTAAGGTTCCGCGCCAGGGAATGACAAAAGTATCGTTTTAAGTACTCTTTGAGTATTGACGTCAACCAACTATGAATGCGTATAGCTAAATATAAAAAAAACAAGCTTATATGTATACATACGCATTAATTCTAAACCAAATACGTATAACTTTAAACAACCAACAATTATGTTTAAACACATTTTCTTAAATTACGCAGCACAAACGCAGCATGAGTATATAAAATAACCTGACTATTAATCGGCTACAAATGCTTATATTGGCCCAGTTTGCATAAAGCATGATTTCAAACAGCCACACACATCCACACACTTTCCATTCCCTTTTATATGCACATATCGTCCCTGTTTTAACTAACCGACCTAACTGAAATTTTTTTGAAATATGAGTCAAGCCCACTACTAGGCTTTATGAGTCATAATACACATTGTCTACAATTTGCATGACTGTAAACATTACTTTTGTGCGAATATAAGTAAAAAGATTTCTGACGCAGCCATAAGAATGAATGTATAAAACAACCATAAAAGCTGCTCTCCTGTTAAATTTTTAAAATGTTATGGCCTGTTTCTACATAACAAGTAAGCTCTCAGGCAAGCAAGCGGTACACAGGTACACAGTACGTAACAAAATGAGTTTTTATAGTACACTTGTCTAGCTTACGTTGTATTTGGTATCACTTTTTGTATATTTAATTTCATTATTGCCACGGTATACAATTTGGTATTTGAGTTAATTTTTTTCCATACTAGAAGCATTAATTACTTAATGGCAGCCCTAGGAGAAAATCGAACAAAATAAAAAACAGATGCTTTTAAATTACAATGCAATATTAGATCAGTTCGTTTATTTTTCAAGCAAAATCGACTAACTGAATAAATCCTGAGTATTTTTGCTATTAAGCATTAAAGAATGTTTGGATATATTAAAAAGGCTGCACCATAGATTCTTAATTAATAACATCAATAGTGACATATTTTTTTTCATTTACGGTATGTTATGATTTCTTCACAATTATAAAAGCATTAAGATTTTGCTGAAACAAGTCAAAAAGCTTTCATGCTTCATGAATGGATTTCATCCATCATATACGATATGTACATACATATATCGTCAGATGGTTACTAGTTTTTCGCATTTAATGGAAATACTCCCAATCTTCTTGCTTTGAATACAACTAGATCCAAGATAATAATGAATAAAAAACTTTACATTGAAATGTGGTTCAAAGCACAGGAGTTTATATATGAACCAAAATAATATGCCTTATCGTGGTTAGGACATTAATATCTTTCAATATATTTTAAATGTGGAAAAATGTATTACAGATATAAAAAATATATTTCATATACATAAAACCGATGTATATTCTTTTTTTTTTTAATATGCTACACATCATACAAGAAAATGATTGAAGAATTTACTTAGAAATAAAATTCACAAAAAAGAAAAGTGCAACCGCTGTTTTCGGCAACCATTTATTCAGTAAGTGCTTGCAATTACTCAGTCTCAAATTACAAACGAACGAAATTCAATACATTAATTACAGCGAAGCTCAGTAAAAAGTTTCAGATAATCGAACAAACCTATTATTACTTTCCTTGAACAAATTTATGTGAACAAAATTGGAAATAAAATTGTGATGAAAATACATACAAATATGGGATATACGAGGGCGGTTCGGAAACTTCTTAGCCTATCAATGAAAGAGAATAGTTAGTTTTTCAAAAATATTTTTATTTTTCAATATAATCTCCTGAAACTTCAATACACTTAGTCCAACGCTTTTCTAGCCATTCTATCCCTTGATTAAAATAGTTTTCCTCAAGGTCTTCAAAATAGTGGTTTACAACTGCAATTGCATCTTCATTTGAGGTAAAACGCTTGCCAGCAAGGAATTTTTTTAGATTTGGGAACAGGTAAAAGTCACTGGGAGCTAAATCAGGAGAATAAGGTGGGTGGTCAAGCAACTCGTACTTTAATTCGTTGATTTTAGCCATTGTTAAAACACTCTTGTGCGCTGGTGCGTTGTCTTGATGAAAAATAATTTTTTTGTGTTGTAAGCCAGGACGTTTTTCTCGAATTTGTACATTTAATTGATCCAAAAGGTTGCAATAGTACTCTGAATTTATTGTTTTACCCTTTTGCAGATAGTCAATCAATAAAATACCTTTGAAGTCCCAAAAAACCGTTGCCATAACCTTACCAGCCGATTGAATTGTTTTTGCCTTCTTTGGGGCACTTCCTCCAGCTTCAGTCCATTGTTTGGATTGTTCTTTTGTCTCTGGAATATAGTGGTGGATCCATGTCTCATCAACAGTTATTAAACGACGCTTAAAATCCATTTTATTTCATTCTTATGCGTTTTTGGTCGACTGTTACCAAATGCGGCACCCATCTTGCAGAAAGCTTTTTCATCTGCAGTTCTTCATGAAAAATTAAATGGACTCGATCATTTGAGATGCCCATGATATTAGCTATTTCACGCACTTTTATTCGTCGATCACTTAACACCATATCATGCACTTTGGCTACAATTTCTGTTGTTGTTGCTGTTTTTGGACGTCCACTACGTGGTTCATCTTCAATGCTTGTACGGCCACGTTTAAATTCAGCAACCCAATTTTTTACTGTTGCATATGAAGGAGCACTTTCACCTAATACATTCACCATATCATTATGAATTTCTTGTCCCGATAAACCTTTTTTATGTAAATATTTAATGACACCACCCATTTCTAATTTTTCCATTGTAAAAAAATCGCGGATGCGTCTTTTGTGAACACCTGTTTCTATATGAAGGAGTTGCCAGATCGAAACAAAATTTAACATGTGTTCATAGCTGAGATGGAAGTTTCCAAAACACTTAACTTTTTTCTGTTTATACCGCGCTTTTTGTGCTAGGCTAAGAAGTTTCCGAACCGCCCTCAAGTATAGGCAACCAACAAGTACTACTTTTTGGTTGCCTATATTTGACATTAGATACAATTAAAATTGTTATGTAGAAACAACCAAATAAAAAAGTTTTACTTATTTTACTCAGAAAAGGTTGACACTTGTTTTATGAAACCCCAAAGCCAAATTTTGTACTTATATGAACAAAATTTTTGAGTTACTTGTAATTTAGAAACATGCCATTAGTCCATTAGTTAGGTCAGTTAGTTAAAACAGCGACGATATGTATGGCGAGTGATGAATAAATATCCTAAGTATCATGCGTATATTTCTTTTGTTCACTAAATATCCATATTCAGAGCAGAAGAATACTCCGACTATAAGTATGGCATAGGCTTGATGCGCATTTGCCTTTTTAATAATAGTTGTAGCGTATTTTTTTCGAAGTAGACATCCCAATAAGCACTCAAAAATTTAAAATTCAAGCACTTGAAATTGAACTGGAAACAAAGTTGATTTCAAGAATTTTTTCAAGTAATTTTCAAGTTTAAATATATTTTTAAATAAAAAATCAAACAACAGAATATATGTTTAAACCTTGTCAAATACATAATTTATTTATTATCAAAACTGAGATTGTGGTAAAAATATCAAAAAGAAATAAATAAAAAAGTAAATTTGGAAAAAAAAGTTATTAAGATCGCGAAAACAATAGCGAAGGCAGATGTGCAGAAAATTACTATTAGAAAAACAAAGGAATTGCATTTTGCTTTCTATTTTGAAAGCCTTGTTTTTGCTGCTTGAAATATACTTGAATTCAATTGTAATACAAGGTTTAATTGTAGTATAATTCAAGGCTTGAATCACACTGTACTACAACTGAATTGTTCGCATTGAATTCAAGTTCCCTTTTCACCGGACAATGCTATTGAATTAAAGTATAAATTAAGCATAATTCAACACTTGACAATTGATTGTGTGACTTGAATAACACTTGTTTTACACTTGATTTCAAGCAAAATTGCTTATTGGGATGCTATTTATTGTATGTTACAGCCGGCTATAGTCACTGCTGCTTGAGAGAAAATATGTGAGTGAACCAATTTGCAAAAAACAAGTTTGAAGTTTTCATTTTACACACAGCTTTATGGTGAAAGAAAATTTAATTTTTTTCTCGTAAAGATATCTAGGTGCACGGCAGTGCGCCAGGCCAAGTTCTGGCCAATGCACGCAGTGTGTATATTTACACGAAGCCATTCGAGCTGTTTTTACCCCCCCTCATAACTTTGTTCCCCGCGACCGTAAAATTATGAAATTTAAATCATAATTAGAATAAATTCATGGTACCTCATATGCAAAGTTTGAAAGTTTTACAATGAAAGGTTCCGGAGATATAGAGGTGCAAAAAGTGCATATTTTAAGACATACTCACTGACTCACTGACACACTCATCAAATTGATGAAGCACTTCCGCTATTGCTAGAGAGCTAAATTTTGGTGCACGAGAAGATCTAGGTGAGCAATGAACCAGAAAAATATGAAAACCCAAAAATTTTAACCAGGAAGGCGGGGCTACGCCCATAAAAATTAATATTTGTGCTATTGAGCTGAAATTCGATACAGAGCTAGGTCTAGGTGAGAAATAAAACAAAAAAAATCTGAAAACCCGGAAATTTTAGCCAGGAGGGCGGTGCTACGCCCATAAAGGTCAGAATTAAAAAGGCGCTTCATGGAAGCTATTTTATTGAAATTCGGCACATACACTGCGGTAATGCAAGGCTATAAATTTTTCATTAAAATAGTGGGCGTTGACACGCCCATACAATTTAAACCTCATTTTAATGCCCTGCGGCTCAGCATATTTAGATATAATGGGTGTTTTTTATTGAGGTATAGAACTTTAAGTTGGCATCACTTTTTTAACTGGCGGCCATTTTGTCAGCTGTCAAGTGATTAATATTTAGTTTGGTTTGCCATTTCATCATGAACAGGTTGACAAAAGAACAACGCTTGCAAATCGTGCAAATTTATTTCGAAAATAATGGTTCAGTTCGCGAAGTTTACCGCAAGCTCCGTCCATTTTATGGTCGACATAATCGTCCATCAGAGCAATTAATTCGGTTAACCATAGATCGTTTTCGCACTACGTTTACTCTATGTGATAATACGCATCCGCAGAGACGTCGAGCAGTGCGCACCGAAGAAACAATTGCCGCTGTAGAGCAAAGTGTTGAAGAGGACCCGAATGAATCGATTCGCCACCGTGCACAGCAATTGGAGCTTTGTCCATCAACTTTATGGAAGATTTTGCGCAAAGATCTTGGCTTGCGACCTTACAAGATCCAGCTTGTGCAAGAATTAAAGCCGCGAGACCATGCAATGCGTCGTGATTTTGGTGTATGGGCCGAAAATGAGATTGATCTCTATGCTGATTTTCATCGCAAAATTTTGTTCAGTGATGAGGCTCATTTTTGGTTGAATGGCTACGTCAACAAGCAAAATTGCCGCATTTGGAGTGAAGAGAATCCACATGAGACCCTTGAGACGCCATTACATCCACAAAAACTGACTGTTTGGTGTGCTCTATGGGCTGGTGGAGTCATTGGGCCATACTTCTTCCGAAATAATGCTGGAGAGTCAGTTACCGTTAATGGAGACCGGTATAGAGCCATGATTCCCGAATTGGATGGCATGAATGTGGATGAGTTGTGGTTCCAACAAGACGGCGCTACATGCCACACAGCGCACGTCACAATCGAGTTATTGAAGGAAACATTCGATGAGCGCATAATTTCGCGGAATGGACCTGTCAATTGGCCACCAAGATCGTGTGATTTGACACCATTGGATTATTTTCTTTGGGGATATGTGAAGTCGCTCGTCTACGCCAACAAACCAGAAACGTTAGGGGACTTGGAAGCCAACATTCGTGGCGTTATTGCCAACATACGGCCCCATATGCTCGAAAAAGTGGTTGAAAATTGGACCTGTAGAATTGGCTTTATTCGAGCCAGCCGCGGCGGCCACATGCCCGAAATCATATTTAAACATTAATGGCATAAAATTATCCTTCCAATAAAGCCAAATTGATGGACATTAAAACGATTTTCTTGTGTTTTATTTCAATTCGAAGTTCTATACCTCTAAAAAAAACACCCTTTACTATTTATCTAGCTATTATTATCCATTTGTAACGAAACTAGACACAAATAATGAGCACTGACCCAAAAAAGTTTTGACTTTCGAAAAGCGGGCGGGGTTACGCCCATAAAAATTAAAAGTTAAAAGTTGCGCTAAGGAGCTGAAATTTGATATACAAGTAGATCTAAGTGAGATACCAAATAGAAAAAGCAGAAAACTCCAAAATGTTTACCAGAATGGGCGGGGTCACGCTAGTATTATTTTGAACTAAAAACTTAATACACAGCTTTTAATTCAAGCCAATTTAGTGAAATCTTGCATCACCTTAAAAATTGGGCGTGATCACTCCCATAAAGTGTTAGCCTTGTGTTTAATCTACATCGGTCTAGTATATTTTAGAAGAAAATTAGCATGAGTTATAAGCGCTCCTTAAACAAAATTTTGAGTTAGGAATAGTGAGGAGAGGTAATGCTGATAAAATCTAAAGATATAATTTTCGCTAGAGAGCTGACATTTTATACACTGGTAAGTGTAGCTGCGTAAGCCCATGGGAAAATCTTAAAATCAAAAAGTTTTACCCGGTATGCGGGGCCACGACGTTAAAACTCCAATTCGCACTAGCGATCTTAAATTTGATACACAAATAAATCTAGATAAAAATCACTAAGAAAAATCTGAAAACCCAGAACTTGCTATCAGACGGCGGAAACAAGCACTTCAAATTCAAAATTAACATACATTTTATTAAAACTTTTCATACACATTGCACTTCTCCAAAATAAAAATTCCCTATTTTGAAAAGTAGCCGTGACTTCACCCATAAATCTTAGCTTTTTCGTTCAGGTACTTCGGCTTAGCAGTTTTTAATTTAATACTCAGGTATTTGTTATTAACTTTTTAATACCAAACTTTGCATGAACCATAAGCACTAGCAGATATAAAAGTCAGCGGGGCCAGGCTCATGAAAATTTCACGTAATATTATACTATAGAGAGCTGATATTTTGTACACAAATAGTAATTGATTTACTCAATCGGAAAATCCAAAAATTAAAAGCACCAGCTACCCTATTGAAACTTTGCATGCACATTAGGCATATCCTTTTGATTTATGTACTTCGGCTAAGCAGACTTTATTTTTAACACGTAAATATATTGAGAAAATAGGCATGGTCATGGCCAGTAAAATTTACGCTGTATTTTACATGTTTCTTCCAGTCGCCTCTTACCAAATTGCATACACACTGGCGACCCGTTGTAATGACACAATGGTGCATATTTAAGGTCAACACTTCAACACCCATCACACTCTTACCCATTATTTTATGTAACTCTGCCATTTTCAACTGGCACATTGATCATGAATAGAAATAAAATACACTAGAAATTTTAAGTTTAAAAATTGTTATTATAGAAATCTTTAAAAAATGTCGCTAACTTGGTGAAATAAAAAAATTGATCTTGATTAAAATATGTGCATTCGCTCCTACACATATTGCATTTCTAAATTAACAGAATATACATTATTAACAATATGTTATATCTATAAAATGGTTCATTAATAAAACCCTTTTTAAGTCCTGATAAAAGAATTGTTATCCTTAAATTTTTATTATGATAATTATGAGCGTCTTGAGAGAGCGATTTTGTTGATAAATATATAAAGATTATATGAATCTCTGTTCCAAAATAATCTTAAAGTTATATTAAATAATCTCTTCGATTAGTACTATTACAGAAGTGATAATTCAAATCTCTGATAGATTTGTCTATTTCATTAGAAATACTATATTTAGCAGCATCTAACGAACGATGTCGAATGTAGTATGTGGCAAATACATCCATTTGTATACAAATGTGAGAATGTAATCTATCTATCTATTTTGAATCTATTTTATGTACAAAAATCTTTGATGACATGACCGCCAAAACTTCGAACTGTCAGGGTTTTCGGGACAGTACAGTCCGCTCATTTATCAATAAATAAATAATAGTAATTATGTTTGTAGTAGTTTAAAATATAGCACGTGCTTTCTGGTGGAGTTCAATTTGTGAATATTAACCGAATTTCGTTGAGATTTTTAAATTGTACCAAATATGTCGCAGTAGTACCCCGGTACCAACAAGATCGAAAATGTACCAAAAGAAAGTACAATTGTACCATAAATTCCATCCCTGAGCTACGACCCAGCTAGCATTTGGGTGATAATTTTTTTTTTTGCAAAAATCTCTTTATGATTCTCCTTAGATCATTTTTGATGATTAAAAACTGATTTATAACTTGGGTGATTGAAAAAGGATTCACTTGTGATTCATCTGTATGGTAAAATAATTATTTCTTGAAAATAGAGGAACAAAATGAAAAAGAAGCCGCAAAAAGAAAACCAATGATTTAAATAATACCAGAAAATTGCTCAAAAATTAATCAGCAAATCGCATCATAAATGATTCTCTGCGATGATTCATCTGTAGGGTACCATTTCCTCATAACGGGAGTATCATTTATGATCGAAAAATGAGCTCATATGCGGTTATTTTTTCCGTCAAGCTGATTCGGAAAAGATTCCATTGTGATACAAAATGCTAGCCGCTACAACAACAAATGAAAAAAGCGCTTACATGACATATATGTATATATATATATATATATATATATCTCGCCAAGTAAAACAAATCGCTAAAATGCAAAAAAAATTACCAAAAGCAAATAAAAAAAAAATCGCAGGAAAAGCCGACAAAAAATCGCAAAAACCCTAATAAACCGCCAAAACGAAAAAAGCGCCGAAACTAAAATTATAGGTAAAACTAAAATACAAACGAAATATTCAAAGCTAAAAAAATCGCCTCGCAAAAACAAATATCTTCATCAGATAAGATATTAGATAATTTAGACTAAATTTCTTATAGTATAACCTATGTAGTGTCCGTACGAGAACCTACGTGTGCAACTCAAAGTTGCACTTTACTGAATTTATTTAATGTTTAACTCTTGAAACATACTCGTATGATCAAATATACAATTATCGTCACCAAATATCCAAAAATTAAATATAGCTCTGATTTACCAAAAAAAAAAAAAAAAAAAAAAAAAAAAAAAAAAAAAAAACACCAAACTAAACCAGGATACCAAAAAAATAAACAAACAAAAAATCGCCAAAACAAAATATCAAAAAAAAAAATGTCTACATCAGGTAAGATATTCGATTATATAAGCAAAAGTTCGTGTAGTATTATATATGCAGTGTCCGTACGGAACCCTTGGTGTCCAAATCAAAGTCGTGAGTAACCCTCCGTTGCCACATGCAAGTGCAAGTGAAAAAAACTCAATACACTCACATTTTTTTTACTAACACAGTCACACTTTTGCCACTTGCGAGTCAGCTTGCAATGAAATTTTGAAGCAAGTAAATTTTCACACTTGTCGCAAGTAAACTGACAAAACGAAAAACAGTGTTGCCGAGTAGAGAGTTATTTCATTAATTTGGTTAGTATTATAGCTAATTTTTTTTTATATAAAAAGGATATTGAGAAATGGCATAGACTCATTTTAGAACTAAGTTTGAACATAAATTTTATGTCTTATTAAATGAAATATATAAACAATGCAATTAAAGTTCAATATTGACTTCTTGGCAACACTGCACTAAAAGTTGAAGCAAAGCTGTTATCTAGAACTTTATTTGTTGACGACATTTTAACTTGCACTGTGCTGTGTAGCCACTCAAAATATTGTTGTGTTTTTTATATTTCTCCTGATTTTCGTCAGTAATACGTATACACTACTTGCAAGTAACTACTGGCATGTGACAACGGGGGGTAAAGTAATTACTGCATTTATTTAATGTTTATCCGAAAAATAATTATAGAAATTTTTTTTATTGCGATTAACAATGAACTCTTAAAAAAGATGAGAAATCTGCAATTAAATTCGAAATAATTTTCCCTCGCCCTATATCAAATTTTATTGATAAACATACCAAGTTCGGCCGTTTGCCACTTTCAGTGTTGTTTTGAATGCTGGGGGCAAATTACGGCACTCGTTATCGAACGAAATTGCAAAATATTTCAATAGAGTTTATATGGAAATATTTCGTAATTTCGTTCGATAACGAGTGCCGTAATTTGCCCCCTGAATTTAACCAAGGGAGAGAATAAAACTTTTACCAAAGCAAATATTAAATGTTTGTTTTACACACAGAGAAAACAGATTCGTTGTGACAACCGAATTTGTTGCCAATTGAATTTTTGGCGGTTGCAGCAACTATCGTAGAATTCTGCTATAGCGACTGAAATATTCTTGTGGTACCACTATATTTTAATTGTAACCCTCAACCCAATAGTTGCAGCAACAGAAAAAATTGGTTGACAGTATGGAATTTGAAATAAATGTTTTTCTTGCTACCGAAAATTTGGTTAATATAACTAAAACAATATCATAATTGGTACATGTAAAAGAAAAATTGGCCTTCCTTGCTGAAATAAAAATAAACAATAAACACAAATAAAAATACACAATTTAAGAAATTTATTATTTGATATAATGTCATAAGTTTATTTTAATTGAAATTTATTTCCTGGTAGTGAAGCATGTTTTAACAGCCACAAACCTGTTATCTTATGCACAGACTTGCACAAACCATTTGAGAATTCACAAATCATAAAATCTTTGAAAGTCTTGTGACTAATTTTTTAATTTGCTGCTATAAACTATGATAGTAAACTCTAGTTAGTTGCAGCAACTGATTGAAAGTTTTTTATTTTAATCTTAATATAGAACGACAATTTTTTAGTTGCTAATACCAAAAGTTGGTAGTAAAATTCAATTCGTAATATTTTATTCGGTTGGGTTAACCAATGAGTTAATTAGTCATGACAAAAGCATACGCTCGGTTGATGCAATTAATTTAAGTATTGTCACAATCATATCTTTGTTACAATTATGCCCTTATGGCAATGAACATGGATTGTTTTCTTGATTAACAGAAAATTGATAGCGTGAACTGAAATATAGTTAATGCAAATGATATTTTATTGCACTAACCGATTTCCAACCAATCTTTTTTCTGGTTGCAGTCATTAGTTGTTTACATAACTAATAAATATTTACACACTTTTAAAACAACAACATTAAATTTTTAGCACCCATATAATTTCTGCACAAAATATACTCGTAATATTGTTGTTTCAACCATTTTTTTTCTCTGCGTGTGAATAATATGGAAGTCTCTTTTTAAGTATGTATGGTAAAATGATTGACAATATATAATTTTAATTAAATTAATTATGGCTTAAGTAGAATTTATTTCCAATAGGAAGAAACAGGTTATAAAGGTTATTAATTTTATGTTTAAAAAAAAGTCGGCCACAAAAGTTTTTATTTTTATTTTTTTATATAAATAAAAATCAAATAAAGCAAATAAAGTAAACAGATAACAATAAACGGCACAGAGCAATAAATTATGACATTTTATAAAATAAACAAACAAATCGTGTTGTTATTCTTTAAGAAAAATCTTATTGAAGAGAATTAAAATTTTTATGTGCAACAAGTATCGTTTGCGTAACAGCAATATGAATATGTCAAATCTTATCTGCACAAACGAAGCGCTTCATCTAGGGACTGAGTAACTTTTCATGTTAAAACTGCATCATCACTATGCACCAGAGTGCTGAGTGAGAAAGGTTAAATCTTGACAAAACCATAAAGTCTGACGGGCTTATTTTGTTTAAGATATATGTATGTATTGAAGTATTGCAAATTAGAGTTGCCACCAAAGTTTTTATATCTCTTATTCCATTCTTTTTGCGGATGATTTATCTGCTGAGATTGCCAGGCTTTTTACTCAGCATTGCGAGCATTAAAACGAAAATAGAATTTGACGTAAATCACTAAAAAAAAAGTGGAATGTAATGTCACCACATAACACTAAAATTTAAAAAAAATTAAATTAAAGGGTGTTCTATCAGTTAATGTAATTTTGCTGTATCTTGGAACCCGTAAGAGGCAAACTCTTGAAATTTTCAAAAACGGTAAAAATAAACAATCCGAAAATTATAAAATCGCCAAACCAAAAATCGCCAAAACGAAAAAAATCGCCAAATTAAAAAAAAAATCTAACACTAAAAAACTAATTCCCAAAATCCGAAAGAATCGCCAAAATGAAAAAAAGCACCAAAAACCGAAAAAAAGTTGCCAAAACGCGAAAAAGGCGCCAAAACTAAAAAAAAAATCTAAAACTAAAATGAATCGCAAAGTCCGAAAAAAATCGAAAAAAATCGCCCAAATTAAAAAAAAAATTCTAACACTAAAATAAATCACAAAAGTCGAAAAAATCTCCAAAATTAAAAAAATCGCCAAAATAGAAAAAAAAACACCAAGAAACGAAAAAAAATCTCCAAAACGAAAAAATTCGCCAAAATTAATAAAAAAATTCTAACACTAAAATAAATCGCAAAATCCAAACAAAATTGCCAAAAATCGAAAAAAATGGCCAAAACGAAAGAATAGCAAAATCCGAAAAAATCGCCAAAATTAAATAAGTCGCCAAAATGAAAGAAAAAAATCGACAAAATAAAAAAAATCGCCAAAATGAAAAAATGCCAAAAACCTTAAAAAATCGCCAAAACAAGAAAAAAAAAGTACCAAAACTAAAATAAGCGCCAACACCGAAAAAAACACAAACAACGCCAAAACTAAAAAAACGTTCAAAACCGAAAAAAACCCCAAAAACAAAAAAAGATGCTAAAACTACTTCGTATTTAATTACATATCTAGTGTTCGTACGGAACCCTTTGTGCGCTGGTCAAAGTCGCATTTCACTGAATTTATTTTATTTAGAAGTACCACTGGGCAAAGCTTGAATATATTTAAGAGATTTGTTCATATTTTGAAATAAAATTAGTTTTGCTGAGTTTACATCAACACTGCATATTATTGAACATAATATTAATTTAACTTGCTATCTACGTAATTTGAGATTGATATTCAAAACTTCGCAATTCAAAGATTCCCAGTGAAGTTGAAGCTTTTAGACAATAATAATTAATACAAAAACACTTTTAAAACCTTGAAGGAACTCTCATGAAAAACTACAAAGTCAAATGTATACTTCTTTTCAAAATCACAAAAAGTTAAAATAAGACAAGCAGAATTGCAAATTAAGGTATTTTGACCAATTTGGACCCAAATACAGTCAAATCCCGATAATTCGTATCCCGATAAAACGTAATTCCCGATAATTCGTAATAAACTGTCGGTCCCTTGCAAAAATCTCGTTAATTCGTAAAATTTCCACACATTTTGGTCCCCTCGCTAATTCGTAGTATTTTCTTCAAATAAAATCTTCTTTACCTCTTATAAATCGTAATTGTTTGCTAACTACCACTTATAATTCGTAATAAAAACAACAGAAACATGGAAAGAATGATTTTTTGTTTATCGCTATTTTTTTGGGTGGATTTTTGCTTTTGCTTGTTTGTGTGTGAGCACGCATAAGACACTGTCGGTGTTACAAAAACAACAAATTTTTATTTTGTATTTTATTTTTAACAATTTTTTTATGCTTTTTTATCGTTTTAGTAAATAAATTGAAAACCCCCGTTAATACGTATATATTTTATTTTAACCCCGTTAAATCGAAACCCCGCTAAATCTAAAACTCCTATAATTCGTAAGACGGCCGGTCCCTTGCGATTATGAATTATCGGGATTTGACTGTATAAGACATCAGCAACATTTTTTTAAATTTCTTTACATAAGGAATTTTTTTAAAGAACATCTATATGTATTTCGGAAAAGGAAAGCAAATTAAAAAGTATATTTATCTGATAAAAAATTTTTGTCTGTTGTTGGTTAAGCAGCATTTCATTTCTGCTTAAGAAACTCATGAATAGACTTCAAGAAAAAAAATTCTTGACAAAATGAAAAATGAAACGTGTTATTTTTTGTTGAAGTCTACTGATGAGTTTCTTAATCAGAAACGAAATGCATATAGAGCTGTGCTTAGCCAACAGTGAAGAAAATTATTTATTAAAAATATAACGGCCTCATGTATAAGCAAAAATTGGCATAAAGTTAGCATAAGTGACGAAATTGAATTGGGTGCTAACGAGTTCCTCTATATAATTTGACATTAAAAATGGTCGCAATACGTAGTTTTAACTCTTTCAGGTTTGGTGGTTAGTTATCTAACCACTTGTTGTTGCTTGTTTAAAACGTGTTCGCCACCTATCGACAAATTATTAAACAATTACATCTTTAAAGACATCGCTGATCATTTGTTGCGAGACTTTGTCGCTAGGGGTCACTGGTTGTATTTATATCTTTATTTAAATTCGGTGCATCCCCTTGCTTTTTTAACAGGTCGGTTGTGATTGAAATAAAGAAGAATAGAGTGTTTATTATTAAACGAAATCAGTGATATTTTGTTATTTAGTACTTGTTTTTTTGTTTTGTGATAAGATATATATGAAACAAGAGCATAATATACAAAAAATAACGTAAGTAATATGGTGGTTAGATTACTAACCACTGTGACTATAGTACATTCTAAATAATTTATTTTGCTACATTTTTTTGTGTTATGTATATATGTAATTAAAATGCCGCGCATACTCAATGAACAAGATATCGTAGATATTTTGTGTGAAGATATACCTTCTGATGGCGAAAGTGTAGTTTCGAATCAGACGAAGAAAGAAATGATGACCAAGAAACCGATGATATAGTAGAGGTAGAGAATATAACACCAACAAAACTATTCCGTTTATTTTGGACAGCAAACTTAGTTGAAGCAATCTGCTTTCAAACAAATCTATATGCCACGCAGAAAGGAGCACCTTTTACATCAACTACACCTGAAGAAATTGAAGTATTTCTTGCTTTGAATTTAGTGATGGGTATAAAAAAAATCGCCCAGCTATAAAGATTACTGGTCTTCTGCCCCTGATATGAAGGACGTATATTTATCTTTTTTTATGCCACTCAACTGCTTTGGATGGCTTCTGAATAATTTACATTTCAATGACAATGTCCTAGTGCCCAAAAAATCCCATCATAGTTACGACAAGAAAAGGTCCCCCAACCCCTATTTCGGGTTGAACTGGAGCCGAACGACATACAATTGAAAAAAAATGAAGCCCATCCAGTTTATAACGTAAAGTATCTCTTACATCGAAAAATCACAGTTGAAGAGCCACGTAAGCGTTCAGGTCCCGTACAGTGCCATAATTGCCAAGAATATGGCCATACGAAAACTTACTGCAAGTTACCTACAGTGTGTGTTATCTGCGGTGAATTGCATGGTACTGCTAGCTGCACTAAGCCAAAAGATCAAGCAGAAAAAAAATGTAGTAATTGTGGAGGTAATCACACAGCTAACTATAGAGGGTGCCCTGTATTTTCTTTCGTTAAACAGGCTATGGGTCCAAAACCCAAGCTAACTCCAGCTCTACAAGTAAACGCGAACTCCGACACTTTTGCTCAAATCAGCCAACCAGTTACTTCACGTGTATCGTATGCTGATGCTGCTAAGACTAGTTCAATTCCCACGCAAAATGTTCCACCGCCAAATAATTCAACGAATTCAAACTCAAGCTTTAACTTTAGTCGCCTTGAAGCTACTATTGAGAATCTGGTGCTAACTATAAACAACTTTACTACAAATATGACAAGTATGATGCAAGAAATGCTGCGAATGCAGAATACACTGCTTCAAGCATTAGTTAATAAACCATGAACATGTTAAAAATATGTTTCTGGAACGCAAACGGCATTCGCCAACATAAAAATGAACTTGAGCACTTCCTCATGGAAAAAAATATTGATATAATGTTGGTTTCTGAGACTCATTTGACCTCAAGAAGCTTATTTAAAATAAATGGTTCCACTTTATATGATACAAAGGACCCGAGAGAGAGAGCATGTGGTGGATCAGCAATTCTGATTAAGTCAAGACTCAAGCACTATGTCCTTGACAACGTTAGTGAAGAATATTTGCAAGCAACGAATATTTTCGTAGAAAATTTTTGTGCGAATTTCGTGATATCATCAATTTACTCACCTCCCAGATTTTCAGTTACCGAAGATCAGTATGAGAAGTTCTACAAATCGCTTGGATCTTGTTTCGTGGCAGCTGGTGACTACAATGCAAAACATACGTACTGGGGATCGCGTCTTGTTACACCTAGAGGTCGAGCCTTGTTCAATACAATTTCAAAAATGGGCTTAGATGTCATTTCGAGTGGGGAGCCTACTTACTGGCCTACTGACGTAAGAAAAATTCCAGATGTTATAGATTTTGCCGTCACGAAAAATATTCATAGGGACTTAATTCATGTAGAGGCCTCTCTAGATCTGTCCTCCGATCACTCTCCAACAATAGTTACAATTTTCAACCCACTAAGGAGTGATTTAACTAACTCATATGTGAAGATGATTAATGGAATCAACTGGCTGGCATTCAAAAAATATCTTAGTAGTCACTGCGTAGAAAACATTCAGCTTAGATCATGCGATGATATTGAATTTAACATTGCCAATCTTAACGAAAATATTAAACAGGCTGCTGAACACGCCACTACCTCCTATCCGCAGACCGGCTTTAACAGAATTTATTCTACGGAAATTGAACGTCTTGTATGTGAAAAAAGGAGAGCTAGAAGAGAATGGCAACAACACAGATCACCCCTAAATAAAATCAGACTTAAAGAATGTACTAAACGACTCAAAGAGCTGCTATCGTCGGAAAAAACTGCACTACTGGAAAAGTATTTAGAAGGTCTTGATGTAACGTCCGCATCTAATTACTCTTTATGGCGCGCTACTAGAAATCTTAAACGACCCGTTGATCTTAAATCACCATTGCGTACTGCGACCGGAGGCTGGGCAAGAAGTGATAGTGAGAAAGGTAACTTATTTTCTGAGCATTTAAAATCTGTATTCACTCCCAATTCATGTACGGGTGCTGCTGATTTACCGAGTGTAGTTTCTCTACCCCCTCGTCCCTTAAGGTTTAAGATGCGTGAAGTACAAAAAGTAATTGCTGAACTCAACCCGAAGAAATCTCCAGGTATTGATGGCATTAGTAACAAAATGCTCATGAACTTGCCTCATATTGCAATAAGAATCCTGCTATTTACTTTTAATGCTATTTTAAGAATGCAGTATTTTCCACATAACTGGAAACTTGCCAAGATCAAAATGATTCCAAAGGCGGGCAAAGATCTTACCAAGACTGATTCATATAGGCCTATAAGCTTACTATCTACAATCTCAAAGCTTTTTGAAAAGCTGCTCATGACTAAATTGTCAAAAATTTTAACTGATAATGGGTGCATCCCGGACCATCAATTTGGCTTTAGAAGTCAGCACAGCACGATTGAACAAACGCATAGACTGGTCCAAGTTGTAAGAAGAACATTTGAAGAAAAGAAGTATTGTTCCGCTCTCTTTATTGATGTTTCTCAGGCGTTTGATAAAGTATGGCACGAAGGCCTAGTTTTAAAATTGAAGACATATCTGCCAATAAACATTCAAAAGCTTTTGGAAAGTTATATTATTGATAGGAAGTTCACTGTTATGGAAGGAGAGTTCACGAGTGTGCCCGAATCTATATCTTCTGGTGTGCCCCAGGGTAGTATCCTGGGTCCTGTCTTGTATTTAATATATACTTGTGATATGCCTGTGAGCAATAATATCCATATTTCTACTTTTGCCGATGATACAGCCTGTATGAGTGTGCACGAAAACCCTTATGAGGCATCCCGCAATCTCCAGGAACATATCACTCAGCTGGAAATATGGTTGAACTTATGGAGAATTAAAGTCAATGAACAAAAGTGTGTCCATATAACGTTCACCCTAAGAAGAGATACTTGCTCCCCCATTCGAATCACTTGCATTTGAACAGTTAAAGCGAATAGTCGTGATTATATTTGAGTGTTTTTGCGCAAAGAATCTTGTTAAATAAACTTTTGAATTTAATTTCGGAAATAGTCTTAAATTAAAGTGCGGGATCCACAGAATACGTGGATAGTGAAGTTCGGAAAATCCATTGACAAACATCGGAGTTATAATCGTTTTATTCTCCGGTGCCAAAGTACAGTGAAAACCCATACATGTATGTATGTATGGTTGTAGAAAATTGGCAAAATTAATTGAAATAAACAAAACGCGAAGAAGAAAAAGTGCTTAAAACTGCCAAGGTGAAATTCCGGCAGTAAGGACAAACTGTTTTTGATAAATTTGTGTCTCAAGGGTAAACTCCGGCAGTAAGGTCGTCTGCGGAGAATTTGATTCGGTGTTGCCGCTCTGGTAAGTTTTTCAGGGAAAAAGACGTTGCCGTTGATTTTCCGGGGAAGTGCCGGGGAACTTCTGGGATTTTGGCGATTATTGGGGTACTTTTTCGGGGTACTTTTTCGGGGTACTGAGCAAACCCGGGTTTTCAAAAAACCGGTTTTTTGAAAACCGGTTTTTGTCCGGTTTTTTCGGTTTTCTGCTTGGAGGACCTTGCGGATTCATCTGGTTGGTGATTTGGACGGTTTTGGTGCCATTTTGTGGCGGTTATTGCCGGTTTTTGCCGATTTTTATTGGATTTTTGGCAGTTTTCGGCGGTTTTTTACCGGTTTTCGGCGGTTTTTTCTGGTTTTCGGCTGCTTTTACCAGTGTTTGAAGGGGAACTGCTGAGTTCCTTTTGCCATGGTGCCTGGTAAAAGGAAGGGCGCTGAGGGGGATACCTCCGACATGGCGTCGGATGACCATCCCTTCCCTTTGCCGCTCTCGATGACGCCTCTGCGGGCTCAGGTGAGTGATACGAGTGTCGAGGATGGTGCTAAGGCCAAGAATAAGAGGCAGAAGACGGGGTCGCCGAAGACTCAGAAAAAAGTGCGTGGTGCTGCTGCTCCTGATGCTGCTGGTGCTGTTGGTGGTGCTGGTGCTGTCGTTACTGGTGAATCCTTTGGCGATGACGAAGTGCTCGTCAGTGCTGTCTCCGACATCGAGGAGACACTTCATAGGAGGAGAGTGAGCCGCCAGAAGAAAAAGGCGAATTCTGGTTTGTCGCAGGGCGATCCCATTGGCGACATGAAGGCGATAACTGGTGGGCTGACTGACCTGGTGCTAGGAGATGGTGTGGACAGAGGAATTGCTCGTGGAGTAATCTCATTTGCGGCTCGTTATGAGTCGCTTATGATGCGACTGGTCGCAGAAAATGAGCGGTTGCGGGGTCGCCTTGACGTACTGGATGGTGGTACTTCTAACACGATGCGTGGTGTTGCAGCCCGGGTGCCCAATACTTCGGCGCCGGTTGATGCTCGTGGTGGTGCTGCTGCTGCTGGCGTTTCTACTGCTGCTGCTGCTGCTGCTGCTGCTGCCGCTGTTCCGGTGGTGAAACCGGTGGAGACCTGGTCGGTTGTGGTACGCGGTAAGGGTGAGTCGTCCAAGGACGTTGTCAATAAGGTAGTAGGGGAGGTTGGACCCACACTAGGTGTGCGTGTGCACGGTATTCGGCCATTGAGAGACGGGGGTGCTGTTATCCGCACCCCATCTGTTGCTGAGAGGGAGAAGATTGCGGCAAATGTCAAGTTCGCTGAGGTGGGTTTGGAGGTGGAAGTGAACGACAAGCTGGGACCAAGGGTCGTCGTACAACGGGTACATTCGGAGATATCGACTGCCGAATTCATGGATGAGTTGTACGAGATGAACCTGAAGGAGGAAATGTCCCGCGGAAAGTTCACGAAGAGCGTTCGCTTAGTGTCTAAGCCATGGATGGTGAAGGCTGGTGGTCAGATGAACGTCATGCTGGAGGTCACCAATAAGGTGATGGATGTGTTGGTGTCGCAGGGAGTTTATATTAAGTGGTTCCGTTTTATAGCACGGCCACAGGACCCGGTTATGGCATGCTTCCGCTGCCTTGGTTTTGACCACCGTGTGGGTGAGTGCAGGATGCGGGAGGATGTTTGCCGTCATTGCGGTGGGTCTGGCCATATGGCCTCTCAGTGCCCCAACCCGATGCGCTGTAGAAATTGCGCCTTTAAGGGTCACCCATCTGACCATCTAATGATGTCGGACTCATGTCCGATAATTGCTGCAAGGAGAGCAGCAGCGAACGCGAGACATTAGAACAATCATGGACAATTTGCGCATAATTCAATTAAATTGCCAGCGGTCGTACGCGGTGGTCTGTGAGTTGGGGCAGGCATTGTGCACTTTGGACGTGGCTTTTGCACTTGTGCAGGAGCCTTACGTTACGGATGGCTGCATTAGGGGTTTACCGGGGGGAACGCGAGTTTTTACGGACGGGGGATGTAACTCTGCGATTATTGTTTCGGACAGGGACGTGGACTGTACAGTGGTTAGCAGGAGCCAGTGGGGGGTATGCGTGTCGGTTGAAGGGGCGTTTGGGCGGATGTTTCTGGCTAGCATCTATTGTAGGCCTAGCGAACCGCTGCAGCCGTATTTAAGGTATATGGATACGGTACTACTCCTAGCGAGTAGTATTCCGCTCATCCTGGGCATGGACGCTAACGCATCGTCTCCTATGTGGTTTTCTAAGGCGGTGGGACTATCGTCTCGCCGCCCTAACCATGTAAGAGGTGTGATGCTAAGCGAATGGATGGTCACTATGAGCGTCGGAGTTCTTAACGAGCCGAGTGATCTGTATACCTTTGATGGGCCTGCGGGCGTTAGTGACATTGACGTGACAGCTGCAAACGGGGCGGCGATGACTGCATTTGACACTAGGTGGAGGGTGTGTGACAGGTGGGGCATAAGTGATCATAATCTCCTTGAGATTATGATTACTTATCGGGGACGGACTGAACAGACTGCGTTGCCACGTGGGTGGCGTCTTCACGGTACGGACTGGGACGGGTACGTTGACAGTTTTAGGGCGGCTGCGCAATCGCAGCCATTAGCGGACTTTAGGGCACTGACTATAGATGACCAGGTTAGGCAGATGGACAGCTGGATGGTTACCGTGAATGATACCTTGCTTGGTCGACGTCGAAAGACAAAACCAAGTACTGTCAAATGGTGGACACGGGAGTTAGATGTGATGCGGAGGAATGTTAGGCGCCTCAGGAAGTGTTTCCAGAGGGCCAGGCGTACCAATGCTGAGGATCTTGCTCAACGCAAGGCTGACTATCTGTCTGCCCTTAGGGGGTACAAGGACGAAATTGTTAGGGTTAAGGAAGACCAGTGGAGGACTTTTGTGCGGGAAGGTAGGGATGACCCCTGGGGTAGAGTTTACCGCATCATTAGGGGTAAAGAAAGGCATGTTGGCATGACAGGTCTCGAGGTGGGTGGTGTTGCGCTTACTTCGTGGCGTGAGTGTGTTGACGTGCTTTTAGGGGTGTTCTTTCCAGAAGTGGAACATGGTGAATCCTCTCCTCTCATTAGGGAGGGGGTCTTGTGTCCAGACTTGGTGAGTTCAGAGGTCGAGGAGAGCATTGGCCGTGTCAGAAGCAGGAAGTCTCCAGGTATAGCATTTGGAGGGCCATACCTGAGTATTTGGAATCGATCTTTGCGAAGTGTCTGAGTGAGGGCTATTTCCCCAGGGCTTGGAAGAAAGCTCGTGTTGTTGTACTCCTGAAATCTCCTGATAAATTGAGGAGCAACCCTCGTTCATATCGGGGCATCAGTCTTCTCCCAGTACTTGGAAAAGTGCTTGAGAGAATAATGGTGACACGATTGATGGAGTGCAATGGCGTGAGTTCTTCTCAGTACCAATTTGGTTTCAGGGAGGGGAGGTCAGTTGAGGATGCGTGGTATCACGTTATGCGATGTGTAAAGGAATCGTCTGGCAAATATGTGCTGGGCATATTTGTCGATTTTAAGGGTGCGTTTGATCACCTCCTGTGGAGTAAAGTTCTGGACAGGCTGCGTTCTGTAGGTTGTCGGGAGCTTGCTCTTTGGAGTAGTTACTTTTGTGACAGAAAAGCTTGTGTGGATGGTGCCAATGAAACAGTTTGGAAGAATGTTGTTCGTGGTTGTCCTCAGGGTTCTATTTGCGGTCCATTTATATGGAACTTAATGATGGATACACTGTTGACACGCCTGGAAGATTCTTTTAGGCTGTGTGCATATGCGGATGACCTACTCATTCTAATCGAAGGACAAACTCGTATTGATCTGGAGAGAAAGGGTGAGGAGGCCATGCGTATTGTATGTGAGTGGGGTAATAGCGTGGGTGTTGATGTTGCTATGGACAAGTCTGTGATGATGTTGCTTAAGGGCAGATTATCACCGACTCGTCACCCGCTCATTAGATCTGGTATTGCTAGCCTCAAATATGTGACTCAGGTCAGATATCTGGGGATAACAATGAGTGAAAGGATGGATTTTTTGGTTCATCTTACTCACGTTCACAAAAAGCTGACTGCCATAGTAGGTAAAGTTAGACGCATTCTTAGAAGTGACTGGGGCCTCAGTAGACGTGCTGTTCGTACCATTTATGGTGGGCTGTTTGTTGCTTGTGCAACATATGGTGCATCTGTGTGGTACGAAAGAGTTATGTCTGCTGCTGGCAGTTACAAGGTTTTGTCTTGTCAGAGGATTGCTTTACTCGGCTGTATGCCAGTTTGTCGTACCGTGTCAACTGATGCTCTTCAGGTCTTGCTGGGTGCAGCTCCTCTTGACTTGGAGGTAATACGTCGTGCTATTGCCTTCAAGGTAAAGAGGGGCTTGCCACTTCTTGCGTGTGATTGGATTACTGCTGCTGATGTGGTGGATAGGGATGTTAGGGACGTCAGGGAGCTCTTGGACGGACATCTTGTTTCTCGGTGGAGAACACGATGGACGGAGAGTGACAAAGGTAGGGCCACGTATGAGTTTATACGTGACGTTAACTTTGTTCGTGAACACCCGGACTTTGACTTTGGTCTTAGCCTTGGTTTCATGCTGACGGGTCATGGGTCCTTCAATGATTTTTTGTTTAGGAGGGGTCTTTCCGTGACAGCAGACTGTGGGTGTGGGATGGGACTTGAGGACTGGAGGCACGTACTGACGGCGTGTCCTGACTATGATGACATTAGGGATTTAGATAGTATGGGTGTGGTTTGGGATGGCGCGCGTTTTGATGTCAGTAGGGTTTTGTTGGACGATCGGACGTTTCGGAGGTTGGGCGAATTTTCGCGTGGCGTCTTTAATAGGAGAAGGACTAGACGTAGTGGAGGTGGCCCAAGCAGGCATCCGTAATTACGGGTTCCTGCCGCCGCATGCCTTTCCTACCGCCGTGTCTGCTTTTCAGCTTCCAGTTACTGCCGTTGAGTCTTTGTATTGCCGTTGGTGGTTTGTTGACCATCTTCTCCCTGCTGTGTTCTGCTGGTGCTGTTCCCTCTTTTTGCTGGGCTGTTTCTTGCTGTGTGTGCTGTTATTGCTGCTATTGCTGTTTTGCTGTTTCTCCCCTGCTGCCTTATTTTTGTTTTGTTTTATTGTTATTTTTGTTTTGTTGGGTCATCACCCTGCCCATTGTGTCGCTCGTGAGGGCGGCATTGTCGTTGTTTTGTTCGTTTTGTCCATTGCTGGTGCCATATACGGCCTTTGCTCACCCGTGAGGGTGATTGTTGATTGTTTGTTTTTTGTGTTTTTTGTGTGTCATCGTTGATGGCGTTGGTTCATTTTTATTTTATTTTTGCCTTAAATTTTTGTTTCTTTTATTATTTTTATTTTTATGTTATTTTATTCCTTTTTATTTTATTTTTATTTCGCTTTTACGGGTCACCAGTTCCCGGAACCGTTTGGGGTTTGCAACTGGTAGTAGTTTCGGCTACGAAGTCTGACCAGAGCCTATAATCTGGTACCACGGGGTCAGGAGCCCCAGAAACTTCGGTTTCTGCCTGACTTGGGTCGGCCCTTCGGGGAGATTCGTGGTGGTTGTGGTTATGCCCAAATATACGCGGGTAGAGCGGTTCGCTCGGTGTGGAGTTGCATTGCGACCGGGTGCCTAGACCCATATCTAGGAAGGAGTTTTAGATAGGCTCCGCCCCTACCCTGGGGCGAGTTCATGTCCAAATGCATGTTCTCGGACGGTACTCATGCATAACTTCCCACACAACTTGTCTTTTGACTTGTTGTGTGACTTGTTATGCATGGGGGCGCTGGTTGGCGCAGGAAAGCAACCCGGTGTTGAGAGCACCGTAGGATTAGGCCGTAATGGCAGGTACCCACGTTAATCTGCAGCACTTCTTCCCCCATTCGAATCAACAATCAAAATATTCCTCAACATTCCCAAGTGAAATACCTTGGTATACACCTTGATCGAAGACTTACATGGAAACATCATATTGACTCTAAGTTAACTCAGATAAAACTTAAGTTAACTCAAATATATTGGTTGATTGGCAGAAACTCAACACTCAGCTTAGACTGCAAACTTTTACTATACAAGTCGCTTTTGAAGCCAATATGGTGCTACGGAATTCAGTTATGGGGCACTGCTTCAGCTTCCAATGTCGAGAGAATCCAACGAAGGCAAAACAAAATTTTACGGTTAATAACATCGGCTCCATGGTATATCCAAAATTCTATTATACATCGTGATTTAAATATGCCACTAGTGACTGAAGAAATTGCAAAATACGCAGGCAAATATTTAACAAAACTGGAATCACATCCTAATCCGCTTGCTCGTAATATTTTGAACTTTACTGGACACATCCGATTAAAAAAGAGGGACACACAGGCTCTTATACCTAACACTCCAGATGGGACTACTTGAAAATACTTTCCCCCCCCCCTTTTTTTTATTATTACTACTAATGTATTATTTATAACTACCACTAAGTTTATGTCCGACACTGGTCGGGCCTAATAATTTTTTTTTTATAGATTTAAGATTTGAATACTTATTGTTAGTTCATATATGAAGATCCAATAAATAAATACATGCATTACAAAAAAAAAAAAAAAAAAAAGTTACGACAAATTTTGTAAGGTTACACCTTTGCTGGATGCACTAAAAATGAATTTTAATAAAAATTATCACGCCCCAGAAAAAGTGGGTATAGATCAGAGCATGATAAAGTTCAAGGGTAGAAATTCCCTCAAACAATATATGCCAAAGAAACCAATCAAACGAGGATATAAAGTTTGGATGATGTGTGCTTACTGGAAAGGATGGTGAGAAGATACAAACTAATCTAGGAGGAAAAGTTGTTAGAAAATTTTGCATGAATTTGAAATCAAAATATCATAAAGTATTTTTTGATAACCATTTCAATAGTTATCCTTTGCAAGTAGACTTGTATAAGGACAATATATTGGCCTGTGGCACTGTCAACTCAAATTGCAAATTTCTAGCACAGCTGAAAGAGAACAAACATCTAAAACGAGGAGAACATGATTACAGGGTCAGTGATGAGAATGTGGCTTTTCTAAAATGGAGGGATAAAAGATCAGTTTTTATTATCACCAACAACATAGATCCAACTCAGGTAGGTGTTGTTGCTCGCAGGGAACGCAATGGAGAGCTAAATAAAATAAATTGTCCTGAACCTGTCATACAATATAACAGATGTCTGAACTATGTTGATAAATTTGATCAGCTGAAAAGCACTTATGCCATTGACCGAAAATCCCGCAAATGGTAACATCGAATTTTTTTTTAATTTTCTGGACTGCGCCGTCATACTCTTATATTACATATAAAGAGCTCCAGAAAACACACCACCCAGAACTTGATCAGCTCAGTGACAAAGAGTTTCGAAGAAGTGTTCACCACGGAATCCTAGCACCAGTTCAGGCGAACAAACCCAAATCAGGCACTAAGCGCTCAATTTCGGAACCCTCTTCCGCACTACCGGTACAGATAAAGAAAAACAAACCATCAGTACCAAGAGAGTTGCGTCTGGAAAGCAGTATGCATCAGCCAGAGCGATTTACATCACGAACATGTGCAAAATGCAGCACCAAAAAGAATCCGGTGCGTACTATATGGCAATGCAAAACATGCAAAGTTCCTCTTTGCATACGCACAAATAAGACATGTTTCTCCGATTTCCAGCAGAATTAATTTTTTTAATAAAATTTGGCACTTTACCTGAATACTTTCTTGCCAACCGTCACGGTGGTTACTTAACTAACCACAAAAGCCTGAAGCGCAAATTTATTTTTTTCTTTTTTTGATGTGTAAACATCTATACGCCAGGGGGTAAAAATCTTTTGACTTTGATTTCTTAGCTGAGATTTCTTTGCATTGTCAAATCGGTGTGAGCTATGTATGAGTGTATTAGTGTTTGAAAGAAGCAATACCAAGCAGAGAAACAAGTCGACCGGCTCGAAGCCGACGGTGCGCCGCCGCCGGTTATTTTCTGTATATTTCCGTACACCAAAGGTGAAAATGAACCGTAAGAGCTACGGACTTGAAATTTGGACACAATGTGTAGACATTTGGCCACTACAACAACAAATACATGAGAGTTAAAAACTAAAGGGTGTTCGAAAACGAGAAACGAAAAATGTTAAAATCCCATGTAATATACATACAATTGTATGTACATATATACACTTGAAATTTTAAAAGTTAGTGTATTTTTATACAGACTACAACAATTAGCACTAATTTTAAAAAAAAATTTAAATCAATGGGTGTTCCATCAGTTAATTCAATTTTGACTTTGTAATTTTGACAACTGGCTGTATCTTGGAAACCGTAAGAGCCAAACTCTTGAAATTTTCAAAAACGGTAAAACTAAAAAATCCAAAAAATATAAAATCGCCAAATATAAAAACTCGCCAAAAACAAAAAAAAAATCGCCAAAACGAAAAAAAGCACCAAATTAAAAAAAATCTCTAGTACTAAAATAAATCGCGAAAAACCGGAAAAATCGCCAAAACGAAAAAAAATCTTTAAACAAAAAAATTGCCAATATGAAAAAATCGCCTAAATAAAAAAACCCCAAAAACAGCAAAAAATCGCCAAAATGAAAAAACCCCTAAAAAACATAAAAAAATCGCCAAAATGAAAAAATCGCCAAAATGAAATAAATTGCGAAAATTAAAAAAACCCAAAAAGAGAAAAAAAGACCAAAACGAGAAAAAAGCGATAAAACTGAAGAAAAAAAATCATTTTAACTAAAAAACTTAAAAAAGGAAGAAAGCTAAATAAAAAAAAAATGATCAAAACCGAATGTGCGCGAGTCAAGGTCGCACGCACTTTACTGAATTTATTTTAATTGCAATGCGTACACAACAACAAGAACAGCAACAACTAAACGATGAACAACAGGAATTAAAAATTAAAAAGGTAAAAGTAAAGACATTTACCATAGATGATCACTGCAGTACCACTAAAGTTTCAGTAAAAACAATAAAAAATGTTTAACAAGTAAATTTTTACTGATTACTAAAATTTTTTTCTACAATTTTTATAAATTGGCTGATTTGTTATATGATGAAGTGCATTGAATTTTCAGTAATCAGTAATGACCGTATTCATAATGAAATTCTACCAAGTGGTTAAATGTTTTTCATACAAAAGTTTCAAAATTTGAATGAAAAAACTTTGCCACTTGCTACAATTTTATTATGATTACTGCCCTACGATTTTACTGGTAATGCAAATTAAATTTCATTAGCAGTAAAAATTTACTGAATTTTTTTAGTAATCAGTAAATTTACTGCAATTTTGAATGCAGTACATATACATATACTGCAGTGTGCCCATTTACTAACCAAATAAGTTTAATAAAACAAACAAAAACCAACAAATTCATATGTATTTACAATATTGAAAGTTTTGATATTTTTAATTAATTAATTTAAAAAAAGATACTAAAAGCATAAGTACTTCCAACTTAAAAAAAAAATTTTCATTACTAGATGTTTACAAATCTCCTCTGTGATCGGACTCACATTGCTTTTTTTATAATAAATAACCCTTAATCAAACAAAAAATGCAGTAGTTTTATTATTAAAATAATATATGTAAGACCGTGGCTGAAAGAGTTAACCCACTACTAAGTTCTAGCGTGATTTTTAATGTGAAGTTTCATGGCAAAACTCTTTTTAAAATCATGTTCAATTTTCCCACTTCAGCTAACTTCATGCCAGTTTTTGCTTATACGTATGGCCGTATATATTTTAAGCAAGTATGTAATTAAAAACTTTAATTTATCTGTTTTAAGTAAAAAAATAGTAGTGCTCAACTGTGGCCAATGTGTTTCAAAACGTAATTTTTCTATTCACAGGGGTTTTTGTTGTCTGTTACGTTGACAAAATTTTTAAATGAAGATTGACTACACAAAAGATGCTGTGAAATATATTCTTTATTTATATCCCGTCCTTATTTCACGTTTCCAACAGATAATGAGATTTAAGCTACAGAATCAATGCAGGGTATTACAGATGTGCAATTGCTTTACGTGAGTACCGGCCATTACGGCCTTATCTCACGTGTGCCAAAGCTCCGGGTGTGGGTTAGACGCCAGACCAATGCCCCCATGCACCCTTTTAGAATGAACCTATGGCCCACTCCATAAGGCACATAGGTTGCAATCTTTGAATATAGTTATCCCTGTTCTATATTCAAGCACCTTGCTGAGGTACTTTGAGCTATCTAAACTCTGCTGCTATGTCCGTGCCTATAGCAGCTCTGTTGAATGGCAACAGCACCTAGAACAGTGTCTAAATGACCGCGTCAGACCAACCACTAGCATTGATTTAACACTGGGAAGCCAAGACTATTCTCCCAGCGATTTTGGTAGCAACCACAACCATTACGATAATTCTCCGGCTTCCACGCTGAGGTGTTGTGTATACACCTTAGCGAGGTCCACAAGAAAATTCCTCAACCATTGCTGGCTCAGCTAACCACTCATCCATAACGAACGCATGCCTGTGTCGCCAAATAACCAGTGCCTACTCCACACCTACCAAAATCGTCCCTTTAACCCCGTGGGGTATACCCCATTGGGGTAGGACGAACTCGGCATTTTAGCAAAGGAAACTGACGACCGCTACATGCACTCAAAACTTCAAAGCAGCTCGACTGTCGGGCAACCGGGTGTCTGTACAACATCCAAATTGGAGTACGAATACCGGATTTCTCTGAATGAGATAGCGAGACATTTAAACATAGAGCGACTATGGGCGTTGCAGTGTGCCCAGAAATATTTTTGTGAATGAACAAGCCATGTCCGGAGTAAATGTGGCAATCCTTATTATTCAGACATACTGAAGGTATTGAAGGAATATATAAGAAATATTTAAAGAAGAAAAAAAGCAATCCTTAGAGAATATAAATGTAAAAACAAACAAAATTGTCGCATTCATTTTTTTTCACTGTCCTCATCAGCCATAATTCTCGATTATTGTTGTGTGTGTGTGTAGTTTTATAATAAATAAACAAGTCATATGAATGGTGTGGATTATACGACACCCCATGGTTTTATCGATGATGATTCCGATGATCTTTTGCAGCACACTAAGGCGCAAAAAAAATCATAAAGATACAATAACTTTTATTTTCTTTTTTCATCATCATCATCATTATTATATCATCATCAATGGCATAAGAAACATAAAAACTCCACCAAAAGATCCTACTCGTTTAAAATATAAAATAAAAAAGCATTCTGTTTATAGTTACAAAAGTAAAAAAAAGTGCACTGAAACTAGTCACAGATAAAATGCGTTTATTTTCAATTTGTATATTTGTTCAAGTATTTACTATAAGCATTTGCAACAAGGGATTCTCGTTTCATTTCTTATTATTCTGTCATTTTTCAATGTTAAAATTTATTTTTGATACTTTTTATACTCTTTACGAGTATGTTTGCCAATTGTGCTTGGTATTATTTTGACCTTTTGTGTCATAGGAAGGAAATCTTATGGATGCATGATTAAAAAAAATTTTTTTTATACTGGTGACAATAATATAAATTTTATGAGAAGTCAGTGTGAACAATAAAACTACTTACTTTTAAGAATTTTAAACATTGAGATCTGAAAAGAAATAAAAAGAAAAATTATTTGTAGCCATAATAAACGTAAGAATATTAATGCTTTATTGCATTATGTTATAAAATTATGCTATTTATCTTATTAAAATAGTTAAAGAATGGGAAAATTATAGGCTATAAATTTTTTTAATAAAAATTAATGTATATAAATGATTCTGCGCTCTAATTCCCATCGAAATATACCACCTTAAGTTAATATTATTTTAGACCAGCAGTAAATTTCTTTAACTTGAAAGTACTTTGATTAGAAACGTTTGTCACACACTGAGATTTGCACAGTTGCTCGAAGCAGAGTTGTCAGATTTGTTCCGACCTATTTCGCAAAATTGATTTAAAAAATTGCCAAAACAAATATTATGTAGTTATTCTTAATACATACATATTTTTTTAAATAAATTTGTTTTAGTATAACGCTATTTTTAATATAAATTTTTATAAAATAATCGCATAAAATTGTTGACATATAATCGCCAAAAGTAGAAATAACATCGCAAAACACTATTTCCTGTAAATTTTCTTAATCCAAATTCAAAACTCATTAATTACTATAATATAAAAAAAACATCAGATAAAATTGAGTTTTGTTGGCATTTTTTAATATAGTCCTTCAACAAATTAATTTTTCTGAATTACAAAATTTTGGAAGTTTTTTTTTTGTTTTTTTTTTTTTTTTTTGTTTAAAAAAAAGTCAATAACAAATTTATTTATCGCCAGAAAAATCACCAAATAAGTTGAAAAATCGCCACGTTTGACAATCCTTGCTCGAAGACCTTACAGCTGACATTCAGACCAACCCAAGCGTTTCAAAAAGAAATTTATGTGGACAGATGGTCGTCAATATACAGTCCCGGCACACAATGCTGCACAAAGTTTTGAGTTGTTTCCCTATAAAGCCAAAATCACAAGCACATTGAACCTGGCGGATTTGCCTGCCGCCTTTTAGAGGATTCTACGAATTCTGGAAGAGGACAAAACTGTGGTCAACCATATTTTTATATCAGAATACGCCAAAAAATCCTCAAACTCTTCAAGAGATATGTACAGGGTGGGCCAAAAGAAACCAAGGGGTGTAAAAGTTTAATAACTTTTTTGTTTATTAACTTTTTTTTATTTTTTCTTTCAGATTATATAATATACAAAATGGAAATTTTTTTACACTAAGTATGAAAAATGATGTCTCTTAAATGACCACCGTTTTCAGCTTCGCACTGATGGGCTCTTTTTAGAGCATTTTCCATAACATCTTTCAAAACTTGTGGCTGTAGCGTTCGAATTTCTGCAACAATGTTTGTCTTGAGTTCAAGGATTGTCTCTGGCTTGTTCACATACACTCGCTCCTTCAAAAAACTCCAAAAAAAATAGTCGGGTGCTGTCAAATCTGGCGATCGCGCTGGCCAAATAATTTCCGAATTTCGAGAAATTATTCGCTCTCCAAAAATTTGACTTAAAAGTGCCATACTACATACCAGGTCTGTTTTCAAGAGCAGGACGTAAAAAATTTTCTATCATAAACCGATACCGCTCTCCATTTACGGTTACAGCACTTCCATCTTCATTCTCGAAGAAGTAGGGCCCAATGACATTTTCAGATGTGATCCCACACCATACTGTACACCTGATGGGGTGCAATTGGTGTTGATGAATGGCTCTTGGATTTTGAGAACCCCAGAACCTACAGTTCTGCTTATTAACAAAGCCATTCAAATGAAAATGAGCTTCATCACTCATAATCAAATTTTCATCTCTGGTTTAAATAATAAAATTCTATTGTTCTGGTTCTCTGTTCAGTTGTGAACCTCTCCATTATAAATTCTCCAAGTGTTGTCTATATAATCTGAAAGAAAAAATAAAAAAATTAATAAACAAAAAAGTTATTAAACTTTTACACCCCTTGGTTTCTTTTGGCCCACCCTGTATAAGAAAATTGCGGCACTAAAACGATCACAGGAGATCTTTACTTAATAATTTTGCAGGAATTTTTCTAGACTCAACTGCTCTGTGGTTTCAACAAAATGTCGCATGTTCACACATAGACAGGCCCCTTATGGAAGAGTTCCACAGCAAATGTCTAAAAAAAAATATAATTTTTTGAAGAAGATGGTCGCACTGTAGCGGTGACTTGAGATAGGAGATGGGCGCGGGTCGAATTTTTCCAACACCACACGACACGAACACGAATACCAAGACGCTCAACATATACGAAACACGCACAAGAAAAATTTTGTCAACACGATACTGCACAACACGCACGAAATATTATTGGTATGGTATTGAAGATCAGAAAATTTAATTGATATTTGTCAAGAGTCAAAATATGGCAAAATATGTCACCGAGTTGGCACTGCCAGCTAACACTATCTGCCACCACAGCTAATACTATCGGTTTATGTACAGAACTTTATTAAGCTTCAGAGGCCCATACAATATCAATAAATATGCTGGTGTTGTGTGTTTGACGATACAAAATATTAAATATTTTCTCGACTGGAAATTCACTCATGCATATTTTATATCTAAAATAATTTCGTGTTTTTCGTGTCATTTTGCTCAACACGAAACAAACTGAACACGAACACTTCGTGTTGTGTCGTGCGTGTTTGTGTCACGGAAAAAACACGACACGCGCCCATCTGTACTTCATGCTCATGATTAGCAGGGTCCCGCTTAAGCGAAATAATATTAAAATTTAATTTTTATAACAAAGTCAATAATTTGCGATCGTAAACATATCGAGCCTTATTCTCGATTTTATCGTAAGCGACATGTTATCGAGATGTGCATAGCTCGCTTTTTGCGCGTTATACTTTACACGCGTTTCATCCTCTTGTTTCATTCTATACTTTGTTCGCGTTGAGTTACATGCACTGCTTTTCATGCGCCATTTTATTCTTGTTTTGATCGGCTGTGTGCATTTGTTTATAGTTAAATACTTATAAAGAAAATATTTAGAGTGAGATCGAGTTTTTAAAAGAATTTGTGGAGTTAGTCGAGTTTGTATACTTAATTTATTAAATTTTCTTCCATTTTATTGTTTAAAAATATGCAGTGCACACAAAGTAAATAATACAGATTTAGCGGAGATGACACTCAGTACGTAAAAGTAATCGATAACTAATATGGAAAATTTGTTACTGAGAAAAGTGTGGTGAAAAGTTAATTAAAATACATCGCATTAATGAAAATATTCATATATTTTATTATACAAGTTTTTTTTTACTAAGAAATTTTTTTATTGGAAAAAAAAAGAAAAAAATTATCCACGGCAAAATAATATTTATCGATAACGTAAGAAATAAAGTATTATTTAACATCTTTAGCTTTGAAGAACAGCTGACTTTCCTTCATGGTGCTTGTAACGCGTACAAAAGTAGAAAGTAGACCTACTTTTTGCTTTGAACGCGCCTACGCGTGCTGCGCTTTTTGCAATGTAACTTGTCATATACTATTACATTGATTCTACTTTTTTGACAGATAGATAGCTTTCTCAACACGCAAAAACCGAGCTATGGACCTCTACCTTTAGGGCTAAAAGTATTTGAGTTTAATCAAAGGCCAGAAATTTGGAGTCCACCTTAACAAAAGCCAACATACACCAAAATCAACAAATCTATGATGTTTATAATACTTGGTCTGGATATAGACCGAACCCGTGCTCTCAAAGACTGTCATTCTTTTTGTAGTCAACGCACTCACTACAGCAGCCACACTGAAATCTTTGAAATCTCAAGAGCTATCGAATGCGTGTTCTTCTTTATATTTATAGAATTTGTAGAAGACAAAAAACTGCTTGACATGCGCAGCATTTTGCCATTTAATCAGGAGTAAACTTACTCTTGAACACCGCCTTGAAATTGGAAATATCTTTTATGAAAAATATGGTTAAGTTTGAAAAGTTTATCGTACTGTGCTTCCAGAGGGTAAATTACGGCATTCGATATCGATCGAAATCTCCATACAAACCAAACTAAAATTGTACGAAACTTTTTTCGATATCGAATGAAGTAATTTGGCCCCACGCTATGGTCGGCTTAATCATGCATAACAGCACTTTGTTTGAGGAGCCTCTATTGGGCCTATAATATTCTCTGAGAGAACGTGCACCTCATACCGAAAAAGTTAATTGAATATTTTTTATGTTTAAGATACAACTTGAAAATTTTACTTCTTTTTATGGTTAAGCAATTGCCCATATGCATTTCGTTCCCGCTTTTGGAACTCGTCAGTATACTTCAACCCAAAATATTTTTAAATTTAGCTAACAAACTTCGTATGTTTATAGCAAGACTCTTAATACTATATTGAGAATCACAATATACAAGCATAATAAGTTTGAAAGCCACAAACAAAAATCTTTACAAAACAAGCATCTTTATTCGATTGAGCATCTATTTTATTTTCCACCAATATACTTCGGTATTTTATGTATGATTTTATACAACATTTGTCTTTAAAATTTATGGTCAGTTTTACGACAACGAAAGAAATTTTTCGACTGAAAATTTATATTGAAAACAACAGTAAAATATGAAAATTAGTTTTTGTTTTCAATATAAATTGTAATTTGTTTCGATATCGTCAAACAGGCTATGTGCCTTTCCTTGGTATTATTTGTCAATTAAATTTATTTTAATTTAAGTTGTTCCACTTAGTTATTATTAAAGTCTTTTTAAAACTTAAACTTTTAATTTTCCGATATTATTTTGCAATTAAATTAACTTTGACTTATAAAAATAACTTTAAATGATGATCCCACTTACGAGTAGTATTAAAAAATTATTTCATATTCCCTGAAAAATATCTTAAAGGTATATTAATAAGTAATTAAAGTACATTGACGTTGTAATATTTATGAGTCTCTTTTATTCTTTTGAGTAACAAAATTTTATTTTTTCGTTACAAGTTTTAATTCAATATGACTTGGTTTTGTATTTAATATGCAGACATCTGCCATCAACTTCAAGTTAAATGCAATCGTAAAAATATTAATTCGAATATTAATTCTTAATTATTGGGCCATAAAATAAAACTTAAATGTGTTAAGCCACTGAATAAACTCATTTGCATATTTATTAACAAAGAAAATACACAGCGGAGACAATATACTCGTATATATACGAGTTTATAATTAAACATACTTACATACATATGTATGTATGTACATATATATATAGCAACAATAATAATTAAGTTTAATTAATTTGCTAATAAAAACAAAAGTTGCCAAGGATGTTGTTTGTTAACGAAATATAAAAGTCCATAAAGATTTTTCTGAAGTGTTTGTGTAAAAATAGTATTCGTTAAGGGCCTGATGGATTTTAATATAAAATATTATTTCTGATATTTTTTAAATGTATGGAAATATTTTCATAAAATAAAAATCCCCTTAAATGTGATAAAAATATTCTTGCATTTCGAAGAATGAAATTTTGAAAATTATTTAATTGAAAATATATGCATATGTAGATATATGTCCCTGAAAATATTAAGCAATATTTTTTGAATTTGACTGCATTTCCGTTATGAAATTTTTATTAAATACATATATATATTGCATGAACATTTCGCATTTTCACTTGTCATTACAAAACGAAACGAATCACACGAAAAAAAATATTTTGCAAAAAAGTTTCGTCGATTCAAGCTAAGCAATTTTTTTACGTCACTTCTTCTCTAGCGGTATTGAAATACTTGAGCATCCGAAATTATAAAAAGTCCATTGGCGTAGAAAGGCCGTTATGGATGGTGCATTCCCCGCCCCCACCCCCAAAAGAATTTCTGTTGACCCACTAGAATTATTAAAAATTGCATGTAATTATTTATTATTACTCATGAAAATTACCAGTCATAATGCCCGCCCCTCTCCTCAACTCCAAAACTAAAAAAATTTATAACTACGGCCATGAAAGAGTCTAATACACGACTACATTAGAGAACTTAAATTAGCAAACTTATCCAGTTAGAGGATTAAAGTCTACAAATGCTGCTAAGACTAGTTCAAATTCAAGCTTTAACTTTAGTCGCCTTGAAGCTACTATTGAGAATCTGGTGCTAACTATAAACAACTTTACTACAAATATGACAAGTATGATGCAAGAAATGCTGCGAATGCAGAATACACTGCTTCAAGCATTAGTTAATAAACCATGAACACGTTAAAAATATGTTTCTGGAACGCAAACGGCATTCGCCAACATAAAAATGAACTCGAGCACTTCCTCGTGGAAAAAAATATTGATATAATGTTGGTTTCTGAGACTCATTTGACCTCAAGAAGCTTATTTAAAATAAATGGTTCCACTTTATATGATACAAAGGACCCGAGAGGGAGAGCATGCGGTGGATCAGCAATTCTGATTAAGTCAAGACTCAAGCACTATGTCCTTGACAACCTTAGTGAAGAATATTTGCAAGCAACGAATATTTTCGTAGAAAATTTTTGTGCGAATTTCGTGATATCATCAATTTACTCACCTCCCAGATTTTCAGTTACCGAAGATCAGTATGAGAAGTTCTACAAATCGCTTGGATCTTGTTTCGTGGCAGCTGGTGACTACAATGCAAAACATACGTACTGGGGATCCCGTCTTGTTACACCTACAGGTCGAGCCTTGTTCAATACAATTTCAAAAATGGGCTTAGATGTCATTTCGAGTGGGGAGCCTACTTACTGGCCTACTGACCTAAGAAAAACTCCAGATGTTATAGATTTTGCCGTCACGAAAAATATTCATAGGGACTTAATTCACGTAGAGGCCTCTCTAGATCTGTCCTCCGATCACTCTCCAACAATAGTTACAATTTTCAACCCACTAAGGAGTGATTTAACTAACTCATATGTGAAGATGATTAATGGAATCAACTGGCTGGCATTTAAAAAATATCTTAGTAGTCACTGCGTAGAAAACTTTCAGCTTAGATCATGCGATGATATTGAATTTAACATTGCCAATCTTAACGAAAATATTAAACAGGCTGCTGAACACGCCACTACCTCCTATCCGCAGACCGGCTTTAACAGAATTTATTCTACGGAAATCTAACGTCTTGTATGTGAAAAAAGGAGAGCTAGAAGAGAATGGCAACAACACAGATCACCCCTAAATAAAATCAGACTTAAAGAATGTACTAAACGACTCAGAGTTGCTATCGTCGGAAAAAACTGCACTACTGGAAAAGTATTTAGAAGGTCTTGATGTAACGCCCGCATCTAATTACTCTTTATTGGCGCGCTACTAGAAATCTTAAACGACCCGTTGATCTTAAATCGCCATTGCGTACTGCGACCGGAGGCTGGGCAAGAAGCGATAGTGAGGAAGGTAACTTATTTTCTGAGCATTTAAAATCAGTATTCACTCCCAATTCATGTACGGGTGCTGCAGATTTACCGAATGTAGTTTCTCTACCCCCTCGTCCCTTAAGGTTTAAGATGCGTGAAGTACAAAAAGTAATTGCTGAACTCAACCCGAAGAAAGCTCCAGGTACTGATGGCATTAGTAACAAAATGCTCATGAATTTGCCTCATATTGCAATAAGAATCCTGCTATTTATTTTTAATGCTATTTTAAGAATGCAGTAATTTCCACAAGATCAAAATGATTCCAAAGGCTGGCAAAGATCTTACCAAGACTGAGTCATATAGGCCTATAAGCTTACTATCTACAATCTCAAAGCTTTTCGAAAAGCTGCTCATGACTACATTTTCCAAAATTTTAACTGATAATGGGTGCATCCCGGACCATCAATTTGGCTTTAGAAGTCAGCACAGCACGATTGTACAACGCATGGACTGGTCCAAGTTGTAAGAAGAACATTTGAAGAAAAGAAATATTGTTCTGTTCTCTTTATTGATGTTTCTCAGGCGTTTGATAAAGTATGGCACGAAGGCCTAATTTTAAAATTGAAGACATATCTGCCAATAAACATTCAAAAGCATTTGGAAAGTTATATTTTTGATGGGAAGTTCACTGTTGTGGAAGGAGAGTTCACGAGTGTGCCCGAATCTATATCTTCTGGTGTGCCACAGGGTAGTATTCTGGGACCTGTCTTGTATTTAATATATACTTGTGATATGCCTGTGAGCAATAATATGCATATTTCTACTTTTGCCGATGATACAGCCTGTATGAGTGTGCACGAAAACCCTTATGAGGCATCCCGCAATCTCCAGGAACATATTACCCAGCAGGAAATATGGTTGAACTTATGGAGAATTAAAGTCAATGAACAAAAGTGTGTCCATATAACGTCCACCCTGAGAAGAGATACTTGCTCCCCCATTCGAATCAACAATCAAAATATTCCTCAACATTCCCAAGTGAAATACCTTGGTATACACCTTGATCGAAGACTTACATGGAAACATCATATTGACTCTAAGTTAACTCAGATGAAACTTAAGTTAACTCAAATATATTGGTTGATTGGCAGAAACTCAACACTCAGCCTAGACTGCAAACTTTTACTATACAAGTCGCTTTTGAAGCCAATATGGTGCTACGGAATTAAGTTATGGGGCACTGCTTCAGCTTCCAATGTCGAGAGAATCCAACGAAGGCAAAACAAAATTTTACGGTTAATAACATCGGCTCCAAGGTACATCCAAAATTCTATTATACATAGTGATTTAAATATGCCACTAGTGACTGAAGAAATTGCAAAATACGCAGGCAAATATTTAACAAAACTCGAATCACATCCTAATCCGCTTGCTCGTAATATTTTGAACTTTACTGGACACATCCGCTTAAAAAAGAGGGACACACGGGCTCTTATACCTAACACTCCAGATGGGACTACTTGAAAATACTTTTTCCCCCTTTTTTTGATTATCAGTACTAATGTATTATTTATAACTATCACTAAGTTTATGTCCGACAGTGGTCGGGCCTAATAACTATATTCTAGATTTAAGATTTGAATACTTATTGTTAGTTCATATATGAAGGAAGATACAATAAATAAATACAAGCATTAAAAAAAATGAATTTTTTAAGCAGCAGCGAAACACATACAGACGTTGCTTAAACAACAACAAACATAATAAATTCAGTAGAGTGCGACTTTGACCCGCGCGCGAAGGGTTCCCTACGGACACTAGATATGTAATACAATACGTACTTAAGCCTTCATAATATTTATATATTTTTTCTATATTTATAATTTGAACAGGCTAAATTTTGTATCGCTTTTTAAGCCAAATTACATGTGATAATTATTTTGAGCGTTTTTTTTTAATTTGGTTTTTTTAGTTTGGCGTTTTTTACGTTTTTTCGGTTTTATCGATTTTTTTTTGCGGTTTTTTGCGTTTTTTTTTTATTTTGGTGATTTTTTTAATATTGGCGATTTTTATTATTTTGCCGATTTATTTTAATTTTAGATTTTTTTAATTTGGCGCTTTTTCTTTTTGGCGTTTTTTTTCGGTTTGGCAATCTTATAATTTTGGAATTTTTTAGTTTTACCGTTTTTGAAAAATTGTCAAAATTACATTAACTGATAGTACACCCTATGATTTAAATTTTTTAAATTTTAGTGTTAATACAATACAATAACTTTAAAAATTTCAATTGTGTATATAACTGAATGTATATTACATGAGATTTCAACATTTTTCGTTGCTCGTTTTGGAACACCCTTTCATTTTTAACTCTCATGTATTTGTTGTTGTAGCGGCCAAAGTTATATATATTCTGTCCAAATTTGAGGTCTCTCTCGATAAAATAGCCTGTAACAGACAGACAGCGCAGCGAAAACTATAGGGTTACTTTTTACCATTGGTGTACGGAACCCTAAAAACGTGCAAAAAGCAGAGTTGTAAAAGAATGAAACTTTCCTCTATTTCTCCCTTCACCACCTGTCTTCTCTATCACTATCGTTTTCTCAAAGAAAGTACTCGTAATATCTAGTAATAATTGTAGGCATTCATTAATTAGCTGATTGTTACTTCTCTACAAAAAAAAAAAAAAATAAAGAAAAAAAATATAACTGGCATAAAGAGCATAGCTCTTCTTCAAGTTTTTTGAATATTTTAAAAATTTTGTAAAACCGATATTCTCGGTTCTTTAACTTCTTCAGACTCATAATCTGGAGTTATAGAAAATGTCTATGTTTGCGACCACTTCCTAGATGAGCTTTGCGATTTGATGTTTTTTTTTAAGCAAACATTCAAATATTTTTACTTTTCTCTAAAAATCATTTTTCTTTTAATATACATAAAATAAATTTTTATATAGACTTAAAAGCTCCTTGACAATTTTAAATGATCCGTTTGATTTCCCAGAAACATTCCTCAATCGTTGACGATGACGATGAAACTCTTTGAACTAAATTTCCAATTTATTTAATTTTTTAATTGTTTATTATCTTTTTCTTAAAAAAGACTCTGTGAATCATTCATAGCATTTTACACTTTCTCAAGTCAGCCAAATAAATACATGTATGTACAATATGTGCGTATGTATATAAAACTTTATGCAAATTAAATTAAAACAAAACTCTGCAAACCATTTGCATAAACTTTGTGTATACAAGAGCAAAATAACTTATGCGTGAAAATAAGAAAATAAGACAGATGGACAGACATACGAGTACATATTAACATACAAATAACAAAGTCAGCACAAGCAAAAAAAAAAGAATAAGTAAAATTAGAGATAAACGATTTACTACAAAGAGCATTGTGTCATTTTCTGATGCACTATTTTCGACTCAAATAAAAATAGAATGTAATTCTTTTGAATGGTATTTAAAGAAAACCAAATACGAGTACTCATGCTTTTATGTACGAAAATATTCGACGGCTAGAAATAATTGCAAAAGCAAATAATATAAATGGCAGTATTTCTTACATACATACTAGTGATGCATGAATATTCGTATTCGTATTCGAATTGCCGAATATTCGGCAATTTTTATATATTCGTATGCGTCAAATTCAGGCGAATATGAATACGATTATTTTTCCAAAAAAAAAAACTAAATAAATAAATATATAAATCCTAACCAAAATTTAAATAAATGGATAAAAATATTAGTTTGTACGAATCCATTAATTTTTTTATAGAAATTTGTGCTTTGTATCATTTTCAAATATTATTTACTGACATCATTAAAATTTTGGATAGTTTTTATTAACTTTAAAGTAAGCCAACAGGAGTATGAAGTTCTTTTTAACCCCGACTAAAAAAAAGGGGTGTTATAAGTTTATAGTGTGTGTCTGTGTGTTCATTCATATTCGCAAATATCGTTTCAAATATTCGTATTCGCGAATATGAAAAATTGACATTCGTTACATCACTAATCCATACATACACATGCAAAAACAAAATGTGCTAAACTATTTTAAAAAGATAATCACTCATTTTGTCTAAAGCAACATAAAAGTGAATAATCCAATACAAAAACTGATTTTTTTCGTAATGCAAAAAATAGGCATATTATCTGAAAGATCTGTTCAAACAAATTTCTAACTTTAATTATTAAATAATTCTTTATGCAAAAAAAAAACCGACTTCAATGCAAAGGTCTGATAGAAGAAGATAAGAAGAAGCACGTGAAATATAAAATTAAATTTTCATGGGCGTGTCTTCGCCCAATTTTCAAATGCAAGATTGTGTGTTTTTCAAAGTTCAGGGTGCGTGTAAAAATTGGAAGAGTAGAACCACTTAAAATAAAATATTAAATTTTAACGGGCATGACTCCGCCCGTTAAGCTCAAGGTGTGTTGCAAGTTTAATAAAAATCGGTTAAGAGGAACCGCGTGAAAAATTGTAATAAATTTTAATGGGCTTAATCCCGCCCATTTTTTTAACTTTCAAGTTGTTTAATTACAAGAACCAAAGGTTTCGCAGCAATCAAATGAGTAGAATATCATTAAATTAAATTTAAAAAAATTGTGGGCGTTTCCCGCCCACTTTTTTAAAATGGCATCAATAAGAAGCTATACCCTCTCAGACAAAAAAAAATAATTTTTATATTCGGTCTAAAATGTACCGAGTTATAAAGAAAAAATTTTAGACGAATTGTTAACCTCCTCCTTTTTAGGGTTCCGTACACCAAAGGTGAAAAGTTACCCTATTGTTTTCGCTACGCTGTCCGTCACAGGCTATTTTCACAGGAACCGTAAGAGCTACGGACCTGAAATTTGGACAGAGTATGTAGAACCTTGGCCGCTACAACAACAAATACATGAGAATTAAAAATTAAGGGGTGTTCCAAAACTATTAACGAAAAATTTTAAAATCCTATTTAATATACATACAATTGTATGAACATATGTATATTGAAACTTGAAATTTGTAAAATTACGATATTTTTTATACGTAGTCTGTATAGCAATTAACACTAAAATTTAAAAAAAAATTAATTAAATGGTTGTCCATCAGTTAATGCAATTTTGACTAAGTAATTTTGAAAACTTGCTGTATCTTGGAAACCGTAAGAGGCAAACTCCTGAAATTTAAAAAAAAAATAACTAAAAAATCCCAAGATTATAAAATCGTCAAACCGAAAAAATCGCCAAAAATTTAAAAAAATCGCAGAAACGAAAAAAATAGCCAAAATTAAAAAAAATAATAATAATATAAATAAATGAAAATAATATAAATATATATAATAAAATAATAATAATAAATAAGTCTCAAAATCCGAAAAAACCCCAAAAATTAAAAAAATTGCCAAAATGAAAAAAAAACACAAAAAACCGAAACAAATCGCCAAAACGGGAAAAGGACGTTAAAACTAAAAAAATTTCTAACACATAAATAATTCACAAAATCCGAAAAAATCGCCAAAACGAAATAAACAGCCAAAATTAAAAAAAAATCTAACACTAAAATAAACAGCCAAAATTAAAAAAAAATCTAACACTAAAATAAATCGCTAAGTCCGAAAAAAAATCGCAAAAATTCTAAAAAAATCGCCAAAATTAAAAAAAATCGCCAAAATAAAAAAAAAACACCAAAAACCAAAAAACGCCAAAACGAAAAATCGCTAATATTAAAAAAAGATTCTAACACTAAAATAAATCGCTAAATTCGAAAAAAAATCGCCAAAAACCGAAAAAAAATCGCCAAAACGAAAAAGTCGTCAAAATGAAAAAATGCCAAAAACCGAAAAAAAATCGCCAAAACGAGAAAAAAAGTGCCAAAACTAAAAAATGCGCCAAAACCGAAAAAACGCAAACAACGCCAAAACTAAAAAACGCTCAAAACAAAAAAAAAAACAAAAAAAAAGATGCCAAAACTATATTTTATATACGTTAAAGTTAGTATTGAATTACATAGCTAGTGTCCGTACGGAACACTTCACTGAATTTATTTTGAAGTTTTCTTTCTAAATCCGTTTATAAATTTAAAATCGGTTGATATTCAAGTTAGTTAGAGGTTGATTAGTGCTTACGGGTACGAAAAACCAGTTTTTTACCACTAACTTCAGATTTTGGAGGTGTTTGGAAAACTGCATATACAATCTACCAGAAAAATAGTAACATAACATTTCGATTTCGTTAAGTTTTGTTACACAGTGTTATTATTATCTTTTTTTTTGCGAAATGTTGTGTAGTTTTCCAAAGTTATATAGTGTTTTAAAATTGCTAGAAATTAATTCAAAATACACCCATGTCTACATAAAAAAAGAACATATGTTAGTTTTATTAATATTTTAGACAAACGCAGACAACATATGAGTTTAAAACAATAAGCCACTAATTTATATTTGACTACCTCAACTTACACACACTTATACCCCTTTTAGACACGCAAAGTTTACTTTGCAAAGTCTTAATTCATCTGTGTGAAAGACAGAGAGAGGAATACTATCCCTTTCTGTCTTTCTCCCACCTGAATTAAGACTTTGCAAAGTAAACTTTCCGTGTCTAAAAGGGGTATTAATCAGCACAGATTAACTTATTACTCAACACTTTGTGCTCTTTGGTGGAGACGGCTGATGATTACGCATCAGCATCTTATTGTGACGATGTACAAGGAGGATTACTGACGATAAGTATTTGTGGCCACATTCTAAGGCTCCTAATACTTTTTCGACATTTTAATTTATTTTTATTTATTTTTTTTTTGTTGGGAAAATTCAAAAGTTCTTACCCCATCATTTAATTCATCATTTTCAAAATCTAAATGGTTCCATGTTATCGTGTTTCTATTGATTTAAATTTAGTCTGCGCACAGTTGGATTAAAATAACAACAATAATGAATTCTTTATTAAAACTTTCATCGACAAAAATTCTAACATTCCAGCAATTCCATCAACGGCAACTAGTAAAAGCGTGAGTGAGTGCAGTTGAGGCTTATTTTTCCCTTTAAAATATTTTCAAATAAAACTATCAACAAAATCAAGGCACTTAGCTGACGAACGTGTCATTAGTGTCCAAATAGGTTCAAAGCAGACAAAATATGACAACAGGCCAGAAAGTAATTTTCTTCAATTTTCTCATCTTCTTGTTGTATTATTGCGTTTCGCATGTCTAAGTCAAATATATTTTAAAAGATTTCTTGAGATTTTAGAAAAATAAATACACGCGTTTTTATTCAATCTTATTTGTTAAAATGTTATGTCAAAACTATTTATTCGTTGTTAAGTAAAGGCGGCGGTTTTAAAACAATTTATGCTTTTTTTTTATTTGTGTAATCATTCAAACATAAATTCACATGCTGCTGATGACGGAGAAGTATAGTGTTTAAATAATAAAATAAAGTACATAAATGAAGTATTTAGAAAGAAAGAAAAGAAAAATTAAACTTGGGTGTTTATTTATAAATAAATGAAGAAAACATAAAACGGAAGCTGTTGTATAGACTACTCCTAATAATTTAATTTTATATACATACTTACATATCTATATATAAATATTTCTTCATTCGCCGCTGCTGCATGCGGCCGTAAATGTCTTGTGATTTGCGGTTGACGCCAAGATCTTTTATTGTGTCTAAATATTTTAACATTTCAGTTGTCTAAGATTCAGCAACACTCAACATGCATTAACATTTTTAATACTTGAAAAGTTATTTCATGTTTTTCTTAAGCGATCTCTTTTTTTTAATTTGGTTATTTCGTTTTGGCACAATTACACATAATTAATCGTGTTTAGATCTTAAAATATTTTTTACATGGTTAATATTTTTCTTTTTTTCCCTTGGTTGTTTGCTTTATCTTTAATATGAATAAAGTGCACGAGTATTTTTTAACTCCTTAAAAAATTTTCGCATAATTTTTTTCAATTAATGAAGTTGTTTGACATAAAAACTAATATTAATTAAGTCAGTGATTGAAACAATTACACAGGTATGCGAAAAATTTTTTTTTGTAAGCTGCATGAGATATTTTTACGGAATTATATGTTTTAAAGTGCGCTAATTTCAAAAGTGATGGCCATTTTTTTCAATCACATAAGGATTTTTTGCAAATTCAAATACAAAAAATTGGTTAAAGCACTCCTTTATTCAAAATTTTCAAACAATAAAATTTTTTTTAAAGCAAACGAAACATTATTTTGATACATATGTATACTTATTCATGTTCTTTATGAAACCTCTTCTTCTTTTCCTTGATACTTTGACGAGTCCTTTTCAGATTTCCACCTTCAGTTTCTCGCTTAAGCAGCCAACAGTAGTCAGCAAGCATAGTGACATCCCATCGCCCTTGGTACCTTCTCTCGATATCACGGACATCCTGGTGAAATCGCTCCCCCTGCTCTTCACTGTAAGCTCCCAGGTTTTCAGGAAAATAGTCTATGTGAGAGTGTAAAAAATGGACCTTCAAGCTCATCTTGCAGCCTTGAGCTTCGTATGCTGCTAGCATCCGTAGCACAATGGCTTTATAGTTAGAATCCTTAGTATTTCCCAAAAACTTTTGCACTACGTCCTTGAATGATAACCAAGCTTCTTTTTCCTTCTCATTCATAGTTTCCACAAATGAAGGGTCCGTTAAAGTTTTCTTATGTCAGGGCCGGTGAAAACTCCCTCTTTCAACTTTGCTTCTGACAGCTTCGGAAATTTTGTACATAAATAATTGAAACAGTCTCCATCCTTTTGCAGCGATTTTACAAATTGTTTCATCAACCCCAATTTGATATGGAGAGGGGGCAACAAAACCTTTTCTGGTGGTACCAAGGTAGTGTTTATAACATTTTTCTCTCCAGGTTTTAAAGATTCTCGGGATGGCCAATCACTTTTTTTCCAGTGCTGTTATCTGGCTCTACTATCCCACAAGCATAAGAAGCATGGGTATTTGGTATAGCCTGCCTGCTGACCCAAAAGCATTGTCAGTATTTTGAAGTCCCCGCAAATCATCCATTGATGGTCTTGATACTTGATTTTTTCCGGATAATGGCTAAATCGTTATAATCCTCTTTCATATCCACAGAATGTCCAATCGGAATCGAGGCAAATTTATTTCTATTGTGCAATAATACTGCTTTAAGGCTAGTGTTAGATGAGTCAATGAATAGGCGCCATTCAGATGAGTCATACTTTATATCAAAGCGATGTATGAGTTCTTCCAAATTGTTGCAGAAAACTAAATTTCCTTCTTTTGAGAAAAACTGGGTAAATTCTTTTTTTCGGTTTCTGTACCAGTAGAAAGAAGTGCCAGGTGATAAAAGGTTCTTATTTTTTAATCTAGAACCTAACATTTCGGCTGCATCTTTTGAAAGCCCTAAATCTCTTACTAAATCATTGAGCTCACCTTGAGAAAATAGTTGAGGCCTTCCATCTTCGTCAAAAGATAAACCTGAGCTTGATTCACCCCGAGGAGGTAACGTAGCTTCGTCCTCCAACTCACTAGGGTATTCATCCAAACTGTAAGGTGGCTGCGGGATAGATATCTCGGAGCTATGGGGCACTGGACGTATAGCTGAGTCAAGATTAGGATAACTTATGTTTCTTTTGTTTTTGGAATTGAATCCCTTTACGTCAACAGAGCAGAAGTAGCAGTCAGTGGTGTGATTTTTCTGCTCAAGCCATATCATAGGAATTCCAAATCGAAATGCATTTTTCTTTCCCTTAAACCACAAACAAAGATCTTCTTCGTATCTTCTACACACCTTATGCGGGGCCCATGGTTTATCTTGATCACCAAGTTTTAATTTAAAGTAGGCAAAATAAACTTTCCTTACAAAATCACTTATATTTCTCTGTTGACTTTTAATAGTGTATTTACCACAGATATAACAAAAACTGTTTGGAGAAATAACACAACCCCTTGTAGCCATGATTAACAGACTACAGCACTGTTCACTTGAATATCAGTATGTCTACTGAGAGCTTTTCTTTGTTTCAAGCGATATACGTCATTTGACTTGTCTCAACATGTTAAAACATTCCCAGTCTCACCAACAGCTAAGGTTGTTTTTCTCCAATATCAAATAAAAATCAAATAGGTTATTACCAATGAACATAGATACTGCAATATACATAAAAACTTATGTGATATAATAATTTGAATATTTTTTCTGTTTTTGTGAGGTCAAAATCTGTAAGAAAATGTAAAAAAATCCTATGCAGTTTTTTTGTCGCAGACCTGTGTTATTTTCTTGCTTAAAAGAAACAGTATACATTTAACTTTTTTTTAAATAAATTTTCGAATTATTTTTCACAAAATATGTTGGACTTTTTGCTAAAGCCGTTTAGCATATGTTGTTAACATATTTAATAATTCTCAATTATATTTAAGGTTTCTCAAATTCCTTAATATATCAGTGGCAAAAAGGAAAAAGTGCTTAAGTTGAGATAAGCTGATTTTTAGTCAATGGTACCTCCATAATCTGCATATTCGAAAGTACTTTTGGTCAAAATCTCAAATAATTTGTAAGGTTTTTTAGAAAGTTATAGCACTATGACTTGCGACTTAGCTTTTTAAGACTTCCAATCTCATTTGGAATAATAGCTTAATTTAGGTTATAATTTGGTATATTTCAACCATAGCTGATTAGTAATCGTAATGATTACTAATTTGATTACTTTTTTTTTTTAAGGTGAAGTAATGATTAAATTACGATTATATTCAGTTTCGCACGATTGCTAATTGATTACGATTACTAATAATGGAAAAGTAATCTGAATTACTTGAAATTATAAACAAAATAAACAAAAAGAATCAAACATTATCAAAATATAATCCGATTACTTCTAAGGATTACTTTTAATTATTTTTGATTATTTATTAAGTTTATTGCATTTCAGTTATATTAAACTTTAAAATATTTAATAATTTGACAAATGAGACAAGATATCTGTTGATACATTTTTATAGTTAAATTGGCGTGTATATGTTTTTTTTCTTTTGTGATTTAAACATTTTTTTTTTGTGAATTCTCAAATCATTTTTAAAAAAATCTGTGAATAAGATAATAAGTTTGTGGCTGTTCAAATTGTGTGGTTTGAAGCCTACTGACGTTTTCTGGAACCGACAATGAAATGCATAAAGACAATGCTTAACCACCAGCAAAAAAAATCACTTTATGTTTTTCTTTATATATTTTTTCTCAGATTAATATTATTAATGTTGCTATATAATCGAACATGTTAAGAATTTCTTAAACAAAAAACATCTAACTATATAAATGTCTTACGAACTTTTTTCAAAATAAAGTAATCTTAATTCAAGATGTTTGAAAATAATCAAAAAGAATCAAAAGTAATCTTTGAAAGTAATCGGACTACTTTTTGATTAATTTGGATTCTTTAAGATTATTTTCTAGTAATTTCAAGTAGTTCAGATTACTTTTCGATTATTAGTAATCGTAATCAATTATTTATCAGGAATTCTTCTAAACGCAATTATATAATCAGTACAATTCTTTTTAAAATGTAATCTAATTGATTACTAATCGTAATCGAAATTTAACAGGTATGATTTCAACTCAAATGTATTACTGTAGTGTGAAAGCGAGTTTGCTTAAAAAAAATAGTTAAACAGAGAATTTCCCAATTTAACTGTAAAAGAAATTAATTTCTGAAAATCGACTTGAACGATTAAAAGTGCTCTCCTTCACGATAGTAAAATATGTCTTAAGAACTTTTTCCTTATTGCCACAGATATATTAAATAATTGATATAAATGCATGAAATATGCCCTCTTCGGTAATTTGTAATTATTTGAATGGAATCTTGATCGCCGATACGCTGTATTTTGAATTTGTTTAGTTCTTGGCTTTTAAATTTATATTATTGTAATGTGCTGTATTTCATTGAAAAAAAAATCTTGCTCGCCAACGTGATATAATTTGAAACTTGGATCCCCAAGAAAATTCCTCAACCATTGCCGGCACAGCTAACCACTCATCCATAATGAACGCATGCCTGTGTCACCAAATAACCAGTGCCTACTCCACACATACCAAAATCATCCCTTTAACCCCGTGGGGTATACCCCGATGGGGTAGGACGAACTCGGCATTTTAGCAAAGGAAACTGACGACCGCTACATGCACTCAAAACTTCAGAGCAGCGAGGACCACTTACGCGAGAAGAATGCAAGCACGCGACCTAAGTTTCTGTGCCTACTACGACAAGACACTAAAAAGTGAAAGAGTCCTGGGGTCATATCCGGGACAAAAGTCATTTTGGACCAGAAATTTCCGACAACCGCAATGCATTTATCTCTAAGCAGCCCAGCTGTCGGGCAACCGGCACCCGTGGTACCAGAAGTAGCCTCTGGTTAGACCTCGAAGTTCCACCACAAGGGCTTCACCTCTATCGTCTTTTGAACTCAGGGGCAGTTCTAGGTGACGCTGGACCTAGCTGACAACAACGGGCGTACAATATTTGTTTTCCTTTTATAAATATGTGCACATCCTTTGCTCTTTTTATGTTCAGAGATTGGGTAGTAACACATAAGATTTACGGGTAATGAGCCAAAGGTCCGTCAGCGGAAAAAGCTACATTACCCTAGCTGGGGCCCCGGGATTGCCACACCCGTAGTCTATAAATAGACTCCCCTGGGGGTCGCTATGGGTACAGGCGAGCCTGGTTTTAATGTCAGGGGATTTTAAGGGCCTCTCCCAGGAGAATTACTCCAATCCTAAAATGTGTCAATTAAGAGCGGCCACACTGAATAACAGGTCTTCATGGGACATCTATGTCGTAAGCCCTGCCAGCTTTATAACTCAGGGTCCGCGGGGTCGTTATTCCCGTTATCCTTAAGTGAGGATACCCTTGCGGAAATCAGCTTATGCATGCATGTATATTCGTATTTGTTTGTGTGTGTGTTCCTTTGCGGCAATATATAAACAGAACTCGTATTTTGATGATTCTTAATTTTTATCTTAATCGTGGGAGTGTCACCAAAGATATGACAGCGGTTAAAATTTAATATGGCGTCAAGCAGTCGCCATTTTGTGAACTATTTATATAAAATAGGTTTCATTCGACATGTTTGACATCATGTTTAAGTTTATTTTGTGATCTTTAATTTTGAATAACCATTTTATGATCTTTAAAAGTTCAAAGTTGGTCGGGGTCGGGGTTTTGATATTTTAAATTTTTATTAGTAAAGAATTTGATTGTAAGATATCAATATTGATATCAGAACCTTTGAGATTCTGTTGATTGATTTTTAGCAGGAGGTTAAATTAACCTGCTCAATTTATTTGATAAAAGTTTTTGTTTGTATATTATGATAATCATGTCAATTATTGAGTTTTTTTTTTCAATTATTAGATTAGTTGGCTTTGAATTATTTTCAGTTAATTATTTTAATCATTCAATTAAACACATATTTTATGCGATTTTGTTGATTAAAAAATAAATGGGAAATTTTTTTAAGTTAGATGTGGTTTTTATAGAATTACTCTATTCAGGCTTCCAAGGTCATTCAAATTGATTTAATAATAATAAGTTAGTTTTAATTATTATTAAACGCTGATGATAAAGGTGCAGTGACCTTCGAAAACACCTAGTTGTTCCGTTCTACTACGTGTTTGTCAGAATATTTACAATAAACTTTGGTGTTATTTGTTCGATACGAACTTAAGGCTAATCAAATTATACATAAAGTAATTTTCTATTTTCCCAATTGTGATGATTAATATCATTTGGCAGTAAATAGTAAAAAATTTTGTCAGTAGCAGTTTGCCTAGAAATTAGATGACATTCTGACGATGACAAATTTAGATAATGCATTATTAGATTGTTGCGATAGTTATTGTATTAGACAAGAGCTTAGTCAAAATTTTGATCTCAATACTTTTGAGAGTCGAATATTTGTATGTATAAGAGCTTGGGCTTTTTTTCACATTTATGTTACTGACACATAGAATCAATAGAAAAAATTAAACACAAATGCAACCATAAGCCAAACACTTTAAAAATTTGTTGAGAGTAGGTAAAAAGTTTTTGATTTTTAAAATTGATTTATTTAAAGCAAATAAATTAATTTACAACATTGTGGGCTTTATGTTATGCATTTATAGCTCCGGCTATGAGCAATTATGATATTTTGTATTTAAACATTTATAGTTATTAGCGCAATTCACAATCTTGTGCACATGGTCTTACATCGTAGCATGTGCAAAATTGTGTAGTATATTCTACTCACCACTTAACAATTCTTAGTGGTGAGTACCAATATACTATACCATTTTGCATATGCTACGATGCAAGACCATTTGCACAAGATTGTGAATTGGGCTATTATGTCAACAGTAAGAAAAGCAAACATTTATTCAATTTATTTAAAAGCTTTTGTCTCAATGTGTTGTGAAGAAAAAAATTAATAATAAAAAAAGTAAATATAAAATAATTTATTGTTTGAAATATATCGACTCTTACCCAGAAATAAAACCTAAACGTTGGGAGAAATAATATTGAGCTTAATTCGGAATATCTTATTCTTATTTCGACTAAGAAATTTGTGCAGTAGATTAAAGCCTAGACGTACCATATCATATCACGGCAGTTGATTAGTAGTGTTTAAATATAAGCAGTTAATATTTATGTATGTAGGTACGTTGTAATTGATTTATTTGATTTTAGAATCACACATACACACAATTTATTTATTTGAATAAATAACAAATTAAATTTTAAGTTAGATAAATTTCAAAACAAATTATTTATGCAGTAACCAGCTTGTTATGGTTATGGCAGAAAATTTATGGTTATGATTATGACCACTATGTAATTAAAGCTTAAAGCTGAAATTATACGTGCCATAGCCATAACCACACTAAACAACTGTTCGAACCAAACTAATGGACAACAATGTATTTGATTATAGATGAATCGCCATAACGCAATAATATAAAGCAATTCCATTTTGGTTTTTGTTATGGCTATGGCAATATGGTATGTCACGTCTAATTTAAGCTTAAATAAAGCATATACTAAGATTTTTATTGTCTACAACAAATTCGTATTCAAAATCGAGAAACGTCAATCGTAGTTATGCCCGCTGTTTTTTTCTTTCGAATTTTGGGACAACGCCCTTTCACAGTTAGAGAATATCATAGATTGCGCTTTTATTACATAAAATTTAAAAATGAAAAATCATTAGCACTTTTAATGTTAAGGCATCCATATGGTTTATTATTATTGTTATTTTTTTTTATTGTGATTGCTGTTTAACAGAGACGTTGATAATGACAGCAGGCGGTCGCAAAAGGTTCAAAGTTATCTTTTTTTCTTAGGATCAATAAATAAATTTAAATAAAAATTGGCTTTGTAAGACAGTCTTTTCGTTTTTTTTTTTTTTTTTTTTTTTTTTTTTTTTTTTGCAAGACATAAAGAAAGACATAAGAAATAAATAAAAGCTTTTAGTGAACATTTTGTTTATTAATAATTCTAAAAATAGAAGTAAATACTTTTATTAATCGCAAAAATAGTTATTGAATGAAAATTCTCATTTTGGTGCGATTTCCTGACTTTCTAAGTCATATGAAAATATATACACCAATTTAATGAATTGAATAAAGCAAATTTTGAGCTATTGTTAAGAACAAATATTGTATATTGAATTGAAACGACCTTTTAGTTGGTCAAAAATTAGAACAAGTCAAATTTTTATACAAAACGCATTTATATTTAAAGCGCATTTCATTTCTGAAACTGTTGAAGAGCATGATATTGTAATCTAAAGTGCCCAGGAGACTATCAAATAAACTCATCAATCACATAAGCGTGCTAGTGCAGTCGTGTGTTTGTGTGGGAAGGAACAATTCTTTTACTTTATTTAATTTAAATTTACGTAAAAGGGTTTCGTATGTAAAACTGTGTTTCTTTAAAAAGATTGCATTCAGTTTTTTGTATTTTTTTTCTTCTTTTTTTTAACAAAACTGTTCTAATGATAATTAGAAATTGTCATCATTCGATGACGGCATACTTTGATAGGAACGATACAAATTGAGAAGCATACGACCGACATTCACACATGCATGGTTATTTGATCGTGTCCATTGGCCGGATTTCGCAGCGTTGAATTTTGACGTGCTCACCATGTTCAGTGTTCACTGGCAGCGTTGCCGCTTTGGTTACTTTTAACCAAAATTGACTACTTTTTTTCCAATGTGTACTTGTGTACTTTTTTTCCATTTTGATTACTTTTCTTCAACACAAAATTAACCATTTTTATATTTTATATAAATTTGAATATAACTAACTATTGAGATAAGCTATCACGTGATTGAAAGATTTTTCGTGGCAAAAAAAATTTGGATGTGATTTACAAACAGATGGTAAATATTGTATCCCAATAGAAATTGCTCAGATGTTCTAAATTGGAAATAAGAAGTTGAATTTTGGGCCAAAGTTTCAAAACATACAAATGAATTCAACGAAAATTTTTTTGGTGACTTTCTCAGAAAAAACTAAATTTCGTTTTCAGTAACCAAATTCATTGAATCAGTAAATATTTTGTGTGAATGCGGACCTACAAAGAAATTTGAAAAATTTGAAAAAAAAAATTTATTTTTAGTTAACTTATTATGGCATTAGAGAAAAAAGTTAACTGAAACTCAAAATATTTACAGTCAAATTTATTAATAGGAACAGAAAAGCATTTTTGCAGATTTTTTTTGTATTATTCAGCAAATTTTTTTTTTATAATTTACAAACACATTCACTAAAATTTTTTGTATTATCAGAAAATAAATTAATTGAATCAATAACAATTCTTAATTTTTTTTTTTTAAATTAGTAAAAGTTTTAGCTGAAATAAATAACTGAATCAAATGAAAGGTTCAACTATTTTTTTTTTACTTTAAAAAATTGGATTGTTTTTATGGTTAAGCATTTCGTTCCCGTTTTTGGAACTCGTCAGTAGACTTCAACCCAAAAATTTTTTGAATTTAGCTAACAAACTCCGTATGTTTATAGTAAGACTCTTAATACTATATTGAGAATCACAATATACAAACATAATAAGTTTGAAAACCGCAAATAAAAATCTTAAAAAAAAATAAAATGTTAAAATAAATCAAATTTTTTTACAGTATATAAAAATAAATTTAACTGAAAAAATTAAAAAAAATTAGACAAATTTTTTTACAGTATATAAAAATAAATTTAACTGAAAATAACATATTTAAATAAAAAAAATAAATCTAAAAATTTTTTTTACAAATTTTACTTTATATAGATAATTTTCATTCTATGCAGTTTTTTTACATAAAATAAAATTGGAACAAATAATTTACTGAAACAGTAAAAAATATTTACTGAAACTAAATTATATTTCAAAACACACGTTTGTTTGAAAATTTTTTGGGAATAATTTTTTCTGTGTTATTAAATTTTGTTTTTAGTTTAGTGCCATTTTCACACACTTCGAGGTCGTCTGAAAGAATATTTTCCCAGCTAGGTTTAGTCCGAATTAAATGCAGGAATAAGATTGATTTCAATACCAACTCTATAATGCATATGTATGTATATTTTAATAGTTTATCTATTCAGTCATATGTTTGGATAACGAATATAACACTGTGTTTTTTTTTAAGTCATGGAAATATAATCATATACGAACACCAACCACTGCATGATAAAAGGCAAAAAAAAAGATCGGTGTCTTGCCCCAGGTCATGTACATTTTTGTTTGACCAAAGATTTAGGGCCTCAGTGTCATTTTTGCATTTTCTCCGGTTCATATCGTTCGGAATTTTGATTTACTCTTTGAGGCAAAGTTGTAGCTCTTGTCATACAACAAAAATTGTGAATATATAAAAAAAAATTTAAAAAACTTTGAGTTTTATACCTTTTTCGCCTGTTCTCAGGTACATAGGTAGCAAGCGGTTCAATATCAACGATAAAAATGTACCTAAGATCTCAATAAACAACTTTCTACAACATATGAACTTCCTAGGAATGATTCTTAACCCCGTTTGGGTAGCGCTTAGACAGCCACAAAAGTAAATGAAGCAAATGAAATTAAAAAAACGGTGTTAAGAATCGTTCCTAGAATCGATTGATTGGTGGTTGATTGTTTCCTTGAATATTCAACGGTTTGCTACCTATGGACCTGAACAGGAGAAAAAATGTGAAAAAATCGAATTTTTTAAATTTGCCACAAATAAAACAGTACATATGTACATATATTAAATATATAGAGATTTTGGTTCCTTTTTGTCTCGTTTGGTTACTTTTTTTCCATATTTTGGTTACAAAAATATTTTGGTTGTGGCAACGCTGTTCAGTGGTTGATTTGATAGTGTTGTTATTCGAACAAAAATTGTTCGAATATTCGAACAACTTTTTATCACATTTGTTCGAACGAAGAAAAATTTTCAATTTAGAATAAAAAATTTTTCGAATAATTTTTGCCGAATATTTGAATATTCTAACAATTTCATTAACTACTTGTATAAAAAGATTTTTTGGGTTATCTGCGGTTTTTAAATAATTTTTTCCAAAAAATTAATAATATATTAAAAATGTTTATATTTATAAATTTGTGTAAATACCTATACTTTTTAACTAATTTTGTTTTACTTTTTAACTCCTGACAAAAACAGGGGTGTTATAAGTTTGAATGTAGTTTGTGTCTGTGTATCTATTTGTATGTACGAGTCGACGTACAGACCAAACGGTTGCACCGATTTTTATTTAGTTTTCCTGTTTGAGGGTGGCATTGGCTGAAAAACATAGCACGTTGACTACAAAACCGAAGGTTTTAGAATCGAGCCCGCTATCTGACAGTCATTAAATAACAACACCACGCATTTTTCTGATGTGGTGGTTCCTTTCTATCAGTTTTTGTAGAAAAGTTCAAGTGATGAAGGCATAGTTACTGGTCACTGAACTATACTTCAAGAGATACTAATCCTAATGTAATACCAGAGCACCCCCATTGGTTGTGTAGCAGAATCATCGGTGAAGTAAAATAACTACTAAACTGCTACTAAACACAGCTTCAAACAAATTAATACGACTCGCCAGAGGCGCTGCAACACTACATTATTAAAAAAAAAACGTGCAAACAGCAGATCTGTAAAAAAAATTAAGCATTCCTCTATCTATTCCTTCACCACCTATGTTTTCTGTTACTATCCCTTTTCTTATAATAGTAGTAGGCAATCATTGCCTGATTGTTACTTCTCTTAAAAAAAAATGACTTGTTCGAGTGTGTTCTTAGCTATGTTTAAAGAAAATCTGTCCAACCGTTTAGAATATATCACATTTTTTAGATATATTCTGTTGATCTGCTTGTCTTTGACGCAGTAGCTCCCCAACGTCTTGACCGATTTTAATTTTGCTTTATTTTCGTTTGAATGGTGACATGATCGTATATCTTCTAATTTATACTTGAAGAAAACCGGTCTAGTCGATTGGAATTTATCATAATTTTTTTATTTTATCTTTTATTTTTTGCGATTCTGTTACTTCAATAGTATAAGTGCAACATAGAGTTCTTATCTGTGCCACAACGTCAACTGCGACAAAGGTTCTTAAAATTTTAAAGTTTTGTTATTAATATTCCTAAATTTGTTATTGAAATTATTTGTTTTTCTTGTGTAATGAAATATTTTTCGTTTGTTAATAAAAAAATTAATCTAATACACATACGTGTCGTAATTTGCAAACTTTTTTAAGATTATTCGAATATATTTTTTTATTCTTTGTTCGTTCGAATATTCGAACAAAAGTTGAAAATTATTCGTCTGTTCGAACAAGAAAAAAATTATGAAATTTCCTTCGAACAAACATAAAAGACGAATAATTAACAACACTATGATTTGAGCGTCAGCAACGGTGAGGATGAATTATTTTGACAATTATAGAGAACACTAGCGTCAAAACTTTACACTTCAAAAAGTATGATGTGAAGTTCACATTGTGAGCACTTCAAAACTCATCGTTGCCGAATCCGGCGCAAGGGCCCATAATAGTTGAACAAATTTCTTCACTTGGGTTTTCATTAACAAAATGTTTCACATATTTCGAAAGGTTTTTGATTTTAATTTTTTATTTATATTTTGCCATTTAATTACAATTCTTTTATTAGTAATTTTTTTTTCAAGTTGTCAAATAGTTTTAATTTTATTAACTGCGTATAACAATAATAGTAGCGCAAACAATTCGTACGCTCACAGATTTTCTCTCAACATATAATAGCATCTCTACTTCGTTTAAGCAAAAACCTAAAATACGCTTCTAATAAAAAGGCTCATACATACGTATCAAACGCATTTGCTCTCTTTCATACTTTTATGCTGAGTATGGTTATACTCAGGCTATGGATATTTAATCGAACACAAGAAATAAATTCATTATACTCGGTATATTTATTCATCATTCGCCACCTTATACATACTTTTGTATATAAAATGAAATAGAAAGTGTGTTGGTGAGTGTTTGTGTGGCTTTTTGTAAACATGCTTTACATATGTTTGTATAAATAAAATAGCCCTGTATGCATATGATTGAGCTACAGTCTATCAATTTTAGTTGTTTTCATTTCTGCTGCGTCATTTAAGAAATGTATATGAGTATAGTGGTTGGTTGTGTATAGTTATGTATTCGGTTTAAAATTAAAACGTGTGTTTGTATATGAGCGTGGTTTTTATTTTTAGCTGTAGGCATTCATAGTTGTTTGACGGTCAATACTCCAAGAGTACTTAAATCGATACTTTTGTCATTCTCTAAAACATTGATGTCACTTTCATAGCAAAATAAAATCACAAACATTCTTATTATCTTTCATTTAGACGTCAATGAGACAGCGACGATAGCATATGCGTAGCGGCTGTATTAAATTCTTTATAGATACAGTGAAAGAAAAAAAGTGGTATGCGAAAAATATTCTATGATCAGTAATCTCGTTCGCGACATTCAATGTGTTTTATGTTACAAAACTTTTAAGGAAAGAAATGAATATATATTAAAAAAACATTTTAATTTTTTTTTGGAGCAGCACCACAAAACTGCATTTAATATAATGCATTTTTGGAAATTCTTCACAGTTTCCTATCAAAAGTTATAGCCCCGTAACTCGGAAAATATGGGTCACCGCCAAATTTGTTATTTAATTTTTATTCCTTATTTTTTAATTTTCTATCACATAAGCTCCTTTTTTTTATTTATTTCTAGCTGCTTTACTAATTTTCATTTGTTCCAAATATTGTTTTTTCGATGTACTTCAGAGACGAACGAGACAACTTTTCTCACACATATAACTATAGTTTTATTTTTGACACCACTGCTCTAATACTTAAAAAAAAAATGGAGAAATATACATATCGTCGCTGTTTTAACTAACTGACCTAACTGACATATTTTTGAAAAATGAGTTAAGTCCACTACTAGACTTTGTAAGTCATAAAACAAATTGTCAACAATTTTCACGACTGTAAACATTACTTTTGTGCCTATACAGTAAAAAGATTTCTGACGTTAGTTAGGTCAGTTAGTTAAAACAGCGACGATATATGCAGCTTTTGTTCGTTTCTATTTTGCCAGTGTTTTAATGTAACTTTCATCCAAATTGTTATTTTAACAAGAACATTTTTTAGTTAAAGGAATTTTTTAGAATTTTTCTGTAAACTCCAAAGGCCACTTTGATTGAACACGATAAATTACACTATTTATATTCATCAGAACCTATTATCGAAATGTTTGCCTAGATATTTTCTGAGGTAATTTTTGAAACAGTTGTTGGCAGTAGCCTTGTCATCTGTATGACAGCTGCAAACACAAAAATAGCACGACTTTTAGTCTGGGTTATGACAAGAAGAATGAAGGTGAAAATAATGCGATTTAATGCCAAAATATTTATGTTGCATGCGTAACCAAACCTGTGGGATATTGGAACTGAGCAACAAACAGTTTGATAATTTCACCACGTGAGCGCAAACATAAAATATTTGTCTTTAAGTTCATAATGCTTCATATGTAAACATTGCAAAATGGCCTATATATGTATGTATAGGATGTTTTTTTCAGGGGTATAGAACTTCGAATTGAAATAAAACACAAGAAAATCATTTTCATGTCCATCAATTTGGCTTTATTGGAAGGATAATTTTATGCCATTAATGTTTAAATATGACTTCGGGCATGTGGCCGCCGCGGCTGGCTCGAATAAAGCCAATTCTACAGGTCCAATTTTCAACCACTTTTTCGAGCATATGGGGCCGTATGTTGGCAATAACGCCACGAATGTTGGCTTCCAAGTCCCCTAACGTTTCTGGTTTGTTGGCGTAGACGAGCGACTTCACATATCCCCAAAGAAAATAATCCAATGGTGTCAAATCACACGATCTTGGTGGCCAATTGACAGGTCCATTCCGCGAAATTATGCGCTCATCGAATGTTTCCTTCAATAAATCGATTGTGACGTGCGCTGTGTGGCATGTAGCGCCGTCTTGTTGGAACCACAACTCATCCACATTCATGCCATCCAATTCGGGAACAAAATAGTCGGTTAGTCGGCTCCAATTGCTGTGCACGGTGGCGAATCGATTCATTCGGGTCCTCTTCAACACTTTGCTCTACAGCGGCAATTGTTTTTTCGGTGCGCACTGTTCGACGTCTCTGCGGATGCGTATTATCACATAGAGTAAACGTAGTGTGAAAACGATCCATGGTTAACCGAATTAATTGCTCTGATGGACGATTATGTCGACCATAAAATGGACGGAGCTTGCGGTAAACTTCGCGAACTGAACCATTATTTTCGAAATAAATTTGCACGATTTGCAAGCGTTGTTCTTTTGTCAACCTGTTCATGATGAAATGGCAAACCAAACTAAATATTAATCACTTGACAGCTGACAAAATGGCCGCCAGTTAAAAAAGTGATGCCAACTTAAAGTTCTATACCTCAATAAAAAACACCCTTTATATGTAATTACATATCGCTCATTTACTAGAACAGTGTCATAACTCAGAAAATGTTAATTTTTGGGTAAATAATGTAATATACATACATATATCTTGCATATTCCAGTCTGCGGAGAAAATTTTAATTTTCTTTTTCTGTTTGTAAAACTAGTTTTTTTTTGAGTTACCACCACGTTTTTCAAGTAAATGAGCGATATGTTTATTTAAATTTTCTATAAACAATCCTCTAAGATATTTATTAATTATTCCTCTCTGCTGTTATACATTTCAAATAAATGTGTTTACTAATAATAAAAATGAAAAACCGGCAACAACAAAAACATTAAAACAAAAACTAAGTGATACAAACATTTAACCAAAGGTGTAGGAAAACTAAATTGTTTAAATGTGTGTGCGTGTCTTAAGTAAGGACAGGTACAAAATTTAAGGTGTGTACCCCATGAGGTCTGTACGGATACCGGTTAGGAAAAGTCTTAGTATGGTTGACTGGCTGGCTGACTGACAGTTTTTGGAAGAATTTGTTTTCATCTATTCCTACACACATACGTAAATATATTTTGTATCTCGATTTTCGTGAGTTTATTTCAACTATATTGTCACTTTACCAATAGTACTCGTGAGTATTTTTGACTAAAATATCTCACTGACTTTTAGAAGAACAAAGAAACGGATGAACATGCATTAATAGTGTTGAGGAAAAACTATAAAAAAGTCTAGTTATTGGTTATTGTATGTGGTGATGATTTGGCATATTCTTTTGTATGTCTTACAAAATGCATATGCTTGTTGCTGTTAAAAAAAGAGAATAAGGTTTGTTTAACAATAGGAGTCTATATGTTGGTTATAATCTACAATATATTCTGCCATCATAGTTTAGTTTGTTTTTTTTTTAATTTGTTACTTTTATTAGGGAGGAGCAGGTGCATTTTTCATTTACCTACTTTATCTACTGCGTCGTCGATGTCACATAAAGACGACAGTAAGCGTTGTCACTTGTGTACTCTTTATCGGCAACAATTGGATCTTATTGACAATCTCTTACTAATCTCTAAATTAATAGAGCATGTTAATATAGTGAATTGTTGTCGACAAAGAGTAGACAAGGGAAAACTTTTACTGTCGTCTTTATTTGACGTCGATGACGCCATTCACAATAAGAAGGATTATTAATAAAGGAATTTACACAGATAAAAGCACCAGACTTTTGGATTTTATAACCGACTTCAAAAAAAAGGAGGAGCTTATCAATTTGTGTATATTAAATTTTTTGACATTGTTACTTCATAACTAGGTAAATTTTAGACCGATTTGTTAAAATTTATTTCTTGTCTGAAAGGCTATAGCTTCCAATTGGTACCATTGTAAGAAGTGGGCGGGGACACGCCACAAATTTTTATTTTATTTTATGATATTCTACTCATTTGATTGCTGCGAGGCCTAGCAATCAGCTTTGGTTCTTGTAATTACACAATTTTGGAGTTGAAAAAATAGGCGGGGCTTTGCCCATTAGAATTTGGTATTATGTTTCAAGTGGTTCCACTTAACCGATTCTAACTAAACTTACCACACACCTTGATCTCTAAAATAGACGAAATCTTCCATTTTAAAAATGGGCGGAGTCACGGGCATTAAAATTTATTATTTCATTTTATGTGGTTCTACATAACCGATTTGTACAAACCCTAACTTACACCCTGAGCTCTGAAAACACACAAAATCTTGCATTGAAAACATGGGCGGAGGCACGCCCATTAAAATTTAATTTTATATCTCATGTACTTCTTCTTAACCAACAGATTTTCAAACAAAATTTTTTTTGTTTGTTTGGCCGCGTAAATTTTTTCTAGAAAATGTTCTCTCACATCTTTGCTCAATGCATAGTTTTTTTTGGCCGAATTATTTTCTAGGCTTACGAGTATAGTTATTTAATTTTTCTCGAATTACATAACAGGATTAGAGCATTATTTTATTTTAATTCTTTATTCAATTAATAAATATATATTTCAAGTATCGACCATTGCATCTGACTGACTACAATTGCATTCGTGTTTCCCAACTCGAAAATTATCAACTTACTTTATTACATCCTTGGCAAGGAAATAACTTAAGCCCTTACTTAATATTATCAACATTTCCTACGTAGAGTTTAATGTGATCTTCAAAAAGGCATTAAAGTGTATTAAAAAATAATAATAATATTTTATTGATATGTTAACAATTGCATTTGTTACACCCAGTATATAATATTCGTTTGCTCTTGATATGGGTTTGTTATTTGTACTTGTATTTATTTCTAAAAAATTTGTGATGATTCACCTTCAATGTCTGGCAATTGATACTTGTGTACATAAATGTATGGGCTGAGCTTTAGTTTTGTCTGCTATTTCTATTTAATTTCTTTAACATATTGTGGGCATTTTTTTTAATCGTAATAATAATTGTATTAATTTCAGTTTGTTGGAAATTATAATTGAATACATTTCATTCTAGTCAGCATGTGGGGGAACAATAATGTTGTGTTTTTTTGTTTTTTTTTTATTAATAAACATTAGTTTTTTTTTTTTGGAATTTGTTACTTGAGTTTTAGCTACAAACATTGATGTTGTTTATAAAATTGTGTATGTTAAATACATTTATGCATATTGAATTTTGATCCATAAAAGTAATAAATCATAATAAAAAGGAGCCGCATATAATAAACTGCAGAGCGAGTTTATTTAAAATTACAAAACCATACATGCATACATATTTGATTTAATTATTGTGATATCCACATTTGTATGAAGACAAAAAAAAAAAAATCTCACACAATTATACACAGCAAGAAAAATTAAATTCTATACTTGTTCGTAAAACTTTGCAGATATTTATTTCTGATATACATACATATAAATTTGAAATACTAATGAACATTTTTACTGACGCAATGAATAATACTATCTCGAGAAAAGCTAAAAAAAATGCGTATGCTTATAGAAATACACTCAAAATTTAATAGCGAATTACATACACAAACGTTCATAAATTAAAAAGCATCAAACAAAAATTCCACAACACACATCTTTATACGATTAGCAATTAGTAAAAAGTTATAGAATCGCATAAAGAATTTTTACTGTGAATTTTTTGTTTGAAGCAATTCAACTTATTATATTTGTTTAAAGTAATTCTCAATAACATTATGAGAGTTTTTCTATAAGCATACATTTTTGACTGATAAGATGATAAATAAAACTCAGTTTAACTTCTACTTTCCAAACTGATATTTACTGTCTAATTTTATAAATTTGTTCATACATTTTATTACAAAGTTATAAAATTTAAATAAATTCAGTTACGTGCGACCTTGACTCGCACTGGAAGGATTGCCTACAGACACTACATATGTGCCCTTAATTATGAAAGTGGTCTAAGTCATTTGCATTTTTGCCTCGAAATATCAAATAAATCTTTGAAAATTTTCAATAAATATTTAAAAATTACTAAATAAATTTATATTAATCGAGACTGGTACAACTATAGATTAAAATGCTGCATAATACAGTCAAACCCCGATAATTCGTAATCGCAAGGGACCGGCCATTTCTTACGAATTATAGGGGTTTTCGATTTAGCGGAGTATCGATTTAACGGGGTTAAAATAAAATATATACGAATTAACGGGGGTTTTCAATTTATTTACTAAAACGATAAAAAAGCATAAAAATTTTTTTTAAATCAAATACAAAATAAAAATTTTTTTTTGTAACACCGACAGTGTCTTATGCGTGCCCACACACAAACAAGCAAAAGCAAAAACCCACCCAAAAAAATAGCGGTAAACAAAAAATCATTCTTTCCATGTTTTTGTTGTTTTTATTACGAATTATAAGTGGTAGTTAGCAAACAATTGCGATTTATGAGAGGTAAAGAAGATTTTATTTGGAAAAAATATTACGAATTAGGGAGGGGACCAAAATGTATGGAAATTTTGCGAATTAACGAGATTTTTTCAAGGGACCGACAGTTTATTACGAATTATCGGGAATTACGATTTACCGGGGTACGAATTATCGGGATTTGACTGTATTAAAATAATTTTTTTTTGTTCATATGTAATCCACTAAATATCGCGAGCAGAGAAATATATGACTTAGACCACTTTCATTATTAAGGGCACATATCGCTCATTTACTTCAATAGCGGCATAACTCAAAAAACTCGTTTTTTGAAGTAATTGAGCGATATGTAATACTCTACGAACTTTAGCTTATATAATCGAATATCTTACCTGATGAAGAAATATGTTGAAAAAAAGTTAGGTAGACGGTAAACTTTTTTTTCGTTTTTTTTTTGGCGATTGTTTTAGTTTTGTCGGTTTTTTCTTATTTTTCGCACTTTCTCGTTTTTGGGATTATTTCGGTTTTTTGCGTTTTTTTAGCATTTTTTTCATTTCGGCGATTAATTTAAGTTTTAGAGATTTTCTTTAGTTCGGGGCGCTTTTCATTTTGGCGATTTTTTTTTTGTTTCTCGATTGTTTCCATTTTTCGGTTTTTAGAGATTTTTTTAGCTTCGGCTGTCTTTGAGTTTACGATTTTTTGGTTTTTGGTGTTTTTTTAATTTTGGTTTTTGATGTGTAAACATCTATACGCTGGGGGGTAAAAATCTTTTGACTTTAATTTCTTTGCTGAGATTTCTTTGCTTTTCTTTCACAGCATTGTCAAATCGGTGTGAGCTATGTATGAGTGTATTAGTGTTTGAAAGAAGCAATACCAAGCAGAGAAACAAGTCGACCGGCTCGAAGCCGACGGTGCGCCGCCGCCGGTTATTTTCTGTATATTTCCGTACACCAAAGGTGAAAATGAACCGTAAGAGCTACGGACTTGAAATTTGGACACAATGTGTAGACATTTGGCCACTACAACAAAAAATACATGAGAGTTAAAAACTAAAGGGTGTTCCAAAACGAGCAACGAAAAATGTTAAAATCCCATGTTATAAGCAGCCCATACACGATTCAATTCAATTTTCAATTGAGTCGGTTGTTGTCCAAATCAAAGCGTGTATGGCTTTGTCAATTGATTAGTTTGGCAGTTGTCGAGCTGGTTGAAGAAAAATCAAAAGATTTTGATTTTTCATGTTGACTAGTAAATATTTATTTCAATTCGATTGTGCTGTGTGTGTTCTAGTCTCTTGATTTGCTGTCAAAAATTTATGTTTGTAGCTTTATTTTGTATAGAAAAAGTTATATATTTTTAAAATTGTATTTAATTTCATTGAATTCTGAATAAAAAATATTAAAATTAATGAATAAATGCAATAGAAGTTTTAAATTTTAAAATTTTTAATTGTGAAAAAAATATAAATTTGACAGTTGAATGAAAATCTTTCAATTCAGTTTATGAAGTGTGTGGCCAAGAATCAATTTAATTGAAAGACTCAATTCACAATTGAATTGAAACGTGTATTGGTTGCTATATACATACAATTGTATGTACATTTATACACTTGAAATTTTAAAAGTTAGTGTATTTTTATACAGACTACAACAATTAACACAAAATTTAAAAAATTTAAATTTTAAAATCGAGAAAATTATAATAAATAATTTTTAATTAATAAACGCTGATACACAAGGTACAATAAATTAAATTTACTTTTATAATAAAAATTTTTCAAATATTTCAATTTTATTTCACAATACTAAAGGGTGTTTTTTATTGAGGTATAGAACTTTAAGTTGGCATCACTTTTTTAACTGGCGGCCATTTCGTCAGCTGTCAAGTGATTAATATTTAGTTTGGTTTGCCATTTTATCATGAACAGGTTGACAAAAGAACAACGCTTGCAAATCGTGCAAATTTATTTCGAAAATAATGGTTCAGTTCGCGAAGTTTACCGCAAGCGCCGTCCATTTTATGGTCGACATAATCGTCCATCAGAGCAATTAATTCGGTTAACCATGGATCGTTTTCGCACTACGTTTACTCTATGTGATAATACGCATCCGCAGAGACGTCGAACAGTGCGCACCGAAGAAACAATTGCCGCTGTAGAGCAAAGTGTTGAAGAGGACCCGAATGAATCGATTCGCCACCGTGCACAGCAATTGGAGCTTTGTCCATCAAATTTTGTTCCCGAATTGGATGGCATGAATGTGGATGAGTTGTGGTTCCAACAAGACGGCGCTACATGCCACACAGCGCACGTCACAATCGATTTATTGAAGGAAACATTCGATGAGCGCATAATTTCGCGGAATGGACCTGTCAATTGGCCACCAAGATCGTGTGATTTGACACCATTGGATTATTTTCTTTGGGGATATGTGAAGTCGCTCGTCTACGCCAACAAACCAGAAACGTTAGGGGACTTGGAAGCCAACATTCGTGGCGTTATTGCCAACATACGGCCCCATATGCTCGAAAAAGTGGTTGAAAATTGGACCTGTAGAATTGGCTTTATTCGAGCCAGCCGCGGCGGCTACATGCCCGAAATCATATTTAAACATTAATGGCATAAAATTATCCTTCCAATAAAGCCAAATTGATGGACATTAAAACGATTTTCTTGTGTTTTATTTCAATTTGAAGTTCTATACCTCTAAAAAAACACCCTATATTATTTTCCATCAGTTAATGCAATTTTGACTTTGTAATTTTGACAACTTGCTGTATCTTGGAAACCGTAAGAGCAAAAGTCTTGAAATTTTCAAGAACGGTAAAACTAAAAAATCAATAAAATATAAAATCGCCAAATATAAAAAAATCGCCAAAAACAAAAGAAAAAACGCCAAAACGAAACAAGCACCAAATTAAAAAAATCTCTAGGACTAAAATAAATCGCGAAAAACCGGAAAAATCGCCAAAATGAAAAAAAATCCTTAAACAAAAAAATCGCCAATATGAAAAAATCGCCTAAATAAAAAAACCCCAAAAACAGAAAAAAATGGCCAAAATGAAAAAAACTCCAAAAAAAACAGAAAAAATCGCCAAAATGAAAAAATAGCCAATATGAAAAAAATTGTGAAAATTAAAAAAACCCAAAAAGAGAAAAAAAGCCAAAACGAGAAAAAACTGAAAAAACCGTTTGAGCTTAAAAAATGAAGAAAGCTAAATCAAAAAATGCCCAAAACCGAATGTGTGCGAGTCAAAGTCGTACTTTACTGAATTTATTGTAATTGGAATGCGTACACAACAACAAGAACAGCAACAACTAAACGATGAACAACAGGAATTAAAAAGTAAAAAGTAAAAGTAAAGGCATTTACCATAGATGAGCACTGCAGTACCACTAAAGTTTCAGTAAAAACAATAAAAAATGTTTAACAAGTGAATTTTTACTGATTACTAAATTTTTTTTCAACAATTTTTATATATTGGCTAAATGATTTGTTATATAATGAGGCGCATTGAATTTTCAGTAATCTGTAATGCTTGTATTCATAATGAAATTCTACCAAGTGGCTAAATGTTTTTCATACAAAAGTTTCAAAATTTGAATGAAAAAACTTTGCCACTTGCTACAATTTTATTATGATTACGGCCCTACGATTTTACTGGTAATGCAAATTAAATTTCATTAGCAGTAAAAATTTACTGAATTTTTTTAGTAATCAGTAAATTTACTGCTTACTGCAATTTTGAATGCAGTACATATACATATACTGCAGTGTGCCCATTTACTAACCAAATAAGTTTAATAAAACAAACAAAAACCAACAAATTCCTATGTATTTACAATATTGAAAGTTTTGATACTTTTAATTAATTAATTTAAAAAAAGATACTAAAAGCATAAGTACTTCCAACTCAAATACAAATTTTCATTACTAGATGTTTACGCATCTCCTCCGTGATCGGACTCACATTGCTTTTTTTTTTTTTTTTTTTGTTTCTCGATTGTTCCAATTTTTGGCAATTTTAGTTTTAGCGATTTTTTAGTTTTCATTTTATCGGTTTTTGGCGATTTTAGTTTTATAGTGTTTTCACACCGACATGCTTTTAATAAAAGTTGGTTTTCAAGTTAAAACCATTTGTTAAAACCTGGTTGTCCATAAAAATTGTTTTTGTTAAAACCAACTTAAAACCATTTTTGAATTGGTTTTAAGTTGGTTTTATGAAATGTAACCTTGTTTTCGCTATGCTAAATTCAGTTCTGCCAAGTTAAAATGACCGGAATCAGCTGATAATGTTTATGCCAGTCGCTTGAAAGATTTTCAACTTAAAAAAAAATAACAACAATATATAATAGCAACAATAATTAAAAAATTAGGGAAAGAAAAGAGTCTTTTGAAAGGAATATAACGAAAATATTTGCATTGACTTTTGGGAAGTGAAAATGGACGATCATGTCATGTCATCGATCCTCCGAAAAATAAATTTTATTTTATTAATATACAACAACTTGTTTCTAAGCACTTCTTCACTTTCTTTTACTTGTTTCATAATTTTAAAATATTTATTTACAAAATATAAAATAATTTCCATTTTACAGCGCATTGTAAAATTTTCGAGTTTTTTATTAAACAAAAACAGTTGTTGTACAGTTTGTCAAATAAGTGTTAGAAAAAGCAGAAAAATGCCACAACAACAAATACACGCATTCCTGCAGGAGATTTATTTTATATTTGAGTAAAGCTATTAGATGGTCTGTGAGTTAAAACCTGAATTTAACAAACTTGCAGTGTGAATGCAAAATCAGCTGTTTATGGTTTTAACGTTAAAACCAGGTGTTAACTTTCAGTGTGAAAACACTATTGAAATATTTCTTTCACTAAATGGTTTTAAAATCATTGAATCACTCTTCATACAATAAATAATTCATAGCTTCTTTTTTTTAAGCTACCAACCGCAACAATATAACAAATTTCGAATCTACAAAGTAAACCGAATTTTAATGCATAATTAAATTTACTAAAAACAGCACTTCTATTTTCTACTGCACTTGTGCGCTTTGCTAAAATATTTGCACAGAAAAAATAAGTTTCATTTTTGATAAAAAAAATCCCGGTATTCAGTCATTTTAATTTTCGAATTTCCTGTGATAAAGAAATCCGCTATATCAATAACAAAAATTCTAAACGAATAGTATTTTTTTTTCAATAATACAAATATTTGAATTAATAAAATATCTTATTAATAATTTGTAATTTTTCAATAAAGAAATTTAATGAATCAAGGAAAAAAGTTGTTGAGTGAAATTTTACTTTTAGTGATAATTGTTATTGTGTCGTTTGTGTGTATGTCGCATTTTTCAACCCCTCTTTGTTTGTTTTTGCTTGGCTGCAATTAATATTGAATGTGTTTCGGATGATGAGTTGAACCGGCAATCTCTTGACTAATAGACTAACGTACTTAGCACTCAGCTAAAGAGCAAATCGTTATTGGTGACGCAAATAATGTATACACGCAAAATAACGCAAAACATAATTACTTATGTTTTTTCTACATGTGCGCATTGTGTTGATATAATCTAAAAATAACTTTGTTGAGTAAAAAAAAACAAGCTACGATGTTTTTCGGTTTCTTGTCGAAATTCACACGTATATAACTCGAGCAAACAAAAAAAAAAAAAAAAAACAACAACATCAGCACATGACCACGTTGAGTCAATCGACAAGCAAGGAAAACACCAACACAAACAAATGAAATTAAATGATATTTTAAAATGCGCGGAATTGATAAGAACAATATTCCAGTTAATGACAAATATTATTGAAATTAAAAATTTTATTCATTAACATGGTTTTATTGAAAATAATTGTCTATTTTTTTCTGTGTGAAGAGGTTTTAAATGAGATTTTTATTTACACATTGAGATCTTCTTAGAGTTTCAATCAGTTGAACAAGTGTCCTCATATGGTACAGTAAGCGGTAAGGGGTTAAGCGGCCCAGCCACTTGCAATATAATTGTGCAATTTTTCGTATTGTACAATAATGTCGCCAATGTTTATGTCATATTTGAAGGTGGCACAATATATTGGCAAATATCAAAAGTCTTTTAATTTTTATTGTACAAAAAAGACAATTGTTTAATGAGGTGGCAACATTGTTTGATGTTGTTTATTGCATAGTATAGGCCAAAACTACAATAATATGTACAACACCATATGCAATAATATTGTATAATGTATTGGCAGCTTTACGGTTTCCAAGATTGCTTTATCTTATTGTTCAAATTAAAGAGTAAAAATTAAATTAACTGATAGAATCAGTGATGCCAACTTTTTTGGCTCTAAAAGCACATCAGAATTTAAAAAAGCACTAAAAAGCTTAATTTTGAGATCTAAAAAGCGTAAAAAGCACTAACGTGAAAAACGAGTGCAATTTAACAATGTTTTCTAAGCTATTCTCTATTTCGGCAATATTATCAACATCTTTAATGAAATATATCAGACGAAAAAGGTATGATTTACACAGAAAAAATAAATACAACAACTTTTTTATTAAAGTAATTTTAAAAATACACAAATTTCTTAAAAGAACTACTTAGTGCTTTTTGTTAGTTTGGCACTAACGCTTAAAAATTGGCGTTTTTAGTCTTCAAAAATCACTAAAAATAGTGCCAAAAGCACCAAGTTGGCATCGCTGGATAGAATACTAATTAATTTTTTACCCCCGACTACAAAAGGGGGTGTTATAAGTTTGTAGTGTGTGTCTGTGTATCTGTGTATCTGTGTGTCTGTCCGTGTCCTCGTACAGGCCAAATGGCTGCACCGATTTTCATTTAGTTTTTTCTATTTGAAAGATGACTTGATCGAGAGGGTTCTTAGCTATCTTTGAAGAAAATCGGTCCAGCCGTTTAGAATATATAACATCTTTTCTGAAAAAAGTCGGGGGTTTTTAAAATTTTTAATTTTTGTTATTAATTTTTTTATTACAGTTTTAATTGGTTTAGTTTTCATTATTAATATATTAATTTTGAACTGTCATATATTTGTTCTTGTAGCAGCTAAAAATTAACATTTTCTGTGAAAATTTCAGGACGTAGCTCATGAGCTTCTCGAGAAAACAGCCTGTGACGTACAGACGATCATCGTAGCAAAAACAATGGGGTCGTTCCTTTTCACATTTTGTGCACGGAACCCTAAAAATTATAATTTTAAAAAGATGCATGGATATCAAGTTCGGTGAGAAATGCTTTAATATTACTATAAATACGAATAAAACTAAATTAAGTTGAATGAGTTAAAAAACTTTTCCTAATATCCTTATTGAAATTAGAACCAACTGTTTAAAATATTTTTCTTTAAAGACCAAAATTGGCCAATTATTTGCAGTTACATACATACACATATGAACATATATCTACTCGTATTGGAAATATGCACATCAAATATTTTACAATTATATTGTGGTATTGTTTATATGGCAAACATGTGCTTCACAGGAATGTCTTGCAATACCTCAATAAAATAAATAGTCCTGTTACCTGCTTCCATTCAAAAAATAACAATTGCATATAGTCTCGACCTGTTTGAAAAAGGAATACAGTTAAAAGGCAAACAAAACAATTATAAAGGAAAAATAAAAGTAAGAATACGACATGTAAAGCCATAGAATAAATAAAACAAGCCAAAAGTAAAATAGAAAATGATGAGAAATTCTAGTCTTAACACCTGCCTTGGCAAAAATAAACACATTTGAAGAAATTTTCTAAACAAAAAAAAAAAAAAAAAAAAACAAAATAACAAAGAAACTTAAACTATCGGCGCTCCTAAAATAAAAACAAAAGGTTTTTCATTTAAAAAAAAAAATACAAACGAAAAATGTAACAATGGAGTAGAAAAGGTAGAAAAGAAAAATAGAAGCTAAAATAGATTTACACCCATACATACAGATGGATTGGTTAAAACAATTCTACATAAATTTTTCAACATTTTTTTCTTCTTTTTCCTAAGATGATTTTAGTAAATAATCTAGAAATTTTCCCTCCTTATTTTAACGCTTCTTCTCTTTTATAAAGCAGACCTATAATAAAGATTTACTTTTCCTTAATTTTAATTTAAAAAAAAAAAATTTAAAAGAAACTAGAAAAGAAAAACTAAAGCGAGAAATAATAATATGTGACCCATGAAGTTTTAACACTTCGATCAATGATGGTCAATGTGTTTCGAAGACAATGAGGATTCATTAAAAAAAATTTTAAACAGGGGTTGCAATGCTTAATTAACTAGCTTAAATATTTGTATACATATAAAATTTTGTTTTATGGTTAAGCCATGTCTATATGCATTTCATTCTTGCTTCACGGACATTGTCAGTGGGCTTTAAGCCAAGAGATTATGAAATTATCTAAAAAGCTTGAATTTTTATAAAAAACTCTTGATGAATTATTGAGAATCACCAGATGCAAACATGATAAGTTTAAGAGCATCAAACAAAAATTTTTATACAACAATCATCTCTATTTAATATTTTATTTCCCAAAAAAAAATTCCAATTGAGACTTTATGTCGCTATTTTTGATATGAACATAAAAGTTTAAATTGTATCCCAATTATATTTTTGGTTTTGCTGAAGATTTTCTGGCATTTTTAATCCGCACATGTAAACTTGTCTTCTATATGGAAATCGAGTAAAATGAATTTTTTTTTTGAATTTCAATATGTACTAAAGTCCTGCACAAGACCCCTTAAAAGAACTTTTAAGACATGAGAGATTTTTTCAAATGCTTTACTACAGCGAAAGCTTCTAAAACCAACGTAAACAACACTGTTTGCAAGAAATTTGTTTCGGTATTGTAGGTGTAAGAGTAAAGAAGAAAATACTTCGTGACGGAAGAATTTGTGATGCTTGCTTGCATTGACATTAGTTGTGTGCGCTTGCGCTTGTACTCAAACGTACAATATGCAAAATAACAAGCATACACGCATCAACACTACTTCTTTTGATTGTTTGTTACGAACAAGAAGTCTTCGCGACATCGCTTGTTAACACTCATATACACGTACACCAGTACATGCATAGTGATTCGCTTATTAAACGACATCAATTATTATTGGTTTAGTATAATACATGCTACAACAATACATTTAAAAAATAAGACGCATATACATTTTAAGACTGTTTACGCAGGTCTCTAATATGTACTAACCCCCTGTTTCCACAACACTTTCGGTTCACTTGAGTAGAAAATTTATATAAAAACCACTAACTTCTTTGAGTGATTTTCATAAACATTTTTTAGACGAGTCGCCTGCCTGTCTTATTGAAACAGGGTATAATGTTATAAAAACCAACTACACATTTTTCTTCGTATTTTTTAACCCCCGACTAAAAAAAGGGGTGTTATAAGTTTGTAGTGTGTGTCTGTGTATCTGTGTGTCTGTCTGTGTCCACGTACAGGCCAAACGGCTGGACCGATTTTCATTTAGTTTTTTCTGTTTGAAAGATGACTTGATCGAGAGGGTTCTTAGCTATGTTTGAAAAAAATCGGTCCAGCCGTTTAGAAGATATCACATCTTTTCTGGAAAAAAGTCGGGGGTTTTTAAAATTTTTAATTTTTATTATTATTTTATATCATTTTTATAAACTAATTGAAAATATATTTGCAATGAAAATCCCAAAATTCAATATGAAAATAGTCCTGTGAAATCAGGAGCATTAGAAATCATGGAACTCTGTTGTCTTGTCTTCTACAAAAAATTTCTTTCAGTTAAAAAAAAAATTAAATTTAAAAAAAAAATATCTAAATAAATTAACAACAAGAAGAAAAAAAGAAAGTTTTTTTCTCACCTACTTCTTAACCCTGGATGCCCAATGTTAGTCGTTTCGACTAACACCTCTGTTTTTTTCTTTTACAACTTTTTCTTACCATTTTGTATCATTCTCAGCTTTCGTGTTGAGAAAGCTAGATATGTTGCTCAGTTAATGCGTATAAATATGACAGTATTGTGTCATTCATTAAAGTGGTATGTATGTGTTTTTAAAAAGCAAGTAGTCGAAGTGACTACTTGTTTTAGTGTAACATTTTTTTTATAAAAAAAAATTGCTGCAACTAAAGTATCTGGCAATGAATTTGAAATTATATTGGCTATATCCTATGTATATGTTATCATTCATCCTATGAAGGTTCGAAGAGAACTCGGGAATGAATACGCAGCAAGTTAGACGAAACAGCTGATGGAAGAAAGTTCACTGGAATATATCATAGATAGTAAAAGCAATAAAAACGATCTGGAAGAAAGTAGTTAAGAAAATATCAAAATTTTTTTCGGCCGATGCACAAAAATACTATACGGTTTTCAAGAAATAAAATACATGGAAAAAATTGATGAAATCCCTATGCACGACATGGTAAATGTATTGGCGTCGAGCACAAAGTTGACCTTTGTGCCTTTTGTACTAAACAATAATTTATAAACTTGGTTATCGTTTTATAATAAAAAAAGTGATGCTTAATTTTATAAGGGTAAAGAGGTTTTTAAGTTCTTGAGCTCTTCTTTTCTTATATTATTATTTTTTAACACTGTGTTTTTTTACCAAGGCTCACATCAAGAAGAAGTTGATAACTTAAAAAATAAATATAAAACAAACCATATCATAGATTCTTTTTTAATTTTATTAGTATACAGTATTGTTCGAAACCTAATACCGGCCATACACTACACAGAAAAAATTATTCCCAAAAAATTTTTAAACAAATATTTGTTTGAAATCAAACTTAGTTTCAGTAAATATTCTGTACTGTTCCATTAAATTAATTTGTACCAAAACACTGTATAGAGAAGAAACAGGCCACTACGTTTGTCGGCTACATTTCGGCATTTACATGTATACAACACGATCAAACAAAATAAACAACAACTAAACAACAACAACCGCAGAACAGCACGTTGTTCCTATCAACAAGCAAGATAAACACCAACACACTGAAATAACATTTTCTCTCAGCCGAACTATGATTAATTTAAATTTTTACAAAATTTTTATCAGAATTTACAAAATTATTTGTAGGACCGCATTCAAATAAAATATTTATTGATTCAACGAATTTGGTTACTGAAAAAGAAATTTAGGTTTTTTCTGTCTACACAAGTTCAGTGCTCAAGTCTAGCACTGCGTAAACTAAGCTTGTAACACACACTATACAAGTAAACTGTGCAGTTTTTATTTTAAAGCTATAAGTGAAGAAGACAACATGTGCAAATACTGCTCTATTAATTGCTGTGGCAATAAAAACAGCCTAAATCCTAAATGTGTTAATCTTTTTAACAGCCATTTCTCTATTTGCATCGGGGTATTTTTCCTTTAGTTTATTAATTAATTTTTCGTAGGCTTCGATTTTCATAATTCTATTGCTATAATCACTGCTTTTAATGCGCCATCACAAAACATACAGAAGTGTCACGAGACGGAAGATACGGGTATTTTTCAGTTTGTCTCGTTTTCCCTCAAATTTTGTCGTCGGTTTCGTTTTGCTACGTCTTTCTAGTGCAATATATTTTTATTAGCTGTGTTAATTGGTAAGTAGTAATACACTACAGTATCAAATACACTATGCTTTTCTTTTTCTTCCATGAATTTTAACAAAAACCTGATTCGAGCTTTTTTTACCTGTCACTTTCTTCACTTCTGTGTATTCTGTGGCGCCATAATGCAGGCGATTCTTTGTATAATTCTAGGAACTCTGTCCAGAATATTTTTTCTGTGCTCATTTTTTGTTTTTAACTCTTAAAAAATCACGACAAAACTGAGCGTTTGCAACATACACTACACAAGTTCACTGTACAGTTTTCAAACTGGAGCAAATATCAAAATCGTTTGATATTTACTCAGTTCACTGCGTAAATAGCACAACCGCCCCCATACACTACACAAACGCACTGTACAGTGCCAGACTTGAGCACGGAACTTGTGTAGTGTATGGCCGGCATAAGCAACTTTTTCTAAGAAATAAAAAGAACGTTTGCATTTTCGTAAAAAGTTCCTTTATTCGATATAAACCACTAAATTTTAATATTATTTATTTATTTCAAAAAACAGATTGTAATACAAGCCTAAAAGGCCAAAATAAAGTATTACATCAAGGTACTAGTATACTTGAGTAAAATTCAGGTACTCAAACAATTAAGTAATTTAAATAAAAAATACATATGTAAATACAAAGCTAAAAGTATTTCGAAAGCACAAGATTCAAATATATGTAATAACAAGAAATAATAATAACTAAAAAAGTAAATTAAAAAGTTAAAAAGTATTTCTATATAAGAAATAGACTTTGTCAGCTCCCCAGCTGAAGATAAAGAGAATATCAAGTATAATAATTGAAAAAGGTAAAGGTAAACGGCCTCTTCAGTCACAAAAATAGGAACATTACGCAATAAATGGTTATGATCCAACGTATTTAAGAATAAGCAAAAAAAAAACATTAAAGAGTTGAAAAAAATTGTAACAATTTTAAACGGAAAACATTGTTAGAATGAGAAAAGATTCGTAATGATAGTGGTAACCAATTCCACCAACGTGCAAGCCTAACACGAAAAGACTTTTCAAAATAAGAATAGAATAGAATAAGAATTCTAGTTATAAAAAGTTGTGGGTTCCTAGTCGAACGCAAAAACCTAAAGGAGTCGAATAGGGCCTTGAGCCTGCAACTTTTAATTACTTTGTAGAGCAAAAAAAATATTGCGATATTTAATAAAATTTTCAAAAGAGCAACCAAGAAAACTATGAACAAAGCTCGAGATGTGCTCTTATTTTAATTACACCAACGACAATTTTATTGCATTTATTTTCAATTATTAATAAAACTAATTGCATATTTTTCTGTTCGAAAGTTAAGCAACTTTCAATATTTTGTATGGTATCCTTTGTTTCTGATGACGTCCACACATCGTTTCGGCATTAATTATACGAGGTTAGTTAAAACTGATATTGCTATGGATTACCATTCCAGTTTTAAGCAGTTCATTGGCTCCTGTTTAGAACTAAAACGGCGACTCCCGACCCTGCGCTGCAAAATGGGGAAAATATTCTCAATGGGATTAAAATCTGAAGATTTGGATGGCCAATTTAAGAATTGCAGCTGTCGTTATCTAAAAACCATTCTTTGACTAACTTCGATGAGTCTTTAGGGTCATTATCATGCTGAAACACCCACTGACGTGGTATTTGCGACTTGGCATGGCTCAGCATGTCGTTGGATAAAATATCCTTATAAGCAAAAAAAAGTCCATCTTTGTTGTTATTTCGACAAAAAGGCACATTACACTCTCTGAAAAGCAGGTCCAAACCATTACATTTCCGCCACCATGTTTTATTGTGCCTTTACAATAATGCGGATGTAATCGCTGTCCTTTCGGTCTTCGGACGTGACATACTTCATCTGAGTTCAACAATCTGAATTTGATTCATCGCTAAATAAAACTGTTTTCAATTGTTCTGTGGTACATTTGCTATAAGTTTTTACCATGAGTCTAAATTCAATTTCATTTATTTGTCAAGTGTTATGAATTTCGTCTACCGAAATTTTCACAGGATCGATTCTAAAGACGTGTTAGTCGAATCGACTATCATTAGTCATAACGTATTAAAAATAACGTTGGGTATGCAGGCTTAAACAAAGACGAATCATAAAACAAATTTAACACCAGAGCGCTTTATCTATGCGTAAGAAATCCCAACAAAAAAAAACTGCTAAATATTGAAGGCCATAAGACTCATAAAAGATGACAGCTTATGACAAAATTTATTAAGAGTAGTTAATTTTTTTTTTCAATATTAAATTTTATTTACTTTAAAAAATTTCAACACTGTAGCACGCACCCAACCCAAAGATGAAAACAAAATTCATTTAGTAATTGTGAAGCAGATATCATCATACTAAATTATTATAATAATAATAAAAAAAAAATTTGAATGAGATTATTAATGATGTGACATTATCTTCATTAATTTCAACACTTGAAAAACTTTAATATGGTGATAGAAAATTAAGATAAGATAATATAATAATAATAATAATAATGAAAATATTTCAAAGGCTTAGTGTCATCTGATTAAAATCATAAAATATGTTTAATGTAAAAAAAATTTCAAATAAAATTAGCATAAATTTTTGTGTTTTAAAAAAAGAGATAAAGATATAAAAATTATGTGTATAAGCAAATATGATTTGTGTGAGAAGTGTTGTTATTTTATATCTAAAGGGTTATCAATTTAGTGCTTTCAAAAACGCTGGTGTGGCAAAGGCTGTCAGCTGTTAAATATCAGGTATCTGAAGTGTCATTTATTTAGTACAACGTTTGCCATTTAAAATTGACTTTCATTACATTATACGACAAAGAAATCAAATGACATTTTTTCCTCAAATTAAATGTTTTTTTGTATTCACACCTCAAATAAAATTAAAAATACAAATAGGAAGCAAACATGCCTACATTAACCTTTGACTAGCGGGGGCACAGCAGATTCAAGCTATGAAACTTTTTGTCCCATGGCCGTATCCCCGCCCATTTTTGCAACTTTAAAAGAGTGCAATTTAAAGAACCAAAGATGTTTTCTATGTTTCGCAGCAATCAAATAAGTAGAAAATCAGAAAATCAAGTAAAAAAATTTGTACATTGGGACTTATTGGAAGCTGTACCCTCTCAGACAAATAATAATAATTTTTATTGTATAGATAATTTTTGATCATCTAAGGTGGTCGAAAAATACTCGGTTTGGTGAAACAAGCCTCCACATGCTGACGGGGTAATAATAATTCATGTGTTAAGGCTCAATCAGACGTGACATAACCATATCCACAGAAAACAGCTGTTCGAACCAACCTAATGGGCAACACTGTATTTGATTATAGGTGACTCGCCATAACTCTCACCATATAAACCAATTGAATGTTGGTTTGGTTATGGATATGGCATTATAGCTATGTCACGTCTAATTTAAGCTTTAGTCAGTACATATCGTCGCTGTTTTAACTAACTGACCTAACTAGCATTTTAAAAATTTAACAGGAGAGCAGCTTTCATGGTTGTTTTTATACATTTATTCCTATGGATGCGTCAGAAACCTTTTTGCTTATATAGGCACAAATGTAATGGTTACAGTCATGAAAGTTGTAGACAATGTGTATTATGATTATAAAGTCAAGTAGAGGACTTAACTAATTTTCCAAAAAAAAAAAAAAAAAAAAAAAAAAAAAAAAAAAAAAAACATACACACAACCACATAACCAAAAAAAAAGGTTGAGCCATAATTTTCGAACTTCAATTTTTGACCAAAATCGACTACAGTATAACCTCTCTCATCCGGACAGATATAGTTTTAGCTACTGTCCGGATTATTGGATTGTCCGGACTACAGTTAAAAGAAAAATTTTATCGTAATACGTTTATGTACTTTTACTTTTATTACCGAATAATTTACTTCTATTACCGAAAAGAAGAAAAACTACACATAAGAATTCATTTTTAAAGTGGTCAAAAATATTCATTTTGAAAAATAAGAATTTATTTTTGTTTGAATACACATATCATTATGTAATTTATGTGGTCTATTTATAAATTCTTTTAAAAATAAAATTTCCTTTTCAGTAGTTTTGGTTTGCTCAGCCCATAAAATAGTTTTTTAAAATAGTTCGCTTACTTCTTTGTTTGAGATTGTGTTTTGAGCATTCTCAGGCTCCTACAAAGAACTATCAAGCTCTCCAATATTTTGGTTTGTAATTACTGATTGGACTATATCTTCATTCGAGAAATCGTAAGCAAATTCATTTTCACCCCTTGCCCAAATATCGATTGTAGAAGGGCAGAAATCAGCGGACGGGTTAAGAGTAGTTAATGTAGAATAAATGCTATTCATAACCTGATACAGTAGGTCTCTGGCTTTTAATTGAACAAGAGGTATTTAGTCTTCATCTTCCCATTCGTTTTCGACGGATAGCTTTGGCAGCAACTTGGAGAAAATTTTATCTATGTTCGTTTTGGTAATATTTTACCATGCACAGTTTAGTAAAAACAATTGCATCTTTTATATTAAATGCTTTTAAAACATTACAAATGTTTGCATCTCTTCGTCCGGACTACAAAGGAAAAATTACTAAACTGTCCGAAAAATTCAAATGTCCGGATTACTGGATAGTCCGAATTAGCGAGTGTCCGGATAAGAGAGATTGTACTCAGTGTTGCCAGAATTTCTAAGGATAAAATCTGCAAAATTTAACAATTTTTTGCGAAAAAAATCTTCAAAATCTGCATTTTATTTTTAAAATCTTCAAAAAATCTTCAAAGCAATTTTTAAAACAACTTTTTTTTATATTTTGTTAAAAAAAATTGACATACATGTGTAACATAAATATTTTTTCGATAACCCATATTCATAAAATTTAAAATGTATTTAATTTAATTTCTTAGAAAAAATTTTCTTAAAATAACTATCAAGCACGATTTATTTTTTATGAATATAGCCTTTATTTAATGTATAAAGAATGTGCATTTCGTTTCTGCTTAATAAACTCATCAGTTAACTTCAACCAAACAATTTTTGAAAAAATGTTTGTTAGGACGACTATCACTATGTTATTAAGAATTACGTACACAAACATAATAGGTAATATTCATAAAATTTATTTTGGGTTACAAAAACCTTTAACAAACAAATTTCCAAAGTTTGTTTTGTAAACCAAAATTATTTTTTATGAATACGGCAGAATAAGCTTCAAGCAAAATCTTTCCAAGATAACTTTTTTGATTTTTAATCCACTATTATTTTCTCATTACCTTTTAACAATTAGCTGCCACATTGGTTGAAGTCTACTAATGAGTTTGGAGGTTTTTCCACACGCAAAGTTCACTTTGCAAAGTCTTGAGTTTGTTGAAGAAAGAACAAGATCTCTTTGCTCAAGACTTTGCAAAGTAAAGTTTGCGTGTGAAAACTTGTACTTCTTTAGGAGAAACGAAATACATATAACCAGCAAGCTAATAAAAATTATTTATAGTTATGTATGTATGTGCAAAAATCACAATGGGTCCAATTGATTTTTAGAGTGGAGATGTGGTATAGCACAATTCTTCCTAATCTATGTGCAAATAACATAAAATTAATGAGAAAAGAAATCAGATATATTAAAAATTATACAAAAAGTAATTTAATTTGTTGCATAAATATCCAGAGGAATTCGAAGTTTTGTTTTATTCAAGCTTATTTGACTGAAAATTCTTTCGACACTTGCAAATGAATGTGGTAAAGATAAAGAAATTAATTACATTTTGAATAAACTTAGGGCTGCAAAATCGTAATCAGAATAAGCACGTTTTATATCAGATATTCGTTTCCAGTAGCTTACCAAAGTTACTTCTTCTTTTCCTTTAATGATGTCTTCTAAGTTCAAAAATTGTAATTCTCTAAACTGTGAGTCGTTCACACATAAAAGAAAATAGAAGTAGTAACAGTATTAGGAAAAATTAAAACATGCGCTACAATTGGAGTTGAAAAATCTTCAAATCTGCATTTCGTCTTTTTGGAAGGTAAAAATCTGCAAAATCCAGAAAAATCTACATTTCTGGCAACAGTGGTTGTACCGTATTTGCGATCGTAAATAGTCGATTTTCGTAAAAAAACGAAGTCCAAAAAATATATCGCTTAAGCTATTTTATCCGGTTATGGCTCAATATATTGAAGCTGAATATTGATGTGTCTAACACCCGCTTAAGAAAGGACGAATAATATGTTATTGTGCACAATCCAAAATTTTATACTGTAGTTATGCATGTTTATATACAATATCTAAAATAATATTGTTTGTTTGTCAACTCGTTACAACATGTTATGTTGTATGTTTATTTACCATTCCAATTTCTGTTATTGGAAACATTAGGAATAATGAATCCATCCACACTTTACTAAAAACGTAGTATAATTCCACTTATGCCTAAAACAAACAAGTACAAACAAGGTCAGAACATTTTTATAATCCACCACATGACCAACTTATCTTCCATGAATAATGTAAACAAACAAAAGACATGCAACAGCAGGCTAAATAAATGGAAATGAAACATGTAACAATACAGTCCACAAAATGTTCGCATACAAACTCACCAATACTTGCATAAGCCAAGACACGAACTGAAATATGAAACACACTGATGGTTCGTAAAAACAGCAACCAAAAGTGTCTTGCTGCTTTCGTATGATTTATTTTTGGAGATATCTGTTTTTGGTTGTGTGTGTGTTGCACAGTGCGTTTTGTGTGTTTACCGAACTGTGCAATCGTCTATGGATTCAGTTGTAATACGATTGCCGGGCGGTTAGGTTGACTTGCATACGGATAGGAACAGACTAACGGGCTTTCGGGTTCGGTTTACTAAACAGAATAAGATTTTTGTGAAACTGTGCTTATTGCGCTGCAGTGAGTGGCTCGAGTAAATTTTTTAAGGCAAATTAAATAAAAGTGGATTATGAATATACATAATTAAGCAAAAGTCCTTTAAGAAAAAAAATTTACAAAATGTGGCTTCCTGCAAGGATTTAAGTGTTTATGATAAATAATAACAAAAAGAGTTTGCCATGAGCAAACCAATTATTAAGAGATTTTTCAAAAATTTAATATCCCATACGCAGCTTACAAATATTCTAATATAATATGATATCAATTGACCCCCCAAAATATATTTTGAAAATTCAAATGGAAATACATATGTATGTAGTGTGAAATAAAATTTCAAGAAAATTAAAACGTGAAATGAAAAATGTTTGTGATACTGAAAAAAAAGAAAATAAGAATGCATAAAATCTAAAACTAAAATAACGACATCTATCCTAAATTCGAAACTATAAAAATAACTTAAATAAAATATAAAGTAAATACATACATACATTGGGATTTAGAGTGCACAGCCAAATTTTCTCTAAAAGGAAAAATAAAAACATACAAAATGTTGAAGCATTTGTTTAGTTTTAAAAATATCTTTAAAAATAACAACGACAACAACAAAAACATACATAATATTCATGTCGCCAATATGACAAGAACTAAAACTCCAACATATGGAAGAAATCCAAAGTCTTCGAGATCAGAATGGAAACCCAAACAGTTTGTCTTGATGTCAGTGCATATGCTGATCGTTTTGTTGGTGTGTTTATTAACCGATAGTGGATTAAATGGATTAACAATAGTTGCAGCTCTTAAGGGTAAGTTTTTGTTTGAAACTTAAAAGAATTAAAGCATTTGAATTGGACACATGATCGATGTGTTTGGTTTTAGCATTATAGGGATAATAGAAATACATTTATGCTACCTCGTGTGAGTTCATAAATTAAAGTCATATAAATTATATTTTATTTTTATTTTTTTAAGACTATTTTGGGCCACAGTATATATATATAGATGTTTAAGTTGAAAAAAATACGGCGGAAAACATTAAGTTTATAGTTAATTTTTTTAAGAAATTTTCATTAATGGCTAATAAATCATATTATAACAAAAACATAAGGCCAGTTTGCTATAATAACATGCATAGTTGTTATGTCATGCAAGTATCCTGCTACAGAAAATTTACATTCTGTTAAAAATTACTCCTTCACAATAGAGCTGTGTGGCTCATGAACGAACGGGTTAAATTGAACGAATCACTTAATTGAACGAACTGATCCGGTGATTTTACTGAACGCTTTTGGATCAGTAGTGTACCGCTCGATGTTTTCCTTCATTCAGTTTGTGTTTCAAGTCTTTTATGTCAAATTTGCTTTCGTTCATGTTTTCTATTTATGTTATGTCGTTTTGTTTGAGTTGAGTTTTTGCGTTTTAAAAGGTACGTGTATACTAAATTTTATTTAGCATCGCTGTGGCACTGCCATCATTACTTTTATAATTTCATTTAATAGTCTTTTCACAAGAAGTATTTTTACTAGTGTTTTTTATAAAGTGTTTTTACAAAGTAAAGATGTTAGACCTTAACTGTATATATGTTTATACATACATTTCATTACCTCAATCTAAAATGAATTTGTAGTGCTTGAGATATTTATTTTCCGATAAAATATTTTTGACGACAAAATTTTAAATTGAACTTTGAGAAGTAACATTCAAACATTGATGCGCTTTTGATATATAAATAACGATAAAAGAGTTACAATGCTTTTATTAATTATCCGAAGAAAAAATAAATAGTAAAACCAAACAAAAGTACCTTTCTTAATCTTAATATTAAACTAAATATTAAGCCAAAATAAAATGTACAATATTCTAGTCGAAAGAACAAGAAATTATTTATGAAATGAATTTAAATATAATTTTTTAAATAAGTAATTCAACTTTTTTTTAAATAAATTCTTCAATTAATTCATTCGCATTATTTAAAAACTCGTATATACAACCGATTTTATTATTCTTACAAAATAGCATTGTTTCATACTGTCGTTTAAAAGTGAACGATTGAACGAACGGGTCAATTTTTTGCTAATTGAACGAAAATGACCGGTCACTGAAAAGAACGATTTGGCACAGCTCTACTTCACAAGTTACAGCAGACTATTTTTGTTAGTGCAGTTACTGCATTTCCGCTTGTGTAAAATGTTAACATCCATGAAGCGTAGACTAATTTTATGCTTTGTGAAAGCAGCGAAAAAAAAGGCAATTTGTTTTGTGAGTACACACACATTCAAATAAAATTATTTTAATATTTAATAGCATAAAACGGATTTTTTTTTAAATTAATATTTTCAAAGTATTAAATGAGAAACGTAGCGCAAAAGGTATAAAAAGTAAAATTAAATTTTTGAATAATACATAATGCACAACTAACAAATTAAATATTTTCAAGAGAGTTTAAATATATATTTTTTTAAAGAAAACTAAATTGCAGCTCCAATGCGATTAAAGTTATATCACAGTGGGAAAAGGTAATGAATAGTAAAGGAGAATGTAATGCACAGTATGTATAATTTTCATTCCAGAATTCATTACTGTTAACACACAACATGTGCTAGGAAAGTAATGAATTATTTTATTGTGTACATTTCTTCTTTTGCAGATGTGGTAATGCACGTGGTAATCAATGTGAATTTATTGTATTCGATCAAATTACCCATCTCGTTTCTAAGGGATTGATTGCTTTGTCTTGCTTTGGAAAATAATACATTATTTCTCTCATTATTATGTAATTAATGAGCACTTTTCCCGCTGAGAGTTTTGACATCGTTTTAGACTTTTTGTACAGATTTATATTTTTAATGCTAGGAACACAATTGGGACGAACGACGAATTTCGTCCACGTCGACGAATTCGTCGATAAGAATTCACTGCGTGAATTCGTCGCGTGAAGCACAATGACGACGAATTTACTCATCGAACTCAGCTCTCATAATTGATAAAGCTGGTTATTGTCAGTGCGACCATATTAGCTAATTTGGGCTAAATTTAGCTTATTTCTTCTGGGTTTTGCTTTAAAATTTTTATTTAGCTCTTAGCTTCTTTTTTAACCCCCGACTAAAAAAAGGGGTGTTATAAGTTTGTAGTGTGTGTCTGTGTGTCTGTGTATCTGTGTGTCTGTCTGTGTCCACGAACAGGCCAAACGGCTGGACCGATTTGCATTTAGTTTTTTCTGTTTGAAAGATGACTTGATCGAGAGGGTTCTTAGCTATGTTTGAAAAAAAATCGGTCCAGCCGTTTAGAAGATATAACATCTTTTCTGAAAAAAGTCGGGGGTTTTTAAAATTTTTAATTTTTGTTATTTAGCTTTTTTTAAAACGGATTTAGCTTTTTTAACCTTTTTTAATCCAAATTGCGTATTCTCTTAAAATATATTAAAGACATACGTGATTTAGCTTAATTTTATTTTAAAATCTAGTGTGACCAGATTTATTGTGTATGTAAAGAGAGTGAGAGAAAATTGTATTTTTCGTCGTTCGTCGGCGTACAAAATAGAAATAAATCTATCTCAGAGTTCGTCACGCACGACAGATTTCGTTCTACGGCGTTGTTGTGTTCATTTTCATATGAACAAATGTGTTTTATTTTTTATGACGAAAGTTCGCACCGAAAAATTCGTCGTTCATCCCAGTTGTGTTCCTAGCATAAGTTATCGGCAGGTCTCAATGCATTTCGTTGCTGCTACACGTGCTAAAAAACAACAAATAATTTTGTTTAAATTCTTTTTAATTTAGGCAGGCGTTAAATAAAATTAGTATATTGAAATGTATACTTTTTGGTATTTTCGCATGTTCCTAGTCAAAGGAGAGAGTGTTAAACTACTTCCTATAGCATAGTTGTTTTTATGGGATAAAATCAGATCTGCAACATAAAGAAAAAAATGCTTAAGCCGACTTAAGCTTGAATTGATATAATGACGCCATCATAATTTAAAGCTACAGCTGTGAAAATTTCATCTACGTTATGTGATTTTTTTAAAGGTTAGGAAGGGTGGTGCTATAACGCACCTCCACTCCATTGTGAATGCTTTTTAGAAAGTTATAGCAAAATTAATTTTTACTTATTTTTTTTAATATGCGATTTCTTTTGGAACAATAACTTAATTTGACTATTGATTCAATATATTCTAAATTTATTTTTAATATCCTTCAATTAAGATGGAACAGTTAAAAAAAAAATCTCTTAGGGCAAATCCCACGATGTCGACAACGTTCGACTTATCATACACTTACATTCAAAACAAAAACAAATTTTAATATTTTGCTGTTGTTTCAAATGTAACTGTGCGTCAAGTCGAACGTGATCGATATCGTGGGTCAGTCAGGCCTTTATGTTTTGCCTAGTGATGCAGAATTTTATGTTCTTTCACGGTACTTCAAATATTTTTTAATCAAGCACAATCCAAACGTTGTCGACATCGTGCGACTGGCCCTAAGAGTACGACAAGTCAAACTTTGTCAACATCGTGGGACTGGCCCTTAAGGCAACTATTTAACCATTTTAGGGCAGCATACTTTTAGGAGCACTAAATATTACAAAATTTAAGGCCTGTCCCAAGAGGTCGGCAAAAAACGTTCGATCGACAACTTGTCTTGAAAACAGTAATAAAATGATAAAAAATTACGACCTGTCCCACGATGTCACCAGAAATCGTTCGAACGAATACTTATATTGAAAACAACAACAGATTTTCTAATGTTATTGTTGTTTGCAATACAAGTTGTCGATCTAACGATTTCTGGTGACATAGTGGGACAGGCCGTTAAATACTGTTTTGAATATAAGTAATCGATCGAACGTTTTCTGTTGACATCGTGCAACAGGCGTTTATCATCTCATATCTCCCAATTCAAACAAATAACATACGAATCGACCAAATTTGAAATTTTCACCATATTTTTCGTAACTCACTATCCAAAGAAGAATTATGGTTATGTTGTTTCAAATGTAAGTGTGCGATAAGTCGAACGTTGTCGATATCGTGGGTCAGGCCTTTAATTTAGGTCCTGTCCCACGATGTCGACTGCGTTCGACTTGTCCCTCAAACTTCTCATACTTAGAATACTTACGAGTATTTATCCCCTGGGATTTTTTCCTCGGAAAATTTTAATTCATAATAGCAGGAATGGGAAAAGGGAAAATATTCCCGGGGAATTGTTTTTCATAATTGGGCTGATATAAATACACATGCATGCATGAATTTGTATGAATTTGCTTTGAGAAACACTTTCATACGTACAATAACAATATTATTTTGAAAAAATCATCTATTATTTCTCTATACATAAATTATATTGTTATATTTTATACAAAATTACCTTGACTTTGAGCAAAAATGTTTGACTTCAAAGGATGAAATCATCTCACAAACAAAGATCTAATTTTATGAACTCGACAAGTCTTACCCTTTACAGGGATACAAAACTGGAAGAACAACTGGACAAAGTGTAAATAAAATGATTTTTATTATAAAAAAGCCTTTGTTTTATTAAAAATTTCACTGAGTTTTTGACCTGCACTCGCAGTTGAATAAACTATTTTTTTTTTGATTGAAATTATTAACTAAAAATATTAATTGAGTGGATAGAATTGTTTTTTTACGAAATAACAAAATTTTCAGTTAAAACAACCGTGTGATATAGTTATGGGTTAGCATGTACGATAATGCTGCATTTCAGATTCTTTAGAATATATTGTGAATTAATTTTTTAAGACTGACAGAAGCAGGCCAACTCTAAATATTCCTCGGGAAATAATTCCTATGGAATTAATTTTTTTTTAAATAAAATCTACCTATGCTAAACAGATTGAGGTAAAAATTTAAATTTGTTGGAGAACCAGTTCCAGTTGTTTTATTTTAACTGAAAGCTTGCAAATGTTTTTTTTTAAATGGTTGAACAATGAATAGGGAATAAACTACCGGGGGATGTTATTCAAAATAATCAAAATAAGGCTGTAGAGCTTCGAAGCCAAACTATTAACTTTGAAATCTAAAGAAGTTAAACTGGCGGCGCTAAAGGTAGAATTAGTAAAATCGTATCATTCTACTTTACAGCTTGCCGTATCGTTCAACTTTGTGCACAAGTTATAGAAAATGTAACAGTTTGCATAGCACATTTTTTTTTTGTCTGGCATTAAATACGGCGTTTTTGACATTCGCTACAGAAAAATCTGTTTTCTGCAGATTCCTATGTCAGCAGTGCTACCACCACATATTTTATAACTAGTAACATGCATTGTATATCGTATGGTTTTTGTCAGCTGACACGCAACATCACGACACGATTTTAATAATTCTACCTTAATTCTAAATTACGCACCTTTAAGGATGCTTACGAATGATGAAATAGGTACACAGAAAACAGTATTAAACAATTAATGTTTTTAATTAAGAATTTAATAGATTCATTTAAATTTTTGATTGATATTATAAAATAGTTTATAGGTGAAAATTTAATTAATCTATCAATTGATATTACAAATATATTAATTGATATTGTGTGTTATATTACTAATAATTTTTATACCAAAATGGTTTGTAGTATTTGCCCAAGTCACAAGGTGAATTTATTTCATATTGTCATATAATGTTTTAAATTATTTCAATATGGTTTTGTATCATTTCAAACAAATATTTGGAAAATTTTATTTTCCATAAAATTTCACGTGAATATTTCCGAAATTTTTGACAATTTATTAATAAAATTATTCACAAAAATTTGTCTGTTGGAAAAAGTGAAAATATGTAAGTTTTTAATTTTATTGAAATTGATGATACGAAAATAAAATCCATGTGACCGGAAATTGGGAAATCGCAAGTATTTATATATTTAAGTTCACTTGTTGTAAAATGAATTGATTGAATTATCTAAATATTAAATTTAATAAAAATAAATTATTTTAATGTTTAATATTTATGCAGTGATGATGAACAATGTTATATAATGTTTTTTGAAAAAGCTTCTAAAACTTTTGTAATTCTCAATAATTTGTTGAGAGTTTCTCTACAAGCATTGGGGTTTCGTTAGCTTTTTTTGAATTGTGGTTGAAGTTTACTAATGTGTTGCTTAAGCCGCAACGAAATGCATGTAGACGTTATTAACCAACAAATAAATTTTTTAAATGATATCGCGCCATAACCGCCAAAATATCTTAAGCGACATAATTTTCGAACTTAAATTTTTGACCAAAATTTTTTATTTGTGATCGTGAACAGTCGATTTTCGTCAAAAAAAAAACAAATCCAAAAAATGTGTCGCTGTAATGCATATGGCATTAGAATTCACACTCCTCCATAGTATCCTCTGCAGTTTCATTAACATAATCACAGAATCAGCACCGGCTGTTACTCTGCACGACGAGCCCGTTAAAGTTTTTTCGCAACCTGCAATGGACTGTGTGGAGGGCGGTGACCATTGTTAGATTATTTTCACTTAATGATATGAGAGCTTTGAAACGATTTTGATTATACATCACAATCATTAGCTTTGAATTCATCAACCCAGTTAGATTTAACCAGAGGTGTTTACTTGCTACTCTTGAAAATGCAATTCAATTTAGTAAAGTCAAGGAACAACTGACTAGTTGAACTTATTAAAAATTGCAGTCAAATCCCGATAGTTCGTACCCCGATAAATCGTAATTCCCGATAATTCGTAATAAACTGTCGGTCCCTTGAAAAAATCTCGTTAATTCGCAAAATTTCCATTCATTTTGGTCCCCTCCCTAATTCGTAATACATATTTTTTTCAAATAAAATCTTCTTTACCTCTTATATTTATTGTTTACCGCTATTTTTTTTGCGTGGGTTTTTGCTTCTGCTTGTGTGTGTGTGAGCACGCATAAGACACTGTCGGTATTACAAAAACAACAAAATTTTCATTTTGTATTTTATTTTAAAAAATTTTTTTATGCTTTTTTATCGTTTTAGTAAATAAATTGAAAACCCCCGTTAATTCTTATATATTTTCTTTTAACCCCGTTAAATCGAAACACCGCTAAGTAGAAAACTCCTATAATTCGTAAGAAATAGCCGGTCCCTTGCGATTACGAATTATCGGGGTTTGACTGTAGTAAAAAAAAATGTATTCATGTTTTGCCAGCAGCTGTCAGGTAATTTTAGTTTGCTTTACACCTTTATTACTCCTATGAATAAGTTATAAATAGATATACATTGAAATGCGTACAATTCATTATAATGATGTTTCACTGTAATCTCTGTATAAAAAGAAAACACTTCAATTTCTCTACTGTGGTAATTTATAATTTTTTTTTTTTTTTTGTTTATTTTATTTTATTTCATGCCCATACTTAGTTTTCTCTACAACAGTTTTCCAACTCATTTTATTTATCTCAAAACAAAAGCATAAATATTTTCCATCAATTTTCAAATTCAAAAAAAAATAAATAAATAAATAATATTCACCCTTGAAATCATTACTCGTACATACATATAAATACATATATATAATACAGTCAGTGATTTTGTATCTATTGAATTGTTTCAAGGCAGTTATGTTTAGTTACTGTTTCTCCTTTCTCTTCCTAAGAAAACAAAAATCACAGCCATTTGAAATGCGTAATATGATCTGGTGGAAAACCCTGGGATGCCGAACTTACTTAAAATACAATAAAGCATAAACTAAATACTTGCCATAAGAGTGGGGTAAATAAATACGAATAAATACTTTAGCAATTAACACGGCGGGATATCAGGCCAAAAATTAAGAATGGGAAAAAAACACAAGAAAAATATAAACACTTCATTCGCCTTTAATGATTCTAAATACATATTTACTTAAATTTTTTAAAATATGTATTTAAAGCGTTTGATGCAAAATATTTATGTTTACAGAAATATTATGGGCGGTGTTAAGAAATTGAAGCAAATTTTAAATAAATCACAAAATTATATACCTGCAAAAATAGATTCGTTTTTTTTTTCAACTAACTTGCTTATTGGATATAATATCTAATTCCATTACGTCATTTATTGATTCAAACATTTTAAAAATTACAAAAATATAATTTTTTTATATTCCAATTTAATTGTTAATTTAATTTAATGTGTCGCCAAACCGCTATTTTAGCGGTTATGGCTCGATATGGCCATTACTAATCTAGATACATACATATATACAAAATCCTAAAAAAATTAAATAATTTTTTAATTAAGTCATTTAAAAAATAGTGAGAGAATGTTTAGTGACGAAAACTAGGCTTTCTTTGAAAATTATTTTAACAAGTGAACTGAAATGAAAGTCCAAAAATAAAAAGCGCAAATGGATGAAGAAGCAATGGTTTAGGAAGAGAGGAAAATTTGCTTATCAAAATTTGTTAAATAATTTTTTTTACAAGTTCAGCTTTATCTGGATTGCATTTAGAAAGAAGTTTTTCTTCATATTGGTGACTTATATTACCTTTATTTAAATAAGATTTGAAGTTTGCGTTCCACAAAGCTGAAAATATTTCTTACTTTTCGATTCAGTCTATAATAAATTGTCGTTGTGCTAATTTTTTAGGTTTCCGTACACCAAATGTGAAAAGGAACCCTATGGTTTTCGCTACGCTGTCCGTCTATCGTTTGTTCCGTTCTCGAGAACCGTAACAGCTACGGACGGAAATTTTAATAGATTATGTAGAACCTTGGCCGCTGCAACAACAAATACTTGAGAGTTAAAAATTGAAGGGTGTTCGAAAACAAGCCACGAAAATTGTTAAAATCCCATGTTACATACATACAATTGTATGTATATAGACACTTGAAATTTCTTTTTTTTTTTTTTTTTTGTACAGACTACAACAATTAACACTAAAATTAAAAAAGTCTAAATTAAAAGGTGTTCCATCAGTTAATGTAATTTCTACTATGTAATTTTGATAACTTGCTGTATCTTGTTAGAGGCAAACACTTGAAATTTTCAAAAACGGCAAAACTAAAAAATCCCAAAATTATAAAATCGCCAAAACGAAGAAAAAGCCAAATTAAAAAAAAGTCTTAAACTAAAATAAATCGTCAAAAAACTAAAAAACGCTAAATTGAAAAAAAAAATCGCTAAAATAAAAAAAATTGCCAAAACTGAAAAAGACAACGCAAAAAACCGAAAAAAAATTGTGAAAAATGAAAATAAACTGCCAAAACCGAAAAAAACGCCAAGATGGCTAAAACCGAAAAAAATTCCAAAAACGAAAAAAAATCCAAAATTATATAGGTTAAATTTCGTATAGTATTACATACATATTGCACTTAATCAACAAGAGGATATTGACTCAAAATTTTAAAATTTTCAGTACAGCCAAAAAATATTTTTGTGGTTACATTTTAAGAGAATTTGAAAATCCGAATACATAATAGTCAGCTAATTCCATTTGAAAATATATTTGCATTGTTTTTATTTTAAAGCATTGCAATTATTGAAGAAGAATATCTATGTTTTGAAAAGAGTCACAACTCAAATAAAAATTAAGCAATTTTATTATAAAAAAATTAAAATGAATGTTTATCAATAAAAGAGTAATCGAAATACGTTGAAATTTTTACAATTGATGTTGTTAGTCGATTTCTTGCAAAAAGTAAAATTTTAAAATTTTTGAGTTAATACCCTCTTGTGCAATATGTATCTGGTGTCCGTACGGAACCCATCGTGTGCGAGTCAAAGTCGCACTTTACAGAATTTATTTAGACATGTTTGTACAGATTTTAATTGTCAATGAACACTTTTGGCATATAATATATGTGACAGGAAAAGTTCATTAAACCGAAGATTTATAGCTGCAGCTTACAATTAAACATTTTTTGATTAAAAGAATCCGATGTGATAAACTTTTTTGCAATTTTTATTGGATCCGCAATTTGGAATTATCAAAATCTAATACCAGATTCATAATCAGCGACCCCAAAACTCCGGGTAACGAGTTTCAAGCAACAAAAACACTCAGGAGCATCAAAATCAACTTGTTTACTTCAGTAATTTTTGTCCAAAACTTATTTTCTGAGCATATAGGTCCCTTTTAACTTTCCATGTCACATATATGATTTTTTTACAAAATATTTCTTTTTGGGCAACATAAATGAAAAGACTTGATCTTTCGTAATATATTGTACTATATACCAATATAATACTACAAACACGGGCAATTTTATTGTACAATATTAGATAATTATTGCCCAATAATACTGCAAAAATATTGAGCCATATACCAATATAATACACACACACACAGACAATCTTATTATTACTTTTTGCGCAACATAAATGAAAAGACTTTTGATTTTATTCCATATATTGCGTTTTATGCCAATGTAGTACACACATACGCAATTTTATTGTACAATATTAGAAAATTATTGCACAATAATAATTGCAAAAAATATTAATCCTTATACACGCACAGGCTGTAATATTATTGCTTTTTGCACAGCATAAGTGAGAAGAGTTTTGATTTCATTGAATATATTGCGTTTTATGCCAATATAGTGCACACATACGCAATTTTATTGTACAATATTAGAAAATTATTGTACAATAACATTGCAAAAAAAATTTACACAGAATATTTATTATTGCGCAATAATATTGATATTGTATAATGTATGTAATAATATTTATTAACTCTCAATTATATTTTCGCAATTTTTATATTTAAGATTTATAAGATTCTTATGCGTAACGAAAAATTGGCATGAAGTTAGCATAAGTGATTAAATTGAAGGGTTTTGCCAAATAATTTTACATTAAAAATTACACCAGTAGTGAAATTCATTAACTTTTAACGAATAGACAAATGTTATTTTTCTCTACAATTATTATTGTTTGCATTAACGAAGTTAGTTATTAACTAACTTCTTGTTAACAACTTCGTTAAAATTTGATATCATGTGGCAGCTCTGTTAAATAAATAAATGAATTTGTACTTTGTACACAAACATATTTTCATCAATTTCCTTAATTTTGAGAAATAAAAGTTAAATAGTTAAATAATAATAGCAATATTGTTATTTATAGCTAAACGTTTTTACATGTATGTATAATGCTGTAAAATAATTACTTGAGTTCTGCTAAAAGAGCATGTGCTTTAACTGAACAGCTGACTGTTGTCGATTGAATAACACCACAAAAATTATCGTCGTTTAGTTAACAACAACACATGTGGTTTAAAAGTGTTACTGCATAGAAAAGTCGGTAATTTTGATGTTATTGTTTCTAAACGATACGATTATCGCTAAAATAAGTTAGTGAATCGAACTACAGGACTAAACTGAGAATCAAAACTATATTATGCGCCGATTCTGACTTCTAAATTGTATGGAGGAACTGAACTCATTATTACCACCTAGTTAATTTTCGTAACTTACTCTAACTTGTTACCAGTTTTTCGTTATGCATGTGTGTAATTAAACTAATTGACTTTACTCAAGTAGTTTTAGCTAACAGCAACAAACTATAGAAAAACATTTTATTTTCTTTTATGATTTGAGTCCATTATATAATCAATAAATTTGGATTTTTATACCAAAAAAAAAACCTTTTAAATCATACACAAAATTTATTATGCTTTAGTATTGAATTTTGTAACTGCGTTTTATCGCTTTAGAATATCTTTCTATTGCTAATCTCAACTCTTAACAAAAAAAAAAACACCTCTCCATTATTATCAAATTATTTCTCAACATTGTGTGTTGTTGTTTGAATTGTTTGTAATTTTGCCTGCTAGAGACGCCAACCTACTTTTATTGTTATTCTCGTTAAAAAATTCATTCATCATATCAAATGTATATTATCTATTGACCCTATTTCACATTCAAATTCAATATGCTGAAAAAAATTTCGTATGCACATACGAAATGTCTCTAAGGTATGTGAGTGTCAGTGAGTGGCAGTGAGTGTGTGTGTAAAATCTTTGTTTTCCAGCTTATTTTATAAGGAAAACTAAAAACCATTGTAATTTTTAAAAGATTTCTTTCAAGCATACTCTTGAAACTATAAAAAGGTATTATTAAGTAGTTGCCATAAAATAGCCTAAGAAAACATATTCCAACTACGAGTATGAGTTGTTAGTTTTTACAGACTACAAGCTTGTAAAAAAAATTTTTTTTAGAGCAAGTAGGCACAAACAAAAAGCAAGATATTTTTTTCTTTCTCTATAAATCTAACTAGAGCATAACTAAGTTTTAATATAGGAGTCAAATTTCTTGTAAAACAAAAAGTTTGTTGTACAGCAGCAGCTAAAACAATTCTAAAGGCTGTCTTGTGACCCAAAAATAAAAAATGAAGTACTAGGAAAAAAACCTTTTTTGTTATTCAAGGAAAACAATGAAATTTTATTTCCTTTGGAAAATAAAAATATTACAAATGTTTTTTAATAAAAAAAAAACACTTGAAACCTCATATTTTAAAATACTAATAAAAAATGTAAAATCATTTTTGCTATAGATATTGTGACCATCAATCCTTAATATTAGCTTACATTCTTCTTATTTATTAATGTTTTATTTGTAAGTGCTTTAGAATGCGAAGCATAATTTGATTTTTCAACTTGAAAAAAATTTAATTTTCAACCGAAAAATATAAACTTAAAGATATTGTGTAGTGTTTAAGAACCGAAACCAAGAAAAAAAGCGCGTAATTTAAGTAAAAAAGCACTAAATTTAAAATGTTATTATATTATTTAAAAAAATTGTACACATCGTTTGGTTATTGATTTGCTGCAGACATAATGTATTTTGAATATACTGTGCCGCAAACCAATAACCAACCGATAACATGTACATAAATTGTACAAATTTGAGGCATCCGAAAAACATTTTATTTTTATAAGACGAAGCATTTTCAAATTATTATAAAAAAATTTTAATTTTTTCCGTCAATTAAAAAACGAATCTCTCGAGTTTAGTCAAATTGGCAGTAATCCACAAGTCTTTCTGAGGTTAAGAGCCGATTACTCGTACATTTTGAGCTCGATGGGCTTAGCAGTTGAAAATATTTTAAAATCAAGGCTTACAAAATTTGGTTTTTATTAAATTATGTGGAAATATTTTATCGGCTGATATGTGACAAAGATAATAAATTTTTATCAAAATAAAAATGGTGACTTCTGCGTTTCAATATGGAAGTAACAGAAGTTTGATGGGAATGCAAGTTTTGATAATGACTTCATATCAACTGAATCTCTAAATAGCGGACTGAATATTTTTTTCTTTCTCCACCCATTGTCTATACTAGACAAAATTTCGCTATTAGACTATATTTGAGTAAATACTTGAATTATGTCGTCTTTGTTGTATGGCAAAACACTGTTTACATTAATTATGCTTAAAATGTTAAGGTTTGATGGTAATATGCACATATTTATTAAACCAAGTCTTGTAAAATTTTAGTAGATTTTTTTGAGATGCTCCATTTAACTTCAGAGCTTATGTTTTTGAATGAAAGACTTCCTCAAAAAAAAAAAATAGGTAAGGAAATTTTCCTTTGAGTTTTTGGCTTAGTGCGACCGCCTCGAAACAAAAAGCACTGAAAATTAATTTAAAAAAGCACTGAGCACTAACGTCAAAATTTGTCGCGTCGAACATTTCAAAAAGCACTAAAAACGGTGCGAAAAGCACCGAGTGGACAACACTGATGCACACATTGTTTTAAGAGCGCCCTCTTTCGTCAGTATTGTATAGCAGAATCATCAGTGAAGTAAAAGAACCAAACAGAGTTTCAAAAATTTAATACGCCTCATTGACACCAGAAGCGCTGCAGCACTGCATTGTAAAGAACGTCTCTTTCTTTCTTTCTCTTCCTTCACCACCTGTATTGTCTATCACTATCCCTTTCCTAAAGAGTGTAACACCTAGTAGCATTTTTTGAGTTTTCCTTCTCAAAAAAAGAGTCCCAGAAAATTTTTAATTGAAAAAAAGAATACAAAAAGCTAAATTTGCAGAATATAAGTTTTAAATTTCCAATTAAAAAAAAATATATATATATAAATATAAATAGTTCTGTGCTTGCAAGCGATAACAGCGTAAAGCGAAAAACATAGTTTCGATATAAATCAGTTTGAAAGTACATTTGGATTTTTTTTATTTTATATAATATAAATAATTTTTTTCCTAAGGTAAAGATTACTGCAACTTTCCGCATTTTAACGACTCCACGTTTTTTTTTTAAGAATTAAATTGATATATGAAAATTTTATTTTTATTACAATTTTTTATTAGACATTTTATTGGACTTTTTTTAAGGTTTGGGTCAAAATTGTTTTGTTTATATCTTTATAGGAAACTTCGTTAGAGACATCCGAACTTCACGTAAATATGAAGTTTTGTTTTTAAATTTTTTTAGTATATATATAACTTGATTTTATCAGAATTCGACTTATGCTAAAGGGCGTCCCAACAAGAACGCAAGATTTAAATTTGGCGCCATTCGAAGTGTCATTGTTTGACATTTGAACAATTGTTATTGTTTGCTAGTAAAAGGTACGAGGTTAGTAAAAATGGAGCGCTACACGAATGAACAACACATTCTCATTGTGAAATTGTTTTACCAAAATGGTGAAAGTTTTGCGGCTACAGTTCGCAAATTTGCGATCAATTTGGGGTCACAATAATGCTCCAAAAGAGTCAACTGTAAAGAGATTAATGTATAAATTTGCCGAAACTGGGTCTGTTAGTGATGTAAAGACAACAACGCGCCTGCAACCAGGTCGACCGACCAAAAATGTCCCAGCTGCACGTGATGATGTCGCTCAAACGCAGGTAAAGCGCAAACAGTCAATGGTGTTCGGTATCGTGAAATGATAACCAGTTTTTTCGTGCCTAGAATTGAAGAAATGAATGTGGAGGGCATGTGGTTTCAAGAAGACGGCGCCACATGTCATACAGCCAGAGAAACAATCAATTGCTACATCAGTCACTTCCCGGTCGTGTTATTTCGCGTTTTGGAGACCAGAATTGGCCGCCTAGATCGTGCGATTTAACACCATTAGACTTTTTTCTTTGGGGTTTTTTGAAGTCGATGGTTTACGCGAAGCCTTAAAAGAGGAAATTGGACGCTGCATTAATGAAATACCGCAGCATTTATGCAAATCGGCCATTGAAAAGTTCGCGTGTGTGCCAGCAAAGCCGCGACGGCCATCTGCCCGATTTATTGTTCCATACATAACCTCATTTTGTCTACTTTACGATATAATAAAGTTTCACGATTTTTTTTTAAATATCTGTGTTTTATTTAAAATTTAAATCTTGCGTTCTTGTTGGGACACCCTTTATTATCGCTGTTAAGCAAAAATTTTTTTAAGAGATACAAGGCTTTTATGTGATATTTTTATTAATATTAGCTTATTTAACTTTATTATTTTTATGTTTAAGTTTATTATTGCTATTATGGCAAAAACAGCCATTTTGGCACTTAAGCAACGCAACTGAAATTCGGTTTACTTGTTGCCGAGAATCTTGTCTGGAAGGTAGTGTACTTCCACTCTTCACAAAAAAAAATATGCAAAATGCCATAACGGATGATAAATAATACGATAAAAATTTGACATCCCATAACACTTGACCATTTTTTGAAATTTTTCTAAACGATAATACTTTTCATCTGATCAGAGTTGCATTATTACAACATTAAGCAATAAACAAACTAACAAGTCGTCTGTTTCAACTCAGATGCCGTGCCGTCGTTTATGGTATATCTCTTCGTCTTAAACCGGCTATAAATATTGAATATGCTTATCGTATTGCACAATTTTTCGTATAAGCCATGCCTGAAAATTAACGAAATTATCATATTTTCTTTTTTCTTTATATTACTTAAATCAACTAATTTATCCGCCGTCTATTTTGAAAGGCCGGCAGGACCACAGCGTGCATGAAACTGCTCTGCCGCCGGAAGTCAACGATTAATGTAGGCATGTTATAGTCCTCAACAGCTGTTTGCTTTATACTTGTGTTTTTAATGTAATATGAGGTGTGATGGTGATTACTTCTTTAGATTTTTTGACACTCGAAACAAATGTCTTTAGATTTCTTTGTCGTAAACTGTGATGAAAGTCTTTATACATGTATAATAGTCTGAGTGGCCTTTTGCTAATACGTTTTTACTAAAGGCGGTTTCAGACTATAATACAAGTATTAATACTTTTGACGAAAATGTTTCCTTGATCGAATTTCTCTTTAAAAATTTTCAAAAAACAATAACAACCCAACATGTCAGAGCTGCATTTTCCACAAAAGTATTAATACTTGTATTATAGTCTGAAACGGCTTTAAGTAACACGATACGAATCAACTAATTCTACCAATTGCGAATCAATTCGATTGGAAAATAGCAAAGTTAATAAGACAATGAAATAGTTCTTTTTCGTCAGCTAACAAAAGCTACTGAAAAATAATGACAATATTTGTTATCTTGCAGAGCTGTGAGGATGGTGATCATTGTCAACATAAGGCATGTTTTCCTCGATGCTCTGTTTATTATGAAGCACTGCCATTATTATTTTTTTACTATAACAGATAAAAATTTTAACAAAATTCAAAAGCATTGAAATCAAAAAGAATATGAGAATTATAAATAATAATTTTCAAAACGTATTTTATTTCGGTCAAGCGAAAATTGTGTTAAACAAAATGAAAGTATTATTACTTCGCCTCAAAATGCTGGCGAATATGCACATTTAACATACACTTTGACCTGTTTAAATTACTAACTCATGTTTCAGACTCAGCAGTTTTTCTTGAATCAAGTCTGGTTTATGGAAGAGAGAGGAAAGAAGAAAGAAGAGTGGTACTGACTTGCTTGTACAGAAAAGTTACTTCAATTCTTTTTTATTTCATTCGCAGCATTAAAACAATATGAAAATTGAACAAGAAACTGTCTGAGTGTAAACAAGCGAGCAGGTTTAAAAGAGAATTGAAGATAACTGCTTCAAGAAAAACTGCCAAGTCTAAAACAAGACTAACTTTACAAGCTTAGCTCACTGTAAGTGTTGATTTATTATGTATTTATATATATATTAGTTTTTATTTTATATACATATATTATATTAGTTTTTATTTTATATTATATATTAGTTTTTATTTTATAAATCTTGATTGATTGGAGTGCTGCCATTCAGTAAATATTTGTACTTAGGGTGCGAACAGAGTGAACGCTGAAAGCCGAGCCGAGATTGTCAGTGCGATAAAACTGATTACATACCAGTCAATACAAATAAGCTTGTGTATAACACAGTGAACGCCGACAAGAGCAGAGAGCAAAGCCGATAAGTGCAAGTAAACAGAGTTTCAAAGCGTTTTTCAGCGCCGAAAACATTGTTTATGTTTACTTTTTGGCGTGCAGTCGTGTTTTTTAATGGTTTAAAAATAATGAAAACTGGATATCGATGAAAAATGATGAAATTCACCAAATTCATTCCTTTTTAGTGTAATTGGATGTTTTCCAAATTCTTTTGTGTTAATAATTGCATTAATCACACTAGGACAAGCAAAATACTCTTCATCAGATGAATCCATTACCGTGTACAGCAATTTTATAAACACAAATGAACAACAAGACTAAATGACATAAAAGCAAAACACATGGAATAAACAGAATTTCAGCGCTGATTCTCGCATTCACTGTGTTATATACAAATTTTGTTCTCGCATGAAAATAAGCGTCAATAAGCTCGGCTCGGCTCCGCTCGGCATCAGCGCTCACTCTGTTCGCACCCTTATTAAGTTTTCGCAATTTTTTTTCCTTTATTTCCGACAAAAATATAATTAGTTTATTTTTGAAACTAATTTACAATTTTCTTAAATTTCTTTTCCAAAAATTAATTAAAAATTAATCACAATGAATTTTTATCTTCCCTCGTATTTTATTTTAACATAACATACTCAAAAGAATAAGATTTCAATAGAATTTTTCCTTTTTAATTTCTTTTAGCTACTCTTACATTTGAATTTAAAATAGAATTTTCATAGAATTAAAGATTTGACAATAGTTTCCGCTTTGTGAGTGTCTCAAAATTTTTCGTATGATTTTAAGATACGAGTATTTGAAGCACTTTTTTTAACCTGTGAAATCACAAGATTTATTAAAGAAACACTTAAAGGGATGTTTAACATTGCAATAAAACTAAAAAGTATAAACGGTCCCTTGTGCAACATTAAAATTGTCTACTTTTGCTTACTACAAGTAGCAAGAAAGAAACTCTCTTTAATTCTTTAACCCTTATTATGTTCTGCTCACAAATAAAGCTAAAGGGAAAACTCCATATATATAAAGTGTAACATTTGTTTAAAAAAAATTTAACTTTAATAATCATGCTACAACACACTTTTGCTTAAACTTGCAATATTACGTATTTCATCACATGTTTGCACCACCCTTAAAAATAAACTTAAAAAAAGCTGGTGGCAGCCACCCTTATTTGAATGAATGCCCCTGCCTTTTTTTTTTTTTTTTTGCTTCACAATGCAACTTTTGTTCAATGCTGTTGACATTTTGTTATTTTTGGCTAATTTCTCATGTAATTTGGTTTCATGAACTTGCTATGTTGTAAAGTATTTCTTTCATGCGTGTTTACAGTGGCACGAGTGTTGCATGCACATACAATTTTTTTTTTCTTTCTTTTAATTATTTCACGTGCATAAAAGTTTAAATATTGTTAGAGGACTGTGATGTAAAGATTTTTATCTAAAAACGTGTGTTGTTTTTATGAAACAGTGATAGTGTTATTCATATAAATTAAACTTTATCAGAATTTGTGTTGCAATAGCGTAAAATTTGGAATTAAAACACTAGATTTAAAGTGATAGATGTGGTATAAAGAGTCGGCGGTCATTACAAAGGGATTTGGTTACTTAAAGATAAAGTTTATTTAGCACATAATTTTTAATCGGAAAATTTATTTCGAACCATAAAATTTTTAAGCCTTGTTTTGTTTGTGGATAGTTCCCTTAGACGGGTGTGACCACGATACTCACATATTTTGTTATAAGTCAAATAGGTATATAAAATGTATAGTTTAAACAAAGGATGTTAATCTGAAAATTATTTAATAATATATAGATACCAAAAAATATGATTTCTGTTTAGAATTATCATCAGAAGGCTGTAACGGGTGTGACCTTAGAAATCTCAGAGTTTTACAGAATTATTATTTTTATGATATTCATATTCTGTAAAATATTTCGTTGAAGGCTTTATATATTTTTTTCAAAATCTTTTTGATTGCATTAACCTTTTATGATTTCTTATGGTGAAATAAATTTTATTTAACCGATTTTAAGATCTTGTAACACAAAAAAAAAATAATAATTGCATTTAATTATTAGTTTTTATAGAAATTCAATAGTTTGTAACATATCTAAAAAAAATAATTTTATGAATATGTCATGAGTGTGACCCACAAAAAGTGACGGGTCTGGCCTAGGAAAACTCCAAAAGCTTAAAGAAATTAATCTTTTTAAGACTACCAATTCTAGATGTATTCAAAACGTTTACAATTTGATTTTTGTCCTTTTTCCGTTGCCTTCTCTTTCGATTTTGACAATTTTTTTAATTTTTCAAACTATTCTATTACGATTTTCTTCGTATATATTCGGGCCTATTCTCGTTTAAGGGTGCGAACAGAGTGACCGCTGATGCCGAGCGGAGCCGAGCCGAGCCGAGCTTAGTGACGGTTATTTTCATGCGAGAAGAAAATTTGTATATAACACAGTGAATGCGAGCGAGAATCAGCGCTGAAATTCTGTTTATTCCATGATGTGTTTTGCTTTTACGTCATTTAGTCTTGTTGTTCATTTGTGTTTATAAAATTGCTGTACACGGTAATGGATTCATCTGATGATGAGTATTTTACTTCTCCTAGTGTGATTAATGCAACTATTAACACAAAAGAATTTGGAAAATTTCCAATTACACTAAAAAGGAATGAATTTGGTGAATTTCATCATTTTTCATCGATATCCATTTTTCATTATTTTTAAACCATTAAAAAACACGACTGCACGCCAAAAAGTAAACATAAACAATGTTTTCGGCGCTGAAAAACGCTTTGAAACTCTGTTTTTTCGCACTTATAGGCTTTGCTCTCTGCTCTTGTCGGCGTTCACTGTGTTATACACAAGCTTATTTGTATTGACTGCAGTGTTACCATATGTGAAGATTTATCTTATTTTTGAAGTTTTTAGACATGATAAAACGGCAAAAAAAGATTTATTTTCTAAAAATAAGATTTTTAAAAATTTTACTTTTGGAACTTTTAATATATTATAGAGGGGTTTTTTGACTAAACTACTCTACTCACAACCTTTATGATTTGCTTCACAGTGATCTTACACATATTCTATACCGTAAATATTTTGTGTTATTTGGCCTTACTTTTAATAGTTCACAAAAAAATTAAAATTTTACTAATTTTCATTCAATAAAATAACAAACAAAAAAGATTTTTGGTAGCAAAAAAAATATTTTTTTTGCTTGACTTGAAGATTTTTAAAAAATAAATATGGCAACACTGATTGACTGGTATGTAATCAGTTTTATCGCACTGACAATCTTTATCGCACTGACAATCTCGGCTCGGCTTTCAGCGCTCACTCTGTTCGCACCCTAAGTATCGTTTTAAAACGACACATAAAAACGAAAATTTTACATTAAAATGATAATACGGTGCTAGGGTAATACGGTATCTTTTCAAGGTAAAATTGTAGTTATATGTGTCGTTTTCAAACGATACTTAAATGAGAATAGGCCCGATTATTTTACTTTTCCATTTTCTCTTTCTATATATCTAAATCTAAATGCAGTTCATATTTTTCATTATTTCATTGGAGTTTGTCTCTTCTCAATACACATTTTTCGCATTCCAGCGTTGACACCCGTCATGACCACATATTACCTATAACTAATTACAGTCGCCTAATTTTTGAGGTATTTGCATCTATAAAACTTGTCCGGTTATTAGAGGTGTCTGCAGCGTGACCATATTAGCTTACTTTGAGCTAAATTTAGCTTATTTTTTGGGATTTAGCTGTAAAATTTCCATTTAGCTCTTAGCTTATTTTTTAGCTTCTGTTAAAAACTCATTTAGCTTTTTTAGCCGTTTTTTAATCTAAATTGCATGTTCTCAAAAAATATGTTAAAGCCATAAATAGTTATAATGACAAAAATTAAAAATTTTAAGCGTACTGACTAAATGACTGAATTGATTTTCTTCAATTATAGGCGAGATCAAGTCACTTTTCAAACGACAAAAACAACATTAAAATCGGTCTAGCCGTTTGGGAGATACGCCGTCAAAGACACACAGATTTAACTAAATATATCTAGAAAAGATGTGATATCTTCTGAACATCTGGACAGATTTTTTTCAAACAAAGCTAAGACATTCTCGATGAAGTCACCTGGCGAACAAAAAATAAACTAATTCAAAATCGATGCAGCACTTTGGTCTGCACGTGGACTCGTACCGATGCACAAATGTACAGACACACAGTACAAACTTATAACACCAATTTTTGGACGAAGGAAGGTTAAAAATTATAATTTGTTTACATTCAAATATATAAAATTTTTTCATGGAAAAATAATTTAAATATACAAAATGTAAATTGCGTATTTATAAGAGAAATGACAAATTTCAAAATAGGTGACATTGATTGCAATTTTGGAATTACAATGGCAAAAGTTAAATTAATATTGCCTATAAGACTTTTAAAGACTTTCTTTGAGTTGAGTTTATTCAGCGGCATGAATTTGCTTAAAACAAAAATTAGGAAATAGGTTTTCTGTTAATAAGACTAATTACTTTAAAAAAAGGTTTCGTATTTTAGTATAAATGTTTTTAAATTTTTGGAAAGTTTTTGTGTTATTTTTCTTTAAAACTCAAATATAATAATGAATAAATAATTTAATTAAAAATTATTCAATATTTTTATTTCAAATAATAGAACAATATATTTTTGTATGTATATATTTAACATTATTTTAGCAATAAGAAACTATTGCAACGTGGAAGAAGCCGAAAAAAGTTTAGCTTTATTTTATGGCTTAAAATTTTAATTTTTAGCTTATTTTAGCTCTTTTTGGAAACGTGATTTAGCTTAACTTTATTTTAAAATCTGGTCACACTGGGTGTCTGGTTATAGGAGGTGTCCGTTATGAGGGGTTTCACTGTACGGCAATGTTAAATGGATTCTCACAAATTTTTTTATTCTAATAATTAACATAACGTGACTTTTCTGTGGAAATGCAAATTTGTAAAAAAAATCTAAGTATATTCAGTATATTATGCTGATTTCATAGCGTATCCAAATTGATACAAATAGAAAAATTTTAAATTCTTATCGTTTATCCATAATTGACATTCTCTTGCGGACATAATTGTTACGATTTGTATTAAAAATACACAAATAAATGTTTCCTATTTTACATTTTGCTTTTATATAAATAAAGTACAAAATCCTAACAAAAAAAAATCAGAATCGTAGAAATATGCTTACTTCGTTGTCAACCATTTCTGTCTATCTTATCCTTGGCAATTTATTTTTTCACTTATTAATTAGTTTTATTACATTTTATCACAGTAAAAAAAATAATATTGTTTAAATCTTTATTAATATTCAAGAGAGATCATAAAAATACTCTCAAAAATTTATCTTTCTTACTTAAGAAATCGGTAAACGGAATAGATATTCACACTATACCCCTGCAAAAGACCACTTACAAGAACTTTTACGACATGAGGGATTTTTCAAATGCTTTACTACAGCGAAATCTTCTAAAACAAATGGCAAACAACACTGTTGGCAAGAAATTTGTTTTAGTTATTGCAGGTATAGGAATAAAGAAGAAAATACTCCGTGACGGAAAAATTTGTGATGCTTGATTCTTCATACGCAAGGGCGCGTATACAAACGTCATGCATGTACATACGCACACACGTTGTATATATGATGTTTTATTTTCCTGCGCACATACAAATGCACACATACATTGACATTAGTTGTGTGAGCTCTCTTTAAAGAATCTACCCTTAAACACACAATAGCTTACCATATACATCTTACACACTCACTCAAACGTACAATATGGAAAATAACAAGCATACACGCATCAACACTACTTCTTTTCAGTGTTTTTTACGAACAAGAAGTCTTCGCCACATCGCTTAAAAATAGTCATATACACGTACATCAATACATCCATCGTGCTTCGCTTATTAAACGACATCATTTATTAATGGTTTAGTATAAAACGTATATGCTACGAGAATAAATTTAAATAACAAAAATTAAAAATTTTACAAACCCCCGACTTTTTTCAGAAAAGATGTTATATCTTCTAAACGGCTGGACCGATTTTCTTCAAACATAGCTAAAAACCCTCTCGATCAAGCCATCTTTCAAACAGAAAAAAATTAAATAAAAATCGGTCCAGCCGTTTGGCCTGTAGTACGTGGACACAGACAGACACACAGATACACAGATATGCAGACACACACTACAAACTTATAACACCCCTTTTTTTAGTCGGGGGTTAAAAACAAGTTGTATGTATTTCCATTTCAAAACTGTTTACGCAGGCCTCTAATTCACACCACACAATATACAAACATACATATCTGGCATTCAAAGTCCTGCACTATAATAAATCTTTCTCTGAAAGCATCCAGAAGATTCAATAAATTTGACAATTAATAAAAAAAAAGAAGAAAAAAACAAACAAACAAAAAAACACTTTTATTCTCAAAATTCATAGTACTCGTATAACCCCTATCAGTTCTTAATTTTATTTTTGTGTGCAAGTTTATCAGCCTCATTCGACAACTCAAGACGACGACAACATCTTGTTATATACCAGAAACGTAACACTAAAATGTAAAAAGCACTTAAAATGCGTTGAGATTAGAGATAACCCACCCAGAAAATTACCTACAAAGAACAGACAAATAATTTGCTATCTTAAGAATACTTTGAGAAAGCATTAAAAAAAATCTTAACGAAAAGAAAACTGCACTTGATGCAAATAAACCTCAAAATGAAATTCTGAAATACATACATACGAAAAAGAAAACGTCTTAAATTTCAACAACAAAAAAAAATACATTATAATAAAACCAAAACCAACTGCAAGCTACCTGCAATACTCTGCACAGTAACAAATTTATGTTTTAAGCAATAATGATAAAGAAGTACTAAGCAGTGAAAAAAGAAAGAAAACATTTTATACATCAACGAATTTCTGGAAACTATATACCAAACCTTTTACTGCTGTAAGTATTATAAAATTGGTAATTCAATGCCTCTTAAATCTTATCAGTTTCTTTTTATATATTTTTCTACTCTTCAACATTTAACTCTTAAAAGCCAGTCCTAACTAAGTAAATGGCATAACCATTTGATCACAACATGTGTGTATAAGCAAGTGTATTGTATGTACACGTACGTTTATAAATATGTGAGTATGTAGTTATAGCACATACCAGCAAACTTCTTCAAACTAAACTAAAGCATGTTCGAAAACAAGCAGCAATTGCTTTATGCTACAGGTTGACATTTATTTAGATTTATAGTTTAACTATTTTTCAAATACACAACAACATCAAACTAAACGCAATAACTATAAAAGAGAAAAAAAATTTTGAAACGAAAACTAGCAAAAGCATCATGTAACAGAATAAATAGCCCAGCGGAAAAGCGGAAAAATTCCAAAGACCGTAAAAAATTAAATTTAAACTTCAGCCTAACGAAATGACAACAAGCAATAATATGGATGATGACAGTAGTCGCTGTTTACACTCGAGAGAAAAAAATTGTCAATTGCTGTTAAGACAGAACTTTGAAATATGTGACCTTAACCGAGAAAAGGGAAGAAAAGTGTGTCAAAAAACGGGTTTGGACTAAAGAGTGGATTCTGGTACCTAAAGAGGTGTATAATAAGGTGATATGAGTTAAATTTCTGATAAAAATTTATTTACCCCATAAAAACGTACAAACGTCCCGACAGTTTCAGATTACGTCATATCAGAAATATCCATTTTTATTAAAATTAGTTCAAATTAAGATCAGCTTAGTGACAAAATTACAAAAGAACCAAAATTGCGAAACAACTTTTGAGATATTGATAACACTCTTTATACAGTGGGCACAAGACTGAAGCGTCACTTTATTATTTTCCTTTCTTATAGTTAATTTTTCAATGTGTACAGAGCAGCAACAATAGCAAAGGTATTGTCACACTAAAAGCGAAAAAAATACGTCACCACATAGGCATGACGTCACCAAAGTCGGCACCCAATCATAATTAACCATACCAAATCGCATCTCCCATCGCGTTATGAAACTTTAAATGCGTTTTTCTCAAAACTTCATTTTCACACACTAGGTCCCTTTTCTCGGAGAAGGTCACATATGGGCTATTCCAGAGAATGTCACGTACGATGTCACGTACGTTGACCAATGAATTAAGCTTGTATTTCAGATCAATGCGGTTAGATTTTTCCTTATATTTTACCAAAGGTAGGGCTACTTACGCTCCTCAAAAGTACATAAAGAAATAAATAAAGCTTAATTGATTGGTCAACGTACGTGACATCGTACGTGACATCCTGTGGAATAGCCCATATGCTTAAAATGTGCTCGAATCTGTTAAACAATGCAACTAAACTAAAGCTAAAGAAGTATATGCTCTCAGACGAAAAAATTTATTTTTGCCATCCTACATACATACACAAAAAAAATTCCTGCAATAAATCGTTGCATTGAAAAAAAAAACAAAAATCAATTAAAAATTATATTGAGTCAATTAAACTATTATTATTTTAAATTATTAAATTAAATTTTAAAGCAAAAGTTTAATTTTATCACAATTACATTTTTAATTGATTTTTGTTTTTTTTTTTTCAATTCACGTGGAAACGCAGACAAAATTTTTTTCTGTGTAGTCAAACGACTTTTGAGAAAATGCAACCCTGATCTAAAGGAGTTTATGAAAATTTCAAATAAAAATAAATATATTGCAATCTTATTCAGAACCTTGTTTTGCTAAAAATAATACTACCACTCAACACCAGAGGCGCTGCAAGTATGCTATAAAAATGATGTTGAAATGAGTTACGACTAATAGTGTAAAGTTCCCAGCAGACAATCTAATAAAAACATCAATCACACAGTTCTATGCCGTGTTTTTTCGGCTACACGTACGCGTTGTCGTCAGTGATTAATGAGAATCAAAAAATTTTGATACTATTATTTAACGGCTGATTTTTTGATCGTCTCCAACTACGATTGACAAAAAAATTTCATTTGCTTGACAACTTGAAGTGTGCGGATCAAAAAAATCATTTTGCATTTTATGGAAATTTACCGATTTAAAAAAAAAGCAAAGCGATTAAATAAATGTCTAAAAGCAGTTTTATTATTTTTCATTGTCAATGTCGCACAGAAGAAGAAAAATTAGAGTGGGAGATAGAAAAATTAGTATTTAACTCTGTATAATATATTTTTTTTTAATGTACTTAATAAAGGGTTAAGGTAAAGTTTACACTTTACCCAAGACGATATTATTATTTTAGACTTTCATTTAAACAATTGAGAAATTTTACTAATATCATAGTTGAAATAAGAAGTCAATCACCCGAGTCGAATATTCGTATATACACGCAAAGAAAAGATATGGTTGTAGAATGGTTGAGAAAACAATATTATGTTCTCTGAAACAAATGTGTGGTCTTCGAAAACTAGTTATTGTTATTTTAAACATTTATTTCGTTACAATAAACAGAGTAATGTTTGAATTCAATAATTACATTTTCACATACATATAAGAGTGTGATATGGTTAGAGTTTAAAAATATAGTTTTGTTAAAAATTTATGACTACAACATAATTTGTATTATTATTTAAAAATAATATGATGTAAATAACAATATAATGTTTTCCAAAACCATACTATGTTAAGTTAAAAAAAAATATTTTTCAGAAACATCTCTCAGTTCAGTATTTCGTTTGTAAGCTATCGGTAGTGTTAAATAAATGAATAAATAAATAAAGTATAAACAAAAGGGTAGATCAATAAAAATATATAAGCTTTTGTGTATCTTTTTATACAGACATGGCTGTATGTCGTGCAAGTATACATTTCTATAAATATAATTTATTTCAACAATATTAATTTATTTTTATTTCGAGTTTAACGCACAGCTGTTTCTGCAATAAATATATGATTAAAAAATAAAAAAGTATTATTATATTAAATAATACTGTGGTCGTATTCAATAATATTAATATAATATTAGAACATGGTATGGTGAGTCTCAATTATATTTTAGTCACATCTAACAATAGTGTTGTCATATTTACAATACTAAGATTATAATATAATTAACTCAGATAATATTATTATTAACTCAGATAATAATATTGTAAAAGTTTTTTTTTTGTATTAACAATAATATGATTTGACTGCAACCATATAATTCAATCATAGTATGTTGCTGGTAGATTATGGTTACCTCAATCATATTTTTTCTTTGCGTGTATGATAAATTTTTGCTGCATTAAAGGAAACGTCTGCAAGTATTCTTTAATCTACTAGTATATTCTCGCAGAAGAATACGGGTGAATAATCAACATCTTACTCTTTTTTAGTTTTTACTTATAGTGTTTTCACACAGACATGGTTTTAATAAAAGTTGGTTTTAACGTTAAAACCAACTGTTAAAACCTGGTTTTACCCTACAGATTGTTGTTGTTAAAACCAACTTAAAACTATTTTTGTATTGGTTTTAAGTTGGTTGTATGAAATGTAACTTTGTTTTCGCTGTGCTAAATTCAGTGCTGCCAAGTTGAAATGACCGAAGCAGCTGATAATGTGTGTGTGTATGCCAGTGAATAACAATCGATGTTGCTTGATAGATTTTCAACTTAAAAATGGATGCAGCAGCAACAATAATTAAAAAATTATGGAAAAAAGAGTTTTTTGGAAGGACAACAACGAAAATATTTTCATTGACTTTTGGGAAGTGAAAATGGACGATCATGTCATGTCATCGATCCCCCGATAAAAAAGCTTTATTTTGCATGTATTTGTGCATTTTCAATGATTTCCAAGCACTTCTTCACTTTATATTACTAGTTCCATAATTTTAAAATATATATTTACAAAGTATAAAATAATTCCCATTTTACAACGCACTGTAAAATTTCCGAGTTTTTCATATACACAAAAACAGCTGTTGTATAGTTTGTCAAGTAAGTGTTAGAAAAAGCAGAAAAAATACAACAACACGCATTTTTGCAGGAGATTTATTTTATATTTAAGCAAATTACAAATTAGACAGTCTGTGAGTTAAAACCAGAATTTAACAAACTTACAGTGTGAATACACAATCAGATGTTTATGGTTTTAACATTAAATTCAGGTTTTAACTTTCAGTGTGAAAACACTATTATATTTGGTGATTCTATTTCCCTTCGGACTGTAGTTGTGTTTTGATTAATATTGCGCAAAAAAAGAACATTTTGTAATGTATTGACTGACAACATTATTAAATGCTCAAGGAATTAATTCTTGATCAGACTTTAGTATTTTTAAATATATTACATATAAATTAATGTGATTTTTTAAGGAAAACAATAAAAGTTAGATTAGATCCATTGGGGATAACTATGCCAAATTGTATGTGCCACCATGCAAGTCTATTAACTTGGGCAGAGAGTGGTTGTTGACATCAGCTTTTTTTATTGAAATAGAATATGAGAAATGGTTTTATTGTATATGGGCATTTCCCCCGAATGGTCTAGCAGGATGGAAAAATAAAATGTTGATAACACGATGTGTTTTATTGTTTATAATTATAAAACAGTTTATGTTTTTGTAATAGAATGGTTTCATAGCATATCTCAGATGTTTTACTGGAGGAAGTTGGGCTGGAAGCTGGAAAATTTTATATTTTCTTTTTAAGTTCCTTCTAAAGACATTTTTATATACATATAATTATTTTACATGCAAAAAATCTGTCATTTTTGCACTATTTCTTAAAAATCTCTCTATTACAATCAAATAACAAGAGAAAAGTGTAAGGATAACAAAAAAAAAAAGTTCGAAAATGGGAAAAGGAATGGTGATAATAATAAAAAAAAACATGTGGAAAAATCGTACGTTCGCGACCCGTACGTTCGCAACCGGTAATTAAGCCAATTAAACAAAAATCAATAGAGATATTTTATTGTGTAAATACTGAATAGAGATCTACATTAACTTTTAAAATAAATTAATCACTTTTGAATAATCCGTTCCATTTCGCAGAATTTTACATTTCACTACTGTCAGCCAAAGTTGACTTCTATTTTGCGTACGTTCGTTACCACATGTTTATAACTATCAATATGATAACTTGAACTCGATGAAATCCATCTTTTGCACTAAACATAGAGCTTCCAAAATGCTATCAAATCGCAAAAAAAAAATGCTTGCAAAAGTTTTGTTTTCTATAGCCCAATTCACAATCTTGTGCAAATGGTCTTGCGTCGTTGCATGTGCAAAGTGGTATAGTATATTGATACTCACCACTAGTGATGAGCGATAACGTGATTTTTTAATAATGTAGCTCCTTGTGAACGTGATTTCTAAATCGCTGTTCTTCTAAACTGTGACTGTTACTACGTTTATACGCACACTATTTGCAAATAAAAATATTCGCAAATAAATTAACTCACTGTTTATACGGCATAGCAAAAGTACACAAACTTTGGTAGCACTTCTATATAAAACTTACTTATGTTGACAAAAAAGTATTTTAAATGTACAAAATATCAAATAGTTATTTGTTTTAATTGTCATTATTTGATTCTATAATGTTTTTTTTGTCCAATATGAATCCATTTATTGTTCTTTGTTATCAAACAATTGTAAGCGTGGCAACCTCAAGCGTTTTATTTGCAAATAGTGCGTTAAACGTGAATAGTTTTCTGAGTTAGTAAGTCGCAATAAAAACAGTAATATGGCAACAATTTACAGTTTTATTTGCAAATAAGCCCTGCGTATAAACGTAGTATGTGATCACAGTTTAGCAATATTTTGTTTGTAGCAGTTCTGTTATTTTGAGAAAATCTAATAAGAAGAGCAGCAGTGAAACTAAACAGTGACTGTGATCCCGGTTTAACACATTTCAGCTGTTCTGCCTTAAAAGTATTTATTAGTATTGGTGTCTTGATAAATACTAATAAGAAGAGCGAGAGGAATAAACCATTAGCAATCGACCCCATCCATACATTGAGAATTGTCGTATAACAGGCAGAGACAATAAAATTGCAAATATAAAAATGTGAGCTGTACATAGTTGCCAGAAAAGACGATTTGACGATTTTTTCTTGACAAAAGCTGAATGTGTAAAAAAAATTAATGTGGTAGCTTTATTTACTGTAAAGTAAGCATACAAGAACATTCACAGTTTGTATGAAAGAACTATATTTCCAAAACCTGTTACTTGATAAATTCAGTCACAGTTGTGATATGTGATTTTTCAATCGCTGTGAAAAAGTAACAGGTTTCGAAAAATCCCTCAACTCTACTCACCACTAAGAATTGTTAAGTGGTGAGTATCAATATACTATACCATTTTGCACATGCAACGACCATTTGCACAAGATTGTGAATTGGGCCTATATTTTTTGTACATCAAAAGCTTACGAACGTACGTTCGTGACCCCAGCAAATGCCCATATACAATTATTGATTTACCATCGTACACCGTCCTATCACTTATTACACTTTACACTAGCCCAATTCACAATCTTGTGCAAATGGTCTTGCATCGTTGCATGTGCAAAATAGTGTATTATATTCATATTCACCACTTAACAATTCTTAGTGGTGAGTATCAGTATACTATGCTATTTTGCACATGCAAAGATGCAAGACCATTTGCACAAGATTGTGAATTGGGCTACTATATTTATATTTTTAAATTATTTAATTCTAAATTGGATAATTTGTTTCACGAAACATTAATTTTGCAATTTTTATTGCATAGTGTGGAGCAAAGCGACTGCAATACTAGCAATAATATTGTGCAGTCTAAGAGTACCTTAAGTTCCCTTGTTACTTTATTTGCTTAGGTTTCACATCTATAAATGTAATCAATACATTCAGCAATGAGATATCGTAACCTTTAAACTTAGAGCATAAATATCTTTGCTATTTAACTACTCGGCGTATGTGAGTGTATTCTTTAATGACTTGTCCCATTTTTGCTCTATGGACCCATCTCTTAAATAACCCTGTTTTTTTTTTTCTACAAAATATTAGTTTAGCCAGCGTTAGCTCTCTATCTCTGTATTTCTCTTTTATAATTTTATTATTTTACACGTCGACATATTTGCCACTTTTGGTGTGACTTTTTTTCTCGTTTTGTATTTTTTTATATTACGAGTAGACGGACGACTATTTTATTAGTTTACTGTTTGTATAAGAAACGCACACAGGTGCTTTTAAGCTGACAAGAGAGCAAGCGACAAGCAAATAGCAACAAATTTCCCCCTTCCTTATTAGGCTCACACTACTGTCACAGATCCTGTTTGCAATGCAATGCATACACCTAATAGATGGTGAAATGTTTGTTTTGTATCTAGATATTGCCATATTTAAATTTAATTCTTAAAGCGTGATATTAGATGTCAAGTGAAGATAATAACAATTCCTAAGTGACGCGAATACTCACACATACTACATTTGAAGCTATGTATTTGCTTTAATTTATTTTTCATAATGAGAATATTTTTCAATTGCATTTATTTAAGAGAAGTGAGACAGCGAGTTAAATATTGTTAAAGTCAAGATCATTATTTCACTGATTTGTGTTGTTGCTGCTGATGTTGTTTTTTACCTTTAAAGTTGTTTAACTTAACAATTTACCCATTATGTCCGTCTGTCTAGCCCGGCTATTTTAAACAGCTGTGAAGGGAAAACATGAAAAAAAATAATTTTTAGCTAAAAGTTGTTGTTTGTAGCTGGGTAAAATTTGTCTTACGTGTTTTAAACTTTATGTACCTTATATTTTCTCATTTATTTTTTTTTTGTGTTGAAAGAATAACAAAAATAAATATTAATTTTTTCCACCTTTCAGTTACTTAATGTTACGCGTAGGCTTAAATTATGCCTTAAAAATTTGAAATTTTGTAAAATATGCTGCATACATTTTTCTCTTTAAGGTTGTAAAGATTTTTGCCATGTCTTTTTTTTTTTTTTTTTTTTTTTTGAGGTGTAATAATTTGCTGTAGTGAATGTGCTGTTTGTTAAGATTTTTTTTGCACGTTGAAAAATTTGCATGTCATCAAGACGGCGTAGAAAAGGGGAACAAACATGTTTTAAATGCCTGTTTCTTTAAAAAGTTTTTCCTAGGAAAAAGAATTGGCCATAAACATGCGTAGGCTTTAATAACATGACAAAAGACAAATTTCCTGAATCAATTTTCTTAAAGCCATGTTGAAAAGATACATAAATGAAAATCTAACAGAATGTTGAAAGAGAAAAAAAACAAGTTTAAGCTAATAGGAATTCGTTAATATATTTAAACGTATGTATAAAATTAAAAAAAAAACAAGACCATAATTCATAAAGTTTCCTCTTGTTTTTATGAAAGTTAAAGTGCTATATAAAAAACATATCTTTACTTCCTATTTTTCAGTTACATTTTAATGTTCAAAAACTTGATTAGCTGTATCATATATGTATTCATAAAAATATTTCAATTTATACCAATCGCAACTAATAAAAAAACTCTAATTTGCAAACACAGTTTTTGTTGTTTATTTCAAAGCAAAGACTGATGAAAAGTAGGAACTAAAATTTAAGGAAAAGAAATACACTATGAATTATATTAATGAAACTAATAAAAACAAAACAACATCTTTAAACTTAAGCCGCTCCGCCCCGCCAGTAGAAAATATTCAAGCAAGGTCAATGTAAAATTTGTTACGCCTGCATGAATTGCAAATAAAAATGTAGAAAATAAAACTCCCTTAAACTTAACTATAATTGTTACAGCAGAATTACACACATACAAATATAAATTTTAATACACACACAAAGCAGAATACATCCCAGCAAACATTTTTTAGCGACATATGTATCTGATGTCGAGAACAAACCCTAAAACTTTTTCCAGAAAACGAAACATATTGTTTGAAGTTATCTTAAACATTTAGCAGAACATTCGTCTCATTTTCGTTGCGACGTTTTTGTACATTTGCTATTCACTATCCTTCATAATCTTCGACTTTGGAGAAACCGCAACTCTGAAAATTTTCATAAGCTTTATTAGATCAGGGTTACATTTTTTCAAAAGTCGAACGATTATGTAGGATAGCGACTATCAGCCTTAACATCGCAATAGGCTGGACTTTGTCGGCACGAAATTTCATTTCCTTCACTCATGCATATTTTCTATAGTTAAAAGTTTTACCAATCCCCTGAGTAAAAGGCCCCTTTTTTGTCAACCAATCATGAAATTTTTGTTAAGAATTTTTTTTACCGATTTCACAACTAAACTGAAAAATTACGAGTCCTAAGTGCAGGTAACAATCGTCAATGTTGATACTATGAGTTAATAAACAGTAGAACCTCGAAAAAATTAATCAAAATATCCCAAGGGTAATTCACTTTTCTAAGCGGCTTTTGAAGTCAAAAAAAAAAATACAATAATAAACATGGATAACTTACTTAATTTATTTAAAAGACTCAGTTTTTATTATTACAAAAAAAAAAAAAAAATTAGATTTAATTTGCACCACTTAATACATACATACATACATATTAATTTGTGCCGAGCAGTTTAAAGCAGCGGACGAGCTTTTTTTTAAGCTCTTGACCATTTTCATGAGCATATTGACAAGGTTTGCCACCTGATTTCCATTTTTATAATTTTCAAACCATTTTATCCAGATATTGATGGTTTCAGCAGCTTTCGAGGACCTTATTCATTATCGGACACTTTTAAATCATCCTCATCTCCCGTAGTTTGATCTTTGTTCCAATTTGCAGTGTCATCAATGTTCGAGATTAACAATTGAATTACTAAATCTGTATCCTCGTTGATTTAATCCATTTAGATAACTGACTGTCGTCTTCACTATCGTACTGATCATCATCCCACTTTTCTTTTATCTTATTCCACGATTTTATAAGAATGGCACTAAAAAATTTTTATGTTCAAAAAATTAACTGAAAAGTTAACTTTTTATAGATGCATCTGAGCGTTGAAATTCGATTAACGTATCCAAATAATTAACTTTTACGCGAGTTAACTTTTTCAAGATTCTACTGTACTATGAACTTATGTATATAGTTTTTTATTAAATATGGCAAGTGAATTAAATATTTTGTTGAATGAAAGTTGCTTCAACTTCTGAAGAATAAAATCAGTATATTACACTTTTTTATTGAATCCATCCTGTTATTTTGTCATGTTTGCGCATTGTAATTCTCAATCATGTCTTGAAAGTTACATTACATTAATTTTACTTTTCAACCTTAGAATAAAATGTAAAATTCATTATTAACTAAAATCTTCCTGCGACTTCGTCCACATTTTGAAATAAAAACTGGAAAAGTATTTGAACCAATTAATTGTATTTCTACCAAATTTGGCCAACATAGAAAAAGCCCCAAAATTGCCAATTTTACACCCTAAAAAGTGTCGTATATTTTAATCAGGACCATTTGCTAATTGTCTACCAGATTTCATTCAAATTTATTAGGCCCTTTTCGCGTTACAGTGGAGCAAACATCTAAACTCACAAACATACACACTTTCTTATTTGTAATATTAGTAGGATTATTAACCAACTAATCTGTTAATACATGTCAAAAATCATATATATTGTTTTAAGAATATTTTACATTATGTTGAAAATATATGACCCTGATTGGAATTTTCAAAATTTTAAAGAATAATGCAGGGGAAAATCACAGCACTCGATATCGAACGAAATTTCAAAATGTCGCAATGAAGTTTATATGGAAATATTTTACAATTTCGATCAGTATATAATGCCTTAATTTTAACCCAGTTCTATATGGGTTAAACCATGTCATTTTTGCAAACCAATATCCTACGTTTAATGACTTTTATTCACCCTTATTCCAGTTGTCAACATTAATGTTACATGAATACAATACCAAAAAATTGTCTACTCGTTTTTGTGAACTATTTTGTGCTATTAGCAGCCCATTTCTGTTCTGCAGGGTCAAGAAAATAGCAAGAGCCTGTCAGTTTTTTCAACAACGGGTACACCAACTCCCATTTTTGGGTCTTGTATTGAAGTAACAATGATGTTGGCAAATGGAATATGGGTGATTAATATTCCTGCAGCTGTTATTTCGGTATAAGTTAAAAACGTGGCTGCTTGATACATACAACATAGAAAAAATTTAATTTAAAAATTAAAATTAATTATCTTAATCAAATATTAATGTGTTCAACTTAAAAATTTCTAAATTAAAATTCAAAATTTATAATAATTTATTTTAAAAATAACTTCTGATTTTCTCAATTCATTTCTTTATTTGAACAGATATTTTATCTATATGGTGCAAATGTTCCTGTATATTTTTTATTAATTAGAATTTTTCACTCCATATAGTTTTTTTTTTTCAAAAAATAAAATAGGATGAGTAAAAAATATATACTGAAGAAGCGTTACCATATGTGAAGATTTACCTTATTTTCGAAGTTTTTCGGGATGTTAAAAAGACTAAAAGATTTCTTTGTTAAAAATAAGATTTTTAAGAATGTGCTATTTGGTACTTTTAGTATATTATTTAAGGTCCTTTTGACTAAAGTACTGACATATTTTCTTCTTTCCTTTATAAAAAGTGTGAATTTTGTGCATACATATAAATTGCAAAATACGCAGGCAAATATTTAACAAAACTCGAATCACTTCCGCTTAAAAAAGAGGGACACACGGGCTCTTATACCTAACACTCCAGATGGGACTACTTGAAAATACTTTCCCCCCCCCCCCCTTTTTTTTTGATTATCACTACTAATGTATTATTTATAACTACCACTAAGTTTATGTCCGACACTGGTCGGGCCTAATAATTTTTTTTATAGATTTAAGATTTGAATACTTATTGTTAGTTCACATATGAAGATACAATAAATAAATACATGCATTACAAAAAAAAAATATATATATATACATATATATATATATATATATATATACACGTATATATATATATATATACACATATATATATATATATATATATATATATATATATATATATATATATATATATATATATATATACATATATATATACATGTTCTATTCAGTAAATATTTTGAGTTATTTACCTTTACGTTTGTTAGTTCATTTGAAACAAAAAATTTTTTTCCTGAATTTTAATTCAGTAAAATCAATGCGTATTAATATATTTTGAGCAAAATCACTAAAAAAAAGATTTTTAATGAAAAAAAATGTTTTTTTGTACGACTTGAAGGTTTTTGAGGAAAAAAATATGGCAACGCTGTACTGAAGCTAAATTTTGCATATTTAAAAAAATTTTGGGAATAATTTTTTCTGTAAAGCAAGCAATTAGAATCGTGATATTCCGTTTTGATAGACACCAATCTACTCGTCCGATCCCTAACCTGTGAAAAAGATTAGGATCTACCCTGTTGCATTAAGATACCGCATAAGGTCCACTATATGTATATCAATCTGTGATACCTCTGATAGATCGTCTATTATGTATTTTCCTAGAATTGGTATCGCGCAGAGTGAAATGCCGGGCAATCGCAGAGCAGATGAGAAACTGTTACTTCTTTGTCCTGTTATTGATAGCAGCACGGGAGGACCTAGCGTGCCAGCAGGTCTGATGATCGCCTAGTGGTCCGTCATTAAAAAATTCGTTTTGTAGCCATTTCAATTAAAATCTCAATTGTATTTACTAAAAAATTAATGGTAAATATTTACATATGTATCTATTTTTTTCTCTGACAGAATTCTAAGCAAATTGGACAAAAAATGTTTGCTGGTATATAATACCATACATACATACTTATGTATAAACATATATACCCTGCAGAAATTTTGGTGACAATTGATCCAAACTTACTCGTCCGATTACTTGAGAAAATGCGAGTGTGATCAAAAGTTCGGAGAAAAGTGTGGTGAAAAAAAGACATATCGTGTAAATGTTTACATATTCACCATTTTCGTGATATATAATCTTGATCTTGAGCATGGGTGACCAAGAAAAATTTAAGGTTGTGTAAGTGAGCGAAAAAGATAAACACACAGACAGAAAATATTAATAAAAGTAATTATGATATGATTTTGTTTTATGAAAGAATTTTTTCTCTAGAAACCCGTTTCAACAAAAAGTAATAAAGGTACCAATACACTACATGTTTTTGCTTGTGTTTTTTCAAGTTTACAATTCACATGTTTTTTTTGTGTCTGTCAAACTTGATTAATTTACATACGGTTTTTAATTTTTGGTCACCAACTTGTATGTACAATTACACGTGACATCGGCCATGATTGTTTACAACAGCTTTTATTATAACATTAAAGCCGCTGGAAATTTCTTTGGTACCGTTGCTGAAGTGCCGGCGTCACAAATATTTATTTAAGTTTTTTTCTTTTTAATCTGCAAAATATCGAGCTTTTATCAACACTTGTTATATACTTTATATCATTGTTATTAAAATTTTAAAATGAGATAAAAAATAATTAATTTATCACTAATGCAAATACTTTAAACGGACGGCTAATGATATCGGAGACATTCAACCGTCGATAAATGTTTTCACATGGCATAAACATTTGAAAACACATGTGTGAACATAAGAAAATAGAACATGCTCTAATTGAAAATTTGTCTTATGTTTTTGCTTGTGTATTTTTACACAAGCAAAGTTTTTGAGGTCACCAGCTACATGTTTTTACCGAATTATCTAAAATTTGACCGGTGCAATGTAAAAAACATGTAGTGTATAGGCACCTTAAATAAACATTATTATTCACTTTAAATATGAGTTTAAAACTACTAAAATCCAATATGTAAGAGAAAAGAATTTTTAATTTTCATATATTGTATAAAAATAATGAACAATAACACTCGCTATGCATGTACATTCGTCGCTGTTTCAGTGAAGATTAAATTAAATTTTTTTTTGTATGTAGGCAAAACCATTTTTTAACATAAGCAGCATACATAATAAATTTCTCGAAGTGCGTTTGAGAAAAATGAGTAAAAAGATAAGCAAAAATTTATCTCAGATAAGACGTAATGAAAGAGAATAAGCATACGTGTGAATTCGATTTGCAAAAATTTGCTACATGAGCCAATTTAATTTGGACGCGGTGCAATATTCTAGTAAACGACACTGAACATGTTGGATTTGGTTGAATACATGGACCTATCAAATAGTGTAAATATAATGTTAATTGCTCTCTTCAATGTGATTCTGGAACCAGTCCCGTAACTATACTGAGATATTAACCTAAGCCTACGTGGTATTTATACTTTTGAAACATGAGTGGCCCTATGGTTGAGTGGGTAGTATGCAAGCCTGTCATGCGCGAGGTTGTCGGTTCGAATCTCAAAAATTTTCTGCTTAAAAATAAATTATAATTTCATTTGTAACAATAAAAAAAAATTATAAGTTTTCATTGTTACAGTTAAATGTCGGAATGACATTTATATATAATTTATATTATTCTACACCGAATAGGTCCCTATGGGATAGTTCAGTGACAAGTCACAAGGTGCATAAAAAGTATCAATTAACCCCATCCTAGGCCATTCCCATGTAAAAGTGACTAGTCCCTATCACTTGGGGACTGGTCACGTGACTAGTATTGTGTCAGTTCAATTTTCTGCAGGGTATGTATAAAGAACAATCATGTTCTTTGAGATACAATTATGAATGTTAAACAGTGAACTAGATGTAGATGATGATGGCATTAAATGGTTTGTTGGAAATTTCTACAAATAGAGAAACAAAATACTATGTAGAATAAGAACCTATAAGGAAACATATGTTTTTTTTTCCTATGAACTGCAAACATTACGCACTAAACAAAGTGTATAGAAATTTACAGCCCTCGTAAATTTTTTAAAGAGAACAAGAAAAATATATATTTTTTCAACTTTAGTTTGCTTTAAAAACAAAAGAACAATAGTGCTTTGTTTTTTATTATGATTATTTTTTTTTTTGTTATATTTTTGCCAGAAATGAACGACACACTCTTATATTTTTGGATTTTAAGAAAACAATGGAAGAAATTTCAAAACTTTTTATGTTTTCAGAAAAGTTCCTCAATTGGAGTTGCTGCGAGAAGGGTTTGAGTAGCAAAAAAAGTGCTCACAAGGAAGTGGATATGGTAAAGATATCATAAAATAAAATAAAAATTCTATATAGGATTTAATAAATTTTGCGTATAAATATACATATGTATGTATATCGATACCTTAATATAAGCACTAACTCATTATTTTTTTTATTGAAATCTACTCTTTCGTATATTTCGATAGAAAAATATCTAATGTATCGAATTATATGAATATACATACATATGTATATATGTACATAGATAGATACGAGCGGAAAAGAAACGTTTCTGTTTTCCTCGTCTCTTTTTCCTAACAAACTAATTAGCTTAGCTTAGCAATAAGACTTGCATAGTGTAAACTTAGTATAAACTTTATAAAAAAGTATATCAACTGACTTCCACTTAAAAAAAAGACAAAACGAACTTAGCTGGAATTTGTAACAAATGACCCCAAAATAATTTTACACAAAACTCATGCTGCCTATAGAATAATTCATTAGCTACAAATGTAACCAACAACATTTAAGCCAGTTTTTTACGCTTAAATGCATTTACATGCAGACAGATTTCGTTACACAACAAAAAAAAAATAATAATAAAGAAATTGTAACAAAAATGTTTTTATTTTCCAGTTTTCCATACAATATTGGTAACTAACTATTGTTTAAAAGCCAGGATAATCTCTTCAACCGTATATACATACATATTTAGAACATATTGTACCTATACATAGGATACACATTTTACGATTTAAATTGAAGGACATTTTTATGCTACTTTACACTCCAATACAAAGAAAACATATTTTACAGCTGCTCTTTGAAGACAGATAACACACAGGATACACAACATATAAAAACATAAAAAAAACAAACTGTGTGTAAAAGAACGAAAGAATAATATTTTTCTTCGTTTCTTGGTAGTTATCTCGTTTTCTTTAACAAAAAAAAAATAATAATAAGTATAATATATATAAAATGCTCAAGGGGGGTAGGTGTAGTAGGTATAGGGTGTTTTTTTAAGAGGTATATAACTTTGAATTGAAATAAAACACAAGAAAATCGTTTTAATGTCCATCAATTTAACTTTATTGGAAGGATAATTTTATGCCATTAATGTTTAAATATGATTTCGGGCATGTGGCCGCCGCGGCTGGCTCGAATAAAGCCAATTCTACAGGTCCAATTTTCAACCACTTTTTCGAGCATATGGGGCCGTATGTTGGCAATAACGCCACGAATGTTGGCTTCCAAGTCCCCTAACGTTTCTGGTTTGTTGGCGTAGACGAGCGACTTCACCTATCCCCAAAGAAAATAATCCAATGGTGTCATATCACACGATCTTGGTGGCCAATTGACAGGTCCATTCCGCGAAATTATGCGCTCATCGAATGTTTCCTTCAATAAATCGATTGTGACGTGCGCTGTGTGGCATGTAGCGCCGTCTTGTTGGAACCACAACTCATCCACATTCATGCCATCCAATTCGGGAACAAAATAGTCGGTTAGTCGGCTCCAATTGCTGTGCACGGTGGCGAATCGATTCATTCGGGTCCTCTTCAACACTTTGCTCTACAGCGGCAATTGTTTCTTCGGTGCGCACTGTTCGACGTCTCTGCGGATGCGTATCATCACATAGAGTAAACGTAGTGCGAAAACGATCCATGGTTAACCGAATTAATTGCTCTGATGGACGATTATGTCGACCATAAAATGGACGGAGCTTGCGGTAAACTTCGCAAACTGAACCATTATTTTCGAAATAAATTTGCACGATTTGCAAGCGTTGTTCTTTTGTCAACCTGTTCATGATGAAATGGCAAACCAAACTAAATATTAATCACTTGACAGCTGACAAAATGGCCGCCAGTTAAAAAAGTGATGCTAACTTAAAGTTCTATACCTCAATAAAAAACACCCTTTATAAGTATTTTTAATTTTTTTTTTAACTCATATTCTTGTAAATGATCTTGAAATTGTGTGTTGTATACATATATTTAAGATGATGATTTTTGTATTCATTTTAATGTTTCTTGTAGTGCATACATACTCGTACATGTGTATTTTAAATTTGTGAAGATATTACAAAGAATAATAGGTATAAAAAAAATAAAAAGAAACGCAATTGTTTTAATGTAGCCATAAGTATTTTTTTTTTCTTTTTGATTAAATTGTTTTACAGCAGCTGCTGCTATACTTCATGCACATTTACGGGACAGTATATGATATCGTAGTATCTTTTTATGGTCTAATTAAAATAAGTGTAACCTCTAGGCCTTGTGCATTAATAATATAAGGTCTTGTATAAGAGTTTCATTATTTCAAATAATAAATTGGCAGCTCAAGAAATTGACATAAGAATTTTAAATTTTTTGAAATGCGGGCTCATGTATATTATGTTTTTAAATTTAAGGTTTATAGAAATTTGCAAAAAAAAAAAATAGTATAATGAATTTACATTTTCCCAAGGGTTGTTCCTGGGAAAATTTCTCAAAATTAATTTTGGTTATAGCATTAAGAACAGGTTATGGGCCCCCTCATGCATTTTTTTTTGGAGATATGCATTGACGTGCCTTTGTGCCAGTTGTTGTACAAAAAATCAAGTGACTGGTCACTGAATAGCACCTGCTTCAGCGGATACTTATATTTGGTGTTTTTTTTTTAGTGTCACAACTTTGTGTTGGCATCACTGCTTTATTTGAGCACTCATTTAACAGCTGATAGCTGCTGTTGTTTAGTTTGTATTGAAATTGCATTATGAATCGACTTCCACCAGAGCAACGCGTGCAAATTGTTGAAATTTTTAAACAAAATAATTGTTCTATTCGTAAAACTCGTCGTGAACTTTTTCCATTTTATGGCGTACATAATCGATGAAGCCCTTTTCTGATTGAATGGGTACATAAATAAGCAGAATTAACGCATGTGGAGTGAGGAGAATCCACAAGATTTTGTCGAAACACCATTATATCTACAGAAAACTACTGTTTGGTGCGCTTTATGGGCTGGCGGAGTCATTGGCCCATACATATGTATGTCTTCAAAAACGATGATGGTCTGAATGAGAAAAGTTGTTGAAAATTGGTGTTCCAGATTGCACCTTCTACACGCCAACCATGGCGGCCACATGGCAGAAATCATATTTAAACATTAATTTCATAAAATTTTCTTTCCAAAAAAGTCCGTTTCATTAATATTAAAAGTATATTTCTTTGTTTTATTATGATTTAAACTTGTGTCATTCTATAAAAAATAAACACCCTTTATATTATGCGACAAGTGTATGAAAATCATCTCTAGGTTATTCGTCTGATTTTTCATTTAGAATGATTATTTAGGATGTTTAATGGCTTATCGCCTTCAGGTTTTTCTTTAAATTTTTACTTGTTAGTTCTTGAATGATGCAACATTAGAAAGCCTTTTTCGTCTCTGCTTAGAGTTTCTTTCCATTATAATTGGACGATAAAACAGATAATAATTCTTTCTGCCAAACAAAAACCGACTTTAATGCAAAGATCTAATAGAAGAAGGTAAGAAGAAACACGTGAAATATAAAATTAAACTTTAATGGGCGTGCCTCCGCCCATTTTTTAAATGCAAAATTGTGTATTTTTTTCGGTTAAGTAGAACCACCTAAAATAAAATATTAAATTTATATGGGCATGACTCCGCCCATTTTTTTTTCAAATAGAGGATTGTGTCTATTTTAGAGCTCAACATGTGCGGTGAGTTTCCTAAAAATCGTTTAAGTAGAAGCGCGTAAAATATTATTCATCCTTATTGTGAATGACGTCGTCGACATCACATTAAGACGACACTAAAAATTGTCACTTGTCTACTATTTGTCGACAAAAATTTACTACTACTAACATGCTCCATTAATTTACAAAGCCTTAGAGATTAGTAAGAGATTCTCAATAAGATCCAATTTATGCCGATAAAGAGTATACAAGTGACAAAATTTACTGTCGTCTTGATGTGACGTCGTCGACGACATTCACATTAAGGGGGATTATAAATTTTAATGGGCGCAACCCCGCCCATTTTTACAACTTTAAAATTATGTAATTACAAGAACTAAAGTTTTTTATAGCTTTTGCAGCAATCAAATAAGTAGCATATTATAAAAATTAAAAAATTGTGGGCGTGTCCCCGCCCACTTTTATACAATGGGACCAATAGGAAGCTATACCCTCTCAGACAAACAAGAATTTTTACAATCGGTCTAAAATGTACCGAGTTATGAAGTAACACACCAAAAAAAAAAAAAAATAGAGACGAATTGTTAACCTCCCCTTTTTTTTTGAAGTCGGGTAAAAATGTAATCTAATGGTTCTAGTTGTAATCTAATGGTTCTATTATTAAGAAAAAAAAAGTCTTCTGATATTGCAGAAGCTATTGCTCTTTCAAAGCACTTCATTGTTTTCTTTTTACAAATATTTTCATCGAAACATTTGTTTTTTTCTTCAAGCTTCTATTTGTACATAAACATTTGTGTAGATCTCATATACATATTTACATACATATATACTATAAACTACTTCATTAATGTAAAAAACAGCTTTGGCGCCAACTTTTTTTTACTCAAATTTAGAAAATTTTCCAGTTTTGGTTAGTTTTTTTTTTTTTTTTTTGAGTGTACATATCATATCATTACCTTTATATATAAAGGCACCAACTAATTTTTTTTTTTTTTAATCGAAATTTTAGCATTTTTCCATACATAAGATGTTCTTTTTTAACAATATACAAAAATCTCGATTACAAAAAATAATGCGTTAGGGCCTTTCTATATTAAGGTAACGATATGTTTATTTATTGCAAAAAAAATAAAATAAATAAATAAATTAAACTTATATACTGTAGGGTTGCATTTTAGACCTCATGGCGTTTGCAGTGCTGCCAACGGAACATGCATAAGATGCAGCACAGCCCATCGTCTTTGCACCGATAGCGATTCATATCTTCTTTGCGCCATATTCATATCGATTGCAACTGTTGACAGAATTGACGATTTCTCTGCATTTTGACGATTTTCACCTCTCAAAATACACTAGTGACGATTTTAGGTCCAGAAATGACGATTTTTCTAAATTTAACATATATAGCAACTTTTTTTAGTATTGCATTTTTAGAGTTGGTTTTTTGTTATGTTATGAATTTTTTGTGTTCAAAATGTTAAATTCTGATATTTATACATAAAATGTTTCTATAACAAAAATGCTAATTATTTTTTTTTATAAATTATCTGTTTTAAAAATAAATATATATGTACGTATGTGAATTCTGATTTCATTTCAAGTTTTTTTAACTTTTAATTTTAATGGTTTTCATGTTTAGGTAATATAAATATATTTAATGTATATGTGTATATTTGTTGAAAGCATAGTTAATAAGTTTGAACCATAGTAATAGTTTTTGTAATAAAAGAATTAAAATACAAAAAAATTGAATATTTTTGATTTGACGTTTTTTTTTTTGACGATTTTCTAAAATGACTTGACGATTTTGACGATTTTTTGCACAGAAATATGTAGTTTTTGACGATTTCACTCCTAGAAGTTCTGGCAACAGTGATCTATTGGCAAGTCACGAAGAGAGTATGATTGGTAAAATCGATACGACAAGTTTTCCCGCATTCACATGCGTTTATTTCGTCAACACTGTTTATATCACAAAACTGAAGGAATGACTCCCTTTTTTTCTTTGAGTGTTCACCTTTTTAATTAAAATTCCCAACAAACACATACACATAAACATACACATTTTTCCACTAAACTACATATACAAATCCTGTAGATATTTCTCAAAAATTCCTAAGACACCATGAAAAAATATTTTTAACTTTATCTTTAATTTTTGACCAAGAAAGAACGAATGAAATCCAAAACTAATCAAATACGAGTAATATAGAAATATTTTCCTTAAAAGAGAAAACAAGTGACAAATTCAAGTCATGTTTACGAAGACGCAGCAGAAACAATAAACAAAAATCTGTAGAAACTAGATAGAGAGAATAAACAAAGTCATATTATAGGGGATCTCATCTCTTTGCCACACTCATTTGAATAAAAGACAAATCAACAAATCGGTGCAACAGTGGCGACGAAGACGTTGAACCTTTTTTTTCTAAACACATTCAGTTTGTATATTTTTATTTTGTGTGTGTGTAGTTTTTCATTTTGTGTTTTCGAGTTTTCCTTTTATGTATAAATAATCAACATGCTTTTCATGTAGGTTTGGTTTTAATAGTTTTTATAGTTTTCCGTTTGAAGTTTGGACAACAAAAACGATAAATGAATATATGTAACGCAAACACACTCAAGGAAACAAAAAATCTGTAAAATATTTGTTGGGATTTTATTTTTGTTAAATCATGCTGTTTTCAAATATAAAACTTAAAGGTCTGAAGAGTGCTTGAACACTTGTCCCTCAATAAACGTTTACAGGGCAGTATATGTTTACAGGGCAGTAAAAGCCTTCTAACGAGTTTCTGGTGTACACATATTGCTTGCTCATTCTACATACATACTTATGTATGTATGTATAATCGTATTTTCTGTTGAGTTGTACCGACATTTATTAGATAAAGGAATCTTCAACATTGACTGACTTGATTACTAATTGTTAGATCATGATTTGTTTTAAATTTTAAATGGAGTGTAATTTATATGTATGTTCATACTTAAAATGATTTGACTTTAAATTAGAAAAAAAAGCAACTTAATTACGTATAATTAAATAAGAGTGAGCGAGCGACACAGAGAAGTGGGAAAGAGATAAAAAATATGGGGTAGGATACCCAAGTGCGTGTAGTACATGTTGCTTTTATTAATTCGTTAATCAAAAAATTAGTATTTGAATTTTTAAGTTTGTATGTATGTATGTAGTTTGTTAAATGAAATATTTTCCTGGAATCGTTTTCATTTAAAAATTGTTAAGTTGTTAAAATAGAAGTCTATGAATTGGAAAGAGAAAAATAAATTCAAGTGATTGATGGCTTTTCATTAACTCTTATTTTATTTTTACTCTGAGTTAATGGTAATGAATTTATTTTGATTGACTATTCCATGGTTCGATTTGTAAATAATCAGAGTTAGTCGATATTTTCTAAACAATTTTTCTTGCAACACCTCCTGCGGACGTTTACTTAAGTCGTTTTGTGGTATCATTTTCAAAATGTGTGCAACGCCATAAAATGCCATAGTGTACGGCATAAGACAGCAGTTGTAAATTTTTACGTTTAGTTCGAGGGCGAGGCAAGACAGTTCTGATTTAGAGGTGATAAAATTGAGATTTCAATACAAAAAAGCTTTCAGCAAATTGTAATACGATGAATCAAAACAATTCGCATATTCCATTTTTACTGAAAAATATTATACAAAAGATGAAATTTGTATCAACTGACACCACACACAATGGATAAAAATACAAGAACGCTGATGATGAAGGTCTGGCGGTTTTCGAAATCAGCATGTTGTGCCGTTCTGCTAGGGTTTGTCAGAATATTTACAATTATCTTTGGTTTATTTTAATTGAAACTTATTTGCAGGTGGTCAAGCACGTTTATACGCATTTCATTGGTGCTTTGCCAAATCATCAGTAGACTTCAACCACACATTCTGAATACTCACAATATTTTATGCACGGACTTTTACAAGCTATTTGAGAATTCACATATAATATTTTTGAAAATCAAAAGAATAAAATAAGCGTTGTAGGCTTAGAAACTCATACAAAACCCAGCAAACTATTTATATTCGATACGAATATATTCTACTTACGATTGGTTACAGCAACAATTAAATGCATATCGACAATACTGAACCACCATATACCTATACCTATAAAGCTGACATTTGTATCAAATGACACCATACACAGTGGACCAAACGCAAGTAGGCTGATGAGGAAGGTGTGGCGGCCACAGCAAGTTGTTCCGTTCTGCTTATACAAAAACCAGCAAACAATTTATATTCCATATTTTTTTACAGAACGAAAATATTAATTTTTTTAATTCTAAAAATATTTTTATATTTTTATTGAGTTGTAGTGAATTGAAAATTTAAAACTTATGTAATTTTTGAAAAACATTAAAGGAGCGATATGCATATCCGGTAGGCATATGAATTGCTCGAGTGTTACTTTCCCTAAAAAAAATAAAAAAAGATACATTATAACTGAAGCTGCCAAAAGAATCGAGTACCCCATCAAGTAGGCTGTCATATCGAATAAAATTTCGACATGTATCGAATGGATGTATTACTGCATTCAATAGCTATCGTATCGAAATTTTAAAAAGTGGACCAAGTGTCTTACAATAGTTGTTGAAAGCACTACACAGTTTGTATTAAATTAGAGACATTTTGTGGTTCTTTCAGCTAATACACCAACCGTAGTCGATTCAAATACCGTAATAAGTTTTCCATGTTATATTTTTTTGTTCAGAAGACAATAAAAAAGAATTATACTTTTTACATCTTAGCTTTTTTTTGCCTTTGGATGTTTTCAACATACCATTATATTAATATTGATAATACAATCAAATTATAGTTTTGTTTCACTGTTTTAAGCTTTAAATGTATTTATCAATTTAAATTTGTATGTGCATATCGGCCTATTGTATTCTGTTTAATAAGGCTCTTACATATCGAATAAAAACTCGATAGATGAAGATCATTCCTTACTCGATGTCAAATGCTATGATCATAAATTATGATAATTTTCAATCGATATTGAACGCAATGATGCCCAATTAAGAAATTTCCATAAATTTTACTCGATCACGTATGCGGTAATTCGGCCCCAGTACTATCGACATGTATGTGAACAATCTGATTGATATTAAAGGCTTCCAATGCAATAAACTCGAGGTGCGTGAGGTTTTAGATGTACATATTGTTACCTTAATATAGAAAGGCCCTAACTCAGTATTTTTTCGAAATCCACTTTTTTGTATATTTCGATAGAAGAAAATTAATACATTAGGGCCTTTCCGTATTAAAGTAACCATATGTATGTATGCTACAATGTGTATCACGACTTTAAGAAAATGGGAAATGACTGCATGCGAGCAATCAGGTTCTTGATGTGTACAGATTTACAAAGATGTATATATTAGCACAGTTGGTCCGAAATTTCCACTTGTAGAATAAATATAGCATTCTTAGGCAATATCCGATTAAAAATAGGACATAAACGGCTTTTAGTTTTTATAAGGAAGCTACTTGAATTCAAGGCTGGTATCATCATAGGGGATTGTGTTATCAGACTAATATGAAAGTGTTTAAGCAGGAGCTGCCCGGACCCAGTCGTATCATAAATTTTTCTGATATCCATTAGTGTCTATACTAATTCATATCACAGCACTCTTCTTCGTCGATATTTGTAGTAATATCGGCAAGGTAATGCGCCTATTTAACACCAGAGGCGCTGCAACAATGCTATAAAAATTACTAAAACACACAAAAGTAGAGTTGAAAACCGAGTTCAATTTAGTAATCTAATACTTTACCAGTTGTCCTTTCTTCGCTATAAATTTTCTAAAGAATGTAACACCGACATATCGTCGGCTTATAGTGTAAATCTGATAATACGAAAAGTTTTAAATCAAACTAAATTTTTTAGCCAGTTTATGCGGCGTGACTTTCTTTTTTAAACGACATTAAATTGTCATATGTTATAAAAAAAAATGGCATCAGCGGGTTTACAATCTAAACCGACGATATTTATATGTTGGTAGGCATTAGGCCATTAAATTACATGGGTTTGATCACTGGTTTGTGGCAAAAATTAACTATTGAACGAGTTCGACCCAAGTCTAGTAGGCATATCAATTGCCTGAGTGTTAATTCACTTTTCTTTTGAGTGAATACACTTCGCCATTAAGCATTTCGTTTGCCATATGTTAACCCTTTTTTCTGAGAGAAAAAATAAAGTTTATCAAACCTAAATATTTTAGATAATACATACACAAAATTTTTTATAACTCATATGTATATTAATAAATTTAATTCCTTTATTTCATACTTAAGAGTTTTCTGTCAAACTGCGATATTAAATTTCTTTAATTTCATACAATTTAATTTAATAACATCTTTGTAGATATTGAAAATGCTGTTGATTGTCCTGCCTTTTTTTAGTATTTTATTATATCATTTTTCTTCTTTTTTTGGCTCTCACTCAGGCCGCAAACAAACCGTCAAGCAAAAGTAACATAATAATTTTTATAACTCATTTATTGTCAGTGCTTCTAGTCTTGAAATACCACTTTGTTCATTTGTATCTTTGCTAAATAATATGCTTGTAAAATGAAAGCGGCAACATAAACAAATTCTCCAAAAACCTGTTGTTTGTTGGCACTTTAATGAATTGTCATTTTTATAGTTAAAAGGTTTGCATTTTTTTTTTGTCTTATTTAACTTGTATGGATGGATATGTGTGATAAAACAAAGGAGAAACACCACCTTTTAAATATTTTTTTAAGATATTAAAGAAATATGATTTCTTCAGCAAGAGGTGGAAATGTACTCGCAGTAATTTTTAAGGCATAAAATATAGCAAGAGGGTATGCGGCAACTGAAGTTAAACATTATAGATTTTATAATGTTTTATTTCTGCAAAACAAAGAAAATTCTTGTTTGGTTGTAGTAAACACAAAATGCAGCATCATTAGCAGCATTTTTTTTTTTAATTCATATACATACTTATATTGCCGGCCTCTTATGCAGGCTATAATGCTTCTTGTCCCCTCATAAAAATTGTGACGCTAGTGAAGATTATGATGCTGATGATGATGAGAATAATGAATGACAATGATGAAGAGGACATTGATGTTGAATAGCAATATTTTATATGCCTATACATATATGTGTATACATATATACACATGTAGTACATATGCTTTTTAAATAAACATTTTATTTTTGGTTTTATATCTTTTTTATTTTGTGTGCGTGTGTGTATTAGACTTCTGCAAAAGAACACTTATAAGAACTTTTAAGACATGAGGGATTTTTCAAATGCTTTACTGCAGCGAAGTCTTCTGAAACAAACGGTAAACAACACTGTTTGCAAGAAATTTGTTTCAGTTATTACAGGTATAGGAGTAAAGAAGAAAATACTTCGTGACGGAAGAATTTGTGATGCGCATGGGCGCGTATACAAACGTCATGCCTGTTCATACACACACAAGTTGTGTGTGTGTGATCTTTTATTCCCAGCGGGAACTAGAAGGAATAGGGATGCCTTCTAGAAGGCCTCTGTACGCCTTCTTTTGGATGTAGGAGGCCTGCTCGCTCCATTCCATACTCATATCTTTTTTACACGCGTTGTCATTGCGGAGCAGGCCTTCTGTTCTTGCTTTTTTCGCCAGAGATTCTGGAAGGCCTTCAAACTAATAGATTTTGTTTTGGATTTAGTAAAAAAAAAAAAAAACATAGAAGCGAGTGTGGAATGTGTATCGTATATTTTATGCGAAAGAGTCCTTTAATAAGGCCTGCACCAAGAAGGTCTTCTGAGTTTTACCGCTGGGATTTTTCTGCGCACATACAAACGCAAACATGCACTGACATTAGTTGTGTGCGCTTTCTTTAAAAAACCACCCTTAAACACAAACATAATAGCTTACCATCTACATCTTACACACACACTCAAGCGTACAATATGAAAAATAACAAGCATACACGCATCAACACTATTTCTTTTGAATGTTTGTTACCAACAAGAAGTCTTCGCGACATCGCTTGTTAACACTAATATACACGAACATCAATACATCCATCCAGCTTCGCTTACTAAAAAACATTATTTATTATTGGTTAAGTATAATACATGCCATGAGAAACAAGATGTATTTACATTTCAAGACTGTTTACGCAGGCCTCTAGTTTGTACCCACTTGCCGCATCCAAAGATACTTAGCAGTATCTGTGTCATTTCAGTTTTGTCTGATTTGTTTTTTTTTATTTCTCTTTTCAATCTCAAAATTTGAGTTAAATGTTATTTATTTATGATATTTTATGCAAGCAGCAAAATATTGTTTCATTTTACTTTTGTTTTGATTTCGCGAAATTTGCAAGTATTTTCTTTTTCTATATAAGGGTGATTTTTAAAGTGCCTTCGGATTTGATTTATAAAAAACACATAATATTTAGAGAAATGTATGAAATTTTTATTGGAGTCGGTAGAACAATCTATATAATTCAAAGTTTAAAGATGAAATAGTTCATACTTAGTGTTCAATTTTGGCAGACTCTAGCCAACATATCGGCCCGTATCTAAAAAATAAATTTTTCAATATTCAGGCTTATCATAAATAAACGGCCTTGTTCTGTAAACCGATCGATTTGAAACCGCACGATTTAAAAAAAAATAACTCCGACAATAGAAATATTTTTTTAGATTTTTTTAAATTTTTTATCATATAGATTTCCAAATATTATATCTGAAAGATAATTATCGTGTATGATTTCAAACAGGTTTACACGACTATTACTAATTTTTGAAAACGAGAAATTTACTCGGATTCGGTTTACAGAACAGGGCCGAATATTTCACATGGAAATTTTCGAAAGTGTGGACAATTGGTGTCAAGAAACTTCATACGATTGCGAAATATTTTGACAATTTATGAAGAAAATAATTCACAAAGATTTGTATGTTAGAAAAAGTGAAAATATATAAGATTTTAACTTAATTGGAATTGATGATAGGAAAATTAATTCCATGTGCACGAAAAATTTTATTCGGAAATTTCCAGATGTGGATTCATGGTAAGGCTGATTATCTTCCAGCGTGTCAACCGTTGCCGGCTTGTCCCGATAGACAAGAGCCTTAACATAGGCTCACAATAAATAGTCTAAAGGCTTTAAATCACACGACCTAAGCGGCCAATTACCGGCCCCAACCGTGAAATAAACTGTTCGCTTCTCAATTGGGTAATTTTTTCGCGTGCTGTGTGGCATGTGGCACCGTCTTGCTGAATAGCGATATTTTCCTCAGTCCACACTCTACGTATGCGTGTTGGTAATTTAATGTTCAATAATGCAATTTTTGGTGGGAAAGATAGTCGCAAGATTCGGAATAGGCGCTTCAGAAGGACGCCCAAACTGACCATAACTGACTTAACCGAGCATGAATTTTAATAATAAAGCTTAATAATTTGCGAGCGTTGTTTATTTATAAGTCGATTCATGGTAAAATTATAGACGAAACTGAACATTCTTAACACTAACATGATACAGGAAAACAGCTGAGTTCCCAAAAACAGTGTTGCCAAAAAGAAAAAATTCTAAAACATCACCCTTTATTTATTTTGAGCAATAAATTAAATTTTTTTATTTATTTACACATAAACTATTTAATTTAGATTTTTTTATTAAAAAATAAAATAATAATGGTTTTGATTTTGTTCTGATCTATAAGAGTTTTCTATATTTATAGCAAAGTAGAAGGAAATGTTTTTTCAAAGAATAACAAATAGATGTAAAAGAAAAAGTACATATTGCTCTTAAATTTCAAACACAATTTTTTTAATATTTTCTTCTCAATTTAATTTAAAAAACATCCATAATGAAAAAAAAATATATTGCCTATCATGCTTCACAATCTAATGAAATACTCGTATAAAAAGCGCCATTGGGGGGAAGGCCTTAAACAACTTTTCAATATCCATACATTAATATCTCTTAGTTTTCGTAATTTTAATACCATATATATAAAAGTCTTACATACCTACAAATTTATTAGCATAAAATTCAAATAGATTTAGTTAATTTAATAAAGAAGGGAATTTAATTTTATTGACAGTTCACAGCAAGTAATAAATGATGGCCAATGTCAAAAAAAAATATTAAAAAAAAATCATTTTTTTATACTTTGTTGATTATAACATCAACGTGTTTACACAGCCAGCAAGAGCAAGCTTAAACATATTTGTCTGTCTGCCAGGGGTCATCGAATTTGTGTAAGCACTTGGCCAGTCAAACTTGCTGCTGTTCAGTCATCACTCATAATTGAGCTAAAGATCATTTTGAGCTGCTTGCTACTTCTTAACGTCTATACACAATTTTTCTTACCAAAAAAGAGATATGGCATTTTTATGTAAATTATTCTCTTTTTTTCTTGATGTATTCGTAAATGTTTTTAGGCGCTAAATATTTCGACAGAATTGTGATTTCGCCGAAAAAAATATTAAAAATTCATAACTGGCACTTCCTTTTATCAAGATTTAATTATGCAAAAATGTAAACAATTATTGCAACAAAAATAAAAATGATTTTTTTATAAATTTCAAACCCTTTTAGAAAGATTCACTTTGCTTTTTATCTTTGCTGCGAAATTGTTAAAAATTTTTAGAGGTTTATAACGTGTTGTAACCATAAACGGACACCACTACGTGATAAAAGACAAAAAAAAAAAAAAAATAGAGCCGTGTCTCCCACTTTTGCCCCAAGTCATGCACTTTTTTATGGGCCCCCAAAAATTTGGGGCATCGGTGTAATTTATGCATTTTCTCATGCTCATATCTTGCAAACCGCTGGAAACTTTGAGGCAAAGTTGTAGCTGAGGCAAAGTCGTAGCTCTTGTCATAAAGAACAAAAATGGTGCACATATAAAATCAATAAAACTCCATCTTAAAGATCAAAATCGCAAAAAAAATTAAAAAATTCGATTTTTTTCGCATTTTTTCCGCTGTTTAGGTCCACAGGTAGCAAACCGTTCAAAATTCAAGGAAACAATCAACTACAAAAATGTACCTAAGCTCTCAATAAACAACTTTTTGGAGCATATGAACTTCCTAGTAATGATTCTTAACACCGCTTACGTAGCGCTAAGGTAGCTGCAAAAATTAAAAAATTTCCAAATAAATGAAATAAAAAAATTTCGGGAAATTTTTCACTTTTTTATCACTGGAAGACTATAATTATTCGTAAGATATCGCCAGATATTTTGGAGAGAGTATGCCGAAGTAGGACCTAGCGTATGAACCATTTGAGGAGTAGCCGCGATCAACATTTAATCATCCTAAAATATTGAATTATATACATCGTTCTATAGACTTAAATAAAGATTGAACATATGTATATATATGTATCTGTAAATTTCATGTTTTTCTTTCTTTAAATAATGAGTTATAAATAACCCATATACACTACATGCAGAGAACATTGGAAACGAGATTTAAATGGCGAAAAATAAAAATTTAAATTTTGACCGACACATTTAAATAAAAAATTCCATAAACGTGTCTGTCACGACTTTCGAACGTTTTCAATTAGAATGAAAATTTCCGAATCGCAAAAAAAAAGATTTGGTGTCTGCATGCTTTCGAATATTTTTGCAAAATTGGTTGCTAATGTGGGCATGTTTTTCATGTCCCCTTTTCTATGTATTAAAACCAAATATATATTGGTTTAAATTTCCGAATTAGGTAGATGAGATATCAAGCCTATTTTTAAAAAAGATTTCGTTTAAATTAAAATAATTTTAATGTGGAAAAAAGGCGATTCTATTTACTTTCACATTGCTTGGTGCAGTCGAAAGTAAAACGAAAAAATTATTCGGAAGTGAATGTCAGGACACCAAAATATGCGGAAAAGATTCACTTTCACACGGATGTGAAAGTCATGACAGACACGAAGGTATCAAAATATGCGCTAAAAGGGCCAAATATACTCTAAAAATTCAAAAGATTGTGAAAAATATGCGTGGAAAACTGATATATGCAAAAATATGTCTTAAAGGGTAAAATATGCAAAAATATGCACTAACAAATCAATGTCAAAATTCATTAAAACAAAATCACACAAGCTATAACATGCAATTGTATATTTGCGGCTACGCTGGTGATAAGAGTGGTGTCAGACTGACGACAAAATTTGGATAAAACATTCTTTTTTTTACAGGCTGTCAGTTCAACGAGAACCCGACTCACTTGCGGCCTGATAGGACCCGTTGTGGTATAGTTTGTCTCCTTTACAGACAAGTTCCTTTAAGTCCCATTGGAGCATAGGGCGCTCAGAGGTGGAAAGTTACTGATTGCCACTCTCATGGGAGTGCTAACTACTTCCGGTCTTTGACCAAGTATCCCCCGGGCAATGGCTTTAAGGCAACCGTTTGAAAGCTAGCTAGCGTTAGAAGGCGCCTCAATCATGTATCCTGAGGTTTCATCATGGGATTGGACGCGAAGAAAGCAGCCCTATCACCAATTTAGGCTACGAGGGGCAGCAACTCACGTCTCTCGAAACCCCAAATTTGCTAATAAATCTTTATTATATCCATTGATTAACTAAAATTGAGAAAGTTTCAAGTGATTTTAGCGCAAGAAGTGCCTAGCCTAACCTAGCCTTATGGCCAGTATTTCATTCTGGTTTAGATACATCTAAAAATAACTATATTATATTTACAATATGTGATTGATTTAAATATGTTATCTTATAGCATAGACAGACGACAGCGTTAATTTGCATTAACTGTCTTAATGCAAATTAACTTGTGAATTATCCTCATCCGTAAATAAGTTATTTTAATTGTTTTTAGAAAAAGAGCAAAGAAATATTAAAATCGAGACACATTTTTTCCATTTTAAAATTATTGAAGTGTGTGGCACGAAAGGTATGTACAGATTTTCTTTACTTAATGCAAATACTATCGTCTGTCAGGGTAAATTTTTAATTCACATTAGTGATATTTTAATGCAAATTAACGCTGCCGTCTGTCTACGCTATTAGTGAATATGTTGTATAAACTTAAACTCGGCTTGGATGACACCAAATATTACCCGGGTGAGTGTGCGTGGGTTCACTCACAGGCACTTCTCTATACCTTTATTAAATGTTTAGCTTTTCTTACTGCATTTATTTATTATTTGTTTTAATGAAATTTTGCACAATTGGCCAGTTTATTAAATTTGAATAAATTTGTTTAAAAAATTTCGTGTTTTTGTCTTGGCTAAAAAAAACATTGTCAATACAAAAAAATAAGCAAAGACCAAAAATTGTGCTGCTTTATCTGCAAATTATGCATGTGTACTGTCTTGTATCAATAACATCTCTAAAGGCTGTCAGATTAAAGCCATAACAGACAAGCAGAAAAATCTTCTTCCTTTTTGCATAAAAGATGAAGAAACCAAAGGCACATTATGTAAAATAGCTCATTAGTGTAACAGTTTATCTTATTTTTTTTACTTAAAAAAAAAGCAAAAGAAAAAGTAACAGAAATGACAAAATATTTAAAAAAAATAAATGTACATTGTTAAGCAAAAACAACTGCTTTTTTTCTTGCTTATTTTTTCTGCTTCAAGGAAAATTCGAAGTCTTTGAAGAAAAGAAACAAAATCAATCGTGCGTACGATTTAGGTGTATGCACATACGTTTTTATGTAAGTGCAGACGACGGCTGCGATTGTGCAGATATAAGGATATGAGTAAAAAGAAAAATAAGGAAGGCATAGTTTATACGTTGATCATCAAGGCGGCGTATTAACATAAATTTTGGTGCTTCATCTGTTTAAAATACGCTAAACGAGCCTTATTATACAGATGCAATCACAATGCACTACTCCACCAAGTCCTAAAAGCAGCAAGAAAAAACTTTAACCACATATAAAAACAAAACTCCTAAACAATATTAACAAGAAGCCAAAACTGTTAAAAGGAATGCGATCGATTTAACAGCGAATTTTGAAGAAAAAATGCATAATATCGCATACATCATGCATTATGCATAAACTACAAGCGACAGACAGACACACAGCAAGCACCTGAATATGTTTTTTTTTTGCCTTTTTCTTTTATTTTTTTTTCCTGGTTAAAAAAAATCTCAATACATATTAATACACTAATCCTAATGTACAGACATACATATGTTGAGGCTAATGCTAATGCTTAGCCTTAATGATGTGTAAGTCTGACCATTTAAATGCAATTAGTAAATTTAAAAAGCTTTTCTCCAGATAAACATAAAATTGAGGAAATGCATATGCATAGAAAAGAAAATTTACTATCAGCTAATAAAATTAAAATTTGTTATTTGCAAATTCTTTCAGATATTAACCGCCAAATAGAGTCATATGTTATACTAGGCAAATAATGTTTAGTTTAAGGCAGCGGCAAACAAACATATACAGTAGTTTTCGCTTATAGTCGTCACATTTAAAATTGCACAGAAATTATTTACTATATCGCTAATGTGACGATAAGCCTAATTTTTTATATGCCACGCAGAGGTATATAAAAGAATTTCCATACAATCCAATTTTGTCAATTACAAAACAATATTATATTTAAAAGGCACATTTGTGTGGTCTTTTACGCAACAATGGTTTGTTCTAAAGACATGCCCCCTTATGCAAAAAAATATTTTACTTTAGCTTTAAAGTTCGTAGTAGTTGATAAGCACTTTAAGGCTAACATAGCTTTATTAAAATATCATATGCAAAAGACAACTTTAAATATTTTGTGATTTAATAATAAATACTGGTAACACCACCGTGTTCAACAACCACTTCACAGCTTATGATGTACAAAATTGAATACAATTTCATTCGGGTATTCAAATATTTTTTTTATTTTATTAAATAAATTTTTATTATCTTGAAGTAAAGCAACCTAATTTAAAAAATATGAGCTTCTGACTTAATAGGAAAACAGATAAACACAACCATGAAGTAAAAGTAAAAAAATGTGAAAAATTATCACAATTTGTTTTATTCGAATGAAACGAGTATTTGAATATCCAGCTTTTTTCGATTTGTTTTGATTGTATGTACATCACTAAAACATTTTTGTATAATTGTATTTATTTTAATATTTTTTTTATGGATTTTGCTATGTATTTCGAAGCAGTTGGATAATTTGGTGATGTTTCCCATTACATGAGAGAAATAATAAATTTAAGATAAGAGCAGGCACCTCTAGCTTCATTTTCAGATGTAACATGAATCAGTATGTGCTATATTAGTAAAAATATTTGAGGTACAAAATACACATTTTGGAAATATCAACTTAAAGTATTCTTAACAAAAGTGGGTGCCTACTTTAGAATTTTCATACAATAATTTTTTTAGAATACAACTTTACTTAACATTGCTTGGCAAAGCTTTATTAAGTTTTTTTGCATAAGACCCATGTTCTTCTACTAACCAGTAGATGGAGGTCGAAATTTAGATTTACTTTTTGGTTTATGACTTAAATAAATAACTAAAAAAATCTGTTGAAAATTTTTGTGACTATAACGCGAATTGTTTGCATACAATTTGGATTTTGACTACCACAAAGTTGGTGCATATACAGTGCTTGACAATTCAATGGAAAATTTTCTCAAAAATTTATTTATTTATTTTTATAAGTCGAAAAACAAAAATATTTCTTGAATAAAACTTAGAATTACTTTAAAATTTCATTTTGTATATTGTTTTTGATATATTAAAAAAGAAAATTCGAAAATTATAAAGAAAAAGTTAAAGTATTAAATTTTGGGGTATTGACAAAACAATGGAAACTTAAATTTTACTTCAATAAAAATCGTTATCCTGTTAACAAAACTCAATACTTTGTTGGGCATCCTTTATTTCTTATTACTACATCACAGTGACGATGCATTGACCCAATTAATTTCTCAACTGTATCCTTTGAAACTTTTTGCCATTCACTCAAAACAGCATTGGATAAATCTTCCTTCCGTGTGTAATTACGGGTTCTTATTTTGTGATCTACAATTTCCCATAGGTTTTCTATGGGATTGAGATCTGGGGATTGGGTCGGCCATCTCAAAACACTCACATCATTAGATTGTAACCAGTCAGTTACAATCCTAGAGGTGTGTTTTGGATCATTGTCATGCTGAAATTTCTATATTAGTGGCATGTTCTCCTCTGCATATGGGTACATTATGTCGTTTAAAATCGATCTGTAGCCAACACCAGTCAATGTATCCCTTATAATATGAATAGGACCCATTCCTTGTCCAGAAAAACACCCCCAGACCATAATATTGCCACCTCCAAACTTTGGGTCTAGTCTCTTTCCCTTAGGCCGCCTTACGTAGCATCTTCCATCGTTACCCCTTAAATTATATTTGGACTCGTCTGAAAAAAGGACAGTGTTCCATTTTTCTCTAGGCCAATTTATGTGCTCTTTAACAAATTTTAAACGAGCGGCGCGGTTTTTCTCAGATATGAGAGGTTTTTTTTTTCGCAGGGCGAAAGCATCCAAGACCAGCCTCGCGAGCTCGTCGACTAACTAACTGTTCGTGAGTTAATATCCAATCCCAGAATATTTTTAACCTCTCCTGATGACATTTGCGGGTCTTTTTTAAACTCTCTTGCTATTAACTTATCCTGTGTTGCAGTAGTTTTGCGTGGTCTCCCTCCTGAATGCAGAGTTTTAACAGTACCCATTTCACTAAATTTCTTAATTATCTTCGAAACTGCTGATTTATTCATTGGATATTTATCACAGATCGTTTTTTGTTTTAATCCAGCATTAAAATCATTTATTATTTTTTTTTAAATCTTCGCTCATTGTGACTCTAGCCATTTTAACTAATTGACTATTCAAGATTCTTGTGTTTAAAATATTTAGTAAAGAAGAAGTGAAATAAATAATTTTTAAGATAACTGTTAATTATTTTGCATATTGCTTCGTTTGTTTATAAATGCACTTTGCTTTATTCATCTTTCTTGCAGAAGTGTAAAAGTTTCCATTGTTTTGCCAATACTCCAAAATTGGATACTTCCAGTTTTTCTTTAAAATTTTCGAATTGCTTGCTATGTTCGGTATTAATTTCTTAACATACCAAAAATAATCTATAAAACGATATTCTTAAATTCTTGTTAGTTTTATTTAAAAAATATTTTATATTTTCGACTTCTAATAATAAAAAAATTATTTTTAAGAAAAGTTTCCATTGATTTGTCAAGCACTGTATGTCAAATATGACTATATCGTCAACTTTTTGAATGAAATTAAGTCAAAAAGTCACAAAAAAACATTAAATATGGACTATATCATTAATGTGACGATAAGCGGTAGTGACTATAAACGAAAACTACTGTAATAAGCAAAAAAAAAATAATAATAACAACATACCTAGTAAGTCTGCAGCATTATTACTCGTAGCAAGTAAAATTTGTGGGCACTTGATATAAGCTGCACAAGTTTAAGTTTTGCTCATAAATTACAAGAACCACAAGCGAACGAACATACTCTCACTTACTTGCATACAAATCCAAGAACATGATGGTCTTCCCTGCAAAAAAAGAAATAAAAAGAAAAAAAATTAAAACTCAAGATAAACCCAAAGAAGGACAGACAAGACAGAAGAGGCATGTTTTTTTTATATATGCAACACACCGAAAAACATATTGAGCCAATGCACAAGAGTTGTAGTTTCCTTATATTGTATGATTATTTGTTAAAAACAGAACGGCAGTAACAACAACCACAAGAACAACATTAACAAATCGTTTTTACTTTACTTTGCCATCATCCTAAACGGCAATATAAAGAATGTGATACCGCGTCAGCGTAGTGGCAACGCAGCAGAGCCAGCGTTTATAACAAGAAGCCAAAGAGAATATTATTTAATGCCAAGAAAACTAAGAAAACATATAAATAAGTGAAAAATTTCTTAGATATGCACATACAAGCAATATTATTTGCAGTCATATAGTCCCCGTTCATACTATGAAACATTTGCAGCAAATCTTAAAACTGCATTAGTGTGCACATAGTAAAGTTTCTCAAAAAAAATTTGATGCTCAACAAGAACTGTATTCGTCTTTCCAATTGATCCATAAATTCAAAAGTTTCAAAGAAAAAAATATTCATAGTAAGGTCAGGTACATATCGATATTAAGGTTTCATTCCAGATTTCTTTGAAAGCTTTTATAAGTTATTAAAAAAGTTTGTATAAATGTAAGCACATGCTGTTGGCTACAAAGCAAATGCCAGTACTCGAGAGCCCGAGATCATTCGCCGATCAGACTCAGCCATATCATGGATTTTTCTGACAAGCATTAGTGTCTACGAAATGCATCTTACAACGCCCCCCCCCCCCCCCCGCCAAAAATTTCTGTTGCAAAAGGGAAAAAGTGCTTAAGTCGCGATAAGCTGATTTGGAGTTAATGGTACCTCCACGGTCTGCATATTCAAAAGGAAGTTATAGCACTATGACTTGCGACTCATCTTCATTAGGCTTCTAATCACATTTGGAATAAAAGCTTAATTTAGGTTATATGTGCTTCGGAATATTTCAACTTAAGTGTATTACTTATAGTGTGTAGAATAGAGATGGACGCGTGTCGTATTTTTTACCGTGACACGAACACGCACGACTCAACACGAAGTGTTAGCGACAAAAAATCAGGGGGCAAATCGTCACATCCGTGAACGTACAACTCGTCACGTAAAAACACCATTTTCGGATTATGACATACGTGAACGTATTGAAATCCCATTCAGTTTATACGAATGACGTATTACTTAATTTGTTTTCGTACGATTGCCGATACGATCACGTATGTAACGATTTGCCCCTGATTTCATGCGTGTTCCGTTCGTTACGCGTTGAGCAAAATTGACACGAAAAACACGAAATGATTTTAATCCGCCAATGGTGACGCAAATTTGACTTTTATCAATGGTGACGCCAGTCTCACGCACCGGAATTTTCAACTGAAGATTTTTGCAAATTTGTTATTAATATTTCATGGTTTTTTTTAATTTATGCTCTTTGAGAATAAAGCAAAGATATTTAATCCATTTAAGCTCATTTATTTCAATATTAACATTAAAAAAATTGTTTTATTATTATATATTTTATTTATTTAATTAAGAACAACAGCGATTTTAGTAATACATTTTTCAAAATTAAGAACAAAAAATAAAAAATCACATATTTATAAAGGAAGATAATATTTTTTAGTCTTTCGACATTAGGAACTTTTACAAAATAAATAAAAAAAAAATATAAAAAAAAATAATGAAAAATATATACTTGGTTATTTTATTCGCATACACGGTGACACACGGTCTCATGTACCGGGTTAGTAAAAAAAATACACAAAGTGTGCTCACGAAGCAGTTTCGTTATTGACTAATATTAGGAGATTTTCAATGAGGCAGCTACTCGAAATTGCAACCAAAAATAATAACAGGGAATAATGTTATTCGAATTTTTTAACACACCCGGTCTCACAGACCAATATGACACCAATGGCGGGTTAAATGTAAAATATGTATGAATGAATTTCCAGTAGAGAAAAAATTTAATATTTTGTATCGTCAAACACACAATACCAGCATATATTTGTTGATATTGTATGGTTTTCTGAAGCTTAAAGTTCTGTACGTAAACCAAATCGGTGTCATGTTTTGAAAATCGACTCTTGAAAAAAATCAATTAAATTGTCTGACTTCAATACCAATAATATTTTGTGCGTGTTTTGCAATATCGTATTGACGAAATTTTTCGCGTGCGTGCTTCGTACGTGTTGAGCGTCTTAGTATTCATTTGCGCGTCATGTCGTGTTGGAAAAAGTCGAAACGCGCCCATCTCTAGTGTAGAACGATTTTTTTTAGAGGTGACAGTTTGTTCACGTGAAGCTTTGCTATCTTGAACGGAAAAGATGAAAGTTGTACACAGAAAAAAATATCATCGAAATGCAACCAACAAAACAAATTGTTAGTTTAAATTTAAAAATTAACAATCATCATTGTTGATATAACAAATTAAAGTTTTTGTAGTCAATTAAATTACTCAACAAAATTATTTGTTAAATTATATTATAACGAAATGCGCACATGTAGAAGAAACAAGAAATCATGTTTTGTGTGTATTTATTATTTGTGTATCTAATAAAGTGTTGCTCTTTAGCTGAGAGGTAAGTGAGTTGGTTTAACAGTCCTGAGGTTGCCGGTTCAAATCCGCCCAAAGACATTTAGTGTTTTTCGCTGACAACCAAAAATCGTTTCGAGGATTGTGATTGTGTATGAAAAGCTTGTTAATATAACAAATATGACTCGGAAATTCAACAATTCACATTGTTAATATAACAATAACATTAATTGAAATAACTTTAAAATCTAACAAAAATAAATGTTGAAAAAATAAATAAATTTCAACAAACTATTTGTTGATATATTTAATTCAAAATACTTTTAAGATTTTTCTTCAACTTACAATTTCGTTAATTGTATTTACAAAAATCGTTGTAGGTTCAAAATCAATTAATTATTTAATTGATATAACAAAAAAATTAATTGTATTTACAAATCATTTTTTTCTGTGTACCTGAACAAACTGTTTGCCTTTTTTCCCGAGAAGGGGAATAATACAGCCATACATCTGCATTTTAGGATTTGTTCACCAAATCTTTTTAACCCCCGACTAAAAAAAGGGGTGTTATAAGTTTGTAGTGTGTGTCTGTGTATCTGTGTGTCTGCCTGTGTCCACGTACAGACCAAACGGCTGGACCGATTTTCATTTAGTTTTTTCTGTTTGAAAGATGACTTGATCGAGAGGGTTCTTAGCTATGTTTGAAAAAAATCGGTCCATCCGTTTAGAAGATATAACATCTTTTCTTATAAAAGTCGGAGGGTTTTTAAAATTTTTAATTTTTGTTATTGTTTAATTTATAAACTTAATAAAAATCATCAGAAAGTGGGGAAATTCAATTCCGATTTTCAACAAATCGAAAATAGTACAGGAAGTCTCGCTTCCCGTGTTAAAAAATTTGTATATAAAACTTTGCCAACAACTTCAATATTAAAAGGATATTTTTACCACAAAATTTCAGATAGATCCCAGTTTGATGATTTTAATTTTAATTTTAACATCAATGGTATGCGCTTTAAAGATCATTACATTGCTTATGATTTTCAGTCTATTGTTAATTTTTCGACGCCATACTAATACTTTTTATAAATTTATGAATTTTTTAATATACAAAAAGGGTTATTTTGAGATCTTAGTAATAAAAATTAAAAAAAAAAATATTTCCTTAACTAAAACTTTGATCGAATTTTAATTTCTTAAAAAAATTTAAAACGCACGGTAAGCACTTTTTTTCTATTTCTCTTTTTCGTGTTTCAAAATTCTTTTCAAAAAGATTTGAAATAAAAACTTAAAAAATGCCCTGATATATATTCCGTTCAGGTTCCAATAACTCAAACAAAATTACACGTACGTAGATCATCAGTTGAGGAGCTGGCGAACAAAACTAGACATGTCCTCAGTTAATGATTTTTTTTTTTTTTTTTAATTTTTTCGGACTTTCCAAGTGCACATCTATGAAGTCACGAAATATTTTCATTCAAAATCAGTTCGATCATACCTTAAAAAAATAACGAAAACTGACTTTTCCTTGATTTTCGGTATCTAAAAAGTTCAGTAATTTGATTGTCCTGTAAGAAAAACAATTAACGGGACTAGTCTGGTTTTGTTCGCCAGCTCCTCAGTTATAGATTTAAATTATTTTACTACTATAGCGCTTTCTAACGCCAATATATGTTTCCTTAATTTGGCTTACAGCACGTTACAAAAGTTAGCAAAGTGCAGCAATATTTTAAATTAAATTTTGTGTTAACAAGAAGAAAAGAAAAACGGCACATTGCGGTTCCACAACCAACGCAAACTGGAGTCAAAGCCAGCTGTTGACACATACACTCACACACAAGCTCAAAAGCCTACATTTCAACTACAAATCTACCAGTAATAATACAAACAAATGAATATATAAAAAATTTTATTATAAATTGCAATGTAAAGCTTTATTTATCTGAAGCCTTAAGAGTAACGCCTTTATTATTATTACTTTTTTTCCTCTCACATATAAATTTTTTATATTACAGAACCTCCACAAGTTCTACCCTCTTTGGAAAAAATTTACAGAAAAAGATAAAAAAAAGTAGACATGCTACACTAATAACCAGCAATATCATTCATAAATAATAATAAAAAAATATATATTTGGATGTGTTGCGTTGTGTTTATACTTTTAATTTATATGCTTTTGTATTCATGCAACACATCGGTTTTCCTTTTATTTCTGTAATTTCACTAAAGTCTTAATCGTTTAAAGCATCATGTATCATTTGTAAATGTATCTGTAATATAAATTACTTTAATATTTGTGCATACATTTTTATATTTGTAAATGCATTCACAGAGATATTTATAAAAATATTTTTTTTTAATATTTCAATAAAGTAGTCAACAGAGTTATTCCTTCTTCTTGTTGTTTTTTTTTGGCTTAATTGTATTTTTTGTAATTTTGTTGTCATTGTAATTTTTGCATACATCATCAGAATCATGTTGCTGTTACAAAAGTATCTGTCTGTCTGTCTGTATGTGTGTGGAAGTTTTGCCTGTGAATCCAGAATGTGCAACAAATTATTGCAAATAAATTATGGCAAGCAAAATGTAAAGAAAAATATTAATTACTGCAGATGTATGTATTGTAGATAAAATTTATATAATTTTTTTATCTTTGTTATTTTTTTAAATGTTTCTCTGTGATTGTCTGACTGTCGACAAATTTTCTTAAGCTCTGAAAGAAATGAGTGTGTGTGAGAAGATTAAATATTTGCTTTTGGTCGGTCAGGTTATGTTCAAGGCAAAGTAGGCGGACATGTTAATAAAAAGTTAACAATTAAGTTATTATAATTACAAGAAAAAAAGTAGTTCTTTAAAACAAAAAGAAAAAATATGAAAAAATTTTCGAATAGTCGAATAATTATTGTTCGAGTGTTCGAATAACTGTTTGAATGTTCGAGTAATTATTGTTCGAATTTTCAAATACTTATTGTTCGAATGTTCGAATAATTATTGTTCAATTGTTCGAATAGTTATTGTTCGAATGTTCGAATAAATGTTGTTCGAATGTTCGAATTATTGTTCGAATCTGCGAATAATTATTGTACGAACGTTCGAATAATTACTGTTCAAAATGTTCGAATAATTATTGTTCGAATATTCGAATAATTATTGATCGAATGTTCGGATAATTATTGTTCAAATGTTCGAATAATATTGTTCGAATGTCCGAATAATTGTTGCTTGAATGTTCGAGTAATTATTGTTCGAATGTTTGAATAATTATTGTTCGAATGTTCGAATAATTATTGTTCGATTGTTCGAATAATTGTTGTTTGAATGTTCGAGTAATTATTGCTCGAATGTTTGAATAATTGTTGTTCGAATGTTCGCATAATTGTTGTTCGAATGTTATAATAATTATTGTTCGAATGTTCTAATAATTATTGTTCGAACGCTTAAGTAATTATTGTTCGAATGCTCTAATAGCTATTGTTCGAATAATTTTTCCGAATGTTCGAATAGTTATTAAATAGTTATTGTTCGAATGTCCGAATAGTTATTGCTCTAAGTTCGAATAGTCATTGTTCTAAGTTCGAATAGTTATTGTTCGCATGTTCGAATAGTTATTGTTCGAATGTTCACATTATTATTGTTGAGTGTTCGAATAGTTGTTGTTCGAATGTTCGAATAATTATTGTTCGAGTACTCGAATAATTATTGTTCGAATTTTCAACAAATGTTCAATAAATTCCATTTGATTGTTTTAAATTTTCCAGTTGCTTTTTTAATACTGAGGCAATGAATGCTTACTACTCACCCTTATTGCAGTTGTTCTCTTTCTTTAGGAAAGAGATGGTGATAGAGAAGACAGGTGGTTAAGAAAGAGATAGAGGAAAGCTTATTTTTTTTATAACTCTGCTTTTTGAAGTGCCGCAGCGCCTCTGGTGCCAGTGAGGGATATTAAATTTTTGAAGCTGTGTCGTAACTTCAACTTTCTTATAACAACTGATACAAAGGGACGCTGATACGTAAATAAATAAATAAATAAATAATGCACATAAGAAAAACGCGTGATATTGTTATTTAATGACTTCGTCGGGGAACGGGCTCGATCTCAGGACCTTCGGTTTCGTAGTAAACGTGCTAACTTAGGAATGTGGAAGATGTTTAATACGAATATAAATATGTATATGAATTCATATTGACTTCCAAACTAAATCAAACTTGCATTATATATTTAGTTTATTATTTAGTATATTATTTACTAACATTAATTTTTCTCTTTCTACAGCAAACTTCCTTGTTTTGATTTTATTCTTGCATAAACGATGCTACTCGTATATTTTATTATTTTTTTAATTTGCAATTCCTTAGAAAAATTGTAAATAAATTCAAAATCAAATATGCATTTTATCTATTATTTAAATCAATATCATATTTAAGTCAAAACATAACATTTTTCTTATATTGCATGTATACAATTTTTATTATTTTTCTATTTTATAAGCAGCAAAAAGCAAAGTTATGTTATGATCTTTTATACGTACATGCATACATACGAATACGTTCCATGCAGTGATACGTACGTATCTCTATATAAAGAAGAACAATTTTTTAAATAAAATATGCAAGAAAAAATTAATAAATTGTATTGTATGGAAAAAATGCCTTTTAGCTACTTTTACCTAAACATTGAACTGCAGTCAACAAAATCTAACAATATCAAAAAAAAAACTGTTACCGCCACTACTTCTACTATTTGCCTTACCAACAATGTTTGTACCTCGAATAACTATTGAATTGAATTGAATGACTATTATATTGATGCCATTATACAAATCAATGCAATTTCTTAACTAAACACTGACCTTAAAAGCATACAACCCATTATTTATTTAAACAGACCTAGAATGCGGTTCGGTAAAAAAAAAATGTATAAATATAACATCTACAAGGTACACTTGCTTTATTGTTGGTATGTTAAGCAAAAAAAAAAAAAAAAGCAAACTATGATATCCTTAGAATGATCATCCTAGCAAGACTTGCAATATAACAAACATTCATGTTTGAATACTTCTATGGCTCTATGAGCTTTTAAGCTTCTGACTTGTATGCTTATTTCTTTTTTTATTCTTTCATTTTTACTTAACATGTAGCATAGTTGGAATATGAAAAGTCTAAAGGAATGAATTCTTTTATAGGGAAAATTTAATAACTTATGTTTGTTGAACATTTCTGAAGGAATGTTAGACAAAGCAAAGTAGAATTGTTATGTGTAACAGTGTAGCGAATAAAGGCACCATCATTCTCCAACAAACTAATTTCAATTTTGTTAGAAAATAGCCAAATTTATTTATCGCCAGAAAAATCGTCACGTCGACAAATTAAAAATTTTGACGCCAAACAATTTGAAAATTGGCAAATCTCTTTTTGCAACTCAAGAGAAATTTTTAGTATTTTGAGGGCTTATTTGAACATTGTGACATAATGCAACGATTCGGTTTTGCATACCGAAAATTCTCAAAAAAGCTTTAAAAAAATTTAACCGAGTAAAACGAAAATCTACATAGCAAAAAATTTCAGCACTCAATATGAACAGAAATTTCAAAATATTTCAGTAGACTTTACATGGAAATACAGTAGAGTCCCGATAACTCCTAATCGCAAGGAACCAGTAAACTTTTACAAAGGTTTTCGAATTAAACGGATTTCGGGTTAACAAGTATTTTTTTTATTTATTTAAAATAAAATAGAAATCAAAACAAAAAAAAAATAAAAGTTTACGAAGTGATTCTATTTATTTCAAGCGAACGCTTGACCTTAAAAAAATTGAAACAGAAATCCATAAAAAACGGGATACGAATAACACTACACGACACTGAAAATGCACTGATTTTTTTATTAAAGCCATTTAATTGGCCATTACAAGCAATATGGATGTGTCAGAAGCTAAAAGGGCCTAACTCCACAAAATAGAAAGTTGAGTAAATTAGTAATGATTGGGCAACAGATTTCCGAAATTTATGAAAATTATAAAAGGTACAAAGTATTTTTATGGCATTTAACAACAAAAAAAGTGAAGGTAGAGGGAATTCCCGTGTAACAAATGCATTGTCTAGTTTCATAAAATTTCATAAAACATGGAGAAATTTCGCTTGATTAAAGCAATGCGTTTAAAGTGGAGTTAATTGGTGCAGCTTTTGAAAAAATTCAAATAAGATTCAAGATTTTTCATATTTTTAATGGAAAATATCTAAATAATAGAAGAACAAAATAATTTCCATAGAGCTCACAACTAATTGTAGTAAGATAACAAAATTGAGAAATTTTCGAAAAGTGGAGTTAGCCCTTTTAGTGTCTGACACATACATTTAAAACTGCATCATTGGAATTTTTATTAAAATAACTCTGCCAAAAAAAAAACCGACTTCAATGCAAAGATCTGATAGAACATTTTCGAAAAAAAATTATGGTATATAAAATTAAATTTTAATGGGCGTGCCTCCGCCCATTTTTTAAATGAAATATTTTGTATTTTTCATAGCTCAGGGTGTATGTTAAGTTTTGGAAAAATGCGTACAGTAGAACCACTTAAAATTAAATATTAAATTTTAATGGGCGTAATTCCGCCCATTTTTTAAAATGGAAGATTGTGTTTATTTTTGAGCTCAAGGTGTGTGTTAAGTTTTGCAAAAGTCGGTTGAGTAGAACAACGTGAAATATAATAATAGCTTTTAATGGGCGTAGACCCGCCTATTTTTTTGAACTTTAAAATTTTGTAATTGCCAGAACCAAAAGTGTTTGCTAAATTTCGCAGTAATCAAATAAGCAGAATATCATAAAATCAAATTTAAAAAAATTGTGGGCGTATCGCAGCCCACTTTTATTACAATGAGTCCAATGAGAAGCTATACCCTCTCACGCAAAAAAAGAATTTGATAATCGGTCTAAAATGTACCGAGTTATGAAGTAACACAAAAAAAAATAGAGATTAATTGTTAACATCCTTCTTTTTTTGAAGTCGGTTAGAAGCTGAAATTTATTTTTGTTTTCAATATAAATACAGTGGAATCTCTCTTGAGCGGACACGGAAGGCACCATTGAAATGTGTCCACATAAGGGGACTGTCCGCTCAAGAGAAAGCAATGCTTTTCTTATGGAGCGCTGCCGGGACCTGTCAAAAATGTCAGTCTAAAGGTTGTGTCCGCCTATAGGAAGTGTCCGTTAAGGGAGATTCCACTGTAGTCAAATCTATCGAATCTATCGTTCGCATTTAGTTGAAAAGGCCCCTTAGAAAACATTCATGCAGCAAAGTTTGCCATAATAATTAACTAATAATTATATTAATTAGTTATCGGGATTCTACTGTATTTTAATATTTCAATAGGTATTGGAAGCCTTATTTTGCCCCTATTTATAAGCTTTAAAAACTACTCTTTCCAGCTTGAAAAATTGAGCCGCTTACCGCTAATTTGATATTAAGTAGTGAAATGGTTGTTTGCGAAAAATTCTACCAAATTATTTTACATTACTCCAAAATTCTTTACGGGGATGTTCCAGAGATATCCTGCTAGATCAACCGTTTTCTGTTTCTAATGTGTATTTGAGGCCCGCGTAAACAGTCTTGTTTTTTAAATGTATTCTAGTCGCATGTATTATACTAAACCAATAATAAGTATCCCTGAAGGAAACGTGGGCTTAAGTGTCCCCAAGTCACCACTTTTGTAGACTATTTTGGTGATATTGTCAACAGAACGTCTATTAGTATTGCTCTTAATGCGTAGAAAACATTTTTTCAGATACACACAACTATGCTTCTTCTTGTTTTATTGGTTTGTTGAAAACAAAAGTGACGTGAAGCAAAATTTACGTGCTTATAAAAATTAGTTTAAGAAATCAAATTTAAATGTATTGAACAATAGTTAAAAAAAAACATAAAAAGAATTTGCAAAAAAGATATAAAATAACAATTCATATTGTATAGGGTGTTTTTTTGAGGGGTATAGAACTTCGAATCGAAATAAAACACAAGAAAATCGTTTTAATGTCCATCAATTTGGCTTTATTGGAAGGATAATTTTATGCCATTTATGTTTAAATATGATTTCGGGCATGTGGCTGCCGCGGCTGGCTCGAATAAAGCCAATTCTACAGGTCCAATTTTCAACCACTTTTTCGAGCATATGGGGCCGTATGTTGGCAATAACGCCACGAATGTTGGCTTCCAAGTCCCCTAACGTTTCTGGTTTGTTGGCGTAGACGAGCGACTTCACATATCCCCAAAGAAAATAATCCAATGGTGTCAAATCACACGATCTTGGTGGCCAATTGACAGGTCCATTCCGCGAAATTATGCGCTCATCGAATGTTTCCTTCAATAAATCGATTGTGACGTGCGCTGTGTGGCATGTAGCGCCGTCTTGTTGGAACCACAACTCATCCACATTCATGCCATCCAATTCGGGAACAAAATAGTCGGTTAGTCGGCTCCAATTGCTGTGCACGGTGGCGAATCGATTCACTCGTGTCCTCTTCAACACTTTGCTCTACAGCGGCAATTGTTTCTTCGGTGCGCACTGTTCGACGTCTCTGCGGATGCGTATTATCACATAGAGTAAACGTAGTGCGAAAACGATCCATGGTTAACCGAATTAATTGCTCTGATGGACGATTATGTCGACCATAAAATGGACGGAGCTTGCGGTAAACTTCGCGAACTGAACCATTATTTTCGAAATAAATTTGCACGATTTGCAAGCGTTGTTCTTTTGTCAACCTGTTCATGATAAAATGGCAAACCAAACTAAATATTAATCACTTGACAGCTGACAAAATGGCCGCCAGTTAAAAAAGTGATGCCAACTTAAAGTTCTATACCTCAATAAAAAACACCCGTTATAAAAATAGAAAATGTTAAAATTAAAAAATTTTAAGCGAAAGTGCCAATTATGGAAATTGTTTTACCCTGTTGAAGTGGTTGACTTTACTAATTCAGCGAAACAGAAAATTTTTGATTCACATATGTGTATTTATTTAATAGAAAGGGCAAGCAAAATTCCTAGTTGCTAGTGATATGCTGAACGAATAAATGAATCAATCCCGGTTATTGTATGTTTTTTAATAATAAGTTCCATTTTTAATTCCCGGCTAAAAAAAAGGGGTGCTATAAGTTTGTAGTGTGTGTCTGTGTGTCTGTTTATCTGTGTGTCTGTCCGTGTCCACGAACAGGCCAAACGGCTGGACCGATTTTCATTTAGTTTTTCCTGTTTGAAAAATGAGTTGATCGAGAGGGTTCTTAGCTATATTTGAATCGGTCCAGCCGTTTAGAAGATATAACATCTTTTCTGAAAAAAGTCGGGGGTTTTTAAAATTTTTAATTTTTGTTATTATATATATTTGTTTAATAAAACACCAAAATGTGAACAAAATACGCAATTTCATTATCAAAAGTGTATACTGGAATTACTTAAATGTACTAGTGACTATCTGTTTCCAATGTCTTCATTTGGTCCCCAAAGAACTATCTAATCAGTAGTTCCAATGTCAGTAGTTGCTTTTCAATGACACGCACATGTTAAATGTCTATAGCAAAAAGCATTGTGTGGGGTATAATTGGTCAGTAGTATTGGCGACAAAGTCACTAGTGAATCAGTACTGATTCACTAATGACATTTCCTGCAGGGATTGATGTTCGTGTATATGAGTGTTTACAAGAAATGTAAAGAAGTATTGCCTTACACAACGTGTGTATGCCCTTTTGTATACGCGATTGCATGCCATTTGTATATGCGCCCATGCGTATGAAGAAGCAAGCATCACATATTCTTTTGTCACAAAGCATTCTCTCCTTTACTTCTATACCTGCAATAACTGAAACAAATGCCTTGCAAACAGTGTTGTTTAGTATTTGTTTTAGAAGACTTCGCTGTAGTAAAGCATTTAAAAAGCCCCTCATGTTTTGAAAGTTCTTTTAAATGGTCTTTTGCAGGGGTTTAATGTGTATTCTAACTTAGGTTTAGAAATGAATACTCTGTAATCAATAACGAGGATCAAAAGTTTGGCTTTAGTCCTGGGCGTCTACTCTGTAATTCGAAACGAAAGCAAATGCGTTCGAATCGCGATACTAATTTCATACAAATTCGAACACATTTTCTTTCGTTTCCAAATACGAAAAGACCCCCTGATTACCTAATACGGAATTGAAGGAAATTTCCTCGATAACTTCCATTCTTAACTACGCTCTACAAAATGTAGAATACAATCTTTGTCTTTCAAGCAGGCAACAGAGCGCATCTATACAAAAAAAAACCATTGCTGATAATTTTCAATAGATTTTCTTTCTTCAAAGAAAATTCTGTAGAATAACAACATTAAAAAAAAAGCAATATTTTACTACGACGGCATTGTTTTAGTTGATGTTATTGGATTTTGAGAGCTGCAACCAGCGACTAGTAGCTCTGGCCGCATCAATATAACATCTCATGGTAACAATTCCTGGTGTATGTAAGATTTTTTCTTACGGATTTTTACATGTTAGTGTTGGATTGTTTTATTTTTTACTTATTGTTGTGTAAAAATACAATATTCCTGTAGCAGTAGTTATTGTTTTCGTTTTGGTTTGTTTTTTTTCAAGTCAGTCCTAAGTTGAAACTTAAAATTATGAGACCACCTTTGAGCAATTGTTGTTATTCTTGTAAAATGTTGTGTTCTTTGGTTTTTGTTTCCTTTAGGTGATTTTTGTCTTATTTATTTTACATTTTTTAGTTCATTTACCAGCTTTAGAGAAAGAGAAGTTTAGAGCAAAACTTTTTTGTTTTTGTTTCCTGTATATTTTTTTAATGTTTGTTATTTTAAGTAAAGTAGTTTTTATTTATTTATTTATTTCCAATTTTAACTGCTAAAATCAATAATACCAATGACCCTTTTGTAAATATGAATTTATTTGTCTTCATGGCGGCCAAGCTATAGAAGACACCATTCAAGCGTTTGCCCAAATATATAAGACAAACAAAGCTACAGAGGAGTACATATTTACTCCACAGTTACGCTTGCTTGACCAAAGTCAGTTCCGATGTTTTATTTTATTTAAATTTTCTTACACCATTATTGAGTGTTGGCTTGCAGCAGCATCGGTTTGTGTGGCATAAACGTTACGTCTCTTTAAATATTTAATAAATGAATTTTATTTTACTGCCTCACGGTATTAAAAGTGTGAAGAACTTTCTTTGTTGTATTAACAACACAAGCATGATCGTTTTAACCTCTTTTTGTTATTGGGTTGAGTTTTCTTTAGTTTTAATTTTCTTTTTTTAGCTTTGGGTTAAAATTATTGATGTATTTTTTTTTTTCTTACGAAACTATATTTATTATTAAGGGAAGGTTCTATATTTGTTGTAGAAAAGAAAAAGAAATAATAATAATTTCCTTAGAGCTATTTTTTTTTTTTTTTTGTTGGAGCTACGGTTAGGTAGAGGTGTTAATGACTTTTTGTATGCTTTACTGCATTTATGCATTTTAAAACAAATTTCATTTAAGCCCAGCAGCTAATAACGGCTTATGGTTAGATTTACAAAAACCTCCTACAGAAATGTTTTATGGAAAACAATTTCTAACAGTTTAAAATAATATTTGAAGAAAATTGATAATAGCTAAAAGCAAAATTTTTTTAAGACCTAAAGTGCGATCTAGCGCCGCAAATATTTTGTTAGGCATGTTTCATTATAATTTTTAGTGAAACTAATAAATTTTTTTTTATGAAACACGGAAGATGTAAAAAAATATATGTACATATGTAAATTTAACTCATTAACATACTCACAATATATATTGACTAGAGATGTGCACGTGAATGTTTTCTGACTCACGGCACGCACGCTCATGCAGAAAAATATTTTACTCACGCACTTTCACGCACGAATGATTTTGAAAATTTTCACGATCACGCACGCTCACGAATAAAGTATTTTTAATCACGCACGAGTGGTTTACAACTTATCACGATCAAGCACACGCTCACGAAAAAGTATATGTATAATATAATTTTCATGTTTTTTGGGTTGAAAAATAGGTTCTTACATATACATACATATATACATATCTATATGTATGCTCGTGTTTTTGTAAAATTTACAATGTAAATTAAAACAAATCAAAGTTAATTTAATATCGTTTTAAATATTCGTATTCGCGGATATCATTTTAAATATTCGAATTCGAATTCTCGTATATCAAAAATTGACATTCCGCACATGTATGTATGTATACATACATATGTAATATAAATGTGAAGGTAAGACGTATGATCAATTAAATATATGATAATCAAATAAATGAGAAAATCATATTAAATGAAGAAAACATATATACAAATTACTAAAAAAAAATTTCTGTTACGTAACATTTTCAAAGACTCCCCCCACCCCCACCATAACAAATCATACCAAAACTCGAACCCCAACCCCCCCCCCCCCCTACAGCGTTACATAATATATGGACTGCCCCTAAAGCAAAAAACATTTTCTGCGGTACAATTCGTCAGTAGTATTGTTGACAAAGGCACTGTTGAATCAGTAGTGTTTCTCAATTGATACTTCCTACAGGGTATCTAAGAAACATACATACATACATACTTACAAAGGTGTATGTATCCTTCAAACAAAATGCTCCGAATTCGTAAAGAATTCGTAACGATTGGTCGACAAAATCTTCCGATTTCGGAACCGAAATCGTAACAATTTTTCTATGAAATGGTTGACACTACTTCGTAACGACATGTATTTAGGTACGATTTCTTTTTGCTTTTATAGCAGAGTACCGCTTCACCGTTATGTTGCTGATATTGTCGAAATAATTTGCACATACTCACGTTTTTTAATATTTGTTACAATCCTTTTTTTTATCAACATATACATATTTATTTAAAAAAATTTTCACAGACTTTTACTTATGTACTCAAAAATCAAAGTTTTAATGTTAAAAATAAATTGTTCAGAGAAACTACCGAAATGTCTTAACGAATTCGGTACGACACGTCTGACTTCAGAAAAAGTCAAAACATTTTGTTTGGGGGTATTCATTATGTGTGTAAGCTCCTACTACCATACATATTACTATACATATATGCATTTATTATTATAAAATAATTTATTTCAAATGTGTGAATACAGTTACATATGTGCCTATGCAGGAATGTTATCTCGTGAGAGCGTGAAAATTCGTGCGTGATTATTAAAAAAAGCTCACGCACGAGTAAATTTTTTTTGCGTCACTCCCACGCACTCACGCGTGATTAGTTATAATATTTGATCACGAATCGCGTGACACGATAAAATCACGACATTTGCACATCTCTAATATTTACATTAAGCAAGAGAGAATTATTAGGGAAAAGAATGGGGAACTTAAACTGCTATCAATCACCTGTTTGACCTGCAGCAATACACATAAATTTATCGCTTTAATTATCCAAAAAAAATCATAACTCCATTGATATTTATTTTTATTTTATTTACAGGTAAGCATCAATAATGGCCCTCATAATCTATATTTGTGAGTATTTTTGTACTAAATACCATGATGTCAAAGGTAACCGTCGTACACATATAAAGGGGGAAAAAGTTCAAAATAAAACGAATTTTTTATATTGATCATAAGTGTAACTTATGGCTTTAAATGATTCTTACAATTAGTGCTAAGTTTGATTTTGAACGATTTAACTGGTTTCAATGAAGCCTGAAGGATTAGTTTAATGCGATTAATTTTATAATGTTGCGCACTGATGCCTCTTTAAAACTATTTTGATTTTGCACATTTTTGTGCAAAATTACATATTTACATATTTTTTTAATTCGAATTTAATCACAGTCGCGTGTGACATGAAGCACGTGACATTTTTTCTCATTACAACATTTATATTTTTTCTGTTTCTCTTTTTACAAAACTATAAACAAACAAGCTCAGTAAAAAAATTTCAAATTAACAAGAGTATTGAACGTTATTATTTTACCCTGCGTTTACACATGCAAGTGCCTTGCATGCAAGCTCTGTGTACGTATTATCAACGAAAATTTCGCACAAATGCCCGACTGTCTTGCAACTTGCATGTTTGCCTTTTAGTGCAGAGTTGTCCATAACATAAAAAATTTTAATTTTAAGGGAACCATATAGTGTTGAACTTTATTCGTATTGTTTCAATGTTATTTATGTCTAAAAAATTAATAAACTGCTCGATTTATGAATATTTAAGAAAAAAAATTATTAAATTAGCTTTTAAATGTATTTAAAATGAGTAAAAACTCATATAACATTACACTGAAATCCAGTTAATTTGTGCTAAACTATTAATAGGGCAACACTGTTAGCTAACTTTCCATTTACTTGCTACAAGTTCAACAAGTCACTGTCTTGTAAAATTCTTTGGCAGTTGAGTTGGAAGTAGACTGCAAGTGCCGAAAGTGTAGATGTGTTAGTAAAAGAGTTTGAGTGTATTGAGTTTTTCGAACTTGCACTTGCACGTGTAAACCCTAGGTTAACATAGTCACCAAGGACAGGGGTTTCATGCAAATGCATGTTTTTAACCTTAACCCTGATAATGGCAAGAAAGAAATATCTTTACGAAACAATGAATTTGCGTAAAAATGGCATCGATTTGTTAGTGCATATTTTTGCGTATTTTGCTGAAAATTCATATTTTTGCATAATCAAGAGGAAATTATTTGCTGTTAATGCCGAAAGTAGTGAAAGAATGCTGTGGAAACTTGATATTTTTTTAAAATGACAACATATTATACAAAAAGAATTATTTAAATCTGAGTTGATTACATCGACAGACGTTAAAAGGCATTTTTCAATTCACAAAAGCTTTCTAAGAATAAATTGATAGAACTTCACATTCCGAAATATAAATAACAAAATTTAAAAATTTTAAAAACCCCCGAAGATATATAGAAAAGATGCGATATCTTCTAAGCGGCTGGACCGATCAACACTCTCGATCAAGTAACCTTTCAAACAAGAAAAACTAAATCAAAATCGGTCCAGCCGTTTGGCATGTATGTGTCTCGACACACAGATACACACTACAAACTTATAACACCCATTTTTTTGTCGGGGGTTAAAAATAGTACAATTCTTAAATGAAAATAAATATATGTATAACAACACTTTGCTTTTCCTATTTACGTATCGCTCGTTTACTGCAATCAAAACATATCTCGTAAAATTAGTGTTTAGAGCAGTGTTGCCATATTTGTTTGATAAAAAATCTTCAAGTCGAGCAAAAAAAACTTTTTTTATGACCAAAAATCTTTTTTGTTATTTTATTGAATGAAAATGAGTTAAAATTTATTTTGTTTCTTGTGAACTATTAAAAATAAAGCCAAATAACACAAAATATTTAATATATAGAATATGTGTAAGATCATTATGAAGCAAATCAGAAAATTTGTAAGCAGTTTGGTCAAAAAATCCCTCAATAATATATTAAAAGTAATAAAAGTAAAATTTTTAAAAATCTTATTTTAAGATAAAAAAAATCTTTTTTGTCGTTTTAACATGTCTAAAAACTTCAAAAATAAGATAAATCTTCACATATGGTAACATTGGTTTAGAGTTAATAATGCCGAAAGAAATCGTTATCATATATAATCGTGTGTACAAATTTAATGTAAAAAGCTTGTACATGCACCTCTTTATTTAGTTGTATGTAAACTGAAAACTTTTCTTTTGAATAAAAAGTTTTTTAAATATGTGCATATGTTATTGTTTTTAGTGCATATTTTGCCTTTTTGATGTCATATTTTAGGCGCCTAAAATAGCATTCCAGTTGTGGATATCGAGGTCACTTTAATACAATACCAATAAATTGGAGCTTGTGTATTCGCTCTCGAGAACAATTTGGTGCTACTGACAATCTATTTCAGTTCCCTAAGGTCTAGAAAGTAAAAAATTTTTTTGGATATTTTATTCGACCACGAAAGTCGTTTTATTGGTGCAAACTTTACAAGTTTACAGCAAAAGATATAGAAGGGCCAGATCAAGACTGCGTGAAGTTCATTTCATATCATGTCTGAGCTTTTATTTTTTTCATAAACAGAACTATGTAGGAATGCAGCTTGAGATCTTTGCGCACAAATGGAGGGAGGGATAGAGAGTGTCCTTCAAATTTGAAATTTTCTTATATCGCATTTCGAGTACATGCAGAAACTAAATTTTATCGGCTAGACTGGGGCGATTGCAGAGAAGGTGCTCAAGCTCAACACTTTGCTCTTCCTCAAAACAGCTTTCGCTGACGTCGTTGTAGGCTAGACCTAATTTTCTAACATACATAGCTGGGTAACAATCCAGGTTTATAGCGTGGCCTAAAATTTCCAGCTCAATTTACGATTTTTTGTTAAGTTATAGAAGTGTTGTAATATTAAATTTATGTACTCAGAAAAAATTATTTTCAAAAAATTTTCAAACAAACGTGTGTTTTGAAATATAATTTAGTTTCAGTAAATAATTTTTACTGTACCAGTAAATTATTTGTTCCAATTTTATTTTATGTAAAAAAAACTGTATAGAATGAAAATTATCTATATAAAGTAAAATTTGTAAAAAAAAAAATTTAGATTTATTTTTTTTTATTTAAATTTGTTATTTTCAGTTAAATTTATTTTTATATACTGTAAAAAAATTTGTCTGATTTATTTTAACATTTTATTTTTTTTTTAAGATTTTTGTTTGCGGTTTTCAAACTTATTATGTTTGTATATTGTGATTCTCAATATAGTGTTAAGAGTCTTACTATAAACATACGGAGTTTGTTAGCTAAATTCAAAAAATTTTTGGGTTGAAGTCTACTGACGAGTTCCAAAAGCGAGAACGAAATGCTTAACCATAAAAACAAGCCAATTTTTGAAAGTAAAAAAATAGTTGAACCTTTCATTTGATAATTGATATTTATTTCAGATAAAACTTTTACTAATTTAAAAAAAAAAAAAAATTTAAGAACTGTTATTGATTCAGTTAATTTATTTTCTGATAATACGAAAAATTTTAGTGAATGTGTTTGTAAATTATAAAAAAAAAATTTGCTGAATAATACAAAAAAAATCTGCAAAAATGTTTTTCTGTTCCTATTAATAAATTTGACTGAAAATATTTTGAGTTTCAGTTAACTTTTTTCTCTAATGCCATAATAAGTTAACTAAAAATAAAATTTTTTTTCAGTTAAATTTTTACAAAATTGTTATCAGAATCTACAAATTTCTTTGTAGGTCCGCATTCACACAAAAAATTTACTGATTCAATGAATTTGGTTACTGAAACCGAAATTTAGTTTTTTCTGTGTACGTACATATATAAATATTTTGTTGGCCGAAGTAGTTACTGCGTCGACTGTAAAGCAGATGAGGGTCTTCGAGAGCACAACTTAAATCCCTGGACAGAATTTCATGCTTTTTTATTCAAACCGGTGTGCCCGTTTGGCAGTCGAGCTCTTTCTTCGACCAGCTCGAACATGTCGCCAACACGTACAGAGACATTTATAAACCAAAATCGATGTTGTGCATTCACTTGACACAAAGATTTTATCACTACCTTATTTATTAACCTTACATATTCGAACATTCTCATTTTATGTTTCATAGCGTCTTAGGGAAGGACTAACTTGCATGGCTATTTTGATTACGCCCCACTGTGCCCCAAAAGTTGTTGCTTATTCGATCTCTAAACCAATAACAACATGACAATCGACTTGTCATTTTTAATAGATTTTCTTGATTAAAAATTCTCTTTTTATATATAAAAGACATACTGTCACGCAATTGCCATTAAAACAGCAGCAGCTTGTTAATATTTTTACTAATCATAAAATCAAATAAAACTTTCGAAAAAAAAATTAATTCAAACACTTATAAGTGTTAATAAAATTTTAACATAAAAAATTAGTAACACTTAATCATCTGACGAATCATTTACATAAAACAAAATTAAACAATGAATATTTCATTTTAATGTAAACGAATTGAAAAAAAAACACCCTCTCTATTATTAATTTAAAACTATTTTAACATGACACGCTAGACATAAGAGTTTTTTATGAGTGTGTTTCAAAAAATAAATTTTTTTCTTGTTTTTGAACAATAAAATTTAAACATCAATCTTTTTCTTAAAGGCATTTGTGGACAAAAGAGCTCTTAACGAAAATAATTTATTTATAGAGAAAATATACAAAAATATATATGTCGCTCATTTATTTGAACAATGTCATAACTCCAAAAAAACTATTTTCACAGCAAACGAGTATAAAGTATTCACTTTGCGCACAACTTAATGAAAAAAATTACGGCTTAATAAAATATATATTACATGGAAATCTGTTTTAAGTTAATTTTTCTCTCCAGAGTTGATTAGACAAAATATTGGTATGAGATTTTTACAAAATGGAAAAAGCGATATGAGGATTAATTCTGCATTATTAGCTCACATATAGAAAAATTTCATATTTAAATCTAGAAAAAAAAAAGTCAAATTAACATATTTCAGCAATGATTTTGCTTCACATGTGTTTCATGTTAAATCAACATGATTTACAAGAATCTTCAAGGAATATCTTTAGTTGATTAACTAAGTTTATTTTATGTTAATTTAATGTGAGACTTTGACCCCGCACACGAAGGGTTCTGTACGGACACTAGCCTATATACTCGTAATATATAGTTTTGAAATTTTTTTCGTTTTTTGGGATTTTTTTGGTTTGGAGTTTTTTTTTTAATTTGACGTCTTTTAGTTTTGGCATTTTTTCGGTTTTGGCAATTTTGTTAGTTTTGACGCTTTTTTCCCGTTTCACGATTTTTTCGGATTTTGCCGATTTATTTCAGTTTTAGCGATATTTTTAGGTTTGGTGCTTTTTCCGTTTTGGCGATTTGTTGGATTTTGCCGATTCATTTAAGTTGTAGCGATTTTGTTTAGTTTTGGCACTTTTTTCGTTTTGGCAATTTTTTTTTTGTTTTTTACTTTTTTTGTTGTCAAAATTACATTAACTGATAGAATACCCTTTAATTTTGATTTTATTTTTTAAATTTCAGGGTTAATTGGTATAGTCTGCATAAATGTACACTAACTATAGGAACCTCAAGTGTCTATTTATATAGTTGTCTGAGCATCCTTGAATTTTTAATTCTCATATATTTGTTACGTACCTCTTACGGTTCTCGATAAAACAGCCTGTGACGAACATCGTAGCGTAAATAATAGGGTTCAGTTTCACCTTTGGTGCACGGAACTTTAAAAATGAAGAATCACGTTGAATAAAAGTGATTTTAAGTTGAAACAACGTGAATTTGATATTAACAGCCTGGCCCACGATATCGACAACGTACGACTTGTCGCACACTTACATTCAAAACAAAAACAAATTTTAATATTTTGTTGTTGTTTCAAATGTAAGTGTGCGACAAGTCGAACGTTGTCGATATCGTGAATTTAATTTAATATAGTCATTTTGTTTTGCTAATTATTTAACACACGTGATTTTGTGTGTATTTTACAGGCATCAGGAAAATGTTAGTGCGTACTCATAGTTCGCCACCCCGGCCAAGATTTGAACTCGAACTCAGCGCGTGAGCCAAAACTTTAAACATTCTTTAAATAAACACTAAATAAATACCACGATAAACTCAATTTTAAATTTTAATTTCAACAGAAAATTTATAGGAAATTAAAATTATACAGCCAGAAAAAAGATTTTTTGGAAAACGGTTAGTCCAATAAAATATCATTTGCATTAACTATATTTCAGTTCACGCTATCAATTTTCTGTTAATCCAAAAAACAATCCATGTTCATTGCCATAAGCGCATAATTGTAACAAAAATATGATTGTGACAATACTTAAATTGATTGCATCAACCGAGCGTATGCTTTTGCCATGACTAATTAACTGATTGGTTAACCCAACCGAATAAAATATTACGAATTGGATTTTACTACCAACTTTTGGTATTATCAACTAAAAAATTGTCGTTCTATATTGAAATTAAAATAAAAACTTTCAATCAGTTGCTGCAACTAAGTAGAGGTTGAGTTTACTATCATAGTTTATAGCAGCAAAATAAAAAATTATCTTTTGTGACTTTCAATGATATTATGATTTGTGAATTCTCAAATGGTTTTTGAAAGTCTGTGCATAAGATAACAAGTTTGTGGCTTTTCAAAATATGTGGTTGAAGAAATGTTTATATACATGCTTCACCATTAGGAAATAAATTTCAATTAAAATAAACTTATTACAATATGTCAAATAATAAATTTCTTAAATTGTGTATTTTTATTCGCGTTTATTGTTATTTTTATTTCAGCAAGGAAGGCCAATTTTTCTTTTACATGTACCAATTATGATATTGTTTTAATTATATTAACCAAATTTTCGGTAGCAAGAATAACATTTATTTCAAATTTCATACTGTCAACCAATTTTTTCTGTTGCTGCAACTATTGGGTTGAGGGTTATAATTAAAATATAGTGGTACCAACCGCCAAAATTCAATTGGCAACAAATTAGGTTGTCACAACGAATCTGTTTTCTCTGTGTACGAAGATCAAAACAAACAAAATCTGAATAAGACCAAGTCTCACAACTGAGCACAACAGTGCATTCCAGCTAGTATGAACAAAGTAAATAAACATTAGCACAGTTAAACAACATATTGTTTCTAATAAATTAAATATGATTTCCAAACAAAATGTTCGTATCTTGATTTTATCTTGATTTTATCTTGATACTTTTTTCTGTGTGCAAGAGTCGTAGTTTTTGAGTTATGATGTTATTCAAGTAAATGATCGATATTTATGTTTGTGTACATAGTGGGGTATTTGTTAAAACATCATGCATAGTTTTATATAGAGTTTAATTTTTCAACATAGATATACATTAGAGGGCTGCGTAAAAAGTCTTGAAAGATAAATACGTCTTGTTTTTTAAATGTAATGTCGTAGCATGTATTATACTAAACCAGTAATAAATGAAGTCGTTTAATAAGCGATGCACGATGGATGTATTGATGTACGTGTATATGAGTGTTAACAAGCGATGCCGCGACTACTTTTTTTTAATAAAAAGAAGTAACACTGAGTCAATGAATGCCTACTACTATTAGTTAACTTCTTTAGGACAGGGGTAGTGATAGCGCAGACAGACGAAGAAGGAAGAGACAGAGAAAAGCTTTATTCATTTACAACTCTGCTTTTTGCACCTTTTTAATAATGTAGTGTTGCAGCGTTCTGGTGTTAAAATAGCGTATTGAAATTTTTTTAAATGTATTTAGTAGCCATTTTATCAGTTATTTTACTTCGCCGATGATTGTGCTACACAACGAATGATAGCGCTGTAATGTTACATTAGGATTAGTATCTGCTGAAGTCGGTATAGTTCAAAAGACCAGTGACTATGCCTTCATCACTTGAACTTTCCTACTGACACTAACAGCGATTTCTTTTCTGACAAATATGTTGCATATATGTTACATGTTTTACATTTCTGTGTTCGTTTGTACAAAATATACAATTTTCAATTTCTTTTCTGAGTATGTTGCATGAAAAACATGTAAATATGTTACATATTTTACCCTCACTTTATTCAAGGTGTACATACTGCCATTTTTTCCAACTGTGGTAAGGAAGGTTTTATTTTGCATGTCATGTTTATAATTTTGAGAGAAGATTTCTTAAACACAAAATATAAAAATTATTATTATAAAAATTAATATAAATAAATATTTATTTAGCTGCTTTAATTTTTTTAGACGTAATTAGTGATGTCAATGTGTGATTAAAAATCATAAAAAAGTGTGCGCAAAACCTCTCAAATGGCCTTAAATAAAAGCAATTATTTTTTTTCGATTGTAGAACAGCCCTTTGAGTGATTCTCGGTAACATGTATGCATAGTGTAACATATTTTTTTCAGAAATGAAATCGCCATAAGGTACACTACACACAGAGAAAACACTGCCTACTAAATACCTCATAAAATAGAACAAAATTAATAGGAAATCTCTATGGTTTTTTTCAATACGGAAATCTTATTAATTTCATAGACAAATCCTTTTTGAAAAAATCAAGAAGAAATCTTGTAGTTTTTATGAGGTTATCTAATTGATTTTTTTAATAAGGTTTTTTTCTTGATTTTATGAGGCAACCTCATAAAAAGAAAAAAAATTATGCCCTTATTCTTTGTGCTTATGTATTTTCATTTAAATTCTATAAGATATACTTATGTATGTATGTAGTATATGTAGGTGTTATTTATTCATACATACTTACATACATACATGCACATTATATTCCCTGTCGGAGAATGTGTGGTTGACTACAAAAATAGTTAACTTATAGTTAACTTTTCTTAGACTGACTAAAAGCTAGCTGCAAAGTCATTCAGAACAAACCCAAAATTAATTCTAAAGTTGAGTACGTAATCGAATGTGGTGAGAGCCAACAAATTTATTCTCAGCTACTTTAAAACTCATTTCAGTTTTATATTACAGTCAAATCCCGATAATTCGTACCCCAATAAATCGTAATTCCAGATAATTCGTAATAAGCTGTCGGTCCCTTGAAAAAATCTCGTTAATTCGTAAAATTTCCATACATTTTGGTCCCCTCGCTAATTCGTAATATTTTCTTCAAATAAAATCTTCTTTACCTCTTATAAATCGTAATTGTTTGCTATTACACTTATAATTCGTAATAAAAACAACAAAAACATGGAAAGAATGATTTTTTGTTTATCGCTATTTTTTTGCGTGTGATTTTGCTTCTGCTTGTTTGTGTGTGAGCACGCATAAGACACTGTCGGTATTACAAAAACAACAAAATTTTTATTTTGTATTTTATTTTTAAAAATTTTTTATGCTTTTTTATCGTTTTAGTAAATAAATTGAAAACCCCCGTTAATTCGTATTTATTTTATTTTAACCCCGTTAAATCGAACCCCCGCTAAATCTAAAACCCCTATAATTCGTAAGACATGACCGGTCCCTTGCGATTACGAATTATCGGGATTTGACTGTAATATTTTGCTGCTGTTATTTTAGACGAGAGCTTAGCCGAGTGGTAGCGCGTTGAGTACACAACGTGTGATTTACATGTCCGAGCCACAGAAATTTTTTTTAATTTACTGACTACCAGGTGATTTAAAAAAAGTCAAATTTAAGTTAGCTTAAAGTAGTGCCTAGTGAGACAATTGACTACCGCCTAGGACATCGCAATGTTAAAATAGTCAGTTGATTACATTGCAAAGTAATCCAAGTGTAGTCAGTACTAGTTGCGAAATAGCATGTATTCTTAATTAACTAACTCATCGTACATACATATTATTACTTGAAAGGAGACAAGTAGTGAACCAGCAAACTTCTGACTAATAGACAAACACTCTAACCAATATGCTAACAAGCAGTCTAAATAACCATTGAAATAATTGTGCAAATATGCTTATACAAAAACGGAAAAGATCATGAAAAAAAATTGGCTGTATGTCATAAAATCAAGATTTCCTTATTAAAAAAATCAATAAGATGCTTTACACATAATCATATAGGAACCTAATAAAATAAAGAAGAAAACCTTTTTAAAAAAATCAATAAGGCAACCTCATAAAATCAATAAGAAAACTCTATAGTTAACAATGAAAGAAAACCTCATAGAATCAAGAAGATTTTCGCTATGGATTGTTTTTTTGGTGCCAAAAATAACAAAAATTAAATAAAAAAAGTTGTGAATAATAAGATTTCTTCTTGATTTTATGTGGTTTTGTTCTTGATAAAATTAATAAGATTTACTACATAAAAACAATAAGGAATTTCTATGAAAAAATCTTCGCTTCTTTCTGCTGGGATACCCCTCAGCCTAAAAACGTTTCATAGAGAAAATTTTCTTGATTCTAACGGGTGTTTTTTTTAGAGGTATAGAACTTCGAATTGAAATAAAACACAAGAAAATCGTTTTAATGTCCATCAATTTGACTTTATTGGAAGGATAATTTTATGCCATTGTTTAAATATGATTTCGGGCATGTGGCCGCCGCGGCTGGCTCGAATAAAGCCAATTCTACAGGTCCAATTTTCAACCACTTTTTCGAGCATATGGGACCGTATGTTGGCAATAACGCCACGAATGTTGGTTTCCAAGTCCCCTAACGTTTCTGGTTTGTTGGCGTAGACGAGCGACTTCACATATCCCCAAAGAAAATAATCCAATGGTGTCAAATCACACGATCTTGGTGGCCAATTGACAGGTCCATTCCGCGAAATTATGCGCTCATCGAATGTTTCCTTCAATAAATCGATTGTGACGTGCGCTGTGTGGCATGTAGCGCCGTCTTGTTGGAACCACAACTCATCCACATTCATGCCATCCAATTCGGGAACAAAATAGTCGGTTAGTCGGCTCCAATTGCTGTGCACGGTGGCGAATCGATTCATTCGGGTCCTCTTCAACACTTTGCTCTACAGCGGCAATTGTTTCTTCGGTGCGCACTGTTCGACGTCTCTGCGGATGCGTAAATGTAGTGCGAAAACGATCCATGGTTAACCGAATTAATTGCTCTGATGGACGATTATGTCGACCATAAAATGGACGGAGCTTGCGGTAAACTTCGCGAACTGAACCATTATTTTCGAAATAAATTTGCACGATTTGCAAGCGTTGTTCTTTTGTCAACCTGTTCATGATAAAATGGCAAACCAAACTAAATATTAATCACTTGACAGCTGACAAAATGACCGCCAGTTAAAAAAGTGATGCCAACTTAAAGTTCTATACCTCAATAAAAAACACCCATTATGAGGCAGTTTTTTCTCTGTGCACTGGTGTTGTTATTTAGTGACAGTTGGATGCAGGCATTGAACCTAGTACCTATTATGTGTTTAAGGTGGGATTTTTTAAAGCAAGTGCACACAACTAATGTTAATGCATGTGTGCGTTTGTATGTCCGCAGAAAAATAAAAAATCAAACATACAACGTGTGTGTGTATGTACTAGTGTCCTGCACAAGACTATTTATAAGACCTTTCAAAACATGAGAGATTTTTTCAAATGCTTTACTACAGCGAAATATTCTAAAAGAATCGCTAAGCAACACTGTTGGCAAGTAATTTTTTTCGGTGGTTTGTCTTGCCAACAGCGTTGTTTAGCGATTCTTTTAGAATATTTCGCTGTAGAAAAGCATTGGAAAAAATCTCTCATGTCTTGAAAAGTCTTATAAATAGTCTTGTGCAGAGCACTAGTATGTACAATGTACATTGTACATGCATTACTTTTATAAACGCGCCCATGCATAGGAAGATGCAAGTATCACAAATACTTTCGTCACGAAGTATTTTCTTCTTTACTCATATAGCTGCAATAACTGAAACAAATTTCTTACCAACAGTGTTGTTTAGCGTTTATTTTAGAAGACTTCGCTGCAGTAAAGCATTTGAAAAATCCCTCATGTCTTAAAAGTTCTTGTAAGTGGTCTTTTGCAGGGGTCTAATACATATTTGGTTTGTTGTTAAATTTATTTGCCGGGCTGAGCTTTTGTTAAAATAAAAAAGTGGTTAAATAGATACTACATACATACAAATGTAAATATACATACGTTACATACATATGCATATAAAAGTATTGTTTATTTTTTTCCAACAACCAAACTGACATTTATACCATTTTAATGAATTTATGGGGATTTCAGTTTACTTTTGTAAACTTTTTTTCCTCCGATTTTAACGACGACAAGTCGAAATATTCATGCTCGTACGCATAGACCGACTGTGGGATAGACAGACAGTTATGTACATATGTTGCATGTAGCTAGTACGTGGTAATATGTAGTTACATATTTAGGTTAACATAATGAACAATTTAAATTTAAAAAGAACAACAACGCAACACAACATTGTTGAGTTTTCTTTTTTATATTTTAGCCACTAGGCAAATATAAAAGAAAAATTGTATGTACATACATGAATTAAAGGCAAATCATTGAAAATCACTACCTGTATAGGCAATACAGATAAGAAAAGGAAAATTTGCTTTCAAACCGACAGACCAAACAAATGCAAAATACTTGCAATTCAATGTTCAATACAAAAAAATATACATACATATATATGTACATATGTATATAAAAAATACAATAAAAAAAGAAACCAAAACTTTAGAAATACTGTTGCATACAACTGCCTACTACGCACATAACAATTGACTTTAAAACTGTTATTAAGACTTAAATGTATGTCTGGGCAAGAAAGCACGCTCACACACGCTTGCACATGCTCCCAACAAATATTATGGCAACTTCAATTCACTGCCTAAACATTGCGAAAGGCTCCACCATATAAGGAGTATTAATGTTTTCAATGTTGTTCAATAGTGTTGTTGCATTGTACCATAGTTTTTTGTTTGTTTATTTCTTAGCATACAATAGTTAATGGTGCCGGCCTGTAGGTGGTGTTTGTTCAGGGAGTAAGGCCTCTTTTGTTGGCCTAAGCAAATAACACTAATTGAAACTATGCATGAGTGCATAATACAAGATTTTTAAAGCTACACGTGTGCGGTATTTTTTTCCTACATGAGTAAATCTCAGTGAATGCTGCATATTTACTGATAATTTTTTTTTTGGCTTTTGCATTTGTTCTAAAAACTTTATGCGTTTTTATTGTAGATCATCTTTTAAGCTCAAAACAATAAGGCATTAGTGCAACGTAGAAATACAAAAAATGATTCTATTCTTGTGGCATTAAAACTTAGTAGATATTTAGTGCATATTGTTTTAAGACATAAAGCCCTTTTAAAATTTTCTTTAAAAATCTGCCGCCTTTTGTGTTTGCAATTTTCTTTTTCTTTGTGTGTATTTTGCCCCACACCGGCTGCATAAAACAAAAGGGAAGCGAAGATGTGATTTATTTTTACATGATTATCAACTTAACAGAAACAGCAGCTTGCTCTCTTTTTTTTGTTAAGGTTTAGTAAACTGCCTGCATGTGTCTTTTTCAAAAATAAAAAATAAAACAAACAAAAAAGTACAAAAATTGTACGTAGTAAGAAAACAATGCATTATTTTTCATTCTTAAACAGAATGTCAAAACTGTATAAATTGATCTAAGATGATTTTTATAAAATACAGAATGACAGTTAAGGAAAGCCACTAATAGTTTACAAAAAAAAATCTTTTATTTTATGCTATTGCATTTCACGAAAATACAAAAATAAAAGAAATGTCTCTGTTCTCCAGGAATTCGTCCTTTACACAGAAAAACACATTGTTATACATACAACATTTGAGAAAAAGTCACAGAGCTTAAGTCTGCAATTTGGACCATATGTCTTTAAAAGGGGCGGAGTCACAAAGCCCCAAAGTAGGCAACCTTGAGTTAATGAAAAAATAAAACCGAGCTGAGGTTTTTGATTTTATAAGAAAGATTTTTGCAAGTTGATTTTTTTTTCTCTATCCCAGAGCTTAAAAAAAATCTGCTACATTTTTGTGTTTTCGCTTACAGTTTAGGAAATATTCGAGAAAAAAATTAAAATTTTTGCTTTTTTTACCAACCTTGGCCCACTGTTCTGCTAACGGAGAATGCAAATTTTGTTCGAAATTTAAAAAAAAGTCAACTTTTCGCCGGTTTTTTTTCAGTAAAATTAATTATTTCGCTATTATAAAAAAATTTGCAAAAATACCAACCTCATATTTTTACTCATTCAAAAGGCAATACTATAAGGAACATTACAAAAAATTTTCTTGTTCAAAATTTTCGTTACTGAAGGAACCAGATCGTTTCGAAATATACCTATTTTTCACCCGACTGCGCAACACTAAGAAGGGTTTAGTGCCCTCTAGTCAGCCTAGAAACATATGTCTCTATATCAATACTCTTTCTCCAGCGACAATTGCACTAGTTAAAATGTCGAAAACTTTCCTTTTATGCTTGAGTAGAGATACGTTAGAGACAACAGTTCAAGTGTGTTTCTGGTGATATTGTCAGTGAACGCGTCAATAGTTTATTTTTCTTTTTTATTATGTTGTGCAATAATATTTAAAAAAATATATGCAGACGAGGGTCACTAAAATCTGCGAGTGAATCTTTGGTTCAAATATCTCCATATGGTCGTAAAAGAACTACCCTCTCAGTATTGCTAAAGTCTACTGCCAGATTTTGAATGCCAACCCTATGTTATGTGTCAATAGGCTTTTACATTGGCTTGGGTACACCTAGTCAGTAGCACTATCGACAATGTCACTAGAAAATCACTATAATCTTACTATTGAGAACGAGCGGGGAAATATCGATATTGTAGACTAGAGCTCCTAAAATTTACTAGTGAATCTTTGGTGTCAATGTCTCCATGTGGTCCCAAAAGAACTAGTTAGTCAGTAGTGCTACAGTCTAGTAGTAGATTTTCAATGACAAGCTAATGTTTAATGTCAATAGATGATTACATTAGCTGGGGTACACTTGGTCAGTAGTACTGGTGACAATGTCAGTAGTAAATCACTACAATTTCACTATTCGCACTTTCTGCAGGGTGTTTATCAGTCTACGTATGTATGTATGTATGTATGTATGTGTGTGTGTATGTATGTATGTGTATTAGGGTGGCCCTTATTTTTTTCTACTCTCACCCCTCAAATCTGTTCAATTTTATGAAAAAAAAAAATACAAAAAAATTCATACCAATAACTAGTTTTAGGGGGTGCGTCCGGCCCCCAAAGTTGGCCCTCAAGCCCATATATTCAATGCATTTTTTGTTTGTTTTTTTTTTTGTTTATTTTTTTTTTAAATAATTTAATATATGTACATAAGCTCTTATTGTACATGCTTTAAATAAAAAATTCCCATATAAATATAATTTTGTTACATAAAATTGTTGGTATTTTGTTGGTTAATTTCCTCATTACACAGAGAAAACAGTGCCTAATTATTACTTCATAAAATATAACAAAATTAATAAGAAATCTCTATGGATTTTTTTCAATAAGGAAATCTTACTAATTTCATAGAGAAAACCTTTTTGAAAAAAACAAGAAGAAATCTTGTAGTTTTTATGAGGTTATCTTATTGATTTTTTTAATACGGGTTTCTTCTTGATTTTATGAGGCGACCTCACAAAATAAAAAAAAATATGTCTTTCTTTATTCTTTGTGGTTTGCTTATATATTTTCATTTAAATTATATACCATATACTTTGAAAGGAGACAAGTATTGAACCAGCAAACTTCTGACTGATAGACAAACACTCTAACCAATATGCTAACAAGCAGTCTGAATAACCATTGAAATAATTTTGCAAACATGCTTATACAAAAACGAAAAAGATCATGAAAAAAAATTGTCTGTGTCTATTTATAGATATGAAATAACAAGACACCTCATAAAATCAAGAAGATTTCCTTATTGAAAAAATCAATAAGATGGTTTACACATAATCATATAGGAACCTAATAAAATCAAGAAGAAAACCTTATTGAAAAAATCAATAAGATAGCCTAATAAAATCAAGAAGAAAACCTTTTTAAAAAAATCAATAAGGCAACCTAATAAAATGAATAAGAAATCCATATAACGGGTGTTTTTTTAGAGGTATAGAACTTCGAATTGAAATAAAACACAAGAAGATCGTTTTAATGTCCATCAATTTGGCTTTATTGGAAGGATAATTTTATGCCATTAATGTTTAAATATGATTTCGGGCATGTGGCCGCCGCGGCTAGCTCGAATAAAGCCAATTCTACAGGTCCAATTTTCAACCACTTTTTCGAGCATATGGGGCCGTATGTTGGCAATAACGCCACGAATGTTGGCTTCCAAGTCCCCTAACATTTCTGGTTTGTTGGCGTAGACAATTGTTTCTTCGGTGCGCACTGTTCGACGTCTCTGCGGATGCGTATTATCACATAGAGTAAACGTAGTGCGAAAGCGATCCATGGTTAACCGAATTAATTGCTCTGATGGACGATTATGTCGACCATAAAATGGACGGAGCTTGCGGTAAACTTCGCGAACTGAACCATTATTTTCGAAATAAATTTACACGATTTGCAAGCGTTGTTCTTTTGTCAACCTGTTCATGATGAAATGGCAAACCAAACTAAATATTAATCACTTGACAGCTGACAAAATGGCCGCCAGTTAAAAAAGTGATGCCAACTTAAAGTTCTATACCTCAATAAAAAACACCCATTAGTTCACAATTTATAAGAAACCCTAATAGAATCAAGAAGTTTTTCTCTATGGATTGTTTTTTTGATGCCAAAAATAACGGAAATTGAGTAAAAAAAAAGTTGGGAATAATAAGATTTCTTCTTGATTTTATGTGGTTTTCTTCTTGATAAAATTAATAAGATTTACCACATAAAAACAATAAGGAATCTCTATGAAAAAATCTTCGCTTCTTTCTGCTGGGATAGCCCTTAGCCTAAAAACGTTTCATAGAGAAAATCTTATTGATTCTATGAGGCAGTTTTTTCTCTGTGTATTTTCTAAAAAACTTTCTTTGAGACTAATGTTGACTTAAAGAGCTAAAACATTGCCACATGTTATAATGTAAAATAATTTTTTAAAAATATAGTCATATGCAAAAAATTACATTGAAAAATAGGCTTGAAGGCCAACTTGGAGGGCCGGACGCACCCCCTAAAACGCAACTTATGGGTATGAAATTTTTTTTTATTTTTTTTTTCATAAAACTAAACCGATTTGGGCGGTGAGAGTAGAAGAAATCAAGAAAAAAAGTCTTCATACAATTAACGGTCATGTATGTGTGTTCCTTTGCGTCGACCGATTTTGATGATTCTTACGTCAATCGGGAGTGTCACTAAAGATGTGTCAGTTGTCAAAATTCAATATAGTGGCCAACAAATGAAATTTTGTAAATACGAAAAAAATAAAAAGTCGGCGAACTATATCAAAATGGATATCGACAGGTATTTTTAAATCATCTTTAGATTTCTTTTATGATTTTTCGTTTCAAATGACCATTTAGGATATTTAACGGCTTAAAGTTCGTCGCAGTCGGTTTTTTTATTTTTTAGTATAAATACGAGTTTTATGGATATCAAATTTAAGGCATTTTTTTCTCAAATTCCAAAGCTGGAACCAAAAGATTTATCATGCCACCTTAAGACATAATATGTTTTGAAATATTTTCAAAAATAGTATTTGCGCCCGGCGAAAAAATATGCAGCAAAAATTCTGAAAAATCCCATTTTTGGGAGTTTGCGAATTTCTTTTCGGAATTCCCGGGAACTCATAAGCAAATTATATTTGTTCTTGCTTATGAGCATTTTCAGCCTAAAATATTCATAAAATGATCACGAGCTGTAGAAGAATTTACAAATACATAACAAAGATTATAATAAGGTGGTATGTGATGTTTTGATCCTTATATTCGCATTTTTTTTCTAAAATTCTTATACACGATGCTCCAGAAAATTTTTGTGATGGCAGGATATGTCACCTTATATCAAAGCTCGTTTTTCCCTGCTGAGACTTCGTTGCCAAAAAAAAAGAAAGAAGAGGGGTGTCTTAGGACACCCGGTTATAGATTTGCTGCTTAGTTATATAAAAGAAATTTCATGTGTGAAATAACAATGCAATAAAATTATATATTATATGGTGATGTCAAATTGTCTTTCCTTTTCCATACATTTCCCATTATTTTCTTTTCTAGCGGCGTACGATTAAATTAATGTATTGTTTGTGGCATATGGCGGCTGTTTGCCGGCTTACAGCCGATCGGCTGTGTTCCTTGGTTTGTGCTCATGTGCAAAAACAAATCAAAAACAAATTGAGCAATCGTTCTCATCGTTTTTGTTTTGCTTTGTTTCACTCACTTCCAAGAACAACACAAAACAAAATCAAAAAATTTGTTTCGTTTATTTTCGTAATCTGCTTTTAAGTACAAAGAAATCAAAACAAAAATAAATTTATAAGTGTAATAGTGTCGATTATTTTTGTTACAAAAATCACGCCCGAACTCCTGCATCGCGCAACATATAGCAAAGCTGTAAAAATACTACGTAATGGAAAATAAACTTGTTCCATCTGGTCCATCGATATTAGAATTTTTTAAAATTAAATTTTTAAAATTCATTAAAAATTTATAATATTAAATTCCTTATTTAAATGATTCGCGTGTACTTAATACAGGGTGGGCCAAAAGAAACCAAGGGGTGTAAAAGTTTAATAACTTTTTTGTTTATTAACTTTTTTTTATTTTTTCTTTCAGATTATATAATATACAAAATGGAAATTTTTTTACACTAAGTATGCAAAATGATGTCTCTTAAATGACCACCGTTTTCAGCTTCGCACTGATGGGCTCTTTTTAGAGCATTTTTCAAAACTTGTGGCTGTAGCGTTCGAATTTCTGCAACAATGTTTGCCTTGAGTTCAAGGATTGTCTCTGGCTTGTTCACATACACTCGCTCCTTCAAAAAACCCCAAAGAAAATAGTCGGGTGCTGTCAAATCTGGCGATCGCGCTGGCCAAATAATTTCCGAATTTCGAGAAATTATTCGCTCTCCAAAAATTTGACTTAAAAGTGCCATTGTGTCTCGGGCAGTATGGGCAGTGGCTCCGTCCTGCTGAAACCACATACCAGGTCTGTTTTCAAGAGCAGGACGTAAAAAATTTTCTATCATAAACCGATACCGCTCTCCATTTACGGTTACAGCACTTCCATCTTCATTCTCGAAGAAGTAGGGCCCAATGACATTTTCAGATTTGATCCCACACCATACTGTACACCTGATGGGGTGCAATTGGCGTTCATGAATGGCTCTTGAGAACCCCAGAACCTACAGTTCTGCTTATTAACAAAGCCATTCAAATGAAAATGAGCTTAAAATAATTGATCTCTGGTTTAAATAATAAAATTCTATTGTTCTGGTTCTCTGTTCAGTTGTGAACCTCTCCATTATAAATTCTCCAAGTGTTGTCTATATAATCTGAAAGAAAAAATAAAAAAAAATTAATAAACAAAAAAGTTATTAAACTTTTACACCCCTTGGTTTCTTTTGGCCCACCCTGTACATTCATGTTTCCATATTTGTATCACAGCCACCATGGTAATATTGCTAATGATGCTTCGCTGCGGTTATGGCATGTTGAAATTATACTTTTGTATGTTATATGTATGAATATTTGCTTAAAATCTTTGAAGCATTTCCTTTCATTGCATTTGCAATATTGCATTGATTTCGCCTAGCGGCATTTACATATTTCTTTTGTATGCTTTTTCATGTTTCTTTGTGCTTTGTTGCCATCAACCAAGTCAAATGTAAAAAAAAAAATATTTTGTTTATTAACAAAAAAAATTTATATGCAAACAATATTTTTTTTAATAATTTAATTGAAAGTTTGCAACCGAAGGGAGTATTACAGATTTTTTCACTCAAAGTTACTTCGAAATTAAAAAGTAAAAGAAAATGTTTTTAATTAAAAAAATTACTATTTTTGAATGTCATAAACGCTTTGCGTTGCATGCAATAGATTAAAAAAAATACATTTGACTGTTTTACCTTTAATTTATCTTCGGCCCTGTTCTATAAACCTAATCCGTGTAAATGTCTCGTCTTCAATAAATTAATAATGGTCCTGTTGACGTGTTATAAATCATAGACGATAATTTTCCTTCCGATATGATATTTGAGAATCTATATCCTCACAAAAACATCAATGTGAAAAAAGGCCAAGTTCCTATCAAAAATTTCGGCCATCAAAAGCAGTGAGATATAAGTTTTGACCAAGTTCTTGTTTGGCACAACACCTGTCGTTCTCATATGCTATGCATTATATACATTTGTAATCGTAAGGGTGTCATATAATTTCTTGATAATCTGCTAACTTGGCAATATTTTTACCGATATAAAAAAATGAACATTATTCTCTCTGTTTGTAGAAGGGTAAAAATATTGCCAAATTAGAAGATTATCTAAAAATTATATGACACCCTTACGATTACAAATGTATATAATGCATTGCATATATCAGCGATAGGTGTTGAGCCAAAAAAGAACTTGGTCAAAATTTATAACTCACTGCTTTTGATGGCCGAAATTTTTGATAGGAACTTGGCCTTTTTTCACATTGATGTTTTTGTGAGGATCTGACTACTTTTTGAAAAATTTTCTATGATAACACTTTTTAAACTTAAGGTTTCTGGGGTGTTTTATTTCTATTTATGATCACTGTGCCAGTTAACAATGGTATAGTTACATAAAATAATGGATTAGAGCATGATGAGTACACCTTAAAAATGAATTATTGTGCTATTACAACGGGTCGCCAGTGTGTACGCAATTTGTTAAGAGTCGTCTAAAAAGAAATATGTAAAATACAGCGTCAATTCTAGTGGGAGTGATCCCGCCTATTTTCTCAATATATTTTAATATTAAAATCTGCTTAGCCGAAGTACATAAATCAAAAGGATATGCCCAATTTGCATGCAAAGTTTCAATAGGTTAGGTGGTGCTTTAATTTTTGGATTTTCCGATTGAGTAAATCAATCAGGACTATTTGTCTATAAAATGTCAGCTTTCTACAGTACAATATTACTTAAAAATTTTATGAGCCTGGCCCCGCCGACTTTTATATCTGTTAGTGCTTATGATTCATGTAAAGTTTTGTATGAAAAAGCTATTGAGAAATACATGAGTAATAGACTAAAAACTGCTAAGCCGAAGTACATGAAAGAAAAAGCTACGATTTATGGGTGTAGTCACGTCCACTTTTCAAAACAGGAAATTTTTACTTTGGATAAGTGCAATGCGGATGAAAAGTTTCAATAAAATTGAAATTAATTTTGAGTTAACAGTGCTTGTTCACAACCGCTGATTGAAACTTCTGGTTTCTTAGATTTTTCTAAGTGATCTCTGATCTAGATTAATTTGTGTACCAAATTTCAGCACTCTACTGCGAATTGGAGTTTTAGCGGATAAAACTTCTTGGTTTTAAGATTTTTCCATTGGCTTACTCATCTACACTTGCTTGTGTATAAAATTTCAGCTCTTTAGCGTTAACTTTACCTTATAATTTTATGAGCATTACCCCTCCCACTATTTTAAACTCACAATATTGTTGTGAGCCGCGCTTATAATTCATGCTAATTTTCTCCTAAAATATGTTAGACCGAAGTAGATTAAACACAAGGCTAAAATTTTATGGGAGTGATCACGCCCACTTTTTTAGGTTATAGTTTAAAGTATTGTATACGCGTAACGTATATGGAAAGTTTCACTAAAATGGCTTAAGTTAAAAGCTGTATATTAACACCCTTATTTATTTAACTTATTAAGGCTTTATAAAAGGGTTTTAAGACAAATTTTCTTAAAAAGTCTTAATAAGTTTTATAAATAAGGCTGTAAGTTTTCAGGTTCAAACAATAGTAGCGTGGCCCCGCCCATTCTGGTAAAATTTTTTGTTTTTCAGATATCTCGTTGGTTTCTCACCTAGACCTACTTTTGTATCAAATTTCAGCTCATAAGCGCAACTTTTAATTTTTAATTTTTATGGGCGCAGCCCCGCCCCTCTGACTAAAATTTCTGGATTTTCAGGGTTTTCTTGTTGTTTTCTCCCCAATACCTACTCGTGTATCAAATTTCAGCTCCTTAGCACAACTTTTCATTTATAGTTTTAATGGGCGTAACCCCGCCCACTTATCCAAACTTAAGATTTTTTTCGGTCCCTGTTAGTTATTCCTGTCTAGTTTCGTTGCAAACGGATAATAATACATACAGAAATAGTATATCTAAATATGCTGAGCCGTAGCACACGAAAATGAGGTTGAAATGGTATGTCCGTGTCAACGCCCACTTTTTAAACGAAAAATTTTTAGGCTTGTCTTATCGCAGCATGTATGCCGAATTTCAATAAAATAGCTTCCATTAAGCGCCTTAGATTTGCTTTTTTAATTCTAACCTTTATGGGCGTAGCCCCGCCCTCCTGGCCAAAATTTTCGGGTTTTAAAACTTTTTTGGTTTATTGCTTACCTAGCCCTAGCTCTGTAGCAAATTTCAGCTCACTAGCACAGATTTTAATTTTTATGGGCGTAGCCCCGCCCCCTTGGTTAGAATTTTTAGGTTTTCAGATTTTTCTGGTTCATTGCTCACCTAGATCTACTCGTGTACTAAATCTTAGCTCTCTAGCTATAGCGGAAGTGCTTCATCAATTTGATGAGTGATCAGTGAGTCAGTGAGTATGTCTTGAAATATGCACTTTTTGCACCTTCATATCTCCGGAACCTTTCATTGTAAAACTTCGCATATAAGGTTATATGAATTTATTCTAATTATGATTTAAATTTCATAATTTTACGGTCGCGGGGATCAAAGTTATGAGGGGGGTAAAAACAGCTCGAATGGCTTCCTGTAAATATACACACTGCGTGCATTGGCTTGAACTTGGCCTGGCGCACTACCGTGCGCCTAGATAAAAAAATATGGTAAATATTTCTATTGTCATAGTTAGTTTTCTGAGATCGTGCGATTTCAAATCGATTCGGTTTACACAACAGGACCGATTATTCTTTTTTTCTAAAGAGTATTCGCTTGTTTTGCCTAATTTAATATAAAAATCACCAGAAGGTCATACAAAATTTTTTGTTGATCACTGTAGTCTCTAGTGGAATCATATACATACGTAAAGATTTTATTAAATTGAACACAAATACAATAACAAAACTACATACACATATCACATGATCTAGGGTTCTTATTCTTATCGAACAAATGCAGTTTGTGTTCTTTTGATCTACACTTTAGTTTTGAGAAGAATATCGACATTACAATGAAAAATTGTGCTTCTTAAAATTTACCACAGCACGAATTACTAAATTTGAAATATTGTGCGCTAAAAATGATTAAGTATAAGAAGCAAAGTAATATTCCTTTGAATAACGCACAAGGTTATTGTGATTAAACCCCATGCCACTTGTTTTTGTGTTAAATTGGGAATCTATAGTTTATTTTCTTTTACTAGTGAAATCTAATTTAACATAATAGTTTTGATTGTAAATTATTTTTTGTGGTGAGTTCTAGTTTTTCTCATTTGGTTTTTATACCCTTTACCAAAAAATGGTAAAAGGGTATATATAGGTTTGTCATTCCGTTTGTAATTTCTAGAATATTAATAAGCGAGCCATAAAGTATATATATTCTGGATCCTTATGCATAGGGAAGACGAATAAGCGATGTCCGTCTGTCCGTCCGTCCGTCTGTCTGTACGTGAAATCGGTTTTCCGAAGCTCCCAGAAAAGCTAGAGACTTCGTTCTTGGACTGGTGTGTCAGAAATAGTCGAAATAAGATTGGTATTGAAAATCAGCAAAATCGAGCAGACGGTTTCAGAGCTGGGAAACTAAAACTTCATTTTGCCATACAAAATAGCTACCGAAAACTAGTTATTATTATTTTTTTATTAAATAAACTTATTTTATACTTCAGTATGAATAAAATTAATATTTCTTAATAAAAAAAATATAAAAAAAATATAAAAAAAAAAAATTAAAAAAATTAAATAGACGTTTCTAGGGTGGGAAAACTTTAACTTTTTTATACAAAATTATACAAAATTTAATTTACTAAAACAAATTTTTTTCTTTTTATCTATAAATTAAACATATCTTAGACTCTTAAAAGAAAGAAATTGCTGTAACAAATCAGAAAAAACAAAAAGGATGATTCCAGGGTTGGGAAACTTACACTTTTTGTGATATAAAAGTAACTAGGTCTTACTATTTTTTTTTATTAAATTAACTTATTTTATACTGCAGTACACATTAAATTGATATTAAAAATAAAAAAAGTTTAATACATGAAAAAGACATTTCCAGGGTTGGAAAACTTTAACTTTTTTCTTATACAAAAGTAACTTACTAAGACAAATTTTTCCTTTTTTTATAAATTAAACAAATCTAATGTTCTTAAAAGAAAGAGATTGATGTAGAAATCAGAAACACAAAAAGGATTATTGCAGGGTTGGAAAACCTACGAGTTTTGTGATATATAAAATTAACTACCTTTAACTAATTTTTTATTTACTTTTATTAAATAAACTTATTTTATACTTCACCACAAATAAAATTGGTATTTCAAATAAAAAATTAAACTTCAAAAAATTAAAAAGACGTTTCCAGGGTTGGAAAACTTTAACTTTTTTTCCTATGCAAAATAACTTACTATATCAATTTTCATTTTTTCCTATAAATTAAACAATTCTTATATTCTGAAAAGAAAAAGATTGATGTAAGAAATCGGAAAAATCAAAAAGGATGATTCCAGGGTTGGAAAACTGAAACTTTTTGAGATATAAAAATTTACTACCGAAAATTAATTTTTATTTTTTTTATTAAATAAACTTATTTTATACTTCAGTACGAATAAAGTTGGTATTTCAAATTAAAAATTAAACTCCAAAAAATTAAAAAGATGTTTCCAGGGTTGGAAAACTTTAACTTTTTTTATACAAAATAACTTAATCAAGCAAATTTTTCCTTTTTCTCTATAAATTAAAGATATCTTATATTCTTAAAAGAAAGAGATTAGTGTAAGAAATCAGAAAAATCAAAAAGGAGGATTCCAGGGTTGGGAAACTTACTCTATTTGTGATATAAAAAATTAACTACCGAAAACTAATTTTAATTTTTTTTTAAATAAATAAACTTATTTTATTCTATAGTACAAATAAAATTGGTATTTCAATTTAAAAAAGTTTAAAACACGTTTCCAGGGTTGGAAAACTTTACCTTTTTTTATACAATAGTAACTTACTAAAGCAAATGTTTCCTTCTTCTCTATAAATTAAAGATATCTTATATTCTTAAAAGAAAGAGATTAGTATAAGAAATCAGAAAAATCAAAAAGTATGATTTCAGGGTTGGAAAACCCACACTTTTTGTGATATAAAAAATTAGCTACCGAAAACATTTTTTTTTCAATAAACCTATTTTATACTTCAGTACGAATGTATTTGGTATTTAAAAATAAAAAAGTTAAAAAATTAAAGACGATTCCAGGGTTGGAAAACTTTAACTTTTTTTGTACAAAAGTAACTTACTAAAACAAATTTTTCTTTTTTTCTATAAATTAAACATATCTTAAAATCTTAAAAGAAAGAGATTGGTGTAAGAAATCAGAAAAAGCAAAAAGAATGAATGGTTGGGAAATTTACACTTTTTGTGATATATAAAAGTAACTAAGTCTAATTAATTTTTATATTTTCCTTTATAAATTTACGTCTTGGAATGAAAAGTTTGGTGTAAAAAATTATAAAAATAAAAACCATAGCTCCAGAGCTGGAAACTTTGACCTTTTTTTCTGGATATTAAAGTAACTAAATAAAACATTTTTTTTAATTTCCTTTTTTCTTATTTTACTTAACACACTTTCTATATTTTTTTAAGAACTACTAGATTGATATAAGGAATCAGAAAAATCCAATATAATGATTCTTGGATTTGTAAATTTATTTTTTTTGTACATAAAAGTAACTAGGTCATATTATTTTTTTTCTTTTTGTTTATACTTTATGTATGTGCTTATGTATGTATCTCTATACTACATAAAAACACTTTGGTAAAGGGTATATAAGATTCGGCACAGCCGAATATAGCACTCTTATTTGTTATTCTTTAATTCTCTTTTGAAAAACTGTTCTAAAATATATTTAGCATAGATAAAAGAATGGAAAGAATATAATTTGAATGATTGAAATTTATCATCAAAGAAAAAAAATTTAATTTATAATAATATCAATAATATTAAAATATGAGATATAAACCTTTTAAATAAAGACCAAAGTGGATTTACTTTCTAAAGTTGAAACACTTAAGCTGTAAGTCTTGAAAAGTAGAAGAATCAACCACATATGTAGATATAAATTAGAACTGGAAAAAATCTGAACTAAAACAAAACTTGATATGAGCCAGAACTAAAATAAAGTGGAACCAAAAATTAAAAACAATTGAAATAAAACTACATGGGAACTATAGAGCTGCGTAAACAGTCTTAAAATGTAAAAACGTCATGATTTTTAAATGTATTCACGTCGCATGTATTATACTAAACCAATAATAAATGCTGTCGTACTATAAGCGAAGCACGATGGATGTATTGGTGTATGTGTATATCAGTTGTAACAAGCGATGTCGCAAGACAGCTTGTTTGTAACAAACACTCAAAAGAAGTACTGTTGATTAATGTATTCTTGTTATTTTTCATATTGTAAGTTTGAGTGTGTGTGTAATATGTAGATGACCTGAAGGAAATGTCGATGGTGAAAATGTACTGAGTCGCTTTTGACTTTGTCACCAGTACTACTCTACAATTATTCCCCATACAATACTTTGTGCTATAGACATTTAGCATGTGCTTGTCATTGAAATTCTACTAGTAACACTAAAACAATTGACTACATAGTGAATTCATAATTCTTATGGGAACATGGAGACATACCAACCAGAAATTTACTGGTACATTTCTATACCTTAATTTATGTATATTGACAAGTTGTTGCAAAATCCACCAGAAATACACCACATCTGTTTTCTCTCTTTATTTTATACTGACGAATAAAAGAGAAATTGTAGACAATGTAACTACTACTAGAGTTTTAGTGTTGACATAGAGACACTTGGCCCCAGTCTGACTGCAGGGTGGTTAGCTATTATGTGGTTAACCGCATACAACTAATGTTAATGCATGTGTGTGCCTTTGCATGTGCGCAGAAAAATAAAAAATCATACACACATACATGCATGACGTTTGTACACGCGCTCATGCGTAGAAAGAAGCAAGTATCACAAATACTTCCGTCACGAAGTGTTTTCTTCTTTAAGGCTCAGTTAGCCGACTTTAATGTAATGTAACTGTAACGTAGGAAACAGCTGATCGATATTTTTATATGAAAAGTAGGTTACGTTACATTGCATCTCTATAACCATTTTCATTACTTTTCACATAACAATATCGATCAGCTGTTTCCTACTGTTGCTGTTACTTTACATTACAGTCGGCTAACTGAGTCTTTACTCTTATACCTACAATACTCAAACAAATTTCTTGCAAACAATGTTGTTAACGTTTGTTTTATAAGATTTCGCTGTAGTAAAGCATTTGCAAAATCCCTCATGTCTTGAAAGTTCTTATAAGATGTCTTGTGCAGGAGACTAATGGGAACTACAACTGAACTGGAGTAAGAACTAAACTAGGACTCACTTGAGCTAGAATTCAACTAGAACTTAAGTATAACTTAAACTAAACTCATCTAGGGGGCTATTCACATATTACGTCAGAATATCAATTTCAATGTTCTCAATACGAATTTGGAATTCTCAGTATCAATTTTTATTTTCTCAATATCAATTTTGATATCGATTTCGAATTCTCAATATCAATTTTAATACTCTTAATATCAATTTTGATTACTCAATATCAATTTGAATTCTCTTAATATCAATTTAAATTCTCTCAATATAAATTTTGGATTTCTCAATATCAATTTGAATCCTCTCAATATCAATTTTTATTTCTCAATATCAATTTCAATTATCTCAATATCAATTTGGATTTCTCGATATCAATTTGAATTCTCTGAATATTAATTTCCAATTCCCAATATCAATTTAAATTCTCTCAATATAAATTTAGATTTCTCATTATGTATTTGTATTTTCTCAATTTCAACTTAAAAATGTGGAGAGTTCGACTATAATTGAACTAGAATTTAAGTAGAACTTAACTAGAAGTGTCATTAAACTGATCAAGAACGAAACTCAAACTGAACTAGAATGCAACTCAAACATAATTAGAAACTGGTGCATAAGTGAACAAAAATCAAACTAGAACTTAGTTAGAACTAACTGAACTAAAACCGAATTAAAACTGAAATAGAACTGAAATAAAAGTGAACTACAACTAGTGTTTTTCAATCCCTGGAAATTTTTGATTTTATTATGGCAACTTTAGTTTGCATATACACATTCATTGATTAGTGAAGTTATTAACTTTATGAATGCGATGGTGTAATAATAAGGTGATGGCACTAGCACAATAGCTAAAACCTTACAACAATTAAGGCCGGGTTTACATCTGGCACACATGTGCTGTGAGACTTACGAGGCCTTTATTTACCAAAAGCGGAACATGACGTTCAAAATTTAATTCTACAACAATTCATAAAAGTAAAAACAGAAATGCGCAAGGCAATAAAAGAAAAATTACAAAATAATTACAGATTCTCTTTGGTAAAATGAACGATTCTATTAATGCTCTACTATAGTCCTATTCCCAAGCAAATATTTTGGAATATTTTTTTAATAACATAATTTGTTTCTTTTTGCGTTATATCAATGCATTTGGCCTTGGATTTACATATAATATTGATATTTAATCATTACTATTATATAAAGAACTGAAATATTATTATTTTTTGACTAAAGGCAGAATTATTTTTTACTTTCTGTTCTGTTTCTGAATCTTTTTTGTTTATGGAAATCTAATACAAGTCGTTAGTTTTTCTGTTTCGTTCTGTTCTGTTTCGGTTTAACATGTGAAAATCAAAAAAATTTTTAAGTAATTGTAAGTGACAGCATAAATTAAATGAATATATTTTGAAATGAATTGTGATTGTGCTTTTAGAATTTAAAAAATTTAATTTAAAAAAAAAACATAAATTATATTTAAACTTAACAATGGACGATGCTAAACTCATCGCTTTAGTGGAAAACTGCTACCCTTTTGGTCAGAAACTGCTGATAAGTTACTAAAGAAAAAGGAAGTAGTCAAATTGGAAGCAGAACGTCAGAGCACAGAACAGTAACAGAAAGTTAAGGCCAATGAAGCCTTAATTTGTTTACAAAACGTTATTATTTAACCGATCTCATGAATTACAATTTGTTTTTTGTTAAAATAAATTAAATTAAATAACATTTTGTATTGTTTTGCACTGCGCGGGAATTCCCGGGAAAGCGAAAAGTCGTTCCCGCTTTCCCGGGAAATGAAAAAGTCCGGGAAAAGAAAAACTCTAACTGCAACTTAAATAGATGTGAACTAGAACTCGAATTTAAACAAGCTAAAACGGAACTGTGAGTATGTAAAGGGTGTTTTTTATTGAGGTATAGAACTTTAAGTTGGCATCACTTTTTTAACTGGCGGCCATTTTGTCAGCTGTCAAGTGATTAATATTTAGTTTGGTTTGCCATTTCATCATGAACAGGTTGACAAAAGAACAACGCTTGCAAATCGTGCAAATTTATTTCGAAAATAATGGTTCAGTTCGCGAAGTTTACCGCAAGCTCCGTCCATTTTATGGTCGACATAATCGTCCATCAGAGCAATTAATTCGGTTAACCATGGATCGTTTTCGCACTACGTTTACTCTATGTGAAAATACGCATCCGCAGAGACGTCGAACAGTGCGCACCGAAGAAACAATTGCCGCTGTAGAGCAAAGTGTTGAAGAGGACCCGAATGAATCGATTCGCCACCGTGCACAGCAATTGGAGCCGACTAACCGACTATTTTGTTCCCGAATTGGATGGCATGAATGTGGATGAGTTGTGGTTCCAACAAGACGGCGCTACATGCCACACAGCGCACGTCACAATCGATTTATTGAAGGAAACATTCGATGAGCGCATAATTTCGCGGAATGGACCTGTCAATTGGCCACCAAGATCGTGTGATTTGACACCATTGGATTATTTTCTTTGGGGATATGTGAAGTCGCTCGTCTACGCCAACAAACCAGAAATGTTAAGGGACTTGGAAGCCAACATTCGTGGCGTTATTGCCAACATACGGCCCCATATGCTCGAAAAAGTGGTTGAAAATTGGACCTGTAGAATTGGCTTTATCCGAGCCAGCCGCGGCGGCCACATGCCCAAAATCATAATTAAACATTAATGGCATAAAATTATCCTTCCAATAAAGCCAAATTGATGGACATTAAAATGATTTTCTTGTGTTTCATTTCAATTCAAAGTTCTATACCTCTTAAAAAAACACCCTATATATCTGAATAAACTTAATTAAAAATTATCTTAAACTGAACTAAACTTCAACTAGAACTTAACCGGAATTCAACGAAAACTGAACTTCATATGTATATATAACTGAACTATGTCTGTGATAGAGGATGTAGAATTGAAACAGAACTAAAACTGAACTGAAACAGAATTGAATTAGAACTGGAGCCTATTTCTCAAAATATACAAGTATTTCAATAGAAGTAAAATAGTTGTGAAAATTTAATCGGCTGTGTTCTGCAGAATGTCTGAAATTAAAACGTTTGTAATTGCCATAAAACTGTTGTTGGAAATATGTATGAAGTAGAACTGAATTTTCACTGAACTAGAACTGAGCTAGATCTGGACAATAGTGATAACCAGAAAATTTTCACAACTCAATTGAAATCGAATCAATATAATAAAATTTTAGCTTGTAATTGGAAAAATATTATGATCTTAGATTAATTAATTGAAACTTATTTCATACAAAGCCCTATTTCATACACAACTTTGCAAAAAGTCAACCACAAAAAAATTTATTTATTAATTTTGCTTTTATGTGAAATGATGCAATAATTTCTGATATGCTTTCAATATATACGCCGCATTTAAATACAAAGTAGAGATGAGATGTTCGTGTAAAAGATGTTTGATTTAATAAACTGAAATGTTTTGCAAGAACATAAATCTGCATGATTAACAAATATAATCAACATTCAATGTTATTTACTCCAAAAAAAGGGAGGAAAAATAATAAAAATTATAAATGTATGTGCATAAATATTATGGATGGCGAAGTGAAAAATTCTAGCAGTAGAAGCAAAATAAAATAATATTTTGTGGAAAATAATTTCTCAACTTTCTAATTTGTAGTTTTTTTGTTAATACTTATATGTACTATATCTCTATCAATTCATCCACCACTGTTGTTTGCACAGAATCATGAAAATCTGCACAGATGTTTTTTTTATTGATTATTGATTCATGCACCAAAAAAATAAAACATTAAGACTTCAAAGTCCTTGCAAACAAACACCCATACCCCATAAACAATAGAAGGAAGGCTGGAGGAAAAATGAGGTCTAAAAGTCTAACACATCCGGCATTTAAATATAAAAACTAAATTCAATTAACAAAAAGCAATAGAAATTATACATACAATTTATGACAAAATTTTTGCTGACAATGTCTCATGGCTGTTTGGACGTTGGAGAACTACATCATATTATACTCATGTATTTTCAATGTCACATGCAGTGAGTTCCATAAGTTATTCAACTCAAAATACGTGCATAAATAAATGGTGTTTTATAAAGAATTCTATACTTAAGGGTTTATTTTGCTTATGTTGTAACTGTTTGAAATTTATAGATTTGATCTTCATTTCACAAAAGTCTTTGGTAAAGACAATTTAGATTTTGTTGTTAAGATTGCTGCAGTAGGAGGAATGACAAAAAACAAACCAGCCAACTAAATTTATACGTTTTGAGAATGATGATTGATTTCATGCCAAAAAGATTTCTATCAAAATCCATACAAATAAACTTTATAGAAACAACAGCCAATGACTTGACTTTGTTTACAATTCAAAGATTCGTTTAACGTTATGCTTAATAAAAAAATACTACTACGTCCGCTAAACGCTCACTGACCGGCCGGCCAGTGGTCTCGAAAACATTATCTGGCTCTACCAACTACATACATACATACATACATACATACATACATACATACATACATACATACATACATCCATGCATACATACATAAAATACTGTCATTATTGTGCTTTGTTGTTTGTGAATTTACTCAGGTTCTTTAGTTTGTTGTTTGACATATTCAAGAATTATGACTTCAATGACGAAAACTAACGACTTTGTATAGATACTCTTCTTTGCAACAAAAGGGAAAGAAGGGAATTTATTCATATAATAACAGGGTAGTTTAATATTTATTCTTCCTTTCCTTTGCCTTCTGTTCTCATCTCGAATGCATTTTAATGATGAAATGTTCCAAAAACTTATAATTTCTGCTATTTAGATAATAAATATAAACAAACCCTCAGGATTAACTTAAACAACATATAATTATACATAAAACAATTTCTTTACAGTTTATGTAAATTTTTATTAGTTTTGCCATTCTTGAAAATTTCAAGCGTTTGGTTTTCAAGATACAGCAAGTTGTCAAAATTATATAGTCAAGGTCACATTAACTGATAAAATACCCTTTAATTTTGATTTTTTTAATTTTAGTGTTAATTATTGTATGGAAATTTTTATTTGCCGTAATATTTTGTGGTATGGTGGTCATATTTGAGGCTTTTAACAAAGAGTATAAATTGTATAGAATGCGCATCTGAGCTAAAAAATTAAACATTTTGCTACTTTTTCAACAGCAAAACATGCGGCCAATTGCAAAAAAATTATGTAAAAATATCCGAGTTTTACCAACAAAAAAAAAAAAAACGATTTTCGGAGGAAAGTTGCTGTTGCTGAAATAAAGCTTGCTTTAAGGATGATAAGTTTTAAAATTCTGCAGTTGTAAAGTCAATGAATTACACCTTATTTCTTCATCTTTATAAAATATAATTTAAAAAAAAAAAAAAAACATAAAGTACAAACATAAATTAGCATTACTAAACAATTACCAAATACACTTATAGTAGACACTTGTCAAAGATTAGATTCCAAGTGAAGAACTTATTAAGAAATACAGGATGTTCAGTTAAAAAAAAATATGTATTTAAGAATTATGCATAATGCCTTGAGAGAATACTATAACTATATTATCCTCTTCAGAATCGAATTTTAAAATTTTCTACAAAACTTTAAATGGTTTTTTTTAAGTAAATTTTTTGAGTTATGCTGGTTTTTAAGTAAATAAGTGAGATGAACCATGTCCAATATATGTATTTATGTTTTTACAATATCTAATTTTTTTATAAATCTTAAGTAATTGGGTAAATTACGGCACTCGATATCGAACGAAATATGCATTTAATTCCGATTGGAATTTCATTCGATATGAAATGCCGCAACTTGACAACTCTTTTTTTAGATTTCAGGATTTTTTTATATTTAGTAGCTATCTATAATACGTTTATACTCGTCTTATTTGCAATTAAAAACTGCATTTGTAAATACTCTACTAGCCGGTATTATAGAAATATGTTCGTAGTTAATTAATTAATTATTTGAATTATTTTTACTTTTTTCATTTATAAATGAAAAATTATAATAAAAAGAAAATGAATTAACTTCAGTTTTCCATCTATATTTAACTTTGCTTTTTTTGATGCTGATCATTTATTTACATACATGTATACTTTAAAGCCCCAATTTTGGCTTCCAAATTTACTTCATTTGAACCTATTTTAACTTATAAACATTTTATAAAAACTTACTTACTAACTTATAATAAGTTTTATTAAGATTAAAGATGAAAGTAAGTTAAAATACATAATTTTTTAATTGTGATACTCAGAGAAATAATTTACATTTGGGTGTCAGATTTTTTGCAATATTTTCACCATTTATTGGCTTTTCTATCGACCAAAATAATAAAATGATCGATATCATCGAGCCGAATATCGCCAAAAAAAAATGGTAATAAAAAGTGTCATTGGCACGAAAAAGGGTCAAAAGTGATACTTTAGTGTCACAACGGCAACGCTGCTCTCAGCAATGCGGGCGTAGCAGCAGAAAGAAATGAGAGTACGTACGCTGGACGGGTAGTACTGGTAATCAGCGATGCCAACTTGGTGCTTTTGGCGCTATTTTTAGTGCTTTTTGAAGACTCAAAACGCCAAATTTTGATCGTTAGTCCCAAACTGAGAAATAGCACTAAGTAGTGCTTTTAAGAAATTTGTTTATTTCTTAAAATTACTTTAATAAAAACTTATATGATATATTTTACTAAAGATACTGATATTGTTGCCGAAATAGAGAATAGCCTAGAAAATATTAAGTGCTTTTTACGATTTTCAGATCTCAAAATTACGCTTTTTGTGCTTTTTATAAATTTTGATGTGCTTTTAGAGCCAAAAAAGTTTGCATCACTACTGGTAATACCCGTCATAGAAAATTTTAGCTTGTATGAGATGCGCATTCTATATGATTTATATTCTTTGCTTTTAATCAATCATAAATTTTAAAGTTTTTAACATAATGACAAGATATCAATCAGTGTTTGCAGAGTCACGGAGCGTAAGTTTGAGCAATTTTTTTTCAATTTTAAAACTTGCTTTGACCAGGATATGCTTCGTCGGGCGATTATACAACCTTTACAAGCGCTATTCAAAATGCCTTTCCTTTCTCTACACAGAAAAAAATATTCCTGCAATAAACAATTTTAATTGAAAATAAAACCAAAAATCAATTAACAAAGTATTTAAGTCAATTACACTTTTGCTTAAAAAATAAAATTTTTTTGCAATACACAGCTTTAATTGAAAATAAAACCAAAAATTAAAAAAAAAATGTAATTGAGTCAATTAAACTTTGTAATTAATAAAATTTCTAAGCAAATGTTTAATTGACTTAAATACATCTTTAATTGATTTTTGCTTTGATTTTCAATTAAAGTTGTTTATTGCAGGACTATTTTTTCTGTGTAGCAGAGATATTTGTATCACTCGACAATCCAAACTTCAACTTGTATTGACGCGCTTCTATTACACTATGCACTATGTACGGTCACTAGATATGTAATACTATAGGAATTTTGGTAATTTTTTTTGGATTTGTTCGGTTTTTTACGTTTTTTAGATTTGGCGTTTTTTAGTTTTTGCGTTTTTTTTGTTTTAGCGTTTTTTCGGTTTTGGCGATTTATTTTAGTTTTAAAGATTTTTGTTAACTTGGCGCTTTTTTCGTTTTGGCGTTTTTTTTTGGATTTGGCGATTTTATAATATAGGAACTTTTTAGTTTTACCATTCTTGAACATTTCAAGCGTTTGGTTTTCAAGATACAGCAAGTTGTCAAAATTACATAGTCAAGGTCACATTAACTGATAAAATACCTTTAATTTTGATTTTTTTTAATTTTAGTGTTAATTATTGTAGTCTGTATAAAAATACACTAACTTTGGAAATTTCAAAGTGTCTATATATAATTTTATGTATATTACATGGGATTTTAAAATTTTTCGTTGCTTGTTTTGGAGCAATTTTCAACTGTCATGCGTTTACTGTTGCAGCGGTCAAAGTTTTATGTATATTCTGTCAAAATTTCAGGTCCGTAGCTCTTACGATCCTCGAAAACACACTGTGTCACGGACAGGCAGGCAAACGGACAGCGTAGCGAAAACAATAGGGTTCCTTTTCACCTTTGGTGTACGGAACACTAGAAATCAACGTTTATCATAACGTTTATTCTATCTAAAAAAAACGATTTTCTTTAAAATAAATTCCATTGTTATTCATAAATATTTACATATTCTTTAAAATCTTAAAGCATACCTTAAGGCTTTATAAATTTTATTTATATAAGGCATACTTTTAGGTGTAAAGCTTCTTCATAACATTTATAGCTTGAGGCTTTTAATTCAATTGCGTAGAGCTGCAAAACTATCGATAGTGGCTCCATTCGATAGTTTCGGTAGTATTTTTTGATGCTATCGATATTATCGATAGTTTTTGATTCTTAGAAACACCACTTTTACACACGGAAAGTTTACTTTGCAAAGTCTTAATTCAGGTATGTGAAAGACAGAGTGATAAATACTATCTCTTTCTGTCTTTCTCCCTGCTGAATTAAGGCTTTGCAAAGTAAAGTTTCCGTGTCAATAAGGGCTAAAACTTATCAATTTTGTATTTTTCTAATATAAAATCTTAAATTTTTTAATCATTCCATAAAGTAAAAAAGAAAGTTGATTTTTTTAAAACTTTTAGTTCCAACGTTTTTAATACACATATTCAACAAACATATATACACGGTTCTATAAAAAAAATAAACGAAAAAGCAAACAGATAGATAGATGGATCAATAAAAAATAAATTAAAAAGGAATAAAATAAAAATATCTTTCATCATTACTTAAACTATTGCAGTTAGCTAAAAAGTATTCGTTTAACAGAAGGAGAAGCAAACTATTTAGCGTCACCTTTTATTTAGCCGCCGTCAAGTTCCTTCATGTATCAAAGCCGTTGGTACATAATACATAATTGTATTTTTATGCAATTTGCATAAAAAACTGACATCTTATGTTGAAACAAATCAAAACTAATTAATTTTTTTTCACATTTATATATTGAATGATAACCATTACCAAACCAGGCGTCGAAATTTGAATGTTGCATTTTTTATTACACAGTCGCCATCATTCCGTTTTTATTGACTTTGATTTTTTCTCTTTTAGTAGTGTTTTTGTCGATAGTATCGCTATCGAAAAAAAATATCGATAGTCCACTTAAAATAAAACTATCGATACTATTCATAGTACCATCGATAGTTTTGCAGCTCTACAATTGCGCCCACCAATGTTTACCAATAAACAAAAACACATATTCGTTTTCTAATCCTAATTACCAGAACATATTGTAAATTTTTTTTCTACTCTCATCCCTTCGTTATCAAGCTTCGTTAAACTTGTGATGTTTCATGTCACTGTACTGGGACGTTCTTAAAGTATGTAAATGGCTGGAAGCTAGTATCATATTTACAAACAGTTTAATAATGCTAAGAAAATACCATATTACTTTCATTATATCTTTGGGTCTCTTTAAGATGATTCCCAGCAAAAAAATAAATAAATTTCATAATAATTTCACAATAAATTGTAAGCCCCTTAGGAGTTGAGTTTGTTATTTATTTACTATATTTTCTAAATCTATCATGAACGGCTATAGCGTTCAGCAACACCTTAAAGTGACGAAATTGTTTTATGAAAATGGGTGTACTGTTCGGGCAACGTTCCGCATGCTTCACCTATTGGAAGGTTGTCATAATTGTTCTGCCGAGAGGAGTATTCGCAATCTGGTGGATACATTTTAGTCCGTTTTTTTTCAGTAAATAACTAGTCAACACCGGCATGTCGACAAAAACCAAGACCTGCCAGAAACAGGGGAACTTGAGGTCGCATCGTTTGCAAGAATTGTCCTAATTGTCCTGCCGAGAGGAGTATTCGCAATCTGATGGATATTTTATTCCGTTTTTTTTTTTTAATAAATAACTAGTCAATACCGGCATGTCGACAAAAACCAAGACCTGCCAGAAACAGGGGAACTTGAGGTCGCATCGTTTGCAAGAATTCTTCTTTTCGCAGACTGCAGCTTGGGGAATTTCGCGTTGTGCCTTGGGCCGCACCCCTACAAAATTCAACTGATCCAGCAGCTGAAGGTAAAAAACCATAAAAATGACGTGTGTTCAATGAATGGGCTCTGAAGCAGTTAGAAACTGATCCTAATTTCATTATATTCACTTATGAATGAATGGGTACGTCAACAAACAAAATTGTCGATTTTGTGACGATGCCAATCTAGGAGCGTTTTGTGGTGTGGATTTTTGGGCGGGCGGCTGTTTTTTTTTTTTTTAATTTAATGATAGGAAGCGCTTAATGAAGGACTCTTTACATTTTCTAATACTAAAGAAGCCACAAGTTTAATTAGTTTGCACAAAAGTCGTATTCGAGGACGTTAAATAGTGAAATATATGGATATTATAATTAAAATATACTTCAGCTCGGTACAGACGGTTGTCAGATCTTACAATATTGTCCGATCTGACAATGTACTAAAAATTAAAAATTCCCAGCACAAGATACATTTTTAGTTCACAATGTTGTAAAGGGTGTTTTTTATTGAGGTATAGAACTTTAAGTTGGCATCACTTTTTTAACTGGCGGCCATTTTGTCAGCTGTCAAGTGATTAATATTTAGTTTGGTTTGCCATTTCATCATGAACAGGTTGACAAAAGAACAACGCTTGCAAATCGTGCAAATTTATTTCGAAAATAATGGTTCAGTTCGCGAAGTTTACCGCAAGCTCCGTCCATTTTATGGTCGACATAATCGTCCATCAGAGCAATTAATTCGGTTAACCATGGATCGTTTTCGCACTACGTTTACTCTATGTGATAATACGCATCCGCAGAGACGTCGAACAGTGCGCACCGAAGAAACAATTGCCGCTGTAGAGCAAAGTGTTGAAGAGGACCCGAATGAATCGATTCGCCACCGTGCACAGCAATTGAAGCCGACTAACCGACTATTTTGTTCCCGAATTGGATGGCATGAATGTGGATGAGTTGTGGTTCCAACAAGACGGCACTACATGCCACACAGCGCACGTCACAATCGATTTATTGAAGGAAACATTCGATGAGCGCATAATTTCGCGGAATGGACCTGTCAATTGGCCACCAAGATCGTGTGATTTGACACCATTGGATTATTTTCTTTGGGGATATGTGAAGTCGCTCGTCTACGCCAACAAACCAGAAACGTTAGGGGACTTGGAAGCCAACATTCGTGGCGTTATTGCCAACATACGGCCCCATATGCTCGAAAAAGTGGTTGAAAATTGGACCTGTAGAATTGGCTTTATTCGAGCCAGCCGCGGCGGCCACATGCCCGAAATCATATTTAAACATTAATGGCATAAAATTATCCTTCCAATAAAGCCAAATTGATGGACATTAAAACGATTTTCTTGTGTTTTATTTCAATTCGAAGTTCTATACCTCTAAAAAAACACCCTATATAAAATTTTTCAGAAAAAAAGTAATGCCAATAGAAAAAAATTCCTGACAATTATGCCACTGTAAAATGCATAAACTTCGCACATCTGACAATAACAAAATCTCTGAAATATATGTGACAATAATTTGCTGGGTTAGCATTGTCAGCACAAAAAGAAATTAATTCATGGGTTTATTTTACTTCTTTGTTTTTTTTTATATTTATTTGTATTGTGGCAGACTTAAGACACGCAGGACCCAACATCTACTTACAACGTGTTTATTGTTGTAAGCACATTGGCCAATGTCAGCCAGCCCTTAAGGTTTTTAAGAAGAAAAAGAGAAAAAAATACAATAAGACTTATTTTCTTTTAAAGAATTTTGTTATTATTATTATCATTATTATTCGCACTACTTGCTATTGCTACAGCAGCATATAACTCGTAAATTGTATGCTATAATCGCAGGGATAGAAGAACAACGTAAATGGCTGCTAATGAGACAAATAGCCTTAAGTTTAAAAATAAATAAAAATAACTAATGAAAATTGTAACAATAGAATAAAAACTTGCAAAAGTTTTGTAAGAAATTAGCATTTAATAGACTGATAACAATTATTGCTGCAGATACACGTACATATAAGAATAATAATGATAAATTATAAAATATTATTAGTTTTGAAAAAAAAGAGCGGATTAGAAAAACGGTAATCAGTACATAGATCTCATTTGACATACATATGTACATACTAGACCCCTGCAAAATACCATTTACAAGAACTTTTAAGACATGAGGAATTTTCCAATGCATTACTACAGCGAAATCTTCTAAAACAAACGCTAAGCAACACTGTTTGCAAGACATTTTGTTTCAGTTATTGCAGGTATAGGAGTAAAGAAGAAAATACTTCGTCATGAGTCATATACACGAACATCAATATATCCATCGTGCTTCGCTTATTTAACGACAGCATTTATTATTGGTTTAGTATAATATATGCCACGAGAATACATTTAAAAAACAAGACGTATTTACATTTCAAGACTGTTTATGCAGGCCTCTAGTACATACATACATACATACATACATACATAATTTAATACAGCTTAGGCAAAGGAATATAAACAAATTTTAAACTTTGAATTATTTTTATTCCTTTGTATTACAGCCCCCTTTTTTATATGTACTCAATTATACAATATTTGTTGTTTTTTCAAACGTTTTTATCATATCCATCACAGTTGTTATTATTTTGCATATTCAATATATTCAATGTCATTATTCCGTTGTCCATATCTCTATCCGTCCATCTATAGAGTTGGCTATATGAGGTCCGTAAACCTTTTATTCAAATTATATGATTGCATTTTTTTTTCAACTATTTGTAGCCTTATCTTTATGCCAGCTTACAAATACATTTTGAAAAAAAAAACAATTTATAGATAAAAATACATACACATGAGTGTAGGTAAATAAAAAAACTATACGCAATATTAAAATTCATGACAGGCGCAAGACAGCAGCAACTGTTCACAAAGACTATAAAATAGAAGACAATTAAAAATTATAATAAATATCTATGTTGGATTTTTTTTTAATTTTTATAATAATTGTTTAACTTGAATGGTTGATGCAGCGCTATCAATTTTTCCAAAGTTTTATACATTTTTTTCGGTATCTCTGGTGTTTAAATTAGAGATAGGCGCGTGTCGATTTTTTCCAACACGGCACGAAAACCAATACGAAGATGTCCAACACGTATGAAACAGCAACGCGAAAATTTTCTCGTACACGGCACGATACGATTCTCTACATATGTGTACAAAATTTTGCAGGTTATATGCAAAATTCTAAATAACATATCATCAAATGCATGATTTTCTTAAACAATGTAACGTATCATCCTTCACTCATATGAATTTAAAAAACTATAGAACATTTACTTTCCGGTTTTTAATTGAAGTAAGCATTGACTTTTTAGTTATGTAGATTCAATTTAATTTCATCTTAGTTTTAATACAAATTTTTATCATCCTGATTATTTTTTCAAAAGTGGAAAGAAAAGCAGAAGTGTTGTGAAATCAATAAAATTTTGTACACTTTGGCGTACGATCCAACAGGAGTCATACATATATTACAAAACCAATATTAAAGATTACTACCAGCTTCTTCCACAAAGGACTACCAGAAATTCTTTAAGTCAACAACCTAAGCGATTGCTTCGAAAAGGCTTACCATTTCCAAAAAGAAATGGTAACATACATATATGTTACCATATATGCAAGATCTAAAATCTTTGCTTCCAGAAGACTGTCATTTCGTCTACGATAGTATAAATTTTGAGTAAAAAGTAAATTAATATCTGATTATCTTATTTGTGTTATCAACTTATTCTCTCTTAATAAATTAAAATACTTTTTTTTTGTTGTCTTTATAAACAGGGTTGTCAGATTTTTTCCGACCTAATTCGCCAAATTGATTTTAAAAATCGCCAAAAGTCGCCAAAAACCAGTTTTATGCAATTTTTATTAGGAAATATTTTATAATAATAAATTTGTTTTTATATAACACTTTTGTAATGTAAGTTTTTATAAAATTATCGTATCAAAATTTATCAGAAAATCGCCAAAATTAGAAATAAAATCTCCAAAAACTATTTCTTGTTTATTTTTCTCATCCAAATTCAAAACGTCATTAATGACTATAAGTATAGGGTGTTTTTTTAGAGGTATAGAACTTCGAATTGAAATAAAACACAAGAAAATCGTTTTAATGTCCATCAATTTGGCTTTATTGGAAGGATAATTTTATGCCATTAATGTTTAAATATGATTTCGGGCATGTGGCCGCCGCGGCTGGCTCGAATAAAGCCAATTCTACAGGTCCAATTTTCAACCACTTTTTCGAGCATATGGGGCCGTATGTTGGCAATAACGCCACGAATGTTGGCTTCCAAGTCCCCTAACGTTTCTGGTTTGTTGGCGTAGACGAGCGACTTCACATATCCCCAAAGAAAATAATCCAATGGTGTCAAATCACACGATCTTGGTGGCCAATTGACAGGTCCATTCCGCGAAATTATGCGCTCATCGAATGTTTCCTTCAATAAATCGATTGTGACGTGCGCTGTGTGGCATGTAGCGCCGTCTTGTTGGAACCACAACTCATCCACATTCATGCCATCCAATTCGGGAACAAAATAGTCGGTTAGTCGGCTCCAATTGCTCCAATTCATTCGGGTCCTCTTCAACACTTTTCTCTACAGCGGCAATTGTTTCTTCGGTGCGCACTGTTCGACGTCTCTGCGGATGCGTATTATCACATAGAGTAAACGTAGTGCGAAAACGATCCATGGCTAACCGAATTAATTGCTCTGATGGACGATTATGTCGACCATAAAATGGACGGATCTTGCGGTAAACTTCGCGAACTGAACCATTATTTTCGAAATAAATTTGCACGATTTGCAAGCGTTGTTCTTTTGTCAACCTGTTCATGATGAAATGGCAAACCAAACTAAATATTAATCACTTGACAGCTGACAAAATGGCCGCCAGTTAAAAAAGTGATGCCAACTTAAAGTTCTATACCTCAATAAAAAACACCCTTTAATATGAGAAAAATAACCAAAATCAAATTGTTTTAACTTTTTGCAGTCGAGTTTTGGCAGGATTTATTTCTGAACAACAAAACAACAAACCCAACAAACAAGCTAATTTTCCTGAATTAGAATAATTTTGAAGTTCAATTTTGTTTAAAAAAATAGCTATAATAATCGCCAACAAATTTATTTATCGCCAGTAAAATCGCCAACAAATTTATTTATCGCCAGAAAAATCGCCATGTCGCCAAACCAAAAATTTGGACGTCAAACAAGTTTAAAAATCGCTACATCTGACAGCTCTGCTTATAAAAGTTAAAGAAATTATTTTTTGTAATTAGTATTGTCCACATAATATGCAAAGGTAAAAACACCAAAAAATTTGTTAAACTATTAATTAAAACTATAATTTTATTTTAGCTTTCGTTTTTAGGTGAAAAGGAAAATTATAAAATCGCATAACCGAAGAAAATCGCAAAAAAATTAAAAAAAAAATTGAAAACTAAAAAAATAGCGAAAGTTAAAAAAAAAATCTAACACTAAAATAAATCGCCAAACTCGAAAAAATCGCCAAAACGAAAAAAAAGCCAAATACCGAAAAAAATCGACAAAACGCAAAAAGGCACCAGAAGTAAAAAAATTGATTATATAAAAAAAAATCGCCAAAATTAAAAAAATTAAAAAAAAACGTCAAAAAACCGAAAAAATCGCCAAAACGAGAAAAAAAGTGTCAAAACTAAAAAAGGCGCCAAAACATAAAAAAATCGCAAAAACCTCAAAACTAAAAATAACGCTCAAAACCGAAAACAAACCCAAAAACGAAAAAAATGCCAAAACTTAATTTTATATAGGCTAAAGTTCGTATTGAATTACATATCTAGTGTCCGTACGGAACCCTTCGTGCGCGGTTCAAAGTCGCACTTCACTGAATTTATTTCATATAGTTTAACTTATTTTGTTTCAGAAAACCACAATTCAAAACAACATAAGACACATTACTTTAAGCTTACTTTGATAAAGTCAGGCGTGTTCGTGCCACTAAAAAAACACGATACGCGCCCATCTCTAATTTAAATACCAAATTAAATTTTTAACAATTAAAAAAAAAATTGTTTCTTCAAGAGAAATTTTTTGGTATTATTATCTTATATCGTGCCCATAACCGCCAAAATAGCTTATGCGAAATAATTTTCGAACTTCAATTTTTTACCAAAATCGATTATTTGTGATCATAAATAGTCGATTTTCGTCAAAACAACGAAGTCCAAAATTTAAAATTTCTTCGATCGCCATAACAAGATACTGTTCTTATTTTTCAACATAAATAAATACTTTCATTAAATTTGCCAAAAACGTATCTGTTGCAGGAAAAACTATTCTCAGCTGAAACTTTTTAAGAGGAAATAAAACGAATTCTTACCTGTCTTAATGATGTTTACTCGTGTTTAAATAAACTCATAAATTTTATTTGGAAATTAAGTGCAAAAACTTTAACAGAAAATAATAAAAATATACAAAATTTTCCTGTGGCATGCGACTGATTAGGAATGAAAAACAAATAGTTTTTACTTTTTATAATAAATTGGCTCTTTCTACAAGAAGGCAAAGTATGGTTTGTTTATACTTTAGTGCCAAGTGTTTTTTGACCAACAAAAGTTTACAAATATTAAAACAGGAAAATACAAAATACAAACTAGCCAGCAAAGAGTTAGAAAAAGAGAGAAAAACGAATTTAATATTTTAACAAGTGATAATGAACAAACGAAACTTTCATATAATTATTTAGGGGAAAATCTTTAAAATTTCTTGTTTATAAATTCTTTTTCTGTTGTTGTTTTTTTACATTGTTTACCTTAAGTTTTAAGGTAAAGTGTTGACGAACATATAATTTAACAAAAAAAAAAAAAAAAAAAAAGACAGATTGTATGCAAATGACAACAGGAAGTGCATTAGTAAAGAAAATTTTCTTTACTTCCAAACAAATATGTTTATTTAAAATTTTGTGAGAGAAATTAAGATGTAGTAGAAAATATTGTGCAATCTAAGCTAAAGAAATTAACGTATTTATATATCCTCACAAAAACATAAATGTGAAAAACGGCCAAGTTCTTATCCAAAATTTCGGCCTTTAAAAGTTGTGAGATATAAATTTTGACCAAGTTCTTCTTTGCCACAATACCTAACACAGAAATATATTATGTATGATATTAATTTGTAATCGTAAGGGTGTCATATAATTTCTAGATAAAATAATATAATATATATAATATAATAAAATAAAATAGCTTCCATGAAGCGCCTCAGATTACCATTTTTAATTCTGACCTTTATGGGCGTTTAGCCCTCCTGGCTAAAATTTTCGAGTTTTCAGATTTTTTTATTTTATTTCTCACCTAGACCTAGCTCCGTATCGAATTTCAGCTCGATGGCACAAATTTTAATTTCTATGGACGTAGCCCCGCCCTCGTGGTTAAAATTTCAGGGTTTTCAGATTTTTCTGGTTCATTGCTCATCTAGATCTTCTCGTGTACCAAATTTTAGCTCTCTAGCTATATTGGAAGTGCTTCATCAATTTGATGAGTGTGTCAGTGGTCAGTGAGTATGTCTTAAAATATGCACTTTTTGCACCTCTATATCTCCGGAAACTTTCATTGTAAAACTTTGAAACTTCGCATATGAGGTTATACAAATTTATTCTAATTATTTTTCTAAATATCATAATTTTACGATTGCGGGGAAGAAAGTTATGAGGGGGGTAAAAACAGCTCGAATGGCTTCGTGTAAATATACACACTGCGTGCGCCTAGATATTTTATATAAGAATACGGAAGTATATTTATTTGACTTTTAGTCTTGAATGTCTCGACGTAGAAATACCATTCTGGGGGGTGTATAGCTACGACAATGGTCAGAACATGCTTGATTGATTGCATTGTTAAGACCGACTCATATAGAATCCTCCCTACGTTACACGTCGCCTTTTTCAACAGACATTAACGCAACGGCGCACAGTGGGCCAAAGCCGGTGATTTGACGGAATAATTAAGACACCTCTCTTCCTTTTTTCATTTAGGTGTACTTAGTGCTAATAACAGGTAGTATTTAACGAATAATAAAACACATTTATTAGTGGATTAAAAAATGATTTTCGAGCATTGATTTACAGCGGCATCGGGTGGTGTTACACTAAGGGAAAAAACGTGCTAAAATCAAAATTTTACACTCGAAATGAAATCATTTCAATCCTAATAGTCTGTTAAATGCGAAAATTCTTGATTTAAGAACACAATCTGAATTTTTTTAAGATCGCATTTAAGATTTAACTCTTGAATAAAATCTCATTTTAAGATCGAATTCAAGATTTTGTTCTTAATTAAAATCGTAAATTAAGACCATATTCTTGAAAATTTTAGACTATAATCTTAACATTAAGATTACGTTCTTGATTTTAAGAATGCGTTCTTAAAGTTTAATACCACGTTCTTAATTTTAAGAATTCATTCTATAAATAAAGAATTTATGCTTAAATTTGAGAACTTCAATCTTACTGACCAAATTTCAACATTGAAATATTAAGAATTCTGCAATCTAAATTCATGAATTTTATTCTTAAATTTAGATCGTCATTTTTCTCTTAGGGCCATTATTACAACTTAAAGATAGTTAAAAGTAGGCTTTTATCCGACGTATAAAAACTTTATCATTTGCAAAGTTTTACTTTAACCTAAAGTTAACGATAAATTACAGGTAAGTTTATCCTACTTGGTAAGTTAAATCTAATTTACAATAATGGAAAACTTTTTATATGTCCGATAAAATCCTACTTTTAACTAACTTTAAGTTGTAATAATGGCCCTTAGTGTACCAGTTAATGCTTATGTTTAAAATAAATAACCCTTCATGGTACTACGTAATTAGACAAAATACGAAAAGGTGTTTATAAATTATGCTGTATTGTAATCGTATTAAAAATTAGAAAAGTTTTATTTGTGTGTATTGTTTTTTTTTATTATTTAGCAATATATAATCTTTTTAATATTACCCAGTAAAAAAATGGAAGTCATTCTGAAGGAACCACATTTTCATTGCTTCCAAAAAATCGATATTTTTAATTCGCCGATAGTTAGCAGAAAACCAAGTAGAAGTTTATTTTAATCACACAAAACCTTGTAATTTTTCCAAAGTTTTAGTAAATACTCACCAAAATGTTCAAAAAATCGATTTTTTGAAAGAAATTTATGAACTAATTTTGGCCTAATATTTAGAAGTTATTTGCTTAAATTTACATGAAAACACTGTTTCGCGTTTAAATTCGTATAAAAAGAAACGAATTGTTAAAATATGTAACTTTTTAAAAATTTTTCTAGATGAAAATATTACCACAGAACACAAAAAAGGAAATTTTTCTTAAAATCCCTTCTAATTCGGTGACTAGGCATCGAAAAAGAGAACTTCTTGCAATGACAACCCTATGTAAAAATCATTAGATCGGATCGAAATTTGAACTACTTCCAGACTGCAAACTCTACATTTTCATGACTTCTTTGGAGTGTCTTTTTTTACTGGGTAGACATTGTACTAAAAATTTCTTATATCTCTAGCAGTGCAACAAAACATTAAAGCTTAATATAGGGGCTAATAAATTAGTCAATGATTATATACATTTTAGTTTTTAAATCATATTTAAACAAAAAATTTTGTTTCTCACCGCACAATTAAACAAACAGCCAACATTGTGCATTTAAGTGCTGTTTAAGTTTTACAAACACACCATATGTTTTTTTATGTGTGTGTTTTTTGAAGGCATGTATCTATAGGGTGTTTTTTTCAGAGGTATAGAACTTTGAATTGAAATAAAAGACAAGAAAATCGTTTTAATGTCCATCAATTTGGCTTTATTGGAAGGATAATTTTATGCCATTAATGTTTAAATATGATTTCGGGCATGTGGCCGCCGTGGCTGGCTCGAATAAAGCCAATTCTACAGGTCCAATTTTCAACCACTTTTTCGAGCATATGGGGCCGTATGTTGGCAATAACGCCACGAATGTTGGCTTCCAAGTCCCCTAACGTTTCTGGTTTGTTGGCGTAGACGAGCGACTTCACATATCCCCAAAGAAAATAATCCAATGGTGTCAAATCACACGATCTTGGTGGCCAATTGACAGGTCCATTCCGCGAAATTATGCGCTCATCGAATGTTTCCTTCAATAAATCGATTGTGACGTGCGCTGTGTGGCATGTAGCGCCGTCTTGTTGGAACCACAACTCATCCATATTCATGCCATCCAATTCGGGAACAAAATAGTCGGTTAGTCGGCTCCAATTGCTGTGCACGGTGGCGAATCGATTCATTCGGGTCCTCTTCAACACTTTGTTCTACAGCGGCAATTGTTTCTTCGGTGCGCACTGTTCGACGTCTCTGCGGATGCGTATTATCACATAGAGTAAACGTAGTGCGAAAACGATCCATGGTTAACCGAATTAATTGCTCTGATGGACGATTATGTCGACCATAAAATGGACGGAGCTTGCGGTAAACTTCGCGAACTGAACCATTATTTTCGAAATAAATTTGCACGATTTGCAAGCGTTGTTCTTTTGTCAACGTGTTCATGATGAAATGGCAAACCAAACTAAATATTAATCACTTGACAGCTGACAAAATGGCCGCCAGTTAAAAAAGTGATGCCAACTTAAAGTTCTATACCTCAATAAAAAACACCCTTTACATGAACATCATGTGGTCGTAATAAAAAGAATTTCGTTTAATTCTCACAAATATACAACAAATGTAACAAAAATTTTCATATCATGATATATATACAGTCGGGCCTCGATTATCCGTGATCTGGTTAACCGGTAACCCCGATTAACAGTGATGGCCAAAGATCAGTATATTGTTTTTTGTTTGCAATGTTTTCAAATTGTTTGCTTCGATTAACCGTGATTACCTCATGCGTGATGGCAGAATTTTTTTTATTAACTCCAAATTCATACATACAATATAATAAACATGAAAACGGGGAATTCCGTTGTTTGCATACGATGAGTCAGAAGCATTTACAAGTGATTAGTTTAATTTTGAAATTTGAGAAGTACGGGTGGTTAGATCTGAATATATTTGTTATTCGATTAACCGTGAAAATCGGTTATCCGTAATGCTTCTGGTCCCGACCATCACGGATAATCGAGGCCCGACTGTAAATAGAAAAATGCATTCTGATGCTCTTTTTGTATCATAAAATGTGTTTTTTGCTATTTAATTTTTTTGCTAATTGAAAAATCAACTTTCTTATTTATATTGAACAGCTGTTCTTTGGAAAGCTTTCCATATTATAGTGGAATCTCCCTTAACGGGCACTTCCTATAGGCGGACACCCCCTTTAGACGGACACTTTTGACAGGTCGCGACAGCTCCACAAGAAAAGCATTGCTTTCTCTTGAGCGGACAGTCCCCTTGTGCGGAAACATTTCAATGGTCCCTTCGGTGTCCGCTCAAGAGAGATTCCACTGTATTTGGAAATATTGTAGTGCTACCATACTTTCAACGTAATTTGATAATAACTTTAATTAGCCACTGAAAAAATTAAAATGTATTTAAATATATTTTAATTTTGTATGAAAATTAACTTAAAATATGTTTAAATATTCACTGATTTATTAGCTATAAGTATCCTTCAAGTTAATTAAGATTATTGTTTAAATCTCTAAAGTTTTAGCTTTCTCATAATACAAACATACAAACATATTTGGTTGTTCTTTTCCTAATATTTTCCATTACTCTTTTAACTTATAAATTATCTATGGCATCCTTAAAGCGGCACTTGCTGTTGCTGTACACTTGCTGCTCTCAACTAACATAATTGATGGCTTCATTTATCCGTTATCAATAAATTTTGCACAAAATTTAATTTCCGCTTACAACAGGCTCTTAACAAAAGATATCAAAACTTAAAAAAAAAGGAAAGCAAAAAACAAGAAAAGACAAAATGCAAGAAACAAAAATAACAAACAACAAAAGAGGTGACATTTGAAAAAGCCATTAAGGCGGGGTGAATAACGTTTATTTAAAAAAAAAATGTCCTCTAGCCATAATTACAGTTTTGTGCCATAATTTTTAGTTAAATCTAACTGCTTAAGTATGGGTAGAATGAAAAAAGGCCTCGGTATACTTAATGATCAAATAAAATATTCAATTTAAATAAACTTATCTATAGAATTTCGTAAGAAGAAATTTTAATTTTCTGAAAATTTATCTTAGATTCATTAACATCACTTTTACGGTGATTAAACACAATTGAACCTTTTAAGGAAAATTATCATCAATATAAGGTAAAACGTTAATGGACTAGAGCACCGACCGGCTAACTGATTGTGTGTGCCTGTGTCTGTGTGTGTGTATGCCTGTTTAAGTAGAGAATCAAGCAGGCGATTACAAATAAATACACCTTTTGTTAACGAGAATACGAGTATAAAAAGCAAATTATCATAAATATCAAAAAGTAATCCAATAATTTTATACATATAAAATATATATAAAAAAAAACCATTGAATGGGTGCTTAAGGCTTAAAGAACTGAAAAAAAATTTAAAAAAAAAATAACAACAATAAGAATAGAGAATGCTTTTACAAAAAGCAAACGAAAAAAAGGACTTTTAAATGAACAGTGTCTGTTCTGTGTACAAGCAAAACGAGTGGTGGTGGTGGTGGTGTAGATAGGTAGCCTTGGTGGAAATAGGTTCTTTATGGTTGAGCATGGAGCTAAATTATAAAAAAGTGTTTGAGTCAACAATAATGTTATTAAGGCCTTTTGTCGGTTTACTGAACAAACATATTTCTTCTTTTGTGGCGGTTTTTTCTTTTGTTATATAATTTCAGTTTAAGGCATAACAAATTTTAAATATATTAAGCTAAATTTCATTAGTATTTTTAGAGCCTTTTTTATACTAATTTATATTAATTGTTTTTTTTTAATTTATATTTCAGTTCAAAATCCTCGCATTACTGAGCATCCTATGGATATGGTGGTACCTAAAAATGATCCATTTACCTTTAATTGCAAGGCTGAAGGCAGTCCTAGCCCTTCAATACAATGGTTCAAGGATGGTCATGAACTGAAAACAGATACTGGGTCACATCGTATTTTAATGCCGGCTGGTGATTTGTTTTTTCTTAAGGTAAGCAAACATTTTATTGAGAGAAATTAAATTATATTAGGGAAAGTAGCTTTATTTTCTTAACATTGTTGACTTTGTCTGCCTCTACTGAGGGAAATAAAAAATTTAATGATAATTTGTATAATCTTTTTTAACCTTTTCTAAAGTCTACGCACTAGACGGTTTTGAATATGTCTGTTATTTAAAACGTTTTGAAGTTGTTAAGATAATTTTTAAAGCAGTCAAGTATGTACATATGTATATGGACATATGTATACTTTGAAAGTACATAATGGAATTTCTTCCATAGATACACTGCCGCTCACTTGAATACGTTCATAACTTTTTACATTTATTTTTTTTTTTTTAACTTTAAGAAATTTGTTTTAGCTGGATAGAAAAAAGATATTAAATCCTCATAATATAAAACTAACGTTGCATTAAAAACTTTTTGAAATTTTTTGTTTTTAGGGAAAAATAAATAAATTTTAGCTCACTTGATGATTAGGTTCATTAGGAATAAAATTAGTTTTTTTTAACAACAGATAATATCTGTTTGCACTTTATAAGTTTTAGGGCGACTTTTTGGGTTAGAGATTTAGATTAGTTTATTTCTCTAATTAGCTAATCCAAAAATAAATAACAATAACTGAGTTTGATGTTTTTGAGTGGTAGTTTAAACTTCTTATTATGTGTAGTATTACCATACTGAGGAACAAAATAGTGGCAACATTTTCTGTGCAAAAGTCATACATTTTATGAACACACTTCGATTTCTTGTGCGAAGAAGAAGAAACTGCCACATTTTATTATTTACAAGTAAAATATTGCGCGTGTTAAAGGAATCAGATAAACAATCACCCTTATTGCGAATGGCGTCGTCGACGTCACATCAAGACGACAGTAAATTTTGTCCCTTGTATACTCTTTATCGGCAAAAAGTGGATCTTATTGACAATCTCTTACTAATCTCTAAGACTTTGTAAATTAATGGAGCATGTTAATAGTAGTCAATTTTTTGTCGACAGAGAGTAGGCGAGTGAAATTTTTTAGTGTCGTCTTAATGTGACGTCGACGACGCCATTCACAATAACGGGGAATATAAAATATGTATGTATATTAGGGCGGGTCGATTTAAAAATCGCTCAAATTACAAGGAAAATCGTATTCTAACGATCAAAATAAGAAACTTTTCCGAAGGAACCATCCCTCTAAAATGTATTTTGATGTCCCGACTTTTGATCCGAAGGTGATATCACTTTGCCTTGAGAGAAAGTAAAGTTTGTGGTCAAGGTGAATTTATACTAGGTGGTCTCGATTTGCAACTCTGTATAAAATTTATATATCTATGTAGTTATCTAAAATGCAAAAAGGAGTAACTAACAAAAATATAATTTTACAGGAAAAGCAAAAATATAAAAAAAAAACTAAACAAACTTGTGGTAAAGTCCTCTTGGTCTTTATTAATAAAATCGTAATTTTTGATCGCAGAAGTGTACAATTTTATCAGGACACGAAGTTTAATGGCATTCGTAACAATCAATCAAAAACTCGATTTTGTATTTTTTGTTAGTTACGCCTTTTTGAATTTTGGCTAACAATGTATATATGTTAGTGTTAAATTTCCTGCTGTCGCAAAATTTCCGCAATACATGAAAGCAAAAGTAAACAGCACAACCAGATAATCACGGAATATAGCTTAAATTAGACGTGCCATAGCCATAGCGCCATAACCACAACCAAACCAAAATTCAATTGCTTTCTATGGTGAGAGTTATGACGTTATGGCGAGTCACGTATAATCGAATACAGTGTTTCCCATTAGTTTGGTTCGAACGGCTGCTCTCTATGGCTACGGTTATGTCACGTCTGATTGAAGCTTATGGCTGCAATCAAGGCGAATTGATACCATGTGGTCTGGATTTTTAACTCTGCATATTCGCCTTGTATATTTGTTAGTGTAAAATTTTCTGCTTCCAGAATATTTCCGAACGTTTTGCTTTGATTTGACAGCAGAGGAATTATCAGCTGATCGTCAGCTGGTGAAATAATGTGAATTCGCCTTGGCTGCACTTATCCTTTTGTAATATTTAGTACTATTCTTGATTGCTTTAAAAAAAAATTAATGAATTACTTTTATGCATATTTCAGGTTATTCATTCACGCCGTGAGAGCGATGCTGGCACTTACTGGTGTCAGGCCAAGAATGAGTTTGGTGTAGCGAGATCTCGCAATGCGACCTTGCAAGTGGCATGTAAGTATGAATTTTATTATTGTAGGTAATATTGAAATTTATTTATGTTTATTTTTAACATCGTTTTTTTTAAAGTTAGATAAAAAAAATCATTCCCTTGAAATATGTATTATTGAAACATTGTTCTGTTTCTTTTTTTTTCAGTTCTGCGCGATGAGTTTCGCTTAGAACCACAAAACACACGAGTAGCTCAAGGAGATGTGGCCCTTATGGAATGTGGCCCTCCTAGAGGTTCACCCGAACCTCAGGTTTCGTGGCGTAAGAATGGACAAACTTTAAATTTAAGCGGCAATAAGCGTGTACGTGTAGTAGATGGAGGAAATTTGGCCATACAAGATGTACGACAATCGGATGATGGCCGGTATCAGTGTGTGGTGAAGAATGTTGTTGGCACAAGAGAGTCCTCAACGGCATTTCTTAAAGTACACAGTAAGTATAACAGTTTTAAGCGGTTTTGCTATTTGTCCTTGCTACAATATAATATGAACTTTAACTGTCAAAATCTTAAGAGTTAACTACTGAAATCAGGCTAGAACTCAGTTATTAAAGACAACCTCATTATATTTATATTTTTATAAAACTTTAATATTGTTTATATTAAATTTTAAATAATATCATTTTATTAAACTTTTGCATTTTATTTTGTATTTAGCTCGCCCTTTTTTAATACGCGGTCCACAAAATCAAACAGCTGTAGTGGGTACATCAGTGATATTTCAATGTCGCATTGGTGGTGATCCATTGCCGGATGTCCTGTGGCGTCGTACAGCCTCTGGTGGTAATATGCCATTACGTAAGTTTATTTGAAAAATTTAACAAAATTTAACAAAAACTGTTTCACTCTCTCATTTTAAGCAATTTTTGCTAACAACAATCCATTTAAACTTGTTTATAAATTACCTGGCTGAAAAAAAAAAATAGTGGCCAGTAGATGATGTTGATTGTTTATCGTTTACGAAAAAAAAATACATAAATAAATATCAAATCAGTTTGCCCGGGAAATTGTTGCCTTATTTGCAGTGCTTGTGTGTGTGTGTATGTGTGTGCAATTAATTTAATGTGTGAGTTTGTTTATTTTACTTTTGTTTTCGTTATTTTATGTTTGCTGAATGTGTATTTAACGTTTGTGGTCGTTCTCTGTTTGCTTAACCCTTCTCTTATTGTCAATTAGCCGGAAACCACATAACACAGCAAGCGGTTATCTATGTGTGTGTGATACCTTGCTACACACATGCATGCATACGAAGGAATAAATGTATACGTCTAACTAAGTGAAAACTTTTATATCATACTCGTATTCATATGTATGTATTTATATGTGCATATGTGCATCTACCATAAATTCTTATTTTAAATTTTTCCTACCTCTGCTTGTGTAAATTACTCTATATGGTTTTTAGTTACAAATGTCATGTTATTTTTGCTCTTAACTTTATTGAGGTAGTGAAACAAAAAAAAATCAAAATTCCTTTCATATGAACGAACCACTTTTTTAATTTCCAAATAAAATTTGCAATTTATTTCTCTCAGCAAAGACAGGCATCCAGCCTGTTATAGAGAGAAGTGTTTCGAAACTGAAGCTTGGTGAAAAATACCAACTATTTTCTTTTATTTTTGGTTATTTAAGAGATTTCTTTTGGCAAGTTGAAACCTGCCTGCACTTAGAATAAATAATATTTGTGAGGTTTTTAATATCAGCTGTAGTAGAAGATGGCATTGAGTTATATGCAGAATGTTACATTACGAAAATATATGAGTTGCTTTTTTTTGTCTTGAATTGAATTGCTAATGTCTGATTGGTTTATTAAATTTGGTTGCCTTTGAGTTATTAAATTAAGAGTTAAGGGAATTAAAATGAAATAAATTTGATGTTTGTATAATTTTTATGTGATTTGAACATTGTAAGTGAACTACTAATGTTTTAAAATCCAGATAAAAATATTGCTTCTAAGCTTTAAAATTTATAAATTTCATAAATTTATAAATTTTATAAATTTCATTTGTCGAACTCTACAAAAAAGTAAATACGGCGAAATCACACACTCTGCCTTGGAATGGAATCTTCAAAGACAGCGAGGCCTTGGAAGACCTAGAGCGACTTGGAGAACAACTTTTAACCAGAAGATTTCTTATTTGAAAAGTTAGCACAACGACAAACAGCAGAAGGAAGAAGAAAGCTTCATTCTTTTACAACTCTGCGTTTTTATTTATTTTTTTTTTGTACGTTTTTAATAATCAGTGTTGCAGCGCCTATGGTGTTAATAATTCGTGTTGAAACTTTTACTAGGCTGTGTTTACTAGCCATTTTATTGGTTATTTTATTTCACTGAAGTCGTTGTAGTTCCGTGACCAGTGTCTATGCCTTCATCACTTGAACTTTCCTACCACAACTGATACAAAGCGTGATGTTATTTAATGACTGTTGGAGACCGCGCTCGAACCCAGGACCTTCGGTTTTGTAGTCAACGAACTAACTACTTCAGTAAAACGCCACCCTCATGAGACAATGTTTTTGCATGAGAGGCATGCTTGAAGCATAGTTTTATTTATGATATTACGGAATCCGCCTCCGAGAAACGCTCCAAAGAGACGGTATTCTCAACAGCTACGCTACCCGAACAGCCTTGCGATCAATAAAATATACTTTCGTGTGAGTTAGGTAAAGTTAGTTTGAAAAGAGGAACAATTAATAATATTGAACCAATCTGTTTTTAAAGATACTGAGGAAAACTACCAAATATAGAACTATAAACATTTTTAAACTTATTCAGGTTAGAAAGCTAGTTTCCTCAATATCACGTACAGCTGCGACATTTTCGGTCGACGGACCTGGTCGAAGGCGCGTTATTGTCTTTACATCACTAACAGACCCAGTTTCGGCAAATTTATCCCTTACAGTTGACTCTTTTGGAGCATTGTTCTGATCCCAAATTAATCGCAATTTGCGAACTGTAGCAGCAAAACTTTCACCATTTTGGTAAAACAATTTCACAATGAGAATGCGTTGTTCATTCGTGTAGCACTCCATTTTTACTAACCTCGTACCTTCTACTAGCAAACAATAACAATTGTTCAAATGTCAAACAATGACACTTCGAATGGCGCCAAATTTAAATCTTGCGTTCTTGTTGGGACACCTTTTACTATCTTAAGTTTTTTTGGTCTGAATCTCTAAAATATTTTATATCTTCTTCACAACAACAGTGACACAAGTAGTGTTTGAGAGATTTACCTTCTTCCTCGCAAGAAGTAACACTCAGGCAACGAATGCCTACTACTATTACTAGGTGTTACCTTCTTTAGGAAAGTGATAGTCACAGAGAATACTCTGCTTTTTGCACATTTTTTAATAATGCAGTGTTGCAGCAGCGCCTCTGGTGTCAATAAGGTGTATTAACTTTTTCGAAGCTGTGTTTAGTAGCCATATTTTATTGGTTATTTTCATTCGCCGATGATCTGTTAGCATTAGTATCCGCTGAAGCAGGTGTAGGTCAGAGATCCGTTTCTATGCCTTCATGACTTGAACTTCCCTACAACAACTGATATAAAGAGACACTAATGCTCGAACCCGAGTCAGCTGAGTTTTTAACTCGTGTATGTTCTGTTGTTATGCTACCAAATTCCGAAGTGTTGGACTTTTTAAACTTAGAATATCTTTTGTCTTTTCACTTTTTGGTTTTCGCCAGAGAATTTCGGTCACTCTTCCATGAGTAGAGTTCTGCGTTTCTGATGATTTGGTCTATATATTTTAATCTATATTTTTAATTCTTAAAAATATTTGGCGTTTTTTAGTGTGGTTTTATTCTACATCTTATCTGCCTCTACGTTTGCAGAGACATTCTGATGCCTCTACAATACCTGTATGAGTTTATCTAATTTTTGTTTTGAAGGACGTTTTGAGATAGAACTTTATGATCTTTTATATATGTATTGGTAGTTCGTTGTCAACTTCCATTAACCATTTAATGTCAGCTGTGATCTCAGTCTGAAAAACTGTATTATGATTCGTCAGGCGAATAAGTGTGTTACGCCTCATGCTGTAAAATCCACTACCCGATCGGTTTCCAATTTTTGACCACACCGTGTAAAGGATAGTTTCGGGCTTTTATTGTTTCTTTTTTCCCATTCCGTACTTTCAGATGTTATGGTGATGCAGTTACTTTATACATATATAATGCGTGTGAGTTACTCCTTATAATAATGTCTGGTTCTTCATAAAAATCCATCATGTCCAGTCCAGTGATTTTAATTCCTATTTTCGTTGTGCTGACATGTTATGATATGATTGGAAACCTACTTTGAATGGATTGTTGTCGTCAATTTGCTATTTTCATTTATTTTAAATACACCTGCTATATCAAATAATTCTTTGTTTTCAATTTCCTAAAGGTCGTGTTACCGTATTAGAGGATCGTAGTTTAAAACTAGATGATATTACACTGGATGATATGGGCGAATACACCTGTGAAGCAGATAATGCCGTAGGCTCTGTAACAGCTACAGGAACTTTAATAGTTCACGGTTAGTACAAGAAATTTAATAAATCAAAAATCCTTAAAAGAAATGATATTCATCATGAATCTTCCCTTAGCGCCTCCCAAATTTACCATTCGACCCAAAAATCAATTTGTTGAAGTGGGCGATGAAGTGCTTTTCGAATGCCAAGCAAATGGTTATCCAAAACCTTCTGTTTACTGGTCATTGGAGGGTAATAGTTCCTTACTGTTTCCCGGCTACAATGACAAACGCATGGAGGTGACTCTAACGCCCGAGGGACGTTCTGTACTATCCATTTTTCGCTTTGCCCGCGAGGATTCTGGTAAAGTCATTGTTTGCAATGCTTTAAATGCTGTGGGCAGTGTCAGCAGTCGCCTAGTGGTCACCGTTGATACGCAATACGAAATGCCACCACCCGTTATTGAACAGGGTCCGGTAAATCAGACATTGCCCATTAAATCTTTTGTAACTTTACCCTGTCGCACTTCGGGTTTCCCTGTTCCACAAGTTCAATGGTATTTAAATGGTATACCTGTAGATGTAATGGAGCATGAGCGACGTAATATGTCTGAAACGGGAGCCTTAACCATAGTCGATTTGGTGAAGAGTGAAGATGAAGGCTTGTACACTTGTGTGGCTAGTAATCGCAATGGCAAATCATCTTTGAGTGGTTATTTGCGTTTGGATACTCCTACAAATCCAAATATTAAGTTCTTTAGAGCGCCTGAGCTATCGGCATTTCCTGGACCTCCAGGAAAACCTCAAGTGGCAGATAAAACTGAAGATTCTATTAGTTTGTCTTGGACACGTAGCAATAAAGTGGGTGCATCCAGTCTGGTGGGATATATAGTTGAAATGTTTGCCAAAAATGAAACAGATGGTTGGTTGCAAGTGGCTGCCAGAGTACAAAATACCACATATACACAAGTGGGATTATTGCCGGGTGCAAACTATTTCTTTTTGATAAGAGCCGAAAATAATCATGGCGTCTCGTTACCCTCACCCATTTCAGAGCCCATAACAGTGGGAACAGTAAGTGTTGTTTTGAAAGATATATAAGTTTTGAGTGTTAATTTTTGATTAATTTGTATATATCTTATTTTCTTGGTTTCCTTTCATATATATATACATATACAGAGATACTTTAATAGTGCCTTAGATTTGAGTGAAGCTCGCGCCAGTTTACTGTCCGGAGATGTAGTCGAGCTTACCAATGTCAGTGTAGTTGATTCCACCAGTATGAAATTATCTTGGCAGGTTGGTATTGCTTGTTTGTCTTTATTTACTATATTGTAAGTTTCTGCTTTAATTTTTGAAAAACTTTATTTTGTGTACATGTGTATGTACACAAACATTTCATGTTCAATTTCCTGTTTTGTTTCAGTATCTTTATCAATTTATTTTTTTTTTTTCATTAGATCATCAACGGCAAATATGTTGAGGGTTTTTATATCTACGCACGTCAACTTTTAGAGACTTCTGGTTCATCTTCAGCTGATAACAATCCATTAGTAGCCGCTGCACGTAGCAGCAGTAGTAATTCCCGCTCAGCATTTGCCTCTTCGTCAGCATTGATTTCAGCTTCAAAACCAAATATTGGCAGACGTGATGGTGCGTCATATGTGATGACTTCATCGACAACACCCCCTTCTATTTCACAATCGGCCGCTTCGTATATTGGCAGCACGTCGTATCGCTTGTTGACCATTTTGAATGGTGGTGGTGCTTCATCCTGCACCATGACAGGCCTTTTGCAATTTACTCTATATGAATTTTTCATTGTACCCTTTTATAAGTCGGTTGAGGGTAAACCATCAAACTCACGTGTGGCCAGGACTTTAGAAGATGGTAAGTGTGGCCTTGTTTGTGTTGTACGTATTATACATACATACATATATATGTATGTACATATAAGTTTATGTATATTTTTATGTACATATGTATGTATGTATTTATTATTATTTTTTAATGTTTTGTTGTATGAATATTTTTAGAGAATTTTTTTAATGGGATTTTTATTTGGTTAAAAAAAAACAATGTTGAAGGATATGTGTATATTATCTGCATTTTCATTGAAAAGGGATTAAACTTATTTTAATTAAAAAATGTCACAATGAAAGAAAAACATTTAATGCTAAATATGTACGTGCATTATTAAAAATAAATTTAAATTAATTTTTTTTTTAAATCACAAAAGATAAATAAATGTAGTATACTCAGAAACTTATACAAAATCCAGCAAATAATTTTATTTATATTTAGTGCGAATTTTATGTTTTCAGGGGCGTGGTCATGCCCAATTTCGCAAACATTAGCATCCAACCACTTTTAAAAACTCAACATAGCGTCACTTTTCGAGCTCATAAAACCTCCAAGTTGCGTAAAAATCCGTCAATTAGAAACACATTAAATTGTACATGAAGCGTTAATGGGCAGAGTCCTGCCCACTTTCTCAAACACAAAATTATTTCATTCTAAGAGCCGAAGCTGTTTTCCAAGTTTGGAGTGTAACTTTTCATGGGTGTAGCTTCTCCCACTTTTTTAAATGCAATATGATCCTTTTTCAAAGCAAAAGTAGAAGCACGTCATATATAATATTAAATTTCATTGGGCGTATCTCCTCCCACTTTTTAAAAAGGAAAATTGTGTGTTACTTAGAGTCAAGGGTGAATTCTAAGTTTTGTAAAAATCGGTCAAGTAGAAGTACGTGACATATAACATTAAGTATTAATGGGAGTGGATCCACCCATTTTTTTTTTAAACTTCAAGCTTGTTTCATTACAAAAGCCAAATGTGTCTCCCAAGTTTTGTAGCGATTGGATAAGTAAAATATTATAAAATCAGAGGAAAACTATATTTGCCCAGTTTCTTGGGAGTAGGATTAGCAGAAATATACATATACAATTTAATACTAAACTTTTACGGGCGTGGAACCACCCACTTTTTTAAATGCAAGATTGATCCTTTCTTAGAGCTCAGAGTGTGTGTGAAATTTCGTAAGAATCAACTAAGTAGAAGCACGGCCCACCCACTTTTTAAAATCAAGATTGTGTCTTTATTTCAAAGTTTCGTAAAAATCGGTAGAGTAAAAGCACGTGAAATATAATACAAATTAAATTTTAAGATATTCACCTTTATCGGGAATAAAAGATGAACAGTTTGTTCACGTGAAATATTTCCCGTGAACAAAATATAGTGAAAAAAATTAGATAATGCTACCTACACTGACACAACAACAGCGCAAACATTGGCGATCACAATTTTAGGGAAAGGGAACACACTGCACGTGAGCTTTTAATCCCGATAAGGGTGATTGTTTCATTACGAAAGCCTAATGTTTGTCCTAAGTTTCGCAGCGATCAAAAAAATTTTAAAATCGGTATATTGATAAACTTTGCCCTTTTTGAAGTCGGTCAAAAACAATTCTGGTTTGAAGAGTATGTTAAAATAAATTTTTCATAAAAATTTTGGATAATGCACACTTAAAACATAAACAAATCAATTTTTTAGAATACGGCAGTTAGTTAAAAAAAAAAGTGAATTTAGTTCAAAAAACAAAAAAAAAATATCGGAATTGTTTGATCTTGCACGCCATAAACAAATCTTCTATGCTACAGATTTTTCATTCTATAAAATAAAACAGCCCAATTCTAAATATTCCCCCGGAAAGTAATTCCTACGGAATTAATTTTTTCCTCAAAATAAAATCCACCTATCTTAAAAAGATTGAGCTTAAAATTAGAATTGTAGGCAGAACTTAAAATTTTCTAAGTCAGCTAATTTGGTTTCCAGTTGACTTTTTAAAATGAGAGAACAATGAATAGGGAATAAACTCCCGGAGAGACGTTATTCGGCATAAGACTGAAAGAATCTTATTTTTAGAGTATGTTGAGTAGTGAATATTAGCACAATCATATTAAGTTGCATTCACTGTGGTTAAAAGAATTGCATTGAATTGATTTGATTTTGACAATTGATTTCAATAAGTTTTTGCGTTCGGAGAGGAAAATTTTGTTGATGGTTATTAAGAGTCAATGGCCCACAATCGATTCAAGACGCCAAAGATGGAATTCATGAAATTGTCGAGGATATCTTATTCATCTTTCTCATTGTACAGAGATTTTTGATACCATCGACACTATTGATGCCCATACCTCGTCATTACCCCGCCATGCTTTTCCGTTTTATTCAAGTTTATATAACTAAGACTTTAGCTTCACTTCTCCACACAAAAAGACAACGATCAGATCCAAATAAATTAAATTCGGATTTATCAGTATCTCAAAAGTGAAGTGAAAAATTTCCTTGTGTGGCGATTTAAATATAAGCCCAATTCACAATATTGTGCAAATGGTCTTGCATCGTTGCATTTGCAAAATGTTATAGTATATCGATACTCAACACTAAGAATGTTTAAGTGGTGAGTAGAATATACTACACAATTTTACACATGCAACGATGCAACACCATTTCCACAAGATTGTGAATTGGGCTATAGAATTACCATATTTGTAGTCAAGTTACTGATTGTGCAATCTGGACCCAAATTACTATAAAATAAAGTAATTATTGTACAGCTAATATTACTGACTCCACTATAATGTAACGTGATGTTAGAAAAAGCAAAGGAATTGCAGTGAAGTATCGATATTTATAAAATTGGTGGATTTAAATAAACGAATAACAATCTTTGATTTAAACAAAAAGTAAGAAGTTGGATTTTATTTTTAAATTCATTTCACTCCGCTCAATCGAATGGAATTATTTTCGCAGCCATGCATTTTTGAAAAATCAGTTAATGCGAAATTACTTTATAAGATATTTTTGTAGTTTTGTTTTATTACATATTTTCTGCATATGAAAAGTTATTTAATTATTGCTTAAAATAATTACAGCTAAGATTCCCTTGAGATTTTTGCTGTCATATTTTCTTTCCTGTTCATAAACGAGTATTCAATTAATTTATGCTTTTTTGTATTTTCATACACACAACAATTTTATTAACTTTACTGGTCTCAAAAGTTTTATCTAAGATAACATAGAAAATCTAAGCACATGTTCTTTCGCAAAAGTTGTTAAAGAGTTTCTTTTAAACCTGAATAATTTACCAACAAAAATTATTTAAAAATTTTATGATATAATGGCACCTTACTATTTTTAAAGACGCCAAAAAGTTTAGAAACCCTTAAAAAACAAACACATCGTCTTTGCTAACTTTCCAGACATTTTTTGTCACAAAACAGCCATTATCTATGTTTATATACTTATGTATGTATATGCATGTATGTATGTATGTAAGAAAATAATTAAAAATAAAACAAATAAATGTTATTTTGCTTTTTGCTAGAATCTAAAGTCAAGGCAATATAATGCACTTCTGTTTCTTTAAAATCATGTGTGGGTAGATAATTTTTTGGTTTTGTTTTTGGTGAACAAAAAAATTCCCTCGAGAAATTTACATTAAATGCAGTTCGCTTGTGCAATAGAAGGGAGAAGGAAGCTAATTATTTAAATTGTGTAGGTATTTACTAGAGATGTGCAAATATCGTGATTTTATCGTGTCAAATTTATAATTAATAACGCGTGAGTGCGTGAGCGTGACTTCAAAAAAATTAGTCGTGCGTGAGCTGTTTTTAATAATCACGCACGAATTCTCACGCTCTCACGAATATCATTCCTATACTATACCATTTTGCACATACTATGATGCAAGACCATTTGCACAAGATTGTGAATTGGGCTATTGTTATAATTTTTTCAGGCGAAGTAAACTAGCTCATATGAAATTGAAAAATACCAATACAGAAAAATAAAATTATTTTAATATATTTTTTATGGTACGCAACTATGTATATGTTCCCTAAATTTTCACTTTTTTCAGAAAATCTGCTCGTATGTCAACATTTATGAAAAGGCTCTCTAAAATTTTAGTTTAACATGTTGAAAACTATCTACATAATTCAATGTTATATTTAAAACTTTCAAAATCTACCGTCACAACTTTTTGCAAGCGCTTAAACAACAAAAAATATTTTTAATATTGGCGATTTTCGGACACTGCTGAATGTAGGGTACATTTCCAAAATACAAAATAATTGGCTCTAAGCACATTCTTAATTCATTGTCTTTGTATTAAATAAAGTTTTTTACAAAACTGAAAATAATGATAAGATACTTAAAAAACGCATGCCTTTTTTAGGGAAATTTTAAAATTTTGATTTTTTAGCTTTTTCTCGATTTCACGAAATGAGTATTAATATTTTTTTTTTTCTATTTTAATTTAAAATTTTGTTAAAAATTTAATGCTGTATTTTAATTTAAAATCCAAAAATAAACTAAAATGTAAAAGGCGAAATACTAAAAACAGTCAAGGTAAAAAATTTTTGTCTTAAGAAATATATCTTATGAGACATACGGAAACACATCTTGGGAAATTATTTCATAAGAATTTCAAGTTTATCTCAAAATGCATTATCCGGTAAAAATAGGATAATTTTTAAAAAAGTTACAAGCTTTATAATTTTTTTGAGTCCCATGTACTCAACTTTGGCCCACTGTAACTCCTGTCCAGCTCAAGCCAGAAGGCTGTCATGTGTTATAAATTCTAAGTCCTCCTCCACGTATGCTAGGAGTTTCATATAAATCCAGTCATTAGTTTAGAAGTTCCATATTTATTTCCATTTGCTTTGTAAAAGTCCCCACTGTGCAGTGTAAATTTTATATGTACACGTACATACATATGTATGTATGTACATACGAGTACATGTGTGTGTGTGTAAAAATCTATTTTTTAAACCAAAAAAAGATACAAATTGGATTACATACTTTTTCGTGAGCGTGCGTGATCGTGATAGGTTGTAAACCACTCGTGCGTGATTAAGAATATTTTGTTCGTGAGCGTGCGTGATCGTGAAAATTTTCAGTATCATTCGTGCGTGAGTAAAATATTTTTCTGCGTGAGCGTGCGTGTCGGTCGTGAGTCAAAAAACGCTCACGTGCACATCTCATTACTATTTACCCAAGAACATTAAAATAAACCATAACATGGTTAGAAAAATAAGTGCGCAGTGAAATGGCACATAACAAAATTTTAAGAAATAACTAAATAAAATTATAAAATTATTTTCAAATCTGAAAATGAACTTAATACCAATAAATAAATTTTATTTGGTTAAAATCAAAGTGTAATTATGATAGGTGGAAAATTACGGCAATCGACATCGAACGAAATTACAAAATAGTCGGAGTTTATATAGAAAAATTTTAAAACTTCTATCGGTATGGAATAACATAATTTTATTTTCTCCCACGCTAATGCATGAGGTATTGCTGTACAGCAATACCACAGCCATAGCCGTTACTTGTTTGTGTAAAGAAGCAAATCACATCAAAAAGACAATGATAATTGTGGAGGTCCATAACAAAACCCAATAATTGCACTTTCCAAGTTTTCCATTTTTTTTTTTACTTAATACAATTCTACATCTTAAAATCTATAGCGGTTTTCACGCTTCGTAGTTTTTTTAAAACCCTTTTGAATTTAAAAGGTTTTTTTGTGGCAAGGCGTGAACGACTTTTTTTGTCGATGTAAATAATTTATAAAAATAAAACAATTTATTCAAAAATATAAACACAAATCCCTTTGTTTCTCTATATTTTTATTGGGAATTTTACTATTTATAGGTTTAGTAATTTTTTCAATATGTTAAGCAGTTATTCGCTAACTTGCGATTTTTCGCGTTTTTCACGTTTTTTTCCAAACTTTTTATATTTTTAATGGCTTTCGCGATTTTTAATCAATTTTAGTGCTTGCTTCCGATTTTGCAAATTTTCGCGATTTTTTGCAAAGTTTGCAATAAAATCGACCTTTTGCATTTTTTTGAGTTTCCTAAGAGTTTTGTCGATTTTTAAATAATAGACTTTGTTATCATCCCGCTGTTAATAAGTTCTTGCAAATTTCCGCCGTTTTCGCGACTTTTAGCGAATGTTTTGCATTCCTTACAGTTTTGGTAATTTTTGATCAATAGTATGGCTTGTTAAAAATTTTGCAACTTCAAACTTCACGATAAATGCGACTTTTTGCCGAATTTTCGCATTCTTTAAAGTTTTAGCGATTTTTAATCAATATTATGGTTTTTTTTTAAATTTTGAAAATTCTCGCGATTTTTGCAAAGTTCGCGTTAAAAGCGGCTTTTTGCGTGTCTTTTAGCTTCTTAACAGTTTTGAAGATTTTAAAACATTATTAAACTTTGTCATCATCCCGCTGTTAGAAAATTTTTGCGAATTTTCTCGAATTTTTTGCATTCCTTACAATTTTATCGATTTCAAATTGAAATATACTTATTAAATATGTCGAATAATAAAGTTCTTAGATTTTTAATCAGTATTATGGCTTTTTTAAAATTGTACAATTGACTTGTACAATTACAACACTTAATATGCTACTGTTTTGGTCTTGCTTTTTTTAGAGTATAGTAAATTATGTTTCAATGTATGTATTTTGTTGTTGTGGTCTTGTAATGAAGTATCTTTAAAAAGGCTATTAATTTTACAAGGGTACTTTAATACGAAGCGTGAAAATCTATGTATATTTAAACATTTCCATTTCTATACAACATACGAAAGGTCAATAGTTTTTATTGTAATTCAATACCTAAACTAGAGATTCGGACCAAAATGAAACAATTCCAAGATATGCCTATTCAACTCATTTATTCAAATAATTGCTTAAGTGGAATTGTTACATTTTGTTACATATACATATACCTTCTCAATTGTACAAGAAACCAAAACAAAAACAAGTTTTTGTTATTTTTCAGATGTAAAGTAAATATAAAAATAAATAATCAGATGAATTATCGCTATCACATGGTTAAAGATGAATATAAAAATTTTTTCAAACAGAAAAGAAAACATAAACAAATAGTAATTAAAAAATCTAAAAACCCTACTGCCACCAGCTTTGAACCGTTAGATCGATAGGTCATTCGAATTGAAAGATCATAAGAGAAACCTAAAGATGATTTTAAAATATCTGTCCAATGATACCCATTTTGATATAGTCGCCGATTTTTTCTTTCTTTCGTATTTACAAAATGGCGTCTATTGGCCGCCATATAGAGTTTTGACTACTGTCAAATCTTTAGTGACACTCCCAGGATTAAGACAAATCAGCTGATATACATACATACAAAAACTGATAAGCAAAATACGCTTTTTGCGTCGCGTAGTCGCGTAAAAATAGGCCAATATTTAAATTTGTACGAAGAATATTTTAAATTTAATTAGCAGAGACAAAAACCAAAAAGATTAGTTGCGCCAATTTTGCTTGTTAAACATTTTTCAACGGTCCTGGTAAAATTAATGAATGTTATTTCGGAATGGGGAGTGATAACGAATATGCCCACCAATTAATGGAAAATGTGCTTCGTCATAACTCCAAAAACTAGTTTGCAGGAAAAAGAGTTTAAAGTTTTCAACATTTTAATGGAAAAAGAAAATTTTATTTTGCATTCAAGGGTTGAGTAAACAAGATATTTGTATGAAATTTTCACACAATATAAGGGTTAATTTTGCATCATTAACCTATAATTAAATTTTTTGCGTTATGACGTTATTTGAGTAAATGAGCGATATATTATAGATAAAATTGTTTAAAAAAAAATATTTTACTACTCGTAGTATCCCACTATATGGAAATTGAGCTGTTGATGTATGTACATATGTCTAAACAGCAGATTTGTGGCATATCTTAAATAATTTAGAAACTATCGATAAATTAATTTGAAAAAAGTCATATTTTAAGAAAAATTTCTTGAGATAAGTGGATAATTCTACAGATATCTCACTATATAGAAATGAAGCTCATGTTCGCTCCGTCAAGAGCAGGGATCTGCTCTGTAGTTTGAAACGAAAGGAAATACTTTCGAATTTGAATGTTAATTACATGTAAATCCGAAAGCATTTTCTTTCGTTTCGAATTACAGAGAAGGCCACAAGACTTAGTGGCATTTCTGAAATAACTTCTGAACTTTCGAAAAAAAATAATTCAATTAATTTAATTATTTATTGGTCATTCTAGAAAACTGTAGAGTTATACATATATACATAGGTATCACACTTTGTGGAAATGGTGCTAGTGAAGACTCTATAAAGAGCAGATTTAGTGACATTTCTTATATAATATTGGAACTTTAGAAACATTAATTTAAAAAAATCTGATATAGTTTTAGAAAATATAAAAAAACAAAATTGCTTAAACTTAAATCCATGATGCATTATACATACGCCTTGCTTAAATCCATGTCCTTTGGTTTAATTTTTGTAAACAACAAGAAATTTAAGAAAACCCATTCATATGGAACGTGCCCACGCACATTCTTAACAGACATCAAGATATGACATACCACAGATACCCCGTTAGCCCTACATAATTGCATCTTAAGTCAAGCATGCCAAGGAATATTCGCAATATTCGCACATATGTATGTATAGCCATGCATTTATTAAGGCACTTGAGTACAAGGAAATGCAACCGCAAATATGCGGTGTACATGTTTACCTTTAAACTTTTTAGGTATGCATGCTCACGTTTTTCTATTCAAGCAAAAGTGGTAGAGTTCTATTTTTATTTGAGTGTGTTTTTTTGTAATTCCTGTTCTTCTCACAATTGTTTTCTTTTATCTCTACTGCTTTTTTGTATTTAATATTTATTTAGCTGAAGCTGTGTGCATGTGTATAATATTTTCTAAAACGTTTGTTTTGTCATAAAAGGAACATGTAACGTTTACTGACAACTGCTGTTACCTGCTGCAATTTGTATGCAATTTATACTAACACAACAAACAAATACACTTGTACATTTTCACTGGCAACAACATAATACATATCAGACAAATGCTGGCAAATAGGTATAAACTTTCTAGTTTACATTTGTATTTACAAATTTTATCGCTAAAAGTTCTTCAGTAATGTTGGTGTACATGTACCTTCCATATGAAAGAAAGGAATAACTTAAAAAGTGAAATGAACACTTAGAAAAAGGTTTGTGCAAAAGATTTAAAGTTCTGATCAGTTAATGTTTTACCAACCCTAATAAGGATTTCATAATCGCACGTATTTAATGTGTCTTGATCACTATCGAACTGATGATATTTATTGTGATCTAAGAATTTATTGCAACATTGTTTACATATTGTCGAAAATGTGCATTTGATGTAGTGGAAAATATTATTGAATAATATGTGAATTATAGATTAGAGTACTTACTTTGTTCCTTCATTTTGCATTCTATTATAGTGATTCTCAGCATTTTGATATTAATGACCAAAATTGCAAGGAGTTGCATCATATTGCTGAATATGTTTAATTTACACAGTAACATGGAAAACACTAAGCGCAAGGATTTTGGTCCTTGGCGACACTTTTTTTTAATGTTGAAAGAGAGATTGTGGCCTGATTTTTGTATTTTGCTTATACACATGATTACATCGATGCCGACCTTTAACTTCTAAAAATGTCCTTGAGAGCTACTACAAGGTCACAAAGATGTCCTGTGTCATATGAAACCAGATAATTTCGGCTTCTTATAATATTGGTGCTGGTGGACGCATTTCACTCACTCGGTAGCAAAATCATGCCTTCGCGGTTTTTAATCGAGACTGCCGCCTTTTTTCATAAAAACTTTCCTTTTTCCAATAGCTTGGGTTCTCGTAACATTTGCAATTGGCAAATGCTTTTGCTAATACATACATAAAAATATTCTTGGAAAAAATTACATTCACACCGTAAACCGTACTTAAGGTCAAAATAGGATAAGATCTCACGTAAACTATTCACTCACAATATTAAAAAGGATAATTAATATACAACAAATTAAAATTATTCAACGCACCAAAAAAAAAAAAGAATTCGTCCAACCTCGTCTTTAAATAATCGACTGAAGAGAAACACGTAGAGGCAAAATAATCGACGGCGTCGCAGTAGTTTTTAGACCAGCGGCAACGCGGGAAAAAATTCGGTGTCTCAACTATTTAGGAAGCAGGCACACGTAAATTGCTTTCAATTTGATCACACATACTGCGTGTCAATAATTCATTGAAATTGGTAGCTTTGATACAAAGTGATTGCACTATGTATATTATAGAGGCCTCTGAAGAAGAAACAACTCCAAATGATAGCTTCACTCAATGTGCTGATGTGAACATAACATTGCCTGATAAATGGATAGGTGAAATTAAAAGCAATCTCGTTGTCAATGTAAAAAGTTTAAATGTGAGTAAATAAAAAGTTTGAGTGTATTGCAAATGGAAAATTAAAAATTTTACGCGTGGGCCAATTTAAGAATGTAGGTAATAATGAAGAATTTTGAACAGCAATGGAGGGTATTAAAAAGGCAGGGTGTTTCATTGTTTCATACATCAAACCATAGTTCCCCCACTTCCTGTTAAAACAATTTTTTTTCTTTTGTAAAAAAAAAACATAAAACTTCGATAAAACAAATTGTCTTATCTACATATATAATAACAAAAATTAAAAATTTTAAAAACCTCCGACTTTTTTTCAGAAAAGATGTTATATCTTCTAAGCGGCTAGACCGATTTTCTTCAAGCAAAGCTAAGAACCCTCTCGATCAAGTCATCTTTCAAACACAAAAAACTAAATGAAAATCGGTCTAGCCGTTTGGCCTGTACATGGACACGGACAGACACACAGATACACAGACACACACTACAAACTTATAACACCCCTTTTTTTAGTCGGGGGTTAAAAATAAATAAATTTATTTGAAACTGAATTCAAAAAAATTTTGAACGAAAATCTTTAAATATATACATTTTAAAATCATTTTAGGTCTTATGCACCCCATACACGTTTCAATTCAATTATGAATTGAGTCTTTCAATTGAATTGATTCTCGGCCACACACTTCATAAACTGAATTCAAAGATTTTCATTCAACTGTCAAATTTATATTTTTTTCACAATTAAAAATTTTAAAATTTAAAACTTCTATTGCATTAATTCATTAATTTTAATATTTTTTATTTAGAATTCAATGAAATTAAATACAATTTTAAAAATATATAACTTTTTCTATACAAAATAAAGCTACAAACATAAATTTTGACAGCAAATCATGACACTCGAACACACACAGCACAATCGAATTGAAAGATTTACTAGTCAACATGAAAAATCAAAATCTTTTAATTTTTCTTCAACCAACTCGACAACTGCCAAACTAATCAATTGACAAAGCCATAAACGCTTTGATTTGGACAACAACCGACTCAATTGAAAATTGCATTGAATCGTGTATGGGCTGCTTTATGAATATGTTTACAAACAATTCGTGAGGTGGTTACTGGTTTGCCGCACAGTATATTAATAATACATTATAACTGCGGCAAACCAATAACCATCGTATTAAAATAGAATTTAAACTTCAAAAATGAATTAAGAATAGTCGTCATAAATTCCATCGCGTGAATCAAGTGTTTGTAAGGTAGGTACATACTAGGGACCTGCGTAAACAGTCTTGAAATGTAAATACGTCATGTTTTTTAAATGTATTCACGTTGCATGTATTATACTAAACCAATAATAAATGCTGTCGTACTATAAGCGAAGCGCGAAGGATGTATTTGTGTACGTGTATATCAGTGTGAACAAGCGATTTCGCCAAGACTGCTTGTTTGTAACAAACACTCAAAAGAAGTAGTGTTGATTTGTGTATGCTTGTTATTTTGCGTACTGTACGTTTGAGTGTGTGTGTAAGATGTAGATGGTAAGCTATTATGTGATTAACCGCATAAAACTAATCTTAATGCATGTGTGTGCGTTTGCATGTGCGCAGAAAAATAAGAGATCATACACAAATACATGTGTGACGTTTGTACACGCTCTCATGCGTAGAAAGAAGCAAGCATCACAAATTCTTCCGTCACGAAGTATTTTCTTCTTTAATCCTATACCTGCAATACTGAAATAAATTTCTTGCAAATCTGTTTTAGAAGATTTCGCTGTAGTAAAGCATTTGAAAAATCCCTTTTGTCTTAACAGTTCTTATAAGATATCTTGCGCAGGTCACTAGTACATACTAAAGTCCTGTACAAGACCATTTATAAGTCCTTTCAAAACATGAGAGATTTTTTAAATGCTTTTCTACAGCGAAATATTCTAAGACAAATGCACTGTTGGCAAGTCATTTGTTTCAGTTGTTTGTCTTGCCAACAGTGTTGTTTAGCGTTTGTTTTATAATATTTCGCTGTATTTGAAAAATCTCTCATGCCTTGAATGATCTTTTAAATGGTCTTGTGCAGGACATAGTACATACGAGCTTGATTGCATTCTTCGTCGCACAGTGTGTATGTAGTCTTGTTTGAGGTTGCGTTCGAAGTTTCAAATATATAAAAAAGGCGAATTGACTGCAGGTGGTCTCGATTTGCAACTCTGCATAAAAGGCTTGTATATATGTTAATGTAATATTTCCTGCTGTCAGAATATTTCCCAACGTTTTGCGTTGATGTTACGCTAATCGTCAGCTGGTGAATTGAAATCACTTGAGGTGAATTCGTCTTGATGTTGATTGATGATTTCATTGTACAATAAAGTTTGTGTGTCAAAATATGCAACATGATATAGAAACGTGTTGCGTAAGTAAATTGCAAAGTGTGAACCTAGCACTGTGTTTTGCTCAAATGCATGTGGCAGCACGGGTTGTGGGTCTTGTTGACACCTGTTTATTATCTTATGTTCCACAAAAAAATACAAGTGCTCAAAGGAAAACAGAAAAGTTATGTTTAATGGTGGGTAGGAAAAGAAAGAATCCAGTATGTAGGTATGATACTATACGTTATCGTTCCAAGAAATTGTAATTTCCAATTTGGTAGCTAAATAGATAAATAAGGTTTATAGTTTTATTGAGTTTAATGATCTATTTCTTCCATAAGACATAAATATCAACAGATCAATGCAACATCAGTAGGACGTCATAAATTTTTTAAATGCAAAAAACTAGCTCATCAGAAAACGTACACATGTATATATGTAGTATACGCAACGTTCTAAAGAAGCAGATTTGATCGTATAACCAGTGAAAATATTAACATTGCTCAATGTGAAGGTTTAAAGTGTTGCGTGATGCTAAGACGGAAAAAACTCCCATCAAAAACAAGCCGCCAAATGATATATGTACATACATACATAGTAGATGAGTTTCTGAAATAGAAGGAAAATCCACTAAGGGGAGGAAAAACAAAAACACAATCCATAGTTAAACAAATTGGTTAAAGAGTTGATAAAGCAGGTCATTCAAAAAGATGAAGATAAAAGAAAGGAAAAAGAGTGGGAAACTATTGAAGTGCAAAAATGATAAATTTCGTTTTTGGTTTTGCCAAGAAAGGCGTCGAAAAATTAAACATGACCAAAGGTGGATAATCTTAAAAACTTGCATACAAACTCCTTGTAAATCCGTTATTTTTGATACTATTGCATTAAATTGTGTTTTAGGAATTTGCCAGATTTTACACTTTTTACTGACACCTACTTCTACCACATTCGTTTCTTTAAAGCTAGATTTAGCTGCACAATATCCAAATTGGCAACAGTGAAGATGAACGTACAGCAAACTAAAACCCTTATATTTATGCACATATTACTCATTTACTCAAACAACGTCATAACTCAAAAAATTAATATTTGAATTAATAATGCAGAATTCATCCTCATATTGTTATTCATATTGTTTGAGAGACAAATATATATTTTTTTCGTTGTGCGTAAATTGAAAAAAAAAATAGTTTTTTTGTTAAACTACTTTTTTTTGAGTTATGACATTTTTTGAGTAAACGAGTGATATCCATATATAATAGCACAAAGCATTAGAATATTGGAAGCAGCATAGGAAAACAAGGGCAGACAAATAAAAGTAATTTCTAGCTTCTATGTGTTATTTCTTTATTTGTTTTCACTCATTTCGTTTGGTTGGTTTGTTGCCGTAGACAAATGCTCTTATACCTATTCTTTAAATACACCTTGTGGTACATATGTATATACATACAAGTGTGAATATGTATGTATGTTACGAGTTGTGAAAAGACTCAATGTTTACTCAAAGAAATTACTTTACTTTGTTTCACCCAAGCAAACACATCATCAAACATGGTTAAGAAATATCCAGCAAGCAGTTTGATTTGATATAAGCATATTTTTCAAAACTTTACAAAATTAGGAATGCTAGGGTATCCAAATCCTGTTGTTGCGGATTTCTATTTCACACTATTAAACCCATACCGCCATATTTATAAAAAAAATAAAATGAATTTGAAATTCATTTTAGGAAAATTTTGTATGGAAAATTTGAAATAAAATACATTTCAAATTCGTTTCAAATTTTATGAATATTGGGGTTAATGTGGGGTGGGTTGTTTACTGGGAATAGTGGGGAGTAGAAGACAGATGAAGGTTATGTCGTACTAGCTATTCGCGCTCTAAGTGTAGTAAGTGCAATCGTCAAAAATTAAAAAAAAATCGCATAAATTCAAAAAAAAAATTCTAAAACTAAAATAAATCGCAAAATCCGAAAAAATCGCCAAATGAAAAAAATAGCCAAAATTAAAAAAACGCCAAAAACCGAAATAAATCTACAAAACTCGAAAATGTCGCCAAAATTAAAAAAATTTTTATATAAAAAAAATCGCATAAATGAAAACAATCGCAAAAAAAATCGCCAAAATGAAAAAAGCCCAAAACCAAAAAAAAAAAAAAAAAATCGCCAAAACGAGAAAAAAGTGTTAAAACTAAAAAACCGCCAAAAGCAAAAAAACGCCAAAACGAAAAAACCGAAAAAACCAAAAAAAAAAAACGAAAAAAAAAATGCCAAAACTATATATTATATAGGCTGAAGTTTATATTAATTACATATCTAGTGTTCGTTCCGTACGAGTCAGAGTCGCACTTTACTGAATTTATTTAGTTTATTTGTGAGAGGTGGTGAGAAGCTTTCGGGGTAAAACAAAAGGCACGAAATAAAAATTCCAGGGGATTTATGACATTTCTCTTCGCCTTTTTCGTTCTCTCAGTATTAAGCGTGTATATAAGTGCCAAAAAGGCATGAATAAAAAAGGCATGAATAAAAAAGGCTTAATGTAAATGTACGTGACTTGTTGTAGGGGGGGCTCAAAAGAAAATTGTCAATGCAAGACAGGCTAAAAAGGCATAGTGTGAAATGGGTCTTTATGTCGTTAAATATACAATATATATTGTAATAAAAATGCATTGATAATTAATTACTTGTTTTTATTTTTAAAATAGCCACCAATGTTGGTTGCATGTAGGCAATATTCTATAACCAAGGACTTTGAAATTTATTTCAGTTCATAATTGATTAAAGCCTAACACATATGCGACCTAAAAAATTCGGGCATGATATATATTCTCAAAAATCAGGTTGAAACGCTATATTTTGTGTTTGTTGGGTATTGTGAAAAAAATGCACAAATTAAAATAAAAGCGCCAACAAAATCTACGTACATATACATATATAAACATATCTACTCACAAATATTTAATCGTGCTTATAAAGATTGCTGTTTTTGTTTGTAATATCATCAGCTCCGTCGTCACATTTTCATTAAAGCCACACACATACACACATGCACGAACACATACTGTTGCATTTATGATACCGACATTCAGTACACTATTCAAGCTTGTAAATAAACAAATGTAGATGTGTTTTGTCAGTATTTTTCTGGTTTTTTTTACTTTTCTTTCATTTATGGTGCTGTTGTGTTTTTTCTTTCTTTTGAAAAACTCAAATATTGTTATGTTTGCTTTTGTAGCTGATTTATTTTATTTTTTTTTTGCTATTCTTATAAACTGCTTATTTACGTTTTATTTTTGGTTGTATCGTTTAGCCAGCTTCTGTTAGCCTGGTAGATGTTGTTATGTTTTTTTAATACATACACATATCATGTGTGTACCACGTATGTATAATAATATATCTTTATATATTGTGTGTTACTGTATATGATGCTGGAATCACTGTGCGTATACTTACATACATACATACATACATATGTACATATATCCATAAATATGTGCGTATGCGGCCTTATTTATTTACAAATGTATGTTTTCCTACTTAACCCATTTACGCCCGGCGTACTCATATGAGGACGGCTCTTCATATGACCACAATAATTAGTTCCGGTACTTTATATTCCGTTTATAAACAAATTTGCATTGTAAAAGAGTGTGACTTTAAAATAACATAGTAAGTTTTATGATTATATGCTTAAACTTATTAAAATTGGCGGTTAAGTTTATTTATGTGAAGAACTAGATTGTAGACCAAATCTATGTTATTATTTTTTATACTTGCGTGGGTGCTATTATACATTTTTAGCCCGGATTTATTTAAATGTAGTCTTTTACTTAAATTATTATGAAATTGGGAATATAGGACAACATTTGACCGAAAGGGGGCATATATTAGTGTGGTGTCTCCGAATGGGTCCAATGGGCAGAAAGCTAACATTCTTTGGTTTACTCTTTGGAAGTGTCTGCCACGTATTTCTACACATGTCTGAATTTCATAGCAATCATCTTCTAAATATATTGCAACAGCTTTAAATACATTACAGCAACTATATATATATTTCATACGTATTGTTGTAAGTTATCTTCACTTAGGGGAATCCCCTTTGATTTAAATGAAAACATACATTTTGGCATTTAGTATTCATTTTCTTACATCTTGGTAATAGAAGTGACTTCTTAACAATGGCAAAGCGATCGTTCGATGTAGCAAATAATTATCAAGGTCTTGAGGAAGCTATTGAAAGCATTTTTAACGAAGACAGCGATTGTTATGCTAATTATGATTTAGTGACGATTCCTCCAGACTGGAGTATTCTCACGGATGAAGAAGAAGGTGATGAAGATAACGTTCAAGAGATCGGGTTTCAGCGTGACATCTCAGGGACAGTTGAACTTATTGAGCATATAAACAATAATGAATGGGATAGCAGTGATGATGAACCCTTACAATCATACAGGAAAATTGATACGCAGGAACCGCGTTGGCGCAAATGTGATGGCACCTACACCAACAAGTCGTTAGAGAAAAACAACGTACAAAAGCGAAAAGAAAATGTTGTAAATGAGCTCGTAGGTCTAACACCAGTCGAAATTTTTGAGAAATTATTTGATGAAGACGTTTTTAACATGATCATCATGAACACAAAGTTGTATGCTTCACAACACAATAATCATGACTTCCGAATCAGTGTGGATGAGCTCAAAAAATTCGCTGGTATTCTACTCTTATCTGGATATCATTCACTTCCACGAGAGCGATTATACTGGAGTCTAGATGAAGACTGCAGTGTTACAATTATTACAAAAGCAATGTCTAGAAACAGGTTTATGGAAATAAAAATTTTTTACATTTCTGTGACAATGAGGCTGCTTCCGGATCCCTCAATAGGATGTTTAAATTACAACCTCTCGCTGATTTGCTAATCAAGAAGTTCCAGCAGTGGGGCGTATTTCACCAAGATCTTTCAATAGACGAATCAATGATTAAATATTTCGGACGTCATCCAGCCAAGCAATTCATAAGAGGAAAGCCAGTACGGTTTGGATACAAAAATTGGATGATTGCAAGTGCCGATGGTTATTGTTATGCTTTCGACGTGTATTGTGGGAAATCAGCAGGAGAAGCGAGTAATGAGCCGTTAGGGTCGAAAGTGGTCAAGAACTTGTTGAACAAAGCAAATGTTACGCCACATGAACATACCATATATTTCGACAACTTTTTTACCAATCACGCATTGCTGCGAGATTTACGCCAATCTGGTTATCGTGCTACGGGTACCGTCAGAGAAAATAGAACGAAGAAATGCCCACTGGAGTCTGTCAAGAATATGAAAAAGAAAGAACGTGCAGAGTTTGACTACCGATTTGATACAGCCAATGAAATTTTGTTCGTGCGATGGCTTGACAATAGTGTATGTACCATGGGTACAAATTTTTTTGTTTATCCCCTCGGCAAGGTGAAAAGATGGAGCTGCATAGAAAAGAGAAAAGTAGACGTGAACATTCCTTATATCTTCCAGAACTACAACAAAGGCATGGGAGGCATCGATCAAGCTGACCAATCTGTTGCAGTGTATAAATCAGCAGTACGAGGCAAAAAATGGTGGTGGGTTATATTTACCTATATGCTAGATTTGTCTGTGGCTAATGCGTGGCGGCTTCATCTCTTGACTGCCGAAGATAATATGGACCAGCTTCAGTTTCGCCGAAGTATATGCAGAAATTATTTGAGATATTTAGACGGTGAAAAAGCTGATGGAAGGCGGCGCAAGCCTTCATCAGTGGTATCAGGTATGAGCTTAGATAATGTTGGACACTTCCCTCAAAATGTAAGAAATGCATCAAAACACTATGCATTGAAAAAGGATGTTTTGAAAAATTTCACATATGAGCCCCATTGGCCCTATTTGGGGACAGCCATATATTTTCAAACCCAAGATTTTTTTTTTAATTTTTTTACTGTAAAATATTTTATTAGCTTCTAATAGTTATTGAAATAAAGTTATTTTCCAAAATTTCCTTCTGGATTATATTTGGGTCCAAATGGGTTAAGTGCGCACTTGTTTATTTATATTTACGGAAAATGTTTCAAATGTATGTACGGCAGCAGGAAAATGAAAAATTAAACCGGCGAAGAAAGGCAAGTTTTATTTTATATATCGAGAGCCTATGTATATTCAAAACACGTCAACTCAAAACAGCTAACTTATGGTTTAAATATTCTTACTAATTTACACCTAGGACTGGAAAAAATATTTTATTTTGCACTGGTTTGCACATTTTCATGAGATAGCATGTTTTAGTCGATCAAATAACAAATATTTTCTTAGAGTTTGCATATTTTGTCGGAATAAAAATTTAGTTTTTGATGTGTAAACATCTATACGCTAGGGGGTAAAAATCTTTTTTACAATACAATCACAAATTTAGAGTAAGATCAAATCGGTGTGAGCTATGTATGATTGTATTAGTATAATCATACGAACAAGAAGTACAAAGAAACTTAACAGCTGCATAGAAATAACTCAACCGAATTATAAAGCATACCTTCAGGAGTTAATTTTAATAGAAATTGCTTGTGAAGTGTACTAGTGTTGCCAGTGTGGATAATTTTGTTAAAAAGTTGAAAAATATAAAATAAATAAAATATATATAAACTTTTAAATAAAAGAGCATTTTAAATGTCAAATATTTGTTTAAAAGATATATAGCAGTCTTTATAAAGAATTTATAATATTATATTATAACATATCTTCATTACATACTGTTGCCAATTATTATGAGTCGAGATTTTAATACAAATTTTGCAAACCCACAGTCGCAAGCTTTATCAAAATTTTCATTTGACGTTTTCCACTTGCATATGAGCAATTCTCCACAAACCCCCACAACTAATAATTCCACTACTATAGATGCAGTTTTCCATAGATTTTTAAATATAGTAGAGTCAAACATTTATACATATATTTTATTTTAGTTACCATAAGCCAATATTAACTATTTGTACTTAAGGCATTTACCATAGATGGGCACTTTGCAGTACTACTAAAATTTCAGTAAAAATAATTTTTTACCCAGTAAATTTCTACTGATTACTAAAATTTTTTTCTGCAATTTTTATAAAGTGCCTAAATGATTTATTATATGATGAGGTGCATTGAATTTTCAGTAATCAGTAATGCTTGTATTCAGTGCTGCCAGAAAAATCTTGACTCTTGTCCCCAATTTAAAACGTCATGTCCCCAAAAATCCCCATTTCAACAGAAAAATCCTAACTTTTGTCCACAAAATATATCATTCACAAAAAACGATTATTATGCCCTATGCGCAGGGATGCGAAACAAGATTTTCACAATGTTACAAGAAAAATTGTACTTTTTTCAGCACGATTGATTGATTGGAAGGTACATAAAAGAGTATTAGTTTTTGAGATCAGAATATAAAACTAAAATTTAGGATCTACTTTTCCATCCATTGGTTTGAAACGATTGGAGTCAGTCGAAGTAAACAATCTGAAGAAGATAATAGCAAAAAATAATCACCCCTATCGTGAACAGTTTTTCCCTCGAAATATTTTCCCTGTTGCCCAAATTGCAATCGTGAATAATTTTTCCCCTAAAATGTGTTCCCTTTCTTGATTCCCCTTATCGTGAATAATATTTTTCACATGGATTTTTTCACTTTTCCCTTCGTTTTGTTCACTTTATTTTTGCAGGCGAACTGAATTAATACACTGCGTAATTTCAATACTATAAATACTTGCAATTATATATTAAAACTTATAAATAATCATTTTTAGGGCAAGATCAATAAATAATGCCCACGATTAATAACAATAATACCTTGGAACAACTTTTTTCATTGAATATGAATCTCTTTGATTTACATGCCGTAAATTTTATGTCTGTGGTATACTAAAAAATTTTTGCACGGCGCCTAAAACAATTTAAAACACAACTTTACACTCTGTAACATTTCATTTGAAACCCTAAATATATATGTGTATTTTTTATTATTAAACTTAATTTGTTTGATTTTCAATTAATTTTGAAGCTTTACAAGTCTTCTTCCCGTTTTTTTTTACATTTACTACGCATTGATAGTGGGAACAAACGTTCCCATGAAATTGACGATTGCAAATTTCCCTTCATGGGGAATGAAAATTTCATGGGAACAAAAATTTCACATTTTATTCACGATAGGGGTGAATACGAATTTATGAAGATATTACATACATGCATAAATTTTTGCAATCAAAATATTCTAAATAATTTTCCAATCCAAAACTTCATAGACATCAAGTTCGTCTCCGTCCTCTACAACCCGCTTGTACATATGTTCCGATTTGAACTTTTTTATCATTTCTTCAGGAAGGAAGCTCAAATTTATGGCAGCAGTTCTTATAAATATTTAAATGTGATTTTATTCTTATTAAAGATTCTAACATTTCATATTGCAGATTATTCCTTAATTTGGTTTTGGCAGTCTTTATGCATGAAAATATTCTCTGCACAAACGCATTACTTATTGGCACTATCAACAAGTTAAACATATCAGCTGAAATTTCACGAAAGAAGTAATTTCCGGCATTATCTTCGTACTGATATACTATTGCCCAAAAGCCAAATATGTGTTTAGGAAAACTTTGTTTTGTTTGTTTCCGCCAGTCGACATAAGCAATTTTATTCCATTGGTTTAAATATACGCTCAATGCCACTTTTGGATCTGTAACATTTTTAAAAATTCCATACACCGAATCAAATCTATGTTTTGTAATGTGCTTAAATTGCAAATTTTTAAAAAGTTCAAATTTTTTCATATTTTCTGGGAATCACACATACATATTTTTTTTATGCGTGACACAATAACTAAAGTAGAACCGTGCGTAGAACAATTGCACAATCAAAACTTTCAACAGTCATTTTTCTTTTTCAAAAAAAAAAAAAAAAAAAAAAAAAATTTTTAATTGACAAAGAGCTAGTTCTGGAACTGCGAGCACAGTTTTGCCTATCTATCTATCTATATATATATATATATATATATATATATATATATATATATATATATATATATATATATATGTTCGCGGTATTGCCATAATGGTAATATCATCTTCATTATAAAGTATGATTGCCCCACTACTTTAAGAGATTTTTAAAAACTGAAATGCTACCAGTACTAAAATATTATGTCAACATCCACGATTATTTTCCTGACACATGCAAATTGTTAGAGCTTAAAATGAAAAGTCCCCAAATCCCTCCCCGCGAAATTCTGTCCCCATATTAGAGGCGAAATTCCCATTTTGGGGACAAATCCCATAATCTGGTGGCACTGCTTGTATTCATAATGAAATTCTACAAAGTGGCTAAATTTTTTTCATACAAACATTTCAAAATTTGAATGAAAAAAATGCAATGTGATTCCGATCACAGGGGAGATGAGTAAACATCTAGTAATGAATTTTTTTTTTAAGTTGGAAGTACTTATACTTTTAGTATATTTTTTGATTAATCAATTAAGGCCGACTTTTTGGGTTCGAGATTAAGATTAGTTTATTTCTCTAATTAGCTAATCCGAAAATTAGCTTAATCTCAAATTAATTTAGTTTGATATTTTTGAGTGGCAGTTTAAACTTCTTATTATGTGTAGTATTACCATACTGAGGAACAAAATAGTGGCAACATTTTCTGTGTAAAAGTCATACATGTTATCAACACACTTTGATTTTTTGTGGGAAGAAGAAGAAACTGCCATGTTTTATTATTTACAAGTAAAATATTGCGCGTGTTAAAGGAAATAGATAAATAATATAAAATATATATATTTATTTATGTGTTTTTAAATTATTTTATAATATAATTTTTACAAAAAGTAATGTTTCACAATTGTCAATTGTCAATGTTAATGTATGATTAAACCACCACGATTGCCAGCTTAAACTAGCAAGTAAAATCATATAATCGACTACCCAAAAATCACAAATGAAGATTAAGGTTGACTTAATCTCTAATCTTGAACTCAAAAAGTTGCCCCAAAAGTATCAAAACTTTCAATATTGTAAATACATAGGAATTTGCTGGTTTTTGTTTATTTTATTTAACTTATTTGGTTAGTAAATGGGCACACTGCATTTATATATGCACTGCCTTAAATATTGCAGTAAGCAGTAAATTTACTGATTACTGAAAAAATTCAGTACATTTTTACTAATAATGAAATTTAATTTGCATTGCCAATAAAATCGTAGGATCGTATTCATAATAAAAACTGAAAATTATAAAATCGCCAAGCCAAAAAAAAAAATCGCCAAAAATTAAAAAAAAAATCGCCAAAACGAAAAAAATCGCCAAAATTAAAAAAAAATCTAACACTAAAATAAATCGCCAAATTCGAAAAAATCGCCAAAATGAAAAAACGCCAAAATGAAAAAAACAAAAAATCGCAAAAATTAAAAAAAATTGCCAAAAATAAAAAAAAAAACGCCAAAATGAAAAAACGCCAAAAACCGAAAAAATCGCCAAAACAAGAAAATAAAGTGTCTAAACTAAAAAAGAGCCAAAACTTAAAAAAATCGCCAAAACCGAAAAAAACGCAAAAAACGTCAAAACAAAAAAATCGAAAAGACCCCAAAAACGAAAAAAATGCCAAAACTATATATTATATAGGATGAAGTTTGTATTAAATTACATATCTAGTGTTCGTACGGAACCCTATGTGCGCGAGTCATAGTCGTACTTTACTGAATTTATTTATATTCACTAAGCATTGAAAGCGGGAATAAATGTTCCCATGAAATTGGTGATAGCAAATTTCTCTTTTTCCGGAATGAAAATTTCATGGGATTTAAAATGTCATATTTTATTAATTTATTTTTTATTTAAATTATTTATTATTTTAGCTATAACTTTATTCTATTCTATTCTATAGGCTCTAATAGCATTTAGTGCATTTTTTAATTTAATTTTTACACTGGGAGAAGAGCGAAAGGGTTGAAATATTCCATTAAAATATTTCTCGTTAAATTCCATACCAAAGAGCTCAACACATCCTACTCTTAAAAAGCAAGTGCTACACTTCTATAAAATAAAAAGTTTACAAAACTCTAAACAGAAACTAAGGCGTATGATTATTCGAAATAAATAGACAGTTTAATACGAGATGTAAATTTTCAAGTAAATTTTCAACAATAGCGTCTGATTATTGAAAAAAAAAGTTTTCAATAAAAAAATCACTGCAATTTAAATCAGGGATCGCAAATAACGATTATTTTCCAAATTTAAACTGAAAAAATCACAGTAATAGAGAAGTGCTACGTGCACAAGGAATGTACCACGATACTCTATTGTTATATTTTTGATTTTTATTTATTCCTCACAAAATAAGAGTTATTTTCTGACTTTTATTAATTCCTCACAAAATAAGAGTTATTTTGTGACTTTTATTTATTCCTCACAAAATAAGAGTTATTTTGAGACTTTTATTTATTCCTTAAAAACATTTTAATTTTTAAAATGAATAAACTATAAAAAAAGTAAATTTAATTAAACATATAAGAGTTTTTTTTACAGACTCTGGCGATAAATTCAATTTTAAATCGGTCGGCTTTTTGAAACGGTGCAAACAATATTTCACCCCATCTGACCTCCTTACTATTTATACCACCTATATCCGTCCGAAAATGGAATACAACTCTCATGTATGGGCCGGCGCTTCAAAGTCTATTTTGGGGCTGCTCGACCGCGTACAGGAGAGGGCGAAAAAGCTCATCGGTGACAGTAGGGTATCCAACTCTATTGATTCATTGGAGCATCGACGCAATGTGGGGTGCATTTCATTGTTCTATCGTTACTACAACGGAATGTGTTCTAATGAAGTTAGGGAACTTGTTCCTGAAACCCGCACATATGTACGTACAACACGTGCCTCATTTAGAGCACATCCTTTTGTGGTCGATTGGCCAATGCATCGCACTACGCATTACAGAGAAAATTCCTTTTTTAGCCGCACTGTTCGTATGTGGAATCAACTACCTGCGGAGGTCTTTCCTGTGACTACCAGCGTGGGAAGATTTAAATCAAATGTACACAGACACTACTCCCTCTATCCTCCTTCCGTATAACCTATTTTCCTAGTTCTAGCACAATGCACTGCATGAGTAGGGGTTATCCCCTGAGTGCTGGTCCTATTAAAAAAAAAAAAAAAAAAATATTAATTTTAACGCAAAAATTACACTTTCTACATTTTAAAAATTAAGCAAAAAAATAAAAATCAAAAAGTAATTGTTATTTTGTGAGGAATAAATAAAAGTCACAAAATAACTCTTATTTTGTGAGGGATAAATAAAAATCAAGAAATAATGATTAAAAAGTGATTTTTAAAATAAAATTTATAACCGTTACGGTCAATGATTTAAATAATTGTTATGAATTACTAAAAAGCTTTAACTTATGTTTTTATCGAAAACTTTAACAGCTTTTTACAACTTTTATAAAATATAAATATTTTTAAGTGTCTTAGTTTGCATCAAATTTGTTGGGGAAAAAAACTTTTTTATTGTTTAAACTTTGATAGCGATAGATTAAAAGTTTCTTAACAATTTTGACATATTTCATGCACAAGAGACAACATTTAGTTTTTATTTTTTGTTTGCTTTCCTTCCTTTAGGATTTTTACTTATAATATTTGATTATTTATCTACCATAAATTTGAGTAGCATGTGTTATTTTAAACTTCTTTGATTTTTGGCTTAACAAAGAAGAAAAAGTATTTTGCTGTTGTACTATCATCAGCTGCATAAATCTTTAGCATTTGCTTATTTAACCGACAAAAGAAAAAAAAAAAAATTATAAAAAAATGCGTAATGGCAAAAGTAAAGACAAGTTAAGAAAAGCTATAAAAATATTTTCAATCGAATAAAGATGCAAAATTTTTTGCTGCTAAAGGAATTAGTTTAAAGTTTGAAAATGTTAGAAATTTATTGCAAAGAAGTTTGCTTAATTTTAAGTTATAAAAATATTTTTTAATACTGCGTTTGCATCTGGGATATCAAACAAAATCTAGCAGATTCGATTAAAGTATATTTCCAAACCAAAATCTACTTTGTCACCAGATTTTGATCGAAATCTTCTTAAAATCTAGTAGAAGTTACATTTGACCAAAAATCTAGTAATTAAGAGATTGTGGGAAAAATCTACTATATTTCCCATACAAAACCAAATCTACGTCGTCACTAGATTTTGTCAACAGTATGCTTTAAATATAGTAGAACCTAGTGATGCAACTACACTTATTCCTCGATTTACACGATTTCACTTTTACACGATTATTTTGGTTTTCGTGTAAATTGAGAGATTTATGAAATACCTCGATTTGCACGATTTTTTATGTGTTTCATTGAATATTTTTGCCTAATAAGACGTTCGAGTCAGTTCTTATGTTCGAGTCAGTTCTTACATTTATTTTGTTAAATGAATAAAGGTTTATTTATATGTTTTATGTTACATATATAATATAGGTCTGCACATATATAACTGTTCGCACCAGTTTTGCGTGTATTGGTTCTGGTATGTACAGATACTATATGGTATTCAGCGTTTCTGTTACTAGTTATCAGGCCTGTTCTGAAAATCACGGTGATTTCAAAAGTAAACTAATAATAGCTAACTTGATAGTGGGTTTTTATTGTATTTTAAGTTTTTGTCATTTATAATACAATATTTTCTACTAACTTCCAACGCTATAAATCGTGCAATTTACAAAAGTATTCATTAAGTTTCCATTAATTTCTTCAAATCACCGTGATTTGACATGTCGTGATATACAGAACATGCCCGTATGTTTTATAGTACGTTTCCATATACGTGATTTAGTTCAAAACATTTGATTTGCCCAAATTAAGTAATTTGCGAAGTGATTTGCCATACATTTTTCATATGAGCAAATTATCTCAAATGACTTAATTTGCTACAAATTAAGTCGAATTTGTCAATGCAACACTGCGCTGCTGCTATTATTACAAATGCAACTCTGGGTCATCCATTATTGATGACTTACAAAAAAAAAAAAAAAAAAAAGTGACATTTAAGTACGAATTAAAGTGGCAGATTCTATTTGCTTATAAAAACGAAAAAGTAATTTAAAAAAAGAAAGTTATTGTCAATGTTGTTTTCCATTCTTATGTATATCTTTTATTTATTTTGCTGCTCCAAATTATTATTAAACAAATTTGTGTGCTTCTTTTAGGTTATAAAAATAAATAAACAATTCAAACGTCAAATTTATTTCGAAAATTCGAACATAGAAACACTTACAACACATAATGGAAACACTTCGACATGATTTTCTCAAATCAACTTAATTTGCTCATAATGGAAACGTACTATTAGACTCGGTTGTTTTTCTTGAATCAAGTCGTGAGTTTATGAAAGAGAGAGGAAAGAATAAAGTATAGGGGTTCTGATTTGCTTGCACCGAAAAGTTATAACTAGTAACAGAAACGCTGAATAACATATGTACTGGTGCAAACAGTTATATTTATCTGTGCAGACCTTTAATATATAATTTCTCAATAAAATCAATTTTTACGCTATTCTGCGTTTATTTTCGATTTACACGATTTTTCATACAAAAATTTACAATTTCGGCTTACACGACTTTCTCAGGAATGTATATATCGTGTAAATAGAGGGTTTTTACAAATTTGTACTAAAAAGCCAGCCTATGTGTGAATAAAAAGGTGTGTGAATTGGCTACATTGCAGTTTTTTGGTTATAGTTTTGAAAAAATTTAAACTAATGGATAAAAAATTTTAACGTAACCGGTATAGATTTTGATAAAAATTTTAATTGAAATCTAATAGATTTCAAACAGGTGTAAATGCTCGATGTGGATCTTAATATTTCCGTTTATACCATATTATCCTAGGTTTGAATAACTTTCTTGACTTTTGTTTATACTCCTACAGTCTTACTAAGAAACGAGTATTAAAGTAAGAAGATTACAAAATTTTTCATAAGACATTTAGCTCAGAATATTTGTTATTTGGTAAAAGCAGCACTAGGGAATATATTGATATAGAGTAAATAGCTTAGCATGAATTTCTAAAGAAATTTTTATAACTTTCTTAATGTGATTTAATTCTCCGCGACATATATTGTTACGTTTTATTCTTATTTTGTCGAATATTTTCAATTAAATGAAAAAAAACATAGTATACAATTGAAGCAAAGCCGCGAGTAACATTGTAAGACAAATTTTACAAAACTTTTTTTTCTAGGCGCACGGCAGTGCGCCAGGCCAAGTTCTGGCCAATGCACGCAGTATGTATATTTACAGGAAGCCATTCGAGCTGTTTTTACCCCCTCATAACTTTGTTCCCCGCCACCGTAAAATTATGAAATTTAAATCATAATTTGAATAAAATCATGTAACCTCATATGCAAAGTTTGAAAGTTTTACAATGAAAGCTTCCGGAGATATAGAGGTGCAAAAAGTGCATATTTTAAGACATACTCACTGACCACTGGCCACTGACCGCTGACACACTCATCAAATTGATGAAGCACTTCCGCTATACACGAGTAGATTTAGATTAGCAACGAACCAGAAAAATCTGAAAACCCGAAAATTTTAACCAGGAGGGCGGGGCTACGCCCATAAAATTTAAAATTTGTGCTAGTGAGCTGAAATTCGATACAGAGCTAAGTCTTGGTGAGAAATAAAATAAAAAAAATCTGAAAACCCGGAAATTTTAGCCAGGAGGGCGGGGCTACGCCCATAAAAGTCAGAATTAAAAAAGCAAATATAAGACGCTTAGTGGAAGCTTTTTCATCGAAATTTGGCATACATTCTGCGATCACTCAAGGCTATAAATTTTATATTAAAAAAGTGGGCGTTGACACGCCCATACAATTTAAACCTCATTTTAAAGGTAGAATTAGTAAAGTCGTATCATTCTACTTTACAGCTTGCCGTATCGTTCAACTTTGTGCACAAGTTATAGAAAATGTAACAGTTTGCACAGCACATTTTTTTTTGTCTGGCATTGAATGTGGCGTTTTTGACATTCGCTACAGAAAAATCTGTTTTCTGCAGATTCCTACGTCAGCAGTGTTACCACCACATATTTTATAACTAGTAACATGCATTGTATATGGTACGGTTTTTGTCAGCTGACACGCAACATCACGATACGATTTTACTAATTCTACCTTAATGCCCTGCGGCTCAGCATATTTAGATATACTATTTATCTAGCTATTATTATCCGTTTGTAACGAAACTAGACACGAATAATTAGTACTGACCCAAAAAATTTTGACTTGTGAAAAGTGGGCGGTGTTACGCCCATAAAAATTAAAAGTTAAAAGTTGCGCTAAGGAGCTGAAATTTGATATACAAGTAGGTCTAGGTGAGAAACCAACTAGAAAAATCTAAAAACCCGAAAATTTTAGTTAGAGTGGCGGGGCTGCGTCCATAAAACTTAAAAATTAAAAGTTGCGCTAAGGAGCTGAAATTTGATATACAAGTAGGTCTAAGTGAGAAACAAACTAGAAAAATTTTAAAACCCAAAAAACTTTAACAGAATGGGAGGGGCCACGCTAATATTGTTTTGAACTAAATACTTAATATACAGCTTTTAATTCAAGCCAATTTAGTGAAATCTTGCATCACCTTAAAAATTGGGCGTGATCACTCCCATAAAGTGTTAGCCTTGTGTTTAATCTACATCGGTCTAGCATATTTTAGAGGAAAATTAGCATGAATTATAAGCGCTGCTCACAACAAAATTTTGATAGATATAGATATAATTCGCGCTAGAGACCTGACATTTTATACACTAGTAAGTGTAACTGCGTAAGCCAATGGGAAAATCTTAAAACCAAAAAGTTTTACCCGGTATGCGGGGCCACGACGGTAAAACTCCAATTCGCACTAGCGATCTTAAATTTGATACACAAATAAATCTAAATAAGAAATCACTAAGAAAAATCTGAAAACCCAGAAGTTGCTATCAGAGGGCGGAAACAAGCACTTCAAATTCAAAAATTCCCTATTTTGAAAAGTAGCCGTGACTTCACCCATAAATCTTAGCTTTTTCGTTGAGGTACTTCGGCTTAGCAGTTTTTAATTTAATACTCAGGTATTTGTTATTAACTTTTTAATACCAAACTTTGCATGAACCATAAGCACTAGCAGATATAAAAGTCAGCGGGGCCAGGCTCATGAAAATTTTACGTAATATTATACTATAGAGAGCTGACATTTTGTACACAAATAGTAATTGATTTACTCAATCGGAAAATCCAAAAATTAAAAGCACCAGCTACCCTATTGAAACTTTGCACACACATTGGGCATATCCTTTTGATTTATGTACTTCGGCTAAGCAGACTTCATTTAACATGTAAATATATTGAGAAAATAGGCATGGTCATGCCCAGTAAAATTTACGCTGTATTTCACATGTTTCTTCCAGTCACCTCTTACCAAATTGCATACACACTGGCGACCCGTTGTAATGACACAATGGTGCATATTTAAGGTCAACAATTCTATCTAGAAATTATATGACACCCTTACGATTACAAATTTATATCATACATAATATATTTCTGTGTTAGGTATTGTGGCAAAGAAGAACTTGGTCAAAATTTATATCTCACAACTTTTAATGGCCGAAATTTTGGAAAGGAACTTGGCCGTTTTTCACATTTATGTTTTTGTGAGGATTATAAATTACCGTTAACATTACTCTCTTGCATTGTTTGAACGTCAAACCATCCAAAATTATGCATCTCCGCGCCGTCAAAATGCAATTACAAAGACACTGTCAGTAGAAGAACTTTGTTTATTTTTTAACAAATTGACTTGAACGGAATTGAGGAAATTAATTGATAAATGTAACAGAGGTACAAGAAGAAATTTAATTATTAATTATAATTATTTTTGATAATATTATAAAAAAAAGAAAATAATATTGCATTTTAAAGACGTTTTTTTTTCTCCTACAAAATTATTATTTTGTTAGTTACAATGTTATTCGCGGCTTTGCTTCAATTTTTATGAAACAAAAACACCTTATTTACTCAACACTGACATTATTAGCTTGTAAGCACACAATGTTAAATTAATCAATGCTGGAATACCGCGATGTTAACATCACTGTATACACGACATTTCTCTTAGCTTTCACGTCGAACTTTTATTACTTAACATAAAGTTTCCATAGAAGAATGTTAGCAACATCCACAAAGTCTCGGCACATATACACCAGAGAATGGCGAAAGTAGCGTTTTAAGTACTCTTTGAGTATTGACCGTCAAATAACTATGAATGCGTACAGCTAACAATAAAGAAACACGCTCATAGGCAAACACAAGCATTCATTTTAAACCGAATATATATAACATTAACATAAAACAATTATGTTTATACAAATTTTTAAAATTTTGTAGAACAAATAATTATAACTAAAATTTATAAACTATGTGAGCTACAATCACAAATGTATTTATGAATAAATATCCCGAGCATCATGTGCATTTTTTTTTGTCCAATTTAATGTCCATAGCCTGATTTTGCTTGAAGTTGATTTTTATTTGTAGCTGTAGCGTATTTTAGTTTTTCGCATAAACGAAGTAGGGATGCTCTTGTATATTGGAATCGGCTATAGTCATAGTTGCTTGAGAGAATATATGTGAGCGTAGTAATTGTTTGCGCATTTTAGGCAGTCAAAGCCTATAGAAATCACTCAAAATGTTTGGTGCCGTTTATATTAACTTTCTACTGACGTTGTCTGTGGACAAAATTATTTTTCCTTTTTTAATTTGATGGAAATTTGGTTTTCGAAAATTAATTAAATGAAAGGGATTATGATATCTTTTCCGGTAATTATACGAAACATAATGTAGCGGTACAAGTCGTTAAGCAGCTCTGGGTTGAGGAACATCTCTCGCGTCATCGTAATTATTTCTTAAGTGCGGTCAGGCTTGTAGGTGTTGTTTGGCCTTCGAGAGATTTTCGTCTCGCTTGCACTGGTTGACTGATGTGCTACGGATAACCGTATAATATTCCGGTTTTTTGTGGAATTTCTTTAACAACCACGCTGCTACTTCCTATGTGAAGGCATAGGTCGTGAATAGTCAGTCACAAAAACTTTTTAAAATACTGTTAACAACATCTTGGACATATGGTCTAGTTACCTCGCCCATATTTGTGCAACAATACTTTGGAAATTTATTTTGCAAAGTACACAGAAAAAACTAAATTTCATTTTCAGTAACCAAATTCGTTGAAACAGTAAATATTTTATTTGAATGCGGTCCTACAAATAATTTTGTAAATTCGGCTGAGAGAAAATGTTATTTCAGTGTGTTGGTGTTTATCTTGCTTGTTGATAGGAACAACGTGCTGTTGTGTGGTTGTTGTTGTTTATTTTGATTGGTCGTGTTGTATACATGTAAGTAGCCGACAAACGTCGTGGCCTGTTTCTTCTCTACACAGTGTTTTGGTACAAATTAATTTAGTGGAACAGTACAGAATATTTATTGAAACTAAGTTTGATTTCAAACAAATATTTGTTTAAAAATTTTTTGGGAATAATTTTTTCTGTGTATTTATGAAATAAATAAATAAATAATGTAGCGGTAAATTTTATTTTTATAATTTTGTTAGTACTAAAATCTGAATAGTTTTCGTTTCAGTAGTAAAATGAGGGATAATCTCATTTTCTCTAAATCTATAAAACCGGATGTAGACTACACTTCCACTGAATAAGTAACGGGTATTTCAATAGAGACTTCCATATTTTGACAATTGACAGCGGCATTTAGTTGAAGCTAGATTTGTCAAATTGGCAGTATATTTTACAAAATTGCAATTGCTTAAACAAAATTGATGCTTTTTCATTAATCAGTGAAGCCGTGCTGAACATTCATATGATTTTATATTTCATACATTATATCATATTGATAGGCCTTTCAAAGCTAAGGTTTATAACAAGGTTTTCTCTGAGGCACCTTGTGCTTTAAATACGAACAACAAAATCTGTTTGTTTGTTTGAGGCTACTTAATTTATTATGTATGTTTTTTTAAGTAATTCTCAATCACTTTTTGAGAGTTTGTCTATAAGCATTCGAAGTTTTTTATTTTAATTTTTTGTTTGTAGTTTACTGACTAGTTTCTTAAGCAGAAACGAAATGCATATGATCATGCTTAACCAACAACAATAAAATTCTTCGAAAAAAATGTATGCTAAAATCCTTAAACTTTTAATATTATCCTAGATATTTAAGGCCTTACTAATATTGGTTTAGAAAACGTTTAACAAACAAATTTCCATACAAAATTGGTTTTGTGAACCTCTTGTGAGGCTAAATTATTTTTTTTATGAATAAGCTAAGAAATGTCTTCCTGCAGCATTTCAACACTGTTTTATTCTTTGGTCCTAGTTTACACTATGCAAGTCTTGTTGCTAAGCTGATTACTTTGTTAGGCGAGAGAGACGAGGGGTAAAGAAACATTTCGTTCCCCTCGTCTCTCTCTCTCTCTCTCTCTCTCCCTCAAACTAATCAGCTTAGAAATAAGATTTGCATAGTGTAAACTAGGACTTAATAATTATAATTTTAATGCAATTAGTGTTTTCCTCGTATTAAATCAGCATTAAGTATTCATTTAATAATTTGTGGTTTTTCTTTACGCTTGCAGTGCCCAACGAAGCACCATTTGGTATGGAAGCCATATTATTAAATTCATCGGCAGTCTTTTTGAAATGGAAACAGCCAAATCTCAAACCATCACATGGTAAGTTAAATATCAAAATTAAAATTGGCTTATAACGAAAAAAACAGCAAAAACGAAAATATTTTATACAAAAGAACATGTGAGGAATGTTTTTTTTTACTTTAAACTTAAGGGAGATTTACGTATATTTTTTGTTGCAGTTAATCAAGTCAAAGTTTCCTTTTTTTTTCTACTAATCACTTTTTAAAAACTTTTACTAACCCTTTTCTATTTGTTCGTTTCTTTTTGTCATCATCGCCTTAGGCATTTTATTATACTATCACATTGTGGTTAGAGGCATCGATACAGCCCATAACTTTTCGCGTATACTAACGAATGTCACAATTGATGCTGTTTCGCCCACTTTGGTATTGGCCAATTTAACGGAAGGTGTTATGTATACCGTAAGTGTGGCAGGTGGCAATAATGCGGGTATTGGACCATATTGTGTACCGGCTACATTAAGACTAGACCCAGTTACCAAACGTCTAGATCCATTTATAAATCAGCGGTAAGTGCAAAAAGCTGCATAGTTTTACTAATTTCAATTTAGAAGCACTATTTCTCTTAAAATTTCTAAGACAAGTGTATGTTGGTATAATAGTTATATCTTGTTTATTTCTTTAATTTTTATTTATAGTTATCCCATAAATCAGGATCATGTTGATGATGTGTTAACTCAGCCGTGGTTTATCATATTATTGGGTGCTATTTTAGCTATAATGATGTTATCCTTTGGCGCCATGGTCTTTGTTAAACGTAAGCATATGATGATGAAACAATCAGCCTTAAACACAATTAGAGGTTAGTATGTTTTTATGTTTATACATAAATAACTATAGTTATACAAAACTCATTTAACTTATTAACAGACATATTTATTTACAAAGCCAACTACATAGTTTTTTCTTAGTGGAAGAAAATCTCTTTAATTTACCAACTATATATGTACATATTTTTTTTTTGTTTAATTTACTTAAACTTTTATAATTTTTTTTCTTTTTTTGTTTTCTGAGTGGCAAAAAAGTGTTTTTCATTTTGCGCGTTGTTGCGTTCATCAAAAGTTAACAAGTACAGCTTTTTTTTTTGCTTTGTTTTAGTTGTTTAAATATTGTATGATTCGCTTAAATCAACAATTTAGCCATAAAGACTGCTACAACGTTTATAACAAAAAGCACAACGGAAGCCACTTGAAAAATCCTTGTTCAACGAGCAGGTGTAAATAAAAGTTTTTCATGATTTCCCTGCTTCTATGTTAATACAGAAAAAAGTCTGTATGTGTATTTTGCATTATCATGCTTCGTAATTGTAGTTGCAATATCATTGACTTGGAGTGTAAAACTGCTAACTCCAAATTTTATAGGAGATACAAAAATCTTTTAACATTTTCTATATACAGCTTAAGAAATTAGCTCCTCAAATTAGTTTTTGCAATAGTTAGAGTTTCAAATTAAACTAAATATTTTAGCCAGTCGATGCGGCATTTCTTTCCTTTTCGAACGATATTAAAATTTTAAATTTAATATATTGTTAAAAGTGTACTTAGCAGATTTACACTCTAAGCCCACGATATGCTGTTTTTGTTGCAAAAAGGCTCAAGTAAGTTTTATTGTGTATATATACATATGTACATATTTATATGTATACACTGAAATAAAAAAAAACTCTCATTCACACAATCAAGTATGTGATGGAAATCGTTTCCGATTTAAAATCGTTTGAAAAAATTAAAAAATTGTGATGCACACATCTATTTCGATTTCATTCTGGTCTTATTTTAAATCGAAACCGATTTAAATTCTTATCCTGTGCTATGACAATATTAAAAAAAATTCAGTAAAGTGCGACTGTGACTCGCACACGAAGGGTTCCGTACGGACACTACATATATAATACTATACGAAATTTAGCCTATATAATCTTACCTGGGGTCAAATTACGGCATTCGATACGATTCGAAATGTTAAAACATTTCCATATAAACGCTATTGAAATATTTCGTAATTTCTTTCGATAACGAGTGCCGTAATTTGTCCCGACATGTCGCAATTAAAAAAATATTTGCACGTTTTTTTTCGGTTTTTAGCGATTTTTTTTTTATATTTGTCGCGTTTTTTTTTAGTTTTGGTGCTTTTTTCGGTTTTGGGATTTTTTCGATTTTTGGCATTTGTTTTGGCGTTTTTAGGGTTCCGTACGCCAAAGGTGAAAAGGAACCCCATTGTTTTCGCTACGCTGTACGTCTGTCCGTCACACGGTATTTGCTCAGGAACCGTAAGAGCTACGGACCTGAAATTTGGACACAGTATGTAGAACCTTGGCCGCTACAACAACAAATACATGAGAATTAAAAATTAAAGGGTGTTCCAAAACGAGCAACGAAAAATGTTAAAATCCCATGTAATATACATACAATTGTATGAACATATGTATATTTGCTTAATTCACAAAACCTCTTGTATCTCTGTATCGATTGTATTATCATATTAAATACAAGAGTGTAACATTTGTTGTATGAAATTTTCATATAAAAATGAAATACACTATTACACTTTTATTTCATATGTTTTTAAAATGTTGTATTCAAAGAGAGGCTCTCTGAGAGAATTTGTATGTAGCTTGTTCCTCTTTTTTCATTAAAAATACGAAATACATTAATACACAACACAGAGGGTGTTCACAATTGAAAAACCAAAAGTGTATTTGATACACAAATACACGATAAAGATTGTTGTGAATTAAGCAATTGAAATTTGAAATTTGTATTAGTGCATTTTTATACAGACTACAACAATTAACACTAAAATTTAGAAAAATTTAAATTAAAGGGTGGTCCATCAGTTAATGCAATTTTGACTATGTAATTTTGACAATTTGCTATATCTTGGAAACCGTAAGAGGCAAACACTTGAAATTTTCAAAAACGGTAAAACTAAAAAAACCGAAAAATTTAAAATCGCCAAAATGAAAAAAAACTCCAAAAATCTAAAAAAATCGCCAAAACGCGAAAATGTCGCCAAAACTAAAAAAATTTAAAAAAAAAAAAATCGCAAAAATTAAAAAACCACCAAAAACAAAAAAAAATCGCCAAAATGAAAAAACGTCAAAAACCGAAAAAAATCGCCAAAACAGGAAAATAAAGTGTCAAAACTAAAAAAAGAGCCAAAACTTAAAAAAATCGCCAAAAACCGAAAAACGCAAAAAACGCCAAAACAAAAAAAAAAAAAACCGAAAAGACTTCAAAAACAAAAAAAAAAAATGCCAAAACTATATATTATATAGGATGAAGTTTTTATTATATTACATATCTAGTGTTCGTACGGAACCCTTCGTGCGCGAGTCAGAGTCGCACTTTACTGAATTTTTTTAATTTCGGCGATTTTTTTCGGTTTTTGGGAATTTATTTTATTTTAAGAGATGTTTTTTAAATATGGCGATTTTTTCGGGTTTTGGCGATTTTGAGTCTTAGCGTTTTTGATAACTTCAAGAATTTGCCTCTTACGGGTTTCCAAGATACAGCAAGTTGTCAAAATTACTTAGTCAAAATTACATTAACTGATAGAATACCCTTTAAATTTGATTTTTTTAAGTTTTAGTGTTGTAGTCGGTATAAAAATACACTAACTTTGCAAAATGTATGTATATTACATGGAGTTTTAACATTTATCGTTTGTAGTTTTGGAACACCCTTTAATTTTTGATTGTCATATACATATTTGTTGCTGTATCGGCAGACAGACTAGAGCTGCAAAACTATCGATAGTGGCTCCATTCGATAGTTTCGATAGTATTTTTTGATGCTATCGATACTATCGATAGTTTTTGATTCTTAGAAACACCCCTTTTACACACGGAAAGTTTACTTTGCAAAGTCTTAATTCAGGTGTGTGAAAGACAGAGTGATAAATACTATCTCTTTCTGTCTTTCTCCCTGCTGAATTAAGGCTTTGCAAAGTAAAGTTTCCATGTCTATAAGGGCTAAAACTTATCAATTGTGTATTTTTCTAATATAAAATCTAGAATTTTTTAATCATTCCATGAAGTAAAAAGAAAGTTTATTTTTTTTAAAAGTTTTAGTTCCAATGTTTTTAATACACATATTCAACAAACATATATACACAGTTCTTTAAAAAAAATAAACAAAAAAGCAAACAGATAGATAGATGGATCAATAAAAAATAAATTAAAAAGGAATAAAATAAAAAAAATCTTTCATCTTTACTTAAACTATTGCAGTTAGCTAAAAAGTATTCGTTTAACAGAAGGAGAAGCAAACTATTTAGCGTCACCTTTTATTTAAAAGTAAAGAGCGTAGACAGGCCAGTAGTCGTCAAATTTAGCCGCCGTCAAGTTTCTTCAAGTATCAAAGGCGTTGGTACATAATACAGTACAACTTCGACAATCCGGACACATATAGTTTTAAGCTAGTTTGGATTAACGAGTTGTCCGGACTATAGCAGTTGAAAATATTAAAATAATCTAAGGGATTTAAATACACACATACATATGTACATATATATATATATACATACATACTTTGATATATAAAAAGACGAAGTTATTTTGTGCTGACTAACTTTGTTGAGGTGGTTGATTTGTGCCTTTTGCTCTAGTCTCTCTTATTCTCCTCAGCCCACTGAATGCAAATTGGAAATGCTATCTTTGCATCTGCATTAGAGATCTTTAGTTTTGCATCCATTTCTACTTTTTTTAATGTCATAAATCGTTGATTTAGGAACATGGAAATTTTCGGCAACCTGCCTAATAGTTTTTCCCTCATCAAGACATTTTAAAATATCACACTTCTAATGTAAGATTCGTATTTTATGTGTGAACCGAAACTGAAGCAATAACAGTGAAAAATGTAAATCAAATTACGAATAACAAAACAAAACAAAAATTCCCGTTAACTCGCATGTTTTGCTTGGATTTCAGTTTTTGTTCTGGCATAAAAAAATTTTTTCCGGATTGTGGAGGTAAAAATTTTAAATTGTCCGAAATGTAGAAGCGTCCGAATTACTGGAGTGACCGGACTGGCGCATGTTCGGACTATCGAAGTTGTACTCTAATTGTATTTTTATGCAATTTGCATCTAGTAGATAAAAACTGACATCTTATGTTTAAACAAATCAAAACTAGTTAATTTGTTTTCACATTTATAAATGTAATGATAACCATTACCAAACCAGGCGGCGAAATTTGAATGTTGCATTTTTTATTACACAGTCGCCATCATTCCGTTTTTATTGACTTTGATTTTTTCTCTTTTAGTAGAGTGTTTTTGTCGATAGTATCGCTATCGAAAAAAAATATCGATAGTCCACTTAAAATAAAACTATCGATACTATCGATAGTACCATCGATAGTTTTGCAGCTCTAAGACAGACAGATGGACTTACGGACAGCGTAGTGAAAACAACAGAATTCCTTTTCACATTTGGTATACGGAACCCTAAAAAAGGAGCTAGCCTAAAAAAGTGGTGCTACACTGGATTCAGTATACTCGAATTAGGTTTACCCCGATTCGAGCACAGTGTAATTGTTCAATAAAAACAATATTTTTTTATGGTCTTGTGTAGTCAATTAAACCAGGCATGGGAACTTTAATTCGATGCAAAATATTTACGATTTTTGCGCTTTAAGCAATTTTGATTAAATCGAGTAGTCTGCAAATAAATTGAAATGAATTAAATATATATTTAGCATTAAGACGAATTTATTTACTGCTATTAGCTATCACATATTTAAACGATGGCATACTTCCAAACCTGACAACTATTTGAAAAAAAACACATAAAATTTAATCACACACTGAGCCAAAAAAGCATTCTTAAAACAAGAATTTTGTGGTTTCATTTTAAGAATGATGCATTTGTAAAAATAATTTTTAAAACAAAAACTTTTCTTTTAATATTAATATATTACATTGTTATTTTTATAACGAAGCAAATTCAAAACGAAAATGTGCACTTCTATTTTAAAAATCAAACAAACTAAATTCTATTTCCAAAATGATTTTTTTTAAATGAAATTACATTCTTCTTTTTATACCCTTTACCAAAAAATGGTAAAAGGGTATATATAGGTTTGTCATTCCGTTTTTAATTTCTAGAATATTAATAAGCGAGCCATAAAGTATATATATATATTCTGGATCCTTAAGCATAGGGAAGACGAATAAGCGATGTCCGTCTGTCTGTGCGTGAAATCGGTTTTCCGAAGCTCCCAGAAAAGATAGAGACTTCGTTCTTAAACTGGTGTATCAGAAATGGTCGAAATAAGATTGGTATTGAAAATCAGCAAAATCGAGCAGACGGTTTCAGAGCTGGGAGACTTAAATTTAATTTTCCAATACAAAATAACTACCGAAAACTAGTTTTTAATAATTTTTTATTAAATAAACTTATTTTATACTTCAGTATGAATAAAATTGGTATTTCTAACTAAAAAAAAAATTAAAAAAAAAATTAAAAAGACGTTTCCAGGGTTGGAAAACCTTAACTTTTTTTGTTATGCAAAAGTAACTTACTAAAACAAATTTTTCCTTTCTTTCTATAAACTAAACATATATAATGTTTTTAAAAGAAGGAGATTGATGCAAGAAATCATAAAAACAAAAAGGATGATTCCAGGTTTGGAAAACCTACGATTTTTGTGATATATACAATTAACTACCGCAAACTAATTTTTTAATTATTTTTATTAAATAAACTTATTTTATACTTCACCACGAATAAAATTGGTATTTCAAATAAAAAATTAAACTTAAAAAAATTACTAAGATGTTTCCAGGGTTGGAAAACTTTAATTTTTTTCTTATACAAAAGTAACTTACTAAAACAAATTTTTCCTTTTTTTCTATAAATTAAACATATCTAATGTTCTTAAAAGAAAGAGATTGATGTTAGAAATCAGAAAAACAAAAAGGATGATTCCAGGGTTGGAAAACCTAAAATTTTTGTGAAGTATAAAATTAACTACCGTAAACTAATTTTTTATTTATTTTTATTAAATAAACTTATTTTATACTTGAGTACGAATAAAATTGGTATTTCAAATAAAAAAAAACAATTAAAAAAATTAAAAAGACGATTCCAGGGTTGGAAAACTTTAATTTTTTTTTGTACAAAAGTAACTTACTAACACAAATTTTTCCTTTTGTTCTATAAATTAAACATATCTTAAATTCCTATAAGAAAGAAATTGATGTTAGAATTTAGAAAAATCAAAAAGAATGATTCCAGGGTTGGAAAACTTACACTTTTTGTGATATATAAAAGTAACTAAGTCTAATTAATTTTTATCTTTTCCTTTATAAATTTACGTTTTGGAATGAAAAATTTGGTGTAGAAAATTATAAAAATAAAAACCACAGCTCCCACCACAGAGCTGGAAACTTTGAATATTTTTTCTGGATATGAAAGTAAATAAATAAAACAGTTTTTTTGAATTTTCTTTTTTCTTTTTTCACTTAACACACTTTATATATTTTTTTTAACAACTACTAGATTGGTATAAGGAATCAGAAAAATCTAAAATGATGATTTTAGGGTTTGAAAATTAATTTTCTTTGTACATAAAAGTAACTAGGTCAAATTATTTTTTTCTTTTTGTTTTTACTTTATGTATGTGCTGGTGTATGCACCCCTATACTACATAAAAGCACTTTGGTAAAGGGTATTTAAGATTCGGCACAGCCGAATATAGCACTCTTACTTGTTTTTGTGTGTGTTTAATTTTAAATCTATGTTCTTCATAGTAGTGCAAATAAACCCTTTGACACAAATCTCCTTTGGCTTGATCGCTGCTGAAATTAATGTTTTTATTTAAAATTAAAAAAAATGTCCTTATAAATTAACTTAGCTTTTAAATTTTTTTTCTGTTAAATGCTTTACAAATATATTTTTATCTATGTTTTGTGTTTAGTTTTTGTTCTAGGTTTTTTTTGGTACTATTATGTCATGTCATGTTAATTAACTAAATAGTGAACATGACCAAAAAACATCCATACATTTATCAACCAAACAAACAGAAGAACGAACTACACAAACAAAGTTAATGAAAAATCATTTGATTTTTTTTTTGAGATGACACTAAAACACTATTGTATGCAACAACATTTTTAAATTTTTTTTTATCCAGAATCCAAACGATTTTTTTATAATCACTTTTCTTTTTTAATTTTGTTTCTAACCATTTTTTTTAATGTTTTTTATAGGAACTCATCCGAATGATGTTTTGAAAATGCCCAGTTTATCACGTAATGGCAATGGTTATTGGTTAGATGCTTCGACGGGTGGCATGGTGTGGCGTACACAGCCCAGTGGTGATGCCCTGGACATGCAAAAGGATCAAATTGATGACTATGCGCCAGTGTGTCTAACAAACAACACCACTAATGGCACAAACAATACTAACGAACGTAATGGCAATGGTGCTGGCGTTGGCGGACAGCAACAAAGGTAAGCTTTTTTTAATCCATTTTTCTTTTTAATACAGCTTCATTCATATATTCCAAACTGTATGGGCAGTCATAAAAAAGTGCTACAACATATTTTCAGAATTTACAAAGCTCTAGTTTTTCCTATTTTTTTTTTTATTAATCTGGCAGCCTATAGTGCTAAAATTGTTAAATGTTTAATTAGAAACAAACATTTATTTTTATGAGCACTACAAAACGTTAGTGCTTCTAAATAAAACTATCACAATTTGTTTTGGTTGCACATACATATGTACATATATTTTTTTATATTCTTCATAATAGTTTATTGTTCTAATCAAAATAAACAACTGAAGTAGTTAAACAAAATTTGAAAGAGAAAAAAAGTTTTTCCATAGATAAAAAGTATTTTTACAGCAGCTTTGTTGAATAATCATGATTTGCCAGTGATACAGGATTTGCATTATTGTTGTTGTTGTTGTGTGTGTGTGTGTTTTAGATGAAAAAAATATAGATTTAAAGGATTTATTTGAAACAATTTAAAGAAAAATTCAAGCTAAAATTCAATTAAGTCGTATGGTATAGTGGTATTTTTTTTTCACAGAACGAAGATAATCAAAAGGCTACGTTGGCTTCCATTTTATTTTGTTCTTTTGCAGGCAATAAAATTAAAACAAAACAAAACAAAAACAATGAAAACTATTGCACCATTTATTTTTTTGTTTAATTTTGCATGCCTTTAAAGTGTATAAAGTTGGAAAAGAAATTCTACCAAACAAAAAACCTACTTCAATGCAAAGATTTAATAGAAGAAGATAAGAAGAAGTACGTGAAATATAAAATTTAATTTTGATGGGCGTGCCTCTGCCCATTTTTTAAACGCAAGATTGTGTGTTTTTTCAGAGCTACACCATGAGCTTACGTTAAGTCTTGTAAAAATCAGTAAAGTACAACCACTTAAAAGAAAATATTAAATTTTAATGAGCGTGACTTCGCTCATTTTTTTAAATGGAGGATTGTGCCTATTTTAGAGCTCAAGGTGTGTGCTAAGTTTCATAAAAATCGGTTAAGTAGATCGGCGTGAAATAGTATAATAAATTGTAATGGGCGTAAATACGCCCATTTGTTTCAATTTTCAAATTGTGTAATTGCAAGAACCAAGAATGGAGTTTGATAGGTTTCCCAGCAATCAAACAAGTAGAAAATAATAAAATTAAATAAAAAAAATTATGGGCATGTCCCCGCCCACTTTTTTGCAATGGTACCAATGGGAAGTTATACTCTCTCAGACAAAAAATTAATTTTTACAATCGTTATAAGATGTAACGAGTTATGAAGTAAGAATATAGAGACGAATTGATAAACTTCCTCCTTTTTTGAAGTCAGTTAAAAATTGATTTGTCTTGATATAAAACGTTTGGCAAACTTTTGTGATTCATTTGCTCACTATATTAGAAAATATCTGTGTCAATATGGAATAGTAGCTTAAGTAGACTAAAAGAAATTTAGCTTTATTATGATGTATTATGTTCCAGTTAAGAATTCGCAGTGCTTAAAATGATACATATGGAAAGAAAGGTTCTCTCTTACCGGCAGCGTCAAAAGTTCCGAAAGACACTGCTTAGGTTAAGTCTACTTAAGCAACTATTTCATATCGCCACAGATATATTAGCATCACACAAGTATAATTTTTGCTTTTTATATTAAACATTTACTTCAATAACATCATAACTCAAAAAATTTAATTTTTGAGTAAATAATGCAGAACCAATCCTTACATCGTTATTCATATTGTGTAAAAACTTTCCTGCAAATATCTTGTATACAATACTCTTGAGAGAAAAATAAAATTTAGTTTTCATTAAATTTCAAATTTAAAATCGTTCTAAACAATTTTTTTTTAAATTTTTTTTATATACAAAACAATTCAAATCAAAATGATATTTTTTGCTTATTTTCATACAGTATTAATTGTATTGATTACCCAGTAAACATATTTATTGAAACTAAGTCTAAAACGTGACGGCTTTACGTTTACCATGACCTCTTGTAATATCTCTTTAATGTTACTGAAGTAATACATTTTAGAAGAAAACAAGAATTTTATATATTGTTAAATTTTTATCTCTTAAAATAGTTGCTTTTGTAGGTTCGAAATTTTGCAATTAAATAAAAAGTTCTTTAGTGTGAAATGATAATCAAATTAGAATACTTTATTACTCAACACTAATACTAAAAGCTTTTAATCCCTTAATGTTAAATTAATGTATTGCTCGAATACCACGATGTTAAGTTAGCTATTCTTTATTAGGGATGCCAAACTGGAAATCCCGAACCCGAAAATCCCGGGATTTTCGGGATTTGGCAAATCCCGAATCCCGGGATCTGTAAAATTCATTCCCGGGATTTCATTTTCGGGATTTCTTAGAAATTTTTATATAAAAACTTTATAAATTAAAATTTTCGTTGATTCTAAGGTATTTGTTTATAATATTTAAAAGTCCCATACAATTTTATACAGTTTTAACAATTTAATGACTATTTGTGACATATTTCTTATAAATTCACAACAAGAGCAAAATAAATAAACTACTTTCTTACGGTTATTTTCATCAAAGGTGCTACAATATATGTACATTTTAGTATTATTTTGAAAACAAAAGAAACATATTACCTTTGGAAGGGAAATAACATTTGAAAAATTCATAAGTTTGACAAATTTATTCCGTCTTATTCTATATTAGGAGGGCAATTATAATTCAAATTACACGAGAAATTTTTCCCGGCGAATAATTTCAAACAGTAGCAAGTAATAGAGAAAACAAAAAAAAATGTAATTGAAAAAGGGAGAAATTTCTTGCGGAAATTTATTCATAATTGCAGTGTATAACTATCTGTATGTCGACTCCTCAACGCTAAAAGAATTAGCACTTACCTACTTGTCGGCAGCAATTGAGTACTATTGACACCTCCTTACAATTGGAGTAGAATACAAGGCAAGTGAAAACTTTTTGTTGTTGGGTTGACGTAAAAGCGAGAAATATTTACGTAATAATGCGGAGTATTTTGTCTAAAAAACTGCTCGAGTGTGTATGTATGTTTTTTACATTGCAGTTCAAAATTATTTAGTTTTTTATTTAGACCGTTTAGGTCGTTTTTGATATAAATCTAAGATCAAACCCATTTAAATTACATGGATTTGATAAACAGTTTTAGTCAAAAACGACCGACTGAATGAGTTCGACTCAATTATAGTTGTATTCGAGTTGCAGAGTAGAAGGCCAGGACACTAATAAACCATTTTCCTCTTAGCGAACGTATGAATAAATACATATGTATCTGTTGAACTTGTAGAAAAAAACTTTCGTATGAATTTAAAATTTTTCAGTAGAGCAAAAATACTGAGCAAGTGCTCAGGCAAACTTTAAATGTATGTGCCTATAAAAATGTGATCTTTAGACGTAATTAATCGGATTTGATTAGAATAGTGTATACATTTCTTTTAATTTTTCGATATGTTCAGGCTTATTATCGTTGTCATAGTCATAACGAAATCGATAAAAAATTAGATAATGCTTGGTATACAAACGTTAGTAGATATATTTTTAACAAAACAATATTGTTTTTGCAAGTTATTTGTATGAAAGTTTTTTTTTTTTTTTTTTTTTTTTTTTTTTTTTTTTAAATGCATGTTTATTATTTATTGTATCTTCAAATATGAACTAACAATAAGTATTCAAATCTTAAATCTATAAAAAAATTATTAGGCCCGACCAATGTCGGACATAAGCTTAGTGATAGTTATTAATAATACATAAGTAGTGATAAGCAACAAAAAGAAAAAGGTGTTTTCAAGCAGCTTCATCATCTAGAGTGTTGAATATTAGAGCCCGTGTATCTCTCTTTTTTAAGCGGATGTGTCCAGTAAAGTTCAAAATATTACGAGCAAGCGGATTAGGATGTGACTCGAGTTTTGTTAGGTATTTGCCTGCGTATTTTGCAATTTCTTCAGTCACTAGTGGCATATTCAAATCGCGATGTATATTTGAATTTTTGATGTACCATGGAGCCGATGTTATCATGCGTAAAATTTTATTTTGCCTTCGTTGAATTTTCTCTACATTTGAAGCTAAAGCAGTGCCCCATAGTTGAATTCCGTAACACCATATTGGCTTTAAAAGCGACTTGTATATTAAAAGTTAGCAGTCTAGGCTAAGTGTTGAATTTCTACCAATCAGCCAATGTACCTGAGTTAATTTAAGTTTCATTTGAGTTAACTTAGAGTCAATGTGGTGTTTCCATGTAAGTCGTCGATCAAGGTGTATACCAAGATATTTCACATGTGAATGTTGAGGAACAACTTGATTGTTAATCCGAATGGGGGAGCAAGTATCTCTTCTTAGGGTGAACGTTATATGGACACACTTTTGTTCATTGACTTTAATTCTCCATAAGTTTAACCAAAGCTTCATCTGGCTAATGTGTTCCTGGAGTTTGCGGGATGCCTCATCAGGGTTTTCGTGCATACTAAGGCAGGCTGTATCGTCGGCAAATGTGGAAGTATGGATACTACTGCTCAAAGGCATATCACAAGTATAAATCAAATATAAAACTGGTCCCAGTATGCTCCCCTGTGGCACACCGGATGAAATAGTTTCAGGCCTACTCGTAAAGTCTCCTTCCACAACAGTGAACTTACGGGAAATAATGTAACTTCCCAAAAGATTTAAAATGTTTATTGGTAAGTAAGTCTTCAATTTTAAAATAAGGCCTTCATGCCACACTTTATCAAATGCCTGGGAAACGTCAATAAAGAGCGCAGAACAATACTTTTTTTCCTCAAAAGTTCTTCTTATAAATTGAACCAGTCTGTGAGTTTGTTCAATGGTGCTATGCTGACTTCTAAAACCAAATTGATGGTCTGGTATGCACCCACTACCAATTAGAATTTGGGACCAATTTTGTTTTGAGCAGTTTTTCGAAAAGCTTTGACATAGTTGATAGTAGACTTATTGGCCTATATGACTCAGCCTTGGTTAGATCTTTGCCCGGCTTTGGAATGTTTTAACCTTGGCAAGCTTCCAGCTGTGTGGATAATACTCCAGTCGTAAAATGGCATTAAATATGAATAATAGGATTCTCATTGCAATACGAGGCAAGTTCATAAAAAGTATGAAAAGTATGAAAGTATGAAAGTGAATCTAAATATTTTCGTAAGTCAACTTAAGCGGTAGTGCTAAAAGTCCACCGAAATGTATATTCGTTTTGGTTTAGATAATAGAAAAACATTTACATATATTGAAAACAAAAACAAGTTTTCATATTTAGTTTTTGTTTTCACTATAAATTCTCTAACATCAAATGTGATTAATTAACTTAAAAATAAATGAGAAAAATTATTTTGATTTCTATTTTGTTTACTTTAAAGACAATTGTGCAATGATAAATTATGAACATAAAACCTTTTAAAATGCATTAAATTGTTATTAAAGTTATATTTATTTAAAAAAATAATTTATTTTACGAAAAATATTTAGATCCCGAAATCTCGAAAATCCCGTGATACCGAAAAATCCCGGGATTACAAAATCCCGAATCCCGGGATTTCCAAAAATCGATCCCGATTGGCATCCCTATTCTTTATACAATACTGTTCGTATTGCCCTTTTTATACCCTTTACCAAAAAATGCTAAAAGGGTATATATAGGTTTGTCATTCCGTTTGTAATTTCTAGATTATTAATAAGCGAGCTATAAAGTATATATATTCTGGATCCTTATGTATAGGGAATACGAATAAGCGATGCCCGTCTGTCCGTCTGTCTGTACGTGAAATCGGGTTTCCGAAGCTCCCAGAAAAGCTAGAGACTTCGTTCTTGGACTGGTGGATTAGAAATTGTCGAAATAAGATTAGTATTAAAAATGAGCAAAATCGAGCAGACGGTTTCAGAGCTGGGAGACTTAAACTTCATTTTGCCATACAAAATAACTACCGAAAACTAGTTTTTAATAATTTTTTATTAAATAAACTTATTTTATACTTCAGTATGAATAAAATTGGTATTTCTAACTGGAAAAAAATTAAAAAAAAAATTAAAAAAATCAACAATACGTTTCCAGGGTTGGAAAACTTTAACTTTTTTTGCTATGCAAAAGTAACTTACTAAAACAAATTTTTCCTTTTTTTCTATAAACTAAACATATGGAATGTCCTTAAAAGAAGGCGATTGATGTAAGAAATCAGAAAAACAAAAAGGATGATTCCAAGGTTGGAAAACCTACGATTTTTGTGATATATACAATTAACTACCGTAAACGAATTTTTTAATTATTTTTATTAAATAAACTTATTTTATACTTCACCACGAATAAAATTGGTATTACAAATATAAAATTAAACTTCAAAAAATTAATAAGATGTTTCCAGGGTTGAAAAACTTTAACTTTTTTTCTTATCCAAAAGTAACTTACTAAAACAAATTTTTCCTTTTTTTTTTCTATGAATTAAACATATCTAGTGTTTTTAAAATAAAGAAATTGATGTTATAAATCAGAAAAATCAAAAAGGATGATTCCAGGGTTGGGAAACTGAAACTTTTTGTGATATAATACTACCGAAAATTAATTTTTATTTTTTTTATTAAATGAACTTATTTTATACTTTAATTGGTATTTCAAATTAAAGATTAACCTTCTAGAATTAAAAAGATGTTTCCAGGATTGGAAAACTTTAACTTTTTTTATACAAAAGTAACTCACTAAAGCAAAATTTTCCTTTTTCTCTATAAATTAAAGATATCTTATATTCTTAAAAGAAATAGATTAGTATAAGAAATCAGAAAAATTAAAAAGTTTGATTTCAGGGTTGGAAAATCCACACTGTTTGTGATATAAAAAATTAGCTACCGAAAACTAATTTTAATTTTTTATAAAATAAACCTATTTTATACTTCATTATTTCAAAATAAAAAAAAATTAAAAAAATTAAAACGACGTTTCCAGGGTTGGAAAAGCTTATTTTTTATACAAAAGTAACTTACTAAAACAAATTTTTTCTTTTTTACTATAAATTAAACATATCTTATATTCTTAAAAAAAAGATGGTATAAGAAATAAAAAAAAACCAAAAAGGAGGAAATTTGTGATATAAAAAATTAACTACCGAAAACTAATTTTTTTTTATCTATTTTTATTAAATAAAATTATTTTATGCTTGATAACGAATAAAATTGGTATTTCAAATAAAAAAAAAAACAATTAAAAAAAAATTAAAAAGACGATTCCAGGGTTGGAAAACTTTAACTTTTTCTACAAAAGTAAGTTACTAAAACAAATTTTTCCTTTTTTTCTATAAATTAAACATTTCTTAAATTCTTAAAAGAAAGAGATTGGTGTAAGAAATCAGAAAAATCAGAAAAGATGAGTTCAGGGTTGGGACACTTACACTTTTTTGATATATAAAAGTAACTAAGTCTAATTAATTTTTATCTTTTCCTTTATAAATTATATATATTTTACGTTTTGGAAAGAAAAGTTTGGTAGAGAAAATTATAAAAATAAAAGCCACAGCTCCAGAGCTGGAAACTATGATTTTTTTTCTAGACATTAAAGTAACTAATTAAAACATTTTTTTTTGAATTTTCTTTTTTTCACTTAACACACTTTCTATATTTTTTTAAGAACTGCTAGATTGGTATAAGTAATCAGAAAAATCTAAAATTATGAATCTAGGGTTTGAAAATTATTATTTTTTTCTTTGTACATAAAAGTAAGTATGTGCTTGAGTATGTGTCTCTATACTACATAAACGCACTTTGGTAAAGGGTATATAAGATTCGGCACAGCCGAATATAGCACTCTTACTTGTTATATTTAACATGAAGCTTGCCGAACAATGTTAACAACATCCACAAAATCTCAGCATATTTTAAAGCTTCTAACAGTAGCTTTCGATAATAGCATTAGTTCGTGTTAGAATTCGTTTGTTGGCTTGTGTGTTTGAACGTTGACAATAGCATGAATGTGGAAGGAAGCATTATAGTTGTTGGTTTTTGTGTATTTCATCTGTTTGGGCTTATATGTTTGTGTAGTTGTATATTTTTTTTAAATAAACCGAATGTTTATTTCAACATCGTCTTGTATGTTCGTGTACTTGTTTATGATGGTTTTTAGTTTTATATTAATGTATGCATCCTTCTTATTATCGACAAATGTTTTTATAAACACATTTGTATTAGGTTTATTCATGTATATATGTGTAACAATATTTATAACGCAGCAAGCAAAAAATTTATTTGTTTGGTAGTCTTCCTGGTCTATTGCAAATGAAAATTTTGCGTTATTTTATAGGCATCATCATCATGATTAGCCTCAAATCATCTTCAAAATTCTATTTTGCATTACAAATATTAAAGAACGCATAAAAAGTCCAAACAAATACTCAAGAGGTTTACTGTGTAATTTGAAATGCTTTCGAATTTGTATGTTCATAGCATGTAAGTTCGAAAGCATTTTCTATCGTTTCGAATTACAAAATTTTTTTTATAGGTATAGACTCTAAAATTGTCGCCATAAAATCATATGACCGAAAGTATACTATATAGTAACATTTCCTTGTTACTATAATTAATTTTGTAGTTGAGGAAACTAAAGAAGTTGAAAATTTTCTTTTAACACCAATACAAAGACTAGGAATCCTCGCTTTGGGTCCAGCAGATTGAGAGTGGAATGCCACACAGTGTATCGATAGTGACATTATGCAGCATAGTTGCCTGCTTTTTCAATTTGTCTACTATTAACTGTCAGTAATGGTAGCATGCTCTCCGACCCAGCGTGATGCTGAAGTCATCCGCCATCTTATCGTGGGATATAAGACATTCGCGAACAAAGTTTTGATGTAGTGTACATTTCCGTTATAGACCCTTTGTCAGCTTTGCTATCGATTACAAAGCAAATATCTCTACCTCATACTACAACGAAATAAATCTGGGCTCTGTGATCGTATCGGCAATCGTACGAAAACAAATTAAGTAATACGTCAATCGTATAAATTGAATAGGATTTCAGTACGTTCACGTATGTCATAATCCGAAAATGGTGTTTTTACGTGACAAGTTGTACGTTCACGGAAAGCAAATGTGCCTCAAACCTTTCATCATAACAATCAGCCGTATTAAAAATAAAAATAATGAAACTTGACTTCAATTAGCTGAATATTTTTGTTTGGTTTTTTTCTCTCTCTCGTATAAAATTTTAAAAGTTTAGTTATTTGTTTTATTTATATTTCAGCTAATGATATATATTAAATTTTAATTTAATATTAAATATTTATAAACGTTATTGTCTACAAAAATATCATCTAGCCAATTCAATAATAATGTCTGTATTATAATTATCTTTTATACCAGATTTTGTTTCCATTTCTCCATCATCTCTGTTAACACATTTGTTACACATTTTCATATTGTTACCAGATTATACATTGTCTAATGGCAACAATAATATTGTCGCTTTATAATTTATGGCTTTTATCGCAAAACAAAAAGAAAGAATTATATAACAATTTCTAAAGGCCTGTTTTAATTGTTTAAAATTAAACAATACTTTTTGTTTTAAACAAACGGAATATTCTAACAAATATTAATAAATACTATGCAAACATGCACATTTCATTTTATGTAAGTAAAGTAAAATTTCTCGTTAACATTAAAAATATATACATACATATTCAAACTATAATTATTATTACATGTTATAATTATAGAGATTTAATGGAAATTAAAAAAAAGAACAATATTTGTTATATTTGAACAAGTTGAGTATTTTTTTATACCCTTTGCAAAAAAATGGTAAAAGGGTATACATAGGTTTGTCATTCCGTTTGTAATTTCTAAAATATTAATATGCATAGGGAAGACGAATAAGCGATGTCCGTCTGTCCGTCTGTCTGTACGTGAAATCAGTTTTCCGAAGCTCCCAGAAAAGCAGATGGTTTCAGAGCTGGGAAGCTTAAACTTCATTTTGCCACACAAAATAACTACCGAAAACTAGCTTTTAATAATTTTTTATTAAATAAACTTATTTTATACTTCAGTATGAATAAAATTGGTATTTCTAACTAAAAAAAAATTAAAAAAAAAATTAAAAAAAAATTAAAAAGACGTTTCTAGGGTTGGAAAACCTTAACTTTTTTTGTTATGCAAAAGTAACTTACTAAAACAAATTTTTCCTTTCTTTCTATAAACTAAACATATGTAATGTTCTTAAAAGAAAGAGATTGATGTTAGAAATCAGAAAAACAAAAAGGATGATTCCAGGGTTGGAAAAACTAAAATTTTTGTAAAGTATAAAATTAACTACCGTAAACTAACTTTTTATTTATTTTTATTAAATAAACTTATTTTATACTTCACCACGAATAAAATTGGGTTTTGAAAAAAAAAAAAAAAAATAAAAAATTCAAAAAGACGTTTCGAAGGTTGGAAAACTTTAACTTTTTTTCTTATACAAAATCAACTTATTAAAACAAATTTTTCCTTTTTTTTAACCCCCGACTAAAAAAAGGGGTGTTATAAGTTTGTAGTGTGTGTCTGTGTATCTGTGTGTCTGTCTGTGTCCACGTACAGGCCAAACGGCTGGACCGATTTTCATTTAGTTTTTTCTGTTTGAAAGATGACTTGATCGAGAGGGTTCTAAGCTATGTTTGAAAAAAATCGGTCCAGCCGTTTAGAAGATATAACATCTTTTCTGAAAAAAGTCGGGGATTTTTAAAGTTTTTAATTTTTGTTATCTATAAATTAAATCAAAAAGGATGATTCCAGGGTTGGAAAACTGAAACTTTTTGTGATATAAACAATTAACTACCGAAAATTAATTTTTATTTTTTTTATTAAATAAACTTATTTTATGCTTCAGTACGAATAAAATTGGTATTTCAATTTAAAAAAATTTAAAACACGTTTCCAGGGTTGGAAAACTTTACTTTTTTTATACAAAAGTAATTTACTAAAGCAAATTTTTCTTTTTTCTCTATAAATTAAGGATATCTTATATTCTTAAAAGAAAGAGATTATAATAAGAAATCAGAAAAATCAAAAAGTATGATTTCAGGGTTGGAAAACTCACACTTTTTGTGATATAAAAAATTAACTACCGAAAACTAATTTTTATTTTATTTTTTTATTAAATAAACTTATTTTATGCCTGAGTACGAATAAAATTGGTATTTCAAATAAAAAAACAATTAAAAAAATTAAAAAGACGATACCAGAGTTGGGAAGCTTTAATTTTTTTTGTACAAAAGTAACTTACTAACACAAATTTTTCCTTTTTTTCTATAAATTAAACACATCTTAATATCCTAAAAGAAAGAGATTGATGTTAGAAATCAGAGAAACAAAAAGGATGATTCCAGGGTTGGAAAACCTACGATTTTTGTGATATATAAAATTAACTACCGTAAACTAATTTTCTATTTATTTTTATTAAATAAACTTATTTTATACTTCACCACGAATAAAATTGGGAAACTGAAACTTTTTGTGATAAAAAAAATTAACTACCGAAAATTAATTTTTATTTTTTTATTAAATGAACTTATTTTATACTTTAGTACGAATAAAATTGGTAATTCAAATTAAAAATTAACCTTCAAAAAATTAAAAAGACGATTCTAAGGTTTGAAAACTTTATTTTTTTTGTACAAAAGTAACTTACTAACACAAATTTTTCCTTTTTTTTATAAATTAAAATTTGGTATAGAAAATTATAAAAATAAAAACCACAGCTCCAGAGCTGGAAACTTTGAATTTTTTTTCTGGATATTAAAGTAAATAAATAAAACAGTTTTTTTAAATTTTCTTTTTTCTTTTTTCACTTAACATACTTTATATATTTTTTTAACAACTACTAGATTGGTATAAGTAATCAGAAAATTCTAAAATGATGATTTTAGGGTTTGAAAATTAATTTTATTTGTACATAAAAGTAACTAGGTCAAACTATTTTTTTCTTTTTGTTTATACTTTATGTATGTGGTTGTGTATGTACCCCTATACTACATAAAAGTACTTTGGTAAAGGGTATATATGATTCGGCACAGCCGAATATAGCACTCTTACTTGTTATTATTTAGTATTGTGTATGTATGTATATAAAATTATAGATTGAAATTTTGTTTTTGAGTAAAGTAGGTATTTACATACATGCATATACTCGTATATTTAGCAGAAAAAGAGGATTTTATCACTTTAAAAATACTGGGTGTACAAGTTTTATTGTGAAAATAAAAATTTAGCTTTTATTTTCATTCACCCTTACTCCAGTTATCGACATCGACATCGACATCGACATCACTTTAACACAATACGTAACAATTACCAGTAGCACACCGCATTGCCAACACAAGAGTCGTTACTTTGAAATTCAAAAATAACGGCCAATCGAATTATCTACAAACGCCTAGAAGCAGCAACATGAATTTTCCCGATTGTGCTAGAGGATTGTTTGAACATCTGGCTACCAATAGTAAATGACAATACAGATGGCATCATGCATAGATGCCATTACTAAGTACAGACATGTTATTACGTCACCTATCGGGCGAACATTCGAGAACCGGTTCCTGTACTATAAAAAGTGGCAGCATGTGCGAGAACAGATCAGTACTACTCAGAAAGTAGTCGAGTTGATATCGTTGAGTCAGTCCTAATCAGAAATTAGTCGAGCCAGCTTCGTTGAAAGTGGACAATAACGATAAGAAGTAATTAATTAAAGACAATTTGTAATTTGCTTCGTTAAGAATAAAAGGAAAAACAGTAGCAAATAAAAATTGTGTGTTATTTATTTTTATTTTTGAGCAATCAAAAGAACTCACACGTTTAATAAAATTTAAACGTAACAATATTTTAAGTAAAACAAGATTTTCAGTTTTCACGATTTTTTACCATTTTGACAATTTCTCCAACATAAGTATGAATATAACTACACGTATTTGTAGCAAATTATTTTGTAGCCTGCCCTGCGGCAAGTTCCTCAAAACTACAAACCACAAATCTACAAATAAAATATACACAAAACAACAATAAAATTTGAAAAAGTGTTGTTGTTTCGTGTGTATTTTATTTGTAGATTTATAATTTGTAGCTTTGAGAAACGGGCCTCTGTAGTTCGATTCACTAACTTATTTTAGCGATAATCGTATCGTTTAGAAACAATAACATCAAAATTACCGACTTTTCTATGCAGTAACACTTTTAAACCACATATGTTGTTGTTAACTAAACGACGATAATTTTTGTGGTGTTATTGAATCGACAACAGTCAGCTGTTTAGTTAAAGCACATGCTCTTTTAGCAGAACTCAAGTAATTATTTTACAGTACATGTGAAAACTTTTAGCTATAAATAACAATATTGCTATTATTTAAATATTCAATTCAACCTTTATTTCTCAAAATTAAAGAAATTGACGAAAATATGTTTGTGTACAAGTACAAATTCATTTATTTATTTTCTATTCCTCTTTGTGCTTTTCGTTAATTTTAACAGAGCTGCCACATGATATCAAATTTTAACGAAGTTGGTAACAAGAAGTTAGTAAATAACATAATCGGTAATGCAAACAATAGGTGCGTTTGAGTACTTTTCCAGTAAAATCCAGTAACTGAGTAAATACTGAGTAATTTAAAGAAATTACTCTCAATAAAAAAGTTTGCAGCTAAAAGTACGCGAACGGAAAAATTGTAAAATCCAGTAAAATATACACAACAGCTGATAGAAATTTGGCGCTAAAAAAATTATACATAAGTATGTACATATGTATATGCAAAAAAACCTGAATATAATATTGTACCACGTGGTCCAATCGAGATGAAACAGACTAGTTACATTATGGTCCATGTAATGCAGTCATGGATCATGTCGTTTTCACACAAGCATTCAATGCAATATGGAGTAGTTTTGGGTTTAGGCCGATGTAATGCAAATTTGGACCATTTAGTCCAACCCTAGGACATAAACCTCCTTTTTTCACATATTTGGAGTTTTGGCGTATTGCTACTCCTCTTTGGAGTATTTACATACATGTATGGAATAGTCGCATTATCTGCAAACAATATACAAAACTATACATACATAAGTATATATTATTGCTTCTGTGAAACACTTTGGTGAGGCAACAAACTATGGCTTTTTGGAAGCTGAATAAATTGTTTCTAGCTGGCTCATCTCGCACAAAAAAAAAATCTCCTTATTCATGCGCAACACCAAGTGATTCTCTAACATTATCTTCCTTACTCGCGGTCTCCACCTGACATAAAATAGCTAACTTTAACATTAACTTCTAAGAATTGTTAAGTGGTGAGTATCAATATACTATACAATCTTGTGCAAGACCATTTGCACAAGATTGTGAATTGGGCTATAGTTTTTATGTACTCAGATGCAAAAGTTACTAGCTTGCAAATTTTTTTACTTTGTCCTCTGTTTTTTGTTAGAGAGCCTGCCTTATGTTAGTGCTTTTCAGAAGCAGTTTTCGAAGCTTTTGTGATCAAGTAAACAGTACATTGCTTCCCTCAGTTGTTAGTGCTTCCAAATCAGATTTTTTTGCTGGGTAGTTACTGGCTAGCCGCATGGAAAAATTATATGGTTTTGAGAAAATCGATGAAGAATGTTTTTTTCATTTGTTTTATAAAAATACACCATAGTATATTTTCTTTAATAATAAAAGTAATAGATACATATGTTTTTATTTGAACTTGCGGGCCTGGCCCACGATGTCGACAAGAAACTTTCTATAGCTTACTTGCCGACATCGCGCGTCAGGCCGTTAAAGTTTCTAAACTTTTTACCCTCGACGTGAATAATTAGGATGTACAGAAAAAGACAAAAATGTTTGTTGCCGCTTATACCAATCATCATAACAATATTGCTCACTTCCTTTCAAGTAGTTCCAATGAGTGCATTTATTAAGAGAAATATACAATGGGAAAAGAACTTTATATATCCTAATATATTCAAGATATCAAAAAACTGAAAACAAATTTAAGAAATGTACACATTAATCATATTTAATCGATCAATATCAATACCTAAATTTTTTGAATGTTCCATGCGGGGAACCAGTAACCGTCCGACTATATGTAAAGGGTGTTTTTTATTGAGGTATAGAACTTTAAGTTGGCATCACTTTTTTAAGTGGCGGCCATTTTGTCAGCTGTAAACTGATTAATATTTAGTTTGGTTTGCCATTTCATCATGAACAGGTTGACAAAAGAACAACGCTTGCAAATCGTGCAAATTTATTTCGAAAGTAATGGTTCAGTTCGCGAAATTCATCGCAAAATTTTGTTCAGTGATGAGGCTCATTTTTGGTTGAATGGCTACGTCAACAAGCAAAATTGCCGCATTTGGAGTAAAGAGAATCCACATGAGACCCTTGAGACGCCATTACATCCACAAAAACTGACTGTTTGGTGTGCTCTATGGGCTGGTGGAGTCATTGGGCCATACTTCTTCCGAAATAATGCTGGAGAGTCAGTTACCGTTAATGGAGACCGGTATAGAGCCATGATAACCGACTATTTTGTTCCCGAATTGGATGGCATGAATGTGGATGAGTTGTGGTTCCAACAATACGACGCTACATGCCACACAGCGCACGTCACAATCGATTTATTGAAGGAAACATTCGATGAGCGCATAATTTCGCGGAATGGACCTGTCAATTGGCCACCAAGATCGTGTGATTTGACACCATTGGATTATTTTCTTTGGGGATATGTGAAGTCGCTCGTCTACGCCAACAAACCAGAAACGTTAGGGGACTTGGAAGCCAACATTCGTGGCGTTATTGCCAACATACGGCCCCATATGCTCGAAAAAGTGGTTGAAAATTGGACCTGTAGAATTGGCTTTATTCGAGCCAGCCGCGGCGGCCACATGCCCGAAATCATATTTAAACATTAATGGCATAAAATTATCCTTCCAATAAAGCCAAATTGATGGACATTAAAACGATTCTCTTGTGTTTTATTTCAATTCGAAGTTCTATACCTCTGAAAAAAACACCCTTTATAAACAAAAATTTAGCTATACAAATCTATTAACTTTATTCACGTTTAAAAACAATCGGTTATGTTCTGAATTTCACGTGAAATTACATCGTTGGGAAATTGTTGTTATAAATACATATTTCCAACAATTCTATGAAAATTCCATACGTTTTAATTTCCCGTGGAATACATAAAACATACCCTTATATTTTTCTGGCATCAAACTTAAATAAATGCAATATTGTTCACAACTTAACACATTTGTTTTTTGTTATTTTTAAAATTTCATCAAAAACCAAAAACTTTTGTTTCCCTTTGCTATTGTTTGTTTATATTTAAAAACATATGGTTTCATTTTACTGGATTTTACTGGCAAAAATTTGTCCAGTAAAAACTTGCATTTACTCAGTAAAAGAACTGTCATTTTTCTCTCTCAATTCGCCCTCTCATTTACTGGATTTTGTGTACTCGAACGCAATCCAGTAAAAAATAGTAAAAATTTGTAAAAATTTTTGAGTTCTCGAACGCACTTAATAATAATTGTAGAGAAAAATAACATTTGTCTATTCGTTAAAAGTTAGTGAATTTCAGTACTGGTCTATATATTTTATGCATCAATGCCCTAATGTTTATTTAAAATTTTCCCTCATTAAAATTGCTCATTCTTAATAAAATCACCCCCATAACCTTAAATATGCATAAAAATAATTTCACTCACTTGTTAAATTTATTAATTTTTTTTTGCACATCATTATAAATGTTAAATAAAAGTTGTTTTATATTTGTGAGCATTATTATATTAAATATTTATGTTGTTTTAATTAGTTATGAAGCCACTACAAGGATAAATGCCATACATTTGTATAAAATTATAATTCCGAGTCAAAAAGTAGAACATAAAAATTAAAACAGTTTCTACTAGTAAAATGGTCAAAGTTTCAGGCGTGTAGTTCATAGATTTCACACGGCTTAATATCGTTATATTTTTAAATTAATTAAAACAGTAATTATAGCTGAAGTTTATATTATCAAAGTGTTGTTTAACTTTAAAACATTTGAATAAATAATTTAAAATTTAAATATACTAAAATTTAAAAGTGTGTTTGTTTTTATAAAGATTAACTATAAATGTAAATTATTTTAATAATATGTACTCGTAGTTGTTAAATATTTCTTTTTTCATATACCAACTTCTTATTAAAGGCCACAGAGTAAAAAAGCTAAAGCAAATTTTTAGCAAAAATTGCTGAGTAAAATTCACTACAGTGGCACCCGAAACAAAAATGGCCATATAAAACATTTTTATCTTCTAAACTATTTATTTTTTTCTTTCTCCCAGCTGAATTAAGACTTTGTAAAGTGGGCTGTCTCTGCCCACCTTTTTTACAATTTGAAAGCTATATCCTCTCAGGAAAAAAAAGAGTTTTTACAATCGGTCTAAAATGTACCGAGCTATGAAGTAACAATGTCAAAAAAATGCAGACGAAGTGATAAGCTCCTAAAAACAGTGTGATTTACAAAACAGGATAAAATTACACTTGTAATTTTAAAACGGCAGGTGATTTGAAATCACATGATTTTCAGAACAGGCCTGTGTGTACTTCAAAAATTCAAATTTTAAATCGGTTTTATTCAAGGCACATTCACCAGGTAGTAGCGGAAATGTAGCTGAGCTATTTTTTTTCCAAATTAAAGTTCATCCGAAACTTCAAAAATTGTTTACGAAAGAGAAATTTAAAAAAAATTTTAAAAAATTTTCAATGTGAAAAATATTTTATTAAAAAAATTCTTTTGAAACAAATTTAAAAATATGAAAAAACTATTAAAAAAATTGTGAAAAGTGATAAAGGTTGCAAATTTTGTTAGTGGTAGCTGCCGTGGGGAAATTTTTTCAATTTATGTGAATAATTTTTATTATTATTACATTGTGTTACAACAAATTCTATTTTTGATATTTCGTGTAAACTAAGAACCATGATACAATAATATAAATGTAAAACCGTTCTCTCTTTTCGTCGCCATATTAACCTTCTGACGTTTGTCCCGATTATTTTTTACTCTCAAAATTAATGCTACCTTATTAATTTATGGAATCCGAGTTTTTTTTATTTTTTTGACGTTCTTGTTTATTAAATTAAAAATAATGGAAAATATTTTAATTATTTCATAAAATTGAAAAAATAAACAGCAAAAAAGTTACGGCAGCACCAGCAACGGCAGCAAGCAAGATACAACAGGAAGGAAATTTCCAACTGAATCAAGGCGGAACTTTGTCTTTATACTCTCTGGTGTATTGCCTTACATCAACTGCGTCCAAGCTATACGCACTATGTATGTGCAAAGTTTTACAAAATACCTTTTGTGTTTTCACACTGACGAGATCACAATATCCAAGCAGGGTGCAAAATTGCGGCAATCGTTATCGAACGTAGTTACGAAATATTTCAATAGAATTTATATGGAAATATTTCGTAATTCGATAACGAGTGCCGCGATTTGCCCCCAGATCTCGGCGACATCTTTGGTCTTTGCAAAGAAACAATAACAAAGCTGTATATTAGAGTATGTGAGTTTAACGTAGCTGCCTTACATTATTCGGATGTACCATCCTTACGGATATTATTAGACCACGTGGTCCATTTTAAGGAGAAATATGATAATTACATATTCCTAGTCCAATCATACGCCATGTCCTTAGCAAACAAAAAAGAATTGTATATATCAACAAAGCATTAACTCTTATTCAGCTACGTCCAAGCCATATGCACAATGTGCAAACTTTTATACAGAGCTTTTTGTACTTTCACATCGGCGAGAGCAGAACAGCCAACCAGATCTCGCCGACAACAATGCTTGCTGTTACTTTGCAAAGAAACAAGAACAAATTTAAAAGCTTTGAAAGGTGTTTATCTTAAATGCAAATGTCCCAGTATGTGTGTTGTGCTTGATGTAAACCAGCAATAAATTTGCACACGAAGTATATGCGAATGTGTATTATATGTATGAAACAACCGTGAATTCCGCTAATAAAACATCGATGTATCGCTTCTAAGAAACGCCATATCTTTATATCGATGTTTTTAAGAACGAAATTGCATCCCAAGCCGTAAGGCTTTTTTTGTTATCTATTGAATTAAATAATTAATCAAATATTTGCTTTTGTAGGTCTTATTACACACAGATTTCGTTATTCTCATGTTCAATTAACATTAAAAAAATATGTGTTTAACTACAATTTCTAAACTCAAATTACACATTTCAAAAAGCATTCCTAAATAAAAGTTGCCATTATATGTGTGTGGCAACGCTTTCCTCTCTGTTTACAAAAAAAAAACAGTAATCAAATAATTGGGACAAAAGTCAGAATTAATTTTATACGTCAAATGTGGTTGTACCTTTATATTATTGAATCATGCTAAAAACTAGAGATGTGCACGTGAGTGTTGTCTGACTCACGACACGCACGCTCACGCAGAAAAATATTTAACTCACGCACTTTCACGCACGAATGATTTTGAACATTTTCACGATCACGCACGCTCACGAATAAAATATTTTAAATCACGCACGAGTGGTTTACAACTTATCACAATCATGCACGCTCACGAAAAAGTATATTTATAATAAAATTTGCATGGTTTTTGGGTTGAAAAATAAGTTCTTACATATACATACATATATACATATCTATGTGTATATGTATGCTCGTGTTTTTGTAAAACTTACAATGTAAATTAAAATAAAGCAAAGTCAATTTAATATCGTTTTAAATATTCGTATTCGCGGATACCATTTTAAATATTCGAATTCGAATTCTCGTATATCATAAATTGACATTCCGCACATGTATGTATTTATACATAGTATAAATGCGAAGGTAAGACGTATGATCAATTACATAAATGATAATCAAATAAATGAGAAAAGCTGTATGTACCCATCAAACAAAATGCTCCGAATTCGTAAAAAATTCGTAACGATTGGTAGACAAAATCTTCCGATTTCGGCACCGATATATTGCCGAAATCGTAACAATTTTTGTATGAAATGGTTGACACGACTTCGTAACGACATGTAGGTACGATTTTCTTTTTGCTTTTATAGCAGAGTACCGCTTCACCGTTATGTTGCTGCTATTGTCGAAATAATTTGCACATACTCAAGTTTTTTAATATTTATTACAATCCTTTTTTTTTATCAACATATACATATTTATTTAAAAAAAATGTTTACAGACTTTTACTTATGTACTCAAAAATCAAAGTTTTAATGTTTAAAACAAATTGTTCAGAGAAACTACCGAAATGTCTTAACGAATTCGGTACGACAAGTCTGACTTCAGAAAAATTCGAAACATTTTGTTTGGGGGGTATTCATTATGTTTGTAAGCTCATACTACCATACATATTACTATACATATATGCATTTATTATTATAAAATACTAATAAATGCAGGAATGTTATCTCGTGAGAGCGTGAGAATTCGTGCGTGATTATTAACAAAACCTCACGCACTATCACGCACGAGTAAATTTTTTTAAGTCACGCTCATGCACATACGCGTGATTAGTTATAATATTTGATCACGAATCACGTGAATCACGCGTGACTCTTGCGTGACACGGTAAAATCACGACATTTGCACATCTCTACTAAAAACCATGTTGTTTTTTTCATTGTTGTTTTTTTTAATTGTTTTTGTAATCCCGATATTACCTGGAAATAAATGTGCCTTGGTTTTATTCCTCTAATTTTTCTGAAAAAATATATATGTATAAATGAAACCATTTAAGCTCTTTGAAATAATTTAAACAATAAACCACAAATAGCATAAAAAATAGTCAATAAATATAAAAATGAACTGCATTTAAACAGCTTAAAAATATGACCATTAAATAAACGAACAATAAATAGATATGCTTTGTATTTAATAAATTAAACAAAAAATATAATCCTTTTTTATTGTAGGCAATTAGATATATATGTATTAAACTAAAAGTTAAATTTCCTTCTATTTTCAGATATGTGGGAGAGTATTCTAATATACCTACCGACTATGCTGAGGTAACAAGTTTTGGAAAAACTGGCAGCGATTACGGTGTGGGACGTAAAAACGCCTCTTCACCAGCACCCTATGCCACATCGTCAATAGTGCAACAACAACAGCACCAGCAACAACAAGTAAATAATGCACAACAGCCACGCTATCAAACCAGGCCAGGTTTTAATATGCAACAGCCATTACCAATTCCAGCTGCGCAACTACAACACAGGCCCATGCATCCACATTATCCACAAACACAACAACAACAACAACAGCAACAAAGTGGCAGCAATATATACCAACAAATGTCCACCACCAGTGAAATATATCCCTCGGAAATGGCCAGCAATAGATCCGTGTACTCAGAACAATATTATTATCCGAAGGAAAAAATTAATATCACTGAGAATAAACTAAGTAATTGTCACACCTACGAGTCAGCAGATTCTCAAGAACACCTTCAGCAACAGCCATTAGGGCAACACTCATTTGCCCACATCGGCACTCTAAGACGCAGTGGTGGCAATATTCAACAAGGCAATCGCTTTAAAGCCATAAATACTCAAGCCCAAAACTTCCAATTGCATTTAAGTGAAAGTCAGCAGCATAAACAGCAACAGCAGCAAAAACAAAATAGCCTAAACAACAATCAGAACTACAATACCCAAGACGTTATAAGTAAAAATTTAATGGACTTGGATGCGGGCTCTTTCTGTTATAACGGCATGGCCGATTCGGGTTGTGGTGGCTCACCATCGCCCATGGCCATGCTGATGTCGCACGAGGATGATATTGGTGAAGACCAAGTTCTGTATCATACAGCCGATGGCGATAATGAAAGTGATACGGAACGTTTATATGTCAAAGTGGATGAGACGCCACAACGGCCACAGCAATTAATATCTTTAACGCCACAGCATCATCTACCAGGCAAATTGGCAGGCCAGCATCAAAATCCAGAAACAACTTCTGGCCAAAATCAATATCATAATTGGCGTGCACATAATAATTCCTCAACACGTTCGAACACTTCCTCTTCAGCCTCGTCATCATATCAACGTAAAACTAATAAGAGTCTAACAACTACAACAGCCAATGGCACACCAACAACTTCAAAAACAAACCCTACGGTTGTATGTTTAGAACAACAACTACAACAACAGCAGCAGCAGCAACCACATCAACAGCAAACATCATCACTACAAATGCATCATTTACATCCGTTGCATCAACAACAGGCCAGCAGCGATTCGGAAATGATTTATGCTCCCGGCGGCAGTATGGCTAGTGAACGGAGTCTCTTAAGTAACTCGGGTAGTTCAACGAGTGGCCCCACCAGTACACACAATGTGTGACCTTACGACAACGATAAGCAAAATATTAAAAAAATAAACGAAGACTTAACCAGTGAAAGGGCAAGCATCACAAATTCAAGCAGACATCAAGAAGATTATTACGCACGTGAGGTCAGAGAACTGCTGGAGTGGTGTGAACATTTTAGTAATGGACAATTGGATGAGTTTGAATGAAATGCTTTGAATGATGAATGAATGAATGAATGCTTTGCTTCTTGTGTGTCAAGAATATTGATTCTATTATGTTTTGAGACTGATTAAGAAAAAATGTTTTTTAATTTCTATTTTCAAATCCTAATTTAAGTTTTTTTTTTGCTTCCAATTGAAAAAATAGTTTCTTTTCTAACTCTCTTTTCATATTTAGTTTAAAAAATTTTTAGCATGTGATGATAAATTTGTAAGCAGAAAAAAAAATTAATTAATACAATGTCGAATTATATTACCCTACGTCTTCTCTAGCCATTGACTTGAACATGACATGAACAAGAGAACAAAGAGAGCATGGACATGAGCGGTCCACATTAACCATATGCGATGTCCGACATAATGCTCATACCAAGTTCATGCTAGTGCAGACTTCAGTTACGAGCTGACAGCACCATCGAAAATTTCATTGAGCAACGAATTCTCTATTGAACAAAATTTTGCTCTCGATGCAGCACCAAGACCAAGTCTATTTAATTTCCTTTTAATTTCCCATACTCGGTATGATTCTTGAGCCTTAATACCGTTTAGGTAGCGCTTAGGTAGCCGTAAAAGTGAAAAAAGTTTCGAAAATCTTTTCACTTTTTTTTTTTAGCTACCTAAGCGTTTCCTAAAAGGTATTAAGAATAATTCCTAGGAAGTTCATATGTTCTAGAAAGTTGTTTATTGAGATCTTAGGTAAATTTTTATAGTTGATTGTTTCCTTGAATTTTGAACGGTTTGCCACCTATGGACCTGAACAAAGGAAAAAAGGTAAAAATTCGAATTTCTTAAGTTTTTGCGATTTGGATCTTGAAGGTGAAGTTTTTTTTTTATTTTATATATTCACAATGTTTGTTCTTTATCACAAGAGCTACAACTTTACCTCAGAGAGTAAATCAAAATTCCGAATGGTTTGCAAGATATGGGCCTGACAAAATGCAAAAATGACACCGAGGCCCCATAAAAAAAATTGCATGACTTGGGGCAAAACTGGAAGTCACGGGGTTTTTTTTTTTGGGTCTTTTATTACGAAGTGGTGTCCGTATTTGGTTATATTTTTTCGTGTTGCACTGTTTAATATATTCATATTCTATAAGATTTAGAAAAAAGCATGAGACAGTAAATGGATGTCAGTTGTTTTCAACAACGTTTAGACGAACGCCAATTTTTTGGTATAATATTGACAGGAAAATATTGCAAAAATATCAATATCTAAGAAAAAATTAATTAGTAGCAATAACTGGAGTGTGTTCGATAATAAAAGAAAATAAAAATAATGAAAGGAAAAAATGCTTGAAGAGTTTAAAAAAGAAACGAATTAAATCCCATATTTCTTTTTTTTCTTTCATATTCTTTTTTAACAAACATCCACCTTAAAATTTCATTTAAAATCTGTTCGTGCTAGATGAAGAAACGCTTCAAAATGCGACTTCAAGCATGCCATAAACGATTTTTTTTTTAATTTTTCATCAATCGTCGTCACACTAATTTTCACAAATGCTAGCCTAATGATTGATGAGTATTTTGACAGTGTGTAAAGTATGTAAAGTATGAACTTGAGTTCAATTGTAAATTTTTAATGATTCAAATTAATTTGTTTTCAAAAACAACAAACTGAAAACTAAATTTGTTTTATTTATTCAGGAATAAAAAAAATCGTTCGGAATCTGAAGAATCTGAAAATAAATCGATCGGAATTGGAAATACAGAATCAAAACCATACCGATCGGAATCTGTGACATGCCTAAATATTTTTTCGAAGAAGTCTTTATTGTAATTTTTTCAAACTAGTCTTTAAGGTGTATGAATAACTTTTAATATTTTATTCTTACTAAAAGATTTTCACTGCAAATATTTGCATGCTAATTAGAAACGACATGAAAGAAAGAAATAGTTTTGGTTGTTCTATATCTACCTTCGAAATAAAATTATTTATTTTTCTTAAAGCGGAATCACAACGTTTAATTTAATTTTCTTGCATTTGCTTTTACATTTTCTAAAATTTTTTTAGTGTTTTCTGATTATATGTTTTTATATTTTTGTAACATTTCCTTAAATTGAATATTAAAAACCGCCAAATTTATTTATCAAAATGAAATACCACCGACTATCCCTATAATTTCTCATATTTCTTTAGTTTTCTTGGTTTGTTTGCAATGTGTTTCAAAGCCATATAATTATTTTTTTTTAACTTTAACAAATAAATAAGTTGCCATTTTTAAGACAACTCAATGTTCCTGTCTATAACTCTGTCTAAAATAATACATATACATATACATATAAAGACTATATAAGGAAGAAAAAAAAAAAATAATAATTATGAAATAAAATTAAAAAAAAAACTTTAATGTTAAAGTAGATTACAATATATAAAAAAATATTAATAAAATAAAACGATGTGATGTCTTATTAGTTTTTAAATAAAAGCAAATTTAAGTTTTCAGCTAAATTTAAATACATAAACTGTAAAAATTAGTTTTAAAAAAAATTATATAGTTGTATTAAAATAAACAAATTGAATTAATTGTAGAAACAAATATCACTGCAAATAAAAGATTTACAATTAAAAAAAAAAAAAAACAATAAAACAAACATTAATAAATCAACTGATGTTACAAAATAAAATAATAATAATAATAATAAAAAACAGCAAAACAGTTAGACAGAAAAAAAAATTAAACAACATTAACTGAAGCTGCTAACTGTTTCCAGCAGATAATTGATAAATTTTTATTACTCTCCAATATATTTTTTTTAAACTTTATTTTATTTTTTTTTTTAATAATTTTTGTACAGCTTTTATTTTAATTAGTATATTATTTGGTTAAAGCATAATCAGTTTTAAATTTAAATATTGGGTGTAATGTTTTACTTTTGCCGTTATATGCTTAATTTTATTAAGTCAGTCCACATTTAACGCAAATCAAAAACATGTTATTGAAACTAAGGTCCTGATTTTGTAAAAGGGAACGCTAAAGCCCATGACTAACTATCCTAAAAAATCGCTCGACTTACGAAGAAATACAACCCTGATCTAATGAATTGTTATTGTATTTTGAAAATTTTTCATAGACTCTATCAAACCAGAATATACAACATTCTCAAAAATCGCATGATTGTGAAGGATAGTGGATTCTATATAGCCTTAAGCGTTGAAAAATTTTGTATGAGTTTTATTTTTGTATTTTGAATTTTTTTCATATAAAATTTTTGACTTTTTTTCAACTTTTGTTGCTCATCTCATAATTCAGTCTTTCTTAGAGTTGAATTACGATTTGAGCAACAAAAGTTTAAACGTCTGAACCGGGACTTAGTTAAATGTTTTTAAAGTCTATAAAGTGATTTCAGTTAAAATTTCCTTGTGAATAAGTCCCAATGAAATAAGAAAAATAACTTCTAACAAAATTTAACAATATAAGTCCTAAAAATCTAAAGTTAGTCCTTAAACTTCAAATAAGACCTGTGTGTTTAAGTCGAGATATGTTAATTTTAAGTTAATGGCACCCTTATAAAAGTCTCAGTTTTTTAATGGGATTTTTCAAGAAGATAAAGTGCAATGACTTCCTACTTATTTGGTTTCAACCTATAGGCATTTCCACAGGAATGTCAACTTTTTGTAGCGTGCGACAACAAGCAAATATGTATGCTTGTTTTTTTTTTCAAAGAAAACGAAACTTTTTTTTTACTTCTTTATATACTTTTATAGGCCGTTAGCAGCTTTAAATTAGGTAAAATTTAAAGAAAAATTGAGTCACGTTGTTCAGAAATACTCGTACAAGGTTAATTGCTTGCTGTCGCACGCGACAAAAAAAATGAAATTTCTCGGAGAACAATATAATAGCTTAAGTTGGCTTATACTTTGGTATATTTAAAATGGAATTTATTAGTTAAAGTGTGTAGACTTATATTATCTTAAAGAAAATAAAATTTACTGTCAAAGAAATAAAAATCTGAATATCGACTTGAAAGTTTAAAAGTGTTCTATGATTTATGCACTTTTTCCTTATTGTAACCGAAATAAAGAAATGTGTTACAATATTTAAAAATCATTTTGTAATGAAATAAATCTCATGTGAAAAGATGAATAGGATCGATGAGACTGCATTCTTCGAATGTAATATTATATTTCATATATTTCCAATTGCTCGATTTTTATGCGATTCGCCACATATATTTCAATGAAACAATTTATTCAATGGAAGAGTAGAGGGAGCCATGCTCCTTAAAATTAAATATGATATGAGGACGAGTCAATGACTTCTTGAGTGAAACATAGATTTTTGGATGAAAAAACAAATTTTTCTTTTAAATTTCCGTCTCTTTCCTTTGAGCTATACATACTTTGTCAAGCGTTTGTCTAATTATGTTATGTCTTCAAAAAAGTAAAAATATTTATCCAGATCATCAAATTAGTATTTTTTTTTTGTTAGATGATTTCATCGTTGGTCTTAAATTTCTTTCCGCTGAGCCATTTCTTCAGGATTTGGAACAATAAATTGTCACTCGAGCGTAAAAACGGAGAATATAGTCTTTCTTTTTTAAATTCTCATTAAAGAGTCCCAATAATTTCGCAAATTATTCGCCATTGACTGTCTTGTGGTTTGAAAAACAACAAAGTACACATAAAAAAATAAAATTCTCGTATTCCGTTTCACTGCTATTTAACATAATGCTAATGTTATTATAACTGTGAGCTCCACCTTAATAAAAATACATGAATGCTGATGAAGTGCGTGTTGGCAGAGACAATTTATGGCTCGATTATGGGTGCATTTAAAATTGAAAATGCTGAGTCATGTGAGATGCTTACAAAAAATTTTTTTTTTATTGTCTTGCCTAAATATGGGCGCAATTCCATAAATTTCATTTGGTTTAAGCTGGATTCACCCATTATTTCCGAACAAAATTTTTGTCCAGACAAAAATTGTTTTACTGAGAGTTTTCTGCAGCACGATTCATCCATTACGAACGAACATTTTGTGTGGAAAATCAAAGCTACCATATGAAAAACGTATATAAACGATGTGTATTAATTTTATAAGTGGCAGCACCGGGTCAAATGATTACAATTCATTGTTTAATGCAAATCTTTCGTTCAGCTCCACATGTATATCGCTCATTTACTTCAATAGTGGCATAACTCAAAAAACTAGTTTTTTGAGTTAATAATGCAGAAAGATGCGGAATTTCGTATTTTATCTTGTGTAAAAATTTCATATAAATAGCTTGTACCATCACCTCCTGAGAGAATTTTTTTTCATTTCTCCATTGAGTTGTATGCAAATTGAAAACTTAAAACGCGTTTTCTGCAAAACTGGTTTTTTTGAGTTATGCCACTATTGAAGTAAATGAGCGAAATGTTTTATTTTCCTATTTTCTTTTATTTCTATTGTAATTGATACAAGTATACTCTGTGTTTTTATTATTCATATAAAATGATGTGACAGCTCAGTTCAACTTTGGCTGAAAAAATAAAATACTTGGCAGCTCAGTTCAATTTTATCCGGACAAAATATAAAATTAAACCAATTCAAGCTGAGAGTTGTTCGTAAAAAATATTTTTTCTCTCTCAAGAAGAGAGACATCAAACTACATATAAAAAAAAACTTTGTACGGACAAAAATTTTGTTCAGAAACAATGGGTGAATCCAACTTTAGTAGCGCACGTGCTAACACATAATTCCATGTTTAGTTATCAAGTTCATCGTTATGGACTTCAAATAGTACTCTAAATTTATTTTCTTATTAAAAAATATAACTGTTATTCCATACCAAAGGAAATCAGGCAGTTGCTGCCACGAAATTCGATGTCCAAAAAATATTCATACAATTTTAATTGTGTTCGTATGAAAACTTCGAGCGATATTGAATGTCATAATTTCCCAAATGCTTTTATTTGTTATATATTCAACTACAATTTGTCAAAAATATTTTCTAAGTTTCATATATAAAAACGGCAGAAGAAAAACTATCGCCCTAATAATGTTACAAAAAAAAAACTGTAAATAATAAAAATCTCTTTATATATTAATATAACTACACATAAATACTTAATTATACATATAAAAATAATAAATATGTGTGTATATTCATACATTTATATTAACTAAAATTAGTTGTAATAAAAAATACAAAAAAAAAACAAAACAAAAAAACTACCTAGTTTAATCGCATTAAAATAATTATAAAATAATACAAACACACGGAAAACAGAGAATCATACTTAAATACGTTTATATATAGAATCAACAAATACGCATATAAATAATACGCATATAAGTTTTTTTTTTAAATTATAATTTAAATATTTTATAGAATTGTTGTTTTTTAAGCTGCATTTAATAATTAGAAAAAATATAAGAAAAATATATTTATAATTTATAATAAATTATAAAACAGCAGCAAAATTTTAGTGACTATTAGATATCGATTATAAGATAAATTAGTATGAAATAAATAAAAAAAGCAAAAACTAATTTGCAAAATAAAATAAAAAATAAAACTAAATGCCATATTTATGAAAAATTTAAAATAAAAGTGTTTTTGTTTTATTCTAAAAACTATAGGGTCTTTCATTAAGCGTTTTCTCTCTTTAAATTTTATTTAAAGCAAATTTAGTGTGTGAGAAAATCCTATGATGAATCTCAGCTACATTTTTATTATTGCCATACAATTTTAACCATTATCATCAAGTCTGAATTAGCTATTGGACAAAGGCTGATACGAGGGCTTCTATTTATATATCAGAAAATGGTTTGACTTATTTTTAGCATAAGCGTACTCACAACGTTTTGATGTACAATTGGTATTTGTTTTGTTTAAAGTGAGTTCAGAAAATCAGTTTGATAAAAAAAGCAACGTGAGTCCGATCACAGAGGAGATGTGTAAACATCCAGTAATGAAATTTTTTTTTTAAGTTGGAAGTACTTATGCTTTTAGTATCTCTTTTTAAATTAATTAATTAAAAGTATCAAAACTTTCAATATTGTAAATACATATGAATTTCTTAGTTTTTGTGTCTTTTATTAAACTTATTTGGTTAGTAAATGGGCACACTGCAGTATATGTATATGTACTGCAGTAAATTTACTGATTATTAAAAAAATTCAGTAAATTTTTACTGCTAATGAAATTTAATTTGCATTACCAGTAAAATCGTAGGGCCGTAATCATAATAATCATTTAGCCACTTGGTAGAATTTCTTTATGAATACGGGCATTACTGATTACTGAAAATTCAATGCATCTCATCATATAACAAATCATTTAGGCAATTTATAAAAATTGTAGAAAACAATTTTAGTAATCAGTAAAATTTTTTTTGTTTTTACTGAAACTTTAGTGGTACTGCAGTACTCATTTATGGTAAATGCCTTTACTTTTGCTTTTTAATTTTTAATTCCTGTTGTTCATCGTTTAGTTGTTGCTGTTCTTGTTGTTGTGTACGTATTGCAATTAAAATAAATTCAGTAAAGTGCGACTTTGACTCGCGTACATTCGGTTTTGATCTTTTTTTTTTTTGATTTAGCTTTCTTCCTTTTTTAAGTTTTTCAGTTTAAAAGATTTTTTTCAGTTTTATCGCTTTTTTCTCGTTTTATCGTTTTTTTCTCTTTTTGGCGTTTTTTTAATTTTCGCAATTTTTTCATTTTGGATATTTTTTCATTTTGTCGACTTTTTTCTGTTTTTTTGGGGTTTTTTAATTTGGCGATTTTTTTTTCTTTTTTTGGGGTTTTTTTAAGGCGATTTTTTCATTTTGGAGATTTTTTCATTTTGGCGATTTTTTCATATTGGCGATTTTTTTTGTTTAAGGATTTTTTTCATTTTGGTGATTTTTCCGGTTTTTCGCGATTTATTTTAGTCCTAGAGATTTTTTTTAATTTGGTGCTTTTTTCCTTTTGGCGATTTTTTTTTGTTTTTGGCGATTTTTTTTATATTTGGCGATTTTATATTTTATTGATTTTTTAGTTTTACTGTTTTTGAAAATTTCAAGAGTTTTGCTCTTACGGTCTCCAAGATACAGCAAGTTGTCAAAAATACAAAGTCAAAATTGCATTAACTAACGGAACACCCATTGATTTAAATTTTTTAAATTTAGTGTTAATTGTTGAAGTCTGTATAAAAATACACTAATTTTTAAAATTTCAAGTGTATATATGTACATACAACTGTATGTATATATATTACATGGGATTTTAACATTTTTCGTTCCTCGTTTTGGAACACCCTTTAGTTTTTAACTCTCATGTATTTGTTGTTGCAGTGGCCAAATGTCTACATATTGTGTCCAAATTTCAAGTCCGTAGCTCTTACGGTTCATTTTCACCTTTGGTGTACGGAAATATACAGAAAAATAACCGGCGGCGGCGCACCGTCGGCTTCGAGCCGGTCGACTTGTTTCTCTGCTTGGTATTGCTTCTTTCAAACACTAATACACTCATACATAGCTCACACCGATTTGCCAATGCAAAGAAATCTCAGCAAAGAAATCTCAGCAAAGAAATCTCAGCAAAGAAATCAAAGTCAAAAGATTTTGACCCCTTAGCGTACAGATGTTTACATATCAAAAATGAAAACTTCAAGAGAATATTTTCGTTGGACTATTTTTCATAACTTCCAACATAGATTATCTCAACAAGAATGAGTCGATAAACTCAGTTCTTTGTATGGTGGTAAAACACCATCAAAAACCACAGTATATGGCAGCTTTAGTGAATTCAATCGTGGTCGTAGTTCTATAGCTGGCGAATTCCGTGAAGGTCGTTAAAAATCGGTTGTTGTGCCACAAAACATCGATGCAGTGCGTGAACTGATATTGCATTCGTCATGTGACATATTGTGAGATCCTTGCACATTAGTTCTATTGCAATACATTCGGTTTTGCATGAACACTTAGTTGCAAAAAAATTTGTTCTTGAACGCAGAGAAAAGATATGGTTGTAGAATGGTTGAGAAAACAATATTATGTCCTCTGAAACGAATTTGTGGTCGTCGAAAACTAGTTATTGTTATTTTAAACATTTATTTCGTTACGATAAACAAAGTAATGTTTAAATTTAATAATTACATTATCACATCTATAAAAAAGTGTGACATGGTTAGAGTTTAACAATATAGTTTTGTTAAAAATGTATGACTACAACATAATTTGTATTATTATTTTAAAATGATATGATGTAAATAACAATATAATGTTATCCAAAACCATACTATGTTAAGTTTAAAAAAAAATTTTTTTTTTCAGAAACATCTGTCAGTTCAGTATTTCGTTTGTAAGCTATCGGTAGTGCACGGGTGGTGTTAAATAAATGAATAAATAAATAAAGTATAAATAAAAGGGTAGACCAATAAAAATATATATACATTTGTGTATCTTTTATGTCTGTATGTCGTGTAAGTATACATTTCTATATATACATTTTATTTTAACAATAGTAATTTATTTTTATTTCGAATTTAACGCACAGCTGTTTCTACAATAAATATATGATTAAAAAATAAAATAGTATTATTATATTAAATAATACTGTGGTCGCATTTAACAATATTAATGTAATATTAGAATATGGTATGGTGAGTCTCAATTATATTTTAGTCACATTTAACAATAGTGTTGTCATTTATCTATTTTCTATTAATAATAATATGATTTGACTGCAACCATATAATTCAATCATAGTATTTTGCTGTTTGATTATGGTTACCTCAAACATATTTTTTCTTTGCGTGTGCATACCCCATAATTTATCAATCGCTTGAAAAAAATCTCGCGTCAAGTGGTGTAAGAAAATTATTAGAAAGTTCAACCGTGGTGCTTTAAAAGAAGTGCATAAAATCAATACAGGTGACGAATCATGGATAATATATGCTTATGAGGCGAAAAAACAGCAATCGACCATATGGGTATTCCAAGACGAGCTAAGTCCAACAAAAGTTGTTCATGGAAGAAGCATAGCGAAGCCGAGTGGATCATGTGGCCACTGTTCCACCTGAGCAACGTAAAACTCTCAATTCTGTGAGTGGTAGGTACATGACAATTTGTTTGCGGGAAATTTGTTGCAGAGAAATTTGTAAAACTAAGCCCCGAAGACGAATCATTTTTCATCCTGACAAAGCGAGCTCTCACACAACTGGTCAAACAAGTGCATTTTTGAGCAGTCCAAGAATCGAATTGGCAACTCATCCTACTTACAGGACCTAATGGCTTCTTTTTGTTTCTGAATATCAAAGGTAGAATGTATGGTTAAAGATTTACGAGCACCGAAGAAGCAGTCGAAGCGTTCAAAAAACATGTTTTGGAGGAATGGAAAAACTGCTATGACAAATGGTTTGAACAAATGCACAAAAGTGTATTGATCTTCAAGGGGAATATTTCGAAAAAAAAAATAAAGCCATTTTCATTAAAAATGTTTGTTAATATTTGCTATTCCAGCAATATAAATAATAGCTATATAAATAAATTCAGTAAAGTGCGACTCTGACTCGCGCACGAAGGGTTCCGTACGAACACTAGATATGTAATTTAATACAAACTTCATCCTATATAACATATAGTTTTGGCATTTTTTTCGTTTTTGTGATCTTTTCGGTTTTTTTGTTTGGCGGTTTTTGCGTGTTTTCAGTTTTGGCGATTTTTTAAAGTTTTGGCTCTTTTTTTAGTTTTAACACTTTATTTTCTTGTTTTGGAGATTTTTTTCCATATTTGGCGTTTTTTCATTTTGGCGATTTTTTTATTTTTGGCGATTTTTTAATATTTGCGATTTTTTTTATTAACATTTTTTTTTAGTTTTGGCGATATTTTCGCGTTTTGGAGATTTTTTTTCGATTTTTTCGAATTTGGCGATTTATTTTAGTGTTAGAATTTTTTTTTAATTTTGGCGATTTTTTTCGTTTTGGCGATTTTTTTTTAATTTTAGGCGATTTTTTTTTTTGATTTGGTGATTTTATAATTTTCGGCTTTTTTAGTTTTACCATTTTTGAAAATTTCAAGTGTTTGCCTCTTACGGTTTCCAAGATATAGCAATTGTCAAAATTACGTAGTCAAAATTGCATTAACTGATGGACCACCCTTTAATTTTAATTTTTTTAAATTTTAGTGTTAATTGTTGTAGTCTGTATAAAAATACACTAATTTTACAAATTTCAAGTTTTAATATACAATTGTATGTATATTACATGGGATTTTAACATTTTTCGTTGCTCGTTTTGGAACACCCTTTAATTTTTAATTCTCATGTATTTGTTGTTGTAGCGGTCAAAGTTCTACATACTGTGTCCAAATTTCAGGTCCGTAGCTCTTACGGTTCCTGAGAAAATACCGTGTGACGGACAGACGGACAGACGGACAGCGTAGCGAAAACAATAGGGTTCCTTTTCACCTTTGGTGTACGGAACCCTAAAAATTGGTCACCAAACTAACTAAAGTGATTGTACGGTTTTATTACCCTTTGATACTACCATCAAATCCATACTGTCCAGTCCGTGTGTTTTTCTACAACATTTGTCGCATAGTGTTATTAAATTTCCAAATGATTTATGAAAATTCGACCACTTCACACGCATATATACATGTGTATTTGCAACTACAAAACAAAACCGAAATAGAAAGTTGTTGCTTTTCCAAAAAATTTAAAATGATTTTAAAAATTTTATTCTTCAACCATGATGAAATATGCTGATTGATTTAAGATATAAAATAATATTTATTTCAGTTATTCAGAAACGAAATATTTTGTTAAAGAACTTATAAATTTTGCGATTCAAAACTTTACCTTTAATTGCTGTTAAGTCTCCGCCCATGATTATTTACCGCCATATGTTTTGCCGCACATACTCACATGCATCCGGCGATTTTTTCGTTGCTAAAGCAACCGTTATAAATACTCTTTCATGTTTTTATATTTACATATGTGTATAGATACATATACACATATTTATAGTATATGTATATGTAAACGTATAATTTATTTTTACTTATAAAAATCTTTAATGAACATAATTGTGAATGTGCATTATTTCCGCTGATTCAGTGGAAAATACACTGATTTTTTTTTTTTTTTTTTTTTTTAATTAAAATAGTAAAAATATGTAAATGCATCTGTGCTTACGATATGCATGTGTTTTTTTATTTTGCTACTGCATACATTGAAAATTCGCGAAATTAAAACAAGCATGACTTGTAGGGGAGTGTATGAAGGCGTTTGTCGATGTTAAATGAAAAAGGTAAATACTCGTATATAATGAAATAAAAAACAAAGCAATATTTTTTCGGCGATTTAACATGAACATGTTGAGGGCTGTTGCATGTATTTTTTTTGACCGTTTTTTGTGTATTAATGAATAAATGGTTGCATTATAGTACATCATGCTCACTGGATGTTTAAGGTTGGAAATTTTTGTTCGTTTTGTTAAAAAAAAATAAATGTTTTCATTCATATAAATGCGGTTTTACATATCGATGTTGGACAATTATCATTTACGCTACAATTGGTATAGAAAAATATTCAAAGTCATGTTGCATTTTTAGCAATTAAACAGCAGTTGTAAAATAAAATCTTTATTAAGGATTTTATCTGCACTAGGTTTGTGTAGAATTTGAACTAAGAAATCAAATTTGAAAATAAGTGTAGTTATAGCGAAATCATGAGAAACTATACATACATTCCAATCACAGGTGTCTTAGTCTTCATTACTCATGCCAGTCAGTATTCAGTATATTTAAATTCTTAATTAATCATTAGGAAGATATATACTCCTGTACAAATGTATTTGATTGTACCGAGGTTTGACCAAGCACTTCTTTAAAAGAAAGTTTATATCCATGGTGCAAGTGGTGCAAATGTTAAGCACAAAAACTTAAATTTTTATAAATTAGAGACTTCATGAAGCCGTCTGTGTCTGTGCTGTACAGTTTCCTAAAATAAACTTGAAAATTGATTTGCAATAACTAAAAACGGCTGATGTAATTTCAAAACGTTTTTAATTCTGTCCCATTGTGCATTGTAGTTAAATTTATTCCGAGAACAATTAAAATGTTAATAGGGAAATAAATTGGAACAACTTATTTCTTACATGAAGTTGGACAATAGGTGCGTTTGAGTACTTTTCCAGTAAAATCCAGTAACTGAGTAAATTTTGAGTAATTTAAAGGAATTACTCTCAATAAAAAAGCTTGCATCTAAAAGTACGCGAACGGAAAAATTGTAAAATCCAATAAAATATATACAACAGCTGATTACCAATTGTGGCGCTAAAAAAACTATACATATTAAATACACGATAGAATATTTGGTTTAATAATAAAAGTAATAGATATGGACATATGTTTTTATTTAAACTTATTTCGCCGGTCCACGATGTCGACAAGAAACTTTCTATAGCTTACTTATATTGAAAACAAAAATAAACTTTCTTATATTTTGTTTTAAATATAAGTAAGCGATAGAAACTTTCTTGTCGACATCGCGGGTCAGGACGTTAAAGTTTCTAAGCTTTTTACCCAGAACGTGAGAATGATATATTCCAGACAACAAAAAACTGGGAAAGAATTTAAAACAAGTATGTACACAAAGTAAATTTTTTAAATGTTTCATACGTCAAACCAGGAACCGTCGACCTGACGATATGTATAAACAAAAGTTTCAATATAATAATCTATTAACTTTATTCACGTTTAAAAATAACCGGTTATGTTCTGAATTCCATATGAAATTAAATCGTTCGGAAATGTAATAGCATTGTTATTATAAATACATACATACATACATATGTGCATACATACATATTTCCAAAAATTCTATGGAAATTCCACACGTTTTAATTCCACGTGGAATACATAACATACCCGAATATTTTATTAGCATCAAACTTAAATAAATGTTATAATGCCAATTTATAACTTAATGCATTTGTTTTTTGTTATTTTAAAAATTTCATCATAAACTAAAAATTTTTGTTTCCCTTTACTTTTGTTTGTTTATATTTAAAAACATATGGTTTCGTTTTACTGGATTTTACTGGCAAAAATTTGTCCAGTAAAAACTTGCATTTACTCAGTAAAAGAACTGTCATTTTTCTCTCTCAATTCGACCTCTCATTTACTGGATTTTGTGTACTCGAACGCAATCCAGTAAAAAATAGTAAAAATTTTTAAAAATTTTTGACTTCTCGAACGCACTTAATATGAATATATATTCAAGCAAAAATTTATCTAATTAAATATTACTCATACGCACTCCCTACTATTATCAGCATTTTGCATAGATGGATCAGATGAGGCGTATGATTAATATTTTATCACAGCGTTTAAATTAATCATACGTGGTCATCGATTTTTATGTGTTAATTTTTATGGTTCGGTACACCAAAGGTGAGAAGGAATCCTATTGTTTCGCTACGATGTCCGTCCGTCTCTCACCCTGTTTTTTCGAGAACCATAAGAGCTACGGACCTGTAATTTTCACAATATCTAAAACTTTGGCCGCTACAACAACAAATGTATGACAGTTAAAAGTTAAAGGGCATTCTAAAGCGAGCAACGATACTTGAAATTTTCAAAGTTAAGGGGCCCATATACTACAACAGCATGCATGTGCAATCAAGTGTTTGTGCCAGAGGTTTGGTCGTGTATGGGCGTTTTGTGCGATTGTACGGTTTTCTGTAGCGATGTCAAGTAGAGTTTGATATTTTGCTGATGGTACCAGCTCGCTGGTGTGGTATAATATAGTGAAATTAGCTCAGTTGAACAAAGACGTCATGGAGCAAACATGCGTTTAAGAATTATAATTACTTGAAATATAATTTGTAAACAATTGGTAAACAAAATTTTAGAACTTTAGTTATACATAGCTGCTAATTTTAACAACATACCAATAATAATTGCAACAAAATATATGTCACTATTCATAACCACCCTTCCCGAAATTTTGTAAGAAATGAATATTCTACCAGTTTGCTGGTATGTTGTGTGGTTCAAGCATGAATGCTCAATCGCTTGAATATGCGTGCATGCTGTTGTAGTGTATGGGCCGCTTTAGTGCATTTTTATGCAGACTACACCGAATAACAGTGAAATTAAAAAAATCAAAATTTTGAAAAAAATAAGTAAAAAAATTGCCCAAAAAAACTAAAAAAACGCCAGCACTAAGAAAATCGCTGAAAAAGTAGAGTGAAATATTAAAAAAATCATCGAAAGGAAAACAATGCCTAAGCTAAAAAAAGGATCAATACAAAAAAAAAAAAAAAAAAAAAAAAGAAGTGTCTTAGGACACCTGGTTATAGCTTTGCTACTGAGTTATATAAAACGAATTTCAGGTGTGATATAACAATGCAATAAATTTATATAATATGATGATGTCAAACTCTCTGAAAATATTTCAAAACGTTTCCATTTATTTTCCCATAATTTTCTTTTCTATTAATTTGTTTCGTTTATTTTCGTATTCTGCTTTATGTACAAAGAAATCAAAACAAAAATAGGTTTATAACTGTAATAGTGTCGATTATTTTTGTTACGAAAATCACGTCCTAACTCCTGCATCGGCTAATAATTAGCAAAGCTATAAAAAAATCAATAAAAGCCAAAAGAAAATTGCAAAAAAACAACAAGCGTTGTACGTAAGCCTTTGTGTGCGAGACAAAGTCGTTCTTTGCTGAATTTATTTACATTAATACGCATACTTCAGAGCATACTAAAAAAAATATAAAATAATAATTTAGAAGAAAATTTACTTTGGTTTATTTTGATGACTTTATTACAGTAATCCGACGAAAATCGCTGCATTGCACCAATAGTGGATTTAGAAAGAATACAAAAGTTTTTGAATGAATTAAAAAAAAATATCTTCCAAATACTATAAAGCACTTCTTAGTCGTCTATGCTAAGCTCCGTTTACAAGTGCATTTTTACATCCAAAAAAAGAAAATTTGTCAAACATTAAGAAGGAAGAGTGGAAGATTCAGTTTCATTACAAAGAGTAAAAATATATATATTTTACATACATACATATGTCATCAATTAGTGAAATTTAATTAATTTTTTCTACTGTCATTTGTATTTTATTCTTAGCTGGTCAACGGTGTAGAGAAATATAAAGAGAGAGAGAGAGAGAGAGAGAGACGCCTGAATTGACCTTCAGTGCAAATAAATGTGCAATAATAAAATTTCCAAAAAATAAATTATATGCAAATTTGTAATCAGAGATTAATTTTAAATTAAAAAAAAAAACGAAATGCAATAAATTTGTTTCTGGTTTTTGTACTAATTGCAACATACTGTTGCGCGAATATTAAAACGTTTGTTATGAGTGAATTTAAATAAGTCTTGTTGTTCTGAAATTTGTTTGGCATTTTTTTTTACTATGTGAAGTACTACACAAACACATCGAGCCATAACCGCCAAAAAAGTTTAACCGACACAGTTTTTGGACTTCGTTTTTTGACGAAGATAGCAAATAGCCATTTTTGATAAGGCAATAAGTTCGAAAATTATATCGCTTAAGCTTTTTACTGGTTATGGCACGATATATAGCTACTTAAAATTTGTCTTGCTTTCTTTGGGGAAGGGATAGTGAAGAGAAGACATGAACATGATTTTTTAGGGTTCCGTACACCAAAGGTGAAAAGGTACCATATTGTTTTCGCTACGCTGTCCGTCTGTCCGTCTGTCCGTCACACGGTATTTTCTCAGGAACCGTAAGAGCTACGGACCTGAAATTTGGACAGAGTATGTAGAACCTTGGCCGCTACAACAACAAATACATGAGAATTAAAAATTAAAGGGTGTTCCAAAACGAGCAACGACAAATGTTAAAATCCCATGTAATATACATACAATTGTATGAATATATGTATATTGAAACTTGAAATTTGTAAAATTAGTGTACAACTACAACAATTAACACTAAAATTTAAAAAAAATTAAATTAAAGGGTGCTCCATCAGTTAATGTAATTTTGACTATGTAATTTTGACAATTCGCTATATCTTGGAAACCGTAAGAGGCAAACACTTGAAATTTTCAAAAACGGTAAAACTAAAAACCGAAAATTATAAAATCCCCAAACCAAAAAAATAAATCGCCAAAAATTAAAAAAAAATCGCCAAAACGAAAAAAATCGCCAAAATTAAAACAAAATTTTTAACACTAAAATAAATCGCCAAATTCGAAAAAATCGCCAAAATGAAAAAAAAACTCCAAAATGAAAAAAAACGCAAAAAATTTAAAAAAATCGCCAAAACGCGAAAATGTCGCCAAAACTAAAAAAAAAATTTAAATAAAAAAAAAATCGCCTAAAAAAACAAGAAAATAAAGAGTCAAAACCAAAAAAAGAGCCAAAACTAAAAAAATCGTCAAAACCGAAAAAACGCAAAAACCGCCAAAACAAAAAAACCGAAAAGACCCCAAAAACGAAAAAAATGCCAAAACTATATATTATATAGGATGAAGTTTATATTAAATTACATATCTAGTGTTCGTACGGAACCCTTCGTGCGCGAGTCAGAGTCGCACTTTACTGAATTTATTTAAATATAAGCAAAAAATATATGACCCTTACAGCCGTATTCATAAAAATTTTAAACAGCGTTTCAAATATTGTTTAAGCAAAATTGTATTCATAATAGAATTTTAGCTTAAAAAACGGTTTTTAAACCTTGCGTAAATCAGCAAATTTTAAAATTGACTGCCCCCATGTTTAAACCAATTTTAAAATGACGTTGTTGTAGTTCTGCTTCGTTTTTGTTTACATTTTGAACTTTACCTGTTTGTACATATGTGTGTATGTATGTATGTACTTATGTATGCATGTATGTATGCATATGCCAGTGTTATTTAGAAGAAAACAATGTAATTTTTTTTTATAGAAACTATCGCCGAAATATCAAATATACTCCAAAAGAATATTTAAAAGAAAAGAAGCGATCCAGTTTCCATTCCCAGTCATTGTTTTCTGTGTGTTTTTTATGTGCTAATAAAAATAATATAATTGTACAAAATTAACTAGTGATGTATAAACACTCAAAACAAACAAAATGAAGCTCGTTATTCTAGTGCATCTTTATCTGCAATAAAATAAATCATATAAAAAGCACTTTTAGCAAAGATTTGTTGTGAACTTTTTTTTTATCTTTTATTAAATACAAGTTGGAACATGATATAAATACAGAAGGTACTTCCATTCTCTCATTTTTTCTTGACATTCACCAGTAGTATTTTGAAGTTTGCGGTAAAATCGTGCTACCGTATTAATTTAATATTCTCCCCTCTGTTTCCTGTTTGTTTGAAAATTTTATTCAAAAGTTATTTAAAAATTGTTTTTATAAAATACAGAATGTATAAATTAAACAATAATGTCCAAATTCTGTTCGACGATTGTATCGTCTTGTCTATGGACGAAAAAAAGCCGCAGTTATGATTCTTTAAAATATTATTTATTGTCTATGCTAGAAGGTTCGTGTATTTGCTTTATGATTTTGTTCTAAGCATTATATCCAACACATATTTTTAACCCCCGACTAAAAAAAAGGGTGTTATAAGTTTGTAGTGTGTGTCTGTGTGTCTGTGTATCTGTGTGTCTGTCTGTGTCCACGTACAGGCCAAACGGCTGGACCGATTTTCATTTAGTTTTTTCTGTTTGAAACATGACTTGATCGAGAGGGTTCTTAGCTATGTTTGAAGGAAATCGTTCCAGCCGTATAGAAGATATAACATCTTTTCTGAAAAAAGTCGGGGGTTTTTAAAATTTTTAATTTTTGTTATTTCATATATTTTTCAAACTTTTGTATAATAATTTAATATTATTCTTATGTTTTAAAAACATGGTAATAATATTTAAATTTTTCGTTATGAAAGACAACAACCATTTTTGAAGAAAATAATTTAGAGAATTCAAAAACAAGAAAATTATTTTCAAACAAAAAAACGTTCTAAATCTTCTTACTAAATTAGGGCATAAGTAAAGAAATAAGAGTGCAGCATTTTTTAAATTCCCTTCATTTCCTTGTCTTCGCCAACAGTGGCTAAGAGCCTATAAGATCTGTGAAATAGACTTGCCAAAAGATCTGAACGGTTATTAAACCAATTTTTTTAGAAAAGGATTTTACAATCAACAAGAAACATATTATGTAGATTAAACAGATATTTGTTAAACTTAATGAAAATGCGTTGTCAAGTAATCCAAATCATCAATCAATTTGGCTTCTCAATGCCAAATTTAGATAAAAATATAGTTAAAAGATTTGTATTAAGCAGAAGACTTAAAAATATGAGATAAGTTATTACATAATCTCTTTTTAAACTTCACAGATATGTAGTTATGTATATAACTTTATTTATTCCCAAAGTTTTGTTAAGATAATTACACATTTTTGTAAAAAAAATTCTAGGGGAAGACTTAAATTTTTTATTATATGGGAACATTTTTCTTTATTTCTCTCAAAAACCAAACTTCAAAAATACTTATTTTTAAAAACAAAGAGAAATTGGAAGTGCCTTCTATATTTATATCATGAGTTGGAACACATATTTTATTTTATATATAGAAACAATATTTTTCTGAAAAGCGGCAAATAAACAAATATAGACACGAGTACTTGGTGAGTTAACTAACAATCGTTGTTTTGCAGAACTAATATGCAAGTGACAAATAAAGAATACAGTGTTGCCACGATATTTTAAAAAAATCTAGTTAATTGAGTTTTAGTTAAAAAACTGATTATGAATACCAATATTTAAAAAACGTTATTTAGCCTTAAAACGTTTTTTAACTAATATGAACTTTAAGCCTCAATCATAAGAACTCCCTCTTAATAAATTTTTATTTCCTAATGCACATAAGATCTATTTTCTTTTCTTAAAAAAGCAAAAATATTGCCCTAATTTCGAAAAAAGAAAACACTATTAAGTGTTTATTTCTTTTCCTTAAATTATTAAGATTAGAGATGCTTATACGAGTATCAACCACTTTCAATATCTGTACTTGAGAATCTTAACTTTAACTGAAATGAATTTTTAAATAATATTGTTGTTGGTTTTTTTTATATATTATTTTTTTATCACATCATTTCCATGCACTTTTTATTCTTAGTAGTGTTTTTTGTATTTACTTGCTTATACAAAAGTATGTTCATCTGTTTGCTACTGTTTTTTGAAGCTTAAAGCACATTAAGGAAATGAATGATTTCCTTCAAACGGAAATGAGATGTAATAATGAATAACATTAGCACCCACACAAGTACGAGTGGCAAGAGTTAAACAAGAAATCGCTTTTCTTAATGCTTAACAGCTAATGCAGAATAATACCAAATTGAAAAGTAATATTAATCTTGAAATAAGCTAAACGAGAATGTTGAGTCACTATTAATAAATTACAAGTCATATATAATCATACTTTGTTATAGATGATTTAACCGAAATTGACTGCACAAGCAGTCAGAGTAATTTGAATGTATGCTGAAGATATTGTTGTAAATTTATGGAGTTTTAGATAAGACTTAAAGCTTAGAGAAACGATTGTATTGGCAAAAGATTTTGACACTTTATTATGGTTATATTTAAATTTTTGAAGAATAAATATTTTTATTTTGGCTTGTTAAACTATTGTGCAAATTACATTTATTAAAAAAAGCAACATTTACTTCATTCACCTATAAAAAGGGGAATCCCTGCCAAATATTGTCGAAATTTATAATATGTGTAATTCAAAGTGACAAGTCGTTGACATGGTTTGCTAGTATTTGACAAAAGCTTGTTGTTCCTTTAGCAGAGAGCAACACCTTCCACTAGACTAGCATTACTAATACAGAAAAATTTATTGTACAGGGTGGGCCAAAAGAAACCAAGGGGTGTAAAAGTTTAATAACTTTTTTGTTTATTATTTTTTTTTTATTTTTTCTTTCAGATTATATAAACAACACTTGGAGAATTTATAATGGAGAGGTTCACAACTGAACAGAGAACCAGAACAATAGAATTTTATTATTTAAACCAGAAATCAACTTTATTGAAAATTTGATTATGAGTGATGAAGCTCATTTTCATTTGAATGGCTTTGTTAATAAGCAGAACTGTAGGTTCTGTGGTTCTCAAAATTCTAGAGCCATTCATCAACGCCAATTGCACCCCATCAGGTGTACAGTATAGTGTGGGATAACATCTGAAAATGTCATTGGGCCCTACTTCTTCGAGAATGAAGATGGAAGTGCTGTAACCGTAAATGGAGAGCGGTATCGGTTTATGATAGAAAATTTTTTACGTCCTGCTCTTGAAAACAGACCTGGTATGTGGTTTCAGCAGGACGGAGCCACTGCCCATACTGCCCGAGACATAATGGCACTTTTAAGTCAAATTTTTGGAGAGCGAATAATTTCTCGAAATTCGGAAATTATTTGGCCAGCGCGATCGCCAGATTTGACAGCACCCGACTATTTTCTTTGGGGTTTTTTGAAGGAGCGAGTGTATGTGAACAAGCCAGAGACAATCCTTGAACTCAAGGCAAACATTGTTGCAGAGATTCGAACGCTACAGCCACAAGTTTTGAAAAATGCTCTAAAAAGAGCCCATCAGTGCGAAGCTGAAAACGGTGGTCATTTAAGAGACATCATTTTTCATACTTAGTGTAAAAACATTTCCATTTTGTATATTATATAATCTGAAACAAAAAATAAAAAAAAGTTAATAAACAAAAAAGTTATTAAACTTTTACACCCCTTGGTTTCTTTTGGCCCACCCTGTACAATATAAATTATGAAGATGCCGATTTTGCCAAAAAAAATCATCTTTTCAGATGAAGCTCATTTTGATCTTGGCGGGTATGTAAACAAGCAAAATTGTCGCATTTGGGGCACAGAAAACCCGCACGCATACATTGAAAAGCCGACGCACCCAAAACGAGCCACTGTTTGGTGCGGCTTTTGGTCCCGAGGAATAATTGGGCAATTTTTTTTACGAAAATGAGCAAGGAGTGGCCGTTACAGTTAATGGCGATCGTTAGCGGGCCATGTTGAACGAATTTTTGTTCACAAAAATTGAAGGAGGATATTGGCAACATTTGGTTTCAACAGGACGGCGCTACGTGCCACACAGCCAAAGCTTCAGTGGTTTTTTTATAGCATTTTCAAAAAAAAAAAAGTTATCTGGCGGACCGACCCTATATTGCACAATAATATTGGAAATGTATGGATGACTTTAAGTTCAAGAAAAAATCGCAATTAAGGGTCCGAATTTCACATTGATGAATTTTGAAGTGTTCACCCAATTCGGTGATCACTTTTGATTTGTGCATAGGCAACGGTGCGAATAAATTATTCGGACAATCCTGGTGAGTACACTAAAAAAAAATAAAACTAACTAAAACTTTGGAAAATTTTCTAAATTTGAGTAAAAAAAGTTGTGGTATGGCGTCAAAGCTGTTTTTTACTTGAAACCAGTACAATATTTACTAAATTTCTAGTTCATAAATGAACTAGTTTATAGTAATTATATTTTTATATTTAAGTAAAATTTTTCTAAAATTAAGTAAAATTTTTCCATTGAATTCGGAGCTTTGCAAGAAATGTTTTTCATCTTTTATCTCAAATTGAGTAAATTTTCCAAAGTTGTTTTTTATGTTTTTAATGCTGGTACTTATTTTTATTTTTAATTAAATTCTATACCACATGGTATGTTTTTTGTTATTCTTCATATTATATTCTTAATTAATTCACCATACACACACATATATTAATTCCTTGAGAAGAGACAAGTATTGAACCAGCAACCTTGTGACTGAGAGGCAAGCACTCTACCAAATTGCCTAACAGGGCAGCCTGAATAAGAATTGAAATTTTTGAGTTTTATAATTTTATTTTATTTTCAAAAAAATATATTTCAAGTTAAAATATTCCTCGGATATATGAAAAATTTACTTAGATTTTTTGCTTAATGCAAATAAAAAATATATTCTATAATTTAAAGAAAAAAATACTGAAAGCTGGTAAATATTTTCCTAAAATTTAAAGTACCTTTTTATATCTTTCAAGTAAGTCAAATTTGATGAACTGATCAGGAGTAAGTCATTTCCTAAAATTTAAATTTTATTTTTTCTTAGGGCACAATTTCCCTAAACTTTTAAACCATTTCCAATTTTTGATAAATATTTCCTTTAAGCCAGTAAACTTGTCCTTGAATGTGAGAATTATTGTGTGTATTTTTATGAACTACTTTTGAGAGTATGAACTTTTTGTTTTTTACTCATATTAAGTAATTTTCACTAGATTTTTGTAAAGATTTTCTTAAACTTCGAAATTTTTTTTTTATTTTTCCTTAATAATAGTATATGTCTTTTTTTTAGTGTAGTTACAATCGAAGGTGTAAGTTCGACACAACAGTCAACACTTAAATCTATCACGTTACGAATGAACCGAAACTGCCCTCTATTGCATATATTTTAATTTAAGCTTTGAAAGCTCTTAGATTTGTACTTGTTTTTGGCCAAATAAGAGCAAGCATTATTTTCTCCGGGATCTGATTGGCTTATTTGCGAAGTCTCACTCAGGAGTTGTTATTATTGAACACTTATTTCAATTCGAAATTTGTCATTGATCGTCTTAAAATTTATAAATTTTATAATTCCTCCTGTACTATATATTAATATATTTAAATATGTTCTTGAATAGGTTTGAGAGGAAAATATAAACGTCTTTTGCATTTTTGTCATAATTTATTGAGTATTTCTACTACAAGGTGAAATTATATATCAGGGAATATATGTGGTGCTTCAAAAATCTTAATTATTTTTTGCTGGGATATAATTTATATCGTATACTAATGGCATTTTCTTTTCTGGAAATAAAATTTTACACTTGCTACACTTTTTAATGAAAATTCGCAATAAAATGACTTTCTGAAATATACATTTTATTAGAAATTACTGTATCAATCCTTGCGAGCTTTCAACGAACGCTAAGTTGTTTTTTTTAATAAAAAGTAAAAAAATGTTACACTTTTTTCAGAAAAGAAAACGCCATAATATCCTAGTTAATATAATTAAAAAAAAGCAATGTGAATCCGATCACAGAGGAGATGTGTAAACATCTAGTAATGAAAATTTTTTATTTAAGTTGGAAGTACTTATGATTTTAGTATATTTTTTTAAATAAATTAATTAAAAATATCAAAACTTTCAATATTGTAAATACATATGAATTTGTTGGTTTTTGTTTGTTTTATTAAACTTATTTGGTTAGTAAATGGGCACACTGCAGTATATCTATATGTACTGCATTCAAAATTGCAGTAAGAAGTAAATTTACTGATTACTAAAAAAATTCAGTAAATTTTTACTGCTAATGAAATTTGATTTGCATTACCACTAAAATCGTAGGGCCGTAATCATAATAAAATTGTAGCAAGTGGCAAAGTTTTTTCATTAAAATTTTGAAACTTTTGAATGAAAAACATTTAGGCACTTGGTAGAATTTCATTATGAATACGGGCATTACTGATTACTGGAAATTCAATGCACCTCATCATATAACAAATCATTTAGGCAATTTATAAAAATTGTAGAAAAAAATTTTAGTAATCAGTAAAAATTTACTTGTTAAACATTTTTTATTGTTTTTACTGAAACTTTAGTGGTACTGCAGTGCTCATCAATGGTAAATGCCTTTACTTTTACTTTTTAATTTTTAATTCCTCTTGTTCATCGTTTAGTTGTTGCTGTTCTTGTTGTTGTGTACGCATTGCAATTAAAATAAATTCAGTAAAGTGCGACTTTGACTCGCGCACATTCGGTTTTGATAATTTTTTTTTATTTAGCTTTCTTCCTTTTTTAAGTTTTTTCAGTTTAAACGTTTTTTTTCAGTTTTATCGCTTTTATCTCGTTTTGGCGTTTTTTTCTTTTCGGGTTTTTTTAATTTTCGCAATTTTTTTCATTTTGGCGATTTTTTTCTGTTTTTTTTTTGGGTTTTTTTCTGTTTTTGGGGTTTTTTATTTAGGCGATTTTTTCATTTTGACGATTTTTTCATATTGGCGATTTTTTTGTTTAAGGATTTTTTTCATTTTGGTGATTTTCCAGGTTTTCGCGATTTATTTTAGTCCTAGAGATTTTTTTTAATTTGGTTCTTTTTTCGTTTTGGCGATTTTTTTGTTTTTGGCGATTTTTTTATATTTGGCGATTTTATATTTTTTTGATTTTTTAGTTTTACCATTTTTGAAAATTTCAAGGGTTTTGCTCTTACGGTCTCCAAGATACAGCAAGTTGTCAAAATTACAAAGTCAAAATTGCATTAACTGATGGAACACCCTTTAATTTAAATTTTTTAAATTTAGTGTTAATTGTTGTAGTCTGTATAAAAATACACTAACTTTTAAAATTTCAAGTGTATATATGTACATACAATTGTATGTATATTACATGGGATATTAACATTTTTCGTTGCTCGTCTTGGAACACCCTTTAATTTTTAACTCTCATGTATTTGTTGTTGTAGTGGCCAAATGTCTACACATTGTGTCCAAATTTCAAGTCCGTAGCTCTACGGTTTGTTTTCACCTTTGGTGTACGGAAATATACAGAAAAATAGCCGGCGGCAGCGCACCGTCGGCTTCGAGCCGGTCGACTTGTTTGTCTGCTTGGTATTGCTTCTTTCAAACACTAATACACTCATACATAGCTCACACCGATTTGACAATGCAAAGCAAAAGCAAACGCAAAGAAATCTTAGCAAAGAAATCTCAGCAAAGAATCAAATTCAAAAGATTTTTACACATCAAAAATAGACTGCTTTCTATATGCCATTAACAAACACTATAATATATATTATTTTTGCCAGATATTATATTTCCAAATAAGAGTTAGTTATAGGTTACTTAGCCTATATGTATGAATATAATCTTTGAATTCAAAATGTTTCATTGTTGCATATTAAATAAATTTCTAATATTATATCATAAGACTCTCTTAATTAAATTGATGAAAAGTCCTTAGAACTATTGAATTGAATTCATAATTGACTTATAAAAACATAAACTTAATATCAAAATATATACATACATATATATATATATATCTGCATGAAACAGAAAAACTAATACCCTTAAATGAGTCCAAGTCATATGAAACAACATACATAAATTTTACTTAATACCACATACAGCAAGAACTGTACAACAGCTACAAAGCAGCAAATATTCAACATTATTAAAATGCCTTTAGGGTAAAGTAATACAAAATGTTTGTAGTCTCTGCCAGTTAGTGTAAAAATAACATAACAACAACAACATTCACAAAAGCAAAACAACTTCATTCATACAGACATGCATGGTCAAGCCAAATGACTATGATATGCACAGAAATTCTGCTAAACATTTACCAACTAAGTCAAATACATTTTCACAGACACACACACACACACACACACACACACACAGAGAAATACAAACATTTTGCAAATGAAGTAATAACAAAGTGGTTTCAGTAGTTTCGCATGAATATTCATGCATATGTACAAGTATCTACTATTTGTAGATTATTTTGCAAAATCAACAATTTGAAAATTGAAATTTACCAACCATTACAATCATAATGTTTTCGTTTATAGAAATGTTTTACATGTATTTGCATGTACAAGAAAGTTATTAAAGAATTACAGGGAGATGATTTTGACAAAAGAGAAAAATAAAGTCATCATACTACAAATAAAAGTTGTAATTGGCGAAAGCAATTATGGACAAAATAATGTCCATATATTTATACGGGTCATGGGTAATTGTATCTTAAGGAATATATTTTTAATATGTACGAGTAATTAAGAAAATAAGAATACATTTCGTCAGCTATAAATATATAATTTTTCTTGAAGTTTGCTATTTAATTTAATTTTCTGTCCTTTTTTAATAAACATTTATTATTATTGGAGTATGGCTCGAAGTCGAAAAACATAAAGGTTATATTTTCATATGCATGACTGCAAAAAAATTTTCTCTGTCCTTCTTAAGTATTTAAAATCTTCTTAAAATTTTGTTACAGTTATTAAAAAACTAACCTATTTGTTGCCCATGTCAAATTTAAAACAGCAGATGCAACATGAGTAAAAGATTAGGCAAGATTAGCAACTTGTCAGCAAGATGAATACCAAGCTTGCTGCAGCTTTAAAAATAAAGTAAATCCTGTGTTTATCTGCTCAGTACCTAAAAACTTCAGATAAATTTCCTCAAAGAAACATATGTATGTATATCATATAAAAGAGTGGTATCAAATGCAAACAAGTGGGTGTTTTTTAAGACCAATAAAAGGTCTGTTCCAGATGCATAACAAAACAGTCCGAACTTGCACAGAGTTATCCGAAAGCGTTCCAGATAGCAATTTTTGTGTAATTTTGAGAGTGAATGAGAGAGTATTTTTTTCATTTCCTGTACAAACTAGTACGAACTTCTTCTTCTGGGTAACTTCGGACAAGAATTAAATAATCAAGTGTTTTTTGTTTACATATGAAACTGAAAAGTTAATAAGAAAATTTGCAAATATAGAAAAAAAAGTTTTTACATACAAATTTATTAAAAAGTAAAATGGAAGGTTTTTTGAACAAAGTTGGAGTTGTAAGTACATTTGTGCATATTTCTCCATTTCTTTAATATAAAAAAATGTTCATTTTAAAAAATTCACTTTTTTGGAACTTATTTTCATTTACTTTTTACATCTGTTGCCAATGATGCAAATTTTTTGTTTTTACAATGTTATGCGTTTTAAGCGACTAAAATCACTTGAATTAAATTTAATGTAAAAAGTAAGCAACATTTGCGTTCCAGCAATTTTGGATAACTTTTGCATATTCAGAGAGCAATTTTCTTTTTTCTGTCATTAATCCGAACTTGTACAAAATCTTGTGGAACACACCTTAAACTTACGAAATAGTTAACTGTCAAATAAACTATTCGATTCCGCTTAATTTAAAGCACTTGTAACCAGTTTACTTTAGCAAATCATCATAAATAGAAGGGTTTTTCATTTACTAAAAATTGTTACAAATTTGTAAAAATTGTTACTGGAAAGCAGTGATGCCAACTTTGGCTCTAAAAGTACATCAGAAAATGCACTAAAAAGCGTAATTTGCACTAACGTGAAAAACGAGAGAAGTTTAATAATGTTTTCTAAGCTATTCTCTATTTAGGTAATATTATCAAAATTTTTAATAAAATACATCCGACAATAAAGGCATGTTTTACACTAAGATGCCGTTTAGATGAAGGGTAGTCTAGCTGCGACACTGGGAATTGAAGCGACAATTTGAACTCTTCTCTCTCACATATTTCTTTTTCTCGTATTTTTCTTATGCTACGTACAAGCAGTGTTATCAGTTGGACCAATTTTTTATATCATGCATGAAATAAACAGTTCTAATATACAATTATAAAGAAATAAGGTAAGGAGAGAAAAGGAATTATTGTATTTTGGTAATAAATTAAAAAAATAAAAAATAAAAATATATGGACATATTAATTCTACATTTCCCAAATTAACAATTAGTTCCTTTACGGCAACACTGCTGCAAATGAACGAATAAAAAGCATTGATCAAATTTATATCAAAAAGTGGCCTGACTATTGTGACCAGTGTTACCATATGTGAAGATTTGTCTTATTTTTGAAGTTTTTAGACATGTTAAAACGACAAAAAAGATTTTTTATCTTAAAATAAGATTTAAAAAATTTTACTTTTGGTACTTTTAATATATTATTGAGGGATTTTTTGACCAAACTACTTACAAATTTTCTGATTGGCTTCATAATGATCTTACACATATTCTATACATTAAATATTTTGTGTTATTTGGCTATATTTTTTATAGTTCACAAGAAACAAAATAAATTTTAACTCATTTCCATTCAATAAAATAACAAGAAAGATTTTTGGTCACAAAAAAAGTTTTTTTTTTGCTCGACTTGAAGATTTTTGAACAAATAAATATGGCAACACTGATTGTGACAAATAAGTCTTCATGTAAACGCGCGTGGATTTGAGAAAAGACTCCAAAAGAGAACGTATGCGTTGTCGCAGCTAGGCCAGCCTTCATATAAAAGGGCTCTAAGCAAATAAATACACAAAGTTTTTATTAAAGTAATTTAAAAAAAAAAACGCTTAAAATTTAGCATTTTGAGTCTTCAAAAAGCACTAAAAATAGTGACAAAAGCACCAAGTTGGCATCGCTGCTGGAAAGTGTTAATTAATGGTAGCAACACAATTGGGACGAACGACAAATTTTTCTGAGCGAGCTTTTGTCATAAAAAATAAAACACATTTATTCATATGAAAATGAACACAACACCACCGTAGAACAAAATTCGTCGTGCGTGACGAACTCTGAGATAGATTTATTTTTATTTTGTACGCCGACGAACGACGAAAAAACAATATTCTCTCTCTCTCAGAATTTAAAATAAAATTAAGCTAAATCACTTATATCTTCAATATATTTTTAGAGAATACCCAATTTAGATTAAAAAAGGCCAAAAAAGCTAAATCAGGTTTTGAAAAAGGCTAAAAAATAAGCTAAGAGCTAAATAAAAATTATAAAGCTAAATCTAGAAGAAATGAGCTAAATTTAGCCCAAAATTAGCTAATACGGTCACACTGACAATATCCAACTTTATCAATTATAAGAGCTGAATTCGCTAAATAAATTCGTCGTTATTGTGCTTCACACGATGAATTTACTCAGCGAATTCTTATAGACGAATTCGTCGACGTGGACGAAATTCGTCATTCGCCCCAATTGTGTTCCTAGCATAACTCAAAAAGTTTGCAAGGAGAGAGCATCAAAAGAGAGACTGAAAATTTCTTACAGATTATAGGCGTAACCCACGATTTCGACAACGTTCGACTTGTCTCACACTTACATTTGAAACAACAAGAAAATATTAAAAATTGTTTTTGGATTGCATGTAAGTGTGCGACAAGTCGGACGTTGTTGACATCGTGGGTTTGGCCCTATTGCTAGTAAAATTTTTTACTTCCAAGAATTATCCAGACAGCTGCTCTGTGTTTTGTTTTCAAATTAGTTATTTGAAAAATACCTGAAAAAGCAAAACTGCAATATGTGCATTTCTGTGTTAAAAAAAACATGCCACATAAATTCAATTTTATTGTCAAAGAATTTTGTTTGAAAAGTCGTATTTTTGCATATGTTAATGGAAATAAATTAAAAAATTATGAAAAATGCATAAAAATATTAAATAATACAAAAAACTGTGTACAGTATTTTATATTAGATGTGAATTAAAAAAATCAATTTAAAACATTATCAAGCAATTTTCTTGCAAGTTTTTACAAGAATGTTAATGATCAAACAGAATTGCGGCATAAACACATTTTCTATACAAAGCATGCCCAAAAAGCAGTCGAGAGATACGAGTAGAATCTATTTTATTTGGAAAGTGTTTTTTCTTATGCTCTCACATATAAATAAATATTCTTTCAACAATGCTACCATACTTTCAATAAATTTCGTACATTTTGTATTCAAAACTACAACGAAAAATAAACACAATAGGAAATAAAACAAAAAATTAGAGAGCATTTTAAGTTACTGCAGTAGATTTTATTAAGGCTTTGTAATTTTGGCAGCGATTTTCGCTGAACTTACGGACTTATTCTGTTTGATCATTAAAGCGTTCATTTACTTTTTCGTATCTGGGAGAGTAATTTTGTAAATTTGTGCTTTACTCTCTCGTTACTGGTTTCTGTCGGGAAAGTAAATGAACAGACCTAATATTTCAATTGAAAAATGTTTTTTCTGTAGCATTTTGTAAAACTTACCCATTTTTATGATGAAACAAAGGCTGCACAAATTCGCATGTAGATTTTCTGAAAAGAGAGTATGCAAAAATACATTTTTATTTTCTGAATGTTAATATTTCTTACTTATATAAATTTGTTAAAAATATATAGAACTCTTGTAAAATTTTGAGAAATAATTGCATTTGAAATTTTGTTTTTTATATTTTCGATGTTGACGAACGTTGAAAGAAGTTATTTTTTACGTTTTATTCAAATTTGACAAATTGCCAAGATAAACTTAAAATATTTTCTAAGGTTCAAGGTAAAGGCAATTTTCCTCCAGAAATTATTTATACTCAAATAAAAATTTATTAGATATAAAAAATCTATAGTAAAGAACTTTCTAAAACATGATATATGTTTAATTAAAAAAAACTTGTTTTTTGGTTATATATTTACTAATTTTTTTTTTTAAATTTCCAACCCTGGAACTAGAATTTTGATTTTTCTAATTTTTAAAACTTATTTCTTTCTTCCTAAGATAAGCAATATATATTATAACCAAAGAAATAATCAGTTTTATTTAATTAGTTTTATAAACCAGAAAAAGTTTAAGCTTTCCACATTTTTTATTTTTGTAGTTTTTATGCCAAAATATTTCTTTCTTAAAACATTAAGTATAAAAAATTTGTAAACAAAAAGAAAAAATAGTTTGACCTCCTTAATTTTATATAAAAAAAATTTAATTTTCCAACTCAGGTATCATCCTTTTAGATTTTTCTGATTCCTTATAACAAATATTCTTAAAAATATATATAAAGTATGTTAAGTGAAAAAAGAAAAAATTCAATTTAAAAAAAAATTAGTTTTATTTAGTTACTTAAATATCCAGAAAAAAGTTAAAAGTTTTCAGCTTTGGAGCTGTGGTTTTTGTATTTTTAATTTTCTACAACAAACTTTTCGGTCCAAAACGTAAAATATATCACAAAAGTGTAAGTTTGCCAACCCTGGAATCATTCTTCTTGATTTTTCTGATTTCTTACACCAAGCTCTTTTAAGAACATAAAATATGTTTAATTTGTAGAGAAAAAGAAAAATTTGTTTTAGTAGGTTACTTTTGTATAGCAAAAAAAGTTAAGGTTTTCCAACCCTGGAAAGGTCTTTTTAATTTTTTTTATTCTTTTTATACCCTTTACCAAAAAATGGTAAAAGGGTATATATAGGTTTGTCATTCCGTTTGTAATTTCCAGAATATTAATAAGCGAGCCATAAAGTATATATATTCTGGATCCTTATGCATAGGGAAGACGAATAAGCGATGTCCGTCTGTCCATCTGTCTGTATGTGAAATCGGTTTTCCGAAGCTCCCAGAAAAGATAGAGACTTCGTTCTTGAACTGGTGGGTCAGAAATGGTCGAAATAAGATTGGTATTGAAAATCAGCAAAATCGAGCAGACGGTTTCAGAGCTGGGAGACTTAAACTTCATTTTGCCATACAAAATAACTACCAAAAACTAGTTTTTAATAATTGTTTATTAAATAAACTTATTTTATACTTCAGTATGAATAAAATTGGTATTTGTAACTAAAAAAAAAAATAAAAAAGAAAGTTAAAAAAATTAAAAAAACATTTCCAGGGTTGGAAAGCTGTAATTTTTTTTCTGATACAAAGGTAACTTACTAAAACAAATTTTTTCTTTTTCTATATAAATTAAACATATCTTAGATTCTTAAAAGAAAGAGATTGGTGTAACAAATCAGAAAAATCAAAAAGGATGATTCCAGGGTTGGGAAACTTACACTTTTTGAAATATATAAAAGTAACTAGGTCTTACTATTTTTTTATTATTTTTATTAAATTAACTTATTTTATACTGCAGTATACAGTAAATTGATATTAAAAATTAAAAAAAAATTAATACATGAAAAAGACGTTTCCAGGGTTGGAAAACTTTAACTTTTTTTCTTATACAAAAGTAACTTACTAAAACAATTTTTTTCTTTTTCTCTATATATTAAACATAGCTTATATTCTTACAAGAAACATATTGCTGTACGAAATCTGAAAAATCAAAAAGAACGGTTCCAGGGCTGGAAAACTTACACTTTTTGTGATATATAAAACTAGCTACCGAAAACTAATTTTAATTTTTTTTATAAAATTAGCTTATTTTATACTTCAGTACGAATGAATTTGGTATTTCAAATTAAAAAAGATTAAAAAAATTAAAACGACGTTTCCAGGGTTGGAAAACCTTATTTTTTATACAAAAGTAACTTACTAAAACAAATTTTTTCTGTTTTACTATAAATTAAACATATCTTATATTCTTAAAAAAAAGATGTTGCAAGAAATCAAAAAAAATCAAAAAGGAGGATTCCAGGGTTGGGAAACTTACACTCTTTGTGATATAAAAAATTAACTACCGAAAACTAATTTTTATCTATTTTTATTAAATATACTTATTTTATGCTTGATAACGAATAAAATTGGTATTTCAAATAAAAAACAATTAAAAAAAATTAAAACGACGATTCCAGGGTTGGAAAGCTTTAACTTTTTTGTACAAAAGTAAGTTACTAAAACAAATTTTTCTTTTTTTATAAATTAAACATTTCTTAAATTCTTGAAAGAAAGAGATTGGTGTAAGAAATCAGAAAATCAAAAAGGATGAGTTCACGGTTGGGACACTTACACTTTATTGATATATAAAAGTAACTAAGTCTAATTAATTTTTATCTTTTCCTTTATAAATTATATATATTTTACGTTTTGAAAAGAAAAGTTTGGTATAGAACATTATAAAAATAAAAACCACAGCTCCAGAGCTGGAAGCTATGATTTTTTTTCTGGACATTAAAGTAACTAAATAAAATATTTTTTTTGAATTTCCTTTTTTTCACCTCACACACGTTCTGTATTTTTTTAAGAACTATTAGATTGGTATAAGTAATCAGAAAAATCTAAAATTATGAATATAGGGTTTGAAAATTATAATTTTTTTTATTTGTATGTATCTCTATACTATATAAACGCATTTTGGTAAAGGGTATATAAGATTCGGCACAGGTGAATATAGCACTCTTACTTGTTTTAATTTGAAATAACAATTTTATTCTTACTGAATCATGAAATAAGTTTATTTAATAAAAAGCCTCCTTTGAAGCCTCCATCTTAACGTCCGCAAAATTTTTATTATTTATTCTCACGAAAACGCTAATATAAAAACTAAAGAAATACCCTGTAAATTCTAATAAAAAATATATAGTTTCATTTTCGACAGCTGCTGGCAACACTGATTACAGACTATTTCTCCATCTTTTATTACTTTTGGGACTAATTTTATGTATGTACGTATGAGTGTGTGTTTGTGTGTGTGTGTGTATGTCAGCACATTTGCTCCTATGAATGTCCTTCGTCCGATTACTACTGAGTGACTATTTATGCTTGATGCTTTGACTTGGTTGTCTTTATTATTACATTTTGTGTATTATTACATCTTGTTTGTTGTAGATATACATTTGATGGTTGTTTGATAGACATTTTATGGATTTTAGGATACCGATTGAATGTCTTGATGAGAAGTAAAATTAGGCATAAAAGGCAAAAAAATATTTTATGTTTGTTTGAAACATAAAAATCAAAATACAATTGGATGTGGTAAATGTGAAGGCAAATTAGCAAAATTGTCATTGACAAGATTTGGTTATAATAGAAAAATAACTGAAAATTATTAAAAAAAATTCAAGCAGGATATAAATGAAATTATTCTTTTATTTTTTTAGTAAAACTAGTTTCATGCAAGAATATAAAGAAACCCCCTTATGCAAAAAAATATTTTACTTTAGCTTTAAAGTTCATAGTAGTTGATAAGCACTTTAAGGCTGACATAGCTTTATTAAAAAATCATATGCAAAAGACAACTTTAAATATTTTGTGATTTAATAATAAATACTGGTAACACCACCGTGTTCAACAACCACTTCACAGCTTATGATGTACAAAATTGAATACAATTTCATTCGGGTATTCAAATATTTTTTTTATTTTATTAAATAAATTTTTATTATCTTGAAGTAAAGCAACCTAATTTAAAAAATATGAGCTTCTGACTTAATAGGAAAACAGATAAACACAACCATGAAGTAAAAGTAAAAAAAATGTGAAAAATTATCACAATTTGTTTTATTCGAATGAAACGAGTATTTGAATATCCAGCTTTTTTCGATTTGTTTTGATTGTGTGTACATCACTAAAACATTTTTGTATAATTGTATTTATTTTAATATTTTCTTATGGATTTTGCTATGTATTTCGAATCAGTTGGATAATTTGGTGAGGTTTCCCATTACATGACAGAAATAATAAATTTAAGATAAGAGCAGGCACTTCTAGCTTCATTTTCAGATGTAACATGAATCAGTATGTACTATATTAGTAAAAATATTTGAGGTACAAAATACACATTTTGGAAATATCAACTTAAAGTAGTCTTAACAAACGTGGGTGCCTACTTTAGAATTTTTATACAATAATTTTTTTAGAATACAACTTTACTTAACATTGCTTGGCAAAGCTTTATTAAGTTTTTTTGCATAAGACCCAAAGTCTTTAAGACAGCCATTAATGGTTCTTTAAAGAAAACAATTTTTTTTTCTTTGAATGAATAGAGAAATTTTAAGCAAAAATTTTCTAAGCATACATAGAGATATAATTGTAAACATTTTAATCTAGAAGGTAGCATAAAAAACATTCGAAATAAAGTTAAACGCCAGCTTTATTATTTTTTTCTCTGAAGCAACCACGCAGCAAATGACAGTTTCCTGTGAATTCTAAATCCTTTAGATAAATAAACTCTAACTATAGAAGAGACAAAAAAAAAAAAAAAACAAACTGGAATCACAGACATAAACCTCAAAACAATAAGACCACAATTTAAAAAAATAAAATTGCTCAAAAACACAGCCACCAAATAATATAAGACCAAAGCACATACATGCACGTATTAGGTTTTACACAAAAATATTTTAAAAAAATATACAACAAAATCAACTGACCGTTTCATTGGAATTCCTCTTTTTTATAAAAATAGTTTAAATAAATGTTGCTGTTTTAATGCAACTAAAAATAAAAAATGAGAGAGAGAGAGAGAGAGAAAACACAGCATGGAAAAGTAGATTTACAAACAAAAATGCAGTACTATTCGTTGTCGTATAGAAGTATTCTATTTTTTTTAAGTACAATAATATTTTAACAGTAGTCTAAACTGTGCTTTAATCCTCTGGAAATTTGAATAAATATTCCATCTTCAAGTATTACGGGGTATGTGTCCCTTTGCCGCCAATGCTCGAACTGCTAATATCAATTTTTTTTTATGGAGTAAAATACACTATGGCACAGATATTTATAAAGTGTATTACACTTCATTAATATGTTTTTGATTAATTATCTCTAGGCAAGCGATTGACTTTAATTTGATGACAACATTAATTATGGCGTGTGTTATAATATATCGCTCCTATATATATATTGCATTTGAGAAATATCTCAAAAAATGCGTTTTTGAGTTGATAATGCCGAAAAAATCTTTATGTCATATTTAATCATGTGTAAAAATTTCATATAAAAGTCACCTCCTGAGAAAATAAAATATTTTTATATCTTCAGTGATTAGGTTTTTTTAATTGAGCTTGAGAGCTTTTTTTACAAAAAAATTAATAATTTAATATTATTTCCAATATTTTGTTGGCAATAAAAATTTATTTTTGTCAGGGACTGAAAGTAATAATTATTCTTGAGTTTAAAGTTTAAAGAAAATATATTTTTTGCCTTTTATTATGAAATTCATAAGGTCCTTGGTTTTTGTGAATATAAGCAATAATTTCCTTGGCCACTAAACTTAACAGCTGTTAGTTGTTGGTTGCCAGACGTAAAAACTTTTTTGCCAACTGGCAACGAAACTAAAGTCCACTTGCCATCAGTGTTGCCAGAAGTAGGTGAAAATAATCACATATAGTAGGCATTTTTAATATTAAAATAGAAGCATAGGGAAAATCGGATAGATTTTTTATATTCTCTAAAATGTAGGAATTTTTTCGTCATGTCGCATTAATTATGAAATAAATGCAAATATAACGTTTCTTAATAATATTTTCTTGTTCACAACGGTTCAAAAATGTTATTTTCGTTATAATCGCTCAAAAATATATTTCCAGAGTTGTTTATGCTTTAAAAAGTTAGCCACACTAATATGTATGTATGTATATGCCAAGTCGTATTTATATACCAAGTGGTGCCAAGCCTGCAACAACAAAATCTGCCTAGTAGTTTATTGCAATGAAAATTGACAAATCAACCTTTCCACAAATTTTATTGCAATGAAATGTGGCAAGCCAAACTTCCTAAAAAAGCAGCTGTTAACTTGACACCACCTGCCACATGAATTCGCGTTGGTATATGTTGAAAGATGACTTGAATTTATCCTTTAAAAGTTTATTTGAAAATAGCTATTCATATTAATTTTTAAAAATTTTTATGTTGTTTTAATTAATGTTAATGTTTTTTTTAGCACATATAGGCAATTTTTCGAAAGCTGGCAACACTGGTTTCCATTCACAATCAAGCCATATGTTCGAATAAAGTATTTTTTCGTCAAGGTCAGCTTTTAATAAAAGAAATAGTATTTGAAATAAAAAATTAACCTTTAAATTGGCTACTGGAATTTATATCGAGAAAAGGTTTTTCCATTTTAAACGCTAACTGTTTTTGATGTTTCCTTATGTCTGGGATTCACTATCCGACACAATCGTGTATGACTTTTGCGAAAATACAACTCTTTTTTCTTATTCTGTAACGAGATGCAAAAGTCAATGCAACTCAAAAATATATAAGGGCAAACAATTGCTATTCTGTGTTGCGATGCTCGCAAAGTAGTTTTTTATTCGTGTTTAAAATGCGTGGAAAAAGTGGCAAGTTGGTAAAGTGTAATGCGAAAAGATTTGTCAAAATTGCAAATTTTATTCGAATGCAAGGTAGCATTCGCAGAGCACAAAAATCTATTCATTATTCCCTAATATTAAAAAGTTATTCATAAGCTTTCAGTTAAAATTAAACAGCTGGAAACAAAATAGCTGACTTCGTAAATTCGGAATTTTCACTCAAACTTTAATTTTAAACTCAATCTGTTTAGGGTAGATGGATTTTGTTTTTAGAAAAATTAATGTCGTGGGAATTATTTCCCTGGGAATATTTAGAGTTGGGCTGAATAAAACTAAATGAAAACCGTGTTTTTAAACTTATTTATGAACATTTATAAATAAATTTTTAATTGAATAATGATTTAATTTTAATAAAAAACCAACTTCAATGCAAAGATCTGATAGAATATTTTCACAAAAAAAAAAAAAAAAAAAAAAAAAAAAAATTATGGAACCAAACTGGGTGTGGCTCTACCCATTTTTTTAAATGCAAGATTGTGTGTTTTGCAGAGCTTAGGATGTGTGCTAAGTTTTGTAAAAATCGGTAAAGTAGAACCACTTAAAATAAAATATTAAATTTTAATGGATGTGACTATGCCCACTTTTTTTAATGGGCGTAGTTCCGCGCATGTTTTTAACATTAAAATTGTGTAATTAATCAAATAATCAAGTAAGTACACCAAATGTGAAAAGGAACCCTATTGTTTTCGCTACGTTATCCCTCTGTCTGTCTGTCCATCACAGGCTATTTTCTCAAGTACCGTAAGAGCTACGCACGTTAATAGAATTTGGACAGAGTATGTACTACAAGAGAGTTAAATGGTGTTCTAAAACGAGCAACGAAAAATTTTTATGTATAAAGACACTTGAAATTTGTTAGTTAGTGTATTTTTGTATAGACTACAGCAATTAACAGTAAATTAAAAAATTAAAAAAATTTAATTTAAGGTTGTTCTTTCGGTTAATGTAATTTTGAAAACTTGGAAGCTCTTGAAATTAAAAAAATATCGAAAAACTATAAGATCGCCAAAAACGAAAAAAGCGACAAATTAAATAAAATTCTAAACCTAAAATAATTCGCAAAAATTCGATAAAATGAAAATAAAATCGCCAAAATAAAGAAAAATGCCATATTAAAAAACGCTCAAAACCGAAAAAATCTTAAAACGAAAAAAAATGCCAAAACTATATATTATATAGGGTAAAGTTTGTATAGTATTACATATCTAATGTCCGTACGGAACATTTCGTGCGCATGTCAAAGTCGCACTTTACTGATTTATTTGAAGTTGGTTAAAAAAAATATACTTTGCCTTTGGATTTTTTGCAGTTTTAATTCATCTCTAAAACCAAAATACATCCTGTGCTTCGACAATAAACAAATTTATTAAAATGGGGTCCATGAACAGGAATTTTATGGGAACCTCTGCACTAGGGTTGTATTTTTCAAAGTAGTAATATTGTGTCGAATAGTGAGTCCTAGCATTTGGTAATTCTTTGAAATAATGGCATATTCTTTCAGCAGGTATGGTCATGCGATTAAAAAATGAGTTAAAATATGTGAAATTTTTACTGAAACCTTCGACGGGATTTAAAATGTTCTTTCTTCTAATTTACTTCATCCAAAAAATTCAATTAAAATTACAACTTTATGTTAAATAAACTTTAAGAATCATACACACAAGACCAGAGTTATTGATGCCTGTTAGATACTTAACTCCCAGAATAACAGACAAACATGTTGCCCCACAGTTTAATGCAGTACCACAAAAATATTATTAATATCATGAAACCTTTATAATGATTTGAATAAAATCAAAAAAAAAAAAATTAAAAAAAAAAATACCAAGTATGTCCTGTCATTTCACAATCTCGTCCCATTGTTTTCGTTAGTGCTTAAGGTTTTATTTAAACACATCTCTTGCTGCTGTTAAATTTGAGAAATACTCATCGTTCCCCAGCATTAATGCTGATGAATGTCATTTTGCTTAAATTATAAGCAATTTGCATTGTTAACGTTGTCTCTTCCTTTTTCTATTTATTTCTACTCAATTTTTTTTTTATAGAATAATAATCGTACTTCTTTTTTTTTCTCTCATCAAAATGAACAAATGTTTGTCATTTTGCACAGAATTTCACTTGTTCTGCTCGTATTCGTTCTTTGATTTCGTTTGTTTTGTTCTCTGAAGAGTAAAAAAAAAAACTATAGCAGCGACAGAGTCCAACAAATGTGAGATAATTTTTCAAATTGTCCTAAAGCTCATTAGCAAATGTATGATTACAATTTATTTTACTGTTATCCTTTTGTTACAACGAAATGTATAAGACAATTTTTTATATTATTCGTATTTGAATAACCGATTAGATTTATTAAAAAACAAAATAAAATAAATAATATGAAAAATAAGTAAAAAGATTTGCAGTAAAAGTTATTTTTGAATGTTAATGAGGGTTATTTATTTAAGATTTATTTAGGGATCTAAGGAAATATTGAATTACGGAGGAAAGTTATTAAGAGAAACAGAACAGGGAACAGAGCAAATTGTTGTAACTTTTTTTTTTATATATATTTAAGTTTTTGGTCATTAAAAAGAGGAATTAGCTGTTTAATAAAGTATAAATCTTAAAAACAATTCAATTTTGTTTTTTCTTTGATAATATTTCTTCAAGGACCAGATACAGGGTTTGTTTGATTTTATTCCCTTAGGCGCTTAAAGCACAAAATCAGTATTTTAAACACGTTCATGTGGCTTTTTCTAAACTGAGACGTATAATGTGACCACAAAAAAGTTGGTAAAATACATATTTGTAGATACTTGTGTGCTAACACTCACACATATTTACAGACATATGTATGTATGTGTGCTCCTAGCTTTATGCTATACAAATTATGCATTATAAATCAACAAAGCAAAAACTTCGGCTTATATTAATTCCAACGAAGGCCAGTCTTATCCAAAACAAATTCCTATTCAAATAAAACAACTTGAATAACAAAGAATATATTTAACATATACAAACATGTTAAATATGATATTTACTATAAAGCTATGCATACTAAAATGAGATGAAATTGGAAAAATGTTTTCCTTACTGAGAACATTTAAAATAAAAAACTAATATTTATTTTTATGTAAAAAAAAAACATAACTAACTGACTTAAGGGACAAAATTGGCATTGGCAGAAAAAAATATCCACACAACAAGGGTGTTCAATTTTAATTCGTTTAGAATTTATAATCACGCGACACAGCAAGCATAACAATGAGCTCCTTTTGAATAAATAGACAAGAAATATTTTAGCAAGAAGGAAAAATGGAAGATTCCATTTAAGTTTAAGCTAATGACAAATTTGAGAAACCAATTATATGAATTAAATTAAAATTTTAAAACAGATACACAAAAATTATTTAAAAATTAAAATAAAGGCAGAGCATACCGTCGTTGCTCTGAGGTGATCGGTTTTGTGTAAATTTTTTATGTATTTTTATTCCACCATTATAAACTAGAAATGTGCAAATGTCGTGATTTTATCGTGTCACGCGTGAGTCACGCGTGATTCACGTGATTCGTGAGCGTGGCTGAAAAAAATTTACTCGTGCGTGATCGTGCGTGAGCTTTTTTTTAATAATCACGCACGAATTCTCACGCTCTCACGAGATAACATTCCTGCATATTATTATTATTATTATTATATGTTAATATTAATATTATTATGTTAATATTAATATTATTAACATATTAGTATTAATATTATTAATATGTTAATAAATAATAAATGCATATATGTATAGTAATATGTATGGTAGTATGAGCTTACAAACATAATGAATACCCCCAAACTAGAGCTGCAAAACTATCTATAGTCGCTCCACTCGATAGTTTCGATAGTTTTATGTAAAACTATCGATACTATCGATAGTATCGCATAGTTTTATAAAAGTTGCCACATAAACTACATTTGACTCGAAAAAAAAATCCAGAGTCCTCAACATTTTCATTAGTATATAAAAATATATCAAGCCTTTTTTCGATTTGATCGTAAGCGGCACATTATCGAAAATATACTTTTTTATTGAACTTATAATTTTATGGGCCTACCCATGGTTTAGAATTATCAAAATGCGAAAATTGTTGATAACTTTTAAGACACTAACTGTAAAGTTTTATCGTAAGCGACAATTTTAACCTTCTTCTAAAAATTTAATTTTTATCGCATACGATTACATCGAAGATTAGGCTCGATATGTAGGTATGTAGGTACAATTAAAAAAAAATTTTGTAGGGAAACACGTTAGGGTATGTCAAAATAAATCCGACGATTGGCGGCCGTCTCGATATCAGTACCACCAAAATTTATCTTTGTGTCGACGGTGTTGAATTTATTAAGATACTTGTGACTACTATTTGTCGAATAACACTTGGATTTATAAATAAATTCATATACATACATATGTATGTATTTAAGTACTTATGTATATAGAAGCAGGGATGCGATGTCATATTTACAAATTGTACTAACTTTCAAAAAAAATTTTAATTTTTTCAGTACGATTGTACCTAATTCTTTATATATATTTTTTTAATACTTGTACTTTTTGATTAACTAAAAATCAATTAACAAAACGCCAGAAGGTACACAAAGAATATTAGTTGCTGGGATCTGAATATAAAAGTAACATTTACGATATACTACGTTTATAACCTTTTTTTATTCGATTGTTCACAGTCGATGCAAATAGTCGGCTTCTCCCTTTGGTACGAAAATAAAATTTTTACATTTGCAGATGAATTTGGAATAAATAACATTCCTCCAGCAATTCTTTAAGTACCGGAAAACATCGTTTGATTTACATAATTTTCTAATACCTTCGAGCTAAAGATTAACCCCCTTGTGCAAAAAATAAGTGAACGTTAAAACCGGTTTTTCTATGGAATTTTTTTTTAATGTACACTTCAAGCACGCATTACAAACTTTTGCATCGCTGTACAAAAACTTAAATCAACGACGGATAATTTGCTTCAAAGCTGCCGGCCACGGTTGCCAGAAATGCATATTTATCTGGATTTTGCAGATTTTTACCCTCCAAAAACACGAAATGCAGATTTGGAGATTTTTGGCCTAAAAACGCAGATTTTTCAACTCCAATCATAGTGCAGTTTTTTTTTCATTTTAACTAATACTGCTACTGCTTCTTGTTTCTTTTAGTTTAGAGAGTTACAATTTTTGAACTTAGAACACATCATTAAGTAACTTTGGCAAGCTTCTGGAAACGAATATCTGAATATCCTAAGTTTATTCAAAATGTATTGTATTTACAACATTCATTTACAAATGTCGAAAAGATTTTCAGTCAAGTGAACTTGAATAAAACAAAACTCCGAAGTCCTTTGGATATTTATGCAACAAATTAAATGACTTTGTATAATTTTTTATATATCCGATTTCTTTTCTCATTCATTTTATATTACTTGCACACAAATTTAAAGAATTTGTTTAGTGGTTATATGTGCCCTTAATTAAGAAAGTGGTCTAAGTCATATTTTTCTTTGGTCGAGATATTTCGTAGATTGCGGTTGAAGAAATTAAAAAATATTTTTATATCATGCATAATTTTTATTTAGAGTTGTACTAGTATAGATTTATATTTATATTAATATTTAATATTTATTAAGGATTTATTGATGTTTTTATAAGATTTATTTGATATTTGGAAGCAAAAACACTTATGGGTTAGACCACTTTCATAATTAAGGCCATATACATATGTATATGTATATGTATACATTTCCTAAAGAAAGACGAAAGTCTTGAGTTTGTGGGAGAGAACAGAAAAGAGATCTTATTCTGTATTCCTTTTTCTTCAACAAACTCAAGACTTTGCAAATTAAACTTTGAGTGTGGAAAAGCCGCCAAACTCAGCATTAGACTTCAACCAATGTGGCAGCTAATTGTAAAAACGTAACGAGAAAAAACAGTGGATTCAAAATCGAAGATGTTAGCTTATAAAGATTTTTGCTTGAAGCTTTTAAGCTTAGTCTAACGCATTCAAACGTTTTGAAACCCAAAATAATTTTTATGAATATTAAGTTTGTGTACGTAGTTCTTTATAACATATTGATAGACGTTCTTTAAACATATGATGTTTTTACCTTGTTTCAAACATTTTTGGTTTCTTAAGCAGAAACGAAATGAAAATTCTTCACACATTAAAGGCTTACATTCATAAAAAAATTAAATGCTTGAAAGTTAGTTTAAAAAAATTGTCTACAAAATTTAAATAAAATACATTTGAAGACGAGTTTAAATTTTATGAATATGGGTTAATAAAAAAATATTTATATTACACATGTCCATCCATATTTATGTAAACTTTTTGAATAAAATATAAAAAAAAATTGTTTTAAAAATTGCTTTAAAGATTTTTGGAAGATTTTAAAAATAAAATGCAGATTTTGAAGATTTTTTCGTGCAAAATTGCTAAGTTTTGCAGATTTTATCCTTAGAAATTCTGGCAACACTGCTGCCGGCTACTGTTTACTGACTTCGATTATTTTTACTCTTTTAATTACTTGTTTTTTTACCGATAGTATCGATAGTGGAAAGAACTATCGATATTTCATTTACAACAAAACTATCGATACTATCGATAGTACTATCGATAGTTTTGCAGCTCTACCCCAAACAAAATGTTTCGAATTTTTTTGAAGTCAGATTTGTCGTACCGAATTCGTTAAGACATTTCGGTAGTTTCTCTGAACAATTTTTTTAAACATTAAAACTTTGATTTTTGAGTACATAAGTAAAAGTCTGTGAACATTTTTTTAAATAAATATGTATATGTTGATAAAAAAAAGGATTGTAACAAATATTAAAAAAATGTGAGTATGTGCAAATTATTTCGACAATAGCAGCAACATAACGGTGAAGCAGTACTCTGCTACAAAAGCAAAAAAAAAATCGTACCTACATGTCGTTACGAATTCGTACCGACAAAAATTGTTACGATTTCGGTAATATTTCGGTGCCGGAATCGGAAGATTTTGTCGACCAATCGTTACGAATTCTTTACGAATTCGGAGCATTTTGTTTGATGGGTATACATACAGCCTTGTAAGTCTGTATGTATGTATGTTTCTGAGATACCCTGTAGGAAGTATCAATTGAGAAACACTGCTGATTCAACAGTGCCTTTGTCAACAATACTACTGACGAATTGTACCGCAGAAAATGTTTTTTGCTTTAGGGGCAGTCCATATATTAGTAACGCTGTGGGGTGGGGGGGGGGGGGGGGGTTGGGGTTCGAGTTTTGTTATGATTTGTTATGGTGGGGGTGGGGAGAGTCTTTGAAAATGTTACGTAACAGAAAAATTTTAGTAATTTGTATGTTTTCTCATTTAATATGCTTTTCTCATTTATTTGATTATCATTTCTTTAATTGATCATACGTCTTACCTTCACATTTATATTATGTATGTATACATACATACATGTATGTGCGGAATGTCAATTTTTGATATACGAGAATTTGAATATTTAAAATGATATCCGCGAATATGAATATTTAAAACGATATTAAATTAACTTTGCTTTATTTTAATTTACATTGTAAATTTTACAAAAACACGAGCGCATACATATATACGTAGATATAAAAAAACATGCAAATTATATTATAAATATACTTTTTCGTAAGCGTGCGTGATCGTGATAAGTCGTAAACCACTCGTGCGTGATTAAAAATATTTTATTCGTTAGCGTGCGTGATCGTGAAAATGTTCAAAATCATTCGTGAGTGAAAGTGCGTGAGTAAAATATATTCTGCGTGAGCGTGCGTTTCGTGAGTCAGAAAACACTCACGTGCACATCTCTATTATAAACTTAATTGTTTCAGAAGTTAGCGAAACTAGAAACTTGTCAAAAAAATTTAAAAAATTCAGTAAAGTGCGACTCTGACTCGCGCACGAAGGGTTCCGTACGAACACTAGATATGCAATTTAATACAAACTTCATCCTATATAATAAATAGTTTTGGCATTTTTTTTCGTTTTTGGGGTCTTTTCGGTTCTTTTTTTTTGGCGTTTTTGCGTTTTTTTCGGTTTTGGCGATTTTTTTAAGTTTTGGCTTTTTTTTAGTTTTGACACTTTATTTTCTTGTTTTGGCGATTTTTTTCGGTTTTTGGCGTTTTTTCATTTCGGCGATTTTTTTTATATTTTTGGAAATTTTTTTAATTTTTGCGATTTTTTTTATATAAATTTTTTTTTTAGTTTTGGCGACATTTTCGCGTTTTGGCGATTTTTTTCTCTTTGGCGATTTTTTTTAATTTTTGGCGATTTTTTTTTTTTTTGGTTTGGCGATTTTATAATTTTCGGTTATTTAGTTTTACCGTTTTTGAAAATTTCAAGTGTTTGCCTCTTACGGTTTCCAAGATATAGCAAATTGTCAAAATTACATACTTAAAAATGCATTAACTGATGGACCACCCTTTAATTTTAATTTTTTTAAATTTTAGTGTTAATTGTTGTAGTCTGTATAAAAATACACTAATTTTACAAATTTCAAGTTTCAATATACTGTACTGTTCAGTAGACTGTATAAAAATACACTAATTTTACAAATTTCAAGTTTCAATATACATATGTTCATACAATTGTATGTATATTACATGGGATTTTAACATTTTTCGTTGCTCGTTTTGGAACACCCTTTAATTTTTAATTCTCATGTATTTGTTGTTGTAGCGGCCAAGGTTTACATACTATGTCCAAATTTCAGGTCCGTAGCTCTTACGGTTCCTGAGAGAATATCGTGTGACAGACAGACGGACAGCGTACCGAAAACAATAGTGTTCCTTCTCACCTTTGGTGTACGGAACCCTAAAAAGTATGTGATAAAATAAAAACAAATTTATTAGAAATGCTCTTGAAGCTAACCAACAAAATGATTTATGAGCAGCTTTTAAGGCAATTCCACTATACCTACCAAATCTACATTCATTTAAGATTAATTTTATGAAATAATTATATAAATGCTAAATGTGTTTCAATATAGAGCGGCAGTTTGCAAAAATATTGAAAGGTTTCAAAATAAAATATTTTTTTTTGTTCGCCTGAAAGCTTACTAAAAAGCACATAACTGATTTTGTAGGAGCAACGACAATATGCCTCAATGTTGATTAATCCGCAGAGAGAGAGAGAGAGAAAAAAAACAAATACAAACCAAATTTTCATAAAAATACTAAAGTACCCTGCAGGAGAACGAACTAGTGTCCAACTACTATTTTAGTAGTACAGATATCACCACCACTAGTTCCCAACTGTAAACCTTCCTATACTATCTTAATGCTCAAATTAGCATTGAGTGTGTTTAGAAAACTACTAGTACCACTGGTACTAGTATAGCACTAGTTTATTACAAGTACTTTTGTAAAGAAAAATTCTATAAAATTGGTGGTTTTATTCCTTTGTTACCCAGTGATAACTGCTAGTTAAAATTTGCAATTATTTATCAAAATTCAGAAACACAAAAGGATAATTATAATTATTTAATTATAATTTTTTTTAGATCAAGCTAAAATTTTAGTAATTATATGATACCAATTTTCATACAGTGCAAGAGCTCTGTTAGACAGTTAAAATTTATTTTGCAATGTGGTGCCTTGGAACTAATTACTTCATATACTAGTACTCATCAGCACTAGTAATTTTACACAACAACTTTAACCCATTTTGCACTAGTTCTTGCTATTCTAGTAATTATACTAGTAGCTTTTAGACAATTATCGCCTATTCTCCTGCAGGGTAGTTTTTTTTTTAAATAACGAAAAATTTTTTGAAAGCTAACTTAGATTTACAAGGATGAAGGACTCTCAAATTTAAAGTTGGAATTTTCTCCAATATTCTCTTTTTGAATACGATGAGCTGGCAAGAATTGGGTCTGCGTTAGATGAGGGAATGTGTGACAGATCGGTGAAATTACCGAGAGGTCACTACTATAAGGAACTCAGTAATTGGGCGTAGAATAAGACCAAGCGCTCATGGCGAAGTAGGCGATGCGAATCGTAAGTGCGTCAGAGCAAGAACCAGCATTTGGGAAACTGGCACTCTACATTTTTGCAGGATGTGCGGGGATGAAGAGGAACCTGAATCTATTGAATATATTATCCGTCACTGCCGGAAGCTGCAACATCACAGGCTTAGATGTCTGAGCAGACGTTTCCATGAGAGCATTACTGAAGTAAACTAAAGTATATTAGGGGCTTCATCGTGGAAATTTAGTAGCTTCATCGTGGGAATTCCGTGGCTTAATGACGGATAATAGGGTAACTTCTGGGTACAAATGGCAGGTAAATATTACTTTTAATAGGCAAAAGAAGGGAATTACAATGGATCCAATTGTGTCTCCGTCTTTTTGTGGCACCACTCTTTCTTTTTTTTTAAAGAGAAGCAACACTCAGACAATTAACGCCTACTACTATTACTAGGTCTTGCCTTATTTTAGGAAAGGGATAGTGATAGAGAAGTTATGTGGTAAAGGAAAATATAGAGGAAAGCTTCATTCTTTTAAATCTCTGCTTTTTGTACGTTTTTAATAATGCAGTGCTGCAGCGCCTCTGATGTTAAATGAGGCATATTAATTTTTTTTAAGCTGTAGGAACCATTTAACTGGTTATTTTACTTCGGCGATGATTCTGCTACACAACGAAGGATGGAGCTCTGGTGTTACATTAGGATTAGTATCTTAGTAACTTTCCTACAGCAACTGATGCAAAGGGACACTAATGCACATCAGAAAAATGCGTGGTGTTATTATATGAATGACTGTTGGATACCGGGCTCGAACTCAGGACTTTCGGTTTCATAGTAAACGTGCTAACTACTTCAGCCAACGCCACCTAACCTAACTTAACCTTCTCTTTGAATTTAAATAAGCAGCGGGACAGCTAAGTAAGTAAGCTGCCCACAAGTTGCCGTTTCTGGTAAAGAGTAGGTTTACACATTCAATAATTTATTATTTTGTGCAATATTTTTGAATTTTGTATGATATGCATCAGAGAACAGCAATGAGTAGTAAAAAAGTGAGTCGAGTTGAAAAATTGCTTATAATTTCTTGTACTTATGCGCACTCATACTTATTGCAATGTTGTCTATGCATCATATTCACTCGATAGTTTGAAGTGCGCATTGAACTCATACTTAGCAACATTTATGAGTTTGTTGATTAGGAGTCTCTTTAACTCAACGCCTATGGACGATGGTAAATAAGTATGATTCACAATGCGAACTTCGCATACGAACATTACAGTTCTCATCATGAGGTTATGTGTTTTTCTGTTGCATTTTTTTTGTTTTTTTTTTGCAGGAATCGAAATATAACCATATTTACTAATATTTTATACTACTTGCAAACTGTTTAATGACTAAAATTTTAAATAAACATACATGCATGAGTTGAGTGAGTTGAATCAATGTGAGCATTATAAGTATTTTCCTGAAAATAAAAATCAAACTGAGGTCATTTATGAGTGTGAGTGTGGTATGACTATGATGTCGACATCGCATTCATATATATTGCAACCTATACTTATAAATCAATGTCATCGTGAGTATGCGTTAATCAGAGCAGTTGAACTTAAATGATGTCTACTCACTTATATTTAAAATTTCATGAGTCAGTATGAATAGCGAAAAAACTATTCATTGCCGAGCACTGGTGTGCATATGTTTGGCTGAAGGTCCTTCTTAAAAAATAAATTAAATTACGCCTCTGTTAATTTTTATTTATTCATTTTCCCATATTGCGACAAACTTTGTTTGCAAACATTAAATGATTTAATATTCCAGTAAAAATTGCGTCAAATAAAGTAGATTTCTATTTAAATACAATTTCACAGAATCTGCAGAATTATAATTTTTTAACAACCCCGGAACTGAGAATATACGAACTTACTTCGAAATTCGCCTCAAAAGCCATATTATCGACTGACATATCCCGCCGCCCAGATATCTTGGATTTAAAAAAATCTTTTGTAGCTTAGGGATGGCAAAGTTAAGCTTTTATTATAAAAAAGCTTTCAACAAATTCGATTACTTACACTCCAAACAATTCACATATTTTATTTGCATTGAAAAATGCGTATTTCAGGCTAATCAAATGCTAAAACGCTGATGACGATGGTGTATTTGTGATTTTGTTGTGCCGTTCTGCTGCTGGTCGGTAGAATAATTTACAATTATTGTCTATGGTGCAATTTGTTCATTAAAATTATCACATGTAATTTGGCTTCCTCAAATATATTAACTTAAGTCTAATCGAGTCAAATACAATACACACACATATTGTTGTTGTTTTTGTCGTTGTATTTTTAATTTTTGTAACTTCTATTTCTGGCTCTTTTTTTGTACTCCTTGAGTAACGACTCAGGAGTGATCCAAATGAAGTTTTTCAGATTTGAAAAGATTTCCATTGCGCCCAAAATCATCTCTATAATAAGCTTTACAATTAGCTTATATATTATACACACCCATACATACGTATACATATGTATATGTATTAGGGCGGGTCGATTTGTATGGAGGCAAAAAAAATCGCTCAAATTACAAGGAAAATCGTATTCTAGGGATCAAAATAAGAAACTTTGCCGAAGAAACCATACCTCTAAAATGTATTTTGATGTCCAGACTTTTGATCTGGAAAACAATATCAGCCAAATCGCCGTTTCGAAAATTTTTATCAGTAGTTTGCGCATTTGCGGGTGTATGTTTTCAATAATTTCTCGAATTCCACGTTTAAGGTTTTGAATTGATTGTGAACCATTCGCATAATATTTTACGTAGTCCCCAAAACAAAAAAAGCAATGTGAGTCCGATCATAGAGGAGATGTGTAAACATCTAGTAATGAAATTTTTTTTTTAAGTTGGAAGTACTTATGCTTTTAGTATCTTTTTTTAAATTAATTAATTAAAAGTATCAAAACTTTCAATATTGTAAATACATAGGAATTTGTTGGTTTTTGTTTGTTTTATTAAACTTATTTGGTTAGTAAATGGGCACACTGCAGTATATGTATATGTACTGCATTCTAAATTGCAGTAAGCAGTAAATTTACTAATTACTGAAAAAATTCAGTAAATTTTTACTGCTAATGATATTTAATTTACATTACCAGTAAAATCGTAGGGCGGTATTCATAATAAAATTGTAGCAAGTGGCAAAGTTTTTTTCATTAAAATTTTGAAACTTTTGTATGAAAAACATTTAGCCACTTGGTAGAATTTCATTATGAATACGGGCATTACTGATTACTGAAAATTTAATGCACCTCATCATATAACATATCATTTAGGCAATTTATAAAAATTGCAGAAAAAATTTTAGTAATTAGTAAATATTTACTGGTTAAAATATTTTTATTATTTTTACTGAAATTTTAGTGGAACTGCAGTGCTCATCTATTGTAAATGCCTTTACTTTTACTTTTTACTTTTTAATTCCTGTTGTTCATCGTTAAGTTGTTGCTGTTCTTGTTGTTGTGTACGCATTGCAATTAAAATAAATTCAGTAAAGTGCGACTTTGACTCGCGCACATTCGGTTTTGATAATTTTTTTTGATTTAGATCTTCCTTTTTTAAGTTTTTTCAGTTTAAACGATTTTTTTCAGTTTTATCGCTTTTTTCTCGTTTTGGCGTTTTTTTCTCTCTTTTTGGGTTTTTTTAATTTTCGCAATTTTTTTTCATTTTGGCGATTTTTTCATTTTGGCAATTTTTTTATGTTTTTAGGGGTCTTTTTCATTTTGGCGATTTTTTTCTGTTTTTGGAGTTTTTTATTTAGGCGATTTTTTAATTTTGGCAATTTTTTCATATTGTCGATTTTTTTGTTTAAGATTTTTTTTCATTTTGGCGATTTTTCCGGTTTTTCGCGATTTATTTTAGTCCTAGAGATTTTTTTTAATTTGGTGCTTATTTTCGTTTTGGCGATTTTTTTTTGTTTTTGGCGATTTTTTTATATTTGGCGATTTTATATTTTTTTGGATTTTTTAGTTTTACCGTTTTTGAAGATTTCAAGAGTTTTGCTCTTACGGTTTCCAAGATACAGCAAGTGTCAAAATTACAAAGTCAAAATTGCATTAACTAACGGAACACCCATTGATTTAAATTTTTTAAATTTAGTGTTAATTGTTGTAGTCTGTATAAAAATACACTAACTTTTAAAATTTCAAGTGTATATATGTACATACAATTGTATGTATATTACATGGGATTTTAACATTTTCGTTGCTCGTTTTGGAACACCCTTTACTTTTTAACTCTCATGTATTTGTTTTTGTAGTGGCCAAATGTCTACATATTGTGTCCAAATTTCAAGTCCGTAGCTCTACGGTTTATTTTCACCTTTGGTGTACGGAAATATACAGAAAAATAATTGGCGGCGGCGCACCGTCGGCTTCGAGCCGGTCGACTTGTTTCTCTGCTTGGTATTGCTTCTTTAAAACACTAATACACTCATACATAGCTCACACCGATTTGACAATGCAAAGAAATCTTAGCAAAGAAATCAAAGTCAAGAGATTTTTACCCCCTAGCGTATAGATGTTTACACATCAAAAATTCTAAGGGTGCTACATAATATGGTCCCGGTATCCAATTGACATTGTCTCTATAAGAAAGAATACGATTAAGAATCTTTACACGCAAGAGTAATGGTATCGTTACTTGATCACGAAATTTTTACCCTTGTTGTTGTGAATTATTTAATGCGTTGTCGAAGCATACATATGATTATATATCATTATATATATCATTCCATATTTATTAATGGCATAGTTTTTACTTGCCATCTTTCAAGTAGTTACAACTTGAGTCACGACAGCTGCTAAATTGTCGGGCTATTCAAAATGAAACTTATTATTGTACTACCCTGTATTTAGTTAAATAGAAGAAAACCCAAACACAAAATATTTAGGTATTTTTTTTTTTTTGTTATAATCTCAAAGCTTTCATTCATACACACACTAGATACCTCTATCAGAATTTTATGTCGTTATACGAATACCCACTCACCCATACACGCACACAAACATAGCAACAAACTAGGGTTTGCCAAAAACCGTGAAAGTTAGAAAACCGCGGTTTCTGGTTTTAAGCTACTAAAACCGGTCGGTTTCGGTTCGGTTTCGGTTTTAAAAATATGCATGTATATAAGTAGGTATGTATGCTGGAAAGATAAATGATGATTTAAAAATAATCATCTCTATCGTGAAAAACAAATGGAATTTTTCTTCATGTGAAATTTTCATTCCCCTCGAAGAGAAAAATGCTATCTTGAATATCCCGTGAATGTAAAAAAGGGAAGAATTTTTGTAAAGCTTAAAAATTAATTGAAAATCGGACATATTTAAGTTTAGTAAAAAAATCACACACACTTTAAGTTATAAATGAAACTTATTTAAATTTAAAGTTGTACTCATGGAGGTGCTTCTGTTGATTTAGCTATTTTTTCATTAAGTATACCACCGTGGTGCACCACCATGAAATTTACTGTCTATGAACCAAAGAGATTCATACTCTATGAAAAAATGTGTTGTAGGGAATTATTGTCCTAAAAATAAATAATTATAACTTTCAATATATAATTCGAAGAAAAATATCGAAATTATTCGATGTAATAATTCAGTTGGCCTGCAAAAATAAAGTAAACAAAACCAATGGAAAAGTGAACAGATTCACGTGAAAATATTCTGCCTTATTCATGTTAACGGGAACCAAAAAGGGAAAATATTTCTGGGAAAAAATCTTCGAGGGACAAAATTGTTACTATAGGGGTGATAGAGTTTCTCTGGTTTGTATTAAATTCTGGTACTTATATTAGAAAAGGAACATTTAGTAGTGAGTATGTGTATAAAAAGCTTAAGAATAAAAAATTTATATTTAATTATTCAAGTAATAAAATTTGGGAAACGTTCAAGCGTTCAATGTAGAGTCGTTTAAACGAAATCTTACTTTTGTGCAGAAGTTACCAGAAAACGCTCTTTCGCATTCAGTTTAAATGAGCTTTATTGTGTTATTTCCTTGAGAAGCAGTAATATGTTGGTTATTTTGTTGTTCGTTTTTTTATAAAGTACATATTCTTGCCTAAGAACGTTAATATTATCGTCGTTTTGCTTTACATCTGCTAGAGCTTTTTTGATAACAAATTAATTATAATTCTTCCTGCAAAGAATTGTTATAATTTTCTTAAAATTTTACAATTTTCTTACCTTTCATTGTTACAGAATGCTTAGTAATGTATAAAAGTCTTCAATGTAAAGTACATTTGCTGTACTTTTAAACAATATAATCATGTTAAAGTAAAACTTAAAAACCGACGGTATTTTTTTGTCGGTTTCGGTTTTTATGAGCTAAAAACCGTGGTTTCGGTTTCGGTTTCGGTAAAACCGAACGGCAATCCCTACAACAAACAAAGGAAGATTTTCGGTTTTTATACGTAAATATTGTTTTTGTCAGTTTGAATACATGAATGAATGAGTGAGTGTGTTTGAATTTTTCCTCGCCCCGGTCAACCAAGTGCGAATAATGTGTCTCCATCAGATAAATTTGGTGATGAACTATGATATTTCATACTCCATGTGCATATGAAAGTATATGCTGCTCCTGCTGCCAATGTGTTCAATGCCGTTAGTATAATTTTGTTTGCGGCTTTGCAGGATTTCTCGTGTGTGCTTTGCTACTTTAAATGAAGAAATGTAAAACAGTCTAATAAGCCATACATATGTATGTATGTATGTATGTATGCATCTATATTTTTCCTGTATTTATTCAGACATTTATATATTCGCAATGCCTTTATGGGCTTAATATCTTAGTGCTGACATTACGGCATCCTTCTGTCTTCCTCTCCTGCTAGCAAATTGTTCATACTCGTACGTAAGTCAGTATTCAATGAAAGTAGTCTTTACTAAAGATTTTTCAATTTGTGATATTGAATTAATCATATTTATATATTTTTTTCTCTTGATCGGTTTATGAAGAGATTTGTTGATAGTTGTTTGAATTTTTTGTTTGTTTGTAAAGGGAACAAATTAATAGATTTTTATGTTGGTTAAAAAGGAAAGAAGAGAACAGACTTTATAAAATTCCTTTGATTTAAATATTGTAAAAATGCGAACGAAAATTGAATTTTAGTTAAGCTGAGAGTCTATATAATGTAATCATAGGAGTAAACTTATGCTAATTCAGTCTGTTTTGCGTTTTAACAGATAAAGATGGTAAATACTCCCCAAGTTTTTTGTCTTACATAAAAAGACTGCAACATAATTGTTATATATCCTTGTCCAAAGCTACAGACTTTGATGGTAACTAGTAGGATACCAGCATGTTTTTAAGATGGCTTAATGAAATGAAATATTTACCTATACATATTTTCATCCTGTTTTAAGAAAGCAAAGCATACATAATTTTATCAGCTCATGTAAACTTCTTTCATTTATTAAGGGTGGTTAAATTTTAAGGACCGATGTTGAATGTCCATTTGACATTTCTCAATTTCAGACTAACTCAATCTGAAACATGGAAAGATACACAATTGAGCAACCCGTTAAAATTATTCAGGCTTATGATGAAAATGGGCGTTCAAATCAAAATGCATAATAATGCAGAATTGCCGCATTTGGGCGAATGATAATCTAAGAGTGATTTTCGAAAAACAAATGCGCCTACAAAGAGTGACTGTTTGACTGGCTGCATCATCGGGCAGTATTTTTTCCGAAATGGGGCCAGTCAGGCAGTTACTGTGAATGGGGTTCGCTATCGTGAGATGACAACGAACTTTTTATGGCCCGAATCGGAAGATATGGATGTGGACGATATGTGGTTTTAACAGGATGGTTCCATTTGCCGTGTTATTTCACGTGGTGGCGATGTCAATTGGCCCCCAAGATCATGTGATTTGATACCGTTTGACTTCGTTCTTTAAGGTTATTTGTACGTCGATAAGCCAGCAATAATTCAAGAGCTAAAGGATGAGATAATTTGGCACATGAACGGCATAGAACCTCAATTTTGCCTCAGCGTCATCGAAAATTTGAACCATTGTATAGAGGTGTGCCGCTGAGGTTGCGGGGACCATTTGGTCGATATTTTGTTCCATACATAATTGAACTATACCATATTATCATAATAAAAAGAAATGACAATAACTTTATAAATAATTTGTGTTTTATTCAAAATCAACATCGGCCCTTAACCACCCTTTATTATTGTTAATAAATCAAACCCACTTCAACACGAAGTTCATAATTGTTTCGTTAAGAAAGCCTTCTTCAAAAATCTCAATAAAATGGCTACTAAGCACAGCTTAGAAAATTCAATACGCCTCATTAACACCAGAGGCGCTGCAACCCTGTACTATTAAGAAAACGTGAAATATTGTAAAAAAAGACTTACTTACTATCCAAAATTGCTGCTAACAACTTGTATTCATATCCATATTTGCAACTAAGTTTTTTTTTATAAATTTAAATTCAATATTGTTATCCAAACTATCACACAATAAATATTGTCGTTATTAAAGGAAAGTCGTTCTTACCTTTCATTCCCCGATCACTATAAATAAGGCAAGTCATTCATATGCTTAGCCTGTGCATAGTAAAGATTAAAGGATTAGTGAACGCTTTTCTTTATTCTTCCCTCACCCATATTTACAAGAACTTACTAATTCTTGTAAATTAAAATCCTCACAAAAACATAAATGTGAAAAACGGCCAAGTTCCTATCCAAAATTTCGGCCATTAAAAGTTGTGAGATATAAATTTTGACCAAGTTCTTCTTTGCAACAATACCTAACACAGAAATATATTATGTATGATATAAATTTGTAATCGTAAGGGTGTCATATAATTTCTAGATAGAACTGTTGACCTTAAATATGCACCATTGTGTCATTACAACGGGTCACCAGTGTGTATGCAATTTGGTAAGAGGCGACTGGAAGAAACATGTAAAATACAGCGTAAATTCTACTGGGCATGACCATGCCTATTTTCTCAATATATTTACATGTTAAATAAAGTCTGCTTAGCCGAAGTACATAAATCAAAAGGATATGCCCAATGTGTATGCAAAGTTTCAATAGGGTAGCTGGTGCTTTTAATTTTTGGATTTTCCGATTGAGTAAATCAATTACTATTTGTGTACAAAATGTCAGGTCTCTATAGTATAATATTACGTAAAATTTTCATAAGCCTGGCCCCGCTGACTTTTATATCTGCTAGTGCTTATGGTTCATGCAAAGTTTGGTATTAAAAAGTTAATAATAAATACCTGAGTTTTGAATTAAAAACTGCTAAGCCGAAGTACCTGAACGAAAAAGGTAAGATTTGTGGGTGAAGTCACGGCTACTTTTCAAAATAGGGATTTTTATTTTGGATAAGTGCAATGTGTATGAAAAGTTTTAATAAAATGTATGTTAATTTTGAATTTGAAGTGCTTGTTTCCGCCCTCTGATAGCAACTTCTGGGTTTTCAGATTTTTCTTAGTGATCTCTTATCTAGATTTATTTGTGTATCAAATTTAAGATCGCTAGTGCGAATTGGGTTTCAACATCGTGGCCCCGCATACCGGGTAAAACTTTTTGGATTTTAAGATTTTCCCATTGGCTTACGCAGCTACACTTATTTGTGTATAAAATGTCTCTCTTTAGATTTTATCAGCATTACCTCTCCTCACTATTCCTAACTCAAAATTTTGTTGTGAGCAGCGCTTATGATTCATGCTAATTTTCTTCTAAAATATGCTAGAGCGATGTAGATTAAACACAAGGCTAACACTTTATGGGAGTGATCACGCTCAATTTTTAAGGTGATGCAAGATTTCACTAAATTAGTTTGTATTAAAAAATCAAAATTAGTTCAAAACAATATAAGCGTGGCCCCGCCCATTCTGGTAAAATTTTTTGGGTTTTAAAATTTGTCTAGTTTGTTTCTCACTTGTATATCAAATTTCAGCTCCTTAGCGCAACTTTTACAGCCGTATTCATAAAAATTTTAAACCGCGTTTCAAATATTGTTTAAGCAAAATTCGCTAAAATTGTATTCATAATAGAATTTTAGCTTAAAAAACGGTTTTTAAACCTTGCGTAAATCAGCAAATTTTAAAATTGACTGCCCCCATGTTTAAAACAATTTTAAGGTGACGTTGTTGTAATTTTGCTTCGTTTTTGTTTACATTTTGAACTTTACCTGTTTGTACATATGTGTGTATGTATGTATGTACTTATGTATGCATGTATGTATGCATATGCCAGTGTTATTTAGAAGAAAACAATGTAATATTTTTTTATAGGAACTATTGCCGAAATAACAAATATACTCCAAAGAATATTTAAAAGAAAAGGAGCGATCCAGTTTCCATTCCCAGTCATTGTTTTCTCATTTTATGTGTTAACAAAAATAGTATAATTGTAGAAAATTAACTAGTGATGTATAAACACTCAAAACAAACAAAATAAAGCTCGTTATTCTAGTGCATCTTTATCTGCAATAAAATAAATCATATAAAAAGCACTTTTAGCAAAGATTTGTTGTGAACTTTGTTTATTATTTTATTAAATACAAGTGGAACATATCTTTTATTTTATAGAAACAATATTTCTCTGAAAACCGACAAATAAACAAAATAGACACGAGTACTTTGTGAGTTAACAATCGTTGTTTTGCAGAACTAATATGCAAGTGACAAATAAAGAATACAGTGTTGCCACGATATTTAAAAAAAATTTAGTTAATTGATTTTTAGTTAAAAAACTGATTATGAATACCAATATTTAAAAAACATTATTTAGCCTTAAAACGTTTTTTAACTAATATGAATTTTAAACCTCAATCAACTTTTTTTTATGAATACGGCTGTTAATTTTTAAGTTTTATGGGTGCAGCCCCGCCCCTCTAACTAAAATTTTCAGGTTTTTAGATTTTGCTAGTTGGTTTCTCACCTAGACCTACTTGTATATCAAATTTCAGCTCCTTAGCGCAACCTTTAACTTTTAATTTTTATGGGTGTAACCCCGCCCACTTTACCAAAGTCAAATTTTTTTTTCGATCAATGCTTATTTTTCGTTCGTTTCGTTACAAACGGATAATAATAGCTAGATAAATAGTATATCTAAATATTCTGAGCCGCAGGGCATTAAAATGAGTTTTAAATAGTACGGGCGTGTCAACGCCCACTTTTTAATAAAAAAATTTATAGCCTTGCATTATCGCAGTGTATGTGCCGAATTTCAATAAAATAGCTTCTATGAAGCGCCTTAGATTAGCATTTTTAATTCTGACTTTATGGGCGTAGCCCTGTCGTCCTGGCTTAAATTTCCGGGTTTTCAGATTTTTGTATTTTATTTCTCACCTAGACCTAGCTCTGTATCGAATTTCAGCTCAATGGCACAAATTTTAATTTTTATGGGCGTAGCCCCGAACTCCTAGTTAAAATTTTTGGGTTTTCAGACTTTGCTGGTTCATTGCTCACCTATATCTTCTGGTGTACCAAATTTTAGCTCTCTAGCTATAGCGGAAGTGCTTCAACAATTTGATGAGTGTGTCAGTGGTCAGTGGTCAGTGGTCAGTGAGTATGTCTTAAAATATGCACTTTTTGCACCTCTATATCTCCGGAAGCTTTCATTGTAAAACTTTCAAACTTCGCATATGAGGTTATATGAACTTATTCTAATTATGATTTAAATTTCATAATTTTACGGTCGCGGGGAACAAAGTTATGAGGGCGGTAAAAACAGCTCGAATGGCTTCGTGTAAATATACACACTGCTTGAACTTGGCCTGGCGCACTGCCGTGCGCCTAGATCTCCATGGATGGCTGTCCCTATTTATATTATCCCTCAATTTATTAACAGCCATCAAAGAGATTTTTTAGAGAATAATTCCAAAAAAAAACGTGCGAAAAGTAGAGTTGTAAAATAATGAAGCTTTCCTCTATCTCTCCCCTCACCACCTGTCTTCTCTATCACTATCCCTTTCCTAAAAGAAGGTTACACCTAGTAATAGAAGTAGGCATTAATTGTCTGAGTGTTACTTCTCTTAAAAAAAAAATTGCAAAAAGCATAGTAGTAAAGGAATGAAACCTTCCTATATTTCTTCTTCCTTCACCACCTGTCTCCTCTATCCCTTTCCTAAAGAAGGTTACACTTAGCAATAGTAGTAGGCATTCATTGCCTTAGTGTTACTTCTCTTAAAAAAAGTAAACTAATACAAATTTAATTAATACCACACACAAACAAGTAAACTCCTTTAATTTAAATTATGTATATAAATCATATGTAATTACATGATAAATTAATGAAATATAAACATGTTTTTACTACAACTAAAAGTAAATAAATGCCAAAAAGTTCTTAAATCGTGTATGAAAACTTTTAATAAAAGAAAGAAAAAAAACTTTAACTGTGGGAATATTACTTGCTAAAAGAAAAAAAAAAAAGATTGAAAAGAGTAAAACGTTTGCAACGATAAACTTTCAATATTTGTCAGGACTTGTTAAAATCTATAATTTGTGTGTATGTTTTGAGGCCAGAGGCTCCCAAGCTTTTATTATCTCTGAATACCTGTAATATAATTAAATTTTAAAAGTAAATTTTTGTAATGGGCACTTTTCATTACGCCACAATTAAAAAAAAAAAAAAAAATATTATGAACCTTTCTAAATGCAAAAAAAAAGTTAAAATTGGTCTACAAATTAATGTTATCATCCTTTTTTGCGGACACATTTCACTCCCCCCTGAATTTAAATAAAAAAAATTCAATGGACCTCTTCCATATGCAAAAAACATTTTGAAAATTGGTTGACAAATGACTGAATGAGTTATTTAATAATCAATTATTGGTGCGAACAATTTGCAACACGCTCCCTCTTCTCAATTTCCCAAAAAAAAAAAAAAAAAAACAAAATATAGCGGACCTTTTCATAGAGAAAGAATTTTGAAAATTGGTCTACAAATGGCGAAGTTATGCTCGCTTAGATTATAAAATCTGTTATATACATTTATTTTTGCATAAAATTTAATTTTTGCTCAAGTTTGTATTTTATTTCGCCCTATGATAAGTACAAGTTTGGGAACCACTTGCCCAGACTGACAAAAACAAATGTTGCATGCTTTCGGGGGATAATATGCTTTTGTTTTAGTGCGACGTAATGACAGGTTTACATGGTTGCAACTGTCAAAAGTATTTTTTAGCAGTTTGTTGAAATATCACTTTATCCGGGTTTTTTTTTGTTTTTTATTTTATATTTTGTGTATTGAACTTAATTTTAAGATTTATTTGCAACATTTATATTTCTAGTTCGAGTCTGATGTTTGTTTTCAACTTTCCATACTCGCACAAATAACTTTGCTCAGACATTTTTCTACTAGAGATCCCATATGTTGCAAATTACCAATTCTTAGAAAAATAAGTTTGCAATATAAATGAAATTTTATGATAAATTACAAATCATTATCGTCAGTTGTTGGTACCATTTTATTTTTATATTTTGTTGTTGTTGTATTTTTGGTATTTATTACAAGGATTGAGGAAGAGATAATGAAGGTTGAATAATTTATGGGCTTATGCAAGTAAGAAAAAAAGTTTTTCCTCTTAAAGTTGTTAATATAAGGTTAAGTTCATAACTCAGTGAGTTATAGATGCCTGGATAGGGAGGTAATAAGTAAGACTTTCGGTAACAAAAGGGTTTAGTAGAAGTGATATGTTGCACATACCCGTCAATTATTATTTAACTGAGACTTGGCTTATTATTAATATCTGAAGAAAAACTTTGAACTCAATTTGTTTCTTTGTTTAGTTTTAATATTTAAGATTAAATATCATATTTTTAGGAAGCCAAATTACATGTGATAATTTTAGCTATTGCTTTTTAAGGTAAAACTGCTGTGATGGCAGAAACAAAATAGAACACAAACATCATTTTAGCAACCGTCTTTGAAAAGGAGTTCCTTAGTTTATTTTGAATTAATTGTGCAGCTAGTTCCTATAATCGAATATTAATTTGTAAATTTATTTACTATTAATTAAAAATAAATAAATAAATATTTATCGAACAATTTGTTCTTGCACCAGAGTTCTTTATTGTGTTCAAACTAAGACGTAAATAATTTTAATCAGTTTATAATTGGTAAAATTGCAATTACAGAAGATTTGGGATGTAATACAAAGGATAAGTTTTCACTGCGCTTTTGAAATTCTATTCTTGTAGTATATTGTTACGAAAATAGCCGTCGACAAGGTTAAGCAGCACTACACAAAAATATTCCAACAGGGTTAATGTAAGTGTTACGCGAAAATATTCCTACAGGGTCAAAGCAAAGAATATTTTAGAATAGTAGCAAACAACTAAATAAGCATGCGCAGCATTAAACGTAAACAAGCAAAAGCAACAACAAAAAGCGTCTGCTTATTAAGAAGATTCACATATTTACACACATACATACATGGTAATTCAAACGAAAAGCAAAAGATAAACAACCACCGTGTATTGCTTAGTTAATGATGTACACACGCATGCATATACACGAACTTAACTAGGCACTTTGTAAACAGCATATACGATGATAATGATCGTCTAGACATTGCTTGAGTGGTATTTGTGTGGAATATAAAAAGAGGTGACGCAGCCAATGAGTTAATTAGTTTCAGTTGTGAGTTAAGCTACGGTCACACTTGTCAAACATTTGCCCAAAAAAGCGTAACCACTAAATGCCAATGGAAAATCTTTTAATTCAGACTAAAGTTTGTCAAGTTAAAGAATATTCAATAATGTTGGATTATACATATGACATTGTCTATTAGTTGTGTTCGAAACTGTTTAATTTGATAAACAAGTGTCTGGATCAAAACTTTTTGCATTAGTGTTTGTGGTTACGCTTTTTGGGCAAATGTTTGACAAGTGTGACCGTGCCTTTAGTTGCGAACAAGTCAGTCAGTTGCGTGTGCACAAGTCAGTTGATAATTAAGTTGTGAATTAATAATAGTCTTCGATACTAGACTTGGGTCGAACTCGTTCACTAGTTCATTTTTGCTACAAACCAATGATCAAACCCATGTAATTTAAATGGGTTTGATCATTGGTTTGTGGCAAAAATGAACTAGTGAACGAGTTCGACCCAAGTCTATTCGATACAGTGGTGAGTTGATAGTTAAGAGCAGTCTGTGCTTTACACGTGATTTGGAGTAAAGGGAAACTATAGGACAGTCTATAGTGACAGCAAAGTCTGTCCTGGAATTGAGATTATTGTGGAGTCTATCGTGTCAACTGGAGTAAAGGGAACAGCGCAGCGAATAGACGTGTGTAAGGGTGTAAGTAAAGCCAGTGAGTCTTTATTGGTGTATCAACTATGAGTGTCGGCAGAGTGAGTGCCGTGTGTGACAAGCAACAGACAAAGAAGTATTGGTGTATCAACTGTGAGTGACGGCAGAGTGACGAGCAGCAGACAAAGAGGTGTCACGTGAATACTTGCTCAGCCAGCTAAGAAACGCGCGTAAACTACAGCGAGGAAGGCGTAGTGGTAACCAGTTGTGAATACCCAGTCAGCATTTTATGAAATTAATGATCATATTCGAGTCTTTTTCGACTCCTCCGCACGATTAAAATAAGCATTTATGCGCTCGTTTTCGAGTCGAAAATGACTGTTCATTCGGGAGAAAATGGTACCCTAACCGCGAGTCTTCTAAAAGAGTCTTTTATGACTCGCATTTATGATCAATTTCGATTCACTTTCGAGACAGTTTGTGAGTATTTACATTCAGTTTTTTTTTGTTTTAAATTTTTATATTTTTATATTTTCTTGTTTTTACTGCTCGAGCTTGCTGTTTGTTTTTCTTTTTTAAACAAATCACTTTCTAAGTGTTTCTGGGATTCATTTTCGAATTATATTTTAAGCTTAGAACTGATTAATCAGTTTTTGATCATTTAAGGCAGTCGAAAGAGACTCAGTTTGGTGAAACAATCTTCCACATGCTGACTGGGTATTTGTGTGTAATTCAGTAGTTTAAGTTGTATTAGTTTATATGTATAAGCTCTTGATTAATTTAGTTTAAGTGTATTTGTAAATAAAACTTGTATCATTCTGAACCCTAATTACTACACTCGGCTCTTGTATTCATTTGCAAATCTATGAGTCCACGGAAAAGCGTTTTTATAGAGAGAAAAACATAACAATATTATATTTTTCATAATAATCACTTAATATAAAGGTTGGAGTATATCGACCATACGCGATATATTTTAAGATGTGTTTGAAGATGAATTTTAATTTGCCTAGCAGAGGCAGGAACCAGAATTTCTAACATAGCATGTTTTGCACTGAACAGAGCAATGTTAATTGTTTAACAGTAGTTGCTCAATGGATTAGAAGTTCGAAACCTTGGAACAATTACTGTAAACATTGCTCTAAAAAGATATTATAACAATGGGGTACAGAGAAAATGTCTGGCAGAGCCAATAAATAAGATTTAAGAAAAAAGCATTCCTTTGAGAAGTTCTTAGTGGTTATATTGGTCAAATATGGAATTGCATTGCACACGTACTACACTATACAGGTGGAGTAGTCTTAGATTTTATTAATTTCATTTACTTGCTTTATACAAATTTGATTTGATGTTTTATAAAGATATGTAGCTAAACTAAAACTACTTGTATGAGCTACACTCAGAAAATTATTTGAAGGCAAATATTAAAACTGCATTCATTGCCTTAAAAATATATTTAAAAATTTTGATTTCATATACTTGCCGACAAAGACATATTTTTTATATTTATCAAATAGCCTTATCCCTTCAAAACTTATGCTTTAAATTAGATATATTTTTTCCACTGTGTCTTATATTTCAACTTTTCTTTAGTATTTTCATTTATATTTTTTTCTCTGTTTTTAGCTTATGGTTGGTTTCATGTAGTTTTACTGTGTAATAGGGACTTTTCTCTTTAAATCTAGTTTGTATGCAGTTTTTTGCGATGTTTTTTTTTTATCTACAACGAGCATTTTATAAAACATAAGCGTTTGTATTTGTATGCATATAATTTAATTTGTGGTGTACTAATATAATTAATTTAATGTACATATGTAGTTGTTTTTTGGATTTGCAACCTTTTGGGGTAGATATTTTTTCCTTTTTGCTATGTGCACATTTCTGTCAATCATTGCAAAAGAAAATCACTAATATAAGATTGAATAAAATTTAATCCCTGGAAAAATTTAGAGTGTTTTGGTATTGGGTATTAATTTATAAACAGTTGCAATGTAGTGAGATGTGCTTATTTATCATAATTTTTTTTGGTAGGTTAAAGAACATTAACAATTTCAAACATTAGCTGGTATATTAAATCTTTACTAGTGTTCAATGTTTTCTGACAAAATTACCTTTTTCCTAATATTATTTAAAAATTTGCTTAAAATTCATCAATGATTTTTTTATTATGTAAAAAAATATGCATACAACAACATTCATTTATAAGTTAGTAAAAATTAAGTATTAAAAAAACTACTCAAACTCATTTAACAGGGGTAATTGAGGTCTCACTGTACATATGTATGTATGCGTTTAAAATATGCATATTTAATTCACATAATAAACAAAAAATGAAATAAAACTGTGTACTACATCCAAATATGTGCAAAATTCTTCTTTACTGAAACTCTGATTGCTGACCTCATTTCAAACTAATGTAGGTGATGAGATAGAGGATGGTGCTTTTCTTGTATAGAAATGTAAATGCAATACAAATTTCTTGTAATTGAAGAGGTAGTGCAGTTCATATTGATAGCACAGTTCGTAATAACGTTTGCTAGCTACTCAACTAAAAGTGACAAGTAGATGGCGCGTACTTATAATACAAAACACTGATAACACAGTGTTTGCTTGTTAGATTCAACCATAACTCTACGTCTCCACCTGACATGAACTTTTGCTGTAACCTGAAGTTATAACTGAGTTGTTAAAACAAATGCACTAACAATAATGTTATAAATTGAAAAAAGCATTAACTTGAACAGTCTAGACTTAACATTAACTTGAAGTTAATGTTAAGTTATGTCAGATGGAGACCGTAAATAAGGGTTAAAATTAAATTAAAGCACATTTTATTAAAAAAACCATTTTCAGATAGTAATATGTACATGTAAATAATACTAACTTAATAATTAATATTTATTTTGTAAATCATCAGCATTAGTATTTTAAGTATCTACTAAAATCACAAGAGAAGTAAGTAGAACTTGTAAGGCCGGGTATTCATCTGTGTGCGTAAAAAAAGCGTAACCACTAACTACTACGGAAAAACTTTTAAATTAAGACATGTTTTTATGAAGTTAAATAGTTTCATACATAACTAGTAGACAATTTTATAGAATCAAGCATGATTGCAAACTGTTTAAATCAATAAATAAATGTCTGGCTCAAGCAGTTTTTCATTAGTAATTAGTTGGTTACGCTTTTTTGGGCAAATGACACACAAGAAATGTCCAATGTAAACTCGGCATAAATGTACTAAATAAATGTCTGAGATATGTATTAATTTTTGAAATTTATTGAAATGGCCACAAAAATCTTAGAATAAATATAAATTTAAATAAGTTTATTGTTAGCATATTTTAAACTAGGACTAATGTATTAAAATTTCAAAATAAGAAATCAACACCTTCTTCGTGAAATAAGGATTAAACTTTTTGGATCCGATTGCACCGTCACAGATTTTTCATAATAAAAAAATAACGCAATAAAATAAAATTTAAAAAAAATTAAATAAAATAAATTATAATAAAATAAAATAAAATAAAATAAAATAAAATAAAATAAAATAAAATAAAATAAAATAAAATAAAATAAAATAAAATAAAATAAAATAAAATAAAATAAAATAAAATAAAATAAAATAAAATAAAATAAAATAAAATAAAATAAAATAAAATAAAATAAAATAAAATAAAATAAAATAAAATAAAATAAAATAAAATAAAATAAAATAATATAAAATAAAGTAAATTAAAATAAAAATAAATAAAACCTAATAAAATAAAATAAAATAAAGTAAAGTTAAATAAAATAAAAATAAATAAAACCAAACACAATAAAATAAAATATAATAAAAAAAAATATAAAATAAAAGAAAATAAAATAAAATAATTAAAATAAAATAAAATAAATTAAAATAAAATATAATAAAATAAAACTAAACAAAAAAAAATAAAAAAATTAAACAAATTTAGTAAAGTAAAATCAAACAAATCAAATAAAGTTAAATTAAATAAAATTAAACAAAATAAAATAAAATAAAAATAAATAAAATTAAATATAATAAAATAAAATGGAATGTAAAAAGAAATTAAAGTTGAAAAATAAAATAAAATGAAATAAAATAGAATAAAATAAACTAAAATAAAATAAAATAAAGGAAAAATAAATAAAATTAAATAAAATAAAATATAATAATACATATTAAAGTTAAAAAATAAAATAAAATGACATAAAATAGAATGAAAGGAAATAAAATAAAATAAAACAAAATAAAATACAATAACATAAAATAAAAAATTAAAGTATAATAAAATTAAATATAATTCAAAATAAAATGACCTAATATAAAATTAAATTAAACAAAATAAATTAAAATAAAATAAAATAAAATAAAATATATTAAAACAAAATATATAAATACAATAAAATAATAAAATAAAATAAAATAAAATATAATGAAATGAAATAAAATAAAATTTTATAAATTAATTTTTTTTAAACGAGTTTATTCAAGATTAAAGATTTAGGTCAAAAATATATATATGGTGTTCGCTCGTAAGGAACATGTTATGACATAATTTCGTCAGATCATATTTTATGACATAAATATATCATATATATATATGTGTTATGATATAAATAAGTGATGGCATAATTCTGTCATAGCACAACTTAATCAAAATATATTGATGTCATGACATAGCTAAATCAGAACAATACTATGTTAGAACGTAAATATTTTATGACAAAGTTCTTTCGTGACAAATGTAGATCATAGTGAATGCTCTGACGCAATTACAAAATGAGAAAAATAAATATAAATAAAATAAAAATAAATGTGACTGAAACTAATTGAAATGTTTTCTTTATATGAATACAAGAAAACTGAATTTATTTTTTTAAGAATATAACAAAGCTCTAATTGATGCAAAAATTTACTTGAGCAATTGGAACAAGTAAAATATGTACACGATTGTTCAAAATATATAAAAACTTGAATTTTGATTATTTGATTACTTGAACAACTGAAAAATTGTTCAAACTGAACACCCTAGCTATAATAATAGAATCTTACTGAACTTTAATATACGATTAATTACAACAATTAAAAGTTTCAGTTTGTTATTTTAAAATTTACGAGTATGAAGCATTTGTTTATCTTTAAGAACCTGATTGTTTTGAAAAGTAAGTAATTAATAAGCACTTGTAGGTATTTTTTAAGGTCAAACATTATTTTCTATCAGTCTAATTTGAAATCTAGCAATGAAAAGGTGATAAAAATGTGTTAGTCGAAAATCTAATTTAATAAAAATGATTTACAAATAAAGTAATCAATAATCAATTTGGATGTATTTTTAAAAATAATTCATATATCTGAACAAGTCAAATATTAATTTTGAGAAAAAGTGCGATAAAAATATTAAAATTTAATATAAAACAAATTCTCAGCAAAAACACAAATTAAATTAATCAATATTTAAGCTTTGGTTTTATAATTTAGTCATATTATATGTATGTATATAATTTTTGACAACTATGTGCAAACTTAATATTTAAAAAAAATCTACTTGAAACGTACAGCCAAATATTATGAAATAAAATATAAAAGAAAATTTTAATAAAAATAATTTTAAAATAAAATTTCATGAGGGTATTTTTTGTTTCCCTCCAGCTTAATAATAATATTGGCCTGTTTAGCTGTGATAGCGTCCACTAGTCTTGCACAAATTTTAGATGTGGGCTCTTGTAACAATAATGTAACCACTATGCGAAACTTTGAACCTTCTAAGGTAACTTAAACTTATTTAAATATAAAATTGGTTCTTATTTTACGATTTTTATTTATATTACAGTATCTTGGCCGCTGGTATGAAAATCAAAAATATCCCTTTATATTCGAATTGGGTGGAAAATGTATTTATGCTGAATACGGTTCATTGGAGAATGGCGACATAAGTGTTTATAACTTCAATATAAATCAGCTGTAAGATTAATAAGTTAGCGAAATAGAAAAACTAAAAAAATATTTAATTAAATTTCAGTACTGGTAAGCCGAGTGATATTAGGGGTACTGCGAGAATTGTGGATAATGCCAAATTGAAAGTAAGATTTAGCAGCTTGCCGGGTGAGTTTTAGTTTTTTTTATTGTCTGTAAGTGTATTTAATTTATGATGCCCATTTTCTTTATTCTCCTTATAACTTTTTACGAGAGCAAACGTTTTAAAAGTGTAAGGATAATTATACCTTTAATATGCATACACACTTGCTGCTTTTGACCTTTGCCTCAATTCAGCTTAACTGTTAAATATTTACGAAGTTAAAGCAAGCTTATTATATAATCCTGTATTACCTACAAAATAAATTAAAAATTTCCAAAATCTAGTAAGTAAATTACAGATAATTAGAGTGCATTTACATTAGAGTGAAATCTAGTAATTAAGAGATTGCAAAATGATCACAGTGGTTTTGTTTTTTTTTTTTAAACCAAATAATTGAACAAATCTCTAACACTCGTAATAATTTCTTTTGTAATACAGTCTCCTTGAAGAATATAAAACACTGTTATGCTTGTTCTTATGCTACGAGTACATACTTGCGGTATTTGCACAGCATCAACAGTTGTTTGCCACTACTTTTTAGAGTTGTGACTGTTTAATGTGCAATATATGTGCCCTTAATTATGAAAGTGTTCTAAGTCAAAAAATTTCTTTTATCGATATATTTATTACATAACAATTGAACAAACTAAAAAATATTTTTATAGTGTGTAACATTTTAATTTAGAGGTGTATTTGTCTTGATTTACATAAATTTATTTCATATTTATTAAATATTGCCACAAAACAAATTTCAATCCTTCTTATATTATAATATATTTAAGTCATTTTATGTTAAAACATAACAAACAGAAGTATATCGTAACATATCATCAATATTGATATTATGGCATAATTACTTCAGAACATTTGCTATGTCACAGCAAAACTGTAGGATAATAGATTGGTGTCATAACATATTTACGTCATCATATAAATACGTTATAAAATAATTTGTTATGACATAATTTTTCATGGTATAGAGATATTAGGAAAATTATGTCATATTATGAAAATTATGTCATGCTATGATGTGAACATGTCATGCCATTAATTCGTCAAGAGATAAATATGTTATGACATGGATAAGATATGACATTATTATATTATAAATTATGATATGATACAAATATATAATACATATTTATGTACTAAAATATTTCTAACAGACATTTTTATGTCATAACATTACATAACATAATTATTGCTTATGTCTGTTATGCACATAGTGTACTATTTTGTTTTGTTTGTTAAATTTTCTCCAACGTTGAGTAATTCTTCCATTAATAGTGCGTTTAGCTCAGAAAAATATGAAATTTTGCGTTTACGTAGTTTTCGGTCCAATTCCTCTCAGAAACGTTCAATGGAACTTAGGTCTGTAGAGAAAAAAGCGCCAAAACTAAAAAACGCCAAAATCGGAAAAACGACAAAAACGCTAAAAACGCCAAAAGTAAAAAAAAACGTCAAATTAAATAATTGCTCAAAACCCAAAAAAACCCAAAACTAGACTAAAGTTCGTATCTAGTGTCCGTACGGAACCCTTTGTGTGCGACTCAAAGTCGCACTTTACTGAATTTCTTTAACATTCCTGTTAAAAAAATATTGAGAATTAATTTTTAATTATCTCACGTAGTGGCAGTGGTTTGAAAAACTCTTTGCCAGGTGCCAATTTCATTTCTAGGCAATCTGCTACTTTACAAAGTTTTTCCCATATTTATTTCAATAGCCCAATTCACGATCTTGTGCAAATGGTCTTGTATCGTTGCATGTGCAAGATGGTATAGCATATTGATACTCACCACTTAACAATTCTTTATGGTTAGTATCAATATACTATACCTTTTTGCACATGCAACGATGCAAGACGTTTTTTATAAACATTTTTCACTATTTTAAACTTGCATTATTTTTAACTCCTGTTTTTATACCCTTTACCAAAAAATGGTAAAAGGGTATATATAGGTTTGTCATTCCGTTTGTTATTTCTAGAATATTAATAAGCGAGACATAAAGTATATATATTCTGGATCCTTATGCATAGGGAAGACGAATAAGCGATGTCCGTCTGTCCATCTGTCCGTCTGTCTGTACGTGAAATCGGTTTTCCGAAGCTCCCAGAAAAGCTAGAGACTTCGTTCTTGAACTGGTCGATCAAAAATGGTCGAAATAAGATTGGTATTGAAAATTAGCAAAATCGAGCAGATGGTTTCAGAGCTGGGAGACTTAAACTTCATTTTGCCATACAAAATAACTACCGAAAATTAGTTTTTAATAATTTTTTATTAAATAAACTTATTTTACTTAACTTATTTTATTTTTTATGAATAAAATTGGTATTTCTGATTAAAAAAAAAAAATTAAAAAAATTAAAAAATTAAAACGACGTTTCCAGGGTTGGAAAACCTTAAATTTTTTTGTTATGCAAAAGTAACTTACTAAAACAAATTTTTCCTTTTTTTCTATAAATTAAACATATCTAATGTTCTTAAAAGAAAGAAATTGATGTTAGAAATCAGAAAAACAAAAAGGATGATTCCAGGGTTGGAAAACCTACGATTTTTGTGATATATAAAATTAACTACCGTAAACTAATTTTTTAATTATTTTTATTAAATAAACTTATTTTACACTTCACAATGAATAAAATTGGTATTTCAAATAAAAAATCAATCTTCAAAAAATTAATAAGATGTTTCCAGGGTTGGAAAACTTTAACTTTTTTTTATATAAAAGTAACTTACTAAAACAAATTTTTCCTTTTTTTCTATAAATTAAACATATCTAATGTTCTTAAAAGAAAGAGATTGATGTTAGAAATCAGAAACACAAAAAGGATGATTCCAGGGTTGGAAAACCTAAAATTTTTGTGAAGTATAAAATTAACTACCGTAAACTAATTTTTTACTTATTTTTAATAAATTATCTTATTTTATACTTCACCACGAATAAAATTTGTATTTCAAATAAAAAAAATTAAAAAATTTAAAAAGACGTTTCCAGGGTTGGAAAACTTTAACTTTTTTTCTTATACAAAAGTAACTTACTAAAACAAATTTTTTTCTTTTCTTTATAAATTAAACATAAATTATATTCTTAAAAGAAAAAGATTGGTGTAAGAAATCAGAAAAATCAAAAAGGATGATTCCAGGGTTGGGAAACTGAAACTTTTTGTGTTATAAAAAATTAACTACTGAAAGTTAATTTTTATTTTTTTATTAAATAAACTTATTGTATACTTATTGTATTTATATAAAAATTCAACTTCAAAAAATTAAAAAGATGTTTTCAGAGTTGGAAAACTTTAACTTTTTTTATACAAAAGAAGCTTATTTAGGCAAATTTTTCCTTTTTCTCTATAAATTAAAGATGTCTTATATTCTTAAAAGAAAGAGATTATTATAAGAAATCAGAAAAATCAAAAAGTTTGATTTCAGGGTTGGAAAACCTGCACTTTTTGTGATATAAAAAATTGGCTACCGAAAACAATTTTTTTTATAAAATAAATTTATTTTATACTTCAGTACGAATGAATTTGATATTTCAAAATAAAAAAAAATTAAAACGACGATTCCAGGGTTGGAAAACCTTATTTTTTATACAAAAGTAACTTACTAAAACATATTTTTTCTTTTTTGCTATACATTAAACATATCTTACATTCTTAAAAAAAAGATTGATATAAGAAGTCAGAAAACTCAAAAAGGAGGATTCCAGGTTTGGGAAACTTACACTCTTTGTGATATAAAAAACTAACTACCGAAAATTAATTTTTATTTTTTTTAATAAATAAACTTATTTTATGCTTGAGTACGAATAAAATTGGTATTTCAAATAAAAAAACTATTAAGAAAATTTAAAAGACGATTGAAGGGTTGGAAAACTTTAAATTTTTTGTACAAAAGCAACTTACTAAAACAAATTTTTCCTTTTTTTTCTATAAATTAAACATTTCTTAAATTCTTAAAAGAAAGAGGTTGGTGTAGGAAATTAGAAAAATCAAAAAGGATGATTTCAGGGTTGGGAAACTTACACTTTTTTTAATATATAAAAGTAACTTAGTCGTATTATTTTTTATCTTTTCCTTTATAAATTATATATATTTTACGTTTTAGAAAGAAAAGTTTGGTATAGAAAATTATAAAAAGAAAAACCACAGCTCCAGAGCTGGTAACTTGGATTTTTTTCTGGACATTAAAGTAACTAAATAAAACATTTTTTTTTTAATTTCTGTTTTTTTTCACTTAATACACTTTCTATATTTTTTTAAGAGCTACTAGATTGGTATAAGTAATCAGAAAAATCCAAAATGATGATTCTAGGGTTTGAAAATGATTATTTTTTTCTTTGTACATAAAAGTAACTATGTGCTTATGTATGTATCTCTATACTACATAAACGCACTTTTGTAAAGGGTATATAAGATTCGGCACAGCCGAATATAGCACTCTTACTTGTTCTTTTTCTTTGCGTTTCGAACTCTTGAGGGTTGACTGTACTTTTGTTTCAAAAAATTAATAAACTTACTCAAAATTACTTACAGCCGTATTAATAATTCATTTTAATCTAACAATCTTACAAGTTTGTAATAATTTTACAACATTGGCTAATTAAAAAAAATAAACTTTAACTTTATGGCCTTTTACAAAGCTCTTAAACTATTTTATAACACTATTAGGCACATTGTTGTTGTTTAGTACGTTCATACGCAGCAGGTTTTAAAAAACTATTTAATTACTATTAATTATACTTTATTAACAAGTTGTTATAAAATTTCTTTCAAAGCTCATAACAGTGTTTTTATTTAATCGCTTAAAATTATTGTGTGTTACATAATGTTCAAAATAGTTAAAAAATTGACAAAAAGTTTATTGCTCATGAGGAAATTTGTAGATTAATTTTTTACAGAATTGTATAAGCACTTTGATTAGAGATGAGCTTTTAAAGATATTTTTAATCACTGTAATTGTTTTCAGCATTTATTGGCGAATCCGACTATTGGATTTTAGATACGGACTATGATAATTATGCTGTGGTCTATTCCTGCACAGACATTATAGGTCTAGCGAATGGAAGTAAGTATTTAATAGAAAATTTAATGAATTTGTGCTCATAAATTTTTTCCGTATACGTCTTACAAATCACTCACAATAATTATAGTTGTGTCCACACAGCTTAGTTTTGAAATTCGATAACATTTTCTGTGCGATTCAAAAGACATAATAACCCCTTAATATTAAAGAAAACTAATATTATAAACTGTGTGAAACAAAATCGATAATTTTGTTGCTTAATTAATTGGTACAAGTGCTTTTCATTACTTTTCATAAATTTTATTGCAATTATTATAAGCTCTTGTTTAAATATCATTGAGTTTTAGTATAAATTGCACTTTGCTTTCAATTAAGTTTTGCTTTTCATTAAAGGAAAATGTTAAGTTTATTTGCTTGATTATAAATTCATTTAAAACAGGTTTATTAACCATTAATTTAGTTTATTGTTTGAGTTAATAAATTGTTTTTTCTCTTTATATCAACTTGACAGAAGTGGTTTGGATTTTGACGCGTCAACGCGAGCCTGACTTGAAAATTATTGAACAAACAAGAAGAATTATTGAGGAGAAGGGCCTATCACTGAAACATCTCAACAAAACGGATCAAAATGGCTGTGAATGATTAGATTATGTTTTATTAAAAATATCAGATATTAATTGATGAACTAATAAACAAAATACTAGTCACAAAAATCAACTGAAGGTTTTCAAGTTAATTGAAATATATTCTAAAATGCATTTAAAAAAGTTAAGAGAATTGTAAAAATAGCAAAACAAAAAGTAAATAAAATACTAAAAAATATACCAACTAATAAATTTATGAAAATCTAGTTTGCTACCAACCATTTGTATGGATTACGGACATAAATATATTATGATATAGTTATCTTATGATATAATTTTCATAATATACTTACATATTTATGTCATAGCATTATTGTGTCAGAATATAATTTATAACATTAATATATTGTCACACATATGTATGTATGTTATGGCGTAAATATTTTATGACATAATTACAGTTTCATTATGACCATTATATTTACACCATGACATACTAGGTAATGACATATACATATGTATGTATTTGTCATAAAATAGTAATCAAGAACGGTGTCGCAACATAATTCTGTCATAACACATACATGACAATGAAATCCACATGCATATTATGATATAGCAATTTTATTACATTTTTAGGTCATGCCATAAGTATATTAGGACGATATTTAATCATGATATAGATCATTAACGACATACTTATGTCACGAAATAAATATTTAATGACGTAGCTTTATCATGGCATACTTTTTTATGTCATGAAATTTTCAACAATTTTTATTATATCTGTAGGAAAAAGCCATAGAAAAACATTACATGTTGTAAAATTTTTGAAGGTTAAGGTGCATACGATATTATTCCGGTTTATACTTATCGGGAAATAGTGTGGGCATATACATAAATATATCGAGTCATAACCGCTAAAATAGCTTAAGTGACACATTTTTTGGACTTCGTTTTTTTTTACGAAAATCGACTATTTACGATCGCAAATGACCGTTTTTGGTAAAAAATTGAAGTTTGAAAATTATGTCGCTTAAGCTATTTTTGCGGTTATGGCACGATATATAAAACAAACGAGGATGTTATAACAGTTATTTTAATGCTGCTTAATCGTTTCTGGAAACAGATGGTATGTCCGCTAATTCACTCTCTCTTTACTCTTATTAATTTACTCTTTATTAACTACATTTTTTACTCATAATTGAGGAGCTGTCGAACAAAACCAGACTAGTACCGTTAACTTTTTTTAACAGGATAGGTAAATTACGGAACTACCTTAATGGAGATTGTTAAGGAAATGTCAGTTTTCGTTATTCTTTTAAGGTACATATGTCGAACTGGTTTTGAATGGAAATAAAGGGTTCGCCATCTAACGTTTTTTTTTCAATTAGTGCTTATTTCGTGAATGGTAACACTCAGCTCATGTCTGACATGACAGATAATTAGCTTTATCCTTCCGCTGAACGAGCCAACTGACCATCCAATGCGTTTTCGCTTCGCTAAATGGGCCTGCGATCGACTTAAAGAAGATGCCGATTTTGCCAAAAAAAATCATCTTTTCAGATGAAGCTCATTTTGATCTTGGCGGGTATGTAAACAAGCAAAATTGTCGCATTTGGGCCACAGAAAATCCGCACGCATACATTGAAAAGCCGATGCACCCAAAACGAGTCACTGTTTGGTGCGGATTTTGGTTCGGAGGCATAATTGGGCAATTTTTTTTTTCGAAAATGAGCAAGGAGTGGCCGTTACAGTCAATGGCGATCGTTATCGGGCCATGTTGAACGAATTTTTGTTTACAAAAATTGAAGAGGAGGATATTGGCAACATTTGATTTCAACAGGACGGCGCTACGTGCCACACAGCCGAAGCTACACTCGATGTTTTGCACCCTGTTTTTGAAGATCGCATTATCAGCCGCAGAGCTGATGTCGTTTATTATGACTATTATTTCTGGGGTGCCGTCAAAGATAAGTGTTACGCCAACAAGCCAGAGACAATTGACGCTTTAAAGGACAATATTCGTGAAGTCATTGGTGAAATACAGCTGCACACAATCGATAATGTGCTTAAAAATTGGACCGATCGTGTAGGCTACTGCATGGCCAGCCGAGGCAGCCATTTGAATGAAATTATTTTTCATTATTAACCGGAAGGATTGTACTTTCAAATAAAAAAAGAAATTTGAGAAAATATTCAGTAGTTTTTTTTATAGCATTTTCAAAAAAAAAGTTATCTGGCGGACCCCTTATTTCGCGACTTCATAGATGTGTATTTAGAGAGCCCCAAAAAAAAATTAAAAACAAAATCAGTTACTGAGTATATTTCTAGTTTTGTTCGCCAGCTCCTCAACTATATCTGAAGCTATGTTATTTTATAATTATGTAATGATATAAATATGTTAAAACAATATAAAGGGTGTTTTTTTAGAGGTATAGAACTTCGAATTGAAATAAAACACAAGAAAATCGTTTTAATGTCCATCAATTTGGCTTTATTGGAAGGATAATTTTATGCCATTAATGTTTAAATATGATTTCGGGCATGTGGCCGCCGCGGCTGGCTCGAATAAAGCCAATTCTACAGGTCCAATTTTCAACCACTTTTTCGAGCATATGGGGCCGTATGTTGGCAATAACGCCACGAATGTTGGCTTCCAAGTCCCCTAACGTTTCTGGTTTGTTGGCGTAGACGAGCGACTTCACATATCCCCAAAGAAAATAATCCAATGGTGTCAAATCACACGATCTTGGTGGCCAATTGACAGGTCCATTCCGCGAAATTATGCGCTCATCGAATGTTTCCTTCAATAAATCGATTGTGACGTGCGCTGTGTGGCATGTAGCGCCGTCTTGTTGGAACCACAACTCATCCACATTCATGCCATCCAATTCGGGAACAAAATAGTCGGTTAGTCGGCTCCAATTGCTGTGCACGGTGGCGAATCGATTCATTCGGGTCCTCTTCAACACTTTGCTCTACAGCGGCAATTGTGTCTTCGGTGCGCACTGTTCGACGTCTCTGCGGATGCGTATTATCACATAGAGTAAACGTAGTGCGAAAACGATCCATGGTTAACCGAATTAATTGCTCTGATGGACGATTATGTCGACCATAAAATGGACGGAGCTTGCGGTAAACTTCGCGAACTGAACCATTAGTTTCGAAATAAATTTGCACGATTTGCAAGCGTTGTTCTTTTGTCAACCTGTTCATGATGAAATGACAAACCAAACTAAATATTAATCACTTGACAGCTGACAAAATGGCCGCCAGTTAAAAAGTGATGCCAACTTAAAGTTCTATACCTCAATAAAAAACACCCATTATTACGACATAAATATTTTATGACATAAATATATCAGAAACTCTGATGTGATATAACTACATAATGCAATACTTACGTAGTAACATATTTATATCTGACATTTTTATGTAGGAACATTGCATAACATAACATAATTATTGCCCTAAGTCTGTTTTGTATATATTGGGCTATTTCTTTTCTATGTTAAATTTTTTCCAACTGTAAAATTGCTTTCTTGAATTTTGTATAAAAATATATTAAAAAAAATTTTGTACTTACTTTTTTTGTTTACAATTATCAAAAAAAAAAAAAAAAAATTAAAAGAGGTATAAGCAAGTATGAGAATGAATGGGTATATTAATTTTGTAGAAGTACAAAATATATACGATATGTGCTAGAGTATACAAAATTTTTCGAATTAATTATCTTTCTCTGATATCAATGTATTTTTTTTTTCCTTAATTTTATATCTTTTCAGTATGTATGTTTAATATGATACAAACTTCTGTTGTTAATTACTACTTGTTGTACTATTCTTTTAAGTACTTGTAACAGAGAAAAAAAAACGTAAAAAGAAAATGGAAGAATAAACAAGTTCATGAAAATTCATTTATTTTGTGTTTAACATAAACCTAAAGGCGCCCTTATTAAGCTTCTCCTTTGAGGGAATTATTCAAATTGTTTTCTTGTTTTCTACAAATACTTTTTATTGTTCTTTTTCTCATATAATTTTTAATTTTTTTTTTATTGGTTTAGTTGGACATGGCAAAACTTTAAGTCTCCAACATTAAGCAGCCACAAGAAGATGATGTTTTATGTAATACTGGTAGTAAGTATTTAATTTTAATTAGCCTGTTGAGCAATTGAGCTTAAGGCACAGTGGCCATATAATAATGACATTTTTTTGAAATATTAAAATATTTCTTATTTTTGTTTCATACGAAATACTTTTTGAATAAACTACAACCCATCACTGTAATAGTTTTGTGAGTGAAATGAAATATACGGAAGTAGAGATGGGCGCGTGTAGAATGTTTCCAGCACGACACGACGAGAACACGAATACCTAGACGATCAACACCTACAAAACAAGCACCCAAAAGATTTCGTCAACACGATACTGCACAACTTGCACGAAATATTATGGTATGGTATTGTAGATCAGAAAATTTAATAGATATTTTTCAAGAGCCGCTTTTCAAAATATGGCAAAAGTTGGCACTGCTAGCTGGTACTATCTGCCACCACAGTTGATACTATCAGTTCACGTACAAAACTTTAAACGTGATAGGCCCATAGATACAAAATATTCAACTTTTTCTCTACTGGAAATTCATTCAGACATATTTTACATCTAAAATCGTTTCGTGTTTCTCGTGTCAATTTTGCTCAACAATAAACAAACCGAACCCGTACGAAATTAGGCTTATTGTCAGGAGCACTTCGTGTTGGGTCGTGCGTGTTCGTGTCACGAAAAAAACACAACACGCGCCCATTTCTACACGCAAAGAAAAGATATGGTTGTCGAATGGTTGAGAAAACAATATTATGTTCTATGAAAAAAAGTGTGGTCGTCGAAAACTAGTTATTGTTATTTTAAACATTTATTTCGTTACGATAAATAGAGTAATGTTTGGATTTAATAATTACATTATCACATCCATAAAAAAGTGTGTTATGGTTAGAGTTTAACAATATAGTCTTGTTAAAAATGTATGACTACAACATAATTTGTATTATTATTTAAAAATAATATGATGTAAATAACAATATAATGTTTTTCAAAACCATACCATGTTATGTTTAAAAAAAAATCTTTTCCAGAAACATCTGTCAGTTCAGTATTTCATTTGTTAGCTATCGGTATTGCACGGGTGGTGTTAAATAAATGAATAAATAAATAAAGAATAAATAAAAGGGTAGACCAATAAAAATATATAAATATTAGTGTATATCTTTATACAGACATGTCAGTATGTCGTGTAAGTATACATTTCTATATATACATTTTATTTCAACAATATTAAATTATTTTCATTTACATTTTGACGCACAGCTGTTTCCACAATAAATATATGATTAAAAAATAAAATAGTATTATTATATTAAATAATACTGTGGTCGTATTTAACAATATTAATATAATATTAAAACATGGTATGGTGAGTCTCAATTATATTTTAGTCACATCTAACAAAGTTTTTGTCATATTTACAATAATAAGATTATAATATAATTAACTTAGATAATATTATAATTAACTCAGATAATAGTATAATTAACTCAGATAATAATATTGTTAAAGTTTTTTTTTCTATTAACAATAATATGATTTGACTGCAACCATATAATTCAATCATAGTATGTTGCTGTTTGATTATGGTTACCTCAACCATATTTTTTCTTTGCGTGTAGACGAAAGCATTAAAAGTTCAAAAAAAAAATCTTTTTAATATTAAATCTGGATTATTTGTGGAATTAACATTTAAAATTGTCTTACAAGTTCGAAAATATTAAAAAAAAAAATTTTAATTTAAAATTATCAAGGCGGCAACATTGAAGAAGCGATCTCTAAGCAAAAACTTCCAAAAAGTATGCTACTTTATTTAAATCTGACACAACCAGTGCGTATGAGCTATTAATTAGAGATGTGCACGTGAGCGGTTTTTGACTCACGACACGCACGCTCACGCAGAAAAATATTTTACTCACGCACTTTCACGCACGAATGATATTGAAAATTTTCGCGATCACGCACCCTCACGAACAAAATATTCTTAGTCACGCACGAGTGGCTTACAACTTATCACGATCACGCACGCTCACGAAAAAGTATGTAATCCAATTTGTATGTTATTTTGCGTTGAAAAATAGATTTTTACACATATGTACATATGTATGTATACATATGTATGCACGTGTATATGTAAAATTTACATTGCACAGTGGGCACTTTTACAAAGTAAATGACAATAAATCTGGAACTTCTAAACTACTGATTGGCATTATATGAAACTCCTAACATCTGTAGAGGAGGACTTAGGCTTTATAACAAATGTCATGACAGCCTTCTGTCTTGAGCTGGACATGAGTTACAGTGGGCCAAAATTGACTACCTGGTACTAAAAAAGACTTCTGAAGCTTGTAACTTTTTTAATCACGCACGAGTGGTTTACAACTTATCACGATCACGCACGCTCACGAAAAAGTATGTAATCCAATTTGTATGTTATTTTGCGTTGAAAAATAGATTTTTACACATATGTACATATGTATGTATACATATGTATGCACGTGTATATGTAAAATTTACATTGCACAGTGGGCACTTTTACAAAGTAAATGACAATAATTCTGGAACTTCTAAACTACTGATTGGAATTATATGAAACTCCTAACATCTGTAGAGGAGGACTTAGGCTTTATAAAAAATGTCATGACAGCCTTCTGGCTTGAGCTGGACATGAGTGACAGTGGGCCAAAATTGACTACCTGGTACTAAAAAAAACTTCTGAAGCTTGTAACTTTTTTAAAAATTATCCGATTTTTACTGGATAAAGCATTTTGACATAAACTTGAAATTCTTAAGAAATAATTTCCCAAGATGTGTTTCCGTATCTCTCATAAGATATTTCACTTAAGACAAAAAAAATTTTTTGCCTTGACCTTTTTTAGTATTAAGCGGCCCATATACTACAACAGCATACACGCACAAACAAGCGATTGAGCATTAATGCTCGAACCACACAACATACCAGCAAGCTGGTACAATATTCATTTCTTGCAAAAATTCGGGAAGGGTGGTTATGAAAAGAGACACATATTTTGGTGCAATTATTATTGGTATGTTGTTAAAATTAGCATCTATGTATAACTAAAGTTCTAAAATTATGTTTACCATTGAAACAAATTATATTTCAACTAATTATATTACTTAAATGCATGTTTGCTCCATGACAACTCTGCTCAACTGAGCTAATTTCACTATATTATACCACACCAGCGAGCTGGTACCATCAGCAAAATATCAAACTCTACTTGACATCGCTACAGCAAACCGTACAATCGCACAAAACGCCCATACACGACCAAACCGCTGGCACAAACACTTGATTGCGCATGCATGCTGTTGTAGTGTATTGGCCCCTTTACTCCTATTACTTTTATTTCATTGTTGGATTTTAAGTTAAAAGACAGCATTGAATTTCGGAACAAATCAAGCTTAGGGGCTCCTCCCAGAAATTTAAAAACAGTATCCTATCTTATAGAAAATTAAAAATAAAACGAAAAAATTAAAAAAAAATTGGCGGCGAGGCTTAGTTTCCGAGTTATGGTCCTCTGAAATTCTAGTACAATATTGTGATTATACGGTGTATTTAACATGTTTCTTTCCAGAAGACTCTTACCAAATTGCGTACAAACTAGCGACTCTTTGTAATGACACAATGGTGCATATTTAAGGTCAACAATTCAACACCCATCACACTCTTACCCATTATTTTATGTAACTCTGCCATTTTCAACTGACACAGTGATCATGAATAGAAATAAAATACACTAGAAATTTTAAGTTTAAAAATTGTTATTATAGAAATATTTTCAAAAAGTAATCAGATCCTCACAAAAACATAAATGTGAAAAACGGCCAAGTTCCTATCCAAAATTGCGGCCATTAAAAGTTGTGAGATATAAATTTGGACCAAGTTCTTCTTTGCCACAATACCTTACACAGAAATATATTATGTATGATATACATTTGTAATCATAAGGGGTCATATAATTTCTCGATAATCTGATAACTTGGCAATATTTTTACCATTCTAAAAAAGGAGAGAATAATGTATAAATGTTCATTTCTTCATATTGATAAAAATGTTGTCAAGTTGGCAGATTATATTATATAAATTATATGACACCCTTACGATTACAAATTTATATCATACATAATATATTTCTGTGTCAGGTATTGTGGCAAAGAGGAACTTGGTCAAAATTTATATCTCACAACTTTTAATGGCCGAAATTTTGGATAGGAGCTTGGCCGTTTTTCACATTTATGTTTTTGTGAGGATACTTATTTCGATTAGCTGATCAAAATAAATTCAAAGTTTTATTTGCAAAATACTGAACGGACAATATCATATTGAGCCAAAGCACATATTTGTATTACTTTCTTTGCTTTATGCCTTCATTATTATTTTTCCCGCAGCAAAACACATTAAGAAAAAGCAGTAAAGAAGCAGCAAAATAATAAAAAAGTTTTTCTTTTTTTGCATTAAATCAAACAATCTCTTACTAACTCAAACATGTGCAGTAAAACAAATAAACATACGAAGTGATTTCTTATCCATCTACCACTTTGTAAGTTTTTTTACGACTCCATTGATGTTGTGCATGCAAAAATCAAATTCATTTCTAATATTTTGGAAGTACATAAAAGAAGCAAGCGAAAATATAAAGCAAAAAATTCTATGAAAAGAAAATATTAAAATGTTTGGAAAACGTGAATGTTTTATGGAATATCAAAATTTATAGCCAAAAGGGTAAAATGAAGAAAGTGGCAGCACAAAGTGCATGAAGATGAAAAAACAAAAAAAAAATTATGGATGGAGTAGAAGGAAAAAAGTTGGTATGGCAATCAGAATGTCTAATTAAATGAAATTTTTTGAAAAAATTTCAAGCAAAGAAGTTAATTAAAGTTGCTGTTCTAACTATACGAGTAATGTGTATATACATTTTAGTTTAACTGATTATAAAGGTTTCTTCCACGAGTGCTTCCTAACTTTAAGATGTCAAGGAAAGGATTGGTTCAAAGGCGAAACATTTTAAAGATGTTCAAGGTTCCAAAGCTTAGATGTTCAACTGAACTTTTTATTTTGAAAAAAAAAACGAAAAAATTTAATTATAGAAAGGAGAATGTTATAAGTAAGAAGTATGATATAAATTTAATACGGGAAATTATCAAACATTTTTTGAATCTAGAGAAGTGAGAATAAAGAAATATCAGCAGTTGGTCTAAACCAAACTCTAAGCTAAATTTTATATGGTGACGTAGATTAATTTATATCTAATACTTCCATAATTTATTTTCATTTTCTTTCTTCACAGCTTATTCTTGGTCATTATTTCTTTGTTACAAAAGTAAACTTGTGCAGGAAAAAAGGTGGATGATATTCTCTCCAAAACTTTAATGTAATACGTTATCGCTAACAATATTTCTACTGAGCGTTGAAGCATCTTTTAAGAAATTCTATTTATTTTCAAATAAATTACACCATATAATAGAACGAAATCTTAACTTAACAATATAATAATATTCTGTCAGAATAAAAACTACACAATTAATCATACGAATGTTGCTGTGCACAGTGCAATACAAATCATTTGAAGTAAAACATTTGCACGAAGGTGGCGGCAAAATTGCAAGATATTTATTAAGGGTTACCACAAATGCATTTAATATAAATCAGTCCAGTAAAGAGCCAAAAGCTTGAACAAATTTCAATTTGACTGTAGTATAGTCTCCTAATTGCAAAGTCTATGAATGATTTATTGTCATTACCACCAAGAGCCTGCGTAAGTGGAGTCCCCAGCAAAAAAACAATCAATACTCACTATAAAGCTGACTTCTAATCTGCTTCAAAGTTTCCAAAACTCAAGAGCACCTTTCCCCCTTTCTTTATAACTGAAAAAAATAATAACTGCAGAAAGTATGCTAAACTCTCATCTGCACCAAAACTCTGAGTAGGATAATGGTCAAAGTGCTTCCCTACAATACCAAGCATTTCAGCTTAGAATCCCGGTGAACAACGTTACCGTTGTAAAATTTTCAAAAAGTGGCACAAAAAGGGAATTTTATTTAAAAAAAAGTGGCACCAAAATGAGCATTTGAAGAAAAAAGGGGCAACCTTAAAAATAAGAAAAATTAAAACAAATCTGCTTATTTTTAAAAACATAAAAAATAAAAATCAGGTTTTGCATATTTAAAGACTAAAAAATACTACTTTTATAATAAACAAAGCCACAAAATATAAAAATAATTCATATAATATGTGCTAATAATAATAAATTACTTGAAACTTCTAAAGATACATATATATTTTTAATGCTTTTTTGGCATTGGCACTTATTACCAAAAAAATTTAACTCAGTTTATTTAATTTAGAGAAAATTCATTAAGATTTTGACAAATATCTGAATATTGAATTCTCAAGAAACAGACACAAGACAATTCCGTAAAGTTTTTGCACATTGCATTTTTTAATAAACGGAAAAAGGTGTTTTTGAGAAATTTTTAATATTTATTTAAATGCCTATTTTTTGATACTGTATATCTGTACTTTTGAATAAGTTCATCATTTGTAATCCAATCTTCCAAATCAAACTTTTTTTAATCAGGAATAACTTCTAAATCGGGCTTATGTTCAGTATTTTCAATTATTATGAAATGATATATTTTTTTTTATTAATTAATGTGATTTTCTAATGAGAAGAAAAATTAAACTAGACTTTTTACCTGGGGGAAATGTGCATTTTTCTGTGCAGCCACGCACATCACCAGCACCCATGTTTATCTACTTGGGCAGAGATTGTTATTAACATCAGCTATTTAACGTGAATTTTTACCTCTGGTAAATACATTTGTAAGTACGTATCACTATTCATTTTCTGTTTTTCCGATTAAAAAATTATTCCGTATTAAAATTCAGTATAATTCAATGAAATTTTTTTAATATATGTACATTGTACATACATACTGTTACGTTTTTCTCTCTATAAAAACGCTTTTCCGTAGATCCGAAGACACAGAATACACAGAAGTGAAGAAAGTAACATGTAAAAAAAGCTCCAATCATGTTCTTGTTAAAATTCGTGGAAAAAAGAGAAAAGCATAGTGTATTTGATACTGTAGTGTATTACTACTTACCAATTAACACAGCTAATAAAAATTTATTGCACTAGAAAGACGTAGCAAAACAAAACCGACGACAAAATTTGAGGGAAAACGAGACAAACTGAAAAATACCCGTATCTTCCGTCTCGTGACACTTCTGTATGTTTTGTGCCGAAGATTTGCAAATGAATACAAGAGCCGAGTGTAGTAATTAGGGTTAAGAATGATACAAGTTTTATTTACAAATACACTTATACTAAATTACTCAAGAGCTTAAATACACTAATACAACTTAAACTAATAAATTACACACAGATATTCACAACTGGTTACCACTACGCCTTCCTCGCTGTAGTTTACGCACGTCTCTTAGCTGGCTGCGCAAGTAATCACGTGACACCTCTTTGTCTGCTGCTCGTCACTTACGAGACTCTCTCTGCCGTCACTCACAGTTGATACACCAATACCTCTTTGTCTGCTGCTTGTCACACACGGCACTCACTCTGCCGACACTCACAGTTGATACACCAATAAAGACGCACTGGCTTTACTTACACCCTTACATACGTCTATTCGCTGCGCTGTTCCCTTTACTCCAGTCGACACGATAGACCCCACAGTAATCTCAATTCCACGACAGACTTTGCTGTCACTATAGACTGTCCTATAGTTTCTCTTTTACTCCAACTCTTGTGTAAAGCACAGACTGCTCTTAACTATCAACTCACCACTGTATCGCAGATTATTATTAATTCACAACTTAATTATGAACTGACTAACGAGTTCTTAACTTCACTACTTTCTGATTAGCACTAACTATAACTGTTCGCGACTGACTTACAACTGCAACTAACTAACTCTTTGGTTGCGTCACCGCTTTTTATATTTCACACAAATTCCACTAGAAGTTTCAAGCAATGTCTAGAGTCTAGACGATCATTATCATCTTATATGCTGCCTAATTAAGTTCATGTGGTAACTATGTACATATATGTGTATATGCATACGTGTGTACATCATTAACTAAGCAATACACGGTGGTTGTTTATCTTTTGCTTTTCGTTTGAATTAGCATGTATGTATGTGTGTAAATATGTGAATCTTCTTAATAAGCAGACGCTTTTTGTTGTTGTTGCTTTTGCTTGTTTACGTTAATCAAGCTAGGCATGCTTATTTAGTTGTTGGCTACTATTCTAGACTATTCTTTGCTTTGACCCTGTAGGAATATCTTCGCGTAGCACTTACATTAAACCTGTTGGAATATTTTTGTGTAATGCTGCTTAAACCTGTCGACGGCTATTTTCGTAACAATACATACAAATGTAAATATGTATGTAATTATATTTACATATTCATACAGACAAATATATACGAATATTAGCAAGGCTGCGCATATTAATTATTTGAAAGATAGGCATAAGCTAACCACGCAATGCAAAAAAAAAACGATGTCGCATAAGCTTGCTCACAAGTCAATATATTAGAACAGCATAACTTATATGTGACGCGCAAAATAGAAAGGGACCTAAGGGTAAAAACCGGTTTTGTTCAGGAGAGCCATTTTAAACATTTAAATACGTGTATCTTTGGTGTACCATCACATCATAAAACGCGCATATCTCTGGGAGGGAACACTTTTGGGGCATGGGATCGGTCTCATACGATGCTCAGATGTTGTCCACATAAAAAAAGTGATAATTGATTTTTTTACCCTTAGGTCCCTTTCTCTATGCGCTGTCACATATGTATATTAACCCTGCACTATCATACTTCGTCGAAATGACGACGCGCGATTTTATTTTCGATTTAAAACATATTTTTTGTGATTGTTTTTGTTTCGTTTTTCGTATAGCGTTAGCCGCTAATATCAGTTACTCGAAACTAATGTTGCTTTTTTAGTTTAATAAATTTATTATAAGAAACTACAAGACTTAATGGAAAAAAATGTGTAATATTTCATACAATTGATGCTATAATTGCTATGTTTTAAGAAAAAATGCCAATTGATAGAAGTCTGTGAAATGTTAATTTTACGTTAAACGATTAAAAGAAATATACGAATTTCGTTATATGATAATTAAAAACTAGCTAAATATCAATAATAAATCTATTTTCGTACTTATTTTTGCTCAAGACGTTTTTTATTGGCTCTTGAAATAGGTCGTAGTCGATTCGACGAAGTATGACGTTTGCGATATAAAAATAAGTATGATATTCTAGGGTTAATAAAACCGAAAGTACAAAAAGTACATCTTCATTCAGTAAAGAGTATCAAAATTTGGGAAAAATTAGAAAAAAGATAAAATTTGGGTGCAGTTTGTTAAAGTAGCACAATAATATCCTAGCATTCGAAAAAAAGGCAAATTGCTACTTTAGTAGCACCAACGGTAACGCTGCCGGTGAAGCAAGATCATGTTCATCATGTTTTTGAATAATAATAATTAAGTGGCTTCAACAACCTCAAAACAATTCATACAGAAGCCAATTGATTTACGCGTCAAGCCAACTGATTTTCGCATCCTATAGAAAAAAAAGTATCTATGGTATTGTAGATCAAGATCAGTTAGCGTAGACACTTAATAGACTTTGGGCGAAATCATTCATTCGGTTGTCTTTGTCATAAACCAATAAACAAACCCATGCCTTTTAAATGGGTTTGATAATAGCTTTGTATCAAAAATGACCGCCTGAATGAGTTCGACCCAAGTCTAAAATTAACTAGATTTGGATTTAGATTTGGGTCGAACTCGTTCATTAGTTAATTTTTGCCACAAACCACTGATCAAATCCATTTAAATTACATGGGTTTCATCATTGGTTTTGTGGCAAAAATTAACTAGTGAACGATTTCGACCCAAGTCTACTTGGATCTAGACTTGTGTCGAACTTGGATCTAGACTTGTGTCGAACTAATTAAAATTACATGGGTTTGATCATTGGTTTGTGTCTAAAACACGAGCTACTGAAAGAGTTCCATACAAGTAAACACACCAATCACCAGTTTAGCTGAAACAACAACCGATTAACGAAACTTACACCATGCAAAATAAAAAAAGACTGGATCTTATGGCAACAACGTTTGGCACATGAAAAAAAAATGCACATAGCGCAATGCAAATGTACGAAGTCTTTGTTAAGCATCAAGGCCTGCACTAGTGTTGTGTCCCACAGCTCTTTTTGAAATTGTTTCAAACCCATTTAATTTACAGTGACGTTTTTGATCGGACTTGGGTCCAACAGCTCATTTTAGTTTATTATTTGTTGTATACAATTCCAGCTTTTCCTATTAGAACATGAAATGACATCGTATAAGATCGAAGTCATTGACATAAGCAAAATGAGATGGAAATGGGAAAAACATGAAAATAACCAAACCATATAAGATGAAGATGCTTTGTGGTAAGCTTGGATCGAACTCATTTGGTTTGGTTTTTGACACCAACATATGATCAATCCCATTCAAATTACGAGAATTCGATAGTTTATTTTTGTCCAAAACGAAGTACTGAATGAGTACGATCCAGGTCCACTTTGTGGAAGCCATATGATGCTAAGAGGGATAATGGGTAAAAAAACTCAGAGTATCTTTAGTTATCAGGAAATAATCGTTCATTAGACACATTAGAACTGAGATCTGTTTCTTATATTTTTTAATCATAGAAACCATATCCTACGGCAGTCGAACTTCTATAGGGTGTTTTTTTTTTATAGAAGTATAGAGCTTTTAAATGGAATAAAACAAAGATGATTTTTTTAAATTGATATGAAATTTACATTATTCGAAAGATAATATTCCGAGATTATAATGTAAATATGACTTCTAGCATATCATAGCCATGGATGGCTTGGACATAGTCCAATCTGGAGGTCCAATTGTTGATGACTTTCTCCAACATTTCTGACTATGTATTGGCCATAATAAGAAAATTATGGGGATGGACATTTTAGAAAGCAAGAACTTGGTCCTTATTTTTATTGCAGTGGATACGAACCCTTGACATGAAACTTGGACGTTTTTGCAGATGTGTTTAAATACTTTTAAGACTACCATCGTAATATTATGCACATAAGCACATTTTTCCCCCCAAACAGATTACACATACGATTATTGCTATAATGTTAGGGAAAGATAATACACCATTACATAAAAGAAATGTAATAGACAAAAAGAAAACTAAAAACGAAATAAAGAAATAATATTTGCGTTAGCTTTAAAATATGTACGTGTATATGTATAAACGTATATTCGAGTAAGCTTTCTCATTTACCAAAAACCTCAACATGACTTATCCGTGGAGAAAAATGGTAAAATAACAAACACGTCACTAAATGAAAAATGATTTAAAATTTTATGTACATACGTATGTAGATATCTCAAGGAAAATGAACAGTCCACTACCCAGCAAAAAAAAAATCTGATTTGGAAGAAGTAGTAATTGAGGGAAACAATGCAGCATTGCTTATTGGATAACAAAAGATTCGAAAAATGCTTCTGCAACGTACTAACATAAGGCGGACTTTCTAACAAAGTAAACAAATTATCACAGAAAATTTGGTAAACCAGTAACTTTTGCATCTGAATATTACTACTGTAAAGAACTTTAGTAAGGCCAAAAATGAATTGGTGTTTGAAAGCTGAATTAATTGCATATACAGGGTGGCGCAGAATGAGAGCTATATGGTTTGAACTATTTATAACTTTTTTTTAATTATTATCAGGGAACGAAGCCGATTGGCTGTGAGTCGGCTAACAGCCGCCGCCGGCATTTTTCATAGAGCCTTAGCCGCCGCCGGCCCATGCGGCTCATTTTCGGCTTCGGCTTAGCCGTTTTTTTAATTAGCACTTTTTTGTTTTGCAAATTAATTTTGCAAAATTGCTTCTGTCAGTAATGGTAACTTACTAATTTTGCTTTAAAAATAGTGCTTTTTACTATAAATAAACGATTTGATATCACTGAAAAATAAAACTACCAGGGGGCAAATTATGGCATTCGATACGGTTCGATATTTTAAAATGTTTCCATATAAACTCTATTGAAATATTTCGTAATTTCGTTCGATAACGAGTGCCGTAATTTGCCCCCAGATATCATTGAAAAATGAAGGAGGGCTGCCAGATGTGGCGATGTCTCGCCAACTTGGCGATTGGTTATTGGTTTGCTGAGGACATAATGTATTTTGAATATACTGTGCCGCAAACCAATAATCAACCAACGATGTGTATATCAAATGTTGTTAAAAACAATTTTTCTATCATTGCAGAATTAATTACGAATCATTACATGATTGAACAACGTACAAAAATAATTGAATTTTATTTTTCAAACCAACAGTTTATTGTATTGACACAGCCTACATATCGTCGTCATTTTTTAATGGTCGCATTGCACCCATAATTTTCTTTGGAGATATTTGAATGACACAGTGTACGTTAACAAACCAAGAACCATACTCCAACTAAAAAACAACATTCATCATGGCCATTACACCCGAAATTTTACGAAAACTTATGGAAAATATGAGATGAATACTCTCTCTCGCTAAAAAGAGCACGTATGTGCGAAGCAAAAAATGGACACCACTTACATAATATAATTTTTCAAAGCTAATTTCCAAAAATTCCCCAATAATATACTGTATTTAAAAAAAATATATAATAATCGCATAAATAAAAAAGTTATAAACCATTTAAACCATATAGCTCATTCTGCCCCACCCTGTAAGAGTAGGTATTCATTGAGTGTTACTTCTCTTAAAAAAAAGACGTGTCTGATATGTTTAACTTAATAAAACTTTTATAAAAATGGCTTGTCAACTTATGAATTAAAAATGTATCCTTTTATATTAGAAGAAATTCACCCTTATCGCGAATAAAAAAGGCGATCAGTTTATTCAAGTGAAATATTTCCTGTGAACAAAAAAATGGTGAACAAAATTAGAAAATAGTCTACACTAACACAATAACAACGCAAACATTGGCGATCACAATTTTAAGGAAAGGGGAAACTTTTTTAATATTAAAGGCTGGGTTAGCCGAACGTTGCTGTTGCTGTACCGTACCGTACCGTACTGTTAGCACATTGGTGCACTTATAGAACATTTAAAAACGTGCGTATGTTTTACTTCGTTTTGTTGTTTTAATATGAAAAAGGAGCAGCTGTTCACAAAACAGTGATGAGCAATAAAAAATTTAAAATAATGAATGTAGCGAAGAAAAAGTACCTAAAATATGTAAATGCTACTAAAATTGGATCGGAACATGTACATAGAAAAAATATATGCATGTATGTATATATGTATATGTATAAATATGTTCACACATACATACATATCGATGGCCACAAGTACACCTCGTCACAAAAATTTATTGCAATATCATAAATATCACACTTTTAAAAGCAGTTTAACAAAGCAGTTGTACTGTTTATTATTAAGTTTTTATCTTCTCCTGTAAAATTACAATTATCTGAGTTAGGGCCTTTCTACTTGTGACCAACGATATGTATGCAACATGAAATAATTTTTACATGTGTGCGCACACAAAAGAAGTTTTGATACCATTTAAATCATTTAATACATATCACATTTATATTATGCCCATACATATTTATGAATTTCTTTATTACCCTGCAGGAGAATAGGCGATAATTGTCTAAAATTTTATAAATTATTAATTAATTAATTTTTTAAATAATTATAATTACCCTTTTGTATTTCTGAATTTTTCATAAATAATTGCTAATTTTAAGTAGCAGTTGTCACTGGGTAACAAAAGAATAAACCACAAATTTTATAGGATTTTTCTTTATAAAAGAACTGGTAATAAACTAGTCCTAAACTAGTACCACTGGTACTAGTAGTTTCCTAAACATACTCAATGCTAATTTGAGCATTAAGATAGTATAGGAAAGTATACAGTTGGGAACTAGTGGTGGTGATTTCTGTACTAGAAAAATACTAGTTGAACACTAGTTCGTTCTCCTGCAGGGTATATATAAGTACATATACATACACATGTATGTTAAAGGGTTGCATTTGTATACTCGTTTGTAAGGCCAAAACAAATATACTATGGTATGTACCATATAATTGTAGTGTGAGCGACAGAACTAGTATAAGAGTTATTGTGTGTGTGTGCTTTTCCAAATTAAAATAAAATTAAAACAAATAACAATTGCTTAATGTATTGCTGCTGAGCAACTGTTTGATCTGCTTTTGCCCAAAAATACATATTGTAATACAAACATATGAAAAAAACCATTGTTGAAACAAATAAATGATGGACAGATGTACGTGCGGACGTTCGTTATGTTATTTTGTGGCGCAGCCAAAGTATAGAGAGAGAAAGAGCCAATTTTGCTCTGAGAGTAATTACAAATGCATGTGTTTCATGTACATGTATCATTTACTTACATGTGTATGTGAAATTTTGCTTTCATTGATTCATTGCGCTGATTTACACGGGCATAATTGTGCTGGCATAACATGCCAGTTTGTTGGTGAGAGAGGCAAATAGAGTGGTTTTGCTGTTGGCATAACTTTTCAACCAGCTTCAACCCCGCATTAGCAGCATAAAACCAATACACACACAAATTAAAAAATAGCAAATGTTAAATGAATACTAAAAACACTAACACACACAGCTGTGTATACGAATACATTTTGTGCCAGATGAATTAGTCTCGTGTAATTTGGAATATACCAAAAATTGTGCGGCTTAAAAATTGTTCTCGTCTAAACTACCTCATTCAACAACCATGGATTTTTTTTCAACACACCATGTGGTACTTATGTTAAAACCAGTTTTATGTATCTTATTTGTTATAGAAAAACAAATAAATACAAACGTGTTTTTCTCATTTGGTCATTGCCCAACCACACAATCAATAACTGCTTAAAAAATCAACATTTACAACTATATAGTAAAAGAAATGCTAAATAACATATTTTTTCACACAAGAACCAAATAACACGCAAAACTGGTGCAAACAGATGTATCAGTGCAATGCTATAATGTATGTATATATTTGTGGACATAAGTATGTATATACATACCCAAATATTTTTTTTTTAAATACATACCCAAATATTTATATATTATTTTAAGTTGTTTTTTCACACAGATATTATTAACAAAAGTACCAAAAAAAACAGAGCCAAAATACCCCTATTCCATTTAACTTACAATGACACGATCACTGGCTTACAAACGTCACTTACGCTACATTTACACATGAAAGTATTTTCTTGAAATTTCTGTATACGTATTATGAATGAAAATTTTAATAAAATAAATGACTTTTATGAAAATTTCTTGTTAATTTTCATAGGAAAGTGAAAATTCATTTTAAAAATGTCGATGAAAAGTAAAGTTGAAAAAAAATTGTTTTATTCAGTTCTTAATTAAAGTTACCAAGAATGTCACTTACACAAATACATAAGGCAATAAATTGGGAATAAATATTATTTGTTAATATTTAATAATATTATTGTTTTCAAAAGGCATGCATTGTATTCTTCATGTACATTTGAACGTAAGATATTATAATACTTTAAATATTCATACAAAATAAGGATAATTTATAATTACTATTTACCACAATCCTGTATACTTGTACAAAACTTTAAAGGGTGTAACAATGTTAACCTTTTTTCATTTTACTTTCTGAAAACCTCAAAAATTTACTTGCTTGAAAAAATCGTTGAAAGCTGACTGGAAATTAAAAACAATGTGAGTGAGTGATTTTCATGAAATTAGTTTCATGTGTAAATGGTAGGTTAACAACGTTAGGAAATTCTATTTTATACAGGTTGAGACGTGCCGTCAACATTACAGCAAATTTCGGTAAGCATTTGCATTGTTTTCAATGAACAAAAACGATCAGCTGTTTCGTTAGCTTACGTGGACGTTCAGCTAATTCTACCCTAACCCATACCGCAGAAAGTATGTTCCACTATTTAACCTCCAAAAAGTGAACTTAATTGTTGCTAGAAATCATGTGTTTTCTTAAATTATAAATTTTTAACTAAATGGTTTAACTATTCCCCTTTTTCATGATTTTTTGTATTTTGACTTTGAATATAACGTTTTTGCAACAGGTTAAAGCACAACGCATCATTCATTTTTTAATCCTTGAACAAATTGTTGTAGTCAAATTCAAACTACGCCAATTATGATAGGGCTCAATATTTTACAAATTTGGACGAAGAGCACTTTTAATATTTTTTTTCTTACAATTAAATTAAAATAAAATACTTCCCTACAAAAGCAGGAAACAAATTTCTAGTTATATTGGAAGTATAAATTCAACAGTAGGGAGTATTCAAGAATCCTTGAAGTAGTAAGAAGTTTTGAAAAAATTTATTTGTTATTGGTTAAGCATGTTTAAATGCATTTTGTTGCTGCTTGAACAGCAGCAAAAGGCATCTAGATTTTGCTGACCGACAACAAATAAATTTTTTAAATTCGTATTCATTAAGTTATTTATCTAATTTTTCGACCTTTTATATATGTTCAATGAAACTATTTTTTTAAGCTTTAGATCAGTAAATTTTATATATTTTAAGTTTTATATGAATATTTCGTTAACCTTTGGTTAACTTCTTCTTATTACCTAAAAATAAAATAAGAAAAATTCTGAAGAAGTTAACCAAAGGTTAACGAAATATCGATATAAAACTAAAAATTGATAAAATTTACTGACCTATAGCTTAAAAAAAAAAATAGTTTCATTGAACATTCGTATTCATTTTTAAATGCGTTAAATAAAATAGAATATTAAAATTAATTTTTTTTAAAGGAAATATTACACTTTTTGAGACAAAAAAACTTACTATGTGTAACGAAATATTTTGTTCAATTTCAAATAGAAAAAATTCATATATTTTTCATTAAAAATACTTTTGTTGAGTAGATAAATTTGGCAATTTTCGCTTGTCTACATCAGTGGCAAACGTGGCAATTTTCCAATTTTCCGATTGGATATAAAGGCGAATTTTCCGATAAAAAATAAATTTGTTGGCGATTTTTGTATTTTTAACAAAATTTAACTTCAGAATTTTTGTAATTCAGGAAAATTATTTTGTTGAAGGAGTAGTTTAAAAAATAAATCCTATTAAAATCATTTCTTTTTGATGATTTTTCTTATATAGTAATTATAGTAATTAATGCGTTTTGAGTTTGGTTGAGAAAAATGTATAAGAAATAATTTTCAGCTATTTTATTTCTGCTTTTGGCAATTTTCCGCTAAGCTTGTATACAACTATTTATAATAATTAAAATAGAAAAAGTTTTATAAAAAAACTAATTTATTATCAAATATATAAATATATTAAGGAAAACTACATATCGCCCTTGATCAACAAGAGGGTATTAACTCAAAATTTTAAAATTTTCAGTAGAGACGAAAAACTGTTTGTAGTTAAATTTTTAGGAGATTTTGAAAATCCAACGACAGACATCATGGTAAAAAAATTCCATTTGAAAATATATTTACATTTTTTTTTTTTGAAAAACTTGCAACTATTGGGGAGGAATATCTATCTATATTTTGAAAAAAGTCACCAATCAGAAAAAAATTTGAACAATTTTATCATAAAAACAGTCACATTTCGAATTAAAATTATAAAGTAAAACAAATTTTATCAACAAAAGGGTGGTCAAAATACGTTGAAATTTTTTCAGTAGATAGATATAGATGTTGTTAGTTTATTTCTTGAAAAAAGTGAAAAATAAAAAATTTTGACTTAATACCCTCTTGTTGATTGAGTGCGATATAATTAATTTTGGGAACGTTTGACGATTTTTAAAATCAATTTGGCGAAATAGGTCGAATAAATCTGACAATCATGGTCTACATGCATATCGTTCCTGCTTGAAAAACTCATCAGTAGACCTCAACCAATTTTTTTTTAAATAAAAATAAATAAACCTTCGTACAACTATTAATACGTTATTCAAAATCCTATGTATATATAATCAGACGAAAACCCCGTCATTTTTATTCAGTATTAATTTTTTCTGACAAAATCCCTGGATTTGATAAAAATGATTCAAGACAATTATACTAAGGCTACGTGAGGATAAACTTGCTGAGAAATATATCTCGCAAGTAACTTTTGTTTGTCAAATATTTTGAATGCATGCCAACATATTATATGTACATAGATTTATATGTAGATGAATAGAACATAAAAATTTTGTTAAAACACATGACCAATACAACGTTAAACATTTACGTACTTCTAACATTTGCATTTAAACACCTTGTCATATACACACTAATACAGACATTTTTAAATCTTAGAATACAGTTTGTCTGTTCTTGACTATGCATTACATGATTTAATGCTCAAAGATTTTCTTAATTTGAGAAATTTAAGCTGCACAACTAGGAGGGCAGACGGAGAAATATTTTCAAATCGTTTACAATACAAAAAAAAATAAATAAAAACTTTAATAATAAAGTGAATGGAAAGCCTGGAGAGTTACAATGTAATTTGACTCAAAATGAAAGCAGCTGGAAATTGAATATTTTTTTCAAATTGTTATTTGTTTTAATAAAAAAATGCGTGTTAGGAGTAATTTAAATAAAAATTGTATTTTGAAACAGCCATTATGAAAACATTTCAAAAAGTTTTTTCACTAACCACTTTAAAATATTTTCAGCCTGCCCTCGAACTTAAAAGTTTTCTTTTGTAATGCTCCAAATATCTAGACAACTTTCAATAACACTAGTCTGTTTAACTTTATACCCATATATGTACATTCAGCCATCCATTGAGATAACAAACCATCAGCATTGATTACATATTCAAACTGAGTTTGAATTATAATAGATACCACTTCCCTTCAACAACAATACTATAGCAATCTGCAGTTAAGATTCGTAAATAGAGATGAGTTTGTTTTTCGGTGTTTTTTGTTCCTTATTTAAAATTATAATTTGCACTACTTCAGTATTCATACATTTCACTTCAACTTTCAGCTATCATTTAAAATTTTTGTTTTACCTTAAATATAGTGTTTCATTTGTGAATGCAAATCAATATGAAAAGTTAATGCAACACCTTTAAATCTTGCTGACTTGCATAAGTATTAGAATAAAATTTTCTTAAAAAAACTTAAAAACTTCATAAATTTTTTAATATAATATTAAATTTTCTTACAGTTGAAAACACACAGAGAAAATATTTTTCCAATCAACATTCTTAATAAAAAAAACCAAAAATCAATTAAAATCTTAATTGTATAAAAAAAATTGTATATAAAAAAAATTTTTATTTAATTAATTTTTCAAACAAAAGTTTTAATTAAATTTTAAATCATAAAGATTTTTAAGGAATTAATTATCTGTGGTCTTTTTTTTTAAAGATGTTAATTGAAGAAAAATGTTTTCTGTTCAAGAAAAAAATTACATGAACTAATATGAGATAATCTTTTATTTTGGGTTAGATAATCATGTCTTTAGTGCGCTTTAGCGAAATATCTATAGCTAGACCTTTTTAAGCCAAATAAAAAAAAAACATTGAACAAAAAATTTTAAGGACATCAGACCATCTTCATCACTCCCTTTACATATGAACAAATTAACTCAACAATAGTCTTTTTGATACAAGTTCTCTGAACTTTCCTTCTTTTAAATGCCTTCACTGTCTTTCAGTCTTTGTTTATTTTTCTTTATTTATTTAAACGTAAGTCAGCGAAATAAAATAGATTTATATATATATATATATATACAAAAAGTAATTTTCAATGTTAGATACCAGCTTTAACTTGTGCATTTTCAAAAAGATTCTTACTTCATTCATTTTCTCATCTCTTTATGTGGATCTTAATTTAAACTTCATTTTTGTTTATTCATAATTTCCATTTGGTATGATTGCAAGTGCAAGATTATGCAAATTTTATATTAGAGGTGATAAATTTGAAACACTTGTACTCTTTTTAGTACGATATCCTAATCGTTAAGTGTACAGAAGTTAGGTTAAATAAATGTTAAAATTATTTATAATTTAAAAAATATGATATTTTCTATATACTACATGAATAATTTTATTAATTAAAAAAAGCAATGTGAGTCCGATCACAGAGGAGATGTGTAAACATCTAGCAATGAAATTTTTTTTTAAGTTGGAAGTACTTATGCTTTTAGTATTTTTTTTTTAAATTAATTAATTAAAAGTATCAAAACTTTCAATATTGCAAATACATATGAATTTGTTGGTTTTTGTTTGTTTTATTAAACTTATTTGGTTAGTAACTGGGCACACTGCAGTATATGTATATGTACTGCATTCAGAATTGCAGTAAGCAGTAAATTTACTGATTACTAAAAAAATTCAGTAAATTTTTACTGCTAATGAAATTTAATTTGCATTACCAGTAAAATCGTAGGGCCGTAATCATAATAATCATTTAGCCACTTGGTAGAATTTCTTTATGAATACGGGCATTACTGATTACTGAAAATTCAATGCATCTCATCATATAACAAATCATTTAGGCAATTTATAAAAATTGTAGAAAAAAATTTTAGTAATCAGTAAAATTTTTTTTGTTTTTACTGAAACTTTAGTGGTACTGCAGTACTCATTTATGGTAAATGCCTTTACTTTTGCTTTTTAATTTTTAATTCCTGTTGTTCATCGTTTAGTTGTTGCTGTTCTTGTTGTTGTGTACGTATTGCAATTAAAATAAATTCAGTAAAGTGCGACTTTGACTCGCGTACATTCGGTTTTGAACATTTTTTTTTGATTTAGCTTTCTACCTTTTTTAAGTTTTTTCAGTTTAAAAGATTTTTTTCAGTTTTATCGCTTTTTTCTCGTTTTAGCGTTTTTTTCTATTTTTGGCGTTTTTTTAATTTTCGCAATTTTTTCATTTTGGATATTTTTTCATTTTGGCGACTTTTTTCTGTTTTTTTGGGGTTTTTTAATTTGGCGATTTTTTTTCTTTTTTTGGGGTTTTTTTAAGGCGATTTTTTCATTTTGGCGATTTTTTCATTTTGGCGATTTTTTCATATTGGCGATTTTTTTTGTTTAAGGATTTTTTTCATTTTGGTGATTTTTCCGGTTTTTCGCGATTTATTTTAGTCCTAGAGATTTTTTTTAATTTGGTGCTTTTTTCCTTTTGGCGATTTTTTTTTGTTTTTGGCGATTTTTTTTTTATATTTGGCGATTTTATATTTTATTGATTTTTTAGTTTTATTGTTTTTGAAAATTTCAAGAGTTTTGCTCTTACGGTCTCCAAGATACAGCAAGTTGTCAAAAATACAAAGTCAAAATTGCATTAACTAACGGAACACCCATTGATTTAAATTTAGTGTTAATTGTTGAAGTCTGTATAAAAATACACTAATTTTTAAAATTTCAAGTGTATATATGTACATACAATTGTATGTATATTACATGGGATTTTAACATTTTTCGTTGCCCGTTTTGGAACACCCTTTAATTTTTAAGTCTCATGTATTTGTTGTTGTAGTGGCCAAATGTCTACACATTGTGTCCAAATTTCAAGTCCGTAGCTCTTACGGTTCATTTTCTACTTTGGTGTACGGAAATATACAGAAAAATAACCGGCGGCGGCGCACCGTCGGCTTCGAGCCGGTCGACTTGTTTCTCTGCTTGGTATTGCTTCTATCAAACACTAATACACTCATACATAGCTCACACCGATTTGACAATGCTGTGAAAGAAAAGCAAAGAAATTTCAGCAATGAAATCAAAGTCAAAAGATTTTTACCCCCTAGCGTATAGATGTTTACACATAAAAAAAAAATATTTTACTATTAAGCTCAAAAAAAAAAACATGGGAAAATTAGAGCCTATTTCACCAACTTGTTAAATATTAATTCATATGTAAAAGCAGTGTTTAAAAAACTTAAGTTGAAGTAGCAACAGTTGTAAAATTTTTACTTTTCGTTGCTTTGGATTTTTCCAACTGTTTAAAATGAACCAATGCTTTTGCTTGTGTCTGTGAAAATAACCAATAGTCGCAGTCAAAGCAGAAGCAGAAAACAAATTATGAAAAATTGCGCAGTGCTTTCAGCACTCGACGATTTTAAAAGTTTGAATTTTATTTGTTGTTGCGTTTGGTTAGTTTCGCTAGTAAAAGCATAAAGGTAGAGGTCCATAGCTCGCTTTTTGCTCGTTACGCTTTCTATGCAACTGTCAAAAAAGTAGAATCAATGTAATAGTGTGACAAGTTACATTGCAAAAAGCGCAGCACGCGTAGGCGCGTTCAAAGCAAAAAGTAGGTCTACTTTCTACTTTTGAACGCGTTACAAGCACCATGAAAGAAAGTCAGCTGTTCTTCAAAGCTAAAGATGTTAAATAATACTTTATTTCTTACGTTATCGATAAATATTATTTTGCCGTGGATAATTTTTTTCTTTTTTTTTTAATAAAAAAAATTTCTTGGTAAAAAAAACTTGTTTAATTAAAATATGTGAATATTTTCATTAATGCGATGCATTTTAATTAACTTTTCACCACAGTTTTCTCAGTAACAAATTTTCCATATTAGTTATCGATTACTTTTACGTACTGAGTGTCATCTCCGCTAAATCTGTATTATTTACTTTGTGTGCATTACATATTTTTAAACAATAAAATGGAAGAAAATTTAATAAATTAAATATACAAACTCGACTAACTCCACAAATTCTTTCAAAAACTAAATTCACTCTCCATTTTTTCTTTATAAGTAATTATAAACAAACGCACACAGCTGATCAAAACAAAAATAAAATGGCGCATGAAAAGCAGTGCATGTAACTTAACGCGAACAAAGTATAGAATGAAACAAGAGGATGAAACGCGTGTAGAGCATAACGCACAAAAAGCGAATTATGGACCTCTACCTTAACAAGTCTGTGTGCTTTTTTAAATACCAAAAACTCACAGTTGAAGAATCAAAAGCTTTTGCTTTTAGAAGATATTTTGTTGTGTTTGTCATGTTTTTGTTGTTGTTTTTGCACATCAGACAAGAAGCAAGAACTAAAACCACTTTACTGCGATTGCTTAAAACTTATAAAAGCACAATTTGTTTGCTTCTTCGACTGTAATTGTTTGTGACTTCCAAAAGCATATAAACTGTTTCCGTTTTTACTTGCGATACTAACCAAAAGCAAAAGAAAATGAAATTCAAACTTTTCAAATCGTCGACTGTTGAAAATACTGCGCAATTGGTCATAAATCGTTTTGTAATTTTACTTCTACTGAAATTGTTGTATTTTTCTAAAGCGAAAGCAGAAGCAAAATGAAATGAAATGAAAATCACTTCAGTTTTTTAAACACTGTATAAAAGTCATTTTCCATGAAAATCGATTTGAGATAATGTACGTCAAATTTTTAAAACTCTCTCAAAGAGCCTTGAATTTGTAGAAGAGAAGGGCGAAGAGTTCACTTAAAATTGCTTTACTTGGGGTCTATACCTAACATAAAATGACTAACAGCCTGTTTGTGTAAGACGTTGGCTATGGAAATTTTGACTTTTTCGTAGTAGATTACAGGAAACATGTAGAAGTTTTCTTTAATCTATTGCAAAAACGCCAAGGTTTTTAACGTCAACGTCTTACACCAGAAGGCTGTAAATTTTTTTAAATCGCTTTAAAAACTTTTGATTTTGTATTTGTATTATTTTGAGCTTTAACACTTTTGTTGATATTTGACCAAAGATTAGTCGACTTTTTCGGCTCAAGTCAACTTTCAGTTACCGACGTAAATGATTTTGTTTTGTTCATTATTTTTGTTTTGATTTTATTTCACTCACTTCAAAGAACAAAACAAAAGTACAAAGAAATCAAAACAAAAATTAATTTACAACTGTAATAGTGTCGGTTATTTTTGTTACAAAAATCACATTAAAGCTCCTGATACATTTCTTAGTCCTCATAGTCAGATTCGATTAAATCATCGGGCTTAATATTCATTAAATCATTAGACTTAATATTCTTTCTCCATTCTATCGTGAGGAAGAGCTTTGAACCCCTTGTGCTTTAATTCTCTCATATATAGTTATGATATTTTTAACCATCATCATTTTTTTAAATATTATGGGTTAATGTAGATCGGAAAAAATAGTTTGAATTTGAATAGTCTGCTAAATTATAAGAATTTCTGAAATGTTTTTGTTTTAACAAACAGCTCTTTGAAACCGCTTTTAAGTTTGATAAATTTACAGAAAATTATTTTTATTAAAAAAAAATGTTTTTACTTTCATAGAATTTTTGCAAATTTTGATTTTTAATTTTATGAATTTTGTGTTAGGTTTTTTAAAGCAAATTTCAATATTACACAAATATTTTCAAAATATTTGTTTTCTTTTGCCGCAATTTAATCAATATCTCTCAAACCATTGAATAAAGCAATTTACATAGTTGCATTAAAATGTAGCCCAAAAAAGTACAATTTGCTGCTATATTTAGTACCTTTGTAAAAATACCATCAACCATTCAGTAAAAGAAAGTTTATTCATAGTTTAAATTAGTTCAGTGTGATTGGTTTGTTTAGACATGTAAATTATTTAAATGGTCTTGATTAAGTGATTGTTGTTTAACTTGCATTCGTTTTGTAAATGCTTTAACACAAATGTTAAATAACAATTTTTATTTGATTAATATTTAAAATTTAATTTATTTTCTAGACATTCAATTAATGTTAACATGAGCTTTAAAATTTTATATATATACCAGCACATCTATACAAATAATTTTTTATTAGAAAAAAAAGGTGTTATACACTGAAGTTAATATATGAAATATATAATAATATATATATGAAAAATGCTGTTCGGACAAAAATTTTGTCTGAAATGAGTGAATCCATCTTAAGTTATTCCTTGGCTTGACTTTACTTTATTTTTTATTTTTTTTTTTGTATAAATTAATTAATTTTTAAACTTCAAATTGATTTCGCCTTCCTGTTTACTGTGGTTATATCCTTATTTTATTTACTTATAATAATCTCAATTTTTATCTTATGGCAAATAAATGGTATTTTATTTCCTTTTGACATTTCCTGTCTCAGACTAACTTACATAATACCAACACACTAACAGTCATATCGTGACAATGTGTTTAACATTTACATTTTATAGACTTGGGTTGTTTTTATAAACTAAGAATACATTAAGGAGGAGAAAACAAAATTTCTTTTAAGTTTTTTTTTTAACTAGGAATAAATTTAGTTGAAAATAATATACTTTTGTTTCACAACACATAAGAAATAACAAACATTAAAAATTTAAAAACCCCCGACAGAAAAGATATTATATCTTCTAAGCGGCTGGACCGATTTTGTTCAAACATAGCTAAGAACCCTCTCGATCAAGTCATCTTACAAACAAAAAAAACTAAATGAAAATCGGTCCAGCCGTTTGGCCTGTACGTGGACACAGACAGACACACAGATACACAGATACACAGACACACAGACACACACTACAAACTTATAACACCCCTTTTTTTAGTCGGGGGTTAAAAACTAGAAAAATGGATATAATTTTTATATTTTTTGAATCAATCAAAAAATATTTAAATTTAAGCAGAATTTAAAAGTTAAAAAATATATAAAATAATTTTTCCAAATTTATATTATTTATTACAAAAGTCTCCAAGTGGACTCTTTTTTTTCCTAACCTAACCTGAATTTTTTATATTTTTAATTACAAATTTTATTGAAATATATCAGGACGAGTCATCAAGTCTGTGACTTTTTGAATGGAACACTGGTTTTCAGATAAAATAATTCTTTCTGCCAAAAAAAAACCCACTTCAATGCAAGTACGTGAAATATAAAATTAAATTTTAACGGGCGTGCCTCCGCCCAATTTTTAAATGCAAGATTGTGCATTTTTCAGAGCTCAGGGCGAGTGTTAAGGTTTGTAAAAATCAGTAAAGCAGAACCACTTAAAATAAAATACAGTATTTTTGCGATTTAATGAACCTAATTGTTGTTCGTTGAAGTGAATTGTTCGTTATATCCAGTACTAACTTTATAAGGAAAAGTGTCCTCTATTTTATTAAAAACTTAAGGCATATGTTCTCGTAGTATTTTTAATATTTTATTAAAAGAAAATATTTACATACATACATATTTAGTTAAAATATGAGTAAAAGAAATTTTTATAAAGCACTAGGTATAATACAAAAATAATTTACTTAAAAAACTGATTAAGCAGAGTCTGTTTTTTTTTGGAATTGATATCTTTCTCTTAATGACATCTTCTTGAAGCTCTCTCCAAAGCATTAAATTTCAGATACTAATTTTGTTTTGTTGAGCCCATTGAATACAAATTTCGAAATGCTTGATGATATCTTCATGTTTTGTTTTGGGCTCTTGAATTTCAGTTCCATCCAGCTCTTCTGCAGTTTCATTTTGTTCAACGGGTAAAGTGCTATTTTCTATCCATCTATTCAAATTTAAATTATTTTTTTTTTAATCTGGTCAACCAACCATGGCTTGCATTTAACTATCCTCCATAAATTTTGTTGTGACTTTCTTTGGAGGAGAAACCATTGTCTTACTTTTTTTCTATTGCGATACCCAAAATGACTCTTTTTAACATTGGTTAAAAAATTTTCCTTTGATTTTAAGATTGTACTATTGGTGGATTTATGCAGCCCATATTTTTTTATAAATCTTTCACCCGCAGACCATTTCGATAATTATCGATAATTTTAACTTTATCCTTTAAAAAATATCTATTTCTTTTACACATTTTGATGTTCGTAGCAAAAATTACTTCACACAACTTACTCTCAAATAATATCAAACAAAACCATCAAAAGAAGAAAAATAACAGTAGATTTTTATTTATATTATTTTTTAGTAACTTTCTGGTAGCAATTATGTTTCTTATTTAATTTTACATATGTTCGTTATACCGAGCACAAAATATAATTTTTGTTCGTAACACAGAAAAAACTAAATTTCATTTTCAGTAACCAAATTCGTTGAATCAGTAAATATTTTATTTGAATTCTGATAAAAATTTTGTAAAAATTTAAGTTAAACATAGTTTGGCTGAGAGAAAATGTTACTTCAGTGTGTTGGTGTTTATCTTGCTTGTTGATAGGAACAACGTGCTGTTGTGTGGTTGTTGTTGTTTATTTCGATTGATCGTGTTGTATACACGTAAATGCCGAAAAGTAGTCGACACACGCCGTGGCCAGTTTCTTTTCTACACAGTTTTTTGGTACAAATTAATTTAGTGGAACAGTACAGAATATTTACTGAAACTAAGTTTGATTTCAAACAAATATTTATTTAAAAATTTTTTGGGAATAATTTTTTCGGTGTATATAAGGTACTCACTAGAAAAAAATTGGATGTTCGTTAAATGCGATGTTCACTAAATCGAATATTCGTTAAATCGGAAAACTACCCCATTTCCATTCCGCCCATTTTTTCAACTTTCAAATTGTGTATTTACGAGAATCAAAAGTGTTTTATAGGTTTCGCAGCAATCAAATAAGTAGAATATCATTAAATTGAATATAAAAAAAGTTTGTGGACGTGTAATTTAATCAAGCATGAAAATCGATTTATTGCTGCATGTATGTTTCTTGTTGGTTAAAATTGTGTTGACTAATTTTAACAAAAACTAAAAATTTCTTCGAAACGGGGAAAAAATCGATCCTGTATGCTTATAACATGTAAATTTGAAAGCATTTTCTTTTTAATCGAATTACAGAGTAGACCCCCTGAAATGGCTCTCTTTTGTAGATCACAATTAATGCTAGTTCTTTTTAATTTTTTCCCAAGGTCTCTCTTTATTTTATGCCTCGAGTTTCATTGAGATTTTTTTTATAGCCAAGGGCCATTTACCCTTACCCAATAATTTGCGGTATTACTTATTTATGTGAGGCCAATATGTTTATGTTTGTTATAATTCTTGGTAATACGATCCAATGAACTTCAATTTCCCTGTGGCATTTAATCCAAAACGGTTTGTTTTTATACACTGAATTTGATTGTGGCAAGTATTTATATTTGAATGTATACAACAAGTATACACATTCAAATATATACTCGTACATACATACAAACAAACTAAAATAAAATAACAACGATTGCTTTCGGTCTCCCTAAGTGAGTGTAAACTGGCAAGTGAAAATAAAACAACTCTGCAACTACTCGTGTACAATTCCTAAGGAAATGTATTCTGATATGCACCGATAAGGAGGAAAATGGCTACATAAAAATGACTGGAACAACCTTAAGGTTAAGATTATAAGGTAATTTGATTCAATTCCTTTGATAGCTGCCTCTCTTTGCTGCTTGTTGGCTGATATTTGTTTCTTTTCTATGAAAATGATGTTTCAGCCAGACAAGCTCTGTGGCATGACTGTTTTGAGTTTTTGCTATTTTCGTATTGAAAACCAGAAATTGTAATGAAATTCAGTTAAAATGAATTCTGTAGAAGATGTCAACTAAGCGATAAGAATATTGCTATTTTCTGCAAAAGACAAAGTTATTGTTTTGCTGTTACATTCTTATGATGTGAAGCCAGAGATAAGAGTTCTTTGGAATACATTTCAAAAACTTACGGTAAATAAATTTTAATATATTTAAGATAAATAGAAGACGGATTATTTAAAATGAATAAATTTTTTCTATGTAAATTAACTAGAATATTTTAATTTAATAAACTAAATAAATAATGAAGAGAAATTAAAAAGTTATATTTCATATTAGATTCTTAAGAGAAATTAAAGCAAAATAGTTGTGGTTTTTCTTTCAAACAAAGCGGTTGGTTCGAGAAATACTTTTTTTGTATGGTGCTTACTTTTATTCAGCCCCGACTAACAAATTTAAAGATAACTAAATTGATCATTAATTATTTTTATCAGTTTTCAGTGAATTTTACAAACCAGTCGCTGGATGTTTCAGATTATTATTATTAAGGCATGTTTGTGCATGTACAATAATGAAAAAAAAAAATAGCAAAATGTTCATGCAATATTTTCTTTAAAAATATATCCTTGTTACACTTTAGAAGACATTTACATAAAAACATATTTCCATACATTTCTTTAAACGATAAAAATTTTTATTCTTTCTGGAATGCGAATACATTTTAATACTTAAGTTAAGCTTCTTTGTGAATTCAAACCCATATTTTTCTTTTCATATTTGTTGTTGTGAAAATGTGACAGTGACAACAAAAAGGGACACCACATAAATCATGGCTTTTTGTTTGTGTGCATAAACTAAAAACGTTTAAATACGCAAAAATATTTAATAATTATATATAACTGAATGCAATACTATGTCGTACATTAATCATACCAAAAATATTTTTACTGAACATAATAGCAGTGGTCTATGCTTATGAGGAAATTATTATTTTTTATATTAAGTGATGAATATATTTTTAGATTTATCAATGATAAAACGTATTCATTTCAGTTTTTCCAACAAAAAAAAAAAAACTGAAATGAATAATTTTATAATATTTATTAGAATATCAAAATAAAAAAATTTTTATACATATTTGGGGCATTCGCACGGTAGTGTTAAAGTCATAACGTCTAACGTCATAATGTTCTAAACTTTTAAACTAGTTTAAAATGCGACTGCTGTGAGCAACTCCTCATATTTTAGTGTGTTAGTTGAAACAAACAATATGATACAAAACAAATGAGAAAAAATATTACAAAAATTAAATAATATTTGGTACGAATATGAAAAAGTATGAGAAAATTATTTAACGGCTTCTATCTGTTTCCGATAATTATTTACGAATTTTTGCAATATGTAAAACAAAATTTTTTCGAGCATTTGACCTTTTAAAATTTTAAGGCTTTGGAATTTATTTGCAAATTTTCTTAAGTTTTGCGATCAGGTAATTTTTGATAAAGGCTTATTGCTATTGTGTGTAATTTTAACAAAATAGGATTGAATCAAGCCACATCATTGTCTGATTGAATTATTTTTGTTGTTGCAGTTTTTGCCTTTTTTACACATTTGACGACTTTTATTTTATATCACATTTTGCTATCATTTTGGTATTAGCAAGTTTTTGCAAATTTTCATTTTCGCGAATTTTTCCGATTTTTTGGAATTTCTTGTATCTTTAAGTATTTATGTGTTATTTTAGGGCTTGCCTTTTTACCATTTTACCGATTTTTAATACATCTATCTATTTGTGCGAATTTTCATAATTTTGCCAATTTTCTGCGATTTTTGGAATTTGTTAGATCTTTAGGTATTTCTAAGTAATTTTGGAGCTTGTTTACAATTTTTGCAATTTGTTGCAAATTTTTGCAATAAAAGTGATTGTTCCCAATTCTTTGTTTTTTTTTTAACAGTTTTAAACTTTTTTTTTTATTAAGTATCAGACTTTAATATATTTTTGATGTCACCAAGTTTTTGCGAATTTTCGTAATTGCGGATTTTTAAAAGTTTTCTGCATTCCTTATAATTTAAGCATTTTTTAAAATAAATTTTAGGTTTTTTTCAATTAAAAAATTATTCGCGAATTTTCGCAAATTTTTTGCGCGTGAGTTAATCTTTGATTCATAAAATCTACTAAGTTTTTTCGTTTACAGTTTTTGAGGCTTGGGAAATTTTTAGAAGATATTCGCATTTTTGCAAGTTTTCGCGATTTATATGCTGTAAGTCTATACTCGAGTTATTACTTTTTTTGCGGTCTATATAATTAGCTTTGGGATATTGTTTCCATTATTTTAATCCCTTGCGAAGTTTTATATTTTTTGCAATATATAATGATTTGAGTAGAAATTTACTTAAGAAAAACGCCACGTATTTAAACGTAAATGGACATTTTGTCGAAAAAGAAAACTAAAAAGCAAAATAATTAGTTATGACAGTAACAAATACATAGAGTGAAGAATTGTATTAATATAGTACGCCTTTTATATGAAAGAAAATAAAAATAGTTTTAAACGGGCTTAAAATGTTAGGACTTTATGACTTTATGACACTTAGGACACCCTTGTGAATACCCCAATTATTTTTTTATAGTTTTATTTTTATTGTTACAGAAGTTTAAGTAGTTGATATTTGATGCAATTTGTGCGTTGTTTGCAACTATGTATTTTCAAATATAATAATTAATAATTTATTAAAATAGTTGAATATATCGGACTGAATATATAAATATTTTGTTGCATTATATATTTTGTTGCCAAATAAAAACTTAGAATAATGCAAAACATTAATGCTAATTGGTGAAGCTGTTTGGAAGCTACTGATCGGTTATCTAAGCAGGAACAAAATACATCTAGATGTGTCAAATAAGCCAATTTTGGGAAAGTATATTCCAAAAAACAAAAAAAAAAGAAAATTATAATTGTAATACAAGTATTGTGACATGATTAAATACATATACATATATATATATATATATATATATATATATATATATATATATATATATATTGCATGTACAAGAACATAGAATGATTATGAGGTAGTAATTACTAAAAAGATACTTCTTAGTTTATAATATAATTATAATTAAATTAAAAATTAATTAATTATAATTTAAAAAAAAATCAGACTTATGTAATTAACTTTGTATTACAGTAAAACTATGGGAATTGTTATCAGTATACATATGTACATATTGTTACGTTTTTCTCTCTATAAAAACTCTTTTCCGTAGATCCGAAGATTTGCAAATGAATACAAGAGCCGAGTGCAGTAATTAGAGTTAAGAATGATACAAGTTTTATTTACAAATACACTTATACTAAATTACTCAAGAGCTTAAATACACCAATACAACTTAAACTAATAAATTACACACAGATATTCACAACTGGTTACCACTACGCCTTCCTCGCTGTAGTTTACACACGTCTCTTATCTGGCTGTGCAAGTATTCACGTGACACCTCTCTGTCTGCTGCCGGCCCTTACGAGACTCTCTCTGCCGTCACTCACAGTTGATACACCAATACCTCTTTGTCTGCTGCTTGTCACACACGGCACTCACTTTGCCGACACTCACAGTTGATACACCAATAAAGACTCACTCACTGGCTTTACTTACATCCTTATACACGTCTATTCGCTGCGCTGTTCCCTTTATTCCGGTCGACACGATAGACTCCACAATAATCTCAATTCCACGACAGACTATTATTAATTCACAACTTAATTATCAACTGACTTGTTTACTTGCAAATGACTGACTTGTTCGCGACTGACTTGTTCGTAACTGACTCACAACTGTAACTAACTAACTCATTGGCTGCGTCACCGCTTTTTATACTCCACACAAATACCACCAGAAGTTTCAAGCAATGTCTAGACGATCATTATCATCTTATATATGCTGCCTAATTAAGTTCATGTGGTAACTATGTACATACATGTGTATATGCGTACGTGTGTACATCATTAACTAAGCAACACACGGTGGTTGTTTATCTTTTACTTTTTCATTTGAATTAGCATGTATGTATGTATGTGTACAAATATGTGAATCTTCTTAATAAGCAGACGCTTTTTGTTGTTGTTGCTTTTGATTGTTTACGTGTTACGCACGCTTATTTAGTTGTTTGCTACTATTCTAGATTATTCGTTACATTGACCCTGTAGGAATATTTTCGCGTAACACTTACATTAACCCTGTTGGAATATTTTTGTGTAATGCTGCTTAATCTTGTCGACGGCCATTTTCGTAACAATATTATAGCATTGCACAGACACATCTGTTTGCACTAGTTTTGCGTGGGTTTTGGTTCTGGTATGAACAAATATGTTATTTATCGTTTTCTGTTACTAGTTGTAAATGTTGATTTTTTAAGCAATTATTGTATGGTTGGGCAATGAGCAAATGAAAACAACACATTTATTTTTATTTTTTTGGTTTTTCTTAGGCAAATAAGATACATTAAACTGCTTTTACCATAAGTGCCTTATGATGCGTTGAGAAAAAATGTAATTGGCTGATGAATGAATGAATGAAAGCAAAATTGCACATACATATGTAAGTAAATGATACATGTACATGAAACACATGCATTTGTAATTACTCTCAGAGCAAAATTGTCTCTTTCTCTCTCTATACTTTGGCTGCGCCACAAAATAACATAACGAACGTCCGCACATACATCTGCACATCATGTCAATAGTGGTTTTTTCATATATTTGTATTACAATATGCATTTTTTGAGCAAAAACAGATCAAACAGTTGCTCAGCAGCAATACAATAAGCAATTGTTATTTGTTTTCAATTGTATTTTAATTTGGAAAAGTAGGCACACACAATTACTCTTATACTAGTTCTGTCGCTCACACTACAATTATATGGTACATACCATGGTATATTTGTTTTGGCTATACAAACGAGTATACAAATGCAACCCTTTAGTAAATATATGAATATGTACAAAAGAAATGTTATACAGAGATAGTGCACAAAACGAATCCTATTCAAACACACACCACACACACACACACACACACAGAGGCTATACATTGTATAGCCTCGTAGTATTGTTGAACAAAATGATATTGTATAGTATACAATATCATTGTGAATCAACATCAACTTAAACATTATGATAAATTCAAAGCAAAATGTTGCAGTAATAACATAATATTGGTAAATTTACTAAAAACCCAAATGTATTAATAGTACACAGACATACACACACACACAAAATTAATTTACTAGTAAGCATATTCATCAACACAAATACACATGCAACACATAAATCAGGCATATAATATTCATGCAAGCTATTCACGCATACAAGGATATTATACTATTATTCTAGCATTAATTTGTGTTTTGATTTGTGTGTGTGTGTTTTTTTTTTGTATTAAAAATCAATGCTTGTTATATAGACTATTCACAGTTTATTGAATGGTCCTTAAATTTTCAATAAAATTAAATTTAAATTTAGAATATTTAAACGAGATGTAACTTCGTGTGATGCACCCACACTGATTTTCAATACCCAATTATTTAGGACAACTTCTCACACATCAGTTTAAAAAAGAAGTTTCTGGCTTTTCTGGAGCTTTGGAAAATCGATTTAACGTATCTCTCTATTCATAAGGACTCAGACCATATTTATGAGGTCGCATATAAATATTGTATAAGTTGCACACGGAAGTTTTTATTCTTTAAAAAAGCTTTTCTATGGATTCAAAGATTTGCAAATGAATACGAGACCCCAGTGAAGTATTAGGGTTAAGGATGATAAAATTTTTAGTAACTTATAAATATAATTATACTAATCAAGAGATTAAATATACACACTTAACTTAAATCACTTAAATATACACAAACGGTTACCACTATGTCTACTCCGCATCTCGTCTTACACGAGAATCAATCTGCTGCTGCTTACTGTTGATACCTTATAACCTTACAGTTTCCACTGGATTTGAAATGTGTGGGTTTACCCCTACTCTCTTGCAAACTCAGACTTAGGTGCAAGACAGAGGATGAAACAAAGAGAAGGTGGGTCACAAGAACTGATTGCGTGACCGCAAGGCAGTTATGGACTCACCTAAATAAGGAATGTGCGGATTACTTAATTTTGAAGAATAGTAGACAAATCTCGATTCTAGTGTCCGTGTTAACCGGACACTGTCTTATAGGTAGGCATGCACAAAGGCTAACGGTTCAACACAATGATTTTTGTCATAGCTGTCAGGATATTGATGAAGAGGAAAGCACTGTCACTTTCCTGGACTTGCAGGAAAGGGGATGGCCACAATGGGCGCTCTTGAGTTCAAGGAACTTTCTGGCGTTGCTAGTGTTGAACTTCAACGTATTAGTAGCTTTATATTGATCTCTGGTTGGTTCGACGGTGAGGACTCCGCATAAGCAGAGTCTCCGTGGTATCACAATGGACCAAAACGGTCTAAGTAAGTCCGGGTTTCTGACTGCTACCCCTACCTAACCTAACCTAACCTAACCTACTGTTGAAACCACAAAAACAATTCACTGGCCGACACTCCCAGCTGATATACACAGAAAAAAATTATTTGTAAATACAATTATTTTTTTTGTTATATTAATTAAATAATTAATTGATTTTGAACCTACGACGATTTTTGTAAATGCAATTAACGAAATTGTAAGTTGAAGGAAAATCTTAAAAATATTTTCAATTAAATATATCAACAAATAATTTGTTGAAATTTATTTATTTTTTTCAACATTTATTTTTGTTAGATTTCAAAGTTATTTCAATTAAAGTTATTGTTATATTAACAACGTGAATTAATGAATTTCTGTATTATAATTGTTATATTAATATTAGTAAGCTTTTTATACACAATCACAATCCTCGAAACGATTTTTTGCTTGTCTGCGAAAAACACTAAATGTCTTTGGGCGGAGTTGAACCGGCAACATCAAAACTAATAAACTGACTCACTTACCTCTCAGCTAAAGAGCAACACTTTAGTAAATACGCAAATGATGAATACACACAAAATATGATTTCTTGTTTCTTCTACATGTGCGCATTCCATTATGATAAAATTTAACAAATAATTTTGTTGAGTAATTTAATTGACTACAAAAATTTAAATTTGTTATATCAACAATGATAAAGTTAATTTTTAAATTAAATGTTAACAATTTGTTTGTTGGTTACATTTCGATGATATTTTTTTCTGTGTAATAATAAAGACTCGCTGGCTTTACTTTCACACACTTATGTATGTACGACTATCAGCTGCGTTGTTCCCTTTACTCTTCAGTCAAGTCAACAAGACTTCACAATAATCTCAACGACAGACTTTAACTGCGTTAAAAACTGGCTATAGACTGTCACTATAGTATCTTCAACTACCATTTCAAGTGATGTATTCAAAGCACAGACTTAACTATCAACTCATTGCTGTATCGCATAACACAGACTACTCTCAACTGACTCACCAGCAGATACGTCGCCCCCTTTATACTTCGCACAAGGTTACTAGAATGTTTTAGAAAAGTGTAGACAACGTCATCATCATTTTCAACATTCCTTACTAAGCACTAAGTCCATGTGGTAACTATGTACATGCGTATACATATGCATACATGGGTATGCATATGCATACATGCGTATACACATGCATAAATGCGTATACACATGCATACATACAACATTAACGAAGCACTGCATGGTGGTTGCTTACTGGTGTATATTTGTTTTTCATTTGAATTTCCATATATGTATGTACATATGTGCTACGCATGTGTATTTAACTCTTGCTACTATTCTAGGTAGTTCTTTGAATTGACGCTGTAGGAACATTTTCGCGTAACACTTGCATAAAGCCTGTTGTAATATTTTTGTGTAACGCGGCATTAACCCTGTCGCGGCCATTTCCGTAACAATATGTACATACGATACCTTAACATTTTCGGTTCAGTAGCTTATAAAAATAAGTAATATAGCATTTTTAAAAAATTCATAATAACAAAAATTAAAAATTTTAAAAACCCCCGACTTTTTTCAGAAAAGATGTTATATCTTCCAAACGGCTGGACCGATTTTCTTCAAACATAGCTAAGAACCCTCTCCATCAAGTCATCTTTCAAACACCAAAACACCAAATGAAAATCGGTCGAGCCGTTTGGCCTGTACGTGGACACGGACAGACACACAGATACACAGATACACAGACACACAGACTAGAGAGCTGCGTAAACAGCCTTGAAATGTAAAAACGTCATGATTTTTAAATGTATTCACGTCGCATGTATTATACTAAACCAATAATAAATGATGTCGTACTATAAGCGAAGCACGATGGACGTATTGGTGTATGTGTATATCAGTTGTAACAAGCGATGCCGCAAGACAGCTTGTTTGTAACAAACACTCAAAAGAAGTACTGTTGATTAGTGTATGATTGTTATTTTTCATATTGCACGATTAAGTGTGTATGTAATATGTAGATAGTCAGCCATCTAGGCGCACGGCAGTACGCCAGGCCAAGTTCTGGCCAATGCACGCAGTGTGTATATTTACACGAAGCCATTCGAGCTGTTTTTACCCCCCTCATAACTTTGTTCCCCGCGACCGTAAAATTATGAAATTTAAATCATAATTAGAATAAATTCATATAACCTCATATGCGAAGTTTGAAAGTTTACAATGAAAGCTTCCGGAGATATAGAGGTGCAAAAAGTGCATATTTTAAGACATACTCACTGACCACTGACCACTGACACACTCATCAAATTGATGAAGCAATTCCGTTATAGCTAGAGAGCTAAAATTTGGTACACGAGAAGATCTAGGTGAGCAATGAACCAGAAAAATCTGAAAATCCTAAAATTTTAACCAGGAGGGCGGGGCTACGCCCATAAAAATTAAAATTTGTGCTATTGAGCTGAAATTCGATATAAAGATAGGTCTAGGTGAGAAATAAAATTAAAAAAATCTGAAAACCCGGAAATTTAAGCCAGGAGGGCAGGGTTACGCCCATAAATGTCAGAATTAAAAATGCTAATCTAAGGCCCTTCATAGAAGCTATTTTATGGAAATTCGGCATATCTACTGCAGTAATGCAAGGCTATAAATTTTTCATTAAAAAAGTGGGCGTTGACACGCCCATACAATTTAAACCTCATTTTAATGCCCTGTGGCTCAGCATATTTGAATATACTATTTATCTAGCTATTATTATCCGTTTGTAACGAAACTGGACACGAATAATAAGCACAGACCGAAAAAAATTTGACTTTGGAAAAGTGGGCGGGGTTACGCCCATAAAAATTAAAAATTAAAAGTTGCTGATAGGTAATGCTGATAAAATCTAAAGATAAAATTCGCGCTAGAGAGCTGATATTTTATACCCTAGTAAGTGTAGCTGCATAAGCCAATGGGAAAATCTTAAAATCAAAAAGTTTTACCCGGTATGTGGGGCCACGACGTTAAAACTCCAATTCGCACTAGCGATCTTAAATTCGATACACAAATAAATCTAGATAAGAGATCACTAAGAAAAATCTGAAAACCCAGAAGTTGCTATCAGAGGGCGGAAACAAGCACTTCAAATTCAAAATTAACATATGTTTTATTAAAACTTTTCATACACATTGCACTTATCAAAAAAAATTCCCTATTTTGAAAAGTAGCCGTGACTGCACCCATAAATCTTAGCTTTTTCTTTTATGTACTTCGGCTTAGCAGTTTTTAATTTAATACTCAGGTATTTCTTATTAACTTATTAATACCAAATTTTGCATGAACCATAAGCACTAGAGGATATAAAAGTCAGCGAGGCCAGGCCCATAAAAATTTTATGTAATATTATACGATAGAGAGCTGACATTTTGTACTCAAATAGTAATTGATTTACTCAATCGGAAAATCCAAAAATTAAAAGCACCAGCTACCCTATTGAAACTTTGCATACACATTGGGCATATCCTTTTGATTTATGTACTTCGGCTAAGCAGACTTTATTTAACACGTAAATATATTGAGAAATTAGGCGGGGTCATGCCCAGTAAAATTTACGCTGTATTTTACATGTTTCTTCCAGTCGCCTCTTACCAAATTTAATACACACTTGCGACCCGTGGCAATGACACAATGGTGCATATTTAAGGTCAACAGTTCTGTCTAGAAATTATATGACACCCTTACGATTACAAATTTATATCATACATAATATATTTCTGTGTTAGGTATTGTGGCAAAGAAGAAGTTGGTCAAAATTTATATCTCACAACTTTTAATGGCCGAAATTTTGGATAGGAACTTGGACGTTTTTCACATTTATGTTTTTGTGAGGATTATGTGATTAACCGCATACAACTAATGTTAATGCACGTGTGTGCCTTTGCATGTGCGCAGAAAAATAAGAGATCATACACACATACATGCATGACGTTTGTACACGCGCTTATGCGTAGAAAGAAGCTAGTGTCACAATTTCTTCCGTCACGAAGTGTTTTCTTCTTTACTCCTATCTCTACAATACTCAAAAAAATTCTTGCAAACAATGTTGTTAACGTTTGTTTTATAAGATTTCGCTGTAGTAAAGCATTTGAAAAATCCCTAATGTCTTAAAAGTTCTTATAAGATATCTTGTGCAGGAAACTAACACAGACACATACTACAAACTTATAACACCCCTTTTTTAAGTCGGGGGTTAAAAATAAAAATAAAAATGCGTATGAGTAATATTTTGTTTTATTAAAATAATATTTATCATACGATACCTGTGAATAACTGATGGAACGAATGTCATTTTTTGATACGAATATTTGAAACGATATTCGCGAATACGAATATACGAACATTTATAGACGTTAAATTAGGGTTCTATTTATGCCTACAATATGAAATATTAAAAAATTGTTATGAAAAAGAACTTCATACACCTTTTGGCGTACTTTAAAGTTAATAAAAACTACCCAAAATTATAATGATTGTCAGTAAGTAATATTTGAAAATGATACAAAGCACAAATTTCTATAAAAAATTTAATGGATTCGTACAAACTAATATTTTTACTCATTTACTTAAATTTCGTTTAGGATTTATGCATTTCTTTATTTAGTTTTTAGGAAAAATATCTCCTGAATTGGACGAATACGAATACGAATATTTAAAAATGGCCGAATATTCGGCAATTCAAATACGAATACGAATGAATATTCGTGCATTACTACTGTGAATATATTTCGCTGGTTTACTGACACAACTAGAGTTTTTCTTTTCCCGCAATTATTTAATTCACGGGAAATCGTGATTGGTTTTTAAATTTCCCGGTTATTCGGGAATTCTCGTTTGAAGCAAATAAGCAAATAATAAGTATTTGTTTTTTTTTTATTTAAAACGTAAATATTATTTGAAATTCACTTTAACCAGATCGAACTTACAAAATTAAAAAATCAACAAATTATTAACAACAACGTATAAAAAATAAATAAAATATAAAATGGTACATACATACATTCATTTACGTACTATTGTCAAGCGAAAAAATTTAGAGATTTCAGTTTGATTATCATTTTCAAAAACGACATTATATTAATTGATTCATCAGTAATCCTTCGATCATCATTCATCAGTCGAATTTGCAATGCATACAAATCTTTAAGTATCTCCTATTTTTGTACTAGTCCATTCTGGGAGAGGTTTATTGATTGATTTCATTTTTAACATTATAAAAATTTTCTAAAAGAAGTTTTGGCACATCGCGCTCAGTTTTTGGTAGTTGAAAATCTTTGAGTAAAAGAGATTCTCTTATAAAAAAAACTTTTTGTTGAAGATCTGATGGAAAAGCCATCAACAGTTGCTAGTTTAGAAATAACAAATTTCATTTGTATCTTTGCTTTTTGTCATTATAGTATTTTAAAATAGACGTTTAGGCTTACCGTACTTTTTCGATAGGTTTTTCATTGTGTTCAACACATTTTAATTGCTTATTATGTATTCCCTTTAAATGTCGAATTATACCTTTTGTCCTACTTCCTTTGCAAGTAATTGTTTTGAAAAACAATGAACAAACTGCAAGATCTGATGTTTTCTTTTTAAGTAGTCTAACAAATAAAATTTGTTATCTTCCATATAAATTATTTGCATAAAAATTATGTATTTGGTGTATTTATTCGTAATTGCTACGGAATTTAAAAAAATAGCACTCAACATATCGTAATATGAATTTGCAGACAGTAGACTTTTTTAAGCCCGAAAATTCTTGCGTTATTCCTGGAATTTTGCGTTATAACTCAAAAAAGTAGTATGTAAGAAAACAAGTTTAAAGTTTTTAGCTTACACACAATTTGATAGAAAAAGAAAATTTAATTTTTCTCTCAAGAGCTGAGTAAGTATGACATTTTTTTAACCCCGACTAAAAAAAGGGGTGTTATAAGTTTGTAGTGTGTGTCTGTGGATCTGTGTACCTGTGTATCTGTGTGTCTGTCTACAGGCCAAACGGCTGGACCGATTTTCATTTAGTTTTTTCTGTTTGAAAGATGACTTGATCGAGAGCTATGTTTGAAAAAAATCGGTCCAGCCGCTTAGAAGATATAACATCTTTTCTGAAAAAAGTCGGGGGTTTTTAAAATTTTTAATTTTTGTTATTACAATATGAATAATCATGTGATAGCGATAAGAATTTTTTATTCATATACCAGAAAAAATTACCAAAAAATTGTATTGGAATTATTACGATTAATTTCATTTTATATGTTACTTACAACACATTTTTGTAAAAAAAATTTACTAATACCCAACACTAATACTCGTATACAATATAAATCTCGATGAGATATACTATAGATATTTATTTTTATAACACAAAAAAATATTTTTTTTTTGTATTTATCGAATAAAACAAGATATTACAACTAGGGTGATCGATTATTCGACTTTTTCCAGAAACCGGCTTTCGAATAGTTCAAATATTTGAAATTATGAAAAACCCGGTTTCGGTTTTTACAATTCAGGAAAAACCGGTCAACCGGTTTTTAAGGGTTAACAGTTCATGTAAATACTATAAAACAATACAGAAATTAAAGGTAAAACATAAAAATTAACTTCATATAGGTACTTATGTATAGTACATAAATACTTATATATAATACATATACAGTTGAGGAATAAACTCTACATACAACCATAATTTTTTGGGTTTGTGGAAACTTGAGAAGAAATTCAAAAAATTAAATATGCCTATAATTAATATGTTTATACAAAAAATAAAAAAATAATTATAGCACTTTTAGTAGCAAAAATATTAAAAATACATAGGAGAAAAGTGTGCGTACAGGCATAAAATACATGAAAAAATACGTGCAAAATGTTTGATGTCGTCAACTTGTTTTATAATTCTGTGATTTCCGGTACCAAGCCGTCAACAAATGGCATCCAAATATGGTCTATTATGTTGTTGTAATTATAATTATTTTTTAATTTTTTATTTTTTGTATAAACATACCCAGCAAAAAATTACACATTACCATTAGAACTACTTTCCATATAATGACTTACTTTTCTGATTGTCAATTTTCATTACTCGCTTACAATTCACATTACCTAAAATTTAAAAAAATCATGTAACTACAAATTGCTAAATGAAGAGAATGATTTTTTTAGATTAAATAGATTACGTGAACAAGTTGCGAAATAAAAAAAAGTAAGTACTTCTCAAGAATCGATTATTTTAGTCTCACGCCTTGTTAAAATCATTAAGTTGGTAATCCAGTAGGGAAGTGCTACCACCAAAAATGCTTAATTCCAAACTCGATTACCTTTTTTTTTTTGAAATTGTTTGCTGGGTATATATTAGCAACCTAAATATTGGCATATTTAATTTTTTGAATTTCTTCCCAAGTTTCCTCAAACTCCAAATATTATGGTTGTATGTGGAGTTTATTCCTTAATGGTATATACATATGAATGAATGGACAATGTGGATATCGACCTCTATATAAAATATGAAGAAAAATTACAACAACACTAAAAAACACTTTTTGCAACTGTATTTTGACATCCATTGCACACCATAAGGCCAATTAAATTCGCCTCTGCTATTAGTTACCTCATAAAATAAATTCTCTTGAATTTCATGTTTCAGTAAATGTTGTCATGCTCTAAAAAATCTTAGAGGTTTTACACTAAAAAAATACTTACGAAAATCAACAAAACATGCAAAATGTACAAATCGAAAAGTATTCGACTCAGCCGGTTTTTAAATTGTAAAAAAACCGTACTATTCGACATTCGAAAAATTAACATTTTGAAAAAAAAACCGACAACCGGACTTTGAAAAAACCGGATTTTAAAACCGGTTGAAAAACCGAGTCGATCACCCTAACTACAACCCATCAGATATGTACATATTATCGAATAAAATGATGTTATAGCTGATAGATATGAGTATCACAGCTTATATGTAATATTTTCAATATTCTCTAATGTCATTTTAATTTTAATATGAATAATGTAAAAACTCTTTTTTTATTTTTGCAATTGTATGTAGGTAAACATTCAGTTCTAAGGAGCGTAACAAAGGATACTTATTACAAGAGTTTTACTTGTTATTTAAATTAAAATTTAATGATATTTTGTCTGCCAAATTTCATATCGTTAAAGTGAAAAGTGTGATTGTTTTAAACCTGTACAAAGGTGATTTTTATAATAAGTTACACTACTCCAAATCATCTCAATTATATTTTGAGCGCTGCTGGCATTAGCAAAGGACATTGCGATATTTATACGGGAAATCAAAAGATTTTGAACTAGCTACATGGCTTAATGGTCGTAATTTTGGCTTAAAGACTGTCAATGAAAACTAAGAAATCATGCATATAGTCGAACTGTATTCAAAGAAATTGTGCCCCATATTATGCATGGAAAATATAAAACTTTGTAAATTTTGTCGACCTCTATTTCATGTTATTTTTTACTTTTGATGTGTAAATATCTATACGCCCCCTTTTGACTTTGATTTCTTTGCTGATATTTCTTTGCTGAGATTTCTTCGCTTTTCTTTCACAGCATTGTCAAATCGGTGTGAGCTATATATGAGTGTATTAGTGTTTGAAAGAAGCAATACCAAGCAGAGAAACAAGTCGACCGGCTCGAAGCCAACGGTGCGCCGCTGCCGGTTATTTTTCTGTATATTTCCGTACACCAAAGGTGAAAATGAACCGTAAGAGCTACGGACTTGAAGTTTGAACACTATGTGTAGACATTTGGTCACTACAACAACAAATACATGAGAGTTAAAAACTAAAGGGTGTTCCAAAACGAGCAACGAAAAATGTTAAAATCCCATGTAATATACATACAATTGTATGTACATATATACACTTGAAATTTTAAAAGTTAGTGTATTTTTATACAGACTACAACAATTAACACTAAATTTAAAAAATTTAAATCAATGGGTGTTCCATCAGTTAATGCAATTTTGACTTTGTAATTTTGACAACTTTTGCTGTATCTTGGAAACCGTAAGAGCAAAACTCTTGAACTTTTCAAAAACAGTAAAACTAAAAAATAAAAAAATAAAATTAGATCGCCAAATATAAAAAAATCGCCAAAAAAAATCGCCAAAACGACAAAAAGCACCAAATTAAAAAAAATCTCTAGGGCTAAAATAAATCGCGAAAAACCGGAAAAATCGCCAAAATGAAAAAATTCTTAAACAAAAAAATCGCCAATATGAAAAAATCGCCTAAATAAAAAAACCCCAATAACAGAAAAAAATCGCCAAAATGAAAAAAAAACCCTTAAAAACCATAAAAAAAATCACCAAAATGAAAAAATCGCCAAAATGAAAAAAATTGCGAAAATTAAAAAAACCCAAAAAGAGAAAAAACGCCAAAGCGATAAAACTGGAAAAAATCGTTTAAACTGAAAAAACCTAAAAAATTAAGAAAGCTAAGTCAAAAAAATGATCAAAACCGAATGTGCGCGTGTCAAAGTCGCACTTTACTGAATTTATTTTAATTGCAATGCGTACACAACAACAAGAACAGCAACAACTAAACGATGAACAACAGGAATTAAAAAGTAAAAAGTAAAAGTAAAGGCATTTACCATAGATGAGCACTGCAGTACCACTAAAGTTTCAGTAAAAACAATAAAAAATGTTTAACAAGTAAATTTTTACTGATTACTAAAATTTTATTTCTACAATTTTTATAAATTGGCTAAATGATTTTTTATATGATGAGGTGCATTGAATTTTCAGTAATCAGTTATGCCCGTATTCATAATGAAATTCTACCAAGTGGCTAAATGTTTTTCATACAAAAGTTTCAAAATTTGAATGAAAAAACTTTGCCACTTGCTACAATTTTATTATGAATACCGCCCTACGATTTTACTGGTAATGCAAATTAAATTTCATTAGCAGTAAAAATTTACTGAATTTTTTTAGTAATCAGTAAATTTACTGCTTACTGCAATTTTGAATGCAGTACATATACATATACTGCAGTGTGCCCAGTTACTAACCAAATAAGTTTAATAAAACAAACAAAAACCAACAAATTCATATGTATTTGCAATATTGAAAGTTTTGATACTTTTAATTAATTAATTTAAAAAAAGATACTAAAAGCATAAGTACTTCCAACTTAGAAAAAAAATTTCATTACTAGATGTTTACACATTTCCTCTGTGATCGGACTCACATTGTTTTTTTTTAATAAAATTTAATGTCCAAAGTCTTTGAGCTTTAATAATTCTACTGTCTATATAGTCTTCTCTGGATTATTCCTAGATATTTATACCTTTTTGGGGTTTTTTATTAATTTATTTTGAAATGTTATTTATAGATATTCAATAATAAGTGTATTGCGCTTCTTCGCAAATAAACAGATTTCTCTTTTTTTCGGAATAACACCAAGACCTCGGTCTCTGGCTCAATTATAAGTTAAATTGAAAGCTTTTATAGACTTTTAATATTATATTTTAGAATGAGGTAGCCTTATTAATATCGCCAATTTATCTGCATAATAGACGCCCTTATATCCTGCTTCGGATAGAATCCACCTGTATGTCGTATATAATAATTTATTATACAATTTGAAATTAACTGTTAAAAATCGAACATGTCACACTATATTTCACAATAAAAAATTATGCAAAACACAATTTATGACATACTTTTTGCTAACACAAGTCGTGGTGTTTTAGTACGAGTACATTTCTACATTTGTATGTAAAACAATATGGGCATTTCCATGAAGTCAAACGTGACTTATATATATATATAAATAAAACAGATTTTCATTTTGACATAAGCGTGACTTATAGATCTAAATTATCTCTGTAATTGGTCCTTAGTTTTATTTGGATCCAATTTTTTGTTATCAAAATAATTGCAAGATAACTAAAAAGCCAAAAACAGAAATTATTTTTCAACGAAAGCTGAAGCAATATTTTAATGTGACTAATTTGAAAAGGTTGTGCATTTTGATTTCACACAAAAATTGTTTGTATATTTCTTAAATAATATTTTAATCACAGTTGCATGTGACATGTCACACGTGACACATGTTCTATTATGATATTTGACACGTAAATATGAAATTATAAATATTGAGCCAATAAAAACGAGACAAGATTTTAATTCAATGCAAAAAATAGTGCATTAAAAATGTCAAACTTAATACCAATGCAATATTAATGCATTACTTTGAAAAGATTTTAGTTTAATGCAAAAATAGTGCACTTAAGGTATAAGACTTACTGCCTGTCCCACGATGTCACTCGCAAACGTTCTATCGAAAATTTGTATTGCACACAACAATAACATTAGAAAGTTTGTTGTTGTTTTCAATATAAGTTGTCATTCGAACGTTTGCGAGTGACATCGTGAGACAGGCAGTTAATACTAATGCAATAAATTTGCATTTACCTTGATTTGGTTTAGTGTAGGAAAATGCTCAATGCATTACCTTATTTAATGCAAATATCCCAGGTCTGTGGAGAATTTCGAATTATGAAAGAAGAATTGTAAGTTATTTATTCTATTAACGCTACTGTCAATCTCAATAATTGGAATTAGAGAAAATTCGAGTTAGGAAAGTTTTACTGTATATGTACCACGATCACAAATTTTTAAATAATTCATTAAAGTTTTGAGGCACTGACAAAAATTAGTTTTCCAATGTAGCATGTGACATCGAAATTACCGATTTAAAGAGGAAGAAATTTACAGTTATGTGCAATCGTATAGTTTCATATGCATTTTTTTACTATCTGTACCCTCAGAAAAATTTTAGAATGCAGAAATCAGTGGATAATTCTTTGAGAAAAATTACGTTTTAATGACTTTGGATTTGAATATCTCGAAATGGTTTATTTTATATTATTGTTTCTCTATGAAAATAAGTATATGACAAAACATATAACTTTTAAATTTTTTGGTGCCGTAAGATCTTTCAGTGGAAATGCCTATATGATGCTTTAAACATGAGATAAATAGCAAAAAAAAAACAAATAGATACAAATACGTAAAGAGGAAAAACATTAAGGTGATATTAAAAAAAAAAATATATATAGCAATGAAATATACACATGCGTTTATAAGTATGTAAATGAAGTATATTTGTATTTATTTATGTACTTTTTAAAATAAACAGGCAGAAAGTTTTTTTCTTAAATACTAAATTGAAACACATTTCATACCAATTCAAATATTCTAATGTATTTTTAATGTTAATAATATTACATTTGATCACATACGAACATGAGTACAAAAAAAAAATACCGTGTGCAAAGTTTGTTAATATTTTTACTGGTTAGAGTGTGTGTGTGTGTGTGACAGAGAGAGTGTGAGTGAGTGTGTTCACATGTGTGCTTTAACACAGAAATACTATGTACATACAATTGTATGTATGTAAATTTGGGTAATTTTCGCTAACGATTCATAATATTGCATTGTGTGAAAAGGTGTTTTACATTTTTTTTTTGCTTTTTAAATTTTTAGAATAAGTACATTTAAGTTTTATGAATTGAAAACAAGCAGCTTGATTTAACATAGTTTCCAAACAACGTACATCATAAATCATACGGCATGCAATGGTTTTATGTTATTTTCCTTTTCATTTTATACGAGTATTTTTCTTTATTCAACCATGAGAGCACTTGTATGTGAAGCAGTGAATAATTAATGAAAATTTATTACAACATTTATGATTAGAAATAATAAAAGTGCCAAGATATAAACCTGTAACGATTTTAATAAGGAATATGAATAAAATGTTGAATGGGATCTGTGTATGTGTATATGAACCCTATAGGAACTCAAACCCATTTGTAAAAAACTTCAAACTGGTTTTTTAATAACCACATCTGGTTGATTCAGTGACTTTTTTCCTTGTAACCGACTCACTATTTTGACACAGGCATGTCATAGGCGGTAGTCAATTGGCCATCTCTGCATGACTTTTTAATTGACTACTAACTACTTATTTTGTAACCAATTTGTAGTTGATTAATATTATAGCAAAAAAAAGATACATTTATTTGATGTACATATATTATATACTATACAGATATATGTATGTATACATTCATATATGTATATCTATGTAAATATATGTACAATGTACATATATATATATATATATATATATATATATATATATATATATATATATATATATAAATATATATATATATATATATATATATATATATATATATATATATATGTATAAATATTTATTATACCCTTTACCAAAAAATGGTAAAAGGGTATATATAGGTTTGTCATTCCGTTTGTAATTTCTAAAATATTAATAAGCGAGCCATAAAGTATATATATTCTGGATCCTTATGCATAGGGAAGACGAATAAGCGATGTCCGTCTGTCCGTCTGTCTGTACGTGAAATCGGTTTTCCGAAGCTCCCAGTAAAGCTAGAGACTTTGTTCTTCGACTGGTGGGTCAGAAATGGTCGAAATAAGATTGGTATTGAAAATCAGCAAAATCAAGCAGACGGTTTCAGAGCTGGGAGACTTAAACTTCATTTTGCCATACAAAATAACTACCGAAAACTAGTTTTTAATAATTTTTTATTAAATAAACTTATTTTACACTTCAGTATGAATAAAATTGGTATTTCTAACTAAAAAAAAATAAAAAAATTAAAAAGACGTTTCCAGGGTTGGAAAACCTTAACTTTTTTTGTTATGCAAAAGTAACTTACTAAAACAAATTTTTCCTTTTTTTCTATAAACTAAACATATGGAATGTTCTTAAAAAAGGAGATTGATGTAAGAAATCAGAAAAACAAAAAGGATGATTCCAGGGTTGGAAAACCTACGATTTTTGTGATATATGAAATTAACTACCGTAAACTAATTTTTTAATTATTTTTATTAAATAAACTTATTTTATACTTCAAATAAAAAATTAAACTTCAAAAAATTAATAAGATGTTTCCAGGGTTGGAAAACTTTAACTTTTTTTCTTATACAAAAGTAACTTACTAAAACAAATTTTTACTTTTTCCTATAAATTAAACATACCTAATGTTCTTAAAAGAAAGAGATTGATTAAATAAACTTATTTTATACTTCACCACGAATAAAATTGGGTTTTCAAATAAAAAAAAAAATAAAAAATTCAAAAAGACGTTTCCAGGGTTGGAAAACTTATACAAAATCAACTTACTAAAACAAATTTTTCCTTTTTTTCTATAAATTAAACATATCTTATATTCTTAAATGAAAAAAATTGGTGTAAGAAATCAGAAATATCAAAAAGGATGATTCCAGGGTTGGGAAACTGAAACTTTTTGTGATATAAACAATTAACTACCGAAAATTAATTTTTATTTTTTTTATTAAATAAATTTATTTTATGCTTCAGTACGAATAAAATTGGTATTTCAATTTAAAAAAATTTAAAACACGTTTCCAGGGTTGGAAAACTTTACTTTTTTTATACAAAAGTAATTTACTAAAGCAAATTTTTCTTTTTTCTCTATAATTTAGGGATATCTTATATTTTTAAAAGAAAGAGATTAGAATAAGGAATCAGAAAAATCAAAAAGTATGATTTCAGAGTTGGAAAATCCACACTTTTTGTGATATAAAAAATTAACTACCGAAAACTAATTTTTATTAAATAAACTTATTTTATGCTTGAGTACGAATAAAATTGGTATTTCAAATAAAAAAAAAACAATTAAAAAAATTAAAAAGACGATTCCAGGGTTGGAAAACTTTATTTATTTTTTTTGTACAAAAGTAACTTACTAACACAAATTTTTCTTTTTTTTTCTATAAATTAAACATATCTTAATTTCCTAAAAGAAAGAGATTGATGTTAGAAATCAAAAAAATCAAAAAGAATGATTCCAGGGTTGGGAAACTTACACTTTTTGTGATATATAAAAGTAACTAAGTCTAATTAATTTTTATCTTTTCCTTTATAAATTTACGTTTTGGAATGAAAAATTTGATGTAGAAAATTATAAAAATAAAAACCACAGCTCCAGAGCTGGAAACTTTGATTTTTTTTCTGGATATTAAAGTAAATAAATAAAACAGTTTTTTTTGAATTTTCTTTTTTCTTTTTTCACTTAACATACTTTATATATTTTTTTAACAACTACTAGATTGGTATAAAAAAGCAGAAAAATCTAAAATGATGATTTTAGGGTTTGAAAATTAATTTTCTTTGTACATAAAAGTAACTAGGTCAAATTATTTTTTTCTTTTTGTTTATACTTTATGTATGTGCTTGTGTATGTACCCCTATACTACATAAAAGCACTTTGGTAAAGGGTATATAAGATTCGGCACAGCCGAATATTCACTAAAAATAAAAAATACGTACAATACGTTCATCCATACATACGAACCGCTCATAGAAAATATTATACATATTAAGTATTGAAAAATATTAGTTTTTTCAACATTTGACATTTGTTTTTTTATTTCCTTTTCATTTACTTATTTTGCTTTTATTTATTTCTTACGTGTGCTTTTATTCAATACGATATCTGCATGAGATTTAAACCAACTTATAGTCACTTGCAAAATAATTAATTTATAAACTAGTGTTTTTTGTCAACTGATTATTTTATTTACTACAGGGAATATACATAATGCATACACATGTGAATAGCATGACCTCATTTATTGAAAGTTTCAATTTAAATTTTTTTATTTAATAGAAAAAGTTCTAATGGTATTAAATTTAATGTTTTGAGTAAAGGTAAGTGGCCTCCTTAGATTTTGTAAATATTTTTTATATATTTTTCTACGTAACCATTTCTCTATGTTTTCATTTATTTACTGAAGCCTATACAATGACTAAGCTATGCTCGAGTTTTCTTAAGCTCTTTATGCAGAAACCATGAAAATCCTTAGGAACTGTCTCACTACGTTCGACTTGTCGCACAGTTATATTGGAAACAACAACAAAATTTTAAAATTTGTTTCCGTTTTGAATGTAAATGTGCGACAAGTCAACCGCTTTCGACATCTTGGGCCAGGCCTTTAAACTTTAACTTTACTAAATTAAGTGCAAAAATAACACACACAAAAAAATTAAAGTAAAAAAACTTTTATTGTCAATAAAAGGCATGCTTTATTGCAAGCAATATTTTTGTATAAAATGAACGAATACATTTAAGGTCGCAAATATTACACAAAATTGCTTTCACAAAATAAAAAGTGGATTTATTGAAAGTTTAGTGTGTCATTCGTAGGAAACATTCATTCCTTAGTACTTAAGAATACAATACTATTGCGATTGCAACACAAAAGAAAGAAACAAAATTTCAATTGCTTTTAAAAGTATTACTCGTAGTTGGCAGAGATCCAAATTTTCCAGAAGTAGATATTAAAATAACCAAATTAATTTGCATATAAAAGTTTACGACTTTGGATTATGAAACGCAGTGTTCGTTGTAAAACTAAAGATAAGAGAGACCAGGCAGAAAAGGTTATAGTGGTTAGAAATTAAATTTTAAAATTAGGTTTCAATAAAACAATGTAGAAAAAAGATTTTCAATTGTTTGTAATGTCGACTTTTTTTGTTCAAATGCCAATAGAGTTTTGCTTTTCATTTATCGTTTGAGGTAGCAAAAAGGTTAAGTAAGGTCATTAAACTTTTGTTTTAAAGATAATAATATAAATTAAAGAGTATATGTAGGACGAAAAAAGTTTAATTAAACTGTGTAAGCATTTGATAGAGAAATTTAGTTTTTGTTTTACCAAAAACATACAAAATAATATGTTAGAAAATTTAAATTTTATATCGCAAATACTGAAAGAGCTTACATGAGCTTACTGGAGTTTTTGTTATTGAGGCTCAAGAGATGTATTGATTTTTGTTAAGGAAACTTAGCTTCGAACTTTGTGGGTTTGGCGACAGATTAGCATTATGGAATTAAAATTTCATAATTTTCTAATATCAGGGAGGTATAATGTGGCAAAAAAAAGTAATGAGTGCCTCGTTTCTGTAAGGAATGTGAGAACTTTTTTTTTATAAAAAAACACAACCTGCGAACAGGGGCCTAATTCCCGCATTCGATTGCGAGCGAGTTATTACTCGAATGTGCGAGTTTTTTAACTTTTGAGATTTTCGCATTCGGTTTCGAATAACACATATCGAAATTTCTAATGACAGCATTCGGTAACGTGCATACATTCGAATGCAACCGTTCGTGTTTTTACTCGCAAGCAAAATGGCATTCGAAGTCATGTTTAACATAGAAAAAGCGATGAAAAAGAAAATGTATGTTCAATATTAGACTTATTTATTTATAAATGAATGAATGCACAAATGTACTTATAAAAAAAATACAAACTAAAGAATTTCTAGATGACTTTAAATACAACAAAACACACTGACTTGGCAAATAATATTTTGCCTAAGAGTTGTCGGAGGAAAATAAAAAAAATCAACCAGCTCTGGGAGCATCTAAATAACAAATTAACTGCTTCTAGTCAACCAATAAGGGAATTGAAAATGTGGCTAGTGCTCTATTCTCTAGCTTTACACTAATTTATTATTATTAAGTTATTAACATTTATGTATATTCGTTTCTTTTTTCTGCATATACGTTTGTATGTACGTACATACATATGTTTTTGCACACATACATATATAAAAACATATGCTTTTGCTTACAATTTATTCAGTGTTGTGAAATAAATTTATATATAAATATATTTGCTTTTTCCAACACTAAAACAAAAACTCAATTCGCTTAGTAGCGAGTGATATCATCGGAAAATTTCTTGCCATCGAAATTAATTTCTATTCGAATGCAATTCCGATCACGAGTGCAGGAATTAGGCCCCAGGTTAGCTTGTCTGCGAAAAACTCTCAAGGTCTATGGCGGGAATCGAATCAACGACCTCTGGACTAGGAGGCTAGCATCGCTACCACCCAGTTTTATTTTAGAATATATTTCTTTACTGTAAAAACGAATATCAATGTAAAAAAAACGAAGATTCAATTAAAAGCTAAATTAATTTTCAACCAATCACGGAAATTGTGGCTTTAAACCAAACATTTTAATTTTCAGTTTAAAATATTACTACATTAATTTAAAATTTAATTTATATTTTTACAAACATTCAATTAAAGTTTAATCGAAATGCTTCTAATGATTCAATGAAAAAAATTAATTGAAATATGTTTAAAGATTCAAATTCAAAACAAATTAAAAATTTTAAAAGATTCAATATATTGAAATATTTTAAAAAATCCAATGAAATATTTAAAAAAAGGAGATATTTTACAAAATTTTTAAACATGGAAACATTTGTCTATTGTACCAAAAAACTGATTGAGGTATCAAAATGGTTTTGAAGTTTGAATGGTACAAGAAAAAACAATAGCGGTCTTTGGTAATTGATGCAAATGGTCTTGCGAAAGCATATATGCAAAATATCATAACTTTTGTTTAAAATTCAACAACAATTTAAGAAATCTATTATTTGACACGTTGTCATAAGTTTATTTTAATAGAAATTTATTTGCTGGTGGTTAAGCATTGTCTATATGTATTTCATTGCTGCTCTGCAAAATCATCAGGAGACTGCATCTACGTATTTTGAGCACACACAAAAATCTCTTACCTATGCACAGACTTTCAAAAACTATCTGAGAATTAAAAAATAATTGTAGTTTTGAAAATCACAAAAGAAATTTAAGCATAGTAGTCTTAGAAACTTTAACAAAGTCCAGCAAATAATTTATATCCGCTAGGAATCTAAAACAACAATGTACGCACACAATCTAAACAAATTTACACTTGCGCAAGACCATTTGCAACGAATACTGAATATCGCCAATGCTCCAAATTCCATCATTCATGTTTGTTTTATAAGGTTTTCTTTGGTAAGAACTAAGAGAACAAAATGAAAGTCTGTTTTTTATTTTACTATTTTATTTTTATTCAATGATAGTCAAAAAAAAACTGTTGTGCGATTCACTAACTTTTAACTTTTTTATTGTCGCTTGCAATTTTTGTCGATAACATTAACAGCACAAAGTTATTGTCACTTAAATAACGACACAGCTGACATGAAGTATCATTAAAGATGTTACTGAATAGCAAATTCGATAAATTTTCGTTATAATTATTTTAACGATGCGATTATCATTAAAAGAAAAGCAATGTGAGTCCGATCACAGAGGAGATGTGTAAACATCTAGTAATGAAATTTTTTTTTAAGTTGGAAGTACTTATGCTTTTAGTATCTTTTTTTAAATTAATTAATTAAAAGTATCAAAACTTTCAATATTGTAAATACATATGAATTTGTTGGTTTTTGTTTGTTTTATTAAACTTATTTGGTTAGTAAATGGGCACAATGCAGTATATGTATATGTACTGCACTCAAAATTGCAGTAAGCAGTAAATTTACTGATTACTAAAAAAATTCAGTAAATTTTTACTGCTAATGAAATTTAATTTGCATTACCGGTAAAATCGTAGGGCCGTAATCTTAATAAAATTGTAGCAAGTGGCAAAGTTTTTTCATTCAAATTTTGAAACTTTTGTATGAAAAACATTTAGCCACTTGGTAGAATTTCATTATGAATACGGGCATTACTGATTACTGAAAATTCAATGCACCTCATCATATAACAAATCATTTAGGCAATTTATAAAAATTGTAGAAACAAAATTTTAGTAATCAGTAAAAATTTACTTGTTAAACATTTTTTATTGATTTTACTGAAACTTTAGTAGTACTGCAGTGCTCATCTATGGTAAATGCCTTTACTTTTACTTTTTAATTTTTAATTCCTGTTGTTCATCGTTTAGTTGTTGTTGTGTACGCACTGCAATTAAAATAAATTCAGTAAAGTGCGACTTTAACTCGCGCACATTCGGTTTTGATTTTTTATTTTTTTTTATTTAGCATTCTTCCTTTTTTAAGTTTTTTCAGTTTAAACGATTTTTTTAGTTTTATCGCTTTTTTCTCGTTTTGGCGTTTTTTTCTCTCTTTGCGTTTTTTTAGTTTTCGCATTTTTTTTCATTTTGGCGATTTTTTCATTTTGCCGATTTTTTTCTGTTTTTGGGTTTTTTTTATTTAGGCAATTTTTTCATTTTGGCGATTTTTTCATATTGGCAATTTTTTTCTTTAAGGATTTTTTTTTTCATTTTGGCGATTTTTCCGGTTTTCCGCGATTTATTTTAGTCCTAGAAATTTTTTTTAATTTGGTGCTTTTTTCGATTTGGCGATTTTTTTTTGATTTTTGGCGATTTTTTTATATTTGGCGATTTCATATTTTTTTGATTTTTTAGTTTTACCGTTTATGAAAATTTCAAGAGTTTTGCTCTTGCGGTCTCCAAGATACAGCAAGTTGTCAAAATTACAAAGTAAAAATTGCATTAACTAATGGCACACCCTTTAACTTAAGCTTTTTAAATTTAGTGTTAATTGTTGTAGTCTGTATAAAAATACATTAACTTTTAAAATTTCAAGTGTATATGTGTACATACAATTGTATGTATATTACATGGGATTTTAACATTTTTCGTTGCTCGTTTTGGAACACCCTTTAATTTTTAACTCTCATGTATTTGTTGTTGTAGTGGCCAAATGTCTACATATTGTGTCCAAATTTCGAGTCCGTAGCTCTTGCGGTTCACTTTCACCTTTGGTGTACGGAAATATACAGAAAAATAACCAGCGGCGGCGCACCGTCGGCTTCGAGCCGGTCTACTTGACAATGCTAAGGAAAAGCAAAAAGCAAAGAAATCTCAGCAAAGAAATCTCAGCAAAGAAATCTTAGCAAAAAATCTCAGCAAAGAATCAAAGCCAAAAAAATTTTTACCCCCTAGCGTATAGATGTTTACACATCAAAACTAATTGAATCGCACTCCTGAATTAATAAAAAATTAATGCCCTAATTCTGTTCGACGTTTGTATCGTCTTGTCTATGGACGAAAAAAAGCCGCAGTTGTGATTCTTTAAAACAATTATTATTTATTGTCTATGCTAGAAGATTCGTGTATTGAATTTATGATTTAGTTCTAAACATTATTTCCAACAAATATTTTTTCATATATTTTTCAAACTATTGTATATTACTTTAAATTAATTTTTATATTTTAAAAATATGGCAATATTATTTTTATTTTTCATTATCAAGGACAACAACCATTTTTGAAGAAAATTATTTAGAGAATTCAAACACAAGAACTCAAAAACAAAAACGTCCTAAATTTTTTTACTGAATTAGGGCATAAGTATTATTTTTTGCTCGAAAGAAAAAAGCAAAACCAATTAAAAGATTATTTTAGTATTTTAATTGAAAATATTTTTTCAAGATCACACATCAAAACAAAAGTTATATTATTTACATACAATTATGGCCTAATTCTGTTCGACGATTGTGCCGTCGTGTCTATGGACGGAAAAAAGCCGCAGTTGTGATTCTTTAAAACAATTATTAGTAATAGTCTCTGCTAGAAGGTGCGTGTATTTGCTTTATGATTTTATTCCAAACATTATATCCAACACATATTTTTTCATGTATTTTTCAAAATATTGTGTAATACTTTCATTTAATTTTTATATTTTAAAGACATGGTAATAATATTTTTATTTTTCATTATCAAAGACAATAATCATTTTTGAAGAAAATAATTTGAAGAATTCAAACACATGAACTCAAAAGTATTTTCAAACAAAAACGTCCTAAATCTTCTTACTGAATTAGGGCATTAATATGTAGCAATTATTTACCATTTCATAGTACTCTAAATTAAATTCTGGTGCTAATTGTTTTTTTTTTAATATTTTTTGTTGCTAACTGAAATCGAAGTCAATAATGCTGAAGTCGGCTGCAGGTTGCCAAACATATTTTCGGCGATGGCGAAACGAATATCGTTGGAGCGTGATTTGCTGAAGTAATTATTGAATGGAATGGCATATTTTTTCTTAATTTCAAACACCGAGTTTTATAATGAAAATCTTTTATTTTTTAAACCATGGAAAAGTCTTGCAAAAAAATGACCACGTCGACGGCGGCTAAGTGTTTTCAGTACATGTCGGCGGCAGATTTTAACTGATCGGCTTCAACATACATACAATTGGATTGTTTCAAACAAAAATAAATTTATGCGAATAAAAATACCTTTTATTGTGGTATCATATGTCTTTAATTATTTTAAAGTATTTTACCTACATTTTCACATAAGTTACTGCAGGAAAATTTTGCTTATGCACAAGTTCAGTGCTCAAGTCTGGCACTGTACAGTGCGTTTGTGTAGTGTATGGGGACGGTTGTGCTATTTACGCAGTGAACTGAGGAAATATCAAAACGATTTTGATATTTGCTCAAGTTTGAAAACTGCTACAATGAACTTGTGTAGTGTATGTTGCAAACGCTCAGTTTTGTCGTGATTTTTTAAGAGTTAAAAACAAAAAATGAGTGCAGAAAAAATATTCTGGACAGAGTTCCTAGAATTATACATATCGCCTGCATTATGGTGCATTAAAAGCAGTGATTATAGCAATAGAATTATGAAAATCGAAGCCTACGAAAAATTAATTAATAAACTAAAGGAAAAATACCCCGATGCAAATAGAGAAATGGCTGTTAAAAAGATTAACACATTTAGGATTTAGGCTGTTTTTATTGCCACAGCAATTAATAAAATAGAGCAGTATTTGCACATGTTGTCTTCTTCACTTATAGCTTTAAAATAAAAACTGCACAGTTTACTGGTATAGTGTGTGTCACAAGCTTAGTTTACGCAGTGCCAGACTTGAGCACTGAACTTGTGTAGTGTATGGCCGGCATTAGATATAGAATAATTCCTAAGTCGTCAAGTCATGCTTACTCGATTTAAAAACGCAAAAACAACACAAATTCCGTTTTCCATCACATCTCTTTTTTTCTAATATTTTCATAGAACAATATGGGAAATGAAATCGATTTCGATTTAAAACAAAACCAGAATGAAATCGAAATAAATGTGTGCATCACAACTTTTTTACGTTTTTCAATCGATTTTAAATCGAAAACGATTTCCATCACATACCTGTATGTATTCAAAATCCTTTGTAAAAAATTAATTAAATGTCTTTGTTTTAGTTTTTAAAATTAATCAAATTTCACTAGTATTGTTTTTCTTTCCAAAAGAAATTTTTGATTTGATTAACAACATTACAATGTTAGTAATCTTACAACTGCAATTTTTTTTTGTTTATGTAATTTCAAAAACTTTAATATTAATGAAACAAAAATAATTACAAATTCTAAACACAAACTGAAGTAAAATAATAATAAATAATAAAATTATAATCGATGAGATTAACACACAATCATCATTTATTTGAGTACGTTGATGACAACATAACACCTCCTGCAACGTCAAACGTATTTACACTTTTATTCTATATATTAATCTTAGCGTCCATGTGTTTCTTTGTAATAAAACAAACGAACAAAGAAATATCCAAACGATGTTAATTATGATAATAACTCAAAAGAGATTTACCACTGGCAGACAAAACGAAAATGCAAACGTAAATCTTGAAGTGGTAATAGCATTTATGAACAACAACAAAAAATTCAACATTGACGCTAATGACTGCTGTTAACAAAAGTCCTTTGAAGTTGTTTGTAAATAGCTGGCACGCACCCACTCACAAGCAAGCAAGCCAACAAACAAATAAACAAACAAAAACAGTTTGAACTTTTAAAACTGCCCTTATAAGGAGGCTAGAATATTTAAAATTCCAGTCATAAGCTTTGACAGGGATCAGGTGTATTTTTATGTTAAGAAAAGGCATTAAATAAGCTTAACACTGTTAAAGGAATATAAAAATAAAAATAAGAAAGATATTGAAGCTAAATCTAAGCACAGGAACATAAACTTTTATTAAGCACGAGATATTTTTTGCTTAAGAAATGATGAAAAATGTGACAATAACTAAAGATTGGGAGAAATTGAAGTAATGCATGCATATTTGATAGAGTTTCGGATATGCTGATTTTTTTTAAATTTCTGGTATTTGGGATAAAAAATTTGTATTCCTGGGAATTTATGATAATAAATATAAATCTTTTAATACGTAAATATAATTGAAAGTTTTGTGTAATTGCAAGAGATTGATTATAGCTTTTTGTATTTCTGAGATTAGTAACTTTAAATTAGTGGTGGACACAAATCAAACTGTAGTTGTATTGATGCTTATTTTCATTAGTGTGGGAGCTACCCACCCAACACAAAGTCAAGCGTTTGAAATATAATGATGCATAATATTCTTTGAAAAAAAATTTTTTTTTGGTTTTTTTAGGGTTCCGTACACAAAAGGTGAAAAGGAACCCTATTGTTTTCGCTATGCTGTCCGTCTGTCCGTACACGCTATTTTCTCAGGAACCGTAAAAGCTACGGACAGAAATAGGAACAGAGTATGTAGCACCTTGGCCGCTACAACAACAAATACATGAGAATTAAAAATTAAAGGGTGTTCCGAAACGAACAAAGAAAAATTTTAAAATTCCATGTAATATGGAGAAAAGAATATTTAGTTTAACACTAAATTTGGCCGGGCTTGGAATGTTGAAATTAGCTTAGCTCGTCGGACCTGGAGGGGTTCTTGGCCAAAGCGAGTGTAACGACTGCTGAACAAAAAAGAGAGAAACTTTTCATTCCAAGACTTTATTGATACTTACATCCTCAGATGTTACCTGTGCTTAAATTTTGTGTTTTTTTATTTTTTTATTGGCAGTTGCAGAACCGGCCCAGATTGCATATCGGACCCTCCCCCCTTTTTACCCCTTATTCCATACATATGTATATTTACACTTGGAATTTGTAAAATTAGTGTATTTTTATACAGACTATAACAGTTAACACTAAAATTTGAAAAAATTTAAATTAAAGGCTGTTCCATCAGTTAATGCAATTTTGACTATGTAATTTTGACAACTTGCAATATCTTGGAAACCGCAAGAGGTAAACTCTTGAAATTTTCAAAAATGGTAAAACTAAGAAAATCCGAAAATTGTAAAATCGCCAAACCAAAAAAAAAAAAAAAAAATTGCTAAAACGAAAAAAGCACCAAAGTAAAAAAATTTCTAACACTAAAATAAATCGGAAAACCCGAAAATATCGACAAAATGAAAAAATCGCCAAAAAGAAGAAAAGCGCCAAAAACCGAAATAATCGCCAAAACACGAAAAAGGCGTCAAAACTAAAAAAATCACCCAAATGAAAAAAAAAATCGCCAAATTTAAAAAAAAGCCAAAAATCGAAAAAATACAGAAAAAGCGGCAAAACTAAAAAACAGCCTATATGGAAAAAAATCGCGAAAATGAAAAAATCGCCAAAATGAAGAAAATCGGCGAACAAAGTGCCAAATAAAAAAAGCGCTAAAAACCAAAAAACGCCAGAACTAAAAGGCTCTCCAAACCGAAAAAACCCAAAAACGAAAAAAAGCCAAAACTATTTATTTTATAGGCTAAAGTTCGTATTGAATTACATATCTAGTGTCCGTACGGAACCCTTCGTGCGCGGGTCAAAGTCGCGCTTCACTGAATAAAATAAAAAAAGGTTTGATACCAAATGATTTGTTTATAATAAAATATTTGCCTCATATTATCAGCAATTTGATATATATATATATATATATATATATATATATATATATATATAATAAGTAAGTTTTCACCTCATTTAAATTTACGTCAACTACTAAATGAAAGAGGGTAAGAACACGTGTGATTGCTCCCAACACAATTGTGCTATGAAATGTTCAACAATGATTTAAAGCAATGGTTATACTCTCACAACAACCCGGTGTTGCCAGTGAACTCATTTTCATAATTTGAAATTTTAAATATCCAAAGGCAAACTTGATTTCATTATGGTCCGAAGAAACACTAAAACTTTGTTTATAAAGATAGGCATCTTTTGTTGTTGCTACGTCAATTTAATGGTGAGTAACGAGATAGTGTTGTAGAAAAGTTTCTTAAAATAATTTAAATATATACTTGAAAATGCCTTTGCATGTTTTGTTTTTTCACGCACGTTGACAAACCAAAAATTCTGGATTCTCGAAATAATTTTCTGAAAATTAAAAATTTAGTAAATTCTCATCATGCATATTTTTTTTATTTTTGGGACAGCTTGCTCTCAACAATACGTGTATACACATACGTGATAGAATATTATATTAAAGGCCGATCACTGCTTTAAAAGCAACACTGGTCCCTTCAACTGTTGTCTAATATAAGACTGCTGTCGAATTTTGTTTAAACTTTTGACAGCTGTTGAAAGTGCACAACCTCATTTATTTTAACGAAAATTGGAAAAAAAACATCTATTTTTTTTGTGCTGATTAAATATTATTTTTAAATAAAAATATCACTGATACCAAAGAACAACATTATTAATGCTGTGTGTATTCCACACTACCCAATTTAAATGGATAAAAAGTGGCTTTCTGAGTTAATAGTAGTTGTACGAGCACAAATGACGCTAAACGCCAGAAATAGTCGATAAAAGTCATTGAATGACATTGAACGACCAGAGAATAAAATTGCGTAAGATGACTGAGACTGTAGGCATCTTAATCGAACAAAAAGGTCGAATTTCCTGTTAAATAACATATCCACGCTATGTATTCCACGATTTTTCACATTGGACCATAAGCGCAACGTGACCACTTTAAAGGAGTGTTTTGTAACCATCAAGCGTAATTTTATAACTGTGAACGAAACATGGAGGTATCACAGTGCACTCCGAGACCAAAGGGAAATCAAATAGTGGATTTATTCGGGTGAACATGCACCAAAGAAGGCTAAGGTGGGTATGTCGGCCAACAATGGTACGCCCACAGTTTTTTTTTTATTATTTTTTATTTTTATTTTTTTTTTTTGATGTGGCATTAACATCAATCACCTTCAAAAAGCTAAAATGATTACCAGCAAATATTACTCAGAGCTTTAAGACATATTCAATATTGTGAACTTTAGTTTATTTTGCCATATGGATTACGATCCCACAATACTGCTTGCGATATTTGATCACATTCAATATGTATTCAACGTGTAGCATTGCCCTTATGTTATAACTTTTGCTTTGAAGAAATATACAATCACACAAAAAAATTAACCAATGAAGATAACAGACACAAATAACAACAACAATAATGCATCTAGATTCTCTATTCTCAACGCACACACACACATAAACCAACAAAACGAATATGATATGATCATGTATGCTTTCCAGATTTTGCCAACATTATATTAAAAGTCTTATGTTAAGCATAAAAAAGGCATTCTGTCAACTAAGCAGACAGTCTTTTGGATGGACAGTAGAAGCTAACATCGTGGTATTCCAGCAGTGAATTATTTAGCATTATGTATTTAAAAGCTCTTAATATAAGTGTTGAGTACAACAAATGTTTTGAGGAATTGCACTTTTTATTCAATTGCAAATATTAAAACCCACAAAAAAAAGACACAAATGACACAAATGTCAAATTATTTTTAATTTTTGACAAAATTTAACATTGAGTTTGAGAAACCTGTAAATTCAAGTTCACTAGAAAATCTTTAATGGGGTAAAATTTTCTTATTGAAAATTTCAGTTGTGAAGCATCTTGGTAGCTAGTTTTTGATTGCATTTTCTTTTATGCCCTAATTTTGTTTGACGATTGTATCGTCTTGTCTATGGATGAAAAAAAGACGCAGTTGTGATTCTTTAAAACAATTATTATTTATTGTCTATGCTAGAAGGTTTGTATATTTGCTTTATGATGTAGTTCTAAACATTATTTCCAACACATATTTTTTCACAAATTTTTCAAACTATTGTATAATACTTTAATATAATTTTTATGTTTTAAAGACATGGCAACAATATTTGGATTTTTCATTATCAAAGACAACAACCATTTTTAAAGAAAATAATTTAGAGAAATCAAACACAAGAACTCAAAAGTATTTTCAAACAAAAACGTCCTAAATCTTTTTACTGAATTGGGGCATTTGCATTTCTTTCATGTTTAAGCGATATATTTTTATAAGTTTTTTAATTAATTACGGGTATGTCGTACTTTTGCTATAGAAAAAAAAAGAAAATTCTGAGTTATTGTTTCAGTAACCCTATAAGTTAATCATTATGGTGTAGACGATGATGCCAGTTTCAATAAGTTCTATAAAAAGCTAAATCTTTTTTCTTCTTAGGGGATGATTTCTTATCTTCAGTTATATTACCTTCGACAGCCCAAAAAAATATATATAAATAAAAATGATGACTTTTTGCTTGCTTTACAAGAAGAACAATGGAATAAAAAGTTGCCATGACAATACAAAAAAATATAATGTCAAAGGCAGTGGTGTGATGGAAAGGGTAGAAAAAATATTTAAACTTAAAAAAAAAATATTAATAGTATAAAGTCTTTCTTTCTCTTATAACTTTTCTATTAAATGCAAAACTATGTAAATTATTTTGTAAGAAGAAATTTTCTTATGAAGTTAAGTATTTACAAAAATTTTTTCTCTTCGACATACGCCACTGTTGTGGCATGAAAAAAATGTTAAGTGTCCTGACTTTACACATAAATCCTTGCATGTTTTTATTCATCTCATTTTAAGTGGCATTTAATCCATGGCGTTAGTTCTGCTCATAAGGTGGTGAATACTTAAGAAGGTAACAAAAGTTACATTATCTTTAGTTGATGGAATAAGTGCAACAGAAAGTAAGCAAACTCAAACTTTTATTGTTCTCTTGTTTTCGATTTGGTTATTTTCCTCTGCTCTACTTCCAGCTGTTTAGTGAATTCTTTTTATAATAATTTTTCTAGAAATATATTGCTATTGGCTTTGTCTAATATATTGTTATATGCATTTTTGAGGGATCAGGTACAGTAAAGGCACGTATTTTGTAAAAAAGTAATAGCAATATTAAATTTCATTACAAATACATACATTCTACATAGATATGTATATAAATTTTTAAATCTTGAGAGTTTGTTATCAAGAAAATAAGGAAATACAGCCTCAATAACTATATTTGACAATAGCGGTGTGAAAATTTATGAAGATGTTTTATTGCATTATTTTTAATAATTTTTTTTTGAGGTAAAATATGTAAATAAAAACTGAAACATGACCCTAATAAAAATAATTCACATATTCGAACAAAATATTTCAAAGCGAGGCGAGTTTCTTCTTGTTTAAATCAGCTACGTCCAAGCCATATGCACAATTTGCAATTTTTTACAAAAGAGCTTTTGTGCTCTCATACCAACGAGAGAGCTCAACAACCAATCAGATTTCAGCGATGACAATGCTAGCTCTTACTTTGCAAAGAAACAAGAAAAAATTTAAGAGCTTTCAAAGCTTTTTTTCCTAAAATGCAAATATCAGAGAATGTGTGTTTGGACGTAGTTGTTTTAAATGTTTGTTTTTCTTTTATTTTCTATAACGATATGTACAGTAAAAAAAAACTTACTTAAGCCTTACACTTCAGAAAATTCTAGTACTTACAGGATTTCAAGCAAAATCTAAATAAATTCCCCATACAAAACAAAATCTACTTTGTACTTTGCTTAAATCTACTTAAAATCTAGTAGAAGTTAGTAATGCAATTATGGTTTTTTCTTTTCAAATTTCTACTAAAATGTCAGCCTGTGTAAATAAAAAGGTGTTCGAATTGGCTACATTGCAATTGTTTGGTTGTTGATTTGGAAAATTACAATTTAATGAAAAAAAAAACTTAGTGTAAACGGTATAAATTTTCATAAAGATTTTAATTAATATCTGAAAGATTTTGTGCAGGTGTAAATGCCCTTTTAGGAAACTTTTCTAAATTTGAGATTGAACAGTTTTCTCGCATGACGCCAAAACCGTTTTTTTTTTGTTTGAGATTTTTTTTGAGACGAGTTTTATAATTTTGTATTTATGTAAAATTGTACTAAAATGAAGTTGAGACAAATCCTTTTTCGTCTTTGATATAAAAATTTAATACATTTTTGTGTTTAATTCTAATACTTATTTTTATTTGTATTCTACACAGAAAAAAAATTTCAAAAATTAATATTTTCAATTAAAAATTTAATTCATTTAATTAAATTTTTAATTGTATTAATTAATTTGAGTGGAAAAACTTAATTGATATTATCAAATTGTTTATAGCTGAAAATTTAATTAAATTTTTAATTGATATTACAAATATTTTAATTAATATTACAAAATCATTCATATTACTTTTTTGTGTTATATTATATGAGATTTATGTATTTATATTTATGTATACATACATTTGTATTATACTATATTTTTAATTAACTTACCATAATTGAGAAAAGACAGACATGGATGGAACCATAAATATTCAGGGAAGCCTGAAATTAATAAATTTTAAAATATTATTTTATTTATAAAAAAATATATAATTTAAGTTCAAATATTTCCTTAAAATGTAATAAAATAATAAAATTTAAATAGGTTTTGATAAAGCTTTTGCTAAATGCAAATAAATAAACGAAAATTATTTAGGCTTAACAATTGACTTCTCATTAGGTGTCATTTGTCTTTAAATGCCATTTAAGCGCCAAATTTATTTTTTCAGTACAAAGTTGAAAGACTTTTAAATGAAACTTAAATGCTCAAGATTGTGTATTTAAATCCTATTTAAGGTATACCATATGTTATCGTGCTTGTATGTCTTTATTGAAAATATATAAATGTAAACATGCTATTTTTGTGTCACAAAATGTGTTTTATGCAATTTTTGTTTTTTTCATTTTGATAACCTAACTATTTTTTTTATTAATTTTAAACAGCTGTTGTTTGAAAAGATTTTCATAATATGTGGAAGCTTGTTTTTCTGCCGTTCTTTCAACGTAATTAAAAAATTAAACTACATTTAAGTGCTACTTAAATTTAAGTGGAAATTAGGTAAATGAGACTTAACTAAAGCGAGTTTATGTATTAAAACTAAGAATAGCTTTTTATATTTTTTAAACAAGTCAAATTTTATAAACTAATGCTAATTGTTGAAATTAGCAACCATTTTTAATGTTTAGAAAGCTTTATAATTTTACAGCCTTGTTAATAAAAAAAAAAAATATTAAGGCTGTTTAAAAAACACTTTATAAAGCCTTAATGGCTGTGAATGCATAGTTACGAGTAATAATTAGATTGATTTTATAATCAACATAGTTTTTTTGGGCGGAATTTCAGGAATTAACAGCTTCTGAATGTTTATATTTACATAATTACTTTTCTATCTTATATTTTATTTTTGCTGCTTATTTACAATTAGCTCAAAAATAATTACCAAAGTATAGCATTATTTATTTTAAAACTAAAAAAAAATATTCTTATCAAGCAGGCTGTCGACTGCAGTCTGTCAAAACTAGAATATAAAGGGTGTTTTTTATTGAGGTATAGAACTTTAAGTTGGCATCACTTTTTTAACTGGCGGCCATTTTGTCAGCTGCCAAGTGATTAATATTTAGTTTGGTTTGCCATTTTATCATGAACAGGTTGACAAAAGAACAACGTTTGCAAATCGTGCAAATTTATTTCGAAAATAATGGTTCAGTTCGCGAAGTTTACCGCAAGCTCCGTCCATTTTATGGTCGACATAATCGTCCATCAGAGCAATTAATTCGGTTAACCATGGATCGTTTTCGCACTACGTTTACTCTATGTGATAATACGCATCCGCAGAGACGTCGAACAGTGCGCACCGAAGAAACAATTGCCGCTGTAGAGCAAAGTGTTGAAGAGGACCCGAATGAATCGATTCGCCACCGTGCACAGCAATTGGAGCTTTGTCCATCAACTTTATGGAAGATTTTGCGCAAAGATCTTGGCTTGCGACCTTACAAGATCCAGCTTGTGCAAGAATTAAAGCCGCGAGACCATGCAATGCGTCGTGATTTTGGTGTATGGGCCGAAAATGAGATTGATCTCGATGCTGATTTTCATCGCAAAATTTTGTTCAGTGATGAGGCTCATTTTTGGTTGAATGGCTACGTCAACAAGCAAAATTGCCGCATTTGGAGTGAAGAGAATCCACATGAGACCCTTGAGACGCCATTACATCCACAAAAACTGACTGTTTGGTGTGCTCTATGGGCTGGTGGAGTCATTGGGCCATACTTCTTCCGAAATAATGCTGGAGAGTCAGTTACCGTTAATGGAGACCGGTATAGAGCCATGATAACCGACTATTTTGTTCCCGAATTGGATGGCATGAATGTGGATGAGTTGTGGTTCCAACAAGACGGCGCTACATGCCACACAGCGCACGTCACAATCGATTTATTGAAGGAAACATTCGATGAGCGCATAATTTCGCGGAATGGACCTGTCAATTGGCCACCAAGATCGTGTGATTTGACACCATTGGATTATTTTCTTTGGGGATATGTGAAGTCGCTCGTCTACGCCAACAAACCAGAAACGTTAGGGGACTTGGAAGCCAACATTCGTGGCGTTATTGCCAACATACGGCCCCATATGCTCGAAAAAGTGGTTGAAAATTGGACCTGTAGAATTGGCTTTATTCGAGCCAGCCGCGGCGGCCACATGCCCGAAATCATATTTAAACATTAATGGCATAAAATTATCCTTCCAATAAAGCCAAATTGATGGACATTAAAACGATTTTCTTGTGTTTTATTTCAATTCGAAGTTCTATACCTCTAAAAAAATACCCGTTATATATTTATATGAAAACAATTATTTTGACGTTATACCCACAACACGGCTGCACGATTACTTTTGTTGTTGTGGCTAACTTAACCCGACTGCACATTATGGCTTTTTGCGACAACGCAATAGTATGTACTGCTGGCAACGTTTGTCATTTGTAATATTTTTCCTCGTGTGTCATTGCTTTCCAATAAAACACTTAATGTGAACTACGTTTCACACATTTTTAATTTTGACACCACAAAATGACAGCAGCAAGAATGCCAAATGTGTACTCAACATTAAGCTAATTTTTATTTTGGTAAGCGACAATGATCAATTTATGTATGTGTATAATACAATATACTTATGTATGAAATGCATGATAGCTTAAAATTTTTACTATTATTCAACAGCAAAAACCTTAAAAAATTAATTAAAAAAAAATTAAATGATTAGCTTTTATATTTCTAAGGGCCATTATTACAAATTAAAGTTAGTTAAAAGTAGGATTTTATCGGACGTATAAAAAGCTTTCCATTATTGCAAATTGGATTTAACTTACTAGGTAGAATAAATTTGCCCGTAATTTATCGCTCACTTTAGGTTCAAGTAAAATTTTGCAAACGATAAAGTTTTTATACGACCGATAAAATCCTACTTTTAACTAACTTTAAGTTGTAATAATGGCCCTAAGTGATATAAATCCATAAATGACCCCTCTATGTACAAGAATATCGTCCCGATTACAAAATTATTTTGAGTGATTTTCATAAAGATATTCTACACGAGTCTACCAGTATTAAACTGGTTTATGTAATACGGATACATTCTGTAAATATATGAATTTTCAAAGTTTAATTTCATTTAATTTTCCTGTTTTGCCAAATCAAACATTAGAACACTTTTGTATAAAATTTTATATTCATATGCATAAAAACCCTTTGGATTCGTATTAAAGACGTGCAGCAGTACACAACAAAATAAGCTTTTGCTTTCATACATACATTTACATATATATATATACACACGCACCAAACACATACACTGAACAAAAATTACCCGTTTTTGGCGGTCAAATACGTAATGTTCTAAAAAAAATTCCAAATCAATAGAACCATTATTTTGATAAAAAATTTCAACAATTTGCACGCGTTGGTCTGGTGTAAGCAACTATCAGCTGTTAAATGGGTGCTCAAATAAAGCAGTGCTTGATGCCAACTCAAAGTTGTGACAGTCTAAAAAAAATCACTTTACTTTCTGCTTACTAAGATATATACAACCACACAAATACATAAGTATATGCAGATGCTTTACGTTAACTGTAATACATCATTTGGCTAATTATAAATAGATAGTATTATTTAAATAACACCGAAGGTAACATCGTGGTATTCCAACACAGAATTATTTAACATTGTGTGCTTAAAATGTCTTCATATCGATGTTGATGAAGCGTTCTGATGTGAAAAGAATTATATACCGGTGACTTTTTTATTTATTTGTAAAAGTTTGAACCTACAATTTTAAGGAGACATGGGTTGCTAGTTCTCGTAGCCTAGATTTTTGATAAGGCTACTATCTTCACGTCCAATCACTCTAGCTAGCCTCAAAACGGTTACTTTAAAGACACTGTCTGGCGGATACTTGTTCACAGACCAGAAGTAGTTAGCTGTTTGGACAACTCAACAAAGGAATCGTTTTGGTTACTCCCAAGTGCTTAGCAATCAGTAACTTTCCATACCTGAGAAGAGTCCCATCCTCCAATAATATATAGGGGCTTAAGAAGCGAAAATGTAATAATATGAAACTAAACCATAAGTACTTACTGTCAGTTTATAGAAGACATGTAAAAATTTTTGTCTGTCTATTAACTCGTTAAACGTGGTATACGAAGTGTCCCCGTCGGAAACTAAGTTAACTTTAAACTCACTTCAAGCTAACTATATCACAACTAGTACTAACTGACAGCTGGATTACTTTTCAATGAAAACAACTAAGGATTTGAACAATGTGATGTCCTAGGCGGTAGTCAGTTGTCCTACTATGCACTAATTTTGAACTAATTTCAAGTTGACTTCATTTAAGTAAGCTGGTAGTCAGTAAATTTAATTTATAATAGGTTATCTTTATTTGTAGTCAATGTATATAATATATTCTACAATTTATGATGAATCGTGTGGAAAATAATGTGTTCTCTTTTGTGTCTTTTATAGAATGCCGGAACTGCGTGAAGTTGACTGCTGCCAGTTTCTTTTTATATTCGGTTGTATTTTCTGGTAGTTAATTCAGTAAACAAGAGTTGCCACCGTTCGAATCAGCAAAATATTAATATAAAACGAAATTGAGTTTTAAAGCAGCTGAGAGTAATTTGTTGGCTTTCACCAAAGCCAATTGCATACTCGACTAAGAATTGACTTTGATCACATTGCAGTTAGCTTTTAATTAGTCTAAGAAAAGTTAACTACACGTTGATTATTTTTGTAGTCAACTACAAATTCTCCGACAGGGTGTGTTAATCTCATTGTCATTTTATTGGACAGACTAACAACTTTTAATAGAAACGCTGAGCTGCTCACTAATACGCCTCTCACTAATATAGCTATAATAAGACTTCTGCATTAAATTCCAACTGTGCACGCCTTTAGTATACTTATAAAGTAAATTATATAAAAAAGCATCCTTTAACTTAACAGGTTTACTCATAGTTTATTATATATTTCATAATCGCATTATATACGGCATGTGCTTGAAGTACAATGAAAAATTAAAAAAAACATCTTCAACAGTTTGCAGTTATTGTAGGTTTTATTATATTTTTATTTTTATGAAAAGAAAAACTATGAATTTATTCACAAAAAGCTTAACTGATTGTATTATACTAAACTTTTTTTTTTTGTTAAAAACTTTCTGTTTGTATGTAGCATACATATTTATATGGTTGTAGGTGTAAAAAGTGTACAATGTAAAACCACTTGAAAGCTTACACGCATACTTAAATAAAAAGAAAGAACAAATTTTATTTTTTAGAAGTTTTAAATGTTTTTTTTTTGTTGGTTCCGAAAAGAGAACAACTAAATTTCAGGATTATCTATTGTCTTTTTGTTATGAAAATTAAAAAGGATGTAACAACTGCTAGAGAACAATTATGTTAAAATGAGAAATTCACCTATGCCGAATATCATACATTTATCCCTCATGAGATTTGTGATTATAAAGAATTAGTGCTCAAGAGTGCCTTTGTACTTGTTATAATTTTTAGATTAACTTGTCCTTGCCGTCCTTTTTAGGGTTCCGTACACCGAAGGTGAATAGGAGGATTGTAGTTTTCGCTTCTATTTCTGTCTGATTGCTGTTTGTCTCGAGAACCGTAACAGCTAAAGACCACCGCAACAACAAATATATGACAGTTAAAAATTAAAGAGTGTTCCAAAGCGAGCAACGAAAACAACAACTATGTATAGAACCTTAAAATTTTCAAAGTTAGTGTATTTTTATGCAGACTACGACAATTAACACTAAAATTAAAAAAAATAAAAATTAAAGGGTATTTTAGCAGTTATTGTAATTTTAAATATGTAGTTTTGACAACTTGTGGTATCTTGGAAACAGTAATAGGCAAACTCTTGAAATTTTCAAAAACACTGAAACGAAAAATATCAATATTAAAAAAAATACCGAAACGAAAAATTGCCAAAAAAAGCGCTTAAATCAAAAATATCACCAAAAATAAAATAAATCGATCAAATCAAAAAAAAAAAAAAAAAAAAAAAATCAGCAATATTATAAAGGTCGTAAAAAACTAAATTAAATAGCGAAAAGCTGAAAAAAATTGCTAAACGAAAGAAAATTGCCAAAATGAAAAAAAATTCTCCAAAACTAAAAAGACTCGCTTAAACTAAAAACAGCCGAAAAAATCACTAAATGCCGAAAATAAATTTTCTAAACAAATGATGGCAATAGAGAACGTTCGATCGACAATTTTTACTGAAAACTAGATCAGTTTTCATAAAAAGGTTATTTGAGAATGACAAAAGTATTGTTTTAAGTATTGGCCGCCAAACTGTTCAATTTGAATATGTATAACTATATGCAACTGACGACAATGCCCATATACATTTCTTGAATTACGCAGCACAAATAATTATAAGCAAAACTTATACTCTGTATCCGCTTTAATGTTACGTATAATATATAAGTATTTAAATACTCTGAATATTTATTCAGCTACACCTGGAGGAGTATTTTATTTACACATACTCCAGGCATAAGCGCTGCCAGAATTGCAAATTTCTAAAATGCTAAAATGGCAACTGTTCAACTGATGGCATTACAGAGATGGAAAGTGCGAATTAATAGTTTTTGACTGTGCTAAAGACCTTACTATCTAGATATTTACTACAAATACATCTATCACTTTACACTTAAATACTACGATTTTATTAACTATTTTTGTTTGCTAACTTAAAACAAAAATTGGAAATATAAGAGATTTTTTTAAACTCCGAAAAATAAAAGTCAGTGAATAACAATTATTTATGCTCAAAAAAAAAAAAATCAAAATCAAGGAGTGGAATTCAAAATGATGCACTTTACTAATATAGAAATACGAAAACATTTTCTTTCGTTTCAAATTACAGAGATGACACCCAGAAAACAACAATTATTTCTGCTCGAGAAAAGAAAAATAAAAAAATAGCAATTATTGCTGCTAAAAACATATATAAAAAATAATTATTATCTTTTGACCTTTATAATAAAAGTCATAGCAATGGCATCAAAGGTATATTTTAGACAACCATAAGATATTTTTCATTCCATTTCATACAGAGAAACGCATATGGCGGCGTGTGTGTACAAATATTTTGTCCGAATAAATATCCATGCTCTAAGTATAAGCGTACCTCGAGTATAAGTATGACTGGCACTCAATATGCATGTTGCTTTCTATTTATAGTTGTAGAGTATATACTCGTAAACATAGTTATAAATTTTTTTCATATATGAAATAGAAATACTCCCGTATTTTGAAATCGGATGGTTGAAGGAAAAAAGCATATTAATTGCTTGTGCTACAATTAGGAGTATATGCAGTTACAAAAATGAAGAATAAACACTTAAGTGTACATATTTTTTTTAGTACTTATTGTCTACTTTTACACCAGTTACAATATTTTTCTACCATCTCGTATTTTTAATTTGGTAATCTAAAATGACCAAATAAAAAAGCAATGTGAGTCCGATCACAGAGGAGATGTGTAAACATCTAGATTTAGTATCTTTTTTTAAATTAATTAATTAAAAGTATCAAAATTTTCAATATTGTAAATACATATGAATTTGTTGGTTTTTGTTTGTTTTATTAAACTTATTTGGTTAGTAAATGGGCACACTGCAGTATATGTATATGTACTGCATTCAAAATTGCAGTAAGCAGTAAATTTACTGATTACTAAAAAAATTCAGTAAATTTTTACTGCTAATGAAATTTAATTTGCATTACCAGTAAAATCGTAGGGCCGTAATCATAATAAAATTGTAGCAAGTGGCAAAGTGTTTTCATTCAAATTTTTAAACTTTTGTATGAAAAACATTTATCCACTTGGTAGAATATCATTATGAATACGGGCATTACTGATTACTGAAAATTTAATGCACCTCATCATATAACAAATCATTTAGGCAATTTATAAAAATTGTAGAAACAAAATTTTAGTAATCAGTAAAAATTTACTTGTTAAACATTTTTTATTGATTTTACTTAAACTTTAGTGGTACTGCAGTGCTCATCTATGGTAAATGCCTTTACTTTTACTTTTTAATTTTTAATTCCTGTTGTTCATCGTCTAGTTGTTGCTGTTCTTGTTGTTGTGTACGCATTGCAATTAAAATAAATTTAGTAAAGTGCGACTTTGACTCGCGCACATTCGGTTTTGATTTTTTTATTTATTTTTATTTAGCTTTCTTCCCTTTTTAAGTTTTTTCAGTTTAAAAAATTTTTTCAGTTTTATAGCTTTTTTCTCGTTTTGGCTTTTTTTTTCTTTTTGCGTTTTTTTAGTTTTCGCATTTTTTTCATATTGGCGATTTTTTCATTTTTGCGATTTTTTCATTTTGGCGATTTTTTCTGTTTTTGGGGTTTTTTTTATTTAGGCGATTTTTTCATTTTGGCGATTTTTTCATATTGGCGATTTTTTTGTTGAAGGGTTTTTTTTTAATTTTGGCGATTTTTGCAGTTTTTCGCGATTTATTTTAGTCCTAGAGATTTTTTTTAATTTAGTGCTTTTTTTTTGATTTGGCGATTTTTTTTGGTTTTTGGCGATTTTTGTATATTTGGCGATTTTATATTTTTTTGATTTTTTAGTTTTACCATTTTTGAAAATTTCAAGAGTTTTGCTCTTACGGTCTCCAAGATACAGCAAGTTGTCAAAATTACAAAGTAAAAATTGCATTAACTAATGGAACACCCTTTAATTTAAATTTTTTAAATTTAGTGTTAATTGTTGTAGTCTGTATAAAAATCCACTAACTTTACAAATTTCAAGTGTATATATGTACATACAATTGTATGTATATTACATGGGATTTTAACATTTTTCGTTGCTCGTTTTGGAACACCCTTTAGTTTTTAGCTCTCATGTATTTGTTGTTGTAGTGGCCAAATGTCTACATATTGTGTCCAAATTTCAAGTCCGTAGCTCTTACGGTTCATTTTCACCTTTGGTGTACGGAAATATACAGAAAAATAACCGGCGGCGGCGCACCGTCGGCTTCGAGCCGGTCGACTTGTTTCTCTGCTTAGTATTGCTTCTTTCAAACACTAATACACTCATACATAGCTCACACCGATTTGACAATGCAAAGCAAAAGCAAAAGGCAAAGAAATCTCAGCAAAGAAATCTCAGCAAAGAATCAAAGCCAAACAATTTTTACCCCCTAGCGTGTAGATGTTTACACATCAAAAGCTGTGAAAAAATTATTTGACCAAATAATTATTTAAACTTTTCATTTGAATTATGAGAAGGGGTAGCGTTTAAAAATTTTACCAGCCACTTCTTTAAAGTTATATAAAAAGAAAGAAACAATCTCAGAGATCAGAGATTTCAAAATCCAAACTTTACTTACAGTAATTTGCCATCAGTGGGTTAAACTAAATATGTGATTAGAAAAGTATAGAGCGATTAAATTGAAATGAATTTGAGACCAGAATAAACTCTTTTGCACACATCAGCAAAATTTTAAAGTTCAAATTTATATTGAAAATTCCTAAAATATATCATTATTCCATCATTTTTGTTTCTTTAACATTTCATTTATATCGTCATTTACTGGATCACTGCAAACGCACACCATAGATTCAATCGAACAATTTCACATTCCTTCACGTTTAGAGGAATAGGCCAATAATTTCTAACAAAATTTACGAATTTTGGGTTCAATTTGATTAGAAATTTTTGGACTTTGCTTCCCGTGGTTGTAAAAATGTTAATGGGTGAAAAAATGTGTTTTTGGTACAAAAACAGCGTTGTATATTGTAATTTTAGATTATTGAAATTGATATTATGTAAAATAACTTAATTTTAGTCATTTCAAAATATATGGGAAATTACTTGATTTTGAGGCACGCTGAATGGGCTATTTTTACTTTACAGCAATGAGTTTCAAGTATTGGATTCTGCTTTCTGCAGAGTTTTGAGGCAATATTTTAAAATTGTTTATTTAATTTTTATTTTTCTTTTCATTTCATTACTACATAGTTTCATTTCATTGCTGCTTTTTTTTCATTGGCCGCTGGTTTGTTTTAGCATGCAATTTAGTTTCAATAAACATTAAAAATTATAATCAAACCATCCAACCATCTTTTTAATAAATATATATTGCTAAGCAATTACTTTTATCTATCTATTTTACCCAACTACAACAGTACACGCTAACTAATTCAAAACGTTTGTATTGATTATTTTACTAGTCATTTATGCACGTACTTTAATAATTTTACTATTTCATATTTAATTACTTATTTTAATACAATTTATTGACATGAATATTTAAATTATATTCTTTGCTAAGCTATTGAAATGATTTAATAATTCAATATATTATTTAAATCATTCCAAAACATACAAATTTGCATTCACCGATGTGCATACATAAATATTTAAATATTTATGAACAGAACACCATGTTTAACATTCTATTGCATTGCCTTATAACACTTGTCAACACAAATTTCAATTTAGCAATTCCCTTACTAATATATCATAAATGTGTGTACCATATTGATTTAATTTTGTATACATATACATAAATATATAATTAATTTAAATACATATCAGGGCTTTATTGCAAAAGAATTATAGCTCCGTAAATGCAATTTTGGGCTAATACTATAGTGATACTTGCCTGTTCTTCTTGTTATTGTTTTAAAATTTTGTGTACTCAACTATTGTGCACACAGAAAAAATACCAATGTGAAATCAACATGCAAATATGTTGATTGGAAATCGTATTAAGTGCATAAAAATTAATGTTTACTTGTATTAGACCCCTGCACAAGACCACTTACAAGAATCAAAAGTTAAAAGACATGAGGGATTTTTAAATGCTTTGCTACACCGAAAACTTCTAAAAAAAATTCAGTAAAGTGCGCACGAAGGGTTCCGTGCGGAGACTAGATATGTAATTTAATACAAACTTCATCCTATATAATATATAGTTTTGGCATTTTTTTTGTTTTTGGGATCTTTTCGGTTTTTTTTGTTTTGGCGGTCTTTACGTTTTTTCGGTTTTGGCGATTTTTTTAAGTTTTGGCACTTTTTTTTAGTTTTAACACTATATTTTCTAGTTTTGGCGATTTTTTCGGTTTTTGGCGTTTTTTCATTTTGGCGATTTTTTATATTTTTGGCGATTTTTTTTCATTTTTGCGATTTTTTTTATATAGAATTTTTTTTAGTTTTGGCGACATTTTCGCGTTTTGGCGTCTTTTAAGAATTTTGGCGTTTTTTTCATTTTGGCGTTTTTTCATTTTGCCGATTTTTTTAAATTTTTTTTTTTTTTTTAATGCATGTTTTTTTTATTTATTGTATCTTCAAATATGAACTAACAATAAGTATTCAAATCTTAAGTCTATAAAAAAATTATTAGGCCCGACCAATGTCGGACATAAGCTTAGTGATAGTTATTAATAATACATAAGTAGTGATAAGCAACAAAAGAAAAAAAGTGTTTTCAAGCAGCTTCATCATCTAGAGTGTTGAATATTAGAGCCCGTGTATCTCTCTTTTTTAAGCGGATGTGCCCAGTAAAGTTCAAAATATTACGAGCAAGCGGATTAGGATGTGACTCGAGTTTTGTTAGATATTTGCCTGCGTATTTTACAATTTCTTCAGTCACTAGTGGCATATTCAAATCGCGATGTATATTTGAATTTTTGATGTACCATGGAGCCGATGTTATCATGCGTAAAATTTTATTTTGTCTTCGTTGAATTTTCTCTACATTTGAAGCTGAAGCAGTGCCCCATAGTTGAATTCCGTAACACCATATTGGCTTTAAAAGCGACTTGTATATTAAAAGTTTGCAGTCTAGGCTAAGTGTTGAATTTCTACCAATCAGCCAATGTACCTGAGTTAATTTAAGTTTCATTTGAGTTAACTTAGAGTCAATGTGATGTTTCCATGTAAGTCGTCGATCAAGGTGTATACCAAGATATTTCACATGTGAATGTTGAGGAACAACTTGATTGTTAATCCGAATGGGGGAGCAAGTATCTCTTCTTAGGGTGAACGTTATATGGACACACTTTTGTTCATTGACTTTAATTCTCCATAAGTTTAACCAAAGCTTCATCTGGCTAATGTGTTCCTGGAGTTTGCGGGATGCCTCATCAGGGTTTTCGTGCATACTAAGGCAGGCTGTATCGTCGGCAAATGTGGAAGTATGGATACTACTGCTCACAGGCATATCACAAGTATAAATCAAATATAAAACTGGTCCCAGTATGCTCCCCTGTGGCACACCGGATGAAAAAGTTTCAGGCCTACTCGTAAAGTCTCCTTCCACAACAGTGAACTTACGGGAAATAATGTAACTTTCCAAAATATTTAAAATGTTTATTGGTAAGTAAGTCTTCAATTTTAAAATTAGGCCTTCATGCCACACTTTATCAAATGCCTGGGAAACGTCAATAAAGAGCGCAGAGCAATACTTTTTTTCCTCAAAAGTTCTTCTTATAACTTGAACCAGTCTGTGAGTTTGTTCAATGGTGCTATGCTGACTTCTAAAACCAAATTGATGGTCTGGTATGCACCCACTACTAATTAGAATTGGGCACAATTTTGTTTTGAGCAGTTTTTCGAAAAGCTTTGACATAGTTGATAGTAGACTTATTGGCCTATATGACTCAGCCTTGGTTAGATCTTTGCCCGGCTTTGGAATCATTTTAACCTTGGCAAGCTTCCAGCTGTGTGGATAATACTCCAGTCGTAAAATGGCATTAAATATGAATAATAGGATTCTCATTGCAATACGAGGCAAGTTCATAAGCATCTGGTTACTAATTCCATCAATACCCGGAGCTTTCTTCGGGTTGAGTTCGACAATTAATTTTTGTAAATCACGCGTCTTAAACTTTATGTGTTGAGGGGGTAGTGCGACTACATTCGGCAAATCAGCAACACCAGTACATATGTTTGGCGTAAAAACGGATTTTAAGTGCTCAGCAAATATTTTACCTTTTTCAGTATCGCTTCTTGCCCAACTTGCGGTAGATGTGCGTAGAGGTGGCTTATACTCAATGGGTGTTTTAAGCTTTCTAGCAGCGCGCCACAAAGAGTAATTAGACGCTGGTGTGACATCAAGACCTTCCAGATAATTTTTAAGAGATGCAGTTTTTTCAGACGCAAGCAACTCTTGGAGTCGTTTAGTGCACTCTTTAAATCTGATTTTATTTTGTGGTGATCTGTGCTGTTGCCATTCCCTTCTAGCTCTTCTTTTTTCACGTACGAGACGTTCAATGTCTGTAGAATAAATTTTATTAAACCCAGTCTGCGGATGGGAGATAGTGGCATGTTCAGCAGCCTGTTTAATATTCTCGCTGAGATTGGCAATGTTAGATTTAATATCATCGGATGTTCTAAGCGTAATGTTTTCCGTACAATGACTACTGAGATATTTTTTGAACCCCAGCCAATTAATACGATTGATCATCTTCACATATGGGTCAGGTAAGTTACTTCTTAAGGGACTACAAATTGTAATGATCGTCGGAGAGTGATCGGACGAAAGATCAAGAGAAGCTTGAACTTGAATTAAATCCCCAGAGATATTTTTTACGACGCCAAAATCTATAACATCCGGAATTTTTTGTATGTCAGTAGGCCAATAAGTGGGCTCCCCACTCGAAATGACATCCAAGCCCATTTTTGAAATAGTGTTGAACAATGCTCGACCTCTGGGGGTAATAAGACGCGAACCCCAGAACGTATGCTTAGCATTGTAGTCGCCAGCTGCTACAAAACAAGGTCCAAGAGATTTGTAGAAATCCTCATATTGATTCTCAGTGATTGTAAATCTGGGAGGGGAGTAAATTGATGATATAACAAAATTTGTACAAAAACTTTCAATGCCAATATTTGTTGCTTGTAGGTGTTCTTCACAAATGTTATCAAGAACATAGTGCTTGAGTCTTGACTTTATTAGAATTGCTGATCCACCGCAAGCCCTTCCTCTAGGGTCCTTTGTATCGTATATAGTGTAGCCATAAATTTTAAAAAGACTTCTCGAAGTCAAATGAGTCTCAGATACTAACATTATATCAATATTTTTTTCCGTGAGGAAGTGCTCAAGTTCATTTTTATGTTGGCGAATGCCGTTTGCGTTCCAGAAACATATTGTTAACGTGTTCATGGCTTATTAATTAATGCTTGAAGCAGAGTATTCTGCATTCGCAGCATTTCTTGCATCATGCTAGTCATATTTGTTGTAAAATTGTTTATAGTTTGCACCAGATTTTCAATAGTAGCTTCAAGGCGATTAAAATTAAAGCTTGCGTCAGTATTTTTTGAATTATTTGGCGGGGAAACATTTTGTGTGGGAATTGAATTTGACTTAGCAGCATCTGCATACGATACACGGGAAGTAACTGGTTGGCTCATTTGCGCAAAAGTGGCAGAGTAAGCGTTTGCTGATTGAGCTGGAGCTAATTTAGGTTTTTGCACCATAGTCTTCTTTACGAAAGAGTACACAGGACAACCTCTGTAGTTAGCGGTGTGATTACCTCCACAATTACTGCATTTTTTATCACTTTGATCTTTTGGCTTATTGCAACTAGCAGTGCCGTGTAATTCGCCGCACACAACACAAACAGAGGGTAAATTGCAGTATGTTTTTGTATGGCCATATTCTTGGCAATTATGGCACTGTACAGGACCTGAACGCTTATGTGGCTCTTCAACTGTGATTTTTCGGTACAAGAGGTATTTCAAATTATAAATTGGATGCGTCTCATTTTTTTTCAATTTTACATCATTAGGCTCAAGTTCTACACGAAATAGGGGTTGGGGAATCTTCTCTCTGCTTATTATATTGGGAGCAGATGAAATTTTTGAAGAATTCGGGCTTCGCCCACGCTTTACCACGGTTATATATCTGTCCATTCCGACTTGTACCTTGAGTTTCGAGCCGCTGTTATCTGTAGTGATAACTTTGTTAAGTGATGAACACGAGCCTGAAGGGGATGATATTACTGGCTTATATGAAGAAGTACTAGGCAACTGTAATGTTAATGCATCATTACTATTTGGCATTGGACAAAGCGAAGTTGATCGCTGACGAAAAATTGGTTTTGCCGGTAAAAAAAGGTTTTCATCAGATTTATTATTTATATTTTTTTCATTAAGAGTTTCAGAACTCACAGTAAAATAAGCATTTCTGCCGTTAGAACTCACTTCAAATTTTTTTGTATTTGAGGCACTCATACAAAGAATTCCTCAAGGGATATTCGTTTGTGTTTTTTTATGTTTGCGGTCTTTTTTTGTTTTTGTTATTTATGATTGTTTATTTGTTTAGAGGTACACATATATATAGTATTCCTCAATATCAATTTGTTTAATTTTTTTTGCTTGCGGTTTTTTTTGTTTTTGTTATTTTTACTATGTAAAAATAACAGCAAAGCATAAAGCTTATTTATTAAAGACAGTATGTACCTATTACGAATAATATGTACTACGAATATTTTTTGTTTGTTTAATTTTTTTGTAAGTAAGAAAAATTCCGCTAATCGACTGTTCGCTATGAAGGTACCACGAGAACCTAAAATTTTTTTTTTTTTAAATTTAGCGATTTATTTTAGTGTTAGAATTTTTTTTTTAATTTTGTCGATTTTTTTTTTGTTTGGCGATTTTATAATTTTCAGTTTTTTTAGTTGTACCGTTTTTGAAAATTTCAAGTTTTTGGCGATTTTTTTTAAGTTTTGGCTCCTTTTTAGTTTTGACACTTTATTTTCTTGTTTTGGCGATTTTTTTCGGTTGTTGGCATTTTTTTAATTTTTGCAATTTATTTTTATTTAAATTTTTTTTAGTTTTGGCGACATTTTCGCGTTTTGGCGATTTTTTCGAATTTGGCGATTTATTTTAGTGCTAGAAATTTTTTTTTAATTTTGGCGATTTTTTTCGTTTTGGCGATTTTTTTAATTTTTGGCGTTTTTTTTTTTTTTGGTTTGGCGATTTTATAATTTTCGGCTTTTTTAGTTTTACCGTTTTTGAAAATTTCAAGTGTTTGCCTCTTACGGTTTCCAAGATATAGCAAATTGTCAAAATTACATAGTCAAAATTGCACTAACTGATGGACCACCCTTTAATTTTAATTTTTTTAAATTTTAGTGTTAATTGTTGTAGTCTGTATAAAAATACACTAATTTTACAAATTTCAAGTTTCAATATACAATTGTATGTATATTACATGGGATTTTAGCATTTTTCGTTGCTCGTTCTGGAACACCCTTTAATTTTTAATTCTCATGTATTTGTTGTTGTAGCGGCCAAGGTTCTAAATACTGTGTCCAAATTTCAGGTCCGTAGCTCTTACGGTTCCTGAGAAAATATCGTGTGACGGACAGACGGACAGATGGACCTGACGGACAGACGGACAGACGGACAGCGTAGCGAAAACAATAGGGTTCCTTTTCACCTTTGGTGTACGGAACCCTAAAAACACTAAACAACACTGTTTGCAAGAGTAAAGGAGTAAAGAAGAAAATACTTCGTGACGGAAGAATCTGTGAGGCTTTCTTCTTCCTACGCATGGACGCGTATACAAACGTCAATGCATGGACATACACACATACACCTTGTGTGTATGATCTTTTATTTTTCTGCGCACATACAAACGCATACATGCATTGACATTAGTTGTGTGAGCTTGCTTTCAAAAACCACCCTTAAGTACATAAAAGCTTACCATCTACATCTTACAACACACACACACACACAAACGTACAATAAGCAAAATAACAAGCATACACGCATCAACACTACTTCTTTTGAGTATTCGTTACGAACAAGAAGTCTTCACGACATCGCTTAAAAACACTCATGTACACATACATCAATGCATCCATCGTGCTTCGCGTATTACACGACATCATTTGTTTAAAAAAAATTATTATTTTACTTATTTAGCAAAATATTTTTTTTATTATAAATACACTGAAATTGATTATTGAGGGGTGTAGCTGAATCATATGCGCATTTCACTGTTGCTTAAGATCATCAGGGAACTTTTACCCAAAAATTTCTTAGAACAACTGGAGCTATTATGTTATAAACTTTCATTTAAACAATTGAAAAGCTCAACAATTAACAAATTAACAATACATTTCAAAAACAAGTCGTATTTACATTTCAAGACTGTTTACGCAGCCCTCTAGTTTGTATGTCCTTTATGCGCGGCTGTACCGCTCATCCGATCACGATAAAATTTAATGCTCTTTGTCTGTACAATTTCAGGAAGGTTATAGGGTATTACTGTCTTTTTTCTTTTTTTTTAACTAGGACTAGGAGGGCGAAAGGGGGAAATTTCTGTCCTTTTGAAACGTTCAAACCGATTTTAATGAAAGTTAGTACTCAGATAGATCTGCACCTAAAAAGTTACAAAACGACCATAGGAATAGGAGGAAGCAAGAAGGATAATTTCAGAGTCTCAACTCGATTTTAGTAAAATTTAGAATATATATATATATATATCATTTCGTTCAGAAGGAGACATACTATGTGTGCCTACTCAACAGTAAGACAAAAGCAAGGGCTCAGGGGAGGAATCCTGCTCCTTCGAAACTTTGAAATCGATTTTAATGAAACTTAAAGCATAGGTATCCCTTCATTTAGAAGAAGAAATATAGGGTGTTTTTTTTCAGAGGTATAGAACTTCGAATTGAAATAAAACACAAGAAAATCGTTTTAATGTCCATCAATTTGGCTTTATTGGAAGGATAATTTTATGCCATTAATGTTTAAATATGATTTCGGGCATGTGGCCGCCGCGGCTGGCTCGAATAAAGCCAATTCTACAGGTCCAATTTTCAACCACTTTTTCGAGCATATGGGGCCGTATGTTGGCAATAACGCCACGAATGTTGGCTTCCAAGTCCCCTAACGTTTCTGGTTTGTTGGCGTAGACGAGCGACTTCACATATCCCCAAAGAAAATAATCCAATGGTGCCAAATCACACGATCTTGGTGGCCAATTGACAGGTCCATTCCGCGAAATTATGCGCTCATCGAATGTTTCCTTCAATAAATCGATTGTGACGTGCGCTGTGTGGCATGTAGCGCTGTCTTGTTGGAACCACAACTCATCCACATTCATGCCATCCAATTCGGGAACAAAATAGTCGGTTAGTCGGCTCCAATTGCTGTTCACGGTGGCGAATCGATTCATTCGGGTCCTCTTCAACACTTTGCTCTACAGCGGCAATTGTTTCTTCGGTGCGCACTGTTCGACGTCTCTGCGGATGCGTATTATCACATAGAGTAAACGTAGTGCGAAAACGATCCATGGTTAACCGAATTAATTGCTCTGATGGACGATTATGTTGACCATAAAATGGACGGAGCTTGCGGTAAACTTCGCGAACTGAACCATTATTTTCGAAATAAATTTGCACGATTTGCAAGCGTTGTTATTTTGTCAACCTGTTCATGATGAAATGGCAAACCAAACTAAATATTAATCACTTGACAGCTGACAAAATGGCCGCCAGTTAAAAAAGTGATGCCAACTTAAAGTTCTATACCTCAATAAAAAACACCCTGTAGTTTATGTACCTAATGTACCTAATTTCTGCCCCTCCGACACTTTCAAATCGATATAAATGAAATTTAAAAGACGATAGGGCTAGCGAAGCACACCGAGTTAGAAACAATATTTTGTATGAGTGTGTTGTTGCTTATTTGCTTTGTTCCCCAGTTGGCGGACACCCTGCGGGACGGCTGCAAAACAATCTTAAAGCGCGGATGACCTGCTGGCGACAGTTCAGACAGAAAATTTTCGAACAAATGGCCGCGACACTTTCGCTCATATTTTCCTTGTCACTGTAGACGTTTTGATATTTTTCTTCTTGCTCACAAACAAAAATTTTATGCAACTAATTTCATGATAAATGTCTTAATGTAATTAACAGTCTTTACATGGTTCGAATAAAGAAGATCGTGGTTCAATTGGAAAGATATATTACGAAAAATCATTTTAATCAATTTTCTAATATATTTTTGTGATTATTATTATCATATCCAATGACACCTTGATGTATTCACACTTTTACAATAGTTTTAAATACATGTTTGTAGAGCATCGAAAACATTATTTATTTGGTAGATAATTTTTTCACTTTCAACTGTGAATGATAGCAAATAAATAGCTGAATGTGTCTGCATACTCGTGGTAATGGGGCAACGGGAAGTGTATGAATGTTTCATTTTGCAAATAGCATAATTAAATTGTTGCGGGTGCACATAATGCATTTGTAATTATTTGTGAAAGCTTTGTGATTGATGTCATTTCTAGTTTTCTTTTTTTTTTAACTACATACATACATACATATTTCGCTTCCCCAGACAGTTGCGTATGGAGAATTAATTATTTTATGAAATTAAAATGGAAAAAAGTTTTAATTATGCAAGAGTTTTTAGAAACATATAAAAATATCGTCATTTAAATTAAAAATAGTTGTAAAATACAGTTTAAATTATTTTACAGAAGAAGCAAAAACATTATGAGTTTAACGTCCCTTTTAACAATGTAACGTGAACTTTAACTGGTATTTTTTCATACAAAACTTGCCTTTCAAGTCCCTGTTAACTTTTAATTGTACATTGTGAAAAGGGCCATAAGTGTATTTTGTTCTCCGTAGTCTGCTGACTATCGTCAATTCGGTAAAAAATTTTTAATTTTTTGTTTTTTGCTGTATTTTCGTCAATTACATAATATAAATAATTTTGAATTTTTTGTACGTTGCACCTTTTTTTATTTTATGTAGCCATATATTGGATTGGTGTAAAGAATTATTTGTAGAATTTATTAAATATTTAGATAGTCAGATCTTTAGCATAGACCATCGCTCTTTCCATCTCTGTAACGCAATCAGTCTGACAGTTGCCAATTTAGCATTTTACCAATTCACTTTTCTGACAGCACTGACGCTTGAAGTATTTGCAAATAAAATACTCCTGTATATACTCATATGTAGATGGATAAATACTCATTGTATATTAATACTTATGCGTATGATTGAAGCAAATACAGTGTATAAATTTTCGTTGTATTTGTGTTGCGTAATTTAAGGAATGTGTATGGTCGTACTCGTTATAGTTATACCTATTCAGTTTAAACACTTCCAATAAACTTTTTCATAATAAAAACATACCTATTTGTTTCATTTATAATAAAACAAAAAGCTTTCGATCGATTGTTTCTATTAAAAACAAAACAAAATTTTCTTGTTATCACTACAAGTTGTGGATCCAACGTTCCATGTCCTCATGCCACGCAATAAAACTTTTTTCTTAGTTGACATGTCTAATAAATATTGCACCTTCTACACATTAATGTTTTAACTGAAACTTAACTATTTTTCTATTATTTTCTTTCAACTTCATGAAGTAAATATATAGTTCTGTTTCCTTATTTAAAAAAAAATATCTCATAAATTATTAACATTAAGCTACAGAGTGACTTTATAAATAAATAAAAAAAAGTCCACCTTTTCTTTGTTGTTTCCGGTTGTTGTTGCATAAATTTCACTGCCATATTTCCTTTTCCTTTTTATGCAGCAGTATATATGCTTTTTCATCAACTATCTTTTACATATTTCATATTAAGATTTTTTTCATGCTTTCATTCATTCATTTTATTGTAGTAGTTGCTATCCTTAAGATCACAATCTCACAAATGCAAACGCAAATAACTAAATATGTGCCATACAAATGCAAAATTTTATAACTTTAAAATTTGTAGTAAATATGTTATGCACAAAAAAAAACTAATTTACGGAAAACATCAAGAGCAGTTACATTTATAAAAACTCAACATCAATAAAAAGTATTAAAGCCATAACAACTGTTATGACATTGGAAACAATTCTCCTTGTTTTTTTTTACTTTTTTCGCACTCTTAAGGCAGATTTTACTCAAAAAAGCAATATTAGCAAACTAACAGCTGTAATAATAGCATAAATGGTATTTGTCACTATGACGGATATCCTGTTATAAGCAAAAGCACTCATACACATACATACATATAAACTTATACATACGTATACGAGTATGTATACATAAATGACTTTATGTCAGCGAATATTTTTTTCTGTTTGTTTCAATAAATCTTTGTTGTTTTAAAGCATATGGATTTTATGAATGTGCGTACTTTTGAACGAAAAACGAAAAAAAAATCAGTTGCAAGATGGCAGGGTAACTGCCGCACAGTGGACCATGTGGCATTTGGTGCGAGATTAGTAGAGACATAAAATATTTACAAAATGAAATTAATATAACATTTACGTTTTCGAGTCCCCTTTGTGTACAACGCTACTAAAATTTCTTTGTTTAGAATACTTGTTTCTTTTAAAGAATCATATCTTAATGGGACAACTGATTTAACAGCTGCTTGTTATTTTTGATTGAGTTTGCTTTGCCATTTCATTATGGATAGATAGACTTATACGAGAGCAATGCTTTTAAATTTTCTTTAAATATTCCATGAAAACAAGGGTTTGATCTGATCGTTAAACGTATTGTGCACTTGGTCCCGTTTTAAGTGGTCAAAGAGCGGCTTATTCGAATAAGTATTGATCGTTTTCGCCCAATGGGAAAGTGATGCGATGTATATTTATACAGCAAATCCTCTCCAACTGTCAACCTCACTCATTGAACACCCGAGACTTGGAGTCTTCTGTCACGCTAACGAGGCTATGACAAACAATCCGGTGCAGTATAAGCCTAAACGCAGCATGGAGTAAATACCTGCAGCAACTCAGCGCTCGTGTATGCATAGTTGGATGCTCAAAATACCAGAAGCGGACGCTATTGCCTAATTAGTCATTCGTCTTAAGGCAAATTGATTACTGAAACTGTTATAAGGAGCCCCATGCTGCTTGTAGGAGTTAAGAGGAAGGGCCGGTCAATAAGCCTGTGACTTTCCGGCATCTTAACTGAATGTACACAAGACTGTTTCTGTCAACAATTGACTCCTGTCAACATTTGAGCCTGATCCGTCACTTAGCTTATATATTAATAATATAAATATTATATTTTGCGCAATAAACCATCACTCAAAGCAAGTCTAAGCTTGATAAATACTATGGGGACGCTCCATCCACAATATCAATGGGAAAAGGTGGTTGACTGGTGAGTCTTTTCTGTAACTCGAGAGGAAATAAAATGCTTTTGAAGTGTAATGTTAATAACATTCTAATTCGAAAGAATTCGAAGTGTAATGTTAATAACATACAAATTCGAAAGAATTCAAAGTGTAATATTAATAACATACACATTCGAAAGAATGTTATTTCGTTTCGAAATACATAACAGACCCCCTGAATTTCGTTGTGGCCGTACAGACACGAAAGATGCCGAACGTTTTAGACGTCCAGTTCAGGCCTCTACACTTGAAGCAAATGATAAAAATTAACGACTTTGCTCACAACCGACCTTGAACGCAATCGTGTGACAATCGCAAGTATGTGATACTAAATTTACCAACAGACGACATGTTTTTTACATGTGTTTTTTAAGTTTTCGACTCGTATGTTTTTCTTTATGCTTGTCAATATTGGTTAATTTACATAAGGTTTATAATTTTCGGTCACAAACATACATGTAGTATCACTTCTTCTTTTTCAGTACATAAATATCCACGTAGTTTGTTTTATAAATGGCTTGCAGCCGTCGAAATATTTTTGGTTCCGTCGCTGTAGTACTGGTGACGCAAATTTGCTTTTTCAATTTTTTCTTTTTTAAACAAGACGTTGAGGTTGTATCTAAAAATCTATACATTTTTGGACTTATTTTAATAAAACAACAACGTTAAATTAAAAAAAAATATATAATTAATTTGTCTTGCAAAATACTTCATTCAGACGGCTAATGATAGTGCACATAATCAACCGCACATAATCATGCGATGTCATGTTCGCATGACATAGACATTTGGAGATGTATGTTTAACATAAGAAAATAGAGCACGCTCTATTTCAAATAATGTCTTATGTTTTTTGTCATGTTTTTTACACAAGCAATTTTTTAAAGGTAACACACGACATGTTTTCGTTTACATATGTAAATTCTGGCACATACAATGTGAAAAACATGTCGTCTGTTGGTACCTTAAGTCAGAATAACCAATGATATTATGGGACCTCTTTGCCTATTTCAAAAGTATTTCATTACTTCTTAACGTATATTGATAGATTTACTAAATGGACTAAGGCAAATCAACAAATTAATCTACTTTTTGGATGGGTTTCTAGATAAAAATGTACTAGAGATTAATAAAAGCAGTTTACTTGTTAATTTTTAGGTATCCGTACATGAATGGTGAACAACAACCGTATTGTTTCCGCTATGGTGTCCGTTCGTCCGTCTTTCTGCCACAAGCTGATGTCTCGAGAGCCGTAAGAACTGCAGACCTAAAATTTTAACGGAATATGTAAAACTTTGGCCGCTAGAACAACAAATATATGACAGTCAAAAGTTAATGGGTAGTCTAAGCCGAGCAACGCAAAACTTTGAAATCCTAATGTTATATACATAGAATTATATATAAACACTAAACATTTTCAAAGTTATGGTATTTTTGTGCATACTACACCAATGAAATTTAGGGCCATAATGAATGTTTTTTTATGGGAATTGTTACAATTTAAGTTTAAAATTTTTAAACGCACTAATAATCCAATAAGGGCCATTATTACAACTCAAAGTTAGTTAAAAGTATGAGTTTATCGGACGTATAAAAACTTTATCATTTGCAAAATTTTACTTTAACCTAAAAAAAAAATTAAGGGTATTCTATCAGTTTGACTATGTAATTTTGGCAAATTGCTGTATCTTGGAAACCTTTAGATCCGAACTCTGACAGCACTAAAACCGAAAAATTCCAAAATTAAAAAATGCCCAAAAAAAAACACAATTAAATGAAAAAATATCACCAAAAATAAAATAAATTGCTTAAATAAAAAAAAGCATCACTACTAATATAAAAGTCACAAAAAAGCGCTCAAATGAAAAATATCACAAGAAAATTTAATTAATCGCTAAAATGCAAAACAAAATAAAAAAATCGACACAAACGAAAAAATCGCCAAAAACAAAAAAAAAAAAACCACCAAAACAAACAAAATCACTAAAACTTAAAATATGTATTATAAAAAAAAATAAATAAAAAAACCTCTATTTACTAAATAATTATACTTGATAATTTTTGTTCTGAAAACAATTGATTGAAAAATATTTTTTACCACTTACGATATTTCAGCCATAATCTAGAAGTTTTCGAGTAGATTTTCCATATAAAACAATATATACTTCATCGCAAGATTTTTTCGAAATCTACTTCAAATGTAGAGAAAATCTAATGAAGACACAACAAAATTTTACGGTTGATAACATCGGCTCGATGGTACATCAAAAATTCAAATTTAAATGGTGATTTAAATTTGCTCCAAGTGACTGAAGATATTACAAAATACTCAAGTCACATCCTAATCCTCTTGCTCGTAATATATTTACTGGACACATACATACGCTTAAAAAAGAGGGCCACAAGGGCTCTAATACCCAACACTTCAGATGAAACGGCGTGAAAATATTTTTTTTTTTTGCTTAGTATTATTAATTAATATCACTAAGTTTATGTCCGATACTCGTCGAGCCTAATAATTATATAAAGATTTAAGATTTGAATACTTATTCTTAGATCGTTTTTGAATAAATAATATATACATTAGAAAAAAATTTACTTAAAATCTAGTATATAGAACCTTGTAATGCAACTATAGTTTTTTTTGCGACAAAATGGTCCTAAAAATAAACGGATGTGGTTCCAAGAATGTAACTGGATATACATATTTAATACTTTTAATGGCATTTGTTTAATTTTAAGTAAAACAAAAACAAAAAAAAAATTTTTAAAAGAAAAATACATTTCACTGTTTTTTTTTAGTTCATCACTCAAATCAAATATTTAACATGGGCTTGTGAGTACGCAATTACAACATTCATTTCATTTATAATGTAAAAAATTTTTACACCAGCTCTACTTTCATTTACCATATAATAAAATAAATATTTAAATATTTCAGGCAAGCACATGAAAAATACATTTTTAAAAACATGTAAATATATGTTTATTAAAATTGATAATAAAAGTCCATTCATTGGCTGCAGAATACAATAGCAGAACTAAATTAACTTGTTGTTGCAAATTATATAATATATAGACTAAAGACTCACTAAATATTGTGTGCGGGCAGGATAAAGAGTCTAGATGTGCAAACATTTTTTTGGCATCTATGGAGTTTAAAAAATATTTTATTCAAAGAATGAGATGCCTAGCATAGATATAACTATTAATTGTAGCATAGTTCCCTTCAACCTCCTCTAGATGTGTGTGTGTATGCGCCCAGGCTAAAGCATTTTTTTTTAATATGACATTCCTAATTTTTGTATAACAAAATTAAATATTATGTTTCCAAATATGAAGAAATATGTATGTCAGATGTAAAGCAATATGTGCCCTTAATAATGAAAGTGGTCTAAGTCATGGGCATTTTTGCTTCGAAATATTAAATAAATCTTAAAAAAACCAATGTGAGTCCTATCACAGAGGACATGTGTAAACATCTAGTAATGAAATTTTTTTGGAAGTTGGAAGTACTTATGCTTTTAGTATCTTTTTTAAATTAATTAATTAAAAGTATCAAAACTTTCAATATTGTAAATACATATGAATTTGTTGGTTTTTGTCTGTTTTGTTAAACTTATTTGGTTAGTAAATGGGCACACTGCAGTATATGTATATGTACTGCATTCAAAATTGCAGTAAGCAGTAAATTTACTGATTACTAAAAAAATTCAGTAAATTTTTACTGCTAATGAAATTTAATTTGCATTACCAGTAAAATCGTAGGGCCGTAATCATAATAATCATTTAGCCACTTGGTAGAATTTCTTTATGAATACGGGCATTACTGATTACTGAAAATTCAATGCATCTCATCATATAACAAATCATTTAGGCAATTTATAAAAATTGTAGAAAAAAATTTTAGTAATCAGTAAAATTTTTTATTGTTTTTACTGAAACTTTAGTGGTACTGCAGTGCTCATCTATGGTAAATGCCTTTAATTTTACTTTTTAATTTTTAATTCCTGTTGTTCATCGTTTAGTTGTTGCTATTCTTGTTGTTGTGTACGCATTGCAATTAAAATAAATTCAGTAAAGTGCGACTTTGACTCGCGCACATTCGGTTTTGATAATTTTTTTTTGATTTAGCTTCCTTCCTTTTTGGGTTTTTTCAGTTTAAACGATTTTTTCAGTTTTATCGCTTTTTCCTCGTTTTGGCATTTTTTTTTTCTCTTTTTGTGTTTTTTTTTATTTTTCACAATTTTATTTCATTTTGGCGATTTTTTCTTTTTTTTTGGGTTTTTTCATTTTGGCGATTTTTTTCTGTATTTGGGGTTTATTTATTTCGGCGATTTTTTCATTTTGGCGATTTTTTCATATTGGCGATTTTTTTTGTTTAAGGATTTTTTTCATTTTGGCGATTTTTCCGGTTTTCGCGATTTATTTTAGTCCTAGAGATCTTTTTTTAATTTGGTGCTTATTTTCGTTTTGGCGATTTTTTTTTTGTTTTTGGCGATTTTTGTATATTTGGCGATTTTATATTATTTTGATTTTTTAGTTTTACCGTTTTTGAAGATTTCAAGAGTTTTGCTCTTACGGTTTCCAAGATACAGCAAGTGTCAAAATTACAAAGTCAAAATTGCATTAACTAACGGAACACGCATTGATTTAAATTTTTTAAATTTAGTGTTAATTGTTGTAGTCTGTATAAAAATACACTAACTTTTAAAATTTCAAGTGTATATATGTACATACAATTGTATGTATATTACATGGGATTTTAAAATTTTTCGTTGTTCGTTTTGGAACACCCTTTAGTTTTTAACTCTCATGTATTTGTTGTTGTAGTAGTCAAATGTCTACACATTGTGTCCAAATTTCAAGTCCGTAGCTCTTGCGGTTCATTTTCACCTTTGGTGTACCGAAATATACAGAAAAATAACCGGCGGCGGCGCATCGTCGGCGCACCGTCGGCTTCTAGCCGGTCGACTTGTTTCTCTGCTTGGTATTGCTTCTTTCAAACACTAATACACTCATACATAGCTCACACCGATTTGACAATGCAAAGAAATTTCAGCAAAGAAATCTCAGCAAAGAAATCAAAGTCAAAAGATTTTTACCCCCTAGCGTATAGATGTTTACACATCAAAAACCTTCAATAAATATTTAAAAAATATTAAATAAATTTATATTAATCGAGACTAGAACAACTATAAATTAACATGTTGCATAATATAAAAACATTGTTTTATTTGCTTAAATGCAATGTACTAAATATCTCGACCAGAGAAATATGTGACTTAGACCACTTTCATAATTAAGGGCACATATGTATGTGTATGTAAGTATAGAAGCAATAATTTAAAGTAGTCTTTGTAATTTCGATTTAGAAATACAATAAAAGTATTGATTGGAAAAATAATTACAAGCTTGGGGGATTCGAACGGTAGTCTTAAGGCAGAATTAGTTTTTACTTTCTGTTCTGTTACGAATCAGCTGACTCTTTTTTATTTATAGAAATCTAATAGAAGTCGTTAGTTTTTATGTTTCGTTGTATTCCATTTCGGTTCAACCTGTGAAAATAAAAAAATTGTTAAGTAATTGTAAAGATACGGTCACACTTGTCAAACATTTGCCCAAAAAAGCGTAACCAGCAAACACTAATGGAAAAAGTTTTGATCCAGACGCTTCTTTATCAAATTATTAAATTACACAGTTTCGAACACAACTAATAGATAATGTCATAGAATTCATCACTATTGGATACTCTTTAATTTGACAAACTTTACTCTAAATTTAAAGATTAAGTGGTTACGCTTTTTTGAGCAAATGTTTGACAAGTGTGACCGTGCCTTAAGTGACAGCATAAATTAAATAAAAATATTTAGAAATAAATTGGGATTGTGCTTTTAGAATTTAAAAAATCTAATTTTTAAAAGAAAAACATTAAATTATATTGAAACATAACAATGGGTGATGAAAAACTCATCATTTTAGTGGAAAACTGCGACCTTTCTGGTCAGAGACAGCTGATAAGTTACTACAGAAAAATTAAGTACTCAAATTTAGAAGCATAACAGCACAGTACAGAACAGCAAAAGAAAATAAAGACTAATAAAGCCTTTAAGTGTCATTATGTCATAATATTTAAAATTATTTTAATATAATTGTTTTTGGTTTTGTTTTTTTTTTATTTTAAATTTTAAAACATTATGACACGACTATTATTTGAATCCTCCATCTAAAAGACTAGAGTGAAACTCGAATTATTATTTTTTACGAAAAGAAAAGATTATCAAATGTTCTATAAAATGAGCAAATATTTAAAACAAAAATTATTTACACAAAAATTTACAATATAACTCAAACTATAAATTAAACACAGAAACCACACGCAAAAACAATTTTAAATAGCTGCTTTACAAATGCTGACTGTAAGAGATAACCAAGAACATCCGCACCCATTTCTAATTTTTAATAATCTTTTAATCAAAATTTCACTGTGTACAAACAAATTCTGTTTTTGTTATGAACACGATACAGTTCAAACAAAAACCAAACAATACAGAAAAGTGAAAATTGATAATAGTTTGAAATGAAATCACAGATGATGAAATTAAACAAAGACTTGTACATACATACATATATACATATATTGTAAATGATTCTACTTAGCAAATGTATATGGAAACTTTTTGTGCTATTTGTAAATAAATAAAATAAAATGTATCTGCCGCCTATAAAGTAGTGGAACAAGCATTCAAATAATTTCAGTAGCAAAAGTGCAGTGGCATATGTAACCAATAAATTTAAAGCAGTTTATAAAAAAGTCATAATTAAATTTAATTTTTTAATTTTTAAAAATAAACAAAAATAATAACAATTACAACTATACAACAATTCAATTTACAAAACAAACAAAAAACAATTTAAGCACGTTTATTATAAAAATAGCTTTTCCGGAATTACACTAGTATCTAAGAAACTAATTTATTAATCAAAACAAAACTAAGACCAATAAGTGGAAATCTCAACAGCGTTAGGTGTTTCCGCAATGTCGAAATACTTCAGGTAATTGAGTGTTCCCCCTAATGATCCAACTGTTTGTTGATGAATACACTGATAAGAAACAGTGTTACCAGAATCTTATTAAAAAATACTACTTTTTGAGATTTGGGTAGTAACGGATAGTACTCTTTTAATTCACCGTGGATGAGGTGGGGTCATACCCTATACGATTCCAGAGCTAAATTTTTTACTGATCTAGGCGCACGGCAGTGCGCCAGGCCAAGTTATGGCCAATGCACGCAGTGTGTATATTTACTCGAAGCCACTCGAGCTGTTTTTACCCCCCTCATAACTTTGTTCCCAGCGACCGTAAAATTATGAAATTTAAATCATAATTAGAATATATTCATATAACCTCATATGCGAAGTTTGAAAGCTTCCGGAGATATAGAGGTGCAAAAAGTGCATATTTTAAGACATACTCACTGACCACTGACCACTGACCACTGACACACTCATCAAATTGATGAAGCACTTCCGCTATAGCTAGAGAGCTAAAATTTGGTGTACGAGAAAATCTAGGTGAGCAATGAACCAGGAAAATCTGAAAATCCAAAAATTTTAACCAGGAGGGCGGGGCTACGCCCATAAAAATTAAAATTTGTGCTATTGAGCTGAAATTCGATACAGTGCTAGGTCTAGGTGAGAAATAAAATAAAAAAATCTGAAAACCCGGAAATTTTAGCCAGGAGGGCGGGACTATGCCCATAAAGATCAGAATTAAAAATACTATTCTAAGGCGCTTTATGGAAGCTATTTTATTGAAATTCGGGCGTTGACACGCCCATACAACTTAAACCTCATTTTAATGCGCTGCGGCTCAGCATATTTAGATATACTATTAATCTAGCTATTTTTATCCGTTTGTAACGAAACTAGAAAGTGGGCGGCGTTACGCCCATAAAATTTTAAAATTAAAAGTTGCGCTAAGGAGCTGAAATTTGATATACAAGTAGGTCTAGGTGAGAAACCAACTAGAAAAACCTAAAAGCCCGAAAATTTTAGTTAGAGGGGCGGGGCTGCGCCCATAAAACTTAAACATTAAAAGTTGCGCTAAGGAGTTGAAATTTGTTATGCAAGTAGGTCTAAGTGAGAAACAAACTAGAAAAATGTGAAAACGCAAAAAATTTTACCAGAATGGGCGGGGCCACGCTAATATTGTTTAGAACTAAATACTTACAACCGTATTCATAAAAAAAAGTTGATTGAGGTTTAAAATTCATATTAGTTAAAAAACATTTTAAGGCTAAATAACGTTTTTTAAATATTGGTATTCATAATCAGTTTTTTAACTAAAAATCAATTAACTAAATTTTTTTTAAAATATCGTGGCAACACTGTATTCTTTATTTGTCACTTTCATATTAGTTCTACAAAACAACGATTGTTAACTCACAAAGTACTCGTGTCTATTTTGTTTATTTGCCGGTTTTCAGAGAAATATTGTTTCTATAAAATAAAAGATATGTTCCAACTTGTATTTAATAAAATAATAAAAAAAGTTCACAACAAATCTTTGTTAAAAGTGCTTTTTATATGATTTATTTTATTGCAGATAAAGAAGCACTGGAATAACGAGCTTTATTTTGTTTGTTTTGAGTGTTTATACATCACTAGTTAATTTTCTACAATCATATTATTTTTGTTAACATATAAAATGAGAAAACAATGACTGGGAATGGAAAGTGGATCGCTCCTTTTCTTTTAAATATTATTTTGGAGTATATTTGATATTTCGGCATTAGTTTCTATAAAAAAAATACATTGTTTTCTTCTAAATAATACTGGCATATGCATACATACATCCATACATAAGTACACACATACATACACACATATGTAAAATTGGTTTAAACATGGGGGCAGTCAATTTTAAAATTTGTTGATTTACGAAAGGTTTAAAAACCGTTTTTTAAGCTAAAATTCTATTATGAATACAATTTTAGCGATTTTTTCTTAAACACCATTTGAAACGCTGTCTAAAAGTTTTATGAATACGGCTGTTAATATACAGCTTTTAATTCAAGCCAATTTAGATATTGCATCACCTTAAAAATTGGGCGTGATCACTCCCATAAAGTGTTAGCCTTGTGTTTAATATACATCGGTCTAGCATATTTTAGAAGAAAATTAGCATGAATTATAAGCGCTGCTCACAACAAAATTTTGAGTTAGGAATAGTGAGGAGAGGTAATGCTGATAAAATCTAAAGATATAATTTGCGCTAGAGAGCTGACATTTTATACACTAGTAAGTGTAGCTGCGTAAGCTAATGGGAAAATCTTAAAACCAAATAGTTTTACCCGGTATGCGGGGCCACGACGTTAAAACTCCAATTAGCACTAGCGATCTTAAATTTGATACACAAATAAATCTAGATAAGAGATCACTAAGAAAAATCTAAAAACCCAGAAGTTGCTATCAGAGGGCGGAAACAAGCACTTCAAATTCAAAATTAACATACATTTTATTAAAACTTCCCTATTTTGAAAAGTAGCCGTGACTTCACCCACAAATCTTACCTTTTTCGTTCAGGTACTTCGGCTTAGCAGTTTTTAATTCAAAACTCAGTTATTTGTTATTTACTTTTTAATACCAAACTTTGCATGAACCATAAGCACTAGCAGATATAAAAGTCAGCTGGGCCAGGCTCATGAAAATTTTACGTAATATTATACTATAGAGAGCTGACATTTTCTGCACAAATAGTAATTGATTTACTCAATCGGAAAGTCCAAAAATTAAAAGCACCAGCTACCCTAAGCAGACTTTATTTAACATGTAAATATATTGAGAAAATAGGCATGGTCATGCCCAGTAAAATTTACGCTGTATTTTACATGTTTCTTCCAGTCGCCTCTTACCAAATTGCGTACACACTAGCGACTCTTTGTAATGACACAATGGTGCATATTTAAAGTCAACAATTCAATACCCTTTACACTCTTACCCATTATTTTATGTAACTCTGCCATTTTCAACTGGCGCAGTGATCATGACTAGAAAAAAAAATACACTAGAAATTTTAAGTTTAAAAATTGTTATTATAGAACTCTTTTCAAAAAGTAATCAGATCCTCACAGAAACATAAATGTGAAAAACGGCCAAGTTCCTATCCAAAATTTCGGCCATTAAAAGTTGTGAGATATAAATTTGGACCAAGTTATTCTTTGCCCCAATACCTAACACAGAAATATATTATGTATGATATAAATTTGTAATCGTAAGGGTGTCACATAACTTCTAGATAATCTGATAACTTGGCAATATTTTTACCTTTCTAAAAAAGGAGAGCATAATGTATAAATGTTTATTTCTTTACATTGATAAAAATGTTGTCAAGATGGCAGATTATCTAGAAATTACATGACACCCGTACGATTACAAATTTTTATCATACATAATATATTTCCGTGTTAAATGAAGAACTTGGTCAAAATTTATATCTTACAACTTTTAATGGCCGAAATTTTGGATAGGAACTTGGCCGTTTTTCACATTTATGTTTTTGTGAGGATATTGTTTTAATGATATCTCAATCGTTGCAGTAGCTGAATTTAAGGGTGCAGAGTACTAGGTGATACATTTTTTTTAGAGTTATGACAGTGTGAATGGGAGATAAACAGATGTAAACAGCTGGTGACAAATTTTATTTTTTTTACTTTTATTTTTTTTTTACATTATATAAAGTGCACTCTGTTTTATTTTGAATTTATGCAAATGCCTTTTGAAGAAAGAGAACAATGATTAAAAAAATTACTCAGTGAGAAAAGGTATTGAATAGTAAATGCGAAAGTAATGCACAGCATATATAATTTTTCATTCTAAAATTTATAACTGTTAACATAGTACATATCCTAGGAAAGTAAGTGTGTTACTTTAATAAGTCCGAGGAATGAATTCTATAATTCATAAAACTCGTCACAAGGAAAAATTATACATTCTTCTTCTGCAGATGTGGTAATTTACGTAGTATAGAGTTGCATGAACAATTCCATCCATGAAACTACTGAAATGTTTGTTTACTAAGGCCCAACTTCGAATAAATATGTTAATACTAAACAAACTGTTGCTTTTATCATACTGTGAGTGAAAACGTTTCGTTTCATACTGTTAACACAAAGAGATTGTTCATTGAAACGACTTCTGTTCATGCTGCTTTCTCTCATCTCATCTTTTCTTATTAATTCGCAATAGCAATATTGCCAATATAGTGAAATCATGGAATTTTTTGTATGGGTCGCACATGTGTAATAGGTTTCACTTTAAATTCAAGTTTTAACTTTTACACATACATACATAACTAAGTACATATGTATATACCATACATATTAGTAGTACATATTTTAATTTGTCATTTGCAATTTTGAATAATATAAATCTTTAAACTATTTTAATATATTATATATTTTTGTAATGAATTTCACACAACCCTGAAATGAAATGCTATGGAAAGAAACACACACTTTTAGATGAAAAATGGAAAAAAGGAATTGGTTTATGAGAAATGAATATATTCTTAAGCTAATTTGATTATTAGTTGTGTAGGTGTCTAACGGTTTTGGTCACGTGCTTGTTTTTTTTTACTTTTTATGATATAAAAAAATTGAAATTGACAAAAATTAAATAAAACACAACAAAAGTACTCGTTTTTAAGCGAAAATAACTATTTATATTCTTCCAAGCAAAAATATAACTAACAATTATTTTTGAAATTAATATTTGTAATAAAACTCAAAAAATTTGATTATCATCACCATATGTAAAAATACTAAATTTTAAACAACAATAATATTGCATTGAAAAGAAAAATAATTATGTATAATATTTTAACTTCCTTTTCGGCGATTATTCATATATTTTCCGTTTTGCTAAAACTGGCAACACTGATCTTTAAAAGCATATTGTTTTTGCATGAACTTAATCGAGATTTACTCAACACATGTTCTGTTTCACATTTGTAAATGTTAGTATGCTCTTGTATAAGTAAACAATCCAACATCATTTTACTGCGTTCTTAACTATTGAGTATTCATTGTTCTTGTTTGATAGTTATTCATCTGTATGAAATAGAAATGAAACGAATAAAAAATTATAGCGAAAGTTTCATAAACATCATTATTTAGTTTGATACAGATGTCTATTACGTAGTAATCAATGCGTAATTATTGTGTTTGATCAAATTACCATCACGTTTCTAAGGGAATGCATTCTCTTGCTTTGGAAAATAATACATTATTTCTCCCATTATTCCAGTTGGGTAGTAGAAGACTGCCCGCGTGATAGTTCTTGTGAGTCTGAGATGGAAAAAGAGATTGACAGCGTTTCTGAAAGAAACGAAGAAGGTGATTTGGAGCGACAGGTACTTTTTTTATGGTTTAGAGCACCAAGAACCTATGCTAGTAGATTCTGGTCAGTTCCGTGGTCCACGTGAGACCTTTTATGCATCTAAAGATGTGCGGAGTTTGTGCTGATTCATAGGTTAAACTTAATGCTGCCCTCCTTCGTCGGTATTGTGCAGAAAAATCATCGCCGAAGTAAAATAACCAATAAAATGGCTACTAAACACAGTTTCAAAATTTAATACGGCTCATTTTACACCAGAAAGCGTTGCGACACTGCATTGTTAAAAAACGTGCAAAAAGGAGAGTTGTAAACAAAATTAAACTTTCCTTTATGTCTTCCTTCACCTCCTGTCTTCTACCACTATTCCTTTCCTAAAAGAAGGTAACACCTAGTAATAGTAGTAGGCATTGATTGCCTGAGTGTTACTTCTCTTAAAAAAAAAGTGTAGTTACGTCCGTTTACATTTGAGGTGACGAGATTTTTTATTTTTAATTTATTTATTTTTAATTTCTTTTTCTTTTTCATTACTAAGTCTTTACTTTACATTTCTTTTGCAGCATTTTCCTAGTCTTTTCCGTTTCCTTGGATTTCATCAGTTGTCAGATACCGTTTCCCAATATGTGTCCTGACGTGAATGTTGAGAAAACTTTTGACTTAGATAGAGTATGTAAATAGAACTTTAGGTTGCATCCAACTAATTTATATGTTTGTTCAATAACAGTACATGGGCACTTGGTATGAGTATTCGAAATATCCGTTTATATTCGAGGTTGGTCAAAAATGCCAACAGGCGACATATACAAATGAAGGAAACGATACAGTTGCAGTGGTAAATACAGGATTTTTTATACTGTACGTTGTTTTAGTATGACCAAAAAAAAACATAAACGAATACTTATGACTAAATTTTTTTCACAGAGTCAAAAAGAATAATACTGCTGTGGGAACGGCTAAAGTACTAGCGCCCGGAAAATTAGCCGTAGCATTCAAAAATCGTAAGTTATGCTGTGTACTTTTTTTCTAAATGCAACACATGATTCATATTGCATATTTCCCTCCCCCCCCCCCCACTCAGAAAAAGTTGATACCCCTAACTATTTGGTATTGGGTACAGATTACGACAACTGGGCTGTAGTATTCAGCTGTAAAGATGTAACTTCATATGGTCATACCGGTAAGTGTTATGAAAGTAAATTATTCATTAAATGTTGTTGTCTGCGAATTGAAATTTATTTTGTTATCATTTATACGATTTAATTGAATTGTATTTTGCCTCAACTCAGTTGCAATAAATAATAATGATTTTCAGTAATTAATTTAACCAGCCACAATAAAAAACAATTAGAATAATATTATTTTTTATGTTAAAAAAAACAATTCTTGAATATTTATGTATGTACATATGTGTATATTTATGCACTGTCGTGATTATATTTATAGTTTACTCTTCCCATTCTTTGACTCGATGATGAAGAGCGCATTAAATCTATAATTGCTCTGAGTTTAATATAATTAATTAGTGAAAAACAAAACAGTGGAGATAAAGAGTTGAATTCGTTAAAAAAAATATTTCAATAAACAGTTGTTATTAAGACCAGCAGGCTCCATGGCATAAACGAGACTTCATATAATTAATTTGCTTGTTATGGTCTTATCAAATATTTTTATAATATTGAATCCATCTTCTGTGCCACTGTTTTGCAAAGCAAATGTCTGTCTAGCCGTAAAATATATTACTAATAATGAATTATTTAATTATTGTATTTAATTTGCTTATTTCGTACAAATTTAATTGCATTATATTCTGTTTTGTTTTTCAGAACTGCTGTGGATATTAAGCCGCCAACGCCAACCTTCCAAAGAGGCAGTTGCAGCAGCTACAAAAGTCATTAAGGATAACAAGTTATCGGAAACGTTTTTGTTCAAATCAACTCAAACAGATTGTCCCAACGATGATATTGATGACCAAGTTGCTGAAGCCCATACCTTATCGACAACCATAGACACGGCATGAAATTTGCTAATGCGTCTCTTGAGGCGCATAGTAGAAATAATTATTGGATTCTATCAATCTATGAGCTCTCGATTTTACAGTATATGAACGATTTTAAAAATTATACATAATATAAAAAATTTAAATTTTTTTAATAAAATAATTTACTGCATGCACAAACTAAATTTGTAAATGGTACTACCATGTATGTATTTTAAAATAATGACGGTGTATTGAATAACTAAAATAATTTTTTAAGAGATAGAAACACTGAAAGCTCTTTATTATCACTAAGATGAAAATTATTCAATTATAAAAAAAATTCAGTAAAGTGCGTCTCTGACTCGCGCACGAAGGGTTCCGTACGAACACTAGATATGTAATTTAATACAAACTTCATCCTATATAATATATAGTTTTGGCAGTTTTTTTCGTTTTTGGGGTCTTTTCGGTTTTTTTGTTTTGGCGGGTTTTGCGTTTTTTCGGTTTTATCTATTTTTTTAAGTTTTGGCTCTTTTTTTTTAGTTTTGACACTTTATTTTCTTGTTTTGGCGATTTTTTTCGGTTTTTGGCGTTTTTTCATTTTGGCGATTTTTTTATCTTTGGCGATTTTTTTAATTTTTGCGATTTTTTTTATTTAAATTTTTTTTTTAGTTTTGGCGACATTTTCGCGTTTTGGCGATTTTTTTCGATTCTTGGCGTTTTTTTTTATTTTGGCGTTTTTTTCATTTTGGCGATTTTTTCGAATTTGGCCATTTATTTTAGTGTTAGAATTTTGTTTTTAGTTTTGGCGATTTTTTTCGTTTTGGCGATTTTTTTTTATTTTTGGCAACTTTTTTTTTTTTGGTTTGGCGATTTTATAATTTTCGGTTTTTTTAGTTTTACCGTTTTTGAAAATTTCAAGTGTTTGCCTCCTACGGTTTCCAAGATATAGCAAATTGCCAAAATTTCATAGTCAAAATTGCATTAACTGATGGGCCACCCTTTAATTTTAATTTTTTTTTAAATTTTAGTGTTAATTGTTGTAGTCTGTATAGAAATACACTAATTTTACAAATTTCAAGTTTCAATGTTCATACAATTGCATGTATATTACATGGGATTTTAACATTTTTCGTTGCTCGTTTTGGAACACCCTTTAATTTTTAATTCTCATGTATTTGTTGTTGTAGCGGCCAAGGTTCTACATACTGTGTCAGGTCCGTAGCTCTTACGGTTCCTGAGAAAATACCGTGTGACGGACAGACGGACAGCGTAGCGAAAACAATAGGGTTGCTTTTCACCTTTGGTGTACGGAACCCTAAAAAAGTAAACATTTTTTCCTTCTTCATTTTTAAGGACGCATACACGCAAATGTATATTTTCATTTAACTTTATTGCGTATTGCCATCTAAAATACAAAAGGCCGTAACAACCAAAAAATTCAAAAAAGACTTTTAGATTGATTATGATGTGATTAGCCAAAATACACCTTTCTCTAAAATTTTACTCGCATATGTTCAAAAATACCAATTTCATTCAAAGTATTAAAGAGGCTTAAATTTATAAAATTCTTGCTTTTCCTGTAAAAAAAAAGTATAAAGTGTAGTTACGACCTTTTGAATTTTAGGTGACGATATCTATTTTTTACAACAGTAAATGTACAATTGTTCAATTCGTAATATCGCAATAACGTCGTATGCGATGCATAATCTTCGTCTACTCTTTGTCGTTATTTTTCATAATTTTCATACAAAAGTGTGCTCTAGTTATACGATTGATTTTTATATGTTATTCAAAGAGTTGCATTGAGGCCAGGTCTGGGAGTATTTTATGTGATATATGCATTTGAAAACATTGTTTAACTATGTGATAACTAACAGCAGTAAATGAATTCATATTGATTCTAAATAAATATTCATTTCAATTCAATTTTCAAACTATTTTAATCCAAACAGTTTATAGCAAAAAACTTATATATTAAAATTCCCATACCTGGTTAAATTTCTGACTTTTAAAAATAAACTTAAATAACTGTACAACAAATTTATCTGTTCACAAGCGCATAAACAAATATAATCTACGACAGAGCTGGTGAATTAAACAAATAACAATTTTTATATCAAATTTAATATTAATTTTTTTGCAATAAAACCATTACTTTTATGGTAAATTTAAAGCAATTTTCACAAAGAAAATGTTGCGTGATAGCAAAACAACAATGTAGTTGGTCACGCGAAAATTTTCTGAACTAATCTTCATCACCATCACTGTGCATCATTTTGGATGCCAAACAAGCGTATTATTTTCTAACGTACTTTCCTGCTAATAGTTTTGACTTTTTACCACCACTCTTCTTGGCACCGAATTTAACAGTACTGCTGCTTTATACATGTAATAATAATCGGCTCAGTTATGAACAACAATTCCCGGGAATTTTTTCCCATTTCCCCTATTATGAATTAGGATTTGCCTGGGAAAAATTATATACATATTCCTGTGTTAGCACCAGCAAAATTTAAAATTATTCCTTCGATTTAACTTAAATTAAAGCTCATCACAAATTAAGGTTTTATTTTATAAAATAAAAACTTAGAAAAAATAGATGTTATATTTATTAACGCAAAATCTTAATCGCAATGAAAATATAAATCTTTCATTAAATTTCTGTTACTGAACTTTTGCGTTTGTGCCGAATAAAACGTAAACATTAAACAGCTGATCAAGATTTTGGGAAGAGAAAAAACTACACGGGAAAATTCACAAACTGTGAAGAGTTTCCAAAAATAAATTTTTAAATAGCTTATCTGATATAAACTTGAAAAATAAGAAGAAAAAATTAAATAAAAAAATTTCCTGTGACTCATATTTCCCGAGTTATTGGCCTTTTAAGTTTTGATATTAAATGCAGTTTAGTGAAGCTGCTCCAAAAAAATCAAAATGTTTTTTAATATATATCTATTTGTTTCCCTAAAAGAATTGGAAAAATAAAACACAATGTCGCGAAAAGCATTACTGATCATTGAATATTTTTCGCATACCTTTTTTTTTCACCTTATTTATAAAGAATTTAATACACCCGCTACGCATTTGTTATCGTCGCTGTCTCATTGACAATTAAATGAAAGAGAATAAGATTTTGTGTGATTTAATTTTGCACAATTGTGCTATGAAACTGACATCGATGATCTGCCCACATTAGTGATCGCGTGATTTGAGCCCGTTTGACTTTTTAGTGGGATTTCCTTAAATCGCAGGTTTTCCCAAATATGGCATAAGTCACAGCGGCCCTCAAAGCGCACATAACATATTGTAACAGACTTATATGCAAGAGTCATAGAAAATTTTACATTTCGCTATGTCTTATTTATTTAAAGTTAGGAAGCTCTTAATAAAAATCTTGTTATATTATTTCATTTCTTTTCATTTGATTCTATTTTGTTTTATTTTATATAACTTAACTTAATTTTATTTTATTTTATTTTATTTCATTTTATTTTATTTTACTTTATTTTATTTTATTTTATTTTATTTCATTTTATTTTAGTTTATTTTATTTTATTTTATTTTATATTATTTTATTTTATTTTATTTTATTTTTATTTCATTTCATATTATTTTATTTTGTTTTATTTTATTTTATTTTATTTTATTTTATTTTATTTTATTTCATTTCATTTCATTTCATTTCATTTCATTTCATTTCATTTCATTTCATTTTATTTTATTTTATTTTATTTTATTTTATTTTATTTTATTTTATTTTGTTTTATTTTATTTTATTTTATTTCATTTCATTTCATTTCATTTTATTTTATTTTATTTTATTTTATTTTATTTTATTTTATTTTATTTTATTTTATTTTATTTTATTTTATTTTATTTTATTTCATTTCATTTCATTTCATTTTATTTTATTTTATTTTATTTTATTTTATTTTATTTTATTTTATTTTATTTTATTTTATTTTATTTTATTTTTTTTATATTATTTTATTTTATTTTATTACAAAATATGCAGGCAAATATTTAACAAAACTCGAGTCACATACTAATACTCCTACTCGTAATATCTTGAACTTTACTGGACATATCCGCTTTAAAAAGAGGGACACAAGGGCTCTAATACTCAGCACTCTAAATAATACTTCTTAAAAATAATTTTTGTGCTTAATATGACATTTATGTATGTATTATTAATTACTATCACTAAGTTTATGTCCGATACTGGTCAGACATAATAATCATATTTAAATTTAAGATTTGAATACTTATTGTTAGTTCATTTTTAAGATACAATAAATAAATAAATATAAAAAAAAAATTTACTACAACAGTTAGTTGCATAAAATATTGTTAAGGGAATGGAAGAGGGTGTGATATGCTTTGTATTTAATTTAAATCCTTTTTTCCCCCGATATACTAGTGTGTAAGATAAAACTTCCTTGCAACAACTAATAACATGCGTTATTACAGTTTTTTTATAACAAAATCCAATTACAAATTAAAGCCGTGCATGAATTTATAGGGTTAGTTATTTCTTTTTCAACTCACTACCATGTCAAATAAAAGTTATAAATAATTTTTAGTACGTTTAAATAGGTCCAGCCTTTTTTTTTTTGCAAAATCTTGTTAACATTTTGTAGTAACATGTCCTTTTAAGTTTTCTATGATTTATATTGTCTCATATAGTAAACAAAGTGGAAAAGTCTTATTTATTTTGAGTTTTATATACACATATTTACACATATGTACATTTGAGAAAGAATTCTGTGTGGGTGGAGAAAAAAAAGAAAAACATTTGTAAATAAAATACACCCGCAAAACAATGCAAACTGAGTCAGAGATAAAAATAAATATAAATTCAACCACGAATATTTGTAAGAAAAAAAGTTTAGATATGCTAGCATAACCATATTATATGCTGCTACAATAGAGACGTTCTTGGCCTCAAAAACAGGAACAGTGGAATTCATTTTTGAGCAGAAAGTTGACAATAGGCCATAGCTAACGATGGCCAATGTTTTGAATAAATTTATATGTATTATGCCAATGTTTCTCATTAACGCTCACATCTTTCGAAAATCCCGCACAGGAACGTAAAAAAAGAAAAACTAAAGGCTCAGTTAACCGACTGCAACAGTAAGAAACAGCTGATCGATTTTGTTATGTGAAAAGTAATGAAAATGGTTATAGAGATGTAATGTAACGTAACCTAATTTTCATATAAAACTGTCGATCAGTTGTTTTCTACGTTACAGTTACATTACATTACAGTCGGCTAACTGAGCCTTAAGTTATATTTGTTCTCCAGAAATGTCACGGAGTATTAAATTATGACATTACCATACACAGCACAAAAGTTGATAAGTACCAATGTCTATGTAGAGTGCACAAACATAAATATACATTTCATTTTGTATAGTATAGTGTATGTTGTGTGTGTAGTGGCTCCTACTATTAATACTAAAATAACTTTACTACTGCTGCTTTCATATTTTTTAAGCAAGTATGTGAGAAAAATATCTAAGATATAAATGCACCGCACGTACATAATATCACTTGCCCCAAGGACTTTCTTAGTTACAGTTAGATATATAAATGTTTATACATATGCACAAATCCTTTGGTGAGACGGCAGACGGAAGTGTTACTTAAATTTAAATCAATTTTTTAAATTTTTTTATTTTGTACTTATCTATCAGACTCATTGCTCAAAGTGTCACTAATTGTAGGTCAAAATAATATGAAGTTTTTTATTGTGAAAAATTATAATAGTACACACAGAAAAACATTCATATTAAAATCTATGAAAACAAGGTTATTTTATATATTCGGTAATGATTTTTTTTTTTTTTTTTTAATAGGACCAGCACTCAGGGGATAACCCCTACTCATGCAGTGCATTGTGCTAGAACTAGCAAAATAGATTATAGGGAAGGAGGATAGAGGGAGTAGTGTCTGTGTACATTTGATTTAAATCTTCCCACGCTGGTAGTGATAGGAAAGACCTCCGCAGGTAGTTGATTCCACATACGAACAGTGCGGCTAAAAAAGGAATTTTCTCTGTAATGCATAGTGCGATGCATTGGCCAATCGACCACAAAAGGATGTGCTCTAAATGAGGCACGTGTTGTACGTACATATGTGCGGGTTTCAGGAACAAGTTCCCTAATTTCATTAGAACACATTCCGTTGTAGTAACGATAGAACAATGAAATGCACCCCACATTGCGTCGATGCTCCAATGAATCAATAGAGTTGGATACCCTACTGTCACCAATGAGCTTTTTCGCCCTCTCCTGTACGCGGTCGAGCAGCCCCAAAATAGACTTTGAAGCGCCGGCCCACACATGAGAGTTATATTCCATTTTCGGACGGATATAGGTGGTATAAATAGTATGGAGGTCAGATGGGGTGAAATATTGTTTGCACCGTTTCAAAAAGCCGAGGCACGTGAATGCTTCTTTTGCAATTTGAAAAATGTGTTCAGTCCAACGAACATCACACTGTATTTTCATTCCAAGAACATCAAAGCATCTGATTCCTTAATATTTATACCCCCCATAGTTACAGAGGCAACAGCATTTTCGGTCATACGTCTGTGTGTAACCATGCAACATTGGGTCTTACGGGCGTTAAAGTCGACCCTGTTCACATGGCCCCATTCAGAAATTTTTTCTAAATCATAGTTTAAAGTCTCATTCATTATTTGATGCATGGCCTCAACCTGCGGCAGACTAGGTCTATTTCTGAATGAGAAAGAATGGCAAATGCTGCTGTCGTTCGCGAAAGAGTAGATAGGGTTGAAAGTTTTGCATAGAAGGTCGTTTATAAAGATAAGGAATAGAGTTGGCGAAAGAACGGATCCTTGCGGTACCCCTGAATTTAACTTGACTTCATTTGATGAGATCCCATCTATAACAACTCTTATAGTGCGATCCCTGAGGAAACTCGATAAGAAACGAGAGAAATTATCACCGACACCAATGGCAATACATTTTGACAAAAGTGCACCATGTCACACTCTATCAAACGCCTTGGAGATATCTAGAGCCACCACCTTACTTTCGCCAAAATGGTGGACTGAATTACACCATTTCTCCGAGAGGAGGGCTAGTAGGTCTCCCGTAGAGCGGCCTCTACGAAATCCATACTGCCGGTCGTTGAGTAAGCTGTTGGACTCCAAATACCTTACAAGATGGAAATTTACCATACTTTTCATCACTTTGGAAAGTGCAGAGCATATTGCGATTGGGCGATAATTTTCAGGGTTAGTAGCTTCTCCTTTTTTAGGGATTGGCGTAACGTTAGCAATCTTCCAACACACTGGGAACTCACCAACATGGTACAACGTGCTGAAGAGATTAGCTAATGGACGTGCTAGCGTCGAAGAGCACTGTTTCAAGACCAGTGCTGGAATGCCATCCGGCCCAGGAGACTTGTTTATGTTGAGTTCCGACAAAACCCTTTTTACTGCCCGAGCTCGAAAGAATATCTTAGGCATAGTAGTGGATACTCTCTCTAGTATAGGCAGAGGCTGATTGTTTTCCGGCAAGTAAGAATTACTTGCAAATATTTCAGCTAATAGGTTAGCTTTATCGGCCGGGTCAGTGAATATTAAGTCATCCTTTAAAAGAGTCGGAATTGAAGAACTAGCATTATTCTTTACTCTTTTAACGAATGACCAGAAGCTCTTACTACCCCGAGGAGCAGCAAGAACTCTAGCACGGAGACGATTCTCGTAAAGAGCTTTTTCACGCCTCAGTACTTTGGCACACGAAGATCTCGCCCTTTTGCGTAGCAAATCAGTATCGGCATTTTGGTTACTTCGTCAAATACTGAATGCTTCCTCTCTAGATCTGACTGCGTTTTTGCATGTCTGATTAAACCATAGTTTCTCTTTGGGCTTAATCGGAATTTTTTTTGATGGTATGAAAGCTTTCATGCCCATCAAAAATATACTTTCGACCATTTTGGCCATGGCATTGACATCATTGCCTAGGAAACATAGCTTCCAATTAAAATGCCGAAAAAATTGGTTGAGCTGAGCTCAACGAGCCTTTTCGTATATGTATTTAAGTCGTTTCGTAGCTGTAGGTGAAACGCTATGAAGTGCTGAGAACGAAAAGGAGGCCGAAATGGTACAGTGATCTGAATTGCCGAGAGGTGCATTAACACTTACTTCATACTTATCAGGGTGTGAAGTGAGAAAGAGGTCGAGCGTATTTTGTTGGTGCCCTTCAACACACGGAATGTGTGTTGGTTTATTCATAAGTTGCACTAGGTGGTTATGCGCTGCGAATAACTCAACATATTGGCCTTCCGTAGTTGTACGGCTCGAATGGCGAAGCCAAGTTGAATTGTGAACATTAAAATCACCAGCAATAACGATTTCACTGTTCGGACAACTCTCTAGGATCTTCGATATGGAGTCAGAAAGGCCATCGAAGCCGGAAATGGTAGTATCCCTTTCTGCGTTTGGACTTCTGTAGACAAATCCGAAATGCAAACAGTGTGCCCTGATTTGGAACTTAACCCAGAGACAGCTAAATTCAGCATCAGATATGCCTAGTGATTGCTGGCATTGGTACACAACTGTATTGCGAATGTACATTGCAAGTCCCCGATGAAAGTTAAAAAGCGATAGAAGTTGATAACCAGGTATCTGAAGATCCTGTGGATCAGCATTCTCAGACACCTGGGTCTCACATAAGGCGAAAACATCCGGTCGATGGAGACAAATGTGTGCATATACAGAGAAAAAATTCATTCTTAGGCCCCGTATGTTGCAGAAGTCAATTTTGAATTTGTCAGACATAGCTACGTGAGAAAATTCAAATCAAATGTTTAATCTGCGGTATTGAATCCAGTCACGTTAACCACTGTTTTATATGTGTGTGCTTCATATGTGTTTCATGTTAATTCAACATGATTTACAATAACCTGAATAGTATGTTTCTACCGACTTTAAATCAAGTAGGTTTAAGTGAATAACATTGAAGTGTTTCTACCGATCTTGTGAGTGGTTTATTTTCGAAATTGTCCACCGCTATTGATGGATAATCCAGGGATGGAGTTAATAGTTTTAAAAGCAATGCAGGGTTGCATAAATAATACCAGGTAAATGTATTGAAAATCATGTACAAAATAACTTGATTTGTTTAAATCATCATAAATATGCTAAATCATGCTTTTGGAAACATACTATTAAATAATATTTTTCCTTTCGAAATAATTTTATTTCATGTTGATTTAATATACCACCACTGCTAAATCAAAATGAAGAATCATGTTCAATCAACATTATTCTACGTTGAAACAAGGTTTTACTGCATTATTATTTATTATTTATTTATTTATTAGATTTTCTATGCACAAGACTTAAAGTCTTATATTACAGCATAGAATCTACATGTGTGATTGAACTTAATTAGATAAGGACATACCAGCCTTTAAAAATAAAAATAAATAATAATAAAATTAATAAACTAATAATAAATATCAAATTGAATTAAATTGAATTAAAATTGTACAAATTGGGAAAAATAAGGCTAATATGAATATAATTCCATTATTTTTCTTTTAAAGGTTGTTGCATTGGTTACAGTTTGTATGCTATAAGATAAGCTGTTCCAAAGACGGATAGCGTTAATGAAGAACTGCCTTTCAGATGTTAGGCTACTGTGGTGAAGTATAGTGAGTCTTCTGCCTCTGTTTGACCTTGCGAAGTTTATACGGTTAAAAAGGTGTTTAGGCTGTTTGTTGGATATTATTTTATGGAGCATGATTAAAACTTTAGTGTTTAGCAGGTTTTGATATGACATTCCAAAAATTTGAATTGATCTGGAAGATATATTAGTACGTCCTCTTAGGTTAAATACGAACATGGTAATATTATTAAAAAGGACTTTCAATTTCGAGAAGCTAGAAGCGTCACACCTAGCAAATAACTTACATCCGTAAAGAATTGTAGGAAACAAATAGCTCTTTGCTAGAAGCATTCGTATACGAAAAGGAGTGCAGTTTTGTGTTTTCCAAAGAGTTCTAAGCATAGACTTAAGACAAAAGACATGTTGAAGTGAAGCAAAGTTATTTCAAGTTGAAACATAATGATTTTATGTTATTAGTTATTTAACTCTCGTGATAGTGTGTATTGGCCAAAGCATTACATGGTAGTCAATGCGCTTACCACTGCAACCACTGCAACCACAACAATCTTCAAAATTATTTACATAGATATACACTAAATAAATACCATAATTTTTACAACGTAAAATTTATTTCAAACTAAAGCTATAGTAAAAAAATAACAGCTACGAAGCTACTTTGGCTTGTGTACAGAAGCACCCAAAGTGTGCGGTAGAAATCAAACCTTTAACTTTTTGATTACAAGACTAGTACATTACGGAACAGTCGAAAGTTTTCGCTCGTAATGCAAAGTTTGTCGACTCTTTACACAACACTAATATCAAAACAAAACACAACAAAACAAGAACAAGTCACAAAACTTAGCGCAACAGTGCATTGTAGCCATTAAAAAAGCAAATAAGTACTAACACTCTTAAGCAACATATTACATATTTCTAATAAATTTAATACAAATATGATTTTCAATCAAAATTTTTTGCATGTTGATTTAACATTGAAATTTTTCTGTGTGTAAGCTTAAAAAGTTATTATTGAATCGAAGAAGAGTATTTTTTAATCTTGCCTTACGAAGAGAATTCGGAATGCTAATGTCTCATTTGTCACTTCAATATCTAGATCAGAATCTTCAATAGATCTATGCAGCTCCACAGATCATAGACATAGTTATTCACTATAAGGATTTGAACACATATGATGGTAAATTTGAATTTTTAGTAAAATATATTTTTCAACAAATCGATCAAGATACCATGAATCAAAAGAACTCACGTAATCTATTTGCATTGCAAAAATTCGTATGCAAAGGGTGTCCCAACAAGAACGCATGATTTAAATTTGGCGCCATTCAAACTGTCATTGTTTGACATTTGAACAATTGTTATTGTTTGCTAGTAGAAGGTACGAGGTTAGTAAAAATGAAGCGCTACACGAATGAACAACGCATTCTCATTGTGAAATTGTTTTACCAAAATGGTGAAAGTTTTGCGGCTACAGTTCGCAAATTTGCGATCAATTTGGGGTCACAATAATGCTCCAAAAGAGTCAACTGTAAAGACATTAATGGATAAATTTGCCGAAACTGGGTCTGTTAGTGATGTAAGGACAACAACGCGCCTTCGACCAGGTCGATCGACCGAAAATATCGCAGCTGTACGTGATGATGTCGCTCAAATGCAGGTCAAACGCAAACAGTCAATGGTGTTCGGTATCGTGAAATGATAACCAGTTTTTTCGTGCCTAGAATTGAAGAAATGAATGTGGAGGGCATGTGGTTTCAACAAGACGGCGCCACATGTCATACAGCCAGAGAAACAATTCAATTGCTACATCAGTCATTTCCCGGTCGTGTTATTTCGCGTTTTGGAGACCAGAATTGGCCGGCTAGATCGTGCAATTTCACACCATTAGACGTTTTTCTTTGGGGTTTTTTGAAGTCGATGGTTTACGCGAATAAGCCGACGACGACTCAAGCCTTAAAAGAGGAAATTGGATGCTGCATTAATGAAATACCGCAGCATTTATGCAAAACGGCCATTGAAAATTTCATTAAAAGATCGCGTGTGTGCCAACAAAGCCGCGGCGGCCATCTGCACGATTTGTAGTTCTACACATAAACTCATTTTGTCTACTTTACGATATAATAAAGTTTCACGATTTTTTTTATATATCTGTGTTTTATTTAAAATTTAATTAATTAATTTACACACACACTAGGCTCAATACGTGAAAGATGATGGTGATGGTGCAACGGCCTTGCAAGGCAGCAAGTTGTTTCGTTCTTCTTGTGTACTAGGTCTTAAAAAATTATATCATATGTAATTAAACTTTCTGAAAATTCGACAATTAGTTTATTCATTCATTAACACAAGAAGGCCATCTATGTGCCATGTGCCACACAAGCATAAAAAAAGCGTAACCACTAATTACTAATGAAAAACTTTTAGATTCAGACATGTATTTATTAAGTTAAATAGTTTCATACATAACTAATAGACAATTTTATAGAATCCATCATAATTGCAAACCGTTTAAATCTGAATCAAATAGTTTTTCATTAGTAATTAGTTGGTTACGCTTTTTTGGGCAAATGACACACAAGAAAAGCCAGATGTAAGCTCAGCCTAACTCACATCACGGATGGAAATCATGATACAATTGTACTTTTTATGGTACATTTTTGACCTTGTTGGTACCGTGGTACTACCGCGAGTTACTTGGTACAATTTAAAAATGTCAATATTTCACTATATAGTAACATTAATGTTGCCTATGTTCTCTTTAATTTTTTGTGTGTGTGTTTTATTTTAATCACTAATATATAGGGTGTTTTTTTGAGGGGTATAGAACTTCGAATTGAAATAAAACACAAGAAAATCGTTTTAATGTCCATCAATTTGGCTTTATTGGAAGGATAATTTTATGCCATTAATGTTTAAATATGATTTCGGGCATGTGGCTGCCGCGGCTGGCTCGAATAAAGCTAATTCTACAGGTCCAATTTTCAACCACTTTTTCGAGCATATGGGGCCGTATGTTGGCAATAACGCCACGAATGTTGGCTTCCAAGTCCCCTAACATTTCTGGTTTTTTGGCGTAGACGAGCGACTTCACATATCCCCAAAGAAAATAATCCAATGGTGTCAAATCACACGATCTTGGTGGCCAATTGACAGGTCCATTCCGCGAAATTATGCGCTCATCGAATGTTTCCTTCAATAAATCGATTGTGACGTGCGCTGTGTGGCATGTAGCGCCGTCTTGTTGGAACCACAACTCATCCACATCCATGCCATCCAATTCGGGAACAAAATAGTCGGTTAGTCGGCTCCAATTGCTGTGCACGGTGGCGAATCGATTCATTCGGGTCCTCTTCAACACTTTGCTCTACAGCGGCAATTGTTTCTTCGGTGCGCACTGTTCGACGTCTCTGCGGATGCGTATTATCACATAGAGTAAACGTAGTGCGAAAACGATCCATGGTTAACCGAATTAATTGCTCTGATGGACGATTATGTCGACCATAAAATGGACGGAGCTTGCGGTAAACTTCGCGAACTGAACCATTATTTTCGAAATAAATTTGCACGATTTGCAAGCGTTGTTCTTTTGTCAACCTGTTCATGATGAAATGGCAAACCAAACTAAATATTAATCATTTGACAGCTGACAAAATGGCCGCCAGTTAAAAAAGTGATGCCAACTTAAAGTTCTATACCTCATTAAAAAACACCCTTTAATAGTCGAATCTACGAATATACCTTCATGAATGTAATATTTGATGGTTTTTTGTGTTAAGTTTCGGTTTTTTATTTTAAACTTCTGTATTTTTATACTAATTTTTTTACGTTTCTGTTTTTATTAATTAATATTAAAAATTGGTACCATCATGGTCTAAAAAGTACATTTTATTTTCATAGTTGGTACATAATCCAAGAAGTCATTTTCCTTCACTGATTCACACTCTTGTGCAAATGAATACTAACCACTTAACAGTTCTTAGTGGTGAGTATCAATATACTATAACAGGTATGGCAAAGTTAGTACAATTGTACCTTTTTTGGTTCTATTCAAACTCTGAAAGTACATTAGTACACCAATGACTAATTGAGTACATTTAAGGAATCTCCCCAGTTTCACTTTTGAACAATGCAACTCATATTATTCTCACTTGAAAACAGTCCTGTGAATGTAAAACGCAGCGAGAAAGTCAAAAATGTGAACTTGTCTTTACTTGTATATTTTTTAACATTCCAAATTTCAAGCAAATTTGTGGAAACGATTCGGTACAAAGTTGATTACTTCAATAAATACAAATAAGAAAGTAATTTGAACTAAAAAATCTTTTAGTACAATTAAGGTAAAAAAATTACAATTTTTGAAAGTTGTTGGTACAATTTTAAAATTCTCAATGCCTTCCCTATACTATACCATTTTCCACATGCAACGATACAACACCATTTGCACAAGATTGTGAGTTGAGCTATTAACTTTTTTTGGACTAAAAGCAATACGATCTATAATTATTATTTTTTTTTAAATTATTTTATAAAAAGAAATGGTACATTTTAAAATCATTTTTCGTAGGCATCTGAATTTGAAAATAACTGCCTAGATGTTATATATATATGTACATTTGAATATTCTCAATATTAAACTACATTTATTTTACTACTAAACCTACAATCAGGAGTTTAAATAAAAAAAATATATATATTTTTAAACTTCTTCATTCATAATCCCTGGCAGTGGCACATTTTTTTTTTGTTAATAATTTCTGCTTTAATTTTCCCTTGTATATATTACATAAAAATGCTTTTGTTTTGTGGTTTACTTTTGTATACGGTCTTCTCTAGCTGGACTATATATTAATGTGGGTTGACAGTTTTATTTCGGTGTTGCATTTTTTTTTTAATACCGCACTAACGAAGTACCGTTACATTTCACGGTATGCGATTCCTAGTTTATTTTTATGTATTATATTTTTAATATATTACTACTTTTTGTTTCTTATTTCATTTATATCATTGTTATGGAATACAAAAAAGAGCTGGAAGCCAGCAAATATAAAATGTGTTAAAAAAAATCTTCAATTTAAATGATTAAGTGACACATTTTTTCTATAGTTAAAGCTTTGCAAAAAACATAGCAAAATATATTAACGTATGTTATTTGCATTATCTTTATTTTTATTTTTTGCTTTAATAATGTTTTAAATTAAGTCCTTTTATATCCCTGTACGTGCAATTATTATTTTCATAGTTTTTGGTATGTAACTTAATTTATTTTTTAACCCAAACTTCTTGCCTGATTATTTACTTAATGAACTCATTTGTGTTGTAGTCACGTATACATTTTTAATAAATATGTACATTCATGAATTAATGCTCTTTTTTAGTTCTCCTTATTGTTGTTCATTTCATCTTTAACGTTATTTTGCATTCATATTATTGCAAATGACATTAAGTGATTGATCACTTTCAGTTGCAATAGTGTTTGTTCAAGTGGATTACGTGTGTGTGTGTGTGTGTGTGTGTGTGTGTGTGTGTGTGTGTGATTGTGGGGATGGTTGTAGGTTGAGTTTTTGAACAACCCTTATGTGGTATGTGATTTTTCTTTTAGTTCATGGCGAATCCCCCAGCTCAACAGCGAAAATCAAATTGTGTTGTTAATTAATGATATTGATTAAAAGTGGTTGGTGCTAATGAAAATATTTTTATTTTTATTTTCTTTAATAAAAATATACAGAAATTTTATATGTAAATAAACCTTATACTATAAAGTCATGATTTTATATTGTTTTGCAAAATGAAACCAAAAAAAAGGAAACAACATATAGATCATTTTTTAGTTAATTTAATTATTATTCTTCAAATCATAAATATAGAAACATATATTTAGATCATGTTTTTGTTCTTTTATTTTTGGTCTCTTTCAATTGTATTTTGAATATAATAATTAGTTGTGTTTTGATTATAAAATTTCGTTAAAATGTTCTTCGTAAGTTTATTTTTATACTACCATATCCCCCACCCGATAACACTAAAAATAATCCCCGAAAATCCCCAAATGTTATAAAAAGTAGTTTTTTTTTATTATAAAAAACTTAAAATTTACGCAAATAATTTATAAACTGACACTGAAACATAAACTAACACTGAAATTTAAAAATCAAAATTAAAGGGTATTCTATCAGTTAATGTTATTTTGACCATGTTATTATAGCTATTGCTATTTATGGCGCGGTACAGGAGTTAGAAAATGATTTTCGTAATGCCCGCCATACACTACACAAGTTCAGTGCTCAAGTCTGGCACTGTACAGTGCGTTTGTGTAGTGTTTGGGGGCGGTTGTGCTATTTACGCAGTGAACTGAGTAAATATCAAAACGATTTTGATATTTGCTCAAGTTTGAAAACTGTACAGTGAACTTGTGTAGTGTATGTTGCAAACGCTCAGTTTTGTCGTGATTTTTTAAGAGTTAAAAACAAAAAATGAGCGCAGAAAAAATATTCTGGACAGAGTTCCTAGAATTATACAAAGAATCGCCTACATTATGGTGCATTAAAAGTAGTGATTATAGCACTAGAATTATGAAAATCGAAGCCTACGAAAAATTAATTAATAAACTAAAGGAAAAATACCCCGATGCAAATAGAGAAATGACTGTTAAAAAGATTAACACATTTAGGATTTAGGCTGTTTTTATTGCCACAGCAGTTAATAAAATAGAGCAGTATTTGCACATGTTGTCTTCTTCACTTATAGCTTTAAAATAAAAACTGCACAGTTTACTGGTATAGTGTGTGTCACAAGCTTAGTTTACGCAGACTTGAGCACTGAACTTGTGTAGTGTATGGCCGGCATAACAAAATAATCGACACTATTACAGTTATAAATTTAATTTTGTTTTGATTTCCTTGTACAGGGTGGGCCAAAAGAAATCAAGGGGTGTAAAAGTTTAATAACTTTTTTGTTTATTAATTTTTTTTATTTTTTCTTTCAGATTATAAAGACAACACTTGGAGAATTTATAATGGAGAGGTTTACAACTGAACTGAGAACCAGGACAATAGAATTTTATTATTTAAAGTGTGATGAAGAGTGATGAAGCTCATTTTCATTTGAATGGCTTTGTTAATAAGCAGAACTGTAGGTTCTGGGGTTCTCAAAATCCAAGAGCCATTCATCAACGCCAATTGCACCCCATCAGGTGTACAGTATGGTGTGGGATCACATCTGAAAATGTCATTGGGCCCTACTTCTTCGAGAATGAAGATGCAAGTGCTGTAACCGTAAATGGAGAGCGGTATCGGTTTATGATAGAAAATTTTTTACGTCATGCTCTTGAAAACAGACCTGGTATGTGGTTTCAGCAGGACGAAGCCACTGCCCATACTGCCCGAGACACAATGGCACTTTTAAGTCAAATTTTTGGAGAGCGAATAATTTCTCGAAATTCGGAAATTATTTGGCCAGCGCGATTGCCAGATTTGACAGCACCCGACTATTTTCTTTGGGGTTTTTTGAAGGAGCGAGTGTATGTGAACAAGCCAGAGACAATCCTTGAACTCAAAGCAAACATTGTTGCAGAAATTCGAACGCTACAGCCACAAGTTTTGAAAGATGTTATGGAAAATGCTCTAAGAAGAGTCCATCAGTGCGAAGCTGAAAACGGTGGTCATTTAAGAGACATCATTTTTCATACTTAGTGCAAAAAAATTTCCATTTTGTATATTATATAATCTAAAAGAAAAAATAAAAAAAAGTTAATAAACAAAAAAGTTATTAAACTTTTACACCCCTTGGTTTCTTTTGGCCCACCCTGTACTTAAGAGCAGAGTACGAAAGTAAACGAAACAAATTGTTTGATTTTGTTTTGTTTCGTTCTTTGAAGTGAGTGGCACAAAAAAAAACAAATCCAATTCACACACAACTTAAAAAACAGCAAATGCTAAAAGAATGCAAAAAAAACTAATAAACACAAAGCTGTGTGCACGTATACATTTTTATGCCAGATGAATTAGCATCGTGTGTTCTACAAGGAACAAAAATTGTGCGACATAAAAATTACTCCCGTGTGTGATGCCCCAATGTTTTTGTTTTGTTTTTGTGCCACTCACTTCACTTTTTGTGCTACTTTTTAGTAGCTACTTTTATCAATTTGCCAATTTTTCGACTGCTTGGATACTATTGTGCTACATTTACATAATGCACCCAAATTTTACACTTTTTCTAATTTTTGTCATTTTTTGATACTTTTTACATAACGATACTTATACTTTTTGGACCTTCGGTTTTATTAGTATATTCAAAAATTGTTTTAGTTAAATTATGTAGTGAAGTTTTGTGAAGAATTAATAGAAGCGATAAAAGACTGATTTTATTAAAGTATTTACTTAGCTCCAGTATCTTTTAATTGGTTTTCGTTCTTAGTAATATATATAATAAGCGAACTTGAGTTAAAGTTACGCGTATTAGTAAAGCTACGGTCACACTTGTCAAACATTTGCCCAAAAAAAGCGTAACTACTAAATGTCAATGAAAATTCTTTCAATTCAGACAAAAATTCGCAAAGTTAAGGAGTATCCAATATTGTTGGATTCTATGACATTGTCTCTTAGTTGTGTTCGAAACTGTTTTATATGATAAACAAGTGTCTAGATCAAAACTTTTTTCTTTAGTGTTTGTTGGTTACGCGTTTTGGGGCAAATGTTTGATAAGTGTGACCGTAACTTAATCTAAGCAAATAAAGAATGCTGTGATGTGATTTTCAAAATATCTCAACTTAAAATCTTGGTACGAAATAGGTACCAAATGATTCCTGATTTGACTTTAAGCATTTTCATTGTACAATTTTAATTTTTACCATTTATTTACAAACATCGCATAGCGAATGAGGTTACAAAGTATACAATGAAAATAAGCTAAAAACTGCCACCACTAAAGGAGGTTTAGGAAAGACGCAGTGACTGAGTGCACGAGACCTCAGAAAACACTGTCTCGTGTCATATCTGGAGACTGGATTCCAAATAAAGAACTTATTCAAAAGTGCAGATATACAGTTTAAAAAATTGACATATACTAATAACTATCACAGAAAAAAATATCATTGAAATGCAACCAACAAAAAAAAAAATAGTTAATTTTCAATTTAAAAATTAACAATCACCATTGTTGATATAACAAATTTAAATGATTGTAGTCAATTAAATTACTCAACAAACTTATTTGTTAAATTACATCATAACGGAATGCGCACATGTAGAATAAACAAGAAATAATATTTTGTGTGTATTCCTCATTTGCGTATTTAATAAAGTGTTGCTCTTTAGCTGATAGGTAAGTGATTCAGTTTATTAGTCCTGATGTTGCGGGTTCAACACCGCCTAAGACATTTAGGGCGACTTATTAGGTACGAGATTAAGATTAGTTTATTTCTATAATTAGCTAATCCGAAAATTAACTTAATCTCAAATTAATTAGGTTGATATTTTTGAGTGGTAGTTTAAACTTCTTATTATTTGTAGTATTACCATACTGAGGAACAAAATAGTGGCAACATTTTCTGTATAAAAGTCATAAATGTTATCAACACATTTTGATTTTTTGTGGAAAGAAGAAGAAACTGCCATGTTTTATTATTTACAAGTAAAATATTGCGCGTGTTAAAGGAAATAGATAAATAATATAAAATATATATATTTATTTATGTGTTCTTAAATTATTTTATAATATAATTTTTACAAATAGTTATAAGTTTCACAAGTGTATGTTGTCAATGTTAATTTATGATTAAACCACCACGATTGCCCGCTTAAACTAGCAAGTAAACCATATAATCGACTACCCAAAAATCACAAATGAAGATTAAGGTTAATTTAATCTCTAATCTTGAACTCAAAAAGCCGCCCTTAGTGTTTTTCGCAGTTAAGCAAAAATCGTTTCGAGGATTGTGATTGTGTATAAAAAAGCATTGTTAATATAACAATTGTGATACGGAAATTCAACAATTTACATTGTTAATATAACAATAACTTTAATTGAAATAACTTTGAAGTATAACAAAAATAAATGTTGAAAAAATAAATAAATTTCAACAATATATTTGTTGATATATTTAATTGAAAATATTTTTCAGATTTTACTTTAACTTAAAATTTCGTTAATTGTATTTACAAAAACCATTGTAGGTTCAAAATCTATTAACTATTTAATTGATATAACAAAAAAATTAATTGTTTTTACAAATAATTTTTTTCTGTGATTAGAAATGTCTAAAAAGATATTTTTCCATCAATTAAAAAATGCAAGGTACAAAAAATTTACAGAATTGTAATATGACAGTGTTAATTTTTTCTACAAATAAGTGACAATGCCACAAAAGCATTAAAAATATATATGTAATACCTGATTTACATTAAGCATTTTTTCATGAAATTTCATGAATTTTGTTGCACGCAACTTTTTCTATTTGCTAATTGCATCGCTATAAAAGAGAATTTTATATAAAAAGGGTGTAGATTGAATCTCTGATGCATTTTTGACAACTTTTTTGATATAAGTTGCTCCTCGAGGCCTCCTAGTGACAAATAAAAAATTTTCATACAGCTAATTTCATGAAAAAAAATGCTTAATGTAAATAAGGTATATGTATCTACAGAAAATTCAAGTAAGTTATTATTATAAGCGCAGATTATCGGCCCTGTTTTGTTAACTGAATCCGAGTAAATTTCTCGTTTACAAAAAATTAATAATGATCCAGCAGACGTGTTTAAGATCGTACACGATAATTTTTTTTCAGAAATGATATTTAAGAATCTATATAGTAAAAAAAATTAAATCTAAAATCTAAAAAAATATTCCTATTGTCGGAGTTAGTTTTCTAAATTCGTGCGATTTCAAATCGATTGGTTTACAGTATAGGGCCGTATATTAACTATGTTTATATTTTTTAGCTTTGTTTTATCATAAAAAATAGTAATTTTTACTCTTTATATATGCAAAACCTAATTTTTATTCTTGATGTTTTCAAAAATAAGCAGATCGGTTTTTTAGTTAATTTTAATTATTATTCGAACTCCATTTGTTTCTATATTTGTGATTTGAACGGGCTAAAGTTCATATCGCTTTTTAAGCCAAATTACATGTGATAATTATTAATGAACAAATAACACCAAAGTCTGTTGTAAATATTCTGACTAACAACACATAGTTGAACGGATCAGCCAGCCGTTTTCGAAGGCCACTAAACCTTCATCATCAGCGTTCTTTTGTGTTTGGTCCACTGTGTGTGGTGTCAGTTGATGTAGATTTCTGCTTTATATACTTAGCATTTTATTGGAAATGGAATATGTGAATTGTTTATTTATTTTTTGTTTTTAAGGTTGCCCCTATTTTTTTTAAATCCCCTTTTTGTGGCGCTTTCACGGGGTTTTGGTTCGAAATGTTAGAATTTTGTGAAAATATCTTATCTTTAACTTTTTTTAGCTTGTTTTTTAAAGTCCTGCTTCTTTGATATCGGCAGTATACGACAGCCAAATTATTATTAAACCGGCCACAAACAATACATTAATTTAATCGTGCGCCGCTAGAAAAGATAATAATGGGAAATAGATGGACACGATTTGGTATATTTGCGGCGAATTTGACATCATCATATAATATAATTTTATTGCACTGTTATTTAACACATTAAGGGCCATTATTACAACTTAAAGATAGTTAAAAGTAGGATTTTATCAGACGTATAAAAACTTTATCATTTGCAAAATTTTACTTTAACCTAAAGTGAGCGATAAATTACAGGCAAGTTTATACTACATGGTAAGTTAAATCCAATTTTCACTAATGGAAAGCTTTTTATACGTCCGATAAAATCCTACTTTTAACTAACTTTAAGTTGTTATAATGGCCCTAAGTTTGTTTTATATAGCTAAGTAGCAATTGCTATAACCGGGTGTCCTAAAACACCTCTCATCTTTTTATTTTATTTTTTTCTATTTTTATTTTTAAAGAGAAGTAACACTCAGGCAATTAATGCCTACTACTATTAATAGGTGTCACCTTCTTTAGGAAAGGGATAGTTATAGAAGACAGGTGGTGAAGGAAGATATAGTGAAAAGCTTCATTTTTACAACTCTGATTTTTTGCACGCTTTTTATTTAATGATGCAGTGTTGCAGCGCCTCTGGTGTCATTGAAGTGTATTAAATTTTGAAGCTGTATTTAGTAACCTTCTTTAGGAAAGGTATAGTGATGAACCCGACAGGCGCTGAATTTTCTGATGTTACATTAGGATTTGTATTTGCTGAAGTTAGTATAGTTCAGTGACCAGTGACTATGCCTTCATCACTTGAACTTTCCTACAACAACCCATACAAAGGGACACCAATGCACATCAGAAAAATGCGTAGTGTTATTATTTAATGACTGTCGGATACGGGGATTGAAGCCAGGAACTTCGGTTTTATAGTCAACGTGCTAACTACTTCAGCCAACGCTACCTTCACAACAACTTGCTGTGTCTTGGAAACCGTGAGAGGTAAACTTTTGAAATTTTAAAAAGCTTCAAAACTATAAAAAAAATTCCTAAATTTAAAAAATGTCGAAACCAAAAATCGTCAAAATAAAAAAATTTCCAAAATGAAAAACATAACAATAAATAATATAAATCGCTAAAATAAAAAATATCACCAGAAATTAAAAATTCGCAAAAAAATATTAAAAACGACAATAGCCAAAAAAATCGGCGAAGCAAAAAAGCTACAAAACAAGAAAAGCTCTAAAACTAACTAAAAATAAAAATATGTATTAAAAAAAAGCGCCAAATCGCCAACACCAATAAATCGCTAAAAACTAAAAAAATCGTAAAAAAGAAGCAAGCGCCGCACAGTGGGGTGAATGAAGATAAAGTAGCAATTAATTCATAGAAGTCGTAATTTTAAAGTGTTGTTTTTTTCATTGATGAATGTTAATAAATACATAAAAAAACAAAGTTAAAAAAATTTAAAAAAAAAAAAGTGTTTAAACTTTTATGGGATTTTTTGTATTTTGAAGAAAATGGTCTTATTTGACTATTTTTACTGTAACTTTGGAATGAAAAAAGATAAATTAGTAAATTAAATTGTAAATTAGACCATACTTTATGTGTCCTTAAAAAAACATTTTTTTTTTGTTTAAATAAAAAACATAAATATTTAATATGTATTTTTCACATGGATTTTTAGCAGCTGGAGTTCTCTCACAAAAACCTTCATAACTCAAAAATCGCACAAATGCGCCAATTGCTAAATTGCTAAATTATTAGCTAAAATCTGATTTTTTAAGGGCATAAAAGCATATATCCCTGCACTTATGCGCAAAGTTGTTGAAACTCAATCTGTATATCAAAAATACCACAGTTTTAGAGCAATTTAATTTTTTTTTTTAATATTTCCAAAACATTTATCCAAACAAAAAATTATTTTGTAAATGCTCATATAGCTGAAGTTGACGGTTCCATTATAAAACTTTTACTTATAGAAGTCTTAACAAAATTTATAATGACTTGAAGTATCAAAATTTTCTCTTTTACTAAATGCGCGCAAACATAACTAAAATTATTGAACTTTGAACACACACTGCAAATAAAGTAAACTACTGAGAACCTTTATTTTTACAGTTAGTGATGTAGAATTTTATCTACATTCATATGGTGCCAAAAACGGTTGTTAAAATTAAAGTTCATTTTTTGAATTAATCGCCACTTTGGAAGGCTTTCACCCCACAGTGCGCCGTATGGAACCTTTCGTGTGCGAGTCAACGTTAAAGTTTATTGAATTTATATTTCCCCTTATTGTGATTGGCGTCGTCGACGTCACATTAAGACGACACTAAAAACTGTCACTTGTCTACTCTTTGTCGACAATAATTTACTACTACTAACATGTTCCATTAATATACAAACCCTTAGAGATTAGTTAGAGATTCTAAATGAGATCCAATTTTTTGCCAATAAAGAGTATACAAGTGACCAAATTTACTGTCGTCTTGATGTGACGTCGACGACGCCATTCACAATAAGGGGGATTATTTTTTTTTAATTATTGCTTCGAAATAAAAAAACTTAAACAAAAAAAAAGATAAATAAGTGATTTTAATGGAAAATGCCAGACCTTTAAAAAATATATTTTATTTGAAAAAAATTTCATATTCAAAACCGAAACTTTTTTCTTTTTTCCTTTTTTAACAAAATTGTTCTGAGATGTTCTCATTGTACTATAAAAGTTTGTTAATGGGCTCCCCATAAATTTCAAAGTTATGGAAATTTCTTTACATGCGTAATGCAGTTTTTTTTAATTCAAAATTTGTCTATGAATTATGAGTATTATATTGGCTAATTAATGTATATGAAGAGCTGGCAAAAAAAAAAAAAAAAACTAAACATGTCCTCAGTAAATATTTTTTTTCGGGCTCTCCCGAACATACATCTATGAAGTCACAAAATAATTTCATTCAAAATCAGTTCGATCATTCATACCTTCAAAAAATAATGAAAACTGATTTTTCCTTCCTAGTCTTTATCTAGGTAGTTCAGTAATTTGCATGTTCTTAACGCGATGCCAAAATCAAGTCTTAAAATTTAATTATATTCAAATAAATATTAAAGAGAGTTAAATTAAGGCTAGAGAGCTTTATGCTGCGTAAGTTTTTAACAAGTACTCAAGTTCGCATGAGGATCTTTGATTTAAATATTCTTCTGAATGAAATACAAGCACACACCAAAGTTTCAATTTAAAATACCAATTTTTCTGCTCTTATAGAACTAAGTAGTAATTTATATGTAGTCTCTTGGCTTAAAAATAATTAAGTTTTATTACACCGCCCCTCACCACTCCTTTCCAGAAGCACGTGAAGTAATTAAACTTTTCTCTCAACTTTCTTTAAATACAATACATTAATAGCTGTCTGGTTCAATAACAAACATCATAAACTATTTAAGGTAATTGAGATTTTTCTTTGCTAATGTGTATTTTTCCTTCAGACATTTGCTTGTTCGGTAAAATTTAAAACACAATGCGTGTCGTTTGGTGTAACACTCGAAACGTATGTTTTACTGGGCAGGGGTCATTAAATGAGTAATAAATGAAATGTCAGAAAATAAGTAGCTAGACTTTATTAGACTATGTAGGAGGGGAATACTCGTAACAAACCATGAGCCACAAATCCAATGAGATTTTCTTGCAAAGTTGTTGGTTTTCGATTTCGCAAATGCATTATACAAAAGAAATAATAGTAAACTTATCCATTACATGCGGCTTAACAACTTCTCCCAATACTAATTGTGCATTCTGCTAAAAGAATACGAGGACAATGAAACAGTTGACAGCGGAAAGCAACATTGACTTAGAAACTTTGGATATAAAACTGGCATTGACAATTTATAAAAGACTAGACGTATTGGTGGTGTATTTGATACAAGGGAGTAATGGACAGTGTGCGGCAATATTGGTGTGATTTAAGATAAAATTTAAATTTGGTGAATTTTATATATTGAACGAAACTTTAATAATGCAGTTAAAACTTTAGTGAGTATTTCGATCAATTTCAATATAATAATAGTTACGTATGTCGCGAACTCTGTATTAAATTATATTCTGCTTAAGAAAAGACGTGATATACTACGGAATTAATGAGACTGATGTTTAATGTTTAATATAAAACATAGCATAGACTCTAAAATATACAGTCCCAGCAAAAACTTTGGTGGCAAATTAATGAATTTAATTGCTAATAAACATATCCGACTCTGTTATAAATTCGAATAAATTTCTTGTTTTCAAAAAATTAATAATGGTCCAGTGTGTTTAAAACTATACACGATAATTTTCTTTCAAATATGATATTCGAGAATCTATATAATAAAACAATTTAAGATAATCTGAAAGAATATTCATAATTATTGAATTTCAAATAGATTTATCAACATACTTCACAATACTTTTACTTTGGCATTTTTAATTATTATATTAACATGGCGATGCCCTACAATTTTGGATTACAAATATTATCTTCGAAATGTGAACACTTAGAAGTCATTGTACACAAAAAATTAATTTAATCAAATTACCACCAGCTGGTGTATTGAACTCATATTTTCTGTGATTGAATTCAAACGTTTTACTTGCTGCACACAGACAAATAAAATATTAAAATGAAGTTTTTCAGCAATGATTTTGCTTCATATGTGTTTCATGTTAGTTCAAAATGATTTTACTGTAAACTCCAAAAAAAAAAAAAAAATTCCGTACTCTTAAGTCAAAATGAAAAAATCAGGTTGAATCAAACTTATTTCAATTTGAAACAACGTGTATTTGATACTTAAATAACATGAAAAACCATGTTGAATCAAAGTTATTTCAAGTTAAAACAATATCTAATGCAAGGTATACCTATTATAGGCATATAATTTTATTAATTATTAACTTATGTGATCGCATGGTAGCAGTGATGCCAGAATTCCTTCACCAAAAATGTAGACGAAAAAATGGCTTAAAACTAGCCAAAAATGGATAAACGCCATCGAATTCAAAAATCATGAACTTTAAGCAAAAACAAGAAGGTATGTAATATATTTTTTTTGGCATTACTGACTGATTTTGCATTACTGACGAGAACATCACCACATTTACTTTTCCGCTCAAATAGCCCTTCCAACAATCTTGTTGATTCTGTACTTCGATAAAAGGAAAATAATTTTATTTTAGTGCAGTAATAATTTTTCAAATGAATTTTTTGTTTACTAATGCAACCCAAAAATTACTTTTGTGACTAGTATTCGAGGCTAAACAAAATTAATATGTTGCCTATCCATATTAATTAACATTCCTAGAATTCAAACATCAAATTATTAATTTTCCCGCTAAGTGGGGTTTCCAACAACCTTTTCCCTCGTTTGGTTGTGTACTTAGATAAAAAAAGCAGCACAATTTGTATGGAGTGCTCTAGGATAGGCAACAAATAATTTCAAAGTTGAATTTCCTATTATGAGGAGTGGACAGCATTTAATCAGTTGGTACTTTTGGGATTTAACTACAATATTGCCCACAATCCTAAAACACAACAACAAGAACCTTCTAAGAAAAAGAAGAAAAAACAAAAAAGTAAAATAACAACAATAACACCAACAAAAGAATCATTTGTTTTTGTGGCTTTTGATGCAGTCGCACCGAAAAAGCAGCAAACTATGTGGATACGTATGTTAATGATTTGTATATATGTATACATACATATGTATATATGTACGTTCATACACACGCATTTATTTCTGCCGTTAGTTTGTTTTTTGCAACTGAATAATGTAAAAGCATATCTGTATGTAAGTATGTATGTATATGGGAATGTATGTGATATTATTTTATGCACTATGTACTTACTTGAAAAGAAAAAATTTTAGATTTATGTAAAAAACGAAATTCTATTTCATTAAATAATTAGCCTAACATATTTATTTACACTTAGAAATTTTTTTATAAAAAAAAACATAGAAAACTCCCTCACCCATACGGTGCAGTATTTTTATTAAATTAACAAACACACTTTGATTTATTATTTGTGGGCATTTGCTTGCCTCTTCATTTCTTTATTAAATAAACTTATTTTTAATAAGTAAATTTCACTTATTAATTTGGCTTATATACATATATCATACATACATATATGTAGATATATACATGCAAACACATGCACTATTTAAAACTTTATGTACACTTTTTTATTAAAATATTTTGCATTATTGCGAAACTTCGAACCGAACGCGACCAAGATTATCCAATTACTAAATTGATTTCTTCTTTTTTCTCATTTCTCTCATTAAAAGAAATATGGAAGTTAAATTTTCCCGCTAACTCTATATACATTAAGGGTGATCTACTTTGTACGGATAAGTATGCATTTATAATTTGGGGTAATATTTTTGAATGTGATCTAAATAGTAAATAAAAAACAAACAAAAAACACAAATATATGATGCTTCGAGGTAAAAGGTTGATTGTACCTACTCAGCAAAAAATTTCAAAAAACGGTAATCAAGTGTGGAATTAAGCATTTTTGGTGGAAGTTCTTCCCTACTGGATTACCAACTTAATGATTTTAACAAGGCGTGAGACTAAAATAATCGATTCTTGAGAAGTACTTACATTTTTTTTTTATTTGTCAACATTTCACGTAATCTATTTCGTCTAAAAATATCATTCTCTTCATTTAGCAACTTGCACGTAATTTTTTTAAATTTTAGGTAATGTGATTTGTAAGCGAGTAATGAAAATTGGCAATCAGAAAAGTAAGTCATTATATGGCAAGTAGTTATAATGGTAATGTGTAATTTTTTGCTGGGTATGGAAATCTCAAATGTTTAACGATCGTCTTTCTTGAATTACAACAATAAAATTTAAGTACATGAGGCGTATTAAATATTAATAACTATATCTTCTATTTACATATGTATTTAAGTACACTTGTAACCTTTGCTTAAAAAACATCATAAGTCAAAATATTGTCGCAATTTTCGAATTTTAACTGCTAGATTTAACAATTTGTTTTATAAAAAAAGCAATCAAGTTTTCCACAAAATTGTAAAGAACCTGCAGGTGCAAATTTGAAACCCTTAGCAGACATTTTGGACAGATTTTGCATTCTCCCGTTATAATTTTTGCAAACACTCTCTATAATGATACAAAATATCTTATACACTTACCTTCTCAAAGGAAAATAAAATAACATATCGTTATATTAATAACAAAAAGGCCCTAGCTCATTATTTTTTTTAAACGAGATTTTTGCATTTTTCGCTATATGAGATGTTCTTCTACATATACATATGTGCAAAAAACCCGCATTCAAAAAGTAATTCTGTAAACCTTTTATTAAGTCAACTGTTGAAAATTTAGCAAGCGTTATTCAATTATTTAAGGCTATTCACTAGAACTATTGAATAATCATCAACGTCTAAAATAGTACAAATTTTTATGGAAAATTCCGCAAAAAACTATTAATAAAATTATAATAAATTTATATATTAAACTAAAAAAATTCTTTAAATGTAATATGTTTATAATCCGTTTAAAAATTATTTAAAGTCAAATTATTTTCTACAAATATGTAAAAGAAATATTTCTTTGCTTCTTAACTCTCTAAACGGCCCGATCGTCAAAATGATTAGATGAAGCCAATATTTTTTTAAACTAAATATTGTCAAAAGAACTGTAAGTTTCAATTTACAGGTGAAAAAAACATTAGGAACGACCGTCAGGTAAAGAAAAGTGAAGACCGTCTGCAAGCGGTCTTGCCGGTTTGCATGTAATTAAAAATAACAAGTTAGTTTTATTTAAAACAGTTTTTTTTAAAGCAATGGCAATATTTAAATATTGATTTAAGATATTAATTGCTTAGAACTCTACACGAGATTCTGCTACTAAAAAAGGTCAATCCCTAGGAGATAAGAAAAAATTATTACCGGATATACAAAGTTAGAAATTCATTTGACTTACGTGGGTGTTTTGATGATATAACATTTATAGTTTGCCAGGAAGATAATTTATATAATTTAGCACTTAGTCAAATCATACGGGGAATCTTCTCTATAGAAAGCATACGAGTATCAAGCATGTAATTAAAGATTAAATATGAAAATAAAATTTAATTTTAAAATTTTTAAACGCACTAATAATCCCTAATTAATATTTTACTTATTAAGTAAAATATTTTTTTATTAAAAATACATTGAAGTTTATTATTGAGGGGTTTAGCTGGATCCTATGCGCATTTCACTGTTGGTAATGCAGATCATCAGGGAACCTTTAGCCAAAGCTTCTTAGAACAACTAGAGTTATTATATTATAAACTTTCATTTAAACAAATGAGAAGCTCAATAACAAATAACAAAGTTGAAACAAGAACTCAATAATCAACATTTTTTATTTTCTTACTTAACCATTGCTACATTGGCTGACTTTTTTTCAGCTTCAAATTGTAGTCGTAAGAGTATGTAAAAGAAAATAAATGTAAATAACAACAACAGCTGTTTAAGAATAGAGTGTTGCCACACAATTATTTTTTTGACCGGGTGCAGTCAAGGTAATAATTAGTGTTTTTTTATGGGAATTGTTACAATTTAAGTTTAAAATTTTTAAACGCACTAATAATCCCAAATTAATTTTTACTTATTAGGTAAAATATTTTTTTGATGTGGAAACTAAGTTCTCAATTTACTCAAGTTAGATGTACTTTCCTATTCTGTATAGGGAGCTCCTTCCACATTTTTTATCTAATTTTTATTAGAACACTCAACATACTTTGATAGCATAAATGTTATCCCACAATGGGATTGGGTCAACATTGACTGCTATTCTAATCCAACTTTACTTAACTTTTTAAACTGATTCAATATTAAACTTGAAGCCATGATTGTCAAACTTTAGCTCTGTTTTAGAAGAATGTATTGCACACTTATTTATCGTAGCCATCTGGCTGCTTGCAATTGAATAATAAAACTACGAATCAGCAAATATATAAAATATAGCTTAGATAAACTATTCCTTAATATGCCATATATAAATGGTGGCAGCAATTTAAGTAATATCTATTTGAAGTTCGAAATATTTATGAAAAAAATCTAGTTCGAGTTTAATAAAAGCGGTTCATATGCAAAAGTTATAAGATAATAATAAATGAGTATTAATAAAAGCAATATATTGGATACACGTTAGCCTAAGCTGAAACTAAGACCACAATGCCCCTTGAGCATTCCAGGGTTAAAAAAATTTACGCGTTATCAATAATATAAATTTTAGTTTAACAAAGTATTGTAACAGCCTAACATACGTGAAAACTTATTTTTGCAATGAATAGATCCCCCTAATGAAGAACTGTTTAAGTAAGCTCCCTAAAATAGGCATCATTTTTTAAGCAGAAGAAATCACATCTCCCAAAGTTAACGATTAATGTAAAGTAGTCGCAGTTCTACATGCAAAATGGTAACAGAAGAACAACAAGCGTGTTTGCTTTAAAGCAGACCTCTCCAAGACATCTCCTTATAATAAAATTTTAAGTATATCTATAAATGTTTAATGTCTGAACAAAATTTTGTTTTTCTAATAATTTCATATTGATAATAATAATTGCTCAATTCAAGAAACAAACATTGTTGGTAATTTGTTCATGAACTTTTGTTTATAAATAATGTTTTTATTGAATTATAGTTCATGTACGAACTGCGGCTCCGACAATAGATTGTAAATTAAGCAAATACTAATGCTATACTTATATATGCGTGTACTTACTCTATAGGAAATGTGATATTCTAATATTTTACCGTTAATATTAACAGTATTACTAACCATTTTTACAATACAGAGCACGGAAGTTCGAAACAAGACGAAACAGTACAATTCATATCACTTTCTATATCTATTTGCATCATGTATTCATGGATTTTCTATTTTATGGACTCTACTATGGAGAACTAGAACTAGAAAACATAATGAGAATTTCTCTGTACACAGTTAAGTATAAAAATGCAACACATAGACTATGAGTTCATTAAAATATTTCAATTGAATGTTAAGAAGACTTTTATTCAATTGATATAAGCATGGTACGCACACATATTTTTTATCAGACACTTTTAAGTATCATCAACAAATATTGGTGAAATATGTAAATATACATGGTTTGAAAGGTATTTTTGTATAGATATGTACAATATAAATTCTTTTTTTTTTAATTCTAAGAAAAATTTGCTTGAAAAGAAAAAATCTTTCAATTGCGTTTTTTATATTTTTGCAAACAAACATGTGCACACATACACAAATCATGTTGATTATCAGCTAGCTGAGCCCGACAAACGTCGTCTTACTGCCAATTAATTTATTATTTTTAAATAAAATAGAAATTACTTACGCTGATCCATCTATTAGATTCCAATTTCCTAAAAAGTGGTTAAATATTTTCAGAGATGAAGTAATTATCCCTAAAGCAGACCATACACAATTCAATTCAATTTTCAATTGAGTCGGTTGTTGTCCAAATCAAAGCGTGTATGGCTTTGTCAATATATTAGTTTGACAGTTGTCGAGTTGGTTGAACAAAAATCAAAAGATTTTGATTTTTCATATTGACTAGTAAATCTTTCAATTCGATTGTCCTGTGTGTGTTCGAGTCTCTTGATTAGCTGTCAAAATTTATGTTTGTAGCTTTATTTTGTATAGAAAAAATTATGTATTTTTAAAATTGTATTTAATTTGATTGAATTCTAAATATAAAATATAAAAATTAATGAATGAATGCAATAGAAGTTTTAAATTTTTAAATTTGTAATTGTGAAAAATATATCAATTTGACGGTTGAACGAAAATCTTTCAATTCAGTTTATGAAGTGTGTGGCCAAGAATCAATTCAATTGAAAGACTCAATTCACAATTAAATTGAAACGTGTATGGGGTGCTTAAGTCCCTGTTGTAGTTAAATATATAAAAACCCATGGAAACTATTGCTTGAATAGATGTCTTCTAAAAAGATCTTATTCCTATCCTAAACACTTTAGTAGAACCTTATATAGCATATGACCGTAAGAAAGTTCCATTCTTTATTTTGATAGAAAATAGTTTAAATTGGGCTGACAGTTCCAGAGATCACCTCTTACAAACATAGGCACATACAAAATTATGTTATGCTAGTTCGTATCAAATCTAAAATCAAACTTGATTTCAACATATATCTCATTTTTTTGCTACATAATTTAATATTTGCTTAAATTTTTGCGCTATAAAATTTTTAATAGTGAAATTATTAGATTAGATATCAGAAATAAAAAATTCGCTTGTATCATTTACCAAAGTTCAGCGAATCAAAAAGAAATCGAAAAGTTGAATTACTTCATGAAGAACTAAATATAAGACAAACTTATATGCCACTTGTTGTTGTAGCGCTGGTGTAGAACTGCGACAATTTTCTTTTAATTGCACTAAATTCTCACCGGTTTTCTCATTAAAGATTGCTGTGTACCGAAGTTGCCAGATTAGACAATTTATCGTGACAAAATTATGAGGTGATATTAAAAAAAAAACATTAAAGCTGGCATAAGGTAATTATTTGAAACTTAGTTACTAGGAACGGGAAAGCTCTAAAAGTGTGAATTACGAAAATTATTCAAAACTAGCTGAGCCAGGCAAACGTTGTCGTAAGCTCAATAATTTATTTTTTTTAACTCCAAATTACTCCACCCTGTGGTCACTTGTTGGGTTAAAAACAAAACGAGATCTTATAGTTCCAGAGATCATGCGTTAGGAACAAATACACACTACCATTTTATACATATACTAGCTGAGCATGACAAACGTTGTATTATTCGCATCAAAATGGTGCTGAGATTAAAAACACATTTCACAATATGTTTATTTAAAAAAAAATGCTTATTCCGCATTGACATCTAAGAAAAACATTGTACATGTGGTTGTACAAATATGAAAAAATTATAACATCCAATTTATTAGCATCTCGGCTACCGTTGTGATCAAGGCAAAATAGCCTTAACAATTTTAAAATTTGGATTAGTAAAACATGTCTATTTGCGTTAAAAGGCATGACTTATATGTAAAGGCAGTTTTCAATATTCAAATACAGAATTAAATACAAATTTTTTTTTTAAGAAAAGATGAAAACAGAATATGTAAATTACTCTTGTACAATACGCATTTTAATTCTCAAAAAATAAACATTAAAAAATTCAGAAGCTGAGAGAGGTTTCATAACTATATCCAATAAGTTGGTAAAATATTGTTATAATACTTACATATATGTATGCCCTGAGATCTTTTAAAATCATAAGTAAATTTCTCTTCCCAATTTTTAATTTCTTAGATTTTCAATTTTGTTTGAAAATTTCATACCATGTACTTGCATACAAAAATGCGTAAACTATTTTCTTAAGAAAACCTTTAGCTATTTATTTATAGATAATTATTTATTTATTAATATATATTATACAAAGTAAATTTGCATAATATGGTTGCAGAAATATGGGCGAAATAACTAAACCATATTGTAGTGTACCTTACTTACTATAATACACTGTATCATAGTTAATTGCATTACAACACAGTTCATTGTAATAATTAACAGAACGCTTACTTTATAATATTTAAATGACACACTTTTATTTTTATTAATAAATTATGTTGTTATAACAAAATTAAAGACATAGAGAAACACAAAGATTGAATAATGTAAAATAGTATATAAGCAGTTAAAATGTTAAATAAAATCAGACTTTAATTTAAAAACGCAATCCGGCAACAACATGCCTAGTTTATAAATTGACTTCTCACTTTTTCTGGCAGTTCCTTTGAACGCCTACTTGTAAGCTGGACCCCCTGTACAGCTGGATAAAAACAATAATTGGGCTATAGGACCTCACAAACACACTACCATAACAAATCCTTTTAAACATTATTTGGCGACCAAAACTTCCTTTTTAACATTACATGGCGATCCTTGCATTGTAACTTTACAATATGCCCAAGATGGTATTAACAGTATTTTAAAAACGTGGTTGTCAGCGAAATTCTACAAAAGAATCAGATCAGTTAACCAGTGCTGCGAGAGATACGAAAAACTCTCGAAGGCCAGACAACACTAACAAGCCTGAGCGTACTTAAGAAATAATTACGATGACGCAACAGCTATTCTTCAGACCAGTACCTGGATTCACTAACTTTTTTTACGATAATCGTATCGTTATAATAAATATAACAAAAATTTATCGACTTTGCTATTCAGTAACATATTTTAACGATATTCGCTATCAGTTGGAGAAAAAAAATTAAGTCACAAAATCAAATTTGTTGAGTTTTTCTTTATTATTCTTTGTGCTTTTTGCTTATTTTCACACTTTCTATACAGAGCTACCACATAATATTGAATTAAATGGTCAATAAGGTAAAGCTAGAGACTATCGTAAAAAAGAAATTACAGAATCACATTATCGTTTTCGCAAGAAAATAAATATGTCGATAAATATTACGATTTTCGGTACGCAAAAAGTTACTGAACCCAGGTACAGAGCTGCTTAACGACTGCTAATATAATTGCTTTAGTAACTTTATTGCGAGTAAAATGATTCGTTAAATAAAAATTGTATATGGTGTACCTTAAAGGGACTCACTATATGTTAAATGCAAATTAAGAGATTTGCAGCTTAATGAAAATAAAAAATTAGCTACAAAAAATACAAAGTCATCACAGTGATGGCAAAGAAATTTAATTTTTTAGCATAATTTTTGCAAATGCACACATAATACTATAAAATATGTATATAAAGCAAAATATTTAATACTACTATTGATTAAAAGATGCAACTGTAACAAAAAAAAACACTTGACAAAATTTTGTAGCTAAAAAAAAAATAGCAAACTATACAAACAAAACAATTTAAATATTTTTTTTTCCTTATTTATAAAACCATATTTCAGATTTACTAGAGGTTTGTTTGTACAACTTTTTTCCACACTAAATTTATTTTATAAGGCCTTTATAAAACTACAATTGTTTCCTTTTCTTTTCATTCAATAACAACAAGAATTTTATTTAAAAAAAATTAAGTTGCATTCTGTAGAGGCTTTTTCGTAGATTTCGATGCACAACCTTGAACATTTTCAACGATTTTTCTATGAAATTAGACGATTATCTCTCTTATCCATCTGGCAACTGAAGAGATTTATTGCATATCCCGGATCAGATTCTCAGTTAGGGTTGCCAGATTTTGGGTTCTTACCTCAAATGATGAGAACTTTCATCACTAAAAGGATACAACTTTTATTTTGAGCCCTAGGGTTTTTATTGAAGTTATTTACAAAAAAATTTTAGTTTTTAGAGAAATTCTCTTGTTTCTTGTAATTGAAACTATTCGATTGGAATTTGTGCTTCTTTTTGCTCAAGCAATGTCTGTCTATATGCATTTTATTTCATTACATTAAAGACTGAATGCCATTTAAATACACTTCAGTATTTCTTATATAAAACTATTTGATGTATTATTATAGAAAAAAGTCTTAAAATCACTTTTTGTGCATCCTAGCACTATGAAGAAAATAATGCCTTAATTAAATTTTTGAATTTTGGATTTTTTTCGTACCGATTACTATCGTGTCTTGGTATAATTTATTTCTTTTTAACATTATTTGTAATAATTTAAATTCCATTGATAATGGTTTTTTCTTTTTGTTTTCAAAAAGTGCATGACGGGTTAAAGCAGTGGTCATCTAATTAAAAAAAAAAAACTTAAAAATAGTTCAGCACTAATACAGGTTTAGTTCTGTTTCTCTAAAAAAAATCGCACCTGTAAATATTTAATTAATATTTGTATGGGTTAATTTTATATGCATGAACGTTTGTATGAAGTGGTACCTTAGACGATATGTACTTGTTTTTATACCCTTTACCAAAAAATGGTAAAAGGGTATATATAGGTTTGTCATTCCGTTTGTAATTTCTAGAATATTAATAAGCGAGCCATAAAGTATATATATTCTGGATCCTTATGCATAGCAAAGACGAATAAGCGATGTCCGTCTGTCCGTCTGTCCATCTGTCCGTCTGTCTGTACGTGAAATCGGTTTTCCGAAGCTCCCAGAAAAGCTAGAGACTTCGTTCTTAGACTGGTGTGTCAGAAATGGTCGAAATAAGATTGGTATTGAAAATCAGCAAAATCGAGCAGACGGTTTCAGAGCTGGGAAGCTTAAACTTCTTTTAACTTAAACTTTCTTTTTTTTATTAAATAAACTTATTTTATACTTCAGTATGATTAAGTTGGTATTTCAAATTAAAAATTTAACTTCAAAAAATTAAAAAGATGTTTCCAGGGTAGGAAAACTTTAACTTTTTTTTAAACAAAATAACTTACTAAAGCAAGATTTTCCTTTTTCTCTATAAATTAAAGATATCTTATATTCTTAAAAGAAAAAGATTAGTTTAAGAAATCAGAAAAATCAAAAAGGAGCATTCCAGGGTTGGGAAACTTACTCTATTTGTGATATAAAAAATTAACTACCGAAAACTAATTTTAATTTATTTTTAAATAAATAAACTTATTTTATTTTATAGTACAAATCAAATTGGTATTTCAATTTAAAAAAGTTTAAAACATGTTTCCATGGTTGGAAAACTTTACCTTTTCTTATGCAAAAGTAACTTACTAAAGCAAATGTTTCCTTTTTCTCTATAAATTAAAGATATATTATATTCTTAAAAGAAAGAGATTAGTATAAGAAATCAGAAAAATAAAAAAGTATGATTTCAGGGTTGCAAAACCCACACTTTTTGTGATATAAAAAATTAGCTACCGAAAGCAAATTTTTATTTTTTTATAAAATAAACCTATTTTATACTTCAGTATGAATGTATTTGGTATTTAAAAATAAAAAAGTTAAAAAATTAAAAAGACGATTCCAGGGTTGGAAAACTTTAACTTTTTTTAACTTACTAAAACAAATTTTTCCTTTTTTCTATAAATTAAACATACCTTAAAATGTTAAAACAAAGAGATTGGTGTAAGAAATCAGAAAAATCAAAAAGAATGATCTCAGGGTTGGGAAAGTTGCACTTTTTGTGATGTATAAAAGTAACTAAGTCTAATTAATTTTTATCTTTTCCTTTATAGATTATACATATTTTACGTTTTGGAAAGAAAAGTTTGGCGTAAAAAATTATAAAAATAAAAACCACAGCTCCAGAGCTGGAAACTTTGACCTTTTTTTCTGGATATTAAAGTAACTAAATAAAGCATTTTTTTTAATTTCCTTTTTTCTTTTTTTACTTAAGACACTTTCTATATATTTTTAAGAACTACTAGATTGATATAAGGAATCAGAAAAACCTAATATAATGATTCTAGGGTTTGTAAATTTACTTTTTTGTACATAAAAGTACCTAGGTCAAATTATTTTTTTCTTTTTGTGTATACTTTATGTATGTGCTTATGTATGTACCTCTATACTACATAAAAACACTTTGGTAAAGGGTATATAAGGTTCGACACAGCCGAATATAGCACTCTTACTTGTTTAATCATATATCTATTGGTAAATCTTTTGTTTAAAACAGCTGTGGGTTAAATTCGAAATAAAAATAAATTAATATTGTTGAAATAAAATGTAAATATATATATAGAAATTTATTTATAATTTATTATAGAGATGTATGTGTGTATACAGGACATGCAGACACGTTTGTTTCACGAGATATACATATGTATATATATATATATATATATATATAATATATAAATAAATATATATATATATATATATATATATATATATATATATATATATATATATATATAATATATATATATATATATATATATATATATATACAGGGTGGGCCAAAAGAAACCAAGGGGTGTAAAACTTTAATAACTTTTTTCTTTATTAACTTTTTTTTATTTTTTCTTTCAGATTATATAATATACAAAATGGAAATTTTTTTACACTAAGTATGAAAAATGATGTCTCTTAAATGACCACCGTTTTCAGCTTCGCACTGATGGGCTCTTTTTAGAGCATTTTCCATAACATCTTTCAAAACTTGTGGCTGTAGCGTTCGAATTTCTGCAACAATGTTTGCCTTGAGTTCAAGGATTGTCTCTGGCCTGTTCACATACACTCGCTCCTTCAAAAAACCCCAAAGAAAATAGTCGAGTGCTGTCAAATCTGGCGATCAGCTCGGCCAAATAATTTCCGAATTTCGAGAAATTATTCGCTCTCCAAAAATTTGACTTAAAAGTGCCATTGTGTCTCGGGCAGTATGGGCAGTGGCTCCGTCCTGCTGAAACCACATACCAGGTCTGTTTTCAAGAGCAGGACGTAAAAAATTTTCTATCACAAACCGATACCGCTCTCCATTTACGGTTACAGCACTTCCATCTTCATTCTCGAAGAAGTAGGGCCCAATGACATTTTCAGATGTGATCCCACACCATACTGTACACCTGATGGGGTGCAATTGGCGTTGATGAATGGCTCTTGGATTTTGAGAACCCCAGAACCTACAGTTCTGCTTATTAACAAAGCCATTCAAATGAAAATGAGCTTCATCACTCTTAATCAAATTTTCAATAAAGTTAATTTCATTTCTGGCCAACTCTTGAAATTTAAGCAACGAATCATCGCTTCAGAGGGCGAAATTCTGACGTTAAAATGTCGACGATATGCTCTTTGCGTTAAAATAATTGATCTCTGGTTTAAATAATAAAATTCTACTATTCTGGTTCTTTGTTCAGTTGTGAACCTCTCCATTATAAATTCTCCAAGTGTTGTCTATATAATCTGAAAGAAAAAATTAAAAAAAATTAATAAACAAAAAAGTTATTAAACTTTTACACCCCTTGGTTTCTTTTGGCCCACCCTGTATTAATAAGACTTTGGATTCACTAGTTGACTAAAATTAAAAGCTTTTTTTCAGTGCCGTAAACTTCGGAACATAATTTGAAAGGGAGCTGGATACCAAATTATAATTTGGCAGGTGATGAGATTTTAAAATTTAAAGCTAATTGCAGGCAGTATTCCTAGAAATTGCTATTGGAAATCGTAAATGTTTAAGGTATCAAAAAGTACATAAGTCTAATAACTCAGACCAAACTCGTTACGTTTAAAGAAATATTGCTCAAGTATAAAAATACAAAGAAACTTTTGATGTGTGAGAGTAAGTTCATGGCAACAAACTTACATTTACCAATTCCAATACATATTTTGAAAATGATATTTCACTAATTTTAATGGAACTTCGGTCAAAAGTTTTGAAATTTTAGAATACAATCCAGAAAATAAAGTTGGTTCAGGCTGTCGTTACTATGCTTTCTATTTCAAATAGCAATGAACGTCCATTTTAGGTAATGGAATTTCAGAAAAACAAATCTTCGAAATGGTGTGTACAGTGGGCTTCTAAAGGTTTTATTAAGGATTCATATTCGTTTGAATATAAATTAAATCTATTGTCAAAACTTAAGCCAACGAAAAACTTACCAAATAATTTCCGGCAGTAAAATCAGGAATTTTAGGAATTAATAACTTTTTGAAATAATTAAAAGACATTAATTTGCAATAACATAAACATATATTATTGTATACTTAAAATTACCTCGACTGATACATAGTACATTACTATTTGAATAATTTCGTGCCACAACTCCTAAAAAGTTTAAGGGACATAATATTCGAACTAAATTTTTTGATGAAAATTTACGAAATTTTTTTAATAACATCGTGCAATAACCCCAAAAAATCTAAAGCGACAAAAATTTTGAACTTAATTTTTACAAAAATCGATTCTGTGCCAAAGTAAATAATCGATTTTCATCAAAATAAATTAAGCTCAAAATATATGTCACCACTTTAGCTGTTTTGGCGGTTATGACTCGATAATATAAATTTAATTAAATATCATACACTCTTCTGGAGGTATATTTCTTTTGACAAGGGCTTTCTTGGGGAAATATTTTTTCGAATTTGGGGATTACGAAAAATGTGACAGGCAGCCCTACTCACAACTCAATTCCGTTTAAATTAGCATTATTTGATGCATATGCTCAGGCATTAAAAAATTTCACTCAATTAAAAAAAACGTACAGTGGCGGGATAGCACAGTGGGACAGTGGATTAAACTATAGGTAATTGTACAACATAGGCTCTTATAAAAACAAATAAAGTAAAACGTAAAGCTAAGCATTGACAAATTTTTTATGTGCTTTTTATGTTATATAAATTTTTTCCATATAAAATATGTCATCAACCATATAAAATATGTCAATGCTTATTGTTACGTAATACAAAACAAAATCTTTAAACGATTTTAAAATAATAGGAGGTTGTCATTACTACATTGTAATTTTTTTTTTTTATTTAATTTTCAAGTTCCCATTTTATAATAAGCAAACATAAATCACTTATTCGCAACTCACCATTTAATATTAAGATTATATGCTCAAAAACTTTACAATTAAGATTTGTGTACTAAGAGATGTGGACGTGTTAAAAGCATTGCAATTCACATATGTAATTCAATTCAACTGAGACTTACAAAACTTATGCATTTGGAAAGCTGGTCGAGAGCATGCCTCTAAATATTAAATATAAAAAATGAATTGTTGAATAGAACCGCAAAACGATTAGATATGATTTCATTCAAAAGGGATTTTCAAACTATAGAAAGGCTGGAATGAAACGGTGTGAAAGGTTCCGTTGGTCATTTTCAAAAAACTTCTTTTTCTTTCTTTTTCTTTTTTAAAGCAAAAACAGCTATAACAATACAATAATTTCTAATATTTCATTTCAATAAAAATTCGTGCTAAACAGCTGATGTTAACAAATAATCTCTGCCCAAGTAGATAGACATGGGTGCTGATGAGTTATGTAGCGACAAAGAAAAATGTTGGCATATCCAACCGCTAAAGTTTTATTTAATTTTTTTCCTCTTCTTTAGAAAATCACATTAGTTAATTTTTTAAATATGTATTTCATTCTATAAGAATTGAAAGTATTGACTTACGCTCGATGAAGAAATTATTTCTGGTTATTATTATTATTGTAATATTTTTTATATGTTCTTACTTTTTTTTATTATTTTTTTGGTTTACCCGCTATTAAAGGGCACTTAGTTAAAAAAACACTTTTAATCAACCTGTGCGATCGTGTGAGGTGACCACTGTACATACAAGTTCATAGCTTGATAAACACAAACAACAACAGGTGTCGATACTAAAAGAGTACAATAAGAGTAAAAAGAATTATTTTTTTCTCAGCTACATTTAGTTTCCAAAATATTTTGTCGGGGTTCACGTCGTAGATCGGATAAAGTTTATTTTAATTAGAAAGAAATATATAAAAGTAAAATGGCCGGTGCAAATACTAGTCTATATATAATATAAAATAATAAAGATGCAAAAGCACACAAATAAACAATAAAGCAATGAGTGGTGTTGTATGCATTTACATATTAAGTGAACTGTACATACATACATATGTATATGCATATGTATTTACATATGTATGTATGTATGTATCTATGTACATATACATACATACATGCATATGCATATAAAATCTTTTAAAAGTTTATCTTAAATTTAAAAAGTGTTAATTTAAGTAATACATATGTATGTACATACATAAATTAATTTTCGGTACGGTCGTATAAATTCATATAAAATATTATTCACTATTTAATATATCATCACGTTTGTATGTATGTAAGTAAAAAATTCTATTCAATTGCAAAAACCAAACTAACGGCATATAAATAAATACGAATTTACTTACCCCTTTCGCGGACAGTGACGTGTATAGCCGTCATAACAAAGGTTTCTGGTCGGACATGACGTTCATATACGTCATAAACATTTTTGTTGCTAAGACTTTTAATATTGAAGCTTTTCAACAATGAATCAGCAACTGCGTTTGATACATTGCTTGCATCATGACGGAAATAAACGTCAAAAATCTTAATTCCTTTTTATACTTTAGATAGATTATATTTTAATTTTGAGCAGTTTGGTGTTTTCGGAATTTCTCTATCTAGAAAAATGACGTAGATATAGCAAAATGCCCACGGGAAACCCTTCGTTAAAAGGGGTGTCCACGAAAGGGTTACATATGTACGCACATATGTATGTATATACAAATCATTACCATAAGTATCCACATAGTTCCTTGCCTTTTCGGTGCGAATGCAATCAAAAGCCACAAAACACAAACGCTCTCTCTTTTCTTGGCGGCGTTGTTGTTGTTATTTTACTTTTTTGTTTCTTCCTCTTTTTCTTACAAGGTTCTTGTTGTTTTGTATTAGGATTGTGGGCAATATTTTAGTTAAATCCCACAAGTCCCAACTGATTAAATGCTGTCCCCTTCTGATAATATGTAGGAAATTCATAATTTGAAATTATTTGTTGCCTATCCTAGAGCACTCCATACAAATTCTGCCTTTTTATCTAAGTACACAACCAAATGATGGAAAAGGTTGTTGGAAAGAACTCTTAACGGGAACATGAATAATCTGCTGTTTCAGTTCTATGAATTTTAATATGGATAGGCAACATTTTGATAACAAGCCTTGGGTGCTTGCCAGAATTTTTTTTGTAATCTTGTTTTTCCGTTGCATTACTGAACAAAAATTAGTTTGAAAAAAGATATAATACTAAGCTAAAGTAAAATTATTTTCTTTCTATCGAAGTACAGAACCTAAAAGGTTGTTGGAAAGGCTATTTAAGAGGAAAAGTAAATGTTGTGATGTTCGCTTAAATAAGTCCCAAATCACACTGTGCAAGTCTTATTGCTAAGCTGATTAGTTTCAGGGAGCGTGAGACGAGGGGAACAGCAAAGTTCTCCTGATAAACTAATCAGGTTAGCAATAAGACTTGCATAGTGTAAATAGGGACTAACAGCCTATTTTTATATAATGGGTGTTTTTATTGAGGTATAGAACTTTAAGTTGGCATCACTTTTTTAACTGGCGGCCATTTTGTCAGCTGTCAAGTGATTAATATTTAGTTTGGTTTGCCATTTCATCATGAACAGGTTGACAAAAGAACAACGCTTGCAAATCGTGCAAATTTATTTCGAAAATAATGGTTCAGTTCGCGAAGTTTACCGCAAGCTCCGTCCATTTTATGGTCGACATAATCGTCCATCAGAGCAATTAATTCGGTTAACCATGGATCGTTTTCGCACTACGTTTACTCTATGTGATAATACGCATCCGCAGAGACGTCGAACAGTGCGCACCGAAGAAACAATTGCCGCTGTAGAGCAAAGTGTTGAAGAGGACCCGAATGAATCGATTCGCCACCGTGCACAGCAATTGGAGCTTTGTCCATCAACTTTATGGAAGATTTTGCGCAAAGATCTTGGCTTGCGACCTTACAAGATCCAGCTTGTGCAAGAATTAAAGCCGCGAGACCATGCAATGCGTCGTGATTTTGGTGTATGGGCCGAAAATGAGATTGATCTCGATGCTGATTTTCATCGCAAAATTTTGTTCAGTGATGAGGCTCATTTTTGGTTGAATGGCTACGTCAACAAGCAAAATTGCCGCATTTGGAGTGAAGAGAATCCACATGAGACCCTTGAGACGCCATTACATCCACAAAAACTGAGTGTTTGGTGTGCTCTATGGGCTGGTGGAGTCATTGGGCCATACTTCTTCCGAAATAATGCTGGAGAGTCAGTTACCGTTAATAGAGACCGGTATAGAGCCATGATAACCGACTATTTTGTTCCCGAATTGGATGGCATGAATGTGGATGAGTTGTGGTTCCAACAAGACGGCGCTACATGCCACACAGCGCACGTCACAATCGATTTATTGAAGGAAACATTCGATGAGCGCATAATTTCGCGGAATGGACCTGTCAATTGGCCACCAAGATCGTGTGATTTGACACCATTGGATTATTTTCTTTGGGGATATGTGAAGTCGCTCGTCTACGCCAACAAACCAGAAACGTTAGGGGACTTGGAAGCCAACATTCGTGGCGTTATTGCCAACATACGGCCCCATATGCTCGAAAAAGTGGTTGAAAATTGGACCTGTAGAATTGGCTTTATTCGAGCCAGCCGCGGCGGCCACATGCCCGAAATCATATTTAAACATTAATGGCATAAAATTATCCTTCCAATAAAGCCAAATTGATGGACATTAAAACGATTTTCTTGTGTTTTATTTCAATTCGAAGTTCTATACCTCTAAAAAAACCCCTATACTAGCGGTATCCACGGTTCTCTATTGCAGATCTTTTACATATTGTAGCTGTGATAAATCGTGGTAAATTTAAAACACGGGAACAACTAAATGCATAAGTTTTTAATTAACTATGCCTGCACCAACTACTATACTAGAAACTGTAGTAGATGTTGTGGCTGAATTTATTTACCAGTGCTTGTACAAAAGCAGAACAATATACTACATACAAATAAACTCAGAGAGTCTCTGTATCTCTCATTAAATTGAAAAATCAAAAAGGTTTTAAATTTAGTACGAACAGTGAATTCCGCTACTGTGGTTTTGATTTACTTGCATCTTGTTTAAGTGCACTTTGGATTTAACTGCACAAAATTATTAATTTTTGCCACTATTCTTTAAAATCCCATACAAATTCGTCTTTTAATTAATTGCACTTTCTAAACACTTTAAATATTTCGTAGGTAAAATATATGAAAAATGTGTTTCAGTTTGCAAAAATATTCGTTATTTTTGCGCTACAATATGATTTGTAGATAGTAGAAATGATATTTGTTTATTTTACGAAATACTTTTTATCTGCATATAACACAATTTTTTATTTTTACAAAATTTTTTTTCGTAAATTTACGAAAAACAATGCCTATATTACAAAATAAATTTTGTGAATCATGAAATGCAATTTTGTGTTTTATAACATACATGTACGAAATTTTTTATAAAATTAAAATCTTTAATATATAAAAATCTTAAAAAAATTAATATTTTAATATAGGGTTGTAATAATTACGAAAAAGAAAGATAATTTAAGCGGAATTGGTATAGCCTCTGTATTCTTCATACATTAGAGTAGATAATTTTTTCTTTGAGCAGGCGTTTAGCAAAAATTAAATCTATACAAAATTCCAAGAATATTATTGTAAGAAACTAGGGATTTAAATCAAAAATCAATTTTTGTCATCAAAACTTAATCAGTTATGTGATGAAAAATGATTTAGACACAAAACCAATTTGAAAACGATAAAAGGTGTGATGTGTTTTCCTTAATCGTTTTGTCAATAATTCTAAATTTGGTCTCTTATGTTTTTTCCAATTTTTTATAAATGCATAAAATCGGTCTAAATTCATCATACCTTTTCAAAACGATCGGTTTGAAATTGATTTGAAAACGATGGTTTTCCATCACATAGCTGAATGTGTATATATAATACATATAATGTATGTATAACTAATATAATATACCAAAAAATTGTTATACTTAAGATAAATAAAATATAATTTTTTGAAAAATTCACCCGTGAACATAAGGTCAGTAAATTTTGACCTCTAAAGATCGTAAACTCAACTCGTAATACTACATTGACCTTACCAGGGTACACATTAAGCTTACCAGGGTACACTCAAACCAGGTAAGCCCAAGGCAGCTGTTTATGTCAACTGTCAACCTACTTATAAAACCAAAATAAACAGTTAAGCTTATAAATGGTGCTTAGTTGACAGTTAGATAATGCAAATGAAAGTGAGGCTATATAATATAGCCTATATTGTTTCATCGATAAAAATATTATTCTTTTGCTATTAGAGATGACAAAAGATAAGTGAGAGTAAAATATATGAAAAAAAGGGGACAAAAATTTTATAGATGATAGCGAGTTAAAATAGATGATTGTCCTTTAAATATATGTATATATACCATGCTGCAAATGCTACGATGCAAAACCATTTGCACAAGATTGTAAATTGGGCGTATATTATGTGATGTAGTAAATACGACAAACCAAATCTCGTTTTTAAGACGAGCAATTTAAAAGCATCCGAACTAGCTTATTTGTAAGCTATAACATGAAAAAATCGAACAAAAACAAACGAAATGTCTGTCCAAGAATTTTTTTTTATCAAAAATGTGTACGCGTCCGGTCATGAGAGAGTCCGTTCAATGAGGAGTTATTGACATTGTTTACTTATCCGACGTTGCCGTTCAAAGGGGGTGTCCGCTTAGCGGAAGTTTCCGTGAAGGAAGATTCCACTGAACATATTTTATCTTTTCCAATGTACATATTTTAAAATTTTTTTGTTGCTATTGCTGGTATTATAATTATGAATTATTATTTTTTTATATTTTGTATAAACATATTTATTACAAAATTAAATATTGGCATAGTTTTTCAAATGTCTTCTCAAGTTTCCTCAAACACCAAAATTCATAGGTACATGAACAGTTTAGTGCTAAACTGACATACGTACAAATGTACATATATAGAATTTAAATTAAAGAATTTTCAATTCAAACGTGACACCGTTTGCAACCATTAGTGTAGAGTTGTTTCTTTGAGAAACAACACATTGTTATAAATAAAAGTACTGTTTGAAACAAAGAGAAAACTACATTAAAGAATGTACTCAAAGATATGAAGTATCTAGTTTAATTTTTAGCTGAGGGGGCCCAAATATCTTAGAAAGTACAACAGGACCATCAAACATCCAAAAGTGCCACATATTGCATTACTGAGAAGAGCATCGCAACATTTACTTTTTTTCTCAGTTCTTCGAACACCTTAATGGTTCTGTATTTCGATAGAAGGAAGATAATTTTATTTTAGTGCAGTAATAATTTTTCAAATGAATTTTTTGTTTACTAATGCAGCCCAAAAATTATTTTTGTGGCTAGTATTCAAGGCTAAACAAAATTAATATGTTGCCTATCCATATTAATTAACATTCATAGATCTGAAACAGCAGATTATTCATATTCCCGTTAAGTGGGGTTTCCAACAATCTTTTCCCTCATTTGGTTGTGTACTTAGATAAAGAAGCAGCACAATTTGTATGGAGTACTCTAGGATAGGCAACAAATAATTTCAAAGTTGAATTTCCTATTATGAGAAGTGGACAGCATTTAATCAGTTGGTACTTTTGGGATCTAACTACAATATTGCCCACAATCCTAAAACACAACAACAAGAATCTTCTAAGAAAAAGAAGAAAAAACAAAAAAGTAAAATAACAACAATAACACCAACAAAAGAATCATTTGTTTTTGTGGCTTTTGATGCAGTCGCACCGAAAAAGCAGCAAACTATGTGGATACGTATGTTAATGATTTATATATATGTACATACATACATACATACATACATGTACGTTTATTTTTTGCAATTGAATAAAGTAAAAGCATTTCTGTATGTAAGTATGTATGTATGTGATATTATTTTATGCACTATGTACTTACTTGAAAAGAAAAAAATTTAGATTTATGTAAAAAACGAAATTCTATTTCATTAATTAATTAGCCTAACATATTTATTTACACTTAGAAATTTTTTTATAAAAGGAAATAGAAAACTCCCTCACCCATACGGTGCGGTGTTTCTCATTAAATTAACAAACACACTTTGATTTATTAATTGTGGGCATTTGTTTGCCTTTTCATTTCTTTATTAAATAAACTTATTTTTAATAAGTAAATTTCACTTATTTATTTGGCTTATATACATATGTCATACATACATATATGTAGATATATACAAACACATGCACTATCTAAAACTTTATGTACACTTTTTATTAAAATATTTTGCATTATTGCGAAACTTCGAACCGAACGCGACCAAGATTATCCAATTACTAAATTGATTTCTTCTTTTTTCTCATTTCTCTCATTAAAAGAAATATGGAACTTAAATTTTCCCGCTAACTCTATATACATTAAGGGGGATCTACTTTGTACGGATAAGTATGCATTTATAATTTGGGGTAATATTTTGGAATTTGATCTTAATAGTGAATAAAAAACAAACAAAAAACACGAATATACATATGATGCTTTGAGGTCAAAGGTTGTTTGCACCTATGGAAATTTAATATGTTTAAAGATCGTCTTTCTTGAATTACAACAATAAAATTTAAGTACATGAAGCGTATTAAATGTTAATAAAAATGTACAAATTCTATATACATACATACATGTGTATTTAAGTACACACGTACCCTTTTCTTAAAGATGAAATTTTTTAATTCATTTGACATTTTTTATAAGCATTGTCACCATTTTCGAACTTTCACTGCTAGATTTAACAATTTTTTTTTTTATAAAAAAGCCATCAAGTTTATCACAAAACTGCTAAAAGAACCTATAGGTGTAAATTTAAATCCTTCTGTACAAAATTCTAGCCGACAGACAGATTTTGCATTCTATCGTTATAGTTTTCCGCCAACACTGTTTATAATGGAAAATATCTTATACTCTTACCTTCTCAGACGAAAATTAAATTACATATCGTTGCCTTAATAATGGAAAAGCCCTAACTCATTATTTTCTTTAATCGAAGTTTTTGCATTTTTAGATATATTAGATGTTCTTCTACAGAAATGTACAAAAAAACCCGATTTAAAAAAAACAATGAGTTACGGCCTTTCTATATTATTAAGGTAACGATATGTATTTATATACGAATGACTCATATGTTTAATGTTTTATTGTTTTTGAAACAAAGATATTATCCTCATGATTAAGTGGCATTTAATTCTGTAAACCGTTTATTAAGTTAACTGTTGGAAGTTGTGCAAGCGTTTTTAAATTACTTTACGTTATTCACTAGAACTATTGAATAATCTTCAATGGATTAGCTAGTACAAATTTATATTAAAAATTACATAGTAAATTATTCGTAACAAGATAGATTTATATATTAAACTAAAAGAATTGTTTAAATGCAATATGTTTCCAATCCGTTAAAAAATTGTTTGAAGTCAAATTATTTTCTGCAAATATGTAAAATAAATGTTTCTTTGCTTGTTAACCCTCTAACCGGCCAGATCGTAAAAATTATCGGATGAAGCCAATAATTTTTTTTTAAAGTGGATATAGTCAAAAGAATTGTAAGTTATAATTTAAAGGTGAAAAACATTAAGAATGAACGCCAGGTAAAGAATAGTGAATACCATCTGCAAGCGGTCTTTCCGGTTTGCATGTAATTAAAAATCACAAGTAAATTTTATTTATAAAAGTTTTTTTTTGAAAGCAATGAGAATATTTATATTTTTTATTTAAGATATTAATTGCTTAGAACTCTAATGCCTAGAACCCTACCATTTAAATGGACAAAAACAAATGAGTTTCTAATACTAAACAAGACCAATCCTTAGGAGACCTAAAATCATTATTACCTGACATACAAAGTTAGGAATTCATTTGATTTACGTGAGTGTTGTTTATGATATAACATTTATAGTTTGCCAGGAAGATAATTTAATACTGGTGCATTATTTATGTGCCTAGCACTTAGTCAAATCATACGGGGAATCTTTTCTATAGAAAGCATACGAGTATCAAGTATGTAATTAAAGATTAAATATGAAAATATAATGTGGAAACTATGTTCTCCACTTAACCAAGTTAGATGGACTTTCCTGTCCTGTATAGGGAGCTCCTTCCACACATTTTATCTAATTTTTTATTTAGAACATTCAACATACTTTGGGCATAAATTTTAGCCCATAATTCGATTGGGTCAGGATTGACCACCCTTCTAATCCAACCTTACTTAACTTTTTAAGCTGATTCAATATTAAACTTGAATCCAGGATTGTCAAACTTTAGCTTTGTTCTAGAAGAATATATTGCATACTTAGTTATCGTAGCCATCTGGCTGCTTACAATTGAATAATAAAACTACAAATCAGCAAATATATAAAATATAGCTCATATAAACTATTCCTTAATATGCCATGTATAAATGGTATCAGCAATTTAAGTAATATCTATTTTAAGTTGGAAATATTTATGAAAAAAATCTAGTTCTAGTTTAATAAAAGCGGTTTATTTGCAAAAGTTATAAGATAATAATAAATTAGTATTAAAAAATGAAATATATTGGATACATGTTAGCCTAAGCTGAAACTAAGACGGCAACGACCCCTTGAGCACTTCCGGGTTAAACAAATTTACGCGTAATTAATAATACAAATTTTAGTTAATAAAGTATTGTAACAATCTATTATACATGAATAAATAGACCCCCCTAATGAAGAACTGTTTAAGTTAGCTCCCTAAAATAGGCATCATTTTTTTAAGCAGAAGAAATCACATCTCCCAAAGTTAACGATTAATGTAAAGTAGTCGCAGTTCTACATGCAAAATGGTAACAGAAGAACAACAAGCGTGTTTGCTCTAAAGCAGGCATCTCCAAGACACCTTATAATAAAATTTAAAGTGTATCTAAAAATGTTTACTGTTTGTTAAAAAATTTGTTTTTTCTAATTTCATATTGATAATAAAATTGCTAAATTCAAGGAACAAACATTTTTGGTGATTTGTATATGAACTTTTATGAATAATGTGTTTATTGAATTACAATTCGTGTACGAACTGCGGCTCCGACAATAGGTTTTGAATTGGGCAAATAGTAATAATATGATTAATAACGATAATATTACCAGTGTTACTAACCATTTCTACAATATAGATCACGGAAGTCTGATACAAGACAAATTAGTACAATTGAAATCAATTTCTATATCTATTTGCACCATGTATTCATGGATTTTCTTTTTTATAGACTCAACCATAATATTTTCTTTTGAGAACTAGATATAGGAAATATAATGGGGATTTCTCTGTTCACACTTAAGTGTAAAAATTTCACACATGGACTATGACTTCATTGAAATATTTTAATTGAATGCTAAGAAGATTTGCATTCAGTTGATATATGTAAATATGGCACATATATTTTTTAGCGCCCACTTTTAAGTATCTTATCGTCTACAAGTATTGGTTAAATATATAAATATAGATTGTTTAAAAGGTATTTTTGTTAAGATATGTACAATATAAATTGTTTTTCTTTTAATTCTTAGCACAAATCTGCTTGAAAAGAAAAAAAACTTTCTATTGCGTTTTTAAGTTTTTGCAAACAAACATGTACATACATACAGAAATCATGTTGATTACTAGCTAGCTGAGCTGACTTACCCTCAACGAATTTATTATTCTTAAATAAAACACATATTATTTACGCTGGTTAAATATTTTCGGAGAGGAAGTAATCCCTCTCTTTGTTGTAGTTAAAAAAAAAAAGGAAACCCATGGAAACTATTGCTTGAAGAGATGTTTTTCTGAAACGACTACATTCCTATCCTAAACACTTTACTAGATTCTTATATAGCATATGTCCGTTAGAAGGTTCCATTCTTAATTTTGTTTGAGAAAAGTTTAAATTAGACTGGCAGTTCCAGAGATTACCTCTTACAAACATAGAAACATACAAAATTGTCAGATTTGTAGTATTAGTATACATAAAGACGTACATACCTCTAAACTGATTAAACTTGGACCACCGACAGATCTTAGTTACAATAAAAATGAGGCAGTTTGATTGCAGTCGAATTTTGAAAAGCGATGCAAATAAAAATGTCGGAAATTGGATAGATATAAGACAGAGCACTAGTTTGCACCCAGATGTTCTTTTTTATTTACTTCTAGCATTAAAGCAAGCCTTAAGATCGCTGATTTAGAAGTTCTCATGGGACCATATATTGATATATCGTTTGTTGGTTTTTGGTTTGCGGCACAGTATATTCAAAATACATTACGTCTGCAGCAAATCAATAGCCAACCGACGAGATAAGGTAGTACAATTTAATAGCTTTAGTATTTCTTCGTTTGATTACCTTAGTACAAGATTTCTACACTACATATGTATGGTTGAATGACGGTGTAACCAAATTTAAGATTTGGTGATACTTAACTCTAGGTTTATACAGAGAATGAGATGCATGTATCAATAAACTACTATTTGTAGAATATGTTTTTATAATTTTATTTGAAAGGCACTAATTTTTTTAATATCGCAGTACTTAGACTGAGTGCACACACAGCAATTCTCGTTGAGAAACTTTGAGTTTATCGACAAGAGAAGAGGATGTAATGAAAAGGGGAGCCATACAATTTCCCTTTCTCCCTCATAAACTCAAAAGTAGCCCAACAAATATGTACTTGTGTCTTACAGTCAAAGTGAAATTTAACACAAAAAAGAACTGATTTATTAATTCTAGAACTAGGTAGAGTGAAGTAAAACACAATTTCTTTATAAAATAATTAAACAATATTTTTTTTACAGGAAACAACTTAGCAGCTTTTAACCATATTTAAAAACTTTTACATAACGATGCATCTTATATATGACAACTTCGAGTTAAATAGATATTAGTGCAAGTCTTGCTGTAGTTAAATCAATGCTCGTTTCTATAAAATCAAAAATCTAATTTGATTTCAATATTTATATAATTTTTTTAGCAGTATGTAGCAAATTTAATCTTTGCTTAAATTCTTGTGCTATAAAATTTTGAATAATGCAATTATTACATAAGATACCAGAAATTCGCTAAAGAAGGTAACATAATTTACCAAAGGTCAGCGAATTAAAAAATCCAAAAGTGGAATTTCTTTATGAACAACTAAAAATAAGACAAACTTCTATGCCACTTGTTGCTGTAGCGCTTGTGTAGAACTGCGACAATTTTCTTTTAATTGCACTAAATTCTCACCGGTTTTCTCATGCAAGATTGCGGTGCAGCGAAGTTGCCAGATTAGACGATTTATCGTGATCTAGACGATTTTGAGATATATCAGTTTTGTTATACATGTAAGGTAAAGAAAATGTTTTTAAAGGAAACCAAGCACAGTGAAACATCTCTTAACTGGACACTCACCGTCGTGGTACTTTTTTTCGGTTTTTAGAGGTGTACGCTTATGAGAGTGGTAAACATTCTTTTGTTTCAATTTTGGTTCTACAAAATTTTTCCGATTATAAGAGGTGTCCGGTTATGGGAGGTGTCCGTTAGAAGAGGTTTCTCTGTAGTAGGTAAGAAAAATTATGAGGTGATATTAAAAGAAAAGCATTAAAGCTGGCAAAAGGTAATTATTTGAAAATTAGTTTACCAGGAACTGAAAAGCTCTAAAAGTATGAACTACGAAAATTATTTACAATTATTTAAAATTTCCTGTAAATAATATAAAGGAAGTGTTTTAATGCCAAACAAAAAAAAAAATATATGGTGACATCAAAAATATGCATTAAAATAGGAAATTATTTGCAAATTATTTGTTGTAGGAACTAAAACAGTCTAACAGCATAATACAAGTGGGGAAATTGGACATGGTCTTAACGAGTTTCTCCATAAAATTTTACATTAAAACTCACGCTAAGATTTCATAATGGGTTGAAACTTCATTTTGCGCTGATTTTTAATGTCAGATTATAAGGAAGAACTCGTTAATACTTTACTTTTTAATTTCGTTACTTATAGTTATTAACTTGATGTCAGTTTTTCGTTATGTATAAAATAAATGATATATTATAAGCAAATATTGTAAAATTTTGGAAAAATATATATGAAAAGTTGTGTGCTCAAGGTTAATGATCGATTCTAAAATAACAAATACAAAATAGTTTCTATTCTTATAAAAATATTGCTGAGATTGAAAGCACATTTTTCAATATACTGTTTATTTTTCATTTTTTAATTGGTCTAATAAAAATTTTTTTATTCCGCATTGACATCTAAGAAATAAATTTTTATGTGGTTGTACAGATATGAAAAAAATATAACATCCAATTCATTGGCATCTCAGTTACCGTTGTGATCAAAGCAAAATAGCCTTAAAATTTTTAAAATTTGTATTAGTAGAAAATGTCTGTTTTCGTTAAAATGCATGAGGCAGTTTTCGATATTCAAATACAGAATTTATTAAAAGCGCAATTTTGTTATGAAAATAAAGGATGAAAATAGAAAATGTATTCTCTTGTGATATATGAATTTTAATTCTCACAAACCAAACATTAAAAAATTATTTATTTATTTATTAATACATAATATACAAAGTAAAGTTGCACAATATGGTTGCCGAAATATGGGCGGAGTAACTAGACAGTATTAACAGAATTTTAAAAAAGTATTTAACATAGGAAGTAGCAAAGTGGTTGTCTACGAAATTCCACAAAAGAACCGCAAGAATATATGGTTATCCTTGGCACATCAGTCAACCAGTTGGAGCGAAAGGATAAATTCTTGAAGGCAAAATAACACACTTAAGCCTGACCGCACTTAAGAAATAAATATGATGACGTAAGAGCTGTTCGCCCAGAGCTGCTTAAGGACTACTATAGAGAATTATATTTACAATACACAATAATGGCTTTAGTAACTTTATTAAAATGATTCGTTAAATAAAAATTGTATATGTCTTACTGACAAGTGCTTCACTAAATGTTAAATGCAAATTAAGAGATTTGCAGCTAATTAAAAAAAAATGCTTAAAGAATACATATTCATCACATTGACGGCAAAGCAATTTAAACTTTTTAGCATAATTTTTGCAAATGCACACATATTATTCAAAAAAATATGTATGTATATAAATCAAAACATTTAAGATTACTATTGATTAAAAGATGCAACTGTCACAAAAAAAACCCTGAAAAAACTTTTAGCTTAAAAAATAACAAATTGCATAAACAAAATAATGTAAATATTTTTTTTTTTTTACTTAAGGCCTTATTCATAAAAAATATTTTGATCTATTAAAGGTTGTAAAATACTTTCCCATACTAAATTTGTTTTATAAGGCATTTATAAAACAAATGTTTCATTATCTTTTGATTCAGTAAAAAACAAGAATTTTATTTAAAAAAATATTAAGTTGGATTCTGTAGACGTCGCACCAGTTTGAGATTTCCAACGATTTTTTTATGAAATTAGGCGATTATCTCTCTTATTCATCTGGCAACTGAAGAGATTTATTGCATATCTAAGATCAGATTCTCAGTTAGGGTTGCCATATTTTGCGTTCTTACCTCAAATTATGAGAACTTTCATCACTATTAGAGTAAAACTTTTAATTTGGGCCCTGGGGTTTAATTAAAGTTATTTACAAAAAAAATTTATATTAAATTTTTTGGAAAAATTCTTTAAAATTTTGTTTCTTTTAATTTGATTGGCATATTTGCTTTTTTGCTCAAGCAATGTCGATATGCATTAATAACATTAAAGACTGAATGCCAAATAATTATACTTCGGTATTCCTTATATTAAAGTATTTAATGTATTCTTAAAAAAGAAAGTCTCAAAATCATTTGTTGTTCATCTTGGCACGATGATGGAAATGATGATTTGATGAAATTTTCGAATTTTGGAATTTTTTCGTACCGTGACTGGTATATTTAATTTGTTTCTAGCATTGTTTCTAAAAACTGCATGACGGTTTAGATCAGTGGTCATTAAAAAGAGAAAATGCTTAAATAAATTAAATAGAGCAGCACTAATATATGTTTTGTGCCTTTCCACTGAAAAAACAAGTCCTGTAAATGTTTAATTGGGTATATTTACATATGTAAAATATTTTTATAGGTTAATTTTATCTGAATGAGCGTTTGCATGAAGTTGTTCCTCAGACTGTATGCATTTTTTTTAATTTCTGAATACATACTAGACACTCAACGTCTTTAAAAGTGTTTAAGACAAAAAAAAAAAAACAAATTTTCTCACTCTATATTCCATTTTTTTCTTCTACTGCAATAAAAATTACTGTTATGAAAAGACTTAAGTGAGATTTACATATATATTTTATGTTATATATTTTATTATATACAGGAAAAAAAGATTAAATGATTTAGGTGGTCTTTGAATACTATCGGTGTATTGTTTTCATGAAAAAAAAAATCGAAATAAATCTGCTCTTTGCGTGTGTTTTATACCATTGCTTTAGAGTTTTGTTGGTAGTTGTGTTGTGTACATATACAAATCAGAATGACCACTGGTTGCAGACCACAGTTTAGATATTATATTCCAAAATGCTTACAAAAACAGTTTTGAGTTATATAAAGAATTTGAAATGTATTAATTAGATGACCAAAATTAAAAGTTTTTTCTCAGTGCCATACACTTCGGATCAGAATTTGAAAGGGAGTTGGTTGCCAAATTATAATTTGGAAATGAGATGATTTTAAAATTGAATGCCAATTGCATGCAGTATTCGTAGAAATTTCCAATGGAAATCGTAAATATTTAATGTTTCAAAAATGATATAAGTTCAATAACGCAGACCAAACTCATAATGATCGAAGAAATATTGCTTAAGTTCAAAAACACAAAGAAACTTTTCATGCCTGAGAGTAGCTTCATGGAAACAAACTGGCATTTACGAATTGAAAATGATGTTTTGCTAATTTCAATGGAATTTTGGCCAAAGGTTTTTAAATATAAGAATGTAATCACCATTATAAAGTTGGTTCAGGTTGTCTTTACTATACATTCTTTTTCAACAAGCAATGCACACTTTTTCATGAACTAGCACAACCCGCGAGGCAATTAGCTTGTATGCGGAAAACACCCAGTTTCTGTGGCAGGAGTGGAATCCACGAGCTCTGGACTGAGAGGCTGGCATCGCTACTACTCAGCCATAGAGGATAAAGCATTTCAACAGCAATATTGTGCTGTATGGGCTTTAAGGGTTATATGAAGAATTTATATTCGTTTGAATATAAATTAAATATGCTGTGAACAACTTAAGCCAATGAAATAATTGCCAATTGCAGTCAGGTCAGGAAGTTTAGGAATAAATAACTTTTTGAAATAAATTTGTAATTACATGTGCATATAAAATTGGATGTTATTGTATACTTAAAATTACCTCGACAGATACATACTACAAAACCTTTTGAATTATATCGTGCTACTACCGCTAAAAAAGTTAAACCGACATGATTTTCGAACCTAGTTTTTTTACGTATATCGATTATCTGCAAAAGTTAATAATCGATTTTCGTAAATAAAAAAATTGAGCTCAATATCATATAAATATAATTCAAATAACACTCTTTCATACACTCTTCTCTATCGTTTGATGAGGGATTTCTTGGGGAAATATTTTTTCGAATTTGGGGATTACAAAAAATATGTCCGGCAGCTCTACTCACAACTCAATTTCGTTTAAATTAGCATTATTTGATGCATATGTTCAGGCATTAAAAAATTTCACTCAATTAAAAAAAAAGTACAGTGGCGGGATAGCAAAGTCGGTCAGTGGATTAAACTATAGGTATTGTACAACATAGCTTCTTTCTTATAAAAACAAATTAAAAAAAACGCAAAGCTATATATTGACAAATTCTTTATGTGTTTTTTTATGTTATATAAATTTTTTTCATATAAAATATGTCAAGGCTCTTTGTTGCGTATCACAAAACAAGATCCTTAATCGATTTAAAAATATTAGGAGGTTGTCATTACTACATTGTTTATTTTTTTGATTTAATATCTCAGTTCCCATTTTACAATATGTATACATAAGATATTAATTCGCGACTCATCATTTGATATTAAAATTATATGCTCATTGCTACATTGTTTATTTTTTTGATTTAATATCTCAGTTCCCATTTTACAATATGTATACATAAGATATTAATTCGCGACTCATCATTTGATATTAAAATTATATGCTCAAGAACTTTACAATTAAGATTTGTGTATTAAGAGATGTGGACGTGCTTAAAACATTGCAATGCACATAATTCAATTCAACTAAGACTTAGAAAACTTTCGTATTTGGAAAGCTGGTCGAGAGCATTCCTCTTTAATATGGATGATGGAAAATTATTTCAAGTCAAAGCAAACTTAAGGGAGTTTTACTTGAGTGCCGTGTTGACTTTTTTATGTAATAATAAGCTAGTGCTATGCAATGTATTGTATGCTTTATAATGTGCTTTGTTTTGGAATATTATGTTATGTTATTCTGTGTCTCATTGAAGTAGTTTATATTCGCTTTGCCACTAATCCATACAAATCAAGTTTGTTTGCTTAAGTTTTGGTTTTGTGTCGAAAAGATAAGGAAGTTATACAAAAATCTCTTTTTCTTTTCCAGTATATGTTATGTTATTTTATATTACAACATGCATATATTACACTTTATATTGTTGTATTTATGATGCTGCTCAATTCACAATCTCTAATTGGAGTCGTTGATCGTACATTAATTTTTGGTTAGTTGAAAACAAAATCTACATCCTTATATTAATTGAGCAATTCTATTCAACTATATTGTTGTAAGTAGGATTTCACGCGACAATAGTTAATTTATGACATAAAATATATATATATATATATATATATATATATATATATAAATATAAAATATAATATGTACTTAAAATAATATGCAGAATGAGCACAAATATATTGCATATTACTACAGTGTTATATATATGCCCTATGCTTCCTATAAGGAGCCAAAGGAACCAATATATCGAGCCTTGTTTTCAATTTTATCGTAATCGACTTGTTATCTAAAATAAACTTTTTTTTTTTTATTGAAATTTTATGGGGCTACCCACCATAATTTAGAATTATCAAAATGCCAAAATTGTTCATAATATTTAAGATACAGGCTATACAATTTTTCACGAAAGCGACAATTTATGTTTGTAAAACTTATTTGAATGCTATAAAAAACCTTGTTTTTAATACTTAAATTCTTGTCGCTTGCGATTAATTCGAAAGTAGGTCTTGATATAATATTGTATTAAAACCTTATAGTGTTTTCGAATACATGATATATAAAGATTAAAAAATTAACTGTTGAATAGAACCGCAAAACGATCAGATAGGATTTCATTCGAAATGGGTCTTCAAAATATAGAAAGACTGGAATGAAGTGGTGTTCATAAACCATCTTTTTCATTGGGGATATATGTGTGTACAATATTTTTGAATATTATAAAAAGAAACCTGAAAACTTTAATTTTTTTCGCTTACGATTAAATCGAAAATAGGGCTCGATAAATTTTTCTTTTAAAGCAAAAACAGTTATACATATATAGAGCTATAACAATACAATAACTTCTAATATTCCATTTCAATAAAAATTCGTGCTAAACAGCTGATGTTAACAAATAATCTCTGCCCAAGTAGATAGACATGGGTGCTGATGAGTTATGTAGCGACAGGGAAAAATGCTGGCATATCCAACCTCTAAAGTTTTATTTAATTTTTCTTCTCTTCCTTAGAAAATCACATTAGTTAATTTTTTAAATATGTATTTCATTCTATAAGAATTGAAAGTATTGACTTACGCTCGATGAAGAAATTATTCCTGGTTATTATTATTATTGTAATATTTTTTATATGTTCTTACTTTTTTTTTATTATTTTTTTGGTTTACCCGCTATTAAAGGGCACTTAGTTAAAAAAACACTTTTAATCAACCTGTGCGATCGTGTGAGGTGACCACTGTACATACAAGTTCATAGCTTGATAAACACAAACAACAACAGGTGTCGATACTAAAAGAGTACAATAAGAGTAAAAAGAATTATTTTTTTATCAGCTACATTTAGTTTCTAAAATATTTTGTCGGGGTTCACGTCGTAGATCGGATAAAGTTTATTTTAATTAGAAAGAAATATATAAAAGTAAAATGGCCGGTGCAAAATTTTTTTTTAGTGATTTTGGTGAAAAATATTAATTAAATTCTATGTATACTAGTCTATATATAATATAAAATAATAAAGATGCAAAGGCACACAAATAAAAAGTAAAGCAATGAGTGGTGTTGTATGCATTTACATATTAAGTGAAATGTACATACGTATGTACATATGTATTTACATATGTACATATGTATATATGTATGCATGTATATATGCATACATACATGTGCATATAAAATCTTTTAAAAGTTTATCTTAAATTTAAAAAGTGTTAATTAATTTAAGTAATATGTATGTATGTATATTATATTGTATGTACATAAATTAATTTTCGGTTCGGTCGTATAAATTCATATTAAATATTCGTCACGTTTGTATGTATGTATGTAAGTAAAAATTCTATTCAATTGCAAAAAACAAACTAACGGCAGAAATAAATACGTGCATACATATGTACGTACATGTATGTATGGATGTACGTATGTATATACATCTAATTACCATAAATATCCACATACTTCGCTGCTTTTTCGGTGCGAATGCAGTCAGCATCAATATCCATCAAAAGCCACAAAAAATAAATGCTCTTTCTTTTGGCGGTGTTGTTGTTGTTATTTTACTTTTTTGTTTCTTCCTCTTTTTCTTACAAGGTTCTTGTTGTTTTGTTTTAGGATTGTGGGCAATATTGTAGTTAAATCCCACAAGTACCAACTGATTAAATGCTGTCCACTTCTGATAATATGTAGGAAATTCATAATTTGAAATTATTTGTTGCCTATCCTGGAGAAATCCATACTAATTGTGCTTTTTTATCTAAGTACACAACCAAATGAGGGAAAAGGTTGTTGGAAAGAACACTTAACGCTATCATGAATAATCTGCTGTTTCATAACATTTTGATAACAAGCCTTGGGTGCGTGCCAGAATTTTTTTTTATAATCTTGTTATACCCTTTACCAAAAAATGGTAAAAGGGTATATATAGGTTTGTCATTCCGTTTGTAATTTCCAGAATATTAATAAGCGAGCCATAAAGTATATATATTCTGGATCCTTATGCATAGGGAAGATGAATAAGTGATGTCCGTCTGTCCGTCTGTCTGTACGTGAAATCGGTTTTCCGAAGCTCCCAGAAAAGCTAGAGACTTCGTTCTTGGACTGGTGGGTCATAAATGGTCAATATAAGATTGGTATTGAAAATCAGCAAAATCGAGCACACGGTTTCAGAGCTGGGAAACTTAAACTTCATTTTGCCATACAAAATAACTACTGAAAAGTAGTTTTTATTATTTTTTTATTAAATAAACTTATTTTATATTTCAAAATGAATAAAATTGGTATTTCACTTAAAAAAAATTAAAAAAAAAAAATCAAAAAAATTAAAAGGATGTTTCCAGGGTTGGAAAACTTTGATTTTTTTTCTGATACAAAAGTAACTTACTAAAACAAATTTTTCCTTTTTTCTACAAATTATACATATATTATGTTCTTAAAGTGCAGAGATTGATGTAAGAAATCAGAAAATCAAAAAAGATGATTCCAGGGTTGGAAAACCTACAATTTTTGTGATATAGAAAATTGACTACCGTAAACTAATTTTTTATTTATTTTTATTAAATAAACTTATTTTATACTTCACCACGAATAAAATTGGTATTTCAAATAAAAAAAAATTTAAAAATTTAAAAAGACGTTTCCAGGGCTGGAAAACTTTACTTTTTTTCTTTTATAAAAGTAACTTATTAAAACAAATTTTTCCTTTTCTTTATAAATTAAACATATCTTACATTCTTAAAAGAAAAAGATTGGTGTAAGAAATCAGAAAAATCAAAAAGGATGATGCCAGGGTTGGGAAACTGGAACTCTTTGTGATATAAAAAATTAACTACCGAAAACTAATTTTTATTTATTTTTATTAAATAAGATTATTTTATACTTCAGTATGAATAAACTTGGTATTTCAAATTAAAAATTAAACTTCAAAAAATTAAAAAGATGTTTCCAGGGTTGGAAAACTTTATCTTTTTTTATACAAAAGTAAATTATTAAATAAGATTATTTTATACTTCAGTATGAATAAAATTGGTATTTGAAATTAAAAATTAAGCTTCAAAAAATTAAAAAGATGTTTCCAGGGTTGGAAAACTTTAACTTTTTTTATACAAAAGTAACTTAATAAAGCAAATTTTTCCTTTTTCTCTATAAATTAGAGATATCTTATATACTTAAAAGAAAGATATTGGTGTAAGAAATCAGAAAAATTAAAAAGGATAATTCCAGGGTTGCGAAACTTACTCTTTTTGTGATATAAAAAATTAACTACCGAAAAGTAATTTTATTTTTTTTAAATAAATAAACTTATTTATACTATAGTACGAATAAATATGGTATTTCAATTAAAAAAAGTTTAAAACACGATTCCAGGGTTGGACACATTTACCTTTTTTTATACAAAAGCACTAGAAAGTTATTAAAGCAAATTTTTCGTTTTCTCTATAAATTAAAGATATCTTATATTCTTAAAAGAAAAAGATTAGTATAAGAAATCAGAAAAATCAAAAACCATGATTTCAGGGTTTGTAAACCCACACTTTTAGTGATATAAAAAATTAGCTACCGAAAACTAATATTTATTTTTTTTTATAAAATAAATTTATTTTACACTTCAGTACGAATGAATTTGGTATTTCAAAATAAAAAAAGTTGAAAAAATTAAAACGACGTTTCCAAGGTTGGAAAACTTTATTTTTTATACAAAAGTAACATACTTAAACAAATTTTTCCCTTTTTACGATAAATTAACATATATTATATTTAAAAAAAAAGATTGGTATTAGAAATCAAAAAGGAGGATTCCAGGCTTGGGAAACCTACACTCTTTGTGATATAAAAAATTAACTACCGAAAATTAATTTTTGTTTATTTTTATTAAATAAACTTATTTTTTGCTTGAGTACGAATAAAATTAATATTTCAAATAAAAAAAAAAAGTTTAAAAAAATTAAAAAGACGTTTCCAGGGCTGGAAAGCCTTAACTTTTTTTCTTATACAAAAGTAACTTACTAGAACAAATTTTTCCTCTTATTTACAAATTAAACATATCTTATGTTCTTAAAAAAAGAGATTGGTGTAAGAAATCAGAAAAATCATTGTGATATATTAAAGTAACTAAGTCTAATTAATTTTTATCTTTTCCTTTATAAATTATACATATTTTACGTTTTGGAATAAAAAGTTTGGTTTGAAAAATTATAAAAATAAAAATCACATCTCCAGAGTTGGCAACTTTGAACTTTTTTTTATAGATATTAAAGTAACTAAATAAAACATTTTTTTTGGAATTCCCTTTTTTTATCACTTAACACACTTTCTATATTATTTTAAGAACTACTATATTGATAAAAGGAATGAGAAAAATCTAATTTGATGATTCTGGGGTTTGAAAATTAATTTTTTTGCACATAAAATTACTTTATGTATGTGCTTATGTATGTATCTCTATACTACATAAACGCACTTTGGTAAAGGGTATATAAGATTCGGCACAGGCCGTTGCAGTACTAAACAAAAATAAGTTTGAAAAAAGATATAATACTAAATTAAAGTGAAATTATATTCTTTCTATCGAAGTGCAGAACCAACAAGGTTGTTGGAAAGGCTATTTGACAGGAAAAGTAAATGTTGTGATGTTCGCTTAAATAACTTTATATACTAGCGGTATCCACGGTTTGCAATGGTAGATTTTTTACATATTGTAGCTTGATAAATCTTGGTAAATTTAAAACACGGGAACATCAATCCCATACATTTTTAATTAACTATTCCTTCACCATCTACTATACTAAAAACTGTAGTAGATGTTGTAGCTGTAGGTGAGCCTACAGTATGAAAAAATAAACAACGAAACAAGACGATAGAAATACAATACAACCTCTCTAATCCGGACACTCGCTAATTCGGACTACCCAGTAATCCGGACATTTGAATTTTTCGGACAGTTTAGTAATTTTTCCTCTATAGTCCGGACAAGTGCTTTTTTCACAGTAAAATTTTTTCGTTATTTTACCGCTAGACAAAATAAATATGTATTTGTGTGTATGAATACTACCTACATTTTGTTCAATTAAAAGCCAGAGATCCAGTGTGTCAGGATATGAATAGCATTTATTCTACATTAACTACTCTTAACCCGTCCGCTGAGTTCTGCCCTTCTAATGGGTGTTTTTTTATTGAGGTATAGAACTTTAAGTTGGCATCACTTTTTTAACTGGCGGCCATTTTGTCAGCTGTCAAGTGATTAATATTTAGTTTGGCTTGCCATTTCATCATGAACAGGTTGACAAAAGAACAACGCTTGCAAATCGTGCAAATTTATTTCGAAAATAATGGTTCAGTTCGCGAAGTTTACCGCAAGCTCCGTCCATTTTATGGTCGACATAATCGTCCATCAGAGCAATTAATTCGGTTAACCATGGATCGTTTTCGCACTACGTTTACTCCATGTGATAATACGCATCCGCAGAGACGTCGAACAGTGCGCACCGAAGAAACAATTGCCGCTGTAGAGCAAAGTGTTGAAGAGGACCCGAATGAATCGATTCGCCACCGTGCACAGCAATTGGAGCTTTGTCCATCAACTTTATGGAAGATTTTGCGCAAAGATCTTGGCTTGCGACCTTACAAGATCCAGCTTGTGCAAGAATTAAAGCCGCGAGACCATGCAATGCGTCGTTATTTTGGTGTATGGGCCGAAAATGAGATTGAACTCGATGCTGATTTTCATCGCAAAATTTTGTTCAGTGATGAGGATCATTTTTGGTTGAATGGCTACGTCAACAAGCAAAATTGCCGCATTTGGAGTGAAGAGAATCCACATGAGACCCTTGAGACGCCATTACATCCACAAAAACTGCCCGAAATCATATTTAAACATTAATGGCATAAAATTATCCTTCCAGTAAAGCCAAATTGATGGACATTAAAACGATTTTCTTGTGTTTTATTTCAATTCGAAGTTCTATACCTCTAAAAAACACCCGTTACAATCGATATTTGGGCAAGGGGTGAAAATGAATTTGCTTACGATTTCTCGGATGAAAATATAGTCCAATCAGTAATTACAAACCAAAATATTTGAGAGCTTGATAGTTCTTTGGAGGAGCCTGAGAATGCTCAAAACACAATCTCAAATAAAGAAGAAAGCGAACTATTTTCAAAAGCTATTTTATGGGCTGATAAAACCAAAGCGACGCAAAAGGAAATTTTATTTTTAAAATAATTTAAAAATAGAGCACATAAATTACATAATGATATGTGTCTTCAAACAAAAATAATTTCTTATTTTTCAAAATTAATAGTTTTGACCACTTTAAGTATTTTTCTTTATGTCTTCTGTAAATTAATTAAGCACAAATGAATTTTTATACGTAGTTCTTCTGCATTTCGGTGATAAAAGTAATTTATATAGATGTACATAAACGTATTACGATTAAATTTTTATTTTAACTGCAGTCCGTACGATTCAATAATCCGGACAGTAGCTGAACCTATATCTATCCGGATTAGAGAGGTTATACTGTACAAAAATATAAAAAAAATATGAAAAAACCAGAATGTTCCCGGTCCCGATCATTATGGATAATCGGGGCCAATATCAATGTTAATTTGATATTCGTCGATTCGACGAAGTTTGCTAATTAATGAGTAAATTCGAGTACACCAATTTAGGGTTGAATGAAGCACGGGTTCAATACACTAGCGAAACTTGGATTTTATTTCGTTTTGTGTATTAGCGACTTTAAGTATTGTCAGAGTTTAATATTCTTCATCATCCTTAAAAACAAAATCAACAAGCATTGTTTCCATTTTAGCATTTTCACTGCAAGACCTGACATTTTCATTAGTTAAAAAGCTTCAACTTTAAAAAAAACCTGCTATATGCATTCTGGCAGATTTCATTGACAATATAAAATTTTAATTTATTGAAAAAATTCTTCTGTATAGAGCATTCTACTCATATATATACATGCATTGCAGGTTCCCTGATGATCTCGACAGTGAAATGCGCATAGGATCCAGCAAACCCCTTAATAATGAATTTTAGTGTATTTTTAATGAAAAAATATTTTACTGAACAAGTTAAATATTAATTTGGGATTATTAGTGCGTTAAAAATATTTTAAACGTAATCGCAAAAATTCCAAAAAACAACAACTATTTACTATTTACGTTTGTATGTGCTATAAAAATACCTGCAAATGCTAATAAGTTTGTAAAAATATGAAATTTAAGGCTATAGCCCAATTCACAATACATGCGCAAAGTGGTATAGTATATTGATACTCACCACTACGAATTGTTAAGTGGTGAGTATCAATATACTATACCATTTTGGACATGCAACGATGCAAGACCATTTGCACAAGATTGTGAACTGGGCTTATGTATATCAATAATTTCTTTTAAATTTAAGTCTAGCATTGTACTTTTCTTCTGTAGAACATTTTAGCAGAATTTTTTTTACCGATTTAGCATTCTGTCATCATCATTTCTAGGCAACACTGTAGCCAACTCTTGTTCTATGGTTTTTTATTGAAAATTCACCAATTATATTAAATAAGACAGAAAATACCATGAGGTGAGTTTCTTCCTTACCATTTTAGTAAACGCACGTAAAATTATTTCATAAAATGTTCACTGCCAATACAATTACAATTTTCAAAACAATTCAAACAGACTGACAAACACAAAAATCCTAAAAATTGAAGTTATGATATTTCTCTATCATAATTAACCCTACGGTCAATGAGCGGATACTCGGGTACCTTTTTTAATTTAAAAATGCTCGCAATTTTGTAATAATGATTATATGGATATAAAACTTAAGATCGTCGCGATTTAGACGTTTATAAATATTACAAAAAAAAAAAGGAAAATGTTAATGATGTTAACTTGGTCTATATTTCAAATGGTAACAAAGTTGACACCTACGAGAGTAAATGGCCAGTTAACGTAATCTACTTTTCACATAAAAATATCGATCAGCTGCTTCTTACGCTGCAGTTACATTCCATTACAGTCGGAGTAACTGAGCCCTTTTTTATAGTGTTTGTGTTATTGAAGCCTATAAAACGTATCAATGACCATAATCTGTTAGTACTAACCCAACCCCCATGACACACTATTTTGACCTACTTGCAGACTATATAACAACATTTGTTAAAACAAACAAATTCAAATAAAATGATTTTAGCATCAATTGAACTTATTTTCAATTAAAGGAACGAAAAAAATACTTAAGGGTACCCGGGTACCCGGTCATTGACTAACGTATATTTTTTAGGTCATTAACCGTAGGGGTAAAAAGAACAATACCTCGTTTTGCTTTATGTTTTTTTTTATATTGCAGACTCAACAATATTAATAGAGAAAAAAAAAACAAAACGAGGTGAATTTATTTGTGCCTTACTAGTTTAGAATACATATTACAACTTTTTATTGTTAATATCCTCTATCATCATAAAACACAACCAGCGTTGCCGTTCTGGTTACTTGTAACCAAAATTGGTTATATTTTTCCAATGTGTACTTGTGTACTTTTTTCCATTTTGGTTACTTTTTTTCAACACAAAAATAACCATTTTTTATACATATACGTACATATGTGGTATGTTAAATTTGCACATAACTAATTATCTTGATAAAAGATCACAATTTAAGCGTTTTTAATACGTTGTAAATACAACACTGGTTAATGAACATAGCGTTTAAAAAAATACATGTCTGTCTCTGAACATAACAAGCCTGGTATTAAAAATCAGATGCATTCATGGTTGCAAAATCTTTACACGTCAAACACTATCAGCCCAATTATGAATATTCTCGAGGAGTTTTCTCCCTTCCTTACCGTTTGTTCCCGGGGAATAATCCTCCTATTCTATACAGCCGGGGAATAAGAAAATACGGGAAAGAGTAAAATCTGAGCCAGGTGCAGATGCAAATGGATTAAATTCCCAAGAACTGTGTGTACAAAGGAAATTGTAAATTTTATAAAGTTTTTCTTATCGGTCTTGATAATATTAGAAGGAAACAAAACTTTCATTTACCTATTATGTGAACTTAAAGGATGCCTGCAAAATTGAGTATTTTAATATTTCTTCTGAATACAGAAGTAGTTTACGCTTTTGAAGTGGATGTGCATAGGATTTAGATAAAAATGCAAAAATACAAAAGGGAAATATAATAATTCGGTATTTATTTACCCCCATATTTATAAAAAAATAAAATTAATTTCAAATTCAATTTAGGAAAATTTTGTATGGAAAATTTGAAATAAAATACATTTCAAATTCGTTTCAAATTATATGAATATGGGGGTAACCCACTTGTTGTAAATAAATGCTTATACTATTGTTTTGCAACATTTATTAATATGATTTTTAAATTTTTGCATTAGTTCCCTTCAAAATGTTTGGGGAGAAAATTATCAACAAATTCTCCCTCTCCCTCATATTTAGAATACCTACTATTTTCCCGTGGAGTTTTCTCCCGGGGATATTTTAATTCATAATAGGAGGAATGGGAAAAGGGAAAAAACTCCCGGGGAATTGCTGTTCATAATTGGGCTGTATTTAAAAAGTGAAAAGTGATTTTTTTTATATTTAAAGGCTCAGTTAGCCGACAGCAATGTAATGTAACTGTAACGTAAAAAACAGCTGATTGATATTTTTATATGAAAAGTAGGTTGCGTTACATTACATCTCTATAACCATTTTCATTACTTTTCACATAACAATATCGATCATCTGTTTCTTACTGTTGCAATTACGTTACATTACAGTCAGCTAACTGAGCCTTAAGTTTGAGAGCGTAACAAGCACGGAACGAAGCCTATCAGCTGTGAGTCGGCTAACAGCCGCCGCTGGCAGATTTTCTGAGTTAGAAGTAAGTGCTGATATCGACATAGTTGAATTTTGGGACGCAGTTTCAAGACATACAAATGGATTGAACGAAAAATGTTTTTATGATTTGATTTTTTTGTTGAAAAAATTAGATTAATATCTTCAGAATGAAAAACCAATATACAAAACGTCTTTTCAGTTTGAGTTTTTATTAATACTAAAACATACAAATTATTCAAAGCAAGAAAAAATATTAAAAGTAAAAATCAATGACTACTTTGATATATGTTAGAAATATAAATTTGATTTGCTGCAAAGTATTATTTTCAACACCCTTCCACAAACCAAATTTGTACATTTACAAAAAAATTTATATAAAATAAACAATTATGATTTCAATCCTAACATTCTTACAAATTTAGAATGTTTTCCTTTTAGCAAACATTTTGTTAAAACATCAGCTGTCATGTTTTCTGTGGGAACATATTTTAACATTATGTTCTTATTCTGCACTACTTCTCGAATGAAATGGTATTTGATGTCAATATGTTTCGATCGAGAATGATAAACAGGATTCCTTGCAAGTTGTTGTGCACTTAAATTATCACCATAGATTACAATAGAAGTCCCATTTGTAACATAACCAATTTCCATTAAAAGCTCTCTTAGATATACTGCTTCCTTGGCTGCAGTACATAATGACATATATTCAGCTTCGGTAGTACTTAAAGCTACGGAATTTTGTTTTTTGGATTCCCAAGCAAAAGCTTTTGTTGTCATGTGCATAAAAAGCCAATTGTTCCGTTCTTTCTTCTGTTTTACTTTCTTCACGCCTACGATCACCTTCTTCCAAAAGTTTCACTCTTAAAACCTTAAGGGCCGGAAGTTCATCCCTCGTTTCCATTGCGATGACAAAATTTTCATACGTTTTTGGCAAACTAGATAGCAATATAATTACCATAAGCTCATCTTTGATATCTATTTTAACTTCTGACAATTTTTCGGCGAGGTCTGTAAATAAATTTAAATATTCTGACATACTCATGTCAGCAGTTATTTTTAATGACAACAATTTCTTGTAAAGTGTAACCTTACAAGCAGGACCACTAGGCTTATATACCTCCTCCAAACGCTCCCATGCTTCTTTAGCTGTTTCACAATTCTTAATATAATTAAGTTGGGATGGTTTAACACTTAATACCATAGTCGCCAATGCTTTTTCGTTGATGGTATTCCACTTTGTGTCATCTTCCTCTTCATCGTCTTTCTTTAAAACGCCATTAACAACACTCCACAGCTCGGAATGAATCAAAACGTTTTTCATCTGTACGCTCCAACAATCGTAATTTCTTTCATCTAATTTTTCAATTTGATACAGCGAACCCATGTCGATATTGCTTTTTAGAATAACATATATGTATATATTAACAAATATTTCTGAACGTTAAATCTGGGCCCGTAACCTTTTGTTGAAAAAATTAGATTAATATCTTCAGAATGAAAAACCAATATACAAAACGTCTTTTCAGTTTGAGTTTTCATTAGTACTAAAACATACAAATTATTCAAAGCAAGAAAAAATATTAAAAGTAAAAATCAATGACTACTTTGATATATGTTAGAAATATAAATTTGATTTGCTGCAAAGTATTATTTTCGACAGATTTTTATATTTTTTGAATTTTGGATATAATTTAATGTCACTGCCACACAGTTCGGCTGCTGCTGAAAGGATATTTTCGCAGCTAAGCCTAGTGAAAACTAAGGAATAAGCTCGATTTTAAGGCTGTAAACTCAATAATGCAATTTAAAGAATTGTGTATCAATCGAAACAATTCCTATTATGTTTGGTCTGCCAAAGATTTATTTTAATATTAACAAATTTAATACTTTTTCTATACAGTCTTGTGTTTTGCTAACGAATGTAATTAAATTACATATTATTTTTTTGTTACTAAAAATATTTTTGGTTTGGAATTTCCAATAATACTACCTGAAGTATTTTTGTTACAAAATTGATTTTATTGATTGTTAATTATAATTAAATATACTTATAAAACTGAAGTACAAATTTAAATGTAATGGTCCATTTATATTATATGATTTTATAATAATATATATTAATATATGTATGTATATTTTCCAACTGAAGTACAAATAAAACAGTATTTTAAATCCATAAAAATTTTGGTTACTTTATTTTTGCATTTGGTTACTTTTTTTTTGTATTTTGGTTACAAAATTTTTTTGGTCGTGGCAACGCTGAACACAACATCACCACGTGTTGTTGTTTTATGGTTTTTGTATGGAAAACTCACCATTTATATTAAACTCGACAGTGATGCCAACTTTTGAGACTCAAAACGCGTAAACATTTTTGAAAAAAGGGCTAGAAAGGGCTAAATTGAAAAAAATATTCAAAAATAAAAAATAAAATATTAGCCGATGTGGCCTTGGCTGCCAGTGCTATCAATGTATATATTAATGTTATATTTTATATAATTTTAATATCAATAAATAAATAAATAAAAAATAGTAAAATTTTTCGAAAAAGCGCGAAAACGGGCTAGTATCAAAATGTTTCTGTTGAAAATAAAAACATAAAATCATTTTTGTAAAGTAATTTATTAAAATATAAATAACTATCATGTGATCAACACATAGATAGCTTTAGAGCTTCAATATTGTACATATTTCATTTACATTTCATATTACATTTCAATAAGGTATGTACATACGTAGATTAAATAGTTAGCATATACATACCTATATAATAGAAATATATATACATATATATGTTTACATAAGTAGATACATATAAAATTGGCTGTTATTACATAAAATTTCGATTTCTCGCTCTTCCAAAAACATACATTATCTGTTTTAGGCTGTACTGAATAACTTTCAAGGCATAAAAAATTTGGAAGAAATAAGAGATTACTCTATATTATTCTTCTTTTTTAAATTGGTATTTTATTTTGCTCGATTAAAGGAAGAACAAGTTCGTAAATTCGTTTAAATGTAGCAATATCGAACAAAAACTAAAAAGGGGCTAAAAGACCTGAAAGATTATTGTAAAAAGTGCTAGGTTTGCGCCTTTTTTAGTTTGGGGCAAAACATTTTTTTTCGCGTTTTGACTGACTGAAAACGGGCTAAGTCTAGTGCTAAAAGGGCTAAGTTGGCATCACTGAAACTACATATACCAAACGGACGACACACTCATCCGTATTCTAGAATCAAAATATAAATAATTTAAGATTCAAAGAAAATGTATGTGTCTAAACGTCATAAAAAGTTCATTAAAACACAGCCACACACAAACTTACATACATATGCAAGCACAATTAAATAATACATGAAATTAAATTTCTTATTATTATTTATTCAATTATCTTCCTTGGCTTTCATACAACAACAAAAAAAAAAGAAAAAAATTTTAGATCAAGAGAAATACTACAAACTCACACACACCCACTTATGTTTTGTTTATTTTTTACTTGTAAGATAATAAATGCGTGTGTAATATATGTGCATGTAGTAGTAGTAACTTTAAACGTTAATAGCTCCCAAAATACTAAACCGATTTCAATAAAAAATAGATTCTGCAGATCTGTACAGAAAATCCTTTAAAACCATATAAATCTTTTTAAAATCGGTGCAGTGGTACCAGCGTAAAAGGGATTGCAAAAAACATGTTCGCCTATTTATTATATAGATGAGACATAACACCTCAAAAGGTGAGTTTCTCACTTTAGTACTCTTACATAAGAATTTTTCCCACAGTGATTACTTACAATACAATTACAATTTTCAAAACAATTCAACCAGGACGAACAAATCCAAGAATCCTAAAGATTATAATTATGATCTATTTCTATCGTAGTTAATTATGATCTACAGTCTAACCTCTCTAATCCGGACGGATATAGTTTCAGCTACTGTCCGAAAAATTCAAATGTCCGGATTACTGGATAGTCCGAATTAGCGAGTGTCCATATCAAAAAGGCTGTACTGTACTTACTTATACATCTTTGTATATACCCCATGTAATAAAAGAAATATGCATGTATTTTATGCCATTTTTTATGTGGCTGAGAAGTAGTGATGCTAGCCTCTCAGTCCAGAGGTCGTGGGTTAGATTCCCACATACAATGAGATTACATACAACGAGATCAGAATATTGACAAGGGCAAATATTAGCGTTACGTGTAAAGAGACAAAATATAAGATATGGTATAGAGTTAACCCTTTCGTACCTATTGGGACATATGTATCCCACTGAATATTCACATAGCCCTAATGTCCTAATGTCTAAGTTTTTTACTTTAAATGGTTCATGAATGTCCCATTTAGTTATTCACAAGTTTAAGTACCGTAATGAAAAAAAATTATTGCGTATTATCATAACACGTGCTGTTTAGTCATAAGAAAAGTGCAGGGGTATCAAGTTGTTTCCGTGTTTTTTTATAAAAAAAAAGTTAAAACCTTTATTGAAAAGTGCAAAACAGCAGAAACAATACTATTAAACTGTTAAGGCATCTTCTTGCAGTTATATTACCAGTTTTCGCAAAGGTATGAATGAAATTTTATTTATTTTTTTATATTTTTTTTACGGGACATATATGTCCCATTCGGTTTTTGCAATGGGACATATGTATCCCAATAGGGTTATAGTATTATAATATCAAAAATATTATTTTCGGCTAAAATGACGAAAAGGCTATCCACTGTTGATGTCGCAAGTATTTTAGAAGAGTCATCTGAAGATGAGTTTTCATCTGGGAGCGGAGACGAATACGTACCATCAGATTCCGAAAGTATTATTGAAGAATCATTCAGATTCGTCAGATGAAAATGAAGAAATAGATGAAGTGGCTATGTTGTGATCTTCAGCTCCAACTCCTACTTTTGAAGTAAACATATGGTCAACACCGGATGAATCATTTACATCTAGGAAAGTACCTAGCAGCCACCGCGAACTCGCTTTAGGACTAAATTATAAGATAACTGATACACCATTACAAGTCTTCAAAACAATGTTTCCTCCGAGTGTTATAATACATATTATACAATGCACGAACGATAGAGTTAAAATTCTCCAAGCTTCGAACAATAAATATAAAAATATACCCCCATATTCATAAAATTTGAAACGAACTTGAAATGTATTTTAGTTCAAATTTTCCATACAAAATTTTCCTAACATGAATTTCAAATTCATTTTATTTTTTTTATAAATATGGGGTATAAAGTATACAGATGTTGGGGAGACTAAAATAGTTTTAGGTTGCGTGATTATCATGAGCTATAACCACGTTCCTTCAATTAAACATTATTGATCAACACAACATTCATTAGGCAATGATGCAATCAAATCTGCTATCGCACGTGATCGCTAATGATGATGTCAGCGGTAAATTCGTGGATCATATATCTGAATTTACATAGTAAAAAGGAACCATTTCCTGATCTTTTAGTTCTGCTAGCGGAAGGTCTTATTGCAGAAGGGAAGAAAACTACGGCCGTTAGGAGAAGCCTTAGTCATGGTGGTTACCATTCCAAAAATAAGAAAACTTATGGTCAATCTGCTGCTCACTAGCCAATTGAAGGGCCAACGAGACGACGGTGCAGAGGTTGCCAAAAAAGAAAATTGAAAAACGTACTAAAACTCTATGTCAAGGATGTCAACTTCCGTTGTGCACATTTTATCAATAATTTTCACATGTTTGCCCTTTATTTCGTTTTAGTTTTTAAAATGTACAAAATGAATTCAGAAAAAATTAATAAAAGAACCAGAAATTAAAAAAAAACAGTATTTGTGCATATCCCTTTTTTATATGCTTAGGACTGATGGGACTTATGTGTCCCATGTCAAACTCCTGATGGGATACATATGTCCCATCCCCAAAACGCCTCCCAAGATAGGGACATGCAAGAAAAAGCTATATATTAGTTTAATATGCATATGTCAGTTAACTAGCCCATTATAATAGTTTGAAACTAGTTAATCGTCTCCCGTACCGAAAGGGTTAAGTTAATTCAAATCAAAGGCTTAATATAATTAAAACAAATTTTCTCAAACATATACAGTCTTGTCATATTTTATTTTCAATAATCTTAAAGTCGGCAAAAACATTATTTTTAGTCATTAAAAATCTTGTTTTTAGCCAATTTCAAAAGAAGGAAGAGGTTATCAATTCGACTAAATTTTTTTTGGCAGTATTACTTCATAACGCGTTTCATATACGACGGATTCTTAAAATTCTTTTATTATCTGAGAGATTTCCATTGGTCCCATTGTAAAAATAACTAGGCGGGACATGCCCATTAAAATTTAATTTTATATCCCATAAATTTGTTTCGAAAATGTTCTATCAGATCTTTGCATTGAAGTCGTTTTTTTTGCAGAATTACTTGTTATAATTTTATTCAAGGAATTTAAATACACGTATGTAGCTCTTCAAATTTAGTTCAGACATCCAGTCGCAAAATACCCTGTTTCCTTCCCGAATTTCAGGAATATTTTGTCCTTTTAAAGGCCAATTGTAATTGTAGATTCAACATTTATTTTTCGCATGAGAATTTTAAAGATTAAATTATTTTTACATGTCTTGTGTTGTTCAACTAAGTCTTTAATAAATTAAACTTTCTTATTAGTTTCGAATACTGCAACTTCAGAAAATCTTTTTTTTTTGTATTGTTAGCCACTGTAACCATTAAGAGGCAGACAGACACTCACCAGAAGAATAATGCTTTTAACTGCAAAAAAAAAAAAAAAAAGAAACTGAGACAGCAAAGTGTTAAGTTAGTGTTTGGTGCATATCCCGCGGGAACAACCACTGGTTGAATTGTTTTGTTAAACCAATAAAAGAAAAACAAAAACACAAATATTACTTTTTTTATATAAAAAAGTTTCGATTTCAGTGGTCGATTCCAACAGAGAAAGTCACTTATGCGGTGGCAAATAATTTAAAACCAAAAAGGGAAATAACTTTGCCAACAATGTTGCAGAAAACATGTGCATAAATGAAAATACAATTCATTTATTTTTGATTAAGTTTTAAGAGTAAGAGGGGTTGATGTTCTTAAAGAAATATCTATGTATGTATGTAAATGTGTATGTTCTATAAGAAAAATTGTGGGGAGTGTTGCAAATAAAAAGTCAATCAGAATTCCCCATGCAATCACAACTATAGTATTAATATTTAAAAAGGTCATAGAGAAAAAAAATAAGCCCCTCACTTGAACACAAAAATAGATAAATATTTGTTCAAAAAAAAAAAAAAAGTATCATCTCTTTTTGATTTGTACAACAAACACGAACGTATACTTTCGAATTTATTTATAAAGCAGGGGACATTTTATGTGCGTACGTTGTATGTAATTCGAGTAGTCTACTACTGATATTTAATGTTGCACATTTGCGGAGAAAATCAAGCTAATAAAAAATATTTTTTTTTTATAATATTATAAAAACGTAAATATATATGTGTATATGTATGTATATATGTACACATATATGTATATGTGTGTGTATAAGGCTTTATCTTCTGTTGTTCAAGCAATAATTCTCAAGTGTTTTTCTGTACGAGAAAATACTTTTAATTTTATATCCTTGAACCCAAGTGTTTTATTAGATTTCCACACTTGTCTTTATTGGCTAAGATTCATTTTTTATTTATGATCCAGACACTTCTACAAAAAGAGAGTAAACAAACAAATGCTTAAGAATATTTAGGATTGATTTTAAAATTCGAAAATTGTATAAAAAATCGGCCTTTTATATTTAAATTTCGTGAATTTTATTTCACATAAAAATCTTGATTTTTAATGTGTGCATATCAAAGAGAAATAATATTTTTGTGTTATTTATAGACAATCTAAAATTTTTGTTTGTTTATTTTGAAAAATTTATGAATTTAGGCTGAACATCATTCCATAAAAAAATTAAAATAAAGTCAAATATTCAGTATTTATTTTTATTGACCTTTGGCTATATTTAGTTTAAGTGCTTTTTTTAAATGGGCTTTTAAGGTCAGTGAATTAAAACAAGCGATTATTTATTTTATTAGTTAGTTCATCCGACGTTTCGTTGGAAAATCCCAACTTCATCAGGGATGTTTTTATTTGTTAATCTGGTAACCTTGTTGCAACAGAAAAAATATAAAAACAACAATTTTAGAAACATCATTACACAATTGTTTTTGTTTTATGATACATACAACATACATTGTAATCATAATTATGATTAAGAACAATCGTTACTTACATATGATAATATTTTGAAAATTATAATTATTTTTCATAGTTTGTATTTTACATAATCAGCACTACATAAAACACAAAAGCTCGAAAGCAAACGTCATATACAAAACATATAACATGAAACCAACGACACTGTTCTTAATATTAATATCACAGTAAAACTAAAATAAAACAATAGAGTAGTTGGCATTTGTATTGTCTTTGTCATCCTTCTTATTAATTGCACTGTTCCCTTTTTGTTGTATCCTGAGGCTCTCAAGCAGGGTGACCGATGACATTTTTCAAAAAGTGGCATCAAATAGGGGATTTATCAAAAAAAGGGGCAAAATTAAAAAAAAAACGAGAAAACTGCATTAAACTTTTTATTTTTAATGTATTTTCATATAACTCACCCTAAATAAAGGGAGTCAAAAAGTGGCAAGGCAGTCGAAAAATGGGAAACGCAGTCGAAAAAGTGGCAAATTGCCACTTTAGTCGGTCAAACGGTCACGCTGCTCTCAAGTGTATATCGTTTATTCTCTCGTCTCTCTTTGTCCAGTATTTTTACATTTGTCAAGTCAGCTCTATGATTGTTCTCCGTACAGTGTTGTGATAGTGCGGTTGAATGTTTTAGTTTTTTAATATCTGTTTCATGTTCACTTGTTCTTATGCTTAAGCTCCTCTTTGTTGTTCCTATGTATACTTTACCACAGTTGTCTGATGAATTTCCTAAACATTTAATTTGGTACACAACATTACTTTGATCTTTTTTGTCAACTTTTGTTTTTGTTTTTGTGAATAAATTATTTATCGTTTTGTTTGCTCTATATGCCAGTGTAACTTCTTTGTCGTTTATTAGTGTTCTCATTTGTTTATTTTCTGTAACATAGCGTCTACAACTGCGATTAACTCTGACATAATATTTGAGAGAACGTCGGCAGAATAACAAAAATAAAATGCCGATATTTCTCTTCATCTCATACAACAGGAACACGTAATTTCAGTTTTTTTATAACATTTCATTTAATGCAAATTCTCATCGAGTTAACATGTTTTATTTTTGTATAATTAGTTATTTTATTTTCGCATTTTCACACAAAATTTAATTTATGAATCAATTAAGCACATTTAAACATATAAAATCCCAGAAATGTTGTCCAAATCATTGTTTTTCATTTATTTTAGTAAACACTCACACCTGCATACTAATTTACTTTCAAATACGTGTGTTTTTTGACACTTCATCTCATAGGATTGTTGTTATAGGATTTCTTATAACAACGCTCTTATAAAAAATCTTATAAGATTGAGATACCACTAATTTGAAGTCTACACGTAACATGATTCGCTCTGCGATTGAATTTGCCGCTCTTATCTTACATATTATGTTAGGTGTAGACCCTATGTAAGCTTAGGAATGTATGGAAGGCTATAAAGTTTGGTGTTGCCAGATGAATTTGCCTTTTCCTTATTTTTATCCCCATATTTTGCCTTTTCTATTAAGTTGCTTATTAAATATATCGGGTAGCTGTTATTTAAAAGTATTTGTCTGATTTTTTGTATATTTTTATTTTTAAATTGCTCATCACTGATTTCTAATACGTTCTTAATTAAATTCAAGGCAGTATTTGTTTTTTGTTGCATAGGTTGTGTTGAATGAAAGTTTATAAGGCGTCCGGATGCAATATCTTTTGTGTACCAATCAGTTATAATTCTGTTGTCTTTTTTATATATTTTCAAATCTAAATATGGTATGCAGTTATTTTCTTGTTTTTCGATTGTGAATTTTAGCTTGGTATGATAACTATTGAAAGTGTTTAGTAATTATAATTTCTTCGTCGCTTTTCCTTATTACCGCAAATAAATCATCTACGTATTTTGTTATGTATTTTATGTTGATGTTCTTTTCTTTTAGTTCTTCTATTGTTGTCTCTAGTAATTTATCTAAAACTATATCTGCTATAGTGGGGGAGAGTGGGTTCCCCATGGGCATACCATATGTTTGGTTGTAAACTTTCCCATCATAAATAAAATAGTTATTTTCATGAAGGCAGAATTGTAATATTTTTAAAAATTGTTTTTTCGGAATTTTTTTAAGTTTTTCTAATACAGTCCATTGTTTTATCATATTATTGATAGCCAGATGGATTGGGATATTAGTGAAGAGTGATACGACGTCCAATGATATTAAAATTTCATCATCATCAACTATTATGTCCTGAAGATTCTTCTTTAATTCCAGTGAGTTTTTAATATTATATTTTTCTTTTATCAGATGTTTCAAGATGTTGCCAATATATTTTGAGAGGTTGTAGCATGGTACTTCAATTGATGCTGAAATTGGTCTCAATGGTATATCTAGTTTGTGGATTTTTGGTAAACCGTACAATCGAGGTGCTGTGGCAGAATTTGACGTCAATTTAATTTTTTCATACTTTGTTATAAAATTTTGTTTGTAAAGATCCAGTATTATTCTGTTATTTTCTCTTTGAAGTTTTTGGGTAGGATCAAATCTCATTACCTTATAGGTATTCCGGTCTTCTAGTAGTTTCTGCATTCCCCTGTTGTAAGTTTCTTTATACATAATAACTGTCTTGTTACCTTTATCGGCTTTTGTTACTATTATGTCTTTTTGTTTTTCCAAAAATCTTTTTGTCTTTTTAAATATATTGAGTATAAATTCCTCTTTCAGATTATTTTTAGCTGTTCTCTTGTATGTTAAAATTCTGTTAGCTATTCTTGTTCTGGCTATTTCCTTTTCTCTATCGTCGTCCAAAGTTTGTAACAATTGTTCAATGACCGCAATTAGATCGATTGCTGAAAAATTAGCTCTATTTACAGGAATAGTAAACTTAGCTCCCAATGAGAGTAACCACTTGCTGTCTTCGCTGAGTTGAACGTTCGTCATATTAACTATCCAATCTGGATTGTATATGAGGTTGTACTTCTCTAGCTGTCTCAATTGAAGGTTTTTCATTTTTCCCAGAAGCGTCTCTTTAAAATAAAGTCGATGGTCGGGAAATTATTCATTAAGGCCCAGTAAAAAAAGATATTCCCAAGAAGCCAGGACATTGTAGATTTTGCGTTCCAAAAGTGGTACAAATTTGGACCACATCTAATGGTTGTCATATAGGCTTATGATTGTTTATCATTTACAGTTCATAAAATGTAATTTTTTCGGTGTACTATACACAGAAAACAGTATTCACCAATTAATATTTTCAATTAAAAATTTAATTGAATCAATTTAATTAATACAATTAAATTTTTAATTGTATTAATTAATTTGAGTGGAAAAACTTAATTAGATATATATACATATATATACTATGTTCCCGTCGTTCCTATAAGGAGCATAGGGCCTACGAAAAACTTAATTGATATTATCAAATTCCTTATAAGTGCAAATTTAATAAAATTTCAAGTTGTATTACAAATATTTTAATTAATATTAGAAAATCATTCACATTATGTTTTTGTGTGTAATGATGTTTTCCTTATGGAAAAAGTTTTTTAATGCGACTTCAATTTAAAACATTTTCTCATGTAAATTTCACAAATATCTTGAAAAAAATTATTATTATTTTATGGACAATGAAGAAAAATCGTAATGGGACGGCAATGATCGAAGGATACATCATCATTATCATTTACAAGCTATTTTCTAAACTCCCTTTTAACACGGACTTTAACCTATAGCCATATCGAAAATGAGACTCTGGGGTTATGGAAAAGTTAATTTCTAGTAATTATTTAATTTGTTTAAGAGGTAATTCCTTATAAAGGACTCTGACAACCATATGAGTGATATTGTGGTGGTTTTAATGATCTCCTTCAAGAACCTCCCCTACGAATGAAACCAGCAGTAAAATGGGTCTCGCCGATGAAGGATCTTAAGAAAAAATGGGAAGAATTGAATTTTTTTAAGTGTGGCATACGCTTGGCTTTCTATGAAGCCAAAATAGTGGAATCAAACATTATTGTATGACTAATATATACTAATATCGTTTTATAATTTATCATTGATACTTTAAAACGTAAGTTACTTTTGCATTTATAGCATTAAGCAAGGACTCTGTAGAAAAAAATGTTGTGTTATATTATTTAATAAAATATATTTATTTTTATACCCTTTACCAAAAAATGGTAAAAGGGTATATATAGGTTTGTCATTCCGTTTGTAATTTCTAGAATATTAATAAGCGAGCTATAAAGTATATATATTCTGGATCCTTATGTATAGGGAATACGAATAAGCGATGTCCGTCGGTCCGTCTGTCCGTCTGTCTGTAGGTGAAATCGGTTTTCCGAAGCTCCCAGAAAAGCTAGAGACTTCGCTCTTAGACTGGTGGATCAGAAATTGTCATAATAAGATTGGTATTGAAAATCAGCAAAATCGAGCAGACGGTTTCAGAGCTGGGAGACTTAAACTTCATTTTGCCATACAAAATAACTACCGAAAACTAGTTTTTAATAATTTTTTATTAAATAAACTTATTTTATACTTTAGTATGAATAAAATTGGCATTTCTAACTGAAAAAAAATTAAAAAAAAATTAAAAAAATTAAAAATACGTTTCCAGGGTTGGAAAACCTTAATTTTTTTTTTATGCAAAATTAACTTAATAAAACAAATTTTCCTTTTTTCTATAAACTAAACATATGGAATGTTCTTAAAAGAAGGAGATTGATGTAAGAAATCAGATAAAAAAAGGATGATTACAGGGTTTGCAAACCTACGATTTTTGTGATATATACAATTAACTACCGTAAACTAATTTTTTAATTAGTTTTATTAAATAAACTTATTTTATACTTCACCACGAATAAATTTGGTATTTCAAATAAGAAATTAAACTTCAAAAAATTAATAAGATGTTTCCAGGGTTGGAAAACTTTAACTTTTTTTCTTATCCAAAAGTAAAAAAAAAAGAAAAATCAAAAAGGATGATTCCAGGGTTGGGAAACTGAAACTTTTTGTGATATAAAAAATTAACTACCGAAAATTAATTTTTATTTTTTTTATTAAATGAACTTATTTTATACTTTAGTACGAATAAAATTGGTATTTCAAATTAAAGATTAACCTTCTAGAATTAAAAAGATGTTTCCAGGGTTGGAAAACTTTAACTTTTTTTATACAAAAGCAACTTACTAAAGCAAAATTTTCCTTTTTCTCTATAAATTAAAGATATCTTATATTCTTAAAAGAAATAAATTAGTATGAGAAATCAGAAAAATTAAAAAGTTTGATTTCAGGGTTGGAAAATCCACACTTTTTGTGATATAAAAAATTAGCTACCGAAAACTAATTTTTTTTTATAAAATAAACTTATTTTATACTTCAGTATTTCAAAATAAAAAAAATTTTAAAAATTAAAACGACGTTTCCAGGGTTGGAAAATCTTATTTTTTATACAAAAGTAACTTACTAAAACAAATTTTTTCTTTTTTACTATAAATTAAACATATCTTATATTCTTAAAAAAAAGATGGTGTAAGAAATCAAAAAAAAAAAAAAAAAAAAAACCAAAAAGGAGGATTCTTTGTGATATAAAAAATTAACTACCGAAAACTAATTTCTTTATCTATTTTTATTAAATAAAATTATTTTATGCTTGATAACGAATAAAATTGGTATTTCAAAAAAAAAAAAAAAAAAAAACAATTAAAAAAATTAAAAAGACGATTCCAGGGTTGGAAAACTTTAACTTTTTCTACAAAAGTAAGTTACTAAAACAAATTTTTCCTTTTTTTATATAAATTAAACATTTCTTAAATTCTTAAAAGAAAGAGATTGGTGTAAGAAATCAGAAAAATCAAAAAAGGTGAGTTCAGGGTTGGGACACTTACACTTTTTTGATATATAAAAGTAACTAAGTCTAATTAATTTTTATCTTTTCCTTCATAAATTATATATATTTTACGTTTTGGAAAGAAAAGTTTGGTATAGAAAATTATAAAAATAAAAGCCACAGCTCCAGAGCTGGAAACTATGATTTTTTTTCTAGACGTTAAAGTAACTAATTAAAACATTTTTTTTAATTTCCTTTTTTTCACTTAACGCACTTTCTATATTTTTTTAAGAACTACTAGATTGGTAAGTAAGTAATCAGAAAAATCTAAAATTATGATTCTAGGGTTTGAAAATTATTATTTTTTTCTTTCTACATAAAAGTAAGTATGTGCTTGAGTATGTATCTGTATACTACATAAACGCACTTTGTTAAAGGGTATATAAGATTCGGCACAGCCGAATATAGCACTCTTACTTGTTTCAACTCAGACATTTTGCTGCCATCTTATAGTCGTCTTCTTTAGCTAATATTTATGCATCGAATGCACATTTCATATAAACATATTTATTTCAAGAAAAAAAAAAAAATACAATCTACAACATATTAGACCCCTGCACAAGACCACTTACAAAAACTTTAAGGACATGAGGGATTTTTAAATTGCTTTAGTACAGCAAAACCTTCTAAAACAAACGCTAAAGAACACTGTTTGCAAAAAATTTGTTTCAGTTATTGCAGGTATACGAGTAAAGAAGAAAATACTTTGTAACGGAAGAATTTGTAATGCTTGCTACTTAATACACATGGTCACATATACAAACGTCATGCATGCACATACACACAAACGTTGTTTGTATGATCTTTTATTTTTCTGGGCACATGCATTGACATTAGTTATGTGCGCTTGCTTCAAAAAACCACCCTTAAACACATAATACATATACATCTTATACACTCACACACTCAAACATCCCATATGCAAAATAACAAACATACACGCATCAACAATACTTCTTTTGAGTGTTTGTTACGAACAAGAAGTCTTCGCGACATCGCTTGTAAACACTCACATACACGTACATCAATACATCCATCGTGCTTTGCCTATTAAACGACATCATTTATTATTGGTTTAGTATAATACGTGCTAGGAGAATACATTTAAAAACAAGACGTATTTACATTTCAAGATTGTTTACGCAGCCCTCTAATATACATATATTTAGCTTATATTTGATTTAAAGGCATTGACATTGGCCAAATGCCATGAAATCTGTACATTTGTATTGTTTTCTTATAGTTTTTGTTGTTTGGATTCTTTTTGTTTTTAATAACGGCTGCCAAAGTTCAATGCATTCGGCAATTTCACAGTTAGATGCTTTTTTTTTTTTTTGAAATGTCAAGTACAGGGTTGTAACCAGTTAAACTTTGTAAGTGTTCGAGTTCAATGTTTCAGTAATTGTAGCAAGAAGTTTGTTTAAATTTAATGTGTGGGAATGTGGAAGTTTTAAAAGTACATGCTTAACTGCCGTATTCAGAAAAAAATCATTTTGATTTACAAAAGGTTTACAAAACAAATTTTGTATGGAAATTTGTTTATTAAACATTTTGTATATCAAAATTATTTTTTTTCTGAATAAGGCCTTAATTATTAATGTACTTGCTTTATTTGTTGTTACAGAAAATAATTTAATAAAACTTTAAACGATTTTTTTTTCAAATATACAAAGTTTTTATTATATATATAGTTTTTTTTATTTTTTTTGTAATATTTTAGTTTTAAAAAACAAAGTTTTGTTTAGAGTTCTAGGTAATTTTAAATATCCTCCCATAAGACTCAAGTTTATACCCGTATTTTCATAGTAAACAAGCTTTTATCAAGGATCGATGGCTAAGTATGCCAGCCTTTTAATTCAGTATCTCCCCCCGTGTCAATATTAAAACGCAGACGAATATATTTATACGCCTATACGTTTGCACACAGAAAAAAAATTATATTATAATATTTGAAAACAAGGTTTTAGCATTTGTTGGTAATGCTTTGAATTCTTATGTGTTTCATGTTAATTCAACATGAATAACACTAATCGCTCAAATAAAATTTTTCCTTTTAGAATAACTTTATTTCATGTTGATTAAAATATTTTTAGTACAGTTAAAACAAAATGAAAAATGAAAATTAATCAAAGTTATTTCAAGTTGAAACAAAGTGAATTTGATCTTCAAATATTACGAATAATCATCTTGAATCAAAGTTATTATAAGTTGACAAAATATGGATTTAATTTAAAATAGTTATTAATAATTTAACTAACGTGATGTATATTGGCACAAACATCAAGAAAATTGATGTTGTTGTGTTTTGCTCCAGCCAAGATTTGAGCTTGTACTCAACGAATTTAGTATATAAATCTTTATGCTTTAAAATTTATTTTGTATAACATTCTACACTTTGTATATTTTACATTTAATTAGTAAGAACAATATTGTGCATGTGCACTTTTGGTAAAATTAATTCAAATCTAAACAAATTTATACAGAGTTCACAAACAGCTGCTACAAATAAGAAGAATATTAAAATCAACCAGACAGCAGTCACGCTTCAAACCTAATTGAGCCAAAAATTCAAGAGATTCGGAACATTAAAAGTGCCACCCTGAATGGAAAAAAGTTAGTAACTACAACTTAATGTAAAAAACAACACTGAGAAAAAATCTTAGTAGTTCAAAAAATTATCAAAACGTTGATTTTAAAATATTTTTATGGCATTCGATCTACTAATTAGTCTAAAAATCAAAACAAATATTCTTATTTTATTGTTGTTTTCAATAAAAGTTGTCGATCGAAAGTTTCATGTCGAGATAGTGGGACAGGTCATAAAAATAATTTTAAAAAAATTACCGTTTTGATGCGAGTATTTTCAAAGACTTCACGCTTTCAAGATTTACTGGATTTTACCCCAATTTTCCAATATCAACTTTTCATTTTATTTCCACGTTTTGGAGCTGAAAAACTGACTGGAAAGTTTCAGGGATTGTCTGCAAGCTTAACCCATTCCAATATATATTTTTTAAATTAAAATATTATTTTCTGTAAGATTTTTCAATTTTTAATGCTCAGTGTACGTGCAAAGTTTTAAGAATAGTTTAGCTCTTAAAAAACTTTGGCTAAATATTAAGGCAAGCATGCATGCACGGACACGAAACTTAACACTCATGCTAACTAACAAATTGTGACAAAATTTGTGGCAACACTAGAGAAAACAGTATGTATTGGTTAACGAACAAACAACAACATATTGCAGAAGTTTATGGCCAAATCTAAGTTTATATAAATACACCACGGACACACATACTTAAGCTACGGTCACACTTGTCAAACATATGCCCAAAAAAGCGTAACCAACAAACACTAATGAAAAAAGTTTTGATACAGATTTGATACGAACACAACTAATGGACAATGTCATAGAATCCAACAGTATTGGCTACTCTTTACTTTGACAAACTTTTGTCTGAATTGAAAGATTTTTCATTAGCATTTAGTGGTTACAATTTTTTGGGCAAATATTTGACAAGTGTGACCGTAGCTTTTACTCATGTGTATGTATGTACGTATGGACGTGTGTAGGATCATGAGTTTGCGTGTTGATGTTTAGCGAGTAGAAACGTGTATGAGTTGGTATAAACTTACAAAGTTGTGTAATTGATTAAGAAGTTTTTGCTAAAATGCTTAAGTACTGGTAAACTAAGAAATACCAGAGCAAAGAAGAAACTTTTAGACTATTTGCAAAATTAAACCAACGTAACGGTGACAGCGGCAGTTGCAGTGACAGTAGCAGTGGTTGTACACAGAGCTGCACACACACACTTTAGGTAACTGCTGTTACTGACATTCCAATAAAAAAATGCGGGTGGAGGTATTTCTTGCTAAAACATGTGAAAAGTAATAAACGTGCGTGTTAGACTTAATGCATGTGGCATGTAAAGTAACGTAAATCTCAGACGGTTGTTGAGAAGTATTTCAGGGAAAATTATGATAGAATGTTGCTTTAGTATTTTTTTTTGTAGTACATAAGTACATAGTTATACGGCAAAAAATTTACTCAAATTAAAAAGAGTAAAAGAAGAAAAATTTCCTAATTTTTTTTTTAAATATTTATTGTAACAAGCTGCTTTGTTAAGTACTGGAGAAAGAAAGTTAAATTGAGATGTATTACAGATGAAGGGTTTTAAATGCTATAAATTTGACTTTAATTTAAAAAGAATTATGTCTAATATTGAATTGAATGTGATATCTGGCATATCACTAGCACAACTGGATCATAGGAATATCAATAGGAAAATCCAATTTTACATCACTTTTTATAACAATAATGGCAGTATATCAATAACAACCTAACAAACGATGTCTCACAAATCTTTAATAATCCGTAGTTTATCGCTGTAGACGAGGAATTTACATACACTTAAAAAAATTTCATATTAGAATCGTCGAAAGCAGGACTAATCTAACATTTTTCGGTAAAAACTTCGCTTTATATGTATTTCATGTTTAGTCAACATAATCTACAGTAATCTGCATATAAAATTTTTCCATTTAAAATAATTTTATTTCATGGTGATTTAATATTCTAGTACTGTTAAATCAAAATGAAGAATCATGTTGAATCGAAGATATTTCAAGTTCAAACAATGTGAATTCGATACTAAAATAACACGAAGAATCATTTTGAGTCAAAGTTGTTTCAAGTTGAAACAACATAAATCTTAATAACACGAAGAAGCATGTTAAATCAAAGTTTTTCAAGTTAAAACAAAATAAACTCAATTAATTATTGTAGTCAGTCATTTTATTAACCCCCGACTAAAAAAGGGGTGTTATAAGTTTGTAGTGTGTGTCTGTGTGTCTGTGTATCTGTGTATCTGTGTGTCTGTCTGTGTCCACGTACAGGCCAAACGGCTAGACCGATTTTCATTTTTTTGTTTGAAAGATGACTTGATCGAGAGGGTTCTTAGCTATGTTTGAAAAAAATCGGTCCAGCCGTTTAGAAGATATAACATCTTTTCTGAAAAAGTCGGGGGTTTTTAAAATTTTTAATTTTTGTTATTTGTTTTTGTATTGGTGTTTAGTGGATAGAACTTTTTTAAACTTGTGCTTGAATTGCTTAGTATGCTCTTGTTATTTTTGATATCGCCTGATTTATATATTTTGTATGTAAGTACTTGTACATACATATGTATATATAATTCTATTCAAATTTATTTTTTATTTATATGCTAGTTATGTTTAAAGCAAAATTTACAAATTAACTTGAAAACTTGACATCAAAAACACGGATTTATGAACAAAAAGGTTACTCATGCAAGGTCGTAACTACAATTATGAAAGCTTATCCTCAAAAATAATAGGAGCGTCATAAATGCCCATATTCGCATTCACAAAATTGTGATAATGAAGTCTTTGAATTTCCCAATTTTAAACTATCCATGTGCGAAATTCCATTCTATTTGCGTGATTGTCAAGAAAGTTACAGCGAAATTACCTTTAGTTTATTTAAAATCGTTATGCGACTAATTTTTGGAACAATAATTTGACTTTCTATCTGACATACTAATATAAAATTTATGTAAGATAACACTCTTTAATTAATATGGTACCACAAGGAAACAACGTCTTTTATAGTAATAGAAATAGTTTAAAAACAATTAAAAGGTCGTCATATAAGGCTAGTCGGCTATCTGATCTGTGTAAACAGCACATTAATCTAAGGCCAGGATGAAGATTACTTGACTTTGTGAAATAAAATTTTGTTGCAAATTTTAATAGTGTACACTACATACATTTTGGACAAAAATTCCAAATCTATATGAAATAAAGTAAACTTTTGCTTTTCGAAGACAAGCAAAATAGGTCGATTGTTTGTATTGAAACCAAAAACAAATTCGAGCGTCTTGTTTTTGATTTCAATGTAAATAGATAAGTAGACGGACGATTTTTCCATGTTGTATTCGATAAAATTGACGTGATAAAAAAAACACGTCAAACATTGCATATGAATGTATCAGTGTAGTGGGCTTGTCACTTAAAAAGAGACGTTCAAATAAACTTGTCAATCATGATTTGTATCACAATTAAAGACGATTAATAAGAGCTAGTTTTTAACGTTAAGTTCAAGTTAGAACTGTCAACTGATAAAAATATTAAATAAATATTTCGCAATTGAAAAAAAAACAGATTTGCTAAAAATTTCAATAAATAAATACATTCATACATACATACATACATAAATAAAATAGATGTTTCTTATGACGACGAAGATTTTAGTGATTTTGAAACCTATAAAAACTTGGATAAGACATTTGTGGGAAAATAAGGGAGATAAGAACACGTCCAAATAATTTTTAAGTATGTAATGAATTGGAATTCTCAAATATTTCGTTGAACTTAAAATTTAGTTTATTTTTGGCGTGTCACTATTTTTATTAACCCCCGACTACAAAAAGGGGTGTTATAAGTTTGTAGTGTGTGTCTGTGTATCTGTGTGTCTGTTCGTGTCCACGTATAGGCCAAACGGCTGGACTGATTTTCATTTAGTTTTTTCTGTTTGAAAGATGACTTGATCGAGAGGGTTCTTAGCTATGTTTGAAAAAAATCGGTTCAGCCGTTTAGAAGAAATAACATCTTTTCTGAAAAAAGTCGGGGGTTTTTAACATTTTTAATTTTTGTTATTAATTATTAAACTCAAGTCACGCGTGTTTGCACAAGCATAAGGAAAATGTATCGACTCCCCCCGAAAGGAATTAAACTCAAACTTATCCCTGTCGTAGTTAACGCAGCTACCGCTTCAGTCATATCAACCTGAAGTAATCTTTGGATACTCACTAAATAAATATACTCATGAACCTGTGACGTATTAATTCGGGGATAATATATTTATCCGTTTCAGAGCTTTTTATGCATTTTGGCATCAATTTGTTAGTGCATATTTTTGCATATTTTACCCTTTAAAGCATGTTTTTGCATATACCAGTCTTACACGCATATATTTAGCTTAATTTCCGCTTTTAGGGCATATTTTACATTTTTATTGTAGTTATTTTCTTGTTTGTAAGATATCTATTTCTGAATTTCAGAAAAAATAATTTCAAAGTATTTTATTTAAAAAATACTTTATTTCTTTCATCTTACACCCCGATATATTTTCAGTTTGTTTTTTGGTTTAATTTGGAACATTCCACAAACATTTTCACTATACATAAAACATCTATTTCACACTTTACAGTGACAAATAATTATCAGGGAATTCGAAAGTGACATCTCGACCGGTAAGTTTTTTGTAAACCGAGGTGAAGGTGTCAACTTTGTGTTCAATGGTGGTTTGTTGATTCTTGTCCAAATTTTGATAATTTATATATATTTTTTTATTATTTTAATATGCTTGCAAGCCTTATCTGTTGGCCAAATTTTTTATTTTTATTTTTAGACATCTAAATCTCTCTTTCAATGCTCCATGTAGTTGAATAAATTTTTTTGCCATTTGTGACGGGCTTCACCCCGAGTAGGAGTTGAAAAAACATTGCACATGTATAAAAGTTTATTTAGATGTGGCAAGCAACGATTTTCATTTGAAAATTTGGGTCAATAATTTCTTGTTTATTGCAATAAAAATTATAAATAAATACAGTTCCAAAGTTCTGATATCGTGATCTCTCTTGAAGTTGAAGTAAAATTTTTACGGGAGCATCAAAAAATATTAAATATTAATATTATATTATTTTTTCCTTTAGTCAACGTTTGTGTGCAAATTTTGTTTTAACGTACACTTCAAACCCAAATTATTTTTTTAATACATCAACTATTCCTTGTTAATTTTTTTGTTGTTTCCTTTTTTTTAATTTTTTATTTTTGTCTTATTTTATATGCAAATATTGTTGAATTTTTTAATAAAATCTATATTTTCATTTAGAAATAAACCAATTTATTTTATTTTTGAGAGCATATTTTTTGAATTTTTAGTGCATATTGAATGCGCATAAAACACTTTTCTTAGAGCATATTTGTGGTTTCCCTGCTCATGAATTAAAAATTAATTCATAAGTACATACCATATATGTATGAATTATTATCCGTTTGCAGCGAAACTTGACACGAATAATAAGCACTGGCCGAAAAAATCTTGAGTTTGAAAAAGTGGGCGGGGTTGCACCCATAAAAATTAAAAATTAAAAGTTGCGCATATGAGCTCAAAGTTGATACACAAGAGGTTTGGATGAGAAACCAACTAGAAAAATCTGAAAATTCAAAAAATTTTGCCAGAATGGGCGGGGCCACGCTAATATTGTTTGAAACTAAAAACTTACAGCCTTATTTATAAAACTTATTAAGGCTTTAAAAAGACTTTTTAAGAAAAATTTTGTATTAAAATTTGTCTTAAAACCCCTTTATAAAGCTTTACTAAGTTATATAAAAAAGGCTGTTAATATACAGCTTTTAACTTAAGCCATTTAAGTGATACCTTTCACATACGTTGCACGTAGAAAATACTTTTAACTATCACCTTAAAAAGTGGGCGTGATCACTCCCATAAAATTTTTGCCTTGTGTTTAATCTACTTCGGTCTAGAATATTAGCGCTAGAGAGCTGAAATTTTACACACAAATAAGTGTAGATGAGTAAGCCAATTTTTTTGGCAATATTTTTACCTTCCTAAAAAAGGAGAGAGTTATGTATATTTATTCATTTCTTTATATCGGTAAAAATGTTGTCAAGTTAGCAGATTATCTAAAAATTATATGACACCCTTACGATTACAAATTTATATAATACATAACATATTTCTGTGTTAGGTGTTGTACCAAACAAAATTTATTAGTGTTTTCACACTGAAAGTTAAAGCGTGGTTTTAACGTTAAAACCACAAGCAGCTGATTTTGCTTTCACACTGCAAGTTTGTTAAATTCAGGTTTTAACGCACAGGCTGTCTAATAACTTTGCTCAAAATAAAATAAATCTCCTGCCGAAATGCATGTATTTGTTGTTGAATTTTTTCTGCTTTTTAATAACACTTGTTGGACATACTGTTCAACTGTTTTTGTTTGTATGAAAAACTGAGATATTTCACAATGCGCTCTAAAATGGAAATTATTTTATATTTTGTAAATAAATTTTTTTTTTAATTATGGAACTTCTTATACAGAATGAGGAAGTGCTTGGAAATATTGTTAATAATATAAAAATGCACAAATACATTATAAGATAAACCTTTTTTATTTTCACTTTTCACAGTTCAATTTGAAATATTTTCGTTGTTTTCCTTCCAAAAAAAAAACTTTTTTTCCATAATTTTTGTGTATTGTTGCTGCTGTATCCATTTTTAAGTTGAAAAATTTTCAAGCGCCATCTATTGTTATTCACTGGCATAACATTATCAGCTGCTGTCGGTCATTTTAACTTGGCAGCACTGAATTTAGCACAGCGAAAACAAGGTTGCATTTCATAAAACCAGTTTAAAACCAATTCAAAAATGGTTTTAAAATGCTTTTAACAGCAACAATTTGTATGATAAAATCAGGTTTTAACAGTTGGTTTTAACGTTAAAACCAACTTCTATTAAAACCATGTCAGTGTGAAAACCAATTAATAGCAAGTAATAGGGAAAACAAAAAATTCTAATTGGAAAAGGGAGAAATTTCACGCGGAATTTTATTCATGATAGCCCTGACTATACACCTCGCTACTTTTAATGGCCGATATTTTTGATAAAAACTTGGCCTTTTTTCACATTTATGTTTTTGTGAGAATTTTTTTTTACGGGACACTGAAGTAAGGTCAGTGAGTCATTATTGTTGTACAAACAGTGAGCGTCAGCAGAGTGAGCCTAGTATGAAGAACAGCAGAGAGAGAGGGCTATTGATTCATTACGAACGCAACCAGCTATGTGAGACGTGTATATACAACAGCGGAGTAGAAGTCGTAGCTACTAGTTGTGATTTTGATTTAAGTTGTGCGTGTGTATTTAAGATCTTGATTAGTATAATACCTAATTTACATTAAGCATTTTTTTTCATGAAATTAGTTGCATGAAAATTTTTTATTATTCAATAGGAGGCCTGGAGGGGCAACTTATATCAAAAAATTTGTCAAAAATGCGTCAAAGATTCATTATACGCTCTTTTTTATATAAAATTATCTTCCATTGCGCTGCAATTAGCAAATAGAAAAAGTTTCGTGCAACAAAATTCATGAAATTTCATGAAAAAATGCTTAATGTAAATCAGGTATAAGTGTATATATTTACCGAGCAAAAAATAAATGAACGCGTTCAAAATGAAGTAGCGTTTCATGAGTTCTTGAGCATGTGTTTCTTCGCATGCATTCTGAATGGCATCGCAAAACGTAAATAATGCTATAGTTTTTGAACTCATTAAAAACACATGCGACGAACGCATGCATACATTAAAATTAATATCCAGCAAAAAAGGCATGCAAAAACGGAATTAAATCATCACATTGAAACATTTTCATAAAACAAGTTTTATCTCCAATAAATAACAAGAGTTCAATAGCTCATTGGTAGAGAGTAAGCCTTAACAGTCAGAACAGCTACGAATTTTTTTTTTCATTTTGTATTTACGTGAAAAAACGTCATCGAATCATGGGTTCTTGCATGGGTTCTAAGCACTCATTCGATTGATGAGCAGTTTTGTTAAATGTGAACCCATGCTCGTCAATGACACGCCTGTGTTAAAATCATGCGTTCTGCACCTAAGTTGAACCAATGCATTTGCAGTAGAACCCATGCATTAACTACTTCTTTTGCATGTCTTTTTTTGCTGGGTAGTAAATAAAATAGTGTCATTCTTAACCCTAATAATTACACTGGCGACTTTTATTCATCGAGTCAACAGAAAAGTTTTTTAAAGCGTAAAAATGTAACGTATTTTAAAGTGTTTCTTAACCCTTAAGTAGCCACCTAATTTGTGTGGCACAAACTGCCACCTGGGCCAGGCTGGGACCACTTGTATTTTAACTGAAAATAAGCGGTATATTTAAAAGTTCATTGCAAGAAAAGCCATATATTAATAAAAAAAATGGTTTTATTTAAATAAAAAAATAATGTAATAACATTACATTACAATAAAAAAGAAGAAAAATTCATCAAGATAATTTATAAGATGAAAAAGAAAATAATATATTTTGGTTACAATTTGTACAATTAAGCATTTTGAAGAAGATATACAGGACCTCCTTGTTTTTCAGCTCGTGCTTCACATTTATACAGGTAGAGAACCTGTATAAATGTTTCCTTCCAATGGAAAATGCGTTTTAACATCATATGCCCACCAGACTTTTATCCCGTATCTTGCTGGCTTGGAAGGTATGTATTGAGTGAACTTCGTTCTTTCTCTAAACGGAAAAAGTTGTTCATCAACTGTGCTGTTTTCATATGGCTTAAAATTATTTTTTAACAGATTCCAAATATCCCATATTGGAAGTTCTTTATCCGTTTGAGATCTAAAAGATCTAGTTCGATTGTCGTCAAATCGAATGAGTCTTTAAAGCAGCTGAAATATTTTCAACTATGTGCACGATATAGGGTAAATTTTTTATTTGCCACAGCAAAGCGGCATCTTGTGTTATTATGTGTTGCCCGACCGCAAATCAAAATGCCTACAAAAGCCTCCAATTCCGACATATTCAATTCGAAATATTTCTTTCCATTTCTATTTGTCTCAATTTTTATTTTATATTATTTGTCAAAAAGCGCTTGAATATGTCCAATGGACCAACATTTGTGCAAGTTTGTCCTCCGAAACCTCTAAATATATTATGCGGGACAAACTTTCTTAGCTCTGGTGGTTAATTTGATCACTCTGTTCCATCCTTACTGTAAAAAAATTTTGAAGCTGATTCTGTTTGGTTCTGTTCTCCGTTCTCGCTTTCATCTTAGCTATGGCTTAATATTATATTGCTTACGAGTTTGTTTTTACTTTTGGGCTTTCAGAGAATTTGGTTTTACTTTTATAATTTACAATAAATATTAAAGATTTTTGCTCGTTTTTTGCATTGACATTGATATAAAACTGGTTGGGTCTACCTAGGCCCAGGTGGATACAATATGCAAAAAAATTTCATTTGGCCAATTGGCAAGCTCGTGTTGTTAAAATTTAAATTTTTTTCTCATTTTCTTGTAAAAAACAATTTGATTGAGGAATACAGAAAGTTTCATTCTAATATATTTAATAGTTATATGAAAAAACTGGAAACAAGTCAAAAACGCCCTGGCCAGGCCCAGGTATACACTTAAGGGTTAATTACCGGGCAGTCAACTTGCTTGGAAAATTTCTTTAGGTCTCACTTAACAATTTAGTGCATTTCATACAAACTTCTTACAAAAAAAAAAAAAAAAAAAAAAAAACAAATTAATTAAATAGATAATGACAGACAATCTACTTGTAAGTGGGTGGAAGTATCTAGGCGCACGGCAGTGCGCCAGGCCAAGTTCTGGCCAATGCACGCAGTGTGTATATTTACACGAAGCCATTCGAGCTGATTTTACCCCCCTCATAACTTTGTTCCCCGCGACCGTAAAATTATGAAATTTAAACCATAATTTGAATAAATTCATGTCACCTAATATGTAAAGTTTGAAAGTTTTACAATTAAAACTTTCGGAGATATAGAGGTGCTAAAAGTGCATATTTTAAGACATACTCACTGACCACTGACCACTGACACACTCATCAAATTGATGAAGCACTTCCGCTATAGCTAGAGAGCACGAGAAGATCTAGGTGAGCAATGAACCAGAAAAATCTGAAAACCCGAAAATTTTAACCAGGAGGGCGGGGCTACGCCCATAAAAATTAAAATTTGTGCTATTGAGCTGAAATTCGATACAGTGCTAGGTCTAGGTGAGAAATAAAATAAAAAAATCTGAAAACCCGGAAATTTTAGCCAGGAGGGCGGGACTATGCCCATAAAGATCAGAATTAAAAATACTATTCTAAGGCGCTTTATGGAAGCTATTTTATTGAAATTCGGGCGTTGACACGTCCATACAACTTAAACCTCATTTTAATGCGCTGCGGCTCAGCATATTTAGATATACTATTAATCTAGCTATTTTTATCCGTTTGTAACGAAACTAGACACGAATAATAAGCACTGACCCAGAAAAATTTTGACTTTGGAAAAGTGGGCTGCGTTACGCCCATACAAATTTAAAATTAAAAGTTGCGCTAAGGAGCTGAAATTTGATATACAAGTAGGTCTAGGTGAGAAAACAACTAAAAAAAATCTAAAAACCCAAAAATTTTAGTTAGATGGGCGGGGTTGCGCCCATAAAAATTAAAAATTTTAAGTTGCGATTATGAGCTGAAATTTGATACACAAGTAGGTCTAGGTGAGAAACCAACTAGAAAAATTTGAAAACCCAAAAAATGTTACCAGAATAGGCGGGGCCACGCTAATATTGTTTAGAACTAAATACTTAATATACAGCTTTTAATTCAAGCCAATTTAGATCTTGCATCACCTTAAAAATTGGGCGTGATCACTCCCATAAAGTGTTAGCCTTGTGCTTAATCTACATCGGTCTAGCATATTTTAGAAGAAAATTAGCATGAATTATAAGCGCTGCTCACAACAAAATTTTGAGTTAGGAATAGTGAGGAGAGGTAATGCTGATAAAATGTAAAGATATAATTCGCGCTAGAGAGCTGACATTTTATACACTAGTAAGTGTAGCTGCGTAAGCCAATGGGAAAATCTTAAAATCAAAAAGTTTTACCCGGTATGCGGGGCCACGACGTTAAAACTCCAATTAGCACTAGCGATCTTAAATTTGATACACAAATAAATCTAAATAAGAGATCACTAAGAAAAATCTAAAAACCCAGAAGTTGCTATCAGAGGGCGGAAACAAGCACTTCAAATTCAAAATTAACATACACTTTATTAAAACTTTTCATATACATTGCACTTATCCAAAAAAAATCCCTATTTTAAAAAGTAGCCGTGACTTCACCCACAAATCTTAGCTTTTTCGTTCAGATACTTCGGTTTAGTAGTTTTTAATTTAATACTCAGGTATTTGTTATTAACTTTTTAATACCAAACTTTGCATGAACCATAAGCACTAGCAGATATAAAAGTCAGCGGGGCCAGGCTCATGAAAATTTTATGTAATATTATACTATAGAGAGCTGAATTTTGTACACAAATAGTAATTGATTTACTCAATCGGAAAATCCAAAAATTAAAAGCACAAGCTACCCTATTGAAACTTTGCATGCACATTAGGCATATCCTTTTGATTTATGTACTTTGGCTAAGCAGACTTTATTTAACATGTAAATATATTGAGATAATAAGCATGGTTATGCCCAGTAAAATTTACGCTGTATTTTATATGTTTCTTCCAGTCGCCTCTTACCAAATTGCGTACAAACTAGCGACTCTTTGTAATGACACAATGGTGCATATTTAAGGTCAACAATTCAACACCCATCACACTCTTACCCATTATTTTATGTAACTCTGCCATTTTCAACTGGTACAGTGATCATGAATAGAAATAAAATACACTAGAAATTTTAAGTTTAAAAAGTGGTATTATCGAAATCTTTTCAAAAAGTAGTCAGATCCTCACAAAAGCATAAATGTGAAAAACGGCCAAGTTGCTATCCAAAATTTCGGCCATTAAAAGTTGTGAGATACAAATTTTGACCAAGTTCTTCTTTGCCACAATACATAACACAGAAATATATTATGTATAATAGAAATTTGTAATCGTAAGGGTGTCATATAATTTCTAGATTATCTGCTAACTTGGCATTTTTTTTCCTTTCTAAAAAAGGAGAGAATAATGTATGAATGTTTATTTCTTTAAATTGATAAAAATGTTGTCAAGATGGCAGATTATCTAGAAATTATATGACACCCTTACGATTACAAATTTCTATCATACATAATACATTTCTGTGTCAGGTATTGTGGCAAAGAAGAACTTGGTCAAAATTTGTATCTCACAACTTTTAATGGCCGAAATTTTGGAAAGGAACTTGGCCGTTTTTCACATTTATGTTTTTGTGAGGATTATTCTCACTAGAAACGAATATAAGTAGACTTTAGTAAGACACAAATTCTCCCGGTAGCAAAGTCTTAAAATAATTGTAATAGCTATTTGCATTTTTGCAGGAGAAAGAAGAATCGAAGAACAACATCAATATACTTAAACTTATTGCATCCTCCTTAAATTGAATAATTTTTTTTTGGTGGACAACATTAAAAAAATATATAATATTTATAAATCTATAAAACAAATATCACATAATTTGCTAAAAATTACATTTTATTTGAACTTTTTCACCATATTTTATTTAACTAATGGAAATACATTTAAAGTTTTTTTTTTGCAGCAAATTAAACATTCATGCAGTACAAAATTACATGAAATTTATTCCAGCAGCATATAGACAGACAACATCTGTTTTAAAATGTATAAAATGTCCAATATAAACGTAAAAATGTAGTTTTTGTAGATGGCGGGAAAACAGCAAAATGCAAAATTTTAAAATCTAAAATAATGGCGCACATAATTTTACCCAACCTGTTTGCATTTTATTGTTTCCATATCTACTCTGTTGAGTTGCAAATGTTTGTCTCATAAAATGTTGTCCGCAATCGACCTCCAAAAAGGAAAAAATATATATGTATATACAATCATGCTATAATGTATGTATATATATATAAACTCGCAATAAATGTGAACAATAGTGGTTTAAGTGAATAATTTATGAGAATGCGTACGCGTTTTTGGTATTTAATTTTGGTTTATGTGGCAAACAAGTTGTGTTTTTCCATTTGTGGGCTGTTTTTGTTGTGGTCCTTTATATGTGTATCTTTGGGTTTTTGCGTGTATATATGTGTGTATATATGTACACTTGTGGGCTTATGTATGTTATGTGTTATTGAGTCTGTGTCACCTCAAAAAGAAGTAAGGAGCAATAGCGTTGACAGAATAACTGGATGCCAAGCCAAACATATGTTGCATGTCTTGGTTCTGTAAATCATTATTTTATTTTAAACAATTTAAATAGGAAAGGGAATAACCTTAGAACGGTTCTATTAACGGAAGGGATCCCAAATTGGAAACCAATAGGGTAGCGGATTCTATGACATAAGATGAAATTAATGAAGGTATGAAATGGCACCCTCGATGCAAAAGTTAGATAAAATCATACATAGGTATTGTGGAGACATCGATATAATATGGATTCCAGTATATCAGGGCCAGAGAATGATAATGAATATTCAAAAAAATATACATAAGCAAGATAGTCTTAATTTTAATGTAGCGTAAACAGTTCATACGAGCAAATATTTTCTCCCAAGCAACTATGACTATAGCCGATTCCACCATACAAGATTATCACTACTTCGTTTATGCGAAAAACTAAACTACTCTAAAACTATAAATAAAACGGCACATGCGTATCAAGCGTATTGACTCTCTGTCATATTTATAGTCAAAGTATGCTCATATGAAGAGTATGGATATTAGGTCGGATAAAAAAATAATTGCTTTAAACTCGAGATATTTATTCATTATTCGTCACCGTATACATGCATTTGCGTATATAAAATGGAATGGAAAATGTGGTTTGGCTGTTTGAAAACATGGTGCATGTGTGTTTAAATTAAATATACCTGTATATACGCATATATAGCCGATTAATACTCAGAGTATTTTTATACTCATGCGAATGATTGTAGCTTACACAGTCTATAAATTTTAACTGTTATCGTTTGTACTGTATAATTTAAATAATGTGTACAAACATAGTTGATAGTTGTTCATAGTTAAACGTATTCAGTTTAAAATTAAAACGTTTGCATATGAGCTTGTTCTTTATATTAAGCTGTACGCAAAAGCAGAGAAATAAGAGAGGACGAGATCATTATTGAGAAACATCAGAATGGAAAATGCCAAACCTTTTCAAAAATTTGAAACTGAACGAAAATAATGGGCAATAGAACAAATGGGCTATACAACAGAGATGGGCAGAACTGTACTGTTAAAAGAGTGACAAAAATGTGCTGGGGAGGCTCAAAAAGAGAAAAGACCAAACACATTCTGAACCTAAAAAGGTAAACACTTGTTGGTAAGGAATATAAATATACAGAGTTAAAGAATCACCTAGCTCATATGGTTGTTATCGATGACAAAACATGATGAAATACTGATAAAAAATACTAAGCTACGAAAAATTTTCTATATGGAAAATATACTAGATATAAAATATCTTCATTATTCAGATTGGAAAAATTTAAGCATATAGGTATATTTTAGAAACTAGGTTCTTAATTTAAGATAAAAGTAGAGCGCATAACATGAATTAAGAGCATAACTGTAATCTCCTGCTGGTATTGAGCCCACATGCCTTGCCCATCTATTCCAATTTTACTTATACTATTACTTTACTTTTCCTTTTAACCGATTTAAAAAAAGGAGGAGCTAAGCAATTCGTCTCTTTTTTTGGGATGTTACTTCATAACTCGGTAGACGGATTATAAAAATTCTTTTTTTTTTGTCTGAAACGGTATAGCTCGCATTGGTCCCATTGTAAAAAATTGTGAAGACACGCCCACATTTTTTTTGCATAATTTTATGGTATTCTACGTATTTAATTACTGCGAAACCTATAAAACCCTTTGGTTCTTGTAATTACACAATTATAAAGTGGAAAAAATAGGCGAGGTTACGCCCATTAAAATTTATTATAATATTTCACAAGGTTATATTTAACCAATTTTTACGAAACTTACCACACACTTTGAGCTCTGAAGTACACACAATACTCCATTTAAAAAATTTACTCCCCTCCCAGATTTTCAATCACTGAGAATCAATATGAGGATTTCTACAAATCTCTTGGACCTTGTTTTGTAGCAGCTGGCGACTACAATGCTAAGCATACGTTCTGGGGTTCGCGTCTTATTACCCCCAGAGGTCGAGCATTGTTCAACACTATTTCAAAAATGGGCTTGGATGTCATTTCGAGTGGGGAGCCCACTTATTGGCCTACTGACATACAAAAATTCCGGATGTTATAGATTTTGGCGTCATAAAAAATATCTCTAGTGATTTAATTCAAGTTCAAGCTTCTCTTGATCTTTCGTCCGATCACTATCCGACGATCATTACAATTTGTAGTCCATTAAGAAGTAACTTACCTGACCCATATGTGAAGATGATCAATCGTGTTAATTGGCTGGGGTTCAAAAGATATCTCAGTAGTCATTGTACGGAAAACATTACGCTTAGAACATCTGATGATATTGAATCTAACATTGCCAATCTCAGCGAGAATATTAAACAGGCTGCTGAACATGCCACTAACTCCCATCCGCAGACTGGGTTTAATAAAATTTATTCTACAGACATTGAACGTCTCGTACGTGAAAAAAGAAGAGCTAGAAGGGAATGGCAACAGCACAGATCACCACAAAATAAAATCAGATTTAAAGAGTGCACTAAACGACTCCAAGAGTTGCTTGCGTCTGAAAAACCTGCATCTCTTAAAAATTATCTGGAAGATCTTGATGTCACACCAGCGTCTAATTACTCTTTGTGGCGCGCTGCTAGAAAGCTTAAAACACCCGTTGAGTATAAGCCACCTCTACGCACATCTACCGCAAGTTGGGCAAGAAGCGATACTGAAAAAGGTAAAATATTTGCTGAGCACTTAAAATCCGTTTTTACGCCAAACATATGTACTGGTGTTGCTGATTTGCCGAATGTAGTCGCTCTACCCCCTCAAAACATAAAGTTTAAGACGCGTGATTTACAAAAATTAATTGCCGAACTCAACCCGAAGAAAGCTCCGGGTATTGATGGAATTAGTAACCAGATGCTTATGAACTTGCCTCGTATTGCAATGAAAATCCTATTATTCATATTTAATGCCATTTTACGACTGGAGTATTATCCACACAGCTGGAAGCTTGCCAAGGTTAAAATGATTCCAAAGCCGGGCAAAGATCTAACCAAGGCTGAGTCATATAGGCCAATAAGTCTACTATCAACTATGTCAAAGCTTTTCGAAAAACTGCTCAAAACAAAATTGTGCCCAATTCTAATTAGTAGTGGGTGCATACCAGACCATCAATTTGGTTTTAGAAGTCAGCATAGCACCATTGAACAAACTCACAGACTGGTTCAATTTATAAGAAGAACTTTTGAGGAAAAAAAGTATTGTTCTGCGCTCTTTATTGACGTTTCCCAGGCATTTGATAAAGTGTGGCATGAAGGCCTAATTTTAAAATTGAAGACCTACTTACCAATAAACATTTTAAATCTTTTGGAAAATTACATTATTTCCCGTAAGTTCACTGTTGTGGAAGGAGACTTTACGAGTAGGCCTGAAACTATTTCATCCGGTGTGCCACAGGGGAGCATACTGGGACCAGTTTTATATTTGATTTATACTTGTGATATGCCTGTGAGCAGTAGTATCCATACTTCCACATTTGCCGACGATACAGCCTGCCTTAGTATGCACGAAAACCCTGATGAGGCATCCCGCAAACTCCAGGAACACATTAGCCAGATGAAGCTTTGGTTAAACTTATGGAGAATTAAAGTCAATGAACAAAAGTGTGTCCATATAACGTTCACCCTAAGAAGAGATACTTGCTCCCCCATTCGGATTAACAATCAAGTTGTTCCTCAACATTCACATGTGAAATATCTTGGTATACACCTTGATCGACGACTTACATGGAAACACCACATTGGCTCTAAGTTAATTCAAATGAAACTAAAATTAGCTCAGGTACACTGGCTTATTGGTAGAAATTCAACTCTCAGTCTAGACTGCAAACTTTTGATATACAAGTCGCTTTTAAAGCCAATATGGTGTTACGGAATTCAACTATGGGGCACTGCTTCAGCTTCAAATGTAGAGAAAATTCAACGAAGGCAAAATAAAATTTTACGCATGATAACATCGGCTCCATGGTACATCAAAAATTCAAATATACATCGCGATTTGAATATGCCACTAGTGACTGAAGAAATTGTAAAATACGCAGGCAAATATCTAAAAAAACTCGAGTGACATCCTAATCCGCTTGCTCGTAATATTTTGAACTTTACTGGACACATCCGCTCAAAAAAGAGAGATACACGGGCTCTAATATTCAACACTCTAGATGATGAAGCTGCTTGAAAACACTTTTTTCTTTTTGTTGCTTATCAAACTTATGTATTATTAATAACTATCACTAAGCTTATGTCCGACATTGGTCGGGCCTAATATTTTTTTTATAGATTTAAGATTTGAATACTTATTGTTAGTTCATATTTTAAGATACAATAAATAAAAAACATGCATTAAAAAAAAAAAATTAAAAATATGGGCGGAGTAACGCCCATTAATATTTAATATATTATTTTAAGTGGTTCTAATTAACCGATTTTTACTAGATTTAACACGCATCCTGAGCTGTGAAAAACACACAATCCTGCACTTAAAAAATTGGCGGATTAAAATTGGCCCCCCAGCTAAAAAAATTATATATGGTCCATATATTTTTAATATATGAATGTATATAACTATATATGAATATGTATGAATTCATGTATGGAAATGTATGGGATTATACATGGCAAAACTATTATATATGAACTAATATATGGACTAATATATTAAATGTATTATAATATATGAGCTCATATATGGAACTTTAATTATGAAGCTCTTCATTTGTGGATCCATATATAGAAATAAGATTTAATGTATGGAGCAATATAAGAATGTATGCATGCATGATATCTCACATCGTTTTTGCAATCAAAAAAGCTTGGTATTTTATCACTGGTGAATTGGAAATCCATTAGAAAATACACACGGTATGCAAAGTTTACATGCGTACCCTCAACGTTTAAAAACGAAAAACTTTTGTTACAAAAAAAAAAAAAAACATTCTTGTATAATTTTATACATTGTGGCCCCATTTAATATATCAAATAATCAAAAGGATAATCCAGTCATTAATTTTATAGAAAATAACAGAATTCCTTAAATAAGAAACAAAGTTCATATCACTACAAAAAATTATATTGAAAACTATTGTTAGACGGATTATTTTTTCTTTTATAATTAATTAGTTTTTAACCTGATTTCTTAAATTAAATTTAATGTACGAATATAATTTTTGTGTTTTTTAAATAATTGATTGACCTTTTGACTTAAAATGATGAATTAAACGACTTTTAGTTAGTTTTTCATTATTTGTCCAAACAAATGTTTCATTAAATACAACCTCCCTGTTCAAAATCTAAAAAAAAAAGTAATTTTAGTAATTTAATTTATTGCACAGCAGTGCGCTTTTGTGAATCAAGAGAGTATGGCCGAAGTTAAACAGTTTCATACATAAATAATAGAAAATTTTATAGAATCCAACATGATTGGAAAATGTTTAAATCAATAAATATATGTCTTAATCAGTTTTTCATTAGTAATTAGTTGGTTACGCTTTTTTGGGCAAATGACACACAAGAAATGCCAGATGTAAACTCAGCCTATGAATATGAACTTTGCATACTGTAGAGGAAATATTTACTCATAAATGTATGAAAATGTATGAATATATATTATCATATATGTCCATATACCCTCATTTTTCGAATCCAAACCATATATGGGATATCATATATGCTCCATACATTTTTTTTAGATGGGCCATTAAAATTTAATTTTATATATCACGTACTTCTTCTATCATATCTTTGTATTGAAGTCGTTTTTTTTTTGGCAGAATGAATTGTTTTATGACTCGATTAGACTGGACTAGAGATAAATTGTAAAATATTACGATAATCACTAGCAGAACGGAACAACATGTTGTTTGGTTCACTGTGTGTGTTGTCAGCTTTATGAACATATTTTTCAATGCAAATGGAATATGTTAATTGTTTTCTGAAAGCTTTTTATATAATGAAAGTTCAAATTTACCATCCGTAATTTGCAATAGTCTTGCCGTTGTGTTGTTTGTTTCTTTACTAGTCATGCACACGTTCTGTTATTTTTTTTATATTTTTGTTCTAGTTAAGACGAACTGTTATATTTTAAGCATATTCATTTAATTGTGCTACAAGCCTATAACTACTTATTTTATTTAGTTTTTTTTATTATTATTTTGTTCGAATTAACAAATTACATGTGAGACTTTTTAAGGAATAAATTTCTTTCAAAACGAATTGCAAATTGTTATGACAAACCCTACTTTACTTTTCATGTTTTTTATATACATTTCTTATATTTTTTAACTTGTAACTTCTTACTTATAATTTATTTTACGAACAAGTAAAAAACATTAAAATCCCTCATTAACTTTTGCTAATGAACCCTTCTAGACTTGTAATAGTTGATTTTAAAACAATTTTCATTAGGTAGAAAATCAAATAAAACGAAAATGAAAATGTTACCCTTGAAAAGAGCATATAATTCCCGGGTTGCTGCTTGCAATTAGTGTTGCATTAACAGTATGACATTACAAGTGACGTCTGTCGTTCATTTGGAAATAAAGGAATGCAAGCACACACACACACACACACACACACATACACACACACTCAAGTACACACCCTGTCGGAGAATGTGTGGTTGACTACAAAAATAGTTAACTAATAGTTAAATTTTCTTAGACTGACTAAAAGCTAGCTGCAAAGTCACCCAGAACAAACCCAAAAATTAATTCTTAAGTTGAGTACGTAAACGAATTTGGTGAGAGCTTCTCAGCTACTTTAAAACTCATTTCAGTTTTATATTAACATTTTGCTATTGTTATTTTAGATGGCAGCTTAGCCGAGTGGTAGAGCGTTGAGTACAAAACGTGTGATGTTACATGTTCGAGCCCCAGAAAATTTTTTTAATTTACTGACTACCAGGTGATTTAAAAAAGTCAACTTAAAGTTAGCTTAAAGTAGTGCAGAGTGAGACAATTGACTACCGCCTAGGACATCACAATGCTTAAATAGTCAGTTGATTAGTAATCCAAGTGTCAGTCAGTACTAGTTGCGAAATAGTTAGCTTAAAGTTAGTTTAAAGTTAGCCAAATTTCCGATAGGGCATATACACATACGCAGACATAGTGGCACTAACAAAGTTACTTATCCTCATAAACTTAAACATATGTACGCACGAGCGCACACGTGAATAAGTATACATACTTACGTAGAGAGTAAGAAACGATAATTGTAATAAAGTATTTGTCGTTGCTGTTGTTATTTTTACTTCTGCTGGTTCAGTTCAGCAAGGAGCATAAATAAAACACATGCAACACATGACATTGAAGTGCAATAGAAGAGGAGGTGCTAGAATTGAGACAAATGCTGAATGGAATGTAATTTTAGTGCAATTATTTTTAGTGCCAGGTGAGAATAGATGTGCAAACAACAACAACAACATCATTACATAGCGTTGCAACAGAAATAACAATGACAGGAAAACACTTTCACAAAATGAATTTGAAAAAGCTAACAACAGTATACCACTGTGCTGCTGCAAGCAACTTAAAGGAAATGTGTTTTTTCAGCAATATGTGTATGTGGAAAGAAAAATGTTTGAAAAAGCACAAAGTAAAGCTATTAATTGTAAAATGAAAAATTATCGTAACTCTTAAAGGCAACTGGTGCGAACTGTAAAAGTAAGCATGCAGACTTTTTTTTACTACAAAAGAAGTGTAAAAAGTGGAAAAGTATCTGAGCGATGAGAAAAAGTAAGAAATACTTAAAAGTACTAGAGCTTAGTATTTATGGTTTCAATATAAATTTAAAAACAAATGTATTCTTTCTAAACTGTTAAATATGCTGTTCGTTATTTAATTTTTTGTTGATTTCCTTTAATACTATGTGAGTTTTGATGAAAATATTTTTAAATATATATTCACAACTTGCTTACCCACTGTGCATTAGAACCACTGGAAATAGATTACAATTTACCTTACAACAACTTTATGCAGCCTTTCACTGCAACTGTAAAAAATTATTAGAAAAGCAATTATAATCCTAAATGTATGAACGAACGAACCTTTTCTCTTTCCACTACTTTCTATGTATGCATGCATGATATGAAAGAAAACTGCAGCAAAAATATGTAAGCACAACATTCTATACAAAAAATGATACAAAATATTAATGGTTCCACAACAATAAAGTTATTGCACAGGTTCATATTCTTATGCACACACCTATTCAAATTCTTATTACCATGTTTATACATGGAAAAACGAGAATTATGGCTTTAGACATCAACATGCCAGTATAAACAAACAACTATGAAAATATAATATTCATATGTTTGCTTACACATTCAGTTATTTTATCTAATATTCACATAGAGGAAAAAACAAATACCTGGCTGAAAGAAAAATAAAAAGCAACCATACACCAAGCACTCATTTACGAAGAAAAGCACTTAACAGAGACGAAACACTTAATCTTTGCAATTTAGTTAACAACCTTGTTCATTGATGTTGTTTTAAGTTGTTTCTTTGGTTTTGCTTTTTCTTTTTGTTTGCTCCGTAGGAATATGCAAAGTTTAAATAACTTTTTTTTTTGCACAAATCTGCTTAAAATTTAAAATTTTATTTGTTTGCCATTAGTGATGAGAATAAAAAACAAAAGAGGTTTTATTTGAAAAGTCATAAAGCTAAAGTGAATATAGTTTGGTTTTGTGCGAGTACGAGTCGTTACTGAAACTTAAGCGACGTTTCTTTACAAAGAAACAACCAAAGATATAACATAAACAGTTAAGAGTGCTATATTCGGTTGTGCCGAATCTTATATACCCTTCACCAAAGTGCGTATATAAAGTATAGATATATATGCATATGTTTTGTGAAAAAATTTATAATTTTTTGCTCTAGTACAATTTTTAGTAAGTGACCTCTCGGTATTTTTCGATTAAATATTTTTTTTTCGATATTTGCAATAAGTTGAATATTTTATTCTACACTCTGTATTTAAGAAATACTTTACATTCATCCTTATTCCAGTTGTCAAAAATGACGTCACGTCATACAATATCAAAAAATTAAATTAAAGAAATGGTTTTATTTAGTAACTTTAATATCCAGAAAAAAAGTTCAAGGTTTCCAGCTCTGGAGCTGTTGTTTTAATTTTTATAGTTTTCTACACCAAACTTTTCTTTCCAAAACGTAAAATATATATAATTTATGAACAAAAAGAAAAAAATTAATTAGACCTAGTTATATGGTATATAAAATACCACAAAAAGTTTAAGTTTCCCAACCCTGGAATCAGCCTTTTTGTTTTTTCTGATTTCTTACACTAATCTCTTTCTTTTAAGAATTAAAGCTATATTTAATTTATAGAAAAAAAGGAAATATTTGTTTTAATAAGTTACTTTTGTATAAGAAAGAAGTTAAGATTTTTTAACCCTGGAAACGTCTTTTTAATTTTTTTAATTTTTTTTTTAATTTGAAGCACCAATTTTATTCGTACTGAAGCATAAAATAAGTTTTTTGGTAGTTAATTTTTTTATATCACAAAAAGTGTAAGTATCATAAAATGAAATAAAAAAATTTGTTGGCGTGTTTTGGCCCATTTTTTTTACAATAAGACCAATGGGAAGCTATACCTAGAGATGTGCACGTGAGCGTTTTTTGACTCACGATACGCACGCTCACGCAGAAAAATGTTTTACTCACGCACTTTCACGCATGAATGATATTGAAAATTTTCACGATCACGCACACTCACGAACAAAATATTCTTAATCACGCACGAGTGGTTTACAACTTACCACGATCATGCATGCTCACGAAAAAGTATGTAATCCAATTTGTATCTTTTTTTTGGGTTGAAAAATAGGTTTTTACACACACATATGTATGCATGTATGTATGTACATATGTATGCACGTGCATATGTAAAATTTATATTGCATAGTGGGGACTTGTACAAAGTAAGTGGCAATAAATCTGGAACTTCTAAATTACTGATCTAGGCCAAGTTCTGGCCAATGCACGCAGTGTGTATATTTACACGAAGCCATTCGAGCTGTTTTTACCCCTCTCATAACTTTGCTCCCCGCAATCGTAAGGTTATGATATTTAAACCATAATTAGAATAAATTCATATAACATTATATGTGAAGTTTGAAACCTTCCGGAGATATAGAGGTGCAAAAAGTGCATATTTTAAGACATACTCACTGACCACTGACCACTGAAACACTCATCAAATTGATGAAGCACTTCCGCTATAGCTAGAGAACTAAAATTTGGTACACGAGAAGATCCAAGTGAGCAATGAACCAGAAAGATCTGAAAACACGAAAATGTTAACCAGGAGGGCAAGGCTACGCCCATAAAAATTTAAATTTGTGCTATTGAGCTGAAATTCGATACAGAGCTAGGTCTAGGTAAGAAATAAAATAAAAAAATCTGAAAACTCGGAAATTTAAGCCAGGAGGGCGGGGCTACGCCCATAAAGGTCAGAATTAAAAATCCTATTCTAAGGCGCTTCATGGAAGCTATTTTATTTAAATTCGGCATATATACTGCGGTAATGCAAGGCTATAAATTTTTCATTAAAAAAGTAGGCGTTGACACGCCCATACAATTTAAACCTCATTTTAATGCCCTGCGGCTCAGCATATTTAGATATACTATTTATCTTGCTATTATTATCCGTTTGTAACGAAACTAAACACGAATAATAAGCACTGACCGAAAAAAATTTTGACACTGGAAAAGTGGGCGGGAGTACGCCCATAAAAATTAAAAGTTAAAGGTTGCGCTAAGGAGCTGAAATTTGATATACAAGTAGGTCTAAGTGAGAAACCAACTAGAAAATCTGAAAACCCGAAAATTTTAGTTAAAGGGGCGGGTCTGCGCCCATAAAACTTAAAAATTAAAAGTTGCGCTAAAGAGCTGAAATTTAATATATACAAGTAGGTCTAAGTGAGAAACAAACGAGAAAAATTTCAAACCCCAAAAAATTTTACTAGAATGGGCGGGGCCACGCTAATATTCTTTTGAACTAAATACTTAATATACAGCTTTTAATTCAAGCCAATTTAGTGAAATCTTGCATCACCTTAAAAATTGGGCGTGATAACTCCCATATAGCCTTGTGTTTAATCTACATCGGTCTAGCATATTTTAGAAGAAAATTAGCATGAATTATAAGCGCTGCTCAAAACAAAATTTTGAGTTAGGAATAGTGAGGAGAGGTAATGCTGACAAAATCTAAAGATATAATTCATGCTAGAGAGCTGACATTTTATACACTAGTAAGTGTAGCTGCGTAGGCCAATGGGAAAATCTTAAAATCAAAAAGTTTTACCCAGTATGCGGGGCCACGACGTTAAAACTCCAATTCGCACTACCGATCTTAAATTTGATACACAAATAAATCTAGATAAGAGATCACTAAGAAAAATCTGAAAACCCAGAAGTTGCTATCACGGCGGAAACAAGCACTTCAAATTCAAAATTAACATATATTTTATTAAAACTTTTCATACACATTGCACTCCTCCAAAATAAAAATTCCCTATTTTGAAGAGTAGCCGTGACTTCACCCAAAAATTTCAGCTTTTGCGTTCAGGTACTTCGGCTTAGCAGTTTTTAATTTAATACTCAGGTATTTCTTATTAACTTTTTAATACCAAACTTTGCATTAACCATAAGCACTAGCAGATATAAAAATCCGCGGGGCCAGGCCCATAAATATTTTACATAATATTATACTATAGAGAGCTGCCATTTAGTATACAAATAGTAATTGATTTACTCAATCGGAAAATCCAAAAATTAAAAGCACCAGCTAGCCTATTGAAACTTTGCATACACATTGGACATATCCTTTTGATTTATGTACTTCGGCTTAACAGACTTTAATATGTAAATATATTCAGAAAATAGGCGGGGTCATGCCCAGTAAAATTTATACTGTATTTTACATGTTTCTTCCAGTCGACTCTTACCAAATTGCATACACACTGGCGACCCGTTGTAATGACACAATAGTGCATTTCTAAGATCAGAAATTCAACACTCATCACACTCTTACCCATTATTTTATGTAACTCTGCCATTTTCAACTGGCACAGTAATCATGAATAGAAATAAAATACACTAGAAATTTAAAAAATTGTCTTGTTTTTATGGTTAAGCAATTGTCTATATGCATTTTGTTCCCGCTTGTGGAACTCGTCAGTAGACTTCAACCCACAAGCGGGAACGAAATGCATATAGGCAATTGCTTAACCATAAAAACAAGCCAATTTTTTAAATTAAATAAAGACATTATGTCAAATAAATATACTTCAGTATTTCATGCATACACTAGAAATTTTAAGTTAAAAAGTGGTATTGTAGAAATCTTTTCAAAAAGTAATCAGATCCTCACAAAAACATAAATGTGAAAAACGGCCAAGTTCTTATCCAAAATTTCGCCCATTAAAAGTTGTGACATAAAAATTTTGACCAAGTTCTTCTTTGCCACAATACATAACACAGAAATATATTATGTCTGATATAAATTTGTAATCGTAAGAGTGTCATATTATTTCTAGATAAAGGGATGATTTTGGTATGTGTGGAGTAGGCACTGGTTATTTGGCGACACAGGCATGCGTTCATTATGAATGAGTGGTTAGCTGTGCCGGCAATTGTTGAGGAATTTTCTTGGGGACCTCGCTAAGGTGTATACACAACACCATAGCGTGGAAGCCGGAGAATTATCGTGGTGGTTGTGGTTGCTACCAAAATCGCTGGGAGAATAGTCCTGACTATATTCAAAGATTGCAACCTATGTGCCTTATGGAGTGGGCCATAGGTTCATTCTAAAAGGGTGCATGGGGGCGTTGGTCTGGCGTCTAACCCATACCCACTGCTTTGGCACACGTGATTAGGCCGTAATGGTAGGTACTCACGTAAAGCAATTGCACATCTGTCACGACAGCCTTCTGGATTGAGCTGGACATGAGTTACAGTGGGCCTGGGATTAAAAAAAATTTCCGAGGCTTGTAACTTTTTTAAAAATTATCCGAATTTTATCGGTTAAAACATTTTGACATAAACTTGAAGTTCTTAAGAAATAATTTCCCAAGATGTATTTCCCTTGAAAAAGGCATGAGTTTTTTTTTAAGTATCTTCATTATTTTCAGTTTTGTAAAAAACTGTGTTTAATACATTTTTAATTTTTTAATTACATAGCGCTAACGACAATGCATTAAAAATATGCCTAGAGCCAATTATTTTGTATTTTGGACATGTACCCTACATTCAGCAATGTCCTAAAATAGAAAATTTTAAAAATATTTTTTGTGTTTAAGCGGTTATAAAAAGTTGTGAAGGTAGATTTTGAAAGATTCAACTATAAGATTTTATTATGTAGATAGTTTTAAAAATTTTTAACTAAAATTTAAGAGTGCCTTTTCATAAATGTGGATGTACGCGTAGTTTTTCTTAAAAAAGTCGAAATTTAGGGAAAATCTAAATATATTAAAATAATTTAATTTTTCTATATTGGTATATTTGAATTTCATATGAGTCAGTTTACTACGCCTGAAAAAATTATAACAAAAGCTCAACACACAAATCTTGTGCAAATGGTCTTGCAGCGTAGCATGTACAAAATGGTAAAGAATATTGATACTGACTTATTCAGGAATGATATCTCGTGAGAGCGTGAGAATTCCTGCGCGATTATTAAAAATAGCTCACGCACGATCACGCACGAGTAATTTATTTTTAAGTCACTCTCACGCACTCACGAGTGATTAGTTATAAATTTGATCATGATTATGCGTGAGTCATGTGTGATTCACGCGTGACACGATAAAATCACGAAATTTGCACATCTCTAGCTACACCCTCTCAGACAAAAAAAAAAAAAAAGAATTTTTAGAATCGGTCTAAAATGTACCACCAAAAAAAAAAAAATATAGAGACGAATTGCTAACCTCCTCCTTTTTTGAAGTCGGTTAAAAGACATAAAAATATTTTAAATAAAAATAACAATATAGCAAATGGTTACAGTATATCACATTCCGGAAAAGTGTTAGCCGTCACTGACTGAATTTCTTAATTTGCTCAGTAATTTCAATGAAGACATTGAGGTTAAATTTTAGTCAAACGCATCTAAGGCTATGGCAAAGTACATTAATTTTTGAGATAGTTACCACACTATATCTATAAAAATCGAATATGGAAAGCTTAGTATGTTGCAAAAAATAGCTATGCAATAATAACACTGTTAAAATTGTGAATGTGTATTTGAATGGAATTGAGACTTCTTGTGTATATTTGCATGAAAAAATCAATCTTTTGAGCAAGTTAGTTTTGCGCTCTTTATACTTGTTGTTATGAAATAAGCAAAAAAAATTTTTCCTATGTAATAAAACCATCACGTTAAATTTGCAACCAAAATTCGTTAATGAACTGTTATTTTGTGCACAGTGGAGAATTATTAAATCGCATTTGCCATCCCTGCCACACAACTATATTAGTGTTTTACCTACCTTTTCACTTTGTTGCAGCACTGTTGCTTAAGTTATGTATAAATACAATACTGTTTTGTGTACTCATGTATAGTCGAATAAAAACTCAGAGTATTTTTTATAGCGATGCGCATGATTGTAGCTGATACAGTGTACAAGTGCTGGGTAGTGTAAGGAAGGTGTATGAACATAGTCGTTGATTGTTTATATTAATGCGTATTTATTTTAAACTTTATGAGAATGTTTTTCATGTAACTATGGTTTTTGTTTTTAACTATGTATATGAAATTGGAATTTATGTGACGGCTAGTACTTAAAGAGCACTGATGAGTAGTTCCATACTTTTTTTTTAGTTACACTTTAGTCTTATCACTATCCATTATATAAATTTAAGTGACCTTTTCCGAGAAAAGGGACCTAGTGTGTCAAAAAACGGGTGTGGACTTAAGAGCGGATTCTGGTACCTAAAAGGGTGTAGAATAAGATGAAATGAGTTTTTCTCAAAACTTCATTTTCACACACTAGCTCCCTTTTCTCGGAGAAGGTCACACATATATATATATGTGTGAAAATGAAGTTTTGAGAAAAACTCATTTCATCTTATTCTACACCCTTTTAGGTACCAGAATCCGCTCTTAAGTCCACACCCGTTTTTTGACACACTAGGTCCCTTTTCTCGGAAAAGGTCACATATATGTATATAATGGACAGTGATAAGACTAAAGTGTAACTAAAGAAAAAGTATGGAACTACTACAGGGTGGGCCAAAAGAAACCAAGGGGTGTAAAAGTTTAATAACTTTTTTGTTTATTAACTTTTTTTTATTTTTTCTTTCAGATTATATAATATACAAAATGAAAATTTTTTTACACTAAGTATGAAAAATGATGTCTCTTAAATGACCACCGTTTTCAGCTTCGCACTGATGGGCTCTTTTAAGAGCATTTTTCAAAACTTGTGGCTGTAGCGTTCGAATTTCTGCAACAATGTTTGCCTTGAGTTCAAGGATTGTCTCTGGCCTGTTCACATACACTCGCTCCTTTAAAAAACCCCAAAGAATATAGTCGGGTGCTGTCAAATCTGGCGATCAGCTCGGCCATATAATTTCCGAATTTCAAGAAATTATTCGCTCTCCAAAAATTTGACTTAAAAGTGCCATTGTGTCTCGGGCAGTATGGGCAGTGGCTCCGTCCTGCTGAAACCACATACCAGGTCTGTTTTCAAGAGCAGGACGTAAAAAATTTTCTATCACAAACCAATACCGCTCTCCATTTACGGTTACAGCACTTCCATCTTCATTCTCAAAGAAGTAGGGCCCAATGACATTTTCAGATGTGATCCCACACCATACTGTACACCTGATGGGGTGCAATTGGTGTTGATGAATGGCTCTTGGATTTTGAGAACCCCAGAACCTACAGTTCTGCTTATTAAGAAAGCCATTCAAATGAAAATGAGCTTAAAATAATTGATCTCTGGTTTAAATAATAAAATTCTATTGTTCTGGTTCTCTGTTCAGTTGTGAACCTCTCCATTATAAATTCTCCAAGTGTTGTCTATATAATCTGAAAGAAAAAATAAAAAAAAATTAATAAACAAAAAAGTTATTAAACTTTTACACCCCTTGGTTTCTTTTGACCCACCCTGTATATATATATATATGTATATATATATATATATATATATATATATATATATATATATATATATATGTATGTATGTTTAATATATTTTTTTAACAATACTTAAATATGCACATAAATCTAAAAATTCTTATTACAAACATTGAAATGCCTAATAACACTCATACATACATACATACATACATACATACATGCATACATACCAATAAACATATCAAACGTAAACTAAACATTTGTCATTAGACATTAATAGCTAAACATTTATCATGTTGAACTTAAATAAATGTTGATGACCGCAACTGAGCAGTGCTGCCTGAATACACACACACACACAATCTGGAATGACACACACGCAAACTGACATGTGTGTAAATGTTTGTTTACGGCTATTTACCGTAAATATGTGTAATTATGAGCATTACACACATTCCTTCACATGCCCATACGGTCACTCGCCCATTTAAACGCACAAACTAACACACATGTGTAATTTTACGCAAAGTGCAATAAACACGTTAAACTAAAATCACAAATACATGTGGAAATGTATTAAAAAAATATATATAATTAATGTTCTACAATTTAGTTTTTCTTTTATGCCACAATTTACTAAATCAAAAGCCTGGTAAGACTGAGTGTGAAACGAGGAATGAGAATCAAGCCAAAGTGAAAACGTTTTGTTAACAAAATGTGTGAATGTATAAATGGATATGATGGAGAGTGAAACCCTAAGCATAATCATTTGCACAAAATTTCATTGTCATTATGTTAAAATGAATAATTGATGTTTTAACATTTATGTTTGTGTTCTTGAAATCTAATTAAAAGGTTACATGAGGTAGAAAGTAGAGAAAAAAAAATTAATATGCTTTTCATTTTAATACATTTGTTTATGGAAAAATATTTCATCGCTTAAAGATTCTTTTTTGGGAGGGGAGGCTGGATTTTGTAACTTTTACTGTTTAGTCATTATAAATCTTTGGTGGTGATCACATTAATCTGCCGCTTTGTTTTTCGACAGCAAATATAACTGTTTGATCCCAAATTAAAGAAAATTTTTTTAAGTAGTCTTTAATCTATTACAAAAACGTCGTATTCGAAGTCAAAAGGGAATATTAAGTGAATTTAGAATTTACGAAAATTGCTTAAAATATATTTTTTCAACGGGTGGTCAAATACAGCGTTTTAAAAATAAGCTTATACATACATATAAACGTTTTCCAAATTATTTTATTTTTATGTAACGTGTGTGTTAAAAAATTTATTTGTCTAGGACGTCTAGATGAATTTCGTTGCTGCTAAGTAACACAACGTATAGACATACTCCCAATACCTTATTGAGAACTATAAAACTACTGTGATTGTAGTTTTGTAATTCTCAATATTCTATTGATAGTTTGTCTATAAGCAATGCGGCTTTGAAAGTTTTTCTAAATTATGGTAAAAGTCTTCTGTTGTACCGCTTAGCAGCAACGAAATGCATCTAGATGTGCTGGACCAACCACAAATTTATTTGTTTAAGTTCATTCTCTACAGCTTTATGCAAAAGATTTCTTTGCATGTTTGGATAATTTTTTTTAAACAGTGAACGAAGCTTTTCTCAAAACTGGAATTAAATAGAAGCTCAAAAATTAGTTCATCTCATAATTCTAGCTTAACATTAAGAAAAACATTTTTATAAAGCAACAAAAGAGCAACTGTCTGAAGTGCGAGTGCATTTTAATTTGCTTAAGCTTTCTGCAAAACATTTATAGCTTTAATTCCTTTTAGGCAAAAGAAAAGGGAGAACAAAAAGACAAAAACAACAGCAAAAATAGCTTAATGAACTAATAAAGAAACTTGGTGTAAATGTCTTTATAAATTAAAAAAAAAACCTAAGCTTAAGTTGTCATTTTTGTACTTATGAATACTTTCTGTAACCCCGACACAAACAAAACCAACAAGATTTTCATAAAATATTAAAGAAAATGGCTGGAGAAACTTTAAATCCCAGCGCTGATTCATGCAGTAAAGAGCAGCACATTAACCCAGCACACAATTGATATCGATAATGCAAATGTCTAAGTTAAGAGAAAGGCTTGCAAAATACGTAGCATTGAAAAATGTAAACTATATACTAAATAAAATAATACAATGGCAAGATTGTTGTAAATTTAGAGATGATCAAATTGAGCTTTTATTACAAAAAAGCTTTCAGCAAATTGAAATACGATGAATCAAAACAATTCACATATTCCATTTGCAATAAGATTTGCGTATATAAAGCAGAAATATACATCAACTGACATTACTCACAATGGACCAAACACAAAGAACGCTGATGATTAAGGTGTAGTGGCCTTCGAAAACAGCTAGTTGTTCCGTTCTACTATGTCTTTGTCAGAATATTTACAATTAACTTTGGTGGTATTTGTTTTGTTCATTAATAATTATCACATACAATTTGGCTTACAAAGCGATATGAACTTTAGCCTGATCAAATAATACATATAGAAACAAATGAAGTTCGAACAATAGTAATTAAAATTAACTAAAATATGATTAATATTTTGTGGAGATTTATTTAAAACTTCAAATATGTATACTATAGTTCTTTAAGGCTGCAATTGCTCTTTTAGTGAATTATTCTGAGAATAAGATTCAGAAAATATTTATATATACATAGAATCGAAGCATAATTCAAAAATAATTGCATTGTTCTCAATCTATTATAGCAATCGTGCTTGCTGGGCTAATGCTTTCACACAAACAAACTATTTTCATTGTGTACATGTGTGAACTGTAGGTGTATGGCTCATGTAGTGTATGTATGTATGTGTGTATGTGCAGCGTTGTGACTTTTAAAACTGTAAATCCCCCGCGGTGTTGACGTCTTCCTGTAATTAAATTAAGAAATGGAAAAAATAAAAACTTTTTTTTTATGTATTATACTTTTCTATGCATATATGTATATAAAAGGTGGGTTTGTGTGGAAGTAAGACTATTTGTACAATTATTAATGTAAAAATAAAATAAAATAATAAGTGAAAAAGAGATGTGCTTGTATACAAAAATATGCGACAGCGATTGTATTTTGAGTTTTTTTTTCTTGGTTTTTTATTTTTATAAAACATTGAAGTTTTTCTTTTCTTTTTAATTTTTTCTTCATAACTTGGCTTTATTTTTAGCAAATTCCCTTTTTACGTTATATTTTATATATTCTTTCATTTATATTTAGTGATGCTTTGGAGCACTTCCTATGGCGTTCATTAAGAGCATCATAAAACGGAAGTGAGAGTGACGCGACATTTCAAAGATATTCATTTATTCGTGCAACCAAATTGAAAAAAATAAAAAACAAAAATAAAAAAACCCCTTTTTATAATGAAAAAGAAACATTTAACTGTAGTGTTCAGTTACTAAATGATAAGGAATGACTGTAGTGAGAAGGGTTTTAATGAAAAAGTTTCGCATTTTTTTAATGCAAAATAATTTAAAATACAAGAATAAATGATTTGAAAATAAAGAAAATCAGTTAAATAAATAATTTTGATAATAATAAAAGAAAAATATAATTACAAAAGAAAGTTTTGCTTTAAGGCAAGTATACTTAAGAATACATCTGCAGATTTTTAAAATGGGTTCCCAGAATTTTTTTAATGAAAATAAATTTAAATAGTGTAAACATTTACCATAAACACATTTTCATAGAAAAATGGGAAAGTTATTGTGTAAGTAAGACAATGAAGAATTATTTTGGTGATTCTAGCGGTTATAAAATAACATCTTCTAGACAACACTATCAAAATAAACAACAAGAGCCCAACAATTGGTTGTACCTATCAACAAATAATATAAGCACCAATACACTTAAATAAGAAAGTAGCCCTCAGCCGAACTCTGTTAAATTTAAATTATTCTAAAATTGTTATCAGAATTTACAAAATTATTTTTAGGTATACATACATTCATACAACATATTTACTGATTCAATAAATTTGCCCAGCAAAAAATTAGACAATTACCATCTGAACTACTTGCCATGTAATGACCAGCGAAACCAGAAATATGCTCTAAAAAAGTATTTTATGCGCATTCAATATGCACTAAAAACTTAAAAATATGCACTAAAAACTCAAAAAATATGCTCTTTAAAATTAAATAAATTGGTTTATTTGTCAACGAAAATACATTTTTCATTTAAAAATTCGACAACATTTGCAAATAAAATAGGCCAGAAATAAAATAAATAAACAAAGGAAACAATAAAATAATTAACAAAGAATAACTGTCGTATTAAAACAATAATTTAGGACTGAAATGCACGTTAAAACAAAATTTCCATATAAATTTTGACTAAAGCAAATAATACAAATTATTTTTTTATACTCTCATAAAAATTTAACTTCAATTTTAAAAGAGATCACGATACCAGAATTAAAACTTTGAAACTGTATTTTTGATAAATAAGCCAAGATTTTTTGTTGTTTTAATTTCATTGCAATAAACAACAAAATATTGACCTAGATTTTCAAATAAAAATCGTTGCCTGTCACATCTAAGTTAATTTTTTATATATTTAAAGTTCCTTTAGCGTCTACTGATGTAATTGGAGCAGAGTCCGTCACAACTAGCAAACCCAAATTTTTATTTAAACAAACGTCCACATACTACATGGATGATTGGAAATGAGATTTAAATGGCGAAATCTTAAAATAAAAATTTTGACCAACAGATCAGCTTGTAAGCATATTAAAAAAAAAACTCCATAAAGTATAAAAATATGCCCTATTAGCGTAAATTATGCTCTTAAAGTGAGAAAATATGCTAAAAATATGCGTGTAATACTGATATATGCAAAAAATGCTTTAAAAGGTAAAATATGCAAAAAATATGCTTTAACAAATCGATGCCAAAATTCATAAAAAGTTCTGAAACGGATAAATATCTTGTCCTCGAATTAATACGTCACACAAGAAAAAACATGCAATTGCATATTTGCGGTTTCCCTGGTAATGACTTACTTTTTAGATTGCCCAATTGAATTACTCGCTTACAAATCACGCAAAATATTAAAAATAATAAGCAGAAGATGACGTGCAAATAATGCCAAAATATATAGTTATTTTAAATAAATTATATACATTTCTAAATAGTCTACTTATTTATTTTAAACTAAAAAAAATAATGTACTTACATTTTGGAAAATTATTATTTCAGTATAAGTAGTTCCAAATAATTTTTCTCATTTTCGCTTTTAATAAAAGTTCATCAAACAAAACAATTGAAATTTTTCTAAATATTGCAGTTATAAGTAAAAATACAGGCTCGGATACGAATAAAATGTAACCCACTTCAATTGAGTTTATAAAAGAAATTTTACAAAACGGAGTATTTCGTAGTAAAAGAATATTTTTTTTTAATTTATTTATATTTTTCTAAAAAATATGTACTATTTATTTAATCAAACTAAGTTTTTAATCAAGATCTTCTATTTACTCAAACAAAGGCATATTGAAATAAAAAAACTACTTTTTTCGACTAAAAAAGGTAGTTCCATCAAGAAATAAAAAAATAACTATTTCCCACAACGAAAAAAATAATTATTTCCTACAATAAACCACATAACTACTTTCAAAGAATCGACTATTTTAGTCTCACGCCTTGTTAAAATTATTAAGTTAGTAATCCAATAAGGAACAGCTTCTGCCAAAAATTCTTAATTCCAAACTCGATTACATATTTTGAAATTTTTTGCTTTCGAGAACAATTTTGTGCTATTTACAGTCTGTTGCTGTTATTTAAGTTCTGGAAAAAGCTTTAGCTCGTCGATATCAATCATTTGTTTTCGAGAATGGGTAGATAAGCCGCAACTCTTTGATGCTTGATTGACGTGACGTTGATATTGACAACTGATATAAGGGCGAATAACTCTCAGCTGGAATACGAGTACCATGATATTAGCTACACCAGTGATGGTATTTTAGTTCGTTTCGGGTATTTTTTGGCGCTTTTTGCAAAATAGAAAACGGAAGAAAGTGGAAAGTGCCATATAATTCTCTGCATAAATTGATTGAAAGTAGTATGTAATCATCATTTTTTAAAGTTTACACGAATACTTAATCGTACTAGAAAAATTTAAAGCATGAGGTTATCAATAGCAGTCAACGGGTAGCCAAGCTCCAATTTTTGACGTGCTGTCAATGCTGACAAGTGGAATAAGGGTAAATATCGCAAAAACAAAAACTTTTAAGTTACGAGTACTTAAAAAAATAGTGATGCTTTTAATTCTTAAGCTGTATTCAAATTATATGTATTTGTATTGTGGAATGTCACTTTTTCACATGGTAAATTTGTACATATAGTCTGAACACCTATAAACAATAGCATGTGTTATTTCTATGTGTGTAGTACAAACGACGTTTCTGGTGTAGAGCATGTTCTATTATCAGGTGACAAAACATCTTACATCAGCTTGTTTAAAATAAATCAAGTCATTGTTTGGTTAAAAATTAAGCAAAATTGTAAGATAAATTAAATTAAAATTGATAATAGTTTAAAAACTAAAAATTAAAGAAAAAATTTAAATGGCATTAACAAAAGTAAGCATTTGTTTACCTTTATAGTTTATGTCAAATGTACATAACATACCAACGTGTGAACACAAAAATTATAAACCGTATGTAAAACGCAGATTTTGACAAACACAGGAAATATCGTGTGTATAAAAAAGTGACATTCCATAAGGCAAATACATATAATGTGAACACAGCTTTTATGTGTAAATGATCTTTCAGTAATCTTAATCTAATCCTAAGCTTCACCTACTATTGTATATACATATAAATGTATGTATATGTGTAAGAATCCATATTATTTGACTTCTGGTTTTTTATTAATTGTTTTTACAAACTTATTTTTATTAAATTAATCATGATTTTGTTTTAATTAATATGTTAATAAATTCCGTTATTACATCTAAATACTTTGTTTATCTTAAACCAAAAATTTTAAATTATATTTTAAGCTTTTACACTCCAAACACTCTTTTTTAAATGGCTTAATATATTAAAATTTAAAAAAAAAATATTTTCGTGTTTTTTTAATCTCTTTTTCGTATTTTTTTGCTCTTTTTACCCTTTTTGTAACAGTTTAATGTGCTTTTGCTCTTCGTGGAGATACCAACACTGAGCTACACTGTTCTATATAATACATCGGATGTATCACGCTCTTTTATAAACATAAGGCTTCAAGAAAAATGTTTGCAGCATGTAGAAATTGACTGTATATTCAGCAGCCTCTCAATTTTGTTTTCTTGCATGCATTTGCATTTCCTATATTGCTAAAGTTAAAGTTGCAGCTTTGTAGTTCTTGATCTATTATAGCTACGGTGACCATAATTTTTAAATCAAAATACAGAACAAGGAAATATTTAATAAATAGCAACTTAAGTACAAACAACCTTACATACATATTAAACATATTGAATTTAATGGATTTATTAAATTTTTATTTTTTGACAAACGCAAATTAACAAAAAAAAAAAACATTCAAAAAGTAACATAACAATGTAATCCGCTAATCTACATATATCAGGCTGTCAACTCTGTAATTCGAAAGGAAAGAAAATGCTTTCGAATTTACACGTTATAAGCATACAAATTCGAAAGTATTTTCTTTCGTTTCAAATTACACAGTAAACCCCCAATACAAAAAATTAATAGCTGCATACATAGTTTTAATTTTGGTATTTTTCTGTGAAATAAATTAGTTTTAACAAGTATTGATTTCCTTTTAAATATTCTTTAAACTCAATACAATTTAAATAATAGTTTAATTTAGTAATTAAAAACGCTTTGATGGTATCCATCTTCATTTAAGTTTTTTCACTGGTCCATATATTATTTAAAACAGAAAATACTCTTTCTGTTTGGTGCATTAGAGCCAGATAAACATAAACTGAATTCGACAACTTTCAACCTATTTTGGAAACTTATGTCTCCTTATTTAAAATGTTTAAACATTTTTACCCATCGCTCTTCTGCAGGTTTTTGATTCTCATTATATTTCTTTAATTTTTCCAAAGAGGTATATCTTTTAACAAGACTTAATTCATCAAATAATTCCGTGTCATTTATGTTTGACTCATTTCTTTTATCCATAGTGAAAACATAACTGGATTTAGTTAATTTTAATTATTATTCGAACACCATTTGTTTCTATATTTGTGATTTGAACGGGCTAAAGTTCGTATTGCTTTTTAAGCCAAATTACATGTGATAATTATTAATGAACAAATAACAACAAAGTCTGTTGTAAATATTCTGACTAACAACACATAGTTGAACGGAACAGCCAGCCGTTTTCAAAGGCCACTAAACCTTCATCATCAGCGTTCTTTTGTGTTTGGTCCACTGTGTGTGTTGTCAGTAGATGTAGATTTCTGCTTTATATACTTAGCATTATTGCAAATGGAATATGTGAATTGTTTTGATTCATCTTATTTCAATTTGCTGAAAGCTTTTTTGTAATGAAAGCTCAATTTTACCATCTCTATGTTTAAAACAGTCTTACCATTGTCGTTTGTTCCTTACTAATTATGCACATGTTAGTTAATTTGCTTATTTTTGTTCTACTTAAGACAAACTTTTTTGGTTTGTTACTATTAAGTATATTTTTTATTTTATAACTGGATTTAATTTCTTGGTAGGCAGTATTCCATTAATTTAAGTATTCAATACAATCTGTATAAAATCCGCTTGCATTAGCTTTAAACTAATCCATATCAATTACATTTTTCTGGCTGAGCTCAATTACGATTTTAAATTTAAGTTCATTAATAATGAGAAAGACCTCAGTCATATATATTTTTGGGACTCAATCTGCGTTATATAATCATGATATAAAGTAGCTTGACAATGAACGAAAAAAGCCATTCTCCTGAAGCGGGAACGTCAAAAATAAGCTTTAAAACGTAAGATGTCACTAACACAGGCAAATTTCACATTCACGCTCTCAAGGAAAAAAATTAAGGAAACAAAACTCGTGTTCTTTCTGTATTTTTATAGAAATGCGGCATTTGCATAGTTCATATATTAAGCCCTTTTTCAATGTTTATTAAAACAGTATTGTGCAGAAACTGAGTTAATTTTTTAAATGCAGTTTGAGTAATGAAAATACAGAACAAATACTGAACAGTCACTAAAATACAGAACATTTCAACGTTATTTCCTAATGAATAATTTATACAGAACAGGACTCTCAAATACAGTACTGTTCTGTATAATACAGAACGGATGGTCACCGTAATTAAAGCGCATATTATTTTGCAATCAAATTAATTACATATTTAGAAAAGTTCCTGGCAAAATTTTTGCCTCAGATTCTATTGTTTGACCTACTAAAAGTAAGGAAAAATTAAGGTATTTAATAAAATTATAAGTAACTCACAACAATTTTATTTTTAATGAAAGACCAAAAAATTTACAAACAAAGAGCATGCATTTTTTTTGCCACATCCAAAAATCAGATTTTTTGAAAAATACCAGGTTTCAACCAATGCTGGATGTAGGGTGCACCAGCAAAAATCTCCGAAATTTATTTTACAGTCTTTCTCAAAACCTTTAGAGACAATCAAAGTTTTAACCAAATACTCGACAATTTTTTAAAGTATTCAAAAAAAAAAAAAAGAAAAAAAAAATTAAGAATACTTTTTCCAAAATATATGTATGTATATAAAATTATCTGATATTTTTCGAAAATCCAAAAAGCAAAATTATTTCTTGCTACAATTTTTAAGATATCAAAAGGATTTCTTTTATATGAATTGAAGTAAAGTTTTCTTTCAAAAACAACAAAACCAAATGATTTTTGCAAAGTAATAAAGAACCCAGAAAAAAATTTCAAAAAAGAAAATCGACTTTGGAATTAAGCATTTTTGGTGGAAGCACTTCCCTACTGGATTACCAACTTAATGATTTTAACAAGGCGTGAGACTAAAATAATCGATTCTTGAGAAGTACTTACATTTTTTTGATTTGTCAACATTTCACGTCTAAAAAACCAGTCTCTTCATTTAACAACTTGCATGTCATTTTTTTAAATTTTAGGTAATATGATTTGTAAGCTAGTAATGAAAATTGGCAATCAGAAAAGTAATGTGTAATTTTTTACTGGAAAGTTATGTACTAACGATTAAAAAAAGTCAGGGATAAAAATTAAAAAAAAAAACAGAATTTCAATTCAAATAACTTGGAAACTGTAAGAGATAATATGGTGCTCTTAGCATGTTTAATTTTTGTTTCTTAACGTTAAGTTCGGTCGATATTTACAATAGTTACATGGTCCGAAAGAATTTAGACACCCGCAGTTTCCAACTTGGATGCTCTTTGGAGCAATCCTGTCTTATAACAAAAAATATTTTTCCTTAAAAGCATAACATATCTTCAATGAAACTATTTTTTTAAGCTATAGGTCAGTAAAAATTTTTTCTGATTAAAAAGAAAAAAGACAAAAACTAATTACAAAAAAAAAAATAAAATAAGAATAATCCTGAAGAAGTTAACCAAAGGTTAACGAAATATCGATAAAAAGCTAAAAATATATAAAATTTACTGACCTAAGGCTTAAAAAATAGTTTCATTGAACATATAAAAAAACGAAAAATTAGACAAACAGTTTAATAACATATCTTCTTTACAAAACAGTCAGTTTCATTGAAATCGGCTCACTAGTTCAAAAGTCGCCGACTTTTTACCACCTTTCTTATTTCACACCACTTTGCGTGCCAAACCAACAACAAATAATGAGGGGTTTCATGAGAATGTTCAAAAGTCTCGCAAACTGTGCAATTGTGCATTTTTACACTCTCGTAAATAAAATGTCAAAAATTGTATAGAAATTTATTTACACAAACCTGTTAAGTTTGCCCAAAAAATTTGACTCGTAAACTTAATCTGTGCAATTGTGCATTTTGTAGTCGACAATTTCTTCCTTTTTTGGATTTCTTTAGGCATTTTTAGACACAGACACAAACTTTTTTATTTTTATAGAAATAAATAAATACATTTTTAAATTAAAAATTGCTTGAAAATTTCTAATTTTATTTGTATTAAATGAAATTTTTGACGTTTGTTTCAAATTTACACTCACTGTTTGCGCAAAAGCTCAAAAGGGGCTTCATGAAACAAGTCTCGCAAGTTTGCCCAATTACACAAATGACAATTTTAAGATTTCTCATGAAAACCCTTACAATTTTTTTAATTCTAATTAATTTACTTAAATGAAAACAGTTTTTGAAACTTTAATTTTGAATGACGTAATTTGGACTCTGTTTTAAATTCAGTTACAATTTATTATAAAAATATAACTGAACTGAACTAATATACCAATATACACACAAAAATAAGAATGATCCAAATAATATACAAGATGATGTTGAAGTAAACACTCAAATCATAACAAAAACTATAATATGCTATACTTTGTGCTTATTAAGAAACATACAAATGCACAAACACATAAGCCAGTGCAGATGCCAGATGCAAGCAATAACAATTAAAATGCTTTTACATGCTCTATTGTCAGCTTAAACAGGCAGAAAAAATTCGAGCATGAAATAAGGACGTCATCGAAAACTACAACTTTACCAGAAAACGTTAATTAAAATTTAGATTTATCAATTCTTATTAAGATTTATCAATTTAATTGGAAAATTTACTAAATTCGAGATCAAAGTTGAACAATTTTATTTCCGCAAAAATACGAATTTTATATAAAAATTCTTATAAAGAAGTTCAGCAATGAATTAGTTTTTAGTAAATATTTCACTCGTCTCCAGGAAAGAACGGGTTTGGCGCGATAAGACAACCATTTTTTTTTTACAAAAATTTAAAAAATTCCAAAAGTTTTAGTTATTTTTTTTTGAGTGAATGTACTGTGATTAGATATTGCTAGAATTTTTCTGGGAGTTGTATTTTTATACCCTTTACCAAAAAATGGTACAAGTGTATATATAGGTTTGTCATTCCGTTTGTAATTTCTATAATATTAATAAGCGAGCCATAAATTATATATATTCTGGATCCTTATGCATAGGGAAGACGAATAAGCGATGTCAGTCTGTCCATCTGTCTGTACGTGAAATCGGTTTTCCGAAGCTCCCAGAAAAGCTAGAGACTTCGTTCTTGGACTGGTGTGTCAGAAATGGTCGAAATAAGATTGCTATTGAAAATCAGCAAAATCGAGCAGACAGTTTCAGAGCTGGGAAGCTTAAACTTCATTTTGCCATACAAAATAACTACCGAAAACTAGTTATTTTTTTTTATTAAATAAACTTATTTTATAGTTTAGTATGAATAAAATTAAAGTTTTTTAATAAAAAAATATAAAAAAAATTAAAAAGACGTTTCCAGGGTTGGAAAACTTTAACTTTTTTATACAAAATTATACAAAATTAATTTACTAAAAGAAATTTTTCCTTTTTTCTATAAATTAAATATATCTTATATTCTAAGAAGAAAAAGATTGTGTTAAAAAATCAGAAAAATCAAAAAGGATGATTCCAGGGTTGGAAAACTTAAAATTTTTGTGATATAAAAAATTAACTACCGTAAACTAATTTTTATATTTTTTTTTTTATTAAATTAACTTACCTTATACTTCAGTACAAATTAAATTGGTATTTCAGATTAAAAAAGAAAGTTAAAAAAATTAAAAAGGAGTTTCCAAAGTTGGAAAACTTTATTTTTTTTTCTTATACAAAAGTAACTTACTAAAACAAATTTTTTTCTTTTCCTCTATAAATTAAACATATCTTAGACTCTTAAAAGAAAGAAATTGGTGTAACCAATCAGAAAAAATAAAAAGGATGATTCCAGGTTTGGGAAACTTACACTATTTGTATATTAAAAGTAACTAGGTCTTACTATTTTTTTATTAAATTAACTTATTTTATACTGCAGTACATATTAAATTGATATTAAAAATAAAAAAAAAGTTTATTGCATGAAAAAGACATTTCCAGGGTTGGAAAACTTTAACTTTTTTTCTTATACAAAAGTAACTTACTAAAACAAATTTTTCCTTTTTTTATAAATTAAACAAATCTAATGTTTTTAAAAGAAAGAGATTGGTGTAAGAAATCAGAAAAATAAAAAGGATGATTCCAGGGTTGGAAAACCTACAATTTTTGTGATATATCAAATTAACTACCTTTAACTAATTTTTTATTTATTTTTATTAAATAAACTTATTTTATACTCCACCACGCATAAAATTGGTATTTCAAATAAAAAAAAAAAATTTTAAAATTTAAAAAGACGTTTCCAGGGTTGGAAAAATTTAACTTTTTTTCCTATGCAAAATAACTTACTATATCAATTTTACCTTTTTTCCTATAAATTAAACAATTTTTATATTCTAAAAAGAAAAAGATTGATGTCAGAAATCAGAAAAATCAAAAAGAATGATTCCAGGGTTGGAAAACTGAAACTTTTTGTGATATAAAAAATTACTACCGAAAATTAATTTTTATTTCTTTCATTAAATAAACTTATTTTATACTTCAGTACGAATAAAGTTGGTATTTCAAATTAAAAATTAAACTTCAAAAAATTAAAAAGATATTTCCAGGGTTGGAAAACTTTAACTCTTTTTATACAAAATAACTTACTTAAGCAAATGTTTCCTTTTTCTCTATAAATTAAAGATATCTTATATTCTTAAAAGAAAGAGATCAGAAAAATCAAAAAGTATGATCTCAGGGTTGGGAAACTTACACTTTTTGTGATATATAAAAGTAACTAAGTCTAAATAATTTTTATCTCTTCCTTTATAGATTATACATATTTTACATTTTGGAAAGAAAAGTTTGGTGTAAAAATATATCAAAATAAAAACCACAGCTCCAGAGCTGGAAACTTTGACCTTTTCTTCTTGATATTAAAGTAACTAAATAAAACATTTTTTTTTAAATTTCCTTTTTTCTTTTTTTACTTAACACACTTTCTATATTTTTTTTGAGAACTACTAGATTGATATAAAGAATCAGAAAAATCTAATATAATGATTCTATGGTTTGTAAATTAATTTTTTTTGTACATAAAAGTAACTAGGTCAAATTATTTTTTTCTTTTTGTTTATACTTTATGTATGTGCTTATGTATGTATCTCTATACTACATAAAAACACTTTGGTAAAGTGTATATAAGATTCGACACAGCCGAATATAGCACTCTTACTTATTTTCAGTATAAAACCTAAGTAATCCGCTATGCTGTGAGTTTTATGTACAGAATAATAACTTTAACATCGCGGTAGTCCAGCAATGGTTAATTTAACATTCTGAGCGTGAAAGCTGTTATAAGTAATATTGGTGTTGAGTTAATAAATTATTCTAATTTTATAAGAACTGTACAATGGTATTTTTGTATTTAATTGCAAATATTCGAGCCTACAAAACCAACTTTCTTAAAGGTCAGAACAAAAAGGCTTAACAATATATGTGTGTATGTATAAATGAAGATTTAAACATATTTGATTCAAGCATTACCTAATTTACAATAAGCATTTTTTTATGAAATTTCATGAATTTTGTAACACTAAACTTTTTCTATTTGCTAATTGTGGCGTTATAAAAGAGAATGTTATATAAAAAAGGACTTTTGGCAAATAAAAATTTTTCATGCAACTGAAACTAGTTAAAAAAATGTTTAATGTAAATCAATTAAAAAATAAAATTTTGATAATTTTTTTTTTTAATTTAATAGAAGTTTTTATATAAAATGGTTACTGAAGTTGTTTTTTCCTTTCTATATTTTTAAAAGACATTTTCTTAAAGTTTATGTATTTTTAATATTAAAGATGAACTCTTCATTCAGTGAGAAACAAATAGATAAAGTAAAAAAAAAACACAAATATTTTCCTTTGACAAAAAAAAATTTCAAGTTAAATATATCCCTAAAAGACAAAATTATGTACTTGTTTATAAAAAGATGTATTGGGGCAAAAGTTTTTTTGTAAGTTGCTGTCAAATCGGTGAATTAACATAATAATGGAGGAGAATTAGGAATTAAAAGTATGAAATTTAAGCACATTGTCGCAGTTGACTAAACAAAAGGGTTTATTTTATCTTAAAAGGCTGAAGGCCATGTCTGAAAAGCTCAGAATGGCATCAAGCCGGATAATATTTGTTTAAAATTAGTTTATTATAACTTAATCTTCTTGAAGATTTTTAAAAAATTTTTTTTGTGTTCCAAGAAGTTGGGAAATAAACATAAATACATGTTTCTTTTAAGAGGAAATAGAAAAAGGTTGTTTTATGTTTATGGAAATCCGGCAGAGTGAAATCGCTTTTTTCTTGAAAAGTTTTTAATTTTTGCCTTCCTCACCAATCCATCATGTAGCCAGAGATTAATTTTATCACAATTATACCACGCAAATTTTTCTAAAAGCATTGATTTAGTTTAAATATGTTGATACTTATGCAAAACACAAGTGCTTATGTATGGGAATTAATAATGAACTAGATATACCAAACGGACGACACACTCGTCCGTATTCTAGAGTCAAAATGTAAATAATTTAAGATTGCAAAAAAATGTACCTATATAAACGTCATAAAAAATTCATTAAAACACAGCCACACACAAACTTACAAACATATGCAAGCATAATTAAATAATACATGAAATTAAAAAAACATAAATAAAATCCCTTCAACCAAGCTAATTCACTTTATTCAATTCTCTTCCTTTAAGTATTATGGCTTTCATACAACAACAAATAAGAGAAAAAAAAATTGTTAGATCAAGAGAAATACTACAAACACACACACACACACACTCATGTTTTGTTTCTTTTTTACTTGTAAGCTAATAAATGCGTGTGTAATATGTTTGCATGTAGTAGTAGCAATTTCAAACGCTTATAGCTCCCAAAATACTAAACCGATTTCAATAAAAAATAGATTCTGCACATCTGTACAGAAAATCCTTTAAAACCATATAAATCTTTTTAAAATCGGTGCAGTGGTACCAGCGTAAAAGGGATTACAAAAAACATGTTCGCCTATTAATTATATAGATAATAATATTGCCAATATATATACATACATATATTCACTTTTTTCATATATAGCATGAGCGTAAGTAGGAATATTATTATTATTATTATGTCAAGCCATAACAAACAGTGATTGTATTTTGCTGCGTTTCGGGTATTTTCTGGTGCTTTTTGCCTCTTCATAAACCCGAAATTTTGGCTAATACCCTTTTTTTTAAAGCGGGTATTTACAGTGCTTTTAACAATTTCTTACAGTGCTTTTGGTGCTTTTTTGTCAAATAAAAATATTTTTAATTTACAAAACTAAAACACTTTTAGGCACTAATATCAGCATTTTTTAACTGAGGCTTCTTAAATTGATTTTAATGACAATAACGGAAACTATGTTAAAAACAATATAGAAAACATTTCATAATTGGGATTAAAAAATTTTACTTTTTTTTGCAAAATAAAAAACGGAAGTAACTGGAAAGTACCACATAATTCTCTGCATAATAATTGATTGAAATTAGTATGCAATAAGCATTTGTTAAAGCTTACACAAATATTTAATAATACTATAGGGTGGTTTAATTTTAAGGGTCGATTTCGGACTTTTCATAAGGCTGTTAATATGTAAGTGCAAAGTAAATCAAAATGTTCACGTTTACAACAAAGTGTATTCAACGTACAAGAGTGGTTAAATTTTAAGGGCCGATTTCGATTGAAAGCATGAGGTTATCAATAGCAGTCAGTTGTTTTAGATAACGGGTAGCCAAAATCTTTTAAGTTAAGAGTGCTCAAGAAAAGAGTGAAGCTTTTAACGCATTCTCTGTGTGTAAATGATTTTTCAGTAACATACATATCTTAATCTAAGCCTAAGCTTCACCTGCTATTATATGCATGTATGTGTATATGCTACTATATTACTTGACTTCCGGTTTTTTCATTTTTTGTTTTACATATTTATTTCTATTAAATTAATCAAGATTTTGTTTTAATTAATATGTTAATAAATTCTGTTATTACATCTCAAATACTTTGTTTATTTTTAAGCAAAAATTTGAAATTATATTTTGAGCTTTTACACTCTAAACTCTCCTTTTTAAATGGCTTAATGTATTAAAATTAAAAAAAAATATTTTCGTGGTTTTTGCCCTCTTTTTCGTATTTTTTGCGCTTTTTATCCTTTTTGCAACAGCTTAATGTGCTTTTGATCTTCGTAGAGATACCAACACTGATAACAAACATATACATACATACATACATATTAGAGAGCTGCGTAAACAGTCTTGAAATGTAGAAACGTCATGATTTTTAAATGTATTCACGTCGCATGTATTATAAATACATACTAAACCAATAATAAATGCTGTCGTACTATAAGCGAAGCACGATGGATGTATTGGTGTATGTGTATATCAGTTGTAACAAGCGATGTCGCAAGACAACTTGTTTCTAACAAACACTCAAAAGAAGTACTGTTGATAAGTGTATGCTTGTTATTTTTCATATTGTACGTTTGAGTGTGTGTGTAATATGTAGATGGTAAGCTCCCTGCAGAAAGTGCGAATAGTGAAATTGTGGTGATTTACTACTGACGTTGTCAGTAGCACTACTGACCAGGTGTACCCCAGCCAATGGTATGATTTATTGACATTTAACATTAGCTTGTCATTGAAAATCCACCACTAGACTATAGCACTACTGACTTAGTAGTTCTTTCGGGACCACATGGATACATTGGCACCAAAGATTCACTAGTAAATTTTAGGGGCTCTAGTCTACAATATCGATATATCCAATGTCGTTGTCAATAGTAAACTTATAGTGATTTTCTAGTGACATTGTCATTGTACTAGGTGCACCCCAGCCAATACAAATGCCTATTGACAAATAACAGAGTTGTTATTCAAAATCTATCAGTAGACTTTAGGACTGTTGAGAAGGTAGTACTTTTACGACCATATGGAGATATTTGAACCGAAGACTTACTCGCAAATTTTAGTGACCCTCGTCTACATATGTGACAGCGCATAGAGAAAGGGACCTAAGGGTAAAAAAAAAGCAATTTTTACTTTTTTTTATTTTTTGATGTGGGCAACATCTGAGCATCGAATGAGACCGATCCCATGCCCCAAAAGTGTTGCCTCCCAGAGATATGCGCGTTTTATGATGTGATGGTACACCAAAGATACACGTATTTAAATCTTTAAAATGGCTCTCCTGAACAAAACCGGTTTTTACCCTTTCTATTTTGCGCGTCACATATATTTATTTAATATTATTGCACAACATAATAAAAAAGAAAAACAAACTACATTCATGTGTTCATTGACAATATCACCAGAAATACACTAGAACTGTCGTCTCTAACGTATCTCTACTCGCGCATAAAAGGAAAGTTGTCGACATTTTAACTAGTGCAATTGTCGCTGGAGAAAGAGTATTGACATAGAGACATATGGTTCTAGGTTGACTACAGGGCTACTATGTAGTTAACCGCATACAACTAATGTTAATACATGTGTGTGCCCTCGCATGTGCACAGAAAAATAAAAAATCATACACACATACATGCATGACGTTTGTACACGCGCTTATGCATAGAAAGAAGCAAATATGAGAAATTCTTCCGTCATGAAGTGTTTTCTTCTTTACTCTTATACCTACAATACTCAAACAAATTTCTTGCAAACAATGTTGTTAACGTTTGTTTTATAAGATTTCGCTGTAGTAAAGCATTTGAAAAATCCCTCATGAAAGTTCTTATAAGATGTCTTGTGCAGGAGACTAATACATACATACACACATACATATAATATATATTCCCCTTACTGATGCTAAAGGGTGGTGATGAAAGCTTCTGCAAAATTTAAATTTTTATACTTGATCTTTATAATATATAAATAATTTAATGAACAAAATAGCAAACATCACAGCACAGTTTTTTTTCTTTGTCTCACTTTCCAAATGAAAGTGTAAACATTTTTCAAAAATTGATGTGCGTCAAATTGACAGTGAACAATGAACTATTGTCATTTAAGTCTGCAAGTAAAAGCTTTAAAATACATATATGTCACATGTATTTTTTTTTCTCGGTGACATATAACATTTACGTCAGAATGTTTTTTTCTTTCAATAAAGCATGAATATGGGACAGAAATGTAACATTTTTTATGTTGATGTTATTGACACCAACGTCAGTTGCAAAAAGACATGCTACGTAGTACATGCATAAATTGCTAACTAGTCGAAATACAGTGTTGTGCAAATGTTTTCGGCCACAAGTATGAATAAATATAAATATGCACTTGAGAAACGCAAATATCAAATACGCACTGAATATTTTGCCGCATATTCATATTCAAAACAAAGTATACTTTAACAGACTTATTTATAAAAATTATGAGTGATTTATAAAGAGTTTTTATGACAAAATTTTATACACAAATTTTTATTTTTCTTATTACGCCTTTATAAAGCTTTAATAAGTTTTATAAATAAGACCATAAGAATTAAGGCCAAATATTACCATACGAAATACTGGTCTTAAACTCTTAACCCCTTATGCAAAAACGATTATTAAACTTAAAGTTGGTTTAACAAACGAATTTTGTATGGCAAAACCGGTTTTAACACATGCTTTAAGTTTAACAAACGTTTTTACATAAGGGGGTTAAAATATACTTTGTTTTGACTACGAATATGCGGCATTATTTGCAACTAATGTAATTTGTTTTGCCTGCAAATATTTCTACAAGTCCAATGCTATGTTGAAATCACAACAAATTATATGCATTATCACTAACTAAAATAGATAAAGCAAATGCATGGACTTGATTAAGAGAGTTAAACTTTTTCCAATAAGAGTAATTTGTGGGTTCTTTAAAGACATCAATTGTAGATGTAGTTCCATAATTTACATTGAAAGCAAAACTACTTTTCCATATTTTATTGTCCTCTTGACATCCTTGAAAAGGTTTTATTTTCAACATTACTCCTAATCTTTTGTGACTAACATTCAATTTATTTTATGATCTTGTTTTTCTTCATGGATGCAAAGGGCCTTAATTCAGTTCTTAAAATTTGAGGTTGCTTAACAATGATTTAAATCTAAAAATGTATGAATTGTTTTTGAGCTTAATTAATTTTTTCTTGAGTTGACGCTACGAGTATTTCCCAAAGCATATGCTATTTTCCAATAGTATTCAGCATGTGTTGCCTTTTTGTTTATCTGCTGTTTTTGTCCGACTGCGCAACGCAGAGAAGGGTATTGCATTTATCAGTCTATGTACATATGTACATACATATAAAACAAATGCGTAAACCGATTTTGATGATTCTTACGTCATCCGATTTGTCTTAATCCCAGGAGTGTCGCTAAAGATATATCAGTTGTCAAACTATTGTCAATATGGCGGCCAATTGAGAGGATTTGTTTATAAGCATTGAGATTCTGTTAATTCTTTTTAAGCGTAATTTAAGTTAGGAAGGTTGGTGCTATACCGCGCCTGCACTGGGAGACCCAATTGGGTCCATTGTGATCAGAAAAAATGAAATAACTTCCAATTGTTCAAATGAAAAAACTCCCAATAATTAGAACGTATTTAATTAAAAACGAAATAACTTTCAATTAAATAAGTCACAAAAAAATGAGGGTCGTATTCACAAAAACTTAACAAAGCTTTGAAAAGCAATGTTAAGTAAAGTTGTATTCAAAAAAAAAATTTTATATCAAAATTCTAAAGTAGGCACCTACGTTTGTTAAGGCTACTTTAAGTTGATATTTCCAAAATGTATATTTTGTACCTCAAATATTTTTGTTAATATAGCACATATTGATTCATTTTACATCTGAAAATGAAGCTAGAAGGGCTAGCTCTTATCTTAAATTTATTATTTCTGTCATGTGATGGAAGATATCACTAAATTATCCAACTGATTCGAAATATGTACATAGCAAAATCCATAAAAAAAAAATATTAAAATAAATACAATTATACAAAAATGTTTTAGTGATGTAAATTCAAACAAAACGAATCGAAAAAAGCTGGATATTCAAATACTCATTTCGTTCGAATAAAATAAATTGAGATAATTTTGCTATGTTCATCATATTTTTTTTAATTTTACTTCATAAAAATGTTTATTTGTTTTGCTTCCATGTGAGAAGCTTATATTTTATAAATTAGGTTGCTTAACTTCAAGATAATAAAAATGTATTTAATAAAATAAAATTGGTTGAATAGTCGAATAAATTGCATTCGATGTTGTACATCATAAGCTGTGAAATGTTTGTTGAACATGGTGGTGTTACCAGAATTTATTATTTAATCACAAAATAATTAAAGTTGTCTTTTGACTACAATTTCTTAACAAAGCAATGTTAGCCGTAAAGTGCTTCGTAGCTACTCTGAACTTTAAAGCTCAAGTAAAATATTTTTTTGAATAAGGCTGTAAATACATATTTCCCAAAAAATAAAATAAGTCCTATTGGAATTAGGCACAATAAGAATAAAGTAGCCTTTAATGAAATAAGTCCTAAGAAAAATGAAATAACTCCCAAAGCAATTAAATACAAACAAAAAGAAAACAACACGTTATTAGCGGGATAACTAGCCTTTGAGCGGCCTACTAAAGGTTTCTTAGATGGTAAGCCTCTGGCCCGGCTCAAGGGCTTTCTTCTCTTTCTTGCATAACAGCTCTGCTTGCTAAATATATCCTTTAGATTACCACAAGATAGAAGCTCAAGAAATCTTGCCGTGTCGGGAAATACTATGGTGGAGAAAACCCCTAAGTCTTGCCGAAGGCTGGCTATGCAAGAAACCCGGTCTAAAGCCTGGTACTCTGTTCAAAGTTGTGAAAATTTTTCAGCACCATTGATTGTTTCGTGTGAAAAATTTGACATGTAGTAAATGTAGCCCAACTCGCGGTTTTTTTTTATAAATTCCTCGCTTTTATTGCTTGAAAGTATGCAACATTGTTAAAATTTCGTGCGCAAAAAGCACTGCTCATGTTATTTCAAAGCTAAACTAAAATGATGCCAGACTAATTTTGCATGGAAAGACATGATTTTATGTGTTTTTCACAACAAGAACAGAGTACTACTTTCGCGAATTTATTTCGCAAATATTTCATACCAAATACTTTTACATGTAATTTGACAGAATTTCGCACGAAATTGTGAACAGAGTACCAGGCTTAAAGTAAAAAAACAAATTATATTAAATTGACAGCGCCGCCTACTACAGGTTGCTAGCATAGGCGACCTTCCGGCAGACTTAGGTATTTCTCCACCTTGGTATTTCCCATCACGTTGCGGCTTACTAAAAGGTTCTTGCATTTTTGGCCTTTAACAATACTACTGAAAAGAAGCATTAATAAGATAAATTAAATAACACCCAAAAAATTAAACACCACCAAAAAAAAAGTTTAATAACTCTCAATCAAAAATTAAATAACTTCCAATCGAGAAATGAAATAACTTCCAATGGCAGAGAGAGAATAAAATAAGTCCCAGCAGATTTCTCGTGTGAAAATATTTCATTTGGGAGTTAGTTCATATGAAATAAGTCCCAATAAGAAAAAATTATATAATTCTCAATGCATTATATTATATATATATATATATATATATATATTATATATATATATTTCATAATGAAATAAGTCCAATTTTGTATGGAAAAATCATTAAAATTAATTTAATTTTTTTCTTGGGAGTTATTTCATTTGGTCCTTATTTCATAGTACCACTTTATTATAATCCGAATTTCTATTTCTGTCCTATCAGTTAATGAACGTCTTAGTATATAGGCTACGAAATAGTTATTCTATTGCTAGAATTTAAAATTTTCCTCTGCACTTATAAATGCATTTTTACCAGCTGAAAAAACTTTAATTTAACAATACCACCATTTTCTATTTATAATATTAATTTAATTTTCTTTATCTTAGGTCTTTGGTAGTATTTAGTAATAACTTCTAAATTTGTTTTGCCAAAGCATCATTTTATTTATCCAGCACTTTACTTACTTTCGCAGAATACTTTTACAAAAAGGAACTGATATATCCATGTAAATGTGGTTTATATTTCCGCTAACACTAATATTATTGCCACTGTTTCCTAATGTACCATAAAATAGAAAGTAGGAGAGAAAAAAATGAAATATTAAAGCCTGCTCTCAATGTCAGTTAGACATAATGCTGCTCGTGGTGATGCTGCTGGTAGAAATATTGATTTTAGTTTGTGTCTTTCCTTCAAATGAATGTGTTTTACGTAAGTAACATTCTTTGCAAAGAACACACTGACAAATTTCCATACACTCACACATACGCAATATTTTCTAATAATTGCAAGCTGACATGCAAGAACGTGTTTGCTCTACATATTTTAGTTTTTTATGTCTTTTAAAATCTATGCATATTTTAAAACTGAACTTAGCATCAAATAGAAGGCTTTAAACAGTTTAAAAAAATTATCTTTAAAAAAGAAAGAGGAGAGTAATCTATGTTGCCGACATATGCCAGCAAAAGTAAGAACTTCAATTTATCACACACACAAGCTTTGTTTGTTTGCCCCATCACTGAACTCAGCATCAGAAAGTATTTTATGACCTTCAACATTTTTTTGAATATCTTTTAATTTTTTGCAGGCTAAAAAGTATAGTTTCATTTACATACATGTATGTTTGTATGTTACTATGAATTTTTTTTACCAGCTATTTTTCTTCTCAGTATTCTTTCTATTTGTTTTGCATTTTGCATATTTTTAATAAATGTTTTTACCCTTTCCTATTTAGGCTTAATAATGTTTTCTCTTGACATTGTTAAACTCTTGATATCTGAATAATGTCATGCATGTTATTTAAAACTTTAGGCTTTTTCTTAAGTTAACCAGATTTTTGTAAAATTTTGTAGAATTTTAATTTAAGCCTTTACATATAAATTGAAATTCTAGGGTTAACTGCTTTTATATTTTATTCAAAACTTGTAATAATCTACGATACAAAAAAATCTAAATTAAAAATAAGATATTATTATTAGTGCGTTTAAAATTTTTAAACACTAATTATTAACTTGACTGCACCCGGTCAAAAAAATACTTGTGTGGCAACACTCTATTCTTAAATAGCTGTTGTTGTTATTTACATTTATTTTCTTTTACATACACTTACGACTACAATTTGAAGCTGAAAAAAAGTCAGCCAATGTAGCAATAGTAAAGTAAGAAAATAAAAAACATGTTGATTATTGAGTTCTTGTTTCAACTTTGTTATTTGTTATTGAGCTTCTCATTTGTTTAAATGAAAGTTTATAATCCTCACAAAAACATAAATGTGAAAAACGGCCAAGTTCTTATCCAAAATTTCGGCCATTAAAAGTTGTGAGGGGGGTAAAAACAGCTCGAATGGCTTCCTGTAAATATACACACTGCGTACATTGGCCAGAACTTGGCCTGGCGCACTGCCGAGCGCCTAGATATAATAACTCTAGTTGTTCTAAGAAGCTTTGGGTAAAGGTTCCATGATGATCTGCATTAGCAACAGTGAAATGCGCATAGGATCCAGCTAAACCCATCAATAATCAATTTCAATATATATTTAATAAAAAAATATTTTACTTAATAAGTAAAATATTAATTTGGGATTATTAGTGCCTTTAAAAATTTTAAACTTAAATTGTAACAATTCCCATAAAAAATACTAATTAAAAATAAGATAACTTATTTACATTTATACAATTATTTTTAAAGGTTTTTGGAATAATTATGCAAAATCTATACTAAAGAGTTATCAATTTTTCGTTTTCAAAGTTCAATAAAAGACACATAGGTAAAGCTGTGATTTCGGTAAAGATTTTATTTCATTATAATGCTTGGACTCTGCATACGTATTAGAAGGCTGTGCAAGCAGTCTTGAAATGTAAATTCGTCTTTTTCATTAAATGTCTTATTGTCGCATGTATTATACTAAGCCAATAATAAATGCTAACATAAAATAAGGAAAGAAGGATGTATGTATTGATGTTCGTGTATAGGAGTGTTTGCAAGCTTTGTCGTGAAGACTTCTCGTTAGTAACAAATACTCAAAAGAAGTAGTGCCTTCACCTTTTATGTTTGTGCGCTTGTTATTTCCCATTTTATTCGTTTAAATATGTGTGTAAGCTATTATGTTTTGTGTTTGAAGGTGGTTTTTGGCCTAATGCGTAGAAAGAAGCTAGTATTACAAATTCTTTCGTCACGTAGTATTTTCTTCTTTACTGCCATACCTGGAATAACTAAAACAATGTCTTGCCAACAGTCTTGTTTGTTTTGTGTGTTTGTTTTACTACTGCATTTGAAAAATCCCTCATGTCTTGAAAGTTCTTTTAAATGGCCTTTTGCAGGGATCTAATATGTGCTCGTGTATTAAAGTAAGAGCCTTAAGAGTACCTAACGCAAAAGAAAGACAGAAGAAACGCGTTCGTTATGATTTTACGGCTGAGCCGATTTTAATGAAATTTATATAAATAGGACCTTCGCGAAATCAAGTAAAATTTCAATCAAAATCATTATCAAAATCTACGGCTTTTATATATATTTTTTTACATATATCAAGATTTTGTATCCAAAACAAAAACCATTGACTGAATTTTTTCCTAAAATAAAATCAAACAACTGCTTTTTTAGCTAATTCACACGCCTTTTCAAGTACCATTAGCTGCAATACTAAGTTTTACTAGATTTTAAGCAGATTTCGATAAAATCTAGTGACAAAGTAGCAGAATAATAAATTGAAAATTTATCAAATATTGTTTCTCATTTTTAGACTCTTTAAATATTGATTAAATTTTACATTATAAATTTTTTTTACCAAACTCTTTCTGTACGCTACATATCTAATGTCTATCATTTGCCAATTTTCCCACTAATCCCATAAAAAAAGTACATTAATAATACGCCCAAGTTTCTTTTAATTTTTTTTCTTCTTTTTTTCATTAATAACAGTTTGTGGAATAGTGCTAACCTACATTGATAAGAGGTCACGTGCTTTAAATTACAATATTTGACATGAAATTGGCAGGAGACAGTTGAGTTGCGGTAAGTAAACAAACGAAACGAAAATGAAAAAAAAAATGCAAAGATAGAGTATAAAACATTTAACAATTGAAACATTTTTATATATTAATATACACGCTTATACAAATTTATCAGTTTTAACATCAAATAACATTTGACATTAGTAGTGACACATACATCAAACACAACCAACAACAATTACAATGAGCCATACACACATCTATACATACAAACTTTTAAAAAAGGATAAACACTTGACCTAATGAAAATAAATGTTTTATGCAGAAATAAACAAATGTTTTTAAATGACATGTGAAAGGTGATAAATTAAGAAAAAAACTAACAGACTTTGAAAAAGCGTTGCTACATACATACATATTTTAAATATTGCAGAAAATTATTAAAAATTGAAATAATTCTGAAAAATTTTGTGTTAATATATACGAGCTTAATTTAAAATTGTTCGAAGGTAACTTTTCTTTGTTTCATATATGTTTCATGTTAATTCAACATGATTATAGTAATCTTCAAAGAAAATTTTTCATTTTGAAATAAGTTTGTTTCATGTTGATTTAACACTCCCGTACTATTAAATCAAAATTATGTTGAATTAAAGTTACTTCAAGTTGAAACAAGGTGAGTTTGTTGCTGAAATATTACCATAAACCATGTTGAATCAAAGTTCTTTCACGTTGAAGCCATCATGAATTCAATTTAATGTAATCATTTTATTTTATTAATTATTTAAGTTACGTGTGTATATTTGAACTAGCATCAGCAAAATGCTTGTGTGTCGATATTTGGCCTCCCCGGCCAAGATTTGAACTCGGAAATTATCAAAAACTTGCTTTGTAGTTTTTTTTTTTTTACAGAAATTCATTGAAAAAATTGGGCCGCCTGAAATTTATATAAGCCGCCGCTGGCACATAACTGTTCGGCGCTATGAAGTAAGGCCCAAGAAAATAACGCTCAAGAATTTTTAATTAGGATTTATTTAATTTATCTTGAGATTGATTGGGCTTTATTTAATTTTTTGGGCTTTATTTCATCCTAAGTTTGGTTTCATTGGGCTTTATTTCATTTATATTGGGTAGTTTTTCATAAATTTTCTGTTGGGTCATATTTCATTTATTTTGGGGTTTATTTTATTGGAGCTTTTTTCATTTCCTATTTGGGCATTATTTCCTTGGGCCTTATTTCATAGTGCATAACTGTTCAGGGATCGCAAAAGAGAATATTGCTCTGTGTTATTTCTGTTCTTTAACATTGATTTTTTGTTTGTTTTGAAAATCCAACTTCATAATAGTAGCAATATATTTCTTGTATATACTATTCGTTATAAATAGAAAGGGCCTAGCTCACTATTTTTTGTTGAATTCAAGATTTTTGCATATTTCGATAGAATAATATTTGAGGAGTCACAGAACAAAATGTGCCTTTTTGATTATTTTAAAGTGTTGGAAAATCAAAGATAATTTTTTTCACCCGATTATTTTAAAACATGAATACGAATTATATATCAAGTTCCTTCCTTATTACAAAATGCTTTAGACCAAAATAACTCGCAACAATAAATGTTAATATTAATATGCAAACAGCACGTTTTGTTAAAAAAAAGAAAAAAAAACAAGTAAGAGTACTATATTCGGCTGTGCCCAATCTTATATACCCTTTACCAAAGTGTTTTTATGTAGTATAGAGATACATACATAAGCACATAAATAAAGTAATTATAAACAAAAAGAAAAAAATAATTTGACCTAGTTACTTTTATCTACAAAAAAAATAATTTTACAAATCCTAGAATCATTATCTTAGATTTTTCTGATTCCTTAAATCAATCTAGTAGTTCTTAAAAAAATATAGAAAGTGTATTAAGTAAAGAAAGAAAAAAGGAAATGAAAAAAAAGTTTTATTTAGTTACTTTAATATCCAGAAGAAAAGGTCAAAGTTTCCAGCTCTGGAGCTGTGGTTTTTATTTTTATAACTTTTGCACCAAACTTTTCGTTAGACTTTATTACTTTTATATTTCCCACAAAGTGTAAGTTTCCTAACCCTGAGATCATTCTTTTTGATTTTTCTGATTTCTTACACCAACCTCTTTCTTTTAAGAATTTAAGATATGTTTAATTTATAGAAAAAAAAGAAAAATTTGTTTTAGTAAGTTACTTTTGTATAAAAAATAAGGTCGTTTTAATTTTTTTTAATTTTTTTTTAATTTGAAATAACAAATTCATTCGTACTGAAGTATAAAATAAGTTAATTTTATAAAAAAAATAAAAATTAGTTTTCGGTAGTTAATTTTATATATTACAAAAAGTGTAAGTTTTCCAGGCCTGGAACCGTTCTTTTTGAGTTTTCAGATTTCGTACACCAATATGTTTCTTTTAAGAATATAAGCTATGTTTAATATATAGAGAAAAAGAAAAAAATTGTTTTAGTAAGTTACTTTTGTATGAGAAAAAAGTTAAAGTTTTCCAACCCTGGAAACGTCTTTTGCATGTATTACATTTTTTTTTAATTTTTAATATCAATTTAATGTGTACTGCAGTATAAAATAAGTTAATTTAATAAAAAAAAATAAAAAAATATTAAGACTTAGTTACTTTTATATATTTCAAAAAGTGTAAGTTTCCCAACCCTGGAATCATTCTTTTTGATTTTTCTGATTTGTTACACCAATATGTTTCTTTTAAGAATCTAAGATATGTTTAATTTATAGAGAAAAAGAAAAAATTTGTTTTAGTAAGTTACTTTTGTATAAGAAAGAAAAATTAAAGTTTTCCAACCCTGGAAACGTCTTTTTAATTTTTTAACTTTCTTTTTCAATTTGAAATACCAATTTAATTTGTACTGAAGTATAAAATAAGTTAATTTAATAAAAAAAAATATAAAAATTAGTTTACGGTACTTAATTTTTTATATAACAAAAATTTTAAGTTTCCCAACCCTGGAATTATCCTTTTTGATTTTTCTGATTTTTTAACCCAATCTCTTTCTTCTTGGAATATAAGATATATTTAATTTATAGAAAAAAGGAAAAATTTCTTTTAGTAAATTAATTTTGTATAAAAAAATTAAAGTTTTCCAACCCTGGAAACGTTTATTTAATTTTTTTAATATTTGTTATATTTTTTTTTATTTTTTTTATTAAGAAATATTAATTATATTCATACTGAAGTATTAAATAAGTTTATTTAATAAAAAAATAATAATAATAAATGGTTTTCGGTAGTTATTTTTTATGGCAAAATTAAGTTTAAGTTTCCCAGCTCTGAAACCGTCTGCTCGATTTTGCTGATTTTCAATACCAATCTTATTTCGACCATTTGTGACACACCAGTCTAAGAACGAAGTCTCTAGCTTTTCTTGGAGCTTCGGAAAACCGATTTCACGTACAGACAGACGGACTGACGGACAGATGGACAGACGGTCAGACGGACAGACGGACATCGCTTATTCGTCTTCCCTATGCATAAGGATGCAGAATATATATACTTTATGGCTCGCTTATTAATATTCTAGAAATTACAAATGGAATGACAAACCTATATCGTTAACTTAATACGAAAAGGCCCTAACTCATTTTTTAATATTTTGCAGGAGGAGGAAAAAACTAAATAAAAAAAGATGCAATATTGATACAAAATTTTTTTAAACGCAATATTATGTGCTTATGTAAAGTGTTTTAAATAAAAATTGCGTTTAAAAATATTTCGTATCATAATTGCATCTTTTTTTATTTAGTTTTTTCCTCCTCCTGTAAAATATTAAAAAATGAGTTAGGGCCTTTTCGTATTAGGTTAACGATATATACCCTTTTACCATTTTTGGTAAAGGGTAATGGGTGTTTTTTATTGAGGTATAGAACTTTAAGTTGGCATCACTTTTTTAAGTGGCGGCCATTTTGTCAGCTGTCAAGTGATTAATATTTAGTTTGGTTTGCCATTTCATCATGAACAGGTTGACAAAAGAACAACGCTTGCAAATCGTGCAAATTTATTTCGAAAATAATGGTTCAGTTCGCGAAGTTTACCGCAAGCTCCGTCCATTTTATGGTGACATAATCGTCCATCAGAGCAATTAATTCGGTTAACCATGGATCGTTTTCGCACTACGTTTACTCTATGTGATAATACGCATCCGCAGAGACGTCGAACAGTGCGCACCGAAGAAACAATTGCCGCTGTAGAGCAAAGTGTTGAAGAGGACCCGAATGAATCGATTCGCCACCGTGCACAGCAATTGGAGCTTTGTCCATCAACTTTATGGAAGATTTTGCGCAAAGATCTTGGCTTGCGACCTTACAAGATCCAGCTTGTGCAAGAATTAAAGCCGCGAGACCATGCAATGCGTCGTGATTTTGGTGTATGGGCCGAAAATGAGATTGATCTCGATGCTGATTTTCATCGCAAAATTTTGTTCAGTGATGAGGCTCATTTTTGGTTGAATGGCTACGTCAACAAGCAAAATTGCCGCATTTGGAGTGAAGAGAATCCACATGAGACCCTTGAGACGCCATTACATCCACAAAAACTGACTGTTTGGTGTGCTCTATGGGCTGGTGGAGTCATTGGGCCATACTTCTTCCGAAATAATGTTGGAGAGTCAGTTACCGTTAATGGAGACCGGTATAGACCCATGATAACCGACTATTTTGTTCCCGAATTGGATGGCATGAATGTGGATGAGTTGTGGTTCCAACAAGACGGCGCTAGATGCCACACAGCGCACGTCACAATCGATTTATTGAAGGAAACATTCGATGAGCGCATAATTTCGCGGAATGGACCTGTCAATTGGCCACCAAGATCGTGTGATTTGACACCATTGGATTATTTTCTTTGGGGATATGTGAAGTCGCTCGTCTACGCCAACAAACCAGAAACGTTAGGGGACTTGGAAGCCAACATTCGTGGCGTTATTGCCAACATACGGCCCCATATGCTCGAAAAAGTGGTTGAAAATTGGACCTGTAGAATTGGCTTTATTCTAGCCAGCCGCGGCGGCCACATGCCCGAAATCATATTTAAACATTAATGGCATAAAATTATCCTTCCAATAAAGCCAAATTAATGGACATTAAAACGATTTTCTTGTGTTTTATTTCAATTCGAAGTTCTATACCTCTAAAAAAACACCCGATATAAAAAGACGTTTTGTTTAAAATAAAATGCAAAAAGAACGTTTTGGTATCCATATTTTTGATATGGAAATATCGTATATTCGAAATATATTTACATATTAAAAACAAAATCTTTAAAAATTACTTGAAATTTTATCGCTGTTAAGTTTTTTTTTTAGTTTATGCTTCTTTCATGTTCCAGTATTTAAATTTCAAACCGTCTTTTGAATTTCTTCCATCCTTAAACTATATTTTTTAGGCTCTATGTTATACTTTCAAATACCAGATAATAATCAAATTATTAACAAACATAAACATAAACATAACAGATTCAACTATTTCATCTAAAAATCAAACAAGTAATAAAAGAAAGAAATTTTAATCTGCGTGATTCGAGAAAATCTTCACAGTTTTCCATCTCTAGTTGTTATGTAACAAACATAAATAAATTGTTATAAAAAGCTACGTTTTGTTGAAATTAAAGAAAAACACGTTTTGTTCTGCATTTAGTTTTTAAAGACCAAATATTTTCTATGATAAAAAATAATATGCAAATCAGATTTTTACCAATACTGCATAGTCAAATTAATGCAAAGACATCAAAAAAAAATAAAAAAAACAAGTTTTGTTCTGCGACTTCTCATCTAATGTATCAAAAAATGCAAAAATATTGATTAAAAAAAAATGAGATAGGGTTCTTCTATATTAAGGTAACGTATTGTTTCTTTGGTCATATAGTATGGCGTAATAAATACGGCAAATGTAGGTATTTATTTTATACTACATGCATAGAACATTGGAAACGAGATTTAGATGAAGAAAAAAAAAATAAAAATTTTAATCAACACATTTTATAAAAAAATCTGTAATATATCAAACTATGCCCTAAAAGGATCAACTATACTCTTAAAATTCAAAAAAAAATGCTAAAAATATGCGTGTAAGACTGCAATATGCAAAAAAAATCCTTAAAGGGTAAAATATGCACTAACATGCCGATTCCGCAATTCATTAAAAGTTCCGGAAAATGTACTTTTTCCGCATTAATAGATCACACAAGAAAAAAAAAACAAATATGCAATCTCCTATTTGCGACTTTCCTGGTCATTATTGATTTAACCCCACTATGGACTTTGCTTTCGTCAAGTCTGACGAAACGAAAAGTAATGGCCAGGCCGTTACTTTTTATATGCTAAATGATGAATGACAACTAAATGCTTTGATAGCTTTTTAGTGGACGTTAAAAAAATTTTCAATCTCTATTAGATAGACCTTAAAAAGTGGTTGGTTATACCAAATATTCTTTTTTTTAATTTTACTGGTATTTCTTATCTGGTAATTTTGATTTTAACCATTTTCTATTTACTGTTGCTGATAGATAACGATTGGCTTATAAAACAATTGCGGGTAATTTTCTATAAAAGGCTTATTTACAAATTCTTGGACATTTTTCTCTTGATGATTATTTTATCCTTTTATTTTGTGGGTTTGAATTAAATGTAATTTTCAGTGCATACTTTGGGGCGTGTTTTAAATAATGCGTAAATTGTTTTGTTTTGTTTTTCTCGTTTAACTGAAAAGGGTTTGATAACTATAAGTAATGAATATAATTGCACTCAAGTGTTGAATTAAATGGTGTAGAAATATAATTGTTTTAAAATTTGTATAAAACTTTGTCTTCGATCTAAAATATTGCATAAAAATTGCTTCAATTTAGGCCTAAAAAATAATTAATAGAAGTTTTTCTTTTGCCTTTAAATTCTTTAAATACTTGAGTTTCATTTTGATTAAGCTAAAATATGTTATCTTCTTTTTTTTAGTTAGGTAACAATAATTTCCAGTTTTCTTTTATTTTTTTTAGCAATTTTATTTTTTTTATATATTTATTTTTTTTTTGTTAAAACCAAATGTTGGCCAAATTACCAAAGTAATCTAAATACCTGGAATTACTGAAATGTTTATTTTGTTTTGCTTTTCGTTGGTTTTTTTTTCAACTTTAATAGCATAGAAACTACATAGAAAACGTCATTTAGTTTATATAAAGCTGTACAAGTTTTTCTAAAAATATATATTTTTCGTTTGTTTTTTTTTTTTTTTTTTTTGATATTTAAAGTTTGTTGTATGAACTTTCTCTTTCTTTGCCAGGGAATTTTTTAATAGAAAGTTTTTACTCTTACTGCTATTGCTTTCGCCAGAGCCAAAAATATTTCATTTATTGCCTTTTGATTTAGCAAATGAATAAAAGCGAAATAAATTGAGCTGTAATATTCTAAGCAACAAGTACTGAACATTTTAATTGGAATAAAATTTAACATAGATATTAAGTTGTTTTTAATTTACATTTTGAAAGTTTTTAAACTTTCGGAAAGTAAGAAGTATATTCACAGAAAAAAATATCATAGAAATGCAACCAACAAAACCAATTGTTAACATTTAATTTAAAAATTAACAATCGTCATTGTTGATATAACAAATTTAAATTTTTGTAGTCAATTAAATTACTCAACAAAATTATTTGTTAAATTATATCATAATGGAATGCGCACATGTAGAAGAAACAAGAAATCATATTTTGTGTGTATTCATCATTTGCGTATTTAATAAAGTGTTGCTCTTTAGCTGAGATGTAAGTGAGTCAGTTTATTAGTGTTGATGTTGCCGGTTCAACTCCGCCCAAAGACATTTAGTGTTTTTCGCAGACAAGCAAAAAATCGTTTCGAGGATTGTGATTGTATATAAAAAGCTTACTAATATTAATATAACAATTATGATACAGAAATTCAACAATTCACATTGTTGATATAACAATAACTTTAATTGAAATAACTTTGAAATCTAACAAAAATAAATGTTGAGAAAAAAATAAATTTCAACAAATTATTTGTTGATATATTTAATTGAAAATATTTTTAAGATTTTCCTTCGACTTACAATTTCGTTAATTGTACTTACAAAAATCGTTGTAGGTTCAAAATTAATTAATTACTTAATTAATATAACAAAAAAATTAATTGTATTTACAAATATTTTTTATCTGTGTTCGTGTCTGTCACGACTTTCGAACGTTTTCAATTAGAATGAAAATTTCCGAATCGCTAAAAAAAGATTTGGTGTCTGCATACTTCCGAATATTTTTGCAAAATTGGTTGCTAATGTGGGCATGTTTTTCATGTCCGCTTTTTAATGTATTAAAACCAAATATATATTGGTTTAAATTTCCGAATTAGGTAGATGAGATATCAAGCCTACTTTTAAAAAAGATTTCGTTTAAATTAAATTAATTTTAATGTGGAAAAAGGCGATTCTATTTACTTTCACATTGCTAGGTGCAGTCGAAAGCAAAACGAAAAAATTATTCGGAAGTGAATGTCAGGGCACCAAAATATGCGGAAAAGATTCACTTTCACACGAATGTGAAAGTCATGACAGACACGAATATAAATATATTCGCTTTAAATTTTACCACATTGAAAGCGACAGGGAAGATATTTGCTAGTACATAGTTTGTTCCACATACGAATGGTTTGGTTATAAAATAATTTCTTTAATTTTTTTCTTCAAATATTCAACCATTCGTTTGTGCTTGCTGGGTACAATCAAAACTGCAGAAAGACAAACGTATATGTGTACGTGTATTAAAATAGGTATCTGCTAGATTATATGCAATTGTTTTTATGTATAAAAATTGTCACACACACATATGTGCAACGAAATATTGATGACAGTTTCCTTGTGCTGTTTTACAACAGTCATAAATCAGTTAACAAAAATTCAATATAACAATTTACAGACAAATGCAATATTTATGAGATATTTTTGCACTTGCTTTGGGGGGGATTATACTTGATTCATTTTTAAATATGTCAAAAAAACACCGTTTTAGCATTTGATTACAACAAATTATAATGTTCACTGGTGTCTTGCTAATGTTGAGATTTAGTAATATATCATCTATAACTATTCTATATTTTATTTCTATTGTTTTCACATATTATTGTTTGTTGTAAAACAAAATCTTGATAAAAAAACTTTATGTTAAAAAAATGTCACACCAGCACGAGATTTGCTCTAGAACTTTTTTTTGTGCAGGTGAAATTTAACATTTAAAAGTCAATTTGTTCCGGGTGTGAAAAAAAATTTGCAAATTACTCGTATATTAATAACACATTTCATTCTTTAGTAAATTTTCACACATAAAATCACGCAGATACACACATAAACATCATTATTGTTACTTTGCCTACAATAAGAAAATACCATTTCCTTTTTTACGACTACAAAAATGAAATTTATCAGACTTTTGTTTGGGTTTAGTTGTTCGTGTGTGTGTGTGTGTTTGTGTTTGTTCTACCTTTTGTAGGTATTTCAGTTCTACAGCCCTCAAAATACTTCCGTTCATTATGAATATGAAGTTTTGTTTTCCTTATTTATGCTTTTATGCCGGAACACCAATTGAAAGAGGAAGGGAAAAAGTAAAGAAATTTGTTAAAAGTAAAAAAAAAAGGAAAACAATGCATACATAAGCTTCCACCCACAATTACTGTTCTGTAGTTATTTTTACCAGGTTTAAGAATGAAAGCATACATGTATACCCAGTAGGAAGTGTGATGCACTATTTACTTTGTCATCAGAATTACTCACAAATTATCACTCAGCTGCCGATGCTGATAGTAACTATTTGTTTCTACTCATCAGAAGCAATAATTGATCTATAAACGCTCCGTTGACAATATCTCCAACAAGTCACTGAAAAAATCTACAAAATTGTTGACTTGAGGACACTTAAGCCCAAACTTTCTGCTGGGTATAAATGTACACATTTCTAGAGATATTGACACACAAATACAATTATTAACAAAAAAATAACAGTCATAGTGGCATCAGCATACTTCACTTTTATTGCGCTCGTAAGTAAGAAGAGTAAAAATGTCCTTGTTTTAAAAACTTGTATTGTTGCAAGAGGGGTTGCTTGCATTTTAACCCAGACAATGAATAAGTGAAACAATTGTATTTTATTTTGAAAATTATTAAAGAAAACAAAGAAATTGGTGGGTGTGTTTGGGTGTTTCCACTTGAAAGTTTTGTTACTTTCAAGTAGGAGGGAATTCGATATCAATTGCATAAACTTCTCGCTTGGTCTTAATGATTTTTTCCCCTGCTGTCTTTAATAAATAAAATGAATGCAGTTACAATAATTCAAAGTTGATGACATGAGTATTTTCTTTAGGAAACGTTTTCAATTATGAAAAAAATTATTTTTCTGTCAGTTCACTTAAGGATACGCAAAAGAGCAAAGAAGGACAAAGTAAAAACGCCTATTTTAAGCATAAATTTAGTAAGAATAATTAAGGTAGTATACTTTGCTCTACCTTAATATGTTACAAGATACAAGCGCTTGTATTCACAGAAAATGTAGTTTTTATCTTTAACAATAATTTATCATATCTTTAATGTGATGTTCAAATTTTCTAAATCTTCTTTACTTTTTATTTGTAGGCAAGTAATTTTTGAGCATAGTTCAACCTACATACTATTATATTTTTAGCACTTTGTATGAACTGCTTTCATATATTGAAATAAGCATAAACTTAGAAAAAATATTCAACACTAGCACTAAAAGCTGCTAGAAACAATACATTGCATCTCTAGAAGCATTAACGTAAGCGAGACCATTCAAATTCCCAGCAGGAAAAAGAAGGAGTAAGAATGCCTTCTAAAAGGCCTCTATACTCTTTCTTTGTGAAATAAAACACTTTTATAAAAACTTCGGCCACTACAAGTGATAAGTTCAAAATAATGACCACGTTTTTAGTTTGTAAAATAACTACACAGTGCAACACGAAAAAATATATCCATATACATTAGGGTGATTCTAAAAAAAAATTCGTTTTTGATGTGGAAACATCTATACGCTAGGGGGTAAAAATCTTTTGACTTTGATTTCTTTGCTGAGATTTCTTTGCTTTTCTTTCACAGCAATGTCAAATCGGTGTGAGCTATGTATGAGTGTATTAGTGTTTGAAAGAAGCAATACCAAGCAGAGAAACAAGTCGACCGGCTCGAAACCGACGGTGCGCCGCCGCCGGTTATTTTTCTGTATATTTCCGTACACCAAAGGTGAAAATGAACCGTAAGAGCTACGGGCTTGAAATTTGGACACAATGTGTAGACATTTGGCCACTACAACAACAAATACATGAGAGTTAAAAATTAAAGGGTGTTCCAAAACGAGCAACGAAAAATGTTAAAATCCCATATAATATACATACAATTGTATGTACATATATACACTTGAAATTTTAAAAGTTAGTGTATTTTTATACAGACTTCAACAATTAACACTAAATTTTAAAAAAATTAAATCAATGGGCGTTCCATCAGTTAATGCAATTTTGACTTTGTAATTTTGACCACTTGCTGTATCTTGGAAACCGTAAGAGCAAAACTCTTGAAATTTTCAAAAACGGTAAAACTAAAAAAATCAATAAAATATAAAATAGCCAAATATAAAAAAATCGCCAAAAACAAAAAAAAAATTGCCAAAACGAAAAAAAGCACCAAATTAAAAAAATCTCTAGGACTAAAATAAATCGCGAAAAACCGGAAAAATCGCAAAAATGAAAAAAATCCTTAAACAAATGAAAAAATCGCCTAAATAAAAAAACCCCAAAAACAGAAAAATATCGCCAAAATTAAAAAAAACCAAAAAACAGAAAAAAATCGCCAAAATGAAAAAAATTGCGAAAATTAAAAAAACCCAAAAAGAGAAAAAAACGCCAAAACGTGAAAAGCGATAAAACTGAAAAAAATCGTTTAAACTGAAACACTTAAAAAATTAAGAAAGCTAAATTAAAAAAAAAAAAAAAATTATCAAAACCGAATGTGCGCGAGTCAAAGTCGCACTATACTGAATTTATTTTAATTGCAATGCGTACACAACAACAAGAACAGCAACAACTAAACGATGAACAATAGGAATTAAAAGTTAAAAAGTAAAAGTAAAGGCATTTACCATAGATGAGCACTGCAGTACCACTAAAGTTTCAGTAAAAACAAAAAAAATTTACTGATTACTAAAATTTTTTTCTACAATTTTTATAAATTGCCCAAATGATTTGTTATATGATGAGGTGCATTGAATTTTCAGTAATCAGTAATGCCCGTATTCATAATGAAATTCTACCAAGTGGCTAAATGGTTTTCATACAAAAGTTTTAAAATTTGAACGAAAACACTTTGCCACTTGCTACAATTTTATTATGATTACGGCCCTACGATTTTACTGGTAATGCAAATTAAATTTATTTAGCAGTAAAAATTTTACTGAATTTTTTTAGTAATCAGTAAATTTACTGCTTACTGCAATTTTGAATGCAGTACATATACATATACTGCAGTGTGCCCATTTACTAACCAAATAAGTTTAATAAAACAAACAAAAACCAACAAATTCATATGTATTTACTATATTGAAAGTTTTGATACTTTTAATTAATTAATTTAATAAAAGATACTAAAAGAATAAGTACTTCCAACTTAAAAAAATTTTTCATTACTAGATGTTTACACATCTCCTCTGTGATCGGACTCACATTGTTTTTTTTTCTCAGAAGCAGGTTTCAAAATTTTGTTTAGGCAAAAAATAGGCCTTTTAAAATATCAGCTCATAGTTTTAATGATGAGATGTTGCGCATGGAACTTTTCGATTCATTTTGATTGCCATAAGTAAAGAACAGAATGTTCTACAGTAAACTTCTTGATACTAATTCAAACTAAAGCTGAAAAAAAATATTTTTCTTTTTCATTAAATTTACTTATTACAGTATGGCTAAATTAAATTGGAAAATGTATAAAAGTGTTTTATTTTTCTCTATTGCAACGAAAAGCTAATTTTTGGCTCTTCTTAAGAGTCCTGTTTGTATTTTGTATGAAAGTTTGGTGAAATTTTCTGGAATAACATAATATTTATGCTGTTTTATTGAAAAAATGCATAAATTTAGGGCAAATTTTACTTTGACCGTAAATAACTTTTGATTCAGTTTACTTAACAAAAAATTTTAAAATTTTTTTTTTGTAGAGCGTTCAATTTGCTACGAAAACGTACCAAGAGATTTACTGTAGGACATTCCGTTCTTTACTTATGACAATCAGAGTGAATAAAATCAATTTATACCATGTCAATCGTATGGGAAATCGAAAAGTGTGATGCGCACCATCTCATCATTAATATTATGAGCTGATATTTTAAAAGGCCTATTTTTTACCTAAAAAAAAATTTTGAAACCTGGTTCTGAGAAAAAAAACCAAATATTAGAATCACCCTAATATACGTACATCACTACGTGATAAAAGACCAAAAAAAGACCCGTTTTGCCCCAAATTAATGTACTTTTTTATGGGCTCCCAAAGATTTTGGGCCTTGGTATAATTTTTGCAATTTCTCAGGTTGATATCTTGCAAACCGTTATGATTTACTCTCTGAAGCAAAATTGTAGTTCTTTTCCTAAGCAGCTTCATCGTCAATATCAAAATCGCAAAAACTTTAAATAAATCAGTGAAGTGTGACTTTGACCCGCGCACGAAGGGTTCCGTACCGACACTAGATATGTAATTCAATACGAACTTTAGCTTATATCATAAATAGGTTTGGTTTTTTTTCGTTTTTGGGTTTTTTCGGTTATGAGCATTTTTTAGTTTTGTCTTTTTTTGCGTTTTATCGGTTTTCATTCTAGCGATTTTTTTTTCATATTGGCGATTTTTTTCATTTTGGCCATTTTTTATATAGGCGATTTTTTAATTTTGGCGTGTTTTTTCGCGTTTTGGCGATTTTTTCGGTTATTGGCGCCTTTTTCTCGTTTTGGCGATTTTTTCCATTTTCCGCGTTTTTTTCAATTTGGCGATTTTGTTTTCTTTTTGGCGATTTTTTTCATTTTGGTGATTTTTTTCATTTGCGCGATTCTTTTTAGTTTTGGATCCTTTTTCGCTTTTTGGCGATTTTTTTCGGTTTTTGGCGTTTTTTTCATTTTGGCGATTTTTTTTCATTTTGTCGATTTTTTTTTTTGGTTTTGCCGACTTATTTTAGTGTTAGAATTTTTTTTTTAATTTAGTGCTTTTTTTCGTTTAAGCGACTTTTTTTTGGGTTTTTGGCAATTTTTTTTGGTTTGGCGATTTTATAATTTTCGGATTTTTTAGTTTTACCGTTTTTGAAAATTTCAAGAGTTTGCCTCTTACGGTTTCCAAGATATAGCAAGTTGTCAAAATTGCATTAACTGATGGACCACCCTTCAATTTAATTTTTTTTAAATTTTAGTGTTAATTGTTGTAGTCTATATAAAAATACACTAATTTTACAAATTTCAGATGTCAATATACATATGTACATACAATTGTATGTATGTATATTACATTAGATTTAAAATATTTCATTGCTCGTTTTGTTACACCCTTTAATTTTTAACTCTCATTTATTTGTTGTTGTAGCGGCCTAGGTTCTTCATACTCTGCCGTAGTTCTTACGGTTCCTGAGAAAAGAGCGTGTGACGGACAGACGGGCAGCATAGCGAAAACAATAGAGTTCCTTTTCACCTTTGGTGTACGGAACCCTGAAAAACTTCGATTTTTTTAACCTTTTTTCCCCTGTTCAGGTCCATAGTTAAAAAACCGTTCAAAATTCAAGGAAACAATTCGCTACAAAAATGTACCTAAGACCTCAATAAACTACTTTTTAGAACATATGAACTTCCTAGGAATGATTCTTAATACCGTTTGGGTAGCCGCTAAATTGAAAAATTTCCAAACAAATGAAATAAAAATTTTTTTTTATGACAGGAGCTACAACATTGCCACGGTCCTCTATCCAATCCCGATTATATTTCCTTTGATTTGATTCCCTTTACCATAAATTTTATTTTTCATAGGGATTTTTTCATTTGCACATGGTTTTGTTTACTTTATTTCACGTATTATTTCGATATTTTCCTTTGAATTAAAATTTAAATGCTTAAGGATCAGATTAGTATATAAAATTCACTATTGTTATTAATAAGTCCTTGAAACACATTTTTTTCATGGAGTATGTATGATTCGCTTTGGTTTACACACATCGAGTTTTATGGCGGTGCACCGCGGTGGTATACTAAAGAATTTTTTTCCACTGCAAATAGAACATTTAAAAACTAAAATTTAAAGTTAAAACAATTTCATTTGGAACCCATTATTTATATATTTCTTATTATTAAACTTAAATCAGTTTGATTTTCAATTAATTTTTAAGCAGTTCATATCTGCTTCCGTCTTTACATTCACTGGTACTGAAAGCGGGGAAAAAAATTTACAAGAAATTCACAATAGCATTTTTTCCCTTCGAAAGGAATGAAAATTTCAAGGGAACAAAAATTTCTCTTGTAATTCACGATAGGAGTGATTAAAGAAATAAAAAATAAATTGACTCGTTTTATTTACTACTAGCTACACCCGGTGGAGCTGCAAAACTATCGATAGTGGCTCCATTCGATAGTTTCGATAGTATTCTTTGATGCCATCGATACTATCGATAGTTTTTTATTCCTAGAAGCACCCCTTTTACACACGGAAAGTTTACTTTGCAAAGTCTTAATTCAGCTGTGTGAAAGACAGAGTGATAAATACTATGTCTTTCTACCTGCTGAATTAAGGCTTTGCAAAGTAAAGTTTCCTTGTCTGTAAGGGCTAAAACTTACCAATTGTGTATTTGTCTAATATAAAATCTTGAATTTTTTAATCATTCCATAAAGTAAAAAGAAAGTTGATTTTTTAAAAACTTTTAGTTCCAATGTTTTTAATACACATATTCAGCAAACATATATACACAGTTCTTTAAAAAAAATAAACGAAAAAGCAAACAGATAGATAGATGGATCAATAAAAAATAAATTAAAAAGGAATAAAATAAAAAATCTTGCATCACTACTTAAGCTGTTGCAGTTAGCTAAAAAGTATTCGTTTAAAAAAAGGAGAAGCAAACTATTTAGCGTCACCTTTTATTTAAAAGTAAAGAGCGGAGACAGTCCAGTAGTCGTCAAATTTAGCCGCCGTCAAGTTTCTTCATGTATCAAAGCCGTTGGTACATAATAATTGTATTTTTATGCAATTTGCATCTAGTAGGTAAAAACTGACATCTTATGTTGAAACAAATCGAAACTAATTAATCAGTTTTCACATTTATATATGTAATGATAACCATTACCAAACCAGGCGGCGAAATTTGAATGTTGCATTTTTTATTACACAGTCGCCATCATTCCGTTTTTATTGACTTTGATTTTTTCTCTTTTAGTAGAGTGTTTTTGTCGATAGTATCGCTTCGAAAAAAATATATCGATAGTCCACTTAAAATAAAACTATCGATACTATCGATAGTACCATCGATAGTTTCGCAGCTCTAACACCCGGTGTGCTTCACTACCCCCATTGTCTTTTCAATTTCATTTTTATTGATTCGAAAATGTTGCGCATGGGTGGTGCAATATGAAAATTAGATTTTGCCACACCCCTCCGCCCGAAGACCGAAAATAAAAAATCAGACTTCACAGTGTCAACCGCCAGAATATTGTGAAGATTCCTTGAAAATTTCATCAAAATCGGCCCAGCCGTTTTGGAGTCCATACATTACATACATACATACACACATCCTGTTTTATATATATAGATTCTTGTTAATGGCGTTAATGCATAAGATTTTTTTCTACAATTCTGACTGTTTTGGCTTCCAAGATATCTTGAAGTAAATATTGCTTCTATGTGACAAGTGCCATGCCAAATTTAGGCATTAAGAATTTAATAGCCTATTGTTCCTTCTAGAATATCAGTAATGATCTGTAAGTGAATCAACGATATCGGTACGCTGGTATTATTTTTGTAGATAAACTAAAATTTCTGCTATATGAGAAACACCACGCCTATATTATCCCTATAAAATTTCAAAAACATTTTAAAGTAAATAGTTTTTCTTTACGGTAGGTGCCACGCCCACACCACTGTTCAAATAATAATATTTTTTCTCTGTATGGAAATTAAAATATCATAGTATTGAAAAAAACCAAACATCAATGCAAATCTTAACTGTGTCAATTAAACTTTTTAATAAATAAAAATTTTTAGCATATAGTTTACATAATTCAATTAAATTTTTAATTAAATTCCTAGTCAATTAATTTTTTAAACAACAGTTTAATTGTTTCATCTGAATTTTTAATTAATTACTTTAAATTTTTTTAATTAAATATGTTGATTGGAGGAATAATTTTTTGCTGTAGAAAAATGAAAATTTCATAGAATTAAAAAAAATTAGAAATCAATTAAACAATTAAAAGTGGCAAAAAAATTGTTTGGCATATAGAGTAATTGAATCAAATAACTTTTTAGTGCAAATTTTAGTCAAATTAATTTTTTAACAACAGATTCATTGTTTCAATTGAATTTTTTATTAATGATTTGTGTAGGCTTTTGTGGAGAATTATGTTTGCATGCAAAAAATTCATTTATATTTCAATTTAAAACACCCAAAAAAAAATAATAGATTAAAGAAAAGATGTACAAGTTTCCTTTATTATATTAGAAAAGCGCCAAGGTTTTTAACTCAAATGTTTTACACAAACAGGGCTTTAATCACAAATCGATGAAAATTAGATATGTCAAAAATTCCGTAACCAAACAATTGTTTGAACATTAATTTTATTTCAGTTGACTGAAAAAAGTCTCCACTTATATTTATAACATCCTTAAGATAGGCAATAAATTTCAAAAATTCCGTGTATTTTTCTTTTGAAACTCCGCACTAGCAAATGGAAATTTTTTTTATGAAATTTAACAACCTGAATTTTCGTAATTTTTTTTACATACAAATTGTATGAGAACCTGAAATTCCGTATTAACTCCGTACCAGGCTAAACGCCAAACCATTCTCAAAAGAATAACTTTTATTGATAAAAAACTTGTATATAAAGGGTCCGCCATCTAACGTTTTTTTTTCAACTTGTGCTTATTTCGTGAATGGTAACACTTAGTCCGCTTTAACAATTGGGAAATTGAAAGGCAGACATTTTTCTAATTCTCTTATGAACTTGCCCAAACCTTTTGAAGCAACAAAAATAAATTGCGAAAAGTAGAAAAGAGAAACAAAAAAATTCCGGTACAGAGGTTCGTGTACTACACACTCTACCTCTTCAAGCTCTCCCCTACAAATTTCGTCTGTCTGCCTTTCAATTTCTCAATTAAAAAAGGGGACTTAGCTCATGTCTGATTTGATAGATAATTAGTTTAATCCTTCCGTTAAACGAGCCAACTGACCATCCGATGCTTTTTCGCTTCGCTAAGTGGGCCTGCGATCACCTTACAGAAGATGCCGATTTTGCCAAAAAAGTAATCTTTTCAGATGAAGCTCATATTGATTTTGGCGGGTATGTAAACAAGCAAAATTGTCGCATTTGGGGCATAGAAAACCCGCACGCATACATTGAAAAGCCGACGCACCTAAAACGAGTCACTGTTTGGTGCGGATTTTGATCCAGAGGCATAATTGGGCCATTGAGCAAGGAGTGGCCGTTACAGTCAATAGTGATCGTTATCGCGACATGTTGAACGAATTTTTGTCCACAAAAATTGAAGAGGAGGATATTGGCAACATTTGGTTTCAACAGGACGGCGCTACGTGCCACACAGCCGAAGATTCAGTAGTTTTTTTTATAGAATTTAAAAAAAAAAAAAAGTTATCTGGCGGACCCTTTAGATGCGGCTATATTTTTATATGTAAACATATTCAATATGCATTTGTTTATATTATTTAATACATATGCACACATTCATTTATATAACAAGGTGTTACAGATCATCAATCTAATTTATGACAGTTAGCGACATATTACTCATCTGGTAGGGAATTAATAAAATCTGCTGCTGTCACCAAAATTTTCTAAGTTTCATGCATTTAATATTACAATTATCCATGCAGGTCATCCTAGTGACTCCCACATCATGACCAAGACGTGAAGATAGCAAAGTTATGACACTTTAACGCCTACCAATCAGACACTGATAAGCAGACAAAACTGCTGACATTCTCTTGACTAAACAAGGAGTTTTATAAATAAATAATAACCCACCACTGCTTATGGACAAAATTTTTTCTCATAGAACTTTGTTTTTGTGCCACAACAATTTATCATATATCCTTCGTCCTTCGTGTGCATACATTGACTTTAAGAAAATTACATACTCATCGTGCTAGCAATCTCTACGTATGTATATGTTTGTAAATATGTATGTGAGCACACTCGTACTTTAAAAACCACAAAATAAAACAATGTTCATTAAAAACTAAAACACAAGGGAAACAGTGGTTTTAGGCAAAAGTAGAACGTGCTTATGAGGGAGTACTGAAAAACAGGGCAAATAAAATACACACTGAATCTAGCCTCTTGTCTAGTTACCTCTATGCAACAACTCTATGGAATGAAGTTATTTTGTTATTATTCTCTCTATGTAACTGTAGCGTAGATACTATGTGGGACATTGTTTTGAAAAAAAAAAGAAAATAATAATAATAATACAGAAAAAAGGCAAGAAAATGAATGAAAAATAAAACTTTTGCTTGAAGTATATTCCCTCACTGCTCCACTACTTGACAAATTGCAAGGCAACAATAACAATTTTGCGGTTTTTTCTTGTTTGTCTTTAAGCATGACAAGATAGAAGTTGTCATTTTTTTCAATTCTTTCTGCATAAGTGTATAAAATGTGTGTATATATAAGTCAGCAGCATGGTTGTTAATTTTAAAGGAAGAAAGTCTAACAAAATTTTTGTTTATATGTAAAAAAATAAGGTCACAATCTCGGGATTTTTGTATTTCTTCACTGTCATGTTGTCAGACAATTTTATTCAAAGCAAAGCAGGTACACTGATTTTTTAAATTAAGTAAGGCGGTAAAGTCTTTAAAACAATGGATAAATTCAACAAAAGCATTCGTATTTTTATTGTATATATATAAAAATTAATTATTTTAAATTAAGATGAATTAAATATTTGTTACACAGAAAAAAGTATTCACAAATTAATATTTTCAATTAAGAATTTAATTGACTCAATTAAATTTTTAATTGTATTAATTAATTTGAGTGGAAAATTTTAATTGATATTATCAAATTGTTTATAGGTGAAAATTTAATTAATTCTTTAATTCATATTTCAAATATTTTAATTAATATTACAAAATCATTCGTATTACTTTTTTGTGTGTAATATGAATTAATTTAAATCATTTGATCTTTAAACACTCCATGGAAAGTATATTTAGTATATTTCCTGTACCTAGGCCACAGTATACTATCTAACAGCACGATGAAAAATTCTGTAAAAGTACAATTCACAAATGAGGCTGGCGTTGGCTGAAGTAGTTAGCACATTCACTACAAAATCGAAGGTTCGAGGTTCGAGCCCGGTATCCAACAGTCATTCAAATAATAGCATCACGCATTTTTCTGATTTGCATTAGTGTCCCTTTGTATCAGTTGCTGTAGGAAAGTGATGAAGGCATAGCTACTGAACTATACCGACTTCAGCAGATACTAATCCTAATGTAACATCAGAGCGCCGTCCTTCGTCGGTATTGTGTAGCAAAATCATCGGCGAAGTAAAATAACCAATAAAATGGCTACTAAGCACCGCTTCAAAAATTTAATACGTCTCATTTACACCAGAGGCGCTGCAAGGCTGCATTGTTGAAAAAAATCTGTAAAAAGCAGAGTTGTAAAATGAATGAAGCTTTCAGCTATCTCTTCCTTTACAATCTGTCTTCTCTATCACTATCCCTTTCCTAAAGAAGGTAACACCTAGTAATAGTGTTAGGCATTCATTGCCTGAATGCTACTTCTCTTAAAAAAATTATTTTATCACATTATATATGTACGAGTATATATGTGTGAAATACATTTTATAATTGACAAAATAATTTTTTATGGGTCGATTATTTAGCATTGCAAAAACTAAAAGGTTCTTTACAGAAAAAATTGGTTTATAGTGAAGTTCGTAATAGAGAAGATCAACTGTATATGTAATTTTGTGTCAGCGAAAATTTTCATTTTGTGTTCAATGTACATATATTTTTTTTTGTTTTCGGCCACTTATTTATACTGGTAAAGTTATTGGTAAGTTCTTGTAAATAACACATAACTTGTTGTCAATGTTGTACTATTCACTTCAGTTATAAAACCTTTTTATCAGTGTAAACGTGTAAAAACTGCATACAGCTTTAAATCCCTCATTTGACCACTCGCTTAACACAAGCACGTGTTCACATATGGCAATTACAGATGAGTAATTTTTGAGTTTGTGGAAGAGAGAAATAAAGAGGAGAAGATAACGAAGAAAAAACTATGATTTTCTTGTCAACTAAGATTACCGTTTGTGAACGGGGAGTAGTGTTGATTGAACTTTTGATATATACCTCTAGAGTTTAGACTATTTCTAAAAATAAAGTTATTAAAATATTCTTGAACAAACCTAATACAAGTGTTTTCCATAAAAATATTTCTATAAAAGAAGATATTTTTGTCTAAAGATCCTAAAATTATATCGAATTTAGCATTCAAAGCATAAAAACAACTATAATGTTGCACGTTCTGTTAAGCAAAAATTATACAACCACACTGACACGTAAGCGCATGCAGAAAAAATACACAAACAACAACAACAACAAAATTTCTTCTACAATGATATTTTCTTATCAACGCACATACACACTAAGGGTGCGAACAGAGTGACCGCTTGTTGCCGACCCGAGTCGAGCCGACTGACGCTTTGTGCGAGAACTTGTTCATGCGAGAAACAAGTTCGAGTGTGCATAGTAGATGCGAAAATCAGCGCTGATATTTTATCTATTTATTATTTGTGTTTTATGTATGTTTGTACGCATTAAATGCCATTAAATGAAGGATGATAGCATATAACTTTTGCTTTCACTTTTTCCAAAGAATTTTATGCCCAAAATTACAACAACCGAAATGCAAAACACAATCGTATTCAATTAGCTTTGCGCTTTGAACAGCTCGGCGCCCACTATAACCTGTTCGCGCTTATTTGTACTAATTTGTATAGTACCAGTTTTCTCGCATTGGTTCTCGCAATAAGCGTCAGTCGCGCTCGGTTCGGCAACAAGCGGCTACTCTGTTAACACCCTCACCAACAATACGAATTATAGCACGAACTAATAACATGAGTGCAAACTAAAATTAAGAAGTTGTTGTCACACTAAGTTGACTTTCTGGCTGTTGCTAACATTATTCTGAAAGTTTTATTTTAAATTAAGAAATAACTATGCATCTGCTAAGGTGGAGTCAGTATAGTCGAACTCAGTATTCCAGCAGTGAATTATTTAACATTGTGCGTCTAAAAATTTTTAATATCGGTATTGATAAAAATAAATTATTTTGATTTGAATTTTCACATCGTTCATTTACTCAAACAACATCTCGTGTAAAAATTTCATACAACTATCTTGATTACTCAACTCTGGAGACAAAAATAGAATTTTCTTTTTAAATTAAGTTGTGTGAACACAAACTTGCAAATTGTTTATATTGAGTTATGATGTTCTTTTGGTTAATAAACAGTATGTGGAAATAAAAAAATTAACGTTTTGAAGTGATAAAACGTAACAATATTTTCATAAGCTTTCTCAAGCTTAAATTAGACGTGACATAGCCATAATGCCATAGCCATAATTAAACCAAATTTCAATTGGTTTCTATGGCAATGGCTATGGCATTATGGAAAGTCACCTATAATCAAATACAGTGTTGAAATTGGTTTGGTTCGAACGGCTGTTTTCTATGGTTATGGTTATGTCACGTCTGATTACACCTTAACTCCATTGGTATTTTAAACTTAAAGTTTTTAACTGCCAAAAAAAATTAAATACTAAGGCTATGAACGTACTCTTATTTAAGTTTTGATTTAATTTTTTAATTTATAAAAACTGTTGTATAATAAAATAACATAATATATTTTCAATACTTCGCAAATAAGACTGATTGAATGTTATTATAACTTTGAAAAGTTAACGACTTCTTAATCTTCTTTACAGAGCTAAAGATTCTTTAGCTGAAAATGCTTTTAATATGCTTGTTGCACAATATAAATCTGAAAAGAGTACATAAGTATATATAGTATGTATGTATGTATGTATATATTTATTGCATTTCATTACTTTACTTTACTTGTTGCACAATATAAATCTGAAAAGAGTACATAAGTATATATAGTATGTATGTATGTATGTATATATTTATTGCATTTCATTACTTTTTTTTCCTAATGTCTGCATACTTTGAAATCATATACCATTAAAAAAAAAAATAAAACAAAGCAACATTAAGCGCAACTCTACAGCAACAACAAAATCTCAAGCTTATAGAACATTAACCTCAAGCATTGAACTTTAGAGACAACCCATATTTTTTCACTGAATATTTACTAAATAACCGTAGGCTTTTCCTAACTAGCGTTTATACCCACACTCTGCCAAACATTTGATTTCTAAGTACATCCATGGCTGAAACTCGTACAAAAAATAAAAAATAAAAATAGCATACAACCAACAACTATTGTAAATAGTAGAGAACAGAATAACGTAAGTAGTATACAAAAGCAGATAAAAATATTGGAAACTACTTTTATGTATCTCTTCTTTATGTTAGTAAACTGGAAAGCAAGTCCAAGTTTAAGTTTGTCTTTCAGCCTGTTCACCAAAAACAATGCAAAAAAAAAGCAAAAAGAAAATCGTTGTGCTGAAAATGCATTTTCTACTCACATACTTTAAGGCAATGTTACTGCAAACGAACACACACACCCACACACCCACACACACACACATCTACCCAACAATTTATACCCACTTTAAAGCAAAAATCCCTCTGTCACACTGCCAGTATTTTATTCTATTGTCTCAGCCTTAGCGCTGGTGTACTGACTGGTTGGTGGTGGCGGTGGTGGTGGTAGTGATGATGACGGTGTTACTATTGGTGTTGGAATATGTGCAATTGTTTGTGATTTTCTTTTTGCATTGTTTACTGTGTGTATAAAGTTATTACGATAATTGAGAGTATAAACATTTGAGTATGGTGGAGAGTTTTTATTTTGTAAAATTATTTCGTTCTTTTATTTTTTGTTGCTGTAACTAAATAGAAAAATAACTGTTGACTTTGGAAGTTTTGTTGATTTGAAGAGTTGAGGAATTTTTCTTACCGGTGGAGTGTGACATGGTGAATTGATGTATGCGCATGTACAAAGTATTTGCCGGTATTTAGAGCAACATATGAATGAAATTATAGCAAGTGTGTTGTTGAAATGGATGCTATAAATTTTTCGGATAATATTATTTTGGGAAAATGGAGACATTTTATGGAAAGAGATTAACCCCCTTATGCAAAAACATTTGTTAAACTTAAAGCATGTGTTAAAACCGGTTTTGCCATACAAAATTCGTTTGTTAAACCAACAATCTTTTTAAAAATTTTACACGCTGCATTTGAATGAAAGCAGAAGCATAAAATAATTTTCAATCAAAAATCCCTTAAAAAGTTTTAAATAAACAAACGAATCAAAATAATGTGGCATATTTTACTTTTTTTTGAATTCAACATTATGATATAATAATTTCAAAATCTCGTCACGTGACTGGTCTCCAAGTCCCCAGCACTTTGAGACCAGTTCGAGTTCTAACACTTGCTATGAAGCCGATTATAAATTTTTAGAAGGAGATGGCCTAGGATGATGTTCAGTGATACTTTATATGCACCTTATAACTTGTCACTGAACTACTCGCACCTTAAAGTGTAGAATAATATAATTACAAAATTATATACAAATGGCATTTGGTCATTGAACTGTAACAATGAAATCTAATCAAATTTTTATTGTTACAAATGCAATTATATTTTATTTTTAAGCGGAGATGTTTTAGGTTTCGAATTCATAACCTCCGACATGATTGGCTTGCACACTACTCGCTCGTCCACAGAAGCATTCAAAAAATTCATTAGAGGGAGCAATAAACACTGTGGCAGATCCTTGATCTAACCAAATCGAACTTATTCTATGCCGTTTGCTATAATACTTAAACGAGTATCAATCAAATTTACTGAAGATTAAGGCGACACACCACAAAAATGGTGAATATGGAACCAATTACACGATATGTTTTTTTCCCACCGTATCCTACTCCCTACTTGTCGGAACACTCCCATTTCCTCAAGTCATAGGTTATGCAACGAAATGCTTCGTAAATAGAAGAAATGATATTTATTGGTTTATTTTACGAAATAGAGTTTGTAAATAACAAAAATTTGTATTTTTACAAAAAAGTTTACAAAAAAAAAAAAAAAAAATCGCACGTAGCAGAACGGAACAACTAGCTGTTTTCGAATGCTACTACAGCTTCATCATCAGCGTTCTTTGTATTTGGTCCACTGTGTGTGGTGCCAGTTGATGTAGATTTCTGCTCATATACTCAGTTTTTCAGTGCAAATGGAATATGTGAATTATTTTGATTCATCGTATTACAATTTGCTAAAAGCTTTTTTTTGTAATAAAAGCTCTATTTTACCATCTCTAAATTTACAACAGTAATGCCATTTTTTTTATTTTTTATTTTATAATATTGTAAATTAATCGCTAAAAAATATACATTTCGTAAACGGTACGAATTTTCATAATATAACACAATGTTAATTTGTAAAAAAAAAATCACATATACGAAAATTCTTAGCGATAAAAAGTTACCACCGAAAGTAGTAAAGGGTATTGTAGGATTATAATTCCGTGTGTAATTTCCACAATATGCATCTGAGACAAATAAAGTACATATGTATGTATATTCTGGGTACTTATGAATAGGGAAGACGAATAAGCAATGTCTGTCTGTTCGTCTGTTCGTCCGTCCGTCCAACTATTTGCCTGTACGTAAAATTAGGTTCCCGAAGCTACCAGAAGAGCTTGAAATTTCGGTCTTGTGCCGGAATATCAAAAATTATCCAAAATAGATTGGTACTGAAAACAAGCCAAATTAAAAAGACGGTGTATAACAGATTTTAATTTTTTTTACATAAACCTTTTTAGGGTTCCGTACACCAAAGGTGAAAAAGAAGCCTATTGTTTTCGCTACGCTGTCCGTCTGTCCGTATTTCCGTCACACGGTATTTTCTCAGGAACCGTAAGAGCTACGGCCCTGAAATTTGGACAGAGTATGTAGAACCTTGGCTGCTACAACAAAAAATACATGAGAATTAAAAATTAAAGGGTGTTCCAAAACGAGCAACGAAAAATGTTAAAATCCCATGTAATATACATACAATTGTATGAACATATGTATATTAAAACTTGAAATTTGTAAAATTAGTGTATTTTTATACAGCCTACAACAATTAACACTAAAATTAAAAAAAAAATTAAATTAAAGGGTGGTCCATCAGTTAATGCAATTTTGACCATATAATTTTGACAATTAGCTATAACTTGGAAACCGTAAGAGGCACACACTTGAAATTTTCAAAAACGGTAAAGCTAAAAAAACCGAAAATTATAAAATTGCCAAACCAAAAAAAAATCGCCAAAAACTAAAAAGAAAAACGCCAAAACGAAAAAAATCGCCAAAATTAAAAAAAAAAATTCTAACACTAAAATAAATCGCCGAATTCGAAAAAATCGCCAAAATGAAAAAATCGCCAGAATTAAAAAAAACGCCAAAAATCGCCAAAACGCAAAAATGTCGCCAAAACTAAAAAAAAATTTTATATAAAAAAAAATCGCAAAAATTAAAAAAATCGCCAAAAATAAACAAAAATCGCCAAAATGAAAAAACGCCAAAAACTGAAAAAATCGCCAAAACGGGAAAATAAGGTCTCAGAACTAAAAAAAGAGCCAAAACTTAAAAAAAATCGCCAAAACCGAAAAAACGCAAAAAACGCCAAAACAAAAAAACCGAAAAAACCCAAAAAAAAAAACGAAAAGAAATGCCAAAACTATATATAATATAGGATGAAGTTTGTATTAAATTACATATCGAGTGTTCGTACGGAACCCTTCGTGCGCGAGTCAGAGTCGCACTTTACTGAATTTATTTGTATTTCAGGAGGAGTTAAATTGGTATTAAAAATAATAAAAAAGAATAATTATATAAAAGTAACATACTTAAACTATTTTTCTTTTTCTCTACAAATTAAATATATTTTATATTTATAGAGAAATATTTTGCTCAATGAAATTAGAAACAACTAAATGAATGACCGCCAGGGTTGGAAAATTTAATTTTTTGTATCTAAAAGTAACCAGGTCAATTGATGTTTTCTTTTTTTTAGAAATTAAAAATAATTTATGTTTTAGAAAGAAAAGTTGGATAAACAAAAGGATAGAAAGCGCAGCTCCAGAGCTGGAAAACTTCAACTTTTTTTTGGAACATAAAAGTAACTAGATTAAACTAATTATTTTTTGTTAATTAAATAAATATTTTCTTTAATAATGAACGAAAGACATAAGTACTAAAAATCAGTAAAATTAAAAAACAAATTAGAAAACGCAAACTTTTTTGCTGGATAGGAGAAACTAAATAAAAGAACTTGTTTTCTTTTTAATTAAACATATGTATGTATTCAAGAAATTTATTATTCGACATATTGCCAGAAGTATGTAGTTTATAAATTTTTTAATAAATTTTTATAAGAAAATCAAATTTAACCATAAGCATTGGCTGTCATTAGTCTTACAAAGCTTTTTAATATGTTGCGTTTTATATAAAAATGCAAGTGTGTAATTAGTTTAGGTTGCTTGCAGATGTTTTAAAATAGAAACTTGTTTAAGTACCGTTACGATAAAAAAAACTAATTTTCGCTCAATGCTTGATGTAGGGTGCGTTATCAAAAATCTCTAAAATTTATTTCACAGTATTTTTTAATACCTCTTCTCTTAGAAACCATCAAAGTTTTAGAATTAAAAAACTAAGAAAACTTTTTTCACAAAATATATAAAATTTTCTCATATATTTCGAATATTCATATTGCAAAATTATTCCTTGCAACAATTTTTGAGATATAAAAATTATTTTATTTATATGAAATGTAATGAAGTTTTCTTTCATGCAATGAAAAAATTAAAAAAAGTCAGGGCTAAAAAATTTCCAAAAAATTTTTCAAGTCAAATAACTTGGAAACTGTAAGAGATAAAATAGTCCTCCAAGCGTGTTATTTTGTTTGTTTTTTTTTTAACGTTGATATATTATGCAGACCGTTCGATGTTTACAAAAGTAACAAGCTTCGAAAGAATTTCGATTCCCGCAGTTTTGCACTTTGAGGCTCTTTGGAGCTACCCTGTCTTACAGCATACAAAAGGGTGCCTTCAAATATAATTTCTGAAAACATCAACACTTCTTCTTTCTAAAGCAGTTGGGTTCATCGAATTCAAGTTTCTAGTTCAAGAGTTGCGGGCTTTTTACCACTTTTTTTTATTTCACGCCACTGTGTATTGTTTGAGAAAACAACAATCTGTATTTAAAGTAACAAGGCTCTTGTAGTCTTAAAAAATAACTACCTCCAGTAGCAAGGAGCGATTTGAGTATTTTTTATTCACAAGTATATGAAAATGAATGAATACTCGTATATATAATCATATTTGTACATATACCCCTGTTCTGAATACGAGTTATAACTCATATGTGCTCCATGCATATCTTTCAAGCTTAATTTCTAATATGGTTTTCCTTACTGCCACAAATACTTATCGTGTCTTAACCACCAAAAAAGCTTAAGCGACATCATTTTCGGACTTCATTTTTTTTTACCAAAATCGTGGATTTTAGTCAAAAGAACGAACTCCAAAAAAATGTGTTGCTTAAGCCATTTAAGCGGTTATGGCTCGATACAAAATTAGCATATCATGTAATATTCACTGTATTTTTTCTAAAACTACTCAAACTCCTAAACATTTACAGCTTTATTTATAAAACTTATTAAGGCTTTGTAAAGGCTTTTAAAACAAATTTTTGTAAAAAATTTTTCTTAAAAAGCCTTTATAAAGCCTTAATAATTTTTATAAATAAGGTTGTTAGTTTATAGTAATTCGTTTTATTTCGCTTGCCGAAAACTAATACTGAAATTCTATTAGCTGCGAAAATATATTTGATCATTTCCATGCTTAAATTTGGAAAAACACATGATTTTTCCTAATAAAATTACTTGTAACGGCATTTAAACTATTATGCTCTCCGAATAATAATGCACAAATTAAAGTCCTCAGCTAAACATTCACAGACACACACTTACACGCAAAAACGCATGCACAAATAATGTTGATTACTCCGAAATTATTCTTTACACCACATTACTGAAACAAATACTCACACAACTTTACTTATTCTCTCCTAACACTCTCGTATGTCTATATTCACCACTCGTATGTATGCAATAGAACTCCAAAAACGAATACGTGCAATACACAAAAAAAAAATAACTTTAGACTTCCTGTGTATCGGACAACAGTTTCCTGGCAGGATACTAAAATTCAGTTGAGCTTTGGTTATAGACGTTTACGGTACAACGAGCGGATAGTATACAAAAATTTAAGTTTTTTGCCCAACATGTGCGTTTTGTATTCTGGGCTTATTCTAAAATATAAAAGTGATGGAAAGATATGTAAAAGATATTTACAAACAGCGCAACATTGAAGTTGAATTATTAAAGTAAAATAAATGAAGAGAAATTACAGTAACACATTTACATACAACGAATCTGGCAAACGAAGCATTAAACGAACGTTTTGGTATTCCCGGTACCTTAATAACAAGTGAAAGATACTGACTGTGGAGTACCTGGATGGGGAAAACCAGTAAACAGCAAGTTATTTAGTAACGAGGGTGGAATGTATGCAGCTTATAATTTAAAATCAAGGAAAAACTGGCGATAACCATTACTAACGATATTGTAGCAAGAAGAATGCCAACGTGTGTAAAATTTACTAAGAAGTAATTGTGTTGTCTTTTTTTATAATATGCTAAATCGGTGTATAAACATATATGTATGTGAGTGAATATGCAAATCGCTGTACGTCTTTATATGATAATGGTTCATAAAAACATAATAAAATGAACATAAAACATGATTGTATTACAGAAATCCACACTTGAAGTAGATACGAGTACTAAGAACAAAGTAAAACTTTATGCTTGGGCATGTGAGAAATATGTGTGCGTGCATGTGCGTTTGTTTGTGGGTTAGTAAATAAAGCTACAATAAAAAATTTAAAGCATACTTTTAGGAGCTGAAAATTGATTATGTTGTGTTTTATTTAAATTTAAAATTCCAAAATGCGCTAAATGATATTTTAAAGAATTTGTGTATTTTAAGCGATTGTGACATAAAATTAAAATTTAATTAATGAATATACGTATAGTTTTCTAATAAATCACACATAATTAATAAATAATATCTTGAAATCACATAAAATTTTGTGAAAAACATAAAATCATAAATATGAGAATAAATAAGAAAAAGTAAAGTGGCATATAGTTGTAAAATTATTTATTAATAAAATGCACCTGTAAATAGCTTAGCAAGACTAGCAATAACACCTCTAAGTAAACTGATATATTATAATGAGAAATAACCAAGTCATTGAAATTTATACTCTTATATGGATAACAGAGATATGATCAAACCACATATAAACTCTTTACTCACTACTTTAAGTGTCACCGTAAAATAGCTTAAATCTAAAAAATTTATAATAAGAAAATTATAAACATTATATAAAAAACCTCTATACAGAAACATACAAAATGTAATATGATAAAAATATTTAAAAAAATAATATAAATAAAAAATTTTGCAAAGTAAATGGAATGAAGTTCATCATAATGCTAATACTTGCAAATAATGCTACAACGTTATTCTAAATTACATAAGTTGTGTAGCACTTGTTCAGCTTAGAGTTTCAAGGCATCTTCCCTTATAATATTGTTACAAAAAATATAAGAAAAAAATAAAAAAACACCAAAAAAAAAAAAAAAATACTAAAAACATGGATTTACGTTTTGTCTTCATCATATTTTTATTAAAATGGAATTACACTCAAGGTATGTTGTGTCTTATTTTTTTTAGGATTTTACTCAAAATCCAGCAGAGAAGTTCTGTTGTACCTGCCAGCTAAAATCAAATAATTTATTTATTTTTGTATTACAAGATCTAATACAAATTTTGCAATGTAATATGAGTTGAGGCTTAAGAAAATGGCAAAAAACAACTAAAAGAAAAAATAAGATTATGAAATAAATTGAAAAACCTTAAGGGAAAAAAATTAAAGAAAATATAATTTTTTTTTTTAGAAAAATTGTGCAACAAAAACAGTTAAATTTTTACCAAAATTTTAACTTTTATATTCATAAAAAATTAAATTAAAAAATTAAAAATTTTCTTACCAATTTTTTTTTTAAATAAATTATAACTATATTTTATTTTTTTTATGAAAATAAGCCCAAAAATTTTATTACTTTTATTACAAAAATTAAATACTTTTGAGTTCTTGTGTGTGAATTCTCTAAATTATTTTCTTCAAAAATGGTTGTTGTCTTTGATAATGAAAAATAAAAATATTATTACCATGTTTTTTCAAAAATATTATTATTTGTGAATTCTCAAATAGTTCTTGAAAGTCTGTACATAAGATAAGAGGTTTGTGACTATTCAAAATGTGTGGTTGAAGTCTACTGATGATTTGTGACAGCAACAATGAAATGCATATAGACAACGCTGAACCACCAGCAAATAAATTTCAAATTAACATAAAAATTAAATTAAAGTATTATACAATAGTTTGCAAAATATATGAAAAATTATCGGATGGATATCATATTTGGGACGAATTGATAAAGCAAATACACAAACCCTCTGGCATAGACAATAAATAATATTTGTTTTAAAGAATGACAACTGCGGCTTTTTTACGTCCATAGACAGGACGATACAATCGGGAATTAGGGCATAAGTTTGGTCGCATAATACTCCTAAGCTGAGGACAAAGATAATGGTTCAATTCATAAGCCATATTGTACTGCGTATAGTTGTATTTGAAGAAACAATTTCAAATTAAATTTGTAAAAACAAAAACGTTTTACATGTAATTTTTTTCGTTTTGATTTTTTTTTAGAAATTGTCTTTTCAAATACAACTTTAAACGATACACAAGACGTGTTGTGAATTGAGCAAGTAAAATTTGGTAATTTTTATTTTTTTTCAAACCTAAAATTTTATTTTATTTTATTTTTTATTTTTCTTTTGAGGAAGTCAAACTACATGTGATTATTTATAAAGCAAAACACACACCAAAGACTATTGGATAAGACAAACATTAGCCCAACGAAATAATATCCTTCTTTCAAAGCTTTTATTACCCTCACCATCAGGTTTCATGTATAAACCGTCGTGGAGGAGTGAAAAGCTAGTATTAAGCTAATAAATTTTTGTATAATTCGATATAACGATAAAACTGCCTTGATAGAACACCCAACTTCAGCAGGGTATTAAATATCTTGAAATACATAAACTTATGCTTTAAAATAAAAGATTTTTTCATGCCAATCAATAATTTATAAAGTATTTTATGCTTTAAAATAAAATTCATTAAATATTAAGCAAATTTAAAAAAAAATTTTATTTTATGCAAATATAAAATAAAACTTTATCTACAGCTCCCAGCATTTAAGCGATTTAGATTAGAAGTATTGTGCGCAGTTTTTCAAGTCTAAAAAGTAAATTAATCCTGAAAATCCACTTCACAAAAATCAAATATGCAGCAGGTGACTTTACTTTTTGAGTTTAAGAGCTATTTATCAGCCGGTTTTTTGAAAATGAATAAGTGAATACGTTCTTTAAAATAACGAATTAAAAACTTTTTATGTTTTCCTAAAATTGAAACATTTTCGTGCGAGTGATAAAAAAACGGTTTCAGTTTTTCTGCACTCATAAAATTTTGTACATTAACGTCCCTGTTCACAATGTCTGATTAAGAATTAACGTGAAGTTTAACGAACACTTCTTCATACAAAACTTGCCCTTAAAGTCTCTGTATGCTTTTAATTGTACATTGTGAAAAGAGCCGTAAATTAACTGATAATGTAATTTAAAACAAATGAAAATTCCTTTAAAAATCCCTAAAATGTCATTTAATTTTTATTATTTAACAATTGATTGATTTAAAACCGTATAAATTTTTTGTTGTTGGAATTATGCCCTAATTCTGTTCGACGATTGTATGTCTCGTCTTGTCTATGGACAAAAAAAGCCGCAATGACAGTCGACTTCGCTTTATTGGAAATAACCAAAACCCATATTTTCAGTTATCCGATTTTTTCTCTAAAACGTAGTTCGGATTATTGAAATTTTTTACAGTTAAGCGTACTGCTTAAAATCAGTAAAATAATAGTTTTTATATAAAATCTGTATATTTGTTCAGCCTTATGTTATGCACTTGATTTATAATAAATAAATTTGTCATTGTTAATTTTTTCACTTAAGCGAATTAAGTTTCATACAAAACGTAGTTGTGGTCTTGCTTTTGGTTTTCAGTAATACGAAATTTTCAGTAAAGCGATGTTTCGCTAAAGCGATGTGAATGAGACTAGCTGCGTTTAAAATCAATTTTTCAAATTTTTTTTAATAAAGCGTGTTGCGCTAAAGCGGATTCGACTGTATTATTTATTGTCTATGCTATAAGGTTCGTGTATTTGCACTATAATTTTGTTGCAAACATTATATCCAATACATATTTTTTTATATTTTCAAAACTATTGTATAATTTAAATTAAACTATTTTCTTGAGCTTTCGGTCAGTTTATATTTTAAGTTTATTATTTTCAATATTTCGTTAACCTTCGTTTCAAGGAAAAAGAAAAAATTAGATATCATAAAAAACCAAAAAATATATATCCTGAAGGAGTTAACCGAAGGTTAACGTAATATTGAAAATAACAAACTTAAAATATAAACTGACCGAAAGCTCAAGAAAATAGTTTAATTTAAAATATAAAAAAGATCGAAACATTAGATAAAAATACTATTGTATAATATTTTAATTTAATTTTTATGTTTTAAAAACATATCAATTATATTTTTATTTTACATTATCAAAGACAACAACCATTTTTAGAATTCAAACACTTCAACTGAAAAGTATTTTCAAACAAAAACGTCCTAAATCCTCTTACTGAATTATGGCATTAATTTTCCCGCTAACCTACAAAAAATTAACAAGCACCTAAACGATTAAATGTAAAGGACTCCTTCTATAATAGGATAAGTTAATATTAATCACTACTTCTGTAACAAGTGTTTATACAAAAGAATCAAAAAACCCGACTGCTACCAACTTTAAAGCATTAAATAACCTAAATGGTCATTCGATATGAAAAATCATAAGAAAACCTAAAGATGATTTTAAAATACCTGTCGAATGAAGAAACCCATTTTGATATACAGTTATCCGACCTGTTATTCTTTTTTTTTATTTAAAAAATAGTGTCTTTTGGCCGCCATATTGAATTTTGACAATATACATTTAGTGACACTCCCAGGATTAAGACAAATTAATTGATATAAGAATCATCGAAATCGTTCCACGCGTTCGGTTTATAACACAATACCCTTCTTTGCGTGCGCAGTCGTGTAAAAAGACGACACGTTTCCCTTGAAAGAAATGATCCTTCATAATAAAATGGGAAAAAAGCACAAAAGTGCTTAGGATTTAAATTTAAAATTTTTAAACGCACTAATAATCCCAAATTAATATTTTACTTATTAAGTAAAATATTTTTTTTTTATTAAAATGACATTGAAATTGATTATTGATGGGTTTAGCTGGATCCTATGCGTATTTCACTGTTGCTAATGCAGATCATCAGGTAACCTTTACCCAAAGCTTCTTAGAACAACTAGAGTTATTATATTATAAACTTTCATTTAAACAAATGAGAAGCTCAATAACAAATAACAAAGTTAAAACAAGAACTCAATAATCAACATATTTTTTATTTTCTTACTTTACTATTGCTACATTGGCTGACTTTTTTTCAGCTTCAAATTGTGGTCGTAAGAGTATGTAAAAGAAAATAAATGTAAATAACAACAACAGCTATTTAAGAATAGAGTGTTGCCACACAAGTATTTTTTTGACCGGGTGCAGTCAAGTTAATAATTAGTGTTTTTTTATGGGAATTGTTACAATTTAAGTTTAAAATTTTTAAACGCACTAATAATCCCAAATTAATATTTTACTCATTAAGTAAAATATTTTTTTTTATTAAAAATACATTGAAAGTATTAGGATTTAGGATTTAGTTGAATGAAATAAGCTTTAAGCTATAGGGTGTTTTTTTAAGAGGTATAGAACTTCGAATTGAAATAAAACACAAGAAAATCGTTTTAATGTCCATCAATTTGGCTTTATTGGAAGGATAAATTTATGCCATTAATGTTTAAATATGATTTCGGGCATGTGGCCGCCGCGGCTGGCTCGAATAAAGCCAACTCTACAGGTCCAATTTTCAACCACTTTTTCGAGCATATGGGGCCGTATGTTGGCAATAACGCCACGAATGTTGGCTTCCAAGTCCCCTAACGTTTCTGGTTTGTTGGCGTAGACGAGCGATTTCACATTTCCCCAAAGAAAATAATCCAATGGTGTCAAATCACACGATCTTGGTGGCCAATTGACAGGTCCATTCCGCGAAATTATGCGCTCATCGAATGTTTCCTTCAATAAATCGATTGTGACGTGCGCTGTGTGGCATGTAGCGCCGTCTTGTTGGAACCACAACTCATCCACATTCATGCCATCCACTTCGGGAACAAAATAGTCGGTTAGTCGGCTCCAATTGCTGTGCACGGTGGCGAATCGATTCATTCGGGTCCTCTTCAACACTTTGCTCTACAGCGGCAATTGTTTCTTCAGTGCGCACTGTTCGACGTCTCTGCAGATGCGTATTATCACATAGAGTAAACGTAGTGCGAAAACGATCCATGGTTAACCGAAATAATTGCTCTGATGGACGATTATGTCGACCATAAAATCGACGGAGCTTGCGGTAAACTTCGCGAACTGAACCATTATTTTCGAAATAAATTTGCACGATTTGCAAGCGTTGTTCTTTTGTCAACCTGTTCATGATGAAATGGCAAACCAAACTAAATATTAATCACTTGACAGCTGACAAAATGGCCGCCAGTTAAAAAAGTGATGCCAACTTAAAGTTCTATACCTCAATAAAAAACACCCTTTATAACAAAAAAAGTTCAGTAAAGTGCGACTTGGACTCGCACACGAAGGGTTCCACACGGCGCTTGTTTCCCTTTGATGGTTTTTCGGTTTTTGGCGATTTTTTTTTGGGTTTTTGGCGACTTTATTAAGTGTGGACAATTTTTTAGTTTTGGCGATTTTTTTGGGTTTTGGCAATTTTTTGTGTTTTTGAAATACATTTTTTTTTGTTTTAGCAATATTTTACTTTTGACGATATTTTTTCTCTTTGACCATTTTTCACAGATTACATAGTCAAAATTACAATAACTGATAGAACACCCTTATTTGTTGATTTTTTAAATTTCAGTTAAAATTAGTCTAAACAGAAATATACTAACTTTGCATATTTCAAGAGCCTATATATAATTTTTTGTATACAACTTTACGATTTCAAAATTTTTCGTTGATCGCTTTGGAAAACTCTTTAATTTTTTAACTATGATATAATTGCTGTTGTAGTGGCTAAAGTCTTATACATTGGGTGAAAATTTTAGGTCCTTAGCTTTTATGGTTCGCTAGAAAACAGCCTGTGACAGACAGCCAGATGGACATCGTAGCGTGTACGGAACCCTACACATTAGTCTTTATAAACAATACAAAATATTGACATTACTTATGCCCTAATTCAGTTAGAAGAATGTTTGAAAATACTTTTGAGTTCTTGTGTTTGATTTCTCTAAATTATTTTCTTCCAAAATGGTTGTTGTCTTTGATAATGAAATTTTTACTTTTCATTATCATTTTTAAAACATAAAAATTAAATTAAAGTATTATACAATAGCTTAAAAAATATATGAAAAATTATCTATTGTATATAGTGTTTGGTACAAAATCGTAAAGCAAATACACGAACCTTCTAGCATAGACAATAAATAATAATTGTTTTAAAGAATCACAACTGCGGCTTTTTCCCGTCCATGGACAAGACGATATAATCGTCGAGCAGAATTAGGGCATTAATTGTTTTAATCGAGTGCTAGAATAAAAAACAAAGTTTTAAAAATAAAATTGCTTACCATTTCAAATGTCTATTCAAAGAAAAAAATTTAGTTTTGTCTTATATTACAAAATTCTAAAGATAAAATAATATTTTTACTGGAAATTTACTACAAAATTGGTGATTGATTTCAATAACCTGTTTGCTAAAAAAAACCTCATAATAAATTTTCCTATCTTCTTTTAAAAATGTCTTTACGGAATGCTTTTTGAATAAATTGCAGTGCGGTTTTATGAAAAACAAAATTATTGTCATGTCAAAATAGAATAAACGAAAGCTCAAAGCACTTTTACCAGGTAGTACCGGAAACGCAACTGAGCTATTTTTTTTTCAAATTAAAGTTTATCTGAGACTTCAAAAATGTTTGACTAACCTAGGGTTTACACGTGCAAGTGCAAGTTCGAAACACTCAATACACTCAAACTCTTTTACTAACACATCTACACTTTCGGCACTTGCAGTCTACTTCCAACTCAACTGACAAGGAATTTTACAAGACAGTTGACTTGTTGAACTTGTAGCAAGTAAATGGAAAGTTAGCTAACAGTGTTGCCCTATTAATAGTTTAGCACAAATTAACTGGATTTCGGTGTAATGTTATATGAGTTTTTACTCATTTTAAATACATTTAAAAGCTAATTTAATAATTTTTTTTTTTCTTAAATATTCATAAATCGAGCAGTTTATTAATTTTTTAGACATAAATAACATTGAAACAATACGAATAAAGTTCAACACTATCTGGTTCCCTTAAAATTAAAATTTTTTATGTTTTGGACAACTCTGCACTAAAAGGCAAACATGCAAGTTGCAAGACAGTCGGGCATTTGTACGAAATTTTCGTTGATAATACGTACACAGAGCTTGCATGCAAGGCACTTGCATGTGTAAAAGCAGGGTAAAGAGAAATTAAAAAAAATGGTAAAAAAATTTCAGTATAAAAAATAGTTTATTAAAAAAATTCTTTGAAAACGTATTTTAAAATATGAAAAAACTATTATAAAATTGTGAAAAGTGCTAAACGTTGAAAGTTTTGTTAGTGGTAGCTGCCACTACTATTTCAAAAGTCCGTGGGCATAGCCTAACATAAATTTTTAATGGACTTTGTATAAATTATAAGGAGTTTGTCAATTCCATGTTGGACGACGTTCCACGTGTTTAACCAAGGATATGGTCGTGTAAAAAAAATGAAACGCCGTGCTTAAATGTCAAAATGTGACTGACTCTTTTATGTTATTTCTATTCTTTTGTATTGTTCTTTACAACTCTCGAGGCGAATTAATATGAATTCGCGCTTACAACTCCTACTTCTAATTGGCGATGCCAGACAAATGAACATTTTATTCTCAATTGGCGATGCCAGATAAATGCAAAAATATGTTGAGATAATTCTATAATTATTATTTTAGCATGATGTGTTAACATGATGTTAACTTATACATACAGGATGGCTGATGAAAGCCGCTACCAAAAAAAAACTGAATAACTTTTTTTTTTATCGAAGTAATCTAGAATTTTATTTTTGGTGTTTGTAGATTAATCCTTAGATTTAATAAAAAGGGAAAATTAGGACACCTAAAAAACAATCTGGATTGTCCGCCGCTATCGCGCGAAGAGACTAATAAATAATTTTGCAGAGCATGGGGTAGTCGTTAGAAGGCCTTATAATTGAAATCCTTCCCTTTGAACATACAAAATTAATGCTGCCGTAACTGCTGCAGTTTCTTCACGAATCAAAACTAAAACAATCCATTAGAGCGACAATAGCTGCAATTCCAGCCGGGCACTAATAAATAACTTTTTGCTAAGGTGCCGCACCTGCATCAAAGAGAAGGACGGGCATTTAAATAAAATTATCTTTAAGACTAAGTAAACTTTTTTTTAATAGAATTCAATAAGCTTTCAAATGAAATAAGATTGAATAAATTTCATGCATTGCAAAAATAGTTATTCCACTTTCTTAATGTAGCAAAATTCATCAGCCACCCTGTATATATAGTTATATTGATATATTAGAAATAATTTTTCATGTCCGTTTAAATTTTTTTTTTCTAAAATAGCCTAAAGAACAATCATAATTCAATTATATAAGATCTTGCAACCAATGAAGACAGGGAAATGTAAAAAAAAAGCTTTTGGCCTCATCTAAATTTTATATACATTTTACACGTTATATTCTTTTAGAACTAAAAATTGCCATAGGACTATAATTGATAGTTTTCATGATGTCTTTGCCAACCAAATCATTCATCATATACAAAAGTAAGCAAAGTAATTTAAGATAGAAAAGAAAACTTTGCCCAAGTTTACATAAAACGAATGTTAAACTAATCAAAAAGTTAGAGAAGAAAAGCCAAACAAACATTAAACAACATCAAAAGAACATTAGAACAGAAATTGGGTTACTAACTAACAAAAATCGATTTTTGGTAGCTGCTACTATTATTTGTTTATAAAAATAAAACAAACTTAAAAAAACAACAAAAACAAAATACCAAATAAATTAAGCAACAAACAGCAACAACAAAGTCTAATATTAGAGTTTAGCCACCGCAGGTATAGTGGCAAATAAAACAAACCAAAGTAGGGAGTGAACTCTTGGAATATTTAAAGAAAAAAAAAACAAAACCCGCAAAAGACTACTTTAAGGCAAACCAAAAACAAACCAAAATTTTCTAGATATTGCAGGTAATCAATAGTCAGATAAACACGTAAACTTAGCAAACACAAGTATGAAGGCTTTAGCAAACCTCTTGGTATCTACGGAGAAATAAACAAAACTCGAAAGCCTAAATAAACAAACATGCTCAATTCCAGTCTGTGAATGTACATTTATACCTAAAACGCAAGTAAAAATTTGGGAAAAATAGTAATAAAATTCCCTATAACAACTATTGACAGTAAACATTTCCATATCTCTGCAAAAATATTCTAAATTTTGTTCAGGGAAATTGGCGGCAAGAAGATAGAAAGTTAAATGGCAAATACACTCCATAGTAAATAATCTGAATACATACATGACCTGTTTATTCAAATAGACCACAAAATTAAATGGTAACATTTAGTTTTTGGCAAAAAAATTGGAAGAAACAAAATATTGCTATACATGACTGGGAATACTACTAGATCTTTTTTTTTTTGCTATTTTTCGTATGGAATACTAAATATTTGTAAATGCTCAGACAAATTTACTTTTAACAGCTTTTCGTGATAAAGTGTACACAATTTGGTAAACAAGTTTAATTTTATGTTGGATATATTCGCATGGTAAGAAAAATACTCATAATAGAATAGCGGGAAGACCGGCACTGCGACACCTGATGGATCGATCTTTTGCACAATAAATCTGTAAATTAAATTAAATTAATCTATGTGTGGCTCTCCTTATGAAAGTCAGTACATATATTGTAGAAGCCCGCTTAATATCATCTGAACACAGAAACTCAGAATGAAAAACATGCCTTCTATTGTCACATTATATGATATACTCACAAATAATGTGTGCCATCGTCTCGTCATCTTTCAAGCATAAAGCACACAAGGCTGAACGAACTTGGTTACTTTTCCACCGAGGATAGTTCAGTTCAAAGTGACCAGAAAGAAAACCAGTAATAAGCGGTAAATTATTCCTGTTGAGGTCCAGGATGCCATTTTATGAGAATGGCTGCATCAATGCTTTGGCCTGCCTTAAACCAGAAGAAGACAGCCATATTTCCTTAGCGGTCGAAGTATCATCTTCTTTGGTCAGATATGTTACAGTCGACCGATTTACGCCACAAAACGGCTCTGGCCCATAAAAAGTAGACTTGGGTCGAACTCGTTCATTAGTTCATTTTTGCCACAAACCAATGATCAAACCCATGTAATTCAAATGGGTTTGATCAGTGGTTTGTGGCAAAAATGAACTAGTGAACGAGTTCGACCCAAGTCTATTAAAAAGAGACTCTCTTGGCCACTTATAAATTACAAAATTGAACACCCCTATTGTATTTCTCCAATTTTATTTATATGTATATAATTAAAGAGGAGAATATTTTACGGATTTCCTGATTTACTGATATGATTTCCTTTTCAAAAATTTAAATGTTATAAGCAGGCCTCAGACTTTAATGCAGCTAAAAATTTAATTTAAGATCTTAACAAATTCACCCAAAAATAAACAAATATGCTTTAACCTACAAAACAAGCACCAAAAATAAAAAAATATGAGCATTTTTATTATCACCTGAAACAAAAACAGCATAAAGCAAATATAACAATTCACGTAGTACAGCTTAAAAGCTATTCCAAATCAAAATCAGAAACTTTACTAATAATTTATTAAACTGAATTGACTTACTTACTAGAGGTGTTAGTTAAATCCTTGCAGTAGTATCATACATTCATTTAAAAAAAAAATATATATTTTTAATATAAATAAATTCAGTGAAGTGAGAGTTTGACCCGCACACGAAGGGTTCCATACGGACACTAAATAAGTAATTCAATACGAACTTTAGCGTATATAAAATATAGCTTTGACATTTTTTTTTAATTTTTAGGGTTTTAAGGTTGTTTTAGTTTTGGCGTTTTTTTCGTTTTTGGCGATTTTTTTTTTAAGTTTTGGTGTTTTTTTAGTTTTGGCACTTTTTTTCTCGTTTTGTCGGTTTTTTTCGGTTTTTGGCAATTTTTTTAATTTTGGCGATTTTTTTAATTTCTGGAAATTTTTCTTCATAAAGGCGATTTTTATAGTTTTGGCGATTTTTCGCGTTTTGGTGATTTTTTCGGTTTTTGGCGTTTTTTATTTTGGGGATTTTTTCGGTCTTGGATTTTTTTAATTATGGCGATTCTCATCGTTTTGCCGATTTTTTTTCGATTCTTGGCGATTTTTTTCGATTAGGCGATTTTGTGAACTTGGAATTTTCTAGTTTAACCGTTTTTGAAAATTTCAAGAGTTTGCCACTTACGGTGTCCAAGATACAGCAGATTTCAAAATTACACAGTCAAAATTGCATTAACTTATAGACCACCCTTTAATTTAAATTTTTTTAATAAGTGCTTTTTCATTTTATTACATATTTTTTTTCTCTTCTTCCAGATCTATCACTCAACTAAATTTCAATTACAAAAATGTCATTATTAATAAAACTATACGTATTTATATTTTAACTTAAGTCTTTTTGGGAAATAATACGTAAGCTATAAGATCTTACCTCAACTTAATTTTTTTTTCGGTAGCTAAATCAATATTAAACTATTTGAGCATAAAAACTTGTATACACTTAAGTTCAATAACTAACATCATATCCAAATTATTCTTCATTAAAAAAAACTCATATTTAACTGAGCTTTTAAAAAATTATCTTATCTCAGGTTTTCCGCATTTTTCAATTTAATTTAAAGCACTTATCTCGATTTACCATCAATAAAAATTATCTTGTCTTTCAATATAATAGCTTAAGTGTACTTTAATTTTTATTTTTCTAACAATGGATTTTTTCATAACATCTTAACTAAAAAACAGCGAATATTAACTAATAAAACGCTTTCTTTTTTTTTTATAAAATTAACAGTTTTGTTATAAATAAATGTGCATCTTTTTCGAAGGCTAAAACTTTATATAAAAATCCAACACAATTAATTTTGGACAAAACCCTTAATATCTCAAAACATGAGATTTCGACTTAAGCTATTATTATTTATTGTATGTATATTACATGGGATTTTAATATTTTCCGTTACTCGTCTTGGAACACCCTTTAATTTTTAGCTCTCATATATTTGTTATTGTAGCGGCTAAGGTTCTACACACTCTGTTCAAATTTCAGATTCGTAGCTCTTACGTTTCCTGAGAAAATAGCCTGTGACGGACAGACGGACAGCGTAGCGAAAACAATAGGGTTCCCTTTCATCTTTGGTGAAAAGGATAAGTCGTAAGTCATAGTACTGTAACTTGCTGAAAAATCACACAAATAAATTGAGATTTTGACCAGGGGTACTCTCAGACATGCAGGTTACGGAGGTACCATTAACTCAAAATCAGCTTATCTCGACTTAAGCAGTTTTTCCTTCTTTCCACAGATTCGATTTTGTAATAATGCAACTCTGATCAAATGAAAGGTCTTATCGTTTAAAAAAATTTCAAAAAGTACTCAAGGCTTATGGTATGTACAATTTTTATCGTATTATTTGCCATGCGTGTTGACATTTTAAATGCTCGCTATCGCATTTGCACGTTTTATTTGAATATTTTACATGTATTAATACAGAACAGCGCTTTACTAAAATATCATCGTCTAGACTTGGAACTTTTGTTTTCTCAAAATTTTTGCTATCTTCATGTTTGCAAGAAAAAGATTTACAGTGTTCATATCTACCCACTGTTAAAATCTTATATACGCCTAGGTTCTACATTCGTAAAATAAAACGAAAGTGATATTTTTTCTCTCAGTTTGTGTCTTCAATTTCGTTAATGTGATTTAAAAAGTAAAATTTAATTTTCAGTTTGTTCGTAGTATATTGATACTCACCACTAAGTGGTGAGTATTAATATACTATACCAGTGATGGGAAAGTTGGTACGATCGTACTTTTTTTGATACTATTTGACATGAAAAAGTACCATAGTCCTCCCGTAAGACATTGGATACTCTAACGTATGCATATATTTTTCCAAGAATTAAAATTCTTTTTTGACAAATTGCACGAAACTTTATTACATAGTTAAGATATTTTAGAAAAGTGTAATCTTTCCCTATTAAATATAAACGAAAACCTATTTGGCTCAAGGATATTTTTTTGTAGCACAGAAGTTGACCTATACATATGTAATCACGAACCATGTTAAAACAACTATTTTATATCAGTTTAAAGACAATTGTAAAAATGTTGTAGTAAATTCTGTCAAGACCTGAGGGCAAAAGTGGATTTTTACAATGAAATTTTAAATTGGTTTAGTAAGTTTCCCCCTGTAAATGTTTATCTGGTAAGACCAACAGCATTATACCACTTTTAATTACAATGTTCCAGCTAAAAGCAAAATTTTGAAAATATTAACAATCAATATAAAAAGCATTGTCTGATATGGACGAACTGAAGCCATTAACAACAGAAAATATATGCAGCTTCTGGTCTGCAGTGGCTAAAATTAAAAACGCGTCAGATGAATACATGTTTCCTGATAAATTGAGAGTAGCTTACGGAATTTGGTCCATACCTGTCTCCTCTGTAAATGTGGAAACGATTTTCTCTTACCAAAATCTCATGAAAACAAACAAAGGAACATGCTTTATGTTTCAGCAGTATCAAGTCTTATCCAGGCCAAAGATTTATTAAAGTCTAAAAACTTGTAACTTCAAAATTTTTACCTATGTACACACATACATATTTATATTTGCGGGTTGATTCGTTATAACCTAAAAGAGTTCGTGATTGGTCAACATACCATCAGGAAACATACGATTCCGGAATGCGTGCTGAACATCGTTGATCAACAATCAATAGGAATGTAAATTTGCAAGATCACATACGAGACTAAAAATACCATAGACTGGTACTAATAAGTACGACATGTTAAACTTTTGCCATAGTGTGTAATAGATTTAGCATTTCCGATAGAGATGCTTCTTGTTTGGTTACTGTCTTATTTATGGACATTGGCCTTAAAGAGCAAAATAGGGAACTAATCATTGTGGATAAACATAAGCTAGCTGATGAAAAAATTAAAAGCACGGAGAACTTCCGTGGAAGAAATAATAATGATTCGAAAATGGATTGGAAGAGTTTTAATTAAAACAATTTTTTTGAAGAGGAAATAAATTTTCATGTCGAGAGATGCGGTATAGGGTTTGATTTTAGACCCATGGTTTCATCGAAAAATTTTCTCAAAATTTCGAGCAGATTACGTTTTTGCTATGAAACTTTTGAAAAAAATTTACACCCTCTTAATGTATACGCTTTGTGTTCTTTTTTTATTTCTTTGTAAATAAATTTTATATAATTTTTTGTTAATAAAACTTAAATCGTTCACAAAGCGATACGAACTTTAGCCTGTTCAAATCATAAAATCTAGAAGCAAATGGAGTTCGAAGAATAATAATTAAATTAACAAAAAAATTAAATAAAATAAGTATACTTGATAGTAACAAACCAAAAAAGTTTGTCTTAAGTAGAAATAAAAAAATAAGCAAATTAACTAACATGTGCATAATTAATAAAGAACAAACGACAATAGTAAAACTGTTGTAAATTTAGAGATGGTAAAATTGAGCTTTCATTACAAAAAATCTTTCAGCAAATTGAAATACGATGAATAAAAACAATTCACATATTCCATTTGCAAAAAAGTTGCGTATACAACGCAGAAATCTACATCAAGTGGCACCACACACTGTGGACCAAACACAGAAGAACGCTGATAATGAAGGTTAATTGGCCTTCGAAAACGGCTAGCTTTTCCGTTCAACTATGTGTTTTGAGAATATTTACAACTAACTTTGATGTTATTTGTTCATTAATAATTATCATATGTAATTTGGCTTTCAAAGCGATGCGAACTTTAGACTGTTCAAATCATAACATAAAAAAATAATAATTTTTGGTACTCTCGGGACCAAAAAAATACTCGAAAAAATTTTTTTTGATACCGAAATGCAAATCTCATTTCCCATCACTGTACTATACCATTTTGCACATGCAACGATACAAGACCATTTACACATTATTGTGAATTGGGCTAATGTCTTGTGCTTTCTCCTGAGTCAATGATTTAACTTACTACAGTTTTAGCGAGTTTAATAACTTTTAGCTTAGACCTTGTTTCCAATATTGCGAATTTTTACCATTCTCGCTATAGGTGTAATTTATTCGACTTTCAATCAAGTGAAAGACTTGATATCAATTTTTTCTTTTATTTTTATTACAATAACATAATAATATTTTTTTTTTGTATGAATATGTAAGTGATTTCTGTGGCACTGCATACTTGCATATTTTGGTGTCCATGGGCTACAAAAATATCCATAGCAAATCAGAGCTTTTGAGTAGAGGTGTTAGGCCGTCAAATTTAGTTGTGTTACAAAAGACGAATTCATGCAACATATTTTTGAAGCAAGCTCTTCAAGAAACTACGCCATGTTCGCTGTTCGTCCAATTGTGTTTTTAGTACACAGAAAAACTAAATTTCATTCTCAGTAACCAAATTCGTTGAGTCAGTAAATATTTTATTTGAATGCGTTCCTACAAATAATTTTGTAAATTCTGATAAAAATTTTGTAAAAATTTAAATTAATCATAGTTCGGCTGAGAGAAAATGTTATTTCAGTGTGTTGGTGTTTATCTTGCTTGTTGATAGGAACAACGTGCTGTTGTGCGTTCGTTGTTGCTTATTTTGATTGATCGTGTTGTATACATGTAAATGACGAAAAGTAGCCGACAAACGTCGTGGCCAATGTTGCCATATTTATTTATTCAAAAATCTTCAAGTCGAGTAAAAAAAAAACTATTTTTGTGACCAAAAATCTTTCTTGTTATTTCATTGAATGGAAATGAGTTAAAATTTATTTTGTTTCCTGTGAACTATTAAAAATAAAGCCAAATAACACAAAATATTTAATGTATAGAATATGTTTAAGATCATTGTGAAGCAAATCAGAAAATTTGTAAGCAGTTTGGTCAAAAAATCCCTCAATAATATATTAAAAGTAACAAAAGTAAAATTTTTAAAAATCTTATTTTAAGATAAAAAGCCTTTCTTGTCGTTTTAACATGTCTAAAAACTTCAAAAATAAGATAAATCTTCACATATGGTAACACTGGTCGTGGCCTACACAGTTCTCTACACAGGTTTTTGGTACAAATTATTTTAGTGGAACAGTACAGAATATTTACTGAAACTAAGTTTGATTTCAAACAAATATTTGTTTATAAATTTTTTGGGAATAATTTTTTCTGTGTATAATATGGTTTTTTCCATGTTGCTTGAAATATTTATGTGAAATAAACTAGAAATGAAGTTGCCGTGGAAAAGAGTTTCACTTCTTTTCTAGAGCACAGCGATGCGTCTTTAAGGAATTAAAAACATTTTTAGTTTCATACTGCAGTGGAATGCCAGAACCTGGGCTATAATTACCTATACTCTTTCACAAAAAAAAAAAATACAGTTTAATCGCTTTTTTCCTTATAAGAGTACATTATAAAAAACCCAGTTTTTTCTAAATTTTAATTTGACCCGCCTTAGAGCATCAAGCGCGATACACAGAAAAACAAATTATGATATTATAATTTATTTAACCACCAGGTGTGCGAAACTAATTTTGAGTTTTATTATTTACTTTATTTGATGAATATGTGTATAGTAAATTATTTTAATAAAGAACAAATATGTTTTTCATTCCATTAAACTTTTAGAAATTTTTGTTTTAAGTTATATGAATTCTGTGATAGGTATTATTTTTTTTATTTTTATTTTTATATTTAGTAATTGAATACAAAGAAGTTTTTCAAAAATCTGCTGCCATTTTACATTTATTTCCTTTATTTTTTTTTTGCTTTTGTTTTTCCATAAAATAACCCATTAAAGTTTATTTAACATTTCGCTGTATCAACCCTTCAAGTATTTCTAACTTTTGCTTTCTGTTCATGAATACAAATTATTAACTAAACAAAAATCTAACACAAAAATCCTAAGAAAAACATGCAAATGATATTTTAACGAAAAAGGAAATGAATAATTTATTATGTTTTCCATTAAATAAAATCAAATCTAAATGAAAATAAAACAATATAATAAAGCAGGGAAAACATTTAATTAAATATGTTGGAATAATATTCATACTTATCTAATGGTAATAAAAAGAGAAAACACATAAATTATTATATTAAATGTTGCACGTTTAAGTGAATTATTTTATTGGTTGGAAGAGTACGTGCAACTAGTGAAATTATGAAATATGATGTTATGAAAATAATTAATACATAAACCAGAAATCATACTTGAAGTAGAAAATTTAAGATTATGAGGTGAAATATGTTTAATAAATATTTTAAGCAGGGAATGCTATACTCTTAAGGAAATAATCTTTCTCTAAAAATCCTGCCGCACAAATATAACTTACAAATATAGCTTACAAGTTTTCTGTCGAAAACGAATAAAGAATTGATATCACTTTGCTTTTTTTTTGCTTATTTTTGAAAGTTATCCTGAAAAAAAAAATTAAAAAATGTTATTTAATTTTTGCCAAAAAAATTTCACGAATAAATAATTTTTTTTTTGGCCTAAGTCTTAACAAGATTTTTTTGGTAGACTCTTAGCTACATTATTGCCATATATATGTAGTTTAGAGCTATCGCCAAGTTTTAGTTAACTGTTGGCCAAAAACTGATGACATTATTTTTACTGATGACTATATTATGACCCATAACAAAATAAGCCACCAATATCATCAAACTGAGTTTTTGGTGGATCAATAAGTCCGTGACTTTTCGAACTTCCCTAGTAGTTATATGATATGCAACACTGTTCTTATAAAGTACCACCTGTTAATAGACTGCTGTCAAATTTTGAGCAACTGTCGTCATTTACTTTGCGTTTAGCAGCTGTTCAAAACATACAACCTCATGAATTTGTCTAAAAAATTGAAAAAAGTGAGTTTCGTGTGCTCATTAAACAATATTTTTTGCAAAAAAAAAAAAACCGTCAATCAAACCAAGGAAAAGCTCGATAAATACTATGGACACTCTGCATCATCGATTTAAATTGTAAAAAGGCCGATCGAAGAGTAAAAGTGCGTCAGATTGTTGATGCCATAGGGATTTCATTGGGCAGTGTGGCGTAGATTTTAAATGATCAGCTGGGTTTAAGAAAGTTGTCTGCAAGATGGGTGCCACGTTTGCTCTTAATTGACAACTTCAAAGGATTGTTTGGAGTTTTTTAACCGCAATCCGAATAAGTTTTTGTTGCGTTTTGTAACTGCAGATGAAGCATGGATCCATTAAAGTACTCCGGAGACCAAGCAGCAAGCTTAACCTGCTCCGAAGAAGGCCAAGGTGAGTTTGTCGGCCAATAAGGTGATGGCAACAGTTTTTTGGGATTCACGCAGTACGATAGCTTTCCGTGAGCACCTGCCATTACGGCCTTATCTCACGGGTGCCAAAGGACCGGGAGTGGGTTAGACGCCAGACCAACGCCCCCATGCACCCTATTAGAATTAACCTATGGCCCACTCCATAAGGCACATAGGTTGCAATCTTTGAATATAGTTATCCCTTTACTATATTCAATTACCTTGCTGAGATAATTTGAGCTATCTAAACTCTGCTGCTATATCCGTGCCCATAGCAAATTCTATTGAATGGCAACAGCACCTAGAATAGTGTCTGGCTGACCGCGTCAGACCAACCACTAGCATTGATTTCACACTGGGAAGCGAAGACTATTCTCCCAGCGATTTTGGTAGCAACCACAGCCACCACGATAATTCTCCGGCTTCCACGCCAAGGTGTTGTGTATACACCCATAGCGAGGTCCCCATGAGAATTCCTCAACCATTGCCGGCACAGCTCAACCACTCATCTGAGATGAACCCATGCCTGTGTCGCCAATAACCAGTGCCTACTCCACACATACCAAAATCATCCCTTTAACCCCGTGGGGTATACCCCAATGGGGTAGGACGAACTCGGCATTTTAGCAAAGGAAAGTGACGACCGCTACATGCACTCAACTCTAAGCAGCTTGGCTGTCGGGCCACCGGCACCCGTGGCACCAGAAGTAGCCTCTGGTTAGACCTCGAAGTTCTACCACAAGGGCTTCACCTCTATCGTCTTTTGAACTCAGGGCCAGTTCTAGGTGACGCTGCACCTAATTGACATCAACAGGACCTGTCTTCCTTTTGTTATAAATATGTGCACATCCTTTGCTCTGTTTATATTCAGAGATTGGGTAGTAACACATAAGTGCTATGGGTAATGTACCAAAGGTACGTCAATGGAAAAAGCCACATCACCCCAGCTGGGGTCCCGGGGTTGCCACACCCGTAGTCTATATAGACTCCCCTGGTGGGATCGATTACCGTCAAAAGGGAAAAACAATAAACGGATAATATTATCCTAAATTAGAAGACCGATTTAATGAGGATTTAAAAAGAAATCGACCCCATATGGCCAAGAAAAAGTTCTTTTTCATCAAGATAATGCACGAAGGCACTTGTGTGCAGTCTCTCTCAGCAAAACTCTATGAATTGGGCTACGAATTGGTATCTCACCCGCCATATTCTCCGAATTTAGCCCCTAGTGACTACTTCCTACTTCCAAACCTAAAGAAATGGCTCGGTGGATAGAGATTTAGATCCAACGATAAGATTATTGACCAAACAAATGCCTGTTTTTAAGGACCTCTTAAAATCCTATTTTTTGGAAGAGATACAAAAACTGAAGAAACATTGGACTAAATGTATTGAGTTAAAAGGAGAATATGTTTAAAAATAAATTTTTGTTTTGCAACAAAACTGTTTTTCATTCAAAAAGTCACGGATTTATTGCTCCGCCTTGTAGTACTATTCAGCCTTTACAGTCAAGAATATGTGGATTTTCCTCTGTTGCAAAGTGTTATAAATTTTTAATAACAAATTTTTCGTTTTCGAAAAATTTTTTCGTTTTTCGTTTTCTAAAGACTCGAATTTTGCAACTGAAACGACTTTCGTTTGGAATTGCATTCTATAACTTAGCTCATGTTGACATGTGTGAGCAGACCACCAGCTAAAAATAAACTTAAAAATTTTATTTAAATTGTAGGATTTTTATTTGATGTTTTTAAAAATTTAAAACAAATAAAATAAAAAAAAATCAATAAAACATTTAGCAATATTTTTCATTCCATCATAGTTGTCCATACATACGTATGTAAATTTTTTTTATAATCACATTGTAGAAATTGTTGCAATTTCATAGTTAAATGGCCATAAAGTTTTTTTTTCTATATGGATTTATCTAGTGTAATTGTACACACAATATTGCCATTCATGTGCACCAGATACAATACACAAACATATGCATACATTAACATTTACATTTGACGACATACATACATATATTCAAACAAATGCTGTAAAAAAATTTATCCCAACATAAATATATACACACGCACACACAAACTGTTACAATAACAGCTGGCATAGCAATACAAAATATTTTTCTTCAAAAAAAAAAAAAACATTAAAATAACACATGCACTGAACAAAAATAGTAAAGAAACCTTTTTTACATGTGTCTCTTCAGCCAAAGAGTGTGTGTTTAAAAAAAATTTATTCAGTACATTTTATGACATTTGAGCTAAGGATTTATTTATGATACTCCAACTCCCAGTGAACTATAACACTTTGTCTGTCACTAAGCACAAATAAATAAAACAAAGCGACAAACTCAAATAAAGTGTAACATTTTCTACTGCTTCTAAGCATTAAAGTAAACAAAAAGGAAAAAAAACCAAGGGAAACAAAAATATTCATTCAAATAATAGAAATCAAAGGAGTGCACGTGTGTGTGAAAGTGTGCCTCACACTTCAACATTGCCATTTGCAAAAATACACACACTCACACATTCCTGTACACTTTAACACATTTATAGATTGAGTTTTGAGCTTTTGTTAACAATAGTAATATATTTAAGAGACCGTATGTCTATGGCAATGTGAAAGTTTATTACTCTGTGTGGAGGTATAAAAGCAGAAGTGAGATTTTTATAACAATCACAAAATTCTATGGGCTATACCTTTTCCATAATAACGAGGGTAGCAATTTATGATATTATAAAAGCCTAGGCAATTCTTACAATTGTCCATTGCTAGATAATTGTAATAATAATATCCTCACAAAAACATAAATGTGAAAAACGGCCAAGTTCCTATCCAAAATTTCGGCCATTAAAAGTTGTGAGATATAAATTTTGACCAAGTTCTTCTTTGCCACAATACCTAACACAGAAATATATTATGTATGATATAAATTTGTAATCGTAAGAGTGTCATATAATTTCTAGATAATCTGTTAACTTGGCAATATTTTAAGGGATTTTCCGATTGAGTAAATCAATTACTATTTGTGTACAAAATGTCAGCTCTCTATAGTATAATATTGCGCAAAATTTTTATGAGCCTGGCCACGCTGACTTTTATATCTGCTAGTGCTTATGGTTCATGCAAAGTTTGGTATTAAAAAGTTAATAACAAATACCTGAGTATTGAATTAAAAACTGCTAAGCCGAAGTATCTGAACGAAAAATCTAAGAATTATGGGTGAAGTTGCGGCTACTTTTCAAAATAGGGAATTTTTTTTGGATAAGTGCAATGTGTATGAAAAGTTTTAATAAAATGTATGTTAATTTTAAATTTGAAGTGCTTGTTTCCGCCCTCTGATAGCAACTTCTGGGTTTTCAGATTTTTCTTAGTGATCTCTTATCTAGATTTATTTGTGTATCAAATTTAAGATCGCTAGTGCGAATTGGAGCTTTAATGTCGTGGCCCCGCATACCGGGTAAAACTTTTTGATTTTAAGATTTTCCCATTGGCTTACGCAGCTACACTTACTAGTGTATAAAATGTCAGCTCTCTAGCGTGAATTATATCTTTAGATTTTGTCAGCATTACCTCTTCTCACTATTCCTAACTCATAATTTTGTTGTGAGCAGCGCTTACAATTAATGCTAATTTTCTTCTAAAATATGCTAGACCGATGTAAATTAAACACAAGGCTAACACTTTATGGGAGTGATCACGCCCAATTTTTAAGGTGATGCAAGATTTCACTAAATTGGCTTGAATTAAAAGCTGTATATTAAGTATTTAGTTCAAAACAATATTAGCGTGGCCCCGCCCATTGTGGTAGCATTTTTTGGGTTTTCAAATTTTTCTGGTTTGTTTCTCACTTAGACCTACTTGTATATCAAATTTCAGCTCCTTAGCGCAGCCTTTAACTTTTAATTCTTATGGGCGTATTCCCACCCACTTTTCCAAAGTCAACATCATTTTCGGTCAGTGCTTATTATTCGTGTCTAGCTTCGTTACAAACGGATAATAATAGCTAGATAAATAGTATATCTAAATATGCTGAGCCGCAGGGCATTAAAATGAGGTTTAAATTGTATGGGCGTGTTAACGCCCACTTTTTTAATGAAAAATTTATAGCCTTGCATTATCGCAGTATATATGCCGAATTGCAATAAAATAGCTTCTATGAAGCGCCTTAAATTAGCATTTTTAATTCTGACCTTTGTGGGCGTATTCCCGCCCTCCTGTTTAAAATTTCAGGATTTTCAGTTTTTTTATTTTATTTCTCACCTAGACCTAGCTCTGTATCGAATTTCAGCCCAATAGCACAAATTTTAATTTTTATGGGCGTAGCCTCGTCCTCCTGGTTAAAATTTTCGGGTTTTCAGATTTTTCTGGTTCATTGCTCACTAGATCTTCTCGTGTACGAAATTTTAGCTCTCTAGCTATAGCGGAAGTGCTTCATAAATTTAATGAGTGTGTCAGTGGTCAGTGGTCAGTGAGTATGTCTTAAAATATGCACTTTTTGCACCTCTATATTTCCGGAAGCTTTCATTGTAAAACTTTCAAACTTCGCGTATGAGGTTATATGAATTTATTTTAGTTATGATTTAAATTTCATAATTTTACGGTTGCGGGGAACAAAGTTATGAGGGGGGTAAAAACAGCTCGAATGGCTTCGTGTAAATATACACACTGCGTGCATTGGCCAGAACTTGGCCTATATAATAAGAAATTACATTCTGATTATGTGTGCTGCTAATTATGAAAGTGGTCTAAGTCATATGCATGTTTGCTTTGAAATGTGAAATAAATCTTGAAAAAAAAAACTTCAATAAATATTAAATAAATTTATATTAGTTGAGGCTAGTACAAACAACTCTAAATTAAAATGTTGCATTAAATAAAAATATTTTTGGATTTATTCAAATCTAATCTACTAAATCACTCTACACAAGAATTATATGACTTAGACCAATTTTATAATTAAGAGCACATAAATAATATGAAGGTGGAACTTAGCTGTCAAGCAACTGGATAGAATTTTATTTAATTCAAAAATTGCATATGTTTTCTTTAAGAATTAATTACAACTATAGCACAAAGTGCTTCTTTAATAAACTAAATAGAAGTCTAAAAATGTTTAACGCGCTAATTAATCCCAAATTATTAATTTAATTAATAAGTAAAATATTTTTTTTATTAAAAATACATTGAAATTGATTATTGAGGGGTAACAATCCCCATAAAAAACACTAATTATTAACTTGACTGCACCCGGGCAAAACAATACTTGTGTGGCAACAATCTATTCTTGAATAGCTGTTATTGTTATTTACATTTATTTTCTTTTTAGGTACTTTTACAATTTGAAACTGAAAAAACTCAGGCAATCTAGCAATGCTAAAGTAAGAAAATAAAAAAACATGTTGATTATTGAGTTCTTGTTTCAACTTTGTTATTTGTTGTTGAGCTTCTCATATGTTTAAATGAAAGTTTATAATATAATAACTCTAGTTGTTCTAAGAAGCTTTTGGTATAGGTTCCCTGATGACCTGCATTAGCAACAGTGAAATGCGCATAGGATCCAGCTAAGCCCCTCAATAATCAATTTCAATGTATTTTTGATAAAAAATATTTTACTGAATAAGCAAAATAATAATTTGGGATTAACTAGTACGTTAAAAAATTTTAAACTTAAATTGTAACAATTTCCATAAAAAACACCAATAAATAGAAGTCTATTTAAAAAATTCGTAGATCTTACTACCCTGACGAGGGAATTTGTGGTCCTTTAGATTCTCAAGAGGAGCAACGAGTACACACAATTCAATCGAAGAATGAAGAAATGCGTAAAAGTTGCAAGGCACGCAGTAATGTAACATATTTAGGGGATTTGTAATGCTATTGCGATAAAAAATCATCTAAGTTTTGTTAGATAAAAAAAATCGAATCCCAGATCAAAAGACAATGGCGCATAGTCATAGTCAAAACAAAGTAGCCCAATTCACAATCTTGTGCAAATGGTCTTGCATCGTTGCATGTGCAAAATTGTGTAGTATATTCTACTCACCTCTTAACAATTCTTAGTGGTGAGTATCAATATACTATACCATTTTGCACATGCAACGATGCAAGACCATTTGCACAAGATTGGGAATTGGGCTAGTATACTTTATCAGCCGTATTCATAAAAATTTTAAACAGCGTTTCAAATGTTGTTTAAGCGAAATTCGCTAAAATTGTATTCATAATAGAATTTTAGCTTAAAAAATGGTTTTTAAGCCTTGCGTAAATCAGCAAATTTTAAAATTGACTGCCCCCATGTTTACACCAATTTTAAGATGACGTAGTTGTAATTTTGCTTAGTTTTTGTTTACATTTTGAACTTTACCTGTATGTACATATGTGTGTATGTATGTATGTACTTATGTATGTATGTATGTATGCATATGCCAGTGTTATTTGGAAGAAAACAATAGCCCAATTCACAATCTTGTGGAAATGGTCTTGCATCGTTGCATGTGCAAAGTTGTATAGTATATTGATACTCACCACGTAACAATTCTTTGTGGTGAGTATCAATATACTATATAATTTTGTACATGCAACGATGGAAGACCATTTGCACAAGATTGTGAATTGGGCTAATGTAATTTTTTTATAGAAACTATTGCCGAAACATCAAATATGATCCAAAAGAATATTTAAAAGAAAAGGAGCGATCCAGTTTCAAATCCCAGTCATTGTTTTCTCATTTTATGTGTTAACAAAAATAATATAATTGTAGAAAATTATCTAGTGATGTATACACACTCAGAACAAACAAAATAAAGCTCGTTATTCTAGTGCTTATTTATCTGCAAAGCACTTTTAACAAAGATTTGTTGTAAACTTTTTTTATTTTTTTATTAAATACAAGTTGGAAGACATCTTTTATTTTATAGAAACAATATTTCTCTGAAAAGCGACAAATAAACAAATATAGACACGAGTACTTTGTGAGTTAACAATCGTTGTTTTGCAGAACTAATATGCAAGTGACAAATAAAGAATACAGTGTTGCCTCGATATTTTAAAAAAAATTAGTTAATTAATTTTTAGTTAAAAAACTGATTATGAATGCCAATATTTAAAAAACGTTATTTAGCCTTAAAACGTTTTTTAACTAATATGAATTTTAAACCTCAATCAACTTTTTTTTATGAATACGGCTGTATGAGTTTAAAACCAGTATTTTGTATGGCAATACTGGTTTTAAACTCTTAAAGTCTACTTTGTTTATGACTATAACTATGCGTTTATTTTTTCACACTATTGGGTGATTTTTTAGGAGCTTTCGGATTTGATTTATAAAAAGAACACATAAAATTTAGCGGTGAAATGTATAAAATTTTTAGTTGAGTTGATAGAATGACCTATATAATTCAAGGTGTAAGAATGATTTCATGTAAATGTTGACAGTGGATGTGTTTTTTCATACGCTGAGTCCAATTTGGGCATACTCTTGCAAACATATTGGCCGGTATCTCACGAATAAATAATTCAATATTGTCTTCTAGTGTGTCAACTGTTACGAGGCTTGTTCCCGTAAATATGTACCTTAACATAGCCCCACAAAAATATTTACACGCCTTAAATTACACAGTCTAGGCGGCCAATTGACCGGCGTTAAATGTAAAATAAACTATTCACTGAACTCGCTTCTCCATTGGACCATTGTTTCATGTGGCATGTGGCACCGTCTTGCTCAAACCACATTTCAGCCAAGTCCAGATATTTCATTTTGGGAAAAAAAACTAATAGACGCCCAATTGCTGAGAATGGCGCCAAAACGATTCACTGTCAACAACAACACTGGCGGATATAGCTGCAATATTTTCCTCTGTCCACACTCTATGCATGCGTATTGCTGGATTAATGTTCAATAATGTAATTTTGGTGCAAAATCTAGTCACAAAATTCCGAATAGCCGCTTTAGAAGGTCGCCCATAAAATGGAAGAAGGGCACAGATGCACTTTCTAAACCGAGCATGAGTTTTGATAATAACATTTAGTATTCTGCAAGTGGTTTTCATTTGTAATTAAATCCATGGTTAAATTATAGAAAAACTGAATATATTTAACATTAACATGATACCCGAAAACATTTCGGTAGCCAAAAACAATGCTGCCAAGAAGAAACTTTCAAAAAAAATCACCCTTTATATTGATGTACTTATTCCTGCAGGAATATATGGTTATGTACATTTTCTCCTCCATATATGCAAAAAAAAAAATTGATTTATTATTCTTGTATATAGTGGTTTATTTGACTCAACTTTTGGCGCGTCCGGCCACATGATTATAAGTGCGTACACGCAAAGAAAAAATATCGTTGAGGTAACCATAATCAAACAGCAACATACTATGATTGAATTATATGTTTGGAGTCAAATCATATTATTGTTAATAGAAAAGCAAAATTTAATAATATTATTGTCTGAGTTAAAAATAATATTATCTACAAAAACAATGAACTTTGTTACACCTAATCTTAGTATTTTAAATATGACAACACTTTTGTTAGATGTGACTAAAATAAAATCGAGACTCACCACACCATGTTCTAATATTATATTAATATTGTTAAATACGACCACAGTATTATTTAATATAATAATATTATTTTGTTTTTTAATCATATATTTATTGTAGAAACAGCTGTGCGTTAAATTCAAAATAAAAATAAATTAATATTGTGGAAATAAATTGTATATATAGAAATGTATACTTACACAACACACAGCCATGTCTGTATAAAAAGATACACAAATGTTTATATATTTTTATTGGTCTACCCTTTCGTTTATACTTTATTTATTTATTCATTTATTTCACACTACCCGTGCACTACCGACAGCTTAAAAATGAAATACTTAACTGTCAGATGTTTCTGAAAAATATTTTTTAAAAACTTAACATAGTATGGTTTTGGATAACATTATATCGTTATTTACATCATATTATTTTTAAATAATAACACAAATTATGTTGTAGTCATAAATTTTTAACAAAACTATATTGTTAAACTCTAACCATATCACACTTTTATATTAATGTGATAATGTAATTATTAAATTTAAGCAATTCCCTGTTTATCGTAACGAAATAAATGTTTAAAAAAACAATAACTAGTTTTCGACGACCACACATTTGTTTCAGAGAACATAATATTGTTTTCTCAACCATTCTACAACCATATCTTTTCTTTGCGTGCAGTAGCAATAAATTTTTTCCTATTCGTGATCTGTGGGAGGTTTTGCAACTGCTGTTTTGATGTTTTATAACTGATATGAAACCATTGACGAACAAATTGTTGGATTTAAGGACAAACTTCCTTTTGCCAGCTTATATTGTCAATACCTGCAAAATATGGCTGTAAATTTAAGATGTTCCAAATCGGGCTGTGTCTAGAACACACAGTCATATGCTAGAAAAGCTAAAAATGCAATGCCTAAGCAAAACAAAACAGGCTATATGTTTTTTTACTTTTGCTTTGAAATAAAGTTGCTGTATGTTTAAAAACTGACATGCCATAAGCCCACATTTGGTTTCTGTGACAGATCAGCCATTGAAACAAGGGAACGGTATTGATTAATATAATGAAAAGAACCCCTTGAAATTAATATGAGTGGTTTGAAGAAAAACTGGAGATTATGTCTTATAAAAATTTGACAAAAAGTATGATCTTTCGTTATTCCTCTATAGCTCATAATATATCGTTGCCCGTAGGAGCCGTTGATACTATTGAGGAAATTATTGGATCCTTCACCACAAAACGAAAAATAGATCTATAGTCGAACTTTGGTTATATGTTCAAATATGTTACATACATTCTTAATTCACATCATCAATTGAATTACCATATTGAAAACAATAGATAGTGTAATATATGTTGTTTATAAGGCCGGGTTTACATCTGTCTGCCATGTGCCCTAATTACAAATGAAAAACTGTTTGATTCAGACATGTACTTATTGATTTAAACAGTTTAATATCATGTTGTATTCTACAAAAATTCTTTATTAGTTATGTACGAAACTATTTAACTTAATAAATACGTGTGTGAATCAAACGGTTTTAGTAATAAGTGCTTACGCCTTTTTGGGCATATGGAACACACATGTAAACTCCACTTTTATTGCATATGTTTTTAAAATGTTGTATTTAGAGCAGCGATCCCCACACATATACATTCACACTTATGTTTGAGCGTAATATATTTTGCTCTTCTTATGGCACGGCTGCCAAGACATATTTGTAATATATTTGTAAAACTCTAATTCGAGTCAATTTTTCATGTTCAAAAACAGATTAATGTACATTTGATGTATTTCAAAGAGTATATAATAACTTAGTTTCAGATATGACTATTCAAGCTCTAAAAATAGAAAACCTTGAAATTAAACTAATTTAAAAAGAATCAATTGTTGTCTGGTAAAATGCGACTACACAACCGGCACATATGAATAGTCTAAGATTAAAGTGGTAGCCCTGATTGTAGTAAGAATTGAGTACACATTAAATAAAAATGCAAATTATCTCTTATTGCTCTCTTAATTGTTGTGAGAGCACTCGCACGCGTGCGCGGTTTTGAAGATCACTGATTTAGAGCATGGCTGTCCATTTCACCAAACAATTGTTTAGAAGCCACACCTAATTTTATTTTATGCTCTTTTATTCAGTCGTGCCACAGAATACACAGAGGTGAAGAAAGTGACAGGTAAAAAAAGCTCCATTCAGGTTTTTGTTAAAATTCGTGGAAAAAAGAGAAAATCATAGTGTATTTGATACTGTAGTGTATTACTACTTACCAATTAACACAGCTAATAAAAATTTATTGCACTAGAAAGACGTAGCAAAACAACAACGACGACAAAATTTGAGGGAAAACGAGACAAACAGAAAAATACCCGTATCTTCCGTCTCGTGACACTTCTGTATGTTTTGTGGTCGTGCATGATACAGCAACGAGTGAACATGCATAGCGGTTGTATTGATATTTCTTCAAATACAGTGGATAATATAAATGATAGAATTAAGAAAATACTTTTCGATATACAATGCCTTTGATAATGCCCAATGGTTTTTATGTTATCAAACATATAAGAGGCAGTATAAAATGTTATTTGGAGGCATTATTAGACCTTTCATATCAGGAAAAATTAGAAAATGGTTGCAGGGGAAGAAACTAATGAAAACAAGTTACATATATTTTAATTAACGGAAATAACTTTCAAGCGTAGTGACTATATATATTGTTATGTTTACTTGATAAATTCAGAAAATGTTCAATACATTTTGTTTTTTAAAAAATAAAATTTTAAAACAGAAAAATATGTTGAGAAGTTTTTTATTTTACAAATCGGAAAATAGAAAATTCAGTTTAAACTTTACCCTTTTACCTTTTTTACAACCAAAATAAATTCTTGTGATTAAATTTTAATTAAAATCTTTGTGGCCACTTTTTCGTTCCACTGTACTTCAAATTCTCTCACGAATACAGCTGCAAACCATTTTTGGACACCCATGATTTAGATAGAGTTAGATTCTCTGAGAGAATTTGTATGTAGCTTGTTCTTCTTTTGCCATTAAAAATTCACAACATACAGGGTGTTCAAAATTATAAAACAGAAAGTGTATTTCATACCAGATAAATAATACAAAATGTTGTGAATTAAACAATAGTATTAGCTCTGAATGCTTATATTCTGGTTTGTATGATGCTTCATGTAGCTGATCGAAATCTCAAGAGATGGGAGTTTTTGGAGAAACTATCACTTGCTTATGTCTTATCACTTGATTATGATTAAATAGAGCAGATTTCTTCCACGATAGTTCTAAGCTCAATTATTGAGTTCTAAAAGTACCATTACTTTTTTTTTAGAGAAGTAACACTCAGACAATTAATGCCTACTACTATTAATAAGTGTTACCTTCTTTCGGAAAGGGATAGTGATGGAAGACAGGTGGTGAAGGAAGAGATAGAAAAAAGCTTAATTCTTTTACAACTCTGCTTTTTTGCATGCTTTTTTGTAACAATGCAGTGTTGCAGCGCCTTCTGGTGTCAAATGAGGCGTATTAAATCTTGAAGCTGTGTTTAGTTTAGTGGCCATTTTATTGGTTATTTTACTTCGCCGATGATTCTGCTACACAATATCTACCGACGAAGGAGGGCGGGCGCTCTGATGTTATATTAGGATTAGCATCTGATTAAAGCGGTATAGTTAAGTGACCAGTGACTATGCCTTCATCACTTGAACTTTCCTACAACAACTGATGCAAAGGGACACTAATGCACATCAGAAAAATGCGTGGTGTTGTTATTTTTTTAATGACTGTCGAATACAGGGATTGAACCCAGGATCTTCGGTTTCATAGTCAACGTGCTAACTACTTCAGCCAACGCCAACGCCTTCTAAATCAAGGCCTGGAAAAAATTAAGTTTGCAAATTACATGTTCCATTTGTAAATTTATTTGTAAAGCTAATCGAAAAATATTTTGTTCCGCATTTAATGTAAACGTCGGTTCATAAATTCAAAGCTTTTGTAAGTAAACGCCAAAAAAAAATAAAGTGTTTTATTTTGAATCGAAGAAAAATATGCACTGAACGAAATTATCTCTAATTAAAGATGAGTAAATTCTTACTTTTTCTGAATTCGGTTAAAATAACAGAACAAGTGAGCCGGAATCTTAAAACAATATATAACACTGTTCAAAAGTTATATTGGACCAAATGGGCTTAATCTTGCAGCAGGGGTGAGTCACTACGTATAAAAATTGAAAGATATTTCAAATCATTTGACAATGTCCACCAAAGTCATTGTAATTTGCAATTGTATTTAGCATAATTTGCTCCTTAGAAATTATCGCATGTAATATGGCGATAGATATTGATATGTGAAAAGCAATGTACAGATTCTTACATCTCTATGGCCATTTTAATTACTTTTTATATAAAAATATCCTACCGTTACAGTTACATTCCATTACAGTCGGCTAGCTGAGCCTTTACATAGCGATACGAACTTTAGCTTATCGGAGCATAAACAGCTGTTTTATATTCACCATTGGCATATCAAATGTCAAAATAAGCGAAAAACACAAATAAGCATAAAAGACCTAAAGAATTTCAGCTTGTGATTTCACTTTTTTAATTCAATCCGTAGTGAGTATCGCTAAAATATTTTACTGAATATTAAAGTCAATAAATTCTTTTTATATTTATTATAGCGATATGATTATCGCAATAATATTTACAGAATCCAGGTCCTGGCATAGAAAGTAATTTAATAATCTATATTTGCGAATCTTTTTTCCAATTTCAAATTTCTCTTTTTAAGATTTTGTTATCGCATGCTTAAAATAACTCTCGTATAACAAATACATTTTGTTTTATTTTTTTTTATATGCATTATTATAAGAATATATCCCTGTGTAAATATATCATCTGCTTATATGTATAATACACAACCATCTTACACACATTCATGTCAAACAACCAAATGACAACCACATTATTCAATTGTAGCAAATTTGAAGTGGATAGACTCTGCAACATTTGTGACATTTGTATAATAAAAAATTAATATCAGAAATTGCCGTTGGCTTTTTTGCTTTAGCTTGATTCACATTACTATGATTAATTCAGTTCTCAAAAATAAAATCAATAAGATAAAATGAAATATTAATGAAAATATTTACTTTAGCCTTAATTCTGAATGTGATTATTTGTATTTATAATGAAATAATTTGACCTCGAACACACTCTTTCCGGCAACTCCTGGCTAATAAAAATAAGCCAAAGTATTAATTATATTTACCAAACTACAGAAATTGTACACAAGCTTTAGGTAATTAATTAATAGTCAAATTTTACTTATGTTCTTTCATATCAAAATACTAAAATATTTATCGTTATCTATTTATTTGTCCCTTCTACTTAAAGTAAATCATTTTTACGTTCATACACCAGGGAGTTGGTAATTATTTATGTTATAAGTCTGTATACAAATATAAAAGATTTAATTCAATATTGAGACGGAAAACAAGAAATTAAATAAACTGAAATGATTACATGGCATTTTTTATAATTACAGATGTAGATATAAATGAAAATAAGTGTTTACACACATTTCCTATAAATTTGTCAGCGTCGTCAGTATGTGTGAACTTACATTCATGTTTAAGCAGCAAGAACGTGTATAAAAAGGAATATGGGTAAAGCCAAAAAAAATTCATTTTAACTTGAACATTTTATAAAGATTTAAGTTGTTAGCATATAGAAAGCAAAATTATCGATAGGAAATTAAAAGCAAGCAACTGTTGCTGAAGTCAAATTTATTCTTAAATCAAAATTAAGGCTTTAATATATTATAAATGATTTAAAACAAGTAAGAGTGCTATATTTGGCTGTGCCGAATCTTATATACCCTTCACCAAAGTGCGTATAAAAATAGTTTTATTTAGTACATTTAATATCCATAAAAGAGTGCAAGGCTTCCAGGTCTGGAGCTGTGGTTTTAATTTTTATAATTTCTTACAACAAACTTTTCTTTTCAAAACATAAAATATATAAAATTTATAAAGAATAAGAAAAAATTAATTAGACCTAATTATATGGTGTAAGTTTCCCAACCCTGCAATCATCCTCTTTGATTTTTTTTATTTCTTACAATAATCTCTTTCTTTTAAGAATACAAGATATGTTTAATTTATAGAAAAAAGTTAAAGTTTTCCAACCCTGAAAACGTCTTTTTAATTTTTTTGTTTTTAATTCGAAATATTAATTTAATTTTGACTGAATCATAAAATAAGTTAATTTAATAAAAAAAAAAATAAAAATAAGTTTACGGTAGGAAATGTTTTATATCACATTAATTTTAAGTTTCCCAACCCTGGAATCACCCCTTTTGATTTCTTTGATTTCTTACACCAATTACTTTCTTTTAAGAATATGTATAAAGCTAAGTCTAGACGATATGTTGAATCAGCATATTTATGATAAAAAATTTGTTACCAGTGCCAACATATCGTGTAGACACTAAATTTTTTCAACATACGTATGCTTAACGACATATGAAGGGCATTTGTTAACGTTGTCAACAAACGTATTTTCAAGATTTTAGCATATCGTGTAGCCACCATATTTTTCCTTTGTAACAAATTTCCTATGTATGCTGTCAGATATGTTATTTGTTGAAAAGCCTATGTAAGCTTTTCAGCATACGGCAAATTTGATAGCATATAGAATTGATATTTTAACTCTGCTCAGGTATGAACAGTGTTTCCTGATTTGCCATTTTTAAAATAAAAATAACGTAAATATTAAAATAACAAAAATAGTAGAACAAAAGCAAAAAAAAAACACCAAAAATTCTACATTACGCGAAAAATAATTATACTGCAGAATTGTTCATGGTAAACAAAAAATAAGGGAAATTAAAATTTCATAAAAAGAAAATTCAGGCGATTCTGAAGAAGACAATCAATTTTATTCCAGCAAACTTCGCAATAAAATCGACTGTTTGCATGCTTTCAGCCTCCTAAAAGTTCTGCCGATTTTTAAGAAATATTGGAATTTGTCATCAAAAATATTGGAATTCGTCAACATCCCGCTGTTAGTAACTTTTTGCGAATTTTCGCCATTTTTGCGACCTTTATTGAATTTTTTGTATTCCTTACAGTTTTGGCGATTTTTAATCAACATTATGGTTTGTTTAAAATTTTGCAACTTCTCGCGACTTTTTGTAGTTCGAGTTAAAAGCAAATTTTTGGATGCTTTCAGCCTCTTAAAAATTTTGCCGATTTTTAAGAAATATTGGAATTTGTCGTCATCCCGCTGTTAGTAACTTTTTGCGAGTTTATGTAATTTTCGCGATTTTTGCCGAATGTAACGATAATTTATTGCGGTGAGGTTTTTCTTACGATTTTGAAGTAAAAACCTGCAGTGCGCAATGGCATAAAATTAAAACTTATTCTATTTTCATTGCGGACTTTCTTATTCTCTAAATTTTTGACACACTTTCTCTTTCTGATGTTGCCATAGTTTTTGAATAATTGGCGATTTTCACAACATTATTGTTAACAAAAAACATGGTTTTGAAGTTCAAAAATGTTTGTCATAAAATATAAAAGTTTAAAAAATGTATACCAAATACATCTGCGAAAGTATAAAATGTTAGTAATTTTTTGTTTTTAATTACTGGCTTTACAAAATAGTAGACACAAAAAGTAAATTTTTTATAAAAATGTATGCACAAAAATATGAATAAGAATTTAAACGAAAAATGAAAAGTATTAACGTCGCCGACTTCCGTTGTTCTATATTTATTTTTCTCTACCGTAACGAGAAATAGCACCACAACGCAAACATTGTGTTTAGACTCTAATAAAAAAAATAATAAAAATTAGTTTTCGGTAGTTACTTTAGTATAGCAAAATAAAGTTTGAGTTTTCCAGCTCTGAAATCGTCTGCTCGATTTTGCTGATTTTCAATACCAATCTTTTTCAGACTATTTCTGACACACCAGTTTAAGCCCGAAGTCTCTATCTTTTCTGGGAGCTTCGGAAAACCGATTTCACGTACAGAAAGACGAACAGACCGACATCGCTTATTCGTCTTCCCTATGCATAAGGATCCAGAATATATATACTTTATGGCTCGCTTATTAATATTCTAGAAATTACAAACGGAATGACAAACCTATATATACCCTTTTACCATTTTTTGGTAAAGGGTATAAAAAGTGCTCCATATCATACAGACAAATATTATCGGTCTAATTCATTAAAAATATATTTTGAGTTTATTACAGGTTTATTTGACAAACTTCACATAGAAATATAGCAAATAAACGCTTAATAAACCTGAAATATGTTTTATGAATAAGGCAGTATATATATTGAACAAATAACACCAAAGTTAATTGTACGTATTATCACAAACACTAGCAGAACGGAACATCTTGCTGTTTCATCATCAGCATTTTTTGTGTTTGGCTTATCAAATCATAAATATAAAGTGGAGTTTTATTGATATAAATGGATGTCATAGTTTCGTTGATTCAATGTAAAAGTATTTTATGGTCGTAATATCAAACAAAAATCACACAACAGGATATGAAAAAATAGTGTAACATGGTGATAATTAAATAAATAGTTATATCTCTTTGCCCTAAAAGTACTTTATGGTTATTTTAGTAATAAAATAAATGGTAACAAGAATTTCTGTTGCAGTTTCAGTAAATCAAATTAGTAAAAGTATACTTGCTTAAAATTCGGTTGCTATTGCTTTGACTGCAGCTGTATGTTCGTTATTAAAAAGCGTTATTATAAAATACAAAATTCGTTTTATATAATATATAAAATTTTGGGATTATTCAGAAGTTTTTTTCGGTATAAAATTTAATCTGGATTCTGGCAACACTCGGTTCAAAGAATTTTGAAAATATTTTGCAGATATTCTGGCTTAGAATTGATTTATAGTTTTGCAATATTGTATTTTTATTTGTGAGTTGGTTTTTTTTTGTGATTCAAAGTCAAAGCATATTCATGCCATCGATAAACTGACAAAATTGAGCAAACATAAAAAAGTCCTTAAAAGTTATTATGAAAGTCACTGCCATCATGATTTTTTGAGCCGACATCAAAATGAAAAATTTATGCTAAAAAAATTTGTATTCATATTAAAATCGTTTTGCTTGCACAAATAATGCATTGTTAGGCCATAATGTTTGCACTTGACAAACAGCCATCAGGCCAATGAACGTGTAATATTTGTTTACTTTAATATTTATCTTAATGCTTTTTTTAATTCGTTTAAACTGAACATTATTTAAAAGCAAATATGGTCGAAATTTTGAAAATTGCTTAACTGATTTGTTGAAGATTGCAGTGTTTTAAAGAATTTATAATCTATGGGTAGTGTGAATAAAAAAACGTATTTACTTTTTACTTATTATTTTAAAGCCCCAAATATGCATGTGAATTTTGTGTTTTAAAACAAAGTTCTAAGTAATAGTATGTTTACACGATACGTGCTTCGCTCTCTATTCATGCTTCACACCCCAATCATGACCGAATCAACTTGCTTCGCCATACAAAATTATGAGAGCGAATCAAGTAGATTCAATAAGAATCTAATTACTTGCGAAGCACGTAAAATTGGTATCTTCTCTAACTTGTATCGCAGTTTATCGGCACTTTAGCTGTACCAGCTATCAAAACAAAATATGTATATGTGTATGTATGGGTTTTAACAAATAAAAACAAACCCAAAAAACATAAATGTGAGTTTAATATAAATAAATTTAATTAAGGTATGAATAGTAAAAAAAGGAAAAATAAGAAGAAAATATAGGGATGCCTTCAAAAACAAAGTTTTGAATGAGTCGAATGTATGTAAGTATGTATGCCTATGTGTATGGATATAAATACGTGCACATGATAGGTATCTACCCAGCTGGAAAAGTATGCATTAATTACATAAAGTATTATTTTCCAAAGCAAAACAATGCATCCCTTAGAAACGATAGGTTAATTTGATCAAACACAGTTAAAATAATTCATTACTTTCCTAGGACATGTTCTGTGTTAACAGTAATCAATTCAGAAATGAAAAATTATACATGATGTGCATTACCTTATAATTTACTATTCATTACCTTTTCCCACTGGGTACGCATATGCGTACGTATGATATGTATGAATGTGTGAATATAAATAAAAAGATGCCACACGAACAGTGATGCCAGTTTTTCAGAGGAAAAAGCACTGTGCCTTCAAAAAAAAGCACTAAATGCAATAAAGCCATATTTCGATTTTGTTCAGTTATAAGTAGAATATTAGTAGGAAAATAATTTAAGTTCAAGACAAAAGCAAATTAAACAATTGTAATGGGATATTTGATACAATAATTTTGGAAAAATAAAGTAGAACTTGTAAGCTTATAAATAGTTATAATCCATAAAACTAAACTTCAGAAACAAAGTAATTTTATTTACAGGATAAAGATTTCAATTAAAATTTTATTTGTACTCTTTTATATAATTGCCTAAATTAAATCATTCCGTATAGACGAAATATCAAAACACTTGATTAAAATTAATGTGGAAATGTAGGATTTTGGGCGATATCGAGTCCATCAATTTGTTACTGTAACTCCAGTAATTGTAACTAGAATCGAAATAAAATGAATTCTGCGTGTAATTAGCATACAAATCGAAAAAATTTTTATGTATTTATGTATATGTACATGCGTATTAATATGTAGGTATGTGTCAATGAATTAACAAAAACTATTTACTATGTACGAATGTACATTAAGGTGTTCTCAAAAAAAAAAAATTAATTCATTTGTTTTTCTCAGAACCAGGTTTCAAACTTTAGTTTAGGTAAAAAATAGGCCTGTTAAAATATCAGCTCATAATATTAATGGTAGATGGTGCGCATCGCACTTTTCAATTTCCCATACGATTGACATGGTATAAATTGATTTTATTCATTCTGATTGTTATAAGTAAAGAACGGAATGTCCTACAGTAAACTTCTTGGTACGCTTTTGTAGAAAATTAAACGCTCGTTACATAAAATTTTTTGATAAGTTAGCTGGATCATAAGTTATTTACAGTCCAAATAAAATTTACCCTAAATTTATACGATTTTTCATAAAAAGTCCAAATTAATTTCTTTTACAAAATTATGTTTCTGAAACAACAAGAAATATTATGTTATTCCAGAAAATTTTACCAAGTTCCATACAAAATACAAAAAGGCCTTTTAAAAGGTGCTAAAGAAAAACACTCGTTATAATAGAGAAATATAAAACAATTTTATAAGTTTTTCAATTTATTTTAGCCATAGCTGTAATAAGTGAATGGAATGGAAATTAAAAATATTTTTATTTCGGATTTAGTTTACTTTTAAATTTTTTTATAGTGTTAAATTTTCTACAAAAGCGTACCAAGTTTACTGTAGCACATTCCGTTCTTTACTTATGACAATCAGACAGAAAAGTGGAAAATGTTTATTTGTTGTTTTGTGTAAAGCCACCATAATATCACAAATTTATATTTACTGGATTTGTTAAACGCACTAAAAGCACTAAAGTCAAAGTTGAAAAAGCACCAATTTCAGGTATTTAAAAAAAAGCACCTAGTTGAAAAATTGCGGACTGTTATGAATTAAAAAGCACTAAATCTAGTGCGAAAAGCACTAAATTGGCACGCTGAACACGAAACACGAAGGCATCGTATAATCGGCAAGATTCAAAAACAAGATTCAGAGAGCGAAGCATGTGATTCAACTCATCGTCTAAACATAGTATAAAAAGCAAGTATTTTTTTATTCACACTACCCAACATTTTTGAGATTGATTGATAGATAATACGCTTATTGTTAGAATAACATTTAGAGAAAACGTCAAATTTATTCACTTTTTTTCCTAGTAATAATTTTTTTGTTTGTTTATTATTTTTAAACAGCAGTTAATAAACCACATTAAGCTAACTCCTATAATAGGTCTGTTCAATTACTTTGCCAGCAGAAACTAGCAACGAGAGAGTAAGGCAAAAATATACAGTATTACTCTCCCATATATTAAAAAGCAAATGAACGCTTTACTTGTAAAAACTTGCAAGTAAATTTAATTCATATCATAACCATGGATGGAAACCATAATACAATTGTACTTTTTCTGATGTATTTTGTTTGATAATATTTTAAATTGCAATTTTTTTCAGAAATTGACATTTCATATGAAATTCTTTACATAGTTTCATGTACTTTTACTATTTTTATGCAGTTTTCATAATTTTATAATATTATTCCATTAACAAATATAAAAATGCGACCTTCCATCTCTGATCATATATGAGAAACAAACAAAATTATTTGCCATTAAAAGTGAATTTATGTGGCTTAATGAAAGAAAAACAATAAATTAAGAAAATACGCTTTCTTTTTTTCATACGTATACATGTTTTTTTTAAGCAAAGATATACAAATTTTTCAGTTTTCTTTTTTCAGATATTTTTTAAATAATTAATTTGACAACAAAATACACAACAGGTGGTTGGATAATTTTTGAAAGTATAAATTTTACTAGTAATAATTTGTAGGAATTTTTTTGTCTCTCAATTTTTTTTCTTTTGACGCTTTCTCCTTGCAAACGTTTTGAGTTAATGAACACTTCTCAGTAATCATTGTTACAAATTCGTAATAATTTTTAGTAAACGAACAAACCTTATGTTTAAGAAATATTTTTAATAATGCATAAAAAGTCCAAATTAATTACTTTTACAAAATTATGTTTCTGAAGAAATATAACCCTAACCTACTTTTTATAAGTTTAATTTTTAATATATCCATCAATAAATGATTTAAAGATATTCATTCAATTTAATTTCATAAGAATTATTCAATAATCTCAGTTTTTAAAGAGAAAATTTACCTGTACGTATGAGCTATATATTTCGTATACCATCCCACGTTAATCATACGCTTACAAACTACTCCAAGATACAAATATGTATTTATGTATATAATTGTGTTTGAGAAAAGGCCCTACAAATTCCTTTGTAAATTTATAAAGCTAAGGAGATTTCCTACAATAGCCCGCATAGAACAAAAGCTCCACATAGTGAATACCTTTACGCCTAATCATACATATTAAAACAGCCAATGAGTTGTCATAAGCAACTATAAATATATCAAGCTGATTAACAGGTTACCAAAAAACAAAACCATACAATGTTTATACATACAGGCATTAAACACAATAGCCTGCTTGATATATATGCGAAAATAAGATTGAAATGAAAAGGCCTGCCGAAAACAAAAAGCAACAACCTAAATGCCATAAAATTTCAACATGCAGAGTACAAAACAATTTACCTAAATCCCTACTGAACCTATACTTAAGTTTAATTGTTTGATAATGTTTATAACATTTATAATAGTAATTACACATACATACACGCACGCATTTAGATATTTTTTCATGTTTGTGTGTGACACGAAAGACTCAAACATGAATTCAATTGATTTAAATGACTTATTTTTTGTTTGTTTGTTTCTTCAATCAAGAATACGAGCAAAAGAGAGTTGAAAATAACTATGTACGTTATAAGAGCAAAAAAGTGCAAACTCATATTTTGCATGTTGATGAAACATTTGTTTTCATGTACATTGGTTTCTGTTTTCTTTCTTTAGAGCAATTTTCATATAAATTTATTGCTAATTGTTGTGAATGGGTAAAGTGAAAAGTGCTGATAATGGAAGAGGAAAAAGGAGTTTTAAGTCATTATGTTTATTATAAAAAAAGGAAGAAATGTGAATTATGAAAAGGGTTAGTTTTGCATGGCATTTATTTATACATATATACCAAAAATATTTTTTCTAAAGCAATAACACGAGAGAATAAAACAGTCTTATGTTGTTTCATACTTTCCAGTATCTAAAAAACTGAATGTAACAAAACTATTTAATGTCTTAGTTTTAACATTCCATTGTTAAAATTGGACGATCATTTTTATTGCGACATTAGGTAAACATGTTATTCCCTTAGAATTGTTCAATTTTGTTCGGCGAAAATGAAGAGTTTCAGGGATAGGAGGCCGGATCAATAAGTCCGTGAGTTTTTGAACTTCCCTCGTAGTTATATGAAATGCAACACTATTTCCATCAAGTACCAACTGTAACTAGATTACTGTCAAATCTTGAGCCAGTGTCGTCATTAACTTTGCGTTTAACAGCTTTTCGTGAATTTTTCTAAAAAATGGAAAAAAGTAAAGTTCGAGTGCTCACTAAATATTAGCCCAATTCACAAATTTGTGCAAATGGGCTTGTATTGTAGCATGTGCAAAATGGTATAGTATATTTATACGGATATTTCTGAAATGGTTAAAACACTGGGTCCAATTTTAGCATAATTTTTGATGTGTAAACATCTATTAGCTACAATCACAAATTTTGAGTAAGATCAAATCGGTGTGAGCTATGTACGAGTGTATTAGTGTAATCATACGAACAAGAAGTACAAAGAAACTTAACAGCTGCATAGAAATACCTCATCTGAATTTTAAAGCATACTTTCAGGAGTTAATTTTAATAGAAATTGCTTGTGAAGTGTAATAGTGTTGCCAGTGGGGATAACTTTGTTAAAAAGTTGAAAAATATAAAATATATAAAATATATATAAAACTTTAAATAAAAGAGCGTTTTAAATGTCAAATATTTGTTTAAAAGATATATAACAGTCTTCATAAATAATTTATAATATTATATTATAACATATCTTTATTACGTACTGTTGCCTTACACTGAAGCTGATGCACGACAATTAGGTAAAAATTTCCATCTCATGCCAATTATTATGGGTAGAGATTTTAATACAAATTTTGCAAACCCACAGTCACAAGCTTTCTCAAAATTTTTATTTGACGTTTTCCACTTGCATATGAGCAATTCTCCACAAACTCCCATAACTAATAATTCCATTACTATAGATGCAGTTTTCAATTAATTTTTAAATACTGTAGAGTCAAAAATGTATGTATTTTATTTTAGTTACCATAAGCCAATATTAATTATTTGTACTTAAGGCATTTACCATAGATGGGCACTTTGCAGAACTACTAAATTTTTTTTTTAATGCATGTATTTATTTATTGTATCTTCAAATATGAACTAACAATATGTATTCAAATCTGAGATCTAGAAAATAATTATTAGGCCCGACCACTGACGGACATAAACTTAGTGATAGTTATAAATAATACATAAGTAGTGATAATCAAAAAGGAAAAAAGTAGCAGTTTTTTTTCTTTTTGATTATAACTACTAAAATTTCAGTAAAAATAATTTTTTAACCAGTAAATTTTTACTGATTACTAAAATATTTTTCTGCAATTTTTATAAAGTGCCTAAATGATTTATTATATGATGAGGTGCATTGAATTTTCAGTAATCAATAATGCTTGCATTCATAATGAAATTCTACCATACCAATTTTCATAAAAAAATTTAAAAATTTGAATGAAAAAAACTTTTATTATGAATACAGCCCTACGATTTTACTGGTAATGCAAATGAAATTTCATTATCAGTAAAAATTTACTGAATTTTTTCAGTAATCAGTAAATTTACTGCTTACTGCAATTTTTAATGCACTACATATACATGTACTGCAGTGTGCTCATTTACTAACTTAATAAGTTAAATAAAGCAAACAAAAACCAGCAAATTCATATGTATTTACAATATTGAAAGTTTTGATACTTTTTCATTACTAGATGTTTACACATCTCTCCTGTGATTGGACTCACATTGCTTTTTTTTAATATTATCACTGGTATTTCGCGAATAAATCTTTCAATATTTTCTTTTAGTGCGTCAACCGTTGCAAATTTATCCCTATAGTGATGATTTCTAACATAGGATCACAAAAAAATAGTCTAAAGGCGTTAAATCGCACGATATATGTAGGTGTCCAATTGACCGGACCCAAACATGAAATAACCTGTTCACCGAACATGCTCCTAATGGGCAATTATTTTGCATAATATGTGATATTTGGCACAGTCTTGCAGAAACCACTTGTCAGCCAAGTGCTAAGGGCAAATTACCGCAAATTACGGCAAAAATATTTCAATAGAATTCATATGAAAATATTTTTAAATTACCAGTTGTATCGAATGCAGTAATTTGTCCGCAGAAAAAAAACAAGTAACAGAGGCCCGAATGCTGCGAATGATACCGATAATTCACGGACATCAACAGCACAGGCGGATACAGCGGCGATACTTTCCTCTGTAAACGTGTTAGTGGTTTAATATTAAATAATGTAATTTTAGAGCGAAATTTAATCACAAGATTCCGAACAGTCGCCTCAGAAGGTCACCCAAACTGATCACAAAATGGAAGAAGTGCACAGATGCACTTTCTTATTCGAGCTTGAATTTTGATAATAAAATTTAATAAACTCAGTAAAGTGTGACTCTGACTCGCACACGACGAACACTAGATATGTAATTTAATACAAACTTCAGCCTATATAATACATAGTTTTGGCTTTTTTTTTTCGTTTTTAGGTTTTTTCGGTTTTTTCGCTTTGGCGTTTTTTGGGTTTTTTCGGTTTTGGCGATTTTTTAATTTTTGGCGCTTTTTTTAGTTTTGACACTTTTTTGCTAGTTTTGGCGATTTGTTTCGGCTTTTGGCGTTTTTTTTTCATTTTGGCGATTTTTTTTATTTTTGGGGTTTTTTTCAATTTGGCAATTTTTTTTCATATTAACAATTTTTTTAGTTTTGGCGACATTTTCGCGTTTTGGCGATTTTTTTTTCGGGCTTGGTGTTTTTTTCGTTTTGGCGATTTTTTTCATTTTGGCGAATTTTTTGAATTTGGAGATTTATTTTAGTGTGAGAAATTGTTTTTTAGTTTTGGCGATTGTTTTTTCGTTTTGGCGATTTTTTTTAATATTTGGCGATTTTTTTTTTGGTTTGGCGATTTTATAGTTTTGGGATTTTTTAGTTTTACCGTTTTTGAAACCTTCCAGAGTTTGCCTCTTACGGTTTCCAAGATACAGCAAGCTGTCAAAATTACATAGTCAAAATTGCATTAACTGATAGAACACCCTTTAATTTACATTTTTTAAATTTTAGTGTTATTGTTGTAGTCTGTATAAAAATACACAAATTTTACAAATTTCAAGTGTCAATATACATATGTACATACAAATAGTTATATGTATATTACATGGGATTTTAGCATATTTCGTTGCTCGTTTTGGAACACCCTTTAATTTTTAATTCTCATGTACTTGTTGTTGTAACGGCCAAGATTCTACATATTCTGTGCAAATTTCAGGTCCGTAGCTTTTTCCTGAGAAAATAGCGTGTGACGGACAGACGGACAGCGTAGCGGAAACAATAGGGTTCCTTTTCATCTTTGGTGTACGGAACCCTAATAATCTGCAAGTTTTGTTCATTTGTAAGTCGATAAATGGTTAAATTATAAATCAAATCAAAGTTTTTGATATAGAGGAAAAGCAACAACCAGATTTCTATACTTTAAAGAGACTTTCAATCAAATTATTGTTTAAGTTAATTAATATTTTTTCAATTCTTTTTTAGGGTTCCGTACACCAAAGGTGAAAAGGAACCCTATTGTTTCCGCTACGCTGTCCGTCTGCCCGTCTGTTCGTCACACGGTATTTTCTCAGGAACCGTAAGAGCTACGGACCTGAAATTTGGACACAGTATGTAGAACCTTGGCCGCTACAACAACAAATACATGAGAATTAAAAATTAAAGGGTGTTCCACAACGAGCAACGAAAAATGTTAAAATCCCATGTAATATACATACAATTTTATGAACATATGTATATTGAAACTTGAAATTTGTAAAATTAGTGTATTTTTATACAGACTACAACAACTAACATTAAAATTTAAAAAAATTTAAATTAAATGGTGGTCCATCAGTTAATGCAATTTTGACTATGTAATTTTGACAATTTGCTATATCTTGGAAACCGTAAGAGGCAAACAATTGAAATTTTCAAAAACGGTAAAACTAAAAGAACCGAAAATTATAAAATCGCCAAACAAAAAAAAAAATCGCCAAAAATTAAAAAAAAAATCGCCAAAACGAAAAAAATCGCCATAATAAAAAAAAATTTTCTAACACTAAAATAAATCGCCAAATTCGAAAAAATCGCCAAAATTAAAAACAATCGCCAAAATGAGAAAATAAAGTCTCAAAACTAAAAAAATAGCCAAAACTTAAAAAAATCGTCAAAACCGAAAAAAACGCAAAAAACTCCAAAACAAAAAAAAAAAAAAAAACCGAAAAGACCCCAAAAACGAAAAAAATGCCAAGACTATATATTATATAGGCTGAAGTTTGTATTAAATTACATATCTAGTGTTCGTACGGAACCCTTCGTGCGCGAGTCAGAGTCGCTCTTTACTGAATTTATTAATACTTCTGCTTTGAATCTCATTCCATTGAGTTAAAAAATTACAACAATTTTAAATTTTTTCTTACCTTTGAGTATATAATTGTATTTATTTAAGAGTAAAATATTTTATTTATTTAAGAGTAAAATTGAATTTATATTTAAAGTATTTTTAGTCTTTTCCCATAAAGAATTACATATTTTCCATTCACAATTTCTTCTACCGCCTCCATAATTACACATGATTATTTCAAATTATATTTTTTTTTGCATTATAAGGGATAGAAAAAGGTTTGGCTCGTTTATATACACATACATACATATTTACACTCCATATGTATATACATATCGTCATCTTAAATGCAAACGGACGTAACTACAAAAAAATTCGAAATCGAGTTTTTTATTGATTATGGTTCATTTTATCAAACTACATGCTCACACAAATATTTGGACCTCTGGGATCAAAAATGACGACTTTATTAAAGAAATTCAAGGGGACGTAAATAGGAATGCACGAATTACCAGCAAAGGCAGGAGCCCCGTGCACAAAGTCTTGGGTGGCATTGCATCTTTTTGCCCATTTCTGACACTCGACATCGTACTCTTCTTTCATCCGACTGTACAGAGTATTCACAACGCCGAGCATTGAATGCAATTCAGGCGGTGCAATGATATCAAGGATTTGTCTTGTGTCACTCGTGCCACTTGACAGAATGGGCGCGTTTGAACAGTTTCTGTATTTTTTAGCAAGAGACTTTTTGAAGTTAATTTTCTCCCAGTCCACATAGTTTTTTTTGGCAATTGTCTATCGTTCTTTTTTCACCGGATGTATCCAAGTTTTCTTTACCAGAAAAGCACCAGGTACATGGGAAGCTGGTTGAATGAGACATGATTCCCACTAATATATTAGCAAGTTTCAAGTCAGTCGCGATCGTTCCAGGAAAATGATTTATGTGCAAGAGGGACCATAAGTGATGAACATTTTCGTAGTTTTCTTGTGTGCCTGCAACTACTGCCAAAATAAATAATTTCTTCACGCCGGAATCCTTAAACTTTTTTGCAGCTACGCCCTCTTTATATTTTTGGCGGAGATCTCTTCCAACAGGATCAGGTGTTTGTACTGAAAGGCAGACTTTCAGAAACCCGCCTCCACCGTCTATACCAAATTTTAAATGAGGATCGTTGAGGTTGCGGGCTTCTTTAACGCGATTTATCAAACCCAGAACATCATCGCAATAGACCAATATTTCTGTTGAACTTGTTTTCTCGCCCGCTTTAGATGTTATTATAGCACATGTTTGGAAGTCGAAAAATTCATCCAGTCTATGTCGGTATATGGATAGCTTCTCTTTTTCTCTCTCTTTTTCGAGAAGCCACACGCAAGTCTCATGCCCCTCCTTGGACTATGTTGCTGGAAAGACCATAATTTGTCCCTATTCTCGAAACTTGTTCTGCAGAAATCTGTTGCGGGGATGGAGTCTGTTCGCTTGGTTTTGGGACGAGTTCAATACTAAGAGGCCCACCTCGTATCTGTGATAACTGAGCAATTTTCTTTCCTGACACTGTACCACTTCGATCACTATTTACAAATACATATTTCATTGTCATTTGACTACTAATGCTATTTTGCCAATAATTTTGATTGTCAATGACCTGCAGGCCTACTAAGCGAATCAACAATTATTTGGTGAATTATTTTATATATTTTCATAAACAGGCAGATTCATGTATTTAAAGACCAACAATTCATATTACAGGTGTAAATCAAGGGGTGTGGGAGGAGGCTAGGGGGTTTAATTTGTGAGACAGGAGATTAGAGATATATTTTAGGAAAAGGTTATCTGCTACAAAAGGGAGCTCCAAATTTACCAAAAGGCAAGCCTGACATCGCATGCCCCCACGAAAATGAATATTTCTGAATTTGTAAAATTTTGCAGAAAAACGTGTTTTTCTCAAAATCGGCTCTAGGAATTACGGTGGATTTTTTTTCTGACCTTCTGATGGGTCCAGGAATCGAGTGCCAAAACAAAATTGGAAGTGCTAAACAAATGCATTCACGCCGAGTTCAAGCCCACCGTGAATGCATTTTTTTTATTGCCAGGAACGTAACTAACATAAAAGCTTAAATACATATAAAAAGGAAATACATTTTTTTAACACGTATTTATTTATTGTATCTTCATATATGAATAAGTATTCAAATCTTAAATCTATAAAAAAATTATGAGGACATAAACTTAGTGATGTTATAAATAAAATAATTGAAATTTATTTGCTGGTAGTTTAGCATGTCTATATACGTATTTCATTGGAGCTTGAACCAAATCCTCAGTAGACCACAACCACAAATTTTAAACAGTCACAAACCTCTTACTTTATGCATAGACTTTCAAAAACTATATGAGAATTCATAAAATAATAATACTTTTGAAAATCACAAAAGAAAAAATAAGCTAAGTAGGCTTTGAAACTGATACAAAACCCAGCAAATAATTTATATCCAGGTGAAATCATTTTATTTTTCTACATCCTTAAATAATACATTAGTAGTGATAATCAAAAAAAGGAAAAAAAAATTATTTTAAAGTAGTCCCATCTGGAGTGTTAGGTATAAGAGCCTGTGTGTCCCTCTTTTTTAGGCGGATGTGTCTAGTAAGGTTCAAAATATTACGAGCAAGCGGATTAGGATGTGATTCGAGTTTTGTTAAATATTTGCCTGCGTATTTTGCAATTTCTTCAGTCACTAGTGGCATATTTAAATCACGATGTATAATAGAATTTTGGATGTACCATGGAGCCGATGTTATTAACCGTAAAATTTTGTTTTGCCTTCTTTAGATTCTCTCGGCATTGGAAGCTGAAGCATTGCCCCATAGTTGAATTCCGTAACACCATATTGGCTTCCAAAGCGACTTGTATAGTAAAAGTTTGCAGTCTAGGCTGAGTGTTAAGTTTCTGCCAATCAACCAATATATTTGAGTTAACTTAAGTTTCATCTGAGTCAACTTAGAGTCAATATGATGTTTCCATGTAAGCCTTCGATCAAGGTGTATACCAAGGTATTTCACTTGGGAATGTTGAGGAATATTTTGATTGTTGATTCGAATGGGGGAGCAAGTAACTCTTCTTAGGGTAAACGTTATATGGACACACTTTTGTTCATTGAATTTAAAAAAGGAAATAAATTATTAAAAAAATATAAGTATCAGTACAACAAGTAAATTTCGAAGAACACTTTCAAGAACACTTTAACACTTTCTTATTATTGATTTTGAAACGTTTTTTGGTGTCTCCTGTAAGATATATAAAAGTGTAGTTACGTCCGTTTGCACTTAAGGTGACGATATATACATATTTTTTTTTTTTTTGCTTTCAAAACTAGACTACAATTAAAATTCGTTCGTCATGCAATTTGTTGTAATTTGTTCAAATTAAGCTCACGGAAATTGCAATTTCATTATGTTTGTTCTATAAATGTTGTGTGTATGGGCATGTGTGTGTTTCTGTGTGTCTGCAAGTATACGGGCTTGAATGCTTTAGAGCTTTAATCATTTATAATCGACGTAAATTCATTTTGTATACACAATGTGTTAGCAAGTTTATGTGATAGTATGTAGTTTATCCATTATGTTATTTGCTAATAAAGTAATGATGACAATTAAATACTATGACTTCACTAACTGCTGACGATTGTTCTGAGTAGAGGAAATAAAACGAATATAAATATATAATTAAGGATATGATTTTGTATTAAAGATAAAAAAGTCTATTGCTATAAAATATACATATATTAAATTCAATTAATAAACAAAATTTTAGATTAAAAATCATAAAACTTCTTAGCGCATGGTTTAAAAATACAATATTTATTTTATGCTCCAATTAGGTCAACTAGTAACTTTCAGCTAATTCGTCTGAATTACTGCAGATCTGTTTATGCTAAAAATGACTCCTTTTGTCGCATTTGTGAAAAATTTAATGAATTATATCATATTATAGATATTTCTGAGAGCAATGATATAATATCATCATTTCAAGATCAAGAAAAGTTAATTTGTATTTAAATAGATAATGTTACTCAACTGGTATTATATCTTTACCCATATTCATAAAATTTGAAACGAATTTGAAATGTATTTTATTTAAAAAAAAAAATTTTTCCTAAAATGAATTTCAAATTCATTTAATTTTTTTTTTTATAAATATGGGGGTTAGTCTTTAAGGATTTATAATCTATAGACCGAAATAAATAAATAAAAATAATTAGTGTTTTTTATGGGAATTCTTACAATTTAAGTTTAAAATTTATTAAACGCACTAATAATCCCAAATTAATATTTTACTTATTAAGTAAAATATTTTTTATTAAAAATACATTGAAATTGATTATTGGGATAAAGGTTCCCTGATGATCTCCATTAGCAACAGTCAAATGCGCAAAGGATCCAGCTAAACCCCTCAGTAATCAATTTCAATGTATTTTTAATAAAAAAATATTTTACTTAAGCCCCGTTCAGACTATTATACAAGTATTAATACTTCCATCACATTTTACGATACAGAAATCTAAATACATTCGTTGCGACTGTCAAAAAAATCTAGTGTAAAATCACATACTGTGTTCAGACCATCACACTTCAAATCAAATGTGTAATACAAGTAGAAAACAAAACAGCTGTTCAATGAAAATGTCTGCGCTATTCACTTACTAGCGGCGGCAAAACGGTTTCATGCAAGCGGGGACGTGCCGACACTTGAAAAAATTCAGCAGTTAAAAATATTCTATGTAAATAACAGAAAAAAATTTAAGAAAATATATTACAAAAACGTTAAAAAATTAAATTAAAATCAACGAAATATACTTCCATACGATTCACTTATTCAAAATTTTGAGCCGATATACATATGACAAAACATTACATCAATGACGACACGCTATCGGCGGCGAAACAGCCGACTTGGATGTTTGGTTTGTGTGAAAATGCAACCCTGATCTAATGAAAAGTATTATCGTTTAGAAAATTTTCTAAAAACGAAAAAGTCTTATGGGATGTCAAAATTTGTATCGTATTATTTGCCACTTTGATGACATTTTGCGTTCAGACTATCACACTTGCACGTATTATTTGAATTTTTGACAAGTATAAATACAAAGTATAATAGCCTGAATATTAATTTGGGATTATTAGTGCATTTAAAATATTTTAAGCTTAAATAAAAATAATTTCTTAGAGCTATGCTCTTTATGCCACCTAGGACGTGATTTTCTTAACAGTAATACACTATTTTTGTTTTGATTTTTTTGAAGTTAAAATCAGGGTATGAAATTAAGCGAAACAAAATTTTTGATTTTGTTTTGTTTCGTTCTTTTAAGTAAGTGAAACAAAAACAATCAAAACGATTGCTCAATTTGTTTTTTAATGTTTTTACTCATGACCACAAACAATACATTAATTAAATCGTACTCAGCTATAAAAGAAACGAATAAGCACTAAATGTAAATTTTGAAACATTGGCGATGAATTTGACATCATTATATAAAACTTATGAAATTTGTTTTATTCGGTTAAGAAGTATAGCTCTAACCGGATGTCCTAAGACACCTCTTTTCTTTTGTTTTTGAATTATTTTATACGTACTTAATTTGTTTTTCTTTAGTTTTTATTACTTTGCGTTGCTATTTTAGACCAGTTACTATTTAATAAAATTTTTGCTTAACATAAAAACTTATTTTAAATTAAAACTTATAATCTCCCTTCTTGTGAATGGCGTCATCGACGTCACATTAAGACGATACTAAAAAATGTCACTTGTCTACTCTTTGCCGACAAAAATTTACTATTATTAAAATGCTCTATTAATTTACAAAGCCTTAGAGATTAGTAAGAGATTATCAATTAGAACCATTTTTTTTGCCGATAAAGAGTATACAAGTGACAAAATTTACTGTCGTCTTGATGTGACGTCGACGACGCCATTCACAATAAGGGGAATATTTTCTGCTGTATTTTTCAGGTAATTGCCAAATAGTTTTTATTGTTAAGTAACTAGCAATTTTAAGTAAATTAAAGTATTTTATTTAAAAAACTGTGATTGTGCTCATGATCTCGAATATATAATGTCCAGTTTAGCTAAATACTTTCGATGTTATTAAAACTAATGGCTGTGTGAGTTCCCAAAATTAAATTTTAAGACTCACATTCAGACTTGTCATAAATGGCTTTTGTAAGAGACTTATTTTAGAGGGTCATCATTAGAATACCTAAAGTAATCAATGTAAAACTTCACTATGTTTCACGTACTACAGTAAAATATTTCGTTTACGTGATATAAAGATATTACAAGTATAATAAAAGTTTATTTGTGTTGTAATGAAAAATTTCTGTACACAATATGTTAAAGCACTTTTTTTACTGTGGGTTTATTAAAAAAAACAATAACATTATTTTTATTTTGATTGTTGAAATGCAATTATAAAGTTGATTGCCCACAAAAGTAGACAGAGAGAGAGAGAGAGAGCGAGAGAGAGTTAATGAATGTTTGTTTCTTTTATTAAATGGCATGATTGCGAACAATATTTTTTAATTAAAAGACACTAATTTTTAGAAAACATGCAAGAAGAGTAATGGAGACAGAAAAGTGTTGAAAACAAGAAAAAATATTTATGATTTGAATAGGCTAAAGTTCGTATCGCTTTATAAGCCAAATTACACGTGATAATTATTAATGAACAAATAACACCAAAGTTAGTTGTAAATATTCTGACAACACATAGTTGAACGGAACAGCTAGCCGTTTTCGAAGGCCACTTAACCTCCATCATCAGCATTCTTCTGTGTTTGGTCCACTGTGTGTGGTGTCAGTAGATGTAGATTTCTGCTTTATGTACGAAACTTTTTTGCAAATGGAATATGTGAATTGTTTTGATTCATCGTATTTCAATTTGCTGAAAGATATTTTGTAATGAAAGCTCACCTTACCATCTCTAAATTTACAACAGTCTTACCATTGTCGTTTGTTTGTATTTGTTCATTAATAATTATCACAGGTAATTTGGCTTAAAAAGCGATACGAACTTTAGCCTATTGAAATCATAAATATAGAAACAAATGAAGTTCGAAAAATAATAATTAAATTAAGAAAAAATATTGTTATTCCGTATAATCATAATATTTGCAGGGGGCGTATGTGTCACAGGAAAAAAAGTTATCGAGATAAAATTCCTTTACTTAGCATTTACACATGTAAGTGCAAGTTCGAAAAACTCAATTCACTCACACTTTTTTACAAATACAATTACATTTTTTGTACTTACTGCTCAGCTTACAACACAAAATGACAAATGAAGAAACAATGTTACCGGGAATGAATTTTGTATAAATGTATTGGTACTTCGTATAATAAAAGTAGTACTTATTGAGGATTTTCTACGTATTTAAAAAAATAGTAATATATATAACAAAAACACAACTATACAACAAGGCATCTTAATCGTATTTTTATATATGAATTTCATGCATATTGGCAAACAAAGTTGTTGAAGAAAATATAGTTTTCAGTAATTTTATGATATTTGGAATACGGCAATACTGGGTTCATATATTTTTAAAATAAACATATTTTTCCATTCAAAAACAAATTTATTTTCATAAGACGATTAATACAATTCGAAAACGTTTTTAAATTGAACTAACAACTGACTGTGTAAACTCTCAAGTAACTTGCAAGACTTTCGGTTATTTCTTCTAAATTTTCGTTGACAATAGGTATACACTACTTGCAAGCAATTTCTTGCATGTGTAAATGCAAGGTTAGATATTTATGAATTTTGTAGGAATGAAAAGTTAGACAGAGAAAAAATATATATATATATATATATATATATATAATTTTTTTTTTAAGTCAGCTGGTTTTAAGTGGCGCTTTTATTTAATTTTTTGAATTTTGAAATATATTCTAAATATTTTGTTATTGAAAATTTCACTAAAAACAGTCATACACAGAAACATATTATAAATTTACTTGTAACATGTTTTTGTAAAAACAATGTTAATTAAATGAATTAGTACAAACTGCAAGAAAATTATGGAAAAATTTTAAATAAAAAAATTTTTAATCAGAAATAATTTTTAGTCAGGCTTAAGTTCAGTAATTTCAATTCTTTTATTGAATAACATATTTTTATTAATTAATGTGAGTTTCTAAAGAAGAGAAGAAAAATTATATTAGACTTTTAAGCTGGGGGAAATACCGATATTTTTCTGTGCAGCAACGCACTTCATCAGCACCCTAGTCTATATAATTGGGTAGAGATTGTTATTAACATCAGCTATTTAACGTAAATTCTAATGAAACGGACTGTGAGAAATGATTGTCGTGTACAATTATTGATTTACCTTTGGTAAATACATATATAAGTATCACTATTTATTTCCCCTGTTTTTCCATATTTTAATTTTTCTATTTAGGTTAGCACGAAGTTATATTACTCTACCCACGTATGTTTAACTATTCTTGCTTATCTTTTTTTTACGATCATCACATTAATTATTTTTATTTATTCGATGTACCGTCGGTACATACATGTAAGTATTATAGTAGTGGATATTATGTTACTCTGTTTTTGCTTTCTACAGTTGACTTGACTTTCCAACATTTGTGATTGCCAAGTGAACAGTGATTGCCAATCACATTAATTAATAAAAATATTTCATTCAATAAAAGAATTGAAATTACTGAACTTAAGCCAGACTTAAAATTATTTCTGATTAAAAATTCACTATAGTTCAATTAATATCTAAAAATTTCTCACTTAAATAATTTTTTTTTCTATGTTATCAATTTTAAAACGCCTTGAAATGAGCGTCATCTAAAGTTTAAATGGCCATTGCTGACAATAAATTATATATTTTTTGTGCTTAAAATTTTTTAAACGCACTAATATTCCCAAGTTATTATTTTACTTATTAAGTAAAATATTTTTTATTAAAAATACATTGAAATTGATTATTGAGGGATTTAGCTGGATCCTATGTGCATTTCACTGATGCTAATACGGATCATCCCTTTTACCCAAAGTTTCTTAGAATAAATAGAGTTATTATGATATAAACTTTCATTTAAACAAATGAGAAGCTCAACAACATATAACAAAGTTGAAACAAGAACTCAATAATCAACATGTTTTTTTTTTTTTTACTTTACCATTACTACATAGTCGTAGTAGTATGTAAAAAGAAAATAAATGAAAATAGCAACAACAGCTATTTAGGAATAGACTGTTGCCACACAAGTATAGTTAGTATAGCATAGTATAATTTCTGCTGGGAAAGTAAATTAGCAGACCTAATTTTTATTATTTTATTTTTTTAATTTTTACATATATTAAAATAATACTTATTTTAAATAATATAAAACACAATGACAACTCGACCATTATGAATAGAGATGTGCACGTGAGTGTTTTCTGACTCACGACACGCACGCTCACGCAGAAAAATATTTTACTCACGCCCTTTCACGCCCTTTTTCACGTACATAATATAAAAGTGAAGATAAGACGTATGATCAATTAAATAAATGATAATCAAATAAATGAGAAAAGCATATTAAATGAGAAAACATACAAATTACTAAAATTTTGTCTCTTACGTAACATTTTAAAAGACTCCCCCACCCCCGCCATAACAAATCATAACAAAACTCGAACCCCACCCCTCCCCCCTACAGCGTTACGTAATATATGGACGGCCCCTAGATAAAAAAACATTTTCTGCGATACAATTCGTCAGTAGTATTGTTGACAAAGGCACTGTGGAATCAGTAGTGTTTCTCAATTGATACTTCCTACAGGGTATCTAAGAAACATACATATATACTTACAAAGGTGTATGTACCCATCAAACAAAATGCTCCGAATTCGTAAAGAATTCGTAACGATTGGTCGACAAAATCTCCCGATTTCGGCACCGAAATATTACCGAAATCGTACCAATTTTTGTATGAAATGGTTGACACGACTTCGTAACGATATGTCGGTACGAATTCGTTACGATAAGTCGGTACGAACACGTAACGACTTATAGCAGAGTACCGCTTCATCGTTATGTTGCTGCTATTGTCGAAATAATTTGCACATACTCACGTTTTTTTAATATTTGTTACAATCCTTTTTTTTTATCAACATATACATACATATTTATTTAAAAAAATTTTCACAGACTTTTACTTATGTATTCAAAAATCAAAGTTCGAATTCGGTACGACAAGTCTGACTTCAGAAAAAGTCGAAACATTTTGTTTGGGGGTATTCATTGTGTTTGTAAGCTCATACTACCATACATATTACTATACATACGTACATATTTATATGCATTTATTATTATAAAATAATTTATTTCAAATGATTGAATACAGTTACATATGTACCTATGCAGGAATGTTATCTCGTGAGAGCGTGAGAATTCGTGCTCACGCACTATCACGCACGAGTAAATTTTTTTCAGTCACGCTCACGCACTCACGCGTGATTAGTTATAATATTTGATCACGAATCACGTGAATCACGCGTGACTCACGCGTGACACGATCAAATCACGACATTTGCACATCTCTAATTATGAATACCGTTTGAATCGCTCATTTTTCGGTTCCGTGCACCAAAGGTGAATAGGAGCCCTATTGTTTTCGCTACGTTCTCCGTCCGTCTTTTTGTCAGACTGTCACAGGCTGTTATCTCGAGAGCCATAAGATCACATTATATTTAAAACTTTGGATGCTACAACAGCATGATATGACAGTTAAAATTTAAAGAGTGTTCTAAATCGAGCAACGAAAAATTTTGAAATCCTAATACAATGTACAGACTGATATTAAAATTTTCAAAGTTGTTGCAGTCTGCATAAAGACTACAACAACTAACACTTAAATTTAAAAATTCAAATTTCAAGGGTATTCTATCAGTTGATGTGCTTTTGACTATGTAATTTTAACAACTTGCACACTCTTGAAATTTGCAAGAATGCTTAAACTAAGAAATCATAAAATTAAAAAAAAAATCCCCAACGCGAAAACCAGTTCGTGTAGTATTACATATGTATCTAGTGTTTGTAGGCAACTCTTCATGTTCGAGTCAAAGTCGTACTTCACTGAATTTATTATTTTATATAATTTTTGTTTCTTTTAATAAAATAAAGTTTTCTCTAAATTGTTTAAACAATTTTAATGGATGATGTTTATTTTAAATTGAAAGCAGAAGGAAAACAAAGTAAGAAACATAATTTGACTAAATCTTAAATATTAGATTTATAAATTACCTCGCTGCTCCATTAAAAAAAAAACTAAGTAGTGAAATTATAACTTTTTGGATTTTAAGTGATAATATACTAAACATTTTGATACTTCTTTTATTTCCTTTCTAATCAAAATACTGTAGTGTTGTTTGCTTTTTGTTAAACTGTCGACTTTGAATAACAATGAGAATTTGGCGGATTACTTGAAAAATTAATATTTTCGGTCTGACCCGTCACAGTAAAACTTTAACAAGTTTAACAAAATTGTTACTGTACATCACAAACACTTAATAACTATCAATAATAAAAAATTAACGAAAGTAATCATATAACGAATTTTGTCAGCCTTCATTTTAATATTGAAGTAATAATTTATAGGAAGTATTTGGTCACATCACAAAATTGCCGCTGGTGGCATGAATTTCTATTTAGTCTTGTTACTAGGTGACACCTTTTCATTTTCGAAATTTTTTTTTTTTATTGTTGTTTTTCCAGACAGTAAACATTTAATATAATCAAAAATTCTTTGAACAATTTACTACAAAAAAATTATTGTGCACGTTCTAGGGACAATTTTACAAAACATAACCTAATTGAATTATTTTGTGAAATCTCTGAATTTAAGGTCACACCCGACACAGGCTTGAAATCGTATTCTTTTGATGTCTACTTATTATGAAATATTTTAAGTTTAATAATCGCATCCTTTTTTTTATACCCTTTACCAAAAAATGGTAAAAGGGTATATATAGGTTTGTCATTCCGTTTGTAATTTCCAGAATATTAATAAGCGAGCCATAAAGTATATATATTCTGGATCCATATGCATAGGGAAGACGAATAAGCTATGTCCGTCTGTCCGTCTGTCTGTACGTGAAATCGGTTTTCCGAAGTTCCCAGAAAAGCTAGAGACTTCGTTCATAGACTGGTGGGTCAGAAATGGTCGAAATAAGATTGGTATTGAAAATCAGCAAAATCGAGCACACGGTTTCAGAGCTGAGAAACTTAAACTTCATTTTGCCATACAAAATAACTACTGAAAAGTAGTTTTTATTATTTTTTTATTAAATAAACTTATTTTATACTTCAAAATGAATAAAATTGGTATTTCATTTAAAAAAAAAAATTTAAAAAAAAAAATCAAAAAAATTAAAAGGACGTTTCCAGGGTTGGAAAACTTTGATTTTTTTTTCTTATACAAAAGTAACTTACTAAAACAAATTTTTCCTTTTTTCTACAAATTATGCATATATTATGTTTTTAAAGTGCAGAGATTGTTGTAAGAAATCAGAAAATCAAAAAAGATGATTCCAGGGTTGGAAAACCTACAATTTTTGTGATATATAAAATTAACTACCGTAAACTAATTTTTTATTTATTTTTATTAAATAAACTTATTTTCTACTTCACCACGAATAAAATTGGTATTTCAAATAAAAAAAATAAATTAAAATTTAAAAAGACGTTTTCTTATATAAAAGTAACTTATTAAAACAAAGTTTTCCTTTTCTTTATAAATTAAACATATCTTACATTCTTAAAAGAAAAACATTGGTGTAAGAAATCAGAAAAATCAAAAAGGATGATTCCAGGGTTGGGAAACTGGAACTTTTTGTGATATAAAAAATTAACTACCGAAAACTAATTTTTATTTATTTTTATTAAATAAGATTATTTTATACTTCAGTATGAATAAACTTGGTATTTCAAATTAAAAATTAAACTTCAAAAAATTAAAAAGATGTTTCCAGGGTTGGAAAACTTTAACTTTTTTTATACAAAAGTAAAATATTAAATAAGATTATTTTATACTTCAGTATGAATAAAATTGGTATTTCAAATTAAAAATTAAACTTCAGAAAATTAAAAAGATGTTTCCAGGGTTGGAAAACTTTAACTTTTTTTATACAAAAGTAACTTAATAAAGCAAATTTTTCCTTTTTCTCTATAAATTAGAGATATCTTATATACTTAAAAGAAAGAGATTGATGTAAGAAATCAGAAAAATTAAAAAGGATAATTCCAGGGTTGGGAAACTTACTCTTTTTGTGATATAAAAAATTAACTACCGAAAAGTAATTTTAATTTTTTTTAAATAAATAAACTTATTTTATACTATAGTACGAATAAATATGGTATTTCAATTTAAAAAAGTTTAAAACACGATTCCAGGGTTGGAAACATTTACCTTTTTTTATACAAAAGTAAGTTACTAAAGCAAATTTTTCGTTTTCTCTATAAATTAAAGATATCTTATATTCTTAAAAGAAAGAGATTGGTATCAGAAATCAGAAAAATCAAAAACCATGATTTCAGGGTTGGTAAACACACACTTTTAGTGATATAAAAAATTAGCTACCGAAAACTAATATATTTTTTTTTTTTATAAAATAAATTTATTTTAAACTACGAATGAATTTGGTATTTCAAAATAAAATAAGGTGAAAAAATTAAAACGACTTTTCCAAGGTTGGAAAACCTTATTTTTTATACAAAAGTAACATACTTAAACAAATGTTTCCTTTTTTACTATAAATTAATATATATTATATTCTTAAAAAAAAGATTGGTATTAGAAATCAAAAAAATCAAAAAGGAAGATCCCAGGGTTGGGAAACCTACACTCTTTGTGATATAAAAAATTAACTTTTGCTTATTTTTATTAAATAAACTTATTTTTTGCTTGAGTACGAATAAAATTAATATTTCAAATAAAAAAAAAGTTTAAAAAAATTAAAAAAACGTTTCCAGGGTTAAAAAGCCTTTACTTTTTTTCTTATACAAAAGTAACTTAGTAGAACAAATTTTTCCTTTTATTTACAAATTAAACATATCTTATGTTTAAAAAAAAGAGATTGGTGTAAGAAATCAGAAAAATCAAAAAGGATGCTTTCAGGGTTGGGAAGCTTTTTGTGATATATTAAAGTAGCTAAGTCTAATTAATTTTTATCTTTTCCTTTATAAATTATACATATTTTACGTGTTGGAATAAAAAGTTTGGTTTAAAAATTATAAAAATAAAAATCACATCTCCAGAGTTGGAAACTTTGAACTTTTTTTCTAGATATTAAAGTAACTAAATAAAACATTTTTTTTTGGAATTCCCTTTTTTTATCACTTAACACACTTTCCATATTTTTTTAAGAACTACTACTCGTATATTGATAAAAGGAATGAGAAAAATCTAATTTGATGATTCTAGGGTTTGAAAATTATTTTTTTTCCACATAAAAGTAACTAGGTCAAATTACTTTATGTATGTGCTTATGTATGTATCTCTGTACTTTGGTAAAGGGTATATAAGATTCTGCACAGGCGAATATAGCACTCTCACTTGTTAAATTATGAAATTTATATTATTGAATTATACAAAAAAGAAATTTATTTGCTGGGGGTTCGGCGTTGCATATATGCATTTTATTGTTGCTGTAACAAATCATGAGTGGACTTCAACCACACATTTTGAATAGTCACAAACCTCTGCAAAGACTTTCAAAAACTATTTGAGAATTCAAAATGTGTGGTTGAAGTCTACTGATGATTTGTTACAGCAACAATGAAATGTATATAGACAACGCTGAACCTCCTGTAAATAAATTTCAAATTAAAATAAACTTCTGAAAATATGTCGAATAATAAATTTCTTAAATTATAACAAAAAGTTTGAGTATTATGGTCACACCCGTCATAAGGTACTTACACAACTTAATGATATTATTGTTTTCCTCTCTTGTTTGTAATATAAGTTTTTTTATTAAAGTTTTTGAATACATTTCAGAGGGTTGGAAAGAAATTTTCTATCGCACTTTTTTAAATTCTAGTGGGGGCTTTCTTTTACAATTTTTTCATAATACTGATACCGAAAATTATAACTTTTCACTGCATTTTTAGCACAATGTACTTTTAACGTATTACTTGCAGAAGCGTAAACAAATTCATCTTTGCTAAAAGAAAAATTCTAGCATGTTTTCATACAAAGCAAAAATTTGCCCAAAAATATTTGTGATTTTATATCTAGGTTTAACTTTTCTTGAAAGTGAACTGGTTTTAAGTAGTGTTTCAATGATTTATGCTTTTCTACATTTTAAGTTTTATATTCCTTTGCTATTCTTAGCAAATTTATCAAGCAACGGCAGAAACAGCAGCAAATTGAAATAATTTATGATTTTTTAATGATTTCTTAGAAACATAAAATACGATATTTATTTTCCTTTAATTTTTTCCATTTTACAAAACAATTTATTCTACAGCTTTTCAACAACTCCTAATGTCTTATTTACATTTGAAAAGAATTTCAAATGAATTGCAGAAGATTAAAAAAAAATATAACCCAAACTGGGTCATTTCTTTTAAAGAAATAAAAAAAAAACATTAAACAGAATCTTTAGAGGTTTGCAATGGAAAAAGTGAAAGAAACATTTTCCAACTCATTTTGCGGTTTACAATAACGGCCAATGAGAAAAAAGAAAGATGGTCTTGCGGTTGAAATACAGCAACAAAGAACTGAAAAGATATGAAAAATAATATAAAAAAAGTAGAAATCAAATTATTTCAATGAATATTTTATGAAATTGCCGAATATATATATATATATATATATATATATATATATATATGAAAAAAACCCAACTGCGAGTTTAAAGAACTATTATAAAAATGTAGTTTGCATTTCATTAAGTAAAGTGGCCAAAATGAATAGAAATAGAAGTTATGAGAACACATTTAGCTTAAAATTTATATTATAAAATTTATGTTATATAAATAACCAAATCCAGTGAAATTCCCTAGATAATAATTCTAAAATAAAACAAGAGAAAATAAAAACCTCACAGTTCTATAAAGAGAAAAAATTTATATAAATTATTATTATTTTTTAGTTCCAGTTTAGACTTGGTTTATCAGCTTTTGTAGTTTCATAATAGAATGTATTATTTTTATCTTCTAAGTTTTATTACCATTACAACAGCATTATTTAACTGCAGTTGGCATTAGTCCTGCATAATATTCATACAAAAGAAATCACAAAAAAATTTTAAAGCAAATAATACTAAAGGACCAAAAAAAAATTATATATTTTATAATCACTAGGGGAATAATAATAAGCAATTTTACATTGTTTTATTTATAGACTGCACTAAAAAATTAAAGTAGTTTTAATTTTATAAATTACACATACATGTACATCGATACCTTAATATAGAAAGAAAAATATATAAACTTACAATGCTTTTGTGATATCTACATCAGCTAATAGCGGCTGGAAATAAACTGTTTTTCAAAACGTCGACACTTCTTAGAAAATTTAGGATTGCAGCTTACTATGCCTTATATGAAGAACCAAAAGAGGTTATCAATATCAGTATTTTCACAGAAAGTTGCACTAAAACTACGTGAGGTAAATGAGTAGCCGTAAACTTCAACTAAATCCAAAGAAAAAATGCTTGAAGAGGGTAAAAACAGATCCAAAAGAAGTCGTTGTCAGTTAGGCCTCAACGTAGAAAATAAAACACCATTAGATACTATTATAACTTGCAAAAACTTGATATGAAAACTGCACTCTGAAACCAATACTTTATGTACAATTAATAATAATATCGATTTAATATTACGGCTTTATCTATCATATATTAATCGAATTAAATATATGAAATAATGTTCTCTTTCCTTGGCAATAAATGAATCACAAATAAATGAAACCAATACATAATTTTCAATTTGGGTCAAATTTGACCCGAAGACCGTTAACGTCCACGTCCACGTCCACGTCCACATAGGGTTAACAACCCTATGAATGTTAACCAGCCATGTTGCTCGGAAAGGTTTTGCTTCCATATTTATCATTCTGCTCGAATTTCAATTTGGTGTTTCAGATTTTAATCGTTTTCATCAAGGCGAAAGAAATTATTAACAGCCAATGCCACGATGTCACAAGGTAACGTTCTCTAAATTCTATGTCACTCACATTCGTGCGTTTGAGCGCCCCAATAATATTGGACTTTTCGTTCGTCTGGTTTTACGTTTCTAACGTAAGCCATATATCCATTGTCAAATATCTATATTGCCACATCAGCGATTTCCCACATTCATCGTCAAATGGGAATAAAAAATCTTTCAAATGTGTAAATTGTGCTTTAAAAAATGAAACTCTGTTCTAATTGAGCTTACAACCAGTGGCAGCCAAAAATAACCCTACAGGAACACTACCAGTCAATTGACTGCTCATTTGATCGGAAGTCATGCAGGATATAATCATCAATGCGTAGAACAAAGTTTCTATCACTTTGATAAAGGCAAAATGAAAAATGTGATGGAAACATTTGTGTACGTGTGATGTTGCATCTCTCTCTAAGCAATGAATATAACATATAGTTGAACTGCTCACTCCAGTGCTTTTTACTAATCAATGATAGCATAAATATTACTCAAGTTTGACTGATCATAATTGACAAATATATCCCCCACAATTGAGTAATCAACAAATATACTTTTTAATTTATTTTATTTGCTTTTTTGTTATAAAAAATAACTTTAAACTACACACGTCACTAAAATATTTAAAACAAAAAATACAAATAAACAAGAACACCAAATAAGTTCGGCAGTATCTATCCCTCTTCACACCTTTTCATCACCAACGCACCTTGCTCTTTACAAATAGCTAAAATTTTTAAAATAAATAAACATATTAAATTAAACTTATCTTCTTTAACACTTTTATACACTTTTCACTGACAGAATGAATTGTATTACCGCCTTCTTCAACCCCCAACGCATCTCGATCTTTCCAAACATCTAAAAATTTAAAAAGAAACGAATACATACATACATACATATGTATGTATATTTTTAATTAAACTATAAAATTTCTTTTGTTCATTATTGTTTTTATCTTACTTTTTCACAAATACCATACCTTTTTTTTTTTATCATTTTTATACATTTCATTTTACAAACCGAACGAACTATAAATTATTTTCAGTAAAAAATTCAATATTTTAAAAATTTTGACATATGTATATTAGACATTCCACTCTAGCATATATTTATGTAAGAGTAGAGTAACCATGATATAAATATAGAAGGTAAAATCGTGCTACCATATTAATTTAATATTTCCCCCTCTGTTTCCTGTTTGTTTGAAAATTTTATTGAAAAGTTATTTAAAAATTGTTTTTATAAAATACACAATGTATAAATTAAACAATAATGCCCAAATTCTGTTCGACGATTGTATCGTCTTGTCTATGGACGAAAAAAAGCCGCAGTTATGATTCTTTAAAATATTATTTATTGTCACAACACAACACATATTTTTTCATATATTTTTGTATAATAATTTAATATTATTTTTATGTTTTAAAAACATGATAATAATATTTTAATTTTTCGTTATGAAAGACAACAACTATTTTTGAAGAAAATAATTTAGAGAATTCAAAACCAAGAAAATTATTTTCAAATAAAAAAACGTCCTAAATCTTCTTACTAAATTAGGACATAAAGAAATAAGAGTGCAGCATTTTTTAAATTTCCTTCATTTCCTGGTGTTCGCCAACAGTGGCTAAGAGCCTATAAGATCTGTGAAATAGACTTGCCAAAAGATCTGACCGGTTATTAAACCAATTTTTTTAGAAGAGGATTTTACAACCAACAAGAAACATATTATGTAGATTAAACAGAATGCACTATCAATTAGCATTTGTTAAACTTAATGAAAATCCGTTGTCAAATAATCCAAATCAACAATCAATTTGTCTTCTCAATGCCAAATTTAGATAAAAATATAGTTAAAAGATTTGTATTAAGCAGAAAACTTAAAAATATGAGATAAGTTATTACATAATCACTTTTTTAACTTCACAGATATGTAGTTATGTATATAATTTTATTTATTCACAAATTTTTGCTAAGATAATTACACATTTTTGTAAAAAAATTTCTAGGGGAAGACTTAAATTTTTTATTATATGGGAACATTTTTCTTTATTTCTCTCAAAAAACAAACTTCAAAAATACTTATTTTTAAGAACAAAGAGAGAATGGAAGTACCTTCTATATTTATATCATGAGAGTAACTATAACTGTTGAATTGAATGTAAAATTGTTGCAAATGTGTTAGTAAAAAAATGTTGTTTGTGTTAGTTGCAGTCATTCATTTCTTGTAGGGAAATTAAAAATAAACAAAATTAACAAAACAATTTTTTTTAAAGATAAAAAGTGTACATAATTACTAAAGAGTTTTATTAATGTAAATAAATACAGAAAACATAACAAGCTATGCAAAATTTTCTGAAGAATCACCCAAATGGAATAATGACCAACAGCCCATTTATTTAGGTCATTATTCATTGTCATTTGGGTGATTGTCATTATCTTCAGGTTTTTTAAAAATACCAACAGACCCAGAAAAAGTGTTCTACCTTGCCGGTCTTTGGACGGGTGCAATAATTTTCTCTTCTGTGAATACATATTTGCATGTGTAGGTATGTATGTATATATGTATGCGCAACGGCGCCTTAGTAGAGTAGAAGTATATTTTTTGTTCAGCTGGCCTTTGTCCGATCCCAAGGACTCTCTTCTCTAGGTATGGACAAATGTAAATACATATACATACATATATTATTATTGCACTTATGTATGTATAATATCCCCCCAGGGGAGTCTGTTATGGACTATGGGTGTTGCAACCCCGGGGCCCCAGCTGGGGTGATGTGGCTTTTTCCATTGACGTACCTTTGGTACATTATCCATAGAACTTATGTGTTACTACCCAATCTCTGAATATAAACAGAGCAAAGGATGTGCACATATTTATAACAAAAGGAAGACAGGTCCTGTTGATGCCAATTAGGTGCAGCGTCACCTAGAACTGCCCCTTGTGGTGGAACTTCGAGGTCTAACCAGAGGCTACTTCTGGTGCCACGGGTGCCGGTGGCCCGACAGCCGAGCTGCTTAGAGTTAAGTGCATGTAGCGGTCGTCAGTTTCCCTTGCTAAAATGCCGAGTTCGTCCTACCTCATGAGGTTAAAAGGATGATTTTGGCATGTGTGGAGTAGGCACTGGTTATTTGGCGACACAGGCATGGGTTCATCTCGGACGAGTGGTTGAGCTGTGCCGGCAATGGTTGAGGAATTCTCATGGGGACCTCGCTATGGGTGTATACACAACACCTTGGCGTGGAAGCCGGAGAATTATCGTGGTGGCTGTGGTTGCTACCAAAATCGCTGGGAGAATACTCTTGGCTTCCCAGTGTGAAATCAATACTAGTGGTTGGTCTGACGCGGTCAGCCAGACACTATTCTAGGTGCTGTTGCCATTCAACAGAAGCTGCTATGGGCACGGACATAGCAGCAGAGTTTAGATAGCTCGAATTACCTCAGCAAGGTAATTGAATATAGTACAGGGATAACTATATTCAAAGATTACAACCTATGTGCCTTATGGAGTGGGCCATAGGTTCATTCTAATAGGGTGCATGGGGGCGTTGGTCTGGCGTCTAACCCACACCCGGTGCTTTGGCACCCGTGAGATAAGGCCGTAATGGCAGGTGCTCACGGAAAGCTGTCGCACATCTGTATGTATAATATACCGAATACCGGTTCCGCTCAGAAGAGTTTTCTGTATAGCCGGATAGCTTAAAGATTTTCTCCTTTGTGTATGTAGAACAACTGCTTGGATAAACAAATACGTCCTTATGTATAACAAAAAACTGGCATGAAGTAAGTGACGACATTGAACTAGGTGCTAACGAGTTCCTCTATACAATTTGCCATTAAAAATCCGGCGCATAATGTAATTTTAACCCACTATTAAGTATCAGCTTGATTTATGCTAACTTCTTGGCAGTTTTTTCTTATACATAAGACCGACAGTTTCTAATCAACTTTCATTATAACTAGCGGATGTGGTGGTAGGAAGAAAATCTTTACTCATCGAAGCTGCTGTTGAACACACATACATACCTAAAGAAGAGTATCACAAAGACCAGCCTAAGGACGCAAAACTGCTTACTTACCAGCTCAGGCGCGAGGATACTGCCAACGATGGGTTATGCAACAAACCCATTGCCAACGAAGCCGGTATTATATTTGCTCATTGGCAAAGCAAAATATTTTATCTGTGTAAATAAAAATAATTTGTTTTATTTTTTCTCATTCGACAATTCAAATACAAGTGCCTGCTTTTTACATTAGAGGTCGTACAAATGAGTGAAAAAAATTTTACTGGGGCACAAATTTTATTGAAATGCTTACGTTATCGTTTGCACTCATTTTCTTTCGACTTGTCGTGCTAAAGGCTTTTAGTGAAACGCAAAACAGCTGTTTATCGTTTAAAATGCTTGCTAATGAAAATGAGTGACATAGTGGGATTGGCTGTAAATAACTTTTATGTTAAGACTGATATGGAATTCATGCGGAATTTCAAGATCTCATACAAACTTTATGTAAAAAAATTATGGAAATTCAGGTTGCTAAACTTTATAAAAAAATTTCCATTTGCTAGTATGGAATTAATAAAGAAAAGTCCACAGAATTTGTGAAATTTATTGTCTGTTTAAGGGATATTATAAATATAAGTGGAGACTTTTTTAATTTAAGTGAAACAAAAATATATGTAAATCCCGGTACGAAGTTCTTACGGAATTTCACGTTTGTAAATTTATATATATTTCTACATGGAAATATAATCGTGTAGCCTTTTGTGTAAAATTATGTTTGCACACACATAAATTTATTTTTATTTTTTAAAAATTTTGTGACTAAACAATTTTATGAACAATAACTTTTGTTTCAGTTGACTGGAAAAAGTCTCCACATATATTTAGAACACCCCTAATATAGGCAAATAATTTCAAAAATTTCTGTAAGTTTTTTTTTCATACAGTTAATATGGGATTTCCGCAACTTGGATCACACACGTTCAATTTTTGCCTTTCAATTCCATTCAACTTGCAATACATTCACACTTTTTTCTACTATTACAATCAAACTTTTTAAATTGAAAACAAGATTGCTCTCAAATTCACCTATCAATTTAAATGGCAATTTAATTTTTAATTTGAACAGCACACATTGATTGAAGCTACAAATTTGAGTTGTTTCTTTCTCGGTGGAATTTATAAAATGAAATTGAATATCAATTCGTGTTACAGCATTCCATTTCAATGAATTTTGATACACAGTATGTGCAATAAAGTTGAAAGTATTTTATTGAAAGTGTTGCTGCAGCGTAAAAACTCCGTACCAGGCCTTAAAATGCAGAAATTGAGCTCTGTGATATGCCTAAATATATTGTATATTTTTTTTTAACAAGTCTAGAAAAGTTAGCTTGTGAGTGCGTGATAATTAAATTTCTAAGGCCACAAACGTTATTTTTGAAATCATTATTATAAATAAATGAAACCACGATCACGCGTGACTCATGTGTGACTCACGCGATACTCGCGCGTAACTTACGGCTAAAAAATCATGTCATGATTGCACATTTACATAGAAAAAAGTTTTTATTTTTATTTCTATTCATTTGTTTATTTCGTTATTGAACATACATATAGAGTTATAAAATTGCGAAGCCGATTTGGCTTGTGTGCATAAATTATTATGAATTTCATATATAAAAATCTTCGAATAAATTTTTTTGTGCACATGGATTTTAATTTTATATCATCAATTCCATTAAAATGAAAAACTTACATACAGTAAGGCCTCGATTATCCGTGATTCGATTAACCGGCAATGTCGATTATCCGGGAAAGAAATATTGTAATCGTTTTCTTTTTGTCCAACCATATAATTTTTTTTTTTGCATCCATCAACCGTTATTACCTTTGTGATCCAGGATTCAGCCAAACTACACTTTCCCATGCAGTATATATTTATACATTTTTTGATTAAACACAGGCATAAAATCCATAAATTTTTCTTTTATTATATCCGGTATATATATACATACATACAAAGATATCATATGCACTATTACCGATTTGACATTTATTTTTTGTTTTTAACATTTTACATTTTTACTTTCCCGTGAGTACATCTACCATATTTTTCCCGCCAACTTTTCTGGGATTTTTTAGGGATTCAAATGTAATTAAAGCTTTAGAATGTTGTATTTTTACTTATTTTAATTTTCATGAAAAACAAAGGATATAGTTTTAATCTATCTTAGCCTTGTTCTGTTTTACACGTGGCTCCTGCTTATTTCAAAGAAAAAATTATTTATACTAAAAGATGCTCTTACGTTTGTAATTCATTTTATTACCAAGAATTATATAAAGACAGCCTGCAGCAGAAAAATAAATATACATATATAAATATACATTTATTTTCTTTTATTCAACGTAAATATTTACCTCGAAGCCCAACACAACAATTATACTAACTACTCCGCAGCGGTAAGTGGATTCGAAAGAACTTTTAATACAACAACAACTAAACAATTTCAAAAATCTATACCTGCACACAAACGCACATTCTCGTAAAAAAAAAAAAAAAAAAAAAAAAAAAACATTATGAAATTGCTTACGGCAAGAAATACTTGTAACGTAGAAGAAAAAAAAAATCACTTTCACGTTTTAAAAATACGTAAGCATTCGACTTGCACAAACAACTACAGGCGTATTATTAATTTTTGTTACTGTTTTCTTTGTAGTCACTCAACTCGTGTGCTTCAATAACAAAACAAAATAGTACACGCACAGTGGGGTCAGTTGAAAGCTGATGCTTAAAAAATTCTTAATAATAAATTTGTTTATACAAAAAATAGTTGCTTTATTTTGCATATAAGCATTTCCACCTAAAAAGTCCACTGACATCAATAAATTAAAAGTTTTTGAAAACATTTAGTTTAACCATAGTTTTATAGGCAAACAATTAAACTTCCAATTGCAAGCAGCGGAAATTTGTTGCTTTCAAAAATTTAAAGTTTCAATGTTACGTTCGACATTAAAAAAACATTTGTTATCAACATTTTTTTTTCATAAATATTCAGTACATAGCCATTTAAAACAATTAAAAGAAAAAACAAGTAAGAGTGCTATATTCGGCTGTGCCGAATCTTCTATACCCTATACCACAGTGTTTTTATGTAGTATAGAGATACATACATAAGCATATACATAAAGTATAAACAAAAAGAAAAAAATAATTTGACCTAGTTACTTTTATATACAAAAAAGTAAATTTACAAACCCTAGAATCATTATGTTAGATTTTTCTGATTCCTTATATCAATCTAGTACTTCATAGAAAGTGTCTTAAGTAAAAAAAGCAAAAAGGAAATTAAAAAAAAATGTTTTATTTAGTTACTTTAATATCCAGAAAAAAGGTCAAAGTTTCCAGCTCTGCAGCTGTGGTTTTTATTTTTATAATTTTTTACACCAAACTTTTCTTTCCAAAACGTAAAATATGTATAATCTATAAAGGAAAAGATAAAAATTAATTAGACTTAGTTACTTTTATATATCACAAAAAGTGTAACTTTCCCAACCCTGTGATCATTATTTTTGATTTTTCTGATTTCTTACACCAATCTCTCTCTTTTAAGATTTTAAGATATGTTTAATTTATAGAAAAAAGGAAAAATTTGTTTTAGTAAGTTACTTTTGTACAAAAAAATTAAAGTTTTCCAACCCTGGAATCGTCTTTTTAAGTTTTTAACTTTTTTATTTTGAAATACCAAATACATTCGTACTGAAGTATAAAATAGGTTTATTTTATAAAAAAAAAAAATTTGTTTTCGGTAGCTAATTTTTTATATCACAAAAAGTGTGGGTTTTCCAACCCTGAAATCATACTTTTTGATTTTTCTGATTTCTTATACTAATCTATTTCTTTTAAGAATGTAAGATATCTTTAATTTATAGAGAAAAAGGAAACATTTGCTTTAGTAAGTTACTTTTGTATAAAAAGGTAAAGTTTTCCAACTCTGGAAACGTGTTTTAAACTTTTTTAAATTGAAATACCAATTTTATTTGTACTATAGAATAAAATAAGTTTATTTATTAAAAAAAAAATTAAAATTAATTTTCGGTAGTTAATTTTTTATATCACAAAAATTTTAAGTTTTCCAACCCTGGAATTATTCTTTTTGATTTTTCTGATTTTTTAACCCAATCTCTTTCTTCTTAGAATATAAGATATATATAATTTATAGAAAAAAGGAAAAATTTCTTTTAGTAAATTAATTTTGTATAATTTTGTATAAAAAAGTTAAAGTTTTCCAACCCTGGAAACGTCTATTTAATTTTTTTAATATTTTTTTTATTTTTCTTATTTTTTTTTATTAAGAAATATTTATTTTATTCATACTGAAGTATAAAATAAGTTTATTTAATAAAAAAAATAATAACTAGTTTTCGGTAGTTATTTTGTATGGCAAAATGAAGTTTAAGCTTCCCAGGTCTGAAACCGTCTGCTCGATTTTGCTGATTTTCAATACCAATCTTAGTTTGAGCATTTCTGACACACCAGTCCAAGAACGAAGTATCTAGCTTTTCTGGGAGCTTCGGAAAACCAATTTAACGTACAGACAGACGGACAGATGGACAGACGGACAGACTGAAATCGCTTATTCGTCTTCCCTATGCATAAGGATCCAGAATATATATGCTTTATGGCTCGCTTAGTAATATTCTAGAAATTACAAACGGAATGACAAACCTATATATACCCTTTTACCATTTTTTGGTAAAGTGTATAAAGACTGCTGAAGACCTAAATTTGGTCACGTGCGACATCTTCATTCATAAATATTCAGTACATAGCTATTTAAAACTATTAAAAGAAAAAAGGACTGCTGAAGACATAAATTTGGTCACGTGCGACATCTTCATTACATAACAAATAATAAAGAGAGTTTCAAACGGTGTAGAGAAAAATTTAAGGGAGATAAAATATTATTGCAAAACTATACATTTAAAAACAAGGAAAGAATACGGAATGTTAGACAAAAAGCGAAAAGAAATAAGAATCATTCATATGAACCAAGATATGGATTACTTACATCGAGTCAGCTTTAAGAGCTTAAAGACGCTTTGAATGGAAGTACATATCAAAAAACAAAAATGTACCGTTAGGGCAGTGGCCAAAAGAAAAAAATTCTATTTTATTTTTCTCATCCTAAGCTCATCGCTATTAATCTAAAAAATATCATTACAAAATTTACACCTTCCAAATATATTAATTTGTAAAAAGCAGATATCATAGTGTAGAAAATGTCACGTGCAACACGTTATGTGTGACATGTCCGCGCAACATGTTACGTGTGAAATGTCTCGTGCAACTGTAATTATAATTGAATGAAGAAAGCTTGATAAATCATTTCTTTATAAAATTAAAAAAAAATTGTAAAGAAACATTAGTACACGTGCTATGTGTCACATGCGACATACCACGTGCGGCGATAATTAAAATTGAATGAACTAAATTAAAAAAATAATTTCTGAGCCAAATTAAGACCTTTGTAAAAAAATATCAACTTGTCACGTGCAACATGTCACATGCGACATGTCACGAGCAAATGTGATTAAAATAGAATGAAGAAAACTATACAAATTATATTTGTATAAAATTAAATCTATTGAAGGGAAACATCAGTTCACCTGCTACGTGTCACATGCGACAAAGCAAAACTATATAAAATATTTCTGTGCAAAATTAAAACTTTTGTAAAGAATTATCAATGCACAACATTTTATAACTGGTCCCATTAAAAATATATTACATCAGTTTTCGGTGAAATCAGCGTTTTAATCGTTGGTCACAAAAGCAACTTATGTTTTTTCTAATTAGTTTTAAAATTAATAAGTGTTCAAAAAAGCTAATTTTGAGCTAAAAGTTACGTTCATTGCCACAATAAAAATCAATTTTATCTTGTTGTTTCTTTTTGCTCTATTAATATGTACTACTGTCACGTTCGACATCATTGTAGTATCCCTGTGTATATTTTCATTTTTATCGTAAATAACTAGTGGAATTTTTTTCCACCTAAAAGTTTTATGCTCCTCGGAGGGGTAAAATGCTATTGTGAATCGCCCGCTGTCGGTTCTCAGTGAATGTAAATACCGAAGGAAGATGTGTAGGGTATAAAAAAATGGAACATATGTAAGCTTAACAATAATGAAATACATAAATTGTGAATGCATATAATTTTTATTAGAAATCGTGAGCATTGTTTACTGATTTGGTCTTAAGAATAAGCATTTTACTAACCTTTACGACCTTATTTATAAAAATTATAAAGGTTTTGTAAAGTATAACAGATTTCTTTACAAAAATTTGCTTCTTAATTAATTTGAAATTTATTTGCTGGTGGTTCAGCCCTGCCCATATGCACTCCACTGTTGCTTATTAAGCCTTTATAAAATTTTAATAATTTTTATATATAAGACTGTTAATATTTAATTGAATAGAAAATGTTGAAATTACGTGTTGTATTAATTCAATTCGCTAAAAAAATAAAAAAACTAAAACGAGAAAAAAGAACAAATCCGAGAGAAATATTTTTTTATGATAAAAAAAAAAATAACCGGGAGAAATGATTCAAGATTGCAATTTTGGAAAAAGTAAAAATATTTCGAAAATTGTATTCTCAAGGACAACGTCAGATGGTCAATGTTTTGCTCTTAGTTCTGACAATAATAAATCATGTATAACTCCTAATAACTTTTTTCTTTATGACATGTTTACGCTTGGCAATTGTTAGGACGTTTTCATTTCCCAGGAAAAAGGAATAAGTCACTCCTGGGAATTATCGTTAAAAATTAATTGTTCAGCAAAACATATTTTTAATCGACTTAAAAAAAGAAGGAGTTTATCAATTCGTCTCTATTGTTTTTGGCGGTGTTACTTCAGAACTGGGTTCATATTATACCGATTTAAAAAAATTTTCAATTGTCTGAGTGGGTGTAAAAAAATTGGATGGGGGATACGCCCACACATTTTTTGTTTGATTTTATTATATTCTACTTATTTGATTGCTGCGAAATCTCGCAGACTTTAAAAAATGGGCGGGGCTATGCCCAATCAACATTTTTCATACATTTCACGTGATTCTACTTTAACCGATTTTTTTGAAACTTACCACAAATCTTAAGCTCAAAAATAGACACAATCCTTCTTTGAAAAAATGGGCGGAGTCACGCCCATTAAAATTTAATAATTTTATTATTTAAGTAACGAATTTTACAAAACTTAACACACACTGGGCTCTGAAAAACAAAAAATCTTGCACCTGAAGAATGTGCAGACGTACGCCTATTAAAATTTTATTTTATATCCCATAAATTTGTTTAAAAAATTTTCTATCAGATATTTGCATTGAAGTTGGTTTTTTTTTTGGCAGAATTATTTTACAAACATATTATAAGAGCAGTTCAATTAGAAGATAAACAAACCAAATAAATATGTCTAGTAATTCAAAGCAACTATTTTCGAGGTACAATTTTTAGAATTGTTAAGATATTTATCAGAAACCTTAAATGTTTTATCTAGATGTGTAACAAAGTTAAAGCTAGTAGCTTTGTAGGGAATTTCATAGTAAATATTTCTCTGCTTGCTATATAAAAGTTCTTTAAAATAACCACCTTTTAGTGAATTTCCTTAAAACGCAAAATAAAATCAAATATAGTTCGATTCCCTTTTTCAAGAGCTTTAGTTAAATGCCATTTGATAGTAAAGGATATTTTTGCATATTATATAATATTAAAATTTTTATAATATTATAAATATTTACTATCAAAATACCTTTCTTAAGTTTTAAGCATAGATCCCACTGTACAATGGCATTGCGTTCCTTTCGTTAACAACGCAGACTTTTAAATGAAAATAACAAACAATAAACTTAAATGAGAAAAGCTCACACGCAGCAACCAACTAAAAGAACTTTATAAAAAAAAGAAAATAACTACTGCATATGCTGATCTTGTTTTCATTGTATTCGTTTTGTGTTTTATTATCTTGTCGTAGTTGTTTGTACTTGATAATGGCGATGGTGAATACAACTACGACTACATAACAATCATTAAGGAGAAGAAAACTTGAATTTTATTGTTGCTTTAGTTGCTGAATAAATAAACAATGGAAATAAATGACAAAAACTCGTAAAACATTTGAGAAAACTGAACTATAATGAAAAAAAATATAGCATTTTTTTTTTTAATTTCAATCTAACTGTCACTACCTTTTCTTTCTTCTTAATTTTTCAATTGTTTTTTCTTTATTTTAAAGTGCACTTCAAAGTGGAATACGAAAAAAGTATAAACTTGTAATGACATTTTTAATGCTACAACAAAGAAGAGAAAATATATTTTCAAGCCTAAAAGCAAAAGTTAAGAATAAAAAAAAAGAAATTGATAAGATTATTGCAGTAATTAAAATTTTCTTCATTGAAGGTTAATTTGAGTTCTTCATTAGCAATTTCTCGCAATTAGTTATTAATATTTTAAGAAAAAGGGGGAAAAAATTAAAAGGTTAGTCATGTGTAATGTTTGTGACAATTAAATAAGAAGAGTTAATTGCTTAACAAAGGCCAAACAAAATTGCAGGAAATTTAGATTAGTATTGCTATTCAAAAAAAAGCCTTCGTTTCTAAGCAGTTTATTGCATATTATTACGTTTTACTCATCGTAGAAATTGTACTTTTATTTTATATAACATATGATTTTATGAGGTGAAATCTGTATATTATATCCTCACAAAAACATAAATGTGAAAAAACGGCCAAGTTCCTATCCAAAATTTCGGCCATTAAAAGTTGTGAGATATAAATTTTGACCAAGTTCTTCTTTGCCACAATACCTAACACAGAAATATATTATTTATGATATAAATTTGTAATCTTAAGGTTGTCACATAATTTCTAGATAATCTGCCAACTTGACAACATTTTTATCAATATAAAGAAATGAACATTTATACATTATTTTCTCCTCTTTTGGAAAGGTAAAAATATTGCCAAGTTATCAGATTATCTCGAAATTATACGACACCCTTACGATTACAAATTTATATCATTCGTAATATATTTCAGTGTTAGGTATTGTGGCAAAAAAGAACATGGTCAAAGTTTATATCTCACAACTTTTAATGGCCGAAATTTTGGATAGCAACTTGGCCGTTTTTCACATTTATGCTTTTGTGAGGATCTGACTACTTTTTGAAAAGATTTCGATAATACCACTTTTTAAACTTAAAATTTCTAGTGTATTTTATTTCTATTCATGATCACTGTACCAGTTGAAAATGGCAGAGTTACATAAAATAATGGGTAAGAGTGTGATGGGTGTTGAATTGTTGACCTTAAATATGCACCATTGTGTCATTACAAAGAGTCGCTAGTTTGTACGCAATTTGGTAAGAGGCGACTGGAAGAAACATATAAAATACAGCGTAAATTTTACTGGGCATGACCATGCCTACTTTCTCAATATATTTACATGTTAAATAAAGTCTGCTTAGCCGAAGTATATAAATCAAAAGGATATGCCCAATGTGTATGCAAAGTTTCCATAGGGTAGCTGGTGCTTTTAATTTTTCGATTTTCCGATTGAGTAAATGAATTACTATTTGTGTGCAAAATTTCAGCTCTCTATCGTATAATATTACGTAAAATTTTCATGAGCCTGGCCCCGCTGACTTTTATATCTGCTACTGCTTATGGTTCATGCAAAGTTTGGTATTAAAAAGTTAGTAAGAAATACCTGAGTATTAAATTAAAAACTGCTAAGCCGCAGTACCTGAACGAAAAAGCTAAGATTTATGGGTGAAGTCACGGTTACTTTTCAAAATAGGGAATTTATTTTTGGATAAGTGCAATGTGTATGAAAAGTTTTAATAAAATGTGTGTTAATTTTGAATTCGTAGTGCTTGTTTCCGCCCTCTGATAGCAACTTCTGGGTTTTCAGATTTTTCTTAGTTTATTTATGTATCAAATTTAAGATCGCTAGTGCGAATAGGAGTTTTAACGTCGTGGCCCCGCATAACGGGTAAAATTGTTTGATTTTAAGACTTTACCATTGGCTTACGCAGCTACACTTACTAGTATATAAAATGTCAGCTCTCTAGCGCGAATTATATCGTTAGATTTTATCAGCATTACCTCTCCCCACTATTCCTAACTCAAAATTTTTGTGTGAGCAGAGCTTATAATTCATGCTAATTTTAATTAAACACAAGGCTAACACTTTATGGGAGTGATCACGCCCAATTTTTAAGGCGATGCTAGATTTCACTAAATTGGCTTGAATTAAAAGCTGTATAATAACGGTCTTATTCATAAAAATTCCTTATTTCAGCTTTAATCTGTACATTACTTATGAAACAGATTTTGCTTCATTAAGCTCTAATAAACATTTGTATTCATAACTGATTAATATCAGTGAATTAACTATTAAACGATTTTGCTTCTTTTGTAATTTTATGTTGGCAACATCATGCTACTTTCGCTCTCATTTTATGTTTAGTGATGCATACAACGAAGAATCGATTATCTAGGTAGTCTGTTTGAGTCGAAAAAAAGTAAATCATTACGTATAATGTTATTAAAAAATAACTTAAAAAGTAGGCGTTTCACTTTTTATTAATAAATAAACCAAAAAAAAAAAAAAAATTATATGTTACAAAAAATTGTATTTTAACACATTTATATTCGGCTGAGTACAGAGGTAGGCAAATACCCATTTTATTGAGGTCGATTATGCATCAGTATTTTGTTTTAATTTTAAAATGTTCATGCACATACATACTTATATATGTAAGCATGCAATACGTATAAGCTTGTACTTACATATGCCCTTTTTTCTATTTTTCTTTTTGCCAATGAATTGTATTTCTTTAATTTTCAGACATGTTTATATGTATGTATTTTTCTTTTTGTACAATTATACATACATACATACATGTACTGACTTATATAAATTAATAAATTTGTCCAAGAACATTATTCAGGAGACATGCATAAGAATAAACAAGAAAGATAAAAATGAGAAACCACAGAAAATCTCACATAAGGGATAAAAATATCAAGAAAATTTTATTTATAATTGCTTATGAAACGCTTAAAGTAGCATGGAGACAACATTAAAAATCTCTGAGTTATGAAACGTTTATTAAACGTCTAATAGGCTATTAAGCATTTATGAATAGCCTTTTTTCGTTTTTTGCTTATTAAGCTGTTATGAAGCGTTTATGAATAAGACGGTAAGTATTTAGTTCAAAACCATATTAGCGTGGCCCCACCCATTCTGGTAAAATTTTTTGGGTTTTCAAATTTTTCTAGTTTGTTTCTCACCTAGACCACCTACTTGTATATCAAATTTCAGCTCCTTAGCGCAACTTTTATCTTTTAATTTTTATGGGCGTAACCCCGCCCACTTTTCCAAAGTCAAAATTTTTTGGGTCAGTGCTTATTATTCGTGTCTAGTTTCGTTATAAACGGATAATAATAGCTAGACAAATAGTATATCTAAATATGCTGAGCCGCAGGGCATTACAATGAGGTTTATATTGTATGGGCGTGTCAAACCCCACTTTTTAATGACAAATTTATAGCCTTGCATTACCGCAGTATATATGCCGAATTTCAATAAAATAGCTTCCATGAAGCGCCTTAGATTAGCATTTTTAATCTGACCTTTATGGGCGTAGCCCCGCTCTCCTGGTGTATATTTATATAATATATTACGAGTTTAATTCACTATATCATATAAAGTTTTTTTTTAATGAAATATTAACTCTATCGACGTAGGTTTCTCACCTTATTGGAGTGCATAGTTATTCTATGGTGAAATTTTAAAATTATATGGAAAATTTCTGGGCTGCTGATCCCACTAAAATCCAGTGTTATTCATTTTTATATTCTTAACTAATCAATTAAGTTAATTTAAATTATTTCAATATTTATGATTTGAACAGGCTAAAGTTTGTATCGCTTTGTAAGCCAAATTACATGTGATAAATAAATGATGAACATATAACACAAACGTTAATTGTAAATATTCTGACAACACATAGTTGAACGGAATAGCTAGCCGTTTTCGAAAGCCACTAAACCTTCATCATCAGCGTTCTTCTGTGTTTGGTCCACTGTGTGTGGTGTCAGTTGATGTAGATTTCTGCTTTATATACTCAGCCATTATTGCAAATGGAATATGTGAAATGTTTTGGTTCATCTTATTTCAATTTGCTGAAAGCTTTTTTGTAATCAAAGCTCAATTTTACCATCTCTATATTTACAACAGTCCTACCATTGTCGTTTGTTCTTTACTAATTATTTCCTTTGTTATTTTTATTCCATTTTAATTCCTTACATTCATCAGCTGTTTATTTTGCAGTATATGAATGAAGCCGTTTCTAAGACAAAATTTCTTTGCTGAACAGTTGGCAATAGTTACTCCTTGACGAAAAAGAATTTTTTGTTTTTCGGAGTCGCCACCGTTGAACCAACCGGAGCTCAATATAAAGCTAATAATACGTTGAAGTTCAATACTAGCAACGTCAGAAAGTTCCCTAAACTCAAGAGCGCCTATTTTGTGGCCATTATCTTTCTTGCAAGTCCAGGACAGTGAAAAAGAAAATGTTCTATGCTTTCCTCTTCATCGATATTCTGGCAGCTACGGCAAAAATCATTGCGTTCATCCCCTAGCCTTTGTGCATGCCTAGCTATGAGACAGTGTCCGGCTAACACGGACACTAGAATAAAGATCTGTTTCCTATTTTAAGTAATCCGCATTTTTCATATTTAGGTGAGTCCATAACTGCCTTGTGATCATGCAATCATTTCTTGTGACCCAGCTTCTATTTGTTTCATCCTCTGTCTTGCGCCTAAGTCTGAGTTTGCAAGAGAGTATGGGTAAACCCACACATTCCAAATCCGCTGGAACCTGTAAGGTTGTCCCAATTCTAGCAAGAAGTCTCATGAAAGCCTCTATGCCCCGGGATCCAAATGATCCTAATATCAAACTGCTCTGCCATCTCATTTTGAGATGATCGCCAGTTGACGGCTGTTGTTGTTTTTAGAAGCGAGGATTCGAGGGCAATACTAGCTGCTCGAGTATCGATGTATATGTTAATCAAAATCGTTGAATTGACATTCACTCTCAACCAATCCGCAACTTCTCTTATGGCAAGGATCTCTGCTTGAATGATACTGCAGTAATCCGGAATTCGTTTTGCAATACGAAGACTTTAAGCCCTCTAAAAGATTACATAACCCACATCTTCATGTGTTTTGAAGCCGTCCTTATAAAAATTAGCACTTTTTCTTCAACATGGAGTTCCATTCATTTACAATTAATATTTTATAGTTTTTTTTTAATTTTAATATGCTTGGTCAATATGTTGGTTAAAATTTTTATGCACGTAGTGCATATGGTGCATAGTGTATACATTTGGCTTATCTATTGCGCCATACGTTAAATAAGTTTTTAATAACCACAAATGCTTTGAATAAAGCCGATCACTCTATAATTATACTTCTTTTGACGATTCAATAAAAATATTGGATGTTAATTTGTATAAAAATTTGGTTTTTGCTATTTGTGACGGGCGTTACCAGTAGAAGTTTCAAGATCATTTTCAAAGTAGAAAAATTTTATTTAGATGTGAGTTTTATTTGAAAATCTCTAAGTGAATATATATCCAAACGATAGTTCCAAAATTTTAATTCTGAAATATGGATCTATTTTGAAGTTGAAGTTCAATTTCATATATTTATTTTTTTATTACATTTTTTATTCGGCCCTGCTCTGTAAACCGAATCCCAGCAAATTTCTCGTTTTCAAAAAATTAATAATGGTCCTGCAGATGTGTTTAATATTATAGACGATAATATTCTTTCGGATATGATATTTGAGAATATAAATAATAAAATTAAAAAAATCTAAACAAAAAATATTTCAAATCGTTCGGTTTAAAGAACAGGGAAGAATGTTTTGTTTGATCTATTATTATTTTCGTCTTATTTTATATGCAAATGTTATTTATATTGATAGATCGATATTTTTTTTTCTCAAATAAATCAATTGATATTATTTTTGAGAGCAAATTTTGTGAGTTTTTATTGCATATTTTCAAGTTTTTTAAAGCATATTTGTGGTTTCCCTGTTTATAACATTAATCCCGATTTTTACTTTATAAATTTTGGCATCGCTGCCTGATGATATACATATTTTTACCACTCGCTCGTTTAATTGATCTTCCAATAAAATATCACAAAAAACCACTGGGGCAAATTACAGCATTCGATATCTTTCGAAAATTCCATACAAACACAATTTAAAGTATGAATATATTTATTATTTATTTATTTATTTACTTATTTATTTATTTACATGATATTAAACTTGTATAAATATAAGACTAATATTATATTTAAATAGCACTAGCTACTTTGGCTATCATCTAATGAAAATATGTACGGTATCGAATATCGTAATTTGTCCTACTAGTACGTATGATTAATTTGTAATCCTAAGTAAATTACTCTCCCTTAAGGTATGCTATAATTTTCTATTTAATTGGAACAGAAATGTTAAAATATTACTCATACGCCAGCGTTCCTTATAACTTAAATCATATAGTAAATTGATTGGCACAATATTTTTTTTATCACTTTCATTATTATTCTTTTATTTTCGAAAGCTTTTCAAACATTTTTATACTCGAACACTCGAAAACTTTTATTTTATATTAATCTTAAAGCAGTTCTTTTCGCTAAGTATCACACTCAAGCAATATAAATTTAAAGCATATAAAACCTTTTGCTCTTATTTATTCATATTATTTTATACTACTACCCACTATTTCTTTAAAACTGTATGAAAAATTCTATGCTGGAGGAAAAAATTTGTGTGCATAAGGAAAATTTATGTTAAGTTGCTCTACTAAAACTAATTCCAGCTTGCACATCATGATGAAATTTTTTCGAGAAAAAAAAACAAAGAGAAAAATTCGCTTGCTAAATTTAGAGAAAAGAAAATGTACATATTTAAGTGCAATAATATCCAAAGATTCCCAAGATGAAAAAAATGCATATATATGCAAGAGTATAAAATAAGTGTTACACACCAGTTAAGTTTTTTTTTTTTTTTTTTTTTTTTGTTGTTGCACTGATGAAATATTAAAATGTCGGGCGTGTTAGCTATTTGTGATCACTATAAGGCTAAAATTGCGTAAAATAGGATTTGAATGTAGGGATTAAGATTTACTATATGAATTTTATTATAGGTTTTCTATAGTTTTATTGATTTGCAAGGAAAATATTTAAAATTGTATTTATATATATGCGACAGCGCATAGAGAAAGGGAGCTAAGGGTAAAAAAATCAATTTTCACTTTTTTTGATGTGGACAACATCTGAGTATCGAATGAGACCGATCCCATGCCCCAAAAGTGTTCCCTCCCAGAGATATGCGAGTTTTATGATATGATGGTACACCAAAGATACACGTATTTAAATCTTTAAAATGGCTCTCCTGAACAAAACCGGTTTTTAACCTTAGGTCCCTTTCTATTTTGCGCGTCACATATATTGGTCCTTTTGGCTCCTCACAAGGAACATAGGGCCCCATGAGATTGTGTTAATCTTTGTTTATTTTAAGATGAGTAGCTGATTTTGTTTCTGCATCCGATCCAGGATATGCGGCTTTCAGTACGTCTCTGGGAAGATAGTTGACAGTGGCAGATTTATCCACCACTGATTGTGAGGGTTATACCGCTCATGGTTAATCGCCAGAGCCTCGTAAGCTAATAACAGAGTGTATGGGAGCTTGGCAGTTGCGCAGGAGAGGGTGTGGGGGCATATAACTACACCACTTTTATTCTAAAATTATATTTGCCTGGACGATTACAACTATTGCAATTAATATGTTTTTTAACACTTTAGAAATCGATATTGTTGTTTGGTATTTGACTAGATACTTTAAATAAGTGACTTTATCTATCTATAGGATCACAAACTTTCTTCGAATGTTTGTTGGTTGTTTTGATTTTACTATCGTTAAAATCTTTTGAGTTCCCAGGGTGAACTTATAATAACAAATAGCAGGCATTAAAAATTTCTGTAAACAGTCTTTCAATAAGAGGTTTCAATATGATTTGCAAAAAAGAGAATTATTAGACGAAATCATCGGATTTTTTTATTGTAAAGAAAAGGATATGTCATTAATATTGGAGAGCAGCGTCATCCAAGTAGATACTACGGTACGCTGGCAGGATCATATTATTTTTATGAAATATTCTTTCTTTCGTAAATTCGTATATTTGTGGCTGTATATCCTCGATAACTTCACGAACTCCATATTTGAGGTCTTGTATCAATTTTCTTGCATATAGCTCCAAAAAGAAAGTCATAAGGTGTTACAAAATAAAATGTAAGTGGTCAATTATTATTGCTTTTCCGAGAAGTCGTTATTAAATTTTTATATTTTTTATATGTCTTGGATGCCTAAAATAATCTCTTCAAATATAAAGTCCAATATATTAAATTGCCAAATAAATAACGCAATACTCTCATATATATAAATCGCGTCCCAATATACATATTTTCGGTTAATGTAATTCAAAGGACATTTAATTTTATCCCACAGATTAAGCTATCTACTAATATAATATTCAAATAAACAATTTTATTGTACAATATAAATAATTGCACAATAATATTGGAAATGTATGGGTATGTTCAGACAATTAGTAATTTGATTGCTTCAGGAAATTAATAGATTTTTGGACGATAAAAATTGTTCTGTAATATATATACATATATCACAATTGCCACAATGCAACACCATTGCAATAGCACTAAATTTTCCATCTCTGATATCCATATGTATGTGTATTGCAATTTGATACGCATGCACTTTATTTGCTTTAGTTTTCTAGCGCTTTAAAAGTGTTTAAGCAAGTGTGTACACATTCTCGACTATTTTAAGCTCAAACTAAATATGACTTACTGCACGCTTACAGTATAAAAATTTATAATATTTTCTTTTTTATTCAACTAAAATATACGGTAAATAGAAATTCAAAAAGAAAAAAAAAACTAAAAGCCTTAACGTTTTATGCAATTTTTTTGTTGTTTTTCTCTTTATTTCTTCACAAATAAAAGAAATAAGAATAAAATATTACTTAATTCTTTTGCAGTTCTTAGTTCATTCTATGTTTGTCTTAATTTTTAGTTTTGTAATGCAAACTACAAAAACAGGCATTATATCTACTTTTTATGTTTTAATAAACCAGAGAGACAGCCAAGGTCTTTACAAAGTAAAAAAAAATATAAGCTTTTAAATGGAAAAGAAAATATTTAAGATGGAAAAGGAAATATTTAGAGAGGACTTAAGATTTTAAAAATTTATTTTGGTGAATTGTAATGAGTTTAAAGAATCTTAATGTGCATTTCACTTAGTTGTAACTAATTGAAACTAAACGTTGAATTTTAAAAATTTAGAGCAATAATGTTAACTAAAAATAATATAGACATGATATATTGAATAAAATTGTTTGCTGTGTTGTTAAATAAGTTTTTTAGTTTACTATATATGGCTTCAAATTGCACAATTTTTTAGATCCCAAAATTAGGAACGATTTGTTAAATATTACCATAACGAAGTTTCAATAATTTGATCAACAGCACGTAGCATCATCCCAAATCACAAGTTATTAATTATTGTCTCATTAATTTTTTTGAAATTACAGTCTAATGTAAAAACAACTTCTTTCTTATCTCGAAGGATGTATTGATCGATGAGACAGAAGCAATATTTTTTTTAGTACAAATATTTTTGTGCTTCGTTGATAATCTTATGTCTTGATTGGGAAAAGCGTTGGAGCTTATCAGCATCGTAAAATTCTCTAAGACCTGTGCAAGTTCATGAAACATACCACTGATTTTTAAAATAAATAATTAATTTCCATAGTTTGGAAGCCTTCCTAGAGTATAAAGTTGATTGTTGTGATTAACAAAAACTCTATAAATGAAAAACAAAACTTAATTAATGTTTTGTGTCTGATAAATAAAAGTTTCCCTTGGTACAGTCATACAAGTATTTTTGACTTTCAACAGCGGCCTAGAGTGAATATGTGCCACTGTTTTTCTAAAATTGAATATTTAAAATTAAATAAAAAGTTTCCAGTACACAATTGTTTAAAAATCAGAACAATTTGTTTACACAACGCTGCTATTAAGAGCCTGTGACCACACAATGTTAAACTATTTACTGCTGCAATACCACTATGTTAACTTCACTGTTATTATCCCAAGACTGTCTGCTTAGTGTTAGCATCTTCTTTTTATACTTAACATAAACTTTATAGAGTAGTGTTAGCACATTAAAAATCTCGCAAAACTAGTAGATTTGGATATGCTTTTAAGATATTTTCAACGTTGGGTATAAGACAGATGTGCAATCGCTTTACGTGAGTACCTGCCGTTACGGCCTTATCTCACGTGTGCCAAAGCACCGGGTGTGGGTTAGACGCCAGACCAACGACCCCATGCACTCTTTTAGAATGAACCTATGGCCCACTCCATAAGGCACATAGGTTGCAATCTTTGAATATAGTTATACCTGTACTATATTCAATTACCTTGCTGAGGTAATTTGAACTACCTAAATGGCAACAGCACCTAGAACAGTATCTGGCTGACCGCGTCACACCAACCACTAGCATTGATTTAACTCTGGGAAGCCAAGACTATTCTCCCAGCGATTTTGGTAGCAAGCACAACCACCACGATAATTCTCCGGCTTCCACGCTTAGGTGTTGTGTATACACCTAAGCGAGGTCCCCTAGAAAATTCCTCAACCATTGCCGGCACAGCTAACCACTCATCCATAATGAACGCATGCCTGTGTCGCCAAATAACCAGTGCCTACTCCACACTTACCAAAATCATCCCTTTAACCCCGTAGGGTATACCCCATTGGGGTAGGACGAACTCGGCATTTTAGCAAAGGAAACTGACGACCGCTACATGCACTCAGAACTTCAGAGCAGCGAGGACCACTTACGCGAGAAGAATGCAATCACGCCACCTAAGTTTCTGTGCCTACTACGGCAAGACACTGAAGAGTGAAAGAGTCCTGGAGTCGTATCCAGGACAAAAGCCATTTTGGACCAGAAATTTCCGGCAACCGCAATGCATTTATCTCTAAGCAGCCCAGCTGTCGGGCAACCGGCACCCGTGGTACCAGAAGTAGCCTCTGGTTAGACCTCGAAGTTCCACCACAAGGGCTTCACCCATATCGTCTTTTGAACCCAGGGGCAGTTCTAGGTGACGCTGCACCTAGCTGACAACAACGGGCTTACAATATTTGTTTTCCTTTTATAAATATGTGCACATCCGTTACTCTGTTTATATTCAGAGATTGGGTAGTAATACATAAGTTTTACGGGTAATGAGCCAAAGGTCTGTCAGCGGAAAAAGCTACATTACCCTAGCTGGGGCCCCGGGATTGCCACACCCGTAGTCAAAAATAGACTCCCCTGGAGGTGGGTATAAGACAATAGAAAATTGTGGAAGACACATTGACGACAGTGCAAACAAATCATTGACGAATTTTTCGAACAATTGGCCACAATATAACGCACGCTCGCACAAGCGACAATGTCCATCGGCATATCACGTTTGCTCATAAAATGATAGCGTGAGTTGTTGAGCGACAAGAAAACAGACTTTAATTAATATTTTATACACACGAGTTTCATTATTTTTGCTTAATGGTTTCTTCAATTTCATTTAAATTACTGACTGACTTAGCTGGGATTCGAGATGCGGCTGCAAGTTTACAAATTTTCGCGTTTACCATCTGGCTACAGCATCACCTAAAATTTTGTCAACAAGAAGCGAATATATTCATGTGTTTGATTTAAGACAAAACACATGACAGCATCAAATTCAAAAGTGTTTAATTGAGGTCAACATGCAAGTCATTGCCACTCTCATTGTCCTGAAAGACGCTTTCTCTTAAATTGTCGACAAGAAAACTTAATAATAGAGGACAAGTCGTATCAGAATCGCAGACGACAATATCGTGCAAGCCAATCTGGCCAACTGGAAGCTTAGTATATGCTACAATTAGTTTTTGGTTGGTTTATGTATATGTACGTTGTACGCATGTGTCTGTCATCTGCATTGGTTTAAGGGCATGTGTGGTTGTATTTTTTTTTCTTTTGCTGAGCAGAAGGTATAACATTTAAGCTTTTTCTTTGATAAGAATGTTAATTTATAATAGTATTGTTTGTTGTTTGTGTGCATCTGTGCTATGTTCTATAGTTAAAAATATATGAAACATTCGTAGTTATGACTTTGGTATTTATGGAATAAATTTATATTAAATAAGTTAACAAAATACCGAAAAAATATTTCTCTATATCAACAGATGTAAATAAAAACAAACAAAAATCAATTCAATATATAATTGAGATACTTAGTGCAATAACTCCGTAAGCCACATGAAATCAAAAATTTATTTTATTTACTCCATCTATTGCTAGGTACTAGGGTCTTCAAACCCGATTAACGGTTAACCGGTTAATTTCTACCCGATTAACTGATCGGTTAATTAAAAATTGCCTCTTTTCGATTAAAGGTTAAACCGATTAATTTCAGCCAATTAACCGAAGCAAAAATTTTTTAAATATTTCGTCTCATATACAGAAGTTAATTGTTTAAAAATTATTTTTCATACAAACAAAGAAGTATATTCAGTGTTTCTAACTTAACTAAAACTTCAAAATCTTTCGACGTTGCCAAAAAAAGGGTTTAGTAAACCCTGTGGTACTCTAATTGAACTTGTTTTTTTAATAATTTAAAAAAATTAAAAGCTAATAGTATTGTTGCCGACGATTAAAGTAAAAATTATATTTAATAAGAGACGAATTCTATTATTTTGTACATAATCTCTGAAATATTTTCTTCTAGCAACAGCGTTTTAAAGTACAAAAACGACAGAAACAGAAAAAATATCGATAGTTATACAAGAAATGTTCTAACAAAACTAACCGAAACAACTAGAAGTGTTAAGAATTTAAAAAAATATATTGGCATAATGAGACAGGTATTCTGTATTATGGATTGCTTTCAATTTTCTCAACATCTGCGATAAGTGAAAGGATATTTCCAAGTCAAGTTTTATCAAAATTAATTCGCTTAACTCCTGAACACTTAAACCAAATAATTTTTCTGAAAATTTTTGTTAGAAGATCTCATTAAACTACTGAAGTACTAAGACGCAATTTACACTGTGCCTTTTCTGCTTGCCTGTGCAGGCAGGCTTTTTTAGTTTATTGGTGAGAGGGGATGAGAAGCTTGCGGTGTAGAACAAAAGGCATGAAATGAAAATTCGAGGGGATTTATGACATTTCTCTTTGCCTCTTTCGTATTCTCAGCATTAAACGTATATATAAATGCTAAAAAGGCATGAATAAAAAAGGCTTAATGTAAATGTGTGTGACTTTTCGTAGGAGTTTCAAAAGAAAATTGTCAATACAAGGCAGGCTAAAAAGGCATAGTGTGAATAGCGACTAACATACATATATATGATGTTTATTTTTTTATTTTACTAATAAACTCAAATTAATAAATAATTTATGCGCTTTTACTTGTTCAAGTTACTTAATTTATTAAAAAACTTTATTAAACGGTTAACCGGTTAATACCGAAATTAAGCGATTATTAACCGATTAAGCCAAAACCTCGATTAATTAATCAAGGGATTAACCGATTAAAGCAAAAGCCCGGTTAAATGAATACCCTACTAGGTACCATAGCTTTTTATGCCTAAAAGATTTTAAGTAAACTCTATCCTCACAAAAACATAAATGTGAAAAAACGCCAAGTTCCTATAAAAAAGTTCGGCCATTAAAAGTAGTGAGATATAAATTTTGACCAAGTTCTGGTTTGGCACAATACCTAATACAGAAATATGCTATACGTTATATAAATTTGTAATCGTAAGGGTGTCATACAATTTCTAGATAGTCTGCCTACTTGACAAAATTTTTTCCAATACAAAGAAATGAACAAATACGCATTATTCTCTCCTTTTTTAGAAAGCTAAAAATATTGTCAAGTTAGCAGAATATGTAGAAATTATCTGACAACCTTACGATTCCAAATTTATATAATGCATAGCATATTTCTGTATTAGGTATTGTGCCAAACCAGAACTTGGTCAAAATTTATATCTCACCACTTTTAATGGCCGAAATTTTTTTATAGGAACTTGACCTTTTTTCACATTTATGTTTTTGTGAGGATACACAATCACAGCCTTCGAAAAGACGTTTTGTTTGCCTGCTAATAACGCTAAGTGGGTTTGGGTATAATCGAACTGACAACCTCTGAAATAATAGTTTGACGTATTTACCTCTCAGATAAAGACCGCCTCCTTATTAAATCCGCAAACAACCAATACATGTTTCTTCTACATGTGAGCATTCCGTTATGATATAATGGAAAAAAAGTTTTTTTATGATGTTTAAATAAAAACAGATAATCCTTATGTATTTTTATTTCCTAATTACGAATGTGTCATTAGTTTTTAATTTTCAGCTCAAGTTTTAAAGATATATATTTACATTTAGCATTTGCATAATCTAGATCATAATCTATGGAATATCTCACTAATAGTCCTCCAAACTCAATAAAATTGTCTGGATTATTAATCTACACAAAAATATCTTTCATTTAGATAGAATCGCATTCATGAGTACATCAGGATATTGCAACAACATTACTTGTTGCGCGGTGTAATCTATCAAATAATTTTTTTGAGTAATTTAATTGATTGGAAAATTTAAATTTCTTATATTAACAATGATTATAAGTTATTTTTATCGTTTTAGCTCGTTTTAGCACACATTTTTGAAGTAACTTATTTTTTTATAGTTTTTTTATTTCCCAGTATCCAAAAACGAGCTTGTATCAGATCCTTATGTTTTTAGGCCAATGAATTATGTTATTTTATTTGATATTGATCTCAGCAAAAATTTAGACTTATTATTATAAAATAAGGGAGTCTGCTCTTGAAAACTTTATTCTGCTTTGTAAGACTCAAAAAAGCAAATTTTCTTCGTTTAAGTAAAATATAGTCATTTAAAAATATAATCTCTTATATTTGATATGCTTTAAATTCCTTTCATATCTCTTAAAGCAAAAAATATAAATCTAAACTTTTCCCTTTGACCATAAGCATAATGACAAAACTTTTCACTTAAGCTAATCGTATCATAAGTTTAACAATAAATTCTAAGCATGAGGGACATGTAGCATAAAAGTAGGAAAAGTTTTCTATGGTTTCTTAAAAAAAATAACTAACTAGGCACTATATAAGGTTATAATCTTTCTTGCCTTTTTTTTATAACATATAATACAATGAAAAGATTTTCTTTGAGAAAAAAAACTTTTTTTTTGTCATATTTAAGGAGCAACAAAAGCTCAAAAAAATTTGCAGTAACAAAAGAGACGAAAACAAAGGAATGTATTATGGAAATCAATTCAAAGTATTAAATCAATAAATAACGTATACAAATGGGAGCATAAGGCATTTAAAAAGAAACAAAGAAAAAGCAAGATAATATTGCATAATAAAAAAGAAGTAAATCGGAAGAAAACCCTTATCACTGTGACCATAAAAACAACATTGGAAAAAAAAAATTGGGTAAATCAGATTTTCATGATAAGACAAATTTCTTTTTTCTTTTCACTTATTTTGCATGAAAAGAAGCATTATCATTTAATTCTTTATAAAAAAAAAAATACATAAAATAGCAAAAATCATTAAATACGTGAGCTTGCATATTTGTCCTGTCATTAGCATAACGAAGTTAAAAGAGATGGTTTCCTTAACCTACTTAAGTCAAATCAGTGAAATATATTTTCTTTAATAGTTTGCAACCAAGAATGTTTCTATTCCTAACAAAAAAAAAAAAAAAAAAAAAAAAAAAAAAAAAAAAGATATGACAAAGAAAAATCTTTTGTTTAACAAGGAACCCTTAAAAAGCAAATATCTACCTTTTCTTTTTAGTTAAAATCCATACAATATATGTTTGTATAATATTATATGACACTTTGTGTGTTTTTTCCTCTTTGGAACAATAAAGTCTCATAAATACAATATGCCAACGTCAATACAATAAAATATTGTTTATACATATATTACTTATATGTTTTATATGGGGAATAAATTTAGAGAATGAACCCCATCTGTTTTTTACATAAAATATAAATAAAATTTAATTTATTAGCATTTTGCTACGAATGTCTAAGATGAAATTTATATCCTTACAAATATTTACAAGTAGATATGAGCGCGTGTCATGCTTTTTTTCGTGGCACAAACACGTACTACTCAACACGACGCGTCCGTGACAAAAAATCTGATTTTATGCATATTCGGGTCATATCGTGTTGAGTAAAATTGACACGATAAAACACGAAACGATTTCAGTTCTAAGATACGTATGAATGAATTTACAATAAAGAAAAAATTTGATAATTTGTAAATACCAACAACAGCTATTCGAGAACAGAGTGTTGCCACACAAGTATTTTTGACCGGCTGCAGTCAAGTTAATAATTAGTTCTGAATAAATAAAATAATAATTTAACATTATTAGTGCGTTATACCCGTAATCTATCCACTAAGTAACAACAATACATTAAACTGACTTTATCAAGTAAAATAAAACTTATCTCTTATTTGCAAAATACCATCCATTCTTGCTATGAAAAAATTAAACCATACACATGAATACCTTGGCAACATCTTATATTTTTCAAGCTAAATATTTTCTTCCCGGTTTAATATTTTCTTGTTCATGGAGTAGATACTACACATATTTTTACATGCATATGTATATAACTGAGCATAAAGGCCGTGGCACAATGAATCCGTCATGCGTTAAATTTCGCCTTTTTCAACTGACAGCTAAGTTGAAATACATGGTTTATAATGAGGTATGTTACATTCAGTACGTGTCCGTCAACGCAAAGCACAAAATTTGGTCAACTTTTAACTTTTTGTGTACGTTGAGTAGTTTGACAGATTTGGTTGGTTTTTTTTGGTATGTTCTGATTTAGTTTTTTGTGTTTTGTGGCAGCAAAAATAAAATTAAACAAAAGAAATAAACGAAATGGATACAAAAAGTTGAATTTAATAAATAATTAAAATGGAGAATCGACTTATTAAGCTGCTCAAATGCTTCCGTCAATAAAGTAATCATTGTGCAAACCTTCTCCGTCGTTGCGTTAATGTCAGTTGAAAAAGGCGAAGTTTAACGTATGACGGATTCATTTTGCCCCGGCCTTAAACCGCCAGTTTTCATGGTTTTATAAAATTTCCAAAACATTCATACATACCGCAAATCTTGTTTTTTATTAAATTTTTCATTCTATGTGTTTTTGTACGTGATTGTGTGTTTGTTTTTAAATAATGAAAGAAAAAAAAATTGTTGCCAAAGCAAAATAAAAATGGCAAAGGAGGAAAAAAATGAACGAATGTTTATTCTATAAAAACAAAATCTAATTGTCATAATGGTTTCGACATGTTTACAAACGACTGTCAACCACAGTTGTACAGCCAGCCATCATCGTGCATACAATTGTCATGACAAACACATATACTTGGATATAGTTCCTTTATTGCAACATAGTGATAACTCAAAAGGATTTTAAAGTTTTAAAAAAATATGTTAAAAACAATCATACTCGTATCTAAGGAGTTAATTGGAAAAGAGATATATATTAGTGTCCAGCACAAGATATCTTAAAAGAACTTTTAAGACATGAGGGATTTTTTAAATGCTTTACTACAGCGAAATCTTCTAAAACAAACATTAACAACACTGTTTGCAAGAAATTTATTTCAGTATTGTAGGTATAGGAGTAAAGAAGAAAATACTTCGTGACGGAAGAATCTGTGATGCTTGCTTCTTTCTACGCATGAGCGCGTGTACAAACGTCATGCATATATGTGTGTATGATCTTTTGTTTTTCTGCGCACATGCATTAACACTAGTTGCATGCGGTGAATAACATAATAGCTTACCATCTACATCTTACACACACACACTCAAACGTACAGTATGCAAAATAACAAGCAAACACAAATCAACACTACTTGTTTTGAGTGTTTGTTACAAACAAGCAGTCTTGGCGACATCGCTTGTTAACACTGATATAGTACGCTTATAGTACGATAGCATTTATTATTGGCTTAGTATAATACATGCGACGTGAATACATTTAAAACTCATGACGTATTTACATTTCAAGACTATTTACGCAGGTCTCTAATATGCATGTGTAAATTTTTTTTACACTATATAAAAATTATTTATTATAAATTCTTTTGCCTTATTTACTCTTAAATTTTTTTTTTAGAGATATGACTATGTTACAATAAAGGAGCAAATGTATATATATATATATACATATATCTATATGATATTTACTTAAAACATACGCGAATACCGCCAGCACAAATACTCGTAGCTCTATTGTTTTTCTATATGTTTGTTTCTCTATATGTCTTAGCAAAGAGAGAAATGCAGATAATCCTTTTCATTTGTATTGGTTAACAACAATTACAGTAAAATTAAACTATTTCCATTGAAAGCTTAAGGCCATATTGGAAAGTGCCAAACTGAATTTCAATACTAAGAGCAATGGAACATTAAAAAAATTTTGTTGTATACACCGCTCCTTTATTGCAAGAGAGGCATAACTCTAAAAAGCTAAAATATTATAGTATATAAAAGATATAACAATAATATGTAATATATAAAATATATAAAGATTTTTATGCCTTAATAACTAAAAATATGCATTTTTTTAAAGATATATCTGTAATGCTATAAAAGAGCGATACATTTTTTACTCATCCTTAATTTTTAATTTGAAAACTACTACTGAGAGTCTTCCTCAAATAAAGGGTATCCCAACAAGAATGCAAGATTTAAATTTGGCGCCATTCGAAGTGTCATTGTTTGACATTTGAACAATTGTTATTGTTTGCTAGTAGAAGATACGAGGTTAGTAAAAATGAAGAGCTACACGAATGAACAACGCATTCTCATTGTGAAATTGTTTTATCAAAATGGTGAAAATTTTGCAACTACAGTTCGCAAATTTGCGATCAATTTGGGGTCACAATAATGCTCCAAAACAGTCAACTGTAAAGACATTAATGAATAAATTTGCCAAAACTGGGTCTGTTAGTGATGTAAAGACAACAAGGCGCCTTCGACCAGGTCGATCGACCGAAAATGTCGCAGCTGTAAGTGATGATGTCGCTCAAACGCAAACAGTCAATGGTGTTCGGTATCGTGATATGATAACCAGTTTTTTCGTGCCTAGAATTGAAGAAATGAATGTGGAGGGCATGTGGTTTCAATAACACGGCGCCACATGTCATACAGCCAGAGAAACAAATCAATTGCTACATCAGTCATTTCCCGGTCGTATTATTTCGCGTTTTGGAGACCAGAATTGGCCGCCTAGATTGTGCGATTTAACACCATTAGACTTTTTTCTTTAGGGTTTTTTGAAGTCGATGGTTTACGCAAATAAGCCGACGACGACTCAAGCCTTAAAAAGGGAAATTGGACGCTGCATTAATGAAATAACGCAGCATTTATGCAAAACGGCCATTGAAAATTTCATTAAAAGATCGCGTGTGTGCCAGCAAAGCCGCGGCGGCCATCTGCCCGATTTGTTGTTCCACACATAACCTCATTTTGTCTACTTTACCATATAATAAAGTTTCACAATTTTTTTTTAAATATCTGTGTTTTATTTAAAATTTAAATCTTGCGTTCTTGTTGGGACACCCTTTATTTATGCAAATTTCAATGCGACGTTTATATACCTTTTAACAAAAAATAGTAAAAGGGTATATATAGGTTTGTCAATTCGTTTGTAGTTTTCACAATATAATTAAGCGAGCCATAAGGTATATGTATATATTCTGGATCCTTATGCATAGGGAAGACGAATAAGCTATGTCCGTCTGTCCATCTGGCTGTACCGTCTGTCTGACGGACTTCATTGGTGTGTCAGAAATAGTCTGAAAAATATTGGTGTTGAAAATTAGCAAAATCGAGCAAGAAAGGGATTGGTGTAAGAAATCAGAAAAATTAAAACGTATGATTCCAGGGTTGGGAAGCTTACACTTTTTGTAGTATTTTATACACCATATTTTTTTTCTTTTTCTTTGGAAAGAAAAATTTGGTGTAGAAAATTATAAAAATTAAAACCACAGCTCTATAGCCGGAAACTTTGAACTTTTTTTTTTGAATATTACAGTTACTAAATAAAACTATTTTTTTAATTAGATTTTTTCGTTGTTCAGTTAACATACTTTATATTTATTTTTTAAGAACTACTACATTGGTATAAATAACCAGCAAAAAGGATGATTCTAGGAATGGAAAATTAATTAATTTTTTAACAACTGGAATAAGGCTGAATGCAAAATATTTCTTAAATAAAGAGTGTAGAATAAAATAATCAATTAATTGCTAATATCGAAAAAAAAATATTTAATCGAAAAATACTGACAGGTCACTTACTAAAAATTGTACTAGAGCAAAAAATTATAATTTTGTTCACAAAACATTTGCATATGCAGGGATGTGCTTATGAATGTATCTCTATACTTTATATACGCACTTTGGTGAAGGGTATACAAGATTCGGCACAGCCGAATATAGCACTCTTACTTGTTTTTATTGTATTTTGATGGACGTCAGTAATGCTACTGCGGATATACCATCTTCTTATCTGTTATCCCGTGTACACGCATTTCTTATTTGAAAATAAAAGTCGAAAGCGTTGCCGCTTAACTTTTTTTATTGTAAGTTAATAAATCATGAAAACTATTTGCAAATATTACAACTATTTGCAAATAATTTTCAATGCGGGCACTTTCAAGCTTTGATAAACAGTTGATAGCGGTCATATTGTTAAAGCTAAATATACATATGAAGTTTGTTCATATATTAAAAATTGTTACGAATTTGTAACAATTGTTACTAAAAACTTTTCATTAAGTCAAAAAGTTTGCAAGGAGAGAGTGCCAAAAGCGAGAAATAAATTGAGAGACAAAAAAATTCTTAAAAATTATTACTAGTAAAGTTTTTTGCTTGCAAGAATTATCTCAACAGCTGTTCTCCGTTTTGTTTTCAAATTAATTATTTGAAAAATATGTAAAAAAGGAAAACTTAAAAATGTGAATTTTTTTTCATCAAAAAACATGTACACGTATGAAAAAAGAAATCATAACTATTTTCTTAATTTATTATTTTTATTTCATTGAGCTAATTAAATTAAATTTTATTGTCAAGGAATTTTGTTTGTTTATTAGAAGCCTGCCTAGACAGTCTTGGCATGTATTATACTAAACCAATAAAAAATGCTGTCGTTTAATAACTGAGGCACGATCGATGTATTGATGTTCGGGTATATGAGTGTTTACAAGCTATGTCGCGAAGACTCTTTGTTCGTAACAATCCATCAAAAGAGGTAGTGTAATTAAGTGTATGCTTCTTATTTTGCATATCGTACGTTTGAGTGTGTATAAGAGATATAGATGGTAAGCTCCCTGCAGAAATTGCGAATAGTGAAATTGTGGCGATTTACTAGTGACGTTGTCAGTAGTACTACTGACCAGTTGTACCCCAGCCAATAGTATCATCTATTGACATTTAACATTAGCTTGTCATTGAAAATACACCACTAGACTGTAGTACTATTGACTAAGTAGTTCTTTCGGGACCACATGGAGACATTGACACCAAAGATTCACTAGTAAATTTTAGGGGCTCTAGTCTACAATATCGATATATCCTCTCTCGTTGTCAATAGTAAACTTATAGTGATTTTCTAGTGACATTGTCAATAGTGCTACTGACTGGGTGTACTCCAGCCAATGCAAATGTCTATTGATAAATAATATAGGGTTGTCATTCAAAATCTATCAGTAGACTTTAGCACTATTGAGGAGGTAGTTCTTTTGCGACCATATGGAGGTAGTAGTGTTGTAAAAAGCGGCTACTTTTGAATACTCAGTACTACTTGATGCTTTTTCAATTGGGTACTTGATACTACTCAATACTTTATATACATATGTACATATGTATGTATATGGGAAGTTAAAAATTATTATTTATATTATATTATTGATAGTGCAACATGGAAAAACAAAGATTAAATACAAGCATATTTAAACTAATTTATAACAAATGAAAATAAATAAGTTTGAAGATTAGTTTTTGTACATAAACTTTTTTTAAGGTGAATTACAGCCGTATTCATAAAAATTTTAAACAGCGTTTCAAATGTTGTGAAAGCAAAATTCGCTGAAATTGTATTCATAATAGAATTTTAGCTTAAAAAACGGTTTTTAAACCTTGCGTAAATCAGCAAATTTTAAAATTGACTGCCCCCATGTTTAAACCAATTATAAGATGACGTTGTTGTAATTTTGTGTCGTTTTTGTTTACATTTTTAACTTTACCTATATGTACATATGTGTGTATGTATGTATGTACTTATGTATGGATGTATGTATGCATATGCCAGTATTATTTAGAAGAAAACAATGTATTTTTTTTATAGAAACTAATGCCGAAATATCAAATATACTCCAAAATAATATTTAAAAGAAAAGGAGCGATCCACTTTCCATTCCCAGTCATTGTTTTCTCATTTTATATGTTAACAAAAATAATATGATTGTAGAAAATTAACTAGTGATGTATAAACACTCAAAACAAACAAAATAAAGCTCGTTATTGTAGTGCTTCTTTATCTGCAATAAAATAAATCATATAAAAGCACTTTTAACAAAGATTTGTTGTGAACTTTTTTTATTTTTTTTATTAAATACAAGTTGGAACACATCTTTTATTTTATAGAAACAATATTTCTCTTTAAAGCGACAAATAAACAAAATAGACACGAGTACTTTGTGAGTTAACAATCGTTGTTTTGCAGAACTAATATACAAGTGACAAATAAAGAATACAGTGTTGCCACGATATTTTAAAAAAATCTAGTTAATTGATTTTTAGTTAAAAAACTGATTATGAATACCAATATTTAAAAAACGTTATTTAGCCTTAAAACGTTTTTTAACTAATATGAATTTTAAACCTCAATCAACTTTCTTTTATGAATACGGCTGTTAATCCCTTAAATTATCTTCTAAATATTTTTAATAAACATTTTTTTCTCACAATTGATGTTATTACTTAGTCATTGTTGAAATGTAGAAATAAAATTTTACCGACATTGAAAGAATTTAAAATATTTTTCATGTTTGTGAGGACCTGACTTGCTGGTTATATTGTATCACGTGCCTTCCTTCCACTATTCTAAAGGGTCACTTTTTCTGTCCAATAGTATCTGTTAATGACTGAAGTAGTTCAATAATGCATTTTGTAGTAATTTTTTTAGTGGCTGTTTGCTACACTAACTCCATGAGATTCAGAGTCATATTTATTTGTATCAAGCTCACAGAGTTGTATAATTCTGATGTATTTTAAAGGAAGACTTTCGCTTGAATACTACAAAATGCAACCCTGAAAGTATTGAGTAGTTACTTTTGTGTATTGAATACCGGAAAAAACTCCCAGTATTGAGTACTCAGTACTCAAATACTCAATACTTTTACAACACTAGGAGGTATTTGAACCGAAGATTCACTCGTAGATTTTAGTGACCCTCGTTTACATATATTTATTTAATATTATTACACAATATAATAAAAAAGAAAAACAAACTATTGACGAGTTCATTGACAATATCACCAGAAATACACTAGAACTGTCGTCTCTAACGTATCTCTACTCGCACATAAAAGGAAAGTTGTCGACATTTTAACTAGTGCAATTGTCGCTGGAGAAAGAGTATTGGCATAGAGACATATCGTTCTAGGTTGACTAAAGGGCTATTATGTGTATAAGGGTGTTTTTTTACAGCAAACGCATACAACTAATGTCAACGCATGTGTGCGTTTGTATGTGCACAGAAAAATAAAAGTAGACTTGGGTCGAACTCGTTCACTAGTTCATTTTTGCCACAAACCAATGATCAAACCCATGTAATTTAAATGGGTTTGATCATTGGTTTGTGGCGAAAATGAACTAGTGAACGAGTTCCACCCAAGTCTAAATAAAAGATAATTCCCACAACGTATGTGCGTATGTACATGCATGACGTTTCTATACACGCCTAGGCGTATAAAGATGCAAGCATCACACATTTTTCCGTCACGAAATATTTTTTTTACTCCTACATATATCAGCAATAATTGATACAAAGTCCTTGCCAACAGTGTTGTTTAGCATTTGTTTTTAAGATCTTGTCTTAAAAGTTTTTGTAAGTGGCCTTTTGCAAGGGTATATTGTTTATCATATCTGATCGCAGATGGAAAATGGATTTGTTGTATTTGTTAATAGAATAGAAATAAAAAATAGTGAAAAATTCATAAAAATTGTAAATAATACATGAAGTTGTGTAAAGTGTTTCATAGTAAATGACAATTTTAAAAAATTTTGTAATTTGAAATATAATCAAATAAGTTTATTCAAAGTACATTAAAAAAAAGTAGGGCAAGCATTTACTTTTTCGTATCTTGGAGAGTAGTTTTTGTAAATTTCTGCTTAACTTTCTCGTTGCATGTTTCTGCCAGGATATTAAATGGACACAAATATAGTCTGCATAAAGTCTGTTAAGCATACAATGGAAAATATTTTTATTAAATTTTTTTTTATATATTTTAATTAACGAGGTAAATTTTATGTGAAAAAACGTTAAAAAGTTTACATTTAAACTACTTAAGCAATTAAAAATATATTTTATAACAATTATTAAATTAAATTATATTATGAAATTTTTTCCAATTCGAGTAATTTCCCTTTAGCTCAGGTTTATTTGACATTGTGCGTGCTCGCACTCTCCGGTACAATTCCTCCTATAATTGTCTAATGAGTGTCAGGTGTACGGACTGCGGGGATTGTGGTAAAATGTGCCAGTTGATTTTTGTACGAATTATTTTTAAAACTCCTTTATTATTTATTTTTGTTATTAGTTAAAAAAGATTTTAGTACTTCAGCAACTATAAACGATTTTTTTTGTATGAAGTATGAATGAGTATGAATCAAATATGCCAATCAGGACTGATTTTTTGAAATTGCCGGCGATTTCGGTATCCCGGGATTTTCCGGTATCTAGGGATTTTCGGGATTTGGAATCTAAAATTTTGTTGTAAAATCTATTTTTTTTAAAATAAATAGCGCTTTAATATCAAATTTTTATTTTATCTATGCATTTTTTAAAATTTGATGTGGATAGCATGCCATTACACAATTGTGCGAAAGCTTTTAAATATATTTTCATTAGAACTAATTGCAAAAATATTATTGCTTTATTATGATGTTTATTTTTTAATTTGCAATTGATCCACAACAAGTAGCCTTTATTACGGCGATCACAGGAGCAGTCGAAGTTATACGTTTAGAAAGTAAAACGTATGGAAAGCATTGTCTCTTTTTCTATCGATTTCATCACGACTACGATAACCATAATAAGGCAGAACATTGAAAAATTAAAACAAAACAGTTTTAGTGAAATTTAATTAATTACATCTAATTATCACATTTTTATAGGCAGATACATACAGCACTTGAATTGTAAATTTGCTCTATTAAAAAAATTTGGAAATCATACATAAGTTGTTTATTAAAAGTTCCTACATTCACTAATGGATATATGATTTATTAATGTGCTGGCCTTCGACTCTGTAACTTGAACTAAACCAGAGTTGGGTCTAATTCGATCCTTTTAGTCATTAACTTTATACATTAAAATATTTTATCAAAATAAAAATATAATTAATAAATCACATTTAATTGCAATAATATACATGCATAAACTGGTACATGATACAACTTTCGTTCCCGTTTGTAAAACGGCCATTAGCTTTTAAATTTTGTGGTATAGTTTGCACTTGGCACACGGTGCACCATGGCGAAAATTTGTCTTTGTTTATTATTTAAGATTAACGGGACTTCGAAAATACTAAACATTCCGGGATTTAAAATTAAGAAATCCCGGCCTTCAAGACTTAAAAAATTCTCGAAATCATGGAATTCCTTGTTGGGCATTTTCAAGACATTGTTCGGTTATCATTAAATCATTTAATCAATATAAATGATAAATGCCAAAAATTGCACTCGAATCAGTCTAGCCAACATTTTAAATTTAATGTATGAAACAGTGTAAACGTCTAACTTTTTTAAAATTCAATTTTCATGTGACTTTTTACATGTCTTTTGGTTTCTCGTTTCTGCTGGTATGTTTCCCTTTATTTTAATTTTAATTCTCTTCTATACAGGCTTCATGCAAACTTGTGTATATGTATGTACGAACGTATTTTTTACGGCCTTCTCATCGTTCTGCCATTTGCCATAGCATGTATGTAGACAGACATCAACATGTAAACTGCAAGGGCCTGCCGATGTGCTTGTATTTTAGAAGGAATTTTATGTGTTCTTACTCCTTTTTCTTTTGGCCTCCTTTTTATGTTCAATTATAAATTCTGACAGTTAATGTCATCAAGTGAAAGCGACACACTTAAGAATGTCATTTGCGTTGTTTCACATTTATGTGGGGAAAAGAGTATGAGAAAGGACATCACCATGTGCTTAACTTTTAAATGTTTTATATTTATAAATATATTTAATTCCAAGCTATAAAAGTGTAATTCTGTTAAATAATTTATTTAATACTTCCTTAAGGTTATTAAATTGCTATAAATCATAAGTAATGGTGTTCTTGACTTTGGAATACTTTCGGATTTTTTTTAATAGTAAGACTTTGATAGATTGAATTATGTAGATATAATTCAATCAATAATTATTTTACTAAAGTGCAGGTACTTTAATGTTTAATGGATTTTTGGTTCCTAAATAGCGCTTTAGATAGATCAATCCCAACTTCTTTTTTTTAATTTTTGTGAATGGGCGGGTATACGCCCTCTAATTTGTTCTTTGATTTTATGATAACTTACTTTAACCATTGCTACTAAACTAAGTAAACACGTTATGTTATCGCAATGACACAATCTCGCAGTTGAAATAATTAATGGAGCCACGTCCACTACCAAATCTTATGAAACTTGTCGCACACCCGAAGCACTAAAAAGTACACAAATTTGTATTAAACAAATTAGGTAGAGCCCTGCCCATTAAAATAAAATGTCATATTTCACCTGCTTGTGCTTGAACCAATTTTTACGAAACTTGGCACACACCTTCAGCTCTTAAAAAGACACAATCTTGTATTCAAAAAAGTGGGTGGAGCTACGCCCATAAAAGTCAAATGTTTTATATAACGGTCTTCTACTTTATCTATTCTTACGAAACTTGGCACACATCTTAAATACTGACTCTTTTGTTCAAAAAAGTGAGCGGGGCATTGGCCGTGAGAGATAGGTATTAAATTATATGTACTTCTGCTTATCCGATTCAAAAAAAATTGGAAAAAACGTTCGCTTCTTATATTGAGATAAGTTAGTGCAAAAAGAATATTTTAATATGTTATTTCACATGCTTCTACCTGAGCAATTTTTACGAAACTTGGCATATACCTTGAGCTCTGAAAGTGACGTGATGCTGAATTTAGAAAGTGGGGATGGACACTAATGCTTGTGAAATTAGGCGTAATTATTTCACCAGATATATAAAACTGGTTTAAGTTTTTTAAGTTTTATTTTAAAGTCTTTTGACAACCTATTCTCCTCATTTTGTGCTTGTTCGTCATTTCTTTGTCTTTTGCGATTAAGGTCATTCGGCCTTTTTTCTTCAATCATTTAATTTTTATTTTCAGACAACGCTCTTCAATTTTTCCAAGCTTTCTGAATACTTCCCTTCCTTATCAATTTATGTTTTTGTAAAAATACTTAATCTTCCTTAAATATTTTCCTTCATAGTTTGCAACTCACGCTTTATTTTTTCACGGCTTTTGCTTATGTAAGTTTAAATAATTTAAGATTATGTAAACTTTTTTAATATGTATATATTGTTATTATTAAACTAACGATGTCGCACGTGGCCAACTTAATATAGGTACCACGATTACAAACCTTTACATTATTATAATTATATTAAATACATCATATATCGTTTACACTGAATATTTCATGAGGATTGTGCATATAATTTCAACACACTGATAAAAAAAAATATATATTGTTATGTCGCACGTCACATCGAATTATGAAAAACTAAACATACTGCTATTTGCAATTCTGTAGTTTCTAATGCATTTGGTTTTTAATTTTTGTATCCTCAGAAAAATTTTAAATAGCAAAAGGCAACGAATAATAATAACTCTATGTAAGAATGTTTATTAAAACAAGACGTGCGACAGAAAGGAAAACTTTGTGTTTATTTTTACTTTTACAAAGTTATCACTACAGATAACAGCGGCTCGAAACTCAAGGTACAAGTCGGAATGGACAGATATATAACCGTGGTAAAGCGTGGGCGAAGCCCGAATTCTTCAAAAATTTCATCTGCTCCAAAAATGTCTAGGGATAACAGCGCAGCCTCAACTAATCGCCAAAACCGCTTCGAAATTTTGCAAGATGACAACGACAAACCCGAGGTATCCTCGAATAAAATATCCAAGCCGCCACCAATATATTTGAGACAAAAAAATTCAAATGCCCTTATTAAAAAATTAATTTCGGTCATTGGTGAGAATAAATTTCACGTTGTTCCAATAAAACGTGGCAACATCGATGAAACTAAAGTCCAAATTTATGACGAAAAAGATTTCCGCAAAATGGTTGCTGAATTTGAAAAAAATAAAACAAGCTTCTACACATACCAGCTTAAGAGCGCTAAAGGCATGCAGATCGTATTGAAGGGCATAGATTCTTATGTTGTTCCCGAAGAAATAAAAGATGCACTCGTCCTCCAGGGGTTTAAGGTAAAAAATGTGTCCAATATAATAAATAGAGAGAAGATTCCTCAACCCCTATTTCGTGTTGAACTTGAGCCTAATGATATAAAATTGAAAAAAAATGAAACGCATCCAATTTATAATTTGAAATACCTCTTGTACCGAAAAATCACAGTTGAAGAGCCACATAAGCGTTCAGGTCCTGTACAGTGCCATAATTGCCAAGAATATGGCCATACAAAAACATACTGCAATTTACCCTCTGTTTGTGTTGTGTGCGGCGAATTACACGGCACTGCTAGTTGCAATAAGCCAAAAGATCAAAGTGATAAAAAATGCAGTAATTGTGGAGGTAATCACACCGCTAACTACAGAGGTTGTCCTGTGTACTCTTTCGTAAAGAAGACTATGGTGCAAAAACCTAAATTAGCTCCAGCTCAATCAGCAAACGCTTACTCTGCCACTTTTGCGCAAATGAGCGAACCAGTTACTTCCCGTGTATCGTATGCAGATGCTGCTAAGACAAATTCAATTCCCACACAAAATGTTTCCTCGCCAAATAATTCAAAAAATACTGACGCAAGCTTTAATTTTAATCGCCTTGAAGCTACTATTGAAAATCTGGTGCAAACTATAAACAATTTTACAACAAATATGACTAGCATGATGCAAGAAATGCTGCGAATGCAGAATACTCTGCTTCAAGCATTAATCAATAAGCCATGAACACGTTAACAATATGTTTCTGGAACGCAAACGGCATTCGCCAACATAAAAATGAACTTGAGCACTTCCTCATGGAAAAAAATATTGATGTAATGTTAGTATCTGAGACTCATTTGACTTCGAGAAGTCTTTTTAAAATTTATGGCTACACTATATATGATACAAAGGACCCTAGAGGAAGGGCTTGCGGTGGATCAGCAATTATAATAAAGTCAAGACTCAAGCACTATGTTCTTGATAACATTTGTGAAGAACACCTACAAGCAACAAATATTGGCATTGAAAGTTTTTGTACAAATTTTGTTATATCATCAATTTACTCCCCTCCCAGATTTTCAATCACTGAGAATCAATATGAGGATTTCTACAAATCTCTTGGACCTTGTTTTGTAGCAGCTGGCGACTACAATGCTAAGCATACGTTCTGGGGTTCGCGTCTTATTACCCCCAGAGGTCGAGCATTGTTCAACACTATTTCAAAAATGGGCTTGGATGTCATTTCGAGTGGGGAGCCCACTTACTGGCCTACTGACATACAAAAAATTCCGGATGTTATAGATTTTGGCGTCATAAAAAATATCTCTAGGGATTTAATTCAAGTTCAAGCTTCTATTGATCTTTCGTCCGATCACTCTCCGACGATCATTACAATTTGTAGTCCATTAAGAAGTAACTTACCTGACCCATATGTGAAGATGATCAATCGTGTTAATTGGCTGGGGTTCAAAAAATATCTCAGTAGTCATTGTACGGAAAACATTACGCTTAGAACATCCGATGATATTGAATCTAACATTGCCAATCTCAGCGAGAATATTAAACAGGCTGCTGAACATGCCACTAACTCCCATCCGCAGACTGGGTTTAATAAAATTTATTCTACAGACATTGAACGTCTCGTACGTGAAAAAAGAAGAGCTAGAAGGGAATGGCAACAGCACAGATCACCACAAAATAAAATCAGATTTAAAGAGTGCACTAAACGACTCCAAGAGTTGCTTGCATCTGAAAAAACTGCATCTCTTAAAAATTATCTGGAAGGTCTTGATGTCACACCAGCGTCTAATTACTCTTTGTGGCGCGCTGCTAGAAAGCTTAAAACACCCGTTGAGTATAAGCCACCTCTACGCACATCTACCGGAAGTTGGGCAAGAAGCGATACTGAAAAAGGTAAAATATTTGCTGAGCACTTAAAATCCGTTTTTACGCCAAACATATGTACTGGTGTTGCTGATTTGCCGAATGTAGTCGCTCTACCCCCTCAACACATAAAGTTTAAGACGCGTGATTTACAAAACTTAATTGCCGAACTCAACCCGAAGTAAGCTCCGGGTATTGATGGAATTAGTAACCAGATGCTTATGAACTTGCCTCGTATTGCAATGAGAATCCTATTATTCATATTTAATGCCATTTTACGACTGGAGTATTATCCACACAGCTGGAAGCTTGCCAAGGTTAAAATGATTCCAAAGCCGGGCAAAGATCTAACCAAGGCTGAGTCATATAGGCCAATAAGTCTACTATCAACTATGTCAAAGCTTTTCGAAAAACTGCTCAAAACAAAATTGTCCCAAATTCTAATTAGTAGTGGGTGCATACCAGACCATCAATTTGGTTTTAGAAGTCAGCATAGCACCATTGAACAAACTCACAGACTGGTTCAATTTATAAGAAGAACTTTTGAGGAAAAAAAGTATTGTTCTGCGCTCTTTATTGACGTTTCCCAGGCATTTGATAAAGTGTGGCATGAAGGCCTAATTTTAAAATTGAAGACTTACTTACCAATAAACATTTTAAATCTTTTGGAAAGTTACATTATTTCCCGTAAGTTCACTGTTGTGGAAGGAGACTTTACGAGTAGGCCTGAAACTATTTCATCCGGTGTGCCACAGGGGAGCATACTGGGACCAGTTTTATATTTGATTTATACTTGTGATATGCCTGTGAGCAGTAGTATCCATACTTCCACATTTGCCGACGATACAGCCTGCCTTAGTATGCACGAAAACCCTGATGAGGCATCCCGCAAACTCCAGGAACACATTAGCCAGATGGAGCTTTGGTTAAACTTATGGAGAATTAAAGTCAATGAACAAAAGTGTGTCCATATAACGTTCACCCTAAGAAGAGATACTTGCTCCACCATTCGGATTAACAATCAAGTTGTTCCTCAACATTCACATGTGAAATATCTTGGCATACACCTTGATCGACGACTTACATGGAAACACCACATTGACTCTAAGTTAACTCAAATGAAACTTAAATTAACTCAGGTACATTGGCTGATTGGTAGAAATTCAACACTTAGCCTAGACTGCAAACTTTTAATATACAAGTCGCTTTTAAAGCCAATATGGTGTTACGGAATTCAACTATGGGGCACTGCTTCAGCTTCAAATGTAGAGAAAATTCAACGAAGGCAAAATAAAATTTTACGCATGATAACATCGGCTCCATGGTACATCAAAAATTCAAATATACATCGCGATTTGAATATGCCACTAGTGACTGAAGAAATTGCAAAATACGCAGGCAAATACCTAACAAAACTCGAGTCACATCCTAATCCGCTTGCTCGTAATATTTTGAACTTTACTGGACACATCCGCTTAAAAAAGAGAGATACACGGGCTCTAATATTCAACACTCTAGATGATGAAGCTGCTTGAAAACACCTTTTTCTTTTTGTTGCTTATCACTACTTATGTATTATTAATAACTATCACTAAGCTTATGTCCGACATTGGTCGGGCCTAATAATTTTTTTTTATAGATTTAAGATTTGAATACTTATTGTTAGTTCATATTTGAAGATACAATAAATAATAAACATGCATTTAAAAAAAAAAAAAAAAAATTTTTACTTTGCATTCAAATATCGTAATTTTTCGCTCATTTAATTCTTAGTAATTTAAAATTATGTAAATTTTTTTTCTTTTGGAATTTTGCACTAAAGATGTCACATGTGACCAATTTTATATAAATTCAATAACCACAAATCTTTATATTTTTCAGCAAGTTTTTTTGTTCTTTTAATTGTGTTAAATATTGGCTTGCCTTCGATGCAGTGATAGCAAGTATTGTGTTTCATAATGTCGAACGTGACAACGATATACATATGTATGTGATCTAGCAAAGCAAAAATTTGCAGTTATAATTTTAAAGAGCTCTGTTGATCTGTAAGAACGCTTATCAAAACCAAACGTACTCGTATAAAATAATTATCGAAATAAAAAAGTTGTGTTTTTGTGAATTTGCATTGGAATATATCGAAATGGCTTTAGCATTATTATTTTTTTTTTACATTAGTTAAATCTGATTTTTGTTTTTCGCAATGGTAAAATAGAGTGTCTTCATGCACTTTGATTTTTTCGGTGTCGGTAGACTTTTCAGTTGAAATACCCATATGTTTTTAACAGAAATAATGAATAAAGAGTGAATTTTTATTTTATATTTTGGTTAAGAGTTGAAAAACTATCAAAATATTTAAGTTAAGTAAAACCCTAGGGATATATTTAAATTTTATTCTAAAAATTATTTTAAGCAAATTTTAAAACTTGAATTAAGAAATTTTAAAAATAAATTCCTTGGGACACTTCATTAAACTTAAGTAAACATTTTGCAGTAAAACTTTCTTTTTGAAAGCTTCCAAAAAAAACTAAATGATGGGTTTTTTATTTCATTTTGTCATCTGTATTTTTAGTGAATAAATGGTCTAAAATTGGAAAATATTTTTTTCCTCATTTTATGTAGATGATGGTTATGATGTCAAACTTTCTCTATATGTTTGTCTGGATCGTTGTGTTTGTGCTTTTGAAAAGCTTTTTAAATACTTATATAATTCCAAATAAAAAAACTTCTGCAAAATTTGTGTTACCAGAAAAGGTTTTCTTATCTCTATATATGAAGATAATAAAAGAAAAGTTTCAAAACCTTTTTCTTTAAATGAGCTGTACTAAAAATACAATATACCAAACAATTTCTAAACAAATTTATTTAAAGCATATTAGGCAGCATTACCATTGAACTCTTCTTACCTCCACCTTTTATCACGTTACATTACGAGCATTATACTGTTTGTGCACACAGCAGACGCACACAATTGCTCAGATTCAATTTGTATGATTTGATTTGAATAAATGCTGACATAAAAATTATAGCATCAAATATTGATATAAAAGAAATAAAATACAGGCAGGCAGTGTAATAAGAATGAGATGGAAAATATTACATTCATCTGTCAACATTAATGCTGAAGAAAGTAACTCAAAGATGAAAATAAAAATGCTATTAAAAGAAAAAGGCAAGAAAAAAAAAACGAGAGCAAAGGACGAATCCTTAGGAATTAAAAGCTTATCTGAGCTAAAAGATGATGGTGCTGAAATGAAAGTATACAATTTCTTTTAGTCTCATAATATATAATATTTGGTCTTGCTTTTATATGCTATTTTTTGTTTGACTTATAATATTTGTAATGATGTAATTTGACAATAAGTCAATAAATGAGCTTGTGAGCTATGCAATGAAATCGACTATTAGTATGAAAGAAGATAAGATACTGAAAACATACATGAATAAGTCAAAATGAACGAGAGAAGAAAAATATATTATATAGAATAATTTATAAATATGGTTGATATCATTAAACCGAAACAAATATAACCTCCATCAAGGTATTAAATAACTAAAATGGATAAAAGAATTATGGATAATTTTCTGGAATTAATTGTAAGCTCAAGTTTTTTATAATATTTGCATTAAAAAAGTTTAAATCAAGCTTTGTAATTTTCAGTTTAAGTTTTCCGATAAATTTTAAAACATGAAATTTAAATTGAAATTATATTTAACCTATGCTGCAGGTATCGTTCGGTTTTGCATTTACCATAAGTGATTGTTAAAGTTAAACATACGAACTTTGTCAAAAGAATGATTTAACTTTGAAAATTTTTTATTAATAGCAGTGTTGACTGGCCTTCATACTTTTAGCATTCTAGATAGAATTTTTTTTTGCTAAACCTATATGGTATTCTTTTATTTAAAGAAAACTTTTTTTTTAACAACTCCCGGTAAGTATTACTAGGAGCTACAAAACACCCAGATGGGAGAAAAAAGGACGAATATCAATCAACCTACTAAATTTGTTCAGTAAAAGTTTTTCAATTCATCCTGGTCAATATTAAAATGTTTGACTTACATTATATAAGCGTTAGATTAATTCATTTTGAAATAAATTTTAATTAATTTTTTAACTTAACAAAAGTCATCCATAGTCTTATAAGTGTTTCATTTTCAAATAAATATTCTATTATATGGAAAAAATTACCTTTACTTGGATTTTTTAAATTTTTTTTATTATAATTATTATCTTTTTAAGAGAAAAAATTAAATATATTTTTATTGAGGACTAAAATTTTAAACAATTTTAATTTTTTCTTCTTATTATAATTAAATATATAATAAAATTTTTTAAAAATATTATTATTAGTATCTACTTACGAAAATTATTGTTTTTGCTAAAACTTTTTTAAAAGTAAAATCTAGAAAAACTTTATACGTATAAATGTTTTTAATAAGAATCAACAAATATACAATCCTCATGAGAAAATAAAATATCTTGCTAAAATTTAAAAAAATATGTTAAATTATTCAAAAAAATAAAGTTAGTTATATTTCGTTACTTTTACATACCCAAGAAAAGTATCAATTATCCAAACCTGGAACTATCGTTTTGATTTTTCCCATTGTTTAGCTACATACTTTTACAAACCAAACCCTGCAATATTGCTTTGATTTAGTTTTAGTTTACCAAAACAAAAACTTAGATTTTCCAACCCTGATAGTTAGCTATCTTCTTAATTTTTCTGAATTTTAGTATCAATCTAATTTTTTCTATAATATTAAACATGTTTGATTAATAAAGCAAAAAAAAAATTATTTATTTACTCTTATATACCCAAACACACTTTCACTTTTCCAAACCCTGGAATCGTCCTTTTGTTTTTTCGGATAGTCAATTTTAATAAATTTATTTTTGAAACAAAACATATGTTTAATTAACAAAGAAAAAAATAAGTTTTCCAGCCCTGGAACCATAATTTTAATTTTTCTGATTTTAAGTATCAATTTATTTAATTTTTTCTAGAATATAAAACATTTGAAGCAGAAAAAAAAAATATTTATTTACTTATAATTATATACCCAAAAAAATTTCGATTTTCCAACCCTGCTACCATCGGTTTGTTTTCCCTGACTGTCAATACTAATCTGATTCTTTTTGAAACCAAAAACAATGTGTTTAGATAGCAAAGAAAAAAAAATCAAGTTTTCCAGTCCTGGAACTGTCTTTTTGATATTTCAGATGTTTGGCACCAATTTTTTTCTTTCTTAAATATGTTGAATTTATAAAGAAAAAGAAAAAAAAATTAATTGCACCTATATATCTTTATATACTAAAAAGTTAAATTTTCCAGCCCTGGAAACATAGTTTTGATTTTTCTGATTTTTAATACACAACTTTTAATTTCTGAAATACAAGTTTTGTTTAATTAATAAAAAAAAAAATAGTTGGAACTATTTATGTTATGTAACAATAATAGTTTACATTTTCCAGCCCTGGCCTTTTTGATTTTGCTGATTTTCTATGCCAATGTATTAAGGACTAATCCTAGTACATCAGACTAAGACCGAATTATCTAGCTTTCCTGGGAGCTTATGTACATATGTACATATGAACTGTCGGACAGAACGGACAGACGGCTTCAGAATATATAATGGCATCGCAAATTAAGATTGTGGAAATGATATTTTGCCAGTTTTCGTGACGGATACTTAAACAAGAAAAAACATAACTTACGGATTCGTAAATTCCAAATTGGCAACATTGCTTTTATCTCTGTTCAATTATATTTGTATATTAGTTGATTGCGCTATTTCTAGTTATTAATAACTTTTTTTCCCAAAAAAAAACTTTCTATCAAATAAAGGGATTCTAAAAATAATGATCTTTATTGTGGTACAAATTCTCATAATCAGCAGACTTTGCAAAATCAAATAAATATGCTAAATAATAAAATTAAACAACGTTTGTTACCAACTTGCAGCCGCTATTAAATTTTTAAAATTTTTATTTGATACTTTGGTCACAGGCTATACAAGTGGTTTTGATTCTATCCAATATGTACCAAATCAAAACTCCGAAAAATTTATTGTTAACATGTTTCTGTTATAGCTACGAGTCTAACAAATAGAATATTAAACTTCTAAGTAAAAGAAAGAATTGCTAACAGCAAACGTTAACACCCAACTATAAGACCAAATACAACTATAACGTTAGGCCAATTTAAGCCTCATCAGTTATAGTTGTTACTAATGGCTGTTACGCAAATAAAATAAACTAAGACAGGCATTTACATTTCTAATGCCATAAGAAAATGTACAAAAAGTAGCCGAAGGCATAAACATAAAAAGGAGATAGTAACAAATAGAATATATTAAATTCTTTGTTATGCCCTCCTTATTATTAAAATATCAGCAGGATTTTGTTTCTATAGAATATATTATTTTCTTATATATTTAATATAATACTAAAGGCAGATTTAAAAGCTAAAATATTATCGATGACGTGACCTTTGAGAGAAAAGTTGTAGCCTTTTTATGTTCAAGCTTTAACTATGAAGAAAATAATTTTTTTTTTAAAGAAGAGCAAATAGTTATTACTTTAAAGCCGTAAAAAACATACAAAAATTTTATATATATTTTAAACTTCGGTATTTATTATGTTAAAGTTATTTTTGATGTGTAAACATCTATACGCTAGGGAGTAAAAATCTTTTTCACAATACAATCACAAATTTAGAGTAAGATCAAATCAGTTTGACCTATGTATGATTGTATTAGTGTAATCATACGAACAAGAAGTACAAAGAAACTTAACAGCTGCATAGAAATAACTCATCCAAATTTGAAAGCATACCTTCAGGAGTTAATTTTAATAGAAATTGCTTGTGAAGTGGAATAGTGCTGCCAGTGGGGATAATTTTGTTAAAAAGTTGAAAAATATAAAATAAATAAAATATATAAAAAGTTTTAAATAAAAGAGCAATTCAAATGTCAAATATTTGTTTAACCCTAATCTTACTAACATGTGTCTGCGAGACACATTTGGATGTTCCATTCAATTTAACTACAGATATATATATATATATATATATATATATATATATATATATATATATATATATATATATATAAACATATCGTAACCAAACTTCATGACTTTTATTTGACATATGTTTTGTATAATTTAATTTAAAAAAATTTAGGTATTGCCTTCTTACATCTTTTATATGCCAAAATATAAAAATGTAGCAGTAAATACTGACATTTGTCTCAGAGACACATATATGCAAAGAAAGCTCGATAACTCTTTTTACGAGAAGTCGCTGAAGGGCTTGTTACACCTCAAATACACTAAAGATCGAAGAATAAATTGCAACGACCTATCGTTCAACTAATGGAAGAAGTCATTAAAGAAGAAATTGCACCTGCTAATACCCAGAGTGCAACAAATAAACGCAAGAGGTGCTATTTATGCAATCCCAAAATAAGCCGTATTATTAAGCAATGCTGCCAAAAATTTAATATTAATGTCTGCAATGAACATGCTGTGAAAGTTCTTTTATGTAAATAATGTAATGAATAAAAAATAAAAAAAGTTTAATAATTTGTCCGTAAGTTTTTTTTATGTGTGTCTTAGAGACACATTTTAGTAAGATTTGTAAGTTTTTATGTCAGTATGATTAGGGTTAAAAGATATATACCAGTCTTTATAAAGAATTTATAATATTATATTATAGCATATCTTCATTACGTACTGTTGCCTTACACTGAAGCTGGTTGCGGCTAAATTGACTTTAAAATAAAGCTAAAAAATGCTAAAAAATTATTAAATTGTTTCTTTTAAAGTTGTTATTTTTGCAATTTCTACTTATATCGCCTTACTAATACTTATTTCCTTTGAATGAAACAGAATTTTTTTAAAATTTAAAATTATTTCTTGAACATAAACTGCATTATGTATAATGAAAAACTGGCATGAAGTTAGCATGAGTGGCAAAATCACGCTAGGTTTTAATAGTGAGTGAAAACTACATTATGCGCCGATTTTTTAATGAAAAATTGTCTGGAGGAAAACGTTAAAACTTAGTTAAATTTCGTCACTACCCAGAAAAAAAAGCAATGTGAGTCCGATCACAGGGGAGATGTGTAAGCATCTAGTAATGAATTTTTTTTTTAAGTTGGAAGTACTTATGCTTTTAGTAATCAGTAATGCCCGTATTCATAATGAAATTCTACCAAGTGGCAAAATTTTTTTTAATACAAAAATTTCAAAATTTGAATGAAAAAAACTTCGCCACTTGCTACAATTTTATTATGATTACGGCCCTACGATTTTACTGGTAATGCGAATTAAATTTCATTAGCAGTAAAAATTTACTGAATTTTTTCAGTAATCAGTAAATTTACTGCTTACTGCAATTTTAATGCAGTACATATCGCTCATTAACTTCAACAGCGGCATAACTCAAAAAACTCGTTGAAATAATTTAAATGCATTTTATATAATTGCCATTTGGAAAATTTATAATCGATCCGAATAGAAGAAAAGTTTCAGATATGGACTGAAATTATTTTGAATTTGTTCAAATGCCAATAAAGCCATAGTTATAAATAAGATATGTACATATATTCAATAATTAGAGCATCGTTTCAATTTGAGGATTTTTTCCATTTTTTCTGGATAAAATGAAATTTAGCCTGATCGAATCAAAAATATAGAAATAAATGAAGTTCGAACAATAATAATTTAAATTAATGAAATCATATTTTGTTTTTTGATTTTATTTATTCTTAAGACCTGTTTAAGTATTATCAAAATAGTAAAGTCGCCTAAATTAAGTAACAATCACGAAAAGCACCTTTTAAATTAACGCCTTTCTGTGGTGTTTCTTCCTAGCTAGACCGAACTGTGCAGTGAAAAAAGTGCAAAATATATATATATATGTGCATATGTAAATGCTCGTATATTCTAGGAAACAGCTTCGATATTCTTCAAACTCGATATTTTTCTTATCAAGGTTAATATAAGACTGTGTGCTAAATTTCATGACTCTAAGTTAGCTCCTCTAATTTTGTCCACTTTGGAATCACTGTGCAATGTGTTGCTGCTACGCAGTGATGCTAGAATTCCTTAACCAAAAATGCCTAAATGTAGACAAAAAATAGCTAAAAAATGGCTAACCAAAATCTAATGCAAAAATCATGAATCTTAGCAAAAGCAAGAAGGTATTCCATATTTTATTTTTTAAAGCAAATTGAGAACTTTTTTAAAGTAAATAAAAACAATAAATTGAAGTAATAAATAAAATTATTTTTTAAGTTTAAAATTTTTAAACGCACTAATAATCCCAAATTAATATTTTACTTATTAAGTAAAATATTTTTTTATTCAAAATACATTGAAATTGATTATTGAGGGGTTTAGCTGAATCCTATGCGTATTTCACTGTTGCTAATGCAGATCATCAGGGAACCTTTACTCAAAGCTTCTTAGAATTAGAGTTATTATATTATAAACTTTCATTTAAACAAATGAGAAGCTCAATAACAAATAACAAAGTTGAAACAAGAACTCAATAATCAACATGTTTTTTATTTTCTTACTTTACTATTGCTACATTGGCTGACTTTTTTTCAGCTTCAAATTGTGGTCGTAAGAGTATGTAAAAGAAAATAAATGTAAATAACAACAACAGCTATTTAACAGTAGAGTGTTGCCACACAAGTATTTTTTTGACCGGGTGCAGTCAAGTTAATTATTATTAGTGTTTTTTATGGGAATTGTTACAATTTAAGTTTAAAATTTTTAAACGCACTAATAATCCCAAATTAATATTTTACTTATTAAGTAAAATATTTTTTTATTCAAAATACATTGAAATTGATTATTGAGGGGTTTAGCTGGATCCTGTGCGCATTTCACTGTTGCTAATGCAGATCATCAGGGAACCTTTACACAAAGCTTCTTAGAACAACTAGAGTTATTATATTATAAACTTTCATTTAAACAAATGAGAAGCTCAATGTAGCAATAGTAAAGTAAGAAAATAAAAAACATGTTGATTATTGAGTTCTTGTTTCAACTTTGTTATTTGTTATTGAGCTTCTCATTTGTTTAAATGAAAGTTTATAATATAATAACTCTAATTCTAAGAAGCTTTGAGTAAAGGTTCCCTGATGATCTGCATTAGCAACAGTGAAATACGCACAGGATCCAGCTAAACCCCTCAATAATCAATTTCAATGTATTTTGAATAAAAAAATATTTTACTTAATAAGTAAATTATTAATTTGGGATTATTAGTGCGTTTAAAAATTTTAAACTTAAATTGTAACAATTCCCATAAAAAAGACTAAAATTATTTTTCTTCAGGTAATCAAAAAACTGCGCATATAGTGTAAACTTACAATACTTGCATTACGTATTCTATTGATTTGTACATTCTGCTATTCAGTCTTTGAATTATTGGGATACTAATCCATTCCTTGCGAAATTTTGGTGAATACTTTTTATTAATTTTCTATTTTTGAAACTTTCATTTAAACTTTAATTAATTTTTTATTTTCACTCGTGTAAAACAAAAATTACCCTTGTTTGATTGGTATCATAAGCCACCAATTAGACCCGACATCTTATAACAACATTGCAAAGATTATAAGGATGCAGTAGCAAATCTTATTGTTACCAATTGAGCCATCTCTTTCATATAAGCATTTTTAGACTGCTACAAGAAAAATGGTAAGTTTAAACCGGAATTTATAGATTTTGATGCGAAAACAATAACATATTACTCTGTTGTGTTTTTTTTGTAGTTAATTAATGTTCCTTTGTTGCGAGCTTAAATTTTTTATGAAAAATCACAAACAAATTTCATGTTTGCAAAAATAGCTAAAAAAATAGCTAGATTAAAATAAAAATGGCTAAAAAAATAGCTAATAGCTAAACTCACTTTTCTTCCGGGTAAATTGGATGAAAAATGGCTAAAATTAGCCAGAAAATGGCTAAGTTGGCATCACTGCTGCTACGTTACCCTTTATCTAAACATGATATTTGTAGCAGTAACTTATTACTTTGCATGCTAACCATTACTTTCACCTATACTGTCTAGATTAAATAAAATTTTTCTTGTATTGTATTAAAAAAAAAACTCCTTCTAACATGTTTTATAAAGCAAACTTTATTATATACTTTCACAGTTGTTGCCACTATTGATCTCGATTTATAACATTTAATTACTATTTGTTCTAATATTAAACTTTGTTCTGATGTTTGTTGCTCTAAATTAAAATTATAATAGTTTTATGTTTTACATACAGCTTAAATTAATCTTTCAATAGAAGCAAATTTAATTAATTTTATAGTTGAATACATTGTATATTTAAGTTTAATATTTGAATGTATGTGTGAATATAAGTAAGTAATTCTATTTAGAACTAAAAGTACCCTGCAGGAAAATAGGCGATAATTGTCTAAAAGCTACTAGTATAATTAATAGAATAGCAAGAACTAGTGCAAAGTGGGTTAAAGTTGTTGTGTAAATTACTAGTGCTGATGAGTACTAGTATATGAAGTAGTTCCAAGGCACCACATTGCAAAATAAATTTTAACTGTCTAACAGAGCTCTTACACTGTATGAAAATTGGTATCATATAATTACTAAAATTTTAGCTTGATCTAAAAATAATTATAATTAAATAATTATAATTACCCTTTTGTATTTCTGTATTTTTATAAATAATTGCAAATTTTAACTAGCGTTGCCACTGGGTAACAAAGGAATAAAACCACCAATTTTATAGAATTTTTCTTTACAAAAGAACTGGTAATAAACTAGTTCTAAACTAGTACCAATGGTACTAGTAGTTTTCTAAACACACCCAATGCTAATTTGAGCATTAAGATAGCATAGGAAGGTTTACAGTTGGGAACTAGTGGTAGTTATTTCTGTACTACTAAAGTAGATACTAGTTGGACACTAGTTCGTTCTCCTGCAGGGTATTTATAACTACATACATATGTATATATCATATATAACTCATTATTTTTTGAAATTGAGATTTTTGCATTTTTCGATACATTAGAAGTTCCTATATTGAAATATACAAAAAACTCAATTTCAAAAAAGTAACCAGTTAGGCCCTTTCTATATTAAGGCAACGATATGTACATTGATTTTATTTTAGAAAATTTACATTTGTACTCTTGCATCAGAGCTATTGTGAAATATTGTGCAATGGTCGACTTAAAAGTATTTTATTATTAATTTTTGTTACACAAATTAATAAATCCTCTTTGGCTTTAATGAAACATACTCGTATCAAGCCCAAATTAGGGACAAGTTCAACGATGTCGAAATATTAATCACCTGTTTCTACATCCAGATGGTCGACTTGGCTTTATTTTGTAAAACGCTTAGCGTGTTGGCAATATTTATATGGAAAAAATATAAATTAAAAGAATAAAGTACATACAAAATTTGTCAGCGCTTAGCGTTGCGTTTTTCGAAATAAGGTTCTAAATTTCTTTTAAACTGATTTTCATAAAAATGCTTTAGACGGGTCGACTACCTGGATTGTGAAAACAAGGGTACGTCTTAAAAGTTAAATTTAAAACGACAATAAAGGACAAACATTTTTTTATTTAATTAATATTTTTGGGACGCCAAATTACATGTGAATTTTTTTTGCCTTTTATGATATATATTTAAGAATACTTCAGTTATTCACACAAACACTATCAGAAGAGAACAACATATTGTTTTTGAAAATCCTTACAATTTATCATTAACGTTGATAAGTCATTTCAGGAAAACTCTATCAGCGTTATGCCTGGTACTCTGTTCAAAGTTGTGAAAACTTTTCAGCACCATTGATTATTTCGCGTGAAAAATTTGACATGTACTAAATGTAGCCCAACTCGCGGTTTTTGTTTATAAATTTTTCGCTTTTATTGCTTGAAAGTATGCAACATTGTTAAAATTCCGTGCACTGCTCAAGTTGTTTCGCAGCTAAACTAAAATGATGCCAAACTAATTTTGCATGGAAAGACATGATTTTACGTGTTTTTCACAACAAGAACAGAGTAGTGCTTTTGCGAATTTATTTCGCAAATATTTCATATCAAATACTCTTATATGTAGGTTGACAGCATTTCGCACGAAATTGTGAACACAGTACCAGGCTTTATATACAAAATTTTCAATGAAAATAGAATATGTGAATTCGTTTTCTTTAGTTCAAATTTGTTTGCATGTTGTTAATGCTAATTATAAACGAACAAAAATTCGTTCGATATTTTTAAATAAAAGAAAACAAATTTATTTTGTAGGGTGGTTAAACTTTAAGGGCCGACTTGTAAAATTTTTAATTTAATTAATTGAGGGAAATGCTGAAATGTGCATAAGAACAATTAAAAATTTATCTTAATGATCAAATTATTTTAATTATCAAAACAAATATTGCACCTACTATCAAATTTATTATATCGAGCGCTAACCGAAAAAATAACGTAACCTGCAAAAAAACCAATTTTAGAGACAGATGTGCAATCGCTTTACGTGAGTACCTGCCGTTACGGCCTTATCTCACGTGTGGCAAAGCACCGGGTGTGGGTTAGACGCCAGACCAACGCCCCCATGCACCCCTTTAGAATGAACCTATGGCCCACTCCATAAGGCACATAGGTTGCAATCTTTGAATATAGTTATCCCTGTATTATATTCAATTACCTTGCTGAGGTAATTTGAGCTATCTAAACTCTGCTGCTATGTCCGTGCCCATAGCAGCTTCTGTTGAATGGCAACAGCACCTAGAACAGTGTCTGGCTGACCGCGTCACACCAACCACTAGCATTGATTTAACACTGGGAAGCCAAGAATTTTAGAGACAATGGGTATGTTATTTTTTTTCAATTTGTTCAGTATTTAATAATTTCAGCGTAGTCTGCTAAAGCGGCCCATACACTACAACAGCATCCACGCACAATCAAGCGATTGAGTATTCATGCTCGAACCACACAACATACCATCAAGCTAGTACAATATTCATTTCATACAAAATTGCGGGAAGGGAGGTTATTAATTGTCACACAGTTTTTGCTGCAATTATTATTGGTATGTTGTTAAAATTAGCAGCTGGTATAATTTAATTGTTAAAATTCTGTTTTCCATTGAAACAAACTATGTTTCAACAAATCATACTTCTTAAATGCATGTTTACTCCATGACAACTTTGCTCAACTGAGCTAATTTCACCATATACAACACAAGCAAGCTGGTACCATGAGCAAAATATCAAACTCTACTTGATATCGCTACAGTAAACCGTACAATCACAAAAACGCCCATACACGACCAAACCGCAGGCACAAACACTTGATTGCGCATGCATGCTGTTGTAGTATATAGGCCGCTTAATGATCTTATGCAAGCTATAAATAAGTTTTACGTTAATTCTCCGTATATAAATTTCTCACATAAATAAAAACAAAAAATTTCAAACAAAAGCTCTTTTTAACAATATCTGGATTTTTTTTATAAGCAGCCACGCTCTGTGGCGGGATTTGAACCCACGACCTTTAGACTGACAGGCTTGGATTGCTGCCAATCAGCATCAGGGGTGATTAGAATTCCAACAAAAATAAATTTTTTAACAAAAATCTTACACCTTGATAAATAATAAATGATATTTTATAAACCCATTTTAATTTTAACTTTTAATTGAAAATTCTTACATCATTGTTACACACATACGCATATATTTTTTCATATGTAAATACTTTTCCCTTTATTATTTAATTCATTTATTACTCTCTACAAAAATCATCGAAAATTACATTCATTTGTTTTTGATTTTTTTCTACAAAATAAGCACTAAACAGAAAAAAAACTATCAACAAACTTTAGAATAAAATACCAAATAAACCCGGAAGTAAATACATTTCCATTTGTAAAATTTCAAATTGAAATGCAAACATTACTTTAACAAATTCGTATAATAGAATATACAATAAAAACTAAATATGTACATCATGCAAAAAAAAAATAGATAAATATTCAAGCAGTCAGGCGTTCGTTTTAATAGTGTTAGTACGTATACGAGTATGTACCCAGTCAGCATTTTATGAAATAAATGATCATATTCGAGTCTTTTTCGACTCCTCCGCACGATTAAAATAAGCATTTATGCGCTCGTTTTCGAGTCGAAAATGACTGTTCATTCTAAAAGAGCTTTTATGACTCGCATTTCTGATCAATTTCGATTCACTTTCGAAACAGTTTGTGAGTATTTACATTCAGTTTTTTTTGTTTTAAATTTTTATATTTTTATATTTTCTTGATTTTACTGCACGAGCTTACTGTTTGTTTTTGTTTTTTAAACAAATCACTTTCTAAGTGTTTCTGGGATTCATTTTCGAATCATATTTTAAGCGCAGAACTGATTAATCAGTTTTTGATCATTTAAGGCAGTCGAAAGAGACTCAGTTTGGTGAAACAATCTTCCACATGCTGACTGGGTACAAGCCATGCATACATGTGTATATTTATATGCAACTCTGGCAAGAGTATGAGCATTATTTGAACTAAATGTGCGCGTTACCCAACAAACAATTAATTCACTAATGGAAAATTAATATTTCCTTTTACTTTCCTGCTCATAACACTTCATTGTTACAGGGCATGGATATTACTTGAATGGATTCAAGGCTAGAAAACAGCTCATAAAGAGTCGTATTACTTCAGGGGGGCAAAGTGTGGTATTCGAAATCGTTCGAAATCTTCATAAAAACACAATTGAAATTGTATGAAGATTTTTCAATAGCCCAATTCACAATCTTGTGGTCTTGCATCGTTGCTTGTGTAAAATGGTATAATATATTGATACTCACCACCAAGAATTGTTAAGTGGTGAGTTTCAATTTACTATACGATTTTGCACATGCAACAATGCAATACCATTTGCACAAGATTGTGAACTAGGCTAATATTAAATACTGCAATTTGCCTCCAGCCCTTACAGTTTTGCACTAATTTTTCGTGGAAAGTAGTAACTACAAAACAAATTTTTTTCACCAACACATCTGCAACAATTTTACGTTGAATTCAATAGTGACAGTCAATTGACTAGTTATTTGATCGATAGTGATAATGAATTTATTTATTAATTATAGTTGCTCCAATCTGGCATATATTTTAGAATGAAATGTACATATAAGCAATGGCAAAATCGGTAAAATTGTATTTTTTTTTTGGTACTATTCAAACTCTAGAAGCAATAGTACACCAATGGTTAATTTAATACATTTAGGGTCAAATTTACAGTCATTAGTTAACTATTAGTAAACTAAACTGATAACTGTTGTTTAACTAATACTTCATAGTCACAGTGCATTGTGTAAATAAAGTTCTTAATATGAGCAAAATATGGTAACCCTATCAAACAATTAAGTTTCACTATTGGCACCTCTGCTATAGCATATGGTTTTTGTTTACATTTGCTATATTATTTCTTAAAATCGATAAAACAGTGCTCGATCGTGTAACTTGATCGTACAAGATATTTAATTAGTGCTGAAATTGGTTCGGAAAAACCAAGATATAATAGAATATAAAATAGAAAGAATATTTTACAGCTAAATACAAAGAAGATGTCTGATCATGTCTGCGTAAAATTTGTATAAAAATTTTCACAATGCACAAATACTGTTGTCTAACTAACGGGTGTTTTTTTTTAGAGATATAGAACTTTGAATTGAAATAAAACACAAGAAAATCGTTTTAATGTACATCAATTTGGCTTTATTGGAAGGATAATTTTATGCCATTAATGTTTAAATATGATTTTGGGCATGCGGCCGCCGCGGCTGGCTCGAATAAAGCCAATTCTACAGGTCCAATTTTCAACCACTTTTTCGAGCATATGGGGCCGTATGTTGGCAATAACGCCACGAATGTTGGCTTCCAAGTCCCCTAACGTTTCTGGTTTGTTGGCGTAGACGAGCGACTTCACATATCCCCAAAGAAAATAATCCAATGGTGTCAAATCACACGATCTTGGTGGCCAATTGACAGGTCCATTCCGCAAAATTATGCGCTCTTCGAATGTTTCCTTCAATAAATCGATTGTGACGTGCGCTGTGTGGCATGTAGCGCCGTCTTGTTGGAACCACAACTCATCCACATTCATGCCATCCAATTCGGGAACAAAATAGTCGGTTATCATGGCTCTATACCGGTCTCCATTAACGGTAACTGACTCTCCAGCATTATTTCGGAAGAAGTATGGCCCAATGACTCCACCAGCCCATAGAGCACACCAAACAGTCAGTTTTTGTGGATGTAATGGCGTCTCAAGGGTCTCATGTGGATTCTCTTCACTCCAAATGCGGCAATTTTGCTTGTTGACGTAGCCATTCAACCAAAAATGAGCCTCATCACTGAACAAAATTTTGCGATGAAAATCAGCATCGAGATCAATCTCATTTTCGGCCCATACACCAAAATCACGACGCATTGCATGGTCTCGCGGCTTTAATTCTTGCACAAGCTGGATGTTGTAAGGTCGCAAGCCAAGATCTTTGCGCAAAATCTTCCATAAAGTTGATGGACAAAGCTCCAATTGCTGTGCACGGTGGCGAATCGATTCATTCGGGTCCTCTGCAACACTTTGCTCTACAGCGGCAATTGTTTCTTCGGTGCGCACTGTTCGACGTCTCTGCGGATGCGTATTATCACATAGAGTAAACGTAGTGCGAAAACGATCCATGGTTAACCGAATTAATTGCTCTGATGGACGATTATGTCGACCATAAAATGGACGGAGCTTGCGGTAAACTTCGCGAACTGAACCATTATTTTCGAAATAAATTTGCACGATTTGCAAGCGTTGTTCTTTTGTCAACCTGTATATGATGAAATGGCAAACCAAACTAAATATTAATCACTTGACAGCTGACAAAATGGCCGCTAGTTAAAAAAGTGATGCCAACTTAAAGTTCTATACCTCAATAAAAAACATGTCAACATGATATTTATAATCTGCTCACTAGAAAATAGTGTTGTGAAAATAAAACGCAACGAGAAAATAAAAAATTGTGAACTCATTCTTTTCCAAATTATTTTTCTTTTAAATTTGCATGCTAGGGCACATGCTATTGATTTGTATATTATATATTTAAACTTAGATAGCTATAACATATGCTTTAACATCCGAACTTACTAGCAAATTTACGAAAACTATTAAGTAGCCTATTTTCTGGCTACCGACGATTATTTTAATAAAAATTAATAAATATAATTTCAACTAAAAAATATTTTAGTACAATTAAAGTACAAAAAAGCACAATTATTAAAAGTACAATTTTTAAAATTCTCAATCCCATCCCTGGTACATGTACCAAAACTTTTAAAACCTATTGTTTTATTTAAAAAAAAAATACAATTCATTTTGTATGTAAAAATTTAAGTTTATAAAAATGTTAAAAAGATAAGTAAAATAGTGAATAAAATAAAATAAATATATTTGTTTTCAAAATTTTGGATATTTGTAAAAAGTATCCTCACAAAAACATAAATGTGAAAAACGGCCAAGTTCCTATCCAAAATTTCGACCATTAAAAGTTGTGAGATATAAATTTTGACAAAGTTCTTCTTTGCCACAATACCTAACACAGAAATATATTATATATGATATAAATTTGTAATCGTAAGGTTGTCATATAATTTCCAGATAATCTGCCAGATCACCTAGATCTTCTCGGGTACCAAATTTTAGCTCTCTAGCTATAGCGGAAGTGCTTCATCAATTTGATGAGTGAGTCAGTGGTCAGTGAGTATGTCTTAAAATATGCACTTTTTGCACCTCTATATCTCCGGAAGCTTTCATTGGAAAACTGTCAAACTTCGCATATGAGGTTATATGAATTTGTTCTCATTATGATTTAAATTTCATACATTTACGGTCGCGTGGAACAAAGTTATAAGGGGGGTAAAAACAGCTCGAATGGCTTCGTGTAAATTTACACACTGCGTGCATTGGCCAGAACTTGGCCTGGCGCACTGCCGTGCGCGTAGATAGTGCAGTGGAAGTAAAAAGGTGGGAAGAGGACTAGATACTGCTTTCGCTATTTTGTGTTTATTTAATTTTATTTTTCGTTTTAAATATCTTATTTACTTGTGTATATTTAATTTACTTTTTATAATCAAAAACAATTCAAATATTACAAAAATCATATTTATTGTAAGAATATCAATCATGTATAATTCCTCAATTGTGCGGAATATATTAGTCAATTATGATCAGTCAAACTTGACGACGCAATTCACTAATTATAAAGAGATGCAACATCACATATACATAAAAATTTTTCACTTGCCCTTAATAATATGATAAAAACTTTGTTCTGCGCAATGATGAAAATATATCCTGCATGACTACCGATCAAATGGCCGGCCAATTGAGTGATACTTTTCTTGTAGGGTACTATTATAATGAAATGAAATCTGGTTATAGCGAATTTGTAAAAAAAATTATAAGTCATACCAAAAAAGTGCATTGAAATTTTTACGCTTATAACAAACAAGAAATCTCAAGTTATTGCATGACATTTTTTTTAAACAGCTGTTAGGTAATCCCAAAACATGTGTTTAATTTAATTTTTTTTTTAATTCAAAATGTGGGAAATTTAATGAAAGCGCATTTCGAAAAGGCTTATATTATTATTTGTGAATTCTCAAATAGTTCTTGAAAGTCTGTGCGTAAGATAAGAGGTTTGTGACTATTCAAAATGTGTGGTTGAAGTCTACTGATGATTTGTTACGGCAACAATGAAATATATGGACAACGCTGAACTACCAGCAAATAAATTTCAAATTAAAAAGGCTTATAATTTTTCAAATAAAAAATAATGCATTTTACTATTTAAAGCTTGCTGATTTCTTTGTAAAAGCTTTTAGTTCAAGCTATAACGAACTTCGCCCATAAAATTGCTCGGTACCAATGCCTTCATTACAGTTTAATTTGATTGTACTGGTGCTACTAAAATAGATTTCCAAAAAAAATTTGCAAAAGACTTATAACTTTTACAAAACAAAACTATTTTTTTTTTGTATAAGGCAGTGCATATTTTATATTAAAATTTTTACTTTAAAAATATTATTCTTGCAGTGAAAATTATTTTTCTTAAATTTTAAAAGACAAATTAACATCCTGGTCCACGATGTCGACAAGAAGCTTTTGATCGTCAACTTGTATTGAAACCAACAATAAAATAAGAAAATTTGTTTTTGTTTTTAATATACTCGTAAGAAATCGATAGAAAGATTCTTGTCGATATAGTCGGTCAGGCTGTAGGAGTTTTTCTTTTGAATTTTTTGGGGGGAAATAAAAATAAAATAAAATTATGAGTCTGAAAAAAGTTTTAAAGTGTGAGCTACAATGTTGACAGAGATAGCGTTTGATCGATTAAGGCCCAACTATAATATGAATAAGCTAGCTTAAGCTAATGTCAGAATTGAACGATAAGTCTGTCAAATGGTTAAACAATTCAGATGTGACTTTTAGGTGGCCACAATGTACTTACATGCACTTAAGTATTCTTTAGCCACAGCTGCACATCTAGGTATTGTCAATAATTTTGTATTAATTTTGTTTCTTCTCATAACTCATAAATGAATGCAATTCAATCAAACTAACTTGAAAGAATGTCCTAATCTATTAAAAATTCACATATAAATATATCAATGGAAGAGAAAAAAAAATTGTGTGTAGATAAATATTTTTTCCAATATTTTTAATGGATTTTATGCTAAAGACTTTATATGGAGTTTAAACATAGTGTAACATGCATTTAAACGCACATATACATACATACATACATATGGAGTATATGTAGAAAAAAAATACAGTAGCAAGTAAAAGTATCCAAACTAAATTATTGGTTTCTTCATTATTATAATTGAGAGTAAGTAAATTATACTCAGATATATATCGAGCTATAACCGCACAAAAAGATTAAGTAACGAAAACAAAATTTTATAGGAGAAGGTTTTTTTTTAATTATCTTCGCTCTTATTTAAGTTATTAAGTTAATTCATTGAATTTTAGTATTTAGGTGTTATTGTGCTAAATATAAATAACGCATCGAATTGTAACGATTTTTTTGCTGTCTCCCTGATAACCTCCTGTGTATATTTTTGTGTTGGTTAAGCTAAAAAAATTTTTTAAGTAAAAGTAAATATCAGTTTTTTTTACTTAAACTTGTCTCCAAATTGCTAACTTATTGTCTTCGTGATCGACGCCATGTAGTGAATCTTCTACAGACTTATTACTTGTTTTATTTGTTTTGCCTACTAAAAAGTACAACATTGAATATACATAAGTAAATACATGTGTATGTGTGAATATGTGTATTGTAAAATAAACAATGAAAATAAAAGTTTTGCTTTATTGTCCGAGTTTAAAATAAGAAACAATAAAAAAATATTTAAAATCAATGAATATTTTCTGCTGCTGCTTGTTTGTGTTTAAAAAATGCACAAACAGTTGTTTCCTTACGGAATGTGCGTTCAGTTTGGCACTTTACTTAAGCAAATGGCATTTGACGAAACTTGACGAAAAGTTTGTTAAGTACATTATAGTTTGCCACATACGTTTTATATGTAACCGCACAGTTCCTTAAGATAGCTTATTCATATTAAAGTTGGGCCTTTACTTATTTATTTTATAAAAACAAAAGCAAGTTTTCTTAATTTCAGTACAAATTGTCGATCAAACCGTTAATGCCAGCAATTCAATCAACTGTTCTCTGGGGGTCTACTCTGTAATTCGAAACGAAAGAAAATTATTTCAATTTGTGTGTTATTAACATACAAATTCGAAAGCAGTTTCTTTCGTTTCGAACTACAGAATAGACCCCCTGATCAACAGAGAGAGAAAAATAATATCTATGCAACAGAGTAAAATGAGTAATATTAAGAGGCAGTGTTCTCAAAATTCATATATTTGTTTAGTGACTTCAAATAAACTTTATGTCAACAGCAGAAATGCTTTACGCACGTCCACAGCAGCATACCTGGGTATGTACATACGTTTTGTATGGGGAATGGTACGTCGTTAGCATAAAAATGCTAATTACGTATCTACCTGGTTTGTTGGAATTTCCGAATTATTTTTTTAGTTTGTTAGAAATGGACAAAAGGTAAAAATTTTATAATAACCAATTTCATCCTCACAGTCATTGTTTGTTGAAAAAAGTGGTTGTATAGGTAGACAACAGACGTATATAATAAATATATAATATAGGCAGGTAGAAACATTTATTGTTGCGGAAATTTCATTCTTTGTAGTATCGTCAGAAAATTTAGTTTACATTTGTGATTCGAAGTGAAAAGACGTTTCTGTTTATTTTGTGAATGGCTTACTCCGACAACTAAGCGCACTTTCGTACGAAGAACAACAAGCATATATTCGGCAAGTGCTTGAAGAGAGCCAAGAAGAAACAAGTGACCACGATTCAATAGTTGGTGACGAGGCTTTAGGTGATATTGGTGGAGATGACTCAGACGTTGAAGAACCCATGTTACCAGAATATGACCCAGAGGGCGACAGTGATTCTGATTAAGATCTTGAAGATGCACCAATTGAAACTGGCGAAGTTTTTACTGCCAGAGATGGTAATGTTTGGTCCTCGATACAACCACAACCTGTAAGATTCCGTACGCACAACATTCTAAGAAGTGCAGAATCTGGACCAGTACGGGCAGCGCAGGGTTTGACCATTGCAGAAACGTTCCAATTAATAATGTCAAACGGAATATGCGACATAATTATTCGTGAATCAAATCGAAAGCCAAGGCAATTTTATGATATTGACAACGCAAAACATCCAACAAGAGAACCGAGATCATGGATTCCCATAACAAAAAGTGAATTTGATGCATATTTGGGCCTACTTTTGCTAAGTGGCGTTACACATTCTGGTTACGTGCATACGAAAGATTTGTGGAAAACTACTTCACATACACTATATCGTGCCGCAATGAGTGTACAAGCCAGAAATGGAAAGAAGGGCGAATAACAGCAGAATATCCAGAGTTTTTTCAACGCGCAACGCCATCGAAGCCATGAAAAGTGGGCCCATCGGAGTTGTGGATGCTGAGGCACATGCATCGGAGGAACGTTATAGTACGGGCCGGCTAAAAGTAAAGGGGAATTGCTACATCTGCTCGAAACGACGCCCTACTCGTAAAGCATGCGCATTATGCAACAAACCAGTGTGCGCAGAGCATTCCAAAGACTTACCTCAATGCGATAGATGTATTTGAATTTCAATAATTTAAGCAAAAATAATTAAAACTGACATTATATAATAATAATAAAAAAATAATTACAAAACTTAGCTCAAAATAAACTATACTTTTATATTATATTACCATATTTGCATGCGTTTTACTATACATACCCAGGTATGTATTCTGTTGACTTAAGGGTGCAACTTTGTAAATGGGCTTTATCTTCCGAACGGATGATCTAATCCTAACCAAACTTGGAACTGTTGCGTAAAACAGTTTTGACTAGGATATCAAGAAATTTCAAGTCGATCCGGTTATCCAGTTTAGAGCTACAGCGTTTTCAAAACTAAAAACATACCCAGGTATGTTGCCGTTGACATAAGGGATAAACTTGGAAAGCAACTTTATTTTCATGTTGATTTTTTTTATAAACCATTTCCTATTAATTTTTAGTTTATCTTAAAACTACCAACAACAAGTCACAATGCAGTCACAAACTATATTAATTATCTTAATGAGAAAATATATTTGTAGGAATTAATGTGTTGATTGGGTTACAGACTGTTTAACTATTCTTGTGCTAAATAGCAAAAGTATCAAAACAAAATGTTAAAACGCATCAAAAAAAAAATATTGTTTTTCTTTTCAAGTCTAGATACATGCATTTACTGATAACAAATTTAAAATCAATACAAATACAACTATAGACTAAAATATGTATGAGAAAAAAAGAAAATTCAATTCCCAAAGTGTATATTTGATTGCCAAAAATGGAAGAGAGAAAAAAATTGTGTGTAGATAAATATTTTTTCCAATATTTTTAATGGATTTTATGCTAAAGACTTTATATGGAGTTTAAACATAGTGTAACATGCATTTAAACGCACATATATTTACATACATACATACATATGGAGTATATGTAGAAAAAAAAATACAGTAGCAAGTAAAAGTATCCAAACTAAATTATTGGTTTCTTCATTATTATAATTGAGAGTAAGTAAATTATACTCAGATATATATCGAGCTATAACCGCACAAAAAGCTTAAGTAACAAAAACAAAATTTTATAGGAGAAGGTTTTTTTTTTAATTATCTTCGCTCTTATTTAAGTTATTAAGTTAATTCATTGAATTTTAGTATTTAGGTGTTATTGTGCTAAATATAAATAACGCATCGAATTTTAACGATTTTTTTTTTGCTGTCTCCCTGATAACCTCCTGTGTATATTTTTGTGTTGGTTAAGCTAAAAAAGATTTTTAAGTAAAAGTAAATATCATTTTTTTTACCTAAACTTGTCTCCAAATTGCTAAATTATTGTCTTCTTGATCGACACCATGTAGTGAATCTTCTACAGACTTATTACTTTTCGAATTAAAAAGTTCGCTATTAAATTTGTTGTGAATAGTTTTACCGACGGAAAGTATTTCCAAGTCACTATACTTTTGTGAAGACATTTTTAATAAATTGCTACGTACCGGAACTGAACTGGAGTTTATCTCAGTTTTTCGCCAGGACCGTGTAATCAAATTTAAATCATAACAAATTGTTGCAGAGTTATCCAAATAACCATATTTAAACTGGTATGTGATGTTTCATACTTATGTTACTAGATGATACATATTTGGTCCAAATGTAATGAGGCTATGTAGTATACAGATCTTACCTTATAAAATTATAAAAACGAATTATAATTATATCACTAGCCATTATTTAGCGCAAGCCGTTGAAAAAGTATTTCCAAATAAATTAGTTTCATAACATAGTTTCATCTCATTAAAGGGCCATGATGGGTCATTTTTATGGGAAAATTATGTAGAGGAAAGATGTTGTGTTATTTATTCTAAACAAAAATAGGATACAAAAGTTTTTCCGAAAAACGCCGCATTTAAAAGTTATGATGCCAAAAGTGTTTATATCTAAGATAGGTTATTTTTCAGGTGAATAATACAATGTGCATGATCGGTATGTACGCCATTAGTGCAATTTTAGCACATATGTGATTTTTATGGCCGGTCTATCAGAAACTGCCGGTGGAGCGAATAAAATAAATACTTTTCGCAATTTGTATGGTCTAATAATGTGCATTCAAGTTTTTTATATGTGGGCGAATAAATTGCTATCAGAAAAGGCTGATCTAGTTAATTATTTTAAAAATATATCATGTCTGTAATATTGTATGTATGCATATACTTCATACAAAGTCGATGGATCAAGTATGAAGTATATCATACTTGCTTTAAAAGGAAATTTTAGCTTAAGTGGCTGTTACAAAAACTGTAAACAAAAAATAATTTGTACTTAACCTAAAATTTTTTGCTATAAAATTGAAACGGTAATAAAATTTGGACAGATAATGGCATTGATAACAAGTTACTGATTTTTATAAAAAAACGCATTTCGAAAATCATGTTGGTTGAGCTGCTTTGGCGGTAATGGCTCGATATATACGAGCATAAGTTTTAATTCCTGCTATCAAAACTAAAAATTTATTGTAATTAATTTGGGATTATTACACACAAAAAATGATTTTGATATTTGAATACGAAAATCGTTGATTCAATAAAAAAATCTTTCGAATTTTCTGTGATGACGATTTTTGCATTATTGATAAATAAAATTGTATGGAGGTTTATTGAATATATTTTTTTTTCAGCCAACAAAGAAATTTAATGAATCAAAGAAAAAAGTTGTTGACTGAAATTTTATTTTCAGTGATAATTGTTATTGTGTGTGTGTGTGGATGAATGTTACATTTTTCATTTCAACCCCTTTTTGTTTGCTTTTGCTTGGCTGCTATTAAAACTAAATGTGTTTGGGATGAGTCGAACCGGCAATCTCTTGACTAATAAACTAACGTAACTACTTACCACTCAGCTAAAGGGCAAATCATTATTGAATAAGCAAATAATGAATAGAAGGAAAACATGATTTTTTATGTGCGCATTGTCTTTATATAATCTAAAAACAACTTTGTTGAGTAAAAAAAAAACAAGCCACGACGTTTTTCGGCTTCTTGTCCGAACTGACACGTATACAACACAAGCAATCAAAAAAAAAACAACAACATCAACCAGGTTGAGTCAATCAACAAGCAAGCAAAACACCAACACAAACAAATGACATTAAATGATATTTTAAAATGCGCGGAATTGATAGATACAATATTATAGTTAATGACAAATAATGGGTGTTTTTTTAGAGGTATAGAACTTCGAATTGAAATAAAACACAAGAAAATCGTTTTAATGTCCATCAATTTGGCTTTATTGGAAGGATAATTTTATGCCATTTATGTTTAAATATGATTTCGGGCATGTGGCCGCCGCGGCTGGCTCGAATAAAGCCAATTCTACAGGTCCAATTTTCAACCACTTTTTCGAGCATATGGGGCCGTATGTTGGCAATAACGCCACGAATGTTGGCTTCCAAGTCCCCTAACGTTTCTGGTTTGTTGGCGTAGACGAGCGACTTCACATATCCCCAAAGAAAATAATCCAATGGTGTCAAATCACACGATCTTGGTGGCCAATTGACAGGTCCATTCCGCGAAATTATGCGCTCATCGAATGTTTCCTTCAATAAATCGATTGTGACATGCGCTGTGTGGCATGTAGCGCCGTGTTTTTGGAACCACAACTCATCCACATTCATGCCATCCAATTCGGGAACAAAATAGTCGGTTATCATGGCCTTATACCGGTCTCCATTAACGGTAACTGACTCTCCAGCATTATTTCGGAAGAAGTATGGCCCAATGACTCCACCAGCCCATAGAGCACACCAAACAGTCAGTTTTTGTGGATGTAATGGCGTCTCAAGGGTCTCATGTGGATTCTCTTCACTCCAAATGCGGCAATTTTGCTTGTTGACGTAGCCATTCAACCAAAAATGAGCCTCATCACTGAACAAAATTTTGCGATGAAAATCAGCATCGAGATCAATCTCATTTTCGGCCCATACACCAAAATCACGACGCATTGCATGGTCTCGCGGCTTTAATTCTTGCACAAGCTGGATCTTGTAAGGTCGCAAGCCAAGATCTTTGCGCAAAATCTTCCATAAAGTTGATGGACAAAGCTGCAATTGCTGTGCACGGTGGCGAATCGATTCATTCGGGTCCTCTTCCACACTTTGCTCTACAGCGGCAATTGTTTCTTCGGTGCGCACTGTTCGACGTCTCTGCGGATGCGTATTATCACATAGAGTAAACGTAGTGCGAAAACGATCCATGGTTAACCGAATTAATTGCTCTGATGGACGATTATGTCGACCATAAAATGGACGGAGCTTGCGATAAACTTCGCGAACTGAACCATTATTTTCGAAATAAAGTTGCACGATTTGCAAGCGTTGTTCTTTTGTCAACCTGTTTATGACGAGATGGCAAACCAAGATAAATATTAATCACTTGACAGCTGATAAAATGGCCACCAGTTAAAAAAGTGATGCCAACTTAAAATTCTATACCTCAATAAAAAACACCCATTATTATTGAAATTAAAAATTTTATTCAATAACATGGTTTTATTGAAAATAATGCTTGTCAATTTTTTTCTGTGTAGTGCGTTAAAAAAATTTTAAACTTAAATTTTAACAATTCCCATAAAAAACACTAATTATTAAATTGACTGCACTTGGTCAAAAAAATACTTGTGTGACAACACTCTATCAGCCCAATTATAAATATTCCCGGGGAGTTTTTTCCCTTCGCTATCATTTGTTCCCAGGGAATAATCCTCCTATTCTAAATAGCCGGGGAATAAGCAAATACGGGAGAGAGTAAAATCTGGATCAGCTGTTTAATGTTTACATATTTTTTTGCACTAACGTAAAGTTCAACAATATACATTTATTAACCAGTCACAGAATACACAGAAGTGAATAAAGTGACAGGTAAAAAAAGCTCCAATCAGGTTTTTGTTAAAATTCGTGGAAAAAAGAGAAAAGCATAGTGTATTTGATACTGTAGTGTATTACTACTTACCAATTAACACGGCTAGTAAAAATTTATTGCACTAGAAAGACGTAGCAAAACAAAAACGACGGCAAAATTTGAGGGAAAACGAGACAAACAGAAAAATACCCATATCTTCCGTCTCGTGACACTTCTGTATGTTTTGTGAACCAGTCGTTAAGCAGCTCTGGGTTGAGGAACATCTCTCGTGTCATCGTAATTATTTCTTAAGTGCGGTCAGGCTTGTGCGTGTTGTTTGGCCTTCGAGAGTTTTTCATCTCGCTCGCACTGGTTGACTGATCTGCCACGGATAACCGTATAATCTTGCGGTTTTTTGTGGAATTTCTTTAACAACCACGTTGCTACTTCCTATGTGAAGGCATAGGTCATGTACGGTCAGTCACAAAAACTTTTAAAATACTGTTAATACCATCTTGGGCATATGGTCTAGTTACTCCGCCCATACTTGTGCAACACCATATTATACAAATTTACTTTGTATAATATGTACTAAATAAATAAATAAATAAATAAATAAATTTATTAAAAATGTGATGTTTTCATTGTCAATAAGATTTCGTGTTAATATATTTGTTTATGTTTAAATAAAAATTAATTAAACAGTGTATCCATTCAGACATGCGGAATAACTTTGTGCTGAGAAAGTGGAGTGAAAACTGAGTCAAGTCCAGTGGACTGTGTGTACAAAGGAAATTTGTAAATTTTATAAAGTTTTTCTTATCGGTCTTGATAATATTAGAAGGAAATAAATCTTCCATTTACCTATTATGTGAACTGCAAAATTGATTGTTTTAGTACCTATTTGTTCTGAATACAGAGGTAATTTATGTTTTTGAAGTGCATGTGCGCAGTGTTTAGATAAAAATGCAAAAATACAAAATACAAAAGGGAAATATAATAATTCGGTATTTATTTAAACTTTTTGTTCTAAATAAATGCTTATACTATTGTTTTTCAACATTTATTAAAATGATTTTTAAATTTTTGCATTAGTTCCCTTCAAAATGTTTGGGGAGAAAACTCTCAACAAATTCTCCCTCTCCCTCATATTTAGAATACCTACTTTTTTCCCAGGGAGTTTTTTCCCGGGGAAATTTTAATTCATAATAAGAGGAATGGGAAAAGGGAAAAAACTCACAGGGAATTGCTATTCATAATTGGGCTGTATACTTAAATAGCTATTGTTGTTATTTACATTTATTTTCTTTTTACATACTCTTACATATACAATTTGAAGCTGAACAAAAGTCAGCCAATGTATTAATGGTAAAGTAAGAAAATAAAAAAACATGTTGATTTTTTTTTTTTTAAAGAGAAGTAACACTCAGGCAATTAATGCCTACTATACTACTTCTACTAGGTGTTACCTTATTTCGGAAAGGGAAAGTGATAGAAGACAGGTGGTGAAAGAAGAGATTGAAGAAAGCTTCATTCTTTTTACAACTCTGCTTTTTTCACGCATTTTTTTTGTAATAATGCAGTGTTGTAGCGCCTTCTGGTCTCAAATTAGGCGTATTAATTTTTGAAGCTGTGTTTAGTAGCCATTTTATTGGTTATTTTACTTCGCTGATGATTCTGCTATACACTACCGTCGAAGGAGGGCCGTCTGATTTTACATTAGGATTAGCATCTGTTGAAGTCGGTATAGTTCAGTGACTAGTGACTATGCCTTCATCACTTGAACTTTCCTACAACAACTGAACTATTATTTAATGACTGTCGGATACAGGGATTGAGTTTATGTTTCAACTTTATTATTTGTTGTTCTTGAGCTTCTCATTTGTTTAAATGAAAGTTTATAACATAATAACTCTAGTTGTTCTAAGAAACTTTGGCTAAAGGTTCCCTGATGATCTGCATTAGCAACAATGAAATACGCATAGGATCTAGCTAAACCCATCAATAATCAATTTCAATGTAATTTTAATAAAAAAAAATTTATATATTTTACTTAATAAGTAAAATATTAATTTGGGATTATTAGTGCGTTTAAAAAATTTTAAACTTAAATTTTACCAATTCCCATAAAAAACACTAATAATTAAAAAGTTATTAATTTAACTATGATATTCGAAACTCAAGCTTTCATCATCTGAAATTTCTCTAGGCCCTGGAAATGTATTATGATTGTTTTAGTGTTGACTTGGTTGTGTATGTACGTTAAATTATTGTGTGTATCCAAATTGATTACTTATTTAGAATTTTAAAGTAAACTATATCTAATGGGTTTGTAATTAATTTTATTTATAACTCCACTGTATTTGATTGCTGTAATGGAGTAAATAGTTCTACATTGTTTAGTTTGGTTAGTGTTTTTTTTCAACTTTTATCCTTGCTCTTCAACGATAGATATTAAGTAAACACATGTCTGTGTTTGCATTTGGTATTTGAAATTGCATGCATGCAATTGTTATTGTATCTGTAACTGAAATATAGATGGCTCAATATTAACGGAAATTGCATTATTATGTTGATGTGCTAACAATTCCATACCACTACAAACGTGATAAAATTTTTTTGTGTGTGCAGAATTTTGGTTATTTTCATCTCTTTCATAAAGCTAGAGATTTTCCGAATTTCAACTGCTTTCTGTTTAAGTTATTGTTTTTTCTTATACATACAATTTACACAAAAAACAAAAAATTGTTTTCTATTTTACATGCAGTTGTCATTGATCGATGATACTTAAATCATAGAAATTTTTGAAAGGAGAATTTGATAGCAAAAAACGAGATTTGAATAGGCACAGGCAGATAACGTTTAGTTTTTTTTTCTTTAAATAAAAATAGACGTACAATTTGTTAATAACAGTTATGGCAGCCATCTTTCAGAGACAACAGCATCATCATCATCATCATAATCCTCATAGCAAATGTACAAAAATTTTCATTCAAATGCTTTAATTCTTGTACCCAACTATAACACAGTCATCATTGCCAGGGCCATTATTATTATTGTTTAACTATAATGTTTGTTTCTCTGTATGTATGTAAGCTTTAGACCATCAGTCCAATATCTCTTTGTCTAGCATTTATTCTGCTCATGCTATGTAGTCTCAATGCTCTTTACATTTTGAATTCTTCATCATTTCATCACAAAAAAAAAACATAAAAATTGATATTCAATTGAATTTCATTTGAATGATTTATTTTCATTCTTTCAATGAAGTTAGACAACACATTTTTCAATTTAAAATTTTTAGGGTTTTTATTTTTTAAATTCATTAAAATAAATTTGTTTTGTTAGTGTGTGTGTTCGTCTTTTTTGTTGTTTTATTGCCGGCCATTAAATGATTTATTTGGTGTTTGTAAAAACTAAAAATTTAAAACATATTTTTAGGGGTTGACAGTTGATTTTTTTTTTTTTTTAATTAAATACAAACATTTAAAATCAATTGTGTCTGCAGTTTTGTATATACATATACACACAGTAAATATACATAGAATTATGCATAAATGCAAGTGTGTTGTATTTCAATACTAGAATATAAAATTTATATTCATTTATTTATATTTCTTTAGTGGGAATGATTTCTATGCTGAATAATTGATATTTTGTTGAGGAAATTGAAAAAAAAATATATTGTAAAATTTATTCGAATGCATAACTTTTTTTTTAATATTTAAATGAGTACGGATATTATTTATTTAAAAGTGGAAGTGAAAATGTACATTTTTCATTTTAAATTTTTAACAAAAACAAAAACAGATTAAGCAAAAATGTAATTTATACGAGGGTGGTTTTTATTTATTTATAGTGGTGTGTAGTAACAAATAATTCATTTAATTTGTTATCATACTCGTAAACTGTATTACTTACAGATATATTTTAGATTAACGTGATTGCCTGTCTTACGGCCTAATCTCACGGTAGTCTAAAGAACAGGTGAAGGTTAGACGCTTACCATCGACCCCATGTATCCTTCGAAAGCACCATGTGACACTACAAGAATATATAGGTTGCAATCTTTTAAAATAGTTATGCTTCTACTACGATCAAATACCTTGTTGTAGTACTTAGAGCTATGCTATCTCTTTCTACTAAGGCCTTGCTCAAATCACCTACTATTGTATGGAAACAATACCTAGCATAGTGTCTGGCTGACAGCGTCATACCAATCACTAGCATTGATTTAACACTGGGAAGCCAAGACTATTCTCCCAGCATTTTTGGTAGCAACCACAGTCACCACGTACGATTCTCCGTGATCACACGCCACAAGTGTTATTACTTACATCCACAGTGAGGTCTCCAAGAGAATTCCTCATCATTAACTGGCACAGCTCAATCACTCATCAGAGCCAGATGAATGCCTGAGCCGACACGATGCAGTATCTGCTCCACACAGCTCAACATCATCCTTTTAACCCCGTGGAGTGGGACAAAATTGATATTTTAGTAAAGGATCATAACAACACATCCAACTCCTTTCATAAATTTGTGCACATCCGTTTCTCTGTTGCCAGAGATTGGGTAGTATCACATAAGTTCTATGGATAAAAATCCAAGTTATTTACTTAATAGGGATTCAATAAATTTTAATAACACTACGTACCTCAGAGTTTTTAGGGTCGTTGATTATGAATATGATTTCAGTTTTTAAAAATTGAAAATGGCGGATCCAATATGGCGGACCATTTTTAAAAAATTTATCGAATTCGCATGAAATTTATTACACGGAAATAAGGTGTACTACCTGGGGAAAATATGATCTTTTTATTGAAAGAGGAAACGAGGGGACCACCAATAGACTTTTTATACTCAGTAGTAGTTGTGATTTTTAACTTATAAGGAAAAGTCGTGGAACTGTTTGGAACATTTTGTATAGCTCTAGCTAAAGTATATTTTTCAATGTATTCCATTACAAAAATAGTATAATATATCTTCACTACATATATTTGCAGTTTTAATAATAACTGCAAATTAAATTAGATACCTGATGCTTGAAAATATATTTAAAAATCTAAACTGTAAATTTACAAAAACATGTAGAGTGTATCAACAATAAACGCTATAGATGATGCTGACGAGTATAAGTGCGTGTTACAGATAATAATTCTTTGTACGCAAGTACAGACTAATATGATGCGTTACAAAAATAAATATTTATAGGTTGATTGCGTACTGGTATATAGAACATATTAATTGCAACAATGGTTACATTTAACAAAATAAAAAATTCCATTTTTAATCAGAAATAATTTTAAGTCAGGCTTAAGTTCAGTAATATCAATTCTTTTTTTATTGAATGAAATATTTTTATTAATTAATGTGAGTTTCTAAAGAAGAGAAGAAAAATTAATTTAGACTTTTAAGCTGGGGGAAATACCGATATTTTTCTGTGCAGCAACGCACTTCATCAGCACCCTAGTCTATATACTTGGCTAGAGATTGTTATTAACATCAGCTATTCAACGTAAATTCTAATGAAACAGAATGTGAGAAATAAAAAAAAGCAATGTGAGTCCGATCACAGAGGAGATGTGTAAACATCTAGTAATGAAATTTTTTTTAAGTTGGAAGTACTTATGTTTTTAGTCTTTTTAGTCTTTTTTTAAATTAATTAATTAAAAGTATCAAAACTTTCAATATTGTAAATACATATGAATTTGTTGGCTTTTGTTTGTTTTATTAAACTTATTTGGTTAGTAAATGGGCACACTGCAGTATATATGTATATGTACTGCATTCAAAATTGCAGTAAGCAGTAAATTTACTGATTACTAAAAAAATTCAGTAAATTTTTACTGCTAATGAAATTTAATTTTTATTACCAGTAAAATCGTAGGGCCGTATTCATAATAAAATTGTAGCAAGTGGCAAAGTTTTTTCAATAAAATTTTGAAACTTTTGTACGACAAACATTTAGCCACTTGGTAGAATTTCATTATGAATACGAGCATTACTGATTACTGAAAATTCAATGCACCTCATCATATAACAAATCATTTAGGCAATTTATAAAAATGGTAGAAAAAAATTTTAGTAATCAGTAAAAATTTACTTGTTAAACATTTTTTATTGTTTTTACTGAAACTTTAGTGGTACTGCAGTGCTCATCTATGGTAAATGCCTTTACTTTTATTACTTTTTAATTTTTAATTCCTGTTGTTCATCGTTTAGTTGTTTCTGTTCTTGTTGTTGTGTACGCATTGCAATTAAAATAAATTCAGTAAAGTGCGACTTTGACTCGCGCACATTCGGTTTTGATCATTTTTTTTTAATTAGCTTTCTTCCTTTTTTAAGTTTTTTCAGTTTAAATGATTTTTTTTCAGTTTTATCGCTTTTTTCTCGTTTTGGCGTTTTTTTCTCTTTTTGGGTTTTTTTTTTTAATTTTCGCAATTTTTTTCATTTTGGCGATTTTTTTCTGTTTTTTGGGTTTTTTTTCATTTTGGCGATTTTTTTTTTGTTTTTGGGGTTTTTTTTATTTAGGCGATTTTTTCATTTTGGTGATTTTTTCATATTGGCGATTTTTTTGTTTAAGGATTTTTTTTTTTCATTTTGGCGATTTTTCCGGTTTTTCGCGATTTATTTTAGTCCTAGAGATTTTTTTTAATTTGGTGCTTTTTTTTTGCGATTTTTTTATATATGACGATTTTAAATTTTTTTGATTTTTTAGTTTTACCGTTTTTGAAAATTTCAAGAGTTTTGCTCTTACGGTTTTCAAGACACAGCAAGTTGTCAAAATTACAAAGTCAAAATTGCATTAACTAATGGAACACCCATTGATTTAAATTTTTTAAATTTAGTGTTAATTGCTGTAATTAGTCTGTATAAAAATACACTAACTTTTAAAATTTCAAGTTAGCAAAATTTGACTTTAACCTAAAGTGAGCGATAAGTTACAGGCAAGTTTATACTACCTGGTAAGTTAAATGCAGTTTGCAATAACGAAAAGCTTTCTATATGTCCGATAAAACCCTACTTTTAACTAACTTTAAGTTGTAATAATTGCTATAAGTGATCCAACTATAGTTTGTTTAAAAAATCTACTAAAATAAAGCCTCTGATCTTAAAAAGGAGTGTGAATTAGCTTCATTGCAATTGCTTGGTTGTAGTTTAGGAAAAATTTCAGTCAATCGTTTTTATTTTTTATATGAAATGTTGATAAATATCCAAAAAAAAAGTTTATGTATTTGGTGTAGATTTTGATTAAGATTTTAAATGAAATCTGATAGATTTCATAGTGGTGTAAGTGCCCTATAAAAACTAAACCTCTGTGTGAATTACATTTTTTTTAAGATAAAAAAAGCAGTGTAGTAAGAGGTAGCTTGAAACTCTTCGCTCATCCCATGACCAGCGTTGCCGCTTTGGTAACTTTTAACCAAAATTGGTTACTTTTTTTCCAATGTGTACTTGTGTACTTTTTTCCATTTGGGTTACTTTTCTTCAACATAAAAATAATATATACCATATAAATAATAATAAGTCAGACAATATAGCAATAGTAAAGTAAGAAAATAAAAAAACATGTTGATTATTGAGTTCTTGTTTCAACTTTGTTATTTGTTATTGAGCTTCTCATTTGTTTAAATGAAAGTTTATAATATAATAACTCTAGTTGTTCTAAGAAGCTTTGGGTAAAGGTTCCCTGATGATCTGCATTAGCAACAGTGAAATGCGCATAGGATCCAGCTAAACCCCTCAATAATCAATTTCAATGTATTTTTAATAAAAAAATATTTTACTTAATAAGTAAAATATTAATTTGGGATTATTAGTGCGTTTAAAAATTTTAAATTTAAATTGTAACAATTCCCATAAAAAACACTAATTTATTAAATTTTGTTTTTAGTTTAATACCATTTTCACACACTTCGGGGTCTTCTGAAAGAATTTTTTCCCAGCTAGGTTTAGTCAAAATTAAATGCAGGAATAAGATTGATTTCAATACCAACTCTATAATATTCAGTCATGTGTTTGGATAACGAATATAACACTGTGTTTTTTTTTTAAGTCATGGAAATATAAACATATACGAACACCACTGCATGATAAAAGGCAAAAAAAGGACCGGTGTCTTGCCCCAGGTCATGCACATTTTTGTTTGCCCAAAGATTTGGGGTCTCGGTGTCATTTTTGCATTTTCTCCGGTTCATATCGTTCGGAATTTTGATTTACTCTTTGAGGCAAAGTTGTAGCTCTTGTCATGCAACAAAAATTGTGAACATATAAAATTAAAAAAAAATATTACCTTCAAGATCAAAATCGCAAAAAATTTTAAAAAATTTTGAGCTTAATACCTTTTTTCCCTGCTCAGGTACATACATAGGTAGCAAGCGCTTCAATATCAGCGATAAAAATGTACCTAAGATCTCAATAAACAACTTTCTACAACATATGAACTTCCTAGGAATGATTCTTAACACCTATATTTATGATTTGACCAGGCTAAAGTTCGTATCGCTTTTTAAGCCAAATTACATGTCATAATTATTAATGAACAAATAACACCAAAGTTAGTTGTAAATATTCTGACAACACATAGTTGAACGGAACAGCTAGCCGTTTTCGAAGGCCACTAAACCTTCATCATCAGCGTTCTTCTGTGTTTTGTCCACTGTGTGTGGTGTCAGTTGATGTAGATTTCTGCCTTATATACTTAGCATTTTATTGCAAATGGAATATGTGAATTGTTTTGATTCATCGTATTTCAATTTTCTGAAAGATGTTTTGTAATGAAAGCTCACCTTATCATCTCTAAATTTACAAAAGTCTTACCATTGTCGTTTGTTTGTTAACACCGTTTGGGTAGCGCTTAGACAGCCACAAAAGTACAAAATTTCAAAGCAAATGAAATTAAAAAAACGGTGTTAAGAATCGTTCGTAGGATCGATTGATTGGTGGTTGATTGTTTCCTTGAATATTCAACGGTTTGCTACCTATGGACCTGAACAGGAGAAAAAAATGTAAAAAAATCGAATTTTTTAAATTTGCCACAGATACATATATTTCTTAACGGAAGTACAAATAAAACAGTACATATGTACATATATTAAATATATAGAGATTTTGGTTACTTTTTGTCTCGTTTGGCTACTTTTTTTTTCATATTTTGGTTACAAAAATATTTTGGTTGTGGCAACGCTGCCCATTACTTCTTCTATATTTCAATATTTCCAACTATTTATATCTAAACACATAGAAATTAATTTTTAATACACTTGTAAATTTTAATTTAATAAAATTTTTTTCTCTTTCTTTCTTTCATTGCAGGTATGAAAAATCCATATAAAACACATTTTCCCATTAAACTAAATATAAATTTAGCACGTTTAATCTTCAAAGGTATTTAAATTGAATTGTAATTGAATTTTTAGAAAATTAACAAAGTTTATATAACTTTTTAACTACATAAATGTCATATTAAAATATATCTGCATGTGTAAACTAATGACAATATAAAAAAAAATATTTTAATTGAAAACTCTTAGACTTTGACTCTTATAAACTTCTAGAGCCGGCAGACAAGTACCTTAGAGATGCATGTATGTATGTATATATGTATGTATGTATGATGCCTCAATATGTATTTAGAAATGACCAAGAAAAAGTACAGCTTACTGACACAAAATAAATTTGTGTATTAAGAACTTTATATTAAAAAAACTGATTCCCTTGATAGAAGTTATGTGCAGGAATATATCTGTAGACGTATGTTTTTGAATTTTAAACTTTCTATGTATATTAATTTATATAAGAGAATAAGCAGGAATAATTTTATAATTGAAATATTAAAAGTCCTTAAATATGAAAACTGAACGTTAGACATTTTTAGATTCAAGCAACCCTTGCTGCAGGGAAAACTGTTTAAATTGCTTGTGCAAAGGGGTAAATTGTTAAGCAACAAGGCTCATTAGAGCTTAAATACTTATACAAATAAGTGTCATAGAACAAAAAAAGTGGAAAAATAAACTATTCAATCAAGCAAATGACACAATCGCTTAACATTCATCAATAAAAACAATGGAAAAGAGGGTGTACGAAAGTAGCTTGGCCCAGCGAACATTTTTTAACGATTTTGGTTATTTCATCAAAATTTGGTTAAATCTCCGTCCGCATCCTCAAAATTTTGGACGGTTTAGGAAATAACGAGTTTTTAAGGTGCTTACCCAGTAAACATTTTTTCCCGACTTTGGTTATTTCATCAGAATTCAGTCAAAAACTACGCATAAGATGCCTAATTCGTTCCCAAAAGGAGTTAAAAAACGTGCTATATTTGTTTGCTATTTTTTTTTTTTTTGGAAAATTTTGGGATATCGTGCTTTTATTATTTTATTTTTATTATTTGGGGATATCTCTCAGAGCATCGCTGTACAAATAATGAATGAGTTTTTTGATACAGTTGAAAATGTTTTAGACGTTACTGGGCAAGTTCGGAAAAGATAAAACATTATATCAGATAATCATTTTTGTCGGAAAAATGGGCAGACCATTTTCGAATTTCACCAGAAATATCTAATGCCTGTCGTGCAAAACTCTGGCAGGAAATAAAAACTTGCCTGCATATTTGTACATTCGTAAAGGATCTTTCAGTAAAACGTAACAATTTAATATGCAAAAAAAACGATTAGATTGAAAGCAGAACAGTCGGATTTTTCTCCAAATTAGCTTCGCAGTTTGTGTTTTTTTAGTTTAACTTTAATATCAAATTGTATGTTGAGTTAAAATTTAGCTCATGATGATATTTGAGTAGCGTGTATCAACAGAAAATTTAAGGTAGTTGCGGCTTCAGCGATGAGCGCGTTGGCTACCACTAGATGAATTCGAGTTCAAATCTCGGCCTGTAAAAACAACTATATACAAGACGCATACATTTTACTAATGTCTGCACCAATATACACAATCACGCAAGTTAAATAAAAAATAAAATAAAAGTATTGCATTAAATAAAATTCATGTTGTTTCAACTTGAAACAACTTTAATTCCACATGAATCTTCGCGTTATTTCTGTATAAAATTCACGTTGCATCAACTTGAACTAGTTTTAATTCAACATGATTCTCCAATTGGATTTAACATATAATGAAGTATTTCAAAAGAAAAAAATTATTTGAAAGTTACAGCGTATTTGTTTAAGACGTTGACGTCATAAATCTTGGCGTTTTTGTAATAGATTAAAGAAAACTTTTACGTGTTTTCTTTAATTTATTACAAAAAAGTCAAGATTTCCATTGCCAACGTCTTACATAAACAGGCTGTTAATATAAATCATGTTGAATTACATGAAATACATATTAGAGCCCTGCTTAAGCATTCTTGAAATGTAAATACATCTTGCTCTTATATATATATTGCCGTGGCATGTATTATATTAAACTAACAATAAATGGTATCGTATAATAACCGAAACACCATGGATGTAGTGATGTTCGTGTGTATGAGTGCTTACAAGTGATGCCGCGAACCAACATTCTAAATACCACAAGAAGAATTAGTGTCTTCACCTGATTATAAATACTGGTAGCAACTACAAGTTTTGATAGTGCTGCCACTGAAGATTTTTTTTAGATTTTCAGTCTTGCTATAATTTTCTAGGAAATTGCTGGGGAGCTCCTGGTATTTTGGAGGTTTTTAGCTTAGTTTTTGGGAATTTGCAATATGGTTTGTCTTTTTGCTCACACATGTTCGTGACTCGAATAGTTCGTGGCAGTGCTGGCTGAAGGTGTCCTTGCTAAAATAAAAGAGCATACACACAACTTATGTGGAAAACGTAAACATCACAAATTCTTTAGTCACGAAGTATTTGCTTCCTTTCTTCTATACCTATAATAACTGAAACCCCGAAATAATAGTTCTGTGGTGTTTGTTTTTTAAAACTTTGCTAGAGTAAAGCATTTGAAAAATCCCTCATGTCTTGAAAGTTCTTTTAAGTGGTCTTATGCAGAGCTCTAATACATGTAAAATGGAATAACTACCGAAAAATGTTAAGATAACATTGTTTTTGTTAATTCTTATATAGAATTTTTCTATGTGTAAGCATTATCTATAGTCCAAAGGTGTTAAATTAAATCGTAAGATCTGGTTGTCAAATTTTATTATCTCTTCCATAAATTACATGGTTAGAAAACTTTTTTAAACGTCGTCATTAAGCATTGTTTGATAGCGCACTTCATTCACCACAATAGAGATTTTAGCCAGCTTCTTTTATCGTGAATTGATTTCAATAAGCTAAAAAATATTCATAGGAAAAACTAAAGCAAGCACCTTTTACTAAATTTTTTCTCTGAGTGTTAAGTCTGGCAAGTTTAAGTAAATACTGTAAACAGAATCGGCTGCCACCTGTAATTCTCCTGCTTCTTTTACTTCTTCTTATTTTGGAAAATCAGTCTTTTGTTGCATTATATATTTCTTGTAACTGGTTATACCCTTTGTCACAACATAATGGGGGAATATTATTGAAAAGTTGTCATCAACCCTAATTTAGTTTTAATAACTCATACATTTTCACCAAAGGGAATATAGATGAAACACATACACTTTCATTGAATTGCTCCAACATGTAAAGGTAACAAGCACAAACTCGTGCGATTAAAGGAAGTAGCAACAAGACAACAGGCGAAAAAAAAATAAAATCCATAAACCTTTAAAGTGTCCTTTCATTAAAATAACACACACAACTCATTCACATACATATGTATACCAACTTATAAACTTATAAATATACATACTTATATTCCATTATATGAAGAAAAAAAATAGCTTAAACGTAACGTTTGAAAACATAAATTTTTCACAATCTTCTTTTTTAATAAGCCAAAAGGGTGAAAACGGCAACCAAAACAAAGTTTTATAATTCACTTACACTCATACTTTAACAAAAATTATGCATGTTTATGACAAACTTGTGTTAGTTTCCCTTACAAATTCTCTTTAGTATTTATTTTTGTACATATTTTCTTCTTTTTTTTTTTGGGAGACAGGGGATTAGAGGTCTGATATGACGAAGGTTTCATTGTGTTGGAAGTGGGTGGCTGGGCTGTTTGTTTTGACTACTAGTAAAATTTCAATATTTTCCCTTGTAATTGTATTACCTCTTTCTTTTATTTACCATATATTTTCAATCAGTTAACTGTTAAATGTATTCCTGTATAATTACTCAATTCAAAAGCGTAAATAATTAATGAGTTGTACATGTATGTATATGTGAGCTTTTATGCTGCTACAGAGTATGAGTTCAATAGACTCCGTCGTTAGTTTGTTTTCTATTTGTAATTAATTATGTGATTTAGTATAATATGAAAGGTTATAGTTAAAATGGTTGCCATTAAAAATTTTATGATTTTATAGAACGCGAAAGTTAAGTATTTTAAAGTTACAAATAAAAAATAAGTATGTTGTGACTTAAATAAGGATAACGTTTTTAACCTTCATAGGGTCTTTGGGTCAATTTTGACCCACTTCAGGAAAAAACTTTGTTTTTTTCTGAAAGTAAGTGATTGATCTATGTCATATTTTCTGACTTTTATTTAATTTTATATCTTAACAGATATAGTAGGTTTGCGGATATATAAACTTGCCAAAGAAAATTGTATGCAAGATTTTACACTAGAGATCTTCGGGTCAAATTTGACCCGTGTTAAAATTTGGAAGTGTTGTGTCTGGTATTTCTTGTAGAATAATGAAAGATAGTGAAATAGAAAATGGCCTGCAAACATTATCAGACGATTTCGAAAATCTAACATGGATGCAGATAATCTTTTTACATCTTACCGGTTGGAACAATAAATACTGAGATCACAAATCAATTTAGTTCAAACTACACCAAAAAATATAAATGAGTTACTACCAGAGATAGTACATGTGTTATTATCATGCGTGTTTATCATTATTTTTGTTTTACCAATGATAGTACTCGTACCCTTCTTATATATATTCCGATAAAAAAAAAGTCTGTCAATCTTCTTAGTATAATATGGTCACTTCTGGCTGCAAATGAGAGGACAAATATTACTTTTTTGGGCAACAGAAGGGAATCACAATGGACCGAATCGGGTCTCCAAGTGGTGGTGCGGTAAAACACCATCCTTCCTAACCTAGGGTTTATTTGCTGAATAAAGTTAGATCATGTTTTACTTGCAAAAGAAAGACTAATCAATGTTGTCAAGTGGTGGTTAGTAACATGCTAGATATATAAGCTCACAATGCTTTTGTGATACTTACATCAGCTAATAGCGGCTGGAAATAAACTGTTTTGCAAGACGTCGACACTTCTATATATAAAGCACCAAAAGACGTTATCAATATCAGTATTTTCACAGAAAGTTGCACTAAAACTACGTGAGGTAAATGAGTAACCATAAACTTCAACTAAATCCAAAGAAAAAATACTTGAACCGGGTAAAAACAGAGCCAAAAACAGTCGTTGCCAATTATGCCTCAACGCAGAAAATAAAACATCATTAGATACTATTATAACTTGCAAAAACTCTATATGAAAACTGCACTCTGAAGCAATTACATTATCTACAATTAATATTAATATTGATTTAATATTACGTTTTTATGTATCATGTATTAATCGAATTAAATCTATGAAATAATGTTTTCGTTCATTGGCAATAAATGAATCACAAATAAATGAAACCAATACATAATTTTCAATTTGGGTCAAATTTGACCCGAAGGTCGTTAACGTCAACGATTTTAAAGACCCTATGAAGGTTAAATAGTTTCGTGTTTTTTAGTTCCATTAAAAGAAAATGGTTTATTTTTGGGAGCTGTTATATATCCCTAAATTTCGGAAATTTATGATCCGTATACTATGAAAAATCACCATGAAATTATTGACGCTTGAACAACGCTACCAAATTCTGCAGACTTGCTTTAAAAATTAGTCATCAATTCGCAAAACTTATGTACGACTTAGTGATTTTTATACCGCACATAATCGTGAGCAACCGTCCTTCTAAATATGGATAGATTTCATACAACGTTCTATTCTAACAGTACAATGAAACCAACACGTGGAAAGAATTTGCGTGCTGAAGAGGATATTGCCGCTGTAAAAAAAAGTATGGAAGGAGATACAAATTGATTGATCACATGAACTATGGCCCTCTGCGTCCACCAAATTGAAAATTTTACGGAAATATCCAGCTGATGCATATGCGCCCTTCTTTTGCCGATTGGTCACTAGAACGGATCAGATTTCATCCGAAGTTTCATCGAACAATTTTGTTCAACGATGAGGCTCATTTTTGGCTTAACAGGTTTGTTAGTAAACAAACACTAAGTTTATACGCTCACTATTTGTAAATAAAGATTTTTGCAAATAAATAAACTCACTGTTTATACGGCTTTGTAAATGTATACAATTTTGACAGCACTTTTATAAAAATGTTACTTATGTTTACAAAAAATTGCGTAAATGTAGAAAATAAAAAATAACAATCGTGAATAATCGTGAATAGTTTTCTATAATAGTAAGTCGCAATAGAAACAATAATATGGCAAAAATTTACAGTTTTAATTGGAAATAAGGCGTGCGTATAAACGTAGTATGTGGAGTGAAACAAATCCACAACAGACCATGCAGACTCGGTTATATCCCTTACTGTTTGATGAAGTGTTTATACGCTGGTGGTGTCATTGGACCTTATAATTTCAACAATGAAGTCGGAACTCCCCTTATGATCAACGAAGATCGTTACCGTACCACAGAATACACAGAAGTGAATAAAGTGACAGGTAAAAACAGATCCAATCAGGTTTTTGTTAAAATTCATGGAATAAAGAGAAAAGCATAGTGTATTTGATACTGTAGTGTATTACTACTTACCAATTAACACAGCTAATAAAAATGTATTGCACTAGTAAGACGTAGCAAAACAAAACCGACGAAAAAATTTGAGGGAAAACGAGACAAACTGAAAAATACCCGTATCTTCCGTCTCGTGACGCTTCTGTATATTTTGTGACCGTACTAAAAAAATCTAACAAGATGATTTGTTACATGAATTCCGCAAGAACTATTTTTTTTAGAAAATTATCGTCAGATGTTGTTCATACAATAAAAATTTATTAATTTTTTTTTACAAATATGTAAAATTTGGGCATGTAACAAAAATTTCATTAAAAACTACATTTTAGTCAACAATAAAAAAATATTGATGCATCAAAATATTTAATTAATTTTTTTTCTCCACAATGTAAATTGTTGTTACAACATTAAATTTAATTGAACAAAAAAACTAGTTTACAAAATATATTGTTAATATAATAAAGCATTTAATTGAAAAATTTTCGCTTCCATCTTACAATATTAATAATTGTATTGACAAAAATCGTATTATATTTCCATTAATTATTACACTGCTCTGCAAACAATAAGAAAGGAAAGAGCCCTGCCACCGTTTCAGCTGATTGATTGTAAATTGACCTCCTAAATCAGAATATGATCTCCGTTTTCTCCCATCACCCACCATTTTCGAGGAATCACCCCCGCACCATTTTCGATGATTTTTAGTATGTATAAAAATTATTTTAGCTGTTAAATTTTTCTACAGCTTTGCACTATAATTTTAATCTTCAGTGGATCTCTAGCGATAGTAAAATTAATATCTCAGTTTTTAGTTAATTTCTAATTATTATTCGAACTCCATTTGTTTCTATATTTGTGATTTGAACGGGCTAAAGTTCGTATCGCTTTTTAAGCCAAATTACATGTGATAATTATTAATGAACAAATAACACCAAAGTCTGTTGTAAATATTCTGACTAACAACACATAGTTGAACGGAACAGCCAGCCGTTTTCGAAGGCCACTAAACCTTCATCATCAGCGTTCTTTTGTGTTTGGTCCACTGTGTGTGGTGTCAGTTGATGTAGATTTCTGCCTTATATACTTAGCATTTTATTGCAAATGGAATATGTGAATTGTTTTGATTCATCGTATTTCAATTTGCTGAAAGCTTTTTTGTATTGTAAGCCCAATTTTACCATCACTATATTTACAACAGTCTTACCATTGTCGTTTTGTTCTTTTTACTAATTATACACATGTTACTTAATTTGCTTATTTTTTGTTCTACTTAAGACAAACTTTTTTGGTTTGTTACTATTAAAGTATATTTTTATTTAATTTTTTCCACAGGCCCATGGCTATTAATTTTTAGTTAATTTTTAATTATTATTAATAATAATTAATATCTCAGTGTTGTACATGAGGATACGGTGCTCTTATAATATCTAAATTGAGTAAAACGGTTGTCATATTTCACTCTAAATTTAAATTAAGTAAGAAATTTGTTTTACTATTGAACTATGCCAGGCGAGTATAAAAATCATACTGATAGCTTCTGCTACGTTTGCGCGTAGGTGACAATAAAAACAAAGAAAACCTCGCAGCTTATAAAATCTACTTTGGCGATCAAGACAATCATTGGGCTCTGAAAATTTGCTGCACTATTTGTTACAGTAGCTCGACCGAATTGCTTAAAGGCACCCGTAAATCAATGCCATTTGCTATGCCCATCTCACGGATTGTTACTATTTTATGACAAGCACACTATTCAATATCCGAATATTTGTTCAGCTCTACGACCAATTCCTCACAACGAATCTTTGCCAAGTTCAGTGCCTCCAAAGACCTATAAGTTAGAACCGGAAATAGATTTCAAAGACTTTGAGACTAATCCTGGACCATCAAATGAAACGTGCAACGATTATGAGGATGTTCAAGTTGATTTCGCCCATCGACAACCTCATTTCGTCACTCAGCCGGAATTGAATGATCTCTTTCGGGATTTGAAATTGTCTAAGAGTAAATCTCAGATGCTTGGGTCTCTTTGGATCAAAAATATTGTGAAAAAAATAATTAATTGTGTAAAATATATAAAAAGTATTGTTCAATAAATTTATAATTTTTAAATTGCCTAGATAAAAAAAGTGGCCAAAAGTAGTAATCTCCCGAAAATTATTGGTGATAGGGCCAAACGGAGGTCATATGCAATTTTGAGAGGTCATTTTATATAAGAATCAGCTAAAGCGGCCCCAGGGCCGATTTTTATGCAGAGCAGTGTTACTTAACGGTATTAACAAAAAAAAAATCATATTATCAAATAATTATTTTCTGTGAACACAGAAAAAAATGATTTGTAAATACAATTAATTTTTTTGTCACATCAATGAATTAATTAATTGATTTTGAACCTACAACGATTTTTGTAAATACAATTAACGAAATTGTAAGTTAAGGGAAAATCTTAAAAATATTTTCAGTTAAATATATCAACAAATAATTTGTTGAAATTAATTTTTTTTCAACATTTATTTTTGTTAGATTTCAAAGTTATTTCAATTTAAGTTATTGTTATATTAACAATGTGAATTGTTGAATTTCTGTATCATAATTTTTATATTAACAGGCTTTTTATACACAATCACAATACTCGAAACGATTTTTTGTTTATATGCGAAAAACACTAAATGTCTTTGGGCGGTGTTGAACCGGCAACATCAACACTAATAAACGGACTCACTTACTTCTCAGCTAAAGAGCAAACTTTATTAGATACGCAAATGATGAATACACAAAAAATATGATTTCTTGTTGCTTCTACATGTGCGCATTCCATTGTGATATAATTTTACAAATAATTTTGTTGAGTAATTTAATTGACAACAAAAAGTTAAATTTATTATATCAACAATTATGATTGTTAATTTTTAAATTAAATGTTAGCAATTTGTTTTGTTGGTTGCATTTCGATGATATTTTTTTTCTGTGAAAGCAGCATTTCAGACAAGTAAAATCGTCTTCCAGTATTTCTCGGGCTCAATTAATAGCAGTCAATTTTATAAATTTTAAGTAAAATGAAGTGTTTTGCGCATGCAAAGATTAAATTTTAATTAGCGAGCTATAATTTTGCTAGCTAAAATGAAAAAAATTTTCCAATTTATATATTCCTTAATTCTAAAAGAAACTTTTTTAGCATATTAGCCTCTCACGCAAAATTCTTTATTGTTCTTGTAAAATTATTTTTTGAACATAAAGATATCCAAACTTTTATGTATACAAAGTTTACACTTTATATTACCGATTACAAAAGTCTCCATATTCATGACTTTGTTAATAGTATTGCATCAGATTAACTTATTAGCAGGTCCACGCAAACCGACCCCACACACAAAAAAAATTAATCTATTTATTTGTAATAGAAATCCTCACAAAAACATTAATGTGAAAAAAGGACAAGTTCCTATCAAAAATTTCGGCCATCAAAAGCAGTGAAATATAAATTTGGACCAAGTTCTTGTTTGGCATAACACCTTTCACTGACAAATGCTATACATATATACATTTGTAATCGTAAGGGTGTCATATATTTTTTAGATAATCTGCTGACATGACAACATTTTTACCGATATAAAGAACTGAACAAATATACATTACTCTCTCCTTTTCTAGAAAGTTAAAAATATTGCCAAGTTAGCAGATTATCTAAAAATTATATGACACCCTTACGATTACAAATGTATATATGTATAGCATATGTCAGTGAAAGGTGTTGTGCCAAACAAGAACTTGGTCAAAATTTATATCTCACTGCTTTTGATGGCCTGTGTATTATATTTCATCTCATATAGGCGCAGCCCCGCCCCTCTGACTAAAATTTCTGGATTTTCAGGTTTTTCTTGTTGTTTTCTGACCTAGACCTACTCGTGTATCAAATTTCAGCTTCTTAGCGCAACTTTAAATTTTTAATATTTATGGGCGTAACCATGCCCACTTTTCCAAACTAAGGATTTTTCTCGGCCAGTGTTTATTATTTGTGTCTAATTTCGTTGCAAACGGATAATAATACATTCAGAAATAGTGTATCTAAATATGCTGAGCCGTAGTACACGAAAATGAGGTTGAAATTGTATGGGCGTGTCAATGCCCCCTTTTTTAATAAAAAATTTTTAGGCTTGTCCTATCGCAGTATGTATACCGAATTTCAATAAAATAGCTTCCATTAAGCGCCTTAGATTTGCTTTTTTAATTCTAGCCTTTATGTGCGTAGCCCCGCCCTACTAAACAAAATTTTCGGGTTTAAAAATTGTGTTTATTTATTGCCCACCTAGACCTAGCTCTGTAGCAAATTTCAGCTCAGTAGCATAAATTTTAATTTTTTATGGGCGTAGCCCCGCCCCCTTGGTTAAAATTTTCGGGTTTTCAGATTTTTCTAGTTAATTGCTCACCTAGATCTTCTTATTTACCAAATTTCAGATCTGTAGCTATAGCGGAGTCAGTGAGTATGTCTTAAAATATGCACTTTTTGCACCTCTATATCTCCGGAACCTTTCATTGTAAAACTTTCAAACTTTGTATATGAGGTAACATGAATTTATTCTAATTATGATTTAAATTTCATAATTTTACGGTCGCGGGGAACAAAGTTATGAGGGGAGTAAAAACAGCTCGAATGGCTTCCTGTAAATATACACACTGCATGCATTGGCCGGAACTTCGCCTGGCGCACTGACATGCGCCTAGATTATTCAACTGATGTCCGTAAGAGAATTTTAATGTTTATGATTATGCTATTTCTTTCGACCTTTGATTATAAATTATATTGATTTTGCAAAATTTCTTTTAAGCACAAGGTCAGTTGATTTTATTAGAATAAAAGTTGTTATTAATTAATAAACAATAAGCAACATTATTTAATTTGTTATCCAATGTGATTAAATGATTTTTATAGCTATGCTATTTATTGTGTGATACAGGAGTGTAGACGTGTTTTTCGTAACAAAAATAATCTACACTATTACATTTATAAATTTATTTTTGTTTTCAGTTTCTAGAGTACGACAATAAACGAAACAAATTGTTTGATTTTGTTTTGATTCGTTATTTAGAGTGAGTGCAAAAAAAAAAACAAATAAGAAACAAGGAGAATGATTCCTCAATTTGATTTTATATTATTTTTGCATATGAGCACAAGCAGGAGAACACAGCAGATCAGCTGTAAGCCGGCTAACAGCCGCCACCGGTCACAAGCAATATATTAATTTAATTGTACGCCGCTAGGAAATAAAATAATGGGAAATAAATGGAAACATTTTGAAATATTTGCGGAGAATTTGACATCATCATATGATATAGTTTTATTTTTTTATTTGTTGATATTTGTTTAATATAACTAAGCCACATACCTAAAACTTTTAGTCCTAAGACACCACTCTCTTTTTTTCTTCTTCTATTTTTGTCAATTTAGAAGCGCTTTAAAATGAATATATAATGCACACTCTGCTCTTTCTCTAATTACTTGGTCTATATTTTATATTTTGTCTAATTTTCTTTTCCATATTATACTGAATATTTGACTTCGTATGTTTGAAAATTTCGATTGCACCCGTCACAGTAAATAACAAAGAAGTTTAATAAAATTTATATTATACACAATATATGTTTGATACTTTCCAAAAAAAAAAAAACAAAAATAAACAACACTTAATAAAATAATACAAATTTCTAGACCACCATTTTACTATGCAAGTAACTAGTTACAGGAACTATTTGGTCACACCTTCACACCAATGCTGAAGTGCTTTTTTTCAATAAATGTCAATAAATTCAGTAAAGTGCGACTCTGACTCACGCACGAAGGGTTCCGTACGAACACTAGATATGTAATTCAATACAAACTTCATCCTATGTAATATAGGGTGTTTTTTTAAGAGGTATGGAACTTTGAATTGAAATAAAACACAAGAAAATCGTTTTAATGTCCATCAATTTAGTTTTATTGGAAGGATAATTTTATGCCATTATTGTTTAAATATGATTTCGGGCATGTGGCCGCAGCTGCTGGCTCGAATAAAGCCAATTCTACAGGTCCAATTTTCAACCACTTTTTCGAGCATATGGGGCCGTATGTTGGCAATAACGCCACGAATGTTGGCTTCCAAGTCCCCTAACGTTTCTGGTTTGTTGGCGTAGACGAGCGACTTCACATATCCCCAAAGAAAATAATCCAATGGTGTCAAATCACACGATCGTGGTGGCCAATTGACAGGTCCATTCCGCGAAATTATGCGCTCATCGAATGTTTCCTTCAATAAATCGATTGTGACGTGCGCTGTGTGGTATGTAGCGCCGTCTTGTTGGAACCACAACTCATCCACATTCATGCCATCCAATTCGGGAACAAAATAGTCGGTTAGTCGGCTCCAATTGCTGTGCACGGTGGCGAATCGATTCATTCGGGTCCTCTTCAACACTTTGCTCTACAGCGGCAATTGTTTCTTCGGTGCGCACTGTTCGACGTCTCTGCGGATGCGTATTATCACATAGAGTAAACGTAGTGCGAAAACGATCCATGGTTAACCGAATTAATTGCTCTGATGGACGATTATGTCGACCATAAAATGGACGGAGCTTGCGGTAAACTTCGCGAACTGAACCATTATTTTCGAAATAAATTTGCACGATTTGCAAGCGTTGTTCTTTTGTCAACCTGTTCATGATGAAATGGCAAACCAAACTAAATATTAATCACTTGACAGCTGACAAAATGGCCGCCAGTTAAAAAAGTGATGCCAACTTAAAATTCTATACCTCAATAAAAAACACCCTTTATATAGTTTTTGGGGTCTTTTGGGTTTTGGCGATTTTTTTTAAGTTTTGGCTCTTTTTTAGTTTTGACACTTTATTTTCTTGTTTTGGCGATTTTTTTCGGTTTTTTGCGTTTTTTAATTTTGGCGATTTTTTTTTATTTTTTAGTTTTTGCGATTTTTTTTTTATTTAAATTTTTTTTAGTTTTGGCGACATTTTCGCGTTTTGGCGATTTTTTTCGATTTTTGGCATTTTTTTCATTTTGGCCTTTTTTTCATTTTGGCGATTTTTTTCGTTTTGGCGTTTTTTTATTTTTTTCATTTTTTTTAGTTTTACCGTTTTTGAAAATTTCAAGTGTTTGCCTCTTACGGTTTCCAAGATATAGCAAATTGTCAAAATTACATAGTCAAGATTGCATTAACTGATGGACCACCCTTTAATTTAATTTTTTTTTTATTTTAGTGTTAATTGTTGTAGTCTGTATAAAAATACACTAATTTTACAAATTTCAAGTTTCAATATACAATTGTATGTATATTACATGGGATTTTAACATTTTTCATTGCTCGTTTTGGAACACCCTTTAATTTTTAATTCTCATGTATTTTTCGTTGTAGCGGCCAGGGTTTTACATACTCTGTCCAAACTTCAGGTCCGTAGCTCTAACGGTTCCTGAGAAAATACTGTGTGACGGACAGACGGACAGACGGACAGACGGACAGCGTAGCGAAAACAATAGGGTTCCTTTTCACCTTTGGTGTACGGAACCCTAAAAATTTAAAGCGGGAACAAAAAAAAGCTCATAGAAAATAATGAATATGAACCATACTTATGTTTATGGAGATAGAGAGAGAGGGAGAGAGAGAATGGGTCAGAGAGAGAGAGAGAGAGAGAAGTGGACTGGAAAAAAAGACCATGCTCAGAAAATTATGATGAGTAAAGAACAAGGTTGGCAAACGGTATCGTAAAAATACCGACACCGATTCAAGTACCGCTAAAATTGGGTACCGGTATCAATACCGATACCGAAACTCATTTCGGTTAGAAAATACCGGTATCGACAATACCGTTTATGTCTATACCGGTACGTATCGGTATACCGATTTATGTAAAAAAAATGACAAAACTTAATTTCAATTAACTTTTTTTGAAATTAATTACAGAAACAAAATTTCTTCCTTTAGACGTTCTTATTCAGCTCTATTCTTACTACTTTTTATCGACAACAAAGTGTAAGCACACCATAATGAAAAACATATGTATAAACTAGAGTTTTTTTACCCCGGACTTTTTCATTTCCCGGGAAAGCGGGAACGACTTTTCGGGTTCCCGGGAAATTCCTGCCCAGTGCAAAACAATACAAAATATTTTCAATTTAATTATTTCAACAAAACAATAAAAAATTATAATTCATGAGATCTATTAAATAAAACGTTTTATAAGCACATTAGTAAAAAAAATAATACCATTTGAGTTCTTTAAATAATAGTAATGCATATATACCAATATTATATGTAAATGCCAAAAAGAAAATTATTTATTTATTTTTTGATACATATTTGCTTAAATTTCTTCGATCTTTTTGTTTTTAGTGTGTTTTTATATTTATTAAGCTTGAGATCTTATTTTTTTATTATTATTTTTTGTAAAAGAATTAACAAATTTTATTTATATTCCAATATTTCGTTGCCACAATGGGTAACTTCTTCAGGGAAATATGTTTGTATAATAATTGACAATGAAAAAATATTTTTTATAAAAAGGCGGTAAATCAAAAAACTCAAAAAATTATAATATGAAGTTTGTTATACATTGAAAAAATAGTATTTTAACCCAAATAAACACATAAAAAAAAATTATTTTAAATGTTGGTGTCTGTTACAGTTTGAAAAATGTTTTACATTCTCTTATCTATTAACTAAATGTCTATAACATTGTGCAACATTTAGTGTATCTGTTCTGTAGTTTATTCGTTGTATTGATGGTACTTTTATAATATGTAACATTTCTAACATATATCTACGCCTGAAATTATTTTCTTGTTGTATTATTAAAATCTGGGTAATGATTTTTGTCCCTGCAATGTAATGTTAATGCTATTTTTGGTGTGGGAGTAATGTGCCTGTATTTTGGATCGGACTTGTGTCCAGATATCCTAGTTTTTAATTTATTTTTTGTAGTACCTACATATACCTTATTACAATTTTCTCTATCATTACCTCCACATGGTATTTTATATACTAAATTTGACATTTCTGATTTGTCTATTCTATCTTTTGTTTTGCTAAATAATCTATTTAATGTGTTATGCATTTGATGTGTTATTATATATTTTTTACTGTCATAAATATTTGAATTTTGAATTCTTTCAGACAAAAGAGGAACATAAGTTATTTATTTATAAATCTTTGGTTCAGTAACTGTTCTTCTGTTCAAATTATTGCAGTTTTTATATTGCCTTATTAATGCATATATCAAAGAAATAGGGTAATTATTATTCACTAAAATTTCTTTTATCTTTTCTATGTTAATCCTATGAAATTCTATATCACTAATCCTCAAAACTCTTTGAATTAGATTTTTTGCTGTATTGATTATTATCGTCTTTGGGTGTTTAGAGTAATAATTGATAATCCTACCTGATGAAGTTGGTTTCTGATACCAATCTATACATAAGCTATACTTTCAAAAACTATATGAGAATTCATAAAATAATAATATTTTTGAAAATCACAAAAGAAAAAATAAGTTTAGTCTGTGCATAAAGTAAGAGGTTTGTGACTATTAAAAATTTGTGGTTGAAGTCTACTGATGATTTGGTTCAAGCGCCAATGAAATGCGTATATAGACATGTTAAACTACCAGCAAATAAATTTCAATTATTTTATGTCAAATAATAAATTTCTTTAAAGTTCAAATTATACAAAGTAAATTTGCATAATATGGTGTTGAACAAACATGGGTGGAGTAACTAGACCATATGCCCAGGATGTTATTAAGAGTATTTTAAAAAAGTTTTGTGACTGACAATACACACAAGCCTGACCGCACTTAAAAAATATATGTTATTAAATAAATATTACAAAATATTTCTTTAAAAAAAGGACTTTGGTACAGAACAGTGATGTAACAAATGTCAATTTTGGATATTCGCGAACACGAATATGTGAAACGATATTCGCGAATACGAATTAATAAATAAATAATAAATTAATTAATCTTAAACTGTTTTGGTACAGAACAGTGATGTAACAAATGTCAATTTTGGATATTCGCGAATACGAATATGTGAAACGATATTCGCGAATACGAATACGAGTATTTAATGTGAAATTTATAGACATTAAATTAGGGTTCTATTTACGCCTGCAATATGAAATATTAAAAAATTGTTATGAAAAAGAACTGCATACTCCTCTTGGCACACTTTAAAGTTAATGAAAACTACCCAAAAATTTTAATGATCGTCAGTAAATAATAGTTCAAAATGAGCGAAAATTTCTATAAAAAATTTAATGGATTCGTACAAACTAATATTTTTATCCATTTCTTTAAATTAGGTTTAGGATTTATGCATTTATTTATTAAATTTTTTTGCAAAAATATTCGTATTCGCCTGAATTTGACGAATACGAATGCGAATACGAAGATGTAAAAATTGCCGAGTATTCGGAAATTCGAATACGAATATTCGTGCATCACTAGTACAGAATAAGCATTAATAGAATCGTTCTTTTTACCAAAGAGAATCTGAAATTATTTTGTAATTTTTCTTTTATTTCCTTGTACATTTTTGTTTTTACTTTTATGAATAGTAGAATAAAATTTTGAACATCGCGTTCTGCTTATGTCAAATAAAGGCCTCTTAGTCTCAGAGCACATGTGTGCCAGATGTAAACTCGGCCTTAATTGTTGTAAAGTCTTAGCTATTGTGCTAGTGCCATGACCTTATTATTGCGCCATCGCTTTCATAAAATGAATAACGACACTCATCAAGTTGCCATAATATCAAAAAAATCCCGGGAATTCCAGCACATTTTGCGGGAAATCCCGTTTGAAAAACACTAGTATAAATGTTTATAACCAGGCTGCCCAGAGAAGCGTCAGAGTGCCGAAAATCAATCGGCTTTTTATAGAAATGAATACACATATGCTTATATATTACTCTCGGTTTTCTCTCTGTGGGCAGCTCTGATGTAAACATACTTATGCATGTATGTATGTTTATACAAACATACAAGTTTACACTACACTTGTGTAAATAATATTTGCAAGATATAAAACTTAGTTTTTTTTTATGTTACTGTTTACTAAAGACTTTATGTAAAATTACTTACTTTTAACTTAATAAAAAGAGGTTTTTTGCTATATACACTGTATGAATTAATAAACTTCACAGTAATAGCGGTATACCGGTATTTTAAACTCGATAACGGTATGTACCGGTAATACCGATACCGAAATAAAAAAAATACCTTTACCGTTACCGATACCGAAATTTTTAAAATAATTGTACCGGTATCAATACCGATACCGTTATTTGTTTCGTTTTCCAACCTTGGTAAAGAATCATTGTAAGCAAAAAAGAATCGATGAACGAAACGAATGTAGTAAAAATTAGTGTTTTTTATGGGAATTGTTACAATTTAAGTTTAAAATTTTTAAACCCACTAATAAAGGGTGTTTTTTATTGAGGTATAGAACTTTAAGTTGGCATCACTTTTTTAACTGGCGGCCATTTTGTCAGCTGTCAAATGATTAATATTTAGTTTGGTTTGCCATTTCATCATGAACAGGTTGACAAAAGAACAACGCTTGCAAATCGTGCAAATTTATTTCGAAAATAATGGTTCAGTTCGCGAAGTTTACCGCAAGCTCCGTCCATTTTATGGTCGACATAATCGTCCATCAGAGCAATTAATTCGGTTAACCATGGATCGTTTTCGCACTACGTTTACTCTATGTGATAATACGCATCCGCAGAGACGTCGAACAGTGCGCACCGAAGAAAAAATTGCCGCTGTAGAGCAAACTGTTGAAGAGGACCCGAATGAATCGATTCGCCACCGTGCACAGCAATTGGGGCCGACTAACCGACTATTTTGTTCCCGAATTGGATGGCATGAATGTGGATGAGTTGTGGTTCCAACAAGACGGCGCTACATGCCACACAGCGCACGTCACAATCGATTTATTGAAGGAAACATTCGATGAGCGCATAATTTCGCGGAATGGACCTGTCAATTGGCCACCAAGATCGTGTGATTTGACACCATTGGATTATTTTCTTTGGGGATATGTGAAGTCGCTCGTCTACGCCAACAAACCAGAAACGTTAGGGGACTTGGAAGCCAACATTCGTGGCGTTATTGCCAACATACGGCCCCATATGCTCGAAAAAGTGGTTGAAAATTGGACCTGTAGAATTGGCTTTATTCGAGCCAGCCGCGGCAGCCACATGCCCGAAAATATTTAAACATTAATGGCATAAAATTATCCTTCCAACAAAGCCAAATTGATGGACATTAAAATGATTTTCTTGTGTTTTATTTCAATTCGAAGTTCTATACCTCTGAAAAAAACACCCTATAGTAAAGCAAAATTTTAATTATTTTGATTACATCTGAAATTCATAGTTTTAAATAACAACCTCTATTTTAAATGCTAGTCAGTAAAGTCAAACGTAGGCTTTCTTGTAGTTAAAGGAGTTCCTTCAGAGTTCAGAATAAAAGACAAAGCTAGTGACATTTCACAAATCTATGGTTTTTTTAAAGGGGATGATGACAAGCAATTGAAATGAAGGACATAAAACTGGAAAAAATCCATCAAATGCCAATGGTGACAAATTAAAAAAGGAACTATACAAAATCAATTTATTTAAATTGAAAAATTCTATATTTTATAATTGAATGAAGTCAAAATATTTTTGATTCTTTAAACTCTTCGAGTTTTCATACTAGGTCATACCTCTCTCATTAAAATATCCTTCAGAATCTCTGGTGCCTCTAACGAGCAGACAACTCCAAATTCCGGCTGTTGACATTGAAATTTTTTTTCGAGATCTTGTACTAGAATAAACCATTCAAATTTTCGAAAAGGTTTTTTAAACTTCTTTTTTTCAAGAAGATTTTAAAAAATATATCCTAAAAGGAAAAACTCTGCAAAGACTACGTCAGGTCACGTCTGTCACAGTCGTCTGCTGTTATTTTAGTGTGTATATGTTTCGAAAGGTTTTTGATATTAACATCCTTGGGAACCGCACTCCTTTTTTAAATTCTAATTTTTATATTTTTTAATTATAAAAAATGTGTGTCATGTTCACACTCGTCACAATAAAATTACTCTTATACAAAATAAAAGTTATAAGTATTAATAGTGACATATGCACATTTGTACATATATACAATAGTTCTAAGAATTTACTGCTTAGGACAAAATGCCATTGAGACAATCTAGTGAAAATGAAGCGAATAGCAGATCAAATAATTTAGCAATTTAAAATTATTTTACAAATATGACATTATGGTGAGATTTTTATAGCCTTGCATATAAATATATATGTGTATGAATAGTATGCGGTTGTTCCAAAGAAAAATTCTCTTTCGCATTTTTTGGAAAAAGAATTCCATTTTTTACTAACATTTATAATGCATTTTTATTTGTTTTGTTTTTTTTATTGTAATAAATGTAAATTTAAATATTATTATTTTAAATTTCTTGTGGTATTTATGTATCTCTGCACATGCAAGAAAGCATTAGAAACAAAAAAAAAAACTAAAAATAAAAATGTCCTTTTAACTTAAACATCAATATTTGCATTGTTATAAAAACTTTGTTAAATAAATAAAGGTATGCCAAAAACTTTTAAAAATTCCTATGCAAAAGATTGCTAAAAAGCAACAACATTTGCCAGAGAAGAAGAAGAATAAAAAATAAAAAAATTAAGTAAAGAAAACTTTCCAAGACAAAAGTTTTTAAATTGAAATTCATTCATATGCAACCATATGCCGTCGTTGAAAGTTAAACAATATTAAAGTCATACTCGTTTAAAGTCATACAACTGCAAATACATAAACTAATGCATGCGTCTCATATGAATTTAGACATGTTACACTTATACAACATGCATGCACATGCATGTCTGACATGAAGCTTTTTTGGGCCAACGTACCAAAGAGAATACCAAACTTAGCTAAACTAGAAATGAACTAAGGCAGAAGAAGCAGGAGAGAAAATATATATATATACACCTTTTACACTAAAAACCCCTAAAAGCCATCATCATGTTTGTTTTTCTCACACTTTCCCCAAGTTGATTTTTTAGTTTGAAACTTTTTTCACTCGCTTTTTTTCATCCTTTTGCAACGTGAGAGAATGCACTGTACAGAATTTGTTGTCGTTGCAAACTTTTAGTTAGACGTCTGTTTTTTTTTTCTTCTTCTAGTTAGTTTCCTTTTTATTCAGTGTTTTCTTTTTGCAACACATCGAATTTTCTAGTTCAATAAATATTTTAAGCCAAACGCTCACATAAACCACATACGAGAGCACTAAGAAAAAAAAAAAAACTAAGCAAAAAACTTTGAGGTTTTTTAGAGCAGAACATGCAGGTGGCAAATTTTAAGGATTTCATTTACTTTTTTTTATAATTTTCTTTTTTAGTTTCTTTTAAAATGGTTTCCTTATTTGCTTTACTAGTTAACTAGGTGACATATGTGTGTCTTTGCTGCTGTTTTTTCTTTCTTTGCTAAACATTTGTGAGAAAGCTTTTTTTTTGCTCCTGTAGTTACATACATATGTATGTGTGCATGTATTTATTTCGTCTATCTGTAATGCTTAAATATACAGACGTACAGACTTATCTGAGTTTTTATATATTTGCACTTTAGCCCTGCTTTGGCTTAAGGCTTTCGTCTGCTATTTTATCTCAATCGATTTAAGTATGTTCAACAAATAATAAATAATTTCAGAAAACTTTAAAGTTTACATTGGAATTAAAAATTTGAGTAATGTCTCTTATATTTGAAAGCAAATTTTGTAAATAGAAACGTTTTTTTCGTTTTGAAATTTTGTATGGAAAAACTATTTTTTGAAAAGAATTTTCATTATTTTTAACCCCCGACTGAAAAAAGGGGTGTTATAAATTTGTAGTGGGTGTCTGTGTATCTGTGTGTCTGTCCGTATCCACGTACAGGCCAAACGGCTGAACCGATTTTCATTTAGTTTTTTCTGTTTGAAAGATGACTTGATCGAGAGTGTTCTTAGCCATGTTTGAAGAATATAATATCCAGCCGTTTAGAAGATATAACATCTTTTCTGAAAAAAGTCGGGGGTTTTTAAAATTTTTATTTTTTCTTATTCATAAAAATTTTAAACGTTTAGAAACGAAATTTTTTACAAAATCTTCCTATTAATTAGGAATAATTTCTTAATATAGTTAAAGTTTAGTATTTTCAATACTTATAGAATAAAATATTTTTAATATTTAATGTGATTTTTCTAAATTAATTAATCTTAAACTAGATTGTAGACGGCGGAAACTCCAGCATTTTTCTGTGTCGCCACTCATTTCATTAGTACCCTTGTCTGCCAATATTTAAATATTAAACATAAATATTTACTGAAATTGAATATAAAAAATGGTTATCTTGTGTGTAAAATTATTGTTTTACCATTGGTAAATGTAAAATTTCGGCATTTCCTTCCTTAAGGAAAAGTCCAGTTAAATTTTTCTTCTCTTTTTAAAAAAAATCGCTTTGACTAATAAAAGTATTTTATTCGATAAGAATTTAGAAAACTGATTAAGAAATTATTCCTAATTAAAATTTATTCTATTCCAATAAAATTTAAATATGCATCACGTTTTCTTTTTATTAATATTTAATCACAACCAGTGATGCTGCACAGTGGGAGAGTAGAAAAATAAAATATAAATTACTCTGCAGCTTCTAAACGAAGAGGTATAGTCAAGCACAAGTTTTTAGTTTGGATTTTGTATTTATTAGCAGTGCAGAGAGCAGAGAGACACAGCTGTTCAAAAAATGGCAGCTCGGGTAAATCAAAATTTTAGCATCAAGCAAATTTCTTATTTTTATATTGTATTCTATACAGTTTAACTCACAAATTTTTTTTAGTTAACTTCAACAAAAAGCATAGCAGCGTCTTTTGTGAAAGCTTTATCTAATATTTTGGAAGATATTTAACTTTTAGAATATATAAAATTTTTATTTTTTTTCCTACCGTGGCACACCGTGGTAGATCGCAAAGCTTTCTTTCGCAAATCATTCTTTCTGATCGTTTAAGACCTTATCAACATAATAGGTATCTAAATGTAAATCATGCTTTTTGATGTGTAAACATCTATACGCTAGGGGCTAAAAATCTTTTTCACAATACAATCACAAATTTTGACTGAGATTTCTTTGCTGGGATGCACACAGCGTTTTCAAATCGGTGTGAGCTATGTATGACTATACATGTTAGTGTTTGAAAGAAGCAATACAAACTTATTTTAAATACTGTAATACTGTAATACATAGGAATTTGCTGGTTTTTGTTTGTTAGGGTCGTTAGGTTTTTTGCTTTATTAGGGATCCGTACACCGCAGGTGAAAATAATAATTGCTTTATTAGGGTTCCGTACACAACAGGTGAAAATGAACCCTATTGTTTCCGCTACGCTGTCCATTCCTCTGTTATAGGGTATTTCCTCGAGAACCGTAAGAGCTCAGACCTGAAATTCGGACACATTGTGTAGACATTTGGCCGCTACAACAGCAAATATGTGAGAGTTAAAAATTAAAGGGTGTTCCAAAACGAGCAACGAAAAATGTTAAAATCCCATGTAATATACATACACTTGAATTTTGTAAAGTTAGTGTATTTTTATACAGACTACAACAATTAACAGTAAATTTAAAAAAAAATAAATTAAAGGGTGTTCCATCAGTTAATGCAATTTTTAGTTTGTAACTTTGGCAACTTTCTGTATCTTGGAAATTTTAAGAGCAAAACTCTTAAAATTTTCAAAAACGGTAAAACTAAAAAATCAAAAAATTATAAAATCGCCGAATCTAAAAAAATTGCCAAAAAAAAATCGCCAAAACCGAAAAAAGCACCAAATTAAAAAAATTCTAGGACTAAAATAAATCGCGAAAACCCGGAAAAATCGTCAAAATGAAAAAAATCGCCGAAGTGAAAAAAATCCAAAAACAGAAAACTAATCGCCAAAATGAAAAAAAATCGCTAAAATTAAAAAAACCCTTAAACAAAAAAATCGCCAAAATGAAAAAATCGCCTAAATAAAAAAACCCCAAAAACAAACAAAAAACGCCAAAATGAAAAAAAACACCCAAAATCAGAAAAAAATCGCCAAAATGGAAAAAATCGCCAAAATGGAAAAAAATTCGAAAAGTAAAAGAACCTATAAAGAGAAAAAAAAACGCCAAAAAGAGAAAAAAGCGACAAAGCTGAAAAAATCTTTTAAACTGGAAAAACTTAAAAGGAAAAAAGCCACATCAAAAATATGCTCAAAACCGAATGTACGGAACCCTTCGTGCGCGAGTCAAAGTCGCACTTTACTGTATTTATTTTAATTGAAATGCGTACACAACAACAAAAACAGCAACAACTAAACCATGAATAACAGGAATTAAAAAGTAAAAAGTAAAAGTAAAGGCATTTACCATAGATGAGCACTGCAGTACCTCTAAAATTTCAGGAAAAATAGTAAAAAAAATTTTAACCAGCAAATTTTTACTGATTACTAAAATTTTTTTCTACAATTTCCATAAAGTGCCTAAATGATTTATTATATGATGAGGTGCATTGAATTTTCAGTAATCAGTAATGCCCGTATTCATAATGAAATTCTACCAAGTGGCTAAGTGTTTTTCATACAAAAGTTTCAAAATTTTAATGAAAAAACTTTGCCACTTGCTACACCTTACGATTTTACTGGTAATGCAAATTAAATTTCATTAGCAGTAAAAATTTACTCAATTTTTTTAGTAATCAGTAAATTTACTGCTTACTTCAATTTTGAATGCAGTACATATACATATACTGCAGTGTGCCCATTTACTAACCAAATAAGTTTAATAAAACAAACAAAAGTCAACAAATTTGTATGTATTTACAATATTGAAAGTTTTGATACTTTTAATTAATTAATTTAAAAAAAAGATACTAAAAACATAAGTACTTCAAACTTAAATAAAATTTTCATTACTAGATGTTTACACATCTCCTCTGTGATCGGACTCACATTGCTTTTTTTTGTTTTTAGCTCTGATTAGGAAAACGTAAGCTTTAAAGTCAGTTGTTGTCAACAACTGCATTCAGATTTTAAATAGAATGTTATTTTTTGTGTGACTTTGATTTATGATTAATAAGCATATGTTGATTTTTTTTGTAGTAATTTTCTTATTATTATTAAGCTTTATATCAAGAAAACATATTACAATTTTCACTTAGTTATTTCCATTGTAAGTATAAAAGAAAACATTTTTTTGTGAGAAGTTCAAAAAGTGCAAAAATTAAAATATCTCCTGTTTTCAAATAGAGCTAAAGCTGTTTATTCCGGATAGTTCAGGGTTAAAATATATATTTGGATTAATCTTTTAAGTGTCCACCTTAACCCGGTGTCGGGTACGTGATAAAAGAAACACCGACAGTCAGGTGGGTATATATGACCCTAGTTTTTTTGACATTGTATTTTGCATAATTTTCAAAATTTGATAAGCGTATCTGTAAGCAATATATACATGACTCTTTTAGCTATTTTTTATATGCAAAAAACATACTTAAACTGTTTTAAATTTTTTAATTTATTAATTTAAAAAAAAAAACAATAAACGAACTTAAAAATATAAGGAACTTCAGTATAATGCCATAAAATTAAAATCTAAGAAAATAAAACAAAAAATAATTGCTAAATTCATCACATGGGTGTTAATTATATGTTAAAAAGTGAAACTTTCTTTATCTTTCTGCAAGGAGTTTGAGCATTCGTTGCAATAAGGAGCTATATGTTCAGAGAAAATAAACTTGTTGCATTCTGTGCAGGTGTGGCTAGTTTTGAGATCTTACATAAATTTCGGTTTGTGGTATTTCCTGCCGCAACAAATTAAGAGCTATATCATCACTATCATATTCTGAAGCTTCTTTCTCTGTGTTACTTCCTTTACTGCGCGCACTTTTCTCCTCTACACTTTAATCTGAATCTGCAGAATCGCTTTCTTCTGAATAGCGTTCTTCTAATAAAGAGAGTATTCTCTGACGCTCACGTCCTTCGCGGTCCATTTTAACAAAAAACTGAAATCAGAGGTTAATACACTAAATTTTTTTTTTAATTGGTAAAATCTCACTACACCGACGGCCAGGTTGGGTCATATTTACCTTTTCTTAGTTGACGGTCAACTATCTCTGCTCCCGTTCAATCATCAACTGAAACGAAATAATAAACAACATGCAAAAACGATATACTCCAGCTACTGAGAAATTTGGCAACGTCGCAAAACGTTGAAAAAAGTTACACAGCAATTAAGAGCATATGGGTCATAATGACCCAACCTGCATGACACCGGGTTAAGGTAAATCAAAAACATCTTGCGCAGTTTTGTAGCTGCCATACTTTTTTTTTTACTTTTCCAGTATGACCTCCACTCTTTCACGAAAGGAAATTTTTGTAGAATGATTAAAAACTCAAAAAACAAACATAGCTAAAACGTCTTATTGGCATTACTAATGATTAAATATTGTGTTCAAGGTATACCAAAAGAGTGAAAACAAATCTTGAGGCAAAAATAAATCCTCACAAAAACATAAATGTGAAAAAAGGCCAATATCCTATCAAAAATTTCGGCCATCAAAAGCAGTGAGACATAAATTTTGACCAAGTTCTTGTTACGCACAACACCTTTCATTGACATATGCTATATGCATTATATAAGTGCAGCCCGCCCCTCTGACTAAAATTTCTGGGTTTTCAGGTTTTTCTTGCTGTTTTCTCACCTATACCTACTCGTGTATCAAATTTCAGCTCCTTAGCGCAACTTTTAATTTTTAATATTTGTAGGCGTAACCATGCCCACTTTTCCAAACTTAAGATTTTTTTCGGCCAGTGTTTATTATTTGTGTCAAGTTTCGATGCAAACGGATAATAATACATATAGAAATAGTGTATCTGAATATGCTGAGCCGTAGTACACGAAAATGAGGTTGAAATTGTATGGGCGTGTCAACGCCCACTTTTTTAATGAAAAATGTTTAGGCTTGCCCTATCGCATTATGTATGCCGAACTTCAATAAAATAGGTTCCATTAAGCGCTTTAGATTTGCTTTTTGAATTTTAGCCATTATGGGCGTAGCCCCGCCCTTCTGACCAAAATTTTTGGATTTTAAAATTTTTTTAGTTTATGGCCCACCTAGACCTAGCTCTGTACCAAATTTCAGCTCACTAGCACAAATTTTAATTTTTATGGGCATATCCCCGCCCCCTTGGTTAAAATTTTCGGGTTTTCAAATTTTTCTAGTTCATTGCTCACCTATATCTACACGTGTACCAAATCTTAGCTCTCTAGGTATAGCGGAAGTGCTTCATCAATTTGATGAGTGATCAGTGAGTCAGTGAGTATGTCTTAAAATATGCACTTCTTGCACCTTCATATCTCCGGAACCTTTTATTGCCAGAAGAAGCTCAAGAAGCAAGAAATAAGGACACAACGAAATTTAAAGAGTTGTTTACTAGAAAAATATAGAGCATGTACACAAATTTAGATAGACTTTTAATTTCTTCAAATCCTTTTATAGCAAGTTTGCGTCGCACTCCCTTTCGAGTTCAAAGTTTGATAGTAAAAGAAGTTCTTTCATTATTATCTGTTGATGGATTTGAGGTGGAAAAATCTTTTAACGATCCATGTGAAAGTGAAAAAATTAAAATATCTACGTGTATTTATGTGTTATTATCTATATTATTAACAAAACAATTATTATTAAATATTTATTAAAAATAGAACAATTATTTTATTATTAAAAATGATTATCTCCGACTGCTTACGTAAAAACTTACTTAATAATTTTACTAATTTAAGTAAAGTTATATTTAACCTACATACTAGCATATGTAACTACAAAATAATTTCAGAGAATGTATTTAAGAAACAAATTTTTTATCTAAAAAATGTGTTTTTTCCTTGACAGTGTTTATTTTTTGCCTCATATTATTTTTAAAAAAAATCAATTTTTATTTTAAAAAGTTGTTCTTTATAATCATTTATAAAGGGTGTCCCAACAAGAACGCAAGATTTAAATTTTAAATAAAACACAGATATTTAAAAAAAAAATCGTGAAACTTTATTATATCGTAAAGTAGACAAAATGAGGTTATGTGTGGAACAACAAATCGGGCAGATGGCCGCCGCGGCTTTGCTGGCACACACGCGATCTTTTAATGAAATTTTCAATGGCCGTTCTGCATAAATGCTGCGGTATTTCATTAATGCAGCGTCAAATTTCCTCTTTTAAGGCTTGAGTCGTAAGCCATCGACTTCAAAAAACCCCAAAGAAAAAAGTCTAATGGTGTGAAATTGCACGATCTAGCCGGCCAATTCTGGTCTCCAAAACGCGAAATAACACGACCGGGAAATGGCTGATGTAGCAATTGATTTGTTTCTCTGGCTGTATGACATGTGGCGCCGTCTTGTTGAAACCACATGCCCTCCACATTCATTTCTTCAATTCTAGGCACGAAAAAACTGGTTATCATTTCACGATATCGAACACCATTGACTGTTTGCGCTTGACCTGCGTTTGAGCGACATCAGAACGTACAGCTGCAACATTTTCGGTCGATCGACCTGGTCGAAGGCGCGTTGTTGTCTTTACATCACTAACAGACCCAGTTTCGGTAAATTTATCCATTAATCTCTTTACAGTTGACTCTTTTGGAGCATTATTGTGACCCCAAATTGATCGCAAATTTGCGAACTGTAGTTGCAAAACTTTCACCATTTTGGTAAAACAATTTCACAATGAGAATGCGTTGTTCATTCGTGTAGCGCTTCATTTTTACTAACCTCGTACCTTCTACTAGCAAACAATAACAATTGTTCAAATGTCAAACAATGACACTTCGAATGGCGCCAAATTTAAATCTTGCATTCTTTTTGGGACACCCTTTATATTTAAACAAATTTCTTATTTTTATGGGTGATAAGTGAATTCGACGCGATTTATTAATCTTGTCCAGTTTGATATGCAACCTACCACACTGTGCGTGGTAAGGGTTATAAAAAAACCCACAACCATTTGTAAATTGACAAAATTGAGATAAAAAAAAAAATTTTTTTGATGGGCTGAGAAAAGAAAACATTTTAAGTATTTTTATTAGTATAATGCACAATATCTCTGAAAAATTCTAAAGTTTTTTTCGTCATCAGGAGATGAAAAGACATAAGGATGAGTTATTTCAATATCAAAAAACTTCAATTAAAAAGTTTTTAAGGACCAAATAAACTATATACGATTTTTAGCATGTAAGATTTTTTAATAACAGTAAGATAAACTGTACCTGGATTCAGTAACTTTTATTACGATAATAGTCTCGCTATAACAAATATAACGAAAATTTTACGATTTTGTTATTTAGTAACATATTTTAACGATATTCCCTGTCGGTTGGAGAAAAAAATTAAATTATAAGATCAAATTCATTTAGTTTTTCTTTATTATTCTTTGTAATTTTTTTAACATTTTCTATATAGAAACATCACATAATATTGAATTAAATGGTGAGTAAGATAAATAAAGCTGGAGACTAGCTTAAAAAATAAATTACAGAGTCATATTATCCTTATCGCAGGCAAATAAATATGTCGATAAATATTACTATTTTCGGTTCGCAAAAAGTTACAGAATCCAGGTACTAAACTCTCAAGCAAAGGGTTCTATACAGCACTTGTTTCTTTTTTGCGACTTTTTCGGTTTTTTCAGTTTTTGGAATTTTTTTTATTTCTATATAAACTTATTTAAATTTTTGCATTTTTTTCGCTGTGGCGATTTTTTCGGAATTTGCCGATTTATTTAAGTTAAAGGGTTTTTTTCGATTTTGGCGATTTTTTCGGTTGTTTTTTAGTTTTGGCAATTTTCTTTGTTCTTTGTTGATATTTTTAGTTACAATGTACACTTTTTAGGGTTCCGTACACCAAAGGTGAAAAGGAACCCTATTGTTTTCGCTACGCTGTCCGTCTGTCCGTTAAACGGTATTTTCTCAGGAACCGTAAGAGCTACGGACCTGAAATTTGGACAGAGTATGTAGAACCTTGGCCGCTACAACAACAAATACTGAGAATTAAAAATTAAAGGGTGTTCCAAAACGAGCAACGAAAAATGTTAAAACCCCATGTAATATACATACAATTGTATGAAACTTGAAATTTGTAAAATTAGTGTATTTTTATACAGACTACAACAATTAACACTAAAATTAAAAAAAATTAAATTAAAGGGTGGTCCATCAGTTAATGCAATTTTGACTATGTAATTTTGACAATTTGCTATATCTTGGAAACCGTAAGAGCAAACACTTGAAATTTTCAAAAACGGTAAAACTAAAAAATCGAAAATTATAAAATCGCCAAACCAAAAAAAATTGCCAAAAATTAAAAAAAAATTGGTAAAATTAAAAAAAATTTCTAACACTAAGATAAATCGCCAAATTCGAACAAATCGCCAAAATGAAAAAAAACGCCAAAATAAACAAAACGACAAAAATCGAAAAAAATCCCCAAAACGCGAAAATGTCGCCAAAACTAAAAAATTTTTTATAAAAAAAAATTCGGAAAAATGAAAAAAATCGCCAAAAACCGAAAAAAAATCGCCAAAACAAGAAAATTAAGTGTCAAAACTGAAAAAAGTGCAAAAACTTAAAAAAATCGCCAAAACCGAGAAAACGCAAAAACGCCAAAACAAAAAAAACAAAAAAACCGAAAATATCCCAAAAACGAAAAAAATGTCAAAACTATATCGCACATTTGCTTCAATAGTGGCATAACTTAAAAAAAAACCAGTTTTGCAGAAAACGCGTTTTAAGTTTTCAATTTGCATACAACTCAATGGAGAAATGAAAAAAAATTCTTCTCTCAGGAGGTGATGGTACAAGCTATTTATATGAAATTTTTACAAAAAATAAAATACCAAATGCCGCATCTTTCTGCATTATTAACTCAAAAAGCTCTTTTTTTAAATAATGCCACTATTGAAGTAAATGTGAGATATATATTATATAGGATGAAGGTTGTATTAAATTAAATATCTAGTGTTCGTACGGAACCCTTCGTGCGCGAGTCAGAGTCGCACTTTACTGAATTTTTATTTTTGGCGCTTGTTTTTTTTGGTGATTTTTTTCGTTGTTTTTTAATTTTAGCGATTTTTTTTAATTTTTGTGATTTGTTTTATTTTTGGCGATTTTTACGGTCTCTGGCAATGTTTTTATTTTTTTTGCGACTTCTTTCACTTTTGGTGGTTCTTTTACATTTAAACGATTTATTTTATTTTTGGTGGTATTTTTCATTTAAACGCTTTTTCATTTTGGCGATTTTTCGTTTCAGAATTTTATGGATATTGGGATTTTCGCCTTTAGCGATTTATTGAGTTCGTAGCTCTTACAGTTCTCGGGAAAACAGACGGTGAGAGAAAGACGGACATCGTAGCGAAAACAATAGGCAGCGTTACCATATGTGAAGATTTATCTTTATTTTGAAGTTTTTCGAGATGTTAAAAAGACTAAGAGATTTCTTAGCGAAATATAAGATTTTTGAAAATCTTATAAATGGTACTTTTTATAGTATTAGTTGAGGTTCATTTTGACTAAACTACTTCCATATTTTCTTCTATCCCCAACTTTACTTATATCCTTTGATTAAATTTCAACGATATTTTCTTCAATGTATATTGCAAACAATAGTCTAAATGCAAAAAACATAATCAAGCACGTATTCTGTTAAAAGAAATAATTTGCTTGAATCTGGGAGTCGAGGTATATTAACAATCTTTCAGTAAAATTATTAAAATAAAAGATTTTTAATAAAATAAAAATTTTGGTCGACCTGAAGATTTTTGAAAATAGAACATGGCAACACTGACAATAGGGGTATATTTCAACTTTGGTGTGGGGAATTCTAAAATCTAATAAAGTAGTTTATGGACAAAAATATTGCATTTTTATAGAAAATACTTAAATCAATCAATCACTTGATTAATTTTAGATACTTTTTAAAATAATGGATGTAATTTATTTCCGTAGGAGAAGCTTTAATATCATAATATTTTTAAAAAAATTTATAAAAACTTTAAAGAGCAATAATTAAATATTACTCCTTCTTAAAAAAAAATTAAAGTAATATTTTTAACTTCTATTCCACCTGACCGCATTTCTAACTGCAACTGAAGAAACTTCACATTTTAATAATCTCATTTTTGTTTTTCATTACTTTTTACATGCTCTCATTAGCCTTTAGAAACAGCCTAATTATTTATTTTTACATTATTGTTTTAATAATACAAGAAACTTTAGCAATTACTTTCTTGAATGCATAATCTAAATAACTAAAGTAAGACATAATACTCATACATAAAACTCATAAAATTTCTTTAGAATTTAAGAACTCTTGTAACTTATGCTGCTGGTATTTAAATACTTCTCAACTTATTTTACTTGCTGTGGTAAGTTTCTGTGTATGGGTTAATAATATGCAATTTAACAAGTGCATTTTGAAAGTGCATACACAGACATATTTTAAGCATAATTTCACACACACAGTTGTTGCACAATAAAATTTTAAACTTCTGCCTCATACCACTGCTGACATATACTCATCATGTCATAAAATCTTAAATAAATACAAACTGATGCATATGAAAACATGCCTACAGATACGTACGAGTACATAAGTCAACATAAACCAAAACTAAACTCATTTTGAAAAAGCCACCATCCATATTTGTAAAATAATATGCTGGCAGAATAGTTGTTGATGAGTTTAAGAGACTAAGATATTTTTTTATTTTTTTTTTTGCTGAACTCATAATTTTTTGTAGGCAAGTGTTGGAGTTTGTTCTAAAATGAGTTCATATTTCGTTGGACAAAACTCGAGTTGCTCGTAATAAAGACCCAATGAAAAGTGTTTTCTTGTTTTTTCTCGAAGCATCTATCAAATTGAAGAGAAATTAAAAAACGAAGAGACAAATAGGCTTGCAAAGATGGGAACATTACTGAAATAATTTTTAAATAATTTAAAAATGAATTGATCTAATGGCCTATAGAACAACACACCAGAGATTGGCAGAACTCTATTGTTGGAAGAGTGAACGAAATTCTTTTGGGAAACCCAAATAGTGAAACAAGACTTTGGAACTTGGTTAGCATAATAACAGGATATAAAGGGTTAAGAAGTCACCTAGCTCACATGGGTATTATTGACGATACGACATGTTGAGCTTGTCAAGAGCACGATGTTTTGAAACTCTCGCACATTCCTTGTTTCATTGTCCAGCATTCAGTCAAATTATAAGGCAAATCTTAAACCTGCAAAATATACTAAAAATGGAATATCTTACGGGTTCAGACTGGAAAAACCTGATAAAGTACATTTATTTAGGAGACTTAGTTCCTAATCTGACTGAGTTAAATAGGTTTTTTATGGTTTTTTTTGGGCATCTCCCCAATATTTCTTACAAAACAAGTAAGTTTAAATTCTATACAACGCTCTATTAAATGTTCATTTGGATTGGAGTTTATATGATCTGTACAGGAAAATTAGTTTAAAAAAAGGTCTGAGGTGAGTTTTTGGTATCCTTACGGTGATCCTTTACACCTTACAGACTAGTTGTAGCAACAAATTTAGATGCGGTCGGCAGTGCCAAAGTACCCCGCCAGCTGTCGCAGTTTTTCAAGTCGCTCTTCTTCGCAATTGGAACAAAGCTACCGTTCTGCCATTTGCTTGGAAACGCTTCCAGCTCATAGAGCTTGGATATAAAAAAGAAAAGAGTTTAGGAAGTAAATTAGTAAGTAAGAGTAAGTAAGTAGTTTTGAGGGTTGCATGCTGGCAGCACAAATTTCCATAAGGCTTGGCTACGTTATGTGTATTCTGTAATATAGTGCTGCGTAAACAGCATTAAAATGTAAATACGTGTTGTTTTTAAATGAATTGTCGGAGCATATATTGTACTAAACCAATAATAAATGACGTTGTTTAATAAACGAAGCATTATGGGTGTATTGATGTACGTGTATATGAGTGTTTTTAAACGATGTCGAGAAGACTTCTTGTTCGTAACAAACTTTCAAAAGAAGTAGTGTTGATGCGTGTTTGCTTGTTATTTTTCATATTGTACGTTTGAGTGTATGTAAAGTGTAGTTGGTAAGCTCCCAGCTGGAACTAGAAGGAGTAGGGATGCCTTCTAGAAGGCCTCTGTTTACATTCTTTTGGATGTAGAAGGCCTGCTCGCTCCATTCCCTACTCATATCTTTTTTATACGCGTTGTCATTGCGGAGCAGGCCTTCTGTTCTTGCTTCTTTCGCCAGAGATTTTGGAAGGCCTTCAAACTAATAGATTTTGTTTTTGCTTTGGTTTTGCGAGTGTGGAATGTGTATCGTATATTTTGTGCAAAAGAGTCCTTTAATAAGGCCTGCACCAAGAACGTCTTCTCAGTTTTACGGCTGGGCTATTATGTGTTTAAGGATATTATTTTAAAGCAAGCGAACACAATTAATGTCATTGCATGTGTTCGTGTGTATGTGCGCAGAAAAGTAAAAGATCATACACAAAAAGTGTGCTCGTATGTACATGCATAACGTTTGTAAACGCGTCCATGCGTATGAATAAGCAAGCATCACACATTCTTCTTCATAAATTATTTTCTTCCTTACTCCGATACCTGCAATAACTGAAACATTTTTCTTGCAAAAAGTGTTATTTAGCGTTTGTTTCAGAAGTTTTCGGTGTAGTAAAGCATTTGAAAAATCCCTCATGCCTTAAAAGTTCTTATAAGTGGTCTTGTGCAGTGGTCTATTCTGTAATTTACTTGATTATCAAAGACGTATACTTACCAACAGTTTTTCACTTATTAAGTACGTAGTTAGCTAATTTTTATTTAAAATTAAGTTGTAATTAAACATGATTTCATTTTTTTCAGTGGTTAATTAAAGTTCTTATTGAATTACGTTGAAAGTACGGTAGCACTGAAAAATTTCCCAGTATTATGGAAGGCTTTTCAAACAACAGCTGTTTAATATAAATAAGAAAGTTATGTTATCAAAATGCATAAAATTAAAATTGCATAAAAACCCATTTTATGAAACCAAATGAGCATCAGAATGCATTTTTCTATTTATTTATTCCATGATATGAAACTATGAATTGTATTTGTTATATAGTTATGAAAATGAAACGAATTTTTTTCTAGTACGTCGACATAATGTTTTCAATACGACCACAGGATGTTCATGTGTATGTTTTCAATCAACACACACACACGCATGAAAACATATGGTACGTTCATAAAACTTAAGTAGTATTTAATTACGCAAGGTTGGGCATGTAATTATTATTTAAATATGCAATCAAAAACACAATTTCGTATTTAATTAGAACTTAAAAATAATTACAGTTTGATTACCAACTGAAAAAATGGGCATTAATGTCTCTGCTGTGATGTTGTCTGCAACGTGGCAGCAGTTCCTCATTAGTATTTAAAAGGCTCCTTTATTTATCAATTTTTTTTTTGACAACCTGGTACTTGATAATATATTTTCTCATATTAAGTGAAGAGATATCCTTTATTCAATCCTGTATTATTAAGATCAAAATATTGACAAATTACAGGCTGCCTACAAATGATAAGACATTCTATCGAAGACAAATCTATAAAATTCATAAAATATTGTAGTAAAAGGTTTTGTGCCAAACAAGAACTTGGTCCGAATCTTTAATCCATTACTCTTGATGGCCTAAATTTTAATTTTTTTTAATTCATGTTTTTGTGAAGACTTTTTTCTACCTATGGAAAAGTCACAAATAATTTTTATATTTTTCTTAAATTTCTGTACTCGGCGAAGAATAACCATATTGCCAATTTCATGGCAAAATGCAAGAAAAAAACTTAAGATGTGTATATTATATATAAATATGTATGCATGTATCTACATATGTACATTTGTAAGTATGTATATTTGTATTAAATGTCAGCGTTATTTTGTATTTAGTTGCAACAAAAAGGCACTAGTCTTTACAGCTTATGCAGCTGCTACTGCCATAACTTTTGTTAATTATAATCTGTGCATGTATTTTGTTTAACACATACATATACACATAAAATTACTAATTCACCCACAATCGGGCACCAGAAATTTAATTAGGAGAATGAGCACAAGTAGATGTATTAGCCAGAGCAGTACCAAGTTGGTTGGCTGGCTAAATAAAGTTCTTGAAAATGTTAAATAAAAATACTTATTATTCAAAATTACTCGTACTTTTGTGAAATAAAATTGTTGCAAAGAATTTAATATCAGCGATAATGTAACGATATTTTCTTGGCATTACTTCTTTTAGTATTTTATTATTTAGTATTATTTCTCATTATATTTATGAGACGCTTCTGTGGTTCCAGTGGCGGTTTTTTACGCAAAAATTAATGTTTAAAGCAGCGCGCGAAATTAATTTTTTTTAAGAACACGGAATAGTCGCGATTAAAGGATATGTTTTAATAGAATGACACAAGTTTAAATCATAATAAAAGAAAGAAATATATTTTTAATATAAAAGAAACGGACTTTTGCGATAAATCAGTAAGAAGATTTAGGACGTTTTTGTTTGAAAATGCTTCTGAGTTCTTGTGTTTGAATTCTCTAAATTATTTTCTTCAAAAATCGTTGTTGGCTTTGATAATGAAAAATAAAAATATTATTGCCATGTTTTTAAAACATAAAAATTAAATTAAAGTATTATACAATAGTTTGAAAAATATATGGAAAAATATGTGTTGGATATAATGTTTGGGACAAAATCATAAAACAAATACACGAACCTTCTAGCATAGACAACAAATAATAATTGTTATAAAGAATCACAACTGCGGCTTTTTTGCGTCCATAGACAAGACGATACCATCGTCGAACAGAATTAGGGTATTTGTTGGAAAGAACATTTTATGAAATTAATGTTCAAATATGATTTCTCTCATGTGGCCTCTACGGCTGGTGCATAAAAGGCGCAATCTGGAACACCGATTTTCCACAATTTTTCGAAGAGTTTGCTGCCGTATTTCACCTATAACTCTTCGAATGTTGATTTTCAGGTGTTAAATTGTTTGTGGTTTATTGATTTAGTCAAGTCACTTAACATATCCTCAAAGAAAATATTCCAATAGGGTTAAATAATACGATTTTGCTGCCCAATTAATTGGGCCATTAGGTGAAATTATTTCTTCATCAAAAGTTGATTTGAGTAAATAAATTGTAATGCCCTATGTTTGGCATGTGGCTCCACCCTGTTAGAATCACATATCAGCAAGATTAATGCCACGTAATTGAGGTACGAAAAAATTTCGAATCAAGTTCCTATACCGTTCAGCATTGACAGTAACATTCTGGCCATCATCGTTTTTGAAGACATATGGACCAATGACTCCTCCAGCCCATAAAGTGCACCAAACAGTAATTTTCTGTGGATGTAATGGTGATCCGACAAAAGCTTTTCCTTACTACAAATGCGATAATTTTACATTTTACGTACCTATTTAACCAGAAATGGGCTTCACCGGAAAACAAAATTTTGAATGGAAATTCAAAATGAATATCGATTTGTGCTTCAGTCCTATCGCCGAATTGGCGGCTCATACGATGGTCGTTTGGATTCTTTTTTAAATAAGAGAAGTAACACTCAGGCAATGAATGCCTACTACTATTACTAAGTTTTACCTTCTTTAGGAAAGGGATTGTGATAGAGAACACAGGCGGTGAAACAAGAGACAGGGAAAAGCTTAATTCGCTTACAACTCTGCTTTTTGCACGTTTTTAATAATGCAGTGCTGCAACGCCTCTGGTGTTAAATGAGGCGCATTATTTTTTTATTTTTTTGAAGCTGTGGTTAGTAGCCATTTTATCAGTTATTTTACTTTGCCGATGATTCTGCTACTCAACGAAGGAGGGCGCTCTGATGTTAAATTAGGATTAGTATCTGCCGAAGTCGGTATAGTTCAGTGACCTGTGTTCATCGCTTGAACTTTCCTTCAATAACTGGCACAAAGAGCCACTAATGTACATCAGACAAATGCGTGGTGTTGTTATTTAATAACTGTTGTATACAATGGTTGAACCCAGTTCCTTCGGTTATGTAGTCAACGTGATAAATACTTAAGCCTACTTAAAGTTGGCGTTGCACAAGTTGAATCTTGAAAGCTTTTAAGCCAAGATCCTTTCCTAACATCTTCCATAAAGTGAAAGGGCACAACCCCAGTTGCTGAGAACGGCGACGAATTGTTTGATAAGGATCATCTTCAATGCTTTCCTTGTACAGCGGCTGCAGCTTCTTCTGTGCGCATTGTTCGGCGTCTCACGGGATGCACATTATTAGTAACAGTAAATGTGGTCCGAAAACGATATATTTTTCTTTTAATTAGCCTATCTGAAGGGCGATTATGTACGCCATAAAATGCCAGATGTGCACGATGAGTTTGATGATTAGAACAATTATTTTGATTAAAAATTTCAACAATTTGCAAGCGTTGCTCTGGTGTAAGTCGATTCATAACGAAATTTTAAAGCACACTAAACAAAAAGTTACTATCAGCTGTTAAATGGCTGCTCAAATAAAGTAGTGATGCCAACTCAAAATTGTGACACTCTTAAAAAAACGACACGCTTTAAATGAATATGCTTTACATCTCTGATACACTATTTTAAATTAATACTGTGGGAATATTCCAATCCAAAATATTAAAAAAATAAAAACTATTCTACTTTAAAATTTCCCATCTCTGACAAACACTAGCTAATGTTGTTTCCTCTGAACTTACTCTGATGATACTCGTACAAATGAATTTGTGCTGATATTAGTTGTTTTAGTTTTAGTACAATGTGCTGTTGTTGTATGAAAATTTATAGCATTTTATGAAAATAATATGTAGTTTTGTTGTTTACATTATGTAATTAATTTAATGTATTTGCTGAAGACTCTCTATTTATACTAACTCTCATACATACCATCGCCCCCGGCACCCAGGCTGCATTCACATAAAAGCACTCGCATCACTAAATCTAACACTAACACGTTTGCAATAGATGTATGCATGTACATATGCATGTATGTATGTGCAAGTTTACATTCATATAGGTTTATCCACATAAAGATACAAATACAAAAGACTTTTTGTCAATTAATTTATATGCATTAAGACACAAAACACATTTATACAAATACATTTACTTGCGTAAATACATATTGCATGTATTTGCGGATTTGCATAAGGTTGAATATTTGCATTCGCTTGTTTTGTGGATGAGTATGTGTGTATATATGTATGTATGTGTGTATGCGTGTATGTATGCACTTTGTACTGGTTTTCATGGGTATGCATGCATGTTTATTGAAAGTGTGTGTGCCAAAATGTGTGTTTAGGAACTGAAGTTTGAGGCATGTTGTGAAAAAAAACAATAAATAAATTTTCAAATTTGTTTACAATGGTATCAACAAAATGAAGCATATTAAAATAATTTAATTAAAGTTTCTAGCTTAAAGGAAATAATGGTTCATGTGCATGCATTTAAATTATTTTCCAGTTAATAATTCTTAATTAGTGTAAGCGAATTGTATAAAAATGTTTATTAGGCTGAGATTTAACGGTTGAGTTGAGTTAAATATAAAAATAAATCTTTAAGAATTTTTAATAAAAAAATATTGATTTTTTAAAGCAATAAAGGCTAAATAGTGATATAATACTATATCATGTCCCAATATGAAATTTACTGAGAGAGAAATTTTGTTTATCAAACAACTTATACGAGTATGCCCTAGAACAAAATAACCTTGTAGGAAGTGTCTCTAGTGTCTCTAGTCCCTCTAATTCACTATTGATTTTATCACAAATAATACATTCGTCGGAGTACTATAAACAATCACTTTTGCTGTAGATATTAAACATGTGCCTGTCATTGAAAATCAACTACTAACGTTGGCACCACTCGTTAGGTAGTCATTTTTCTGACCATATGTACCCATTAGACCCCTGCACAAGATCACTTACAAGAACTTTTAAGGCATGAGGGGATTTTCAAATGCTTTAATACAGCGGAAACTTCTAAAACAAACGCTAAACAACACTGTTGAGAAGACATTTGTTTCAGTTATTGCAGGTATAGGAGTAAAGAAGAAAATACTTCGTGGCGGAAAAATTTGTAATGCTTGCTTATTCATACTCATGCGCGCTTTTACAAATGTCATGTATGTACATACGCCCATAAAAATTAAAATTTGTACTAGTGAGCTGAAATTTGATACATAGCTAGGTCTAGGTGAGCACAAAAATAAAAAAATCTGAAAACCTGGAAATTTTGGCCAGGAGGGCGGGGCTACGCCCATAAAAGTCATAATTAAAAATGCTAATATAAGGCGCTTAAAAGAAGCTGTTTTTATTTGAAATTTTGCATGTATACTGCAATAATGCAGGGCTATAAATTTTTTGTTAAAAAGTCGGCGGTGACACGCCCATATAATTTAAACCCCATTTTCGTGTACAACGGTTCAGCATATTAGATATAGTATTTATGTGGGCATTATTATCCGTTTGCAACGAAACTTGACACGAATAATAAGCACTAGTCGAAAAAGTCTTAAGTTTGGAAAAGTGGGCGGGGTTTCGCCCATAAATATTAAAAATTAAAAGTTGCGCTAAGGAGCTGAAATTTTATGTACTAGTAGGTCTAGGTGAGAAACCAACTAGAAAAATCTGAAAACACGGAAATTTTAGTTAAAGGGGCGGGGCTGCGCCCACAAAAACTAAAAATTTAAAGTTGAGCTAAGGAGCTGAAATTTGATACACAAATAGGTCTAGGTGAGCAACCGACTAGAGAAATCTGAAAACCCAAAATAGTTTATCAGAATGGACGCGGCCACGCTAATATTGTTTGGTACTAAAACCTTAATATACAGCTTTTAACACAAACTAATTTAGTGAAACCTTGCATATGCGTTTCACGTATACAGTACTTTAAACTATCACCTTAAAAAGTGGGCGTGATCACTCCTATAAAATGATAGCCTTGTGTTTAATCTACTTGAGTCTAGCATATTTTATTAGAAAATTAGCATGAGTTGTAAGCGCTGCTCACAACAAAATTGTGAGTTGAAAATAGTGGGAGGGATAGTGCTCATAAAATTTAATTCTCGCTAGAGAGCTGAAATTTTATACATAAGTAAGTGTAGAGTAAGCCAATAGGAAAATCATAAAACCAAGAAGTTTTTTCCGGTATGCGGGGCCATGCCTTTAAGACTCCAATTTACACTAGAGAGGTGAAACTAGATACACAAATAAATCTAGATCAGAGATCACTAAGATAAATCTAAAAAACCTGAAGTTTCAACCAGAGGGCGGAAACAAGCACTTTAAATTCAAAATTAAGATAAATTTGATTGAATGAAGACTTTCATACAAATTGCACTTATCCAAAATAAAAATTTCCTATTTTGAAAAGTAGCCGTAATATAAATTTGTAATCGTAAGGGTGTCATATAATTTATAGATAGTCTGTCTACTTGGCAATATTTTTACCTTTCTAAATAGAGAGAATAGTGCGTATTTGTTTATTTCTTTCTATTGGAAAAAATGTTGTCAAGTAAGCAGACTATCTAGAAATTATATGACACCCTTACGATTACAAATTTATATAACGCATAGCATATTTCTGTATTAGGTATTGTGGCAAACAAGAACTTGGTCAAAATTTATATCTCACTTCTTTTAATCGCCGAAATTTTGGATAGGAACTAGGCCTTTTGTCACATTTATGTTTTTGTGAGGATTTTTATATACTTAAGATTCTCTTTCATTTGAGTATATTCGAATTGATGAGAATATCATGGTATCTTATTTTTATTGCAAGGATATTAAAAATCGGATGTTTTAGGTTTAGTCCTTAAATTTTTACAGCCTTATTTGTAAAAATTATTTAGAATTTATAAAAGCTTTTTAAGAAAAATTTTGTATGAAAATTTATTTAAAAAAACCTATTTATAAACCCAGCAAAATTTACTGCTTTCCAGAAGCGGTTTTGTAAGGCAGAAAATTTTACAGAATCACTTTTATTGCGCATGAGTAAGGCATTTTATTTGTTCGAGAAAAGCCAGCTAGAAGCAATACATTTAGCTTCCAAATTATTTTTTGCCTTACTAAAGTGCTTCACAGAAGTAATAATATAAAATTTTTGTGAGAGCATGATACAATTATAACAGGTACATGCACAAGCCCAGCCTGTTATTGTATACAATGCAAATAGTTGTCAAACTTTATTTACAAGCTGCGAAAATGTTAGTGTATGTGTGTGAATAAAATGATTACAGTGTTGCCAGTGAATTTACACATCGAAGAAAATTACACTACACATCTTTTGTGTAGGTTAAAATTAAACAAAAATAAATAAAAATAGAACACAAAGTAGAATTACACAGATTATACAAGAATTTAATTACATGGCCTACACAAGTGAGTAGAAATTACACACTGTCTAACTACACACAGATTGGCAACACTGAATAACTATAATCATGCAGGAATGCCGCGTCTGCAATTGTACTTTAGTTACCTTGTAATTGTTATTATTAAAAAACAAAAGGCATCTGTTTCTGACAGTTATTCGTTTGTTTATACCAACAAAATGAATGTGTTTTTTGGTGTTGTAATTTTGTTGTAGTCGTCCATGTACCTAGTATAATTGTACCATATGTGAGAGCCTACCTTACGTTAGTGTTTTTCAGAAGCATTTTTCAAAGCTTTTGTTATCAAGTAAGCAATACATTGCTTTCCTTAATTGTTAGTGCTTCCAAATCAGAATTTTTTTTTGATGGGAAAGCCTTAATAAGTTTTATACATACTCTTTCTAGAAAAAAATTCGTAATAATACATTGTACAAAATAAAAAAAATGTTTTATTTTTTATAATTACTTAAACTTTATAACCATTAAATTTATCTTTCCGCAAAAATTTACTTGTTGCCTTTTAATTAATGTCCCTAATGTTTCTTATGTCACTTAAGCTGCTGTTTGCCCATTAACTCTTTTAAACATTCAACTTACACAAAATACCGAGTATTTAGTCTTTATTACATTTGCCTTAACTCCATATCATCAACAAAATTTGCTAATCAATCTTAAAATTAATGTGATAAACATTCTAACCATTATTCCTTACACGCACACCTAAATACTGTTTTACACAAACACACACTCTCACACACATTCAGCTATTCACAAAAATTCCAGTATCTAACAAAACCAAACACAAGCATCAAAATGTAAAGGATTGTGTTGTCAAATACTAATTAAAGCTAGAAACAAGTCAAAACATGTTTCAATTGAGTACATTTTACAACATCATATTGAGCTGACATTCTACCAACATCATCATCAACTTCATCATCAACATCGTCATCATTATCATCATCATGAAAAAAAAACAAACACTTTATACGAGTTAATTTTTGTTGAAAAAAAAACAAAAAAACGAAAGAAATCTGAAAAAAAAAACAAAAAATTGTATAGAGTTAACCGGTACAATGTGATACTTTAAATTAACCCAAACCGAATTGTATGGCACGAAAAAAGCATGTAATATTCTAGTTAGAAACAAACACAAACACACACACTTACACGCACACACACTCACGCTAACACACTTATTGAGCATGATTACAAGGACTAGTAACTGAGTACTAGCAACAATGAAGCATGGCTACTGCCAGTCAGTCGTGCACTTGAAAACCCATCAAAGTCAACAACAATCAAAATGAAACCAACAAAAATAAAATGCTTCAATATAAGGACAAACGATATCAAGAAAACAAACGAAAAGGATGAAAGCTAAATAACAAATTTGATGAAGATGCTGATGACGATGCTTGCTGTTGGTAACCGAAAAAGTAAGAACAACTAAGAAGTATTTTATATAATATTTTTAATAAGGGTTAACGAATCATAACATTGTCAGGATTATTAAGAATATTTTGCAGGAATAAATACTAAATTTTTTCCTTTGCCAGACAGGTAAAAGCGGTAAAAATAAATAAAAATTATTAAGATGCGACAATTAACAAGCAAGCATTGACTTGGGTAAAAATTATTAGCAATCAAGGCGATATAGTTCAACATGGCTTTAGAAAAGCCTTTGCAAAATATACATATTTATATTTTCAGGAATTATTGACAAAGCAAATCCACACGCACTTTGAGTTTTTAACTGAAATTGCTGTAATTTGTTAAATTTGTGTTTGTTTTATTAGACAACTATAGTATATTAAAGGTAAAAAAAAAGTTAAGCTAGTCAGCTCTTAGAATGAAAGATATGAAGTTTCTAAAACAGAAAAACAATTTTTGTTGCCACGCCCCAATGTACAAAAAAGGCCAAAAAGTTCTTCTAAACCTTAGGTTAGGTCAACTATAACCCTCAACCCAATAGTTGCAGCAACAGAAAAAATTGGTTCACAGAAAAAAAAGATTTTGATATTTGAATACGAAAATCGTTGGTTCAATAAAAAAATCTTTCGAATTTTCTGTGATGACGAGTTTTGCATTATTGATAAATAAAATTGTATGGACGTTTATTGAATATTTTTTTTCAGCCAATAAAGAAATTTAATGAATCAAAGAAAAAAGTTGTTGACTGAAATTTTATTTTCAGTGATAATTGTTATTGTGTTGTGTGTGGATGAATGTCACACATTTTTCAACCCCTTTTTGTTTGCTTTTGCTTGGCTGCTACTAAAACTAAATGTGTTTGGGATGAGTCGAACCGGCAATCTCTTCACTAATAAACTAACGTACTTACCACTCAGCTAAAGAGCAAACCGTTTTTTGATACGCAAATAATGAATACACGCAAAACATGATTTCTTTTGTTTCTTCTAATCTAAAAATAACTTTCTTGAGTAAAAAAAACCAGCCACGACGTTTTTCGGCTTCTTGTCCGAATGCACACGAACACAACACCAACAATCAAAATAAATAACAACATCAGCACATGACCAGGTTTATAGCATGTTCACACGGACAGCAATTATCGAGGTTCGCTCTCTCATTCGAGGTTCACGGTCGAATCTTGATTGAATCAAGATGGTTCGCCATACAAATTTTTGAGAGCGAACCAACTTGGTTCATTTTGAACCTAATTGCGAACCATGAAGAATTTGCTATCATCGCTAGTTTTAATAACACATTATCGCTAATTTATCTGAACTAGCTATCAAAACAAAATGAGTACACACATACACATATCCATGAGTAAACAAAAACCAAACCAAAAAAATGGATGCGTCTATTAATTAAAAAAAATAGAACACATTTTATTCATTATTTTTTGCTTAATTTATTTATCTATTGTAAAAAAGCAAATAACACAGAAAATAAAACTCCTGCCAACTATTCACGTATGTATGTATGTGTGCATGTATGTATATATATAAATGAGAACAGTGATGCCAACTCTTGATACTCAAAAACCGTAAAAAAAATTAAAAAAGGGTTAAATTGAAAAAATATACGTTTAGCTCTAAATGAAGTAAAAATTTTCGAATAATCGCGAAAGGGGGCTAGTATTAAGATGTTTCTGTTGTAAATCAAAACATCGAAAACATTGTTGTACGATAATTTATTAGAAAATCATGAGATCAGCACATACATAGCTTGAGATATTACATTTCATATTAAATTTCAATAAGGTACCCATAAATAGTGTACATATATATATATAATGGATATATTATATATATATATAATGGAAGTATATATACATATATATATACATATAATAGAAGTATATATACATATGTATGTATCAACGTTTACATAAGTACATACATATAAAATTGGTCGTTTTAAAATAAAATTTCGATTTCTCTCTCTTCCTAAAACAAAAATTATCTGTTCTTATCAAAGCACAAAAAATTTGGAAGAAATAAAAGATTATTCTATAGTCTTCTTTTTTAAATTAATAAAGCAAACTACCAAAATTAAATGTGTAAAAAGTCGATATTATTAGATTAAAGGAAGAAAAAGTGCACAAAGATTATAACTTATATACATATTGGACAAAAAGTAAAAAAAAAAGTTCTGAAAGATAATTATAAAAAGTACTAATTCACGCGTTTTTTGGGACCAAACATTTTTTTTCGCGTTTTGAGTGACTGAATTCTTGTTAAATCTAGCCCGAAAAGTGCTAATACCCATATTTTGAGTTGGTAACCAAATTGTAATTATTTTAAGTTATATTTGAATACGAAATTGTGTTTTTGAGTGCATATTTAAATAATAATTAAACTCCCAACCTTGTGTAATATAATAAGCTTTATGAGCGTACCATATGTTTTTATGCGTGTGTGTTTATTGAAAACATACACATAAACATCATGTGGTCGTGTTGAAAACATCATGTGCTCATATTAAAAAGAATTTCGTTCAAATTTCATAAACATATAGGACAATACATAGTTTCATATCATGGAATAAATAAAAAGAAAAATGTATTATGACGTTCGTTTGTTTTCATAAAATTTATTTTATGCAATTTTAATTTTCTACATGTTTTGCTTATGTATTTTGGAAAGTCCTCGTTCAGACTTGCAATTTTTGTTGCTGGAATTTCTTAAAATTTTGCTTTGAAATTGCATAAGTGTCCACATTATGAAATTCTAATTTTTCAATTATGCATTAAAAAATTCTATTACACCACAAATTTTCCTGAAAAATTAACACTTATATTTGATTTTTCTAATATTTTTGGTTCTCATACAACTGAAGAAATAAAATTATAAAACACGTCAAATATAACTAGCAACTTGAAATTAACAATTACGAATTTCAAATCAAAAGAGAATTGCAGAACACAAGAAACTGTGTACCCCTCCCTAATCTTCTTACCCCTTCACCATTAAACTCAAGAATTGCTGCAACAAAAATTGCAAGTCTGGACAGAGACAAAGCATTCAATAGTATTTGGAAATTTTGTAGTGCTGTCGTACTTTCAACGTAATTTAATATGAACTTTAATAACCCATTGAAAAAATGAAATCGTATCTAAAAAAATTTAATTTTAAGTAAAAATTAGGTAATTATGTACTTAAGTTAGAAAGTATGGGTAGGTTGGCATCACTGCATCAAAAAAATTTGTCAAAACGAACCACGAATTCGTCGTTTGAACGGCATGGTTCGCAATCGTGGTTCAGAGAGCGAACCAAGTGGTTCATGTTGCCGTCTGAACATAGTATTATTTTTTCCTGTGTTGACAGTATGGAATTTGAAATAAATATTATTCTTGCTACCGAAAATTTGGTTAATATAATTAAAACAATATCATAATTGGTACTTGCAAAAGAAAAATTGGCCTTCCTTGCTGAAATAAAAATAAACAATAAACGCAAATAAAAATAAACAATTTAAGAAATTTATTATTTGACATATTGTCATAAGTTTATTTTAATTCAAATTTATTTCCTAATGGTGAAGCATGTCTGTATACATTTATTCAACCACAAATTTTGAAAAGCCACAAACCTGTTATCTTATGCACAGACTTTCAAAAACCATTTGAGAATTAAAAAATCATAATATCTTTGAAAGTCACAAAAGTTAATTTTTTAATTTGCTGCTATAAACTATGATAGTAAACTCAACCTCTAGTTAGTTGCAGCAACTGATTGAAAGTTCTTATTTTAATTTTAATATAGAACGACAATTTTTTAGTTGCTAATACCAAAAGTTGGTAGTAAAATCCAATTTGTAATATTTTATTCGGTTGGGTTAACCAATCAGTGAATTAGTCATGACAAAAGCATACGCTCGGTTGATGCAATCAATTTAAGTATTGTCACAATCATATATTTGTTATAATTATGCCCTTATGGCAATGAACATGGATTGTTTTTTGGATTAACAGAAAATTGATAGCGTGAACTGAAATATAGTTAATGCAAATGATATTTTATTGGAATAACCGTTTTCCAACAAATTTTTTTTCTGGGTATGAAAAAAGGGACAATCAATAAAACTCAGAAGACTCTATTGGTGCTTAAGATTTTTTTTAATTCACACATTCCACACTCCCTTCTAGGAGAAGGGATAAGAGAAAGAGTAACATCCCACCAAAAAATTTAATAAAAGGTAATCGGGTTTGGAATTAAGCATTTTTGGTGGAAGCTGTTCCTTACTGGATTACCATGATTTTAACAAGGCCTGAGACTAAAATAATCGATTCTTGAACAATGGGCTGGAGTTTCAACTTTGTGGGCCGGACGCACCCCCGTAAACAAAACTTATCGGTATGAAACTTTTTCGTATTTTTTTACATAAAACTGAATCGATTTGGGAGGGGGGGGGGGAAGGGTGAGAGTAGAAGAAATAAAACAAGTAGGAGTGCTATATTCGGCTGTGCCGAATCTTATATACCCTTTACCAAAGTGTTTTTGTGTAGTATAGAGATACATACATGAGCACATACGTAAAGTATAAACAAAAAGAAAAAAATAATTTGACCTAGTTACTTTTATCTACAAAAAAAATAAATTTACAAATCCTAGAATAATTATATTCGATTTTTCTGATTCCTTATATCAATCTAGTAGTTCTTAAAAAAATACTGAAAGTGTGTTAAGTAAAAGAAGAAAAAAGGAAATTTAAAAAAAAATGATGTATTTAGTTACTTTAATATCCAGAAAAAAAGTTCAAAGTTTCCAGCTCTGGAGCTGTGGTTATTATTTTTATAATTTTCTACACCAAACTTTCTTTCCAAAAGGTAAAATATGTATAATCTATAAAGGAAAAGACAAAAATTAATTAGACTTAGTTACTTTTATATATCACACAAAGTGTAAGTTTCCCAACCCTGAGATCATTCTTTTTGATTTTTCTGATTTCTAACACCAATCTCTTTCTTTTAAGAATTTAAGATATCTTTAATTTATAGAAAAAAGGAAAAATTCTTTTTAGTAAGTTACTTTTGTACAAAAAAAGTTAAAGTTTTCCAACCCTGGAATCGTCTTTTTAGTTTTTTAGTGGTTTTTTTTATTTTAAATACCAATTTTATTCGTACTCAAGCATAAAATAAGTTTATTTAATAAAAAAAATAAATATTAATTTTCGGTATTTAATTTTTTATATCACAAAGAGTGTAAGTTTCCCAACCCTGGAATCCCCCTTTTTGTTTTTTCTGTATTCTTAAAAACAATCTTTTTTTAAGAATGTAAAATATGTTTGATTTATAGCAAAAAAAAAAAATTTTTTTAGTAAGTTACTTTTGTATAAAAAATAAGGTTTTCTAACCCTAGAAACGTCGTTTTAATTTTTTTAATTTGAAATACCAAATTCATTCCTACTGAAGTATAAAATAAGTTAATTTTATAAAAAAAATTAAAATTAGTTTTCGGTAGTTAATTTTATATATTACAAAAAGTGTAAGATTTCGTACACCAATATGTTTCTTTTAAGAATATAAGCTATGTTTAATATATAGAGAAAAAGAAAAAAATTGTTTTAGTAAGCTACTTTTTTCTGTATAAAAAAATGTTAAAGTTTTCCAACCCTGGAAACGTCTTTTTCATGTGTTAACTTTTTTTTAAATTTTTAATATCAATTTACTGTGTACTGCAGTATAAAATAAGTTCATTTAATAAAAAAAATAAAAAAATAGTAAGACCTAGTTACTTTTGTATATTTCAAAAAGTTTAAGTTTCCCAACCCTGGAATCATCCTTTTTGATTTTTCTGATATGTTACACCAATCTCTTTCTTTTAAGAATCTAAGATATGTTTAATTTATAGAGAAAAAGAAATTTTTTTTTCGTAAGTTACATTTGTATAAGAAAAAAAATTAAAGTTTTCCAACCCTGGAAACGTCTTTTTAATTTTTTAGCTTTCTTTTTTAATTTGAAATACCAATTTAATTTGTACTGAAGTATAAAATATAAAAATTAGTTTACGGTAGTTAATTTTTTATATCATAAAAATTTTAAGTTTCCCAACCCTAAAATTATCCTTTTTGATTTTTCTGATTTTTTAACCCAATCTCTTTCTTCTTAGAATATAAGATATATTTAATTTATAGAAAAAAGGAAAAATTTCTTTTAATAAATTAATTTTGTATAATTTTGTATAAAAAAGTTAAACTTTTCCAACACTGGAAACGTATATTTAATTTTTTTATTTTATTTTTTATTAAGAAATATTAATTTTATTCATACTGAAGTATAAAATAAGTTTATTTAATAAAAAAATAATAATAACTAGTTTTCGGTAGCTATTTTGTATGGCAAAATTAAGTTTAAGCTTCCCAGATCTGAAACCATCTGCTCGATTTTGCTGATTTTCAATACCAATCTTATTTCGACCATTTCTGGCACACCAGTCCAAGAACGAAGTCTCTAGCTTTTCTGGGAGCTTCGGAAAACCGACTTCACGTACAGACAGACGGACGGACGGACAGACGGACATCGCTTATTCGTCTTCCCTATGCATAAGGATCCAGAATATATATACTTTATGGCTCGCTTATTAATATTCTAGAAATTACAAACGGAATGACAAACCTATATATACCCTTTTACCATTTTTGGTAAAGGGTATAAAAAGCTCCATACAATTAATGGCGACTCTAACATATATATGAATATTGTGGAATGACAAACAACTCTCTGCCGTTGCCATGATTGGCGAAGGATATAACAGCATGGGCAAATTTTATATATACTTTTAAGCCAGTCGAATGTTTATCGAGGACTCGTCTAATAACTTATGTTTTCTGGTAGAGATTTTTTGGATATTAATAATTTTTATATAACAGATTTATTTTTATTTTTATAATTGTTTAATAAAATAGATAATTTTCGTTTATTTTGTAAAATATAAGCAACATTTTTGAGCAAGTTTTTATTAATCGACATAATGAAGTACATACATATTTACTCACTTACTCAAAGGACGTCATAACCCAAAAAAAAACCGGTTTGCCAGAAAACGAGTTTAAAGTTTTTAATTTACACAGAGCTTAATGGAAAAAGAAAATTTTATTTTTCTCTCAAGAGTTGAGTAAAAAAGATATTTGTATGAAACTTTTACACAATATGCAGAACGATATGTGGATTAATCTTGCATTATTAACTCAAAAATTTCATTTTTTTTTTAGTTATGAAGTTCTTTGATTAAATGACTGAAATGTATTTCCTAATTTAGTAAATTACTTTCAAGTGCCAAAACTCACTAAATTCTCTTTTTATAAAAGATATTTAAAAGTTCACAGGCTGACCCATAATATCGACAAAAAAAAAAAACGTGTGATCGATTACTTATTTATTAAAAATTAAATTTTTTCGTATTTTATAACTGAGTTCAATGTAAACTTTTTTTATTGACTTCAAAGAACAGATTGTTAATTTATATTGTGTGTATTAAAAAAATTTATCTAGATTTCGAGAAGACTTAATATATTTTTCTTTTTAAGACTTTGTTTCACTAGTTTTTATAGTATCTCTGAAGCGCCTCTGGTGTTGAGGAGATGTATTATTTTTAGTTATATACAGGTATGTGATGGAAATCGCTTCGATTTGAAATGAAATCGCAAGCTCAAAACGTAGAAAATTGTTTTTGGTGTGACAGAAAACGCATCGATTTCATATTTCAACTTTGTTTCATTTTCAGTTGGTTACAAAAAAATCAATTTGTTCCTTTATATTTTTTGTTTCTAACTGAAATTGAAGCCAATAATGCAGAGGCCGGCTGCAGGTTGCCAAAGATATTTTCGGCGACGGCGAAACGAAAATCGTTGGATCGTGATTTGCTGAAGCAATTGTTGTAAGGAATGGCATATTTTTTCTTCATTTCAAACACCGGGTTTTATAATGAAAAACTTTTATTTTAAAACCATAGAAAAGTCTTGGAAAAAATGGTCATATCGACGGCGGCTAAGAGTTTTCAATACATGTCGGCGGCAGATTTTTGCTGATCGGCTTCAACATATGTACATACAATTAAATTGTTTCAAACAAAAATAAATTTAACTAAAAAATTCCTTTTATTGTAATATCATCTGCCTTTAATTATTTTAAAGCATTTTACTTACATTTTCACACAAGTTATTGCAGGAAAATTTTGTTTAGATATAAAATAATTTCTAAATCGTCAACTCATGCTTGCTCGATTTAATAATGCAAAAACAACACAAATTTTGTGTTCCATCACATCTTTTTTTTACTAATATTTTCATAGAACAAGATGGGAAATGAAATCGAATTCGATTTAAAACATAACCAGGGGCCTAATTCCTGCACTCGTGATCGGAATTGCATTCGAATAGAAATTAATTTTGATGGCAAGAAATTTTTCGATGATGTCACTGGCTACCAAGCGAATCGAGTTTTGTTGTAGTGTTGGAAAAAGACAAATATATTTATATATAAATTCATTTCACAGCACTGAATAAATTGTAAGCAAAAGCATATGTTTGTATATAAGTATGTGTGCAAAAACATATGTATGTACGTACATACAAACGTATATGCAGAAAAAAGAAACGAATATTCGTAAATGTTATTTTCATTTTAATTTAATTAATAACTTAATAATAATAAATTAGTGTAAAGCTAGAGAATAGAGCACTAGCCACATTTTGAATTTTCTAATTGGTTGACTAGAAGCAGTTAATTTGTTATTTAAATGCTCCCACAGTTGGTTGATTTTTTTATTTTCCCCGACAACTCTTAGGCAAAACATTATTTGCCAAGTCAGTGTATTTTGTTATATTTAAAGTCAACAAGAATTTCCTTAATTTGTATTTTTTATAAGTACATTTGTGCATTCATTCATTTATAAATAAATAAGTCTAATATTGAACATACATTTTCTTTTTCGTCGCTTTTTCTATGTTAAACATGATTTCGAATGCCATTTTGCTTGCGAGTAAAAACACGAACGGTTGCATTCGAATGTATGCACGTTACCGAATGCTGTCATTAGAAATTTCGATATGTGTTACTCGAAACCGAATGCGAACATCCCAAAAGTTAAAAAACTCGCACATTCGAGTGATAACTCGCTCGCAATCGAATGCGGGAATTAGGCCCCTGAATGAAATCGAAATAAATGTGTGCATCACAACTTTTTACGTTTTTCAGTCGATTTTAAATCGAAAACGATTTCTATCACATACCTGATAGATATTTAGTTATTTATTTTACTTAGCTGACAAAAATCGACAAAAAAAAGGCACTGGGATGTGCATTACTTTCTGTGTTCAAAAAATCTATCATATTGATATTACTGGGCCTAGCCAGGAAGTGAACTCGGGCTCTCCAAAAATATTAATTTTCTTTGTACTCCACGCACTAGATACTTCAGTCTACAGCATGATCTTATTTATGATATAATCGTTGAAAAAATCTCGGTTTCTTATTAAAGAAAGTTGTTCACGCCAATTTTTAATAGCTGCAGTAAGTCCTAATTTATACTATGCAAGTCTTATTGCTAAGCTGATTAGTTTGACGGAGAGAGTGACGAGGGGAACAGAAACGTTTCTTTTTCTCTCGTCTCTCTGTCCTAAGAAATAATCAGCTTAGCAATAAGACTTGCATAGTGCAAACTAGGACCAACTAGTGAAATATTGCTTGAACAATTTTTGTATCGTGTGTGTTTTAATATATCCCTGCATTAATGTTTTCTGGCCAAATATCACATACTTTTCGAAACATTCATTCAACCATATTTGAAATACAAAAATCACTTTCAATTTATTATCATGTTTGTTGTCTTCATTTAAATTTCAAGCATGATGTGGGTGAGGAGAGTAAATTTTAGAAAATTTATGTTTCAGGTTTAAGCACGTTTTCATCATCATAATTTCAAGTGAAAATTTTCATTAAACTTAATTGCAAAATATTTTCAAGAGCACACAGAATCTTTATGGTACTGCTCTTTCCCATCTCTACGAATTAGTTGTGGCCATGCAATATTTCATCATCATCATCATCAGGAGCAGCAGTTGAAAGTTAATTTTTTTGGGGGGAGGAATATCGCTTGTTTATTTGGTATAATTTTTGTAACAAGGACCTGTGTAAATATGTATGCTGCTGCTGTTTTCAGCTTCGTTTTGCTTATTGAGGAACTTTTTTTTTGTTTTTGCTTAAATGGTAGATTGTTGTTGTTGTTGGAGTTGTTCTATTTGTATTTTTCAATGTGGTGGATATTGTCATTTAGTTAAGTCAGTTTACTTTTATCTTTATAAATTGGGTTTAAACTGTTTGGGCGAGTGTGAGATTTGCTCTAATTGTAGGATGAAATATGTTTTGCACTTAACTTAATTATGACAGGGCCAGAAATGAAAAATAAAACCTAAAAGTAAAATTTTTAGGTGAGAGTCAGTGGAACAGTATTATTTTATAAATTTAGACAGATGACAATTTGGGGATTAGGCAATAATTTTTCAAATTTTATTTTTGTAATAATGTGTGTTTTTGTAGTAATAAAATTAAAATTATGTTTAAAAAATGGGAGTTAAAATATTTAAATTTTTGTGTTGCTTAAATGTGCGATTTGATTTTTATTTAAATTAGAAGAAGAAACCAGCATTTAATCATGTTTTTGTTATTAAAAAAGAAGATTTGTGACAACTTATTTTAAAATGGGGGGGTAGTGTTGGCCGTGCTAACTACACGTTGGCTATAAAACCAAAGGTTTTGGGTTCAAGCCTAGTCCTTAAAAATAACAACACCACGTATTTTTCTGATGTGCATTAGTGTCCCTTTGTATAAGGTGTTGTAGAAAAGTTCATGTGATGAAGGCATCGGCACTGGTCACTGAATTATATCGATTCAGCAGACACTAACAGCCTGACCCACGATGTCGACAACGTTCGACTTGTCGCACTTACATTTGAAACAACAATAAAATATTAAAATTTGTTTTTGTTTTGTATGTAACTGTGCGACAAGTCGAACGTTGTCGACATCGTGGGTTTGACCCTAATGCTAATATAGCAGAATCATCGGGGAATTAGAATAACCAGTTAAATTGCTACTACAGCTTAAAAAAAATAATACACCAAGTCAAAGGAAAAGTAAAATAATCAAAAGAATGCCTACTAAACAAAGCTTAGAAAATTTAGTACGACTCATTGACACCAGAGGCGCTGCAACACTGCATTATTAAAAACGTGAATGAAGAGAAAAATAATGAAGCTTCCCTATATATCTTCCTTCACCACCTGTCTTCTCAATTACTATCCCTTTCCTAAAAAAAATTTAAAACATAAACAATAAAGCTAATGCTGCTTTGCAAACATTAACTGCAAACAAATTATAATACAAACACAGCCAGAAACTTAAGCAGATACTTTTGCAATATTAAATCCTTTAAAACTTTAAATTTATGTAGAAATAAAAATCACATTATACATAAATATGAAATGCAAGACCACAAGTAAATATGCTCAAACTAATTTTCCCAGTTCACTCCACGCCTTATTTTTTACCCGCTTGTGTAATTTTACTTGCCTTTTAATAATTCTATTTTAATTGTTAATAGGCCTTGATGTACATAAACAGCAGGCAGCTAAAGAACAAAGGAAAATCTTTAATATTTCAAAGAAAACTGGTGCCGGTAAAGTAAATTTAATCGCAGCACAGTGTTAAATGCCACAATGAAATATCAACTCGTGCTTAAGAACAAGTATAATAAACTTTTTTATTTTATTTATTTTTTTGTTACGGTAACTTTTTATTTTAAATAAAAAATAAAAACTTAAACATGCATAAATATGCACGTACAAGTTTAAGTTATACATGACGTGGAAGCAAGCCAGCCAGCTAAAGCAACAGCTTTGAAATTCTCTTTCTCTCAGTTCCTGTGCCTCTTTTTCTCAGAAACTTATATATAGTGTGACACTAATACATGTGCAATTTTAACCAACCCTCTAGTCAATCTAGAACCATATGTCTCTATGTCAGTACTCTTTTTCCAGCGACAATTGCGCTAGTTAAAATGTCGACATCTTTCCTTTTATGTGCGAGTAGAGATATGTTAGAGACGACAGTTCTAGTGTATTTCTGGTGATATTGTCAATGAACGCGTCAATAGTTTGTTTTTCTTTTTTATTATGTTGTGTAATAATATTAAATAAATATATGTAGACGAGGGTTACTTAAATCTACTAGTGAATCTTTGGTTTAAATATCTCCATATGATCGTAAAAGAACTACCTTCTCAATAGTGCTGAAGTATATTAGTAGATTTTCAATGACAACCGTATGTTAGATGTCAATAGGCGATTATATTGGCTGGGGTACACCTAGTCAGTAGCACTATTGACAATGTTACTAGAAAATCACTATAAGTTTACTATTGACAACTAGAGAGGATATATCGAAATTGTAGACTAGAGCCCCTAAAATTTACTAGTGAATCTTTGGTGCCAATGTCTCCATGTGGTCCCGAAAGAACTACTTAGTCAGTAGTGCTACAGTCTAGTGGTGTATTTTCAATGACAAGCTAATGTTAAATGTCAATAGATGATACCATTGGCTGGGGTACAACTGGTCAATAGTACTACTGACAACGTCACTAGTAAATCGCCACAATTTCACTATTCGCACTTTCTGCAGGGAAGTTATATGCAAATAAACGTTTTAATATTGTATATATTTTTTTACTGTTTGCATAAAGCAACAGGGCTGGGATAATGCAATTTAAACAATTCTTGTACAATTGAACACTGAACTGAACAGAAACAAATAAACTCTTTCTTTTTTTTTTTTTTGAAAAGCATTGTAAAGAAACTCAAGCATGCAACAATAGTGTGAAATGTAAATGTTGAAGAATAAATGTTTAAAAAGTTAAAACAAATACAAGAACAATAGCAAAAAAAAAGAAGTTGTTAAAGTTCTTATATTTTTTTTTGTAATTGTTTGGCAAAAGAAATGCGTTTTTTATAACACAATGACATGCTGTAAGGCAAAAAAAAAAAAGAAAAGAAATTGGAAATTAAAAGCAAGCAACTGATTTGTTTATTTTTATAAATTGAAGCATTTAAATTTTAATTTTAAGAAAGAAAATAGCGAAAAAATAGCAAGAAAAATATGTTAATATTTTTGAAATTTGTTAAACGAATTTTGCAAAAAGCGTTCTACTGAAAATAAATACAGGCAAATCACAGTTAAACGAACGATAGTCAAACCCAATCTTTATACCGAAAAATTTAATATAGCGTAAAGTTTCTTTTTCGCAATTGTTAGATATTTTAATTATTATTATTCTAGATATTAAACAATTCAATAAAAAAAATAACAGCAATTTGTTTTCAAATACAAAGTAAAGGTACCACACTTTTTTTATATTAAAAGTGGCCCTATTGATTTTGTTTGATATTTTATTTTTAGGTTTTTTCGCTGTAGATAGAATACATATCGCACATAATTATTAACTTAAAATTTTAAAATTTTCAGTAAAGACGAAATCTGTTTGTGGTTACATTTTAAGAGAATTTGAAAGTCCGAATACTTTGAACAAAAATGCATATATTTAGAAAACCATAAGAACAAGCCAAATTTTTAAATTAAATAAAGACTTCAAATAAATATACTTCAGTATTTCATATATTTACTTTGTTTTTATTTTAAAATCTTGCAATTATTGTGTAGAAGACAATCACAACGCAGAAAAAATTTGAGCAATTTTATCATAAAAACAGTCACATTTCGAATTAAATCATAAAGTAAAAGAAATTTTATCCACAAATGAATCAGAATACGTTGAAATTTTTACAGTAGATAGATATGGATGTTGTTAGTTGTTTTCTTGCAAAGAATTAAATTTCAAAAATTTTGACTTTCCGATAATTTTTTTTCATTCGTTATAAATAGTTTAAAATTAATATTGTGTTCGCTGTGTAAGGCATTGAATTTCTAGTAAAGAGAGATTTGTTATACTGAGATTTGTCTGTATGGAACTTGTTTAAGAAATTTGTTACATAACAATTCTTAATTTATCCAAAAAACTCATAATGAGCAAATTACCGTAACAAGCTGCAAAAAATGCTATAAATTTGTATACCCTTTACCAAAAAATGGTAAAAGGGTATAAATAGATTTGTCATTCCATTTGTAATTTCTAGAATATTAATAAGCGAGCCATAAAGTATATATATTCTGGATCCTTATGCATAGGGAAGACGAATAAGCGATGTCCGTCTGTCCGTCTGTCCGTCTGTCCGTCTGTCTGTACCTTAAATCGGTTTTTTGAAGCTCCCAGAAAAGCCAGAGACTTCGTTCTTGGATTGGTGGGTCAGAAATGGTCGAGATAAGATTGGTATTGAAAATCAGCAAAATCGAGCGGAGGGTTTCAGAGCTATTAGACTTAAACTTCATTTTGCCATACAAAATAACTACCGAAAACTAGTTTTTAAAAATTTTTTATTAAATAAACTTATTTTATACTTCAGTATGAATAAAATTGGCATTTCTAACTAAAAAAAAATTAACAAAAAAACTAAAAAAATTAAAAAGACGTTTCCAGGGTTGGAAAACCTTAACTTTTTTTGTTATGCAAAAGTAACTTACTAAAACAAATTTTTCCTTTCTTTCTATAAACTAAACATATGTAATGTTCCTAAAAGAAGGAGACTGATGTAAGAAATCAGAAAAACAAAAAGGATGATTCCAGGGTTGGAAAATCTAAGATTTTTCTGATATATATACAATTAACTACCGTAAACTAATTTTTTAATTATTTTTATTAAATAAACTTATTTTATACTTCACCACGAATAAAATTGGTATTTCAAATAAAAAATTAAACTTCAAAAATTTAATAAGATGTTTCCATGGTTGGAAAACTTTAACTTTTTTTCTTATACTAAAGTAATTTACTAAACAAATTTTCCCTTTTTTTCTATAAATTAAACATATCTAATGTTCTTAAAAGAAAGAGCTTGATGTAAGAAATTAGAAAAACAAAAACGATGTTTCCAGGGTTGGAAAACCTAAAATTTTTGTGAAGTATAAAATTAACTACCGTAAACTAATTTTTTATTTATTTTTATTAAATAAACTTATTTTATACTTCACCACGAATAAAATTGTGTTTTCAACTAAAAAAAAAGAAAATAAAAAATTCAAAAAGACGTTTCCAGGGTTGGAAAACTTTAACTTTTTTTCTTATACAAAATCAACTTATTAAAAAATGTTTTCCTTTTTTTCTATAAATTAAACATATCTTATATTCTTAAAAGAAAGAGATTAGTATAAGAAATCAGAAAAATCAATGGGTATGATTTTAGGGTTGGAAAACCAACACTTTTTGTGAAATAAAAAATTAGCTACCGAAAACAAATTTTTATTTTTTTATAAAATAAACCTATTTTATACATCAGTACGAATGTATTTGGTATTTCAAAATAAAAAAGTTAAAAACTAAAAATAGGATTCCAGGGTTGGAAAACTTTAACTTTTTTTGTACAAAAGTAACTTAGTAAAACAAATTTTTCCTTTTTTCTATAAATTAAACATATCTTAAGTTCCTAAAAGAAATAGATTGATGTTAGAAATCAGAAAAATCAAAAAGAATGATTCCAGGGTTGGGAAACTTACACTTTTTGTGATATATAAAAGTAACTAAGTCTAATTAATTTTTATCTTTTCCTTTATAAATTTACGTTTTGGTATGAAAAATTTGGTGTAGAAAATTATAAAAATAAAAACCACAGCTCCAGAGCTGGAAACTTTGAATTTTTTTCTGGATATTAAAGTAAATAAATAAAATAGTTTTTTTGAATTTTATTTTTTCTTTTTTCACTTAACACACTTTATATATTTTTTTAACAACTACTAGATTAGTATAAGGAATCAGAAAAATCTAAAATGATGATTTTAGGGTTTGAAAATTAATTTTCTTTGTACATAAAAGTAACTAGGTCAAATTATTTTTTTCTTTTTGTTTATACTTTATGTATGTGCTTGTGTATGTACCCCTATACTACATAAAAGCACTTTGGTAAAGGGTATATAAGATTCGGCACAGCCGAATATAGCACTCTTACTTGTTTTCTATGTAATGTTTTCCATTGAACTGCATTGGCTGTCACTGATAAATTTAAACTTTAAAAATTTTCTGCATTAAGTTTTTTAAGATTTCATTGCTCAAATCTTGTAAGATGTTTTTTGAAGTGTAACATTTTGTAATTACATAAGATCAGTTAATATTATTTATAAGCATATTTAACAGAAAAACAACGACCATAAGGTCCGGTTTTTCAATGTTGACAAACATTTTTATTTGGTCCTCATTGACGGCCTTATTGTGGCCTGCATTCTGGCAATTGCAGTGTACCTCACTTACTATAATACACTGTATCATAGTTTAATTGCATTGCAACACAGTTCATTGCAATAATTAACAGAATGCTTACTTTATAATATTTAAATGACACAGTTTTATTTTTATTAATAAATTACATAAGGTCTACATCTAACATAATATGTAAGATAAGAGCGTCAAATTCAATCGCAGAGCGAATCATGTTACGTGTAGACTTCAAATTAGTGTTATCTCAATCTTATAAGATTTTTTATAAGAGTGTTGTTATAAGAAATCCTATAACAACAATCTTATGAGATGAAGTGTCAAAAAACACACGTCTTTGAAAGTAAATTAGTATCCATGTGTGAGTGTTTATTAAAATAAATGAAAAAAAGTGTTTTGGACAACATTTCTGGGATTTTATATGTTTAAATGTGTTTACTTGATTCATAAATTAAATTTTGTGTGAAAAAGTGAAAATAAAATAACTAATTATACAAAAATAAAACATGTTAACTCGATGAAAATTTACAATAAATGAAATATTATAAGAAAACTGAAATCCTCACAAAAACATAAATGTAAAAAACGGCCAAGTTCCTATCCGAAATTTCGGCCATTAAAAGTTGTGAGATATAAATTTTGACCAAGTTCTTCTTTGCCACAATACATAACACAGAAATATATTATGTATGATATAAATTTGTAATCGTCAGGGTGTCATATAATTTCTAGATAATCTGCCAACTTGACAACATTTTTATCAATATAAAGAAATGAACATTTATACATTATTTTCTCCTCTTTTGGAAAGGTAAAAATATTGCCAAGTTATCAGATTATCTAGAAATTATACGACACCCTTACGATTACAAATTTATATCATTCGTAATATATTTCAGTGTTAGGTATTGTGGCAAAAAAGAACATGGTCAAAATTTATATCTCACAACTTTTAATGGCCGAAATTTTGGATAGGAACTTGACCGTTTTTTCACATATATGTTTTTGTGATTATCTGATTACTCTTTGAAAAGATTTCTATAATAACAATTTTTAAACTTGAAATTTCTAGTGTATTTTATTTCCATTCATGATCACTGTGCCAGTTGAAAATGGTAGAGTTACATAAAATAATGGGTAAGAGTGTGATGGGTGTTGAATTGTTGACCTTAAATATGCACCATTGTGTCATTACAACGAGTCGCCAGTGTGTATGCAATTTGGTAAGAGGCGACTAGAAGAAACATGTAAAATACAGCGTAAAATTTACTGGGCATGACCATGACTATTTTCTCAATATATTTACGTGTTAAATAAAGTCTGCTTAGCCGAAGTACATAAATCAAAAGGATATGCCCAATGTGTATGCAAAGTTTCAATAGGGTAGCTGGTGCTTTTAATTTTTGGATTTTCCGATTGAGTAAATCAATTACAATTTGTGTGCAAAATGTCAGCTCTCTATAGTATAATATTATGTAAAATATTTATGGGCCTGGCCCCGCGTACTTTTATATCTGCTAGTGCTTATGGTTCATGCAAAGTTTGGTATTAAAAAGTTAATAACAAATACCTGAGTATTGAATTAAAAACTGCTAAGCCGAAGTACCTGAACGAGAAACCTAAGATTTATGGATGAAGTCACTGCTACTTTTCAAAATAGGGATTTTTATTTTGGATAAGTGCAATGTGTATGAAAAGTTTTAATAAAATGTACGTTAATTTTGAAATTGAAGTGCTGGTTTCCGCCCTCTGATAGCAACTTCTGGGTTTTCAGATTTTTCTTAGTGATCTCTTATCTAGATTTATTTGTGTATCAAATTTAAGATCGCTAGTGCGAATTGGAGTTTTAACGTCGTGGACCCGCATACAGGGTAAAAGTTTTTAATTTTAAGATTTTCCAATTGGCTTACGCAGCTACACTTACTAGTGTATAAAATGTCAGCTCTTTAGCGCGAATTATATATTTAGATTTTATCAGCATTACCTCTCCCCACTATTCCTTACTCAAAATTTTGTTGTGAGCAGCGCTTGTAATTCACGCTAATTTTCTTCTAAAATATGCTAGACCCATGTAGATTAAACACAAGGCTAACTCTTTATGGGAGTGATCACGCCCAATTTTTAAGGTGATGCAAGATTTCACTAAATTGGCTTGAATTAAAAGCTGTATATTGAGTATTTAGTTCAAAACAATATTAGCGTGGCCCCGCCTATTCTGGTAAAATTTTTTGGGTTTTCAAATTTTTCTAGTTTGTTTCTCACTTAGACCTACTTGTATATCAAATGTCAGCTCCTTAGCGCAACTTTTAATTTTTAAGTGTTATGGGCGTAGCCCCGCAGTGGCGTTGGCTGAAGTATTTAGCACGTTGACTACAAAATTGAAGATCCTGGGTTCAATCGCTGTATCCGACAGTCTTTAAAATAACAACACCACGCATTTTTCTGATGTGCATTGGATTCCTTTTGCATCAGTTGTTGTAGGAAAGTTCAAGTGATGAAGGCATATTCACTGGTCACTGAACTATACCGACTTCAGCAGATGCCAATCCTAATGTAACATCAGAGCGCCCTCCTTCGTCGGTATTGTGTAGCAAAAATCATCGGCAAAGTAAAATAACTACTAAAATGGCTACTAAACACAACTTCAAAATTTAATACGCCTCATTTAACACCAGAAGGCGCTGCAGCACTGCATTATTAAAAAGCGTGCCAAAGCAGAGTTGTAAAAGAATGAAGCTTTTTTCCATATCTTCCTTCACCACCTGTCTTCTATCACTATTCATTTTCCTAAAGAAGGTAACACCTAGTAATAGTAGTAGGCATTAATTTGCCTGAGTGTTACTTCTCTTTAAAAATAAAAATAGAAAAAAATAAAAAAAAATAACTACAATTTTCGGGTTTTTAGATTTTTCTAGTTGGTTTCTCACCTAGACCTACTTGTATATTAAATTTCAGCTCCTTTAACTTTTAATTTTTATGGACGTAACCCCGCCAACTTATCCAAAGTGAAAAATTTTTTCGGTCGTTGCTTATTATTCGTGTCTATTTTCGTTACAAACGGATAATAATAGCTAGATAAATAGTATATCTAAATATGCTGAGCCGCAGGGCATTAAATTGAGGTTTAAATTGCACGGGCGTGTCAACGCCCACTTTTTTAATGCAAAATTTATAGCCTTGCATTACAGCAGTATATATGCATAATTTCAATGAAATAGCTTCTATGAAGAGCCTTAGATTAGCATTTTTAATTCTGACCTTTATAGGCGTAGCCCCGTCCTCCTGGCTTAAATTTCCAGGCTATCAGATTTTTGTATTTTATTTTTCACCTAAACCTAGATCTGTATCGAATTTCAGCTCAATAGCACAAATTTTAATTTTTATGGGCGTATTCCCGCCCTCTTGGTTAAAATTTTCGCGTTTTCAGATTTTTCTGGTTCATTGCTCACCTAGATCATCTCGTGTACCAAATTTTAGCTCTCTAGCTATAGAGGAAGTGCTTCATCAATTTGATGAGTGTTTCAGTGGTCAGTGGTCAGTGGTCAGTGAGTATGTCTTAAAATATGCACTTTTTGCACCTCTATATCTCCGGAAGCTTTCATTGTAAAACTTTCAAGCTTCGCATATGAGGTTATATGAATTTATTCTAATTATGATTTAAATTTCACGGTCTAGGCCGTGCGCCTAGATAACGTGTTCCTGTTGTATAAGATGAAGAGAAATATAGGCATTTTATTTTTGTTATCCTGCCGACGTTCTCTCATATACTTTTTGCTTCTTCATAAATGCGAAATTTTGGCTAATACCCTTTTTTAAAAAGCGGGTATTTACAGTGCTTTTAACAATTTCTTACAATGCTTTTGCTGCTTTTCTGTTAAATAAAAATATTTTTAATTTACAAAACTTAAACACTATTAAGCACTAATATTAGCATATTTTAACTGAGGCTTCTTAAATTGATTTTAATGACAATAACGGAAACTATGTTAAAAACAATGTAGAAAACTTTTCATAATTGGGATTAAAAAATTTATTTTTTTTTTGCAAAATAAAAAACGGAAGTAACTGGAAAGTACAACACAATTCTCTGCATAATAATTGATTGAAAGTAGTGTGCAATAAGCATTTGTTAAAGCTTACACAAATATTTAATAATACAGGGTGGGCCAAAAGAAACCAAGGGGTGTAAAAGTTTAATAACTTTTTTGTTTATTAACTTTTTTTTATTTATTCTTTCAGATTATATAATATAAAAATGGTAATTTTTTTACACTAAGTATGAAAAATGATGTCTCTTAAATGACCACCGTTTTCAGCTTCGCACTGATGGGCTCTTTTTAGAGCATTTTCCATAACATCTTTCAAAACTTGTGGCTGTAGCGTTCGAATTTCTGCAACAATGTTTGCCTTGAAATCAAGGATTGTCTCTGGCTTGTTCACATACACTCGCTCCTTCAAAAAACCCCAAAGAAATATAGTCGGGTGCTGTCAAATCTGGCGATCGCGCTGGCCAAATAATTTCCGAATTTCAAGAAATTATTCGCTCTCCAAAAATTTGACTTAAAAGTGCCATTGTGTCTCGGGCAGTATGGGCAGGGGCTCCGTCCTGCTGAAACTACATACCAGGTCTGTTTTCAAGAGCAGGACGTAAAAAATTTTCTATCATAAACCGATACCGCTCTCCATTTACGGTTACAGTACTTCCATCTTCATTCTCGAAGAAGTAGGGCCCAATGACATTTTCAGATGTGATCCCACACCATACTGTACACCTGATGGGGTGCAATTGGCGTTGATGAATGGCTCTTGGATTTTGAGAACCCCAGAACCTACAGTTCTGCTTATTAACAAAGCCATTCAAATGAAAATGAGCTTCATCACTCATAATCAAATTTTCATCTCTGGTTTAAATAATAAAATTCTATTGTTCTGGTTCTCTGTTCAGTTGTGAACCTCTTCATTATAAATTCTCCAAGTGTTGTCTATATAATCTGAAAGAAAAAATAAAAAAAAATTAATAAACAAAAAAGTTATTAAACTTTTACACCCCTTGGTTTCTTTTGGCCCACCCTGTACTATAGGGTGGCTTAAGTTTAAGGGCCGATTTCGGACTTTTCATAAGGCTGTTAATTTGTAAGTGCAGAGTAAATCAAGATGTTCACGTTTACAACAAAATGTAGGTAAATTTGTATTCAACGCACGAGAGTGGTTAAATTTTAAGGGCCGATTTCGATTGAAAGCATGAGGTTATCAATAGCAGTTAGTTGTTTTAGACAACGGGTAGCCAACCCCCAATTTCGCCACATCGTATTGACGTGCTGTCAATGTTGACAACTGGAATAAAAGTTTTAAACACAAAAACTTTTAAATTAAGAGTACTCAAGAAAAGAGTGACGCATTTAATGCATTCTTTATGTGTAAATGATTTTTCATTAACATACATATCTTAATCTAAGCCTAAAGCTGGGGTCACACGATTCGCACAATATACCAATTTTCGTCAGCTCACTGAAATAAATTCATAAGTAACAAAGTAAATTTGCATTATTTCTCAACTAATTGAAATATAATTTCATAACTGCACCACACTGCATTAGTAATAAAGCCATATAGACTTATTCAAGAATTAATTAAGTAATAATGTCATTTTGGCTTATTACTTATGACTCTATCGCAGTGAGCCGACGAAAATTGGTACATTGTGCCAATCGTGTGACCCCAGCTTTAGCTTCACCTACTATTGTATGTATGTATGTATGTGTATATGCTACTATATTATTTGACTCCTGGTTTTTTTATTATTTGTTTCTACATACTTATTTTTATTAAATTAATCAAGATTTTGTTTTAATTAATATATTACTAAATTCTGTTATTACATCTCAAATACTTTGTTTATTTTGAAGCACAAAATTTAAATTATATTTTGAGCTTTTACACTCTAAACTCTCCTTTATAAATGGCTTAATGTATTAAAATTAAAAAAAAAACTATTTTTGTGCTTTTCTACCCTCTTTTTCGTATTTTTTTGTGCTTTTTACCCTTTTTGCAACAGCTTAATGTGCTTTTGATCCTCGTAGGGATGCCAACACTGTAGAAAACACAGTTGTTCGCTTGTAAGCCGGCTAACAGCTACCGCCGACCACAAACAAGACATTAATATAATCGTATGCCGCTAGAAAAGAAAATAATGGGAAATAAATGGAAACGATTTGCAATATTTACAGCGAGTTTGACATCATCATATAATAATTTTATTGCATTGTTATATAACGCATTAATTTTGTTTTATATAGATAAGCCGCAAAGCTATAACCATTTGTGCTAAGGCACCTCTCTTCCTTATTTGACAATTTTATAATTCTTTTTTTAATTTTTTTTTAAATTTCTTTAGCGTAATCTATATACTAAGGTGCAGCGCTTGCTATATTTTTGAACTAGCACAGTGTTATTAATATGAATACAATTCCAGTTTGCCTTTATTATACTTCTTTAAACACGTTTTTAAATAAGTTCGAATTACATTTTAGACGTTTTGGTATTAACCTTTTGATACAACCAATAATATTAAAAAATAAAACAATATTTTTCATAAAAATTTTTATTTTTATATTTGTTTTACTCGTCTCTTCTTTTTTATAAAAATTACTATCTGTATTGCAATTTTTGACAAAACCGGCCATGAAATTAAGGATTGTGTTTATGTAGATGCTGTTTATGCTTAAACTTAATACAGTTCTCAAGTTTTTATACGAATTGAAAATATGATTTAACATGACACAATTAAAAGTTCCGATACTGTTCAAAATTGTGTTTATACTAAAGGTGTCTAATGAACATGATATAAGAAAATAAAATTTAAAATTTAGTATAAACGGGGTAATTATTTATTTATAAGTTTAAATCAAATATACATATATTACTGCCAAAGTGAACAAAAAATTGGTGTCCTAGTTCTTTATAAATTCTTTATCAAAGCCGAATCATACGAAAGTTCATTTTATCCCAAGAAATTTAAATCAAATATGATAGTACTATATCAACGATGATTATAATAAAAATATCAATATGTCAATTTACAAGGTGTTCCATTATATCATATTGCCATAATTTTTATATCCTTTACCAAAAAATGATAAAAGGGTAAATATAGGTTTGTCATTCTGTTTGTAATTTCCACAAATTTAATAATAGTGAAGACGAATAAGCGATGTCCGTCTGTCCAGGGTTGGAAAACTTTAAATTTTTTTGTACAAAATTATACAAATTATACAAAAAAAAACAAATTTTTCCTTTTTTCTATAAATTAAATATATCTTATGCTCTTAAAGGAAAGATATTGGTGTAAGAAATCAGAAAAATTAAAAAGGGTGACTCCAGGTTTGGGAAACTTAAAATTTTTGTGAAATAACTACCGTAAACTAATTTCTATTTCTTTTTTAATTAAGTTATGTTATACTTCAGTACAAAATAAATTGATATTTCAGATTAAAAAAAAGTAAAAAAAAATAAAAAGACGTTTCCATGGTTGGAAGACTTTAACTTTTTTCTAATACAAAAGTAACTTACTAAAACAAATTTTTTCTTTTCCTCTATAAATTGAACATATGTTATATTCTTAAAAGAAAGATATTGGTATCAGAAATCAGAAAAAATTAAAAAATATGATTCCAGGGTTGGGAAAATTACACATTTTGTGGTTTTTTATATACCATATAACTAGGTCTAATTAATGTTATTCTTTTTCTTTATAAATTATATATATCTTATGTTTTGGAAAGAAAACTTTGTTTAGAAAATTATAAAAATTAAAACAGCTCCAGAGCTGGAAACTTTAAACATTTTTTCTGGATATTGAAGTTACTAAATAAAACTATTTTTTTAATTTGATTTTTTGATATTGTATGACGTGACGTCGTTTTTGACAATTAGAATAAGGATGAATGTAAAATATTTCTTAAATACAGAGTGTAGAATAAAATATTCAACTTATTGCTAATATCGAAAAAAAAAATATTTAATCGAAAAATACCGAGAGGTCACTTACTAAAAATTGCACTGGAGCAAAAAATTAAAAATTTTTTCACAAAACATATGCATATGTATGGATGTGCTTATGAATGTATTTCTATACGCATTTTGGTGAAGGGTATATAAGATTCTCGGCACAGCTGAATATTGCACTTTTACTTGTTTTAATTATTTCAATATATTTATTTTCATCTTCAAGCAAAAATTTTAGTACATATTGACAATACAAGATAATAGAACACCTTATGAAGTGGAGAAATATTTATTTCTTCACGAGCATAAAAAAGTACACTTTGGCATGACATTTTTCTTAACTTAATTCTAACGTGTAATATACCAAAAAAAATATATTAACTGCTTTGCTGAAAAAGCTTTAGTTCCGTTACACTTTTAAACTATCATTAAAATGGGTAAAGAAATTTATAACAAAACCAACTTACCTGAACACTAACAACAAAATGCAATTTTAAAAACAATTACCAGTTTAAAAAAACAAACAGTATTTAATCACTTAACAAGCCAGCTTATAGGTCAGACTTAACTGTTAGTAAATGAAACAAAAAAACTTTGAAAAAAAAATACAGATTTGCATAATTATGGGTAACATGCAACAATTTAATGAACATCTTAGGACAGGAAAAAACATAACAAAATTATTTATGGGTTCCATTTAGATTTTTTTAAAGTTATTATTATTTTCTTTCATTTTTAAAAAAATATACTTCTTAGAATATTTAATACCAATATTTGTTTCTTTATTAAATCAGACTTACCACCCACTGCAACAAAGAGTAATTAATATACTTTCTAAATTAGTTCTTCTGGTCCATAATTACTTCTTCCGTTTTAATCTTTCGTCCAATCTAAATTCATTATTGCAACCCATTTACAAATTGTAGCAAGCAGCGGCATAAGCATGTGTGCATGTTGCAGATTATTACAAAAATAATTAAAAGTCCCACAAAACTTTTACAGCCAACAACAACATGACATAATTGTTGTTAATTTCTTTATAATTTTGTTGTTTGCAAACTTCATTCTTGCATTAAAAAAAATGGAAAAATATTTTTGCTGACACACTTTAATTTCCATAACAGCATTCTCATTGCAAGTTGCATTACATGCAAACACTCACACACACATATATATGCATACTTATGTATGTGTGTGATATAAGTATGTGTGTGGAACATTAACTGACAACAAGCATACAAATTTGTGGCTTTGCTAAAAGACAAAAACTACAAAATAAAGAAATTATACCCAAATGCAAATTTAAAATTCTACACTAGAGAAACTAACAAAATGAAAAGGAAAATAACAAGATATTCCTATACTTGCACTTATGTATGTACGTATGTATAACAAAGTATTTATAGCTTACATGGTTATGTTTGGTGTGTTGGCTTGTGTTAAAACTAATATGCAAGCACAATCATGCATGCATGACGGAAAAGGATTTCAATTCTAGTTCAGTGTGCCTGGGAATGTTAAACGATATTGATAGTTTATTATGGTTTGTAATAACAATTCTTGAACATTATTTGCAGCAGTTGAATGAGTGAAAAGACCAGTGAAGAGTTGTTAGCTGAAACTACTTTATAATGTTTCTGCCTACATAAGTATTTGTTATAATGTGAGTTTTGTGTTGCTGTCAGGCTTTCAATGGGATGCAAAACTAATATTTTTTTTGTAAGTCCCAAATCACACTGTGCAAGTCTTATTGCTAAGCTGATTAGTTTTAGGGAGAGAGAGACGAGGGGAACAGCAACGTTTCTTTTCCCCCCGTCTCTCTCGCCTAATAAACTAATCAGCTTAGCAATAAGACTTGCATAGTGTAAATAGGGACTGATTTAAGGCGAAATTGCAAATGTCTAGTCTTTGAGAGACTTGTTTAGTGTGAATAATAATTAACTGCCATTAATTTTTGCTATTTTGTAAAGATTATTTAAACTTTTAATTAGATTGTATCTAGTCGATTGAATTTCTTGCTATTTGTTTATTCATTTATTTTTTGTAATTTAAGAGTTGTTTTTAAACAGCATTTATGTTAAAATCTTTAAGTGAATTTTAAAAAGCTAAATCTTATATACCCTTCACTGACGTACATATGAAGTACATAAATATCGATGATTTAGTCAAACAACGTCATCCATAACTCAAAAAAACTAGTTTGCCAGAAAACGAGTTTAAAACTTTCAATTAACAGACAATTTAATAAAAAAAGGACACTCTATTTTGCTTTCAAGACTTTAGTAAACAAGATATTTGTATAAAATTTTTACACAATATGAAAAACGATATGAGGGTTACTTCTAACAATTAACTCAAAAATTCCTGTTTTTGAATTGTGACGTTCTTTAAATAAATGAGCGATATTTACATATTTATATGAGTACAGATATTTTTTTTTTTTTTTGGAAAAAAATAGATCATTTATTGTTTGTTTTAGAGCAATTTATAATCAGAAAACTGCCTATATATTTTTTGACTAAAGAATTTGATTCAAAGATTTCAATATAAGTAAAAGTTGCATATTTCGTTCATTAATATTTTCCCGTTTTAAAATGAATGAGTAAAAATTAATTAGATTATAGTTTGACAGAGATCTATTAGAAATTTATTTAAACACATCTAAATCAACTAAAATCTATAATTATATATATGTACATTTACATAAGTTCGAGAATTTTCCAGCCTTTAGCATACTGATACCGATACCGTATTATGTATTATGTATTTAAAGATTGCTCTCCATATTTTGGCAGCACATTTTACGAAAACGGCTCATAGTGCGCCATTTTACATACGTTTAATTTTGATAATAAACAACAAAAATTTAAGCATGTAAAATCTAACTAAATTCAACTTTGCTTTTTATATTATACACCAAAAAAATGTTCAATTTTCCAGTTCTGGAATCGTCTTTTTGATTGATTTTGATTTTTTATACCAATTTGATTCTAACTGAAATATCAAATAGGTTTAACTTAGAAAAAAAAAAAAATAGTGCAGCTACACGCAAAGAAAAGAAATGGTTAGAGAATGGTTGAGAAAACAATATTATGTTCTCTGAAACAAATGTGTGGTCGTTGAAAATTAGTTATTGATATTTTAAACATTAATTTCGTTGCGATAAACAGAGTAATGTTTGAATTTAATAATAACATTGTAATGTAATATTCATAGAAACTGCAATATGGTTAGAGTTTAACAATGTAGCTTTGTTAAAAATTTATGTCTACGATATAACTTGTGTTATTATTTAAAAATAATATGATATAAATAGCAAGATAATGTTATCCAAAACCATACTATGTTAAGTTTTTAAAAAAATCTTTTTCAGAAATATCCTCTGTCAGTTCAGTGTTTCGCTTGTCGTTAGTAAATAGATAAATTTTGAACAAAAGATTAGATCAATAAAAATATATATATATATATATATACATATGTATATCTCTTGAAACAAACGTGTCTGCATGTCCTGTATACACACATACATATCTAAGTATAAATTTCTATATATATATTTACATTTTATTTCAACAATATTAATTTATTTTTATTTCGGATTTAACCCACAGCTGTTTTAAACAAAAGATTTACCAATAGATATATGATTAAACAAGTAAGATTGCTATATTCGGCTGTGCCGAATCTTATATACCCTTTACCAAAGTGTTTTTATGTAGTATAGAGGTACATACATAAGCACATACATAAAGTATAAACAAAAAGAAAAAAATAATTAGACCTAGTTACTTTTATGTACAAAAAAGTAAATTTACAAACCCTAGAATCATTATATTAGGTTTTTCTGATTCCTTATATCAATCTAGTAGTTCTTAAAAATATATAGAAAGTGTCTTAAGTAAAAAAAGAAAAAAGGAAATTAAAAAAAATGTTTTATTTAGTTACTTTAATATCCAGAAAAAAAGGTCAAAGTTTCCAGCTCTGGAGCTGTGGTTTTTATTTTTATAATTTTTTACGCCAAACTTTTCTTTCCAAAACGTAAAATATGTATAATCTATAAAGGAAAAGATAAAAATTAATTAGACTTAGTTACTTTTATATATCACAAAAAGTGTAACTTTCCCAACCCTGAGATCATTCTTTTTGATTTTTCTGATTTCTTACACCAATCTCTTTGTTTTAACATTTTAAGGTATGTTTAATTTATAGAAAAAAGGAAAAATTTGTTTTAGTAAGTTAAAAAAAGTTAAAGTTTTCCAACCCTGGAATCGTCTTTTTAATTTTTTAACTTTTTTATTTTGAAATACCAAATACATTCATACTGAAGTATAAAATAGGTTTATTTTATAAAAAAATAAAAATTTGTTTTCGGTAGCTAATTTTTTATATCACAAAAAGTGTGGGTTTTCCAACCCTGAAATCATACTTTTTAATTTTTCTGATTTATTATACTTATCTCTTTCTTTTAAGAATATAAGACATTTTTAATTTATAGAGAAAAAGGAAACATTTGCTTTAGTAAGTTACTTTTGTATAAAAAAAGGTAAAGTTTTCCAACCCTGGAAACGTGTTTTAAACTTTTTTAAATTGAAATACCAATATTATTTGTACTGTAGAATAAAATAAGTTTATTTATTAAAAAAAAAAAATTAAAATTAGTTTTCGGTAGTTAATTTTTTATATCACAAATAGAGTAAGTTTCCCAACCCTGGAGTCCTTTATTTTGATTTTTCAGATTTCTTACACTAATCTATTTCTTTTAAGAATATAAGATATCTTTAATTTATAGAGAGAAAGGAAAAATTTGTTTTAGTAAGTTATTTTGTATAGAAAAAGGTTAAAGTTTTCCAACCCTGGAAACATCTTTTTAATTTTCTGAGGTTTAATTTTTAATTTTAAATACCAACTTTATTCGTACTGAAGTATAAAATAAGTTTATTTAATAAAAAAATAAAAACTAATTTTCATTAGTAATTTTTTATATCACAAAAAGTTTCAGTTCTCCAACCCTGGAATCATCCTTTTTGATTTTTCTGATTTCTCACATCAATCCTTTTCTTTTCAAAATATAAGAATTGTTTAATTTATAGGAAAAAAGGTAAAATTGATATAGTAAGTTATTTTGCATAGGAAACAAAGTTAAAGTTTTCCAACCCTGGAAATGTCTCTTTAAATTTTTAAATTTTTTTTTATTTGAAATACCAATTTTATTCGTGGTGAAGTATAAAATAAGTTTATTTAATAAAAATAAATAAAAATTAGTTAAAGGTAGTTAATTTTATATATCACAAAAATTGTAGGTTTTCCAACCCTGGAATCATCCTTTTGGTTTTTCTGATTTTTTACATCAATCTCTTTCTTTTAAGAACATTAGATTTGTTTAATTTATAAAAAAAGGACAAATTTGTTTTAGTAAGTTACTTTTGTATAAGAAAAAAAGTTAAAGTTTTCAAACCCTGGAAATGTCTTTTTCATGTATTAAACTTTTTTTTATTTTTGAATATCAATTTAATGTGTACTGCAGTATAAAATAAGTTAATTTAATAAAAAAATAGTAAGACCTAGTTGCTTTTATATATATTACAAAAAGTGTAAGTTTCCCAACCCTGGAATAATCCTATTTGATTTTTCTGATTTAAGCTTTGGTTGCAGCAAGATGTTACTTCACGTCACACTTGATTTATTGAGGGAAAAAACTAACACAAAACTAATATAAAAATTATGTGTATATGAAGCCTCTGGTCTATACCTATTTACTGGGCTAAATATTTTAAATTATATGATCCTTTGCAAATGCGTTTTTTTTTAATAGCAAAATTCTAAACTTTTTTTTACTTGTATCATACCATAAACTCTAAAAATAACAAGTTATTTAGTTAATAGATAATATATAATAATATAAATATATAATATATAAAAAATAAATTACTGTTTAAAATTATAATGACTTAAATGTAACATAGAACCGCAGGACAACATTTTAATGAGACAACACAATATTATCAAAAAAGCCACAAATAAAACAGCATGCAAAAATATACAGAGATCCAAAAACAACGAAATACAGACATAAATTCCAACACCAGTGTAATTGTATTCCCTGCACTCATATCACCCTCAAAACCTATTAAACTCATAATTAACGTGATGTTAAGAATAAAAGTGAAACGAGTGTTCATATGTGATGATTTAAAAAAAAAACTTTCTATATAGAATAATATTTAAAACAATTGCAAATCCAATAAACAAAAAAAAAAATACAAAACAAAAAAATACGCATCTTACGAGGAAAAGCCAGGAAACCCTTTTTATGTTGAACACAGCCGCAGGACACTCCCAAATAAACAATTAGCAAAAAAACACGAATGTCCTTGTAAGTCAAATAAAGAGCCAAACAAAAAACAATAAAACTTTGCAAACAAAATAAAATTGGCAGTTTTTAAGGACTGTTGTTATAACAAGGAGTCCGCAAAAAAAAATTTAAAATAGAAATAACAGGGCTGTAAGAGTAGACAACATTTTCGTATGAGTAGAATATGATTAAAAATAAAATCTACTTTCTTTCTTTCTTTTTTTTGGATTTTGACATTGTACAAGACTAACTGACCCTTTTTTTAAGTTATATTTTTTATATGTTTTAATTTTAATGGTTATATGCCTGAATATTTTGCAGCCCCACTGCAGTCTATTTTACTTTGTCCCTTTATTTTGGTTACGAAAAAAACACGGCTGTTAAGAGCACAAGTAGTGCAACGCTCTGCATGTGTGTCTCTTGTTTAGTAGAGTGGGTGGAATTTATATTTTATATATGCAGAAAACAGAAAATAAAAAATATGTTCACATACAACAAGGGTTATTCACCCACAACGCATTGCACCCACTTAAAGCACACATAACAACGCCACGTCACAATCCCCAACCATTATAAATACAATCGTACTTTCAACTCACACTCGCTGATTACACAAACACTACACGATGACATGCAACATTTGCTCAAGGGCGATAGAGAAAAGCTGAATGCTTGCTTGAGTGTGGAGTTCAAAAATTTTGAATGGGATACAGAACGACAAAATGATGTGGTATAAAGTATAGATAAAAGGAATTGCTTTTGAAAAAAAAAATAAATAAATAAACATTACAACTTAAGCTTAGTTTAATACATTTAATACATTTTTTACTCTTCATTTGATTGTGTAATGATTATTCGTCCTGTTTTCTAAATTAAATGAATATATAACTTTGATTAAACTGCTTTTCCTAAATACTTTAAGAAATTGTTGGTTGTTGGATTCTTAGCAACTTTATTGATAAGCAAGTTAAAAAAAAAACAAGTAAGAGTGCTATATTCGACTGTGCCGAATCTTATACACCCTACACATAAGTGTATATGAAGTAAAAACATATATAACGGATTTTTTTATTTTTTTGTTCTTGTGCACTTTATAGTAAGTGGCCTATGGGTACTTTTCGACTAACGAAATTGATTCAAGGATTCCATTTTTGATATTAGCAATAGTGGAATATTTTTTTCTGCACTTTGTATTAATTTTTTTTTCATAATTAATATGTTCCCTTTTTAAAAGGAATGAAGAAAATTAATTAACAGAAATCAGCACTTTCTAATGACAATTTATTAACCAACATCTTAAGTAACTTGAATCTAAAGGGTGTTTTTTATTGAGGTATAGAACTTTAAGTTGGCATCACTTTTTTAACTGGCGGCCATTTTGTCAGCTGTCAAGTGATTAATATTTAGTTTGGTTTGCCATTTCATCATGAACAGGTTGACAAAAGAACAACGCTTGCAAATCGTGCAAATTTATTTCGAAAATAATGGTTCAGTTCGCGAAGTTTACAGCAAGCTCCGTCTATTTTATGGTCGACATAATCGTCCATCAGAGCAATTAATTCGGTTAACCATGGTTCGTTTTCGCACTACGTTTACTCTATGTGATAATACGCATCCGCAGAGACGTCGAACAGTGCGCACCGAAGAAACAATTGCCGCTATAGAGCAAAGTGTTGAAGAGGACCCGAATGAATCGATTCGCCACCGTGCACAGCAATTGGAGCCGACTAACCGACTATTTTGTTCCCGAATTGGATGGCATGAATGTGGATGAGTTGTGGTTCCAACAAGACGGCGCTACATGCCACACAGCGCACGTCACAATCGATTTATTGAAGGAAACATTCGATGAGCGCATAATTTCGCGGAATGGACCTGTCAATTGGCCACCAAGATCGTGTGATTTGACACCTTTGGATTATTTTCTTTGGGGATATGTGAAGTCGCTCGTCTACGCCAACAAACCAGAAACGTTAGGGGACTTGGAAGCCAACATTCGTGGCGTTATTGCCAACATACGGCCCCATATGCTCGAAAAAGTGGTTGAAAATTGGACCTGTAGAATTGGCTTTATTCGAGCCAGCCGCGGCGGCCACATGCCCGAAATCATATTTAAACATTAATGGCATAAGATTATCCTTCCAATAAAGCCAAATTGATGGACATTAAAACGATTTTCTTGTGTTTTATTTCAATTCGAAGTTCCATACCTCTCAAAAAAACACCCTATACATGCGAGTAAAGCCTGTATCACACGATCGGCACAATGTACCATGTTTATGGTTAAATTAGATTTTAATATAAGGAAATTCCTAATATATAAAATATGTTGAAGTAAATAGATAAAACGAATTAGTTTTATTCATATACTTTTTTTATAAAAAAACGAACAAATTTTCCAAACCTACACCCTCATTTTTGATTTATGATTTTGAATACCAAGCTATTCACTTCTAAGAAAAAAATAGTTTTATTCAATTACTTTTAAAAACATAAAATGTTTAAGTTTTCCAGCTCTGGAGCTGTATTTTTTATATGTTTTATTTTTTCGCACAGAACTTTTCTTTCTAAAAATCAATATATTTAATTCTTAAATGAAAAGAAAAATTAATTTGACTTGGTTTCTTTTATACACAAAAAAATCATTTTCCAACCCTGGAATCATCATCAATGATCATCAATCTTTTTCCCGCTTGAATACAAATTATGTTTAATTTATATAGAAAAAGAAAAAATAAGTTGTAGTATGCTTTTTTTATATACCAAAACAAGTGTCAGTTTTCCAACCCTGTAATCGTCTTATAATTTTTTTTATATTTTGAATACCAATTTGATTCTGATTGAAATATAAAATATTTTTATTTAATAAAAAATAGTTTTAGTTTTTTTTATAAGGCAAAAAACAGTTTAAATTTTCCAGCTCTCAAACCATCTTTTCGTTTTTGCTGATTTTCAATGCCAATATACTTCGGATCATTTTTAACACATCAATTCAAAATCAAAGTCGGAAAACCTATTTCACGTACAGACAGTCGGACTGACGGACAAGCGGACATGGCTTATTCCTCTTCCTTATTCATAAGGACCCAGAATATATAATTAATATGGAAATTAAACACGGAATGACAAACCTATATATACCCTTTACCTTTTTTGGTGAAGGGTATAAAAACGAAAGCAAGAATCGAAAATTGTTTGTTGTTGTTGTTCCAGTTTAATAGGAGTAGTTAGAATATCGTCTCTCTCCTTACAACTATTCCAGATGGCGAGATCTTGATGTTAACCTATAAAAATCAAGGGGTAAATTACGGCATTTGATATCGAGCACATTTGAATACAATTTTAATTGCATTTGTATGGAAATTTCGAACGATATCGAATGCTGTAATTTGCCCACAGAAATTTGTTTGTTCACTAGAAAGCGGAAAATTCCAATATTTGAATCTCCAATATTTTAAAACAAAGTAATACAAATTGCTCAAAAGGTCAGTTATCTAGTAGTGACTATATAGAAAACAGAGTAGGGTTCGGGCCTTTTGAAAAAAAAAACAATTGGGTGCAAATGGATCTTAAGTCCCAAGATGACACACTGGCCTTAGACGACTGTGGTAAGACCAATCCTAAAGTACGAATTGTTAGTGTGGTGGTTATCTTTAGAAATGAAGATTTATGTAAAGCCCCTGCAAAAACTACAGAAACATGGCAATAATTAAGCCGATGAAAAACATTCTTTCAATTGATACATATGTCAAATGTGAGTCAGTTTTAGCCGCCACAAGACTGATAGTGATGGCTACATGGCTAAAGAACATACAACCAAAAATCAAAGAATGTAATCTTTAATGATATACAGTCAAATCCTGATAATTCGTAATCGCAAGGGACCGACCATGTCGTACGAATTATAGGGGTTTTAGATTTAGCGGGGTTTTGATTTAACGGGGTTAAAATAAAATAAATACGAATTAACGGGGTTTTTCAATTTATTTACTAAAACGATAAAAAAGCATAAAAAAATTGTTAAAAATAAAATACAAAATAAAAATTTGTTGTTTTTGTAACACCGACAGTGTCTTATGCGTGCTCAGACACAAACAAGTAGAAGCAAAAACCCACGCAAAAAAATAGCGATAAACAAAAAATTCTTTCCATGTTTTTGTTGTTTTTATTACGAATTATAAGTGGCAGTTAGCAAACAATTACGATTTATAAGAGGTAAAGAGGATTTTATTTGAAGAAAATATTACGAATTAGCGAGGGGACCAAAATGTATGGAAATTTTATGAATTAACGAGATTTTTTCAAGGGACCGAGAGTTTATTACGAATTATCGGGAATTACGATTTATCGGGGTATGAATTATCGGGATTTGACTGTAATACCAATTGGATATTTAAAAAGTAACTGCAGCACATGAGGACGGGCCAAAATTGAAAATTGACATTAGTCGTACTTCAAATACGTAAATTCTTTCGCTTGCCTGATTTAAATCACTATTAAATATCTAAAGGAAATTGACAACCAAATATCAATCCGTATCCTTTCGGAAGGCAGAAAAGTTATAGAAAAGTTAAGCCTTAAGAAATCAGAAGCTTCAATTTTGAAGCGAACTTTAATTCAAAAGTGAGATTAACCCATATAGATATTGTACAGAAATCAAAATAATATGGATTCCAGGACATCTGGAAATCTCTGGAAAATAAGATGGGATCATTACTGAATAACATCACATTAGAGCCAGCGAAACATTTTCAATAACTTAAAAGGTAATTGAAGAAATAGGCTATAGATGAACATACCAGACTTCGGCAGGAAGATGCTGAAATTCGTGAACACCACTTGTATCACTGTCCAGCATTCAGCAAAATTGTCACATTAAGTGTTCTAAAAGTCCAAGAGCTACTATCTTAAAATCCTTTCCATCCTCAACATTCGACTGTTTGATGTGGTTTTTGGTCTGATGTGATCAATGGATAATTACCAGTAACTTGTATGACCGAAATTAAAAGATCTTGATGTGAAGATCGTTTATTTTCAATTAGAGAGCACTACGTGCCACATAAGTAACGGTACCATCTCTTGTGATTCAATTCAATATATATATATATATATTTATATAGATATAACATTAGGTGTATTCGTTTACACCACAATTAAAACAAGTTTGTATTGAAATATTTCAGTGTGCGTTTACACATAAGTTTCAAAAGATATACATTAAAAAAATAAACATACATTGAGAGACAATTGTTGCCTGAGAATCTGCCAATTTTTACTGGGTAAACCTTTGCCAGTAAAATTCTGTAGATGAGAAAAAAATGTGCTTCCAAAAAGTAAACAAACAAAAGTAAACTAACACAGAGTATAAAGTTTTTAATAAAATCATTTAAAAGTAGAAAAGCTTAATTAAAAATTCAACAAAAACTAAATTAAAAATTAAGTACAGGGTGGCCCAAATGAGACCTAGTGATGTTAAACACATGTAACTCTTGTAATAAGGGGTTTTTTTAAATGATTTATTTTTATATGTTAAATACATTTTATGGAAATTTAACGTGACTATGTGTGAAATATGACATCAGACAAATGACCACCATTTTGCTCGATACAGGCATTGGCTCTTTTTAGCGCATTTTGCATTACACGCCGTAATGTTACTGGTTGCAGGTGCCGTATTTCGTCTCGAATATTCTGCTTGAGCTGTCCAAGTGTCTATGGTTTGTTAACATACACTTTGTCTTTTAAATATCCCCATAAAAAAAATCGGGCGCAGTTAAATCTGGTGAACGAAAAGGCCAAGGAAAATCTGAATTTCTTGATATTATACGTTCAGCAAAAATTTCACGCAGCATGTCCATAGTTTGCCTAGCAGTATGCGCAGTGGCTCCATCTTGTTGAAATCACAAATAAGGATGTTGCTTCACCATTGTCCGCAAAAAGTTGTCGATCATTGTTCTGTAAGAAGCCCCGGAGACTGTTTCTGGCGTTTCATTCTCATTCTCAAAGAAATATGGGCCGATGATTTTTGTGGCCATAACACCGCACCAAACGGTGCATCTGATTGGGTGTGACTGGTACTGATGTATTGCCCTTGGATTTTCCGAGCCCCACAACCTACAGTTGTTTATTCACATAACCACTTAAATGGAAATTCGCTTCATCCGTTTTGTGTGGCTAATTGTGTAAAGCGCATAGCGTATTGTAGTCGTTGTTGGGGGTCTTGCGGTAGAAGCACAATTTGAGCTTTGTGTGGATACATCTTAAGATCCAAAATTCTCTGTAATGTTGTTCTGGGTATACCCAATTGGCCGAAACGGCGACGAGTTGAGACATATGGATCATTTGCAACACTCTGCCTTACGGCTTCCACGTTGTCTACAGTCCGAATATTTAGATGAGCACCTCTTCCTGGCCGGTCGGCAACTGAACCCAGTTCCTCAAAACTGCGAACTAAACTTGTAATCATGGAAGATGTGGATGCTGACCTTACGTTAAAAAAACGGCGATAATTTCGCTGCGTCAGAACAATTGGTCGTTGAGAAGAATAATAAAAATCGATCATTTTAATGCGTTGTTGTGGACTGGACGTATTCATTTTAAATTTCCAAGAGTTCAGTTATAATCTGCAAAATGAAAAAATAAATTCTGTTAAAAAGTAAAAAAATTATTTGTGTTTCACATCAGCTGGGGCCCGTTTCTCAAAACTACAAATTACAAATCTACAAATAAAATACACACGAAACAGCAATAAAATTTGTAAAAGTGTTGTTGTTTCGTATGTATTTTACTTGTAGATTTGTAATTTTGAGAAACGGGCCCCTGGTCTTATTTGAGTCACCCTGTAGAAATAACACTGTGCAACAATGAAAAATCCACATGGTCTTGAAGTATAGGTTCGATAGTATTGCCAAAGGGCAATAAAACCTCATACTCAGTTTGACGATTTTGGTAACCAATTTTATTTAATGGGCCTGTTAAAGTTTTGAAAATCAGTGCGCTCTCAAAAAATTTTGTCAGCATGGTTTTTGGCCAACAGCTAATTCAAGAAGGAAAAACATTTTTTTTTTACTTTTTTCGGAATAACTTCCAGGTGATCCTGATATTTTGCCAACAATCTTTGGCAAAGTGGTAGATATGGTAAAATTGGACAACTCTTGTGAACATATATCACGTTGGGAAATTGAGCTGGTTTACTAATATTTCAAAATAATGAAGAAATATATGAATGTGTAGAGAAAAAATAAGGCTGGGGTTATATTTTGGACGTTTTAACTTATAAATTTTTTTCATTAGTCAATGCTCATCTGCATCCTGATTCATGTAGGGCGTACGAAATATCGCCAACTTATCAATAGCTCCGCGATATATGGAAATACGCTCAAATATGCACCACAGTATCAACTATTTTCATGCATTTTTTTCACTCCAACATTTTGTTCATACGTTTTAGTGTCCTGCACAAGACTATTTGTAAGACCTTTCAAGACATGAGATATTTTTTCAAATGCTTTCTATATTCTAAAAGAATCGCTAAACAACACTGTTGGCAAGACAAACAACCGAAAAAATGTCTTGCCAACAGTGTTGCTTAGCAATTCTTTTAGAATATTTCGCTGTATTAAAGCATTTGAAAAAATCTCTCATGTCTTGAAAGGTCTTATAAATAGTCTTGTGCAGAACACTAATACGTTTATTATCATCATGTTTAATGAATGCATCATCGTGCTGGCTGGCAGTCATTCACTGACACATACCAATTCCCACATACACACACATACATACACACTAAGCCAGTAAAAGACTAACAATGGTAACAACGAATACACAGTGCTGGCATTGGGTGATAAATTTTTTAAACACTCGCAAGTGAGCGAAAGACCGTATAAATGAATGAATGTTGGCAGCGTTGTCAACTTTTCAATTTCAAAAAGCACCGAAACCAAGAAAAAAGCGCATAATTTAAGTAAAAAAGCACTAAATTTAAAATTTTATTATATTATTAAAAAAAAAAATTTACACATCGTTAGGTTATTGATTTGCTGCAGACATAATGTATTTTGAATATACTGTGCCGCAAGCCAATAACCAATCGACAACATGTACATAAATTGTACAAATTTGAGGCATCCGAAAAACATTTTATTTTTATAAGACGAAGCATTTTCAAATTACTATAAACAATTTTTAATTTTTTCCGTCAATGAACAAACGAATCTCTCGACTTTAGTCAAATTGGCAGTAATTCACAAGTCTATCTGAGGTTAAGAGCCGATTACTCGTACATTTTGAGCTCGATGGGCTTAGCAGTTGAAAATATTTTAAAATCAAGGCTTACAAAATTCGGTTTTTATTAAATTATGTGAAATATTCTCTCGGTTGATATGTGACAAAGATAATAAATTTTTATCGAAATAAAAATGGTGACTTCTGCGTTTCAATATGGAAGTAACAGAAGTTTGATGGGAATGCAAGTTTTGATAATGATTCAAACGAGTTCATATCAACTGAATCTCTCAATGGTGGACTCAATATTTTTCCCATTGCATTAAGAGAATCAATCATTCTCCACCCATTGTCTATACTAGACAAAATTTCGCTATTAGACTATATTTGAGTAAATACTTGAATTATGTCTTCTTTGTTGTATGGTAAAACACTGTTTACATTAATTATGCTTAAAATGTTAAGGTTTGATGGTAATATAACACGTATTTATTAAACCAAGTCTTTTAAAATTTTAGTAGATTTTTTTGAGATGCTCCATTTAACTTCAGAGCTTATGTTTTTGAATGAAAGACTTCCTCGAAAAAAAATAGGTAAGGAAATTTTCCTTTGAGTTTTTGGCTTAGTGCCACCGCCTCGAAACAAAAAGCACCGAAAATTAATTTAAAAAAGCACTGAGCACTAACTTCAAAATTTGTCGCGTCGAACATTTCAAAAAGCACTAAAAACGGTGCGAAAAGCACCGAGTTGACAACGCTGAATGTTGGCTGCATCGCAAATTGAAGCGTAGCTAATATAACTGCATACGTACATATGTATACATATGTAAGTATGTTTGTATATATATATGCGTGTAGGTGTATATGCAACGCTGCATGTATGTATATGTTTGCATATCGAACAAACATTTTAAGGTAAATATAGAAGAAGAGGGTGATTTTTTTTTGTTTGTAATTAATGAGCAGAGTGATGGAAATGTCAACCCCCTTGAAGAGTGAGTGAGTGAGTGTGTGAGTGCTGAGCTCTCTTGTACACAGACAAACATTGATTGTTTGGTGTTTAAATAGCATAATGCAGTTTCTGGTGTCATTGTTTAAACAACAATATTTATTTTATTTTCATATTCTTTGAATTTGTTGATTATTTAAATTAAATTATATTTTTGTGTGCAATTAAGGAGTGTCAGGGTATTTTTTTCGGGCAACGATCACAATGGAAAAACAATAAAACTTAAAACAGCAACAATAATAGTAACAAGAACGGCACGAGACATTGCCTGTTCCGGTTGGTCGGTTGGTTGGTTTGAAGGGACAGTCTGTATGAAACTTTTCATATAATTTTTGTTTTTTTTTTTTTTTGCTTATAGCACAAGCAGGCGGAAGAAGGTCCTTCTTGTTTTTTGTGCTTTATCACAATTTCCTTTTTCACTGGTTTCGTTTTTTTTCTTTTGTGATTTTTTGACTCAAGAGGGAGTTGGTGGAAAACACATACAAAAAATATAATGTATTGAAAAAGCTTGTTGACACTTTATGGCCCTTGGCCCTTTTTTCCACACTGACCAATATAATAATTTTGTGTGAGTGAGTGAGTGAGTGTGTGTGTGTGTGGCATATGACTTTTTCATATTTTTTCTAGTCTGTCAAGGGTGTTATCGTTTGTTAACAAATATTAATGAAAACAACACTTTTTAAAGGTTATTCCCTCTTTACTTTGTCTTGATTTTTGTTTTTGATAAGTAGTACAAAAAAAAAGAAACTCTAGACACCTTTTTAAAAGTTTGCTTGTATGTTGCAAAGGAAGGAAAATAAATATATAAATTCAACACCCATTGGCAACAAAAAGTAATAATAATAATAACAATAAGTGAAAATATGAAAAATATTTGTTTAATAATTTGCTTTTCACATGACTTGTTATAGTGGGTAAGAGACAAGCGGGTTGGTTGGCCCTTTGTTTTCTTTGTAATATTATGAGTAATCATCTGTTATCGTTGATTTCGTTTATTTGCTTTACTTTCTTTTTAAAGTAAAAGTTATCAATGTAAAGTTTTTTTTCCTTACAAGGAAGTACATATACTTTGTTTTTTCTTGAACACTCTTAAGTTTTTTTTAGTTGGAGGGTAGTTAAATTGCAAATGAGTCATAGAATTTTAGGAAAATTTAGGAAACAGTTTTGTTAAGGAGGTAGAACTAAACAAAGAGATTTGAAAACTATGAACAATTCAGTTAAATGTAATGAAATATGTGATTTGTAAAACAAAGGTTGATTTATTTATGTGTTTTTTTTATTTATTTATTTGATTTTTTTCATTTAATACCTTTCTTTTTGGCATGGCAAAGAAACATACAAATTAAGAAACATATAATTTAGATTTCTGTTTATAGTGTTATCTATTTTTCGGTTTAAAAAAGGACAGTTAAATAAAATATAAATAAATGATTCAGATATAACTTCTATTTCACTATAATGCTTGGAACTTACCGTTTCGTACTAATTACAATGACATTTAAATGACGGCATTTAGATTGGTTGTAGCAGTGTATTCTTTTGAGGTAATTTTTTTTTAAATGCCCAGTCTTTAAATATTATTCTTGTAGACAGTCTTTAGCATAGTCCTACAATAAAGTCTAATGGTGTCAAATCGCATAATCTGGCTGGCCACTTGAGATTACCAAAACATAAAATAATGCCTTTTGGAAACTTTTTATTCAATAAAGTCTAAATCAAAACCACATGCCATCCAGTTCATAATATTCAATTGCAAGCCAAAAAGTAGGTTGTAATGCGGCCACAGGGCTCTCAATTAACGGCAAGGGTTCTTAAAATTATCCGCCACACTTTAATTAACATAAGTGATATATTCGGCAGTACGTGCATTGCAATGATGGACACGCCTGCAAACATCTATATCACTTCCAGTTTCAAAAAATTTCTTTATAAGCTTTCCAATGTTTTGCATAGTAGGTTCATTATGATCTTGTAACAATTTCTGTAATCAGGGTTCAAATCGTCACATGTGTGCTCGTATCGGCAATCGTACGAAAACATATTAAGTGATACGTCAATCGAATAAGCTGAATAAAATTTTAGTAGGTTCACGTATATCGTAATCCGAAAATGGTATTTTTACATGACGAGTTGTACGTTCACGTATGTGATGACTCGACGCCAAGTTGTTTTAAGGCAAATAACTGATTAGGACATAGCTTTCGATCCTGGTGATGGGGATGCAAACTATTAACCAAGTCAGTGATTTCACGTCAGACCCTCGTCAGCCTGACAGAGGAAGCAAAGCTCGGGTGGACAGTGGGTAAGGCTGACAGTTACAGAGGATTGACCCTATATATACAAATGTATGAGTAACATTTGTATTCGCATCACTGTCCTATTGGCGTAAATGGCAAACTTTTCGCTAAATAAATGATACTTAAGATGATAGATATTTAATAGCGGACAACCGCCATAGATCGATGGTCTGGAAACCACTTAAAAAATAACCCTGTTCAGCAATCTAAGCAAATGGTTTTGTGAAAAATTAACCACAATATTGACTCAATGCGACACAAAGATATAATAACAAAACGATGCAATTTTTACGCAAATTTTTATTTTGTAAATATATTTGGTTCTTGTCATTATCATGTCTAAAAAAACATTTGCATGAAATCCTTGTAATCGCAAAAATATTTTCACAATAAGTAATGTAAGCAATTATCTTATAATTTCATAATAAAAAAGGAGTTTTCCCTCTTGCTAGAAATCAGTGAATTGCTTTTTCCATCCAACCTCTTTGTCAACGGGAATTTCATTGTTTAGGTTTTAGTAATTTCTTGAAGTTGCATTATTCTTAAGAGTCTAAACACAATACTTGCCATGCGGTGCGATTTCTCGTTGCGGGAGAGAAAAATAAACATAATACAACGGAAGACGGCGATGGCAATACTTGTCATTGTTTGTTTAAGTTTTTAATAATTTTTTTGTGCATACATTTTTATAAAAAATTTTATACATTCGCAGATATATTTGATAGATTTTTTAAGCTTTTATATTTTATGACAAACATTTTTGAACTTCAAAATCATGTTTTTTGTTGTGAACACCGCCAATTATTCAAAAACTATTGCAATGTCAGAAAGAGAAAGAGAGTCAAAAGTTGAGAGAATAAGAAAGTCCGCAATGAAAATAAAATAGATTTTAAATTTATGCCGTTCCGCACTGTGGGTTTTTACTTCAAAATCGTATGAAAAACCGCACCGCAATGAATTCTCTTTACATTGTGTTCAGACTCCAAGTTTTTCATTTGCAGTGGCTACAAATATTGCTAATAGAGTATGACAGTATATTTTTAAGTACTCTGGCAGTTTTGAATGCGAACAAATAAATATAGAAAATTCACTCATATGCAAATACACGCACTAAATTTGAACCGTAGATGTACTCGTACGCAGAACAAACAACAACTATGTTTACACACATTTTTTATATTACGCAGCTCAAGACATAACTTAAATTTATAAACTGTATGAGCTACAATCAAACGCATGAGTATAAAAATACTCTGACTATTAATCGGCTATACATGCGTGCTATTTTATTCCAGCAAAAGAATTTCAAAAAAGGTAATCGAGTTTGGAATTAAGCATTTTTGGTGGAATCTGTTCTTTATTGGATTACCAAATTTATGACTTTAACAAGGCATGACACTAAAATAATCAGTTCTTTAAAAGTATTTATGTTGTTTATTTTACGAATTAACTATTTTTTTCGTTGTGGGAAATATTTTTTTTTTTCTTGATGGAACTACTCTTTTTAGTCGAAACAAATATTACTTTTTTTTTAATATGCTGTTGTTTGAGTAAATGAAGATCTTGATTACAAACTCAGTTTGATTAAATATATAATAACTTTTTAAGGAATATGTAAGTAAATTTAAAAAAAAATATTGTTTTATTACGAAATACACCTTTTTGTAAAATTTCTTTCATAAGCTCAATTCAAATTTGTTATATTTTAGTCGTGTGCGTGCCTGTATTGTTACTTATAAATACTATATTTAGAAAAATTTCTATTGTTTTGATTGATGGATGAACTTCTATTAAAACCGAAAATGAAATAAAAAATTATTTGGAACTTTTTATATTTAAATAATAAATTTCCAAAATGTAAGTACTTATTTCTTAGTTTAAAATAAATAAGTAGACAATTTAAAAATATATATAATTTATTTAAAAGAACTACTTATTTTGGCAATATTTTCACGTCATCTTTTAAAACCCAAAGAATATGTTCAACTTCTGCTTACTATTTTTAAAATTTTACGTTATGTGTTTTGTAAGCGAGTACTTCAATTTGGCAATTAAAAAGTAAGTAATTTTATGGCAAGTAGTTCAGATTTTAAGGTTTAATTTTTTGATGGGATGTTTTCAAACAGAAACAAAACATATTACCTATTCTATATATGAAAATAAATATTCCGAGTATAATGCGTATATTTTTTTTGTCCGCTTAAATATCTACACTCTGAATATGAGCATACTCTGACTATAAGTATGACAGAGAGACAATAACTTGATATGCATGTGTCTTTCTATTGATAGTTGTAGAATATTTTAGTTTTTTGCTTAAACGAAGTAGAAATGCTCTTGTATGTTGCAAACGATTATATTCATAGCTGCTTGAAAGCAAATACATATATGAGCGTAAGAACTGTTTGCGCTACAATTGTGATTATACGCAGTTACTAAAATGAGGACTATTTACTTATGTGTATGTATTTTATTTTTGAGTACTCTTTGTTATTCTCTGACTATCACACATAAACAGCAATTTAAGTCAAATTTGTACTCAAAATGTACAAATAAAGGTGTTGGGACAGAAATAGTACCTTAGCTAAAAGCAATATAAGATCCATCAATGGCCAGAGTTTAACCCCCGGTAAACCCATTCATATCAATACATACATATATTTATGTTCGTAATTAAGCTAATGCATATCGTAGAATCCATCTTTTTTGTTATTTGTGTTAATAGTCGGCAAAAAATAACTAATAAAAGTGTAAAGTTATCCACCTACTTAGCGGCAGAGGCGCTACAAAGATTCTATAAAAAATAAACAAAACGCACAATATCAGTTTTATAAAATGCGTAAAGTTTAACAACTTAATACTCAAGCTCCCTGCCAACTCGTCAGGAAAATGGTTACTCTACATATATAAATATGTATGTTTTCAGAAATAATATTAAAGGCTTATTTAGTCTTTACTTTCTGTTGCTGTTCTGTGCTGTGTCGTTCTGCTTCTAAATTTGAGTACTTACTTTTTCTGTAGCAATTTATAAACTGTTTCTGACCAGAAGGGTCGCAGTTTTCCACTAAAACGATGAGTTTTGCATCGTCTATTGTTAAAGTTCAAGATAGTTTAATTTTTTTTTTTTTTTAATTAATTTTTTTAATTAATTCAAAATATTTTTATTATTATTTTATGCTGTCACTTACAAATACTTAACAATTTTTTGATTTTAACAGGTTGAACCGAAACAGAGCAGAACGAAACAGAAAAACTAATTAATTGTATTAGATTTCTATAAAAAAAAGAGTCAGCTGATTCGTAACAGAACAGAAAGTAATAAGTAATTCTGCCTTAAGATTACAATTACATTTAAAACTTAACTAAAAATTAATTAAATTTTTTTTGGTACAGACATACATTTAAAAAAATTTATTCTTACACTTAAAAATGGCTGCTTGATTGATTTATGTAGCTGCTTGCTACCCACACAATAAATCTAGTAAAATTGTAAGATTACATTTTGATAGAGACCGCTATATTCGTGCGAGTACTAATCCATGATAATTCTTATCACTTGAAATGTAAATAGGTCTTGTTTTTTTAAATGTATTATTGTAGCATGTACAGGGTGGGCCAAAAGAAACCAAGGGGTGTAAAAGTTTAATAACTTTTTTGTTTATTAATTTTTTTTTTATTTTTTCTTTCAGATTATATAGACAACACTTGGAGAATTTATAATGGAGAGGTTCACAACTGAACAGAGAACCAGAACAATAGAATTTTATTATTTAAACCAGAGATCAATTATTTTAAGCTCATTTTCATTTGAATGGCTTTGTTAATAAGCAGAACTGTAGATTCTGGGGTTCTCAAAATCCAAGAGCTATTCATCAACGCCAATTGCACCCCATCAGGTGTACAGTATGGTGTGGGATCACATCTGAAAATGTCATTAGGCCCTACTTCTTCGAGAATGAAGATGGAAGTGCTGTAACCGTAAATGGAGAGCGGTATCGGTTTATGATAGAAACTTTTTTACGTCCTGCTCTTGAAAACAGACCTGGTATGTGGTTTCAGCAGGACGGAGCCACTGCCCATACTGCCCGAGACACAATGGCACTTTTAAGTCAAATTTTTGGAGACCGAATAATTTCTCGAAATTCGGAAATTATTTGGCCAGCGCGATCGCCAGATTTGACAGCACCCGACTATTTTCTTTGAGTTTTTTGAAGGAGCGAGTGTATGTGAACAAGCCAGAGACAATCCTTGAACTCAAGGCAAACATTGTTGCAGAAATTCGAACGCAACAGCCACAAGTTTTGAAAGATGTTATTGAAAATGCTCTAAAAAGAGCCCATCAGTGCGAAGCTGAAAACGGTGGTCATTTAAGAGACATCATTTTTCATACTTAGTGTAAAAAAATTTCCATTTTGTATATTATATAATCTGAAAGAAAAAATAAAAAAAAGTTAATAAACAAAAAAGTTATTAAACTTTTACACCCCTTGGTTTCTTTTGGCCCACCCTGTATTAATATGTATTAATAATTAGTATAATATTATACTAAACCATTAATAAATGATGTCGTTTAATAAGGGCAGTACTATGGATTTATTGGTGTACGTGTATATGAGTGTTTTTAAGCGATGTCGCGAAGAATTTTAGTCGGTAACAAACACTCAAAAGAAGTAGTGTTGATGCGTGTATGCTTGTTGTGTGCATATTGTACTTTTAAGTGTGTGTGTAAGATGTAGTAAGCTATTATGTGTTTAAGGGGGCTTTTTTAAAGCAAGCGCACACAACTAATGCCAATGCATGTTTGCGTTTGTATGTGCGCAGAAAAAATCAAAGAGCATACACACAACTTATGTGTGTGTGTAAATGTACATGCATGACGTTTGCATACGCGCCCATTCGTATGAAAAAGCAAGCATCACAAATTCTTCCGTCACGAAGTATTTTCTTTTTTACTCCTATACCTGCAATAACTGAAATACATTTCTTGAAAACGGTGTTGTTTAGCGTTTCTTTTAGAAGATTTCGCTGTAGTAAAGCATTTGAAAAATTCCTCATGTATTAAAAGTTCTTGTAAGGGGTCTTGTGCAGGACTTTAATGCACATTCAATCTCCTATAAGACTTTATTTGCCAGGGTTAATTAAGCGTTGTAATCCATTAATCATCATCGATATAATTCATCTTCATGTTCTATAGGTGCGTCTTCATACTCTAGCTTACAACAATTTCCTTAATTTTTTTTTATAATTTTTAATCTTTTATTGACTATGTTTTAAACAAATTTGTTGTACTTTAAAATGGTAGTACAGGGTGGGCCAAAAGAAACCAAGGGGTGTAAAAGTTTAATAACTTTTTTGTTTATTAACTTTTTTTTTATTTTTTCTTTCACTAAGTATGAAAAATGATGTCTCTTAAATGACCACCGTTTTCAGCTTCGCACTGATGGGCTCTTTTTAGAGCATTTCCCATAACATTTTTCAAAACTTGTGGCTGTAGCGTTCGAATTTCTGCAACAATGTTTGCCTTGAGTTCAAGGATTGTCTCTGGCTTGTTTACATACACTCGCTCCTTCAAAAAACCCCAAAGAAAATAGTCGGGTGCTGTCAAATCTGGCGATCGCGCTGGCCAAATAATTTCCGAATTTCGATAAATTATTCGCTCTCCAAAAATTTGATTTAAAAGTGCCATTGTGTCTCGGGCAGTATGGGCAGTTGCTCCGTCCTGCTGAAACCACATACCAGGTCTGTTTTCAAGAGCAGGACGCAAAAATTTTCTATCATAAACCGATACCGCTCTCCATTTACGGTTACAGCACTTCCATCTTCATTCTCGAAGAAGTAGGGCCCAATGACATTTTCAGATGTGATCCCACACCATACTGTATACCTGATGGGGTGCAATTGGCATTGATGAATGGCTCTTGGATCTTGAGAACCCCAGAACCTACAGTTCTGCTTATTAACAAAGCCATTCAAATGAAAATGAGCTTCATCACTCATAATCAAATTTTCAATAAAGTTGATTTCATTTCTGGCCAACTCTTGAAATTTAACTGCAAAATTTAGACGTTGCCGATGATCTGCGGGTTTTAATTATTGGACCAATTGCACCTTATATGGGTATAACTGTAAATATTTTTTTAAAATGCGCCGTAGTGACGTACGAGACATTTCTAGCTGAGCAGAACGCCTTCTGCCAGATGTTTCTGGTGCTTCGTTAACACTTTGCTGTACTCGTTCAATATTTTCCGCAGTGCGACTTAAACGTGGTCTACCGGTTCGAGGCAAATCTCTTACGCTGCCATGTTGGTGATGACGATTAACTAAGCAACGAATCATCGCTTCAGAGGGCGAAATTCTGACGTTAAAATGTCGACGATATGCTCTTTGCGTTAAAATAATTGATCTCTGGTTTAAATAATAAAATTCTATTGTTCTGATTCTCTGTTCAGTTGTGAACCTCTCCATTATAAATTCTCCAAGTGTTGTCTATATAATCTGAAAAAAAATAAAAAAATAAAAAAAAAATAATAAACAAAGAAGTTATTAAACTTTTACACCCCTTGGTTTCTTTTGGCCCACCCTGTAGTTTGCAAATATAGTTTTTAATAACTTTTAAAGTTTTTTTAATAGCTATATATTTTTAGAAATTCAGAAAAATACTTCCAAAATATACAAAATTAGATTTTAAGACAAACCTACCACATATACATATATAGAATGAAATGCTGTTCAGTGAAATTACTGATTGGGCAGCAACGGGTTAACATGTACATATATTTTAAAATCCTTTGTAATCATGTTTTCCAACGAAAAATATGAAAGAAAGCCTTATATATCAAAAAACATTATCAAATTTAAGCCTTGGAAAATCTTTCATTATTCCCAAAAAAATATTGCAATAAAGATTATTGTTTCAAGCGTTTTACAAAATGTGTATAAAACTTAATTTATTATTTTTTTTTATCATTATAAGTCCTTTAAATTTTTTTGTTCCCTCTATGATCGTCCTGCACATGAGTGTGCATCTCTCCATAATGAAAATTGTGGTTGCATTTAATCCCGTGCAGGTGTGCACATGCAAATGTAAAAATAAATCCACAAAAAAATCACAATAATACAAGAGAAAAAGAAAAAAAGAAAATCTATAAAAAGGTGAATTAAAACAAACTTTATTTGTATGATACTCGTATATACAAAAAATATTACATATATGCACAAAAATTTATTTTATATTTTATGTTGCCATCTCCTACATGTCAGTTTTATTTATACACAGTTTCCTTTTTCTTAATTTTTTTTAGGTTCACATCCACCTAGAATAGTGGAGCATCCAATTGACACAACAGTGCCGCGTCATGAACCCGCAACACTTAATTGCAAAGCAGAAGGCTCACCCATACCCACCATTCAATGGTATAAGGATGGAGTGCCATTGAAAATTCTACCAGGATCACACAGGATAACATTACCGGCTGGTGGATTATTTTTTCTAAAGGCAAGTACCTACATAGATAACAGATAGAGACAAAAATAGTAAAACGGAAAACTGAAATGAAAGAAATTTATATTTAAATTAAAATGTAAAGAAGAGCAAAAAAAAAAGTTTAAAATAAGTCAAAGTGTGAATGAAGTTTTTTCAACTTTTCAGAAGTAGCATTAAGCAGAAGGAGATGATTTTGCTGGCTTAAGCCTCTTGGCATTAAAAGTTCTCTTTTTATTTTTATTTAAAAGTATAAAAAAAGTTTATTTTTATACTCGTACTTTATTAAGCTGTTTTTGCATTTTATTCATAAATTCTGGCTTAATTTTCTGGCTGACATTGCAAAACTGAAAAGGAAGACGTTTCCTTTTTTTTCATACCAACTCATCTGTATACCTGAGTTTTTCGTATGGCTTTTTATTGCGATTCAGCTGAGGCAAGAGCGTACTAATTACTTTTTTGTTATTGTTTACTGTCCGTATACTTTTGTGTGTGTGTGTGTGTGTGTGCATGTGTGTGTAAAAGCAAAACGTTTTCATCTTCCTTTTTACCATAATGACTGCTGTCAGCTTGATTGGGTGAGTGTCTCTCTGCCCATTTTTGGCCATCCGCTCGCTGTTGAGTTAAATATGCCTGGGAGCATATTTTGGATGAAAATTTTATACGCAAAACAACTTCATTAACGCAAAATAAACATGAAAGCCTTTTGATAAATGTGCACGAAAATATACATGCAGCACAGAGACACACACACATACACTCACTAATAAACACATACTGGTACACATGAGTGTACATACTGGACCCCTGCAAAAGACCACTTACAAGAACTTTTAAGACATGAGGGATTTTCCAAATGCTTTACTACAGCGAAATCTTCTAAACAAATGCTAATCAACACTGTTTGCAAGAAAAATTTTTCAGCTATTGCAGGTATAGGAGTAAAGAAGAAAATACTTTGTGAGGGAAGAGTTTGTGATGCTTGCTTCTTCATACGCATGGGCGCGCATATTATTTTTCTGTGTTTCTTTAAAAAACCACCCTTTAACACATAATAGCTTACCATCTACATCTTACATACACACTCCAACGTACAATATGCAAAATAACAAGCATAGACGCATCAGCACTACTTCCCTGCAAATAATATTGGAGTACGTGGTCCAATCTAGATGAAACAGACTAGTTACATCATGGTCCCATGTAATGAAGTCATGGATCATGTCGTTTTCATACAAGCATTCAATGCTGTACGATAACTGTTCGTGTTTAAACGAATATGATCGTTCTTCTTAGGCACTCACAAATTGTATGCGAGTAGTCTATAATTATTCCATATGGAGTAGTTTTGGGATTAGTCCGATGTAATGCAAAGTTGGACCATGTGGTCCAACCCTAGGACATCGCAATGTTAAATCGACTACCTTTTTTTCATATATTTGGAGTAGTTTTGTGGTACTCCTACTCCTCTTTGGACTAGTCTTTACATGCATGTATGAACTAGTCGCATTATTTGCAGGGTTATTTTGAGTGTTTGTTACGACAAGAAGTTTTCGCGAATTCGCTTGTAAACACTCATATCCACGTATATCAATACGTCCATCGTACTTCGCTTATTAAACGACATCATTTATTATTGGTTTAGTAGAATACATGCTACGACAATACATTTAAAAAACAAGACCTACTTTCATTTCAAGACTGTTAACGCAGTCCTCTAGTACATACAAGCATACATTCATACAGCAATAATTTTGCAACCTTACCAATAGCAACAACAATAACACACCTTAACAATTCTGTTAATACAGCTGCATACTATTCTATGGCATTAAACTACAACAACCAGGCCAACAAAAAGATGCTGATGAGTCAGATGATGCAGCATTATATTCTTTCATTCATTTCATCCAGGCACAATATATACACATACGATATCTACTCGTACATACAGATAACGTGCACATATGATACGTATGAGTAGAAACAAGCGAAACTATGAATGCCAGCACATACTGGATGAGCGAGCTCTTGTTGCCGCTAACGATGACAATGATGACTGTAATGTTGCCGTGATAATGATGATGATGATGATGATATGATGACGACGATGGAAGGATGCAAAACCTTTAGCTTTAGTTTACATACAGTACTTCAAAAGATATGAGAAAACAACTACGTTTTAAAAGCAAACAAAATCCATCTAAATTAAATGTACGATGATTGTAGATCTAAAATCAATGATAACCCAGTGAACATGCACATTTCATCGATGAAAATATTTCCCTGTAAAACGCAGTTTAACATTCTCTAATTTTATCTAGGCGCACGGGAGTGCGACAGGCCAAGTTCTGGCCAATGCACGTAGTGTGTATATTTACACGAAGCCATTCGAGCTGTTTTTACCCCCTCATAACTTTGTTCCCCACGACCGTAAAATTATGAAATTTAAACCATAATTAGAATAAATTCATATAACCTCATCTAAAAAGCTTCAAAGTTTTACAATGAAAGCTTCCGGAAATATAGAAGTGCAAAAAGTGCATGTTTTAAGACATACTCACTGACCACTGACACACTCATCAAATTGATGAAACACTTCCGCTATCGCTAGAGAGCCAAATTTTGGTACACGACAAGATCTAGGTGAGCAATGAACCAGAAAAATCTAAAAACCCGAAAATTTTAACCAGTAGGGCGGGGCTACGCCCATAAAAATTAAAATTGGTGCTATTGAGCTGAAATTCGATACAGAGCTAGGCCTAGGTGAGAAATAAAATAAAAAAATCTGAAAACCCGGAAGTTTAAGCCAGGAGGGCAGGGCTACGCCCATAAAGGTCAGAATTAAAAATGCTAATCTAAGGCGCTTCATGGAAGCTATTTTACTGAAATTCGGCATATATGCTGCGGTAATGCAAGGCTATAAACTTTTGATTAAAAAAGTGGGCGTTGACACGCCCATAGAATTTACACCTCATTTTAATGCCCTGCGGCTCAGCATATTTAGATATACTATTTATCTAGGTATTATTATCCGTTTGTAACGAAACTAGACACGAATAATAAGCACTGACTGAAAAAAAATTTGACTTTGGAAAAGTGGGCGGAATACGCCCATAAAACTTAAAAATTAAAAGTTGCGCTAAGGAGCTGAAATTTGATATACAAGTAGGTCTAAGTGAGAAACAAACTAGAGAAATTTGAAAACCCAAAAAATTTTACCAGAATGGGCGGGGCCACGCTAATATTGTTTTGAACTAAATACTTAATAGACAGCTTTTAATTCAAGCCAATTTAGTGAAATCTTGTATCACCTTAGAAATTGGGCGTGATCACTCCCATAAAGTGTTAGCCTTGTGTTTAATCTACATCGGTCTAGCATATTTTAGAAGAAAATTAGCATGAATTACAAGCGCTGCTCACAACAAAATTTTGAGTTAGGAATAGTGAGGAGAGGTAATGCTGGTAAAATCTAAAGAGAGACATTTTATATACAAATAAGTGTAGCTGCGTAGGCCAATGAGAAAATCTTAAAACCAAAAAGTTTTACCCGGTATGCGGGGCCACGACATTAAAACTCCAATTCCCACTAACGATCTTAAATTTGATACACAAATAAATCTAAATAAGAGATCACTAAGAAAAATCTGAAAACCCAGAAGTTGCTATCAGAGGGCGGAAACAAGCACTTCAAATTCTAAATTAACATACATTTCATTAAAATTTTTCATAGACATTGTACTTCTCCAAAATAAAAATTCCCTATTTTGAAAAGTAGCCATGACTTCACCCATAAATCTTAGCTTTTTCGTTCAAGTACTTCGGCTTAGTAGTTTTTAATTTATTACTCATATATTTCTCATTAACTTTTTAATACCAAAATTTGCAGGAACCATAAGCCCTAGCAGATATAAAAGTCAGCGGTGCTCAGGCTCATGAAAATTTTACGTAATATTATACTATAGAGAGCTGACATTTTGTACACAAATAGTAATTGATTTACTCAATCGGAAAATCCAAAAATTAAAAGCACCAGCTACCCTATTGAAACTTTGCATACACATTGGGCATATCCTCATGATTCATGTACTTCGGCTAAGCAGACTTTATTTAACATGTAAATATATTGAGAGATTAGGCGGGGTCATGCCCAGTAAAATTTACGCTGTATTTTACATGTTTCTTCCAGTCGCCTCTTACCAAATTGCATACACACTGGCGACCCGTTGTAATGACACAATGAAGGTCAACAATTCAACACGCATCACACTATTACCCATTATTTTATGTAACTCTGCCATTTTCAACTGGCACAGTGATCATGAATAGAAATAAAATACACTAGAAATTTTAAGTTTAAAAAGTGGTATTATCGAAATCTTTTCAAAAAGTAGTCAGATCCACACAAAAGCATAAATGTGAAAAATGGCCAAGTTCCGATCCAAAATTTCGACCATTAAAAGTTGTGAGATATATATTTTGACAAGTTCTTCTTTGCCACAATACCTAACACAGAAATATATTATGTATGATATAAATTTGTAATCGTAAGGGTGTCATATAATTTCTAGATAATCATACATAATATAAATTCTCACTACACTAGCTTAAAAGATATTTCTCCATATATTTCCTCATTTGAGATGATCGATGCGAAGGTTAATGGTCCAGCGGAATTCTATGTTTCTTCATTAATTGATACTTATTAATATTTATTTTAATTAGGCGGTGACGGACACACTTTTTGCTCCATCATTCAAACCCTTTTATAATATTATTCCCGTTATTGACGTCACTGCTTAGGAAAAATATTTAAGCATTTTGGCTGTTTTGGCTTCCAAGATATCTTGAGCTAAATGTGGAAAATGCCACGACAACTGTAGGCATTAAAAAATTAATAGCATCCTGTTCCTTCTACATGCAGACAAAAAAAAAACAGCTTAAAATTATAAAAAAAATACATTGAATTAATAGGAAACATTAACGAAATCATCTTTAGGTTTTTCATTTTGAATGCCCATTTAGGTTATTTAACTGTTCAAATTTGGTCGCATTCAGGTTTTTTAATTTTTATACACTTTACCAAATAATGGTAAAAGGGTATAATATATAGGTTTATCATTCCGTTTATAATTTCCACAATAATAATAAGCGAGCCATAAAGTATATATATTTTGGATCCGTATGCACAGGGAAGACGAATAAGCGATGTCCGTCTGTCCGTTTTTCTGTACGTGAAATCAGTTTTCCGAAGCTCCCAGAAAAGCTAGAGACTTCGGTCTTAGACTGCTGTGTCAGAAATAGTCTGAAAAAGATTGGTATTGAAAATCAGCAAAATCAAGCTGACGATTTCAGAGATGGAAAACTCAAACTTTATTTTGCAATACTAAAGTAACAACCGAAAACTAGGTTTTAGTATTTTTTATTTAATAAACTTATTTTATGCTTCAATATGAAATAAATTGGTATTTCAAATACAAAAAAGTTTAAAATTTTTTATACAAAATTATACAAAATTAACTTACTAAAACAAATTTTTCCTTTTTTTCTATAAATTAAATATATCTTATATTCCTAAAAGAAAGAGATTGGTGTAAGAAATCAGAAAAATTTAAAAGGATGATTGGGAAACTGAAACTTTTTGTGATATAAAAAATTAACTACCGAAAATTAATTTTAATTTTTTTTATTAAATAAACTTATTTTATACTTCAGTACGAATAAAATTGGTATTTGAAATTAAAATAAATTCAGTAAAGTGCGACTCTGACTCGCGCACGAACTGTTCCGTAGGAACACTAGATATGTAATTTAATACAAACTTCATCCTATATAATATATAGTTTTGGCATTTTTTTCGTTTTTGGGGTCTTTTCGGTTTTTTTGTTTTGGCGTTTTTTGCGTTTTTTCGGTTTTGGCCATTTTTTTAAATCTTGGCTCTATTTTTAGTTCTGACACTTTATTTTTTTGTTTTGGCGATTTTTTCGGTTTTTGGAGTTTTTTCATTTTGGCGATTTTTTTTATATTTTTGGCAATTTCTTCATTTTTTTTTATACAAAATTTTTTTTTAGTTTTGGCGACATTTTTGCGTTTTGACGATTTTTTTTTGATTTTTGGCGTTTTTTTATTTTGGCATTTTTTCATTTTGGCGATTTTTTCGAATTTGGTGATTTTTTTAATTTTAGAATTTTTGTTTTTAATTTTGGCGATTTTTTTCGTTTTGGCATTTTATTTTTTAATTTTTGACGATTTTTTTTTGGTTTGGCGATTTTATAATTTTCGGTTTTTTGGTTTTACCGTTTTTGAAAATTTCAAGTGTTTGCCCCTTAAGGTTTCCCAGATATAGCAAACTGTCAAAATTACATGGTCAAAATTGCATTAACTGATGGACCACCCTTTAATTTAATTTTTTTTTAAATTTTAGTGTTAATTGTTGTAGTCTGTATAAAAATACACTAATTTTACAAATTTCAAGTTTCAATATACATATGTTCATACAATTGTATGTTTATTACATGGGATTTTAACATTTTTCGTTGCTCGTTTTGGAACACCCTTTAATTTTTGATTCTCATGTATTTGTTGTTGTAGCGGCCAAGGTTCTACATACTCTGCCCAAATTTCAGGTTCGTAGCACTTACGGTTCCTGAGAAAATACCGTGTGACGGACAGCCGGACAGACAGACAGCGTAGCGAAAACAATAGGGTTCCTTTTCACCCTTGGTATACGGAACCCTAATTAAACTTCAAAAAATTAAAACAATGTTTCCGGGGTTGGAAAACTTTAACTTTTTTCTTATACAAAAGTAACTTACTAAAACATATTTTGTCTTTTTCTCTATAAATTAAACATATCTTATATTCTTAAAAGAAAGAGATTGGTGTAAGAAATCAGAAAAATCATAAAGGATGATTCCAAGGTTGGGAAACTTACACTTTTTGTGTTATTTTATATACCACCACATAACAAGGTCTTATTAATTTTTTTCTGTTTCTTTATAAATAATATATATTTTACGTTTTGGATAGAAAAGTTTGTTCGTAGAAAATTATAAAACTTAAAACCACAGCTCGAGAGCTGGAAATTTTTTTGAATATTAAAGTTACTAAATAAAACTTTTTTTTTTAATTTGATTTTTGATATTGTATGGCGTGACCTTGTTTTTGACAACTGGAATAAAGGTGAATGTAAAATATTTCTTAAATACAGAGCGTAGAATAAAATATTCAACTTATTGCAAATATCGAAAAAAAAAACATTTAATAGAAAAGTACCGAGAGGTCACTTACTAAAAATTGCACTAGAGAAAAAAATTATAAATTTTTCACAAAACATATGCATACGTATGTATGTATGTATGTGCTTATGAATCTATCTCTATACTTTATATACACACTTTGGTGAAGGGTATATAAAATTCGGCACAGCCGAATATAGCACTCTTACTTGTTTTAATTAATATTTGTTGTATTAAATTAATAATACTGTTACTTTTTTACTTTTTAGAAACGTTTATTAATCGAGTTTTAATTGTAAATAAAATAAAACTTATACGTATTAACTAAAGCCTAGTACTCTGTTCAACATTTCACACGAAATGCTGCCAAAGTACTTATAAAAAAATTGACACGAAGTGTTCATTAGAAATGTTGCAGAAATAGTACTCTGTTTATCTTGGGTAAAACATTTGAAATGTATCTTCAACATTTAAAGCTTTCATGCGAAATAAGTAGAGTGCCACTTGTTGTTTCTACTAACATAAGAAATTGTAGCATAGTTTCAGGCGCCAATTAATGTTGCTTACATGTAAAATTTTTCGCACGAATTAATCAACGTTGATAAAAATTTTTCACAAATTTGAACTATGCTTAATGTCTTAATTTAGTCAGTTAACATGTATAGCAACATCATAGCAATGAAATTTTCCTTTAAAAGCACGGTCACACTTGTCAAAAATTTTACCAAAAAGCCGTTACCAACAAACACTAATGACAAAAGTTTTGATCCAAACACAACTAATAGACAAAGTCACAGAACCCAACATTATTGGCTACCCTTTAACTTGACAAAATTTTGTCTTAATTGAAGGATTTTTCATTGGCATTTAGTGGTTAAGCTTTTTTGGGCAAATGTTTGACAAGTGTGACCGTACCTTGAGTATTACCTAATTTACACTAAGAATTTTTGCATGAAAATTTTTTATTTGCAAATAAGAGCCCTTGAGGAGCAACATACATATATCAAAAAAGTTGTCAAAAATGCATCATAGATTCATTATACGCTCTTTTTTATATAAAATTCTCTTTTATAGCGCTGCAATTAGCAAACAGAAAAAGTTGCGTGCAACAAAATTCATGAAATTTCATGAAAAAATGCTTAATGTAAATCAGGTATATATGTTCATATATGTGAAAATTGTGTGTCAACATTGATTTATTCGTACAAAAAATTTGACATGAAAACAATATTAATTGGCGCCTAAGACTATGCTATAATATCTTATAGGGGCCTAAAACTATGCTATATTTTCTTATTTTTACTTATTTTTCATGAAAACTTCAAATGTTGAAGTTACATTTCAAATGCTTGTTCTAAAGATAAACAGAGTACTATTTCTGCATCATTTTTTCATGAACAATTCGTGTGAATTTTTTTATGTACTTTGGCAGCATTTCGCGTAAAATGTTGAACAGAGTGCCAGGCTTTATATTGAGTCATAATCGCTAAAATAGCTTAAACGACACATTTGTTGGACTTCGTATTTTTTTTTAGAAAAATCAACTATTTACGATGGCAAATCATCAATTTTGTTTAAAAAAAATAAGTTCGAAAATTATGTCTCTTAAGCTTTTTTGGCGGTTATGGCACGATATTTTCGAAAGTCAACCGATTTCGCAGGTCCATCTTCCTAAAGTTTCTTGTAATGTACTTCTTATTTTCCATTTTCATTATTTTCAACTCTATAGCTCTCAGTCTTGTTTGTGCTGTCGATTCAATTTTACATTATGCAGTGGCTAATTTAATTTTAATTATTTCATTTAAATCTATATTTTAATTTCGTAAAAATGCATTAATTTTCAATATTAGTCTCACTCAAATATGTTTGCTGACTGTAATTTTAATTCATGCAATTTACACATCAGTAACAATAAACAATTTTACAATTGTTTATTTGTCTTTTACTCAGTTTTATTGTGTTTGTTTAACTACACCCTCAGACGCATTTGCATACACAGTTGAGCGACAAAAAAAAATAAAATGAACAGAAATAAAACATTTTGAAAATGTTTTATAAAAATGTAGACACAGCAGAAGAGAATCATTAAAGAAAAAGTGTAAGTTTGTTTTATCTTAATCCAAGAGTAGAAAACTTTTCATTTATTTATTCAATGCTTTTTTATATTAAAAATTTCATCTTTAGCATAAACTTTTCCTTATTTCGTTTATAAATGCATAGCAATCAACCCTTTTTGTTCTGAAATACTCAGCCAGTCACTCTGTTATTCATTCATTTAATTTAAATGAATTGATTCCGGTACTTTTCCCGCAGTCTTTAGTTTGCTTTTGCTTTTTGTTCCTTTTTCAAAAGTTATTCATTTGTATACATTTCTAGCGGCGTCATTAACAACTTCATTATCTTAATTATTTTTACTAATTATCATTTTGGAATAAATTCTGGGTTATAATTATCTCGGTGTTGTGTTTTAATTTATTTCCTAGCAATTTTTTTTAATTACTATTATTTTACAAATGAAATAAAGATATAAGTAGTGATTTAAAGGCTGAAATGCTTAGAATAATAAACTGTTAATTTGCGTTAAATATTCAATGTATATAGTGTATGTACGTATATAAGAATTAATGGATCGGTTATGGATAGCAATTGAGTTGAATTTAAGTTACTAGTTGTTAGATAATAAATTTAGTAAAGTGCGACTCTGACTCGCGCACGAAGGATTCCGTACAAACACTAGATATGTAATTTAATACAAACTTCATCTTATATAATATATAGTTCTGGCATTTTTTTCGTTTTTGGGGTCTTTTGGGTTTTGGCGATTTTTTTAAGTTTTGGCTCTTTGTTTAGTTTTGACACTTTATTTTCATGTTTTGGCGATTCTTTTCGGTTTTTGGCGTTTTTTCATTTTGGCGATTTTTTTATTTTTGGCGATTTTTTTCATTTTGGCGATTTTTTGTTTTTAAAAAAATTTTTTTAGTTTTGGCGACATTTTAGTGTTAGAATTTTTTTTTTTAATTTTGGCGATTTTTTTTTGGTTTGGCGATTTTATAATTTTCGGTTTTTTTAGTTTTACCGTTTTTGAAAATTTCAAGTGTTTGCCTCTTACGGTTTCCAAGATATAGCAAGTTGTCAAAATTACATAGTCAAAATTGCATTAACTGGTGGACCACCCTTTAATTTAATTTTTTTTTAATTTTAGTGTTAATTGTTGGAGTCTGTATAAAAATACACTAATTTTACAAATTTCAAGTTTCAATATACAATTGTATGTATATTACATGGGATTTTAGCATTTTTCGTTGCTCGTTTTGGAACACCCTTTAAGTTTTAATTTTCATGTATTTGTTGTTGGAGCGGCCAAGGTTCTACATACTCTGTCCAAATTTCAGGTCCGTAGCTCTTACGGTTCCTAAGAAAACACCGTGTGACGGACAGTCGGACATACGGGCAGACGGACAGAGTAGCGAAAACAATAGGGTTCCTTTTCACCTTTGGTGTACGGAACCCTAAAAATGACTAATTGCCATTGTTAATTTCCTATGTTTAGTGAAAGCTGTTAGCTATGAGCCGTGTTGCCAGCCTAGCTTTTTCGAAGTTGAATTTAGCTCCCTTATTTATTAGCATTGTTGACTTTTCATTTTGAATTGTATGAAACTGAAGCTATATAAATGTATATAGTAGTTGCATTTACTAGTTTTTTTTTCAACAATATTTACACTACATGAGCCTTTTCTTTTTAAATAATATCTTTCAAATGTAAGCCCTTGAGTTGGCTGCACTCATAGATACGATATATTTTTAATCGATCAACAAGTTATTTTATTACCGTGAGATTAATATTTCAGATAACCCCACAAGGAAATTTTCAAGTGAATTAAATCAGAAAGGTAGGCAGGTCTCTCTTTTCAGTCCGTCAAGAGTCTTTTCCAATATCATACATAATGTAGGTTTTAATAATTCTAGACTAACATTATTACCGACGTTTAACTGGCACGAGCCTTATGCTCGTTATGTTATGTTATGGCCGATTTTAATGTTTTTGGAAACGAATGATGGTGCGATAATCATATTTTGCGTTTCACTTGAAAGCTTAATTTTTCCAGAAACAATTTAAATTTAATTTTGTTTAGATTAAAATATTCAATAAACTTGTAATAAATAATAAGGCCTTAAATAAATGCCGATTATGCGACAACCATTTGGATAATAATCCGAATTATTTAATATGTAACAATTCTACAAAAATATACAGTTGTGTTCAAAAGATTAGCCGTGTTAATCATTATTTTAGTTTTGATGAAGCGTAAATAGTTTTATTCAGTTTTGTGTACCATTTTTAACTAACGAATGGCTCATTCATTTTTAGAATATTCATGTATTACTTCTTGTTAAGCAAACGTGGATAAGAAAAAAGTCTGGCTTCACAAAACCATCTAAAAATTCAGTCTTCAAAATAATAGGAATATTTAGGGAACTTCCAATTTTTCCAGATAAAATGAAAAGGTTATTTTGTTTTAATGTTATGTCAAAAAGGCAATGAGTCTTAAGGTCTTGACATCGTTTTGATGGAATTTTCTGCCAATCTTTATTGAATTGAGCTCTATAAAGTACATTTGGCAGCGTTTTTCCTGCCAGATATTTTTTTATATCTCCTTATATATTTTAAATAGGTTTAAGTTCGGGAGATTGTACATTTCGCGACATATCCGCAACCACATTGCCCCTAAACTATATTATCTCTTATTCACTTGTGTGTTTCGGATCGTTATACGATTGAAAACCCATTTATTTAGCATGTTCTACTTTGTATGTGATAGCATAGATTCTTCCATAATTCTCACGTGCACAAGCTTTCCTTTCTTGTAGTAGGATGTATTGGACCATACTATGCCGTGCAAAAAGTGTCATAAATTTGCATCACCATGTCTCACAGTTTTGTACTTTGAACACACTGTCTGCAATAAAAAATTTTTATCCTTTAATTAAAAAAAAATTATTTGTGTCAATTAAAATTTTTAATTAATTAATTTTTTAAACAACGCTTTAATTAACTCGATGAAAATTTTTATTGAACTTTAAATCATGTAGTTACATAATGTTTAACAAAAAGCATGAGAAAAAGTTTTTCTGTATGGAGCCAGTTCCACCAAATAAAACGATTTTACTTTCATTTGTCCATAGTATATTTCTTTAACTGATGTGATCTTTGGCTAACTTAAGCCATGCAGTTGCCTGTTTTTGCTTTAAAAATGGAATGATTTTTGAACTCCTTGCAAATATGTAGCTTGTTCTTTAGTAATTGTTTTAGTAATAATTTTGTAATTTAAAGTATTCACAATCATTTGGTTGGACAATCCCAACACTTGTTTAATATCCTACGTTTTTTTTTCGAAACAATGCTTACTTCCCCCCCCCCCCCCCTAAATTCAAGGCTGTAAATAAAGCTACAGAAAAAAGCATTATGCAACCTACTCCTACCTCGTTTTAACTTTCTGAAGCTGCAACAAATTTTATTTATTAATTATTTTGAATAAGTTTGCTTAATGCAATATCTAGAAATAAATAAATTACTAACAAGCTTCACCTCTAAAAATATTGGATATAAGTTGTATTATTTTGAACAGAGCTGCTCATATAGCACTTGTTCCCCTAAATGGACTCAACTCGAAATTCATTAATTTTCAGTACAGGCAAAAAACTATTTCTTATAAATATTAAATAAAAAACAGTTTTTTGAAAAAGTTTAATATATAGATAATGAGAACGAAGTAAAATGTACAAAAATGCCCTGTCATTATCTGGAACTTAACAGCAAAAGCACACTTTTTTTGGTTCCTTATAATATTAGTTAGAGCTGTGTAGCTCATGAACGAACGGGTTAAATTGAACGAATCACTTAATTGAACGAACTGATCCGGTGGTTTTACTGAACCCTTTTGGATCAGTAGTGTACCGCTCGATGTTTTCGTTCATTCAGTTTGTGTTTCAAGTCTTTTATGTCAAATTTGCTTACGTTCATGTTTCCTATTTATGTTATGTCTTTCTGTTTGAGTTGAGTTTTTGTGTTTTAAAAGGTTTAGGTAAGTGTATACTAAATTCTATTTAGCATCGCTGTGGCACTGCCATCATTCTTTTTATAATTTGATTTAATAGTCTTTTCACAAGAAGTATTTTTACTAGTGTTTTTTATAAAGTTTTTTTACAAAGTAAAGATGTTAGACCTTAACTGTATATACATATAGTTATACATACATTTCATTACCTCAGTCTAAAATGAATTTGTAGTGCTTGAGATATTTTTTTCCGGTTAAATATTTTTGAGGATAAAATTATAACTTAAACTTCAAGAAGTAACATTCAAACATTGATGCACTTTTGATATATAAATAACGATGAAATAGTTACAATGCTTTTATTAATTATCCGAAGAAAAAAATAGTAAAACCAAACAAAAGTACCTTTCTTAATCTTAATATTAAACTAAATATTAAACCAGAATAAAATTTACAATATTCTAGTCAAAAGAACAAGAAATTATTTATGTATAAAATGAATTTAAATATAATTTTTTAAATAAATAATTCAACTTTTTTTAATAAATTCTTCAATTAATTCATTCGCATTATATAAATATTCGTATATACAACCGATTTTATTATTCTTACAAAATAGCATTGTTTCATACTGTCGTTCAAAAGTGAACGATTGAACGAACGGGTCAATTTTTTGTTAATTGAACGAAAATGACCGGTCACTGAAAATAACGATTTGGCACAGCTCTAATATTAGTCAAAGTACTGTTGATGTTAAAATGCAAATAGTTTTTAAGTTTGATTAAAAACTACGTACGTAAAGGGTGGTAAAATTTTAAGGGCCGGTATGGGTTTTTGCCATATTCAGAAAAAAATTTTGTTTTACGAAAGATTTACAAAACAAATTTTGTATGGAAATGTGTTTGTTAAACGTTTTATTAACCGAAATTATATTTTTCTGAATAAGGCCAAAATTATTTAGAAATTATTGTCATTTCTTTTATTATAATAATATGGTATAGTTTAATTATGTATGAAACCAAATATCGGCCAAATGGCCGCCACGACCTAAGCGGCACAACACTTCATCCGAAGGTCCAAATTTTCGATGTTGCTGAGGCATAATTGAGCTTCTATGCCGTTAATGTTCTGAATTATCTCATCCTTTAGCTCTTGAATTGCTACTGGCAATCAACGGTGTCAAATCACATGATATTGGCAGCCAATTGACATCGCCACCACGTGAGATAACACAACCATTGAATTTATTGCTCAAAAGAGCCATTGTTTCATTAGCTGTGTGGCAAGCGGCTACGTTTTGTTTAAACCTCATAGCGTCCACACCCATATCTTCCAATTTGGGTCATAAAAAGTTCGTTATCATCTCACAATAGCGAACACCATTCACAGTAACTGCCTGACCGGCCTCATTTTGGAAAAAATACGGTACGATGATGCCACCAGCCCATAAACCCCACCAAACAGTCACTCTTTGTGAGTGCATTTGTTTTTCGACAATCACTGTTGGATTATCATTCGCTCAAATGCGGCAATTCTGCTTATTGACGAATTCACTGACGTGAAAATATGCCTCCGAAAAAATTAAGAAGTGCACGATATGCATTTTGATTTGAACGCCCATTTTCATAATAAACCTGAATAACTTTAACACGTTGCTCGATTGTGTATCTTTCCACGGTTCAAATAGAGTTAGTCTGAAATTGAGAAATGTCAAATGAAATGCCGAAAAGAAACTTGACGTTTAGGTGTGGTTCACATTCAACATCGGCCCTTAAAATTTAACCACCCTTTTATTTAATAATTTTCAAAATGACTATCATAAGCTACAAACTAAATTTCATTAAAATAAAGCTCTGAAGAAATTCACTGCTGGAAAATAAAAGTTTAATCACAATTTCAAATAAATAAAATTACAAAAAAAAACTGGGATTAAAAATTAACCAGAAGTTAAAACAGAAAATAAAAATCACTCCCTAAAGATATTTAACAGGCAGTTGTGTGCTTAAGCACAAAATTTATGATTATTTTAAATTAAAACGGAAACGTGTTTTCAGCAAACTTACAGTCCGAATCGAAACAAAGCAGCAAACGCAAGAAGTTTCCCTCAGACAACAAGCTATGCGTATAAAATCATTCTAAAACATTTTAAAATCTCCTCACATACACAGAAAAAGCTACAATAATAAATGTTTGGCTATAAAATCACACTCGTATAGAAATAAGTATTAAAATGAAAAATAAAACTATACTTAACAGAAAGACCTTACACAATAAAATACTTACAAAATAAAATAAAAAATATATGTAGCAAGGCACAAGGACATTGAAGATGGAAACTTTACGCCATATTTTATAGATGGTTTGGTTAGTCTCTACCACGAACATAAATACTACTCCCTCTATCAGACAGACTCTTTCTCTTTTCGTTTTAAAGCTTGCACACATGCACACACACACTTATAAATACATATGTACATTCTCACTATAACTCTACTTCCTGTGAGAAATATCTACACACGCTAAAATGAATGAATAACTGGTTACGGAAGAAAGCACCGCATAAGCAGATTTCAACTTTTATGAAAGAACTGAAAACCATGCCAACATTTTGTATGAAAGGTAGATGTGCTTTTGTATTTAAGGCCACCACTCATTCATTCTGTTTCAGTCATTAAGGGTTACAATAAATTCATTTGTCTTTGGTAACGTGCGAAATGGAAACTAAGTAAACAAAATCAAGCATTAACTTTCTACTTTTCTTTCACATGTACACTCTCCCTTTTATTATTTATTTATTTATTTAGGTTCTTCTTAACTAACTTTGATATAATATACTTTATCGATTTCCCTTTCCTGGGAACACCTTTAATATCTTAAATATTACTTGTTTATTAGTCGTCTGGGGTAATTTTATCATTTAAATTTTTTTTTTTTTTTTGCAAGGCGGCTTGGTGTGCTCAACTTACTGTTCTTTTTGTTATGTGGTTTGAAGGAATTATAGCCAGAGTTTGAGGAGTACTATTACGCTATAGTTTTTATGTAGAGTAAGAGCTCTTTTTTTAAACTTTAACAAGTATTTTCTCTAGTCTTTCAGCAGGTAATTTTTCCAGAGGTCCAGATCGAATGTGTTTGAATTTGCTTTTAACAACCCTGAAAAAAAGTAAAATTCACTTTTTATTGTCACAAAATACTAACTCAGGATATTTCTTCATTTTTAATAAAACAAAAAAAATAATATATTTAGTTGTCTGGGGTAATTTTATAATTTAAATTTTTGATGTGTAAACATCTATACGCTAGGGGGTAAAAATCTTTTGACTTTGATTTCTTTGCTGAGATTTCTTTGCTTTTTGCTTTTGCTTTGCATTGTCAAATCGGTGTGAGCTATGTATGAGTGTATTAGTGTTTGAAAGAAGCAATACCAAGCAGAGAAACAAGTCGACCGGCTCGAAGCCGACGGTGCGCCGCCGCCGGTTATTTTTCTGTATATTTCCGTACACCAAAGGTGAAAATGAACCGTAAGAGCTACGGACTTGAAATTTGGGTACAATGTGTAGACATTTGGCCACTACAACAACAAATACATGAGAGTTAAAAACTAAAGGGTGTTTCAAAACGAGCAATGAAAAATTTTAAAATCCCATGTAATATACATACAATTGTATGTACATATATATACTTGAAATTTTAAAAGTTAGTGTATTTTTATACAGACTACAACAATTAACACTAAATTTAAAAAAATTTAAATCAATGGGTGTTCCATCAGTTAATGCAATTTTAACTTTGTAATTTTGACAACTTGCTGTATCTTGGAAACCGTAGGAGCAAAACTCTTGAAATTTTCAAAAACGGTAAAACTAAAAAATCAAAAATTATAAAATCGCCAAATATAAAAAAATCGCCAAAACGAAAAAAACACCAAATTAAAAAAAATATCTATTACTAAAATAAATCGCGAAAAACCGCAAAAATCGCCAAAATTAAAAAAAAACCTTAAACAAAAAAATCGCCAATATGAAAAAATCGCCTAAATAAAAAAACCCCAAAAACAGAAAAAAATCGCCAAAATTAAAAAAAGCCCAAAAACCAGAAAAAAATCGCCAAAATGAAAAAATCGCCAAAATGATAAAATCGCTAAAATGGAAAAAAAATTGCGAAAATTAAAAAAACCCAAAAAGAGAAAAAACGCCAAAACGAGAAAAAAGCGATAAAACTGAAAAAAATCGTTTAAACAAAAAAAACTTAAAAAATTAAGAAAGCTAAATCAAAAAAAAAATGATCAAAACCGAATGTGCGCGAGTCAAAGGCACACTTTACTGAATTTATTTTAATTGCAATGCGTTCACAACAACAGGAACAGCAACAACTAAACGATGAACAAAAGGAATTAAAAGTTAAAAGTAAAGGTAAAGTACCACTAAAGTTTCAGTAAAAATAATAAAAATGTTTAACAAGTAAATTTTTACTGATTACTAAAATTTTTTTCTACAATTTTTATAAATTGCCTAAATGATTTGTTATATGATGAGGTGCATTGAATTTTCAGTAATCAGTAATGCTTGTATTCATAATGTAATTCTACCAAGTGGCTAAATGTTTTTCATACAAAAGTTTCAAAATTTGAATGAAAAAACTTTGCCACTTGCTACAATTTTATTATGATTACGGCCCTACGATTTTACTGGTAATGCAAATTAAATTTCATTAGCAGTAAAAATTTACTGAATTTTTTTTAGTAATCAGTAAATTTACTGCTTGCTGCAATTTTGAATGCAGTACATATCCATATACTGCAGTGTGCCCATTTACTAACCAAATAAGTTTAATAAAACAAACAAAAACCAACAAATGCATATGTATTTACAATATTGAAAGTTTTGATACTTTTAATTAATTAATTTAAAAAAAGATACTAAAAGCATAAGTACTTTCAACTTAAAAAAAAATTTCATTACTAGATGTTTACAAATCTCCTCTGTGATCGGACTCACATTGTGTTTTTTTTTTTTTTTTTTTTTTTTTTTTGCAAAACGGCTTGGTGTTTACATTCGTAATATGGTTTGATGGTTTGAGTTATAGCAGAGTTTGAGGAGCATTATTATGCTATAGTTTTTAGGTAGAGTAAGAGAAAATACTTGTTAAAGTTTAAAAGAGATCTTAAACTTTAACAAGTATTTTCTCTAGTCTTTCAGTAGGCAATTTTTCCTGATGCCAAGTTGCCTGGAAAAGTTGAAGGAGGTCCACATCGAAACAAAAAAAACACTAAAAAAATACCAGAGTTAAGAAAATTTTGGGTAAAGGGCTCCGTGATGATCTGCATTTTAACTCCTTGTTTTCTCGAAATATTCCTCGAAAATATTTGTTTTAGAAAAAAGGGTTTTAATAAGAATTTTCAAATTTATAAATCAATGGGTTCTTATTTTCACGTACCGTGTTCTAGTGTTTACAATATGTAAGTGACCTTACATGAAAAAAATCATCAAATCAAAGAAATCAAATCACAACAACTTAACGATAGAGAAAACAAAACATAGAAAGGTCCAATGAACAGTAAGGGACCTTTACACTAGTCAACAGTGAGGGACCTTTACACTTTGCGCGTAAACACTCCTCAATAATCAATTTCAATGTATTTATTTAATAAACAAATTTTTACTGAATAAGTAAAATAATAGTTTGAGATTTTTAGTGCGTTTGAAAGCTTAAATTGTAACAACTCCCAAAAAATATTTAATTAGATGTTTTTTATGTTTAACATTTGCAATATTTAAAGACTTTCCCCCTTATGCAAAAACGATTGTTAAACTTAGAGTTGGTTTAACAAACGAATTTTGTACGGCAAAACCGGTTTTAACACATGCGCCTAGGTTCTACATTCGTAAAATGAAATGAAAGTGAAATTTTGTCTTGGTTTGTGTTCTTAATTTCGTAACAGCGATTTAAAAAGTAAAATTTTATTTTCAGTTTATTTCAAACGAAACTGAAGTGTTCTGGAGTCCAATTTCACTACAAAAAAAGTAATTTGAATTCGGCGGCAAACAACATTGTGAAAGAAAATACGTTTTAGTAAAAATAAAATTTTTGTAACTTTTTATTGCAAAAATACAAAAATGTAGGCATATAAATAACATTTGTACATAAATTAATTTTTCAAACAATTTGATTTGTGTTTTAAAGGGATAAGTACAAAAACATGGAATAAGAGGAGGCGTTGCTAAAATATATGGGAAACAAATCCGGGATTAGTTAAAGGGTTTTGTAAATGATTTCTTCAAGAAAAGAAAGTTAAAAAAATTAAAAAGACGTTTCCAGGGTTGGAAAACTTTAATTTTTTTTCTTATAATGGGTGTTTTTTATTGAGGTATAGAACTTTAAGTTGGCATCACTTTTTTAACTGGCGGCCATTTTGTCAGCTGTCAAGTGATTAATATTTAGTTTGGTTTGCCATTTCATCATGAACAGGTTGACAAAAGAACAATGCTTGCAAATCGTGCAAATTTATTTCGAAAATAATGGTTCAGTTCGCGAAGTTTACCGCAAGCTCCGTCCATTTTATGGTCGACATAATCGTCCATCAGAGCAATTAATTCGGTTAACCATGGATCGTTTTCGCACTACGTTTACTCTATGTGATAATACGCATCCGCAGAGACGTCGAACAGTGCGCACCGAAGAAACAATTGCCGCTGTAGAGCAAAGTGTTGAAGAGGACCCGAATGAATCGATTCGCCACCGTGCACAGCAATTGGAGCTTTGTCCATCAACTTTATGGAAGATTTTGCGCAAAGATCTTGGCTTGCGACCTTACAAGATCCAGCTTGTGCAAGAATTAAAGCCGCGAGACCATGCAATGCGTCGTGATTTTGGTGTATGGGCCGAAAATGAGATTGATCTCGATGCTGATTTTCATCGCAAAATTTTGTTCAGTGATGAGGCTCATTTTTGGTTGAATGGCTACGTCAACAAGCAAAATTGCCGCATTTGGAGTAAAGAGAATCCACATGAGACCCTTGAGACGCCATTACATCCACAAAAACTTACTGTTTGGTGTGCTCTATGGGCTGGTGGAGTCATTGGGCCATACTTCTTCCGAAATAATGCTGGAGAGTCAGTTACCGTTAATGGAGACCGGTATAGAGCCATGATAACCGACTATTTTGTTCCCGAATTGGATGGAATGAATTTGGATGAGTTGTGGTTCCAACAAGACGGCGCTACATGCCACACAGCGCACTTCACAATCGATTTATTGAAGGAAACATTCGATGAGCGCATAATTTCGCGGAATGGACCTGTCAATTGGCCACCAAGATCGTGTGATTTGACACCATTGGATTATTTTCTTTGGGGATATGTGAAGTCGCTCGTCTACGCCAACAAACCAGAAACGTTAGGGGACTTGGAAGCCAACATTCGTGGCGTTATTGCCAACATACGGCCCCATATGCTCGAAAAAGTGGTTGAAAATTGGACCTGTAGAATTGGCTTTATTCGAGCCAGCCGCGGCGGCCACATGCCCAAAATCATATTTAAACATTAATGGCATAAAATTATCCTTCCAATAAAGCCAAATTGATGGACATTAAGACGATTTTCTTGTGTTTTATTTCAATTCGAAGCTCTATACCTCTAAAAAAACACCCGTTACAAAAGTAACTTACTAAAACAAATTTTTTCTTTTTCTCTATAAATTAAACATATCTTAAATTCTTAAAAGAATGAGATTGGTGTAACAAATCAGAAAAATCAAAAAGGATGATTCCTGGGTTGGGAAACTTATTAATTATGTTACTATTTTTTATTTTTTTTTTATTAAATTAACTTATTTTATACTGCAATACACATTAAATTGTTATTAAAAATTAAAAAAGAGTTTAATACATGAAAACTTGTAGAACTTGCGATTTTTTCGCGAACTTGCCTTTTTTCGCGTTTTTTCCCGAATTTATTTTATTTATAACAGTTTTGGCAATTTTTAATGAATTTTAAGGACTGCTACCGATATTGCAACTTCTTGCGAATTTTTGCATTGTTTGCAATGAAAGCGAATTTTTGCAAAAATTCTCCTTCTTAGCATTTTTTGCGAATTTTGAATAATATTAGACTTTGCTATTAAATTTTTGCATATTTTCGCCATTTTTGCGATTTTTTACCTAAATTTTTGTTTGTTTGGCGATTTTTAATAAAATTTTTAATTTAATTTAAAATTAAAATTTTGCAATTTTTCGAAAAATTTCGTTTTTTTTTTTGCTAAAGATGTCATTTTTGCAACGTCGTTTTTGGCTTTATTTATTTATTTATTTTTATTTAGACTTAAAATTTAAATTTTTTGCAAGGTTTGACGAATTCTCATAATGTTTTGCGCTTTCTCCGTAGTTAATGACTTACCTTACTGTTTTAGCGAGTTTAATTAATTTTAGTTTAGATCTTGTTTCCAATATTGCACATTTTCTACATTTTCGCGATACGTGATTTATTATATTTTTTATCAAGATTTGATATAGATTTTTGCATTTATTTTTATTACAAGTACAACATAACCATCATTTTTTTGGTGAATATATGTACTTATATGCAATTAATTCTTTCTGCAGTGAATATTTGCATATTTTGGCATCCATTGGCTACAAAAATATCCATAGCAAGACAGATAGGTAGTCAAATTTAATTCTTTCAAAAGACTAATTTAAGCGACGAATTTTAGAAGGCAATTTCATCGAACTATGCCCAGTTCGCCGTTCGTCCCAATTGTGTTTATAGCATAAAATGTTTTTTTTTCATGTTGCTTGAAAAAAAGTCTCATTACTTTTCTAGAAGGCAGTGATATCATCTTTGCGGAATTAAAAACGTTTTCAATTTCATTTTGAAGTGGAATGTAGAACTTGGGCGCTGCTTTAACTTTAACAAACGTTTTTGCATAAGGGGGTTTATTTTTTTATAATAATATTATCATTATTTTATTTCAAGTTTTAATAGTGACTTTAAAAAATATTCTTTTATATTAATTGCGATTTAGAATTTCTCTCAATAACTATCTGCTTCCTTTGACTAAGTCTTTAGATCTTTATAGAAAACTTCAAAAAATAAGTAAATGATATTTTAATCCTGCATATTCCTCTTAACTTATTTCTACTTATTTTCCTAAGAAGACTTACTTGCATGTTTGTTAAAAAGATAAAAAAAAGATGAAACATATTTTATTTATAACAAAAATAGCATTATAATGCCGTCGCATTAAAGTCGGATTTTGTCCCAACATAGAATAACTTGCAAAGAATATGTCCTTTTTGACTTTGCTTCTTCCATTTTTTTTCCTCTTTTTAAATATATTTCAGTTTTTTATGCTGGAAGCATTTATTCTTAGAATTTAATGCATTCATGAGAAATGGTTTTTGTTTTTATTTTGAAAACAAATATTGTGTATGTGCTTATACAGAGAAGATTTGAATAAAAATTATATATCTTGGAAGTAAGCTACACAAGACTACAAATAAAATAAAAAGGATATTTAGACTTCATTAAAAAAAATTCACAATCCTCGTATAATAACAAATTAAAAGTAAAAATATTTGAGTTATTTTTAATATTCCCCGTTATTGGGAATAAAGCAAACAGTTTTTTGACATTAAAGTTTAGTATTTTGTAAAAAAAAGCTAAGTTTTATATCAAAAATTACTGTCTACCCACAAAATTTTATGCATTTAAGGTTATCAGGGATTTTGAAAGGTCAGACTTTGTAAATAGAAACGTTTTTGTCGTTTAAAAAATTGTATGGAAAAAATTTGTTTTGAAAAGAATTTTCGTTATTTTTCATACAAATTTTAAACGTTTAGAAACGAAATTTTTTACAAAATCTTTCTATAAGAAAATAATTTAAGCAGCGAGATGTAATAATTTGAAAATGCCAGACATTTCTGAGACGGCAGACCCTTAGCTAACGTACTTAAACTACAAATTATCGTGAGTGAAAGCTGAGATAGCATTGGAACACATTCTTTCGTATGCACAATGGAATAGCGAGGCATATGCTTTTGCACCCCAGTACTTCAGTAAGTCAATAAAATTACTTAGAGATAAGATAATGATAAGAAAATAGTAAGTTGAGTTATATCTTCCAATATAATTTAAAGCATTTTTTAAGATCTGCAAAATGTCGCAACAATTTTCTATGCTAGTGATTGAAAATATTCTGAACCTTGTAAAATTGGTTATTAATAAAGTCTCACTTAAGCCACCAAAAAATGAGATTAAGGGCCTTTTTCATAATGTAAGAAGAAATAACGTGAACTTTAACTGCAAGTTCTTCATAAAAAATTTGACGTTAAAGTCCCTGTTAGCTTTTAATTGTACACTGCAAAAGCGGCCGTAAGTGCTAAAGCAAGAGACTTATAGTTTTCACTGAATAATTGGATAATGACTACGAGTTTTCGCATGGACCACATACATCCTTTTTTCTATACCTAGAATTAGTTTTTATTTCTTTTTATTTTTCTTTTAAAATTCATAGAATTAATTTAAAGGAGGAATAAGAAATTTGTTTTCACAAGATAAAGAACTATTTTTGAAAGTTAGAGAATTGCTGGGTAAATGCTTTTAAGTCTAAAATCAGCTTAAAAATTAAAAGAAAACACTAGTTATCATAAATCACAAGTAATAAAATTTTTTATAATTTTATGAAAATATTTTATTATATTTTTGTGACTATTCAAAACGTGTGGTTGAAGTCTACTGATGATTTGTTACAGCAACAATGAAATGCATATAGACAACGCTGAACCACCAGCAAATAAATTTCAAATTAAAATATTTTGTAGCCAGAAATAATTTTTTAATAGGGGCCAAACAAAAAATTATCAATTATTGCTGTAGAATGATAACCCTTCCCGTAATTGAAGCCCTTCTGGGTATAAAAGGGGACTAAAATTATTATTAACGGTTGTCAACAGAAAGGAATTACAGTAGAACCAACTGGGTCTCCGAGTGAAGGTAGGTCACAGCATCACCCCAACCTAACCTAACCTATTATGGAATGAAATATTTTATTTATTAATGTGTTTTTTTAAGGAAGGCAAGAAAAGTTAATAGACTTTGGCTGGGAATGTCGCATTTTTCTATACCACCACGCATTTTAGAGGCACTAGGGCAGAAAGTGTATTCATAACTTTTAAATGAAATTGAATATGAGAAATGGATTTTGTTGCACACACAGTTATTAGGAAGTAAGGCTAACGACTGGCATTTTAATTATAGCACCAAAAGAATTGGGTAAAAATGCATCTTACAGTGTATCTGAATTTAAAGCATTTGCGCTTGTTTTAATTGATGTTCAAGAGCAGACTGATTTGCATTTTTCAAGTTTATTGCCGTTTTTAATAATCTTTGTCGGCCTTACTAGTATACTAGACGCACCATTTAAGAGACGTATACCTTCCAAACATTCATTGGAGACAACTAACAACAATTAAAGCTCTTCATTTTCTGGTAGAGAACTTGGCAGTAAAACCAAATAAAGATCAGATGTATTCCAATATAAGAGATACGAATAACGTCTACAATGTCTGGTGAGATTTTCGTCACAAATAACGGTATTAGAGAGCTTAATTTCCATACCTGGACAAACTCAATCATATCAATATCATAATATTTATGGTAATACATATCGCAGAGCCCATCCTCGTTAAGAAAGTAAAATAACTAATCAAATAATAACTAATCGTAAACTAATACGCCTACTTAGTACCAGGGCTGCTGAGGCGATGCTATGGAAATAAGCAAAGCTTACAATAGCAGAATTTTAAAACCAGTTTAGGTCAATAGCTTAATACATCACCTTCTTGTATTCACCCAAGGAAGGAAGCATACATAAATATGCAAGTTATTCGTAAAGTAAAGAAATTTGGTTATCCTCACAAAAAAATAAATGTGAAAAACGGCCAAGTTCCTATCCAAAATTTCGGCCATTAAAAGTTGTGAGATATAAATTTTTATCAAGTTCTTCTTTTCCGCAATACCTAACACAGATATATATTATGTATGATATAAATTTGTAATCGTAAGGGTGTCATATAATTTCTAGATAATCTGCCAACTTGACAACATTTTTATCAATATAAAGAAATGCACATTTATACATTATTTTCTCCTTTTTTTGGAAAGGTAAAAATATTGCCAAGTTATCAGATTATCTAGAAATTATATGACATTCTTACGATTACAAATTTTTATCATACATAATATATTTCTGTGTTAGATATTGTGGCAAAGAAGAACTTGGTCAAAATTTATATCTCACAACTTTTAATGGCCGAAATTTTGGATAGGAACTTGGCCGTTTTTCACATTTATGTTTTTGTGAGGATACCCTTTACCAAAGTGCTTTTATGTAGTATAGAGATACATACACAAGTATAAACAAAAAGAAAAAAATAATTTGACCTAGTTACTTTTATGTACAAAGAAATTTAATTTTCAAACCCTAAAATCATCATTTTAGATTTTTCTGATTCCTTATACCAATCTAGCAGTTGTTAAAAAAATATATAAAATGTGTTAAGTGAAAAAAGAAAAAAGAAAATTCAAAAAAACTGTTTTATTTATTTACTTTAATATCCCGAAAAAAATTCAAAGTTTCCAGCTCTGGAGCTGTGGTTTTTATTTTTATAACTTTCTGCACCAAAATTTTCATTCCAAAACGTAAATTTATAAAGGAAAGGATAAAAATTAATTAGACTTAGTTACTTTTATATATCACAAAAAGTGTAAGTTTCCCAACCCTGGAATCATTCTTTTTGATTTTTCTGATTTCTAACATCAATTTCTTTCTTTTAGGAATTTAAGATATGTTTAATTTATAGAAAAAAAGAAAAAATTTGTGGAAGGAAACTTTTGTTCAAAAAAAACTTAAAGTTTTCCAACCCTGGAATCGTGTTTTTAATTTTTTAATTGTTTTTTTTATTTGAAATACCAATTTTATTCGTACTCAAGCATAAAATAAGTTTATTTAATAAAAAAAAATAATAAAAATTAGTTTTCGGTAGTTAATTTTTTATATCACAAAACATGTGGGTTTTCCAACCCTGAAATAATACTTTTTGATTTTTCTGATTTCTTATTCTAATCTCTTTTTTTTTAAGTATAAGATATCCTTAATTTATAGAGAAAAAAGAAAAATTTGCTTTAGTAAATTACTTTTGTATAAAAAAAGTAAAGTTTTCCAACCCTGGAAACGTGTTTTAAATTTTTTTAAATTGAAATACCAATTTTATTCGTACTGAAGCATAAAATAAGTTTATTTAATAAAAAAAATACAAATTAATTTTCGGTAGTTAATCATCCTTTTTGATTTTTCTGATTTCTTACACCAATCTTTTTCATTTAAGAATATAAGATATGTTTAATTTATAGAAAAAAAGGAAAAATTTGTTTTAGTAAGTTGATTTTGTATAAGAAAAAAAAGTTAAAGTTTTCCAACCCTGGAAACGTCTGTTTTATTTTTTTTTTTTTTTTTTTAGTTGAAAACCCAATTTTATTCGTGGTGAAGTATAAAATAAGTTTATTTAATAAAAATAAATAAAAAATTAGTTTACGGTAGTTAATTTTATACTTCACAAAAATTTTAGGTTCTCCAACCCTGGAATCATCCTTTTTGTTTTTCTGATCTCTGACATCAATCTCTTTCTTTTAAGAACATTAGATATGTTTAATTTATAGAAAAAAAGGAAAATTTTGTTTTACTAAGTTACTTTTGTATAAGAAAAAAAGTTAAAGTTTTCCAACCCTGGAAACATCTTATTAATTTTTTGAAGTTTAATTTTTTATTTGAAATACCAATTTTATTTGTGGTGAAGTATAAAATAAGTTTATTTAAGAAAAATAATTAAAAATTAGTTTACGGTAGTTAATTGTATATATCACAAAAATCGTAGGTTTTCCAACCCTGGAATCATCCTTTTTGTTTTTCTGATTTCTTACATCAATCTCCTTCTTTGAAGAACATTACATAGACTTTAGTGTAATTCCAACTGTGATATTAGAAGTTAAGAAAAGACTGTGATATTTTATTATTTTTTACGTTATGTGTTTTATGTTGTACATTTTATGTCTCTTTAAAATTCATCTCGAAAACTTAAAAGTAAATTGGAATAAAAGATAAAATATATTTCAATAAAAATAATTATCCCTGAAGATGTTGGAAAATCCCAACGAAACGTCGGATACATTAAAAATGAAATAAAACGTCTTTTATTTACATTTTGAACAAATCTAGTGACCTTTAAAGCCTGAATAGATACAATATCTATAAGACTACATTAATTAATATTAAAAATAAGGTCGAGAAATTACATAAAAATACTGAACATTAAATATGTTTAGTTTATAGAAAGAAAGGAAAAATTTGTTTTAGTAAGTTACTTTTGCATAACAAAAAAGTTAAGGTTTTCCAACCCTGGAAACGTCTTTTTAATTTTTTTAATTTTTTTTGTTAATTTTTTTTAGTTAGAAATACCAATTTTATTCCTACTGAAGTATAAAATAAGTTTATTTAGGGCCTAATTTTGTAAAACGCAACGCTAGGCGTTGTCAAATTTTGTATGTATTTTGTTTTTGTAATTTAAATTTTTTCCATATAAAATTTGTCAACGCTTGGCGTTGCGTTTTACAAAATTAGGCCATTAATAAAAAATTATTAAAAACTAGTTTTCGGTAGTTATTTTGTATGGCAAAGTGAAGTTGAAGTCTCCCAGCTCTGAAACCGTCTGCTCGATTTTGCTGATTTTCAATGCCAATCTTATTTCGACTATTTTTGACCGACCAGTCTAAGAACGAAGTCGCTAGCTTTTCTGGGAGCTTCGGAAAACTGATTTCACGTACAGACAGACGGACAGACGGACAGATGGACATCGCTTATTCGTCTTCCCTATGCATAAGGATCCAGAATATATATACTTTATGGCTCGCTTATTAAACAGAATGACAAACCTATATATACTCTTTTACCATTTTTTGGTAAAGGGTATAAAAATGATGTTATGTACGTATGTATATATAATTTCCAAAAATGGAAACATTTGTCATTTGTACGCTAAACCAACTGATGCATCGTGTGGTTTTTCAAGTTCGAATGGTGCAAAAAAGTTCAATGACTGTATTCGGTGTTTGATAGTCCTGCGTAGTGTGTGCGTATTTTGAGATTGAATTTTAAAGAAAGGCTACGATATTTTCCATATGTACTTACGCAAGACCATTTGCATCGAACCCCAAATACCGCCAATGTACGAACTTTACCATCCATATTTGGTCTATCAGCTTGTAATTTTTCTTATTATTTCCTTGTTATTTCTCAACAAAAGGGAAGAAAATGAATTTCTGTTTTTTTTATTTTAATATTTTATTTTTATTCCACGCATATCAAATTACTATGAATCAAAAAAAAAAAAAAAAAAAATTAAGCTGAGTAGTTTTTTTCCCCATATAAATATCAAAACCAATTAAAATTAATTGGGTATTTTAATTGAAAATATTCTTTCAAAACAATGTGGCATACTATAAAAAACAGCTCGATTTTCATACATAAAAACAAAAGTTAAATTATTTACATACATTTAATATGTATGATATTTGTATGATATGATTTTTTGATAAAGCAGTAAATTCAATTAAAATAAACACATATTCAATTAAAATATTAATAAAAATACTATTTTTTCTAAGCAATCACTTAATTGAAAAAAAAAATCAACAATAATTTTTTTTGTGTACCTCATTTTTTCGACTTGACTTCAATACTAGACTGTCTTGTTAGGCCTAAAAATATATATAACTTTTATTTAAAGCCATTTTGAATTTCTGCTTACACTTCAAATTCAGTACAATTGCACACCCAAATAACTCTACAAACATAATAATTCCCTTCTTTTTTATAGTTATATAACAAAATGGCAAATCACTTCATACATGTACATAAAAATAAAACGAATCTTTAATACTTTATATCGTGAATAAAGTGAAGAGATTCTTTGTAAGAATTCAAGAGCATTTGTTAAAGCGTTTCATGTCGAAGAAACGTACATAAGAAATTCATGACATGACTATGCGTGACCTGGGAATATGCAATAAATTCTTACAGCGCCATTTAAAAATCAACACACACTCAGCCAAAGGCCTTCACAAAAAAAAATATTTTTAGGCATTCGTTGTTATGTATACACCTAAGTATTAAATTACATACATACGCAAGAAAAATCAACTTAAAGCCTATCACCAACCAACTGTCCTTACACAATGTTGCATTTGTAGAGAATGTTATAAAAAAAAGAAGATAGTGGAAGAGTAAACAATTTAACACACAAACACCACTCCCTTGTTGGAAGATGTTTAAAACGAGTTTCTTTTCTTTTTATAATGTTTTCTTCTACTTCATTTAGGGCCAAATTCACAGTCTTTAGTTAACTAACGCCCGTGGTTTAACTAACAATTTTTCTTATAAATTTCATTGGTCAAACCACCTTTAGTTAGTTAACTAAAGACTGTGAATTTGAGCCTTAGTGCTGCTGCCTTTACATTGTGCCATTTAGCCTTGAAAGTTTTTCATGAGAAATTCTTACTTTCATTTTGCATTTTCCTCCTGCCTTATGTGGGTGAAATGAAACTATTGTGGTTTGTGAATTCTACAATTTCAAGCCACTTTGTGTGTGTATGAATACTTGTATCTCTGCAATTATTTGTGTAATCTGTAGGTATTTCCCTGTGTTCCTTAGAGGCTCATAGTCGTTGCAAATAACGGAACTATGGGTAAGTTAGCATTTATATTTAGTTAAGGCCTTCATATTTGTTCTCTTATTTCATATAGATTTAGTAATATTAAATGGTTATTCCAATGGCTGGTTATTCCATACAGAGCTGTCAAATGTGCTGGTAAGCCTTCAAACGTTGGAATTTTGGGTCACAAGGAACTTTCTTGTGGGAATGAGATACATATTTAGGGTGAATCGATTATTATGGGTGTTTCCATAATACTGAAATATTTTTCAAACTCAAACATAGTTGGGGTATTCACACGGTAGTGTTAAAGTCATAATGTCATAATGTTCGAAACTTTTAAACTAGTTTAAAATGCGACTGCTGTGAGCAACCCCTCATATTTTAGTGTGTTAGTTGAAACATAAACAATATGATACAAACCAAATGAGAAAAAATATTACAAAAATAAAATAATATTTGGTACGAATATGCAAAATTATGAGAAAATTATTTAACGGCTTCTATCTGTTTCCGATAATTATTTGCGAATTTTTGCAATATGTAAAACAAAATTTGTTCGAGCATTTTAAAATTTTAAGGCTTTTGAATTTATCTGCAAATTTTCTTAAGTTTTGCGATCAGGTAATTTTTGATAAAGCTTATTGCTCTTGTGTGTAATTTTAACAAAATAGGATTGAATCAAGCCACCTCATTGTCTGATTGAATTATTTTTGTTGTTGCAGTTTTTGCCTTTTTTACACATTTGACGACATTTATTTTATATCACACTTTGCTATCATTTTGGTATTAGCAAGTTTTTGCAAATTTTCATTTTCGCGAATTTTTCCGATTTTTTGGAATTTCTTACATCTTTAAGTATTTATGTGTTATTTTAGGGCTTGCCTTTTTACCATTTTACCGATTTTTAAAACATCTATCTATTTGTGCGAATTTTCGTAATTTTGCCAATTTTCTGCGATTTTTGGAATTTCTTAGATCTTTAGGTATTTCTAAGTAATTTTGGAGCTTGTTTACAATTTTTGCAATTTGTTGCAAATTTTTGCAATAAAAGTGATTGTTCCCAATTCTTTATTTTTTTTTAACAGTTTTAATTTATATTTTTGATGTCACCAAGATTTTGCGAATTTTCGTAATTGCGTATTTTTAAAAGTTTTCTGCATTCCTTACAATTTAAGCATTTTTTTAAAATAAATTTTAAGTTTTTTTCAATTAAAAAATTATTCGCAAATTTTCGCAAATTTTTTGCACGTGAGATAATTTTTGATTCATAAAATCTACTGAATTTGCTCGTTTATAATTTTTGAGGCTTTGGAAATGTTTAGAAGATATTCGCATTTTTGCAAGTTTTCGCGATTTATATTCTGTAAGGCTATACTCGAGTTATTACTTTTTTGCGGTCTATATAATTAGCTTTGGGATATTGTTTCCATTATTTTAATGCCTTGCGAATTTTTATATTTTTTGCAATATATAATGATTTTAGTAGACATTTGCTTAAGAAAAACGCCACGTATTTAAACGTAAATGGACATTTTGTCGAAAAAGAAAAGTAAAAAGCAAAATAATTAGTTATGACAGTAACAAATACATAGAGTGAAGAATTGTATTAATATAGTACTCCTTTTATATGAAAGAAAATAAAAATAGTTTTAAACTGGTTTAAAATGTTAGGACTTTATGACTTTATGACACTTACGACACCCTTGTGAATACCCCAAATATATTTATAATATACTTTATTTTATATTATAAATTTTAAACTTCAAAAAAGGAGCTGGTTCCTGTTAATCGTTAAAACATTTACAGCCTGTTTGTGTAAGACGTTGGTGATGAAAATCTTGATGTTTCTGTAATAGATTAAAGAAAAGTTGTACAAAATTTCCTTTAATCTATTACAAAAACTCCAATATTTGTAACGTAAACGTCTTACATAAACAGGGCTTAAATAATAAGTAGACAACGAAAAATTTATTTCTGCACACAACAACCATCAAAAGGGTGTGACGGGTGGGATCTAATAAATCTCAGTTTTTACAGAATTTCTAACTTTAGGATATATTTTTTGAAATTCTGGTGTGATGGATTGTTAAAAATCTCTTTAATTGCCCTGAAGGAAATGTCGATGGTGAAAATGTACTGAGTCGCTTTTGACTTTGTCACCAGTATTACGCTACAATTATTCCCCATATAATACTTTGTGCTATAGACATTTAGTATGTGCTTTTCATTGAAATTCTACTAGTAATACTAAAACAATTGACTAGAAAGTGAATTCATAGTTCTTATGGGAATATGGAGACATACCAACCAGAAATTTACTGGTACATTTCTATACCTTAATTTATGTATATTGACAAGTTGTTGCAAAATCCACCAGAAATACACCACATCTGTTTTCTCTCTTTATTTTATACTGACGAATAAAAGAGAAATTGTAGATAATGTAACTACTACTAGAGTTTTAGTGTTGACATAGAGACACTTGGCCCCAGTTTGACTGCAGGGTGCATTACATACTAACACCATTACGCAAAAAAATTAACTTGTACTTTAAGTTTGTTTTTTATATTTTTTATTTTATTTATTTATTTATTTATTGAATCCCTTACATAATAAGATTTTATTTTTTTTTATTATAATGCAGGGTTGTATTATTTACAATAAATTCGCCAACAAAAATTAATATTAAATTAAATTTAAAAAAAATAAAGTAACTTACATAAATAATTTTAAAATCTCATATATACAAAATAATATACAATTTTCAAATTTAAGGACGTTTGCATATACATATGTACGTGTCTTTAAAGCCTGTAGAGTGATCTGCTCAAAATAAATAAATAGAAAGTTTTTAAAATTTGTTGCACTGCTGTCAATTTGTTGATGATGTGGAAGGACATTCTAGAGGCGAATAACATGTGGAAAGAAATTTCATTCAAAATACTGACATTGATATATCGAGATTATTATATTTTTGCTTCTCGCAAATCTTATCTTTTGAAATAAAAATTACGGCTTTTGGGTGAATACAATCTTTACAAGATTTTCAAATAACACACTAAAATTTGTTTGGAAATTTCGTTGTAATGTACAATTCAAACCCAAATTATAATTTTTAGCATGAGGGGGTTAAGGCCTGTAAAAAAAATTTTTCTTAAAAAAATACAACTGTTTCAAGTTATGTGACGGGTGTCACAACGTTATCTTAATAAGTAATTCTTTTTTATGAATTATAAGTTTAAAGTTCATCCCTTATTTCTGTTTTCTTTTTATCGTATCCATTGAAATATAGCAATTGAGCGTAGATGTGACGGGTGTGAAAAAATAATTCATATAAGTAACTACTCGAATTTAAAATTTAACTATATTTTTAAATGCACTTACTGTGTTGTTGTTGGAAAGTATCAACTGTTTTTGATGCATATTAAAAATTTTATTACGATTTTTAAATTTTAATGCGACGGGTGTGACCAAAAAATTTTAATATCAATTATCCCAGAAAATTTTTATTATAATACAAATAAAGGAATTCAGTTTTGCAGAAATTGATGTTTTTTTATTTTATCAAAGACGAGAAAGGGACTAACAGAAAAAGTTAATAAGAATCAAACATTCAAACAGAGAACGAGAATGTTTCTAAACTGTTAAAAATAAAAAAAAAATTTCATTAATTTTTCCATAATAGTCATTGTCTTGTTTAAATAATGTGTCAGCCATTTTATTAAAAATAAGTAAACCGTTTTTATCAAAAATAAGGAAACTCTGTGGTTTTCATTAATAACAGCGTATGTCCAAAAATCAAATTTTCTTAGTACACCGAAAGATTTTTGATTCATAAATCCAACGAAACAATTTCATAAGATTTTTTTCACAAATCTAATTATAATTTCACAAATGTAATGAAAATTCCACGAATATTGTAAAAGAATTTCATTGGAATTGCTTCGTTGGTATTCTAGTTTCGTAAAAATATTTCATTGTGTTTATGACAAAAATATTTTAATATTATTAAGAAACTCTATATTTTTAAGAAACATTTACAGTTGTTGCTTGAAATAAACATATATAAGTACATACCGTAAAGAAATTAAGTCATAGATTAAATTCTTTAAAACTAAAAAATAAAAAATAAATAAAATATAAGCAATTTAGAATTTCATTATGGCTATGAAATGTATTCGTTGTCCCAATGAAAATTTCATTGTGGACATCAAAGTCTCATAAATTAAATGTATTTCAACAGTTGCCAACCAAAAACTTGCATCAAAAATAGTTCTGTATGATTGTTTTTGTACTCTTTGTTTGCATATTAATCAACACATACAATGAAATAATGTAATTTTTTAAGGAAATTGTTTCGTTAATATATACATTTGACGAAGTTTTCATTAAAATAATTTTAACTAAACTGGTTTCATTAATCCAACGAAGCGTGACATTGGTTGAATTTTAATGAATTTTTTCATTGGATTAATGTTGAAATTCATAGAACTTATGAAAAAAATTCTTTCAGTGTAGAGTCAGAAAAAGTTATTTTTTAAGCTTATTTAAAAAAAATGTAGAAGTTGTGTTGTTGTTTTAGAAAAATATGGTGTACATGCGGCAATATTTCTAAAAAATTTCTTAGAACTTTCTAAAAAGTAACAATTTGATATCAACTCAAAAGGAGACATATATAACATACGCTGTTACTAACGAAAACCACAGAATTATTTTTTGTTAAGATTAAGGAAATATTTTTTTTTATTAAAAATACGGATATTATTTTTTATTAAAAATAAGTAAGTTAGTTTTTTTCTTGTACAGGGTCCTTTTGTGTGGAATTGTCCTATTGCTTGAAATCAAGTATAGAAAAATTTTTAATCAAGTCACACATTCAATTGTCAAAGGTTTTGCATTAGGCTTCATTTAAACTTTATTTTAATAGCATTCCAATTGTACTGAAAATTGAACTTGAATTCGATTCGAACAATTCCTTTGTAGTACAGTGCAATTCAAGCCTTGAATTTAACTTCAATTAAGCTTTGTAAAGGGTGTTTTTTATTGAGGTATAGAACTTTAAGTTGGCATCACTTTTTTAACTGGCGGCCATTTTGTCAGCTGTCAAGTGATTAATATTTAGTTTGGTTTGCCATTTTATCATGAACAGGTTGACAAAAGAACAATGCTTGCAAATCGTGCAAATTTATTTCGAAAATAATGGTTCAGTTCGCGAAGTTTACCGCAAGCTCCGTCCATTTTATGGTCGACATAATCGTCCATCAGAGCAATTAATTCGGTTAACCATGGATCGTTTTCGCACTACGTTTACTCTATGTGATAATACGCATCCGCAGAGACGTCGAACAGTGCGCACCGAACAAACAATTGCCGCTGTAGAGCAAAGTGTTGAAGAGGACCCGAATGAATCGATTCGCCACCGTGCACAGCAATTGGATCCGACTAACCGACTATTTTGTTCCCGAATTGGATGGCATGAATGTGGATGAGTTGTGGTTCCAACAAGACGGCGCTTCATGCCACACAGCGCACGTCACAATCGATTTATTGAAGGAAACATTCGATGAGCACATAATTTCGCGGAATGGACCTGTCAATTGGCCACCAAGATCGTGTGATTTGACACCATTGGATTATTTTCTTTGGGGATATGTGAAGTCGCTCGTCTACGCCAACAAACCAGAAACGTTAGGGGACTTGGAAGCCAACATTCGTGGCGTTATTGCCAACATACGGCCCCATATGCTCGAAAAAGTGGTTGAAAATTGGACCTATAGAATTGGCTTTATTCGAGCCAGCCGCGGCGGCCACATGCCCGAAATCATATTTAAACATAATGGCATAAAATTATCCTTCCAATAAAGGCAAATTGATGGACATTTTCTTGTGTTTTATTTCAATTCGAAGTTCTATACCTCTAAAAAACACCCTAAATAATTGAAGTGAAATATATTTGAAAATTCAAAAACAATGTTTTTAAAATAGAAAGGAAAATGCAGTTAATTTTTTTTACTAATAATAATTTCATGCATATCTACCTTCACTGCCTACACTTTTTACGACTATAATCACCTTCTGTTTTTTAAACATTCACTTTTTTATTTATCTTTAATATTTTTCACCAAAATTTCAATTTTATTCATAAATAAATTACATATATATATTTGACAAGGTATGAACATATAGATATGCATATTGTTTGATTTTTCATTTCAAAATATTTGCTCAATTCACAACCTATTGTAAGAGTCGTAGTTCGTGCAAACGTTGTGGGTAATTTTCATTTAAACTTTTTTTATAATCAATGTTTTTATTGAAATTACCAACAACTCATGTACGAACTACGACTTCCACAATAGGTTGTGATTTGAGCAATTTTTAAACTTAAAAAACAGCTTGAATTGAACATTGTTTCCAGGTAAATTTCAATTGCTTAAATCTTAACTGGCGTATTCAGAAAAATACTATTTTGATTTACAAAAGATTAAGAGTCTAAACACAATGTTTGCGGTGCGGTGCGATTTCTCGTTGCGGGAGAGAAAAATAAACATAATACAATGGAAGACTGCGACGGCAATACTTGCCATTGTTTGTTTAAATTTTTATTAATTTTTTTGTGCATATATTTTATAAAAAAAATTTACTCTTTCTGTTAAATATTTTGTAATGGCATTAACTAAAAACAAAAAATGATTAAAATTTTATACACTCGCGGATATATTTGATAAATTTTTTAAGCTTTTATTTTTTATGACAAACATTTTTGAACTTCAAAATCATGTTTTTTGTTGTGAACACCGCCAATTATTCAAAAACTATGGCAACATCAGAAAGAGAAAGAGAGTCAAAAATTGAGAAAATAAGAAAGTCCGCAATGAAAATAAAATAGATTTTAAATTTATGCCGTTCCGCACTGCGGGTTTTAACTTCAAAATGGTATGAAAAACCGCACCGCAATGAATTCTCGTTACATTGTGTTCAGACTCTAAGGTTTGTTAAACGTTTTATCAAAGTAATTTTGTTTTCTGAATAAGACTTTAATTGTTTGTGTGCTTGTTGGAAAATAAATAAAAAACCGCTTATAAGTCCCAATTTACACTATGCAAGTCTTGTTGCTAAGCTGATTAGTTTGTTAGGCTAGAGAGACGGGGGGAAAAGAAACGTTGCTGTTCCCCTCGTCTTTCTCTCCCTGAAACGAATCAGCTTAGCAATAAGACTTGCATAGTGTGATTTGGGACATAGGGCCATTATTACAACTTAAAATTAGTTAAAAGTAGGATTTTGTCGAACGTATAAAAACTTTATCATTTGAAAAACTTTACTTTAACCTAAAGTGAGCGATAAATTCCAGGCAAGTTTATCCTACCTGGTAAGTTAAATCCAATTTGCAATAATCGAAAGCTTTTTATGCGTCCGATAAAATCCTACTTTCAACTAACTTTAAGTTGTAATAATGGCCATTAATGAGATTTGGTATTCTTTAGTTATATTACAAATACAAATAATCGTCAGAAATCATTTTCTCTTGTATTAATTATTTTTTTCAACAAAATTTAGTTAAAATTGGAGATTTTATACGATTTCTGTGAATATTTTTGTATTTTAAAAGTACTAAATCTTAAAAAAAAAATGTGAAAGAAAGCTGATAAAATTCCATCTTTAAATTGTTTGGTAACATTTGGCAATAAATTTTGGGTATATTTGTAAATGTGAATAATATCTGCCAACCATGTTCATTATTTGTTAAAGTGAAATTAAATAATTTTTGTGCTCTGTTAAGCATTTGTGTTGTTGTAGGGCTATTGTATGGCTGAGTGTATGTATGTATGTATGTGTGTGCGTAGTTGTTTATATTAGTGTATGTAAATGTGTATGCATATGTTTATGTCTATTTGAGTGTGTGGCTACATATTTCCTCCGACCTTATTTATACACACTCGTATAAGTCCAATTTCAATTTCAACGAATAAAATAATAAATAAATAAATAAATGACTGGAAAGTAAGTATGTGTGTAAGAATTGTTTGCCTGTTGACATTTACTGCTGTTTATTTAAATGTTTTATATATTAAATATAAAATTATAATTACGTCCATAAATTTTTTCAACAGGTTAAGTAATAATATAAACTTTATTAAAGAAAGCGTTTAAACCATTTTGGTTTATTGAGGTTATTTTAACCCAATAGGGCATCATGCCTCATTTTGGGAAAACAGATTTACACTTATGCCCTGATTCAGTAAAAAGGTTTAGGGCGGTTTTGTTTGAAAATACTTTTGAGTTCTTGTTTTTTAATTCTCTAAATTATTTTTTTCAAGCATGGTTGTTGTCTTTGCTAATGAAAAATAAAAATATTATTAAAAATATTATTGCCATCTTTTTAAAACATAAAAATTAAATATAAGTATTATGCAAAATTAAAACATAAAAATTAAATTAAAGTATTATACAATAGTTTGAAAAATATTTAAAAAAATATAAGTTGGATATAATGTTTGGAACAAAATCATAGAGCAAATACACGAGCATTCTAGCATGGACAATATATAATAATTGTTTTAAAGAATCTCAACTGCGGCTGTTTTTCGTCTTGTTTTATACTAAAAGTGTTAATTTGCGAATATTTTATGTGTGTTTGTTTTAAGATTAAAGCTTCAATGAAAAATTTGATTAAAGTTTTATTATAATGGACTCAAATGAGGGTTTACATGAAAAAAGTTTGTCATTGTAATAAATTAAAAAAAAAGAGAATGAATGTCTTCTTTACTACTATTCCTTTCTTAAAAGAATGAAAAGAAAGTAGCAACTAGTAATAGCAGTAGGCACTTATTGTCTAATTGTTACTTCTCTTAAAAAAAAAGTTAAATTTTACATGAAGACTTTGTTGCAAACATTTTTCATGGACACATTTTTTTAGGTGTACAAGTTCAAAGATATTTTATTAGGGTCGAAGTAACGTATGATAGAACAAAACGAGTTTTGGCCTCCGTCAATTCAATAATAATTTCTGAAAAATAAATTTTACTTATAGAGGAACGACTTAAGGTTTTTGATTTTAACATTGGAGTGGGTTATTTTTATGTTACTGAATAACTTCAGCCATTATTCAGCGACCAACACTCTGAAGATATTTTTGCAATAACTGAAAATCAAAACATATATTATATATATCTTTAAATCCTTAATACTGCCATCGTTCTCATATATTTTGTTTAATACTTGAAGGTTTCTTTCTGCAATATTTTTCACTCAAAGCTACATATATCAGCTTTAAAGGGTTAAATAAATTATGATATTAATCTGCATTTGTTCATGTGTACACATAATTACAGCTGCATGTTTTTGTGCAAAAAAAATATGATATAATTGATATTGCTTATAATTAATTTCTGAAATAAATGAAAATATTTCATTAATTGCTTTTGAAAATGAAAGTAAGCAAACAATTCTTATTTGCTTATTTGCTAGGACATGATCAAAAAAATTAGTGAAAGCATGTGGAAGGAAAAAACCTCAATTTAATAATATATTATAAAACTTTCAATGAGTAAAAATTTAACAGTAGTTACATTTGATGCCTTCTTTTTAACCCTGGGACATAACTGTTAGTCAGTGTCAATAGATGTCAATAAATATTATATTGTCGCTAAAATTTCATGCCTAAAATAAGGGTAAACTATCAAAATTTTGTCAGAGGGGATTTCAATGCATAGTAAATAAATTGTTATCTAGGCGCACGGCAGTGTGCCAGGCCAAGTTCTGGCCAATGCACGAAGCCATTCGAGCTGTTTTTACCCCCCTCCCCGCTACCGTAAAATTATGAAATTTAAATCATAATTAGAATAAATGCATATAAACTCATATGCGAAGTTTGAAAGTTTTACAATGAAAGCTTCCTGAGAAGCATGTTTTAAGACATACTCACTGACCACTGACCACTGACACACTCATCAAATTGATGAAGCACTTCCGCTATAGCTAGAGAGCTAAAATTTGGTGCACGAGAAGACCTAGGTGAGCAATGAATCAGAAAAATCTTAAAATCCGAAAATTTTAACCAGGAGGGCGGGGCTACACCCATAAAAATTAAAATTTGTGCTATTGAGCTGAAATTCGATACAGAGCTAGGTCTAGGTGATAAATAAACTAAAAAAATATGAAAACCCGGAAATTTAAGCCAGGAGGGCGGGGCTATGCCCATAAAGGTCAGAATTAAAAATGCTATTATAAGGCGCTTCATGGAAGCTATTTTATTGAAATTCGGCATATATACTGCGGTAAAGCAAGGCTATACATTTTTTTTATTAAAAAATGGGCGTTGACACGCCCATACAATTTAAACCTCATTTTAATGTCCAGCGGCTCAGCATATTTAGATATATTATTTATCTGGCTATTTTTATCCGTTTGTAATGAAACTAGATACGAATAATAAGCACTGACCGAAAAAAATTTTGACTTTGGAAAAGTGGGCGGGAATACGCCCATAAAAATTAAAAGTTAAAGGTTGCGCTAAGGAGCTGAAATTTGATATACAAGTAGGTCTGGTGAGAAACCAACTAGAAAAATCTAAAAACCCGAAAATTTTAGTTAGAGGGGCGGGGCTGCGCCCATAAAATTTAAAAATTAAAAGTTGCGCTAAGGAGCTGAAATTTGATATACAAGTAGGTCTAACTAAGTGATAAACAAACTAGAAAAATTTCAAAACCCAAAAAATGTTACCAGAATGGTCGGGGCCACACTAATATTGTTTTGAACTAAATACTTAATATACAGCTTTTGATTCAAGCCAATTTAGGGAAATCTTGCATCACCTTAAAAATTGGGCGTGATCACTCCCAAAAAGTGTTAGCCTTGTGTTTAATCTACATCGGTCTAGCATATTTTAGAAGAAAATTAGCATGAATTACAAGCGCTACTCACAACAAAATTTTGAGTAAGGAATAGTGGGGAGACGTAATGCTGATAAAATCTAAAGATATAATTCGCGCTAGAGAGCTGACATTTTATACACTAGTAAGTGTAGCTGCGTAATCCAATGGGAAAATCTTAAAATCAAAAAGTTTTACCCGGTATGCGGTTGTCAAGTTGGCAGATTATCTAGAAATTATATGACACCCTTATGATTACAAATTTCTATCATACATAATATGTTTCTGTGTTAGGTATTGTGGCAAAGAAGAACTTGGTCAAAATTTATATCTCACAACTTTTAATGGCCGAATTTTTGGATAGGAACTTGGCCGTTTGTCACATTTATGTTTTTGTGAGGATATCTACTTTACATTAGTATCAATAAAACTGAATTTGTAAAAAGAACTTGTATTTTAAAGTTAATTTACATCCAAACCTTAAATGTTCCCACCCTTTAAATTTATTTTTATTAAAATTTTTAAATTTTCAGCTTCATTTTCAGTTATTCTTGAGTTTTAAGTATGCACTTTAAGTCAAAATTTTGTTCTCTTTTCGTAATATACAACAGCTTTGTTGAACTTTATGCTAAAAAAATATTTTTAAATATTTTCGTATTTATTAAAACAAGTACTACAACAAGTGTTCTTATACGTATGAGATTTTGAAGGAGGATGTGTCTTAATAACAGAGATAAAAACAAAAAAATTATATATATATTTTGAAGAGCGCTTCAAGCATTCTGTGCCTTTTTTTGAAAATAGAATTATTATAGAAGATTTTTATTACAATACAAATATATAAAAAAAGAGAGATGTAAAAGTTTTGCTTATTTTATTTTTTTGTCAAGAATAAGGAAATATGACAACTAAATTTTTAAATTGAACATTTAGGCTATTTAAGGAGGCAAGAAACTTTTTTTTTTAAATTATTTTTTATGCGTAAAAAGGAGCAAATTCTTCTCATTGAAGCTGCACTTACAGGTATGACTTGTACGTCCCACTTGTATTAGAGAATGACAAAAGTATCGTTTTAAGTACTGTTTTTGTTTTTGGCAGTCAAAAAACTATGAACGCGTATAGCTAAAAATAATAAACACTATCATATATGCAAACACGCATTAATTTTAAACCATTACATATAAATATAAATATTCAACAAGTATGTTTAAACACACTTTTTAAATTAGGCAGCGCAAAACAACTATAACTAAAATTTATATATAATCACACGCATGAGTATAAAAATATTGTAACTGTTAATCAGCTACACATGCGTATCTACAGGGATATTTTATTTACAAACACACAAACACACACACACACATATATATATATAAAGCATCCCAGCAAATAATTTCAAAAAAGGTAACCGAGTTTGGAATTAAGCATTTTTGGTGGAAGCACTTCCCTACTGGATTACCAACTTAATGATTTTAACAAGGCGTGAGACTAAAATAATTGATTCTTGAGAAGAACTTACATGTTTTTTATTTGTCAACATTTCACGTAATCTATTTTGTCTAAAAAAATCATTCTCTTCATTCTGCAATTATCACGTAATTTTTTTTTAAATTTTAGGTAATGTGATTTGTAAGCGAGTAATGAAAATGGGCAATCAGAAAAGTAAGTCATTATATGGCAAGTAGTTCTGATGGTAATGTGTAATTTTTTGTTGGGATATTTTTAGATATCCAAACGCACATACACCCTTAAATTTGCCTTCCCATACACAAATTTATACAATGGCGAATGATGAATAAATATCTCGAGTACCACGCGTATATTTTTTTGTCAGATTAAATATTCATAGCTTGAGTATAAGCATACTCATGCTATAAGTATGTGAGACAGAGTCAATTTACTTGATACGCATTTGCGTTTTATATTTAGTTGTAGCGTATTTTAGTTTTCTCCATTAACCTTCATAGGGTCTTTAAAATCGTGGACGTTAACGATCTTCGGGTCAAATTTGACCCAAATTGAAAATTATGTATTGGTTTCATTTATTTGTGATTCATTTACTGCCAATGAAAGAGAACATTGTTTCATATATTTAATTCGATTAATATATGATAGATAAAACCGTAATATTAAATCGATATTATTATTAATTGTACATAAAGTATTGGTTTCAGAGCGCAGTTTTCATATCAAGTTTTTGCAAGTTATAATAGTATCTAATGGTGTTTTATTTTCTGCGTTGAGGCCTAACTGACAACGACTTCTTTTGGATCTGTTTTTGCCCTCTTCAAGCATTTTTTCTTTGGATTTAGTTGAAGTTTGCGGCTACTCATTTACCTCACGTAGTTTTAGTGCAACTTTCTGTGAAAATACTGATATTGATAACCTCTTTTGGTTCTTTATATAAGGCATAGTAAGCTGCAATCCTAAATTTTCTAAGAAGTGTCGACGTTTTGCAAAACAGTTTATTTCCAGCCGCTATTAGCTGATGTAGATATCACAAAAGCATTGTAAGCTTATATATCTACCATGTTACTAACCACCATTTGACAACATTGATTAGTCTTTCTTTTGCAAGTAAAACATGATCTAACTTTGTCCAGCAAATAAACCCTTCCATTTTATTTATTGTAATCTAATCATATTTGCAGTTTCTTGTCATTGTGATTACTAAGTTTAGAGATATGATGCAAAGTACTAAGAAGGTTAGGTTAGTTTAGGAAGGGTGGTGCTTTACCGCCCCTCCACTTGGAGACCCAATTTGGTCCATTGTGATTCCCTTCTGTTGCCCAAAAAAGTAATATTTACCCTCCCATTTGCAGCCAGAAGTGACCATATTATACTAAGAAGATTGACAGACTTTTTTTTATCGAAATATATATAAGAAGGGTACGAGTACTACCTTTGGTAAAACAAAAATAATGATAAACACGCATGATAATAACACATGTACTATCTCTGGTAGTAACTTATTTATATTTTTATGTGTAGTTAGAACTAAAGTGATTTGTGATCTCAGTATTTATTGCTCAACCGATAAGATGTAAAAAAATTATCTGCAGTCGTGTTAATTATATTTTCAAAATCGTCTGATAATGTATGCAGGCCATTTTATATTTCATTATCTTTCATTATTTTACAAGAAATACCAGACACAACACTTCCAAACTTTAAAACGGGTCAAATTTGACTAGAAGATCTCTAGTGTAAAATCTTGCATACAATTTTCTTTGGCAAGTTTGCGGATATATAAACCTACTATATCTGTTAAGATATAAAATTAAATAAAAGTCAGAAAATATGACATAGATCAATCACTAATTTTCAGAAAAATCAAAGATTTTTCCTGAAATGGGTCAAAATTGACCCAAAGACCCTATGAAGGTTAACAAAGTAGATATGCTCTTGATGGGATCAGTTATAGTCATAGCTGATTGAGAGAAAATATTTTTGCGCTACAATTATGATTATACGCAGTTACTATAATTAAGACTGCTTACTTACATATGTATGCATATTTTTGTGTGTACTCATTATCATTCTCTGGGGTGATAAGAATTGTACATTCCGCGAAGTAAATATGAATGAAAAAGGGATGGATGATGCAATCAAGATTTAGTTTTTTTCTGGTTTTTCTTTTTATTTCTCACTTTTATTTCACCAAATGTAAAATCAAAGGCCTTAAGATGCCAGTCAGATCCCTGACTTTCCTGAGATATTTTTTATCAATAAAAAATAATAAATATTTATGATTTGATAATTAAATTAATTAATCTTCAAAAAGTGCAATTTAAAATTTATGGACTGCAGCGCTTTTAAAACAAACTATTTGTCACGAAATGGTAGTCATCACTGAGTCTACCTTTCGAGCCATCATGGTACGTTATATTTGATGAAAATTATTCAATAATAGTGCATTTAAAAAAGCAAACACATTGCTTTGCTAAAACGCTTAGTATAGTTTAATCGATTATCTGAGGGTACTGTTAGCTTAAATAGTTCTTGAATGAAAAGCAAATGACGGTCTTTGAAAGTCTGACTTTAGTCTGTGGCCATAAGTCACATAAGTATGATAAATTTTTCATATATGCATTAATATCTATTTAAATGCATATCACAGAGCGCGTCCTGTGTCGTTGAGATATTATCATAAAGAATATTATAAAGAGGATTTTGTAATAAAATTTAAAAAAAAAATTAAAATTAAGTGTTACATATTAGATTTAATTGAACTATAGTAAATTTTAATCAGAAATAATTTTTTAATCGGGCTTAAGTTCAGTATTTTCAACTTTTATTGAACGAAATATTTTTATTAATTAATATGACGAGGGTTTATATTCAAAAAGTGCTATCTGCAATTCTTGAATATTTTAAAAGACAAAATAAAACTTTTATTTTCTCTAAGTCTAAGAGCAATAACTGTATTTGATTGACATTAGTAGAAATAATATGTCTTCTGTAAGTGGTACTATTCATAAAAATTTAGTTATTAGCCCTTGCACTTTGAGAAAATAACAGTTTTTTGTGCTCTTCTAAAATATTCAAGCCTTGCAGATACCACTTTTTGAATATAAACCCTCGATGAGTATCTTAAGAAGAGAAGAAAAATTAAACTAGACTTTATTAGCTGGAGGAGTGATATAACTTCGTAATAACCTTAATAGAACATGAAAAAAAGGAAAAACAGAAAATAAATAGTGATTCATACAAATGTATTTACCAAAGATAAATAAATAATTGTATATACAATTAAATTATTACTCATATTCCCTTTCATTGAAAATTTGCGTTAAATAGCTGATGTTAAGAACAATCTCTACCCTAGTAGATAGACATGGGTGCTGATGAAGTGCATGGCTGCACAGAAAAATGTTGGTATTTCCCTAATAAAGTCTAGTTTAATTTTTCTTATATTCTATAGAAACTCACATTAGTTAATAAAAATATTTCTTTCAAAAAGAATTGAAATTATTTCTGGTCAAAAAAAGTTTAATTTCTGTTTATTAATAGCTGTGATGGTGTCATTTTTTGCATTTTTTGTTAAAAAAGAGAGTATGTGCATAGCGACGAAGTTCTTGATTTTGAAACCACATCATCGATATGAGCATAAAATAATTACCCGTATAATTCTTATCTTTCTAAAAAATTTTCTCTTTCAATGCAGGCAATAGTATTTGTCATAAATTAAGCTTAAAAAATTTTACGTTTCCAAACCAATTTTATACCTTCAGCCGACGCGTTAATGTTATTTTAAAAAAGTGTAAAAAAGTTTAAATGATTTAAACCATGAGGTTGACAGACAATTTTACTTGTATTTAATACGTTGTGTGTGTATATTCCATGCACTTCCAAACATTTTTCCACCCACATTAATTTAAATTTGTATTTATATATTAAATTTAATTAAAAACCCAAAGCTTAAGTATGCATAAGCACAAGCCGTTCTCGTTCTCTGAGCTTTCATGGGAAAACAAAAATCCTTAAGAGCTAAAAAAGAGGATGCATGTAAATATTTTAATAAATTTTGATATATTTTTAGCGTAAACACATCGAGCCATAACCGCTAAAATAGCTTAAGCGACACATTTTTTGGACTTAATTTTTTTGACGAAAATCGACTACATATTTACGATAGCAAATGATCGATTTTGGTAAAAAATTTAAGTTTAAGAATTATGTCGCTTAAGCTGTTTTTGTTGTTATGGCACGATGTATTTTAACTGCAATACGTAAAAGAGATACTGTGTCATTTGTAGCAGACGATGATTCACTTTAAAATTTTAAATTTTTAAATTAAATTTTAAATTAAATAAATTAAAATTCTTTCATAATACATAATACCAAGCACTTGCATATTGCCCTCTATTTTGTAAGTGGGTATTTTAAATGTACTAACCAAGAGTTTTTTGATTTTTAACCCAGATAAAAAAGGTTAAAATATAAAGACTACACAGTCGTAAAGCAGCTCTGGGCGAGTCAACATCATGCGTCGTTGGCAATTATTTCTTAAATGCAACCAGGCCACTGTTGTTTATTGGCCTTCGAGAGTTTTGCGTTTCACTCGCACTGGTTGATTGATCTGCCACGGATTACCGTTTAATCTTGCTGTTCTTTTGTGGAATTTCCTTAACAACCACGTTGCTACTTCCTATGTGAAGGCATAGGTCGTGTGCAGTCAGTCACAAAAACATTTTTAAGAATACTGTTAACAACATCATGGACATATGGTCTTAGTCACCCGTCCATTTTTGTGCAACCATATTCTGCAAAGTAAATTTGCAGAATAAAATAAAATAAAATAAATAAATAAATAAAGACTAAACGCCAGGTTTAGTTTGATATTATAATCAACTTAGACACTTTAAGTGTTAATAAGCCCACACCTCCTTTATTTTCGACACTTACGGCCTGGCCCACGATGTCGACAAGAAACTATCGATAGCTTACTTATATTGAAAACAAAAACAAATTTTCTTATTTTGTTTTTGTTTTCAATATAACTAAGCGACAGATAATTTCTTGTCGACATCGTGGGCCAGGCAGTTATTGATAGGTGTTTTTCTTGTTTGAGAGTATTAATTTGCCCAAATATATTCAGTGTATTTTGTGTTTCCTTCTCAAAAACTCTTTTCACTTGACACCCGTATAATGGAAGTAGATATTTTGTGGAATCCGTATATAGACCGATTTCATTTCATTCTCATATCATTAGGAAGGATAAAAAATAACCAAAAAGTGTACATATTTACATCTTTAAGCACTTTTTTAAGCAAATACCTTTTCTTAAAAGTACTTTTTTTTTAAAAAAGAGTACTCTTTTCTTAAAGTACCATTTTCAAAAATTACATCTCTCAAAATGTACATTTTCTAAAATTTTTATACCACAAAATAACCTTTTTAAAAAATTATATATATTTAAAAATTACATTTTTAAAAAAGTACGATTTTCCAAAAGAACCCTTTTAAAAAATCGCTTTTTCCAAAATAAATTTTAAGTTTTTTAAAATACTTTTTTGAGAAGTACTTTCACCGAAAAGTGTGTTTTTCAAAAATACCAAATTAATATTGCTAGTAATCCTTTAATGCCAATGATCAGGAATACGCTATATCAGTTAATATAGTTTAAGTGCGATTTAAAATATTTAAATTTTAAATTGTTAGCACCTTTTTCCGCATTTAACCTTTCTCTGGTACCTATTTTGGGACTCTCGTCCCAAAAGCGACGAGCTTCTTACTCAGCGGTAGGAAGTCATAGGAAATTAGTTTTCCATATATGTACATATCTGACATTAAATCATAAACAATCACAACTAAAAGTTATCAAAATAGCGTTGTTTTTACCCGACTGTTGAAAACGTACTGAGTCGCTTTTGACTTTGTCACCAGTACTCTTCCACAATTATTCCCCATACAATCCCAGCAAAAAATTAGACAATACCATCTGAACTACTTCCCATATAATGACTTACCTTTTAGATAACCAAATTGAAGTACTCGCTTACGAAACACATTACGCAAATTTTTAAAAATAGGAAGCAGAAGTTGAACATATTCTTTGGGTTTTAAAAGAAGACTTGAAAATATTGCCAAAATAATTAGTTATTTTAAATAAATTATAAATATTTCTAAATTGCCTACTTATTTATTTTAAACTAAAAAATAAATACTTACATTTTGGAAAATAATTATTTAAATATAAGTAGCTCTAAATAATTTTTTTTTTCATTTACGATTTTAATAAAAGTTCATCAATGAAAGCAATTGAAATTTTTCTAAATATAGTATTTATAAGTAACAATAGAGGCACTGATACGAATAAAATATAACCCATTTCAATTGAGTTTATAAAAGAAATTTTACAAAATGGTGTATTTCGTAGTAAAACAATAAGTTTTTTTAAATTATTTAAATTTTTCTTAAAAGTTATTATATGTGTAATTAATCAAACTGAGTTCTTAACCAAGACCTTCCATTTACTCAAACAACGGCATATTTAAATAAATTCAGTAAAGTGCGACTCTGACTCGCGCACGAAGGGTTCCGTACGAACACTAGATATGTAATTTAATACAAACTTCATCCTATATAATATATAAATAGTTATGGCATTTTTTCGTTTTTGGGGTCTTTTCGGTTTTTTTGTTTTGGCGCTTTTTGCGTTTTTTTCGGTTTTGACGATTTTTTTAAGTTTTGGCTATTTTTTTACTTTTGACACTTTATTTTCTCGTTTTGGCGATTTTTTCGGTTTTTGGCGTTTTTTCATTTTGGCGATTTTTTTATTTTTGGCGATTTTTTTCATTTTTGCGATTTTTTTTTATATAAAATTTTTTTTTTAGTTTTGGCGACATTTTCGCGTTTTGGCGATTTTTTTCATTTTGCCGATTTTTTCGAATTTGGCGATTTATTTTAGTGTTAGAATTTTTTTTTAATTTTGGCGATTTTTTTCGTTTTGGCGATTTTTTTTAATTTTTGGCGATTTTTTTTTTTTTTTTTTTTTTGGTTTGGCGATTTTATAATTTTCGGTTTTTTTTAGTTTTACCGTTTTTGAAAATTTCAAATGTTTGCCTCTTACGGTTTCCAAGATATAGCAAATTGTCAAAATTACATAGTCAAAATTGCATTTACTGATGGACCACTCTTTAATTTAATTTTTTTAAATTTTAGTTTTAATTGTTGTAGTCTGTATAAAAATACACTAATTTTACAAATTGCAAGTTTCAATCTACATATGTTCATACAATTGTATGTATATTACATGGGATTTTAAAATTTTTCGTTGCTCGTTTTGGGACACCCTTTAATTTTTCATTCTCATGTATTTGTTGTTGTAGTGGCCAAGGTTCTACATACTCTGTCCAAATTTCAGATACGTAGCTCTTACGGTTCCTGAGAAAATACCGTGTGACGGACAGACGGACAGACGGACAGTGTAGCGAAAACAATAGGGTTCCTTTTCCCCTTTGGTGTACGGAACCCTAAAAAATTAGTTCAATCAAGAAAGAAATAGCTATTTCCCACAACGGAAAATATAATTAATTCCTACAATAAACAACATAACTACTTCTCAAGAATCGATTATTTTAGTCTCACGCCTTGTTCAAATCATTAAGTTGGTAATCCAGTAAGGAACAGCTTCCACCAAAAGTGCTTAATTCCAAACTCGATTACCTCTTTTGAAATTTTTTGCTAGGATACTTTATGCTATAGGCATTTAGCATATGCTTGTCATTGAAAATCTACTAGTAACACTAAAACATTTGACTAGGTACTGACCACGTAGTTCCTATGGCAACATGAAGACATGCCAACCAGACATTTACTGGTACATTTCTTTCTATACCTTACGTACATACAAATTTATTTATATTGACAAGTTGTTGCAAAATCCACCATAAATACATCACATCTGTTTTTTCTCTTTATTTTATACTGACGAATGGAAGAGAAATTGTAAACAATGTAACTACTACTGAAATTTTAGTGTTGACATAAACACATTTGGTCCGAGTCTGACTGCAGGGTATAAACCTCGTATGAGTATTGACGGACAAGCAGATTCACTTCGCGCGCAGCTTAAAATAAAACAAAAACACACTCTTATGCAAATACAAACATAAATTTTAAACCGAGTACTTATAAAAACAAATACCCAACAACTACGAGTATGTTTGTACGCATTTTTAAATAACGCAACACAATCACCCGTATTGCGTATGTCACGTCGAATATTCGACTAAGAGGATTTTGTCCTAGATTTAACAAACCTTTGACACATTTTCTTTAATCTAGTAGGGAATTCGACGTGGCATACGCAATACAGGTGAATAACTACTACTAAAATATAGACTTATAGACTGTAGGAGCTGCAACAATATAGATGAGTATAAAAATATTCAGACTACTAATCGGCTGCACATGCGTATGTACAGGGCTTTTTTATTTAAATACAGTCACAAATATTCTTCAAATTTGTGATTACATTTAATATACACAAATATTGTAAACGGTGGCGAATAATGAATAAATTAATATCCCGAGTATAATGCGTATTAATTTTTTGTGGAGTAATTATACATAGCCTGAGTATAAAGACACTCAGACTAGAAGTATGAGACAGAGCATCAGTGCGTTTTATACAAATGTGCCTTTTTAGTTTTTGTTGTAGCTTATTTCATTTTTTCGCATGAACGAAGTAGAGATGCTGTTTTACGTTGGATTCGGATATAGTCATAGTTGTTTGAGTGGAAATATGTGCAGTTACTAAAATTAAGACTGTTTACTTATATGTATAATATTTTTAGTACTCATTGCCATTCTGTGGTCCCTACGGAAAGATCAGTTAATTACTTAGTCAAGTGGGCAACAAATAGAGATAATGTTTTAATGCAAATATTTAACATGCTTAAGCTGTAAATTTTGTTTCACAAAAGCAAATTCATATGCTTAGCTTACACTCACTTTCATAATAAATATAATTTCATTAGATATGCTTAATAACTTCAAATTATATAAGCAAAATCTTATACAAATGGTTGAAGATTAGCTTTTATGTGGCACAAAAGAGCTTAATTATTGTAGCCGTCATGCTGTCATTATTGATTAACATCAACTTGTTTGCACGCAATAAATTTAACATTTTCTTAAACGAAACTTAAAGTTAGAAATTTGTTTTTGAAATGTTCGTTAACAAATTTAGGTTAAATCCTCAGAAAGAATTGCTAGCTCAATAATAACTGATTCGAATATTAAATTTGTGTAACCATAAAAATGGCTTTTGTTTTTTTTTTCTTAAAAAGCTTACACAAAATTTAATGCCTTAAGCATGTATAACGAAATATTTAATACATTTAAAACCCCAAAATTTAACATGAGTGAATTTGTAATGACTTTTAAGATTGTTGCTTCCCCACACATGCTCGCATGAGAAAATATATAAACTGCTTCGAATGTTTGCCAATGTGTGCTGTCATATGGAAAAATCTAATAAAATTATATCCTGCTAAAATACTTAGAACACAGCAGCAATATTTCATTTCAATTTCAATTGAGAAAGACATTTCTTACATGCCATCACTTACATTTTAAATGAAGTAACTGTACATACGTACAAACACACAATATATAAGCGCTTACATTTGTAAGTATGTAAATTAGGGGTATAACCAATTTTTTGGCATAGTGCCATGAGGTCAACCATCATAATCAAAATCATAATCTTTTGTAATTTTTCTCAAGTTCTGGCCAATGCACGCAGTGTGTATATTTACACGAAGCCATTCGAGCTGTTTTTACCACCCTCAAAACTTTGTTCCTCGCAATCGTAAAATTATGATATTTAAATCATAATTAGAATAAATTCATATAACCTCATATGCAAAGTTAGAAAGTTTTACAATGAAAGATTCCAGAGATATGGAGGTGCAAAAAGTACATATTTTAAGACATACTCACTGACCACTGACCACTGACACACTCATCAAATTGATGAAGCACTTCCGCTATAGCTAGAGAGCTAAAATTTGGTATACGAGAAGATCTAAGTGAGCAATGAACCAGAAAAATCTGAAAACCCAAAAATTTTAACCAGGAGGGCGGGGCTACGCCCATAAAAATTAAAGTTTGTGCTATTGAGCTGAAATTCGGTACAGAGCTAGGTCTAGGTGAGAAATAAAATAAAACAATCTGAAAACCCGGAAATTTAAGCCAGGATGGCGGGGCTACGCCCATAAAGGTCAGAATTAAAAATGCTATTATAAGGCGCTTCATGGAAGCTATTTTATTGAAATTCGGCATATATACTGCGGTAAAGCAAGGCTATAAATTTTTTTTATTAAAAAATGGGCGTTGAAACGCCCATACAATTTAAACCTCATTTTAATGTCCAGCGGCTCAGCATATTTAGATATACTATTTATCTAGCTATTATTATTCGTTTGTAACGAAACTAGACACGAATAATAAGCACTGACCGAAAAAAATTTTTGACTTTGGAAAAGTGGGTGGGGTTATGCCCATAAAAATTAAAAGTTAAAAGTTGCGCTAAGGAGCTGAAATTTGATATACAAGTAGGTCTAAGTAAGAAACAAACTAGAAAAATTTGAAAACCCAAAATATTTTACCAGAATGGGTGGGGGCACGCTAATATTATTTTGAAGTAAATACTTAACATACAGCTTTTAATTCAAGCCAATTTAGTGAAATCTTGCATCACCTTAAAAATTGGGCGTGATCACTCCCATAAAGTGTTAGCCTTGTGTTTAATCTACATCGGTCTAGCATATTTTAGAAGAAAATGAGCATGAATTATAAGCGCTGCTCACAACAAAATTTTGAATTAGGAATAGTGGGAGAGGTAATGCTGATAAAATCTAAAGATATAATTCGCACTAGAGAGCTGACATTTTATACACAAATAAGTGTAGCTGCGCAGGCCAATGAGAAAATCTTAAAATCAAAAAGTTTTACCCGGTATGCGGGGCCACGACGTTAAAACTCCAATTCGTACCAGCGAGCTTAAATTTGATACACAACTAAATCTAGATAAGAGATCACTAAGAAAAATCTGAAAACCCAGAACTTGCTATCAGAGGGCGGAAACAAGCACTTCAAATTCTAAATTAACATACATTTCATTAAAATTTTTTATACACATTGCACTTCTCCAAAATAAAAATTCCCTTTTTTGAAAAGTAGCCGTGACCGCATCCATAAATCTTAGCTTTTTCGTTCTGGTACTTCGGCTTAGTAGTTTTTAATTTAATACTCAGGTATTTCTTATTAACTTTTAAATACCAAACTTTGCATGAACCATAAGCACTAACAGATATAAAAGTCCGCGGGGCCAGGCCCATAAATATTTTACATAACATTATACTATAGAGAGCTAACATTTTGTACACAAATCGTAATTGATTTACTCAATCGGAAAATCCAAAAATTAAAAGCACCAGCTACCCTATTGAAACTTTGCATGCACATTAGGCATATCCTTTTGATTTATGTACTTTGGCTAAGCAGACTTTATTTAACATGTAAATATATTGAGAGAATAGGCGGAGTCATGCCCAGTAAAATTAACGCTGTATTTTACATGTTTCCTCCAGTCAACTCTTACCAAATTTCACACACACTGGCGACACGTTATAATGGCACAATAGTGCATTTTTAAGGTCAACAATTTAACACCCATCACACTGTTACCCATTATTTTATGTACCTCTGCCATTTTCAACTGGCACAGTGATCATGAATATAAATAAAATACACTAGAAATTTTAAGTTTAAAAAGTGTTATTATAGAAATCTTTTCAAAAAGCAATCAGATCCTCACAAAATTTCGCCCATTAAAAGTTGTGAGATATAAATTTTGACCAAGTTCTTCTTTGCCACAATACCTAACACAGAAATATATTATGTATGATATAAATTTATAATCGTAAGAATGTCATATAACTTCTAGATAATCTGATAACTTGGCAATATTTTTGCCTTTCCAAAAAAGGAGAGAATAATGTATAAATGTTCATTTCTTTATATTGATAAAAATGTTGTCAAGTTGGCAGATTATCTAGAAATTATATGACACCCTTACGATTACAAATTTATATCATACATAATATATTTCTGTGTTAGGTATTGTGGCAAAAAAGAACTTGGTCAAAATTTATATCTCACAACTTTTAATGCAGAAATTTTGGATAAGAACTTGGCCGTTTTTCACATTTATATTTTTGTGAGGATTGGTTTTTCTAAACACTTAAAGCAAGGACTTGAACTAACAAATATATTATTTTACATAATCTAAAATTATTTCGAGGCCTTCTTAATGCAATATTGAATATTCACAATTTTATACGATGTGTTTTATTTATTTATTGTTGTAAATAAAAATATTATTTATTTTTCTTAACCAAAAAGAAAAAAAAAATACTCTATCGCGGTTGGTGTGTGAACTTTTTTGACCTTAGCGAAAAAATAAATATAGGTTCCTTATAGTTTTTTATGCTCTATCGGACTGTGCTGTGCCAATTTTGATATTTTAAAAAATTGTTAAAAAGTTATATCCCTAATGTACATATGTATTCGTTTAAAGACGTATAAATACATTTAAAGCTATTGAAACAGACACCAGCAAAAAAAACCACTGTCAATAATTCAATGGAAATAAAAGCTTTATATACATACAAATTTTCATTTTAAATGTAATTGTGGTTGTATAGAATTTATTTTATTCTATTTTCAGATTTGTAACTTTAAATAAAATGAGTAAAAAAAAAATAAAAAAAACTCTGTAGCAGTTTCAAGCAGTTGTGTAACGTTATTTATTGATTTATTTTTTCTATCTCAAGATGTTTCCTTAAACTATGTAATTTTAGGTGAAACTGTTAAAAATAACATAATTTAATTTCTTTTTATAAGTTGTAATAACGTAGGGAGTACTGAGTTTAGATACATGCATATACAATGTATGTGTGTTAACTTTATATTCTATATTTAGCATTCTAATATGTCTAAATGCTAAAAGTCTTTCTGCAATATGTCACTTAGTTTAAAAAGTACTTTCATTGAATTTGGAGCACTTAATATGATTAATAATTTATATAAAGGGAAACTTTTGACTTTGTTTTTGATAATTCCACGCAAAACGATACTAAACAGGTAAAAAAGAGCAGATTTTAAATAAAAATTGCTCAAGCTATGTCCACACACACAGAAAAATTTCCAATTAAAATCGTCACATACAACAGTTTTTGATACTCATTTTGCTTCATATTTATTTTGTGTTAATTAAACATGGTTTACAATAACCTTGAAAGAATTTATTTTCTTTTCAAATAATTTATTTCATATTTTAAAACAGGATTCATACGATGGCTCTTTACCGTGACTTTTTTAGAGTTTATTGACGAACGGAGTACAAAGGCGATTAAACAACTGTTAAATTAAAATTAAGAATCATGTTGAATCAAGCATATTTTAAGTTGTAATAGCGTAAATTTGATGCCGAAAAACATCAAAAATCAAGTTGAATTAGAGTTTATACGCGGGAAAAAAATCCTGGGAATAACCGGGATTTTTTCTTTTTTACAAATACCGGGACATTTTCAACGGGAATCTTCTGGAATTTAATACATACATTTTTGGAATTTGCTTTTTTTACATTGCTGTCCGCTATACACAATTTAGTAACGATGCATAATATAAGACTCCAACAACTTCAAGCGTTGCGAAATATTTCCAACTTTAAATCTTCTTATTGGAAATAACTAGTATCTAGATTGTCAAATGTAGATAGAATTTCCATCCACGCTATAACTCAAAGTATATCTGCCGTATTCATAAAAAATATTTCAGATTTATTACAGGCTTATTTGACAAATTTCTCAAAGGAATATAATATAAATAAGACTTTAATCAACCTCAAATATTTTCTATGAACACGGCGGTATGAATTTATTTGTTTTGTTTTGTTTTTGAAAAAGTCTTGTTGTTGAAATGAACGAATGAAGTTGTTTTGTTTTTAATTTCAATGTTGTATTTTTGTTTTCATTAAATTTTATTTTTATTGGGGCCATATAATTAAATTAAATAAAAACTGAAATGAATACCTTTTATATGTTTTTGAAATTCCCGGGAATTCAACTAATGAACAATGTCATAGAATCCAATAATATTGATTACTATTTAATTTGACAAACTTTTGTCTGAATTGAAAGATTTTTCATTAGCATTTAGGGGTCACGCTTTTTTGGGCAAATAATTCACAAGTGTGACCGTACCTTAAATTCAATTTAATTGAACGCAGTCATTTTACTTTGTTAATTATGTAACTTTAATTGCCTATTGGCCTCCCCAGCCAAGAATTTGCTATAACAAAAGCATATAGACTGCTTATGATTTTATTAGCGATACTTACCAAAAGCAAATTGCAGTTGTTCATAAATAGTTTTGTGGTTTTGATCTGACTGAAATTGGTTTTATTTTTCAGAAGCGAAAGCAGAAACAAAATCATATGAATTGAAAACTATTTCCATTTTTAATTACTGGGCACAATATTAGGATTATTTTAAGGGTATCAAAACAGTAATACGTTTTTAGAACATCATATGCTATCAATAAAATTAGGATTGTGTCAATTTTTCCAACTCTGTCATACATTTGTTGCTTTGTGTAAAATTATTGTTAAATTTAATCAGATTTTACATGCATCGGTTTTTGTTGCCCAAATTTTGATTTTATGCTTTATTTTCCCTCTCTTTCTCTTACACAAATTCACAGCTTAAGCATCAAAGAGGGTTGCATGTAGGGATGCCAATACCGAAATCCCGAATATCGAAAACCTGGGATTATTCTAAAACACGTAATCCCGAATCCCGGGACTTTTAAGCAGAAATCCCGGGATTTCGGTAACAATAAAAATCTGACAATTTTTTTATTAAATGCAACTATGTTTACGTTTGTAAATAAACATGAGTTGAAATTTAATCATACCCTGAAATTAATATTGGAGTACGTGGTCCAATCTATATGAAACAGACTAGTTACATCATGGTCCCATGTAATGAAGTCATGGATCATGTCGTTTTCATTCGAGCATTCAATGCTGCATGGTAAGTGTTCGTATTTAAATGATTATGATCGTTCTGCCTAGGCAATTACAAATTGTATGCGGGTAGTCTATAAGTGTTCCATATGGGGTAGTTTTGGGGGTTAGTCCGATGTAATGCAAAGTTGGACCATGTGGTCTAACCCTAGGATATCGCAATGTTAAATCGACCACCTTTTTTTTATATATTTGGAGTAGTTTTGTGGTACTCCTACTCCTCTTTGGACTAGTCTTTACATGCATGTATGGACTAGTCGCATTATTTGCAGGGTAGTAGCCATGAATCAAATATTTTTACTGGTTATAAAAAGAAGTCGTAGGGGAAAAAATTATAAGTAATGAATTTTGTACCACACAAAACAAAGTCGGAAGCTCGGTTTGGTATTTTTTCTTAATGGAACTGCGCACGCAAAAAGCAAATTTTGCAAAAAAAAATGTATTAAAAACTTTAAGGAGGTTCTACCGAAGGTCTTTTGACACATACCAATGTAAGTATACTTTGTCAGATAAATATATGATAGAAAATGTCTTAAATATTTTTATAGACCCATGACATTCCGCTAGAAGTTTGTACCTCAACCAAAAATACTAAAAATTACTAACTTTCTTGGCCCACAAAGAGATTGACGCTTTCAAATAAAGCCCACGCAAATAACCGCCAAATAAGAAAATGAAATAAAGCCCAATAAAATTAAGGAATTTTTAATTGGAATTTATTTCATTTATATTGGCCTTTATTTCATTTTGAGTTTGGTTACATTGGGATTTTTTAATTGGGCTTTATTTAATTTATATTGGGTGTTATATCATAAATTTGCTCTTGGGCCTCAATTAATTTTTTTTTTTTTTTGGTTTTATTTTATTGGGTCTTATTTCATATGCGCAATTACAGAACCAACCGAACGTTGTTTTTTGTCAGCAGCTTATATTTGCAATAATATAAGATGTCGATTGTCGGCTGCCACCCTAGATGCATTAATTTTTTTAAGGAGTTTCTTAAGAGATACAAATATTGCTTCCATATTACTTTAAATTATTCCTACCAATAATACATTAAAAATGTTTTATTTGGTTCTGTAATGAATTTACCTTTCTTCATAAATTAAGAATTTTTTTTTTAATACTTATACTTACATCAATAATAATTTATAATTCTAAGAGCTAATAAATGAGATTATCTAATATTTTTTAGATTATAAAATCCCGAAAAATCCCAATCCGTCCCGGGATCCCGTTTTTTTAAATTCAAAATCCCGAATCCCGGGTTTTATAAACCTAGTCTCTTTTGGCATCCCTAGTTGCATGTAAAACGGTGAACTATTAGCTGATTTCGTAAATTGTATGGCAAAACTATGAAGGACAATATTTAAATATATACATGTGTCATGAAACGTGACACATATACATATGAATTTGTGTTATTGGTCGGCATTCGGGAAAATGCGTCGAAGAAGTAAAACTTTCCATTAAAGCAAGAAAAACGCTTAAAAAATTTATCTAAAATTAAGTAAAAGTGAGAATTTCAACGCGTTTCTCTTTTAAAAACGGTGAATTTGTTATGATAAACATAAAAAATTTTTTACATTTATGAAGTTTTGTTTTACATGTAACTTTCACCAAGTCAACGCGTATTCCCGAATAAACAACATTTTTCTAATTTGCTGGCAGATATTTTAAAAAAGAAAATAGTTTCGGTATTAGTATAATAAATAGAAACTCGCAAAATTTTTATATATACATATATACATGTATATTTTTTTGCTTGCAAAAAAATTATTTTTCTTTAACAAATCAAATATGTATGTACTAACATATCGTTAGCTAAAATTAAAGAAAGGTGGAATTAACAAAAATTTAATTTCGAGTTTTAGATGGATTGTTTTGAACGCCAGTAAAAGCCGTGATATACTCGTCTCCTACACAATCGCACGATTTACTAAAAACTACAACCCTGGTATGATGAAGTCTATGAAAATTTTCAAAAAACAATAACAATTCATCAGATCAGGATTGTATTGTTTAGTAAATCATGCGATTGGGTAGGATAGTAAATCATGGTCTCAAACTACATCTCTTCACAAAATGTTACACTCCTGCGATCTAAAATGATGCTTTTATTAACAAAAGACTTACGATCCTATGTCTTATCAAAAATTGGCATAAAGTGTCAAAATTGAATATGGTCTTAACGTCTTTTTCCATACAATTTTACATTAAAAATCACGTTCGAATGTAATCGTGGGTTAAAACTACATTATGAGGTAATTTTTTAATATAAAATTGTATAGACGAACTCGTCAATACGTATTTCAATTTTATCACTTATGCTAACTTCATGCCCATTTTTGATTATACATAAGGCTGTAACGAAGAGTTTGCTTACTTGATGTCATATAAAATTTTTGAAAGTAACTCCTGCTTGCATTTTAGCTAACGATATGTATATATATACTGCATACGGAACTCAGTAAAGTATATAAAGGGTGTCCCAACAAGAACGCAAGATTTAAATTTGGTGCCATTCGAAGTGTCATTGTTTGACATTTGAACAATTGTTATTGTTTGATAGTAGAAGGTACGAGGTTAGTAAAAATGAAGCGCTACGCGAATGAACAACGCATTCTAATTGTGAAATTGTTTTACAAAAATAGTGAAAGTTTTGCGGCTACAGTTCGCAAATTTGTGATCAATTTGGGGTCACAATAATGCTCCAAAAGAGTCAACTGTAAAGAGATTAATGGATAAATTTGCCAAAACTGGGTCTGTTAGTGATGTAAAGACAACAACGCGCCTTCGACCAGGTCGATCGACCGAAAATGTCGCAGCTGTACGAGGTGATGTCGCTCAAATGCAGGTCAAGCGCAAGCACTCAATGGTGTTCGGTATTGTGAAAGGATAACCAGTTTTTTCGTGCCTAGAATTGAAGAAATGAATGTGGAGGGCATGTGGTTTCAGCAAGACGGCGCCACATGTCATACAGCCAGAAAAACAATTCAGTTGCTACATCAGTCATTTCCCGGTCGTGTTATTTCGCGTTTTCGAGACCAGAATTGGCCGCCTAGATCATGCGATTTAACACAATTAGCCTTTTTTCTTTGCTGTTTTTTGAAGTCGACGACGACTCAAGCCTGTAAAGAGGAAATTGGACGCTGCATTAATGAAATACCGCAGCATTTATGCAAAACGGCCATTGAAAATTTCATTAAAAGATCGCGTGTGTGCGAGCAAAGCCGCGGCGGCCACTTGCCCGATTTGTTGTTCCACACATAACCTCATTTTGTCTACTTTACGATATAATAAAGTTTCACGATTTTTTTTTAAATATCTGTGTTTTATTTAAAATTTAAATCTTGCATTCTTGTAGGGACACCCTTTATAAAATCTGGCACAGCCACTTGCTTTTATTATTATACAAAATTTAATAAGTGGAAAATTGAATTGATAAAGCTTAAAAATAAATAGTATTCATAACAACATCAAAATGTCCAACCCATATAAAAAAAATATTCTCCAATAAATTGAAGTCAGATATAATTTCCTCCAAAATAAAAGAAAATTTTTCACATTAAAAAAAGTCAGATGAAATTTCTACGTCAGTAGTATGTTTGCCAAAGAAAAAATAGCACAACATTAAATTGATTTACCTCAATATATTATGCTTGACATAACGCATCAATTAGAGCTAGAAACATGCTACAAAACAGCAACGAAATTTGATATACATACCGCTCATTTATTTGAACAATGTAATAACTGAAAAAGAATAAGTTTTACAGAAAATTTTTTAAAAATATTTTTTAATTTCAAGGATAATTGATTAACCGGGCTGAAGTTCAGCATCTTTAAAGACTAGAAAAATTAATCTAGACTTTAGTTGGGGGAAATATATATATATATATATATATATATATATATGTATCACAGCAAAAAAAATTATATTGTCTCAAGAGTTAAATATACAAAGAACTTACTTATTCGTTTAAAATTTTTACACAATGTGAATAACAATATAATGACTTATTCTGCTTATGGACTCAAAAATCTAATTTTTTGGGTTATGACATTGTTCAAGTAAATGAGCAATATGTATATAGAAATATCTAATCAATTTGCCTCAATCATACATACACACATATGTATAGTTCTCTATATACAGACGCGTCCTACCACCTTCGTAAATACCCTGCAGAAAGTGCGAATAGTGAAATTGTGGTGATTTACTAGTGACGTTTGCAGTAGCACTACTTACCATACTGAATACTGATAGACTTTAGCACTATTGAGAAGGTAGTTCTTTTACGACTATATGGAGATATTTGAACCGAAGATTCGCTCATAGATTTTAGTGACCCTCGTCTACATATATTTATTTAATATTATTGCACAACATAAAAAAAAGAAAAACAAAGTATTGACGCATTCATTGACAATATCACCAGAAATACACTAGAACTGTCGTCTCTAACGTATCTCTACTCGCGCATAAAAGGAAAGTTGTCGACATTTTAACTAGTGCAATTGTCGCTGGAGAAAGAGTATTGACATAGAGACATATGGTTCTAAGTTGACTAGAGGGTATGTACATACATACATATGTACGTATATGTATGCGTGCTTGTGTTGAAAAAAGATCATGCATTAGCATTCCTTATTTAATATAACTTTGTAAAAAGTTCATGAAAAATTACAATATTTCCTTTTCAATCGAAGAAAAATATATTAAATAAAATTAAGTGGAAACCTTCAATTTTAATGGAAAGATATTTGTTATTTATATAATCTTATTTCTACGTTATAAATACTGTAGTGAAGTTTTTGGTATGAAGTTTTTTTAAATTTAAATTTTTTATATTTTGCTTTAAGGTGGTGAATTCGAGACGTGAAACGGATGCTGGTGTATATTGGTGTGAAGCTAAAAATGAGTTGGGTATTGCACGTTCACGCAATGCGACATTACAAGTGGCGGGTAAGTTGTCTGCAATATTTGGAAACTTTAGTTTGTATTTTTAAATTTTAAGAGCAGTTAGCTATGATTGTTAATATTAAGATATGGTTTTTAAAATTATTCTCATCATTTACTTTATGAGAAAAACTAGTAACAAGCAGAGTTGTCATGCAGTGGTATATCAGTTTGTAAAAAAGATAAATCGTGATGAACTACAATTCAATATAGAATTTATTATTAGCTTTTCCTCTGAAGGAAGTACAGTACAACTTCGATAGTCCGGACATGCGCCAGTCCGGTCACTCCAATAATTCGGACGCTTCTACATTTCGGACAATTTAAAGTTTTTACCTCCACAATCCGGACAAATTTTTTTTTTATGCAAGAACAAAAACTAAAATCCAAGCAAAACATGCGAGTTAACGGGAATTTTTGTTTTGTTTTGTTATTCGTAATTTGATTTACATTTTTCACTGTTATTGCTTCAGTTTCGGTTCATTATTTCTCAAGCGTATTTGTTTAATTCCATTCGAAGTGCCATGTTTTTAAATAATAAACGCAAACATAAAACACTAACCTTACATTAGAAGTGTGATATTTTACAATGTCTGGATGAGCGGAAAACTATAAGGCAGGTTACCGAAAATTTCCATGTTCCTAAATCAACGATTTATGACATTAAAAAAAAAGTAATGGATGCAAAAACAAAGATCTCCAATGCAGATGGAAAGAAAGCATTTCCAATTTGCATTCAGTGGGCTGAGGAGAATGAGAGAGACTAGAGCAAAAGGCACAAATCAACAAAGTTAGTCATCACAAAATAACTTCGTTTTTTAATATATCATAGTATGTATGTATATATGTACATATATATGTATGTATGTATTTAATTCACTTAGATCATTTTAATATTTTCAACTGCTATAGTCCGGACAACTCGTTAATCTGAACGAGCCTAAAACTATATGTGTCCGGATTGTCGAAGTTGTACTGTAGTTAAATTATTAAGCTTGAAAAAAATTATAATCACCCTTATCAGGTATAAAAATAAGTTCAGGTGAAATGTGTTCCCTTTCCCTAATATTGTAATCAGTAATGTTTGCGTTGTTGTTGTGCCAGTGTAGTATTTTTTAAACTCGCTAACCATTTTTTTTCACCTCCTATTACCGATAATGTTGTTTGTTAACTGATCGATACGTTAATTAAAATTAGTAACTTTCTAGTAACTGGAAGTCCATCATTTTTTGTCTATCTCTAAAAATAGTAAATTTTAATTATTTATAAATATTTTGAAACGTTTAGCATTTAATATCAAATTATTTTAACTCACATATTTGCTAGGTGTATAAATTTTTTTATCTGAATTATATTTAGGTTAATAAAAAATTTGAAAGGCATACTAACTCGCAAAAAAAAAATTTCTCATTTCGCAGGTCCTTAAAATAAATTGAGTAAAGTTCGTCTCTGACTCGCACACGAAGGTTTCCGTTCGGATTAGGGTTTTGAGAGCGGGAATTCCCGAGAAATGTCTACCAAATATTCCCGGGAAATTTTTGAGATTTTCGCGGGAAAACTTGAAATTATAAGCACACGTTATTTTAAAAATGTATAGACTTTTGTGGCACACAAACGGCGAAAGTGACAGTGAAATTTATCTTCGTCTATATAAGAAATTTCTATTATAATCCTGTTTTACTTTAATATCAAAACTTTCAGTGTTTTTTATATTACAAAAGTTCGTTTGAATGATGATTGTATAACTAAATTTACACGATGAGGTTCTGTGAAGTATTTTTTATGAAGTTTTTTATTCTAAGCATTTTATTTAAAATAAAAACAAATTTTTAAATTTTGTTTTTGTTTCAAATGTAACTGTAAAAAAATAATTCTGTCTACACCGATAAACAAGCAGTAAAATGTCCATGATCTGTTCAAATTTATACGGAAATTTCATAAAAATGCCATAGAATTGAAGTCATACCATTTCTCCTAATTCGTCTACTAGACAAATTACTGCTTGACTCGAAAACTACCTGCAAAATGAATTTCGTAAAGGCTGTATAAGACAATAATACAAGTATTAACACTTTTGTAAAAAAAAAATAAATTTTGACATCCTGAATTTGTATGGTTTTTTTTTGAAATTTTTGAAACAGAAATTAGATCAGCGATGCATTTTAATCAAAAGTATTAATAGACTTAATGACTGTCTTTTAAACACTATAATATAAGAAAGTGGAATATTTTGTAAAAGTATCAATGGTTGCAATGATGAGATCGTTTCATAAAGTAAATAATTCGATGTTAAACTAATTGGAAATGATTTTCTGTCGAATAAGTGAATAAATTTTGGAAATTGTAGTAAAAACTTTAAGCTCATATAAGCTGTAAAAACTGTGACGTGACAATACTTTTAATTTAAAATAAGCCAACGTTATTATTGAAACCCTAAAGGAAATATTTTGGGAGAAATAAAATGAAAAATGAAAGACATTTAGACAGACTGTGGCTTAGGCTTTGTAAAATTTGGCACAGCTGAGTATAACACTGTAACTTGCTTGTACTTTACCATAAGAATCCTCCAGAAAAATTCTCAAGAATACTGAGAAATAATAAAATAATTTGGAAGCCTTATAAAATTGTTTACTAATTGTAACAGTCGTCAATTAGTCTTAATATGATCTCTTACAGTGTAATAGCTATTGGCTTGAATTCACTTAAAAATTCTTAAAAATTTGTGTTAGATCTACTTTTGTATTAACTTTTTTTAAAAAAGAATGCTTACTTACATTGATAAAACAATCGAAATTTTGCCAACTTTCATTCAATAAATGTACTAAATTTAGAAAATTATCTTTTCCCGGGAATCCCGGGAAAACCTCAAACCCTAGTTCGGACAATAAATATGCAATAATATGTGAACTTTAATAAATGTAATCAAATATCTTTCCTGATACAGAAATTTTTTTGTTTTGTTGATGTTTTTCGGCTTATGGTTTTTTTTAGTTGAAGCAATTTTTTATTTTTGGCAACTTCCTCATAAAATTATCGATGAAATCAAATACAAAATATGAAGCATGAGCCCCCAATGGGTTTAAATCATGGGTTGAATGGACAACGAACTAGTTGAATTTAGAGGAATCATGTCTGATCTTTACATTAACGTGTAATTGGAAAATTGCAGGAAGTTAAATAAATTGCTTTTCATTTAAATATTTGAATCGAACCAGTGCATATTCTCTGATTCGAACACGTTAACAATAAATACTCACATTTTTAATAAGTTGGTCTTAAACTAGTGCACATTGCCATATTTTAAAAATTTTTGAATGTTGATTTTCATCACTTCAATAATGAAAGTTTTATTTAGATTTCGGGAAGAGTTGAATATGCATGCATTTGTTGTACTTATTAAAAACGTATTGTATTTTTTTCTCGCTCGTTAAGAACTTACCAACAAACATGTAGATATAGTGCGCAATAAAACAAAAGTAATATAAAATATTTTCTCTTAGCAGCAATGATTTACAAGCACTTGATTTCAGTTTATTTTTTATTTTTTTTTTATTTGTTATATTAAATCAACAAAATCAAGTTTCCAATAAAATTCCTTGAGAAAATCAAAAAAAGTTTATTTTTACGTGTTTGTTTTTATTGCACATTTTACAAATATTTAACTTTATTTTACCACATTTACCAGAAATTTAAACGCCACGAGCTGTTTGTTGTTTCCATATCTACCATTGTCTGTAACACCATAAAATTTTTCAGTATACGAAACAATTTCAAGAACGATTGAAGAAACACAGACACGTATGAACAAATAAACCGACGAATTTTTTTTTTTGTTAGACTCAAGACAAAAAACAATCACACTCCAAGAAAAGAAATAATTTAAAAATCAAACACAAATAAAATGAGCACAACAAAAATACAAATATTCACTAAACAGCAAAACATACCAACTACCCCAAGGCAGTAAAATGAAATTTTTTAGGCAAAATTTCACCTCAGAAAAGTACTCGCCTTTTATTCAGAATAAGATGAATTTTAAGAAAAATAAAACAAGGCTAAAAAATTTTATAATTAAGCGGAAAGAAGAAGTAACATTTAAAAGCATTTATGAAATGTATTGAAAACACGATCTAGGAGTAACATTTTGAAATTTAAATGAACTAAGCACAACTTTATGCATTATATTATTCTCTGCTCCAGAACTTTAATTGTATCCATTATCTTGCAATTGCTTAAAAATAAGATTTATTATTTTTTATATAGAGCTAACATTACACAAATTTTCATGAAAGTTTTTACGCCAAACTTTTTAAATTTACTATTAGCAATGCTAAGTAACAAGTAAACGAAAGCATTTTTTTCAACAAATTTCTTTCACAAAGACTTAATTCACATTAAAATATTTTTAGTGTAATTTGTTACATGAATATTTTTTATTTGACTCAGTAATTATTCAATTACTGAGTTCGAAAAATAAAATATATTGAATAGGACCTATCACAAAATTCGTAAGAGGTTAAGATGAGTAGAATAAAAAATAGATATTTTTTATGGAAATAATTTACAATACTTGCATCACACCAAATAAAGAAAAGTAGTAGTATTAAAAATCAGTTTTAAAAACATGTTTGTTAAAAGAAACACTTATCGTAGTTTGTGCCATGTAAATTTACACTATGTAATTCTTTATTAAATTAAGCAAGCAACTTTCTTATTTGTGAATAAGAGACGTCAAGAAGTTAATTAGGTCAATAAATTTTCCAAAAGGGTTCAGAACTCATGCTTTGTCATGTTAAAAAAAATATATACCTGTTGTTTTGTCGAGCTCACTTGACGTGAAACAATGAACTTAATGGCGTTATTTTATCAAAAGAAAAAATGTAATTAGCAGGATCCTGATGGGTGCAACTTTTATTCCAACCACCTTCACAGAAAGTAGTAAAATTTACATCGCCTACATATCCACAGTTAAAATCTAGTGCATCATTTCTTATTACGTAAGCCTGTAAACTGCAGTGCTCGTCACCCATCATGAACAATAATTACAAAAAACAAGAACTCCAATAAGACTTGCCTTACTTCAGGGTAATTTTTGGGAACCCTTGTCCTCGTCAGAACTTGCAATTTTGGTTGTTGCAATTTCTTAAAATTCTGCTTTGAAATTGCATAAGTGTCCTCATTATGAAATTATAATTTTACAATTATGTATTAAATAAATTCTATTATGCCACAAAATTTCTATGAAAAACTAACAATTCTATTTACTTTTTAATATATTTTTTGTTTTTCATACAACTGAAGAAATAAAATTATCAAAAAACGTAAAATACAACTAACACAGGATTCAGACGGTGAAATTTATGACGTCTATTTTTCTTGATTCCCTTTTGAAGTTTCTACCAAAAATTATTTGCGTTCATACGGTGATTATTTTTACATGTCTAATTTTTTTTATTGATTTTGATTTTTATTGATCTTATTGTTTATACACACATTTGCAGTACATACCCTGTCGGAGAATGTATTATTTGCTACAAAAATAGTTAACTTAGAGTTAACTTTTCTTAGACTGAATAGAATCTAACTGCAATGTCATCCAGAACAAACCCAAAATTAATTCTTAAGTTGAGTACGTAATCAAATTTGATGAGAGCCAACAAATTTATTCTCAGCTACTTTGAAACTCATTTCAGTTTTATATTAACATTTTGCTGTTGTTATTTTAGATGGTACCTTAGCCGAGTGGTAGCGCGTTGAGTACACGTGTGATGATACATGTTCAAACCCCGGAAAAAATTTTTTAATTTACTGACTACCAGGTGATTTAAAAAAGTAAGCTGAACGTAGTGTGCAGTGAGACAATTGACTACCGCCTAGGACATCGCAATGTTAAAATAGTCAGTTGATTACATTAAAAGTAATCCAAAGTCAGTACTATTTGCGAAATAGTTAGCTTAATGTTAACCGAATTTCCGACAGGGTATGAAAAGAACCATAGAAAACAGAAATCGAGTCATTTTTTCTACCCCTCTTTCTTCTCTACCCCGTTTGCTATCAAAGCAAAAATGATGTCGAAAAATAGACTTCATAAAAGTCTTCGTGTGAATTAGGTGTAACAATTTGAAATTAGCAATTACGAATTTCAAATCAAAAGAGAATTGCAGAGCACATGAAACTGTGTACCTCTCCCCAATCTTCTCACCCTTCTCACCAATAAACTCAAAGAATTGCTGCAACAAAAATTGCAAGTCTGGACATGGACTTTCATGGACGTTTAAACAGGATAATTCTTCTATTCATACTTCCAAAATAGTATAGTCAAATACTAACATACAAACTGTAATGGAACTTTCCGGAGCAAAATATTACTTAAAACGCTGAGCGTTAGCATGAAAAATTTATGGTTCTGGCAATCAAGGTAAAATTAGCGCAGATATTATTGATTTCTATGATGATTCTTTATGATTCTTTTCACTCTTTATCACCACCGTGCAAAATTTATGAATAAATGCTTATTGATGGGAATTTCTTCGTTTTTATTCTTATTTACATCTTTTGATTTTATATTATAGTTCCTCTGGACATACAGTGTTTCTAATTAATTTGGATATATCCTAACAAGGGAATTTCTTTTGTGCAGCTCTTTACGATTTACACATTACTCATTCGCACTGATTTTGCAGGGCCCTTTTGAGGTTACATAAAAGTATGCAACAGTTTTCGATAAAAATCATAGCGTATGAGTAATAAATAAATATTATTTATGGGAAATTGAATAATATTCAGCCAGGGCACAAAGTGGTAAATTTCTGTCATATATGTTAGGAGCTGGCGAACAAAACTAGGCATGTCCTCAGTACATGATTTTTTTTCTTTTAATTTTTTTCCGACTCTGCAAGTACACATCTATGGAGTCACGAATTATTTTCATTCAAAACTAGTTTGACCTTACCGTAAAAAATAAATTAAAAACAATAACGAAAACTGACGTTTCACTGCTAGTCTCTATCTAGGTAGTTTAGTAATTTGCCTGTCCTCTAAAATAAAAATTAGTTAGCGGGGCTAGTCTGCTTTTGTTCGCCAGCTGCTCATGTTTGCTGTATTGTATAAAATTTCATGATTGTCACAAAAATTTTGCTGATATATTTCATAAAAAAATATTGCAATTCTGTACAACTTTATTACCTATGTTTTTTCAGCTGTATTTTTTTAAAATTAACTCATGCTTTTATTTTAATTTGTATTTTTTAAGGGTTAAAGTAATTTTGATAATAAACATGTTTAAATAATTTGCTAAATATCAAAACATCAAAATACAAAAAGAACTAAAAGTATGTAAACATGTGTAAATTAGGTGATTCCTTGAACCATAAGTAGATATGTAATTAAAAAAAATTCTGCTTTATTTAATTGATTCAGGCATACTTAAGCCCAATGCATATTTCTCATAGAAGTTTTCTGTTCCTTTTCTTTTTTTAATTTAGTGTTTAGCCATTTTTTTTCTTTAATTATAGCTTTAATATTTTTTCGGTCATTTGAATTTAACGTTCATTATAACTTTTATATTTTATATTATTGTTGTCTTAAAAATAAAGGTTTTATTTTATTATAAGGTCTAGTTACCAGTGTCACTTAAGGAATATTGAGGCTTTAATTTCCAAAAACATAAACAATTTAATAAGGCAAACGATTGGGACGGGGTCGCACCATGACTACAACTATGCAGTGAATAAATATTTAATGGAACTTACTCCATCAAGTTATCTGCTCTATCATTAAAACCTGCCTGATGCACATTAACCAAATTGTCAGGAAAATATTTGCAATTATATAAAATTATATCCAATTTTATTTTTCACATTACAAACTCTCATTGCTGATATTATATTTTTGAATATTCATTCTTTGTATTTCTAATTCTATAAAAATATAATACAATCGTGAACTAAGAAGCGTGATCTTCTGTATGACACATAATAAAATTATACCTTTTTATATATATTTAAATATGCTTCCAAATTGAAGTTTTTTCTATAAATCTAAATTATTTTTTAATATCTCCTCTTGCATTTTTAGTTATTTCTATTTTATTTATAACGAATTACCACAAGTTTTAATGCTTCATTTCTCTTTCTTTCAATATTTTTTTATTTTTTTGTTGGTAAAATAGAAAATAGTTCCAATGATTTATTCCTTCTTTAGCAATTTTTTTTACCGCACATGGCCATCTCTTCCATTTTATGTGTTTAAGGGAATAAAATAACGAATATTACTGTAGAGCAAAATGCATAAAGACAAATGGCTTTTAATAGTTGAAAAGGCAGCAAAAAAAGGAAAAAAAACCAGAGGTAAATCCACTATTTCTATCCATGAAACAGGAAGTATGTAATGGACTAAAAAAAGTGTGGATTTTTAGAGCTTCGGTTTTTTGTTTCTTGTTTTTTTTTTTGTAATGGTCAAGGAAAGGTTCCACATTAAGTGCAAAAGAATGACAAGACAGATTTGCAAAAGTGACCACAGTTACTTGGCATAGACTACAAATCTTGTGTGAAGAGCAGAAAAAAAGTGATAATAAGAGGGAGAAGAATGTCGTTTGGTATAGGAAGCTTTTTCATACTAATGGCAACATTCCTGCTGAAGCTTGAAAAAATTTGAATAACAGAAAAAAAAGGTAGAAACTGGGAATATTTTACAGAGAATTCATAAATCATTTTGATTGTCTTTTGAAAAAAAAAAATCTTAAAAAATTCAATTTAAATTTAAGTGCAGTTTTAAAATGATCTTTAAAATAAATGTTTATTATGCGTTCTTTAAAAATAAAAATAAAAAAAACAAAAACGTTTCCTAAAGAATTAAATGAGCTTAAAGTTAAAAAATTAGTTTTTAAGTGGGTTGTATTTAAGTTACAGCAAACTATCTATTGATGCTTATCGCAACTTATTTACATTAAATATTTTGTATTAAAATTTTCATTTTGGCCGCAAATCACAGCATTCAAACAGAGAAAGATAAAATTATAAAATTTTGAAGTCTTATAGAACCAAATTAACAAGGCTTCAACACATTATTTAAAGTTGTGGCAACTTTCAAGGTAATGGAAGGTAATGTTCAGGTAAACTAAGTTAAACTCTTTATAAAATTCTACATAGTTTTCCCTTTTCTTTGAAACTCATATTGCTTAACAAGTATTTTGTCTTAATTAATATAAGTAATACCAAAGAACATTTATTTGCGATTTTGTATTCAATGTATTAAAAGTTTTTACTTGAAGTCTACTGATAAGTTCCTTAAGCGGAAGCAAAATGCATATGGACGTTGCTTACCAAAAAAAAAAAAACAAGCAAAAATTTATATTCAATCTTAATGTGAGAAAAATATTTTAAAAAGAATCCTTAATATATGTAAACTCCATTGAATCAGAAATCAAGTGCAGAATTTAGTAACCTGATTAATGGATGTATAGTTGCATTGCAGTTAAAAAAATGCTCACATAGTATTTCCTTTCCTATTTTGATTTGGATTTTGTCGGTATTATTTAAAATAAATTAAATTTGCAAATCGCACTCCCTATGCCTTCAGCCACAATTTAATTAACTTTTTTTTTTTAGTAGGACCAGCAATCAGGGGATAATCCCTATTCATGCAATGCACTGTGTTAGAACTAAAAAAAATAGGTTATGGAGAGGAAGATAGAGGGGTTAGTGTCTGTAAACATTCGATTTAAAGTTTCCCACATTCAAAGTGATAGGAAATACTTTCGCAGGTAGTTTATGACACATACAAACAGTACTGCTAGAGAGGAATTCTTTCTGTAATGCGTAGTGCGATTTATTAGCTAATCGATCACAAATGATGTGTCCAGAATAAATCACGTGTTGTGCGTAAAAATGTTCTGATTTCAGGAACGAGTTCCTAATTTTCATTAGAACATATTCCATTGTAGTAACGAGAGAACAAGGAAATTCACTCCACACTGCGTCGATGCTACAATCAGTGATGGTATTTTGGTGTGTTTCCGGTATTTTTTGGTGATTTTGCCTCTTCATAAAGGCGAAATTTTGGCTTATACCCTTTTTTAAAAAGCGGGTATTTACAGTGCTTTTAACAATTTCTTACAGTGCTTTTGGTGCTTTTTTGTCAAATAAAAATATTTTTAATTTACAAAACTAAAATACTTTTAAGCGCTAATTGCAGCATTTTTTAACTGGGTCTTCTTAAATTGTTTTAATGACAACAACGGAAACTATGTTAAAAACAATGTAGAAAACTTTTCATAATTGGGATTAAAAAATTAAATTTTTTTTGCAAAATAAAAAACCACATAATTCTCTGCACAATAATTGATTGAAAGTAGTATGCAATAAGCATTTGTTAAAGCTTACACAAATATTTAATCATACTATAGAGTGGTTAAATTTTAAGGACCGATTTCGGAATTTTCATAAGGCTGTCAATTTGTAAGTGTAGAGTAAATCAAAATGTTCACGTTTACAACAAAATGTAGGTAAATTTGTATTCAACGCACAAGAGTGGTTAAATTTTAAGGGCCGATTTCGATTGAAAGCATGAGGTTATCAATAGCAGTCAGTAGTTTTAGACAACGAGTAGCCAACCTCCAATTTTTTCATATCGTATTGACGTGCTGTCAATGTTGACAACTGGAAAAAAGGTGAATATCGCAAAAACAAAAACTTTTAAGTCAAGAGTACTTACGAAAAGAGTGACTCTTTTAATGCATTCTTTATGTGTAAATAATTTTTCAGTAACATACATATCTTAATCTAAACCTAAGCTTCACCTACTATTGTATGTATGTACATATATGTGTGTGTATATGTTACTATATTATTTGACTCCTGGTTTTTTTATTGTTTTTTTTTTACATACTTATTTTTATTAAATTAATCAAGATTTTGTTTTAGTTAATATGTTAATAAATTCTGTTATTACATCTCAAATACTTTGTTTATTTTTAAGCAAAAATTTGAAATTATATTTTGAGCTTTTATATTCTAAACTTTCCTTTTTAAATGGCTTAGAGCCATTTTCACAACTTACCTTTAGCTAAAGGTAGGATTTTGTCTGCCCAATAAATATTTTTGCATTGTTACAACTTAAATTTTTAAATGGTGCTATTATCAATAATAATGATATCTAATGGATAAAATAATAATAATAAGAAATAATAATAATAATGGATAAATAATAATACAAAGCCATTTATCGCGCAGACAAAATCCTACCTTTAGCTAAAGGGAAGTTGTGAAAATGGCCATTAATGTATTACAATTAAAACAAATATTTTCGTAATTTTTTACCCTGATTTTCGAATTTTATTGCGCCTTTACCCTTTTTTGCAACAGCTTAATGTGCTTTTGCTCTTCGTAGAGATACCAACACTGGCTACAATGAATCAATAGAGTTGGATACCCTACTGTCACTGACGAGCTTATTCGCCCTCTCCTGTACGCGGTCGAGCAGCCCTAAAATTGACTTTTAGGCGCCAGCCCATACAAATGAGTTATATTTGCACAATACAATTAAATTTATTCTTTTAAAATCAAATAACAATTAATCAGATTTTTAATTCAACTCTAAGACATTCAATTATTTGCAACACAAAACGACTGGTAAAAAAATATATAAAATTTTCAAAAACTTACCTTTTTGAAACCCTTCTAAGTACTCTTGGCCGTACAGCTAAAAATAAAAAACAAACAACTATTTTCATACACATTTTTGTATAGTATATTGTTTTATAGTATAGTAAACTCTTAATATGTTATCGCGTAAAGTATTTAAAAGCCGAAATTAACAAAATATTTATTCTCATATAAGAAACACTAAAGTTTATTTAATTTTTTATATATTCACGGAAAATTTGTACGCAAATCACTAAAAAAAATAGGAATTTTCATATATTTTTTTTACTGAAGTCGATTTTCTGGGATATCGAAACAACAGGCTCTGTTGGGCTCAATAAACACAACATTCTCATTGGCTTAACACTAGAATGGTAAACATCGCCTGTGAGGCGAAGCAATATTATTTTTTAACGATATTTTCTGATCGCTTACACCTAGCTAGGCATGCGCTCGTGCCAACTCAGTTGAGTGATATGCGAGGTTGCTCGCACACGTCCTCTGTTTTGCTTCGCTGCATTGCCGAATAATACATATGTTAGTCGCCTGTGAGGTGAATTTTGCCAATAAAGGTAATTTTTGCACATAAAAGTTTGTTCGTTTTTTCCTTAAAAATTAGAGTGTACATATGTATAATCCTTTCAGTTTTTTGTGATGATTGATTCTAAAGCGCAGATACTAAATTGGCAAGGACCTAAGTACGACTGGTGTGCTACTCGTTTGGAAGAAAGGACGCGTATGCCCAAAAGAATTCGAGCAGCAATACATGACGATATTGGTCATAACACTGACGATTATGCAGATGAACCAGGCACAAAAACGGGCAAAAGATCAAAATGGGATTTCTTCTTCCGATATCAAAATGTATGAGTGTATATTTCTCCGGCAAATTAAAGGGAACATACTATTTAGAGCACAGATCAGCAAACTGTTGGCAATGTGACGCAAAAAAATAGTTTGAAAAACTACAAAATTTATTTTGGTGTGGAAAGTTTTTCTCCACTTAAAAGCCTTATACTATTTTGTTATATGTTAAATTGATCTCAGGACAATAAGATAAAATAGGTTTTTTTTTATCTCGAATGGAACTTTTTTATTTTTTTATTTTATTTTTAAACAATCTCTTAGAATTAAAGATTAAAATATGTGATTAAAAAAAGGTCTGGCATATGTTTAAGAAATTTGTAAAATGAACTGGTTTCTGTTTATTTTTGTTACTAAACATTGAATTAATATATTTTAGTTTTGGTTTATTAAAATTTTTTTGTTTTTAAATTGATGTAAGGGCTTTTTATAAAAGTCGCCTCACAAGCGAAGTTTACCATTAAGGAGCTAAAAAGTATGTTTAGTATTCTAGGGTTAAACGTTAGCAATTATCAAAAAGCAAAGATTTTAATGTCTGTTTGATCTATTAGATATTTTGTATTAGGGTATATCAATAACTTAGGAAATGTCTAGTTTTTATTGTTCATAAATCCATTCAGATTTAAATTTAATTAGCAGTATTTAAAAAAATTTATCTTTCATTAATTTACATAAGCTTAAATAGTAACAAAAATAATTTCTTTAAAAGCTTAATAATGTAAACTAAAACAAAATCATCAGTACATTACCAAAATCAGTATAGTGCAGAAGATACTTTGAAATCATCATGAAGACTACTGTCATTATTATCATTAGTTTTCCTAACGATGGACCAAGCAGTAAGAATAACATACAAATATAAAAACATTTGATACAAATAAATGGCGAGGCAACTATATCTCGTACATATAAAATCCCTACGACCACCTCTCATACCAAAAAACTAATTTTTTTTTTCATTAATTTTTTTGATCACTCTTTAGAGGAAAAGAACTACATAGAAAAACTAGATTTTCCGCTCAGACACTACTATTTCACTTATAACAACCAACAGCAGACTGAAATTAAATTACGAATACACAGAAAACTTGTGTTTGTACGACAACTATGAATGATTTCTATTTGTTGATATTTATTTTGTTTTTTTTTTTTGTCCATGTCGTTTCTGTTCTTGAATTTGATTTTTATTTTTGTTTATTCTTATTCAATGCTAGAAAAAAAACCCAGCAAGATACCAGACCATTTCAATTTTCATTTGCTGCCAGAGACCAGCAGCAATGTCACTAGCAAACTATAATATGATTCTATGAATTAAATGAAATTGTGCGAAAATTACTATTTCTTTAAGTATATGAGATGTTCTGTAGAGATAAAACATCTATTTATGTATCTCTTCTTTAACAACAACAAAAAAAAAATATTAGAAAAAATTATTCTAATTAAAAATGTGCAATATCACAATCATTAATCATAAATAAAATATATTAAAAATGATTTTAAATATTAATGTACAGTTTCCACAAGTCAGGCAGACGACTCGTCTAGAAAATTTTTTTGGAAATCACTTAAACAAGTTAGTGCTTTTCATATAAATTTTATACTCAAGTCGATCATCTGGGTTGTAGAAACAGGGGGTAAATGTATGTAAACTACATTCAAGTGCAGAATTGTTTGTATTTCGTATTTATTTACATTTACATTTTATTTTTTTTTTCAGTACTATTGTGACAAACTAGAAAAATTACTTTTAAATATGATTTGATATTTAAATAGAATTGGTGAAATTGGCCCTTGATTTATAAGCTAGGGTATTCTGTAATGGCAATTGTCTAAGGAATTTTATTGAAAATTAAATTCTATCACTATTTATTAAATGTGTAAAGCTCACATTTTTTTTAGTAAAAAAGAAAACATTCTAAAAAATTGCACACTCAAAAAAAAACTAACTAAAATTTTGGAAAATTTTCTAAATTTGAGTAAAAAAAAAGTTGTCGTATGGTGCCAAAGCTATTTTTTACTTGAAACCAGTTACATATTTACTAAATTTCTAGTTCATCAATGAACTATTTTATAGTAATTATATTTTCATATTTAAGTAAAAATTTTCTAAAATTAAGTAAAATTTTCCCACAAAATTCGGAGCTTTGCAAAAAAAAATTTTTATCTTTGACCAGAAATTTAGTAAATTTTTCAAAGTTTTTTTATGTCTTTAATTCTGGTACTTTTTTATTTTTCATTAAATTCTATACCATATGGTATGTTTTTTTATTATATCTTCATATTATATTCTGAATTAATTCAGCATACATACATATTATCGGAGTTCGATGTTTGATGCAAATTGTCTTGCGTTAGTGCAAATGCAATATATCGTAGCTTTTTTTTCAAATCCAACAACAAAATACACACACAATCCAAAGAAAAGCTAGGATATTTTGCATTTGCACTTACGCAAGACAATTTGCATCAAACATCGAACTCCGCTATTAATTCTTTGAGTGAAGACAAGTATTGAACCAACAACCTTCTGAATGATAGGCAAGCACTCTTATCAATTGCCTAACAGGCAGCCTAAATAAGCATTGAAATTTTTGAGTTTTAAAATTTTATTTTATTTTCAAAAATATATGTATATTTCAAGCTTAAATATTCCTCGAAAATATGAAAAACTTACTTAAATTTTTTCCTTAATGCTAACAAAAGATATATTCTAAAATACTTAAAACTGGAAAATATTTTTCTAAAATTTAGAATGCCTTTTTATATCTTTCAAGTAAGTCAAATCTGATGAACTAACCAGGAGTAAGTCATTTCCTAAAATTTATTTTTTGATTTAAGGCAAGATTGACTCGTTTTTAGGATGCAATTTCCTTAATCTTTTAAGCCATTTTCCAATTTTTGGTAAATATTTCCTTTAAGCCAGTAAACTTGTCCTTGAATGTGAGAATTTTTGTGTGTATTTTTATGAAATATTTTTAAGGATATGAACTTTTTATTTTTTACTCATATTAAGTAATTTTTACTAGATTTTTGTAAAAATTTACTTATGCTCTAATTCTGTTCGACGATTGTGCCGTCTTGTCTATGGACGGAAAAAAGCCGCAGTTGTGATTTTTTAAAACAATTATTAGTAATAGTAACTTCTCTGCTAGAAGGTGCTTGTATTTGCTTTATAATTAAATTAAAAAAATTAAAAAATTAAAAAAAATTAAAAATTAAAATTATTTATAATCCAACACATATTTTTTCATATATTTTTCAAAATGTTGTATAATACTTTCACTTAATTTTTATATTTTAAGAACATGGCAAGAATATTTTTATTTTTAATTATCAAAGACAACAATCATTTTTGAAGAAAATAATTTGAAGAATTCAAAGAGAAAAACTCAAAAGTATTTTCAAACAAAAACGTCCTAAATCTTCTTACTGAATTAGGGCATTAAACTTAAAAAAAAAATACGTAAACTTAGAATTTTTTTTTTTACTTAAATTTCGAAATTTTTTTTCCTTAGTAATAGTATATGTCTTTTTTTTTTTTTTTTTTGAGTGCAGTTGATGATGATGCAGATTGGTTTTTTTTAAATATTTTACATATCCTAATGATACTATTTCCTTTTTTTTTCATTTAACATAAAATATTTGTGAACCAATATTGGTAAAATAAATATATTTGCATAAAAATGATTATGTTCTTTTGAAAAAAATATCCTTCCAAGTCCCTTAAATCTTACATACACTAAAAATTAAAAAATTATATTTTTTAGCTTTAAGATAACCCATTAATGGACAAGAGTGTGAAATTTGTACAATGTTCAAAATGCGTCTAAAAATAATTAAGTCGTGTTATATTGTTCATATTATGTACCGTTATTGTTTTGTTTGTTTCTAATCAACTCATATGCATAGCAATTCAGTCGCATAGAAGATGTTGGTGTAGTGTATACTATTTTTTCCTACAAAATATGGTAATGCCGTGAGTAGTCGGAGATAAAAGCTAAATATTTATTTCGTTCACAAAATAGATAGTAAGGATTATGTGTTTCTCATAAGCTCTTTAATTATTTCAATTTGATAAAGTTGCTTATGTTGAATTTACGAAAAAAATTAGTCTCAAAATTCAAAGTGCCATATGGCACTCTTGTTCAGTACACTGAACAAATGAATGTGTGTATTTTTGAACTCAATCCAGATAAAATTTCAGAATATTTGAGAGAAATATACACTGAATAAAATAATGCAGATGAAATTATTATACAACCACCATCCCCGGACTTCGCATCGGTATACTTTCTATAGAAGATGATACCTAATGGATATAATTTTTCTGAGAAATTTGTGGTGCAATAGAATATTTTAATGCATAATTGCAAAGTTCGAATTTCATAATGTGGGCACTAATGCAATTTAAAAGCAGAATTTTAAAAAAATTGCAGCAAAAAATTACAAGTCTGGACGAGGACTGACGAGTACATAAATTTAATTATTTTATAGTGAAATACTAAAACAATATGCAGTTTTCATACTGAAAGTAATTTGTAGAGTGGACAAAAGTGCCATACGGCAGTCGCTCCTGGGGCGGGCTATTTAGATCCTACATATATAACAAAAATTAAAAATTTTAAAAACCCTTGACTTTTTTCAGAAAAGATGTTATATCTTCTAAACAGCTGGACCGATTTTTTTCGAAGATAGCTAAGAACCCTCCCGATCAAGTCATCTTTCAAAAAGAAAAAACTAAATGAAAATCGGTCCAGCCGTTTGGACTGTACGTGGACACAGACAGACACACAGATACACAGACACACAGACATACACTACAAACTTATAACACCCCTTTTTTTAGTCGGGGGTTAAAAATGATGAGTTATGGACATAATTATATATTACTGTTTTTAAAAAGTTTGGTTAAAATTGGTTCACGGGTTAACTCCTATATACAACTTTAAAACTTTATGATTCTATGTCTCTTAGTTCGAAAGCTTCGATGATATCTAAAAGAAAAGAAAATATTTTCCCAATAAACTACAAAATTAAAATATATTTTGTGAGGTTATTAAAAATTCTACAAAAAAGTGGATAGAATGAAGGTAAAGGGTGGTTAATTTTTAAGGACCGATATTGATTTTGAATAAAACACAAATTATTTAGGAAATTATTGTCATTTCCTTTTATTATGACAACTATGTATAGAACCAAATATCGGTCAAATAGCCACCGCAAACTCGGCGGCACATTTTTATCCGATGATCCAAATTTTCGATGACGCTGAGGCATAATTGAGGTTATATGCCGTTAATTTTCCGAATTATCTTATCCTTTAGCTCTTGAATTGCTGCTGGCTTATCAACGTACACTTTTTCTTTCAAATAACCCCAAAGCAAGAAGTCCAACGGTGTCAAATCACATGATCTTGGCAGCCAATTGTCATCGCCACCACGTGAGATAGTACGGCCATTGAATTTGTCGTGCAAAAGAGCCATTGTTTTGTTAGCTGTGTGGCAAGTGGCACCGTCCTGTTGAAACCACATATCGTTCACATCCATATCTTCCAATTTGGGCCATAAAAAATCGTTATCGTTACGTTAACTGCCTGACCGGCCTCATTTTGGAAAAAAATACGGCCCGATGATGCCGCCCAGTCACTCTTTGTGGGTGCATTTGTTTTTCGACAATCACTCTTGGATTATCATTCGCCCAAATGCTGCAATTCTGCTTATTGACGAATCCACTGAGGTGAAAATGTGCTTCATCACTGAACATGATTTTCTTCGAAAATTGATCATCCATTGTTGCAATATCTTGCCACCTTTCTGATCATTGGCGGCATTTGGAATGATCAAGAGGCTTTAGTTCTTGAGTCAATAGCACGTTGTAAGCGTGTAAATGCAAGTCTTTGTGCATAATGTTCTTAAACGACGAGCGTGAGAGATGCAATTTTTGGGCACTACGAAGAGTTGGGGTAGACGGCTCTTCAGCCACACTATCGCGAACAGCAGCATTATTTTCTGTAGTACGTGCTGTACGAGCATGCACTGGTGTTTTAACATCTCCTACAGACCCAGTTTGCTTAAATTTTTTCACAATTTTTCCGATTGTACGCACATTTGGTCGATTGAGCTGATCGAAAAAAACATGAAGTGCACGATGTGCATTTTGATTTGAACGCCCATTTTCATAATAAGCCTGAATTACTTTAACGCTCTGCTCGATTGTGAATCTTTCCTAGGTTTAAATTGAGTTAGTCCGAAATTGAAAAATGTCAAATGAAATGCAAAAAAAAACTTGACGTTTAGGTGTGGTTCACATTCAACATCGGCCCTTAAAATTTAACCACCCTTTATATCAATATAAAATCATATCAAGAAAGTCCATCTCTAATATATATTTGTGTCTTTGCATAGATTCATAGTTTTTGATTGAAGATTTCTGTATGATGAAATTGTATTTGGTACCATCCCACATTTATGAAAAAAGTAGTGGCTGCAGTTCTTGTAGTTTTCTTCTTTAGTTTTACTAGTACAATTATTAAGGGTTATGGTAGATTTGAAAGGATAGTGCTCAAGCACGTCCATTCAGATACCTCGGGTCCATTGTGGATCACTTTTAGTAAAATATTCCCCTTTCATCAAATATATATAATGTGTTACTTGTTTTTACGCCTTGTTATTCTCTCAATAAGCGTGTCAGTATGCTAGAGTTTACAATCCGCTGTATACTTTAACCCTTTGTGGAATCTAATATAATAAATATGTGTAATAAATTTACGTCTGAGGTATTGTAATATCAGGCAATGACACATAATATGTTCCAGCATGTATTGTTTTTTTTCAAACCTACATACTACTTATCTGCTAATTTTTTAATTAAACGAGCTGTAACCTGTGAAAAGTAGTATTAGGATCTTGAGAACCCTTTCATTCATAGTTGTTAAAATTTCGACCGATTGTAAGTTACTACAGCTTTACGAAAATAAATTGTACATAAATATGCATGCCGCATGGCCATATATCGTCGGTTGGTTATTGGCTTGCGGCACAGTATATTCAAAATACATTGTGTCTGCAGCAAACCAATAACCAATCGACGATATATCAAATTTTATTTTAATATAAATAGCAAGGGTTCATGTATCTAATAAGCCAAAGTATTCGAAAATTAGTACCACGTATTTCCTTGAACCTCATCTTAATTTGCTACCTTTTCAATCTCAAAAAAAATTTATATTAGATATGTTATATTCAAATTGTTTTCAAAAGTGCCTTATAAACAGATGCCACAAAATCTATTTACGTTTTTGTTTTAACCTTTTTACTTTTAAAATAAAACGAAGAGATTTTCCCAGCTTGACTTAATATTTTGATTTTTCCTAATAAAACTTATATACGAAACTTCCCTCATTTATTTAACCTTAAAGACCACTAAATAAAAATGAAATAAAAATTTAAAGCCACACATGTCTGCCCGTTCAATTCTGCTCGTATGTTAAAGTTTCTCATATCAATTCTTTTCTTTATTCTTTTTTGCTTTTTATTTGCTTTTTGTAAGTGATTTACAGTGTTTGTTGCTTTTACTTCTTTCAGCTCTTTCAGCCCATTATTACTTTACTTCTCTACTAAGTGTAGTATTTTATTTCCTTTTTAACTGAATGAAAAAATACAAGTACTTTTATCTTACTGTTTTGTTTCTCTGCTTCGTAGTCGCACAATTGTTATTTACAAATACAAGTTGTATTGCTCCTTAGACAGACATTATTGTAATTGATTTTTCTGGTGTAAAAATTTAATCATCGTTCAATACTTATAGACTTTTTTTCCTATTATTTTCTTTTACTTTCTCCTTTAACTACAAATTATAGAGAATGACTTCTCCATGCACATTAAACTAAACAAAGACCTCCCTGGCAGTCTAATTGTATTTAATTCGAAGTAGTGACAGTGGTAATAGGGAAACTCCTCCTTTTAGGTGTTAAATGAAATGACCACCATAACTTACGTTCAATGTCGGCATTGTGTGTGTCATGTTTGCGCCATAGAATGCGTCTTTATATGTATGTGTCATCATGTGTCTGGAGTACTAAACATTTGTTTGGATGTATGTATGTATTTGAAAAGGATATTGTCAAGTCAATATTTGTTATTTTCCTTATTCTGTACTCGTATGACTAGCTGTGTTTTATAGAATTTCTAATTCACATTAAAATTAAATGCTCATGCATGGCTATTCAATTAGTAATTCAAATTGTCGATTATTTAAGGATTTAATATGATTTACTAATAAGAATTTTCTCTCTTATTACTGTTCAAGCATGTTAAGGCAAGAAGAAAAGGAAACATATATACATATATAAAAGCATATTAACAGCCTTATTTTGACCATTTTGGAATATAAAAAATTTTTGTACTGGTATTTTGACAATTAAGTTTTTAAATAAATGCAACAGGTGTTGTTTAAATATTATTATATTAGAATTTTTAAATAAATAAAAGACCACAAACGATATACTTTGCAGAGTTTAAAAATTTTGCAACTACTAAAAAGTGTCATAAACACAAAGAACAATTATTTTATAGCAATAACATAGTAATTTTGCACACACTGTGATGTTAGGTTTGCGTTTCTACTGTAATATTTATTAAAATTTTATTTTATTTTTTAAATATTTTGTGATATGGTTTTTAAAGAAATTATGTTATTTTTAATTTTATTATAGAAGTGATTGTAAGCTATACGTAAGTAAAACAAGTAAATCTTAATTTTAAATTATTTATTTATTTTATTTATTATATTTATTATATAAATTATATTTAATATATATATTATATTTATTATATTTATTTTATTTATTACATTTATTTTATTTATTACATTTATTATATTTATTATATTTATTATATTTATTATATTTATTATAATTATTTTATTTATTATATTTATTATATTTATTATATTTAGTTATCGTTGCCAGATTAAATTAAACTTACCCCGAAGAAGCTGGAAAATGCGAACGAAACTTTGAATAAAATAATATAATACTAACTTTTATTGACATTAAAATATAAAAAGATCTTGAAAGCCCACATTAGATAACTCTATAATATCAAGAAGGAAAAAGAGACAAACGTTCATTAAAGTATCGATTTTGGTAAAAAAAAAATAAATAATTTCCAAAATTATTTCGTTTAAGCTTTTTGGCGGCTATGACATGATTTGTTAACGCACTGATAATACCAAATTATTATTTCACTTATTCAGTAAAATATTGTACTTTGAAATACATTGATATTAATTATTGACGAGCTCGTTCCTTCTTATGCACATTTCACTGTTACTAACGCAGATCATTAGGAAACATTGACCTAAAATTGTATACGAATAACTACAAACATTACGTAAAACATTCATTGAAGCAAATGAGAAGCCTAACTAATGTAATATTTTCTAATTTGTGCCTATTTTGAAGATCCTAAAAAATGAGTTATAAGTTTAAACAGTTCTAACCGTTCTAACAGTTCTAACTGTTCTACAATACTTGCAAAGCATGTAAAATTATTTTGAATCACAAGCTTACATACAAGACTCGACCTTAATAATAATAATTGTATTTTAGTATTTCAGGAATTGTTAGATTGAAGCTTAGGATGTTTTTTAACCCAATAGAACTTTAAATTTAAAAAAAGTAACATGCAAAATTAAGTATAATGCAAATTTTTTTTTTATTGGTAAGATCAATACATGGCAATAATATTTCAATATGACTTCAAACATATAAGACACCGTAGCTGTTCTTGACAAAGTGCATTTTGGACGTCGAATTTTCGGCCATAATTTTGAGTATTGCTGGCCACATGTCACCAATAGCAGGAAAAACTTTGGCCTTCAATGAGTAAATTTTTGCTGGCTTATCACCAGATTTTAAGACACCAGACCATCGCCCCTATGCACCCTTTTAGAATAAACCTTAGGCTCACTCCTCAAGGCACATAGGTTGCAACCTTAGATATAGTTATCCCTATACTATATTCAATTACCTTGCTGAGGTAATTTGAGCTATCTAAACTCTGCTGCTATATCCGTGCCCATAGCAAATTCTATTGAATGGCAACAGCACCTAGAATAGTGTCTGGCTGACCAAGTCAGACCAACCACTAGCATTGATTTCACACTGGGAAGCCAAGACTATCCTCCCAGCGATTTTGGTAGTAACCACAGCTACCACGTTTATTCTCCCGGTTCTCACGCTAGGGTGTTGTGTACACTCCCATAGCGAGGTCCCCAAGAGAATTCCTCAACCATTTCCGGCACAGATCAACCACTCATTCGAGATGAAAGCATGCCTGTGTCGCCAAAAATCCAGTGCCTACTCCACACATACCAAAATCATCCCTTAGCAAAGGACCCTGACGACCGCTACATGCATTCAAAACTTCAAAGCAGCTCGGCTGTCAGGCAACCGGCACCCGTGGCACCAGAAGTAGCCTCTGGTCAGACCTCGAAGTTCCACCACAAGGGCTTCACGTCTATCGTTTTTTGAACTCAGGGGCAGTTCTAGGTGACGCTGCACCTAACTGACATCAACAGTAACCTGTCTTCCTTTTATAAATATGTGCACATCCTTTGCTCTGTTGCCAGAGATTGGGTAGTAACATATAAGTTCTATGGGTAATGTACCAAAGGTACAGCTGAGGCCCCGGGATGGCCACACCCGTAGTCAAAAATAGACTCCTCTGGGCGGTATCCACTTGACAGGACATGAATTTTTCTAGTTGTGATAAAGTTTGTAATTGATTATTTTTTATGTGTGGCAATTTTTTAATAACAAAAACGTTTAGCCAAAAGTCAGTCTAATCGCTGAACATAAATTTTCGACAAAACATCAGTTTTCAACTACTCTATAGCCCAATTGTAGAAATGACGATGCAGACTATGGTATCGTTTCTTAAATCCTGCGCTAGTTCGATTTTGAACGGTTGAAGGACCAGGTCCCAAATTTCTGTCACTGACGACGAGTCCATAAGCTTGGATCATCTTCCACACTTTCGTCTTGAGCGGTGGTATTCTCTTCAGTATACCCATTCCTTTTAAGTGTTGGTGTTATTGCAGGATATAGAAAGTATGTGGTATGAAATTCATGCATATGAAAGTCATCTATTAGTTGCAAAATGAAGACTGATTTAAGAAGTAATTACTCGATTGTGGATTGCAACCGAACTTCAGTTGCCGTGTTAATTGCCAAGGCAATTGAAATTATAATTCATATTATGTATTAAAAATGTCTCCAGTTGCCAAAAAAGTTGTAAGAAATTCAATTATTATAATCAGGCGCTAAAAAAAATTATTAAGTAACCGTGCATAAAACATTATTTATCATAAAAATTATTAGTTCAGGGGGATGAATATTTGATGAAGAGTACTTCCTTCTCTAATAGATTCCCTGTTTCGAGCAGAAACTTGGAATCTATTAGACGGTTCTTTAAGATCAATTAAAATACTTTAGAATTACCCTCTCTTCTGTGAGTAAATGTTATTGCAAAAAAAAGTTTTGACAATTTTTTTTTTAGCCTTAAAAAATATTTTCTGTCAAGAATAAATTCAAACAAAAATTTTTGGAAAGTATGCAAAACTTTAATGACACCTTAATCAGAACTTTTAATATAACCTTAAAATTTAAGCTAAAGTCAAGACAATTTTTTCCATGTTCTCCTGTGTAAGCGTTTTAGGTGCTCTAAGGCAAAGGGAAGACATAAAAAGAATTAAAAGTATTCAAGCAAGCAAACAAAAAAATGTCAACTTAAAAAATACTTGACTAATCATATTTAAAAATATTTAAAGCTATATGTATAACAAATAACAAAAACCATACTCGTATCAAAATGTCTCTAGTCTAAAAAAAAAAAACTTTAAAGGAAATAAACTTGTATGTATAAATATTAGAAAAATGCTTGAGCTAGTATTGCATGAATATAAGCACTTAAAGTTCTTGGTACACATGCATAAATACATATGTATTTTATAAAAACTTAAATTTTTTTTATAAATAAAAATTCCCAGACATTCCCCTAAAAAATATGGTTATTATATACATGCGAGTATTCACAAAAGTAGAAGGTTGGCTTAGCGAAATGAAAATGAAGAGCAAAAACTGAAAAACTTAGTAGAGTCTGGTATGTAGACTAAAGATTATTTATAATCCTTTTGAAATACACACTGATGCAGGTGCTGCCAAAAAGGAGGGAAGCTAAGAGATTATAAATTATGTTTGCCTTTGAAAATATACAAATTTATTAAATTATAATTAAATTTACATTGATTGTATTAAATTTATCTCTTGCCTTACATTTTTTTACTTGCAGTTCTACGTGATGAATTTCGTATCGAACCACAAAACACACGCATTGCCCAGGGTGATACGGCCTTGTTGGAATGTGCCGCACCGCGAGGCATACCCGAACCAGTGGTGCTGTGGAAGAAAGGTGGTCATATCTTAGATATGGAAGCAACTAAAAGAATACGTATAGTAGATGGTGGCAATTTGGCCATACAGGATGCCCGTCAAAGTGATGAGGGTCAATATCAATGTATTGCCAAAAATCCAGTAGGCGTAAGAGAATCAACATTGGCCACATTAAAAGTACACAGTAAGTAACAAAATACACTATAAATAATCTATAAAAAATACTATAAATATTTGATGCTTTAAGCTGTGTCAAGTATCATAGTTAATTTAGTGGAAAATACTTCTCCTTAAGTGGAGGAAAAAAAACATTTCTATTAATAAAACTTTCATTGATTATGTCAGGCCTTGTTTATATTAAATGTATGTGTGTGTGTGTGTGTGTGTGTTATTTGTGTGTGTGTGTGTGTGTGTGTGTGTGTGTGTGTGTGTGTGTGTGTGTGTGTGTGTGTGTGTGTGTGTGTGTGAGTTTATTGTTGTTTAAGTTTATTATGAGTACGTCCATCAAAAATATAAATTTCTTTTATATTGTTTTTTCAGTTAAACCATTTATTATACGTGGCCCACATGATCAAACTGTTTTGGAGGGTTCATCAGTGACATTCCCGTGTCGTGTTGGCGGTGATCCAATGCCTGACGTTTTATGGTTACGTACTGCTTCTGGCGGCAATATGCCATTAGGTATGTTTAAATGTTTTTTTTTTCTACCTTAATGTCTATCGCATTTCGTTATCTGGGTTAAGTGTAGCTGATATATTATAATCGATTTGTTACAACAAACATTTTGCCTTCTGTTGCTCTAATCTATATAAGTGCTGTAACACAAGAGAGGGAGCAAGTTAATGCGAGTGGAAAGGGTTTGTTTATTTTTAAGGAAAGAGTTATTTTGGTAAAGCAAATTTTCCTTAAAGTTTATACATGGAAATGGGTATTGCATAAATTGAACTCGTTTGCATAAATTATATTTGTAAAATATATAATTTATTGATATACTCGTATTATATTAAATTTCTTGAAGTCATATAAAGCCTCTCACTTATTGCAAGTTATAAGTATCATCTAAGTCATAATTTTTGTACACGATTCTCCATGAATCTTTTTTTTTAATGTAAACCTGCTTTTTTCAAATCATTAAATATGAGCATAATTATTTATTAAGAAAGTGAGTGCCTTGATGATTTTAGTCACTTGCGACTAAATCTGAGAATAGGGTAGGGCAATTCCTACCCCATGTCTTGCCTGTTTGCCATGGAAACTGCACTTGTATGTATCCTCTCATTGGCCTAAAGGAAAATAAATTTTTTTTCTTGCACACATGAGTAATAAAACAAGTGTTGTATCCTCTAATTATAGTAGATCTCCATATAATTCAGAAAATTAATGCAAACGTTTACTGTTTTTTTCAATTGTGGAAAAATTTATTAGACTTAATACATGCTAGTTTTTTTTCGTCTGCACTTTTTAAATTCGTTAATTCTAAAGTTATGTAGTGCACAATTACTATAGGCTATATTATATTATCTTTTTTTCTATATGAAGATAAAACTGTTAAACATCGATCAACAAAATTTGAACTGACAAAATGGCATAGAAAATTGTGTTGGATTACGTTAAGTTTAATTTATTTATATTTAAAAGTTTTGTTTATTGTTGCTTAAAGACGTTTACTTAATGTAAATTCTCAAAAAAAAATTCAGAAATTATTCTATATTTTTTCCTGGTGGCTAAGCATGTCTATATGCATTTCATCATTCTTGCTTTGCAAAATCATCAGTAGACTTCAACTACACATTTCGAACAGTCTCAAATAAATTTCAATTAAAATAAGCTTATGACAATACGTCAAATAATAAATTTCTTAAGCACCCCATACACGTTTTAATTCAATGGTATTTTGAGTCTTTTAATAGAATTGATTCTTGGCCACACACTTCATAAATTGAATTAGACGATTTTCATTAAACTATCAAATTTATATTTTTGTCTCAATAACAAATTTAAAAATTAACAACTTCTATTGCATTCATTCATTAATTTCTATATTTTTTATTTAAAATGTAATTAAATTAAGTACAATTTAAAAAAAATAAATTTTTATACCCTTTACCAAAAAATGGTAAAAGGGTATATATAGGTTTGTCATTCCATTTGTAATTTCCAGAATATTAATAAGCGAGCCATAAAGTATATATATTCTGGATCCTTATGCATAGGGAAGATGAATAAGCGATGTCCGTCTGTCTGTACGTGAAATTGGTTTTCCTAAGCTTCCAGAAAAGCTAGAGACTGGTTCTTAGACAGGTGTATCAGAAATGGTTAAAATAAGATTGGTGTAGAAAATCAGCAAAATCGAGCAGACGGTTTCAGAGCTGGGAAGCTTAAACTTCATTTTGCCATACAAAATAACAACCGAAAATTAGTTATTATTTTTTTTTTTTATTAAATAAACCTATTTTATACTTCAGTAATAATAAAATTGGTATTTCTAACTGAAAAAAAAAATTTAAAAAAAATAAAAAATTAAAAATACGTTTCCAGGGTTTTAAAACCTTAACTTTTTTTTGTTATGCAAAAGTAACTTACTAAAACAAATTTCTATAAACTAAACATATGTAATGCTCTTAAAAGAAAGATATTGATGTAAGAAATCAGAAAAACAAAAAGGATGATTCCCGGGTTGGGAAACTTAAAATTTTTGTGATATAAAAAATTAACTACCGTAAACTAGTTTTTATATGTTTTTATTAAATTAACTTATTTCATACTTTAGTACAAATTGAATTGGTATTTCAAATTAAAAAATAAAGTTAAAAAAATTAAAAAGATGTTTCCAGGGTTGGAAAACTTTATTTTTTATTTTCATATACAAAAGTAACTTACTAAAACAAATTTTTTTCTTTTTCTCTATAACTTAAACATATCTTAGGCTCTTAAAAGAAAGATAATTGGTCTAACAAGTCAGAATAATCAAAAAGGATGATTCCAGGGTTGGGAAACTTACACTTTTTTAATATATAGAAGTAACTAGGTATTACTATTTTTTTATTTTTTTATTAAATTAACTTATTTTATACTGCAGTACATATTAAATTGATATTAAAACTTAAAAAAAAGCTTAAGACATGAAAAAGACATTTCCAGGGTTGGAAAACTTTAACTTTTTTCTTATACAAAAGTAACTTACTAAAACAAATTTTTTCTTTTTTTCTATATATTAAACATAGCTTATATTCTTAAAAGGAACATACTGGTGAATGAAATCTGACAAATCAAAAAGAATGGTCCAGGGCTGGAAAACTTACACTTTTTGTGATATATAAATTAACTACCGAAAACTAATTTTTATTTTTTTTTAATAAAATAAACTTATTTTATACTTCAGTAAGAATGAATTCGGTATTTCCGATTAAAAATAATTAAAACGAAGTTTCCAGGGTTGGAAAACCTTATTTTTTATTCAAAAGTAACTCACTAAAACAAATTTTTCCTTTTTTTACTATAAATTAAACATATTCTAAATTCTAAAAAAAAAATTGTTTTTAAGAATACAGAAAAATCAAAAAGGGGGATTCCAGGGTTGGGAAACTTACACTCTTTGTGATATAAAAAATTAACTACCGAAAATTAATTTTAATTTTTTTTGTATTAAATAAACTTATTTTATGCTAAAGTACGAAAAAAAATTAGTATTTAAATTAAAAAAAAAAAAAAATTAAAAAAATAAAAAGACGATTCCAGGGTTGGAAAACTTTAACTTTTTTTGTACAAAATTAACTTACTAAAACAAATTTTTCCTTTTTTCTATAAATTAAACATAGCTTAAATTTGTAAAAGAAAGAGATTGGTGTAAGAAATCAGAAAAATTAAAAAGAATGATCTCAGGGTTGGGAAACTTACACTTTTTGTGATATATAAAAGTAACTAAGTCTAATTAATTTTTATCTTTTCCTTTATAGATTATACATATTTTACATTTTGGAAAGAAAAGTTTGGTGTAGAAAATTATAAAAATAAAAACCACAGCTCCAGAGCTGGAAACTTTGACCTTTTTTCTGGATATTAAAGTAACTAAATAAAACATTTTTTTTAAATTCTTTTTTTTTATTTTTTTACTTAATAGAATTTCTATATTTTTTTAAGAACTACTAGATTGATATAAGGAATCAGAAAAATCTAATTTAATGATTTTAGGGTTTGTAAATTAATTTTTTTGCACATAAAATTAACTAGGTCAAATTATTTTTTTCTTTTTGTTTATACTTTATGTGTGTGCTTATGTATATATCTCTATACTACATAAAAACACTTTGGTAAAGGGTATATAAGATTCGGCACAGCCGAATATAACACTCTTACTTGTTTATTTACAAAATAAAAACATAAATTTTGACAGCTGATCAACACACTCAAACACACACACCGTACAATCGAATTGAAAGGTTTATTAGTCAACTTGAAAAATCAAAATCTCTTGAATTATTTTCAACCAAACCGACAACTGCCAAACTAATCAATTGACAGAGCCATATACGCCTTGATATGGACAAAAACCAACTCAGTTGCCAATTGAATTTAAACGTGTATGGGCTTTAAATGATACGAGTATTCTATAAATTTAAGCAATTTATTTGTTGTTGTTTTAGCACGTCTGGGTAAATTTCGTTCCTGCTAAGCAACGCTTCAGTAGCCTTCAACTATCATTAAAAAAATCCAATGTTTATAGACTATAAACTCGCAATAAATTATTGAGAATTACAAAGCAACTATCATAGTAAGCTAGGATACTTCTTAAAAAACATTAAATAATATTATTCAGTTAAACCACCAAAAAAAATAAATATTTCAAATTCGTATTCATTTTCTCACACTCATTAAATAAAAATTAAATATTGACAAAGATATAAATATATGTATAAATAAATATATGTATTATTTTTTTATTTTTATATCTTCAAGAATTTTTGGCTAAGGTCTATTGATGAGCTTTTTAAACAAAACGAATAGTAGGTGGGTTAATAATTCAAAAAAAAAAGTCTTAACAAAGAAAAGTCATTTTAAGTAAGAAATGATAATCGAATTTTTCACTAAAAATATAGTTGATGATGCCGTTATATTGAAAAACATGTTGATTTAACGCTGCATCGGCTTGATTGGAATTATGACTCAACACTGTTCAACCTGGAAGCTAATTTTCATGTACATATGTATGTCTCAATTGTTAAGATATAAGGACCAAGGGAGTCCCGGGAACATCAAACAAATCAAATATTGTTATTTTTTAAATTGCAGCGGTGTTTGGAGAATATTTCCTTAATATTTCATACTCCAAAAACGTTGACATGTCTATTTACCTAATCTGTGTCTCTATTTTCGGAACAATTTTTTATAATTCTTTGCTGTCCTGTAGATAAAATATTTCTTTTTAAAATGGTATAACAAGAAACCAAAATTTTTATTACATTACTTCTGCGTTGTTATCCTTCCCATTCTTAAAACTGTATCTACTGTTTTGTGGCATGTGACACAACATGTTATGTGATTACACTACTTCTCCTTTCGACACAAAAATCTAACATTTACAAATAAAGCAGTAGCAACAACACATGCTTACATATCGCTGCTTTATTGCAAGAAAGTCATAAGTCAAAAATGATAATTTTACATAAATTGAAATTTAAGTTTTTAATTTATCGACAACTCAAGGAAGAGTTTAAAAAAATTTCTACTCTCAAGTGGTGTGTATACAAGCAATTGGTATGAAATTTTTACATAATTTAAAATACTATTTGGTGAAAATTTCTGCTTTCTTAACTGAAAGAAAATAAATATTTCGACTTATGTTGGTGTTCAACACCATATAGAAACGATATGTACAGAGTTGAAATGTATTCTGAAACTACAAAATAATTGTGAATGTGATTTATGTACTGGATGTTGAGAGTTTGTGTGTTTGTTGTGTGTTTCTTAGTGTATCTACAATAATAACGCCGTAAGGTGCATTTGTAGATAAATGACTTTAACGTTTAAAAGGATTACAATTTTTAGAAAACGAAAACAAAAAATAAAACTTTTCTAAACGAAAGTTTACAAATGGCACAACATTTGTTTGATAAGCCAACAAGTGACAAGTACAAAGTTAATGTCTGGCTTATCTCCAAAGGAGTCGAATAACATACTAACAGCTACTAAATAATGTACATTGCAATTTTCTAAATAACATTTTGCTTTCTTATTCTTTGATTTTTCAGAGCGCGTAAGTGTCTTAGAAGACAGAAGTTTACGTTTAGAACGTGTTACTGTAGCTGACGAAGGTGAATACAGTTGTGAGGCTGACAATGTGGTGGGTGAAATTTCTGCCATGGGAACACTGACGGTCTTTGGTAAGTTCAAACATAGTGGCAGTTACTATTCAAATCGTAGCACCTTATAATAACTGCTAGTTTACCTTTCTGTATAAAAATATCCTTATTTGTAGCACCTCCCAAATTTATGCAACGTCCTGCTAGTAAATCCGTAGAACTAGGTGCTGATACATCCTTTGAATGTCGAGCGTTCGGTAATCCTCGTCCTACCATATTTTGGACAATAAAAAATAATCGTTCAATTATTTTTCCGGGAGCACCACCCTTAGATCGTTTTCAAAGCATAAACACTGAAGATGGTCATTCTATACTTACGCTGACAATGTTCCAACGTAGCGATAAAGACTTAGTGCTGGTTTGCAATGCCATGAATGAAGTGGCAACCATAACAGCGAGAGCACAATTAACTTTAGATTCCCAAGAAGATAGGCCGCCTCCTATAATCATACTGGGGCCAGTTAATCAAACGCTGCCTGTTAAAAGTCTGGCAACATTGAATTGCAAGGCGATTGGTTTGCCAAATCCCACAATATCGTGGTATCGTGATGGTATACCCGTACACCACACGGCCAAAATTAATATAACCACAGCTGGTGATTTAATAATTTCCGATTTGGACAGACATCAAGATCAGGGCCTATACACCTGTGTAGCCAGCAGCCGTACGGGCAAGAGCACCTGGAGTGGTTTCTTACGTATTGAGGTTCCCACAAATCCAAACATTAAATTCTATCGTGCTCCAGAACAAAACAAATGCCCCTCGGCACCAGGACAGCCTAAAGTGCTCAATGCCACATCTGATGCTCTAACAATTGTATGGCCAACAAGTGATAAGCCAGGTGCCTCACCCCTACTGGGATATTCGGTGGAAATGTATTCAACCAACAACAGCAAAACATGGATACCAATTGCGGCACGCTTGACTGAGCCAATTTTTACAGTTGAGGGCCTTTCAAATGGAGCAGCATACATGTTTATTATAAGAGCTGAAAATGCTTTGGGTTTCTCGCCACCCTCTCCCATTTCTGAGACGATAATTGCTGGTCAATTGGTAACAAGAGGACATCGTGGCAGCAGCTCAACGTCATCATCAGCTATCGATGGAGCAGGAAATGTAGATTTAATACTTGCTGAAGTGGAAACTTTACTACAAACAAGCGATGTTGTTGAGCTACTCGAAGCAAATGCTTCCGATTCGTCAAGTGTACGCTTAGGCTGGGATATTGATAGCGGTCAATATATTGAAGGCTTTTATATTTATGCCAGAGAATTACATTCGACTGAATATAAAATGATGACTGTATTGAATGCTGGCAATGGCGCCAGTGCCTGTACAGTAAACGGTCTGGCCAAAGCCAGCAAGTATGAGTTTTTTCTTGTGCCATTTTATAAAAGCGTCATAGGAAAACCATCTAATGCAAAATATGCCATGACCATGGAAGATGGTAAGTGTATACAGCACACACAGGCACTTACATATAAACATTCATACATTCATAGATCATGGATTGTTGTGCGTAAAAATATATTCAAATGAATGACGGAATAAATGCATGCGAAAACCTTTTATATACATTTATCTATATGTTCATGCACACACATACAAAATTAATTTAATTTAATTTGTAACTTTCAATTTTTTTAGAGTCCTTGAATTTTTTATTGCACCGTAAATGCTTTTTTAAGAAGTTTTTTTTTCCGTGAAAGAGAAATGCTAAAGTCTTAGTTATTTTTATTAGTGAATAGATTTTTTTTGCGAAAACATTTTTAAACTTGAACTAACTGTTAAACAATATCAAAAGAAAATCTAACTGAGCAAAGTCCAGTCACTCGAGTACGAGTAATTTGAAGTGATTGGTGTTATGCTAAACAGAAATTTGGTAGACAATTTCAATAGGAGTTTTTCAAATTTATGTGTGAGGGGATCGGATTTCGTTTTTAAATCCCGACTAAAAAAGTGAATGTAGTAAGTTTGTAGGTAAAGGTTGTTTTTATAGAGTGACACAACTTTAAATCATAATAAAACAAAGAAGTATACTTTAATATCACTGAAACGAGCTTAATGCTTAGTTATAATTTCTGCCATTTTGCCGCCAACCCTGGCGCGTAGAAGGCGCAATCTGGAACAGCAATTTTAAACAACTTTTCTTAGCATTTGCGCCGCATTTTGCCGATAACCCTTCAAATGTTGATTTCCAGGTGTTCAATTGTTTAAGGCTTATCTTCGTAGATAATTGATTTAAAATAACTCACAATAAAATAATCCAATGGGGTTAAATTACACGATCTTGGTGGCCAATTAATTGGGCCATTATGTGAAATTATTTTTTCATGAAAAGTTTCCTTAAGTAAATCAATTGTAGCGCCCGCTATGTGGTATATGGCTTCGTCTTGTTGGAACCACATATCAGCAAGATTAATGTCACGTAATTTAGGTACGAAAAAATTTTTTATACCGTTCACCATTGACAGTGCAACAATTCTGCTTCAGCCAGAAATTGACTTCTTCAGAAAAGTGAAAAAAATGGACGATGAGTTTGACGAATAGAACAACTATTTTGAATGAAAATTTAAAAAATTTGCGTGCGTTGCTCTGGTGTAAGTCGATTTATTTTAAAATCTCAAAGCCAACTTAACAAAAACCAGCTATCAGCTGTTAAACGTGAGCTCAAATAAAATAGTGATTCCTACTTAACCTTCATAGGGTCTTTAAAATTGTTGACGGTAACGCTCTTCGGGTCAGAATTGACCCTTAATAAAATTTAACTTTATTTTGGTTTATTACAGTTCTCGTGGTACCTTCATAGCGAACAGTCGATTAGCGGAATTTTTCTTACTTACAAAAAATTAAACAAACAAAAAATATTCGTAGTACATATTATTCGTAATAGGTACATACTGTCTTTAATAAATAAGCTTTATGCTTTGCTGATATTTTTACATAGTAAAAATAACAAAAACAAAAAAACCGCAAGCAAAAAAAATTAAACAAATTGATATTGAGGAATACTATATATATGTGTACCTCTAAACAAATAAACAATCATAAATAACAAAAACAAAAAAAGACCGCAAACATAAAAAAAACACAAACAAATAGCCCTTGAGGAATTCTTTGTATGAGTGCCTCAAATACAAAAAAAAATCAAGTGAGTTCTAACGGCAGAAATGCTTATTTTACTGTGAGTTCTGAAACTCTTAATGAAAAAAATATAAATAATAAATCTGATGAAAGTCTTTTTTTAACGTCAAAGCCAATTTTTCGTCAGCGATCAACTTCGCTTTGTCCAATGCCAAATAGTAATGATGCATTAACATTACAGTTGCCTAGTACTTCTTCATATAAGCCAGTAATATCATCCCCTTCAGGCTCGTGTTCATCATTTAACAAAGTTATCACTACAGATAACAGCGGCTCGAAACTCAAGGTACTAGTCGGAATGGACAGATATATAACCGTGGTAAAGCGTGGGCGAAGCCCGAATTCTTCAAAAATTTCATCTGCTCCAAAAATGTCTAGGGATAACAGCGCAGCCTCAACTAATCGCCAAAACCGCTTCGAAATTTTGCAAGATGACAACGACAAACCCAAGGTATCCTCGAATAATATATCCAAGCCGCCACCAATCTATTTGAGACAAAAAAGTTCAAATGCCCTTATTAAAAAATTAATTTCGATCATTGGTGAGAATAAATTTCACATTGTTCCAATAAAACGTGGAAACATAGATCAAACTAAAATCCAAATGTATGACGAAAAAGATTTCCGTAAAATGGTTGCTGAATTTGAAAAAAATAAAACAAGCTTCTACACATACCAGCTTAAGAGCGCTAAAGGCATGCAGATCGTATTGAAGGGCATAGATTCTTATGTTGTTCCCGAAGAAATAAAAGATGCACTCGTCCTCCAGGGGTTTAAGGTAAAAAATGTGTCCAATATAATAAACAGAGAGAAGATTCCCCAACCCCTATTTCGTGTTGAACTTGAGCCTAATGATATAAAATTGAAAAAAAATGAGACGCATCCAATTTATAATTTGAAATACCTCTTGTACCGAAAAATCACAGTTGAAGAGCCACATAAGCGTTCAGGTCCTGTACAGTGCCATAATTGCCAAGAATATGGCCATACAAAAACATACTGCAATTTACCCTCGGTTTGTGTTGTGTGCGGCGAATTACACGGCACTGCTAGTTGCAATAAGCCAAAAGATCAAAGTGATAAAAAATGCAGTAATTGTGGGGGTAATCACACCGCTAACTACAGAGGTTGTCCTGTGTACTCTTTCGTAACGAAGACTATGGTGCAAAAACCTAAATTAGCTCCAGCTCAATCAGCAAACGCTTACTCTGCCACTTTTGCGCAAATGAGCCAACCAGTTACTTCCCGTGTATCGTATGCAGATGCTGCTAAGACAAATTCAATTCCCACACAAAATGTTTCCCCGCCAAATAATTAAAAAAATACTGACGCAAGCTTTAATTTTAATCGCCTTGAAGCTACTATTGAAAATCTGGTGCAAACTATAAACAATTTTACAACAAATATGACTAGCATGATGCAAGAAATGCTGCGAATGCAGAATACTCTGCTTCAAGCATTAATTAATAAGCCATGAACACGTTAACAATATGTTTCTGGAACGCAAACGGCATTCGCCAACATAAAAATGAACTTGAGCACTTCCTCATGGAAAAAAATATTGATGTAATGTTAGTATCTGAGACTCATTTGATTTCGAGAAGTCTTTTTAGAATTTATGGCTACACTATATATGATACAAAGGACCCTAGAGGAAGGGCTTGCGGTGGATCAGCAATTCTAATAAAGTCAAGACTCAAGCACTATGTTCTTGATAACATTTGTGAAGAACACCTACAATCAACAAATATTGGCATTGAAAGTTTTTGTACAAATTTTGTTATATCATCAATTTACTCCCCTCCCAGATTTTCAATCACTGAGAATCAATATGAGGATTTCTACAAATCTCTTGGACCTTGTTTTGTAGCAGCTGGCGACTACAATGCTAAGCATACGTTCTGGGGTTCGCGTCTTATTACCCCCAGAGGTCGAGCATTGTTCAACACTATTTCAAAAATGGGCTTGGATGTCATTTCGAGTGGGGAGCCCACTTATTGGCCTACTGACATACAAAAAATTCCGGATGTTGTAGATTTTGGCGTCATAAAAAATATCTCTAGGGATTTAATTCAAGTTCAAGCTTCTCTTGATCTTTCGTCCGATCACTCTCCGACGATCATTACAATTTGTAGTCCATTAAGAAGTAACTTACCTGACCCATATGTGAAGATGATCAATCGTGTTAATTGGCTGGGGTTCAAAAAATATCTCAGTAGTCATTGTACGGAAAACATTACGCTTAGAACATCCGATGATATTGAATCTAACATTGCCAATCTCAGCGAGAATATTAAACAGGCTGCTGAACATGCCACTAACTCCCATCCGCAGACTGGGTTTAATAAAATTTATTCTACAGACATTGAACGTCTCGTACGTAAAAAAAGAAGAGCTAGAAGGGAATGGCAACAGCACAGATCACCACAAAATAAAATCAGATTTAAAGAGTGCACTAAACGACTCCAAGAGTTGCTTGCATCTGAAAAAACTGCATCTCTTAAAAATTATCTGGAAGGTCTTGATGGCACACCAGCGTCTAATTACTCTTTGTGGCGCGCTGCTAGAAAGCTTAAAACACCCATTGAGTATAAGCCACCTCTACGCACATCTACCGGAAGTTGGGCAAGAAGCGATACTGAAAAAGGTAAAATATTTGCTGAGCACTTAAAATCCGTTTTTACGCCAAACATACGTACTGGTGTTGCTGATTTGCCGAATGTAGTCGCTCTACCCCCTCAACACATAAAGTTTAAGACGCGTGATTTACAAAAATTAATTGCCGAACTCAACCCGAAGAAAGCTCCGGGTATTGATGGAATTAGTAACCAGATGCTTATGAACTTGCCTCATATTGCAATGAGAATCGTATTATTCATATTTAATGCCATTTTACGACTGGAGTATTATCCACACAGCTGGAAGCTTGCCAAGGTTAAAATGATTCCAAAGCCGGGCAAAGATCTAACCAAGGCTGAGTCATATAGGCCAATAAGTCTACTATCAACTATGTCAAAGCTTTTCGAAAAACTGCTCAAAACAAAATTGTCCCAAATTCTAATTAGTAGTGGGGGCATACCAGACCATCAATTTGGTTTTAGAAGTCAGCATAGCACCATTGAACAAACTCACAGACTGGTTCAATTTATAAGAAGAACTTTTGAGGAAAAAAAGTATTGCTCTGCGCTCTTTATTGACGTTTCCCAGGCATTTGATAAAGTGTGGCATGAAGGCCTAATTTTAAAATTGAAGACTTACTTACCAATAAACATTTTAAATCTTTTGGGAAGTTACATTATTTCCCGTAAGTTGACTGTTGTGGAAGGAGACTTTACGAGTAGGCCTGAAACTATTTCATCCGGTGTGCCACAGGGGAGCATACTGGGACCACAGTTTTATATTTGATTTATACTTGTGATATGCCTGTGAGCAGTAGTATCCATACTTCCACATTTGCCGACGATACAGCCTGCCTTAGTATGCACGAAAACCCTGATGAGGCATCCCGCAAACTCCAGGAACACATTAGCCAGATGGAGCTTTGGTTAAACTTATGGAGAATTAAAGTCAATGAACAAAAGTGTGTCCATATAACGTTCACCCTAAGAAGAGATACTTGCTCCCCCATTCGGATTAACAATCAAGTTGTTCCTCAACATTCACATGTGAAATATCTTGGTATACACCTTGATCGACGACTTACATGGAAACACCACATTGACTCTAAGTTAACTCAAATGAAACTTAAATTAACTCAGGTACATTGGCTGATTGGTAGAAATTCAACACTTAGCCTAGACTGCAAACTTTTAATATACAAGTCGCTTTTAAAGCCAATATGGTGTTACGGAATTCAACTATGGGGCACTGCTTCAGCTTCAAATGTAGAGAAAATTCAACGAAGGCAAAATAAAATTTTACGCATGATAACATCGGTTCCATGGTACATCAAAAATTCAAATATACATCGCGATTTGAATATGCCACTAGTGACTGAAGAAATTGCAAAATACGCAGGCAAATACCTAACAAAACTCGAGTCACATCCTAATCCGCTTGCTCGTAATATTTTGAACTTTACTGGACACATCCGCTTAAAAAAGAGAGATACACGGGCTCTAATATTCAACACTCTAGATGATGAAGCTGCTTGAAAACACCTTTTTCTTTTTGTTGCTTATCACTACTTATGTATTATTAATAACTATCACCAAGCTTATGTCCGACATTGGTCGGGCCTAATATTTCTTTTTATAGATTTAAGATTTGAATACTTATTGTTAGTTCATATTTGAAGATACAATAAATAATAAACATGCATTTAAAAAAAAAAAAAAAAATTTGGTTTTATAAGAGTTTATATAATTCTAACTAGATCCAGTATATATATGTGAGATGTATTTTTTAACATTTATTATTTCATTTATAAAATGTATGCCACATACATAGTTAGTTCAAGTAGTATATGTACATGGGATGTGATATAAAATGATTTAATACTAATGGTTACATTCGCTGCATAAAGTTATTGTTTCATAGTGCAGTTTGCATAAAAATTTTTTGCAAGTTATACATACAAGTGGTGTTATATTATCTGTTTTAGGGTATAGCTGGCATCGACTTCTTTTGGTTGCATTTTTAAATGTTTCTTTAGGTTTGGTTGAAGTTGACGGCTGCTCAGCTACATAACGCAGCTTTTGTGTAATTTCTCTAGAAAATGGGGATCTGGTAAAAAGTGTCGACGTTTGGAAAAACAATTTCTTTCCAGCCATAGTTGGCCGCTGTAAACATCACAAAAGCATTATAAGCTGAAATATCTATCATGTTACTGAACACCACTTGAGGCCACCGATTAGTCTTTCTCTTACAAGTAAAACATGACACAACTTTATCCAGCAAATCTACCCCTCCTTTACATTTATTGTAATCTAATATTATCTGCGGTTTTTTATCTTCACGATTACTGACTTCTGGGCTATGAGGCAAAGTGCTGAGAAGATTCACAGACTTATTTTTTTTAGGAATATATGAGAGGAGAGTTGTATCCTTTGTAAAAAGAAATAATGATGAAAACACAGATCTGCTTTTGGTTGCCAATATCTCCGGTGGTAATTCAGTCTTATTTTTACTAAAGTGATATTTTTTCTCGCAATTTTTGTCCCAATCGATAAGACGTAAAAAAATTATCTGCAGTCACATTATGACCTTTCAGACCAACTGTCAAATCGAGAACTACACGCATGCCTTGGTTTTTTTCAGGCATAGACCATTGTTCTTTGCCTGTGTATGGTTGTATATTCCAGGCATAACCTGTAGCAGAGTCGCAAAGCACCCAAAACTTTAAACCATATTTAGCTGGTTTCGATGGTATATATTGCCGGAAAGGACATCTTCCTCTGAATGCCACCAGCTGCTCATCGACTATTACATCTTGAGATGGATTATAAAGTTTGGGCAATATTTCAACCCATGCATTCCATAATTCACGTATCGGTGCAAATTTATCTAAAATTCGTCGTTCACTTCGAGTGTCTTTATTGTCAAATCGTATCACTCTTGAAATACTTTTGAATCTTTTCAATGTCATGATTGCTCTAAAAATTGGTCTACCCTTTTCCGAATCCCACAAACTTTCCGTACTTTCATGGTTTGACCTATACACTCCAGCTAACAAAATTGTACCAATAAATGCGAACATTTCGGTATCATCAGTACTGGTCCAATCATCACCAAAAACACGTTTACCTTCATTATTTGTATGTCTCAAAATAATGTGCATTAGAGGAGGTGGGAAAAATAATTGGAAGCTTTCCTTTGTAATTCTTGAACATGAATAACGAGTCAAGCCTGGAGTCATACTGATAATGTTCTCTGCTTGGAGTCTTCCAGTTCTATTTATAAACGGTTCCTTGAAATATCTTATTTCGCCATTTTTTGATGTCATCGCCGGAGTAGACTCAATGTCACCATCACTTCCACTAGAACTTTCAGATGAGTGAGCATATTCCAAGTTATCGTCAGTTTCTGAACAAGTTTCTTCCTCATCTGATAATGTGTTCAGCATAACTTATATTTCACTATCATTCATTTTTGTATAATGCCACAATAGTTCAACGTCTAGTTCTTTCCGTTTTGGTACTACGAATGCTACTAATTTTGTTATCAGCAAACAAGAATAGTATAGCTCTTCAGCGTTTTTCTATTTGCATAAAATATTCCTGGGGACTCCCCGTTTTTAAAATGCATACAAATGTAGGCATAACCAAGTTTGAGAAGAGGAAAAGAGATAAATATATGTAGTGGTACCAAGGCTCAAAATACAACTAAATTTGGCGTTACCAGATTTTATCAGAAATTATGTCGTAAACTGATATGCGATGCATAACAAAAAAAACATCAGTTTTTAAGTGTAAAAAATTTTATAGATGGTTTTTTTGCAATTTTATATTTCCGAAAGTCTAATTTACTTTTCAGATTTAATATTAAATAAAAGTCGTAAAATATTAAAAACGTGCATTACTAATTTTAGTAAAAAATTCTTGTTTTCTCATAAAATGGGTCAAATTGACCCGAAGACCCTGTGAAGGTTAAAGTTGTGACATTCTTAAAATAAAACACACTTTACAAGCCAAAGTTCACGTACAAACCAAACGACAAACCGATTTTAATTTAATTTTTTCTGTTTGAAAGGTGACTTAATCGATAGTTTTCTTATTTTTTGTTATATTAAGTTTTCTTCTTTTTTTAATTTAAGGTTTTTCTTTTTTAATTTAAAGTTTATAGTCTATTGTGTTTATATGACTGATAAATGCGTCAGCTGGATTGGGGCTTGATTTGTAAAGGCTAACATACCTTGGAAAATTAACTATTGTATCATTACAAGACTCTCAGGTATTATATGCAAAGTTACAATAGAATCTTTTTTTAAACCTTCACTTTTATGGCCCCGTTGCACAGTATAGCGCTCGTAGCTAAAAAAAAACACATTGATAACTAAATTTAAAATTCTTTCAAACATTTTTTAACAAACATTTTTAAATAGATTAATAAAAGAATGTATGTGAATAATTCTGCATTACTTTAAAATATCTATTTAGATACATTCTACTCAAATATTATAGATAATTTCTTTAATATTATTTCCTCATACATTTTTTACGGATACACTGAATGTTAAAACAAAAGTGATATTTTGTATAAATAAAGGGTGTCCCAACAAGAACGCAAGATTTAAATTTGGCGCCATTCGAAGTGTCATTGTTCGACATTTAAACAATTGTTATTGTTTGCTAGTAGAAGGTACGAGGTTAGTGAAAATGGAGCGCTACACGAATGAACAAGGCATTTTCATTGTGAAATTATTTTACCAAAATGGTGAAAGTTTTGCGGCTACAGTTCGCAAATTTGCGATCAATTTGGGGTCACAATAATGCTCCAAAAGAGTCAACTGTAAAGACATTAATGGATAAATTTGCCGAAACTGGGTCTGTTAGTGATGTAAAGACAACAACGCGCCTTCGACCAGGTCGATCGACCGAAAGTGTCACAGCTATACGTGATGATGTCGCTCAAACTCAATCCTCCTCAATTCGACACCGAGCTCAAAAATTTGGTGTCTCCAAATTCACTATGTAGAAGAAATTAATGTGGAGGGCATGTGGTTACAACAAGACGGCTCCAAATGTCATACAGCCAGAGAAACAATTCAATTGCTGCATCAGTCATTTCCAGGTTGTGTTATTTCGCGTTTTGAGACCAGAATTGGACGCCTAGATCGTGCGATTTAACACCATTAGACTTTTTTCTTTGGGGTTTTTTGAAGTCGGTGGTTTACGCGAATAAGCCGACGACGATTCAAGCCTTAAAAGAGGAAATTGGACGCTGCATTAATGAAATACCGCAGCATTTATGCAAAACGGTAATTGAAAATTTCATTAAAAGATCGCGTGTGATCCAGCAAAGCCGCGGCGGCCATCTGCCCGATATGTTGTTCCGCACATAAACTCATTCTGTCTACTTTACGATATAATAAAGTTTCACAATTTTTTTTTTTTTAATTATCTGTGTTTTATTTAAAATTTAAATCTTGCGTTCTTGTTGGGACACCCTTTATAAACTTTACTTTACATACATACGTATAAGAAATTTTTTATTCGACATATTGTCAGAAAATTATTTTAATTTGAAATTTATTTGCTGGTTGTTCAACATTGTCTATATGCATTTTATTGTTGGTGTAACAAATCATCAGCATTAAAATTATAATTATAATTACTATTATTGTTATCGGATGGATTTCTAATTGTATAAAGGTGTAGAAAAATAAAATAGATTCATATCGAATATAGATTATTTGCTGGGTTGTACATACGTATGTAATACTAAACGAACTTTAGCTTAAATAGTCGAAGATCTTACCTGGCATAGACATTTTTATTTTAATTTTTGGCATTGGCGTTTTTTTTTTTCATTAAGTTTAGCGTTTTTATGCCGATTTTTTCATCTATTGACAATTTTCTTTAATTTTAGCGATTTTTAAGATTTGGCGTCTTTTTTTGTCTTTTTTTTATCGATTCATTTCAGTTTTTGGTGATTTTTTCGGTTGTTTTTTAGTTTAAAAGATTTGTTTAGTCTTGGCGATTTTTTTTTTCGTTATGGCGGTTTTTTTCGGTTTTTTTTTGGCGAGCTCTTCTACATACTTCTGGTGATATTTTTGCATTTAAGCGATTTAATTTATTATTGATAATATTTTTCATTAAAGCGCTTTTTCATTTTAGCGATATTTCGTTGATGCCTTTTTTTTGGAATTTTTTACGGCGTAGTTTTAGCTTTTTTGGAAACTTCAAGAGCTTGCCACTTGCGATTTCAAAGTTGTCATATTTACATAGTCAAATTTACATTAACTAAGAGAATACTTTTTGATATTGCTTTTTAGATTTCAGTGTTAATTGGTGTTGTCTGTATAAAAATGCACTAACTGTAAAAACTTCAAGAGTTTTTATATACTTGTCTATATATTACATTAGGATTTCAAAATTGTTCGTTGCTCGTTTTAGAACGCCCTTTAATTTTTAACTGTCTTATATTTGTTGTTGTAGCGGCCAAACTTTTACATATTCTATGAAAATCTTAGGTCCTTAGCTGTTACGGGTTTCTAGAAAACAGCCTATGACAAACAACAGACAGACAGGCTAACAGATAGACGGACATCGTAGCACTCTGCATTACTTTTCAACCAACTTAAAGTTGATTTTATTTAAGTCATCTGGTAGTCAGTAAATTTAAAACAATTTTTCTGGTGTTCGAACTGTGTATCATCACACCTTGTTTAATCATCGCGCTGCTATTCAGCTAAGGTACCATCTAAAATAATAACAGCAAAATGTTAATATAAAATTTAAATTAATTTCAAAGTAGTTGAGAGTAAATTTGTTGGCTCTCACCAAATCCTATTACGTATTTGCTTATACCCTGTCGGAAACTGTGTGGTTGACTGCAAAAATAGTTAACTTATAGTTAACTTCTCTTAGATTGACTAAAACTTAACTGCAAAGTCATCCAGAACAAACCCAAAATTAATTCTTAAGTTGAGTACGTAATCGAATTTGATGACCCATCAAATTTATTTTCAGCTACTCATTGCAGTTTTATATTAACATTTTGCTGTTATCATTTTAGATGGTACCTCAGCTGAGTGGTAGCGCGTTGAGTATACAGCAGGTGATGTTACATATTCGAACTCCAGAAAAATTTTGTTAATTTACTGACTACCAGGTGATTTAAAAAAATTAATTTTCAGTTAGCTGAAAGTAATGCAGAGTGAGACAGTTGACTTAACGCCTAGGACATCGCAATGTTAAAATAATCAGTTGATTACATTAAAAATAATCCAAGTATCAGTCAGTACTAGTTGCGAAATAGTTAGCTTAAAGTTAGCTTAAAGTTAACTTAATTTCTCACAGGGTATTTAACTAAATATTTCAATGAGTTAGGAGTTATTTAAATATAAATTTTAGGGAGTGAACTTTTTACTAAATAACGGGCAAAATTATTTAAATAGATAATAATATAAATGTACATACATATGTATGGTGTGCATTAGAATAGTTTGATTTTCATAAGAATAAAAAAAATATATGGTCAGCTTAAGATTTTGGAGCTGAGAATATTTTTTAATTTAGAAATATATTAGTTTTTATTTCTTATTGTTACATACAATTTTTAATTTTTAAATGTACGTTTGCACATTTAAAAACAAAAAGCAAAACACTAATTCCCAACACAAATGCAATTGTTTTAACTAGAATTAAAATTAAATTGTTTTTTGTATCTTTTCATAAAAGCTTATGTTTTTCCTTTAGTTTATATACAACTAATTTAAATATCATCTACTTTTTTTAGTTCCAGAAACTGCCCCTCATGGCATGGAGGCCATACAATTCAACCGTACCTCAGTATTCTTAAAATGGCAGCCACCGAATCCCAATCGAACTATAAATGGTAATTTAGAGTAATTTTTACATTTAAAAATATGTTTTATTTGAGGCTTTTACTAGAAAGCAAAACATCAATAAACAAACCACTAATATTTCCTCTTTTCTATTTCTCTATTTCTTGTACCTTTTCTGCTTGTTTTGCCAACACCATTTAGGTATTTTAACCAATTATAATGTGATTGTCAGAGGTTTGGATGTTCATAATACAACACGCATTTTTAAAAATATGACAATAGATGCCAGTTCGCCAACCCTGTTGCTGGCCAACCTAACCACAGGTGTCACCTATTACATAGCCGTAGCAGCAGCCACAAAAGTTGGTGTTGGTCCTTTTAGTAAACCAGCAGTACTGCGCATGGATCCCAGAACGCAATCATTAGATACAGGCTACACCAGGTACATATGAATATATTTATTTATATATGTCTGCAGCTTAGCAGAGTAAAAACTTAACAATATCATTTATATTTATTGTTGTTGTCACTCAGCAGAGTGATTTTATTCAAGGCAGTTTAAATTAGTGATGCTTTTGTTACTTTTCATATGGTTCTTGCAGATATCCCATCAATCGTGACATAGCGGATGATTTTTTAACCCAGACATGGTTTATCGTTTTACTGGGTTCCATAATAGCTATTATAGTTTTTCTATTTGGTGCTTTGGTCTTATTTAAACGTTATCAATTCATCAAGCAAACTTCATTGGGCAGTTTGCATGGTAAGTTAAGATTAAAATAATTATGTTAAGAATTAATAATGATGCTTAGATATAGATATGCGGTAAAGCAGGCCTTTGTAGGGAGAATAGAAAACTAGAAATTTCAAATATATATAAAGAGTTATTCATTAAGGGTTTCTTCTCCTTAAAACTAACCCCCAGTTTTTAACTTAAAAATTAAGTACGTAATTAGCTAATTTTTATTTAAAATTAAGTTTTAATTAAATACGATTTCATTTTTTCAGTGGTTATTTAAAGTTCTTATTAAATTACGTTGAAAGTACGGTAGCACTGCAAAATTTCCCAGTATTATTGAAGGCTTTTCAAACATCAGCTGTTAAGTGTAAACAAAAATGTCAGGTTATTAACATGTAGAAAATTAAATTGCATAAAAAACTCATTTTATGAGACCAAAAGAACACCATAATGACTTTTTATATTACTTTATTCCATGATATGAAACTTTGTACTGTATATGTTATATATTTATGAAATTTAAACGAAATTCTTTTTAATACGACCGCATGATGCTCATGTGAATGTTTTCAGTAAACACACATGCATAAAAATATATGGTACAATCACAAAACTTAAGTAGTGTTTAATTTCGCAAGGTTGGGCATTTAATTATTATTTAAATAAGCACTCAAAAACACAATTTCGTATTTAATTGGAACTTAAAAATAATTATGGTTTGATTACCAACTGAAAAAATGGGCATAAATATACCTGAGATATCATCAACATTTTCTATTCGTTTGAAAGACCTAGCAATGTCATTTTTTACGGAATATAACATTGTACAAGTGTGTGCTGTGGTTTAATTCTTTTCGATATGCCTTGTTTCCAAATGTTGAAATTCTCACAGAAGATAGCCTCTCACTTTGGGAATACGACGACCTTAAATTCACAATTTACATGTCCTTGCGCTTCTGAAAAGTACAAATTTGCATATTGGATAGTTTAAAAAAAAAAAACATTATTTGACTTGTTCGGTATAATATTTGGGAGTTTCAATAGGTAGTCTCATAGTGAAAGTGCTATAGTGAAAGTTTAACATAATATTTCTCTATTTAAGATTTGATCAGGCTAAAGTTCTTATTGCTTTATAAGCCAAATTACATGTGATAATTATTAATGAACAAATAACATCAAAGTTAGTTGTAAGTATTCTGACAAAAACGTAGTAGAACGAAACTACCAACTGTTTTCGAAGGCCACTAAACCTTCATCATTATCGTTCTTTTGTGTTTCGTCCACTGTGTGGGGTGTCAGTTGATGTCGATTTCATCCTTATATACTCAGGCATTATTGGAAATGGAATATGTGAATTGTTTTGATTCATCTTATTTCAATTTTCTGAAAGGTTTTTGATGTGTAAACATCTATACGCTAGGGGGTAAAATTCTTTTTCACAATACAATCACAAATTTTGCTGAGATTCACATCGCGTTGTCCAATCTGTATGAGCTACATATGTATAAGTGTATTAGTGTTTGAAAGAAGCAATACAAACTTATTTAAAATATTATAAATGCATATGAAGTTGCTGGTTTTTGTTTGTTTTATTTAACTTGATAATTGCTTTATTAGGGTTCCGTACACCAAAGGAGAAAATGAACCGTAAAAGCTACAGACCTGAAATGTGGACAAAGTGTGTAGACATTTGGCCACTACAACAACAAGTACATGACAGTTAAAAATTAAAGGGTGTTCCAAAACGAGCAACGAAAAATTTTAAAATCCCATGTAATATACATACAATTGTATGTACATATATACACTTCAAATTTTAAAAGTTAGTGTATTTTTATACAGACTACAACAATTAACATTAAGTTTAAAAAATTTAAATCAATGGGTGTTCCATCAGTTAATGCAATTTTGACAACTTGCTGTATCTTGGAAACCGAAAGAGCAAAAGTCTTGAAATTTTCAAAAACGGTAAAACTAAAAAATCAAAACAAAATATAAAATCGCTTAATCTAAAAAAATCGCCAAAAACAAAAAAATCGCCAAAACGGAAAAAAGCGCCAAAACGAAAAAATTTTCGCGAAAAACCGGAAAAATCGCCAAAATTAAAAAAATCGCTTAAATAAAAAAATCCAAAAAACAAAAAAATCACCAAAATTAAAAAAATCGCTTAAATAAAAAAATCCAAAAAACAAAAAAATCACCAAAATGAAAAAAATCTTCCAAATGAAAAAAATTGCGAAAATTAAAAAAACCCAAAAAGAGAAAAAAAAAAATGCCAAAACTAGAAAAAAGCCATACAACTAAAAAAATTGTTTAAACTGAAAAAACTTAAAAAAAGGAAAAAAACTAAATCAAAAAAATGCTCAAAACCGAATGTGCGCGAGTCAAAGTTGCACTTTACTGAATTTATTTTAATTGCAATGCGTACGCCACAACAAAAACAGCAACAGCTAAATGATGAACAACAGGAATTAAAAATTAAAAAGTAAAAGTAAAGACATTTACCATAGATGAGCACTTTGCAGTACCACCAAAGTTTCAGTAAAAATAATAAAAAAATTTTAACAAGTAAATTTTTACTGATTACTAAAATTTTTTTCTACAATTTTTATAAATTGCCTAAATGATTTGTTATATGATGAGGTGCATTGAATTTTTAGTAATCAGTAATGCCCGTATTCATAATGAAATTCTACCAAGTGGCTAAATGTTTTTCATACAAAAGTTTCAAAATTTGAATGAAAAAACTTTGCCACTTGCTACAATTTTATTATGATTACGGCTCTACGATTTTACCGGTAATGCAAATTAAATTTCATTAGCAGTAAAAATTTACTGAATTTTTTTAGTAATCAGTAAATTTACTGCTTACTGCAATTTTGAATGCAGCACATATACATATACTGCATTTACTAACCAAATAAGTTTAATAAAACAAACAAAAACCAACAAATTCCTATGTGATTACAATATTGAAAGTTTTGATACTTTTAATTAATTAATTAAAAAAGGGTACTTCCAACTTAAAAAAAAATTTTCATTACTAGATGTTTACACATCTCCTCTGTGATCGGACTCACATTGCTTTTTTTTGTAATGAAAGCTGAATTTAAACATCTCTAAATTTAAAACAGTCTTGCCATTGCCATTTGCTTATATTTTGTTCTACTTAAGACAAACTTTTTTGGTTTGTTACTATTAAGTATATTTTATTTAATGTTTGCCACAGGCCAATGACTTTTAATTTAAGTTAATTTTAATTATTATTGTGCGAAGTTCATTTCTTTCTATATTTATAATTTGATCAGGTTAAAGTCTCTAGTTATTCTAAAAAATTCTTGCGATAAAGCTCCCTGATAATTCAAAAAAGCAAAAGCTTAAGTGACAATAGCACTCCGACAAGCTGAAAAGCCAACAACATTTAAAAACCACTTGAATTTGAATAACAAAATCTCTTAAAAGATTTTTAATGCTGCACAGTATATACTTATTCATTTCGTAGATAAAAATAAAAAGCACATTAAAATTTTTATCGCCTTAAAGTTATAAAAATATGTTAACCAATTGTACTAAAAATATTTTAAAGCGCAATTTGGCATCCCAAGAGGGTGCTTAATCCATGAAATATTCATCGCAAGAGAATAAAATAATTTTATGAACATGAAACATAATGAAAAAAAGTAAAAGCAATAAAAAGCAAATGTTAGTTTCCTATGAATTTTTTTCTACAACTTCTGGAAACATTTTTATTGACTTTCCTTAAAATCTAAAATTAAAAAAATTTAGTGCTTTAAGTGCGTAAATAATATCAATTTAAAAGTTAAAAAATCTACTGTATTTAAAAATACCTTTTGAAAAAATTAACTTTGAGACATATTATTCTATTTGCATTAAAAAACTGAGTATATAAAGCAGTAGTCTACAAACACAGTAGACAAGAAACAAGAACGCTTGTGATAAAAGTGCGGTGGCCTTTGAAAACAGCATACTGTTCCATTCTGCTAGTCTTTATCAGAATATTTACAATTCACTTGGGTGTTCTTTGTTCCTTTAAAAATTATCACAAGTAGTTTCGCTCACAGTGCGATATAAACTTTAGTCTAATCGAATCATACATATAGAGATAATTTTTATTTTTGTAAGAAATAAGTAGACAAATTTTATATAAATTGTATGGGTCTTCTTGGATAATAAATTTATGCTTCGTCCTTTATCTAATTTTTGTCAAATTTATGAGATTTTATTAAGATCCCAATCGGGAATAATTTCTTAATCGGGCTTAAATTGGGTGGATATTGTTATTAACATCGATCATGTATTTAACGCGAAATTTTAATGAAATGGAATATGAGAAATGATTATACAGGGTGGGCCAAAAGAAACCAAGGGGTGTAAAAGTTTAATAACTTTTTTGTTTATTAATTTTTTTTATTTTTTCTTTCAGATTATATAGACAACACTTGGTGAATTTATAATGGAGAGGTTCACAACTGAACAGAGAATCAGAACAATAGAATTTTATTATTTAAACCAGAGATCAATTATTTTAACGCAAAGAGCATATCGTCGACATTTTAACGTCAGAATTTCGCCCTCTGAAGCGATGATTCGTTGCTTAGTTAATCGTCATCACCAACATGGCTGCGTAAGAGATTTGCCTCGAACCGGTAGACCACGTTTAAGTCGCACTGCGGAAAATATTGAACGAGTACAGCAAAGTGTCAACGAGGCACCAGAAACATCTGGCAGAAGGCGTTCTGCTCAGCTAAAAATGTCTCGTAAGTCACTACGGCGCATTTTAAAAAAAGGTTTACAGTTATACCCATATAAGGTGCAATTGGTCCAAGAATTAAAACCCGCAGATCATCGGCAACGTCTAAATTTTGTAGTTAAATTTCAAGAGTTGGCCAGAAATGAAATCAACTTTATTGAAAATTTGATTATGAGTGATGTAGCTCATTTTCATTTGAATGGCTTTGTTAATAAGCAGAACTGTAGGTTCTGGGGTTCTCAAAATCCAAGAGCCATTCATCAACGCCAATTGCACCCTATCAGGTGTACAGTATGGTGTGGGATCACATCTGAAAATGTCATTGGGCCCTACTTCTTCGAGAATGAAGATGGAAGTGCTGCAACCGTAAATGGAGAGCGGTATCAGTTTATGATAGAAAATTTTTTACGTCCTGCTCTTGAAAACAGACCTGGTATGTGGTTTCAGCACGACGGAGCCACTGCTCATACTGCCCGAGACACAATGGCACTTTTAAGGCAAATTTTTGGAGAGCGAATAATTTCTCGAAATTCGGAAATTATTTGGCCAGCGCGATCGCCAAATTTGACAGCACCCGACTATTTTCTTTGGGGTTTTTTGAAGGAGCGAATGTATGTAAACAAGCCAGAGACAATCCTTGAACTCAAGGCAAACATTGTTGCAGAAATTCGAACGCTACAGCCACAATTTTTGAAAGATGTTATGGAAAATGCTCTAAAAAGAGCCCATCAGTGCGAAGCTGAAAACGGTGGTCATTTAAGAGACATCATTTTTCATACTTAGTGTAAAAAAATTTTCATTTTGTATATTATATAATCTGAAAGAAAAAATAAAAAAAAAGTTAATAAACAAAAAAGTTATTAAACTTTTACACCCCTTGGTTTCTTTTGGCCCACCCTGTATAATGTATACAATTATTGATATACTTTTGGAAAATACATTTGTAAGTAACACTATTCATTATCTGTTATTGCGTTTTTTCATTTCCTATTTAACCAATTATCCTCTATTCAACTCGTAATTTTAAAACATTTCAAACAAAATGTAAATTGCTTTACTTAATATATCAAAAAACACCAATGGACCATTTTCACATAACAATTACTTAAAAAAAATTTATTAAAATTTCAATAGACTTTACTTGTAAGGCAACGTAATTAATAGTCTTATTAATAGTTTTACACAATAAAATAAGGAGGAATTTAATACAGGCTGAGGCAGCTCATTACATCTTTACGCCTTACTAATAAAATGTGGAAAAAAAAAGGAGAATGGAAGCTTCAACCCCCTTTTCAAATAGGTTTAGATAGATGTAAACTTTCAAAGTTCTATTTGTTGGCATCTTTTTGTTCCTGAAAAACATAAATTTTGCAAAAGTGACAAAAGCTTCAAAAATTTAATACGCCTCCTTAACACCAGAGGGGCTGCAACTCTGTGTATTTAAAAGAACGTGCAAAACGCAGAGTTAAAAAAGAATGAAGCTTTCCCCTAGCCTATAACTCTTCCTTCACCACCACCGTCTTCTCTATCACTATCTCTTTTCTTAAGAAGGTAACACCTATTATTACGTTTTAAGAACACAGATAGCATAGATTGGGTAAAATTCCTGGCGATATATAGAAGGATACCTTGTAAATAATGAAGATGGATGTAGTGAAGCAAAGGGGTAACGCTAATTATGTATAAACTATTAAATTGTATGTTTTTTTAGGGTTCCGTACACCAAAGGTGAAAAGGAATCCTATTGTTTTCGCTACGCTGTCCGTCTGTCCGTCACACGGTATTTTCTCAGGAACCGTACGAGCTACGGACCTGAAATTTGGACATAGTATGTAGAACCTTAGCCGCTACAACAACAAATACATAAGAACTAAAAATCAAAGGGTGTTCCAAAACGAGCAACGAAAAAGTTTTAAAATTCCATGTAATGTATATACAATTGTATGTACATATGTATAATGACACTTGAAATTTGTAAAATTAATTTATTTTTATATATACGAAAACAAATAACACTAAAATTAAAAAAAAAATTAATTAAAGGGTGGTCCATCAGTTAATGCAATTTTGACTATGTAATTTTGACAACTTGCTATATCTTGGAAACCGTAAGAGGCAAACACTTGAAATTTTCAAAAACGGTAAAACTAAAAAATCGGAAAATTATAAAATCGCCAAACCAAAAAAAAATAAAAAATTGACAAAAAATTAAAAAAAAATCGCCAAAACGGAAAAAAATCGACGAAATTAAAAAAAAAATTTCTAACACTAAAATAAATCGCCAAATTCGAAAAAATCACCGAAATGAAAAAAATCACCAAAATGAAAAAAAAACGCCAAAAAATCGAAAAAAATCGCCAAAACGCGAAAAAGGCGCCAAAACTAAAAAAAAAAATATACTTAATAGTAACAAACCAAAAAAGTTTGTCCTAAGTAGAACAAAAATAAGCAAATTAACTAACATGTGTAAAATTAATAAAGAACAAACGACAATGGTAAGACTGTTGTAAATTTAGAGATGATAAAATTGAGCTCTCATTCCAAAAAAGCCTTCACCAAATTAAAATACGTTGAAACAAAACAATTCACATATTCCATTTGCAAAAATTTCTGACACCACATATAGTGGACCAAAGACAAAAGAACGCTGATGATGAATGTTTAGTGGCCTTCGAAAACAGCTAGTTGTTCCGTTTAACTATGTGTTTGTCAGAATATTTACAACTAGCTTTGGTGTTATTTGTTCATTAATAACTATCACTTGTAATTTGGCTTAAAAAGCTATACGAACTTTAGCCTGTTCAAATTATAAATATAGAAACAAATGAAGTTCGAAAAATAATAATTAAATTAACTAAAAAAAATCGCCCAAATGAAAAAAAAAACGCCAAAATGAAAAAAATCTCCAAAATAAAAAAAAATCGCCAAATTGAAAAAACGCCAAAAACCAAAAAAATTCCAAAACTATGTATTATATAGGCTGAAGTTTGTATTAAATTACATATCTAGTGTTCGTACGGAACCCTTAGTGCGCGAGTCAGAGTCGCACTTTACTGAATTTATTTATTTTTTTTTTTTTGTAAAAAAAAATTTTTGTTTTATTTCAACAATACCTTTTTTTTATTGATTTCTTTAGAAAATTAAAATTATAAATTCTTTGTAAGTTTTTCTAGAAGCCTTATCACTTACTGAATATAATAAGTCTATTAAAAATAAGACAAAGCTGTAAGTTCTAAAATTAATCCAATAACTCCTTGGCTGACAAACAAAAGCTTCACTTTATTAGAATTAGTTATTTATTTCATTTAAAAAAAAAAACTTTGCAATAAAAAAAACAAATTTATTAAGAAGGAAGTAAAGTAATGAAATAAATTAATGACCAATAAATATTCCAGCTTATGATTTAAATAAACAAAACAAAAGCCAATAAACATGTTTTTTATAACAAACACAATCTTAACCTATTGAAAAACTAAAATAAGAATTATTTTCTATATTTAAACATGTTCAAGTAAAATAAATTTATATAAAATATCCTTCTTCCCATTTTATTTCAGGCAATCACGCAATTGGTGCTGTACGAAAATTTCCCACTCTGCCATTAAATGCCAGCGGTGGCGGTGGTGTTTGGATTGATCCTGCAGGTGGTGTTTGGCGTCAAGCCAACACAAGTTCATGCACAACAAAGGAACCCCTACCGGATTATTCCCAAGTAACAGGACAAACAGCACAGCAGCTACAACAACACCAGCAAATGCCTTTACCAGATTATGAAAGGTAAGAGCAAAACAAAACATTCCTTTTATGCCATTTCAATAATTCATAATTATTATGTGCTTTATTCCTTTCTGCTTTGGAAAAAAAATAAAATAAAGTAATAATAAAGACGAAAAGAAGGTTAAATTTGTGAAAGAAAAACGCTGTTTTATAAGCCTTTTGTTAGCATGAATTGTAATGAAAATATTCATTATAAATTGTTTAGTAATTTTACAAATGATATCAAGCTCTTGCAGAGCTTCATTTAAAATGACTTATCGGGACTTGTTATAAGAATCATAAATAAAATTTTTTATAGAAAGTTACGCATAGAATTTTTAATGAAGCTGAATTTGTGATACAGGAATGCCAGTATTAAATATACAAAAAAAAATCTCTTTGCTGGTATATACATATATACACAATGAAAGGCAATTATTTTTAAATTAAGCTTTTCATGAATTTATAAATGGAAACAGAAATCAGTTCATTGGAAAATAATTTATTATATTCAAATGTTACATTTGTTCAAAAAGCTTAATATATATATATATATTAATTTCAAGGTAAGAAAAATTATTTTTTGGGAGAGATGGAAACAAGCCGAAAACAATAAAATTATCTGAATTGTTGGATATTGCAAGACAAAGATAAGCGTAAATTGTCTTAATCCTGCTCTTCGATTAAGTCTAATTGGTCCAATATTTTTCTTGTAAAACTTATAAGTTTTAAATAGTGCTTTGGAATTTTGCTATCTTATCCATAAGACACAGTATCTAAGTTAAAGTCAGACTTAGAAAAAATAAAAACTTGCTAATCTTTAAACTGGACTACCTGGTCCAGTGTGTATATTTTTATTCGATTGAAAACACAAAACTTTGAACTCTTCAATGATTTTATGAAATAAAAGCCGGACTTCTGTTAAATTTGTATTTGTGTTTTGACCAAACATATGTAGGCAATGATAAACTGTTTTCCTAGTAACAATACAAAAAAATTACTTCGAGCAATCAACTATTCACCATATTTTAAATACAGCGCTCAATCCTATAAAAAATAATCAAAGAAAGAAACTTTGTGCTAATACAAGTAATGATCTGAAGTTATAAAGCTTTAGGGTAGCAAACAGTGCATCTCATTGATTTTCATGAAAGCTCTTTTGTTCTCTACACAGAGAAAATAGATTTGTTGTGATAACCGAATTTGAAGCCAATCGAATTTTATCGGTTTCAATAACTGAAACACAATTCTGTTGTAATTAACGAATGAATATAGCTTTTGTAAGCAAACATTTTTAATAAGCGTTATGTGAAGTTTTAAAATGAAATGGTTCTTGCAACAGAAAATTTTAATTGTGACTATCTGGGAGCACGGCAGTATGCCAGGCCAAGTTCCGGCCAATGCACGCAGTGTGTATATTTACACGAAGCCATTCGAGCTATTTTTACCCCCTCATAACCTTGTTCCCCGCAATCTTAAAATTATGAAATTTAAACAATAACTAGAATTCATGTAACCTCGTATGCGAAGTTTGAAAGTTTTACAATGAAAGGTTCCTGAGATATGGAGGTGCAAAATGTGCATATTTTAAGACATACTAACTAACTCACTGATTCACTGACACACTCATCAAATTGATGAAGAACTTCTGTTATAGCCAGAAAGCTAAAATTTGGTGCACGTGTAGATCTAGGTGAACAATGAACTGGAAAAATCTGAAAATACGAACATTTTGAGCAGGGGGCGGGGCTATGCCCATAAAATTTTTAATTTGTGCTAGTGAGCTGAAATTCGATACTGAACTAGGTCTAGGTGAGTAATAAACCAACAAAAACCTGAAAGCCCAGAAATTATAGCCATGAGGGCGGGGCTACGCCCTTAAAGGTCGGAAAATAAAAAAGCAAATCTATGGCGCTTACGGGAGCTATTTTATTAAAATTTGACATTTATGCTGCGATAATGCAAGGCTAAAAAATTTTCAATAAAAAAGTAGGTGTTGACACGTCCATACAATTTCAACCTCATTTTCGTGTACTACTACGGCTCAGCATATTTAGATATACTATTTATGTATGCATTATTATTCGATTGCGACGAAACTTAACACAAATAGCAAGCACTGGCGGAAAAAAATCTTGAGTTTGGAAAAGTGGGCAGCGTTACGCCCATAAAAAGTGAAAATTTAAAGCCGCGCTAAGGAGCTGAAATTTTGTATACAAGTAGGTCTAGGTGAGTAAACAACAAGAAAAACCTGAAAACCCGAAAATTTTAGTCAGAGGGGCGGGACTGCGCCCATAAAAATTATAAATTAAAAGTTGCGCTTATGAGCTGAAATTTGATACACAAGTAGGTCTAGGTGAGAAACCAACTAGAAAAATCTGAAAACCAAAAAAAGTTTATTAGGAAGGGCGGTGTCACGCTAAGATTCTTCGAAACTAAAAACTTACAGCCATATTTAAAAAAATTTTAAGGCTTTTTAAAGGCTTTTTAAGAAAAATTTTGTATGAAAATTTCTCCTAAAACTCCTTTATAAACCCTTAATAAGTTTTATAAATAAGACTGTTTACAGCTTTTAACTCAAGTCATTTTAGTGAAACCTTGCATATTTATTGCACGTATACAATACTTTAAACTATCACCTTAAAAAGTGGGAGTGATCACTCCCATAAATGTTAGCCTTGTGTTTAATCTACTTCGGTCTAGCATATTTTAGAAGAAAGTTAGCATGAATTATACTCGTAAGCGCTGCTCATAACAAAATCGTGAATTTAAAATAGTGAGCGGGGTAGTGCTCATAAAATTTTCGAGTATTATTCACGCTAGAGACCTAAAATTTCATACACAAGCAAGTGTAGATGAGTAAACTAATAGGAAAATCTTAAAACCAAGAAGTTTTATCAAACTCGCACTATAGAGCTGAAATTTGAAATAAATTTAGATCAGAGATCACTAAAAAAAATATAAGAAATTAGATGTTTAAATCAGAGGGCGGGATCAAGCACTTTAAACTCAAAATTAAGATAAATTTTATTGAAACTTTTTATACACATTGTACTTATCCAAAATAAAAATTTCCTCTTTAGACAAGTGGCCGTGACTAGAAATATGACACCCCTATTTTGGATAGGAACTTGGCCTCTTTTCATATTTATGTTTTTGTGAGAATATGTAATAAAGCAATGCATAAATATGTATGGGCATAATAATGTGTATGCACACATGTAAAAGTAATTTCATGTTGCATACATATCGTTGGTCACAAATAGAAAGGCTCTAACTCAAATTATTGTAATTTTACAGGAGAAGATAAAAACATAATAATAAACAGTACAATTACTTTGTTAAACTGCTTGTAAAAGTGTTTACAAGGTGTATTTGTGTGAAATTTATTGGAATCACTGAAAAGCTCAATTTCATGAAATTGCGAGTTATGGCCTTTCTACTTGTGACCATCGATATGTATGTATGTATGAACATTAGAGTGGCCGTTAATTGTATGGAGACTTTTTTTCTTGATTTCTTCTACTCTCACCCCCCAAATCGGTTCAGTTTTATGTAAAAAAAATATGCAAAAAAAATTCATACCGATAAGTTGCGTTTTAGGGGTTGCGTCCGGCCCTCAAAGCTGGCCTTCAAGCCCATTTTTCAATGTAATTTTTTGCATATGACTATCTTTTTAAAAAATCATTTTACAAGAATATGACATATGGCAATATTTTAGCTCTTGAAGTCAACAACATTAGTCTCAAAGAAAGTTTTTTTGCTAAAATTAATATTTTAGAAAATAATGAAGAAAATAATCAATAAAATACCACCAATTTTATGTAACAAAATTATATTTATATGGAAATTTTTTATTTTAAGCATGTAAAATAAGAGCTTATATATATTAAATTATTTCATACATATACATATAGTCAAAGTAAAACTAAACCAAAAAAAAAAAAAAAACGCGAAACGTACTATTGTGAAAATTTCAATCTTCAACAGATTCAAGGCCAAGTTTACCATCGAATTGGGTCTTTGTTACCCTTTCTTAAACAAACCTATCAATTTTTTCAAATATACTTTGTGTGTAACTCAAATGTGGAAACCGATTGTCGTTGTGATATTTCATCAAATTTGAGGAGGGATATTATCTAGCGTTTGCAGAATATGTTGCACGCTGAAGATGAATTAGTGCGACTTTTTCAAACTGCTCTCGATCAAATACCATCTGATGAATATGCAATTGTGATTCAAGGTGATAAAACGCTTCCTGGGCAACATGTCAGGCGATTTAATGCGCCCACAATGGTTGATGTCAGTATTTTTTTTTCTTTTTTGCACTACCAAGTGTGCAGGGGTTCGCTAGTTTATTATAAATGTATAACATAACACATAACACATAATAATTTTATGTACATGTTCCGATGCAGATTTAGTAGTATTTACATATTTTAGGTACTTTTCCTTCGCTACAGTTACCATTTGAACTTTTTTATTTCCCATCACTGTTTTATGAGCAGCTGTTCCTGTTCCACGTTTTTAAATGCTCTATAAGTGCACCAACGTGCTAACAGTATTGTACGGTACGGTACAGCATCAACAACGTTCGGCTAACCCAGCCTTTGGGAATATCAATAAAGTATTTTATTTTTTTCTTTTATTACAATAGAATTTCAGTACGTTGGCATATGATTAGTTAGTTACAATGACCGATTTTTTTTTTCAAATTAAATATTGTTTACAATAATAGTTTTTTTTTTGTTTCAAAGGCCAATATTCAGTCACGTTACTTTCTAACTTTGTGTCTACCAATATTTAAAAACGGTTATTACAAATGAACGAAATCAAGTGTTGTTACTAATAAAACTATTGTGAGACTTCTATTTGAATTGTATTTATAGTTTTTTGTTTATAAAGGGTGTCCCAACAAGAACGCAAGATTTAAATTTGGCTCCATTCGAAGTGTCATTGTTTGACATTTGAACAATTGTTATTGTTGTTTGCTAGTAGAAGGTACGAGGTTAGTAAAAATGGAGCGCTACACGAATGAACAACGCATTTTCATTGTGAAATTGTTTCACCAAAATGGTGAAAGTTTTGCGGCTAAAGTTCGCAAATTTGCGATCAATTTGGTGTCACAATAATGCTCCAAAAGAGTCAACTGTAAAGAGATTAATGGATAAATTTGCCAAAACTGGGTCTGTTAGTGATGTAAAGACAACAACGCGCCTTCGACCAGGTCCATCGACCGAAAATGTCGGAGCTGTACGTGATGATGTCGCTCAAACGCAGGTCAAGCGCAAACAGTCAATGGTGTTCGGTATCGTGAAATGATAACCAGTTTTTTTATGCCTAGAATTGAAGAAATGAATGTGAAGGGCATGTGGTTTCAACAAGACGGCGCCATATGTCATACAGCCAGAGAAACAATACAATTGCTACATCAGTCATTTCCCGGTCGTCTTATTTCGCGTTTTGGAGACCAGAATTGGCCGCCTAGATCGTGGGATTTAACACCATTACACTTTTTTCTTTGGGGTTTTTTTAAGTCGATGGTTTACGCGAATAAGCCGACGACGACTCAAGCCTTAAAAGAGGAAATTGGACGCTGCATTAATGAAATACCGCAGCATTTATACAGAACGGCCATTGAAAATTTCATTAAAAGATCGCGTGTGTGCCAGCAAAGCCGCGGCGGCCATCTGCCCGATTTGTTGTTCCACACATAACCTCATTTTGTCTACTTTACGATATAATAAAGTTTCACGATTTTTTTTTTTAAATATCTGTGTTTTATTTCAAATTTAAATATTGCGTTCTTGTTGGGACACCCTTTATATGTGAAAAAATCTTAGATTTGGTTGATAATTGATAATACATAAGTAAATATTTGCTGCTCCAACAGATTTTTAACCAATCTGCTCTCTCTGTGTAAAATATGTTTTTTATTATTGTCACTACAAAAAGTAAAATTTAGCTTGCAAACTTTAGCTGTGACCGAAACAACTACGATTTCTGCACAATTCTGTTAAACACTATTAACTTCATTTTCGCTTGGTTGATTGATGTTCGCAATTTTCATTTTCACTGTTGCACCAAAGCTTTATCATTTTCTGCCATCGTTTTATGTTTAATGAAGGTATTTTACTTTTGTTCTCACTTTTCAATAGAAATGAGATACATTAATACAAACTAAAAATATCTACATTTTGCTTTTAACTTAATTATTTATTTAATCCAAAATATAAGGAGACCATTAAAGTAACTGCTTAGATTTTCATTTGAATCTGTTGAAAAAAAAAATTGATAAAATTTCTTTTCAAGTTCTAATTTAAATGCTTCAAAATATTTACCCAAAAAGCAACAATAACAATAACATTTTAACGAATGAACACAAGAACTCCAATTAAAGTGTGCGTGTAAAAAATGCTCTTGAAGTTTGATTTTTCATTAAGATATTTTTAGAAAAAATGTACTTTACCCATTCAAATTTTATTTGTAGAATTAGAGATATATTACCACTGGCAACTGGTGGCAGCTTTTTATTTTTGAATACATTTTTATATATCTGTGTTATTTTTACCATTTTTTTTTTGGTTTTTATTTTTTCTTTTATCTGTGTTATAGTGCAACAAGCTACTAACCAAAAACATTTTGGTTTCTTTTCATCTTTTTCTATTTATAAGTTTTTCTTCTTGCTTGTTTTTGGCAGCTTTTTTACCATAATTTTCTTAATTAAGTGAATTCTTGTAACTAGAAAATGAAATTATTATTTTTCTTCTCATATTTTACCTTTAATTTCTTTTATAACTTTATATTTTTTATTTAATTTTTTTGTATTCTTTTTACTTATAATTTGGCATTTTGCTAAGAAACTCACTTGAAAGGATGTTCAAGTACTTGCAAGTTATTTTACTTAAGTGGTTTTTAATTAGTTGAATTAAAAAGAAACTGAAAACTGAAAATGAAAACCTAAGAAAATATGTTAAACATGCAGGTTTCTCTTTATGAAAATTAAATTGTGGTTTGTTATTGTTTATTTTTTCTGTGAACAGAGCAGGCATCTGTTACTTAGAATCACATTGTTTTTAACTGAAAGCAGTTTATTATCATAATAACTTAAAACAGAGATAAGAAAAAATATTTGATATTTGAATATTTAAATGTTGTTGTATGTGTAGGTTATTGAAGAAAAAATTCTAAAATGTTTAATTAACTAAATGTTCTTAAAAGTGAAACATCTGTTGAAATATCTTTAAATTATTCTTCAGAAGAGATTAATTTCTAATAAACTTTCAAACCAATATGAAACAATTTTCAGAGTTATAAATTTAATCTACAACCCCATATTGTACGTCATATGTCCATTTATTGCATCATTATATCATACAATTTGGTGACATTGAAAGTTTTATTGATTTTGTAAGTGAATCTCTGATGCTTTTTATGCGTATCTTTGATGGTTTATGTGCACATTAGTGTCCTGCACAAGATATCTTATAAGAACTTTCAAGACATGAGGGATTTTTCAAATGCTTTACTACAGCGAAATCTTATAAAACAAACGTTAACAAAACTGTTTGCAAGAAATTTGTTTCACTATTGTAGGTATAAGAGTAAAGAAGAAAACACTTCGTGACGGCAGAATTTGTGGTACTAGCTTCTTTTTATGCATAAGCGCGTGTGTAAACGTCATGCATGTATGTGTGTATGTTCTTTTGTTTTTCTGCGCACATATAAAGGCACACACATGCATTAACATTAGTTGTATGCGGTTAATCACATAATAGCCCTGCAGAAAGTGCGAATAGTGAAAATGTACTGAGTCGCTTTTGACTTTGTCACCAGTACTACTCTAGAATTATTCCCCATACAATACTTTATGCTATAGACATTTAGCATGTGCTTGTCATTAAAAATCTACTAGTAACACTAAAACAATTGACTAGGTAGTGAATTCATAGTTTTTATGGTAACATGGAGACATACCAACCAGACATTTACTGGTACATTTCTATACCTTACGTACATACAAATTTATATATATTGACAAGTTGACGAATAGAAGAGAAATTGTAGACAATGTAACTACTACTAGAATTTTAGTGTTGACATAGAGACACTTGGCCCCAGTCTGACTGCAGGGAGCTTACCATCTACATATTACACACACACTCAAACGTACAATATGAAAAATAACAAGCATACACTAATCAAGAGTACTTATTTTGAGTGTTTGTTACAAAGAAGCTGTCTTGGCGACTTCGCTTGTTAACACTGATATACACGTGCACCAATACATCCATCGTGCTTCGCTTATAGTACGACAGCATTTATTATTGGTTTAGTATAATACATGCGACGTGAATACATTTAAAAATCATGATGTAGTTACATTTTAACCCTAGTCGCTCTTTCTTATTTTTATACCTATAAGCGCTTTCTTCGTCGAATCGACGAAATGCATTTTTTATCTGGCCCCAAACGCGCCCAATTAAAAAAAAATATAAAATTTTGGTTTTATTGAAAAAACAATTTAGTTTTTATTCGTATTAAACATAAAGTTTGCTTATTTCAATGCAACTTAAAACTAATAAACAAAAAAAATTACTTTAAGTTTTTTTTTTACTTTTTTTTAAATAGTAAAAAAAAATTCACAAAAGGCTGTATTTAAAATAAAAAATTATTTCAGGGATTTATTAAAATCTTAAAACTGACACTTAAAACTAAAAAATAAACTTAGTTTGGTTGGAATTTTCAGTCATTTAGTGCAAGAGGCACAGAGATCAATCGTCGATTTGACGAACACAAACTTAAAAAAAAAACATACTTACACACGTCTAACGAGATTGCACATGTGCACACTTCAGCAGCTTGGCAATGACTAGATATATAAGAAAAATGAGCACACAGCAATGAGTAACAAAGAAAATAAATGAGAAATCGTAAACGATGTTCGTCGATTCGACGAAGAAAGAGCGTCTAGGGTTAAGACTGTATACGCAGGTCTCTAGTGCACATACATATCTCATGCTTTGAATGAATAACACATTTACTTTAAAATAATAAATACAGTAAAGTGCGACTTTTACTCGCACACAAAAGGGTTCCGTACGGACACTACATATGTAATACTATACGAACTTAAGCCTATATAATTGAATCTCTTACTAGATGTAAAGATAAATTTTTTCGCGTTTTTTTAGTTTTAATGGTTTTCTTTTTCGTTTCGAAATTTTTTTCGGTTTTTTGAATTTTTTTTTTTAGTGTTGTCTTTTTTTCGTTTTGACAATTTTTTTCGGTTTCTGGCGATTATTTTCTATTTTTTTTTTAGTTTAGCGATTTTTTAGTTTTGGCGTTTTTTCGTCTTTCTGATTTTTGCAGTCTTTGAAGACTATCCCCCTTATGCAAAAAAATATTTTACTTTAGCTTTAAAGTTCATATTAGTTGCCAAGCACTTTAAGGCTAACATAGCTTTGTTGAGAAATCATATGCAAAAGACAACTTTAATTATTTTGTTATCTAATAATGAATACTGGTAACACCACCATGTTCAACAACCACTTCACAGCTTATGATGTACAAAATCGAATACAATTTGATTCGGGTATTCAAATAATTTTTTATTTTATTAAATAAATTTTCATTATCTTGAAGTAAAGCAACCTAATTTAAAAAATATGAGCTTCTTACATGGTAATAAAACAGATAAGCACAACTGTGAAGTAAAAGTAAAAAAATTTTAAAAATTATCACAATTTGTTTTATTCGAATGAAACGAATATTTGAATATCCAGCTTTTTTCGATTTGTTTTGATTGTATGTACATCACTAAAACATTTTTGTACAATTGTATTTATTTTAATATCTTTTTATGTATTTTGCTATGTATTTCGAATCAGATGGATAATTTGATGATGTTTCCCTTTACATGACAGTAATAATAAATTTAAGATAAGAGCAGGCAGTTCTAGCTTCATTTTCAGATGTAACATGAATCAGCATGTTCCATATTAATAAAAATATTTGAGGTACAAAACACACATTTTGGAAATATCAACTTAAAGTAGTCTTAACAAACGTGGGTGCCTACTTTAGAATTTTTATACAATAATTTTTTTAGAATACAACTTTACTTAACATTGCTTGGCAAAGCTTTATTAAGTTTTTTGCATAAGACCTTATTTCTTTAGTTTTCAATATTTTTTTAGATATGTGATTTTTTTAGATTGTTCGATTTTTTCGGTTTTGGCGATTTTTTCGGCTGTTATTTCTTCCAGCGATTTTTTAGTATTGGAGTTTTTTCTTACTTTTTGAAGTTTTTTGGTTTTTTCTAATTTTTGTGGTCCTTGGAGTTTTTTTTTTTTAATATTTACGATTTTTTTAAATTTGTGATTATTTTTTTCGATTGTTCGATTTTTTTTGGTTTTTGACGATTTGTTTCGGCTGCTATTTGTTCCACCAATTTTTAAGTTCTGGACCTTTTTTAGTTTTGGTTTGTTTTTCGTTTTTCTGATTTTTTTTGGTCCTTGGAGATTTTTTAATTTGAGCATTTGTTTTTTTAAATTGTCATTTATTTGCGATTGGGCGACTTTTTCGGTTCTTGGCGATTTTTTTCAGCTGTTGTTTGTCCCATCGCTTTTTTTTAGCTTTAGCGATTTGTTTTTAATTTCTTCTTTGTTTGCGTTTTGGCAATTATTTTCGCTTTTTGGCGATATTTTCGGTAGTCTTTTTAGATTATTTCTTTTTTTTGTGTTTCAGATTTTTGCCGTCCTTGGCGAATTTTTTAAATTTGTGATTTTTTTGCGATTGGGATTTTTTCGTATTTTGGCGATTTTTTGGCTGCTATTTGTTCCAGCGATTTTCTAGGTTTTGGCGATTTTTTTCGTGTTGATGACTTTTTTGGGCCTTTGCCAATTTTCTTTATTTTATTTGTGATCTCGGTTACGATTATTTTGTTATTGGTGATATTTTTCAATCAAGCGCTTTTTTCATTTGAGCGATTTTTTTCGTTTATTTTGAATTTTACGATTTTTTTTAGTTTAAGTGTTTTTGAAAATTTCGCGAGATTTCCTCTTACGTTGTTCAAGCTATAGCAAGTTGTCAAAATTATATTAACTTTAGAAATACGCTTTATAATAAAAATTTTAAATAAAAATTTAAGTTGGTGTAGTCTGCATAAAAATGCACTAACTTTGAAAATTTCAAGGCCTTATTCCGAGTGTTGCATAAGTCATAAGACTACGACGATTTTTAACTAGATTAAAAAAAAATTTTTTTTTCTAATACTGTTTTTATTTGCAATCTATTTTTCAATAATAAGCAAATTATTTCAAACATAAAAATTAACATGAGTTTTAACCTCCAATAAGGTTAAAACATAATTAGATTAATTCTCGTTAATATGAGTACATTTGTGATAATAAAAGTAACAATATATGCGAATTAGTCTTTGATATATACATATACATATTTACAATGAATGTTATTGATATTTAAATTTTTATTTTCTAAACGGAAGGTCGAGCACATGAAGCCTTTTTAGTCTATGTACTTCCTCACTACTATCTAGTAAGATAATAGCAAGCGGGTTAGAATGGTTGCTAAGCCTTTCGAGGTACCTCGCACTGTAGTAATTTATTTCATTTTTAATCTTAGGTATATGTAAATCTCTATGAATGGTATCGTTAGTTACAAACTATGGAGCATCTACTATCATTCTAAGAGTTTTTGACTGATATCGTTGGAGTATTTCTATGTGGGAATTGCTTGCCGTACCCCACAGTTGAATTCCGTATGTTCATATTGGTTTTAAAATAGTTTTATATAAAAGTACTTTGTTTTCTAAGCTTAGTCCGGATTTTTGTCCCAGAAGGCAATACATTTGCTTTGTTTTAATATTTAAGTAATCTCTTTTTGCTTTTATGTGCTGTTTCCAATTTAGCCTTTTATCAAGGTGCATACCAAGATATTTTACACAGTCAGTTCTTGGAATTTCTTCATTGTTTAGAAAAATTGGAGGATTGATGACCTTTCTTAATGTAAACGTAATGTGTTGAGACTTATCCGTATTAATTGAAATGTTCCATCTTCGGAACCAGTTCGACATTCTATTCAAGTGATTTTGAACCTGATTTGAGGCCTCTATTTCAAGCTTGTTACTTGCCATTAAAGCAGTGTCATCCGCATACGTAGCAATAGTAATATCTTCATTTATCGGCATATCGGACGAATATATTGTATATAGGACTGGTCCCAGTACGCTTCCCTGTGGAATACCAGCCTTTATGTCACAAATATCAGAAATTTCGTCATTTATTTTGGCGTAAAAATAGCGATTTTGCAGGTAGGATTTTAGGACCAGGTAGAATGGTGCAGGGATTAGATTTTTTAGTTTATATAAAAGTCCTATATGCCAAACTCTGTCGAAGGCTTGTTTAACATCCAAAAATACCGCGGAACAGTACTGTTTTGTTTCCAGTGCGTTGCTTATAACATTTACAATTCTGTGACATTGTTCAGGTGTACCGTGCTTATGACGGAACCCAAATTGGTGTTCAGGTATAATATTTATGGTGTTTAATACTGGCTGCAACCTGGTTAAGAATAACTTTTCAAAGATTTTTGAGAATGTGGATAATAGACTTATAGGCCTATAAGACTTAATAATAAAAAAAAATGTTGCAATGTTCTTTAGTCTTATACCAAATCGTCGTAGTCGAAGTCGTAATACGACACCCGGAATGAGGCTCAATATAAGGATTCCAAGATGTTTAGTTGATCGCTTTAGAACACCCATTAATATTTAAATTTCATATATTTGTTGTTATAGCGGACAAAGTTTTTTTTTTTTCTGTAAAATTTAGAGGTCTTATGCTATTCAACAAAGCAATCTGTAACATACAAAGAGAAAGTCATAAAGACAGAAGGACAAAATTTGCTTATCGTGTCTTACAAAAGCTAAGTTTGAAAATCGTCAGCATATCTACAATAGATTGTCGGCATTATGTGTAATGAAAAACTAGCATGAAAATATTAACATAAGTGACAATATAGAACATGGTCTTAAAAAGTTTGGTCATAAAATTTACATTTCAAATAACTCTAGCATTTAGTTTTGGGTTAAATTTATATTATGCCCCAATTTCTAATGTCAAATTATATGGAGTAACTTGTTAAATCTAGTTTAATTTCGTCATTTATTCTAACTTCATGCAGGTATAATTTCGTTTATACCAAAAGCTTTTGCATTAGTATTTAGTGGTTACGATTATTTGAGCAAATATTTTCCAAGCGTGACCGTTCATTTAATCTTTCCAATTAAATGAGAAAACTTTTCGATGAAACAAGCCATCAGTCTAAATTCTGTTTCCAAAGCACGTCAATAGGACATTTAAGTTTCAAATGAAAATAAAAATTGAAATTGCTATAAGATCGGAATAAGAAAAATTATAGCTGGTTTTTCAATATTTTCTTTCCATTTAGTTTCCTATTGTACTAAACATTGAATTAAGTTTAATTAAGAATAATTGAGATGTAATAAATATCTCAATTATTCGTACAAACATTTATGTACTATAATTTGTATTTACTATTTTTTACATTTCTTTTTTTTGTATTTTTGTATTTTAAAAATTTAAGACTTACACCACTTAATATGCCTGATTATGCTGAAGTTGCCTGTTCAACATTTAAAACTCCAAACGGAGTAACAGCACATGGCCAGACCGCAAACAATGGATTACAACAACAATCATTGTATGATAGTTGTGGTGCATACGCAACAACAAATCTTGTTGCCAATGCAAAATTCTATCAGAACCATCAACAGCAACAACAACAGCAGTCGTTATGTTATGAAACCGGAAATGGAAATAATACGACAGCATCAACGATTAAAACAATGCAACAGCAGCAACAACAGCAAGGTGCTGGTGATAATTTAGATGGCTGTTTACGGACAGGAAATGAACAAAAATTATCATCATTGTCTACATCATCACAATCGACAGCGTCAACAACAGCGGCAACAACACGCAATAATATTAACAACGATGACTATCATTCAACAATGGGCAGTATTTCATCTGGTCTTTATTCCGCACCTCCCAGTCAACATTATTCTGTTGGTAGTGGTTGCGGCAGCCTGACTGGTGTTGGTGGTATGGGTTTTGGTAATACTGACAACAATCCCTTTGGCAACAATATGTTAACATTGCCGGATAAAATGACAGCTAGTACGGCCTCTACAGCCATACTGGGCTCATCGCCAGCTAAGATCCAACCGCATCAAACAAAAAAATCCATGACAAATTTAAATACTGGTACGACTTTGAGTGCAAATAAAATCAACATTACAGAAAACCGTTTTGACTTAATGAATAATGAACCCTTGCAGCCTACACGTTTAAATCCTTTCAACTCGAATAGCATACAATCACAAAGTCAAAGACAACAACAGCAACAGCAACAGCAGCAACAGCAACAGCAACAGCAATTGCTGGTCGCCAGTAATGCTTTGAAACAAGGACTTGGAGCTTATGCCAATACGACTTTAGCTACTCAAATGATAAATGGCGGTGGGGCGGGCACATTGCGTAGGCCACGCAACAGCAAGACATTCAAAAGTGAAAATAACATCAACTTTGGTAGTCTGTATAACAATAAAGCAACAACGAATAACACAATAATACAAACGTCGGCCAACCACAAAACTGGCTCACATTTGGATTTTCTAACCAACTCTCATGCAGATCACTTCAATGATAACGATTTCACTGCCATAAGTAATTCCACAAATCAATTGCTCAACGATTGGGCTTCAAACTCCTCCATAGCAGCTACAGACTACCATTTTGGTAGCAAGCAGCCCAACAAACAACATTTGTATATAAAATCAAAAGACGGCACATGGTCGGCTGTTTCCTCAGAAGCCTACCAAGCCTTTAAGCAGCAGCAGCAACAACAACAGCCACCACCATCATATGCTCATGCTGCAGGTGATAAACTTTTACAACCTTCCCCTAGTGTTACAAACTCCTCAAACTTAAACTTAAACTCAAACTCAAACTCCTCTACCACCAAAAACACCTCCTCTTCCACCCACTTAACTAGTTTGTATAATAATACCAGCAATCATAATCAACTGCCTAACAGCAGCAGCCACCAAAGCAACAGCAGCTGTAGTAGCTCAAATTCAAATTCCTCCACTATCAACTCCACCACCGCTAGCGATAATATAATGCCTATTCATAATAATAAGTACTTTAGTAGTTTTGGTCCCTCAGCCAATGTGTAAGTTAAATGAAAATTTGAAATCAATAAATGACGCTAAATTCGCAAACCGAATTTTTAAGCTTTGTATGGTATTTCTAAAGAACTCCAAACAACTCCAAAAAGCAGACTAGTTAAATTATTTGATTATGTTAAAGTGAAAATGATATAATTAAAAATTGCAAGCAAAAACTTGTGCTATTAAATAACGCAAAATCTTATTGCTAAAAAAAATGATCACAGGGAAAAAATATTTAAGATGAACAGATCTGCATATTGCTAACCATATGGTTTTAAAACCGCGAGAAGTCATTTACATAACTGCAAGTGGTAAGTCGAATGTTTAACTCTACAATGTTTTAAAGATTTTATTTCTCGAGTTAGAAAATATTTGTTCCTGATGCTAAAATATTGAGCCAAGAACTAAAGTAATCTAATTTTTAATTGAAGTCTTTTAAGGCATTTTCTAAACATATTAATAACAGTGTTGATTTTACATACATACATATTGCTCCTTTATTGCAACATAGCCATATCTCAAAAAATTAATTTTTCGAGTTAATGATGCAGAATTAATCCTCATATCATTATTTATACTGTATGCAAATTTCATAAAAATATCTTGTTTACTCAGCTCTTGAGAGAAAAATAAAATTTTCTTTTTCCATTCATTAAGTTGTGTGCAAATTGAAAACTTAAAACTTGTTTTTTTTAGATATATATGACGTTGCAATAAAGGAGCAATATATCAAAGGCATAGAAAATATATTTAGGTACGAGTACTATCGGTTGCTGAAAGCTGGTAGGCTCAGATATTTTTCAACACTATTTATTTGCAAAAATTTATTAAATGTTTTGTTTTTGGTTTTTAAATTTTTGTTTTGTTAAAAAACTTATATACCGTGACATTAAAAATGCTTTCAAAACGCCAGTAAGTGCATATTTGAAATCACACTGTGAACTTTCAAATTCCGCTCTAACTACTTCTAATAATGCACTAAATATATTTACGAGTGCAGAATAACGCCCACAAGATTACAAATGCCACTTTCACAGCTATAACCATGGCTATATAGTGGTGTAGAAGTCTTGTTGTGAGAATTATTTTATTCGATTTTTTTTTTGACAGATTATAGTCGGTAGGTAGCCTGCAGTCACGAATGTGTTTAATGCATCTGTAGAGTACAACCAAACCAAAATTTGCAAAAATTTAAAAGAGTGAAAAACAAATTTTTTCTTTATTTAAATAATTCGCTATATATTCATCAAACCAAATAAAAAAACTTTAAATCAGTTTCAAAAACATGTTTGTTGAAACAAAAACTTATCATAATTTTTCTGTGTGTTGGTGTTCATTTCATCAAAATCTGGCTAGAATAAACTGGTAATCATTGAACTGTAGCTAGCACTCAGTGTTGACGCAAAATGCAGACCAAACAATTTTTGGGGATACTCGTGCATACACGGAAAAAATATTGCTGCAGTCAACAATTTTAATTGAAATTTAAACCAAAAATTAATTAAAAACTTATTTAAACTTTTTTTACAAATTAATTATTTTTGCAATAAAGAACTGTAATTGAAAATGAAACAAAAAATCAATAACAATGTATTTGAGTCAATTAAACTTTGTAATTAATAAATTTTTTAAACAAATGTTCAATTGACTTAAATACATTTTTAATTGATTTTTTGTTATATTTTCAATTGCATTTGTTTATTGCAAATACAATTAACTTTTAAATATGTTTTAGTTGATTTTTGATTTTAATTTCAATTAAAATTGTTTAGTGCAGGAATATTTTTTTCTAAGTTGAGCTCCTTAGGGTCTCATGCAGATTGTTATCTATAGGTTTTTAGCTTTAGCTTCTGGATCACTCAAATTTTGTATGGATGACAGCCCAAATAAAGTCGAAAAACTGGCCAATTTATTGTCTGCGAAAGGCAGATGTTTTGCATATTTCAAAAATGTTGGGTTGAAGTCTCTTTATGATTTCCTCAAGCAGGAACAAAATGTATATGTATAACTAGCCACAAGTAGAAAGGTCCTAACTCGTATTTTTTAGGAAATTATGTTTTTCAGTGATTCCAATACATTTCACACAAACTCACCTCCTCACAAAATTTTATTACAATAGTTTAAAAAATGGTGTTTGATTTTCATTAAAATCTGCACTTAAAAAATTATATCTAGGTGCACAGGCCAAGTTCTGGCCAATGCACGCAGTGTGTATATTTACACGAAGCCATTCCAGCTGTTTTTACCCCCTCATAACTTTGTTCTCCGCGACCGTAAAATCATGAAATTTAAACCGTAATTAGAATAAATTCATATAATCTCGTATGCGAAGTTTGAATGAAAGCTTCTGGAGATATAGAGGTGCAAAAAGTGCATATTTTAAGACATACTCACTGACCACTGACCACTGACCACTGACCACTGCACGTAAAAAAGTTATATTTTAAATACTACCAAATCTATCTTGAAAAATGCCGAGTTGGCATTGCTGCTTAAAAAAGTAAAAAACGTAATGTGACGGGTGAAAGCCATTAACTGAAAATTTTCCAAAACTACAATCCAACAACCTCAATATGGACAATTCACACACCTTTTTTAAGTACACAGAAAAAAGTATTCACCAATTAATATTTTCAATCAAAAGTTTAATTGATTCAATTAAATTTTTAATTGTATTAAATTTGTAATTGTAATTGTATTAATTGATAATTGAGTCGAAAATTTTAATTGATATTATCAAATTGTTTGTAGGTGAAAATTTAATTAATTTTTTAATTGATGTTACAAATATTTTAATTAATATTAAAAAATCATTCATATTACTTTTTTGTGTGTAGACAAGCTTAATTAAATTGGTTTTGACACTACATTGATCACTACATTGATAAATTCGATTTGGTTTTGTATGCAAAGTCTCGTAAGTACTAGATTTTACTTAAATGTAGACTCACTATAAAATATATTTATGTGGACGTATAAAAAGCTTTCCATTATTACAAATTGGATTTAACTTATCAGGTAGAATAAACTTGCCTGTAATTTATCGCTCACTTTAGGTTAAAGTAAAATTTTGAAAATGATAAAGTTTTTATACGTCCCACAAAATCCTACTTTTAACTAACTTTAAGCTGTGATAATGGCCATAGGTTCGCTTAAAAATAAACTCATATAAAAACTATCAAAACGCATGACACATATTCATATGAATATATTTACTTTTGTTAATTCTACCAGAACCCATTATTGTTTTCGATTTTAGGGGTGGGGCGAGGGTAAACTAATGTTAATAAGTTGACTATGGTACGGCAGATGGTACTGAGTAATTGGCTTCAAACAACTCGCAAAAAGGTACAACAAACAAGTTTATCAAAGAGACAAACCGTAGGCCTCATTTTACGATAACTGAATTTTGGTAAGTTTAAATGGGTGTAGACTGCCATAATCTAGCGTTAGAAAAAAAATGCAATTTAGTCATTTAAAGTGGTATGTTCGATTTATGCAAATCACACTTTTAAAACAAAAATAATTATTTTCCTTCCGTTTGGCTAAATTTTTCTTTATAGCGAAGAATATGAGACTCGAAATTATACGAAACATTATTAAGTGTTAGAAAGATAAATTTTTATATGTGGTATTAAATTTCATAAAACTCGCACTTCACAAGTTGACTGTATTTTATATTGATGCTCTTTCTTCCATTCAATATGACTTGTAATAAAATTTATTTTGTATTATAATCCCTGTAAATACAAACAATATAAAATAATTAATAAACAAGCAAGGTAAATTATATAAAGCGAATGAATATATAATTTACTTCAAAAAAATGGTAAAATATTCGAGTTAATAGTAATTAAATAGAAACTAAATTAGCAGCGAACTAGCAAATAATGAGCAAATAAAAATTTAATTAAAATTTAATTAAAAAAAAGATTTTGTTAAAGCACTATGGAAAACAAAAGCATAACAATAAAAGTAAACTTATAAAATATACCTAGTTTAAATATTTCATAGCACCGAACAAAAAAATAAAAAATAAATATATAATTAAGACAGAATGTGTAAAAATACAATATAATTAAAGCAGCGGTATAACGAGAAATATTTATTTATATAAAACTCAACTAGTAATTATAAATATAATTTTTTTTTATGTAGTAAAAATAAACAGAAATATGAATATGATATATATTAAATAATAAGGCTGTTATATGTAAAAACTTTAAAACTGTATTCTAAAAATTAATTTAGTTACCGATAAAAATAAACTAAATTATAAGTTAAAGGAAAAAAAAATTTGCTTAATAAAATTATAAAGGCACTGTAAATGTAGTATATGATATTAATCGAAGACAAATCTAAAAAGTACTCTTAAAGTTAATAAAAACTTAAATGAAACTAAGGAAATTTAAAAATTGAAGAAGAGTAGTTTTATTCAAAAGCGCTACACTAAAAAATAGCTGTTTAATGCCGACTACACACTATGGCATTTTGTGACATCGCAATAGTGTGGCCAAGTGGCAAATATCATTTCCAATTTTTCGTTGTGTTGCATTTGCTTCCCATATAAAAAAATAATGTGAACGGCGTTGCACACATTTTGAAAATGACACCACAAAATGACGATACACAAGAAATGTCAGATGTGTACTTACTTTAACATTCCACTTAAGATGGGTGTATTTTAATAGTGTCAAAACAATGTAACCCGGTAGCCATAAACTATTATTAAATTTAGAGTTATAGAACGATTTTTTTCTGAGAAACCAGCGTTAAGGAATAATTTACATTTAAAAGTCATTTACCGATACCGGGTATATGTTTTGGTTACATTACGGTATTGCAATTTTTTTTTTTTATTTAGGGGAAGTTGAAGTTATTTTTCCAGAAATTTTTAAAATATAGCTAGGAACCCTCCCGATCAAGTCAACTTTTAAACAGAAAAAACTCGAAGTGACACACAGACACACACTACAAACTTTAAACTAAATAAATAAATGACAAAATATATATGTACATACATATGTACATATCAAGAAATGACCCTCTAGTCAGCCTAGAATCATATGTCTCTATGTCAATACTCTTTCTCCAGCGACAATTGCACTAGCTAATTGTCGAGAAATTTCTTTTTATGTGCGACTAGAGATACGTTAGAGACAACAGTTCTAGTGTATTTCTGGTGATATTGTCAATGAACGCGTCGATAGTTTATTTTTCTTTTTTATTATGCTATGCAATAATATTAAATAAATATATGTATATATGTAGACGAGGGTCATTAAATTTACTAGTGAATTCTTGGTTCAAATATCTCCATATGGTCGTAAAAGAACTATCTTCTCAATAGTGCTAAAGTTTACTGGTAGTTTTTAAATGACAAACCTATCTTATAACGGGTGTTTTTTTTAGAGGTATAGAACTTCGAATTGAAATAAAACCAAAAAAATCGTTTAAATGTCCATCAATTTGGCTTTATTGGAAGGATAATTTTATGCCATTAATGTTTAAATATGATTTCGGGCATGTGGCCGCCGCTGCTGGCTCGAATAAAGCCAATTCTACAGGTCCAATTTTCAACCACTTTTTCGAGCATATGGGGCCGTATGTTGGCAATAACGCCACGAATGTTGGCTTCCAAGTCCCCTAACGTTTCTGGTTTGTTGGCGTAGACGAGCGACTTCACATATCCCCAAAGAAAATAATCCAATGGTGTCAAATCACACGATCTTGGTGGCCAATTGACAGGTCCATTCCGCGAAATTATGCGCTCATCGAATGTTTCCTTCAATAAATCGATTGTGACGTGCGCTGTGTGGCATGTAGCGCCGTCTTGTTGGAACCACAACAGTAGTAGGGAACTCCCACTCCTGGACCAATTAAAATTGTGAAATTGTTGCTGAAATTGTTAAATTTGGGTAATTAAAATTTGAAAATTGTTAAATTCTTGGAAATTTGTGAAATTTGATACCTACGAGGGTGGTTCAATAAGTCCGTCTTACTTTTTGTTTACATAAGGAGTTTTTTGTTTACATTAACCCTTGTGGGAACGGGTGATTTTTTTGGGTTACGTTAATTGTGATAACGGGTGATTTTTTTGAGGTTTTTTATGAGTATATATGCCGACGGGAAAATCATGAAAATGATTTTTTCTAATACCAATGGTGAAATAGTGATTATTAATTTTTCCTAATGTCTACGGCAAAACATGTTTATTAATTTTTCCTAATGCCGACGGCAAAACATGATTATTTTTTTCAAATGCCGACGGCAATACATACTTATTTTTCCTAATGCCTACGGCAATACATACTTATTTTTCCTAATGCCTACGGCAATACATAATTATTTTCAAATGCCGACAGCAATACATGATAATTTTTCCTAATGCCGACGGCAAAACATGAATATAATTTTTCAAATGACGACGGGAAAACATGATTATTATTATTTTCTTCCTAATGCATACGGCATGCATGATAATTTTTCCTAATGCCGACGGCAATACATGATAATTTTTCCTAATGCCTACGGCAATGCATGATAATTTTTCCTAATGCCTACGTCAATGCATGATAATTTTTCCTAATGCCGACGGCAAAACATGATTATTATTTTTTTCAAATGCCGACGGCAAAACATGATTATTATTTTCTAATGCTCCCAGTGTTGCCAGACTGTAGAAATTTGATATCGTAATACTACATCAGTAATATCAGAGAAAATAGGTTTGATGACTACTAGACGATTCTCATATGAATCGTGGGAATGTGCTTGTGTGATTTCATCACGCTAATAAATTGTTTATAAATAAAATAATTAAATAAATGAATAAAATAATTAAATAAATTATTTTATTTATTTATAAAACGTTTTCATGTATGTGAACACTCCTAATGCTTGTGTGTGGGGGGTCCAGCTTGTTTGTCGCTGGTAAGCTTATATTCTGTTTATTTGTTTAAGAAATATATTTGTATGTATGTATGTATGTATGTGTATATGATGTATGTATGTGCGATCGAAAGAACTTGTGCGTGGAATATTTTGTGGCTGTGTAGAATACATTTATATTTTGCAACGTAATCATTTTCTTTGGCTGCGATTATTTTAAAGCAGCAAGTTTCAACTAACTACAGTCATAAGCAGAGAAACAAAAAGTAAAAATTTGCAAGTTAGCAAAAATGCTAACTTCTCCTCCTCCTTCCCACTTCCTTCTCTTTCCTTTATGTAGTTTGTTTTTGAAATAAGAAAACACTTGTAGATTTTTTATTTTTCTATACATTTATTGTTTAAAGTTTTTTAAAATTTTATAATAATACATACATTAATATTTTAAAGAGTGTAAAAATTCATTTAAAGCAAGATATTTCTTTTGTTAGTAAAATAGCATTTTTTAATGCGCAAACACCAAGTTTATGATAATTACAATAAAAATATTCTGGATACTTAATCTCCATTTGTTTAAAGTTGATACAGCCTATATCCTCAACGTTAAAAATTTTTCGGCATAAAATTTTTTCCAACCATCGTCTTTTCTCTTCACCTTTTACATAAATTTTAGAACATCTTGCGTTGGCTTTTAAAAAATTGCAAACGCTTTCAAAAGAAACTGATCCAGCAGTCCAGCTGAGGTGATGATAGTTTTTCGTTAGCCACTTTGCTTCTCTTTGCTTTTTTATTGATAAGCATTTAAAATCAAATGGTGGTTTTATAATGAAATTGTTATATTCATAATTGTTGAAAACAATCGCTACTTCTTTTGCGATGAAATCATTTGAATTACTTTTGAAACCTTGTACGTCTATAAAAATTGTGTTATTTTCCATATTACTCAATTTATAAGACTTTTCGAACTTGTCCTTTGATGGGTATATATTCTATTATGCGATCATGAATAAGAATGCAGTAAGCTGATGTCTTTGCTGCAATATTAGTTGCTGTTTCAAATGCTATTTTTATATCAATCGGTCCATTATTGAGTGATTCATTCTGATGACTGACATCTACTACAATAATAGGAGCTTTTGTCTTAAACTCTGATGCAGATAGAAGCGGTTGAGATTCCCTCATATAGTAACTTTGTTGGAATCTTAGATACATATCATATAGAATTGCATATCGTTCATTTTTGAACTTTATGTTAAGATCATCATATGGATATGAGACTGAATTTAAATGTACTTTTAAATTAGTCAAATCACAATGAACAAACTTATTTTCTTGTTGAAAAGCAATCAATACAAAACGGGGGCGTTCTCTATTTGCAGCCAGTTTAACATTCCAAATATGGCTAGTACCTGTGTTTAATTGTGGATTAACATGACAATCCCAACTGCGAAATGCCATAGGTATAGAAGCACCATTGTTAATAATTTTTATCATATTCAATTTGCTAAAGTCGGATAATTGTACATGTGGGATTCTCCATGAGATGAGTGAAATTGTAAGTTTAGCTTTTTCAGTAGAAACACTCGAGCGTACAAGATCTTCATCATTCTTATTGCGCAAGAGTATCAATTCATGTTTTCCATTTAGTATAACTTTGTTGTAGTCTTCGGCGAATCCTAGAAGCATTTTTAGAGGTACATAAAAATTGAAAAATCCATTTTCAAGAGTGACATCGTCAATTTTGTTCCATCCAGCATTTTGCATCACATTGCTTTCTGTTGGTGACAGAGAAACCAAATTTTTTATAGTGCTTGTGGCTCCTAAATATCTTGTATGGTCAATTTCAATTCCATTGAGCTCATAGCGAATTTCATCAAATAGATATGCCACAAAGTTGTTTTTTAATAAAAAGTTCTCCGAAGAAGAAGAAGAAGAAGAAGAAGAAGAAGAAGAAGAAGATTTGGTCTTATTATCATCGACAACAAATCCCTCTACATAAATGTAGCTCTCACTGGGTAGCACATACAAATCTTGATTTTGTATTGAAATTCTAATTTCATCATTATTGTTGTAAGATTGTAAGTATGGTACATATGTATGATAGTCCTTTTTGATTATATTCTCATCAGACAAGGGTTTATCTAAGACATCTATTATTGAACTCATTTTGTCTTCAATTTAAAATTCAAGGACTTTAGAAAATTTTTATTTGATGTTGTTAGAGCTTTTTGTTGAGCTGGTCGCTTTAATGTTGTTGTTGTTGTTCTTGATGCTATATTTTTCAATGTATTTGTGTTGTATATTAGCATTATTTAGTTGGCCTTAAATGTATTCGTATTGTAATTTCCTCTCCTCGGAAATTAATTAAATCACCGTGTTGATCCAGTACGCGCAGCGCTAGTGAACTTATCTCTCTGGTGTTTACAGGTAAATAGATAAGATTTCTTGGAACCTCATCTATTTTATAGCCTGGAGGCACATTAATCGGAAATTCATGAAGTGTATGCGATTTCGAGTTATTCATATATGTGTTCATAGCGATACTACTTTCAATTCGCAAGAGATTCACTTTAAAAATATTAACTGGAAGATCTGAATAATAATATTTGTTTGGTGTTAGGATTTTGCTATTGAATCCTAAAAGTTTTCCAATTGTATTGTCTTTATTAAAATATACAAGATCCTTGGAACTATTAACTTTAACTTGCATTGTATTGTTATTGGCTTCAATAAAAATCTTATTTGCTGGGCAGAGTCGTTTGTATTCCTCTTCTATAAAATCAACTATATTATTTAATTCGTAAGATCCAATTGGTATTTCAATTATATGTTCCCCTATATGAAACATATTGTTGTAGGTGTCTACATTTGGAATACTGTTGTATGAATGAAAATCAGTTAGAGCACACTCATATGCACCATGTAATTCAATAGGAGGAAAGTAACTAGCAGATAGTTCTGATGAGTTAGAGCTCAGAGTAAGTGTTATTGACATTATAACAGTCTGATTACAATTAAATAATGTTTAGTACACAGTATGGTTTATAAGTATGATTTACATATTTTATTTAAAACTTTTTCTCATTTTAAAATTAACATTAGTTTCTTAATATTAATGCTATTGTTGTTGTTGCTATTGATGTTGTTGTTGTTTCTAATTTAGTTTTTCTTCCAACTATAATATTTCATCTTTACTTATCCAAGAATTATGTTGATTAGAAAATCCCAGCCATTTAACATATACCTCCTTCCCTTTAATTTTAAGAACCTTTTCAACTAGATATGTATTTGGAAATCTAGTTTTTGAAAGTTCCTCAGTATAGAAGCCAACTTTAATAGGATTGCCAAGATAGTCTTCTAATATGTATGTTGCAGGATTTGTATTTTGAACTCTTGTAATTGTGAAAGTTTCTGTAGTCCAATTTGGAGTATAACCTTTTTCAAATGTGTGCTTATATTTGCTTATGCGAACATGATCTCCCACATTAAATTTTGACATTTTATACATTTTCAAATGACTGTATACTGTATTTAGCAGCTTTTCCTCATTTGTTGAGTTGACTTTAATAGGAGCCATTTTAATGGTACGATGAACTTTTCTATTGTATGCATTGAGTAAATCTTTGTATATATCAATCCACTTATATGAACCATTATAACTAAATTCTTTCCACATCATTCCTTTCAATGTTCTATTAAATCGTTCTACTATTGATGCTTTCATAATGCTATATGTTGAGTAGTGATTAATGTTGTATTTATGCATTAATTTTCCAAAGTGTTTGTTGAAAAATTCTTTGCCATCATCTGTTTGTAAGTTTTTTGGTACTCGTCCCAATTCAAAAATATCTTCCATTGCCTTGGTTGTTTCGAGTGCTGTTTTTGTTTTTAGCGGTACTGCCCATGCAAATTTTGAGAATGTGTCAATTACAGTCAACAAAAATCGATAATTTCTATTTTCTTTAGAATAGTTCCCCATTTCAACTAAATCAGCTTGCCAAAGATCATCTATTCCTTTCATTACAACTCTGCGACGCACAAATTGTTTTCGTGCTTGCTTATGGAGTTCATTTACTAAATTTCTTTTTGAAGACATTAAGTTGTTTTTAAAGATTTTTTGCAGAGTGTTGTGATCTGCTTGACGCACTTTCAGCTATTGATACAAACATATAATTTTCTAATCTATAAATTTTCTCATTAAGCTGTTCAATTTGTTCTTCAAAGGATGTTTTAATATCTAGAATATCTTTTTCAATTTTATAATTTTCTTCTATATATAATTTTATTTCGCGTTGGAGTTCCTCAATTTGCATTTGAATATCTTCTCGTATTATAGTATTATCCCCCTTAAAGTATGTTAATAATTTCTCTTCTAATTTTTCGATTTGAGTTTGCAAAAACAATTTATTGATAACATCGTTTTCCTCCAGAGCTTTTGCAACATTTTTGATCCTTTTGTTTTGGACATCAATGTTGTTGTTCGTATCCACAAAGAACCCCAGCAGTTTAGGTGCATTTTTCAAAGAAATTGTGCTGCTAGTATCGTTTAAATAGTGTCCAAATTTATCAACAGACATACTCTATTTAGTTTATTAAAGTTAGTGTATTATATTCGCTTCACGTAGTTCTTCAATAATTGATACAATTTCGTTATTGTGATTAGTATGACCTGCACCTTGTGATGCGAGCAGTAGTCGAAGTCTATCTACTAACTCATTTGGATCGTCCCAGTATATATAGTTGGGATTATTGATGTTAACTTGCATCATTCCCTCACCTAAATAGCTACCTTTGGGCTTAGACCCTGTTGATTCAGGTAAATTCTTCTGGTTTTTCTCATCAATAAATTTCTTAATAATATATTTATATTTATATCCTCTAGTACCCTTAATTTGACCATCAGGTTTAAAGTCTCTTCTATATGCATTAGTAGTAATTAAAATCTTTTTATAGATTTCAAGTTCAAATTTATCGTAATTTTTTGGTATTTTATGAAACATTAGAGAAAATAGTCCTGGTGTTAGAGCCCATATTTGACCACCAACTTGTATTTTATCTTCATTCAGTTTTAGGCTACTATCACCAAATTTCCATTCATTATTGTAATCTTTATGTGGGCCATAGTTTGTATCTAACTGATTTCTTCCTTCCAAAACTGATAAATCAGTATAAGTATATTCTGTATTGGAAGTCTGTGAGTAAAAATCATCTTCATCATCATCATCATCATCATCATTTTCAGTATTAACATCATTAAATAAGATGGTATTATCAAAAATTGTCCCTTCTACTAGTTTTTTTGGTGTACTTGTCTCTATCTTGACTGATGGGTTTTCAGGCTTTAAACTTGTATTATTTTCAACTTCTGTCTTGATGTTACTTTCTTCTTTTATACGAATTCTTTTAAAATTTTTAGAACTATTTATGAATTCTTTAAGAGGTTCTGTTATAGGTTTGAATGTATCTCTTAATTGTTCACGTGTATCTATTTCACCAGTTTTTATACTACGAAGCTTTTTCTTCAACACATTCCTTGTCAACACCAACTGTTTTAAAATTTTCTCATCCATGTTTGCTAAGGGCAAATAACAGGTATCAGCAATGAGATCAGCTTTTCAGGACCTGGTCTGGTTTTCAGATCAGCTTATCAGGACCTGGTCTGGTTTTCAGATCAGCTTTTCAGGACCTGGTCTGGTTTTCAGATCAGCTTATCAGGACCTGGTCTGGTTTTCAGATCAGCTTTTCAGGACCTGGTCTGGTTTTCAGATCAGCTTATCAGGACCTGGTCTGGTTTTTAGATCAGCTTATCAGAACCTGGTCTGGTTTTCAGATCAGCTTTTCAGGACCTGGTCTGGTTTTCAGATCAGCTTATCAGGACCTGGTCTGGTTTTCAGATCAGCTTATCAGGAGCTGGTCTGGTTTTTAGATCAGTTTATCAGGACCTGGTCTGGTTTTCAGATCAGCTTTTCAGGACCTGGTCTGGTTTTCAGATCAGCTTATCAGGACCTGGTCTGGTTTTTAGATCAGGTTATCAGGAGCTGGTCTGGTTTTCAGGTAGCTGGTATAGTTTGGAGATCAGCTTATCAGGTATCGGATGAGGTTATAGCAAATAGATGTATCAAGTTTAAAGTTAGATTAATAACTAAAGTCAATCTTTTATGAGAAGTAGTTTATATAGTTATGAAAAAGTCAAATTGCTTTCTGTAGCGACCATCATTTAATTCATTATCTTTGCTTATCACTAAAAAGCCATATTTATCCTTCCAACATTCTCTACAAATTTCTTGGAACTTTTCGTAACTCATATCGCTGCCAACATGATCCCTATAAACATGCTTCATATTTGTATCATCTTGCTTAAACATTATAATAACATTTGCATTGTCTCTTATTAAATGCTTGGGAATTCTAGTATAAGTTTGACACAAGTAGAATGAATCAATATCCCTATGTCGCCCCATACAAAAATATGTACGTATATTATTCTGCTTTTCACATGCAACATCATCAAATATCATAATTGAATTAGTTTTAGCTTCGTCAGGTGGAATAACTGATTCATTATCGGTGAATGTATAATATCCCATTCCTTTAATTGGTGAAATAAGTTTCTTCAAGTACTCATATTTGGGTTGATAAAGAGATTTTGAGTATAAATAGATGTTTTCAAACTTGAGTCCATTAGGACTTTCTAGTAAGCCGATCATAACATTAGTCTTTCCACAATTTGATGGTCCCACTATTAGAGCACGAATAGAATTTGGTAAGAGGGGGCTATGCTTTATTTTTGAAGTGATGTTCGATGATTCATCAATATTACGAACTAAAATATTTTTATGTTGTTTCACTAACTGCATTTTTGTAACTAAATACATTTCATAAATGTTACCTCTTATTATAGAAAAAATCAGATAATATGGTTATACGATATCAGAAAACGTTTAGTCATAAAAACACCTTCGTTGGAGGAGGTATAGTAGATAAAATAATAAACTCTCTACCTGTTGAACTTCATCTTCCTGGATATCAGTACTGTGGACCTGGAACAAAACTACAAAAACGTTTAAATCGAGGTGATAAAGGAATTAATTTATTGGACTCTGCTTGTAAAGATCACGATATAGCTTATTCGAAAAATAAGGATTTAAGCACTAGACACAAGGCTGATAAAATACTTGAAAATTCAGCTTGGGATCGAGTTTTATCAAAAGATAGTAGTATTGGTGAAAAATCATTTGCCTATATGGTTACTAACGCAATGAAAGCCAAAACAAAATTTGGTATGGGTGTGGAGAAAAAGAAAAATGTTAAAAAGAACAAGCTAAATGATAAAAAACTGTTTAGAACATCAATTAGAGCTGCAACAAAAATACTAAAGAAGGAAAAACCATTAGATATTAACTCAGCAATTAAAATTGCCCGAAAAACTATCAACAAATCATTAAAAGGAAGAAAATCTCAAATTATAGTACCACGTGTAATACGTGTCCCAAAAATTGGTGGGTTTTTGCCTCTAATACCGATTTTAACTGCTCTGGGTGCAATTGGTAGTCTAACAACTGGAGGTGCTGCTATAGCTAAAGCTGTAAATGCAACAAAGAATGCAAAAAATCAACTTGATGAAGCAACTAGACATAATAAAGCGATGGAATCTATTGCAGTTGGAAAGGGACTTTACTTAAAACCATATAAAAAGGGTTATGGTTTAGTTTTCAAAGAGGAATCAAAAAACTATTAGAGATGCTACCCAACAGACCACTATCTGATGAGGACCTAAACCGTTTCTCTATAAATATTCCATATTTTAGAGGAGTTTTCATGTTGAATACTCTACCAAAACGAACAAAGAAAATAGAATGTGGAATAATCAATTTAGACGTATCAACAGGACCTGGTACACATTGGGTAGCATATTATAAAAACAACAATGAAAAAGAATATTTCGACAGCTTTGGAAACTTACAACCTCCTTCGGAAGTAGTCAAATATCTTGGTACAAATATAAAATACAACTATAATCAACATCAGAATTTCAATACATCTACCTGTGGTCATTTATGTCTTAAATTTCTTTATGAAATAACTGAAAATATTAAATAAAAAAGCACAAACATTTATATTTTACAAACTCTTTAATGTCTTTTTATTTATAATTTAAAATACATAATTAGTACATATCATTGGCAAATAGAAAATTGGGATTAAGCTTTTTCGATTAGAAAATAAGAGAAACTTGTATGTAGTGAAAAATATAAGGACTTATCCGATTATCTTAATTGTTTCTCTTTATGAAAATATCTAATGAAATTTAATGGAATTTCATAATATTGTGAAATTCAATTTGTCTTGTGCAGATCCTCTTAAAGAAATCAAGACTGTGCATGTTTAAGCGATATGGAAGTAAAGCCAATAAAGAAATAAAAGTCATTCACACATTTAATTCTTTTTTCAATATTTTATTTCAAATTTTTTCTTAAAAACTCATATACATATGTACAATAGTTTTTCTTAATAAATAGGATTTTATTTACAATCATTTTTCTTAATAAATAGGATTTTATGTACAATAATTTTTCTTAATAAATAGGATTTTATTTAAAATCATTTTAACAACAATAAATAGGATTTTGTTTACAATAATGTTTCTTAATAACTAAGATTTTATATACAATTTAAAAATTAACTACTTAACTAAAAATTAACTAATTTTAGCTATTTTCTTGCATTCTAGCAATTTCATCTAGCAACATATCAAGTTCGTATTCAGGGTTAGTTTCCTTAATACGAAAATGATACCATGCATATGTGTTAATATTATTTGACCTAATTTTTCTCTTATCGTCTCCATAACTTAAGACTACCTTATTTAATTTACTAGTATATATATGGTGAAGCTTAGATTTAAATGTTAACATATTATCGTATACATTAGTCTTATTGAATAAACAGTTTCTATAAGTAGCTAAACTATATTTATCTAATATGGATCTTTTTACCCCCTTTGATTTTTTAACGTCATTTTGATTTTGTACACTGAATGAGTACATTTTTGATCGCAGCCCAACAAATTCTGTCATTATCTTACCGCAGTTTTCATCTTTCATCATGCCTAAAACTTTTTTATTTATTAATGGGAAATTATAAGTATTGTCCGTGGGATAGTCCGATGTATCAAAATGTTCTTCTATGTCATTTTTTATGTCAGCGTAAAAGTCATCCGTCTTTATTGAATATATAAAAGAGTCCGTGTCCATATAGTTCAATGAGAGTTTTGTCTTAAACTTAGGTTGCATGTACCCGTAATGAAAATTATACATTTTCCATTTGGACAATTCAAGTACACAAAATCCTAAGTAAATTGGTTTATTGTAGCAGGTTTTGACTCTAGTCATTTCGATTGCTACCAGATCTTCGGAAAATATAGATAAACTATGAAAATTTGGTTTTGATATCCAATCTTGAGCCCCCAAACGATTACAATTCGTTCTCTCCCAATTATTGACAATTTTAACATCTCTCCTCTTATCCACATTTTCCATGGTTTTACCATAGACTGCATTATTGAGTAGTTTGAAAAAGTTTTTTTCAAAAGCATTTTTAGCAGTGGCTCTATGTCTGGTATTTAGGTCAATATAGCCTTTTAACCATGGAGATTGTTTAAATGCTAGAATACGATGAGTTTTCTTTAAAACTAAGCCATTTTCTAAGCATTGTTTAAGAACTCTAAAGTGTATCACGTATGATTGCTTTGTAGAGAAATCGGTTATCAACTTGTTATACTTCGCTTGCAGTGGTTTTTTATTTTCAGCGCAAAAAGGTAGGTCATTATGCAAGTCATGTAAGTGAGAAGGATAATCTAAAGTGACCTCATAAACATAACCGTCTGTTCCATTGTCAGATATCCTGTTTGGATCCAGATTCAGCTCGTCTTGCGATAACCATCTGAACCCCCCATGAGGAAGATATTCCGACATAGCCCAACCGTAAAGGTTATTTGCGTCTAAATAGACAAGAAACTCCGAGGGCTTTTCTTTATCGAAATCTTCCAAATATTTGTTATTCGCTTTCGAATATCTTTGGCTACACTGTACGATTCCCCCACGTATACCTTTTTTCATAAAATTGTACATGTCTATGCCCGTAAATAATTCTAGTTCAATTTTTGTGTATTTTAACATTGCATCCCAGGAAAGTCCAGGTGCGGTATAGTATTGACATGGATCCAGCTCATAAATACCTTTACAAACTTTTCTAAAGTTCTCGAAAATATCTGTCAGTAAGAGGACATCTGTTTTTAAGTAAAGTTCCATGTAATCTTTCATTGTTTTGCACCCAAAAGTATTCCATACCTCTACAGCATGTGAGTATTCCTCTAAAGAACACTCTTTATTGTTCAACTTATTAAAGAAATCACTGCGTGAAGGCAGCTGGCACTCGTCTAATTTTTGAAATGAATTTAGGTACTCATAGGGGAAAATGCCTTTCTTCTTAATAAGCTGAAATTCTTTTTCTGATTGAAATAAGGACCTTATAGTGTTAAAATCATTATCCGACAAATTGCAGGCTAATGATTCTAAACTCTCAGCCATAAAGCGTAATGTATCAAGAAATCTTATTTCAAGATTATGACCATCGCTCATTTCTGTAAATTGCGAGAGTGATATATAAAGCTCCTTATTGAGAGGGAGTACTTTCAGTTGCATAGAAATTTCACCTAGTTCTTTAATAAAAAGATGTGAGTCATAATTTGAGTAATTGTGAAAGTAAACTGGTATAAACTTGGGAATTTGGTAATTCAAATTACAGTTATTGTGGGCTGCACCTCTATATTTACCGCTAATGTGACAATGATCTCTAACGCGATCTTTACCTAGAAATTTTTGACAAATATGACAATTCACCGCACTATAAAAATTATAAATATCAGAAGGGGATAAAATATCCATTTGCCTATTATTTACTAAATGATTATTATAAATATCCTCACAATCTTTAATTAAAAATGAAACAAATTTTTGTGAAGCATCTTTCCCTGTATAAACCCTTAATTTATCTAACCTATTGTTATGGAGACACTTAATGTAGTAACTAAAAGCACAAGGAGTCTGCTTTTTGACAAGACTGGTTTTACTACTCACGTTATTACTAATGTCTTCCAGGATGCATTCAAAATCTGCGTACACCACAAAGGGGACATCCATTTTCCTCTGATGCCCCTTAAAACTTAGAACTGCATCTGGACCTGACGGCATAGTTGTCACGATTTTGCCGCATTCCGCCTTATGATTACTCATGACGTTCTCCCTATGACTATACTGTAGACAGCTATTACAAAAAAGTAATTTATGTCTATCGGTGGTTATTTGATTCGTCAAAAGTCTGTGAATGACAAAAAATATATAAAAGTTTATTAGTAAAATATCATTAAATTATCATTAAAATTAAAGAGTATTAGTATAATTTTCTAACTTACTTTGATATGTTCTTTATCAATATGTAGTGATGAACTTCACCATTCTCCAAAAGCAACAAGTTGACATGCTTTACTTTTTCATCCTTGGTCACATAATAGGGACCGATGATTTGATCTGCTCCCTCATCGTACCCAAACACATTAACACTTATTGCTGGATTATTCACTTCGAACTTCTTAATTTTGTTTAGTGCTAATGGGTAAGTTAAGTTTTTGAAATTTAACGCTACACCATTTCGCGTAACAATCGTCTCTGCAGAAATGTCCTGAATGTTATAAGAACTGCAGCGTACTTGATGGTATTTAACAATATCCATGGCAGCGATTATACACCACTTGAAGCAGTATTCATCACTATTTTCAATATTGATGCATGCTTTTCTGCCTTCTAATTTTTGTGGTGTGGATATCCAACTTGATCCTTTGACTAGCGAAGATTTGTTGATGTTGATTTCTGCTCGAACTATGCGTGACAAAGTCCAACCAGAATCTCGCTCTTCAAATTCGGACATTTTTGTTGAAATCTCCTCAATCTGTTTACGGAAAAATTCTTCAATGTTATCTGCCTTCGTCAGCAAACTCATTTTGGCTACATGTGTTATAACACACAACTCTAATTCTTCTTCTACGATTTTGATGTACTCCGCCACAATACTCACATGAAATTTAATTATTATATGCTTAAACAAAGACATTTGAAGTCTCTCAATAAAAATATTCATGTTTTCTTTAATAAATTCTTCCAAGAGAAGTTGGTCTTTTTTATTAAGAATTACATATGTGGCGATATGGTTTTTGAAGGCTTTCGATATTTTGTAATATCTCACATTCTCTTCGACTTCTTCTTCTCTCCTAGCATGCGAAGTACTCACTGGAGTTGGCAGAGTTTCTTCTCTTTTTTCTTCTACTTCTCCATTACTTTCCGGTAAACTTATGTCCATAGCATCGTTGCATAAAGTCCCTCCAAGGATATCCACACCTTGTTGATGAGCTTGTTGTTGTTGTAGCTGCTGCTCTTGTTGATAATAATTAAGAGGTTGCCATTGCATCAAATTGGAATACTGCTCCATTTGATTAACTGGTGTGACGGGATTATAATTGTAACTTGGATACTCATATTGCATTGGTACTCCTGATGGCAAAAACTGATTACTCCATGACATTGGTGTAGGGTAACAGTTAGGCATACCGTATTGTTGATATTGGGGATACTGTAGAGAAGGGTGCTGCTGGTGATGAAATGAATTTATCTGCTGTTGACGATTTTGAACAAATGTCTGCGGTTGCTCTTGATTTGTATCCCGACTTACGACCATTTGATCCTGTACGCTATGACTTTTCACATGATCCAAAAAGGACTTTTGGTATTTGTATACCTTATGGCATCTATTACACTGATAACCTGTATAACTCATTTTTAATTATTTTATTATTATAAAACTTTAACACAATTGCTGATGATACTACTTGTAAATACAATAAAGTACTGATGTGTTGGTTAGAAAATTTGGCGTATTTATACGAAAATTAGTAGCAGTATCCTTGCAGCATTCACAGTTTTAACTTTTTGTTTCTCTGCTGATGACTGTACTTAGTTGAAACTTTGCTGCTTTAAAATAATCGCAGACAAAGAAAATGATTACGTTGCAAAATATAAATGTATTCTACACAGCCACAAAATATTCCACGCACAAGTTCTTTCGATCGCACATACATACATACATACAAACATCATACACACATACATACATACAAATATATTTCTTAAACAAATAAACAGAATATAAGCTTACCAGCAACAAACAAGCTGGACCCCCCACACACAAGCATTAGGGGTGTTCACATACATGAGAACGTTTTATAAATAAATAAAATAATTTATTTAATAATTTTATTTTATAACAATTTATTTATTGTTTATTTATAAACAATTTATTAGCGTGAGGAAATCACACAAGCACATTCCCATGATTCATATGAAACCATATGACCTAGTAGTCATCAAACCTTCTTTCTCTGATATTACTGATGTAGTATTACGATAACAAATTTCTACAGTCTGGCAACACTGGGAGCATTAGAAAATAATAATCATGTTTCGCCGTCGGCATTTGAAAAAAATAATAATCATGTTTTGCCGTCGGCATTAGGAAAAATTATCATGCATTGACGTAGGCATTAGGAAAAATTATCATGCATTGCCGTAGGCATTAGGAAAAATTATTATGTATTGCCGTCGGCATTAGGAAAAATTATCATGCATGCCGTATGCATTAGGAAGAAAATAATAATAATCATGTTTTCCCGTCGTCATTTGAAAAATTATATTCATGTTTTGCCGTCGGCATTAGGAAAAATTATCATGTATTGCTGTCGGCATTTGAAAATAATTATGTATTGCCGTAGGCATTAGGAAAAATAAGTATGTATTGCCGTAGGCATTAGGAAAAATAAGTATGTATTGCCGTCGGCATTTGAAAAAAATAATCATGTTTTGCCGTCGGCATTAGGAAAAATTAATAAACATGTTTTGCCGTAGACATTAGGAAAAATTAATAATCACTATTTCACCATTGGTATTAGAAAAAATCATTTTCATGATTTTCCCGTCGGCATATATACTCATAAAAAACCTCAAAAAAATCACCCGTTATCACAATTAACGTAACCCAAAAAAAATCACCCGTTCCCACAAGGGTTAATGTAAACAAAAAACTCCTTATGTAAACAAAAAGTAAGACGGACTTATTGAACCACCCTCGTAGGTATCAAATTTCACAAATTTCCAAGAATTTAACAATTTTCAAATTTTAATTACCCAAATTTAACAATTTCAGCAACAATTTCATAATTTTAATTGGTCCAGGAGTGGGAGTTCCCTACTACTCACAACTCATCCACATTCATGCCATCCAATTCGGGAACAAAATAGTCGGTTATCATGGCTCTATACCGGTCTCCATTAACGGTAACTGACTCTCCAGCATTATTTCGGAAGAAGTATGGCCCAATGACTCCACCAGCCCATAGAGCACACCAAACAGTCAGTTTTTGTGGATGTAATGGCGTCTCAAGGGTCTCATGTGGATTCTCTTCACTCCAAATGCGGCAATTTTGCTTGTTGACGTAGCCATTCAACCAAAAATGAGCCTCATCACTGAACAAAATTTTGCGATGAAAATCAGCATCGAGATCAATCTCATTTTCGGTCCATACACCAAAATCACGACGCATTGCATGGTCTCGCGGCTTTAATTCTTGCACAAGCTGGATCTTGTAAGGTCGCAAGCCAAGATCTTTGCGCAAAATCTTCCATAAAGTTGATGGACAAAGCTCCAATTGCTGTGCACGGTGGCGAATCGATTCATTCGGGTCCTCGTCAACACTTTGCTCTACAGCGGCAATTGTTTCTTCGGTGCGCACTGTTCGACGTCTCTGCGGATGCGTATTATCACATAGAGTAAACGTAGTGCGAAAACGATCCATGGTTAACCGAATTAATTGCTCTGATGGACGATTATGTCGACCATAAAATGGACGGAGCTTGCGGTAAACTTCGCGAACTGAACCATTATTTTCGAAATAAATTTGCACGATTTGCAAGCGTTGTTCTTTTATCAACCTGTTCATGATGAAATGGCAAACCAAACTAAATATTAATCACTTGACAGCTAACAAAATGGCCGCCAGTTAAAAAAGTGATGCCAACTTAAAGTTCTATACCTCAGTAAAAAACACCCATTATGTCAATATCCGATTGCAGTGGCCGGAGTACACCTAGTCAGTAGCACTATTGACTATGTCAAATATCGATATTGTATACTAAAGCCCCTAAAATTTACTAGTGAATCTTTGGTGCCAATGTCTCCATGTGGTCCCAAAAGAACTTATTAGTCAGTAGTGCTACAGTCTAGTGGTGGATTTTCAATGACAAGCTAATGTTAAATGTCAATAGGCGATTACATTGGCTGGGGTACACCTGGTCTGTAGTACTACTGACAACGTCACTAGTAAATCACCACAATTTCACTATTCGCACTTTCTCCAGGGGAATGACTGAAACTAACACAAACAACTTTTTTTTGCTAACACATTCGCAACAATTTTACATTCAATTCAACAGTTATTGTGGTTGCTCTACTCTAACATATATGCTAGAGTGGAACGTCTGATGTACATATGTCAAAATTTTCAAAATATTGAATTTTACTGAAAATAATTTATAGTTCGTTCGGTTTGTAAAATTAAAATGTATAAAAGTGGTAAAAAATATATTAAAATATATATGTATGTGAAAAAGTAAAATATAAACAATAACGAACAAAAGAAATTTTATACAGTCTAATTAAAAATATACGTATGTATGTATGTATTCGTTTCTTCAAGATCAAGATGTTTTGGGAGTTGAAGAAAAGGCGGTAATGCAATTCATTCTATCTGTGAAAAGTTTATAAAAGTGTTGAAAAGATAAGTAAAATAGTGAATAAAAGAAATTTACAAAGTTTAATTTAATATGTATGTATATATGTATATTTATTTTCAAAATTTTAAATATTTGTAAAAATAGCTTAAGTTATTTGGTCTTTTTGTTTGTTTGTATTTTTTTCTTTAAATATGTTATTTACATGTGAATTTTAAAGTTATTTTCTAAAATAAAAAATTAAATAAATCCAAAAGTATATTTGCTATCAGTATATCAATCATGTACATATGGTTACTCAATTGTGGGGGATATATTGTTCAAATATGAACAGTCAAACTTGAGTAATATTTATGCTATCATTGATAAGTAGAAAGCACTGGAGTGAGCACTGCAACTATATGTATATTCATTGGTTAGACAGAGATGCAACATCACACGTACACAAAAGTTTCCATCTTATTTTTCATTTTGCCTTTAACAATGTGATAGAAACTTTGTTCTACGCATTGATGAATATATCCTGCATGACTTCCGATCAAATCAGCAGTCAATTGAATGGTAGTGTTCTTGTAGGGTACATTTCGTGATTTCAAAAATGCCGGTCCTTCTGTCAGCTGTTAAATATATTTTACCTAAAGTGTCACTTGAGTGAAAAGTTGGCCATTTACGTAGATTGTTTTAATAACCGAAGAGCGTGCTAAAAATAGCTAAAACCTACTCAAAAAGTGATGCTTCAAAAGTGGTGGGTACTTTTTGAGCATTACACAGTGCTCATTATGGTCACAAGAGACCTATTGAAAGCATAGCAGATAATCCGTGCAACCGGTACCATCAATTTGGACCGTTATGACCGTATGATAAACGATTTTTTTTTGCCTGCATTTGGCGATTATGAACAAGTCAACATTTTGTGCCACGAAAAAAAAACACAACAGGACGACCTATTTCGACTTTAATACATGTTAAGTGAATTGAAGATATGCGATATGATGCCGTAGGACATTTTTATGGAAATATTACAAAGAATGTGTCTTCTAACGTTGAAGTATTTGAAAACCAATAGTAGCCAAAGTGGTCGACAACTTTCTCAGGAGTAATCGACTACTAAAACTTATCTAGACACGTTCATTTGAGTGAAATTGAATTTCGCATGTAATGGCAAAGTTTAAGCACTATAATGAATTGAAAGTTTTATCGAATTTTAAATTTACTTTTAAAAACGAATAAATTCAGCAAAATGCGATATTGACGCACACCTCGTTGAATACAAAATCGAAGGACTTGGATTCGATCCCGGTATCCAACAGTCATTAAATAATAACACCATATATTTTTATGCTGTGCTTTATTGTCCCTTTGTACCAGTGGTTGTAGGAAAGTTTAAGTGAACTACGAGTACTTCGACTTCAGCGGATACTAATCCTAATGTTACATCAGAGCGCCCTCCTTCGTTATGTTGCAGAATCATCAGCGAAGTAAAATAACAAATAAAATGGCTACAAAAAACAGCTTCAAAAATTTAATGCTCATCGACAAGCAGAATTAAAAAAAAATAAGCTTTCCCTTATCTCTTCTCTATCACTATCCCTTTATTAAAGAAGATAACACACGCAAAGAAAAGATATGGCTGTAGAATGGTTGAGAAAACAATATTATGTTCTCTGAAACAAATATGTGGTCGTTGAAAACTAATTATTATTATTTTAAACATTTATTTCGTTACGATAAATAGAGTAATGTTTGAATTTAATAATTAACATTATCACATCCATAAAAAAGTGGGATATGTTTTGAGTTTAATAATATAGTTTTGGTAAAAATTTATGACTACTACATAATTTGTATTATTATTTAAAAATAATATGATGTAAATAACAATATAATGTTACCCAAAACCATACTAGTTATGTTGAGTTAAATAAATTAATAAATAAATAAAGTATAAACAAAAGGTTAGACCAATAAAAATATATAAACATTTGTGTATCTCTTTATACAGACATGTCTGTATTTCGTGTAAGTATACATATCTATTTATACATTTTATTTCAACAATATTAATTTATTTTTATTTCGATTTTAACGCACAGCTGTTTCTGCAATAAATACATGATTAAACAATCAAATAGTATTATTATATTAAATAATACTGTGGTCATATTTAACAATATTAATATAATATTAGATCATGGTATTGTGAGTCTCAATTATATTTTAGTCACATCTAACAATAGTGTTGTTATATTTACAATACTAAGATTAGGTGTAACAAAGTTTATTGTTTTTGTAGATAATATTATTATTAACTCAGATAATAATATTATTTAAAGTTTGTTTTTCTATTAACAATAATATGATTTGACTGCAACCATATAATTCAATCATAGTATGTTTCTGTTTGATTATGGTTACCTCAACCATATTATTTCTTTGCGTGCACCTGGCAATAGTAATAGGCATTCATTGCCTGAGTGTTACTTTTCTTTAAAAAAATAATAGAAATATGTAATACCATACGAACTTTAGCCTATTACATCGAATATCTTACCTGATGTAGACATAAAAAAATCAATTACCCAGTAACCGTTTTTAGGTTTTTGGCGATTTCTTAGGTTTGGCGCTTTATCTTAGTTTTGGGCAATGTTTTATTTTTTGACATTTCTTTGGTACGCCAAGGAACGTTTTTGTTTTGATTATTTATAATTTTGCTTAGTATATTGTAGTATAAGAGAATTATTTAAAAATATGTTAAACAATTATTTTAATGTTTAAATGCATATACATATATGAATGGGTATTAATTGTTTAGTCTGTTATAATAAATTTCAATTTTATTCCCTTTATTATCGTTATTATTTTTTTAATACTTTCAGCAACCATTTGGCCACTGAAACGACGTCACAGTGCTTATATTATTATGGACAATAGCATGGATTTAATAGTCTGAAATAAAGACCAGAAAAAATGCAAAAGTATTAAATAAATAAAATGCAAAAGCGAAATGAAAACCAAAAGGATTTACTTAATGTGGACATGGACATTTGTAATATAACTATCATTAATTAATACCCATATAATGCTTACCACGTATTTTTAATTGAAACTTATATACAAAATTTGTAAATAAAAAACTTTTTAAAATAATGTGAATAAGAGAAATTATATTATTATGTGAAAAATTTAAAATGGCAAACATGCATGCACTCACTCCTATGAAGCATGTTAAGTTTGATGAAATTTTTCTAAATTATTTGAAATAGCCCATTCAAGATGCTCGGCAATATATTATGCTTGTTTTATTTTTTAACCTTAACTTTTTTGGCAGGCAAAAAAGGTTTGTCAAATCAAGAGAGCCTTGTTTTAAAAATTAAGCAGCGACATATATTATTTTATGGTTTCGGAAAAACAATGGAAACAAATAAACAAAGTAAGACTCTTTGTTGTTATAATAAAATTTTATTATAAAAGTGGATATGAAACTGTTAAGAACTACATTCCTGTGTATGTATGTATATATGTATAATTTTAAAAAGAAATGTGTAAAATACGTTAAATATTCTGAATTCAGTTAGCTTAAGGGGTCTGAGGATATAATGAATGCCACCAATTTACCTCTGCTAATTACATTACTATTCCAGCGGTTTTGATTTTACATTTCGGTATCTTACATTGTGGCCAAAGTAAGGTGGAAATTTAACCCACCGATGTCCAGTGCCATATGATACGGTAAGTGCAGCATAAAAGTCTGGCCAGACCCATACAAATAACTTTAGATGTAGTGTTATAGAAATAATTTTATTTATTAATTTAATTGATTTAATATATATCACAAATGTCAATTGAGTTTTCAACTACCCAGCAAAATAAAATCAGAATTAGTTCCAAAGGTTTACCACCTTTAAGAGCATAACAATCACTAGACTTATTGAGTTTAATATTCTAAGGCTGTTGTTTATATCAAAAATTGTTCTAGACAACCTTTTGAGCATATACCATTCAGTTATTTGGATCACTTCCGTCTAATGCCAATCATGTGTTAAATCCTTTGATATTTCACCAGAAATAGAATAACTTGAAGCTGAATTTATCAATGCTGTAACTATCCAGCAAAAAATTACACATTACCATTAGAACTACTTGACATATAATGACTTACTTTTCTGATTGCCCATTTTCGTTACTCGCTTACAAATCGCATTACCTAAAATTTAAAAAAATGACGTGCAAGTTGCTAAATGAAGAGAATGATTTTTTTAGACGAAATAGATTACGTGAAATGTTGACAAATAAAAAAAATGTAAGTACTTCTCAAGAATCGATTATTTTAGTCTCACGCCTTGTTAAAATCATTAAGTTGGTAATCCAGTAGGAAAGTGCTTCCACCAAAAATGCTTCATTCCAAACTCGATTACCTTTTTTGAAAATTTTTGCTGGTTAATGATTTGTGCTTATTTTTTGTGGGGTATGTAATTGCATAGAATATTTATTGATGCATTTAGGACGATTGTATCTGCTGCAATTATATATTGTATTAAGTCGCTTCTTGGAGCAAAGTGCTCAAAGATAGCACGATTGATGTGTGGAGGCTATATGTATGTATATGGAAAATTTACTATGTATAGCTCATTTAATTTTTATATGTAAAAAATGTGCTATGTATATATAGACCATTTAATTTTTCTGTATCAAAAATTTATATAAAATAGGTGATGTATAGCTTATTTTATTTTTTGAAAAATGGATTTATTTTTTTTTTAATAAAATGCGCGAATTAATTTTTTTGTAGAGCTGATGGCCTAGTTGCTAATGCTCCTTATTTAAGTATTAGATTTTGTAATTTAGTTATAAATCTAATAATAATAATAATAATAATTTTTTTGTATGAAAAATTTTACGCTTAATATCACATTTAATTTTTTTTAATAAAATGCGCGAACTAATTTTTTTGTATGAAAAATTTTACGCTTTATATTCCATTTAATTTTTTGAATGAAAAATAGACAATGTATAATCTTTTAGACGTTTATAGTCTATTTAATTGTTTTTCTTGAAAAAATTAGACGAAAATTAAATTTTTTGCATGAAAAATAGACGATGTAAAGTCACAAAATAGGCCAGAGTTGAAGAAAAAAGCTAAAATTCCCTGACTTGATCACTGTTAAAAAGGGACAAATATATATGCTTGTTATAAAGTATTTTTACTAAAATAATCAAAACAAACAACAAAAAATGCACACTTAGTGAAATGAACAACTGAACTGAAATCAAATACACAATGTGTAAAAGATTATTAGTACTATAAACGTGATTAAAATTAATTTCCAAATGATTACAGACTAAATTTTAAACACTTTCATACAAAAATGTAAAAAAGCAGCCAGCAAATGTTTTCACAAATTATAAAAGGAAAATGTATTTGAGCACGTGAACAGTTATACACAATTGAATGGAGGAATTTTTTGTGTTGAATTAAAAAACACAACGCAAAAAGGATTATTAGTATTAAAAAAGTGATTGAAATTTGTTTTCAAATTATTACAGGCTCTTATTTTAATAATTTTCGTTCACAAATATCACTTCCTGTCCCACGGTGTCACCAGAATTCGTTCGATCGAATACTTATATTGGAAACAACAACAAATTTTCTAATGTTGTTGTTGTTTGCAATAAAAATTGTCGACCGAACGATTTCTTGTGACATCGTGGGACAGGCCGTTAATTTTTACCATTTATTTACAAAAATCACGCAGCAAATGAGAGCACAAAGCATAAAATGAAATAACTTTAAAATAATACCAAGTGAAAGAAAAAGTAAGGAGGATTTGATGACTGCGTGAGCGAAGCATACAGAAAGCACAATTACCGTAACATCTCTGTTCTATTTTATTATTTTTTTTTTTTTCATAAACATTACTTTGCATAAGATATACACGATGCAATTCCATTTAATTTTATGCAAAAAAATTTTTCCATGAAAAATGGACGAATTATGGTCCATTAAATGTTTTCGTACAAAATATGTTCGAATGAAAAAAAAAACGATTATGGTCCATTAAATTTTTTTCACAAAAATTTTTTTCCAAGGCAAATAGACGACGTATACAGTCCATTTAATGATTTGCATACGAAATGAGGAATTCATGGTCCCATTAAATTTTTTCATCAACAAAATTAAAAAATTTACGATGTATATACATATAACCCATGAAATTTTGTATGTAAAAACCATTTAATTTTTTGCATGAAAAATAGACAAAGTATAATTAATAATAATAATTTTTAGTTTTTTTGCATAAAAAATTGAAAAAATGGACGATGTAAATTAAAATTAAATTTTAGTTAAAATTTTTTCATAAATTATTTTTTAATCAAAAATAGATGATGTATAATCCATTAGTACTTTTGTAGGAAAAATTAACAACGTATACAGACAATGTATGGTCCATTAAATTTTTCCATAAAAAATTGAAAAATTGATGATGTATAATCCACTAATATTTTTGTTCGAAAAATATACGACGTCTACAGTTAATTTAATTTTTTAAACGGGCAATTTATAGTCCATTAAATTTTTTCATATAATTTTGAAAAATGGACGATGTATAATAAATAGTACATTAAACTTTTTTCATAAAAAATTATTTTTCATCAAAAATTTATGATGTTTAGTCCATTAATTTTTTTGTACGAAAAATAGACGAAGTATATAGTCCATTAAGTTTTTTGCATATGAAATGGGCAACTTATGGTCCATTAAATTTTTTCATATAAAGATAAAAAAATGGACGATATATAGCCCATTAAATTTTGTATGTAAAGTTTATTTAATTTTTTGCATCAAAAATAGACGAAGAATAGTCTTTTTAATTTTTTCCATACGAAATGGACGATTTATAGTCCATTAAATTTTTTTATAAAAAATATAAAAATGGTAGATGTATAGTCCATTAAACTTTTTTCATAAAAAATTATTTATCTCCAAAAATGGATGATGTATAGTCCATTAATTTTTTTGTATGAAAAATAGACGACGTATATAGTCCATTTAGTCTTTTGCGTATGAAAGGGGCAACCTATGGACCATTAAATTTTTTCATATTAAGATTAAAAAATGGACGATTTATAGCCCATTAAATTTTGTCTGTAAAGTCCATTTAATTTTTTGCATGAAAAATAGACGAAGTATAGTCTTTTTAATTTTTTCCATACGAAATGTACGATTTATAGTCCATTGAATTTTTTTATAAAAAATTTGAAAAATCGAAGATGTGTAGTACATTGAATTTTTTCCATAGACAATTATTTTTATCCAAAAATGGACGATGTATATTCCATTAATTTTTTTGTACGAAAAATATATGACGTATATAGTCCATTTAGTCTTTTGCATATGAAATGGGCAACTTATGGCCCATTAAATTTTTTCATAAAAAGATTAAAAATGGACGATGTATATTCCATTAATTTTTTTGTACGAAAAATATATGACGTATATAGTCCATTTAGTCTTTTGCATATGAAATGGGCAACTTATGATCCATTAAATTTTTTCATAAAAAGATTAAAAAATGGACGATGTATAGCCCATTAATTTTCGTCTGTAAGGTCCATTTAATTTTTTGCATTAAAAATAGACGAAGTATAGTCTTTTTAATTTTTTCCGTACGAATTAGACGATTTATAGTCCATTGAATTTTTTTATAAAAAATTTGAAAAATGGAAGATGTGTAGTCCATTAAATTTTTTCAATAAAAAATTATTTTTCTCCAAAAACGGATGATGTATATTCCATTAATTTTTTTTGCGACAAATAGACAACGTATATAGTCCATTTAGTCTTTTGCATATGAAATGGGCAACTTATGGTCCATTAAATTTTGTCATAAAAAGATTAAAAAATGGATGATGTATAGCCCATTAAATTTTGTATGTAAAGTTTATTTAATTTTTTGCATGAAAAATATACGAAGTATAGTCTTTTTAATATTTTCCATACGAAATGGACGATTTATAGTCCATTGAATTTTTGTATAAAAAATTTGAAAAATGGAAGATGTATAGCCCATTAAATTTTTTCCATAAAAAATTATTTTTCTCCAAAAACGGATGATGTATATTCCATTAATTTTTGTACGAAAAATAGACGACGTATATAGTTCATTTAGTCTTTTGCAGATGAAATGGGCAACTCATGGTCCATTAAATTTTTTCATAAAGAAATTAAAAAATGGACGATGTATAGCCCATTAAATTTTGTCTGTACAGTCCATTTAATTTTTTGCATTAAAAATAGACGATGGTCTTTTTAATTTTTTCTATACGAAATAAACGTCCATTGAAGTTTTTTATAAAAAATTTTAAAAATGGAAGACAGTCCATTGAATTTTTTCCATAAAAAATTATTTTTCTCCAAATATGTATGATGTATATTCCATTAATTTTTTTGTACGAAAAATAGACGACGTATATAGTCCATTTAGTTTTTTGTGTTTGAAATGGGCAAATTATGGTCCATTAAATTTTTTCATAAAAAGATTAAAAAATGGACGATGTATAGCACATTAAATTTTGTATGTAATGAACGATTTGTAGTCCATTAAATTTTTTTATAAAAAATTTGAAAAAAGGACGATGTATAGCCCATTAAATTTTTTCCATACAAAATTATTTTTCACCAAAAATGTATGATGTATATTCCATTAATTTTTTTGTACGAAAAATAGACGACGTATATAGTCCGTTTAGTCTTTTGCGTATGAAATGGGCAACTTATGGTCCAGTAAATTTTTACATAAAAGATTAAAAAATGGACAATGTATAGCACATTAAATTTCGTCTGTAAAGTTCATTTAATTTTTTGCAGGAAAAATAGACGAAGTATATATAGTCTTTTTAATTTTTTTCATACGAAATGGACGATTTATAGTAGAGATGTGCACGTGAGTGTTTTCTGACTCACTACACGCACGCTCACGCAGAAAAATATTTTACTCACGCACTTTCACGCACGAATGATTTTGAACATTTTCACGATCACGTACGCTCACGAATAAAATATTTTTAATCACGCACGAGTAGTTTACAACTTATCGCGATCACGCACGCTCACGAAAAAGTATAAGTATAATATAATTTTTATGTTTTTTGGGTTGAAAAAAAGGTTCTTACATATACATATCTGGCGCGCAAAATAGAAAGAGACCTAAGGGTAAAAACCGGTTTTGTTCAGGAGAGCCATTTTAAAGATTTAAATACTTGTATCTTTGGTGTATCTTCAATTTCATAAAACGCGCATATCTCTGGGAGGGAATACTTTTGGAGCATGGGATCGGTCTCATTCGATGCTCAGATGTTGTTCACATCAAAAAAAAAAAAAAAAAAAAAAAAAAAAAAAAATTAAATTGATTTTTTTACCCTTAGGTCCTTTCTCTATGCGCTGTATGTATATGTATGTATGTATATGTATGTATGTATATGTACATATCTATGTATATACGTATGTATGGTCGTGTTTTTGTAAAATTTACAATATAAATTAAAATAAAGCAAAGTTCATTTAATATCGTTTTAAATATTCGTATTCGCGGATATCATCTTAAATATTCGAATTCTAGTATATAAAAAATTGACATTCCGCACATGTATGTATGTATGTATAAATACATAATATAAATGTGAAGGTAAGACGTATGATCAATTAAATAAATGATAATGAAATAAATGAGAAAAGCATTTTAATTGAGAAAACATACAAATTACTAAAATGTTTCTGTTAAGTAACATTTTCAAAGACTCCCCCACCCCCCCCCCCCCCCCTTCTAAACAAATCATAACAAAACTCGAACCCACCCCTCCCCCCTACAGCGTTACGTAATATATGGACGGCCCCTAAGCAAAAAAACATTTTCTGCGGTGCAATTCGTCAGTAGTATTGTTGACAAAGGCACTGTTGAATCAGTAGTGTTTCTCAATTGATACTTCCTACAGGGTATCTAAGAAACATACATACATACTTACAAAGGTGTATGTACCCATCAAACAAAATGCTCCGAATTCGTAAAGAATTCGTAACGATTGGTCGACAAAATCTTCCGATTTCGGCACCGAAATATTACCGAAATCGTAACAATTTTTGTATAAAATGGTTCACACAACTTCACCATCATGTTCAACAACCATTTCACAGCTTATGATGTACAACATCGAATACAATTTCATTCGAGTATTCAACTAATTTTTTATTTTATTAAATACATTTTTATTATCTTGAAGTTAAGCAACCTAATTTATAAAATATAAGCTTCTGACATGGAAGCAAAAGAGATAAATATTTTTATGAAGTAAAAGTAAAAAAAATATGATGAACATAAAAAATTATCACAATTTATTTTATTCGAACGAAATGAGTATTTGAATATCCAGCTTTTTTCGATTCGTTTTGTTTGATGTACATCACTAAAAATTTTTGTATAATTGTATTTATTTTAATATTTTTTATGGATTTTGCTATGTATTTCGAATCAGTTGGATAATTTAGTGATATTTTCCATCACATGACAGAAAAAATATATTTAAGATGTAACATGAATCAATATGTGCTATGTTAACAAAAATATTTGAGGTACAAAATACACATTTTGGAAATATCAACTTAGGTGCCTATTTTAGAATTTTGATATAATAATTTTTTTTGAATACAACTTTACTTAACATTGCTTTTCAAAGCTTTGTTAAGTTTTTTTAATACGACCCTTAATGTTAAAAAAAAATTGTTCAGAGAAACTATCGAAATGTCTTAACGAATTCGGTACGACAAGTCTGACTTCAGGAAAAGTCGAAACATTTTGTTTGGGGATATTCATTATATTTGTAAGCTCATACTACCATACATATTACTAAACATATATGCACTTATTATTATAAAATAATTTATTTCAAATGATGGAATACAGTTACATATATATGTACGTACCTATGCAGGAATGTTATCTCGTGAGAGCGTGAGAATTCGTGCGTGATTAATAAAAAAAAGCTCACGCACGATAATTTTTTTATAAAAAATTTTAAAAATGGAAGATGTATAGGGTGTTTTTTTAAGAGGTATAAAACTTTGAGATGAAATAAAACACAAAAAAATCGTTTTAATGTCCATCAATTTGGCTTAATTGGAAGGATAATTTTATGCCATTAATGTTTAAATATGATTTCGAGCATGTGGCCGCCGCGGCTGGCTCGAATAAAGCCAATTCTACAGGTCCAATTTTCAACCACTTTTTCGAGCATATGGGGCCGTATGTTGGCAATAACGCCACGAATGTTGGCTTCCAAGTCCCCTAACGTTTCTGGTTTGTTGGCGTAGACGAGCGACTTCACATATCCCCAAAGAAAATAATCCAATGGTGTCAAATCACACGATCTTGGTGGCCAATTGACAGGTCCATTCCGCGAAATTATGCGCTCATCGAATGTTTCCTTCAATAAATCGATTTTGACGTGCGCTGTGTGGCATGTAGCGCCGTCTTGTTGGAACCACAACTCATCCACATTCATGCCATCCAATTCGGGAACAAAATAGTCGGTTAGTCGGCTCCAATTGCTGTGCACGGTGGCGAATCGATTCATTCGGGTCCTCTTCAACACTTTGCTCTACAGCGGCAATTGTTTCTTCGGTGCGCACTGTTCGACGTCTCTGCGGATGCGTATCATCACATAGAGTAAACGTAGTGCGAAAACGATCCATGGTTAACCGAATTAATTGCCCTGATGGACGATTATGTCGACCATAAAATGGACGGAGCTTGCGGTAAGCTTCGCGAACTGAACCATTATTTTCGAAATAAATTTGCACGATTTGCAAGCGTTGTTCTTTTGTCAACCTGTTCATGATGAAATGGCAAACCAAACTAAATATTAATCACTTGACAGCTGACAAAATGGCCGCCAGTTAAAAAAGTGATGCCAACTTAAAGTTCTATACCCCAATAAAAAACACCCTTTATATATAGTCCATTAAATTTTTACCATAAAAAATTATTTTTCATCAAAAATTGATGATGTATATTCCATTAATTTTTTTTTTGTATGAAAAATAGACGACGTATATAGTCCATTTAGTCTTTTGCGTATGAAAGGGGCAACTTATGGTCCATTAAATGTTTTCATAATAAGATTATCAAATGGACGATGTATAGCCTATTATATTAAATTTTTTCATAAAAAGATTAAAAAATGGACGATGTATAGGCCATTAAATTTTATCTGTAAAGTCCATTTAATTTTTTGCATGAAAAATAGACGAAGTATACTCTTTTTAAGTTTTTGCATACGAAATGGACGATATATAGTCCATTAAATTATTTTATAAAAAACTTAAAAATGGACGATGTATAGTCCATTAAACTTTTTTCATAAAAAATTACTTTTCTCCAAAAATGGATGATTTATATTCCATTAATTTTTTTGTACGAAAAAGAGACGACGTATATAGTCCATTTAGTCTTTTGCATACGAAATGGGCAACTTATGTCCATTAAATTTTTTCATAATAACATTAAAAAATGGTCGATGTATAGCCCATTAAATTTTGTCTGTAAAGTCCATTTAATTTTTTGCATGAAAAATAGACGAAGTATACTCTTTTTAATTTTTTGCACATGAAATGGACGATATATAGTCCATTAATTGTTTTATAAAAAATTTAAAAATGGACGATGTATAGTCCATTAAATTTGTTCCATAAAAAATTATTTTTCTCCCAAAATGGATAATGTATATTCCATTATTTTTTTTGTACGCAAAATAGACTACGTATATATTCCATTTAAGATTTTGCGTATGAAAGGGGCAAATTATGGTCCATTAAATTTTTTCATAATAAGATTAAAAAATGGACGATGTATTGCCCATTAAGTTTTGTATTTAAAGTTTATTTAATTTTTTGCATGAAAAATAGACGAAGTATAGTCTTTTTAATTTTTTACATACGAAATTGACGATTTATAGTCCATTAAATTTTTTTATAAAAAATTTTAAAAATGGAAGATGTATAGGTCCATTGAATTTTTTCCATAAAAAATTATTTTTCATCAAAAATTTCATCCATTAATTTTTTTGTACGAAAAATAGACGACGTATATAGTCCATTTAGTCTTTTGCGTATGAAAGGGGCAACTTATGGTCCATTAAATTTTTTCATAATAAGATTAAAAATGGATGATGTATATTCCATTAATTTTTTTGTACGAAAAATAGATGACGTATATAGTCCATTTAGTCTTTTGCATACGAAATTGGCAACTTATGTTGCATACGAAAGGGACGATATATAGTCCATTAAATTGTTTTAAAAAAATTTAAAAATGGACGATGTATTATAGTCCATTAAACTTTTTTCATAAAAAATTATTTTTCTCCAAAAATGGATGTTTTATATTCCATTAATTTTGTTGTACGAGAAATAGACGACGTATACAGTCCATTTAATCTTTTGTGTATGAAATGGGCAAATTATGGTCCACTAGATTTTTTCATAAAAAGATTAAAAAATGGACGATGTATAGCCCATTAAATTTTATATGTAAACTCCATTTAGTTTTTTGCACGAAAAATAGCCGAAGTATAGTCTTTCCAATTTTTCGCATTTGAAATGGACGATTTAAAGTCCATTAAATTTCTTCATAACAAATTGAAAAATGGACGATGTATAGTCCATTAAAATTTTTTCATTAAAATTTTTTTTTTCATTAAAAATGGATGATGTATAGTCTATTAAATTGTTTATACGAAAAATAGACGACGTAAACAATCCATTTAATTTTTGTGTACGAAATGGGCAATTTATGGTCCATTAAATTTTTTCATAAAAAAATTAAAAAATTAAATTTTGTATGTACACTCCATTTACTTTTTTGCATGAAAAATAGACGAAGTATATATAGTCTTTCCAAATTTTCGCATATGAAATGGACGATTTAAATAAAGTCCATTAAAATTTTTTCATTAAAAATTTTTTTTTCATTAAAAATGGATGATGTATAGTCTATTAAATTGTTTATACGAAAAATAGACGACGTAAACAGTCCCTTTAACTTTTTGTGTACGAAATGGGCAATTTATGGTCCATTAAATTTTTTGATAAAAAATTTAAAAATGGACGATGTATATATATATAGTAGATTAAAATTTTTTCATTAAAAATTTTTTTCCTTAAAAATGGATGACGTGAACAGTCCATTTAATTTTTTGTGTACGAAATGGGCAATTTATGGTCCATTAAATTTTTTCATAAAAAAATTAAAAAATGGACGATGAATAGCCCATTAAATTTTGTATGTAAACTCCATTTAGTTTTTTGCATGAAAAATAGACGAAGTATAATCTTCCCAATTTTTTGCATACGAAATGGGCGATTTAAAGTCCATTAAATTTTTTCATAAAAAATTAAAAAATGGAGGATGTATAGTCCATTAAAATTTTTCATTCAAAATTAATGATGTATAGTCTATTAAATTGTTTATACGAAAAATAGACGACATAAACAGTCCATTTAATTTTTTGTGTACGAAATGGGCAATTTATGGTCCATTAAATTTTTTCATAAAAAAAAGGGACGATGTATAGCCCATTAAATTTTGTATGTAAACTCCATTTAGTTTTTTGCATGAAAAATAGACGAAGTATAGTCTTTCCAATTTTTTGCATATGAAATGGGCGATTTAAAGTCCATTAAATTTCTTCATAAAAAATTGAAAAATGGACGATATATAGTCCATTAAAATTTTTTCATTAAAAATTAATGATGTATAGTCTATTAAATTGTTTATACGAAAAATAGACGACGTAAACAGTCCATTTAATTTTTTGTGTACGAAATGGGCAATTTATGGTCCATTAAATTTTTTCATAAAAAATAAAAAAATGGACGATGTATAGCCCATTAATTTTTGTATGTAAACTCCATTTAGTTTTTTGCTTGAAAACTAGATGTAGTATAGTCTTTCCAATTTTTTGCATACGAAATATAGACGATGTAAACAGTCCATTTAATTTTTTGTGTACGAAATGGGCAATTTATGGTCCATTAAATTTTTTCATAAAAAAATTAATAAATGGACGATAAATTTTGTTTTTTCATAAAAAAAATTAAAAAATGGACGATGTATAGCCCATTAAATTTTGTATGTAAGCTCCATTAAGTTTTTTGCATAAAAAATAGAAGAACTATAGTCTTTCCAATTTTTTGCATACAAAATGGGCGATTTAAAGTCCATTAAATTTTTTCATAAAAAATTTAAAAATGGACGATGTATAGTCCATTAAAATTTTTTCATTAAAATTTTTTTTTTTCATTCAAAATGGATGATGTAAAGTCTATTAAATTCTTTATACGAAAAATAGACGACGTAAACAGTCCATTTAATTTTTTGTGTACGAAATGGGCAATTTATGGTCCATTAAATTTTTTCATAAAAAAATTAAAAAATTAAATTTTGTATGTAAACTCCATTTACTTTTTTGCATGAAAAATAGACGAAGTATAGTCTTTCCAAATTTTCGCATATGAAATGGACGATTTAAAGTCCATTAAAATAATTATTTTATAAATAATTTCAGAAATGGAAGATGTATAGTTCATTAAATTTTTTCCATAAAAAATTATATGTATATTATATGTATATGTATATTCCATTAATTTTTTTGTACGAAAAATAGACGACGTATATAGTCCATTTAGTCTTTTGCGTATGAAAGGGGCAACCTATGGACCATTAAATTTTTTCATATTAAGATTAAAAAATGGACGATGTATAGCCCATTAAATATTGTCTTTAAAATCTATTTAATTTTTTGCATGAAAAATAGACGTAGTATAGACTTTTTAATTTTTTCCATACGAAATTGACGATTTATAGTCCATTAAATTTTTTTATAAAAAATTTGAAAAATGGAAGATTTATATATAGTCCATTAAATTTTTTCCATAAATTTTTCATCAAAAATGGATGATGTATATTCCATTTTTTTTTTGTACGAAAAGTAGACGACGTGTATAGTCCATTTAGTCTTTTGCGTATGAAATGGGCAACTTATGTTCCATTAAACTTTTTCATAAAGAGATTAAAACTGGACGATGTCTAGCCCATTAAATTTTGTCTGTAAAGTTTATTTAATTTTTATCATCAAAAATAGAGGAAGTATAGTCTTTCTAGTTTCTTCCATACGAAATGGACGATTTATAGTCCATTAAATTTTTAATAAAAAATTTGAAAAATGGAAGATGTATAGGTTTATTAAAGTTTTTCCATAAAAAATTATTTTTCATCAAAAATGGATAATGCATATTCCATTAATTTTTTTTTACGAAAAATAGACGACGTATATAGTCCGTTTAGTCTTTTGCGTATGAAATGGGCAATTTTATAGTCCATTAAATTTTTTCATAATAATATTAAAAAATGGACGATGTATAGCCCATTAAATTTTGTATGTAAGGTTTAGTTAATTTTTGCATGAAATTTAGACGAAGTATATATAGTCTTTTTAATTTTTTCCATACGAAATGGACGATTATAGTCCATTAAATTTTTTTATAAAAAGTTTAATGGACCACAAGTTGCCCATTGCATATGCTAAAGACTAAATGGACTATACACGTCGTCTATTTTTCGTACAAAAAAATTAATGGAATTATCCATTTTTGATGAAAAATATTTTTTTATGAAAAAAGTTGGATGGACTATACATCGTCCATTTTTAAATTAAATTGTTTTTGCATGAAAAATGGACGTTGTATAGTCCATTTAATTTTTTGTATTAAAAAAGTACGATACATATCGAGCCTTATTATCGATTTTATCGTAAGCGACAAAAATTAAATTGTTCAGAAGAAGCTTTTTTTTAAAATATTCAAATATGTTTTTGAACATAAATTGTCGCTTACGATAAAATTTCACAGCCTGTATCTTAAAAGTTATCAACAATTTTGGCATTTTGATAGTTCTAAACTATGGGTAGGTCCATTAAATTTTAATTGCAATAAAAAAGTCTATTTTCGATAACATGTCGCTTACGATAAAATCGAAAATAAGGCACGATATATATCTAGTTTATTAATGTTTTGCATGAAAAATGCACACAGTTTAGTCCAGTTTTTTTTCTATTAAAATTAGACCATGGATGAAAAAATTTTTTTGAATGAGAAATGGACGATGGATTAATTATAGTCAATTAAACTTTTTTTATACAATTTTTTTTTTACGTATAGAGCTATATAAACTATACAGCTAGAAGCTAATTAAAGGGACCGCACACAATAAATTCTACAAGTCATACCCAACTAAGCTGTGTAAGCTTCTTGCGAATTGCTTCGATAGTTCCGTTTTTTATTTGTTTTTTATAAACAAGCAAGTTAAGTTCAGTTTATTCGAGACTTAAAAAAAACATTATAAAGAAAACAATAAACAATTATAAACAAACAATATAATATAATATTTAAGATATATAATATGTTTATTATTATATAACACGAATACTTACTTAACTGCCTTAATTTTCTATTTCCAGTTTGTTTCATTTTGATTATATTACTCTATTTATTTTTTTATTACCCGGTTCTAAAAATCACTTAAACACAGGATGGCCACTACAAACTACTGCTTCTTGTTGAAATATATTTTTACTTAAAAGCAGCTGTTAGCTATATATACATAAATACATACACACATACATACATACACACATTTTATATATCGTACTCTTATTTAAGATTAAATCGTGCATGTCACACAAATTACCAAACAAATTGGTGTAATAAAAACCATGATATGACATAAAAAATATATATAATGATATAAAAAGAATATAAAAGACGAAAACAAATCATAATTTTATGTGGACCTTCAATTTTCACACATAAAAAATACACATACTTGTGTACATCGTATGCTCTAAAATATATTATTACAAAGAAAATATTAATATTATAAAAAATGGACATCACATTGTCTGTTCATCTGTCTTAGAAAAATTTTTATCAATAAATATGTTTAAAAAAATATATACAACAAACAATATCACTAAAACATGCAATGAACACAATCACTATGTCTTTTTGCGTTTCCTTCAAATGACTCTTTAAAAAGTTGAAAAAGGAACAATAACTCTGACAATGAAAAGCAGTAAAAATTTCTTTTGTATTTGATAAGGACCTGCAGATGGGATAAAAGGAAAGCTTAAGAAATGAGTTTCTTTTATTTTGAAATTGCCAGACTGACGCAGCAAAATGCAATCAAGTTTAATCAGCAGTTTGGCATCGGTTGTCTATTTATGAAAGCGTATGGGACGGAAAATAATCCTAAATACATGCATGTATGGAGGGATAAACATACTTACATACATACATACACACATATGTTTATGTCTAAATATAAAAGTTTGTCATATATACAAATACTCATATTTTATAGGATTATAAAACAGGTATGGGCAACTTTTATACCAATCAATTTATTTGCTATTGGAGTGAAAATATATATTCTTATTTAAATTTTGCTTTCACATCACAATGTCTGGATTATTGCAACTTTTTCAAGAATGAAAAGTACGCAATTTAAACACTTGGCTACTTTACATTCGATAATTGAAATTAAAGAAAAAAAAACTCCCATTTATAACCAGTCTAGAAAATAACACTTCAGATTTACTGATTTTCCGTAGCCTTGGACACACTTCCTTACAGCCACATTAAAATTAGAGCTTCTTTGAAAATATATTGAAGCTTCCTGCAAGAGATTATTTTTTTCATCTAGTATTTATAAGCTTAACACAGAACTTCATACAAGGCAAGTTTAAATTCACAATTCCCTGCAGAAAATTTGGTAACAATTGATCCAAACGTACTCGTCCTATGACTTGAGAAAATGCGAGTGTTATCAAGAAAACGGAGAAGTGTATGGTGAAAAGGAAAGACATATCGTGCAAATGGTTAAATATTCACAATTTTCGTGATGTATAGTCTTGATCTTGAACCAATTTAATTTGGGGTCGGTGCAATATTGTAGTAAACGGCACTAAACATGTTTGATGTCGTTGAATACATGGACCTATCAAATAGTGTAAATATAATTTTAATTGCTCCCTTCAATGTGACTCTTGAACCAGTCTCGTAACTATACTGAGATATTAACTTAAGCTTAATTCGTATTTATACTTTTGAAACAAGAGTGGCCCTGTGGTTGAGTAAGTACTGTGCGAGCCTGTCACGCGCGAGCTTGCCGGTTCGAATCTCAAAAAATTTTCTGCTTAAAAATAAATTATATTTTCATTTGTAACAATAAAAAAAATTATAAGTTTTCATTGTTACAGTTAAATGTCGGAATAATATTTATATATAAATTATTATATTCTACACCGAGCAGGTCACTATGGGATAGTTCAGTGATAAGTCACAAGGTGCATACAAAGTATCTTAGGCCAGTCCCATGTAAAAGTGACTGGTCCGCTTCATAGGAAGTGTTAGAACTCGCACTAGTCCCTATCACTCTCGGGACTAGTTTTTTTTTTATTTTTTTTGTATCGATGCAAGACAAAATTGGTGACTAGAGTCAGGCCTAAAACTTTTTATTAAATCTGTCTATAAATTTTATGTTTTCTAACGTTCGAGAATTATATATATAGCTACATGTACAAATTATTATTAAAATATACATTATATATAAAATGATCGAAGTAGTTTTGTTTTATTTTTTTATAAACCAGTTAATTGAAGAAATCTGTAACTACCACAAAAATTTTTTTTGCAATCCAATCTTCTTGAAGAATAAAATAAAATACCGTTATGCTTAATTTTATGTTACACACTTGCAACGTCATTTGGATAGTATCAACAATTACTTGCCACTACCCAGCATTTGAAATTTTTTGAGATGTGAGTGTTTATGATTTAGTGTGCGATATGTATTTAATATATATATCGCATAATTTATGATAATTTTTTATATGGTTTATCACATTAGAAGACTTTGTGAATTCGATAAATATATTAGATTATATAAACCATGATAAAAAATTTTATATTTTCCTTATTCCTTCTTTACAATAAATAAAACTTGCGGAAACAAGCAAAAATTTTAGAGAGTTGAAATACATTTAACAACATTCATTAAATATGTTTTACAGCATTGAACTTCAGTTTTATATTGGTCTTTTCTGTTGAAAAATTCATATATAAAAGTAATAAAAATAGTTGAGTTTTTTTTTCTCCTTCATATGCAACATGTGTAAGAACTTGCAAGCATATAAATATCTATCTATTGTATTGAATATAAGTAAAGAGTATAATTCCAACTTCAAGCCTTTCGTATATGGATGTAGACAAAATACATAAACTTTTTTTTTTGAAGTGACCATATACGTTTATATGTATATGTTCTGCTGTTGTTGTTTTTTCTTACTATTATTATTAAAAATACATATAATAAGTTTCATCTCAAAGTCATTCTCTAATATTTGAATGTATTGTGTTTATGTTTTTATATCTGGTTATAGGTGCAGGTGTTTGTGGGGTCTGAAGTCCGTTATGGTCCATAAAAAATAACTGTCTTCTATTGAAAGCGATTAACTGGTAGAAGTTGCATACTGAATTGGTTTCATAGTAAAACGTTTATAATCATTTAAATGTATATCTATGCATCTGAGAGATATTGTGGCTCTCGTACCCAACAAACATTTATGTTTGTTTTTAAATATAAATTAACAGAAGTCATTAACAAATTTACGGAGATTATTCACAAGGAAACTGTTACTCATAATTACTAAATGATGGAATAATGTACCATACAATAAACATTTAGCAGTTTAAAAATATTCTTATAATTAATATTAAAAAAAACTAGATGCATTCCGTTTCTGCTCAAGCAACACATTTATAAACAACAGAAAATTAACAATATTTTTAAAACCAGGTTTTCATCAGATATCCACGTGTATATAAAAAAAAATTATACTAAAGAGAGCCTTCAACTTTTAATTTGAATTATTTTGAACAACTGAAAAAAAGCTGAGAGATATACAGGGTATCGTAGAATAAGCTATATGGTTTGAATTCTTTATATTTTTTTTTAATTATTATTCTTTCTTTGTTTTTTTTTCAGCATTTTGTGAAGAAGACTTGGGGAATTAATTATGAATCATTACATGATCGAACAACGTACAAAAATAATTGAATGTTACTTTTCAAACCAACAATCTATTGTGTTGACACAGCGTGTATATCGTCGTCATTTTAATGTGTGCATTGCACCCACAGTTTTCTTTGGGAATATTTGAAAGAAAGAGTGTACGTTAACATACCAAGAACCATACACCTAACTAAAAACCAGGCCATTACACCCGAAATTTTGCGAAAAATTATGGAAGATATGCGATGTATACTCTTTCTCGCTAAAAAAAAACACTTATGTGCGAAGCAAAAAATGGACATCACTTACAGGATATAATTTTTCAAAGCTAATTGCAAAGAATTCCCCAATAACATACTCTATTTAAAAAAAATATATAAAAATCGCATAAATAAAAAAGTTTAAACCATTTAAACCATTTAGCTCATTATGCACCACCCTGTATAATATTATAAAATAATATTTTGCTCTTAATTACGGCCTGTCCCACGATGTCACCAGAATTCTTTCGATTGAATATTTATATTGGAAACAACAACAAATTTTCTAATGTTATATTGTATTTGCAATACAAGTTGACGAATGAACGATTTCTGGTGACATTGTGAGGCAGGCCGTTAATTTAAGCAACCGCAAAAGTATGCAATAGTTTATGTGTGAACCTGCATAAAATTCATAACGCGTATGAGTAATATTAAAAATTTGGATTAATCATACGACTACGCACTGCTAACATTTATACAAAATTAAGGGCCTTAAGGTAGAATTAGCCGAACGTCCACGTAAGCTAACGAAACAGCTGATCGTTTTTGTTGATTGAAAACAATGCAAACGCTTACAGAAATTTGGTGTAACGTTGACGGCACGTCTCAACCTGTATAAAATAGAATTTCATAACGTTGTTAAGTGACGTTTAAAAGCCAGTGATGGTACCATTGTAATTTAAATGGAATAGGGGTATTTTGGCTCTGTTTTTTGGTACTTTTGTTCATAATATCTGTGTGAAAAAACATAAATATATAAATAAATATTTGGAAATGTACATATATACATACTTATGTACACAAATATATACATGCATGTGTATGTATATGTACTTATATATAATAAAGAAATGCATAAATATGTATGAGCATAATATAAATGTGATAGGTATTAAAGAATTTAAATGGTATCAAAACTTCTTATTGTGTATGCACACATGCAAAAATTATTTCATGTTGCATACATATCGTTGGTCACAAGTAGAATGACCCTAACTCAAATAATTGTAATTTTACAGGGGAAGATAAGAACATAATATTAAACAGCACAACTGCTTTGTTAAACTGCTTGTAAAAGTGTTATTTTTACGATATTGCAATAAATTTTTGTGACGAGGTGTACTTGTGTCCATCGATATGTATGTATGTATGAACATATTTATTTGTTATAAATGTATAACAGACAGTATACATTTTTAGTAGCGTTTACATGTTTTAGGTACTATTTCTTCGCTACATTCCCCATTTGAACTTTTTATTTCCCATCACTGTTTTGTGAACAGCTGTTCCTTTTTAAAATTAAAACCAACAAACCGAAGTAAAGCATGCGCACGTTTTTAAATGTTCTATAAGTGCACCAACGTGCTAACAGTACGGTACGGTACGGAACAGCAACAGCAACGTTCGGCTAACCCAGCCTTTATTTTGTCAAACGTTACGCTTAGCTTTAATAAATTTTTATTTTTTTTTTGTAATATAAATTTTTTTCATATAAAATTTGTCAACGGTTGGCGTTGCGTTTTACACAATTAGCACCTTAAAGTTTATACGAGTGTGTATGCATATATTAGGGCATTCATTAATAGAGCTTTTGCTTTAATCACTCGATTAATTAATACAGTTTTTGGCTTAATCGGTTAATTGCAGTATTAAGCGGTTAACCGAATAATAAAGTTTTTCAAAAATCAAGCAATTTCAACAAATAAAAGTGCATAAATTATTTATTAATTTGAGTTTTTATTAGTTAAAACAAACACACACACACACACACATTAGAATTCTTAAATTAAATCATGCAATATAAAATTCATAAATATGTATGTATTCATTCAAAATTAAATAGTTTGTGAGGTCATTATATTAGTTACTTCAATAGTTTAAAGAGATCTTCTAACACAATCTTGCAGAAAAATAATTTGGTTTAAATGTTTAGAATTTAAGCGAATCTTTAGTTTTTATAAAACTTGACTTAGAAAAATTCTTTAACGTAGATGTTGAGGAACTTGAAAGCAATCCATACAGAATATTTCCTTCCTTTCCGTTTCGAATGAAATTAGCCAGTTTAACCGTTAATCGAAAAAAGCCAATTTTAAATTAAGCGATCACTTAGTCGGGTAGTAACTAACCGGTTATCTATTGACGATTAACTGAAGAAATACGCTAGTATGTATGCATGTACATATGTATGTAAACTGCTTTTCCCAACATACCAAATGTCATTAGAAAAATTTTATACCAACTTAAAAATTAATATGGAACCCTTGTGATAATATTACATTTGCATGATTACTATCAGATTATCTTTGCAATTGCATAAGGTTTTTCATATAATAACATATTTTTGACTATTGAAACATAAAAATTTTAAATATTTACTTCAGATTCATTCCATTTTATTAACGTACAGTATTTTAAGTTTTACATGTTGTTATTTATCTTTAGTCTTGTTGTATTTTGATATGATTGTACGCCTACTCACTTTGAAATTTAAAAACAATTATCCACGCCAATTATTTAAGAATGGCATTCGTCATTGTTATTGTATTATTTGGCCGGCATAAGAAATCCTTCTACCAAACCCTCCTCGTGGGTGCCGGCTGGTAACGTGTGCTAAGTGATACACGGCTAAGGTCAGGGTTTTGAACATAGTGTCACAATGTATTGCCTATTGTGTACATTATTGGAATGAGCTCTGATCATAGGTAGGAGGTAATCGTTATTCCAATTCAGTCTGTGAGTCCTTCTCTTGTAATGCAATGAATGGACCATGGCTAGGATTGGGATGGCGATTAAAATCCAGGCGCGTCTGCTCCATATTGGACGGCGTCCTGGTCCGCGTCTGTTACCCAGAGGGTCGGCGGTTCTTGTACATGGCGGAATGTATAAAACGCAAATTTTTAAAAAAAAAGTAATGAGTCAGAAAGAAATTAAAAAGCGGGTGGTAATATACGCCCAAACGTCGGTGGCTGAATTGACTGCGTCCACCGGCGGGCACGGAGGAAGTCATGATCCTCTGCGTGTCGCCAGCGGTCAAACCTCTACTGTGATGGAAACAGGTCACAGCAGTTGTAGTGCTACTGAAATGGCAAGAAGCAATGCATCTAAGAACGCGGAACACTCAAGTGCCTCGATCGATTCAGAATCGGACCTTGAAAACGTTACCTGCGTCAATATGCAATCAGAGATCGAGCTCTTGAAGTCGCCGAGTTCTTCCACCTCAACTCCAATTAAAAGAGAGAGAGCCCCGAAGAACAAGGAGGCTATTAAGGCTCTGTCAGAGTACAAAGCGGCGGTACGGATTGTACACCTCCTTGGCTCACAGAAAGATCTGTCTTCTGTACAGTTAGACAGACTTAAGTGGGCTGAGGTAGCAGTGAACAAAGGCCGTGAACACTTCGCTGATAAAAAACGCTTTGAGACCACTGATCCCCGATATGCAAATAGCATAGAGGAGGGCGTGCTCAAAAGACTGGCATCGAGCAGCGATGAGCCCGGTAAGAGGCAGAAGAGTGACAAAAGGAATAGATCGGTTGATGGCTCACAGTCGACTGCGAAGAGGTCCAAACACAGCTTTGAAGATAGACCATCCACTTCCCAAGCTGCTTCCAAAGCACAATCCGCGGTCACTAACGTCAGTGAGGTAGCGAAGCGACACTTGATCGTGGGACTCCTTGACAAAAGTGCACCTTTTGGAGAAGTGACAATGGAGCAGTGGAAGGTTGCGGAAACGGCTATCTTCAACGCCATTGTTGCACTGATGGAGACGGAACCGGAGAAACCACTACCTTCTTTTGAAGGAGCTAGCTGGTTCAATGGTGCGAAACTCATCAGATGCAGGGACACAATGTCGATGAATTGGTTGAAGGAAGTTGTTCCGACACTCAAAAACCTGTGGCCTGGTGCACAACTTCGGATTGTGAGCAAGGATGACATCCCCATCACACCGAAGGCGAAGGTCATAATTCCGCGTGTAGTGAAGCCGGATATCACTCTTCGTCTTCTACAAAACCAAAACCCGGAGATTCCGACGAAGGATTGGAGGGTACTGCATGTGGCAAAACCGAAGTCAGAGGGCCAGAGTTACATTCTGCAGATTAATAAGAATGCTGAGGACATTCTTTATAAGCGGAATGGCAAGATGGCATGGGGTGTAGGTAGTGTCTACCTACGTCTGAAGAAGAGACACCCCAATGACAAAAACGATAACACTATAGAAGCCGAGGAACTGGAGAGCGAACTGGCAGCTGCTGCAGCCGGCTTAAAGTTGGAGGAGCCGAGACGAGAGATCCCATACCCTGATATGGACTCTAGAAAGGTGAGCTTTGAAGATGGAGTTAAAGATCCTTCAGGTGAACCTCCAACATTGTAAATTAGCGTCTACTGAGCTTCTCCTTACCTTAGAGGAGAGCAACTATGACGTGGCGTTAGTCCAGGAGCCGTGGATCTCATCGGGAAACAGGGTTTCTGGGCTAAAGTTACGTAATTACCATACATACTTCTCAAAGACGGTAAGCAGGATACGATCAGCTATCCTAATTAAGAAGAACTTTAATTCATATATTTTGTATAATTACAGCACTGACGATTTAGTTGTTGTAGCGGTAGATGGTGACAAGGATGAGCCAATACTCCTTGCATCATGCTACATGCCACACATAATTGAGGCACCTCCACCGGAGCTCCAAAGGCTCGTTAAAGAAGCCTGCGAGAAGAAACAAAAACTGGTGATAGGCACAGACGCTAACGCACATCATACTGTATGGGGAAGTAAGGACATCAATGAAAGAGGTGAGTCACTTATTCAATTCATACTGCAAACTGACCTTGTGATTGTGAATAGAGGGAAGGAACCTACTTATATAGGTCCTACATCATCGAATGTATTGGACTTAACACTTGTTAACAATGAAGATATTGTACTTAAGGATTGGATGGTGCTTAGACAGCCGTCCTTCTCTGACCATTGCTACATAGCTTTTAGAATTTTATCTGAAGTTTCAAAGCTTAAGAAATTATATAGGAACCCACGCAATACTAGGTGGGATTATTACAGGAAGAACATTGAAAATAATCTTTATAATGCCAAATCGATTAAGAGTGAGGCTGATATTGAAAAGTCTGTTAATTGCTTAACGAAAGCCATAACAAAATCGTATGAATCAGCATGTCCCCTCTCGCGCGTAAAACGTATGTCTAGACCACCATGGTGGAGTAGTGATCTAGACGCACAAAGACGTGACCTGCGTGAGTTCTTCAGATTGGCTAGATACATAGACCAATTTGAATGCTGGAGGGACTATAAAAAAGCACTGAGATCTTTTAAAAAAGAGGTGAGAAAGGCCAAGAAAAATTCATGGAAGAAATTTTGTGGCAATATAGAAAAAACTACGGACACGGCCAGAATGAGAAAGCTGCTTGCAAGCAATCCATCAGTGCCTAGCACAATATGTAAAATTAACGGCGATTGGACTAACTGCAGCCGAGAAACGCTGGAAGTTCTCCTGGACACACATTTCCCAGGTTGCACGGAGATCTCCCCTCGCTCAGAAATGACAAATGAATTAAATACTGAGAATTGTGACGTCATTTCCCTTAGTAAGGTGGAATGGGCAATCGATTCCTTTAAACCATATAAATCACCAGGACCAGATGGTATTTTTCCGGCTTTACTACAGTATGGTAAACAGAGGATAATTCCCTGGCTAGTAGGAATATTTAGAGGATGTCTCAGACTGAATTATGTGCCAAAATCATGGAGGATTGCCAAGGTTGTATTCATACCAAAGGCAGGTAGGAGCAACCATATGTATCCAAAAGACTTTAGGCCTATCAGTTTGACGTCCTTTCTACTGAAAACGTTAGAGAGAATTCTGGATATACACATCAAAGAATTTGTATATCCAAATATCCTGTCTTCCAACCAACATGCATACACAAAGGGCAAATCGGTTGAAACAGCACTTCATAATGTTGTTGAACAAATCGAAAAATCGTTACACTATAAGGACTTTGCTATAGGGGTCTTTTTGGACATCGAAGGCGCTTTCAATAATGTCTCTACGGACGCAATTATGGAAAGTGTTAATCGTTCCGGGGCTAACTTGCAAGTCAAAAACTGGATAGGCAACCTATTGAAATGTAGAATAGTATCTGCGGAATTAGGCAATGCCAAGGTAAACAAAGAAGCTAAGAGAGGAACTCCCCAAGGTGGTGTTCTATCGCCACTTCTTTGGACGCTGGTTGTAAATGAAATTCTCATGGAATTCGAGGGTAAAGCAGCTAAGATTACAGCATATGCGGACGACATAGCTATCATTATAACTGGTAAGTTCCTCGATACAATTAGCTCCCTAATGGAATCCTCGTTGAGGGATATTCATAGATGGGCAACAAGGGTAGGTTTGAACTTAAACCCAGGAAAAACTGACCTTGTGCTTTTTACTAATAGGAAAGTAAAGGAATGGAGAACACCAAAGTTAGACGGTATATCGCTCTCGCCCAAAACACATACAAAGTACCTGGGGGTTATTTTGGATAGTAAGCTGACGTGGAGGTACAATATAGAAGATAGAGTTAAAAAGGCCACCATTGCTCTATATGCATGTAAAAAAATGCTGGGCAAGACATGGGGCCTTTCACCTACTCTTACGTATTGGACATACACAGCGATAGCTAGACCAATTTTACTCTACGGAATACTTGTATGGTGGAGGGCGACTGAGACAAAATCATACCTGAAAAAGCTGGAAAGTATCCAGAGGCTAGCAGAGCTCTGCATCACTGGAGCTTTAAAGAGTACACCTACTGCAGCCTTAGACGTTATATTGGACCTTAAACCAATAAAGCTAATTGCAGTGAACGTGGCATGCAAATCAGCTATCCGACTAAGGACAACAGGTCAGATGTCGTACAGATCATTTGGTCACAGCAAATTACTAGAAAACATGGAGTGTAGCTCGGACTACATCATTCCAGTGACGAACTTTTTTACCAAACCACAGATCACTATAAGTGAAGAAGGCTATTTGGAAAGTCTTAATCATAGTGGTTCTGGTTTTAACTTTTTCACTGATGGTTCAAAGATGGATAGAGGGGTAGGAGCTGCGGTTTACTGTCGGGAGCTCGATATAGAGGAATCTTATAAACTTCCTGATCATTGTAGCATCTTCCAGGCGGAAATCTATGCTGTCAAAATGGCAGCAGAGTTAGCCTTCACCTCTCTAACTATGGATGCGCGTGTAAATCTGTATATAGACAGTCAAGCAGCTATTAAAGCAATTTCAGCTGACTGCAATTACTCCTCGGTTGTGCTCCTGTGTAGAAAGGCCCTGGATATGTTATGTACTGGTAGACAAGTACATATATTCTGGATCCGGGGACACATGGGGATAGAGGGAAATGAAATGGCCGATACACTGGCCAAAAGGGGAATTCTATTACCGGCTGAGGTAACGGTAAATATCCGAAAACCAATTCAATACCTTAAAGAGATCATACATTCTAATATGAGGGAAGAAGCGGAGAAATGTTGGCGCGCGACGAAAACTTGCAAAACTTCTAAAATCATGTGGAGCTCCTATGATCACAAATTGACTAAGTTCCTTTTATCACTAACTAGAAGCAACTGTAAGCTTCTAGTGGGAGTATTAACTGGGCACTGCTGGACAGCTTCGTACGCTGTCAAAATAGGACGAATAGCCGACGGTACCTGCAGGAAATGTAAGGAACCCGGAGAAATGGAAACAATGGAACATCTACTGTGTCACTGCCCGGCTTTAAGCCGTACTAGATATAACTATCTTGGTGCTTACACTTTTCGTAGTCTTGAGATTGTATCGAGAGTAGAAATGTGTAGGTTGCTAAAATTTGTTAAATCTGTGTGGGAGTCATTCGATACAGGCACCACGAACTAGGCTGCCATACTAACAGGTTCTCATTTCATTTGCTGGTATCGCTAAGGATCAATGCCGGTCTATGCGAGGTCTTGGACCAACCAGATAAACCTAACCTAACCTAACCTATTGTATTATTTAATTCACATATATATATAGTTATTATACTATAGAAAAGCCCTGACTTATTATTTTTTTTTCGATAGAAGAACATTTAATGTATCGAAAAATGCAAGCACCTTGATTAAAAAAAATAGAAGTTAGTTCCTTTCTATATTAACACATATCGTATGTTGTTTATAAAATTTCTTTAGAAAAAAAGAAGCTTAGAGATTTTCAAATATATTATTATTTGTGAATTCTGAGAATTTGTGGTTGAAGTCTACTGATGATTTGGTTGAAGCGCCAATGAAATACATATGTATATAGAAATGCTTGACCACCAGCAAGTAAATATCAATTATTGTTTATACAATTCTACCAATATATCAAATATTAAATTACTTCAAAATTAAATATTTTGTTTTTGATAAAAACAAACCTATCCACAGTTACGAAAATACTTGTAAAATATTGTATATAATAACAATATTGATAAAAACCTATTTCCATACTCATATTTATGTATAAAAATTGAAAACTTTAACTTAAGTTTGTTGGGTATATCGATTTATAAAATGTCAGCCATTGCCATTGAAATCTTCTCACATGCATTTTTCTTTATCTATATTTTTTTTCTGCTTATATGTTTAAATGAGGCCTTTAATACATTTTATTGAAGTTTATACGTTACGCTTGTTATTTTATGGTTTATTGTTTATTTTTGATAACAAAAAAAAAATATGCTATTATATGCTGCTCTTATCGTTTATTATCTTCATGAAAGATTAAATTGCCATAAAATTACTTCTAAAGAGATGAAAAAGCATAAATTTATACAAATTTTACTCTCACCTAATGATTAACAACGGAGATCTTTTTTTCTTAAATAAAAACTAGGACAATGACTATTGAAAAATTGCTTAAGTATTATAAAAAATGTATGCCCTAATTCTGTTCGACGAATGTATAGTCTTGTCTATGGACGAAAAAAAAGCCGCAGTTTTGATTCTTTAAAACAAATATTATTTCGTGTATTTGCTTTATGATTTTGTTCCAAACATTATTTCCAACATATATATTTTTCATACATTTTTCAAACTATTGTATAATACTTTAAATTAATTTTTATGTTTTAAAAACATGGCAATAATATTTGTGTTTTTCATTATCAAATACAACAACTATTTTTGAACAAAATAATTTAGAGAATTCAAAATTTCATTATCAGCAAAATACTGTAAAAAAAAATTTCATTTTCAGTAAAAATTTACTGGTTACTGCTTTTTTCAATATTCAGTAAAATTTTGCTGAATACTGCAAATTTGTTCACTAACCAGTAAAAAAGGATTTTTTTACTGCAGTAATTATTTACTGCAGTATGCATATGTCTGTTCAAACACAAGAACTCAGAAGTATTTTTAAACAAAAACGTCCTAAATCTTCTTACTGAATTAGGGCATTAATATTAAACAGCCTTGAAGCTTTTTAAAAATATGTAAATGTAAATAACAACTAACTTTAATTTTAAATTACCTAAATAGTAACTGTTTTAATAATAAAATATGTTTTTATTTTAGAAAACAAATTTTGTATGGAAATTTATTTGTTAAAGCGAAACAATTTTGCTTAAAATGCCTTAATCATAAATATATTAAAGAGATTTTTCTTAATCTGTAACTAAAATTTGTCTTTTTGTTAATTTTATTATTATTGTTTGAACTTCATTTGTTTCTATATTTATAATTTGATACCCTTAAGTTTGTATCGCTTTGTAGGCCAAATTAAATGTGATACTTATTAATGAACAAATAATACCAAAGTAAGCTGCAAATATTCTGACAAACACGCAGTAGAACGGAACAACTAGCTGTTTTCCAAGTCCAATATGCCTTCATCATCTGCGTTCTTTGCAGAAGTCGACATCAACTAATACCACACAGTGGACCAAACACAAAAAACGATGATGATGATGAGAGTGTAGTAGCTTTATAAAACAGCTAGTTGTTTCGTTCTACTACTTGTTTTTCAGAATCTTTGCAACTAACTTTGGTATTATTTATTCATTATAAATTAATTAAAATCGATACAAACTTTAGCCTACGAAACCATAAAAATTGGTCTTAATTTAACGGATATTTTTTCCATAAACAGTCAAGTTTAAAGTTGGTATATTTGTAACTATGAAAATAAACGACGAAAATTTTTTTATTAATTTCTGTTCGAACAAAATTCTCATGTTTTTTATATTATTACATTATTGTAACAAGCACTAGCAGAACGGAACAATATGCTGTTTTTGAAACGATCTTGTATTTGGTTTATAGTGTGTAGTGTTACTTAATGCAAACGTCAGCCTATTTTAAAAATTTTTTTTTAATTCAGCTAAATATGTGAATTGTTTCCATTATTCGTATTAAAATTTGCTGAAAGATTTTCAAAATTTTCTTGTTAACAACAGACTTGCTTTTTCTGTCAGGCAATTGCTTCATTAGTGATATAAAAATATTTCTTAAGTTTGTACTTATTTGGTTATTAAATATTTTTAATATAAATTATGTTTTTTACTATTTTTTGTAAAACTTAAATGTGTTCCCTTATTTTCACACACTTATCTTATTTTTTTTTATCACAGCAAAAATACAGTTGTGGTTTGGCTTCGTTTCCCTCTGACGTTAAATGCATTTAAATATCATTTAAATAATATCATTTAATTCTTTCGCTTTTAGTCAACTTTTACCATGAAAGAAAAACTCATGTTGGGATGAGAAATTATATGTTAGACATACATACCAAAAAAAACAGAGATATTTATTAGTGCAGCTCACAGAAAAAAAGTTTGAAGAAAATTAAAAAGAAAATCATGATTCAATGATAAACATTCGTTATCCAATTCCTACTATAAACTCAATAGTTATGGACCCAATACTAAAAAAAAGTCAAGACAAAATAAATGTTTTAGTCAAATATACTTTAAGCTACTCGTATGATAGATACGAAAACACATGTTACGAGATTTTCTTAAACAATTTTTAGCCTAGTTTGAAGTGTTTTATCCAATAAAAATTTGATAATAATACTTTAAAAATTTACAATCTTTAGAATTGTTTTTGGGTCCCAGGTGGTTAACTTTTACTAACTATAACTCCTCTCGCGCTTAAGCTAGAAGGCTACAAAGGCATGTGTTATAAGGTCTCAATTTTTCTTTAAATAGCAGTTTAGAAGTTTCAGATTTATTATCATTTATTTCGCAAAAGTCCCCACTGTGCCCTGGACCTTTTCCAGGCCTGAAAAAACCTTTTCATAATAAGGTTTTTTGCAAGTTATCCTGGAAGAATATAGTGCATTAAATAACTAAAAACAAACTGAATACAATTGCTGCGATTTATGAAAATACTCTTTATTCAAATGAACTGGTAGATAAGTGTGCGGTTAAACGAAGTGGAATCTGAGTAAAGGTTTCTTATAATGACTCGTATTAAGTAATTGCAATTTGTGGGGTTATAAATTTGGGAATGGAAAAGATTAATTTTTTAGATAATAATTCTGTAGCTAAAATAAATTCAATGCGATTTATTTACAATAAAACTTATGAGGTAAAGTAAGTGATGTTTAACAAAGAGAGTGTGTATATTCAATGTTAACCTTAAAAATACTATATTAAACTATAATGTCGCTAAATTTTTAGTTAATAAACGATTTCAAACGATTCCAATCACGCATACTGGTTTTTTCACCTTGCCAGGCTATTTGCACATTGAAGAAACTTATATTAATGACATTAATATAAAATTATAATTTATTATATATATAAAAAAAAACAAGTAAGAGTGCTATATTCAGCTGTGCCGAATCTTATATACCCTTTACCAAAGTGGTTTTATGTAGTATAGAGATTTATACATAAGCACATACATAAAGTATAAACAAAAAGAAAAAAATAATTTGACCTAGTTACTTTTATCTAAGAAAAATAAATTTACAAATCCTAGAATCATTATATTAGATTTTTCTGATTCCTTATATCAATCTAGTAGTTCTTATAAAAATAAAGAAAGTGTGTTAAGTAAAAAAAGAAAAAAGGAAATAAAAAAACTGTTTTATTTAGTTACTTTAATATCCAAAAAAAAAGTTCAAAGTTTCCAGCTCTGGAGCTGTGGTTATTATTTTTATAATTTTCTACACCAAACTTTTCTTTCCAAAAGGTAAAATATGTATAATCTATAAATGAAAAGATAAAAATTAATTAGACTTAGTTACTTTTATATATCACAAAAAGTGTAAGTTTCCCAATCCTGAGATCATTCTTTTTGATTTTTCTCATTTCTTACACCAATCTCTTTCTTTTAAAAATTTAAAATATGTTTAATTTATAGAAAAAAGGAAAAATTTGTTTTAGTAAGTTACTTTTGTACAAAAAAAGTTAAAGTTTTCCAACCCTGAAATCGTCTTTTTAATTTTTTTAACGGTTTTTTTATTTTAAATACCAATTTTATTCGTACTCAAGCAGAAAATAAGTTTATTTAATAAAAATTAATAAAAATTAATTTTCGGTATTTAATATTTTATATCACAAAGGGTGTAAGTTTCCCAACCCTGGAATCCCCCTTTTTGATTTTTCTGTATTCTTAAAAACAATCGTTTTTAAGAATGTAAGATATGTTTAATGTAAGATATGTTTAATTTATAGTAAAAAAAAAGAAAAGTTTGTCTTAGTAAGTTACTTTTGTATAAAAAAATAAGGTTTTCCAACCCTGGAAACGTCGTTTTAATTTTTTTTAATTATTTTTAATTTGAAATACCAAATTCATTCGTACTGAAGTATAAATTACGTTAATTTTATAAAAAAAAAATTAAGATTAGTTTTCGGTAGTTAATTTTATATATCACAGAAAGTGTAAGTTTTCCAGCCCTGGAACCATTCTTTTTGATTTTTCATATTTCGTACACCAATATGTTTCTTTTAAGGATATAAGCTATGTTTAATATATAGAGAAAAAGAAAAAAATTGTTTTAGTAAGTTACTTTTGTATAAGATAAAAGTTAAAGTTTTCCAACCCTGGAAACGTCTTTTTCATGTATTAATTTTTTTTTAATTTTTAATATCAATTTACTGTGTACTGCAGTATAAAATAAGTTAATTTAATAAAAAAAAATTAAAAAATGGTAAGACTTAGTTACTTTTATATATTTAAAAAAGTGTAAGTTTCCCAAGCCTGGAATCATCCTTTTTGATTTTTCTGATTTGTTACACCAATCTCTTTCTTTTAAGAATCTAAGATATGTAAAGTTTTCCAACCCTGGAAACGTATATTTAATTTTTTTAATTTTTGTTTATTTTTTTTTTTATTAAGAAATATTAATTTTATTCATATTGAAGTATAAAATAAGTTTATTTAATAAAAAAATAATAATAACTAGTTTTCGGTAGATATTTTGTATGGCAAAATTAAGTTTAAGTCTCCCAGCTCTGAAACCGTCTGCTCCATTTTGCTGGTTTTCAATACCAATCTTATTTCGACAATTTCTGACACGCTAGTCTAAGACCGAAGTCTCTAGCTTTTCTGGGAGCTTCGGAAAACCGATTTCACGTACAGACGGACAGACGGACAGATGGACATCGCTTATTCGTCTTCCCTATGCATTAGGATCCAGAATATATATACTTTATGGCTCGCTTATTAATATTCTAGAAATTACAAACGGAATGACAAACCTATATATACCCTTTTACAAGTTTTTGGTAAAGGGTATAAAAATAAAAAGCTCATATCCTTAACCTTCATAGGGTCTTTGGGTCAATTTTGACCCATTTCAGGAAAAAACTTTGATTTTTTCTGAAAATTAATGATTGATCTATGTCATATTTTCTGACTTTTATTTAATTTTATATCTTAACAGATATAGTAGGTTTATATATCCGAAAACTTGCCAAAGAAAATTGTATGCAAGATTTTACACTAGAGATCTTCGGGTCAAATTTGACCCGTTTTAAAGTTTGGAAGTGTTGTGTCTGGTATTTTTTGTAAAATAATGAAAGGTAATGAAATAGCAAATGGCCTGCATACATTATCAGACGATTTTTAAAATATAACACGACTGCAGATAATTTTTTTACATCTTATCGGTTGAACAATAAATACTGAGATCACAAATCACTTTAGTTCAAACTACACATAAAAATGTAAATGAGTTACTACCAGAGATAGCTCAGGTGTTATTATCATGCGTGTTTATCATTATTTTTGTTTTACCAAAGATAGTACTCGTACCCTTCTTATATATATTCCGATAAAAAAAAAAGTCTGTGAAAAGTCTTCTTAGTATAATATGGTCACTTCTGGCTGCAAATGGGAGGGTAAATAATACTTTTTTGTGCAACAGAAGGGAATCACAATGGACCCAATTGGGTATCCAAGTGGAGGTGCGGTAAAGCACCACCCTTCCTAAACTAACCTAACCTTCTTAGTACTTTGCATCATATCTCTAAAGTTAGTAATCACCAAGACAAGAAACTGCAAATATGATTAGATTATAACAAATAAAATGGAAGGGTTTATTTGAGGGACAAAGTAAGATCATGTTTTACTTGCAAAAGAAAGACTAATCAATGTTGTCAAATGGTGGTTAGTAACATGGTAGATATATAAGCTTACAATGCTTTTGTGATATCTACATCAGCTAATAGCGGCTGGAAATAAACTGTTTTGCAAAACGTCGACACTTCTTAGAAAATTTAGGATTGCAGCTTACTATGCCTTATATAAAGAACCAAAAGAGGTTATCAATATCAGTATTTTCACAGAAAGTTGCACTAAAACTACGTGAGGTAAATGTGTAGCCGTAAACTTCAACTAAATGCAAAGAAAAAATGCTTGAAGAGGGTAAAAACAGATCCAAAATAAGTCGTTGCCAGATAGGCCTCAACGTAGAAAATAAAACACCATTAGATACTATTATAACTTGCAAAAACTTGATATGAAAACTGCACTCTGAAACCATTACTTTATGTACAATTAATAATAATATCGAGTTAATATTACGATTTTATCTATCATATATAAATCGAATTAAATATATGAAATAATGTTCTCTTTCCTTGGCAATAAATGAATCACAAATAAATGAAACCAATACATAATTTTCAATTTGGGTCAAATTTGACCCGAAGATCGTTAACGTCCACCATTTTAAAGACCCTATGAAGGTTAAAAATAGTTCATAAAAATACACACAAAAATTCTCACATTCAAGGACAAGTTTACTGGCTTAAAGGAAATACTTACCAAAAATTGGAAAATGGTTTAAAAGTTTAGGGAAAATGTATCCTAGAATTAATCAATCTCGTTTTAAAGCAAAAAATTATTTTTAGGAAATGACTTACTCCTGATTAGTTCATCAAATTTGACTTACTTGAAAGATATAAAAAAGCATTCTAAATTTTAGAAAAATTTATTTATTTATTTAGAAAAATATTCACCAGTTTTACGTATTATTTCTGTAAATTATAGAATATATCTTTTGTTTGCATTAAGCGAAAAATCTAAGTAATACCTAATTTACATTAAGCATTTTTTTCATGAAATTAGTTGCATGAAAATTTTTTATTTGTCAATAGGAGGCCTGGAGAAGCAACTTATATCAAAATAGTTGTCAAAAATGCATCCGAGATTCATTCTACACCCTTTTTCATATAAAGCTCTCTTTTATAGCGCTGAAATTAGCAAACAGAAAAAGTTGCGTGCAAAAAAATTCATGAAATTTCATGAAAAAATGCTTAATGTAAATCAGATATAAGTTTTTCATATTTTTGAGGAATATTTGAACTTGAAATAAATATATATTTCAATATAAAATAAAATAAAATTTTAAAACTCAAAAATTTCAATGCTTATTCATGCCGCCAGTTAGGGAATTGCTTAGGGTGCTTGGCTTTCATTCAGAAGGTTGTTGGTTCAATACTTGTCTTCTCTCAAATAATTAATATGTATGTATGGTGAATTAATTAAGAATATAATATGAAGATATAGAAGAAAAAAACATACCACGTGGTATAGAATTTAATTAAAAATAAATATAAGTACCAGAATTAAAGTCTTAAAAAAAAGTTTGAAAAAAAGTTTACTAAATTTGAGATCAAAGATAAAAAAAATTTTTGCAAAGCTCCGAATTTTATGGGAAAATTTTACTTAATTTTAGAAAAATGTTACTTAAATATAATAATTACTATGAACTAATTCATTAATGAACTAGAAATTTAGTAAATATTTTACTGGTTTCAAGTAAAAAACAGCTTTGGCGCCATACGACACATTTTTTTTACTCAAATTTATAAAATTTTCTAAAGTTTTAGTTAGTTTTTTTTTAGTGTGCCTCTCCACTGTTTCTTCTTTCTTGATTGGGCTCATGGTTAAAAGTCTACGACAAAATCCGGTTGCACAAGACGCACTTGTATATTTTAGCGTTGACCTTCCTTGTACTCTTGCTACGTTGTGCACACGCCTGTCTTGTTTTGCACGTGTATTTTCTAGTCTTCTGTTAATCCTGTTGGAAGAAATTGATTTATAAAGTAAGGGTTAAATATGTATCAATGAGAGCATTAGTGTTTCGAAATGAAGGTATACTTAAGTATTTGAATAGAGTTTAAAATTTTTTGTATTCAATCTTTGGTAAGTTAGCCTTTAAGAAGAGGTTTCATCGCCTACAAATGGGAGATAACACAGTTTAACAATAGGTCTAGTTATTATTCTTGTACTAGTACGCACGTCTGCAGTACGGATGTGGTAATCATAACCTGGGAACGTTTTCTAGATTCTTCCTAAGCGTCATTCATGGGGTGGTTGCAAATCATCAATAACCACTACAAGATCGCCTAGCTGAATATTTGGAGATACGTCCCTCCATTTGTACTGCTTTTGCAGCGATTTCAAATATTATTCCTTCCATCGAATAGAAAACTGATGGCGAATTACTTTCAATTTTTTTCCAGCGGTTTATAAGCGACATGTATTGGTAATTTTGCTCTGGGAGGGCCATTAAGGGAGCGCCTCTTAGAAAATGGCCAGGAGTTAAGGCAATCAGATTGCTATAGTCCTCTGATACTGCGGATTATTGAACGGGAGTTAATTACTCCTTCAATTCAAGTGGTTTGACACAGACCTTTTTGCAACATGGTTTAGCTGACGAAAGGTTTAAGCTAGATCCTGCAAAAATTATAGAAATCATCACAAAAAAAAATTATATTCAATGTGAGAGGTGGTAGACAATCTAATTTTTCATTTTATATAAGGTGAGCCTTTCTAATGTTCATTCATACTATGTATGTATGCATGATTTCTTTTTGTGTTATTTAAATTTTTGTCCAATATTACATTGAATGCTGTGTGTAAGACTAGCGTTAAGCCACTGCTATTGGTGCTCATTTCTATAAATTGGTATTTAGTTATTCTGTTTTTTATTCCAATGGGAACAAAAATTAAATGGATTTGCTTAACCATGGAATTGCGCTTTTAAATAAAGAGACAATTATTGTAACTTTTGATGTTTTACAGTACGCACTATAATAATATGGAAAAATATTAACTAGCTGAAAATTCAGAATTTTATTATAATTTTTAACAGCCCTATAATTAAGGAGAAACTGGCATAAGCAATAATAAAAATAAAATAGATTCAAATCGAATATAAACTATTTGCTGGGTTTTTTGTATTAGTTTCAAAGCCTACTACGCTTATTTTTCTTTTGTGAATTCTCAAATAGTTCTTGAAAGTCTGTGCGTAAGATAAGAGGTTTGTGACTATTCAAAATGTGTGGTTGAAGTCTACTGATGATTTGTTACAGCAACAATGAAATATATAGATAATGCTGAACCACCAGCAAATAAATTTCAAATTAAAATAAACTTCTGACAATATGTCGAATAATAAATTTCTTATAAGGCTTTAAGTATATACAAAAAAATAAGTGTAAGATAACAAAAAACAAAATACTTTCCATAATTAAATTGATTGAGTTGTTCCTTTCGCTAATTGTGGTTTTGGGTGGTTAAATTTTGAAGGGCCGATGTTGAATGCAAGCCACACCTAAACGTCAAGTGTTTTTGTGCATTTCATTGGACATTTCTCAATTTCAGACTAACTCAATTCGAACCATGGAATGATACACAATCGAGCAACGCGTTAAAGTTATTCAGGCTCATAACGTAAATGGGCGTTCAAATCAAAATGCATATCGTGCACTTCGTGATTTTTTCCTACGCACATTTTCACCTCAGTGAATTCGTCAATAAGCAGAATTGCCGCATTTGGGCGAATGATAATCCAAGAGTGATTATCGAAAAACAAATGCACCCACAAAGAGTGACTGTTTGGTGCGGTTTATGGGCTGGCGGAATCATCGGGCCGTATTTTTCCCAAAATGAGGCCAGTCAGGCAGTTACTGTGAATGGTGTTCGCTTTCGTGAGATGATAACGTACTTTTTATGGCCCGAATTGGAATTATGGATGTGGTTTCAACAGGACGGTGCAACTTGCCATACAGCTAACGAAACAATGGCAATTTTGCGCGACAAATTCAATGGGCGTGTTATCTCACGTGGTGCCGATGTCAATTGGCCGCCAAAATCATGTGATTTGTACTTCTTTCTTTGGGGTTATTTGAAAGAAAAGGTGTATATCGATAAACTAGCAACAATTCAAGAGCTAAAGGATGAGATAATTTGGCACATTAACATTTAAAACTATTCAAAATGTGTGATTGAAGTCTAATGATGATTTGTTATAGCAACAATGAAATGCATATAGACAAAGTTGAACTACTAGAAAATAAATTTCAAATTGATAAATCGGCACATTAACCGACCATCGGTTAGAGGTGTGCTGCCAAGGCCGCGGCGGCCATTTATTTTTTGCGCTGGGGGAAGTTGAATACCTTTTAAAATTTTTATCCGATTTGAAAAATTAAAACAATATTTTTTAAGAACTAAATTTGCTTAATACGTTTTTATAAATTTTTATAAGCTTTCATATCAAAATAAGCAATAAAAAGCTACTCAAACCAAAAAGTTTATCAATTTCATAATTTTTTTTTTTTTTTTTTTTTTTTGATATTCTTAACAAAAACAATACTTAAAAATATATCAAAATACGCACATTGTTTTTCTAAAAACATTTAGAAAAAATTTTAACAAAAACTCACTTATTTACAGTTCGATAAATTGCCGAACATCGCCGAAAACGTTATTTTCAGAATAACACATTTTGTAATGTATTTAACAAGACCTGCAACGCACGCTTGGTCGTTTTCGAAGATTTTTTTTAGTGTAAGAACGTGTTATTAAGTATTAACATGAGTGTTATATTTGGACAACGTCCAAACAGAGAGAAATATTTGCAGTGTAGTGGATAAATTTGGTGCCGTTAGCTCACTAAATAATCAATCAGCAGGAAAAGGTTGACGAAACTTAAGATCTTCCGAAGATATTGCCACAAGCCCAGAGAGGGTGAAAAAGATTCCGATGGAGCTGATTTCGTGTGGCTCAAAATAACTCTGTGCTTTGCAAACTACAAGTTTGCAAACTTTTCGTGGTGACTTTGCCCCACAGCCGCACAAAGTTAATTGGTCAAGAAATTGAACAATGATGTGTGTTGGGTTGTCAGATTTTTTGTAACATATTTTACCAAATTGATTTTAAAAATCGCCAAATTTCCCAAGAATCAATTTTTTGTAGTTATTCTCAGTATATATGTACCCTTAATAATGAAAATGGTCTAAGTCATATATTTCTTGTGTCGAGATATTTGGTAGATTACATTTGAATAAATTAATAAATATTTTTAAATTATGTAACGTGTTAATTTATACTTGTACTAGTCTCAATTTATATAAATTTGTTTAATATTTATTAAATAAGACATTTTAAATTTAATTGAACTTAAGTGAATTTTAATCAGAAAGAATCTCTTATTCTTATTGAATGAAATATTTTTATTAACTAATGTGAGTTTCTAAAGGAGAGAAGAAAAATTAAACTAGACTTTATAAGCTGGGGGAAATACCGATATCCACATCTATCTATTGTTCTTGTTATTAACATCAGCTATTCAACGCAAATTTTCAATGAAATGGAATATGAGAAAAAGAAAGTTTCATTTACTCTGTGAGGCAAAGTTGTAGCTCTTGTCATAAGGAACAAAAATTGCCAACATATAAAATCAAACGAAGTTCATCTTCAAGATCCAAATCGCAAAAAATTTTAAAAAAATTATATTTTGTTTAGCTTTTTTCCCGGTGCAGGTCCGTCCATAGGTAGCAAACCGTTCAAAATTGAAGGCAGTAATCAGCTACAAAAATGTACTTAAGATCTCAATAAAGAAGTGTTTAGAACATATAAACTTCCGAGGAATGATTCTTAGCACCATGTAGGTAGCTCTTAGGTAGCCGCAAAAGTGAAAAAATTGGATATTTCACAATCAAGTCACCCAGTTGAGCCGCGAAGAATGTTTGTTCAAGATTATATTTTATGCATAATTAGATGTCATTAGACTTTTAAAAATAACTCAAATGTCGATAATATCTCACACACTTTACTTTATTTAAATTGAAAAATAGAGAAGAATATATTCCTTTAAAAAATATATTTTAATATTGTTAATAACATCATGGGCACATGGTGAAGTTACTCCGCCGTTTTTTTTTTGCAAATATATTCTGCAAATTTACTTTGTAGAATATAATTATATGAATAAATTAACAAAAAAATATTACTTTAAAGGATGCTTTCTAGGGTTCCGTACGCCAAAGGTGAAAATGAATCCTATTGTTTTCGATACGCTGTCCGTCTGTCCGTCACACGGTATTTTCTCAGGAACCGTAAGAGCTACGGACCTGAAATTTGGACAGAGTATGTAGAACCTTGGCCGCTACAACAAAAAGTACATGAAAATTAAAGTGTGTTCCAAAACGAGCAGCGAAAAATGTTAAAATCCCATGTAATATACATACAATTGTATGTACATACATATGTATATTGAAACTTGAATTTTGTAAAATTAGTGTATTTTTATACAGACTAAAACAAATAAAACTAAAATTAAAAAAAAATTAAAGGGTGGTCCATCAGTTAATGCAATTTTGACTATATAATTTTGACAACCTGCTATATCTTGGAAACCGTAAGAGGCAAACACTTGAAATTATCAAAAACGGTAAGACTAAAAAGTCCGAAAATTATAAAATCGCCAAACCAAAAAAAAAAAAAAAAAAAAATAGCCAAAAATTAAAAAAAATCGCTAAAACGAAAAAAATCGCCAAATTAAAAAAAAATTCTGGCACTAAAATAAATCGTCAAATTCGAAAAAATTGCCCAAATGAAAAAAAATCGCTAAAATTAAAAAAAACGCCAAAAATCTAAAAAAAATCGCCAAAATGCGAAAAAGTCGGCAAAACCAAAATAATTGTTTATATGAAAAAAATAGCAAAAATGAAAAAAAATCACCAAAATGAAAAAAATCGCCAAATTGAGATAACGCCAAAAACCGAAAAAATCGCGCAAACGAAAAAAAAACGCCAAAATTAAAAAAATCTCTAAAATGAAAAAAATCGCCAAATTGAAAAAACGCCAAAAACCAAAAAAAAAAATACTAAAACTATATATAATATAGGCTGAAGTTTGTATTAAATTACATATCTAGTGTTCGTACGGAACCCTTCGTGCGCGAGTCAGAGTCGCACTTTACTGAATTTATTTAATATTTTTTTCACATTAAGACGAAATGTTTGTTAAAGGCCGTGATACATTATCATACAAAATCGTGCGATCTACAAAAAAGTACAACGCTGATATGATGGAGTTTATGAAAATTTTCAAAAGACAATAACAATTCATCACACCAGGGTTGTATATTTTCGTAGATCGCACGACTTTGTCGGCCTTAAGTAATACTGATATCAAGAAAAAGGAAAATTTTTGTAGAGCTTAGAAAAAATATTTGCTTTACTTTCCCTGAAAAAGAATTTAAAAAAGTATCTTTTTAATAAATATCTTTCCGTAATATTGAAAAAAAAATTAATATTATGTGTTGTAGCTTTATGTTCAAAACTTTATGATTCTATCCTTTGTAGTTCAAAACTTGTTATGAACACACGGAATTTTGTACAGAAATTTAGTGTAGAATATTAACTTGTAAAAACACCACTAAATAATGATTTGATTTGAAAATAATAAATGAAAAAATTTCTATTCGAATTAGTTATGAGTCGCGAGAAATTTCGTCAGAGCCCTTCGAACTAGCAAAGATAGAATAATTAAATTTCGATATTTAGGTAAATTTGTCATAATGCTATATTATAAGTTTAAGCTTTTTGTGAGGAAACTTTCAAGGATGTGAAAGGATATTTTTTCAAATTGCATTTCTTAGTGTTTTTTATTTTTTTTTTTTTTTTTTTTGAAAATTAAAGTAAAAAATTTTTATGAAATTCCACACAATATTCCCTTTTTTACAAATAGTGCTTAACATTTATTTGATATTATTGTGAAAAATAAATATTTAAAAAAATATTAAAATACGTAAAGTCATTTAAAAAGGCAGAAATGAAAAAAATTAGCTTACATACGTTCAGTCATAACTTTCCATTAAACGTTCAAATCCACATCAAGGGAAAAATAATATTGTCACACAATGTTCTCAAAGTATTATTTTTTTATTACTCTTAGAATCAGCTTTAAAAATAAGCAGTTGCTGTTTACTGAAAAAAACCAGTTATGTTCATGTCATAATAGAGCAACCTGTTCACACTTTCTCACTATTTCAATAAAAAGACACTCAAAAATATTTCAAATGTCTGCTGTCGAGCTATGTATATGGCCATAGTGTACAATATGTATGTAAGTACACAGAAAAAAATATCATCGAAATGCAATCAGCAAAACATATTGTTAAGATTTAATTTAAAAATTAACAATCATCATTGTTGATATAGCAAATTTAAATTTTTGTAGTCAATTAAATTACTCAACAAAATTATTTGTTAAATTATATCATAACGGAATGTGCACATGTAGAAAAAACAATAAATCATGTTTTGCGTGTATTCATTATTTATGTATCTAATAAAGTATTGCTCTTTAGCTGAGAGGTAAGCAAGTTAGTTTATTATCCCTGAGGTTGCCGGGCAACTCCGCTCAAAGATATTCAGTGTTTTTCGCAGACATGCAAAAAATCGTTTCGAGGATTGTGATTGTGTATAAAAATAATATTGTTAGTATAACAATTATGATAATTAACATTTGTGCGGAAATTCAACAATTCACATTGTCAATATAACAATAGCTTTAATAACAAAAAAAACTTTGAAATCTAACAAAAATAAATGTTGAAAAAATAATTAAATTTTAACAAATTATTTGTTGATATATTTAATTGAAAATATTTTTCAGATTTTCCTTTAACTTACAATTTCGTTAATTGTATTTACAAAAATCGTTGTAGGTTCAAAATCAATTAATTATTTAATTGATATAACAAAAAAATTAATTGTATTTACAAATCATTTTTTTCTGTGTACGTACATACGTATACATTTATTTTGTGCATATTCTGGCACGTTTTATTGCGTTTTATGTTACTCCTTACATTTGGGATAGGGTTCTATAATATTATATATATATATATTTTTTTAATTCTTTTAATATTATTTTTGTTTTATTTAGCAACCCATCACAGTGGCCCTTACCAAACTTTTTAGAGTAGCAGTAGTTGCTTAATGCTTTGTGCTGCGTAGCGGTCTTACAAATTGTACATTTGGGTGAGAAATTAAAAAGTATGTTTCCACTTTATGTAAATTGCTACAACTTGTGTTATTTTTTGTGTTTGTATGAATTTATATTAACTTCAATGTTATTTTATGGTTTTAATTTTCCAGCATTTTCCTTCCACTAAAGCAAAAATAAAATTTTATGTTTTAGCGTGCTTATTAAAATGAAAATGTGCTTTTTATTAAAACTCACAAAAATAAAACGATTTTCATTGGCTAAGCAATTCAAGTACAAAAAGAAAATAGAATATTACAAAAAAAAAAAAAGTTTAGTATTTAGAAGCATATTGGACTCACTGGCAGTAGTTTTTAAAGGCAAACAGAGCTTAACAAGAAAATTTTAATTGTTCGATTAGATTTTATGCTGGCTGTTCATGATAAGGGTCCTTACCACCGTGAAATTTTTAAAATACTAAATTGATTATATGATAGAGCCAGAAATACCAGAGAAAATAATTATATTTGCACTTAAACGGAACAGAACAACAAACTTAAACTAAAGCTCTAAATGAGTTTACATCGAGAAAACAAATATTCAGATTCAGCTTAAGAGTAGGTTAACATGAGACTGATATTAAAAAAAAAAGGACATCAAGCAACATTGTTTGCATTACTCTCACACAGCTGATCTAGGAAATGTGAAAATACTACACAACTAGAGAAAATACAATAACAGATATACTTTGGAAAGCTTAAGTAGTCAACAAAAAATGGACATAGCAATGAAAAGCAGGGGCCAAATTGCGGCATCCGATACGATTCGTAATTTAGAAATATTTCAATAGAGTTTATATGAAAATATTTTTAAATTACGAGTCGTATCGAATGCCGTGATTTGCCGCCAGGACTGAGGAAGTCAACACTAATGCAACCCTTAGCATTGTAGTAGTTTAAGCTTTCGTGTAACTCGTGTAATACATTCGAACTTTAAGAAAAGCTTTCTACTGTGTTTTTTCACCTACTATTGTATTTGCAATTACTTTTAAATTAAGTTCTTATTTTTTTCGTATGTCGCCATATCGGGTGAAATAACATTAAAAAACTTTAAGGTCAAATTTTATTATATTTTTTGGGTTAAAGCTAAAATTTATTAACTGTGGGCATTTCAAAAAACAAATGATTAATAATGTTAAATAAAAATGTTTTAGTTTTTATAACATTAGTCGTATGTTTTTATGAGAAAATTGGTCTGACAACTGAAATGCATTTTTCCTTGTAGTTTTCTCTTTGGTAACATCTCATTGTTTACATATTAATATTATTACTGTACTGTACTGTACTGATTTCTTTCTATCATCAACTTAAAAATTAAAGGTGACCAAACAAAATTCGAGTATGTCATTATGTCTTCTATTATTGAAACCTCACTTGTTATTAGTGATCCGTGATCGTTCGAAGCAAGTATCTATAATTTTACTCCAAATTAAGATTAAGTGGTTTTAACTTAAAAAATATTCACATTTTATATGCACACGAACATATTATTTCAAACTCACAGCGTCCTTCAATGCAAAATGAGATAAACTCATATAGGTATTTAAGAAAAAATTAGATAATATGGGAACAAAAATGGATAATATTATATCTCAATATTTCTAAATTTGGGGAAGATTCGAAGATTAATAAAATCTTCATCGAAAATTCCAAGAGGGTGGGAAAATAAGCAAGCCTGCCTGGGTAGGAGGGGTGTCCTAGAGTTCTTCTTCTTTTTATAGGTAATAAAATACAACAAATAATTTCAAAGAAAAGTTAACTTACATTTATTCAGATGATTGTATACTATATTTATATGTATTTAGGAAGGCAATATGGATAGCTATGAAAGAATGAAGAATTGTACTTTATTACAAAACTTTGGCGCTATCGCTCAAAAAAAAGAAAATATAATTCACCACAACTGTTATTCAATAATTAACGTTAATTAAATTTTGGAGTTGGTAATTCATGTTATCGAAATTATGTATGAGATTACATATAATTCAAAAGCAAATTTATCAATAAAATTCAATACTTAAAAAAAATAAATATAAATATATATGTTTAAACAATATGGATACCAAGACACTATGGTGTCTCTGGAAATGACGAGGCGGATAAGCTTGCAAAAATGGGTCATTACTGAATAACATCACATTAGAAAACGCCACACCTTTTTAAGAATTTGAAAAAGAATTCAAAAAATGGGCTATAGAGAGATTGGCAGAACTCTACTCTTGCCCGAAATTCTCTGGGCAAACCCAAATAGCAAAAAGTAAAGTGCGACTTTGACTTGCACACGAAGGGTTCCGTACGGACACCAGATATCTAATACTATATGACCTTTAGCCCATATAATACATTATATCATAATTTCGGTTTTGGCGTTTTTCAGCTTTTGCGTTTTTTTTGCGGTTTTAACTTTTTCGGTCTATTTGTTTCGGTTTTTTGGTTTTTGGCTATTTATTTTTGCTTTAGAGGTTTTTTTAGTTTGGAGCTTTTTCGTTTTGACGATTTTTTTCGGATTTTGCGATTTTTTTTCGGTTTGGCGATTTCATAATCTTGGGATTTTTTACTTTTAGAGTTTATGTAAATTTCTAAAGTTTGCCTCTTACGGTTTCCAAGATATAGCAAGATGTCAAAATTACACAGTAAAAATTACTCGATTAATCCGTACGAAAATTTTAACACATAAACAATATTAATTGGCGCCTCAAACTATGCTACAATTTCTTATATTTATAGAAAAACTCCAAGTTTTTTTGTAAATTCCATACGAAACAAGTGGAACTCTATTTATTTCGCATGAAAACTTGAAATGTTGATGATAACATTTCAAATGTTTTCTCCAACATAAACAGAGTACCAGTGATAGGAAATGAGATTTGCATTTCGGTAGCAAAAAAAATCTTTTTGAGTACTTTTTTATCCCGAGAGTACCGAAAACTATTTTTTTTATTTAAATTTTATTAACAAAAAATTATATAAAATTTATTACAAATAAATAAGAAAATTAACACAAATCATATACATATGTACATAAATAACCAGGCAGAAATTGTGATTTTGCGCAAAAAGTATGTGCCTCCACAACACTGTAAATACAAAATTACGATTCTTCAAAAAATTTTGTACCACCACAGTACTACAAACACAAAAATATGACTTTGTGTTTACAAATACCGTGTTCTTAGTAATCCTATACCACTACAACACCGTAAATACAAAAATTTTACTTAAGTTTGAAAATTTCCATTGCGACGAACTTATAAATTTGTATTTAGAGTATTGAAACAACATTAACAACAAGAGTTGGAGGACGGTCATTCGTCGTTACCATTTTAATGTTATGAGTACCTTAAAATATTGGTAAACAGATGTTGTACTGATGTTAGTTGTACCCGCAGACCATCGTAACAAAATCGTGCTGATTGTCTTTTTCTGTCTGGGTGGGTATAAATATTAAAGTCATAACAAAAACAGTTTAGACTTCAATAAATCTTTGGCCTGGATAAGACTATAGTGTTGGAACATAAAGCCTGTTCCTTTGTTTTGTTTTCAGGAGATTGTGAAGTGAGGTATGGAGATAATTCCGTAAGATAGGCTCGATTTACCAGGAAACATGTATTCGTCCAATGCGTTTTTAGTTATAGCCACGGAAGTCCAGAAACTGCATACATATATTTTCTGTTGTTAATGGCTTCAGTTATTCCATAGTATGCTCTATATTGGTTGTTAATATGTATTTTAAAAATTTAGCTTTTCGTTGGGAAACACTTTAATTAAAAGTATACTACTTTAATTACCAAATAAAACATTTTCAGAGGGATACTTACTAAACCAAACTAACATTTCATTGTCAAAATCCACTTTTGCTCTAAGAACTTCACAGAATGTAATATAAACTTTTTACAATTTTCTTTAAAGTAAAACAGTTGTTTCAACATGATTTCTGTTTACATAGAGATCAACTTCTGTGCCACAAAAAATATCATTGAATCAAATATAGTTTTCGTTTATATCATGGGTGAACATCAATCATGTAGCAAATTTTTGCAAATCGAATTCACACGTATTCTTATTCACTTTCATTTAGTCTTATCTGAGATAAATTTTTGCCTATCTTTTTACTCATTTTTCTCAAACGCAATACGAGAAATCTATTGTGTACAGTGTTGCCGCGACCAAAAAAATTTTGTAACCACAATACAAAAAAAAAGTAACCAAATGCAAAGAAAAAGTAACCAAAATTTTTATGTATTTAAAATACTGTTTTATTTGTAGTTCAGTTGAAAAATATACATACACCTAATTCACACGAAGACTTTTATGAAGTCTATTTTTCGACGTCACTTCTTGTTTGTTAGCGAACGGGGTAGAGAAGAAAGAGGTGTAGAAAAAATGACTCGATTTCTGTTTTCCATGGTTTTTTTCATATTTCTCTTTACATTGCTCTTGTTGTTATTGTTGTTACTCTTCTAGCTTATTGGCTATATGAGTGGAGAGAAATAAAATTATACGTACAAAAAAAAAAACCATCGTATGAATGCAAGGAATTTTTGGTAGCAACTTCAAAAGAGAATTAAGAAAAATAGACGTCATAAATTTCACCGTGTAAATTAGCACATACATGTTAATATATAAAATCATATCAAATAGATTTGTATTTCAGTTTTAAAAGTAATTAACAATCAATAAAATCAATTTTGTAAAAAAAATACTTCAGGTAAATTATTAGAAATTTCAAAAATTGGCTTGTTCTATGGTTAAGCAATTGTCTATATGCATTTCGTTCCTGCTTGTGGAACTCGTCAGTAGACTTCAACACACACAATTTTTGAATTTAGTTAACAAACTCCGTATGTTTATAGTAAGACTCTTAATACTAATAATAAGTTTGAAAAACTCAAACAAAAATCTTTACAAAACAGGCATCTTTATTCAACTGTGCTTCTATTTTATTTATTAGAAATTCCAAACCAAAAATGTTTTTAGTAACAACAAATAATATGTAATTTAATTACATTCGTTATCAAAACACAAGACTGTATAGATAAAGTTAAGTTTGTTAATATTAAAACAAATCTTTGGCAGACAAATCTTTGGCAGAAACATAATGGGAATTGTTTCGATTGATGCACAATTCTTTAGATTGCATTATTGAGTTTACAGTCTTAAAATCGAGCTTATTCCTATATTTAGTTTTAACTAGAATTAGCTGCGAAAATATCTTTTCAGCAGCTGTGTGGCAGTGACATTAAATTTTAAATTAAATTAATTAAATCATAAAAACATTTTTCGTTCAATCCATTTGTATGTTTTGAAACCGCGTCCCAAAATTCAACTATGACCATATCAGCACTTACTTCTAATTTAGAAAATTTGAAAGGGGCGGCGGTTAGCCGTCTCAGAGCCGATCGGCTTCGTTCCCTGCTTGTTATAGTGGGTACACAATTTGCATTGTGTTTACGCAACACGTTTATATTTCATGTTATATATTTTGATACAGACTATGCAACCTACAATGCAACCGCCAATGCAACCCATAAACATCAAACATTTTGATATTTTCGAAACTTCGAAAGCAACTTCGAATGCAACCATAAACAAGACTACACACTATGCGACCAACAATGCAATCTGCCTGGTTGCATAAACACGTTGCTAAGTCTGTACCTACCATTACGCTCTCAAACTTAAATGAAAAAATTCGCTTTAAACTTTTTACATAGTCTTTGACCTTTAAAGATTTAGCAACCATGAATGCATCTGATTTTTGAAACCAGGGGGTCTACTCTGTAATTCGATACGAAAGAAAATGCTTCCGAATTTGTATGCTTATAACATGTAAATTCGAAAGCATTTTCTTTCGTTTCGAATTACAGAGTTGGCCCCCAGGCTTGATATGTTCAGAGACAGACATGTATTTTTTTAAACGCTATGTTGATTATCCAGTGTTGTCTTTACAACGTAGTAAAAACGCTTAAATTGTGATCTTTTATCAAGATAATTAGTTATATGCAAATTTAACATACCACATATGTATACATATGCATAAAAAATGGTTATTTTTATGTTGAAAAAAAGTAACCAAAATGAAAAAAAAGTACACAAGTACACATTGGAAAAAAAAATAACCAATTTTGGTTACAAGTAACCAAAACGGCAACGCTGATTGTGTATGCTGTTTATGTTAAAAAATGCTTTTGCTTACGTGAAAATTAAAAATTATTTTCTCTTACAAATTGGTCTTTAGTAGTTTTAAACTCAGAATTTAAGTGAATAATAATGTTTATTTATTACTTTTTATTGAAACGGTTTTCTAGAAAGAAATTCTTTCATAAAAAAATCATATAAGAATTACTTTTATTAATTGTTTCTGCCTGTGTGTTTATCTTTTTCGCTCACTTACACAACCTTAAATTTAGCTTGGTCACCCATGGTTCACATTTAATTGTGATTGGTTTGGTACACTTTTCTAAAATGTATTTACTAATAAAGTTTCTTGGCAGTTGTCGAAAAAGAAATTTAATTATTTGCAAAAATATATGCATACGCGCGTCTTCCGACTATAATTCTAAGCTGGCCGTGAGAGTATCAAACGTGTTGCGAAAGTACTACGGTACTTTTATTGTCAAATAGTATCAAAAAAATACGATCGTACCAACTTTCCCATCACTGCAGAGTACTATTACTGCAAGATTATTTCATAAACAATTCGTGCCAGTTTTTTTTTATATGTACTTTGGCAGCATTTCACGTGAAATATTGAACAGAGTACCAGCCTTATGTTAAAACAAAAATTGCTGTAAAAAATTATGTTATAGTTCGCAGATTTTTAAATTTTTCTATATTTTTTTTTTATTTTGATTGAACACGAATATGCTACCAGCCCGCATTGGGCTACCTTTTTTTTTAAATATGAAGCACTAGCTATAGCAATAACCACTTTTAATATAATTTCACTTTTCACAATATATTTGCTCAAGTAGATGCTTGAATGCAGTACCAATAAAAATTTGAAGTATGTACTCATAACAACTTATGAACGAACACACAAGTACGTATTTGATTACAAATGTACATAAATTTATTACCATACCCCAACACTATACAAATTGGTATAATAAAATGTTTCGTAAAACTTATGCAAAAGTTGATGCGTAGCTGCCACAATAGTTTCAGTGAAAAAATAACAAAATCAAAACTAGCCTTATCACTTATTAAAAAATACAATTAATAATTAATGATCTTAAGCGTAAATTACTTTTAGCTGAACCCATAAAAAGGTTTAATGAGAAACTGTTTCACTTGGTTCAAGCCAATTTGACTCAAATATATTGAAACAGACAAGAATTATTGCTTCAAAAAATTTTAAGTATAGGTAGTATAACATTTTTTTTAAAATCTCGGTTAATGAGGAGATATTATTTTCTCTTCTCTTTCTGAAGAATATTTATTATTTTAAGGTCAAATTCTTGAAACTCTTATTCACTAGACAAATGGGGTTGTAAATATACAGACGTATTAAAAAGCAAAGTTATAACTACTTAAAATATTAGTTTATGGGCAGCAGCCATTATCAGTTACTAAACAGTTGCAGCCATACTACCTAAAAAAATACACGAGTATTTGCAAAAAAATAAACACAGATACATAAAAACACAATTTTAGAAATTAAATGGTAAAGACAAGAGCAAGCAAACAAACTATCGTCTGCAATGCTATAAGTTTTTCAGCTTTTTTAAATAGTTTTTGTTTAGAAAAACTAAAAAGCAGCAAACCAATATTTCAAGATAAATCTGCTTTATTCACTAGCTAATAATTGTGGGCGCACACAGAAAATCATTCGTCTCACTCATAACTTTGCTCCCCTCAATCATAAAATGAAACTTAAAATTAAGAAACCTCTTCAGTGTGTGAAAGTCTGAAAGTATTACAATGAAAGCTTTTTGCAATGTAAAAGTGTAAAAAGTGCTTATTTGAAGCTTTACTGACTAGCACTTTTCAATATTATTAGCACTTTCGCTACAGCTAAAGAGCTAATTATTTGTTACAAAAATGGATCTAGGTAAGAAACTAGTTAGAAAAAAAAACAGTAATTAATAATCACGAATGATTTCTTAATCGAACTTCAGTTCAATATTTTCAATTCTTATTGAATAAAATATGCATGCACTTCATCAGCACTCATGTCTATCTACTTGGGTAGAGATTGTTATTAACATTACCTTTTTAAAGTAAACTTTTAATTGTATTGCATATGTCATTCGTCTACGAGAATTTCCTACTAGATTAAAGAAAATGTGTTAAAGGTTTGTTCAATCTAGGACAAAATTCTCGTAGTGTATTCGACGTAACGTACGCAATACGGGTCATTATTTTTGATGTGTAAGCATCTATACGCTAGGGGTTAAAAATCTTTTTCACAATACAATCACAAATTTTGAGTAAGATGCACACCGCGTTGTCAAATCGGTGTGAGCTATATATGAGTGTATTAGTGTTAGAAAGAAGCAATACGCAATAATAAGTTTGTATTTAAAATATTGTAAATACATAGGAATTTGCTGGTTTTTGTTTGTTTTATTTAACTTGATAATTGCTTTATTAGGGTTCCGTACACCAAAAGTGAAAATCAACCTTATTGTTTTCGCTACGCTGTCCGTCCGTCTGTCACATGGTATTTTCTCGAGAATAGTAAAAGCTACGGACCTGAAATTTGAACACAGTGTGTAGACATTTGGCCGCTACAACACCAAAAACATGAGAGCTAAAAATTAAAGTTTGTTGCAAAACGAGCAACGAAAAATGTTAAAATCCCATGTAATATACATACAATTGTCTGCACATATGTATATACTCTTGAAATTTGTAAGGTTAGTGTATTTTTATACACACTACAACAATTAACACTAAATTTAAAAAATTTAATTTAAAGGGTGTTCCATCAGTGATTGTAATTTTGACTTTATAATTTTGAGAACTTGCTGTATCTTGGAAACCGTAGGAGCAAAACTCTTGAAATTTTCAAAAACGGTAAAACTAAAAAATCAAATAATTATAAAATCGCCAAATACAAAAAAAATCGCCAAAACGAAAAAAAGCACCACATTAAAAAATATTTCTAGGACTAAAAAAAATCGCGAAAAACCGGAAAAATCGCCAAAATTAAAAAAATCCTTAAACAAAAAAAATCGCCAAAATGAAAAAAATCACCAAAAATAAAACAAAAACCCAAAAACAGAAAAATAAATCGCCAAAATGAAAAAAAATGGCCGAAATGAAAAAAATCCAAAAACAGAAAAAAAACGCAAAATGAAAAAAAAAATCGCCAAAATGGAAAAAATTGCGAAAATGAAAAAAAACCCAAAAAGAGAAATAACGCCAAAACGACAAAAAAAGCGACAAAACTGAAAAAATCGTTTAAACTGAAAAAACTTAAAAAAGGAAGAAAGCCACTTTCAAAAAATGCTCAAAACCGAATGTACGGAACCCTTCGTCCACTAGTCAAAGTCGCACTTTTCTGAATTTATTAAAATTTCAGTAAAAATAATAAATATTTTTTAACCAGTAAATTTCTACTGATTACTAAAAATTTTTTCTGCAATTTTTATAAAGTACCTAAATGGTTTATTATATGATGAAATGAATTGAATTTTCAGTAATCAGTAATGCCCGTATTCATAATGAAATTCTACCAAGTGGTTTAATCTTTTGCATACAACAGTTTCAAAATTTTAATGAAAAAACTTTGCCACTTGCTACAATTTTATTATGAATATGGCTCTACGATTTTACTGGTAATGCAAATTAAATTTTATTAGCATTAAAAATTTACTGAATTTTTTCAGTAATCAGTAAATTTACTGCTTACTGCAATTTCTAATGCAGTACATATATACTGCAGTATGCCCATTACTAACCAAATAAGTTTAATAAAACAAACAAAAACCAACATATTGCTATGTATTTACAATATTGAAAGTTTTGATACTTTTAATTAATTAATTTAAAAAAATATACTAAAAGCAATTTGAAAAAATCTTTCATTACTAGATGTTTACACATCCCACTGTGATCGGACTCACATTGATTTTTTTTATTTAAATATTATTTGTAGTTCCAAAAATGTTTCTAGTATTTCTATTTCGTTTTAACCTTATATTATATTTTATCTATATATAATATATTATATCACAAAGGTTGATTTTTTGCTTGCATTTAATTAAAGATTTAGTTTATATCAAATTGCGGTAAGCACCAATCATGCTATTTAATTAACGTTATTATCACTTTTATGTCATAAAAAAAATCGTCATATCCGTTTTGCCACAACCTCAATTGACAATACAACTAATACAAACGTTTTATGACTACAAAGCCTTTTTCCGTTTTCCATTAACACATACAGACAAATAAACGTACAGACGACACACGAGTAACGACAAGTACTCATAAACTGGCTAAACACAAAAAAAAATTTAGTACAACAACAACAACAACAACAACAACAACAAGAATAATATTAACAGGCAAATGGTTAAACGATCAGACTAAAACAAAAACCAAAAGCAAAATTAAAGCAGTTGACACAAACGGAAGTTTGGGCAAAAGCCGTTGTAATTTATGGCACTGGACTCGGCGTCATCAAACCATTTAAAAAGAAAAATAAAAAAAGGAAATTTAAAAGCACCATATATACGGAGACAACATATTTAGGTATATGTTTATGTATGTCCTTGTCGGCAAGAACGTTTACGGTAATCAACTGTAGCAACATAAAACATAACAACTACGACGACAATAACAACAGCAAAACATATTACACTTAAATTATATTATCCTGGCTAGAAATGCCATTAGTCTCCTGCTTTTTTTTTTGTTTTTTTTTTGGTTATTTTTTTGTTATTATATAGACGGTTAGAAAGAAGAGTTCAAAAATTTAAGAAAGATATTCTGGTTGGTGTTTTTATTTTTGTTGTTTAAATACAGAGATTTTCGACGACCAGCACTTGCAGCGTTTACCTAATGAGGGGGAACTAACCACATTTCGTAAGCAGTAGTTGTATTTAGAATATTTTTTCCTATAAAACTATATTAATAATGAAAATACAGTAAGTAAAGAAATGCTTTTCAGCTTTAAGCGCAATAATAAATAATAAAATTTTGCGATAACAGCAAAATGTGACAAATTTGCAGGATTATTTAATATAATTGGAAATGAACCAGTAAAATTTAAAAAATTTAATCAATAACTTGCAAAAGCGACGACCAAATTTTAAGATATATATTTATTTATCTTAAACATAAAATTTTCAAAAATATTAAAGTAATTATAATAAAAAAAATTGCAAGAAAATACCTATCAAAGTTTAACTAAAGAACTACGCTACTTTTAAGATTAATGCCAGCTTTTCTTTTACTTAGTAGGAAAAGTATCTTAGTTTTATGAAAAAAAGCAATGTGAGTCCGATCACAAAGGAGATATGTAAACATCTACAGCCGTATTCATAAAAAAGTTGATTGAGGTTTAAAATTCATATTAGTTAAAAAACATTTTAAGGCTAAATAACGTTTTTTAAATATTGGTATTCATAATCAGTTTTTTAACTAAAAATCAATTAACTAAATTTTTTTAAATATCGTGGCAACACTGTATTCTTTATTTGTCACTTGTATATTAGTTCTGCAAAACAACGATTGTTAACTCACAAAGTACTCGTGTCTATTTTGTTTATTTGTCGGTTTTCAGAGAAATATTGTTTCTGTAAAATAAAAGATATGTTCCAACTTGTATTTAATAAAATAATAAAAAAAGTTCACAGCAAATCCTTGTTAAAAGTGCTTTTTATATTATTTATTTTATTGCAGATAAAGAAGCACTAGAATAACGAGCTTTATTTTGTTTGTTTTGAGTGTTTATACATCACTAGTTAATTTTCTACAATTATACTATTTTTTTTGGTTAACACATAAAATGAGAAAACAATGACTGGGAATGGAAACTGGATCGCTCCTTTTCTTTTAAATATTCTTTGGAGTATATTTGTTATTTCGGCAATAGTTTCTATAAAAAAAATTACATTGTTTTCTTCTAAATAACACTGGCATATGCATACATACATGCATACATAAGTACATACATACATACACACATATGTACATACAGGTAAAGTTCAAAATGTAAACAAAAACGAAGCAAAATTACAACAACGTCACCTTAAAATTGGTTTAAACATGGGGGCAGTCAATTTTAAAATTTGCTAATTTACGCAAGGTTTAAAAACCGTTTTTTAAGCTAAAATTCTAAAGGGTGTTTTTTATTGAGGTATAGAACTGTGTGATTTGACACCATTGGATTATTTTCTTTGGGGATATGTGAAGTCGCTCGTCTACGCCAACAAACCAGAAACGTTAGGGGACTTGGAAGCCAACATTCGTGGCGTTATTGCCAACATACGGCCCCATATGCTCGAAAAAGTGGTTGAAAATTGGACCTGTAGAATTGGCTTCATTCGAGCCAGCCGCGGCGGCCACATGCCCGAAATCATATTTAAACATTAATGGCATAAAATTATCCTTCCAATAAAGCCAAATTGATGGACATCAAAACGATTTTCTTGTGTTTTATTTCAATTCGAAGTTCTATACGTCTAAAAAAAACACCCTATATTATGAATACAATTTTAGCGAATTTTGCTTAAACAATATTTGAAACGCGGTTTAAAATTTTTATGAATACGGCTGCTAGTAATGAACATTTTTTTTTTAAGTTGGAAGTACTTATGCTTTTAGTATCTTTTTTTAAATTAATTAATTAAAAGTATCAAAACTTTCAATATTGTAAATACATAGGAATTTGTTGGTTTTTGTTTGTTTTATTAAACTTATGTGGTTAGTAAATGGGCACACTGCAGTATATGTATATGTACTGCATTCAAAATTGCAATAAGCAGTAAATTTACTGATTACTAAAAAAATTCAGTAAATTTTTACTGCTAATGAAATTTAATTTGCATTACTAGTAAAATCGTAGGGACGTAGCAAGTGGCAAAGCTTTTTCATACAATTTTAAAACTTTTTTATGAAAAACATTTAGCCACTTGGTAGAATTTTATTATGAATACGGGCATTACTGATTACTGAAAATTCAATGCACCTCATCATATAACAAATCATTTAGGCAATTTATAAAAATTGTAGAAAAAAAATTTTAGTAATCAGTAAAATTTTTTTTGTTTTTACTGAAACTTTAGTGGTACTGCAGTGCTCATCTATGGTAAATGCCTTTACTTTTACTTCTTAATTTTTAATTCCTGTTGTTCATCGTTTAGTTGTTGCTGTTCTTGTTGTTGTGTACGCATTGCAATTAAAATAAATTCAGTAAAGTGCGACTTTGACTCGCGCACATTCGGTTTTGATATTTTTTTTTTTTTTTTTTGATTTAGCTTTCTTAATTTTTTAAGTTTTTTCAGTTTAAACGATTTTTTTTTCAGTTTTATCGCTTTTGTCTCGTTTTGGCGTTTTTTTTCTTTTTGGGTTTTTTTAATTTTCGCAATTTTTTTCATTTTGGCGATTTTTTCATTTTGGCGATTTTTTAATTTTGGCGATTTTTTTCTGTTTTTTGGGGTTTTTTTCATTTTGGCGAGTTTTTCTGTTTTTTGAAATTTTTTATTTAGGCGATTTTTTCATATTGGCGATTTTTTTGTTTAAGGATTTTTTTAATTTTGGCGATTTTTGCGGTTTTTCGTGATCAATTTTAGTCATAGAGATTTTTTTTTTTGGTGCTTTTTTTCGTTTTGGCGATTTTTTTTATATTTGGCGATTTTATATTTTTTTGAGTTTTTAGTTTTACCGTTTTTGAAAATTTCAAGAGTCTTACTCTAACGGTTTCCAAGATACAGCAAGTTGTCAAAATTACAAAGTCAAAATTGCATTAACTGATGGAACACCCATTGATTTAAATTTTTTAAATTTAGTGGTAATTGTTGTAGTCGGTATAAAAATACACTAACTTTTAAAATTTCAAGTGTACATATGTACATACAATTGTATGTATATTACATGGGATTTTAACATTTTTCGTTACTCGTTTTGGAACACCCTTTAGTTTTTAACTCTCATGCATTTGTTGTTGTAGTGGCCAAATGTCTACATATTGTGTCCAAATTTTAAGTCTGTAGCTCTTACGGTTAATTTTCACCTTTGGTGTACGGAAATATACAGAAAAATAACCGGCGGCCGCGCACCGTCGGCTTCGATCTGGTCGACTTGTTTCTCTGCTTGGTATTGCTTCTTTCAAACACTAATACACTCATACATAGCTCACGCCGATTTGACAATGCAAAGCAAAAGCAAAAAGCAAAGAAATCTCAGCAAAGAAATATCAGCAAAGAAATCAAAGTCAAAAGATTTTTACCCCTAGCGTATAGATGTTTACACATCAAAAAATTTTTTTACTGCGATAAACACTCAATTAAACTTTTGTTTAAGAATTTAATTTAACTAAAAGTTTAATTGACTCAATAACATATTTAATTGGTTTTTGTTTTTTCAATTAAAAGGAAAATTTTTTTTTTTGTGTGAGCAGCAAACAATTATATTCCTTTTAAAATTCTTCCATGTCTCTCAGTGACCTATTAATATGTTTTATTTTTTAGAGGCATATAAATTTTAAATAACATAATAATACCTATATATGATGTTGACTTAACTTTAGTACAAATAAGGTAGTTGTTATAGCCGTAAGTACTTACAATTTGACTGAATAACCAATTAGTTTTGTTTGAGCAGTTCAAAAAGTATGCGACACCCTATACTTTTTGCCTACAAATACTGAAAAATTAATAGATTACTGATTGCCTAAAAGTATTCTAAATTTCATTGGTTGTTATTTGCTTATAAATATGCAAAATTTTGTAGATTACTTTTTTTTAATTATTCCAAATTAATTGGCAACTTTTTATAATTAAAATAAATGAAAATTTATAACAAAACTATAAAACTTGTACCTTTTTTGGGATTATTTAAAATCAAAATTTTACAAACATTGGAGAATATGCGAAAATATTTAAATATTATAAGAAAAACTGTAATGAACCAAAGTTATTTTATTGTTTTCGATGTTCATTTTCACGATCAATAAAATTTTTCTTTATATATATTTTATTATTAACAGGAAAGTACTAAAGCTTCCACCATCTAACGTTTATTTTTCAACTAGTGCTTATTTCGTGAATGGTAACACTTAGCTCATGTCTGATTTGACAGATAATTAGTTTTATACTTCCGCTGAACGAGCCAACTGACCATCCAATGCGTTTTCGCTTCGCTAAGCTTGACTGCGATCGACTTACAAAAGATGCCGATTTTGCCAAAAAAAAATTATCTTTTCAGTTGAAGCTCATTTTGATCTTGGCGAGTATGGTAAACAAGCAAAATTGTCGCATTTAGGGCACAGAAAACCCGCATGCATACATTGAAAAGCCGACGCATCCAAAACGAGTCACTTTTTGGTGTGGATTTTGGTCCAGAGGCATAATTGGGCCATTTTGTTCGAAAATGAGCATGGAGTTGCTGTTACAGTCAATGGCGATCATTAACGGGCCATGTTGAATGAATTCTTGTTCACAAAAATTGAAGGAGGATATTGGCAACATTTGGTTTCAACAGGACGGCGCTACGTGCCACACAGCCGAAGCTTCAGTAGTTTTTTTCTATAGCATTTAAAAAAAAAAAAAAAGTTATCTGGCGGACCCTTTACAATAAGTAACGGGTGTTTTTTTAGAGGTGTAGAACTTCGAATTGAAATAAAACACAAGAAAATCGTTTTAATGTCCATCAATTTGGCTTTATTGGAAGGATAATTTTATGCCATCAATGTTTAAATATGATTTAGGGCATGTGGCCGCCGCTGCTGGCTCGAATAAAGCAAATTCTACAGGTCCAATTTTCAACCACTTTTTCGAGCATATGGGGCCGTATGTTGGCAATAACGCCACGAATGTTGGCTTCAAAGTCCCCTAACGTTTCTGGTTTGTTGGCGTAGACGAGCGACTTCACATATCCCCAAAGAAAATAATCCAATGGTGTCAAATCACACGATCTTGGTGGCCAATTGACAGGTTCATTCCGCGAAATTATGCGCTCATCGAATGTTTCCTTCAATAAATCGATTGTGACGTGCGCTGTGTGGCATGTAGCGCCGTCTTGTTGGAACCACAACTCATCCACATTCATGCCATCCAATTCGGGAACAAAATAGTCGGTTATCATGGCTCTATACCGGTCTCCATTAACGGTAACTGACTGACTCTCCAGCATTATTTCGGAAGAAGTATGGCCCAATGACTCCACCAGCCCATAGAGCACACCAAACACTCAGTTTTTGTGGATGTAATGGCGTCTCAAGGGTCTCATGTGGATTCTCTTCACTCCAAATGCGGCAATTTTGCTTGTTGACGTAGCCATTCAACCAAAAATGAGCCTCATCACTGAACAAAATTTTGCGATGAAAATCAGCATCGAGATCAATCTCATTTTCGGCCCATACACCAAAATCACGACGCATTGCATGGTCTCGCGGCTTTAATTCTTGCACAAGCTGGATCTTGTAAGGTCGCAAGCCAAGATCTTTGCGCAAAATCTTCCATAAAGTTGATGGACAAAGCTCCAATTGCTGTGCACGGTGGCGAATCGATTCATTCGGGTCCTCTTCAACACTTTGCTCTACAGCGGCAATTGTTTCTTCGGTGCGCACTGTTCGACGTCTCTGCGGATGCGTATTATCACATAGAGTAAACGTAGAGCGAAAACGATCCATGGTTAACCGAATTAATTGCTCTGATGGACGATTATGTCGACCATAAAATGGACGGAGCTTGCGGTAAACTTCGCGAACTGAACCATTATTTTCGAAATAAATTTGCACGATTTGCAAGCGTTGTTCTTTTGTCAACCTGTTCATGATGAAATGGCAAACCAAACTAAATATTAATCACTTGACAGCTGACAAAATGGCCGCCAGTTAAAAAGTGATGCCAACTTAAAGTTCTATACCTCAATAAAAAACACCCATTACTTTCACGTAATGATATAAATAACATGTTGTTTAATTCATTACAGGACAGTCATTATTATGTACATAAAATAATTAGATAAATAAAAATCACTCATTACATTGTAAGCCATTAAAAGAGTACTACCCATTACAAAATTTTGAACATTTTTTGCTAAGTAATACAAAGACTCATATAGTTTAAACTTGCAGCCAGTGCAAAAATGTTGCTGAAACTTTTAATGCATAGTAACCGCATAAATGAGCAATTCATACTAGTGTCCTGCACAAGACTATTATTAAGACCTTTCAACAAATGAGAGATTTTTTCAAATGCTTTACTACAGCGAAATATTCTAAAAGAATCGCTAAACAACACTGTTGGCAAGACAAACAACCGAAAAAAATGTCTTGCCAACAGTGTTGCTTAGCGATTCTTTTAAAATATTTAGCTGTAGTAAGACATTTGAAAAAATCTCTCATGTCTTGAAAGGTCTTATAAGTAGTCTTGTGCAGGACACTAATTCATATATAAAAGCATGAGATAAAATTTATTACAAATTTCTGAATATGGAATGGAATACAATGGAATGGAATGGAATGCAGAACATCGTACCTTTTTTTTGGATTCTTTATGGGTTTTGTATTTGTGGTTCGATTTTAAGGAAAGGCTATGATATTACGCAACGCCATTTGCGTCAAATAGCGAATATCACCATTGTACTTTTGTGCACCATTCTAATTCCAAAAAAATAATAGTTAGTTAGTTTTTTGATACAATAGAAATTTTATATGATATCACATCTTTCACTAATTTTTTTTGAGTTTTTATTGATATTTCAATTAGTATTTTGATTGAAGAGTTTTAATTAAAACATTAATCAAATGAATTTTTTTTAAGCACTTACTTGTTTGAAAATAAAATTTTTCAATAATTTTTTTGCGTGCTAACTACAAAACTTTTCAGCAATCCCAATATAATTAAAATGACTTTCAATTTTACTTAAAAAGTAATTCATTAGTGCAGAAAAAAATATTGCATAAGCCACTAGTAAAACTTTTAACAAAATTAAAATGACTTAACAACTTTATTTAAGCACATTTAACATTTCAATAATTTAATAAAGGAATAAAAATAAACACAAAAATTATTATCAACAGCTTTGCTCATTTCGTCATCTTCCATAAAACAGACGACAAGGCCTTGCTTTAACTATAAAATCCCGTTTAACCGGTAACAGTATGGGATTTTTTACCTTTGCTTTCCAGCATTAAAATACATGTACTTCTTGTCATTTTCTATATCATTTATTTTTACTTTCTTTTTCTTTATGTACACCAGCACATTTTTCCGTCTTTTGTACTGAAACTATTGTTATTTGCAAAATAAAAAATAAATAAAAAAATATAAATAAATAAGAAAAAAACTAAAAATAAAATGTAGATTCATATTGTAAAACCATCCTGTCGTCTGGGGATTTTTATACTACCAACTACTTAACAACTCAAACTGATTTCACAAATATGCCAACTGCCATTTCATGTCAACTCATGCTTTAGACTTAAAGTTTCGAAAGTAAAATGTTTCATAGCAGCATAAGAAAGAAGTATTTGTTTTTTTTTTCTTCCTTTATTTTTATTTTAAATAGTCAAACAAACTAACTGCTGCTGTTCCTTTTATTTGGTAGAATAGAATATATTCACGTAGAAGAGGTAAAATGTCTGCCAATGGAATGAAAAGTAGAGCCAGTCAACTGTGAAATTTACTAACTTTCATTATAAACATTTGTTGGACTGGCTGTCTGGATGATATTCCATTTCCAAATGGTTGGTAATATTTTTGTCTCCTTATTATGTTTTATGCCAATGAACAATGGCACATCCAAGCAAGCAAAGAGACAAACAAACAAACAGAAAAATAAAAGTAAAATTAAACGGGAAATTATACGTTTACAACTTGACTTTTCCTTCTCTTGTGAGCGCTCAACTGAAACAACTACAGCAAGTATTTGAATTGTCAAGGAGTAGGGCATTTTAGTATTAAGATATGTTACAAAAAAATAAAAATAAAACAAGGCACAAATATTTTTAAGTTGAGCAACTTACGAATGAATTATCTTAATGCTACCAAGTACCCTTTTAAAAAAAAATTTAGCTAAGATAATTTTAAAAAAAAGTTTTTTATCATTTCGGTACAAAATTTGTGCTATAGCAAAAACAAAATTTCAAACAGAGAGAGTTTTTTGTTTCATTTAACACTTTTTCAAAAGCAATACAAAACAACAGGAGCCGAAAGCTGCCAAGATTTTGGAAGAAATATTAATTTATATCTCTGTTGGTTTCTCATACGAATTTTTCAGTATCTTACTTTGATAATTGAAAATTAAAAAAAATATATACAGTACAACTTCGATAGTCCGGACATGCGCCAGTCCGGTCACTCCGGTAATGCGGACACTTCTACATTTCGGACAGTTTAAAGTTTTTACCTCCACAATCCGGAAAATTGTTTTTTTATGCAAGAACAAAAACTAAAATCCAAGCAAAACATGCGAGTTAACGGGAATTTTTGTTTTGTTTTGTTATTCGTAATTTGATTTACATTTTTCACTGTTATTGCTTCAGTTTCGGTTCATTATTTCGCAAGCGTGTTTATTTCATTTCATTCGAAGTGCCATATTTTTAAATAATAAACGCAAACATAAAATACTAACCTCACATTAGAAGTGTGATATTTTAAAATGTCTTGATGAGGGAAAAACTATTGGGCAGTTTGCCGAAAATTTCCATGTTCCTAAATCAACGATTAATGACATTAAAAAAAAAAGCAATGTGAGTCTGATCACAGAGGAGATGTGTTAACATCTAGTAATGAAAATTTTTTTTTTCAAGTTGGAAGTGCTTATGCTTTTAGTATATTTTTTTAAATTAATTAATTAAAAGTATCAAAACTTTCAATATTGTAAATACGTATGAATTTGTTGGTTTTTGTTTGTTTTATTAAACTTATGTGGTTAGTAAATGGGCACACTGCAGTATATGTATATGTACTGCATTCAAAATTGCAATAAGCAGTAAATTTACTGATTACTAAAAAAATTCAGTAAATTTTAACTGCTAATGAAATTTAATTTGCATTACCAGTAAAATCGTAGTGCCGTAATCATAATAAAATTCTAGCAAGTGGCAAAGTTTTTTCATTCAAATTTTGAAACTTTTGTATGAAAAACATTTAACCACTTGGTAGAATTTCATTATGAATACAGGCATTACTGATTACTGAAAATTCAATGCACCTCATCATATAACAAATCATTTAGGCAATTTATAAAAATTGTAGAAAAAAATATTAGTAATCAGTAAAAATTTACTTGTTAAAAATTTTTTATTGTTTCTACTGAAACTTTAGTGGTACTGCATTGCTCATTTATGGTAAATGCCATTACTTTTACTTTTTAATTTTTAATTCCTGTTGTTCATCGTTTAGTTGTTGCTGTTCTTGTTGTTGTGTAAGCATTGCAATTAAAATAAATTCAGTAAAGTGCGACTTTGTCTCGCGCACATTCGGTTTTGATTATTTTTTTTTTTTTTTTTTTTTGATTAAGCTTTCTTCCTTTTTTAAGTTTTTTCAGTTTAAACGATTTTTTTCAGTTTTATCGCTTTTTTCTCGTTTTGGCGTTTTTTTTTCTCTCTTTGGGTTTTTTTTAATTTTCGCAATTTTTTTTCATTTTAACGATTTTTTCAGTTTTTTTGGGGTTTTTTTATTTAGGCGATTTTTTCATTTTGGCGATTTTTTTATATTTGCGATTTTTTTTTTGTTTAAGGATTTTTTTTCATTTTGGCGATTTTTCCGGTTTTTCGCTATTTATTTTAGTCCTAGAGATTTTTTTTAATTTTTTTGTAATACATAAGTAGTGAATCAAAAAGGGAAAAAAATATTTTCAAGTAGTCCCATCTGGAGTGTTGAGTATAAGAGCCCTGGTGTCCCTCTTTTTTAGGCGGATGTGTCCAGTAAAGTTCAGTATATTACGAGCAAGCGGATTAGGATGTGATTCGAGTTTTGTTAAATATTTGCCAGCGTATTTTGCAATTTCTTCAATCACTAGTGGCATATTCAAATCACGATGTATATTTGAATTTTTTATGTACCATGGAGCCGAAGTTATCATACGTAAAATTTTGTTTTGCTTTCGTTGGATTCTCTCGACATTGGAAGCTGAAGCAGTGCCCCATAGTTGAATTCCGTAGCACCATATAGGTTTCAAAAGTGACTTGTGTATCAAAAGTTTGCAATCTAGACTGAGAGTTGAATTTCTACCAATCAGCCAATGTACCTGAGCTAATTTTAGTTTCATTTGTGTTAGCTTAGAATCAATGTGTTGTTTCCATGTAAGCCGTCGATCAAGGTGTATACCAAGGTATTTTACATGTGAATGTTGAGGAACAATTTGATTATTGATTCTGATGGGGGAACAAGTATCTTTTCGTAGAGTAAATGTTACCTGCGCACACTTCTGCTCATTTACTTTAATTCTCCATAATTTTAACCATAGTTCCAGTTGGGTAATATGTTCCTGAAGAACAAAAATATAAACAAAAATAACAGAACGTGTGCATGACTAGTAAAGAAACAAACAACACAACGGCAAGACTATTGCAAATTACGGATGGTAAATTTGAACTTTCATTATATAAAAAGCTTTCAGCAAATTGAAGTGTGATGAATGAAAACAATTCACATATTCCATTTGCATTGAAAAATATATGTTTATAAAGCTGAAAACACACACAGTGAACCAAACACAAGAATACTGATGATAAAGGTGTGGCCTGCTTCAAAAACAACATGTTGTTCAGTTCTGCTAGTGATTATCGTAATATTTTACAATTTATCTCTAGTCTAGTCTAATCGAGTCATAAAATAATTCATTCTGCCAAAAAAAAACGACTTCAATACAAAGATATGATAGAAGAAGTACGTGATATATAAAATTAAATTTTAATGGCCCAGCTAAAAAAAATGTATGGAGCATATATGATATCCCATATATGGTTTGGATCCGAAAAATGAGGGTATATGGACATATATGATTATATATATTCATACATTTTCATGCATTTATGAGTAAATATTTCCTCTACAGTATGCAAAGTTCATATTCATAGGCTGAGTTTACATCTGGCATTTCTTGTGTGTCATTTGCCCAAAAAAGCGTAACCAACTAATTACTAAAGAAAAACTGATTAAGACATATATTTATTGATTTAAACATTTTCCAATCATGTTGGATTCTATAAAATTTTCTATTATTTATGTATGAAACTGTTTAACTTCGGCCATACTCTCTTGATTCACAAAAGCGCACTGCTGTGCAATAAATTAAATTACTAAAATTACTTTTTTTTTAGATTTTGAACAGGGAGGTTGTATTTAATGAAACATTTGTTTGGACAAATAATGAAAAACTAACTAAAAGTCGTTTAATTCATCATTTTAAGTCAAAAGGTCAATCAATTATTTAAAAAACACAAAAATTATATTCGTACATTAAATTTAATTTAAGAAATCAGGTTAAAAACTAATTAATTATAAAATAAAAAATAATCCGTCTAACAATAGTTTTCAATATAATTTTTTGTAGTGATATGAACTTTGTTTCTTATTTAAGGAATTCTGTTATTTTCTATAAAATTAATGACTGGATTATCCTTTTGATTATTTGATATATTAAATGGGGCCACAATGTATAAAATCATACAAGAATGGTTTTTTTTTTGTAACAAAAGTTTTTCCTTTTTAAACGTTGAGGGTACGCATGTAAACTTTGCATACCGTGTGTATTTTCTAATGGATTTCCAATTCACCAGTGATAAAATACCAAGCTTTTTTGATTGCAAAAACGATGTGAGATATCATGCATGCATACATTCTTATATTGCTCCATACATTAAATCTTATTTCTATATATGGATCCACATATGAAGAGCTTCATAATTAAAGTTCCATATATGAGCTCATATATTATAATACATTTAATATATTAGTCCATATATTAGTTCTAATATAATAGTTTTGCCATGTATAATCCCATACATTTCCATACATGAATTCATACATATTCATATATAGTTATATACATTCATATATTAAAAATATATGGACCATATATAATTTTTTTAGCTGGGGGGCCAATTTTAATCTTTCAATTTAATTTTTCACAGCTCAGGATGCGTGTGAAATCTAGTAAAAATCGGTTAATTAGAACCACTTTAAATAAAATATTAATGAGCGTTACTCCGCCCATATTTTAAAATTTTTTTTTAATGCATGTTTTTTATTTACTGTATCTTAAAATATGAACTAACAATAAGTATTCAAATCTTAAATCTATAAAAAAATTATTAGGCCCGACCAATGTCGGACATAAGCTTAGTGATAGTTATTACTAATACATAAGTTTGATAAGCAACAAAAAGAAAAAAGTGTTTTCAAGCAGCTTCATCATCTAGAGTGTTGAATATTAGAGCCCGTGTATCTCTTTTTTAAGCGGATGTGTCCAGTAAAGTTCAAAATATTACGAGCAAGCGAATTAGGATGTTACTCGAGTTTTGTTAGATATTTGCCTGCGTATTTTACAATTTCTTCAGTCACTAGTGGCATATTCAAATCGCGATGTATATTTGAATTTTTGATGTACCATGGAGCCGATGTTATCATGCGTAAAATTTTATTTTGCCTTCGTTGAATTTTCTCTACATTTGAAGCTAAAGCAGTGCCCCATAGTTGAATTCCGTAACACCATATTGGCTTTAAAAGCGACTTGTCTATCAAAAGTTTGCAGTCTAGACTGAGAGTTGAATTTCTACCAATAAGCCAGTGTACCTGAGCTAATTTTAGTTTCATTTGAGTTAACTTAGAGTCAATGTGGTGTTTCCATGTAATTCGTCGATCAAGGTGTATACCAAGATATTTCACATGTGAATGTTGAGGAACAACTTGATTGTTAATCCGACTGGGGGAGCAAGTATCTCTTCTTAGGGTGAACGTTATATGGACACACTTTTGTTCATTTACTTTAATTCTCCATAACTTTAACCATAGTTCCAATTGGGTAATATGTTCCTGAAGATATCGGGATGCCTCGTGAGGGTTTTCGTGCATGCTAAAGACGGCTGTATCATCGTAGATGTATGGATTTTAGTGCCAACAGGCATATCAAAAGTATAAATCAAATACAAAACTGGTCCCCGTATACTCTCCTGTGGCACACCGGCAGATATAGATTCGGGAACACTCATGAAGTCTCCTTCCATAACAATGAATTTCCGGGATAGAATATAACTTTCCAATAGCTTTAGAAAATTTATTGGTAGATATGTCTTCAATTTTAAAATTAGGCCTTCATGCCAGACTTCATCAATAAAAAGAGTAGAACAATACTTCTTTTCTTCAAATGTTCTTCTTATAACTTGAACCAATCTATGCGTTTGTTCAATGGTACTATGCTGACTTCTAAAACCAAATTGATGGTCCGGTATGCACCCACTATCACTTACAATTGGGGATAATTTTGTCATGAGCAGCTTTTCGAAAAGCTTTGATATTGTTGATAGTAAACTCATTGGCCTGTAAGACTCAGCTTTAGCAAGATCTTTGCCCGGCTTTGGAATCATTTTGACCTTGGCAAGCTTCCAGCTGTGTGGATAATACTCTAGTCGTAATATGGCATTAAAAATAAATAGTAAGATTCTAGTTGCAGTGCGAGGCAGATTTATCAGCATCTTGTTATTAATACCATCAGTACCTGGAGCTTTCTTCGGGTTGAGCTCAGCAATTAGTTTATGTACATCACGCATCTTAAACTGTAAGGGTCGAGCAGGAAGAGCAACTACACTCGGCAAATCAGCAACACTAGTACATGTATTTGGGGTAAATAAAGATTTTAAATGCTCAGCAAATATTTTACCTTTTTCAGTATCGCTTCTTGCCCAATCACCGGTCGAAGTGCGCAGAGGTGGTTTAAACTCAACGGGTCTTTTAAGCTTTTTAGCAGCGCGCCACAAAGAGAAATTAGATCCTGGTGTGACATCAAGACCTTCCAGATAATTTTTAAAAGATGCAGTTTTCTCAGATGCAAGCAACTCTTGGAGTCGTTTCGTGCACTCTTTAAATCTAATTTTATTTTGGGGTGATCTGTGCTGTAGCCATTCCCTTCTAGCTCTTCTTTTTTCACGTACGAGACGTTCAATGTCTGAAGAATAAATTTTACTAAAACCAGTCTGCGGATGGAAGGTAGTGGCATGTTCAGCAGCCTGTTTAATATTCTCGTTGAGATTGGCAATGTTAGTTTCAATACCATTTGGTGTTCTTAGCTTAATATTTTCCGTACAATGACTACTAAGGTATTTTTTGAACCCCACCCAATTAACACGATTTATCATCTTCATATATGGATGAGGTAAGTCACTTCGTAGTGGGCTACAGATTGTAACGATCGTGGGAGAGTGATCGTGCGAGAGATCTAGGGAAGCTTCAACGTGAATTAATTCCTAGAAATACTTTTTATGACGCCAAAGTCTATAACATCCGGAATTTTTTGTATGTCAGTAGGCCAATAAGTGGGCTCCCCACTCGAAATGACATCAAAGCCCATTTTTGAAATAGTGTTGAATAGTGGGGGTAATAAGACGCGAACCCCAGAACGTATGCTTAGCATTGTAGTCGCCAGCTGCTACAAAACAAGGTCCAAGAGATTTGTAGAAATCCTCATATTGATTCTCAGTGATTGAAAATCTGGGAGGGGAGTAAATTGATGATATAACAAAATTTGAACAAAAACTTTCAATGCCAATATTTGTTGCTTGTAGGTGTTCTTCACAAATGTTATCAAGAACATACTGCTTGAGTCTTGACTTTATTAGAATTGCTGATCCACCGCATGCTCTCCCTCTAGGGTCCTTTGTATCATATAATGTGTAGCCATTCATTTTAAAGAGGCTTCTAGAAGTCAAATGAGTCTGAGAGACCAACATTACATCAATATTTTTTTCCGTAAGGAAATGCTCAAGTTCATTTTTATGTTGGCGAATGCCGTTTGCGTTCCAGAAACATATTTTTAACGTGTTCATGGCTTGTTAATTAATGCTTGAAGCAGTGTATTCTGCATTCGTAGCATTTCTTGCATCATGCTAGTCATATTTGTTGTAAAGTTGTTGATAGTTTGCACAAGATTTTCAATAGTGGCTTCAAAGCGATTAAAATTAAAGTTTGAGTTTGTATTTGTTGAATTATTTTAATTAATATAATGGAAAATTTAATGGAAAATTTAATTAAACCAATTAGATTCTTTATTCAAAAAGTTAATTGGTGAATACTTTTTTCTGTGTAATCTATTTTGCTTGCGTACATTATTCAGCGACTGGTTGTTTATAGTATTTTTAATTTTAGCTATTTATAAATTATAATAGTTCTTTTAGCTTTTAAATTAATTGACTGACTGTAAGCTTGATACCTTCGTTTTTTTCCTAAAATAATACTTTTTACTAATACAGATGTGCAATTGCTTTACGTAAGTACCTGCCATTGCGGCCTAATCTCACGTGTGCCAAAGCACTGGGTGTGGGTTAGACGTCAGACCAACGCCCCCATGCACCCTTTTATAATGAACCTATGACCCACTCCACAAGGCACATAGGTTGCAATCTTTGAATATAGTTATCCCTATTCTATATTTAAGTCCCTTGCTGAGGTACTTTGAGCTATCTAAACTCTGCTGCTATGTCCGTGCCCATAGCAGCTCTGTTGAATGGCAACAGCACCTAGAATAGTGTCTGGCTGACCGCGTCAGACCAACCACTAGCATTGATTTCACACTGGGAAGCCAAGACTATTCTCCCAGCGATTTTGGTAGCAACCAGAACCACCACGATAATTCTCCGGCTTCCACGCTATGGTGTTGTGTATACACCTTAGCGAGGTCCCCAAGAAAATTCCTCAACCATTGCCGTGCCGGTTGAGGAATTTGAATGAGCTAACCACTCATCCATAAAGAACGCGTGTCTGTGTCGCCAAATAACCAGTGCCTACTCCACACATACCAAAATCATCCCTTTAACCCCGTGGGGTAGGACGAACTCGGCATTTTAGCAAAGGAAACTGATGATCCCTACATGCACTCAAAACTTCAGAGCAGCGAGGACCACTTACGCGAGAAGAACGCAAGCTCGCCGCCAAGATCCTGTGCCTACTACAATCGATCATGCTTGATAAACGCCCCTTGAACCCAGGAGGTAGGATGCACAACTATTTTAGCACAGAATCTTGACAACCGCAATGCATTTATCTCTAAGCAGCCCAGCTGTCGGGCAACCGGCACCCGTGGCACCAGAAGTAGCCTCTGGTTAGACCTCGAAGTTCCACCACAAGGGCTTCACCTTTATCGTCTTTTGAACTCAAGGGCAGTTCTAGGTGACGCTGCACCTAACTGACAACAACGGGCGTACAATATTTGTTTTCCTTTTATAAATATGTGCACATCCTTTGCTCTGTTTGTGTTCAGAGATCGGGTAGTAACACATAAGTTTTACGGGTAATGAGCCAAAGGTCCGTCAGTGGAAAAAGCTACATTACCCTAGCTGGGGGCCCGGGATTGCCACACCCGTAGTCTATAAATAGACTCCCCTGGGGGAATACTTTTGTCTCAATTGTAGCTCACACAAATTCATTGATAGCTTCCGTATTGATGCTGGGTAGCAATATATCAATACTTAAGCTATCTTTTTTTTCAAGCCAACCAGATTACTTAATAAAATTATGAATCACGGTTCCAAAACACAAGAAGCTGTGGGTAATGGAGTCTTTTCATAAGCTTTAGGTCTTCGTATTGCAAAGCAACTTCCGGATCACTGCAGTGTCTTCCAGGCAGAGATCCTTGCCATAAAAGAAGTTGCGGATTGTTTGAAAGTGAATGTCACTTCAACGACTTTGATTAACATATATACCGATAGTCGAGCAGCTATTACGGCCCAGCTTCTTAGAACAACAACAGCCCCCAACTACAGATCATCTTTAAATGAGATGGTAGAGCAGTTTGATATTAGGATCATCTGGATCCCTGGGTATAGAGGCTTTCAGGAGAACTCTGATGAGCTTGCTAGAATTGGGACAAGCTGATGAGTTTGCTAGAATTGGGACAAACTTACAGGTTCCACCGGATTTGGAATGTGTGGGTTTACCTCTACTCTCTTGCAAACTCAGACTTAGGGGCAGGACAGAGGATGAAACAAATAGAAGGTGGGTCACAAGAAATGCTAACATGATCACAAGGCAGTTATGGAATCATCTAAATAGGAAAAATAGGGATTCTTTAATTTTGAAGAATAGGAAACAAATCTCGATTCTAGTGTCCGTGCTAACCGGACACTGTCTCATAGGTAGGCATGCACAAAGGTTAAAGGTTGAGCACAAATATTTTTGCTATGAAGAGGAAAAGGTAGAATATTTTATTTGTCACTTTCCTGGACTTACAAGAAAGGGAATGGTCACAATGGGCGCTCTTGAGTTCAAGGAACTTTCTGACATTGCTAGTGCTTAACTGTAGCCTGATATTGAGCTCTGATTGGTTCGACGGTGGGGACTAAGCATAAGCAGAGTCTTCGTGGTATCACAATGGACCAAAACGGTCTAAGTGAGTATGGGTTTCTGACTGCCACCCTTACCTAACATAACCTAACCTAACCTACATTTCCTTACTTTTTTTATTGCGACGCATTTAAAAAGAATTTGAGTTAAAATTTAGTTACATTTTTTTGGAAAAAATTTTTACATTACCCATTGTGCCTTATAAAATTTGAAGCCCTTATAAATATTAAGACAAAGTTAAAAAAAGTAAAAAAAAAAAGAAATAAAATTTTTTTCGTTTAACCGCAAGATATCAACAGCCAACCTAGACCAAAACTATAAATTTTATAATATATTTATAACAAAAAAATATATATATACATACAAAAATTAAAGGAAAAAGGAAATGAGGCAACAAAAAAAAAATGCAAAGTGGTGATTTAATTTTTTGGCACTTATATCACAAGTGAAATTGTCTGCAAATTAAAACACTCAGCAGAAAGTAAGCAAACATATTTGTACAATACAAATTCGTTCACAGTGACTAGCAAAATGAGATATGTTGTGGTTATTTTTCTAAAGCTTTATCCACACTTTTTGATAGTTAAAAGCTTAAGAGCGCTGGGACTATTCAATTAATTATTTTTATTCTGAGTTCAGTTGAAAATTGAATTTTTTCTTTTCAATCAGATATTCAATTTAGAAACTGTTAAACTTAAATTTTTTCATCATAATATTAGAGCTAACGATTAAAATCAGCCATTCGTAAGACCAGCTTGAGTGACAACATGTAAAAAAATTATAAAGAACCCATTTTGTCTTAAATTAAGAATTTGTTCTTCATTTCAAAACCAATTAATTTTCATTGATATAAATAAAATATTAAGTTAAATATTCCCTTCAAGAATTGCATCAATCAATTGATCGGTCATTTGATCGAAAATCATTGCGTTGAACAATGTTTCTATGACATTTTCAATGGCAAAATGAAAAGTGTGATGAAAAGATTTGTGTACGTGTGATTTTGCATCATATATGTATATATATATATACATATATATATATATATATATATATATATATATATATGTATATATTAAATTAAACTTTGTGAATTTCTTCTATTTAATATTTTGCTTATCTTTTTTTAACATTTCTATAAACTTTAATTTTTACAGATCGAATGAATTGTTTTTTTTTAATAGAACTCGATTTAAAAGTTTGGAAATATATACTTAAGATATTTCACTCTAACATATATGCTTGAGTAAAGCAACTTTAGTTAATAAATAAATCCATCATCACTTCCGATCAAATGACTAGCTAATTGACTGTCATTATTGAATTCAACGTAAAATTGTTAAAATTTGTTAGTGAAAAAATCTAGTTCTAATTAGTTTCAATCATTCATTTCTTGTAGGGTTAATTTTTGGCAAGAAGTGCAATAAAATATTAAAACTAATGGCCTGTTTGATGATATCGAAAGAAGACTTCTAAATTTTATTGTTGCTTTCGATCGTGAAACATAAAATTAATATAAAAACTTCCCAGAAAGTACAAATTATAAACAAAATATTTTCATCAGAAAAATTATAATAAGAGTTTCTCCATGTTTTAACAAATAAAAAAAAGAGATAATCTACATTTGAATTTTTGTTTTAAGTTCTTAGCAGTTAAATTTAATTTTTCTCTGCTGATTTATAACAAAAATTTAAATTTATATATTAAACCTGTGCATATTAATTTTACCCTAAAAATTAAATAAATAAAAATATTAATTACAAATCCGCAAACAGATAAAATTAATAAATAATAGATTAGTGATAAAAACTTCAACTGCACAAACATATTTAAAAATTTAATTACTATTTTTAATGTAAACATTTAAATGCCGGAGGCAAAATAAACGTATTTAATGGGAAAGCATTTTAAAACAGACATTAAAAGTTTTAGTCTAACATTTAAAATTTAGAAAAAAAAATTGTCATAAAATTTAAACCATAAATTGAAAGTCATTTTTCAAACGGCAGCAAAAAGGTAAAAAAGAAAACACATTATATAAATGTAACAAACAAACAAACAATAAAAAAAGGACGAACAAAAAAAATTAACAGAGACAAACAAACGAAAATGCCACCAATAAAAATTTGCATTTATAAATTTATCGTTTTGCATATTTTATGAACAGCAACAAAGTTTGTCATACAAAAACAAAAGGGAAAAGAAATTAAAGTGAAAAAACAATATAAACAAACGCCAACAACAGTAAAAACAATTGTAATGGTTGGAAAACAAACAAAAATATTATACGTAGTAGGTATCTATATGCAGGTACTTCCAGATAGTGCACAGTGTGGCGAATGATCGTTTTAGGGCTAACAAAATGGAACATATCGAGCCATAACCGGTAAAATAGCTTAAGCGACATATTTTTTGGACTTCGTTCGATTTTGGTCAAAAATTTAAGTTCAAAAATTATGTCGCTTAAGCTATATTGGCGGTTTTGGCACGATATAGAACTTAGGGGTCTAATCGTCGCTTTTGATAACGAACTAATTCGATCACGTTCTTTTAGTTTGAGGTTATGGCATTCGATATCGAACCATATTATTATATTGTTCGATATATTAGATACGCATATAAAAATTTAACATATGTAAAAATAATCTTGAGTAAAGATCTTCATAAAACATGAAATATGTTTAACTTAAAAAAATATATTTTTGGTTATTTTTTTCCAAAAAAATTTTTTCAATCCTGGAAGAATTTGTATCTTTCTAAAATATAGAATATATGTAATTACTAAAGAAACAATTAGTTTTAATTAGTTATTTTTATGTTCCAGAAAAATTTTAAGTTTTCCAGGCCTGGAACAATTTTTTTTTAATTTTTTATACCAAAATGCATAAACTATAAAGTTTGTAAACACAAAGAAAAAAATTAATTTGGCCTAGTTAATTCTATATACAAATTTCCCAACCCTGGAATCATTCTTCTGTATTTTTCTGACTCCTTATACACATTTAGTTCTTTAAAAAATATATAAAATATGTGAAATGAACAAAGAAAAAAAGAAAGAATTAATATTATTTAATTACTTTAATATTTCAAAAAAGTTCAAGGATTCCAACTCTGGAGCTGTTAGGTTTTTTTTTCTAATTTTTTGTACCAAACTTTTCTTTTCAAAATATAAAATATATTTAATTTATAAGGAAAAGGAAAAAAGTAAATTAGACCCAGTTGTTTTTATATATCACAAAAGATGTAAGTTACCCAACCCTGGAATCATTCTTTTAGATTTTTCTGATTTCTTAAACCAATATATTACTTTTAAGGGTACAATATATGTTTAATTTATAGAGGAAAAGGAAAAATTATTTTTAGTAGGTTACTTTTATATTCCAAACAAAAAGTTTTCCAACCCTGAAAACGATCTTTTTATTTATTTTTATATTTTTCATTTTTAATACTAGTTTAATTTTTTTTTTTTTTTGCATGAATTTATTTATTGTATCTTCATATATGAACTAACAATAAGTATTCAAATCTTAAATCTATAAACAAAAAATTATTAGGCCAGACCAGTGTCTGACATAAACTTAGTGGTAGTTATAAATAATACATTAATAGTGATAATCAAAAAAAGGGGGGGGGGGGGGGAAAGTATTTTCAAGTAGTCCCATCTGGAGTGTTAGGTACAGGGTGGGCCAAAAGAAACCAAGGGGTGTAAAAGTTTAATAACTTTTTTGTTTATTAACTTTTTTTATTTTTTCTTTCAGATTATATAATATACAAAATGGAAATTTTTTTACACTAAGTGTGAAAAATGATGTCTCTTAAATGACCACCGTTTTCAGCTTCGCACTGATGGGCTCTTTTTAGAGCATTTTTCAAAACTTGTGGCTGTAGCGTTCGAATTTCTGCAACAATGTTTGCCTTGAGTTCAAGGATTGTTTCTGGCTTGTTCACATACACTCGCTCCTTCAAAAAACCCCAAAGAAAATAGTCGGATGCTGTCAAATCTGGCAATCGCGCTTTCCAAATAATTTCCGAATTTCGAGAAATTATTCGCTCTCCAAAAATTTGACTTAAAAGTGCCATTGTATCTCGGGCAGTATGGGCAGTGGCTCCGTCCTGCTGAAACCACATACCAGGTCTGTTTTCAAGAGCAGGACGTAAAAAATTTTCTATCATAAACCGATACCGCTCTCCATTTACGGTTACAGCACTTCCATCTTCATTCTCGAAGAAGTAGGCCCCAATGACATTTTCAGATGTGATCCCACACCATACTGTACACCTGATGGGGTGCAATTGGCGTTGATGAATGGCTCTTGGATTTTGAGAACCCCAGAACCTACATTTCTGCTTATTAACAAAGCCATTCAAATGAAAATGAGCTTAAAATAATTGATCTCTGATTTAAATAATAAAATTCTATTGTTCTGGTTCTCTGTTCAGTTGTGAACCTCTCCATTATAAATTCTCCAAGTGTTGTCTATATAATCTGAAAGAAAAAATATAAAAAAATTAATAAACAAAAAAGCTATTAAACTTTTACACCCCTTGGTTTCTTTTGGCCCACCCTGTATAAGAGCCCGTGTGTCCCTCTTTTTTAAGCGGCTGTGTCCAGTAAAGTTCAAAATATTACGAGCAAGCGGATTAGGATGTGATTCGAGTTTTGTTAAATATTTGCCTGCGTATTTTGCAATTTCTTCAGTCACTAGTGGCATATTTAAATCACGATGTATAATAGAATTTTGGATGTACCATGGAGCCGATGTTATTAACCGTAAAATTTTGTTTTGCCTTCGTTGGATTCTCTCGACATTGGAAGCTGAAGCAGTGCCCCATAACTGAATTCCGTAGCGCCATATTGGCTTCAAAAGCGAATTGTATAATAAAAGTTTGCAGTCTAGGCTGAGTGTTGAGTTTCTGCCAATCAACCAATATATTTGAGTTAATTTAAGTTTCATCTGAGTTAACTTAGAGTCAATATGATGTTTCCATGTAAGTCTTCGATCAAGGTGTATACCAAGGTATTTCACTTGGGAATGTTGAGGAATATTTTGATTGTTGATTCGAATGGGGGAGCAAGTATCTCTTCTTAGGATTAACGTTATATGGACACACTTTTGTTCATTGACTTTAATTCTCCATAAGTTCAACCATATTTCCAGCTGAGTGATATGTTCCTGGAGATTGCGGGATGCCTCATAAGGGTTTTCGTGCACACTCATACAGGCTGTATCATCGGCAAAAGTAGAAATATGGATATTATTGCTCACAGGCATATCAAAAGTATATATTAAATACAAGACAGGACCCAGAATACTACCCTGTGGCACACCAGAAGATATAGATTCGGGCACACGCGTGAACTCTCCTTCCACAACAGTGAACTTCCTATCAATAATATAACTTTCCAAAAGCTTTTGAATGTTTATTGGCAGACATGTCTTCAATTTTAAAACTAGGCCTTCGTGCCATACTTTATCAAACGCCTGAGAAACATCAATAAAGAGAGCAGAACAATACTTCTTTTCTTCAAATGTTCTTCTTACAACTTGTACCAGTCTATGCGTTTGTTCAATCGTGCTGTGCTGACTTCTAAAGCCAAATTGATGGTCCGGGATGCACCCATTATCAGTTAAAATTCTGGACAATTTAGTCATGAGCAGCTTTTCGAAAAGCTTTGAGATTGTAGATAGTAAGCTTATAGGCCTATATGACTCAGTCTTGGTAAGATCTTTGCCCGCCTTTGGAATCATTTTGATCTTGGCCAGTTTCCAGTTATGTGGAAAATACTGCATTCTTAAAATAGCATTAAAAGTAAATAGCAGGATTCTTATTGCAATATGAGGCAAGTTCATGAGCATTTTGTTACTAATGCCATCAATACCTGGAGCTTTCTTCGGGTTGAGTTCAGCAATTACTTTTTGTACTTCACGCATCTTAAACCTTAAGGGACGAGGGGGCAGAGAAACTACACTAGGTAAATTAGCAGCACCCGTACATGAATTGGGAGTGAATATAGATTTTAAATGCTCAGAAAATAAGTTACCTTTCTCACTATCACTTCTTGCCCAGCCTCCGGTCGCAGTACGCAATGGTGATTTAAGATCAACGGGTCGTTTAAGATTTCTAGTAGCGCGTCATAAAGAGTAATTAGATGCGGACGTTAAATCAACACCTTCTAAATACTTTTCCAGTAGTGCAGTTTTTTCCGACGATAGCAGCTCTTTGAGTCGTTTAGTACATTCTTTAAGTCTGATTTTATTTAGGGGTGATCTGTGTTGTTGCCATTCTCTTCTATCTCTCCTTTTTTCACATACAAGACGTTCAATTTCCGTAGAATAAATTCTGTTAAAGCCGGTCTGCGGATAGGAGGTAGTGGCGTGCTCAGCAGCCTGTTTAATATTTTCGTTAAGATTGGCAATGTTAAATTCAATATCATCGCATGATCTAAGCTGAATGTTTCCTACACAGTGACTACTAAGATATTTTCTGAATGCTAGCCAGTTGATTCCATTAATCAACTTCACATATGAGTTAGTTAAATCACTCCTTAGTGGGTTTAAAATTGTAACTATTGTTGGAGAGTGATCGGAGGACAGATCTAGAGAGGCCTCTACATGAATTAAGTCCCTATGAATATTTTTCGTGACGGCAAAATCTATAACATCTGGAATTTTTCTTACGTCAGTAGGCTAGTAAGTAGGCTCCCCACTCGAAATGACATCTAAGCCCATTTTTGAAATTTTATTGAACAAGGCTCGACCTCTAGGTGTAACAAGACGCGATCCCCAGTACGTATGTTTTGCATTGTAGTCACCAGCTGCCACGAAACAAGATTCAAGCGATTTGTAGAACTTCTCATTCTGATCTTCGGTAACTTAAAATCTGGGAGGTGAGTAAATTGATGATATCACGAAATTCGCACAAAAATTTTCTACGAAAATATTCGTTGCTTGCAAATATTCTTCACTAACGTTGTCAAGGGCATAATGCTTGAGTCTTGACTTAATCAGAATTGCTGATCCACCACATGCTCTCTCTCTCGGGTCCTTTGTATCATATAAAGTGTAACCATTTATTTTAAATAAGCTTCTTGAGGTCAAATGAGTCTCAGAAACCAACATTATATCAATACTTTTTTCCATGAGGAAGTGCTCAAGTTCATTTTTATGTTGGCGAATGCCGTTTGCGTTCCAGAAACATATTTTTAACGTGTTCATGGTTTATTAACTAATGCTTGAAGCAGTGTATTCTGCATTCGCAGCATTTCTTGCATCATACTTGTCATATTTGTAGTAAAGTTTTTTATAGTTAGCACCAGATTCTAAATAGTAGCTTCAAGGCGACTAAGGTTAAGGCTTTAGTTTGAATTCGTTGAATTATTTTGCGGTGGAACATTTTGCGTGGGAATTGAACTAGTCTTAGCAGCATCAGCATACGATACACGTGAAGTAACTGGTTGGCTGATTTTAGCAAAAGTGTCGGAGTTCGCGTTTACTTGTAGAGCTGGAGTTAGCTTGGGTTTTTGACCCATAGCCTGTTTAACGAAAGAATATACAGGGCACCCTCTATAGTTAGCTGTGTGATTACCTCCACAATTACTACATTTTTTTTCTGCTTGATCTTTTGGCTTAGTGCAGCTAGCAGTACCATGCAATTCACCGCAGATAACACACACTGTAGGTAACTTGCAGTAAGTTTTCGTATGGCCATATTCTTGGCAATTATGGCACTGTACGGGACCTGAACGCTTACGTGGCTCTTCAACTGTGATTTTTCGATGTACGAGATACTTTACGTTATAAACTGGATAAGCTTCATTTTTTTCAATTGTATGTCATTCGGCTCCAGTTTAACCCGAAATAGGGGTTGGGGGACCTTTTCTCTATTAAATATGTTGGTAACATTTTTTACCTTGAATCCTTGGTCGACAAGTGCACATTTTACTTCTTCGGGCTCAACATATGAATCTATGCCCTTTAATACTATGTGTAGGCCTTTAGCACTCTTAAGTTGGTATGTGTAAAAATTTGTTTTATTTTTTTCGAATTCACTAACAATTTTTCGGAAATCTTTTTCATTATATATTTGGATTTTAGTTTCATCAATATTACCTCGTTTAATTGGAATGATGTGAAAAGTATTTTCACCAATGGTCGACAGTAGTTTTTTTATAAGCGCGTTAGAATTTTTTTCTCTCAGATAAATAGGTGGTGGCTTAAAAGACTTTTGCAATGATGTAGAGGGCTTGTCGTCGGTGTCTTGCAATAATGAAAAACGATTTTGACGATTGGTAGATGATGCGCTGTTATCCCTAGACATCTTTGGGGCAGATGAAATTTTTGAAGAATTTGGACTTCGCCCACGCTTTACCACTGTTATATATCTGTCCATTCCCACTTGTACCTTGGGTTTTGAGCTACTATTATCTGTAGTGATAACTTGGTTTAGTGATGAACGCGAGCCCGATGTGGATGATATCGCAGACTTAAATGAAGAAGTACTAGGCAATGGTAATGTTAACGATTCACTAGTTGGCATTGGACAAAGCGAAGTTGATCGCTGACGAAAAATTGGCTTTGCCGTTAAAAAAAGATTTTCATCAGATTTATTATTTATATTTTTTTCATTAAGAGTTTCAGAACTCACAGTAAAATAAGCATTTCTGCCGTTAGAACTCACTTCAAAATTTTTTCCTTTGAGGTACTCATACAGAGTAATTATTATTCCTCAAGGGAACTTTGTTTGTGCTTACGGTTTTTTTTTTGTTTTTGCTATTTCTTGCTATGTAAAAAATATTAGTAAAGCCAATAAGCTTATTTATCAAGGTGAATACGTATTACGAATATTTTTTGTATGATTTTTGATTTTGTTGTTTTTTATATTTGTTTCGTATGTATGTAAAAAAAAAAATCCGCTTTAATGTCTCTTCACTATGAAGGTTCAACGAGAACTGGAATTTAATTCCGAATGAAATATAAATTAAGTACGTATATAAAAAAAATTAGTTTTAGACTTTTATATGGCAAATTAAGTTTAAGTTTTCCAGCTCTGAAACCGTCTGCTCGATTTTGCTGATTTTCAATGCCAATCTGTTTAGACCAGCTACGTCCAAACACACATACACTGATATTTGCATTTGAGGCAAACTGCTTTGAAAGCTCTTAAATTTGTTCTTGTTTCTTTGCAAAGTAAGACCAAGCGGTGCTGTCTGTTGTGTTGTTGCTGGGAATGTTGTACTCTCGTCGGTGTGAAAGCACAAAAAGCTCTTTATAAAGGTTTGCACATTGTGCATATGGCTTGGACGTAGCTGGTTTAGACCAAAATCTCTAGCTTTTCTAGGAGATTTTGAAAACAGATTGCACGTAGAGACAGACAGACGGACGAACGGACAGACGGACAGGTGGACAGACGGGCATCGCTTATTCGTCTTCCCTAAGGATCAAGAATACATATACTTTATGGGTCGCATATTCATTTTATGGAAATTACACACGGAATGACAAGCTTATATATACTATTAAACTTAAAATAAAATCAAAACTAATATATATAATGATTAAATTAAAGAACTCAATGCAAGAATAACAATAATAAACTAAAACTTTTATGGAATATATAAAGCAGATTAATTGGCTTAAGTAGTTTATAGATTCCTTTTCGATAGTGTTATAGTCAATTCATCCCATGGCCTATTAATAGCTTACTTAAAAGGGGAAGATGATTTTTGAAGAATTATTTTTTGGAAAAATATTTTTTACTAAATAAATTTTTTAAAAGGACACTTTTCTAGAAACTTAGGTCCTTATTTATAGAAATTACTAATTTTTAAATGTACAATGACTGTCAACGAAATATACATTAAAATCCCCAAAACTCTAATTTATTCAAATTATTAATTTTAAATAGTAAACTAAATGCAACATTAAGTTTGGACTAAAATATTGATGCGCCTAGGCATCTTTGAAAGTAACATAGCCTTCCATAACCAATATTTTGTAGCAAATATTATACACAATTTTTACCTCAAATTTTTAAAATAAATCCTACCAAATATTTCGACAATATCGTCCACTGTGTTCTACCGAAAATTAATATATTTTCATATACAAAATATAATATGCAAATTTCGAAAACAAACAAAAAAGAAAACTGCAACAGAAACAATAATAATACAAAGAATATACATAAAATAAATCTATGAATGAAAAAATAAACATTTATGTTTTATGTTAATGAGGAAGTGTGTATGTACATATGTAGTGTGTATGTATGTCTGCAAATTCATATAATTGTACTAATGTACGTATTTTGCGAATGTAATAGTTAAGAGTTATTACCCTGAAGGAAATGTCGATGGTGAAAATGTACTGAGTCACTTTTGACTTTGTCACCAGTACTACTCTACAATTATTCCCCATATAATACTTTGTGCTATAGACATTTAGCATGTGCTTGTCATTGAAATTCCACTAGTAACACTTAAACAATTGACTAGATAGTGAATTCATAGTTCTTATGGGAACATGGAGACATACCAACCAGAAATTTACTGGTACATTTCTATACCTTAATTTATGTATATTGACAAGTTGTTGCGAAATCCAACAAAAATACACCACATCTGCTTTCTCTCTTTATTTTATACTGACGAATAAAAGAGAAATTGTAGACAATGTAACTACTACTAGAGTTAAAGTGTTGACATAGGGACAATTGGCTCTAGTCTGACTGCAGGGTAGATACATGTCGAACTGTCCATATATGTATGCGTATCAGAGATCTGCATGATTACGAATCAAATTGTATAATTTTTAATTTTCTAAAATGTATATTGAGCTAGCAGTTAACGTAAATAAAAAAATTAAAGATGCTATTGCATGATTCATACCAATGAGACTATTGTTAATAAATACACGCCACTGCTTGCAATTTCTATTCGTTCATATGATTCACTAAAGCAATGAATCAGTATGATTTTGAAAACTTCTTAAAACACTTTCTGGCAACTATAGTTTTATGTAATATAATAAAATAAAATAGCTAGGCTAATTTTTTTTTAAATTATTTTAATAGAAGAAAAACTATTAATTAATACGCAATGTTTTATTAAGTTAAGACTTCATCTAGTCAACGAGCTTTTGTCAATTATTCGACTACTATACAAAACAATAAAACAACTGTAAGAATTTTTTACCTAGGCACACGGCAATGCGCCAGGCCAAGTTCTGGCCAATGCACGCAGTGTATATATTTACACGAAGCCATTCGAGCTGTTTTTATCCCCCTCATAACTTTGTTCACCGCGAACGTAAAATTATGAACTTTAAACCATAATTAGGATAAATTCATATAACCTCATATGCGAAGTTTGAAAGCTTCCGGAGATATAGAGGTGCAAAAGTGCATATTTTAAGACATACTCATTGACCAATGACCACTGACACACTCATCAAATTGATGAAGCACTTCCGCTATAGCTAGAGAGCTAAAATTTGGTACACTGGAAGATCTAGGTGAGCCATGAACCAGAAAAATCTGAAAACCCAAAAACTTTAACCAGAAGGGCGGGGCTACGCCCATAAAAATTAAAATTTGTGCTATTGAGCTGAAATTCGATACAGAGCTAGGTCTAGGTGAGAAATAAAATAAAAAATCTGAAAACCCGGAAATTTAAGTAAGGAGGGCGGGGCTACGCCCATAAATGTCAGAATTAAAAATGCTAATCTAAGGCACATCATAGAAGCTATTTTATTGAAATTCGGCATATATACTGCGATAATGCAAGGCTATAAATTTTTCATTAAAAAAGTGGGCGTTGACACGCCCATACAATTTAAACCTCATTTTAATGCCCTGCGGCTCAGCATATTAAGATATACTATATATCTAGCTATTATTATCCGTTTGTAACGAAACTAGACACGAATAATAAGCACTGACCGAAAAAAAAATTTGACTTTGGAAAAGTGGGTGGGAATACACACATAAAACTTAAAAATTAAAAGTTGCGCTAAGGAGCTGAAATTTAAAAGTGAGAAACAAACTAGAAAAATTTGAAAACCCAAAAAATTTTACCAGAATGGGTGGGGCCACGCTAATATTGTTTTGAACTAAATACTTACTATACAGCTTTTAATTCAAGCCAATTTAGTGAAATCTTGCATCACCTTAAAAATTGGGTGTGATCACTCCCATAAACTGTTAGCCTGGTGTTTAATCTACATCGGTCTAGCATATTTTAGAAGAAAATTAGTGTGAATTACAAGCGCTGCTCACAACAAAATTTTGAGTTAGGAATAGTGAGGAAAGGTAATGCTGATAAAATCTAAAGATATAATTCGCGCTAGAGAGCTGACATTTTGTACACAAATCAGTGTAGCTGCGTAAGAAGACAATGGGAAAATCTTAAAATCAAAAAGTTTTACCCGGTATGCGGGGCCACGACGTTGAAACTCCAATTCGCACTACCGATCTTAAATTTGATACACAAATAAATCTAGATAAGAGATCACTAAGAAAAATCTGAAAACTCAGAAGTTGCTTTAAAAGGGCGGAAACAAGCACTGCAAATTCAAAATTAACATACATTTTATTAAAACTTTTCATACACATTGCACTTACCCAAAAAAAAATTCCCTATTTTGAAAAGTAGCCGTGACTTCATCCATAAATCTTAGCTTTTTCGTTCAGATACTTCGGCTTAGCAGTTTTTAATTCAATACTCAGGTATTTGTTATTAACTTTTTAATACCAAACTTTGCATGAACCATAAGCACTAGCAGATATAAAAGTCAGCGGGGCTAGGCTCATGAAAATTTTACGTAATATTATACTATAGAGAGCTGACATTTTGTACACAAATAGTAATTGATTTACTCAATCGGAAAATCCAAAAATTAAAAGCACCAGCTACCCTATTGAAACTTTGCATGCACATTGGGAATATGCTTTTGATTTATGTACTTCGGCTAAGCAGACTTTAATATGTAAATATATTGAGAAAATAGCCAGGATCACTCCCACTAAAGTTGACGCTGTATTTTACATGTTTCTTCTAGTCGCCTCTTACCAAATTGCATACACACTGGCGACCCGTTGTAATGACACAATGGTGCATATTTAAGGTCAACAATTCAACACCCATCACACTATTACCCATTATTTTATGTAACTCTACCATTTTCAAATGGCACAGTGATCATGAATGGAAATAAAATACACTAGAAATTTTAAGTTTAAAAATTGTTATTATAGAAATCTTTTCAAAAAGTAATCAGATCCTCACAAGAACATAAATGTGAAAAACGGCCAAGTTCCTATCCAAAATTTCGGCCATTAAAAGTTGTGAGATATAAATTCTGACCAAGTTATTCTTTCCCACAATACCTAACACAGAAATATATTATGTCTGATATAAATTTGTAATAGTATGGGTGTCATATAATTTCTAGATAATCTGATAACTTGGCAATATTTTTACATTTCCAAAAAAGGAGAAAATAATGTACAAATGTTCATTTCTTTATATTGATAAAAATGTTGTCAAGTTGGCAGATTATCTAGAAATTATATGACACCCTTACGATTACAAATTTATATCAGACATAATATATTTCTGTGTTAGGTATTGCTGGCAAAGAAGAACTTGGTCAAAATTTATATCTCACAACTTTTAATAGCCGAAATTTTGGATAGGAACTTGGCCGTTTTTCACATTTATGTTTTTGTGAGGATTTATTTTTACTAACAGCACTTAAAAAAGAGAGTGCGTTAATGACAGTCAGTTGTTAAAGAGGTAACTGTATCAATATCATAAGTATATGCGACGCGCAAAATAAAGGGTGTTTTTTATTAAGGTATAGAACTTTAAGTTGGCATCACTTTTTTAACTGGCGGCCATTTTGTCAGCTGTCAAGTGATTAATATTTAGTTTGGTTTGCCATTTCATCATGAACAGGTTGACAAAAGAACAACGCTTGCAAATCGTGCAAATTTATTTCGAAAATAATGGTTCAGTTCGCGAAGTTTACCGCAAGCTCCGTCCATTTTATGGTCGACATAATCGTCCATCAGAGCAATTAATTCGGTTAACCATGGATCGTTTTCGCACTACGTTTACTCTATGTGATAATACGCATCCGCAGAGACGTCGAACAGTGCGCACCGAAGAAACAATTGCCGCTGTAGAGCAAAGTGTTGAAGAGGACCCGAATGAATCGATTCGCCACCGTGCACAGCAATTGGAGCCGACTAACCGACTATTTTGTTCCCGAATTGGATGGCATGAATGTGGATGAGTTGTGGTTCCAACAAGACGGCGCTACATGCCACACAGCGCACGTCACAATTGATTTATTGAAGGAAACATTCGATGAGCGCATAATTTCGCGGAATGGACCTGTCAATTGGCCACCAAGATCGTGTGATTTGACACCATTGGATTATTTTCTTTGGGGATATGTGAAGTCGCTCGTCTACGCCAACAAACCAGAAACGTTAGGGGACTTGGAAGCCGACATTCGTGGCGTTATTGCCAACATACGGCCCCATATGCTCGAAAAAGTGGTTGAAAATTGGACCTGTAGAATTGGCTTTATTCGAGCCAGCCGCGGCGGCCACATGCCCGAAATCATATTTAAACATTAATGGCATAAAATTATCCTTCCAATAAAGCCAAATTGATGGACATTAAAACGATTTTCTTGTGTTTTATTTCAATTCGAAGTTCTATACCCCTTAAAAAAACACCCTATAGAAAGGGACCTAAAGGTAAAAACCGGTTTTGTTCAGGAGAGCCATTTTAAAGATTTAAATACGTGTATCTTTGGTGTACCATCACATCATAAAACGCGCATATCTCTAGGAGGGAACACTTTTGGCGCATGGGATCGGTCTCATTCGATGCTCAGATGTTGTCCATATCAAAAAAAAAAAAAAAAGTGAAAATTGATTTTTTTTTTTTACCCTTAGGTCCCTTTCTCTATGCGCTGTCACATATATTGGTGTTAAAGCAAAAACTAAAAGCATTGTAAAAGTGAGTGAAGAGCGAAAGTGAATCAACTCATACAGTTCTCTGGCGTCTGGTTTTACAGTGGAAGCGTTGTTAAGGTTCAAGACCACGTTCTTGATTTTAAGAATTCATTCTATAAATTAAAAATTTATACTTAAATTTGAGAACGTCAACCTTACTGAGTAAATTTCAAGACTGAAATACTAAGATTTCTGTAATCTAAATTCAAGAATTTTGTTCTTAAATTTACTAAATCGTAATTTTTCTCTTAGTGTACTGCAAATGTTTTTCCGAGTCTTATTTTTAATCTAACTAGTAAGTTTTAAATTTGTAGCTTTGACTAGTTTAAAGTTTTTCTGTTTTAAATAATTTGTAGTAAATATTTTATTTTTGTAATAATTTATTTTAATTTAAAAAGATGGACTTATTTGGATTTATATAACCAATATCAATATTATCTCAATCCAAAAATTCTTACATGAACGTTTTGTATTATTAGACTTTCACGCTTTGCACTTGCAAGCTTCATATAATGAAAACATAAAATAAAATTTGCATCCTTAGATATATTTCTTCACTGTAAAAGCGTTTAAGTGCATATGATATCAATGCAGATATATTTGTTTGCTTATATTTACCAATGTTTTTTTTTTGGTTTTTTAATGATTTCCAACATACACATCTGTAGCAACATGACTTTTTGCTATTTGACCATTTATATTTTTTCGTTGGCTTCAATTGTACACATGCACGCATACTTTTTTAAGCGACTGTTTGTATAAATGCTTAAAGCGTTCATATAATTATGTAGGTGTATGTGTTTGTATAATTTAGCAAAATAAACTTGTATATGTTTTTTTGTTTATAAAAGACATGATAAATGCGTCGGCATTTTGTTAGCAACATTATGTGGTTTGCAATTTACATAATTTAACATAAATTTTTATTTATTTCTACGTACACTCCATCTTTTCAATGGCAAACGACATTATTTCTATTTTTTTTTCTTTTTTGCCACGGTCATGTCCTTACGTGTATGTTAAATGTAAAGAGTGCTAAATGTGCTTGTGAATATATGATTGGTTATTTCTTTTTTATGAATGCATGTTATTTTTTATAAAATTGTTCGAATAAAAAAAATATTTATATATACAGGGTGGGCCAAAAGAAACCAAGGGGTGTAAAAGTTTAATAACTTTTTTGTTTATTAATTTTTTTTTATTTTTTCTTTCAGATTATATAGACAACACTTGGAGAATTTATAATGAATGAAAATAATAAATGAAAATCAGAAAATAAGAAATGAATAAATGAAATCAACTTTATTGAAAATTTGATTATGAGTGATGAAGCTCATTTTCATTTGAATGGCTTTGTTAATAAGCAGAACTGTAGGTTCTGGGGTTCTCAAAATCCCAGAGTCATTCATCAACGCCAATTGCACCCCATCAGGTGTACAGTATGGTGTGGGATCACATCTGAAAATGTCATTGGGCCCTACTTCTTCGAGAATGAAGATGGAAGTGCTGTAATCGTAAATGGAGAGCGGTATCGGCTTATGATAGAAAATTTTTTACGTCCTGCTCTTGAAAACAGAGCTGGTATGTGGTTTCAGCAGGACGGAGCCACTGCCCATACTGCCCGAGACACAATGGCACTTTTAAGTCAAATTTTTGGAGAGCGAATAATTTCTCGAAATTCGGAAATAATTAATAATTTGGCCAGCGCGATCGCCAGATTTGACAGCACCCGACTATTTTCTTTGGGGTTTTTTGAAGGAGCGAGTGTATGTGAACAAGCCAGAGACAATCCTTGAACTCAAGGCAAATATTGTTGCAGAAATTCGAACGCTACAGCCACAAGTTTTGAAAGATGTTATGGAAAATGCTCTAAAAAGAGCCCATCAGTGCGAAGCTGAAAACGGTGTTCATTTAAGAGACATCATTTTTCATACTTAGTGTAAAAAAATTTTCATTTTGTGTATTATATAATCTGAAAGAAAAAATAAAAAAAGTTAATAAACAAAAAAGTTATTAAACTTTTACACCCCTTGGTTTTTTTGGCCCACCCTGTACTATACACAAGTGCATAATGGTATCATTCATGGTTATACTGCACGGGAACGAGTGTCGTTTGAAAAGTTTTGGGCCAAACACATTGGTACAAATGCGTTTAAGTACATATCACGAAAAAATCAAATACTTATTTGGTCATGAATTCTTTAAAAAAAAATTTTCATATCTAGTATGTTTTCTAGATAAAAGATTTGTTATCTGATTATATAGAATGCTGGATAATATAACAAATGGTATGCCCTCTTCCTGGCAAGCTCTACATTTTGTTGCACTAACAACATCCTTGCAAGTAATATAATTTATTAACTTCAAAAAATTGGCTTGTTTTTATGGTTAAGCAATTGTCTATATGCATTTCGTTCCTGCTTTTGGAACTCGCCAGTAGACTTCAACCCAAAAAATGTTTGAATTTAGCCAACAAACTTCGTATGTTTATAGTAAGACTCTCAGGGCCATTATTACAACTTAAAGATAGTTAAAAGTAGGACTTTATCGGACGTATAAAAACTTTATCATTTGCAAAATTTTACTTTAACCTAAAGTGAGCGATAAATTGCAGGCAAGTTTATCCTACATGGTAAGCTAAATCCAATTTTCACTAATGGAAAGCTTTATCGGACGTATAGATAAAATCCTGCTTTTAACTAACTTTAAGTTGTAATAATGGCCCTTAATAGTATATTGACAATCACAATATATAAACAAAACAAGTTTGAAAACCGTAAACAAAAATCTTTACAAAACAAGCATCTTTATTCAACTGTGCATCTGTTGAAGTCTACTGACGAGTTCCAAAAGCGGGAACGAAATGCATATAGAAAATTGCTTAACCATAAAAACAAGCCAATTTTTTTTAAATTAAATAAAGACAAATAAATATACTTCAGTCTTTCATGTTTGATAATTTATTAACTCGATATGTTTAGTTACAATGTATGCCAATTTCACAAGTCTGGGCCTTTTCTAACTTCGAATCTCTTTGAGTTTTTCACTCTTTCGATTTCCTCACAGAATTTTGTTCACTTTTTCAACAGTTGAGTTTTGCAAATCTCTGTTGTGTTGTTGTATTAGCAGATTTCTCATATTTATTACTGATTTTTTTTTTTTTTTTTTGTAGAAGAATTTTAGAATCATCTTCCTGTTCAAACTTTTATTATAAGAGTTTATATATATATATATTTTTTTTCAATACTGCATTGGTCTGATTATTGGTCGACCTTCCTCTCCCTCGCCTCACCCTTTTTTTTATAGAATAACTGCAATTTATTTAATTTTTTCCTAACGTTTTTTTCATTGTTTTTGTTTACCGTCCTCAGTTGTTAATACTGTTATTGTTTATATTGTTGGTCTTTATTGCTTTTTTGTGTTAATCATTAAATATTCTATTTTTTTGCTGCTACTTTGTTGGGTAATTTTTTACTTATTTATATTTTGCTTTTTGCATTGCATATTTTTTTTGTTGTAGCTCTTCATCGTTGTGTTTATTTTTTTTTTTTTTTTTTTTTTTTTGATTCAAATAATTGACAATTTAATTTATTTAAGCGGTAATATTAGAGTGCATATAAGCAAACACACACACAAAATTGAACATAATTCATTGAAAACAAAAAGTACAACAACCAATAAAAGCCACCCGACCATGTGACCAAACAAACAACCAATAAACATATTGTTTGTGTGTTTTGCATACAGATGAGCAAATATGCCACACAAATGCATGCAGCCGCAAGAGTGTGTGTGTGTGTGTGTGTGCATGTGTGTAGACTATTTCCCAGTTGTCCAAATCGTCCTAGACGACATTGTCTTCGACGATTCATGTACGACATGTCGTCTGTAGATTAAGTTTTCTAATCGACAATTTAAAAGAAATCGGCGTTCATGACTATCTGAGCGACAGTGTCATACGTTTTGTCTTCAATAAAGCCTTGTCGAGGACAATCTGAGCGACAATGTCCCTCGTTGTGTCTTGAATAAAGCATTGTTGACGACAATATGAGCGACAATGTCCCTCTTTATGTCTTCAATAAAGCCTTGTTGATGACAATCTGAGCGACAGTGTCACACGTTTTGTCTTCAATAAAGCCTTGTTGAGGACAATCTGAGCGACAATGTCGCTCATCTGGTCTTGTGTGACCTCGCCGCCATTTGTATGAAAATTTCGTCAACGATTCGTATGGAGTTGTCTTTAATATGTCTTCTACGACTTACCATTGTCTTATACCCGTCGTCAAAGATGTCTTAAAGACGTGGCCAACTGGGTTTATAAATTTTTGTGTGCTTGTGTTGTTTTTTATTTATTTGTTTATATTCGTTATTCATCGATGCTACGTAATCAGTATGATTTTGTGCTTTTTTTAATGCCTTAATTAGCTCAGTTAGAGAGAATAGTTTAAATTAATTGTTTATTAACAACTTAATTAAATCAATACTTTTGTTAAAGCTTTAAGAAATAAGTTAAAATTTAAAAATTTTAATTAATAAAAAATTTAATAGTTTATCGAAATTGGGAAATGTACAGAAATTGGAAGTATTTATTTCAATATTTTATTTATTTAACGCGAGTAAAATGGAATACGAGTTGAAACAGATAATAAATAAAATTATTTAGCTCGTCTATATTCATTTAGTTGTTGCTAGCCAGTGTAGTGGTTGAAATCTACTGATGTGTTGCTTAAGCCGCGTTCAGACTATTATACTTTGTAAATATTTATACTTGTCAAAAATTCAAATAATACCTGCAAGTGTGATAGTCTGAACGCAAAATGTCATCAAAGTGGCAAATAATACGATACAAATTTTGACATCCCATAAGACTTTTTCGTTTTTAGAAAATTTTCTAAACGATAATACTTTTCATTAGATCAGGGTTGCATTTTCACACACACCAAACTTCCAAGTCGGCTGTTTCGCCGCCGATAGCATGTCGTCATTGATGTAATGTTTTGTCATATGTATATCGGCTCAAAATTTTGAATAAGTGAATCGTATGGAAGTATATTTCGTTGACGTAATTTTTTAACGTTTTTGTAATATATTTTCTTAAATTTTTTCTGTTATTTACATAGAATATTTTTAACTGCTGAATTTTTTCAAGTGTCGGCACGTCCCCGGCTGCATGCAACCGTTTTGCCGCCGCTAGTAAGTGAATAGCGCAGACATTTTCATTGAACAGCTGTTTTGTTTTTTAATTGTATTACACATTTGATTTGAAGTGTGATGGTCTGAACACAGTATGTGATTTTACGTTAGATTTTTTTGACAGTCGCAACGAATGTATTTAGATTTCTGTATCGTAAAATGTGATGAAAGTATTAATACTTGTATAATAGTCTGAACGGGGCTTTAGCAGCACTGAAATGCATCTATGAATGCATCCTACTAAATCAACAACAAATATTTATTATTTACATTTATTTTCTTTTTACATACTTTTACAACTACAATTTGAAGCTGAGGAAAAGTCAGACAATGTAGTAATGGTAAAGAAAATAAAAAATATGTTGATTATTGAGTTCTTGTCTCAACTTTGTTATTTGTTGTTGAGCTTCTCATTTGTTTAAATGAAAGTTTATAATATAATAACTCTAGTTGTTCTAAGAAACTTTGGGTAAAGGTTCCCAGATGATCTGCATTAGCAACAGTGAAATGCGCATAGGATCCAGCTAAACCGCTCAATAATCAATTTCAATGTATTTGAAAAAAAAAAATTTTTTTACTAAATAAGTAAAATATTAATTTGGGATTATTAGTGCGTTTAAAAAATTTTAAACAAATATACATATTTTTTTTTAAATTATATCAAATAAACATAAAATTAAATCCTTCTTATTATCTTGCGAACCTCAAAAATTTTTAAATAAATAATATTTTCCGTAATACGCTCACATTATTCATATGTGATATTGTAAGTAATAAATAATAATTAGTTTTAAAGACATACAAATGTGCAAACTTTTTAATTTCGTTTGTGTCTTTTGCCTAATAAGTTATAATTTCAATATGTCAACGTAGAATTACTACAAGAATTTCAATTTTCGATATAATAATAAGAGTTTTTGTATAAAAGACCCCAGGGGGTAGGTATACTCTGTATTTCGAAACGAAAGAAAATGCTTTCGAATATATATTTTTTTAACATTGCATTTCGAAAACATTTTCAGTGTTTAAAAAACTGCAGTAAAAATAGCAAAAGCAGTAAAATTTTGCTATTTCTTCAACAATTCGACAAACAGAACCAGTGCTTTTACCTCTGCTACCGAAAATTTAAAGAGTTATTGTCGAAGTTAACACAATAAACGAATAGCTATACATAACGAAGAGCTTCAGCTGTTGATATGTTTGTACAGTTTTCGGTTTGATTGACTGCTCCTTTACATAAATAGGAAGTTAACAAAGCAGAAAATGTATGTGTTTGAAAGTGTTCTTTGTATGTATAAATATAATAATAAGACGAACAACAACAACATTTCTTCCAGCAAGCGATTAAATATGCAATTAAAACTGCAAAATCGAAAGAAAAAATCACACAAAATCTCTACTAAGTTAACCTCCGAATTTAGTTAAAGCTGCATTCAGACAAACAGAAAACTTGTCGAACATGTCGACAGTAGAAGCTCTTCGTTTTGAATAGTTTTTCAATTATTCTAATGCGACTCTTGAACTTTCAGAAGCAGGAGTATAGGCATTTGCTTTCATTTCGAATTACAGAGTATACCCCCAGTCAATGATTTACCTAATGGTTGCTTTAAAAGTAATTTTTTTTATACACTGAGTGCAAGCGTATGAGTATTATTAATTAACGCTATATTGTTCATACGTGACTGTAGCAAATACAACAAGTTGTTCGGTATTCACAGACTTTCAAACTTTCTGAGAAATTGGAAACAAAAAAGAAGCGAAAAATTTTACATGGGCTTGTCATTGCAAGAAATTTTAATATATTATTTAATATAGTCGTTTATATGAATGAATATTTCCTATGATAAAAGTGCATTATTAGTAAAAATTTACTGCTTACTGGAATTTTTACTGCTCATTGAAATTTTCCCAGTATCCAGTAAATTTTTACTGGATACTGAAATTTGTTTCAATAACCAGTTAATTTTTACTGGATACTGAAATTTTTCCAATATCCAGTAAATTCTTACGGCCTTATTTATAAAATTTATTAAGGCCCTATAAAGGATTTTGTACGAAAATTTGTCTTAAAACCCCTTTATAAAGCCTTACTCATTTATATATATAAGGCTGCTACTGGATACTGAAAATTTTTTCAAAAATCAGTAGAAATTTACTGCTTACTGGAACTTTTAATGCAGTAAATATATACTGCAGTATGCTCATGTATGCTATTTATAATAACTGAAATGGAAGCGAGGTTAAGAAAAATTTCATTTTTGGCATACTACAATAGTATTTTCCCTTAGAAAAAGGTGTAAAAAATTGCAAGTTTCTGCAACTTGTTTCTTTTTATGTGAATTTAAATGCAAAGCTATGTTTTCATTTAAATTTAAGTAATACGCTAAAAAAAATTGAATATTAATTTAAAATTAAATAAATATAATATTAATATATGCATTGATAGCATCTTCGAAAATTTTATTCCTTCATAAAAATAGACATGAAATCAACTTAAAATCTCAACTACTAAAATTAAACGAAAAATATTGCACAACATACCACTTTGCAACTGAAAAACTGAAAAGAACAGAAAGCAGAAAGTAACATAAGTTATACAAAGTAATTTGCAAATAATAGTAATGAAAATAACCAGACATACGTTCCAATAAAGTATGATACACACACAATGACCAGTGCCATAATTATGCAAAGTATATTCACACATACAATTTAACACCAGCCGCTTTATTTCGTTAACAAACAGAAAACTCTCTTTAACATGATGTGACTAAAAGTAAAAAAAATACGGCCCTGGAACATATAAAAAAGAGACACGAAACAAAAATCAAAAGCAGAAATAAGACAAGGAAAAAGTTAATGCTTAAATGATGACAGCCATATTTACGCCTAAGTGGGGAATGACTTGTCCAGTAAAAAATACAAGAAAATGGAAATTTCTTGCAGGCAGAAACTGGCAATAATAATTTTCTTTTTCATTTTCCTTCCTCAAGAATGTTGCTCCACAACTTCTCGCCTACGAGACATAAACGTTCAATTTTAATTCAAGCAAAAAAATGCGTTGACATTTCCTTGAGTTTTTATGAAATGACATTGTTAAAGCTAAAACCAAAATCTTATGCTACGAGTAAAAAAAAGTATGTGGCAAAATTATGAAAAAGTTTTAAATTTTTCAAGAATATTTTAAATTTTTGTTTGCATTTGAAGGAATTTTTTCAAGGAAATCTTAGTTTTATTTAAGTTGACTAATGAGACATGAGGCAAGATTTCTGGCAATACAATTAAAATTGAGCTTTCAGAGTTTTAAGAGATATAAAGAAAAAAATTCGGAATGAAGTGATTTTTACTTTAAATAAAAAAAAACAAATTGCTGCAAAATTATTACAGCTGCTGAACAAAGACAAATAATCAAGCAAGAACTGATCAAGGTATGGCAGAATGGTACAAAAAAACCAATGTAAAATCACCATGCCATAATTTTGATTGCAAATTGCTACAATGCACTGTTACTCAGTTGTGTAACTTGATCGTCTTCGTTGTTGTTTGTTTTAATTTTCGTAAAAGTCCGAAAAACTTCACATTAATAGCGAAAACTTCCCACTGCTGGCTGGTACGCCTCGATGGTAGCAGTTTCAAATCCAACACATAAGCCAAACAAAGATGCTTCGTATTTTTTTTTTTTTTTAACTATAACTTTAAATAAATTTTATGTTAAATGATCAACTAAATCATTTTTAATTCAAATTCAATTCATGGTGGTACTTATTTACTGTAAATCTATAGAATATTTAAGGTTGTAGTGGCTGCAGTGCTAAGAGCGTTAACTACGATGCTTTGAGTTCGAGTTGAAATCTTGACCGGTGAAGTTCACTATACATACAAAACATAAAAAATTTTATGATATCTGAGCCAAGAATAATAACAATAAAATACAATGACTACTTAAAATTAAATTCATGTTGTTTCAACTTGAAAAAACTTTGATTCAACGTGCTTCTTTGTGTTATTTCAGTATTAAATAAATTATGTTGCAATCTGAAATAACTTTGATTCAACGTGATTCTTCGTTTGAATTCAACAATAATGGAATGTTAAATCAATATGAAATAAAGTTATTGTATCAAAAGGAAACATTTTCTTTTAAGATTACTGCAAACCATGTTGAACTAACATGAAACACATATGAAGCAAAATCATTGCCGAAAAATTTTATGTTATGTAAAATTTTTCTGTGTGGACACATCCCATTAACCCTTAAATGAGATCCGTTGTCAGTCCACCCCGAAAGGTTTCAGCTCTATATAGTATTTTGAACTCAGGGCAGTTCCAGGTGGTGCTGCAAATGTAAAGCACCATAGTAAGCCTATTTTTATAAACATTTGCACATCATATAATCAGTTATTCCACAGGTTGGGTAGTAGCACGAAAATTGTATGGGAAAATAGCCTAAGGTTAGCCCCAACAAAAGCTTTTTTTTTTTTTTTTTTTAAGAGAAGTAATACTCAGGCAATGATTCCTACTACTATTACTAGGTGTTACGTTCTTTAGGACAGGGAAGGGATAGTGATAGAGAATACAGGTGGTGAAGAAAGAGATAGAGGAAAGTTTCATTCTTTTACAACTCTGCATTTTGCATGTTTTTTCAATTATGCAGTATTGTAGCGCCTCTGGTGTCAATGGAGCGTATTAAATTTTTGAAGCTGTGCTTAGTATCCATTTTATTAATTATTTTAGTTCGTGGATAATGCTTCTACACAATACCTATGAAGTAGTGAGCTCTAGTGTCGCATTACGAGGATTAGTATCCGCTGAAACCGGTTCTGTGACTTCATCATTTGAACCTTGCGGGAGGCTTCATTTAAGCACAAATGGTTTAACTATTATTTCATATGTAGGTCAACTTTTTTTCAACAAGCCTACAAGCAGTTGGCACTTAAAACGGAATTTTAAACGTCCCAAAAATTTAGTTAGATTAATGCAAACCGAAAATAGGAAGATAGATCTTTCCGTCAATTTACTTCCGATTTAGTAAAACAACCTAGTAAGAAAGAGCTTTTCATGAAAGTCGACAAGATTCTGAACTTGTAATCCGGAAGTAGTGCAAATCTGTATAATTTCTAATAGTTTTTACAAAAGGTTGTCATTGCGAGAAGTTTTCTGTTTTGATACATATTCAGTGAATAGGAAGTCAGATTCAGGATGTCGAGTAAATCCAATTTTTTGTATCTCCTACTAAATTTCTTTTAAATCAATAAATGTTTTATCATTTAAAATCTTATACTTCATTATATTGATTTCATTTTCCTCAAAAAAATAAAGACACGTCGTTAGTATATGGCGAAAACAACTGGCTCCTGTTGGCAGGTTTATGCTATTTTCTATACCTTAGGGAACGAAAATAGATTATCGAGGGCGAGTAAAAAAGCCCCAATTTATTGCTATTGTGTAAAACTAGCAACGATGTCGACAACTGGAATAAGGGTGAATAAAAAAGATATTAAAATCTGTGTTTCTTATTTAAGCACTTTTTACATTGAATTGGAATACCAAACATAATAATCTTTAAAATATTTGCAAATGCTTGCATAAATTTCCAAAAATATTTTCATAACTCAAGCAATCATAAATATTTGTATACTTTTCATAATTTCAATGCCAGACGCGTAAAACGTCAAGGGTTTTAATATGATTAATGTTTTATAAGGAACTTGCTGCAATAGACCAATAAATACAGTGAAATGAGTCGATTGCATACACATCTTTGTGTTTCTTTTGGCAGAAAAGCATATTTACATGTTTTGAAAGCTTAACCAAGAGAAAACCAAAAAGGATTCAACCTTCACGAACACAAGTATTTACAAAATCTCATACTTTCCTTTACTCTGTGATATTTCTTATTGTTTTTTTTTTGCAGCACTATCCCTATAGGTGGTCGGAGATATTATGATGTTTTACAAAATTCATAAAAAAAAAGAAATGAAATCCCAAGAAATTTATACTAAAAGATAGATATGTATGTGTTTGTATGTATGTATGTATTTCTATGTGTAAGTATTCATATCTGTAAACATAAAATGCAACCATGCATGATAACTAGCATCATAGCTGCCGTTTACAGACTGTGGGATAGCTGGCTGATTCTTTGGCATTATTCATTGTTTGTTTGTTGCCGCTAATGTCGTCTTTTTTTCTAGCCCTGATGCTGGTATTGGCATTGAAATTTTTGGCATCTTTTCATTTTCTAAATGCAGATGACTTATGTTTGCTGTCAACCAAAGTTTAAGTGGTGTAATTTACACATTACGAGTATTATTGGTAGACATTCATGGTAGACGTTGAAGAGTTTTAAGGTTACATTTGCAGGCAAGAGCCAGCCATTAGAATTATTGTTTATACGTTTAAATTATAATGTCACTTAAGCAAAAATCTAATATATATAAGTTTTAAAATTTCCTTAAGTATTCCATTAACTGGAGTTTTTTCTTTAACCGTCGTCTTTAATGATACTACATGTTCTATTGTTGACAAAGAGAATAATTTTAACACTAAGCTAATAATGTGATCCAAAGCTTAAATTATAGGCTGTGACTTTCTAGATGTTGCCAACATTCTTCTAAAAGCTTTATGTTAAGTGTTAACAGGTGGATGTGTACACTAGAGTTGAGCGATTTTTAGAAACCTGTTACTTTTTCACAGCGATTGAAAAATCACATATCACAACTGTGACTGAATTTATCAAGTAACAGGTTTTGGAAATATAGTTCTTTCATACAAACTGTGAATGTTCTTGTATGCTTACTTTACAGTAAATAAAGCTACTACATTAATTTTTTTGCACATTCAGCTTTTGTCAAGAAAAAATCTTCAAATAGTCTTTTCTGGCAACTACACAGAAAAAACTAAATTTCATTTTCCGTAACCAAATTCGTTGAATCAGTAAATATTTTATTTAAATGCGGTCCTACAAATAATTTTTTAAATTCTAATAAAAATTTTGTACAAATTTAAATTAATCAGAGTTAGGCTGAGAGAAAATGTTATTTCAGTGTGTTGGTGTTTATCTTGCTTGTTGATAGGAACAACGTGCTGTTGTGCGGTTGTTGTTGTTTATTTTGATTGATCGTGTTGTATACATGTAAATGCCGAAAAGTAGCCGACAAACGTCGAGGCCTGTTTCTTCTCTACACAGTTTTTTTTACAAATTAATTTAATGGAACAGTATAGAATATTTACTGAAACTAAGTTTGATTTTAAACAAATATTTGTTTAAAAATTTTTTGGGTATAATTTTTTCTGTGTATGTACAGCAATTTTATTGTCTCTCTGCCTGTTATACAACAATTCTCAATGTATGGATGGTGTTGATTGCTAATTGTTTATTATTCTCGCTCTTCTTATAAGTATTTATCAAGACACCAATACTAATAAATACTTTTAAGACCGAAAAGCTGAAAAGCTGTTAAACCGTGATCACAGTCAGTGTTTAATTTCACTGCTGCTCTTCTTATTAGATTTTCTCAAAATAAAAGAACTACTACAAACAAAATACTGCTAAACTGTGATCACAGTCACAGTTTAAAAGAACAGCGATTTAGAAATCACGTTCACAAGGAGCAACATTATTAAAAAATCACGCTATCGCTCATCACTAGTGTACACTGAGTAGTCAGTACTGTGTAACAGCACTGTGTAACATTGTGGTATACCAGCAGTGAATAATTTAACATTGTGTGTTTAAAAGCTCTTATATTAGTCTTCAGTAAATAAAAGTACCCTGGTTTTATAATGATTGTTATTTTTTTAGGATTCCGTATACCCAACATTGTTTTCGCTACAATGTCCGTCTGGCTATCTGCCAGTCACAGGCTGTTTTCTCGAGAACTGCAAGAGCAACGCACCTAAAATTTTAACAGACTATGTAAAACATTGGCCGCTACAAAAAATTTATAGCAGTTAAAAGTTAAAGGGTGTTCTAAAGCAAGCAACGAAACATTTGAAATAATAATTTTATATACATACAATTATATATAGACATTTGCAATTTTCAAAGTTAGTGTATTTCTGTCCAGACTACACAAAATTAACACTGAAATTTAAAAAAATTAATATTAAAAAAATATTCTGTCAGTTACTGTAATTTTGACTATGCAATTTTGACAACTTGCTCTTTCTTGAAAACCATAAACCAAAAGGAATAAAATAATTTGCGGAAATGCAAAAAAAATCACCAAAAGTAAAAAGATCGGCAAAAAATTAAAAAAGAAATTGCCAAAACCCGAAAAAACTCCAAAACCAAAAAATCGCCAAAACCGAAAAAAAATCTCCAAAAACCTTAAAACCAAAAATATTATATTGTCAAAAAAAAAATAGTAGCAAAAAAACCGAAAGAAATTTCTAAAACGAGGAAATCCCAAAAATCGTCAAAATTAAAATAATCGAAAAAAAACCGAAAAAAATCGCCAAAACGAAATAAGCGCCGTACGGCAACTTTAATGTGCGAGTCGAAGTCCCACTTTACTGAATTTATTATTCAAGAGCCAAAATTCGAACTTATATAAGTAAAACCTTAAAACAAGGTGAAAATAAAAATATTTCCAGATCCACGAGCTTCACGTTTTGCTTTGTTTTCCTATCAGAGTAATTTATATAATATTAATATACATATATATGCATATCGAGCTATAACCGTTCAAGAAAGCTTAAGCGATTTATTTTTTAAATTCTTTTTTTTTCTTGACGAGCGTAAACAAACGATTTTCATACAAAACTTAATCCCGAAAATTATGCTACTTAAGCTGTTTTGGATGATGAATTTATATTGATGAAAATTTATATATTTTCAATTAAAATAAAATGGATGTATTTCAATGTAGTTCCACTGGGAATTATATTTTTTCAAATGTAGAGATACGAGGGTAGTAGAAATGTAAGCACTACTCCTATCAAGAAGCAACTGTCAGTTGTGTCCTGTCTAAATTTGAACAAGCTGTGTCATTTATTTTTGTTATATTTATGGTTCAATCCAGGGCTGCCAGATAAAATTATGGAAAAATCGCCGAAATCCCGATAAAATATAAAATAATCGTCATTTCATGTCCGAAAAATAGTCAGAAAATCGAACAAATCAAAATTTCCTCTTTAAACATGTATACATATGTTTTATTTTTATTAGAAAACAAAACAATTCATGTTCATATACAACTTTGTTAGACTAGTGGAAAATTTGTGAAAAATATTCCTAGGTCCAAATTTTGGTATCAGTACTTTTGATGACCGAAATTTTTGATAGGATATCAACTTACACAGGTCAATATATCGTTGGTCTCAAATGGAAAGGCCCTAACGCAAACAATTGTAACTTTACAGGAGAAGGTAAAACATAATAGAAAGTGTAGTATTCAAAAGCGCTATTTTTTACACTATTGCAATAAATTTTTGTGATGAGGTGTATTAGTGTGAAATTTATTGAAATCACTGAAAAACTCAACTATCGATATGTATGCATGTAGTTATATATGTATATGCACATACAATTTTTTTCAATTGAACACGTATACATACATACTTGCATACATATGTTTGTACTTATTTATGTATGTATGTTCATTCATCGCAACAATATAGTATTGATTCAGAACTTCAATATTGGAAGGGTAACTAAATAATAAATGGCAATTTTCTATTTTTATTTATGCACCAACAGATAAATTTTTCTTAAATTAAATAATAAATTATTAAGAAATGAAATCATGAATGATGAATGAAATCATTTCTTGCTTGTATCTTTTCAAAATATTGTATTCAAATATAGTATATACATAAATAATTTTTCCATATGAACATATAAACTTTAACTTTTACTTTAACTTTAACTTTTAATTTTATTATTATTTAGTTTATTATTATTAGATTATTATTATTAGATTATTATTATTATTATTTAGTTTTTTTTGTAACATATACTTTACTTTTTGTCTTTATATTGTTTTTGTTTTGAATGTTTTGTTTTTTTAGTTTTAATTATAACTTAATTTTTGTTATTGAAACTGGACTGTTAATTTATGTTTTAACTTAAATAAAAAAAATGTTAAATAAAAAAAATCTGTATAAAATTTTTTAAACGCACTAATAATCCCAAACCAATATTTCACTTATTAATATTTTACTTATTAAGTAAAATATATTTTTTTAATTTCCAATTTCAATGTATTTTTAATAAAAAAATATGTATTTAACCTAATAAGTAAAATATTAATTTAGGATTATTAGTGCGTTTAAAAAAATTTAAGGTTAAATTTTAACAATTCCCATAAAAAACACTAATTAAAAAAATTGTGTTTGCCCCCCCCCCCAAAAAAATAAATGTCTAGCTACGCCAATGCAACTGCATTTAATCAAACTTAAACATAATAATTTTTGTCTTCTTCTAAATCTTAAATTTTTAGTTAGCAAGTACGTATGCAGATATATTTTATTATTTTTATGTTAAGCACTGATTTTTTAATTAATTTTTTAATATTATTGAACTTCAATCATAAGTACACTAAAGAACTTGAATTTTTTTGGAAAAAGGGTTTTTTTTTATTTTCCTTTTCATATTGTACACGTAGTCGTACTTTAAATAAGATTTTTTTTACTCAATTTAAGAACTTTGTAGTTGATTTAAAATTTTTAATATAATTTAAGCACTTCATACTCAATTTAAGAAACTTCAGGATTGGTTTCCTAAGGTAATCCCGTTTTCTTTTTTTTTTTTTAATGCATGTTTTTTTTTTATTTATTGTATCTTCAAATATGAACTAACAATAAGTATTCAAATCTTAAGTCTATAAAAAAATTATTAGGCCCGACCAATGTCGGACATAAGCTTAGTGATAGTTATTAATTTAAGAAATTTATTATTCGACATATTGTCAGAAGTTTATTTTAATTTGAAATTTATTTGCTGGTGGTTCAGCGTTGTCTACATATTTCATTGTTGCTGTAACAAATCATCAGTAGACTTCAACCACATATTTTGAATAGTCACAAACCTCTTATCTTATGCACAGACTTTAAAGAACTATTTGAGAATTCACAAATAGTAATATTTTTGAAAATTACAAAAGAAAAATAAGCGTAGTAGGCTTTGAAACTAATACAAAAAACCCAGCAAATAATTTATATTCGATTTGAATCTATTTTATTTTTCTACACCTTTATACAATTAGAAATCCATTGGATAACAATAAAAGTAATTAAAAGGCAAAATGAAAAATAAAATCTAAATTTAACATTTAAGAAATTTATTATTCGACATATTGTCAGAAGTTTATTTTAATTTGAAATTTATTTGCTGGTGGTTCAGCGTTGTCTACATATTTCATTGTTGCTGTAACAAATCATCATTTTTTGTATTAATAATACATAAGTAGTGATAAGCAACAAAAAGAAAAAAGTGTTTTCAAGCAGCTTCATCATCTAGAGTGTTGAATATTAGAGCCCGTGTATCTCTCTTTTTTAAGCGGATGTGCCCAGTAAAGTTCAAAATATTACGAGCAAGCGGATTAGGATGTGACTCGAGTTTTGTTAGATATTTGCCTGCGTATTTTACAATTTCTTCAGTCACTAGTGGCATATTCAAATCGCGATGTATATTTGAATTTTTGATGTACCACGGAGCCGATGTTATCACGCGTAAAATTTTATTTTGCCTTCGTTGAATTTTCTCTACATTTGAAGCTGAAGCAGTGCCCCATAGTTGAATTCCGTAACACCATATTGGCTTTAAAAGCGACTTGTATATTAAAAGTTTGCAGTCTAGGCTAAGTGTTGAATTTCTACCAATCAGCCAATGTACCTGAGTTAATTTAAGTTTCATTTGAGTTAACTTAGAGTCAATGTGATGTTTCCATGTAAGTCGTCGATCAAGGTGTAAACCAAGATATTTCACATGTGAATGTTGAGGAACAACTTGATTGTTAATCCGAATGGGGGAGCAAGTATCTCTTCTTAGGGTGAACGTTATATGGACACACTTTTGTTCATTGACTTCAATTCTCCATAAGTTTAACCAAAGCTCCATCTGGCTAATGTGTTCCTGGAGTTTGCGGGATGCCTCATCAGGGTTTTCGTGCATACTAAGGCAGGCTGTATCGTCGGCAAATGTGGAAGTATGGATACTACTGCTCACAGGCATATCGCAAGTATAAATCAAGTATAAAACGGGTCCCAGTATGCTCCCCTGTGGCACACCGGATGAAATAGTTTCAGGCCTACTCGTAAAGTCTCCTTCCACAACAGTGAACTTACGGGAAATAATGTAACTTTCCAAAATGTTTAAAATGTTTATTGGTAAGTAAGTCTTCAATTTTAAAATAAGGCCTTCATGCCACACTTTATCAAATGCCTGGGAAACGTCAATAAAGAGCGCAGAGCAATACTTTTTTTCCTCAAAAGTTCTTCTTATAAATTGAACCAGTCTGTGATTTTGTTCAATGGTGCTATGCTGACTTCTAAAACCAAATTGATGGTCTGGTATGCAGCCACTACTAATTAGAATTGGGGACAATTTTGTTTTGAGCAGTTTTTCGAAAAGCTTTGACATAGTTGATAGTAGACTTATTGGCCTATATGACTCAGCCTATTAATCCCGTTTTCGGCTTGATTTAAGTAAATGTTATAGTTCTATTCGTACTTAAATTTTTAAATACGATTCGTACTAAAAGTAAGTAGAAAAAACTTGAATTTAGTATGGCTTTTTTCTTTCTATGTACTAGTTGAAAAATTATTGGGTTAAAATTATATTTGTGCACAGAGTATTAAAAAATAGTACGAATAATCTAATCGAATCGTAATCAAATTTATGAAAATTACAAGATTGTCAAATTAATTAAGCTGAAAGTTTTCAAACAAGCGTATTTGAATTATAAAGTACTGAACTGATGAGAAAGTATGGAACTGATTCTTCAAACTTCTAGCTTTTTGCAATTTCTCAAAATTTTATGAAGTTACCCCATAATTGCAAGAAAAAAAATAATTATTTTCGTAAAATTAAACAATATCTAAAAACTGTAATAAAAATGTTTCAACAAATGAAAAAAAAAAAGTTTTCAAATAAAGGCAAATTTTTATCACAAATTTTGTTTCCTAAGCGGTAGAAATAAAACTTGACACTTTTAACTGCTTCAAGTCTCTAAAGTCAAATTAAAAAAAAAGAAGTTTTTTTTTATCAATATGCAGAAAAAAAGGTTTTATTTCGTCTACTGAAAGTTAGAAAAAAAGCATACAAACAATACAAATGGGAAAACAAAGTTTCGTCTCAAAGTGAATTCAAACAAACAAATTAAAATTATGCAAATTAACTGAAAAAGCACAAACCAAAAAGGGAAATAAACAAGAATAACAAAAAAAAATTAAAACTTAAAAAAGGATGCCTTAGCTGTTTGTTTTTTTATTTATTTTTTTTTGCTCTCTCTCATTCTATGGAACTGCAGTCACGTATATTAACCACTTTAACTCAGTTAGCAAAAAAGACAAAATTATGGCATCGAAGTAAATGTCTTTTTCTAACTTTCTTCTATACAAGTAAACGTTAGTCTTAACATGTCCTTGAGAAGGAAGTCGAAAATGAAACAAACAGTTTATTACATTTTACATACAAATAAGTTTACATAGCAGCCCAAAAAAAAGAAAGGAAAAGTCTCAAGAAAGAAAGTAAGAGAAAACTCTAATAATACTTAAACCAAAAAGTTAAAAAAAAATTGAAATTTTTAGTGAAAATATGACTAAAAAGTTTTCTTTATATGAAAAGTTATGGCATATAAAACAGACAAAACAAACATTTGGCTTAAATGCTGCTAAATTTTTGAAACATTTAAGTAAATGTAACCAAACGAGTTGTTTGCATAAACGATTTAATCGAATTCCAATGCAAATTTTATACAAAAAAAGAAGAGAATTAATTCATTTCCGCCTCAACATACAAAAACAGCAAAGAGTACTAACGACAGCAACCATTGTTATGTTAAGTAAACATATTTTCAAAATTTTCGTTGCACAGTGGGGTATTTGGGAGAGAAGGAAAAAAAGAAAACATATTTCAGAACGTTTCGTAGGATTTTAATGAAACCTCACTAAACTATAGCAAAATTAAACATATTTTTGAGTTTTTAAGAAACTGTAGATACGAGTATAAATTTTAATTTTAATTCATTCTAATATATCAAAAAAAATTGGTTTTTTTTTGGTTTTCAAGGAATTCTGTATAAAAGGGCCCGCAAAACCAAAATATTCGTGCGCTAAAGGTGAAAGGCAAGCGTATTGTTTTCGCTACGAAGTCCGTCTGTCCGTGTTTCTGTATGCCAAAGGTAATTTTCTTGCGAACCGTTAGAGCTTTGGACATGAAATTTTTCAGAATACATCAGAAAAAACTTAAAGGGCGTGTAGTTTAAAGACAATTATATATAGACAAGTGAAATTATCAAAGTTAGAGTACTCCAATTAACATTGAAATTTAAGAAATTTGTATCCTAGAAACCGTAAGAGGCAATTTCTTCAAATTTTGAAAAAGCTTCACCCAGTTAGAGCTATGCTGCTTAGCTATATGAAACAAATTTCATGTGTTAAATAACACTGCAATAAAATTTATTATACGATGAAGTCAATCAAATTGGCCTCAAATATTTCAAAACGTTTCCATTTATTTCAATTATTTTTTTTTTCTAGCTGCGTACGATTAAATTAATTAATGCAATCATTGTAATTAATTTTAATTATTATTGTTCGAACTTCATTTGTTTCTACTCGTATATTTATGATTCTATCAGGCTAAAGTTCGTATTGCTTTTGTAAGCCAATGATAGTTATTAATGAACAAATAACACCAAAGTCAGTTCTAGATATTCTGACAAACATGTAGTAGAACGGAACAACTAGCTGTTTTCGAAGGCCACTACACCTACGTCATCATGTGTATATAAGGTATCAGTTGATGTAGGTTTTTGCTTTATATACACAACTTTTATCGCAAATAGAATATGTGAATTGTTTTGATTCATCGTTTTTTGTTTTATTTTTGTTTCACTCACTTCAAAGAACGAAACAACAGAAAGCCAAGCATTTTGTTTCGTTTATTTTCGTATTCTGCTTTTAATTAAGTACAAAAAAAATTAAAAAAAAAATAAATTTATAACTATGATAGTGTCGATTGTTTTTGTTCCGTACCAGCTCCTGTGTTGAGGCATAAAGAGCATATCTCTAAAAATCCCAAAACTAAAAAAATTTCTAAACGAAAAATCGCTAAAATAAAAAAGCGCTTAAATGAAAGATATAACCGTGATAAAAACAAATTGGCAAAATGCAAAAAAAAATTAATTAAAGTAAGAACATCGCTAAAAAACTAAAAAAAATCGCAAAAAAAACGACAAAAATCGATAAAACGAAAAAAACGCCAAAACTAAAACAAACGCTAAGACGATAAATATATATTGTAAAAGAATAAAAAAAAAATAACAACCCAAAAAACCTGCCAAAATAAAAAAACGCCATGGAAATTAAAATAGCGTTAATACTAAAAATATTACCAAAAACCTAAAAAAAATCGCAAAAACCCGAAAAAAGTCGCCAAGTTGAGATAAAACAAGTAAGAGTGCTATATTCGACTGTGCCGAATCTTATATACCCTTTACCAAAGTGCGTTTATGTAGAATAAAGGTACATACATAAGCACATAGTTACTTTTATGTACAAAGAAAAAAATAATAATTTTCAAACCCTAGAATCACAATTTTAAATTTTTCTGATTACTTATACCAATCTAGTAGTTCTTAAAAAAATATAGAAAGTGTGTTAAGTGAAAAAAAGGAAATTCAAAAAAAATGTTTTATTTAGTTACTTTAATGTCCAGAAAAAAAATAATAGTTTCCAGCTCTCGAGCTGTGGTTTTTATTTTTATAATTTTCTATACCAAACTTTTCTTTCCAAAACGTAAAATATATATAATTTATAAAGGAAAAGATAAAAATTAATTAGACTTAGTTACTTTTATATATCAAAAAAGTGTAAGTGTCCCAACCGTGAACTCATCCTTTTTCATTTTCTGATTTCTTACACCAATCTCTTTCTTTTAAGAATTTAAGAAATTTTAATTTATAAAAAAAAGGAAAAATTTGTTTTAGTAACTTACTTTTGTACAAAAAAAGTTAAAGTTTTCCAACCCTGGAATCGTCTTTTTAATTTTTTTAATTGTTTTTTTTATTTGAAATACCAATTTTATTCGTTAGAAAGCATAAAATAAGTTTATTTAATAAAAATAGATAAAAATTAGTTTTCGGTAGTTAATTTTTTATATCACAAAAAGAGTAAGTTTCCCTACCCTGGAATCATCCTTTTTAATTTTTCTGATTTCTTACACTAATATATTTCTTTTAATAATATAAGATATCTTTAATTTATAGAGAAAAAGGAAAAATTTGCTTTAGTAAGTTACTTTTGTATAAAAAAAGTTAAAGTTTTCCAACCATGGAAACATCTTTTTTAATTTAAGAATGGTAATTTTTAATTTGAAATACCAATTTTATTCGTACTAAATTATAAAATAAGTTCATTTAATAAAAAAAATAAAAATTAATTTTCGGCAATTAATTTTTTATATCACAAAAAGTTTCAGTTTCCCAACCCTGGAATCATCCTTTTTGATTTTTCTGATTTCTTACACTAATGTTTTTCTTTTAAGAATATAAGATATGTTTAATTTAAAAAGAAAATGAAAAATTTATTTTCGTAAGTTACTTTTGTAGTTATAAGAAAAAAAGTTAAAGTTTTCTAACCCTGGAAACGTCTTTTTAAATTTTTTAATTTTTTCTTATTTGAAATACAAATTTTATTCGTGGTGAAGTATAAAATAAGTTTATTTAATAAAAATAAATAAAAAATTAGTTTACGGTAGTTAGTTTTATATATCACAAAATTCGTAGGTTTTCCAACTCTGGATATTGTGATATGTCTAATTTATAGCAAAATAAGGAAACATTTGTTTTAGTAAGTTACTTTGGACACGTCGTTTTAATTTTTAAAATTTTTTTTAATTAGAAATACCAATTTTATTCATACTGAAGTATAAAATAAGTTTATTTAATAAAAAATTATTAAAAACTAGTTTTCGGTAGTTATTTTGTATGGCAAAATGAAGTTTAAGTCTCCCAGCTCTGAAACCGTCTGCTCGATTTTGATGATTTTCAATACCAATCTTATTTCGACCATTTTTGACACACCAGTCCAAGAACGAAGTCTCTAGCTTTTCTGGGAGCTTCGGAAAACCTATTTCACGTACAGACAGACGGACAGACGGACATCGCTTATTCGTCTTCCCTATGAATAAGGATCCAGAATATATATATACTTTATGGCTCGCTTATTAATATTCTAGAAATTACAAACGGAATGACAAACCTATATATATCCTTCTACCATTTTTTGGTAAAGGGTATAAAAAACTTCGTTAGGATCTATTACTATTTACAACTACTACGAATCTAGGGAGGCGTCTGTATTTTAATTTTTCTAAATAGCTTAAACTGCAATTTACTGAAAGTTTTTTTTGTAACGAAAGCTCAATTTTACCATTTCTAAATTTACAACAGTTTTGCAATTGAGATTTCATTACAAAAAAAAAGCTTTCAGCAAATTGTAATACGATGAATCAAAACAGTTCAGATTTAATAAAAAGCGGACTGAACATACTCCATTTACGTGTTTAAGGAAGTGTTTTAATGTTAAACACTTCATTTGAGATGTTTAACAAAATAAGTCAATGGAGGGTAAAACATCTCAAAATCGTCGTGCTTGAGGTCTTAAACACGAATGAGGCCTTAAACACGTTTAAAAAATTTATTGTGTGGCCGTTATTATTATTTTTTTATTTCGTATACTCTCACCCCCAAATCGGTTCAGTTTTATGTAAAAAAAATACAAAAAAATTTCATACCGATAAGTTCTGTTTTAGGGGGCACTCAAAGTTGGCCCTCTAGCCAATGCAATACAATTTTTTTTTTTTGTTTTTTTTAGTTTTATTTTGACTATATGTATATTTATGAAATAATTTAAATATATAAGCTCTTATGGTACATGCTTAAAATAAAAAATTTCCATATAAATATAATTTTGTTACATAAAATTGTTGGTATTTTGTTGGTTATTTTCCTCATTATTTTCTAAAATATTAATTTTAGCAAAAAACTTTCTTTGAGACTAATATTGCTGACTTGAAGAGCTAAAATATTGCCATATGTCATTTTTCTTGTAAAATGATTTTTTTTTAAAGATAGTCATATGCAAAAAAAATACATTGAAAAATGGGCTTGAAGGCTAGTTTTGAGGGCCGGACGCACCACCTAAAACGCAACTTATTGGTATGAAATTATTTTGTATTTTTTTTTACATAAAACTGAACCGATTTGGGTGGTGAGAGTAGAAGAAATCAAAAAAAAGTATCCATACAAATAACGGCCACTCTAGTGAACATTATATAAAACACTTGCCTTAAACACGTTTAAGACCCATAAGTGTGAACGTAGTATAATGCAGTACTCGCAAATAAAATGCTAGAGGTTGAAAAATGTTTGTTAATAAAAAACAATAAATAAATAAATATTGCATAAAAAATATTGATAAAAGCAAATAATGACAATTAAAGCAAAAGATTATTTGATATTTTGTACATTTACACTATACATTTTTTGTCATCATAAGTAATGCTAGGAACACAACTGGGACGAATGACGAATTTTTCGGTGCGAACTTTCGTCATAAAAAATAAAACACATTTGTTCATATGAAAATGAACACAACACCGCCGTAGAACGAAATTAGTCGTTCGTGACGAACTCTGAGATAGATTTATTTCTAGTTGGTACGCAGACGAACGGCGAAAAAAACAATTTTCTCTCATTCTCCTTCCATAAACAATAAACAGTGTGACCAAATTTTAAAATAAAATTAAGCTAAATCATGTATTCTTTAATACATTTTTAGACACTACGCAATTTACATTAAAAAAGGCTAAATAAGTCTTTAAAAAAGCTAAAAAATAAGCTTAGAGCTTAATAAAAATTTTAAAGCTAAGTCCAGAAGAAATAAGTTAAATTTAGCCCAAAATTATTGTCACACTGACAATAACCAACTTTATCAATTATAAGAGCTGAATTTGCTGAGTAAATTCGTCGTTATTGTGCTTCACACGACGAATTTACGCAGCGAATTCTTATTGACGAATTCGTCGACGTGGACGAAATTCGTCGTTCGTTCCAATTGTGTTCCTAGCATAAATTGTTTTTTTGTCGTTCGTCTACGTACAAAATAGAAATAAATCTATCTCAGAGTTCGTCACGAACGACGAATTTCGTTCTACGGCGGTGTTGTGTTCATTTTCATATGAACAAATGTATTTTATTTTTTATGACGAAAGTTCGCACCGAAAAATTCGTCGTTCGTCCCAAATGTGCTCCTAGCATAAGTTTTAATAGAAGTGCTACCAAGTATGTGTACTTTTGCTATGCCGTATAAACAGTGAGATAAACATTTACTAACGCACTAGTAATCTACAATTATTATTTTACTTATTAAGTAAAATATTTTTCTATTAAAAATACATTGAAATTAATTCTTGAGGAGTTTAGCTGGATTCTATGCGCATTTCACTGTTACCAATGCAGATCGTCAGGGACCCTTTATTCAAAAATTTCTTAGAACAACTAGAGTTATTATGTTATAAACTTTCATTTAAACAAATGAGAAGCTCAACAACAAATAACAAAATTGAAACCAGAACTCAATAATCAACATTTTTTTTTATTTTCTTACTTTCCTATATTGGCTGAATTTTTTCAGCTCGAGTTGTAAGAGTATGTAAAAAGAAAATATATGTAAATAACAACAACAGCTATTCAAGAATAGAGTGTTGCCAGTCAAGTATTTTTTGTTTGTTTTTTTTTACATTCAAGTTAATAATTAGAGTTTTTTTTTTAGTTGTTACAATTTAAGTTTAACATTTTTTAACGCACTTGTAGTGAGTGAGTGAGTGAGTCAGTTTATTTGCAAATATTTTTATTGTTAAATTGCGCGCGCATAAACGTAGTATATATAACTTTATTTGTGTTTGATATATATAAAACAGCTGTAAACGAAGTACTAAATATCACTAACTTTTAGATTACTTCAATGTTATTAATCAAGAAATAGTTTTTAGTGACTCTGACATTAAGTTTAACACTAGAATTAAATTAAGACAAAACATCATGTATTCCTTAATTTAAGAAATAAAAATTTTTAATATATGTATGTTAACATATTTGTGGATACTTTTTTCAAATTACTTCACAAAAAAAAGTGAAATCAAGTAACTGTCCTATTTACCCCTTGTATTAAACACATTAAATTCCACCAACATGAAACTCATTAGTTACGCAAATAAAAAATGGTAGCGGGAAGACAACAATAATCCAACATGAAACTAAAACGTTAAAATATGAAATCCAGATGAAAAAAAAAACAAGCAAGAGTGCTATATTCGGCTGTGTCGAATCTTATATACCCTTTACCAAAGTGTTTTTATGTAGTATAGAGATACATACATAAGCACATACATAAAGTATAAACAAAAAGAAAAAAATAATTTGACCTAGTTACTTTTATGTACAAAAAAATAAATTTACAAACCCTAGAATCATTATATTAGATTTATCTGATTCCTTATATCAATCTAGCAGTTCTTAAAAAAATATAGAAAGTGTGCTAAGTAAAAAAAGAAAAAAGGATATTAAAAAAAATGTTTTATTTAGTTACTTTAATATTCAGAAAAAAAGGTCAAAGTTTCCAGCTCTGGAGCTGTGGTTTTTATTTTTATAATTTTCTACTCCAAACTTTTCTTTCCAAAACGTCAAATATGTATAATCTATAAAGGAAAAGATAAAAATTAATTAGACTTAGTTACTTTTATATATCACAAAAAGTTTAAGTTTCCCAACTCTGAGATCATTCTTTTTGATTTTTCTAATTTCTTACACCAATCTCTTTCTTTTAAGAATTTAAGATATGTTTAATTTATAGAAAAAAGGAAAAATTTGTTTTAGTAAGTTACTTTTGTACAAAAAAAGTTAAAGTTTTCCAACCCTGGAAACGTCTTTTTAAATTTTTAATTTTTTTTTATTTGAAATACCAATTTTATTCGTGGTGAAGTATAAAATAAACTTATTTAATAAAAATAAATTAAAAATTAGTTAAAGGTAGTTAATTTTATATATCACAAAAATCGTAGGTTTTCCAACCCTGGAATTATCCTTTTTGTTTTTCTGATTTCTTACATCAATCTCTTTCTTTTAAGAACATTTGATTTGTTTAATTTATAAAAAAAAGGAAAAATTTGTATTAATAAGTTACTTTTGTATAAAAAAAAAGTTAAAGTTTTCCAACCCTGGAAATGTCTTTTTCATGTATTAAACTTTTTTTTTTATTTTTAATATCAATTTAATATGTACTGCAGTATAAAATAAGTTAATTTAATAAAGAAATTAAAAAATAGTAAGACGTAGTTAATTTTATATATTACAAAAAGTGTAAGTTTTGTTTTCTCTGATTGGTTACACCAATTTCTTTCTTTTAAGAGTCTAAGATATGTTTAATTTATAGAGAAAAAGAAAAAAATTGTTTTAGTAAGTTACTTTTGTATATGAAAAAATATTAAAGTTTTCCAACCCTGGAAACGTCTTTTTAACTTTTTTAACTTTCTCTTTTAATTTGAAATACCAATTTAATTTGTACTGAAGTATAAAATAAGTTAATTTAATAAAAAAAAAATATAAAAATTAGTTTACGGTAGTTAATTTTTTATTTCACAAAAATTTTAAGTTTCCCAACGCTGGAATTATCCTTTTTGATTTTTGTGATTTTTTAACCCAATCTCTTTCTTCTTAGAATATAAGATATATTTAATTTATAGAAAAAAGGAAAAATTTCTTTTAGTAAATTAATTTTGTATAATTTTTGATAAAAAAGTTAAAGTTTTCCAACCCTAGAAACGTCAGTTTAACTTTTTTATTTTTTTATTTTTTTATTAAGAAATATTAATTTTATTCATACTCAAGTATAAAATAAGTTTATTTAATAAAAAAAAAAATAACTAGTTTTCGGTAGTTATTTTGTATGGCAAAATGAAGTTTAAGCTTCCCAGCTCTGAAACCGTCTGCTCGATTTTGCTGATTTTCAATACCAATCTTATTTCGACCATTTTTGACACACCAGTCCAAGAACGAAGTCTCTAGCTTTTCTGGGAGCTTCGGAAAACCGATTTCACGTACAGACAGACGGACAGACGGACATCGCTTATTCGTCTTCCCTATGCATAAGGATCCAGAATATATATACTTTATGGCTCGCTTATTAATATTCTAGAAATTACAAACGGAATGACAAACCTATATATACCCTTTTACCATTTTTGGTAAAGGGTATAATATGCTGACATTGCTACGTAAATTTCAAGTTAGACAAGGCCGACAGACATGCAGACATTGAGACAATTTTTATGTTAAAGTCTTCAGAAGGAATACCTAAATGAAGAAAACAAAAATAAAAAATAAAATAAACATTTCCTTAAAAATAAGAAACAACTTATACAAAATTAATGACTTGAATAAAGTATTTGATTACCTTTATTATTACAGTTCAAAAATGTTAAAACCCTTAAACTCAAAAGAAAGAAAAATTATAAGAACTAAGCCTTAAGGGTTGAAGGAAAATATTTTAAGGGAGAGAAGTTGGCCAACGGGTTATGAAAAGAGGATTAATTTTTCTAAATAAAATAAATACTGTACATGAACTGTAAAAATAATAATAAAAAAAATATACTGAGAGGAAAATTAAGTTTAAGATATTATAATTTATGTTGAGATGAGATGCTTTGAAAGGTAGGACTTAATTTAATGTTTAAATAAAAGTATTAAAAAAAAACTTTACCTTAATGTGCTGAAAATTAAATTATAATCATTTTATATTTGAAAAACTTGTAAAAAGTAATAAATGTTTAAAGATCCTTGAAGATCCTTGAATTTTTATTTTCTGCGATATATAATGCTTAATATTAATATTTAAACCATTCATAATTTGCAATTATCTTACTACGATTAAAATGAAATATTTCTTTCAAAATTCACGCTTGATTGCATTGAAAAAAAAATCTTTTCTAACTCTATGGCCTGGCAAACACTTAATCCTTTGCCATTAAAATCGTTGCTCCTTAAGGACTCTTGAAACTTATAACAATTACGGTAATCACAAGCAAAGAAGAAACTATTTTTATGACAATAATTATAAGACCGCTGCAAAAGAGAAAATAATACATTTAAAACGGAGAAACCCCAAATGAAATCAATTGCACTAATTATCAAATGCCGTCATAAATATTTTAATAGTATAAAGAACTAGTGGAATAACTTTGCAAATAAAAATCTTATTACTGTTTAATAAGTTTTTATGTATTTTTTTCTCTATTATATTTCTTAGCAAAGCAAAAAAGGAAATGGAAAACTTAAACTCCCTGCAAAGGTTTCTCCATAAACTTATGTAGTTAAGTTGAAAACGTGGCAGGCGGTGGCGAAGTAAGTGTCACCCAAAACTTTAATAATGCTTGAAAAAAAACAGTAAGAGGAATTATATAAAGGACCCGTCAAAAGTTGTTCTTCCATAGTTTTTTTTTTTTTTCAACTGACCATAAGGTAAGAAAGTGCAAATACAGCAAATGAAAAAGACTGGAGTAGAAAAATCAAATAACAATAAAATTTGTAAATTGCAGACGACGGGTAAAATGAACAATTCTAAGAAATAAATGCAATTTCAAACATTATTGAACAATTCAATAATTTTTGTTCAATTGTTGATTGAAGAGTTGAACTTTTTTGAATCAGCTAAAGAAAGTTGAAAATTGGAGAGACGACCAGCAACAAATAGTTTGTACGAACAGATGAAGAATTTCATTTTACAAAATGACATCTTGTTTAACCCTTATGTGCGCACCTAGGTACCCGGGTACCTTTGGTGTTTTCAACCAAAATTTTATCATTGAAATTGATAACATGCATATCTGAAACTTCTTGAGAACTAACAACTTTCAAAAAATGTTGTTTTTTTGCAGCCGTACAGATATTTTTTTTTTAATTTGCGTGAGAGACCAATTTACTCTTAACACCCTTAACTGCGCACCAAGGTACCGGGGTACCTGTACGTATTTTATATGGGAATGCCGCCATTGCAATTATCTTTTTCGATGTTGTTAATAGCTCTGCATAATTAAATAAAAGTCTAAATATAAATATAAAACATAAACGTAAACAATTTATTTCGTGAAATAAGAAAACAGAAACATAAAAAGAAACAAAAATTCAATAAATAATAAAAACAAACGATATAAAATTTTAGTGCAGATCTTTCGAGCAGTTTGTACACATTGGTCGACTGATCGAATGTTCATTGCAAATTGGCTTTGAACAGCCGACACAAGCCTTACGAGTTTTTCTCTGCTTCATACGTAGCTGCGAGCACACGTGAGAACTTCCTACTACAGGAATACGACCGCTTTTATCATTTGTTTGTAAACTGGACATGGGCGAAGTAAGAGGTTCAAAGTCTCGTGTATAAAAAATTTGTATTGCGGATGCCGTCGATGACTGTGAACTTATTTTTGTATTTTTAGCACATTGTTTTATATTTTACTGACAAAGATCAACGCTTAAATCTTTTAAAAATTTTCTATGACGATCAGTAGATTTATGTTCGGTATTAAATTCCATAATATATGATGCTGAAGCTGCTATATCAATAGCATTAAAAAATATTGCCAACGGCCATCGACTTGTTCCGCGTTTGCACATATATTCACCCAATAATTTATCCATATTATCAACCCCTCCTTTAGTTTTGTTGTAATATGTTATAATATCCGGGTTTTCAAACGTATTCGATTCCACGTTAGAATCAGCATGCATTGTTGATAGCATAACTACTGCCTTCTTCTTTTTTGGCACATATGAACATAAAGTTGCCTCTTTGCTAAATGCAAAATTTGTAGACTATAATGGTCTGAAATATATTTCAGGAGTTAAGAAAAATATGTTATATATTTATTTTCAACGATGACAACGTTTTAACTAGATATTTAGTGCTAAAATGCTTGTTTTCTACGTAACTTCCATATAGGTACCCAGGTACCTTGCAGCGCATTATGAGGTGTTTTTTTTTTTTTGCCGCGCACATAAGGGTTAAGATAAAAAAAAAACTTTTAATGGGAGCAAAACTATTTAAAGAAAATTTGCTAAAGAACTGCCAAATTAAGCAAAATAGTTTAGAGAAAGGTAAAATAATTGTTATTAAAATATTGAAGTTTCTACTTCAATATTTTAATAAAAATTTGCTTTTGCTATTTTTAAAGGATGCTGCTTAGATTACATGGCAGATATTTAAAGAATATTTTCAATGCACAAAAGTTTATTTAGATTGTTTTCTAAGTCAATATTTTGTTGTTTATTACAATAACAATTATAAATAAGAATCTTGTCTTATTTATATAAATTACAAGGTTCCAAAGTTCAAATTCTAATATCATTGCTATTAAATTTTATTTTTTATTAAACATTAGAGGCCTGCATAAACAGTATTGAAATGTATATACGTTTTGGTTTTTAAATGTATTCTCGTGGCATGCACACAAAAAAATATTTAATTATATTTATATATAATTGACACAATTCAATTTTTAATTGTGTCTTGTGCTTTATGTAAAGAAGAACAAAAAACGTTTATTTTTTTTAATTTGCGCTTATACAATGAGTTTCATTTAATATACAAAACACTTTTTGATGTGTAAACATCTATACGCTAGGGGGTAAAAATCTTTTCCACAATACAATCACATATTTTGAGTAAGATGCACACCACGTTATCAAATCGATGTGAGCTATATATGAGTGTATTAGAGTTTAAAAGAAGCAATACAAACTTATTTAAAATATTGTAAATACATAGGAATTTGTTTGTTTTTGTTTGATTTATTTAACTTGATAATTGCTTTATTAGGGTTCCGTACACCCAAGGTGAAAATGAACCCTATTGTTTTCGCTACGCTATCCGTCTGTCCGTCCGTCTGTCACAGGATATTTTCTCGAGAAAAGTAAAAGCTACGGACCTGAAATTTGGACACAGTGTGTAGACGTTTGGCCGCTACAGCAGCAAATACATGAGAGTTAAAAATCAAAGGGTGTTCCAAAACAAGCAACGAAAAATTTTAAAATTCCATGTAATATACATACAATTGTATGTACATATATACACTTGAAATTTTAAAAGTTAGTGTATTTTTATACAGACTACAACAATTAACAGTAAATTTAAAAAATTTTAATAAAAGGAAGTTCCATCAGTTAATGCAATTTTGACTTTGTAATTTTGACAACTTGCTGTATCTTGGAAACCGTACGAGCAAAATTCTTGAAATTTTCCAAAATGGTAAAACTAAAAAATCAAAAAATTATAAAATAGCCAATTCTAAAAAATTGCCAAAAACAAAAAACAATTGCCAAAACGAAAAAAAGCACCAAAAAAAAATTCTCGGACTAAAATAAATCGCCAAAATGAAAAAAATCGCCAAAATGAAAAAAAATCGCCAAAACGAAAAAAATCGCCGAAATGAAAAAACCCCAAAAACAGAAAAAAAATCGCCAAAATGAAAAAAAACGCCAAAATGAAAAAAATCGCCAAAAAGAGAAAAAAACGCTAAAACGAGAAAAAAGCGCCGAAACTGAAAAAATCGTTTAAACTGAAAAAACTTAAAAAAAGGAAAAAAAGCCACATCAAAAAAATGCTCAAAACCGAATTTACGGAACCCTTCGTGCGCGAGTCAAAGTCGCACTTTACTGAATGTATTTTAATTGCAATGCGTACACAACAACAAGAATAGCAACAACTAAACCATGAACAACAGGAATTAAAAATTAAAAAGTAAAAGTAAAGGCATTTACCATAGATGAGCACTGCAGTACCACTAAAATTTCAGTAAAAATAATAAAAAAAAATTAACCAGTAAATTTTTACTGATTACTAAAATTTTTTTCTACAATTTTTATAAAGTGCTTAAATGATTTATTATATGATGAGCTGCATTGAATTTTCAGTACTCAGTAATGCTTGTATTCATAATGAAATTCTACCAAGTGGCTAAATGTTTTTCATACAAAAGTTTCAAAATTTGAATGAAAAAACTTTGCCACTTGCTACAATTTTATTATGAATACGGCCCTACGATTTTACTGGTTTTTTTTTACTTTATTATTAATATAAACAATTTTTAAGAATTTTTAAGCGAATTGAAGCAAATAGAATAAAGCTATTACTTAGTAAGAGATTATATAAAGACGACTGTTACCGCAATTAGTAAAAAATTTTTTAATGAGGCTTCGAAATCATTTTATTAAGAACTTGTCCTGCTTGTTTCTCATTCTTCTTAAGCAATTTCCAGAATTATTGTTATCCTTAAGTACAAGCAAGTTACAATACTATACTCAGCTGCGCCAAACTGTACGTATTCTGAGCCAAAGTCTGAATAAATGAATTTCATTTTTCATTTTGTTTCTTCTCAAATAAATAAACGAAAATAACCATCAAAACCCGAAAAAAGGTCCCATAACTAAAGGGCCCGCCATCTAACGTTTTTTTCAACTATTGCTTATTTCGTGAATGGTAACACTTAGCTCATACCTGATTTGACAGATAATTAGTTTTATCCTTCCGCTGAACGAATATGGCTGTGTATACGCTTGAACAAGTGGGCCTAAGTGGGCCTGCGATCGACTTACAGAAGATGCCGATTTTGCCAAAAAAAAAATTATCTTTTCAGATGAAGCTCATTTTGATCTTGGCGTGTATGTAAACAAACAAAATTGTCGCATTTGGGGCACAGAAAACCCGCACACATACATTGAAAAGCCGACGCACCCAAAACGAGTCACTGTTTGGTGCGGATTTTGGTCCAGAGGCATAATTGGGTAAATTTTTTTCGAAAATGAGCAAGGATTGGCCGTTACAGTCAATGGAGATTGTTATCGGGCCATGTTGAACGAATTTATGTTCACAAAAATTGAAGAGGAGGATATTGGCAACATTTGGTTTCAACAGGACGGCGCTACGTGCCACACAGCCAAAGCTACACTCAATGTTTTGCGCCCTGTTTTTGAAGATTGCATTATCAGCCGCAGAGCTGATGTCGTTTGGCCACCTCGGAGCTGCGATTTGACACCGTTGGACTATTATTTGTGGGGTGCCGTCAAAGATAAGTGTTACGACGACAAGCCAGAGACAATTGACGGTTTAAGGGACAATATTCGTGAAGCCATTGGTGAAATACAGCTGCACACAATCGATAATGTGCTTAAAAATTGGACCGATCGTGTAGGCTACTGCATGGCCAGCCGAGACAGCCATTTGAATGAAATTATTTTTCATTATTAACCGGAAGGATTGTACTTTCAAATAAAAAAAGAAATTTGAGAAAATATTCAGTAGTTGTTTTTTATAGCATTTTCAAAAAAAAAAGTTATCTGGCGGACCCTTTAAAATAAGTGCCTAATTGAAACAAAAATCGCCTGAATGAAAAAACTCCAAAAACCGGGAAAAATCCCCAGAAGACGAGAAAAAAGTGCCAAAACAAAAAAGCGCTAAAAGTAAAAAAACGCCAAAAACCGAAAAAACGATAAAACTAAAAAACGCTCAAAACCGAAAAAACCCCAAAAACGAAAAAAAATGCCAAAACTGTATTTTATATAGGCTAAAGTTCGTATTGAATTACATATCTAGTGTCCGTAAGAAACTATATTAACATACATGTGTAGTTACTTTGAAAATGAATTACAATAAAATTGTTTAGTCCATTTCAACTAGAAATATAGATTTTTTTTATTGTTCTTAGAAATTGTCTCTATGGGTCGCATTTTCCAAAAATCTTGATTAAGACTTTCATTTATTTCTATAACTAAAAAATTAAGTAAAAATTTTATTACAACTCAATTAAATTTTTAATTGATAAAATAAAAAATAATAATTAAAAACAATTTTTAAATTCAATTAACTATTTAATTGTAATAATTTAATGTTTAATTAAAAATAAATTTAATTAATTAAAAAATTTTAGTTTAATCAATATTATCAATTCGTTTATATATATTCAATTGTTTAACTAAATATTATTTTAATTTTTTTGTGTGTGTGTGTGTGTTATACTAAAGGGTAAAAATATTTATAAATGTTAAGTTTATTGTAAGAAATAATTGCTTATTCACAAAACCCCTTGTATCTGCTTTTCGATTATCATATTAAATACAAGAGTGTAACATTTGTTGTATGAAATTTTCATATAAAAATGAAATACACTAGTACACTTTTATTTCATATGTTTTTAAAATGTTGTATTCAAAGAGATGCTCTCTGAGAGAATTTGTATGTAGCTTGTTCTTCTTTTTTCATTAAAAATACGAAATACATTAATACACAACACAGAGGGTGTTCACAATTAAAAAACCAAGAGTGTATTTGATACACAAATACACGATAAATATTTGCTTAATTCACAACAATCTTTAACAGAACAACATAACATACATATGTATGTTACGCTCTTTTATTGCATTATAAACATAACTCAAAAAATACGTTTTTGGAGTTAATAATGCAGAATAAGTCGTTATATCATATTTAAATCTTGTGTAAAAATTTCGTATACAAGTCTTGTACACGCACTTCCTGAGAAAATAAAATATTTAAATATCTTCATTAAGTTGTATGGAGATTAAAAACTTTAAACTTGTTTTTCTACAAAACCAGCTATTTTGAGTTATGTCTGTGTTGCAATAAAGGAGCGATATATTGAATTTATTTAAGGGAGTTTTGAAAATGTTTGATTTTGAATGCTCTTTGTAAATGTCATTCTTAATGTCTCAAAAACCCTGGGACGTGACAGTTTAAGTGCTATTTTTCATTTCCTTTTTTTTTAATAAAAAAAATTGTTCATATCAATGAATATGTATGTACAGGGTGTTTTTTATTGAGGTATAGAACTTTAAGTTGGCATCACTTTTTTAACTGGCGGCCATTTTGTCAGCTGTCAAGTGATTAATATTTAGTTTGGTTTGCCATTTCATCATGAACAGGTTGACAAAAGAACAACGCTTGCAAATCGTGCAAATTTATTTCGAAAATAATGGTTCAGTTCGCGAAGTTTACCGCAAGCTCCGTCCATTTTATGGTCGACATAATCGTCTATCAGAGCAATTAATTCGGTTAACCATGGATCGTTTTCGCACTACGTTTACTCTATGTGATAATACGCATCCGCAGAGACGTCGAACAGTGCGCACCGAAGAAACAATTGCCGCTGTAGAGCAAAGTGTTGAAGAGGACCCGAATGAATCGATTCGCCACCGTGCACAGCAATTGGAGCCGACTAACCGACTATTTTGTTCCCGAATTGGATGGCATGAATGTGGATGAGTTGTGGTTCCAACAAGACGGCGCTACATGCCACACAGCGCACGTCACAATCGATTTATTGAAGGAAACATTCGATGAGCGCATAATTTCGCGGAATGGACTAGTCAATTGGCCACCAAGATCGTGTGATTTGACACCATTGGATTATTTTCCTTGGGGATATGTGAAGTCGCTCGTCTACGCCAACAAACCAGAAACGTTTGGGGACTTGGAAGCCAACATTCGTGGCGTTATTGCCAACATACGGCCCCATATGCTCGAAAAAGTGGTTGAAAATTGGACCTGTAGAATTCGCTTTATTCGAGCCAGCCGCGGCGGCCACATGCACGAAATCATATTTAAACATTAATGGCATAAAATTATCCTTCCAATAAAGCCAAATTGATGGACACTAAAACGATTTTCTTGTGTTTTATTTCAATTCGAAGCTCTATACCTCTGAAAAAAAACACCCTATACTACAGTGGTGGTCACGAATTTAAGACACGACATTTCACTTATATATTTCTGATAATTTTTACATCTTAACGAAAAAATTTTAAATCCCTGATATTTTTTCCAAGATCCTAGTAATGTTATGAAAAAAAATTAACAAAAGTTTGTTAGCTTTATTTCCCTGGGAAGTTTTATTTACATATAGTACAGATTAATACTCGTTTTAGTCTGGTCATGAATTTAAGACATAGGCAAAATAAAAGTTAATTCAGTAAAGTAAGGTTCAGCTTCATAAAAAAATCGTAGTATTTGGTGGGATATGCTTTCTTTTAGGTCACAGCAGCGTATATCCTGGATAAACTTTCAACTAATTCCATACAGATCTCCTTTGGAGTGGCATACCAAGCATTTTGGATTTTCTTCCCATAAATCGCACAAATTTTTGGTTTTACTGCTCGTACATGGTCCTAAACATCATTTCTCAAGTTCTCAATTGGATTCAGGTCCGTGAATTGAGCTGGCCACTTTAGCACATTGATATTCTTTGCCTGTAAGCAACTCTTCACAAGGCGTGAAGTGCACTTAGGCTCATTATGATGCATAAATGTCCACGATAGAGGCATGTTGTCCTCAGCGAATGCTATCATTATTCTTGTCAGTATTTCCTGGAGAATAAGAAGACTTCTGAATGAGAAAAATTTGCGTGGGTGTATTGCACAACGCCAACCACTTGTGTCAAAAAAAATATGCAATCCAGACTAGCGTTTTCAAGAGAACATCTCAATGAACTGAAGAAATTTTTCTAAAAATATACTTTGGAGCGAAAAGTCGAAGTTTTTCCGTTTTGGCTCTGACGGAAACCATTACGTATGGTGCTCTCCAAACCTGGAGCATAAGCCAAAGTACACCCTTAATACAGTTAAGCATGGTGGTGGCAATGTCATGGTGTGGGCAGAATTTTCCTGGCATGGTGCATTGCCCATTTACAAGATTATCACTAAAATTGACCAGCAAATTTACAAAAACATACTGACATGCATTATGATACCATTCGCTGAGGACAACATGACTCTATCGTGGACAGTTATCCATGATAATGACTCTAAGCGCACTTCACGCCTTGTGAAGAGTTGCTTACAGGAAAAGAATATCACTTTGCTAAAGTGGCCAGCTCAATCCACGGACCTGAGTCCAATTGAGAACTTGTGGAATGATGTTGAGGAGCATGTACGAGCAGTGAAAATAAAAATTTGAGCGATTTATGGGAAGAAATCCAAAAAGCTTAGTATACCACTCCAAAGGAACGCTGTATGGAATTAGTTGAAAGTTAACCCAGGATATACGCTGCTGTGATCCAAAATAAAGCATATCCCACCAAATACTACAATTTTTTTATGAAGCTGAACCTTAATTTAGTGAATTAATTTTTATTTTGCCTATGTCTTAAATTCATTACCAGAATAAAACTTGTATTAATCTGTATAATATTCAAATAAAATTTCCTAGGGAAATAAAGCTAACAAACTATTGTTAATTTTAACTGGAATCTAAAATTTTTTCGATAAGATGTAAAAATTAACAGAAATGTATAAGTGAAATGTCGTGTCTTAAATTCGTGACCACCACTGCATAAGTGTTTATACTATATGTACATGAATATATATATATATATATATATATACCTGCATATAAACGTCTCTAAATATGCAAAGAATAGAAAACATATTTTATTCATATGAATTTAAGAACGTTTGTTTATTTAACAATATCATTCTTTATGCTTGTATGCATTACAGCAAACACTCTATATCTCCCTCCCTCCTGCACAAGACATAAAACACCACCAATTCCAAATCGTATACTTACTTGTATATTGGCATTATTATACAAAATATGCATCAAAATTATATATTTTGTGCAAAAGTATGTGTTTGCCTTAAAATCCCCATACCCAGTATACATTTTTTTTGTGCACTTGATAACTGTAACATGTCAAATGTCAGGGGGTGTTAATGACATTGTTTTGCAGCAGAGGAGAGGATGACAATACCAGACAAGTTTTTAGAAATCAACTTTTGTTTGTTTGACAGACAACTACATGTCTGCATTATAGTAATTGGGGTAAGACAAATTCTGATGGAGAATGGAAAAGTGTTTTTTTCTTTGTGGTCACAAAGGAGTTAAAGGTTTTGTGTTTTGATGTTGGAATTAGTATAATATATTTTATAAATCATGTATGTATGCATATCTGTGAATAAATTGATATGCATGCAATCCATAAAATGATGCTGTGAGCAGCCAAACTATTCCATACTTCTATGGACAATATGTATTTAAAACAATGCTGTCCATATAGAGAAACACGAGAAAAAATGTATTTGCATATGTGAATTCATTTATATAAGAAGCCGACTGATGTTAGACAACCTGTACTGAGATTCACTAACATTTTGCGAACCGAAAATCGTAATATTTATCGACATATTTATTCGCTTGCGATAACGATAATGTGATTCTGTAATTTCTTTTTATACGATAGTCTCCTGCTTTATCTCATTCACCATTTAATTCAATATTATGTGATAGCTCTGTATAGAAAATGTGAAAATACACGAAAAGCACAAAGAATAATAAATAAAAACTCAACAAATTTGATTTTGTGACTTAATTTTTTTTTCTCCAACCGACAGCGAATATCGTTAAAATATGTTACAGAATAGCAAAATCGATAAAGTGTCGTTATATTTATTATAACGATATGATTATCCTAATAAAAGTTACTGAATCCAGGTACTGTACTGCAATTCACTAACTTTTAACGAACCGATAATCGCAATTTTTGTCTATACATTTCTTTTTAACGACAGTACCCAGCTGATATTTTCTGTTGATTTTGGTCGATAAAATTAACAGCACATAAACTATTGTCGCTTAAATAACGACACAGCTGGCATTAACCTATAGCGAATATCGTTAAAACTGTTAGTGATTAGCAAATTCGATATATTTTCCTTATAATTATTTGAACGATGCGATTATCGTTAAAAAAAAGTTAGTAAATTGAACTACTGGTGCCATTTTGGCCAGCCGTGAATTAAAATGTGCATCATTGATCACAAGAAGTTCTTTTTATAGTAAAAATAATTATAAAATTTTAAGTATTTAATATTTTCAATCAAACATTCACCTTATAATCTATTGGCATGAGAAAACAGATTAGTCTTTATAGTAAACTTAATTAAATTTATTACATTAAATATTTATATTTTTAGAAAAAAATCTGCTTGAAGGTGGATGCGTAATAAAGTGGCAAATTAATAAATTTCTGCTGCTTTAAATTCTTTAACATTTAAATAAAAAATTGCGGCATCCATTTAAGGACATGCTTATCTTTCATGGAGTTAATGTAGATTTCACACTTGCGGACAATTACATATTTATATACTTCATACCTAACTTGACCAAACATCCCTCTTTAATTGGAATCATCCCACTTTTGACAGGTTGATTCTGCCCCGAATTTTAATCTCGTTTTACCCTGCTTTTTACACTAAGGAAAAAACCTCCAAAAATTAAGATTTTACGATAGTCTGTGCAATGCGAAAATTCTTGATTCAATAATAAAATCTTAATTTTTTGAAGATTGCATTCAAAACTGTAATCTTGCATCCTCACAAAAACATAAATGTGAAAAACGGCCAAGTTCCTATCCAAAATTTCGGCCATTAAAAGTTGTGGGATATAAATTTTGACCAAGTTCTTCTTTGCCACAATACCTAACACAGAAATATATTATGTATGATATAAATTTGTAATCGTAAGGCTGTCATATAATTTCTAGATAATCTGCCAACTTGACAACATTTTTATCAATATAAAGAAATGAACATTTATACATTATTCTCTCCTTTTTTGGAAAGGTAAAAATATTGCCAAGTTAACAGATTACCTACAAATTATTTGTGATTTGAACGGGCTAAAGTTCGTATAGTTGAACGTGTTGTTAGTAAGAATATTTACAACAGACTTTGGTGTTATTTGTTCATTAATAATTATCACATGTAATTTGGCTTAAAAAAAAGCGATACGAACTTTAGCCCGGTCAAATCACAAATATAGAAACAAATGGAGTTCGAATAATAATTAAAATTAACTAAAAATCTAGAAATTATATGACACCCATACAATTACAAATTATATCACCCATAATATATTTCTTTGTTAGGTATTGTGGCAAAGAAGAACTCGGTCAAAATTTATATCTCACAACTTTTAATGGCCGAAATTTTAGGATTTAGAATTATAGGAACTTGGCCGTTTTTCACATTTATGTTTTTGTGAGGATCTGATTACTTTTTGAAAAGATTTCTATAATAACAATTTTTAAACTTGAAATTTCTAGTGTATTTTATTTCTATTCATGATCACTGTGCCAGTTGAAAATGGCAGAGTTACATAAAATAATGGGTAAGAGTGTGATGGGTGTTAAATTGTTGACCTTAAAAATGCACTATTGTGCCATTATAACGTGTCGCCAGTGTGTGTGAAATTTAGTAAGAGTTGACTGGAGGAAACATGTAAAATACAGCGTTAATTTTACTGGGCATGACTCCGCCTATTTTCTCAACATATTTACATATTAAAGTCTGATTAGCCGAAGTACATAAATCAAAAGGATATGCCCAATGTGCATGCAAAGTTTCAATAGGGTAGCTGGTGCTTTTAATTTTTGGATTTTCCGATTGAGTAAATCAATTACTATTTGTGTACAAAATGTCAGGTCTCTATAGTATAATATTACGTAAAATTTTTATAAGCCTGGCCCCGCTGACTTTTATATCTGCTAGTGCTTATGGTTCATGCAAAGTTTGGTATTAAAAAGTTAATAATAAATACCTGAGTATTGAATTGAAAACTGCTAAGCCGAAGTACCTGAACGAAAAAGCTAAGATTTATGGATGAAGTCACGGCTACTTTTCAAAATAGGGAATTTTTTTTAGATAAGTGCAATGTGTATGAAAAGTTTTAATATAATGTATGTTAATTTTGAATTTGCAGTGCTTGTTTCCACCCTCGTAAAGCAACTTCTGGGTTTTCAGATTTTTCTTAGTGATCTCTTATCTAGATTTATTTGTGTATCAAATTTAAGATCGGTAGTGCGAATTGGAGTTTCAACGTCGTGGCCCCGCATACCGGGTAAAACTTTTTGCTTTTAAGATTTTCCCATTGGCTTACGCAGCTACACTTACTAGTATATAAAATGTCAGCTCTCTAGCGCGAATTATATCTTTAGATTTTATCAGCATTACCTCTCCTCACTATTCCTAACTCAAAATTTTGTTGTGAGCAGCGCTTACAATTCATGCTAATTTTATTCTAAAATATGCTAGACCGATGTAGATTAAACACAAGACTAACACTTTATGGGAGTGATCACGCCAAATTTTTAAGGTGATGCAAGATTTCACTAAATTGGCTTGAATTAAAAGCTGTATATTAAGTATTTAGTTCAAAACAATATAAGCGTGGCCACGCCCATTCTGGTAAAAATTTTTGGGTTTTCACATTTTTCTAGTTTGTTTCTCACTTAGACCTACTTGTATATAAAATTTCAGCTCCTTAGCGCAACCTTTAATTTTTAAGTTTTATGGGCGCAGCCCCACCCCTCTAACTAAAATTTTCGGTTTTTTAGATTTTTGTAGTTGGTTTCTCACCTAGACCTACTTGTATATCAAATTTCAGCTCCTTAGCGCAACTTTAAGCTTCTAATTTTTATGGATGTATTCCCGCCCACTTTTCCAAAGTGAAAATTTTTTTCGGTCAGTGCTGATTATTCGTGTCTAGTTTCGTTACAAACGGATAATAATAGCTAGATAAATAGTATATCTAAACATGCTGAGCCGCAGTGCATTAAAATGAGGTTTAAATTGTATGGGGGTGTCAACGCCCACTTTTTTAATGAGAAATTTATAGCCTTGCATTACCGCAGTTTATCTGCCGAATTTCAATAAAATAGCTTCCATGAAGCGCCTTAGATTAGCATTTTTAATTCTGACCTTTATGGGCGTAGCCCCGCACTCCTGGCTAAAATTTCCGGGTTTTCAGATTTTTTAAATTTATTTTTTACCTAGACCTATCTCTGTATCGAATTTCAGCTCAATAGCACAAATTTTAATTTTTATGGGCGTAGCCCCGCCCTCCTGGTTAAAATTTTCGGGTTTTCAGATCTTTCTGGTTCATTGCTCACCTAGATCTTTTCGTGTACCAAATTTTAGCTCTCTAGCTATAGCGGAAGTGCTTCATCAATTTGATGAATGTGTCAGTGGTCAGTCAGTGGTCAGTGGTTAGTGGTCAGGGAGTATGTCTTAAAATATGCACTTTTTGCACCTCCATATCTCCGGAAGTTTTCATTGTAAAACTTTCAAGCTTCGCATATGAGGTTATATGAATTTATTCTAATTATGATTTAAATTTCATAATTTTACGGTCGCGAGGAACAAAGTTATGAGGGGGGTAAAAACAGCACGAATGGCTTCGTGTAAATATACACACTGGGTGCATTGGCCAGAACTTGGCCTGGCGCAGTGCCGTGCGCCTACATAAAATCTCATCTTAAGATCGAACACAATATTTGTTTCTTAATAAATATCTTAAATGAAGATCACAATCTTAAAAAATTTAAGAATACGATCTTAAAATTAAGATTACATTCTTGATTTTTAGAATTTATTCTAACCAAATTTTAATTTTGGTATCTAAAGATTTCTGCACCTTAAATTCAAAAATTTTGTTCTTAAATTTATATCGTAGTTTTTTTCTCAGTGTGGGATTTTCAAATGTAACTGAAAAAAATCTTTCCAAATATTTTATTTATTTCATAACTACCCAAAGCCCTAAACCCCTAGTCTGCTTCACTAAAAAGGAGAAAAAAAAATAAACAATTGTGTATTACAAGTGCAACGTTCTCTTGTCCAAACCCCGATTATATTCTATCAGCTGCATTTCAAATTCAAAAATCCAAATTCCGCGAGAAATTTTTCCCTTTTCCAAGTAGAACTTTTTTGTTTTATTGATGATTGTCCTCTATATTTTTTTTAGTTTGGAGGTGCCACACCCACATGTCCACTAATAAGTCCACGCGTGATTCACGTGATTCGTGATCAAATATTATTACTAATCACACGTGAGTGCGTGAGCGTGATTGAAAAAATTTACTCGTGCGTGAGCTTTTTTTAATAATCACGCACGAATTCTCACGCTCTCACGAGATAACATTCCTGCATAGGCACATATGTAACTGTATTCAATCATTTGAAATAAATTATTTTATAATAATAAATGCATATATGTATAGTAATATGTATAGTAGTATGAGCTTAAAAAGATAATGAATACCCCCAAACAAAATGTTTCGACTTTTTCTGAAGTCAGACTTGTACCGAATTCGTTAAGACATTTCGGTAGTCTCTCTGAACCATTTGTTTTAAACATTAAAATTTTGATTTTTGAGTACATAAGTAAAAGTCTGTGATTTTTTTTTTAAATAAATATGTATATGTTGATAAAAAAAAGATTGTAACAAATATTAAAAAACGTGAGTATGTACAAATTATTTCGACAATAGCAGCAACATAACGATGAAGCGGTACTATGCTATAAAAGCAAAAAGAAATCGTACCTACATGTCGTTACGAATTCGTACCGACTTATGGTAACGAATTCGTACCGACATATCGTTACGAAGTCGTGTCAACCATTTCATACAAAAATTGTTACGATTTCGGTAATATTTCGGAAGTATCAATTGAGAAACACTACTGATTCAACAGTGCCTTTGTCAACAATACTACTGGCGAATTGTACCGCAGAAAATGTTTTTTGCTTTAGGGGCCGACCATATATTACGTAACGCTGTAAGGGGGGAGGGGTGGGGTTCTAGTTTTGTTATGATTTGTTATGGTGAGGGTGGGGGGAATCTTTGGAAATGTTACGTAACAGAAAAATTTTAGTAATTTGTATGTTTTCTCATTTAATATGCTTTTCTCATTTATTTGATTATCATTTATTTAATTGATCATACGTCTTACCTTCACATTTATATTATGTATGCATACATACATTAATGTGCATAATGTCAATTTTTGATACACGAGAATTCGAATTCGAATATGTAAAATGATATCCTCGAATACAAATATTTAAAACAATATGAAATTAACTTTGCTTTATTTTAATTTACATTATAAATTTTACAAAAACACGAGCATACATATATACATAGATATGTACCTCTTTTCAACCCAAAAAACATGAAAATTATATTATATGTACATATACTTTTTCGTGAGCGTGCGTGATCGTGATAAGTTGTAAACCACTCGTGCGTGATTAAAAATATTTTATTCGTGAGCGTCCGTAATCGTGAAAGTTTTCAAAATCATTCGTGCGTGAAAGTGCGTGAGTAAAATATTTTTCTGCGTGACCGTGCGTGAGCGTGCGTGTCGTGAGTCTGAAAACACTCACGTGCACATCTCTAGTTAAAAGTAAAAAAAATATATATATTTAGAACCGATATTATGCGCCCCAAAATGTGCTCGTAGAAACGACGAATGGTTAGGTTTAAAGGGGTAAGTTCGAGGGTTAGGTGTGTAGGGTTAAAGGTTGCTTTATACTTTTGACCAAGACTATATGTACATATAATTTTTACCATAAAAAGTTAAAACATTTAATTTTAAGACCTTCAAAATTATAATTTTTTTTTTCAACTATAACAGTTTTTCCACTCTTTGATTTTTAATTGCACCTTTTTTTAATATTTAAATACTTCCTATTACTTAAATCCGATGGAATTAATTAATTTATTTATATGTTCTGCTTAATTCCCTCAAATTCAATTAAGAACAATTTCTGTGGCAAATAAATTAAGACACAAACATTTACCGGCTGAAAATGTTGCAGTAAAGCAAAATATTAAAATGCAAAAAAAAATTAATAGGAAAAGATATAAACAAATAACGAGAAAATATAAGTACATACACATATAAATGCAAGACATAAAGAACAAATTTAAAGCAAAACTGCAATAAATACTCTCAAACATCATAATAAAAGTTAATAAAACTCCTACGACTAAAAAAATTGCAGTGACTTTAACAAAAATGAATAAAAAAAATTGTCATAAATATGAATTGAAAATCATAAATAGTATATTTTTTATCTTGGTAACAAGCATAAAAACTTTAACAGACTGTAGCCAAGAGACGGCCATCGGAAATATATATATATATAGAACATGAAGTGTGCAGTAAAAAAAGAACATTATGAACGCCATGAGAGAGAATGAGGAGACTTAATATTAATGGTTTTCAACAAATTTGTGGGTGCTTGCTGGGTGTCTCAATGGATGATGCTGGCAGAAATAGAGGTTAATGGTTGCTAATAAAAAGAAGTTTAAAAAATTGCTGTGACTTATATAACCTCTTGGGATTTCATTGGAGAAATTCGTGTTGAAGACGAGCGAAAAAAAATATTAACTGCACCATTAAAACGAAGTATTACTTGTTAATTTTACGATTACGATTCATATGAGTTGGTAGCATCTGAAAAGAGAATCGGCATTTCTCGCAAATGTTGAAGATTGCGGCAAATGTTGAGTAGCAGTGAACTAAAAATCTAGGTGCACGACAGTGCGCCAGGCCAAGTTCCGGCCAATGCACGCAGGTTGTATATTTACAGGAAGCCATTCGAGCTGTTTTTATCCCCCTCATAAGTTTGTTCCATGTAATCTTAAAATTATAAAATTTAAATCATAATTAGAATAAATGTAACCTCACATGCGAAGTTTGAAAGTTTTGCAATGAAACGTTCCGGAGATATGAAGGTGCAAAAAGCGCATATTTTAAGACATACTCACTGACTCACTGATCACTCATCAAATTGATGAAGCACTTCCGCTACAGCTAGAGAGCTAAAAATTCGTACACGAGTAGATAAAGGTGAGCAATGAACTAGAAAAATCTGGAAACCCGAAAACGTTAACCAGGGGGGCGGGGCTACGCCCATAAAAATTTAAATTTGTGCTAGTGAACTGAAATTCAATACAGAACTAGATCTAGGTGAGCACTAAACTAAACAAATCTAAAAACCCAGAAATTTTAGCCAGGAGGGCGGGGCTACGCCCATAAAGGTCATAATTAAAAAAGCAAATCTAAAGCGCTCAACTGAAGCGATTTTATTGAAATTTGGCATACATACTGCAAAATCGCAAGGCTATAAATTTTTTGTTAAAAGAATGGGCGTTAACACGCCTCTACAATTTAAACCTCATATTTCATGTACTACGGCTCAGCATATTTAGATATACTATTTATGTAAGTATTATTATCTATTTGCAACGAAACTTCACAGGAATAAGAAGCACTGGGCGAGAAAAATCATGAGTTTGGAAAAGTGGGCAGGGTTACGCCCATAAAATTAAAAATTAAAAGTGCTAAGAATCTGAGATTGAATATAAAAGTAGGTCTAGGTGAGAAACCAACAAGAAAAATAAGAAAACCAGGAAATTGTAATCAGAGGGGCGGGGCTACGCCCATAAGAACTTAAAATTAAAAGTTGTTCTAATGAGCTGAAATTAGATACACAAATAGGTCTAGGTGAGAGACCACAAAAAAAATCAAAACAAAACACGGAGGCGGGGCTACGCCCATTAAGCTCAGAGGTAAAAAAGCAATCCTAAGACTTTTACCTCAAGCGATTTTATTGAAATTTGGCATACATGTTGCAATTATATAAAGTTATAAATGTTCGTTCAAAAATGGGCCCATCATATATATGCCTCCTATTCCATGTACTTCGGATCAGCAGATTTACATATACTATTTACTTCGATATTATTATCTGTTTACAACGAAACTTAACACGTATAATAAGCATTGCACAAAAAAAATTTTATTTAAAAAAGTGGGCGGGAATACAGATAATCTGCTAACTTGGCAATATTTTTACCTTTCTAAATAAGGAGAGAATAATATATCGGAAAAAAATGTTGTCAAGTATGCAGATTATCTGGAAATTATATGACACCCTTGCAATTACAAATTTATATAATGCATAGCATATTTCAGTGATAGGTATTGAGCCAAACAAGAACTTGGTCAAAATTTTTATCTCACTACTTTTGATGGCCGAAATTTTGGAAAGGAACTTGGCCTTTTTCACATTTATATTTTTGTGAGGATCTTTTTTAATATTTCTTATGACTTACGTTTATTTTTTATTGTAAGGAAATTGTGCCACATTAAATTTGAAAATACTGTGCCACCTTTTTAATTTTTTAAGTCAAAATTTATATAATATGATGAATAATATGCATATATGTATAATAAATTTATATAATGGATAGGCGGTTTAAGATAACTTTTGGGAGAATATTTTGTCTAAATATGTATAACAAAGATATTCAACTAATAAAAACTATTCCAGTATATGCCGCAATTAATCAGCTGTTTGCTAAATAAACCTAAATGTCATTCAGTACCAATATGAGCACTTTTGATTTCGTTCGTAGTTTTAGCTTGAGATAACTTAAAATCGTATCAGCTTGAATGGCCTTCAATAAAAATGAGATTTTAAAATTGAATATTTTTATTTCATGCACGGGCTTTAAGGGGCTTTAAAAAAAAATTAGTCCCCATAATTATGTATTTGATTTTTGCATTTAAATATCAACTTCTTAAAATGCCTTTAGCATTTCAGTTAACGAAAATTATTTACAAAATATATAAATAAGTTTATTACCAGCACGAATTGCTTTACCCTATTGAGTAGTTACTTTGTTAAGGCAAAATTCCGAAAAATATTTACAGCAGCCACAGTCAATTATCAAACCATTAAAGTTGAAATAAAATGCTTTAAAGAAAAATATTGTAAAATTTAAAAGTATAACAAACGCAATTCTAGTAAATTTCCTTTTAACTTCTGCTGTCGACTATTTATTTATTTCGTTTCCTCTTTTTTTTTTGGCTTATAGTTTATCACAAGTTTATACTTCAATTTAACAACCGACTACAAGCATTTTTACCAGGACAACAAGAAAGCACTTGATGTGGAGTGAGAGCCGCAATTAAATGAAACCAGATGATGGCGATCAAAAATTATGACTTTGTTAATAGCGACAATTAATAATTTTGACAATTTTCACTTCAGAACAACATAAAAAGCTTATGTAAGAAAAAATAAATTAATAAATTTTATGACTAACTGGTAAAGAGATAAATTATTTCTTTTTGGAAGTTTTTGTTTTGGCAAGAAAAAGCTGTGAAGTTTTTCAAGTCAATACACATGAATTGAAATTCGAAGTTTCCAGGACTCTAACAATTAAATTCAGTTCTCTGTATAACATTCAAAAATTTTAAAAATCAAAATTGGACTTTTTTATTAATATTTTAAAAATCCAAAACAACGCATCTAAAATAAGTTGATAATTTATTAAGAAACAGTTAAAAATACTACAGAAAAAAATTAGAATTTACAAAAAATTATAATTGATATTAGTGTTACGTTTTTTTTTATTATTTCCGTAGATTCCAATATTTTTAATTCAATAAAAAGAACACAGTATATAATTCAAAGCAATGTAACAACTCAAAACTCAATCAATCGAAAGAAGAACAATAACTACTCAATTTTATGAATATTAAACAAAAAACTTAAATTTTTTGAAAATCAGCCACTCAATTGTGAATAAATTCGAAAAAAAAATCATTCGATTTTTATGATCAGCATCTCATTATGTTTCTATTTTATTTTAAAAAAACGTAAAGAATACATTTTTTGGCTAAAATTTTTTATTCTAACTCCGAAACTACTAAGCCAATTTAAACGACATATATCAATGGATTAAAGGTTATATAAATTTCAATTTTATATTAATAATATCGTATTAGCTTTTTTTGAGTTATCATTAATTATGTGGAAAAACGTCTGAAAAAATTTAAAATTTTACATAAAAATTCAAAAATAAAACTTTTCTAAAGAATTTAAAATTTGGATCATATCTAGGCGCACGGTAGTGCGCCAGCCCATGTCCTGGCCAATGCACGCAGTGTGTATATTTACACGAAGCCATTCGAGCTGTTTTTACCCCCCTCATAATTTTGTTCCCCGCAATCGTAAAATTATGATATTTAAACCATAATTAGAATAAATTCATATAACCTCACATACAAAGTTTAAACGTTTTACAATGAAAGGTTCCGGAGATATTTTAAGACATACTCACTGACTCACTGACTCACTCATCAAATTGATGAAGCACTTCCGCTGTGGCTAGAGAGCTAAATTTGGTACACGAGTAGATCTAGGTGAGCAATGAAACAGAAAAATCTGAAAACACGAAAATTTTAACCAGGGGGGCGGGGATACGCCCATAAAAATTAAAATTTATCCTAGGGAGCTGATATTTGATGCAGAGCTAGGTCTAAATGAGCACTAAAATAAAAATATCTGGAAACCCGAAAATTTTCGTCAGGAGGTCGGGGCTACGCCCATAAAATTCAGAATTAAAAAAGCTAATATAAGGCGCTTAATAGAAGCTATTTTATTGAAATTTGGCATATACATATAGAGCGCTAATACAAGGCTTTAAATGTTTTGTTAAAAAAGTGGGCGGTGACACGCCCATACAATTTAAACCTTATTTTCGTGTACTACGGCTCAGCATATTATATATACTATTTATGTGGGTATTATTATCCGTTTGCTTATGTATCGGGTGTTTTTTTTTAGAGGTATAGAACTTTGAATTGAAATAAAACACAGGAAAAACGTTTTAATGTCCATCAATTTGGCTTTATTGAAAGGATAATTTTATGCCATTAATGTTTAAATATGATTTTGGGCATGTGGCCGCCGCGGCTGGCTCGAATAAAGCCAATTCTACAGGTCCAATTTTCAACCACTTTTTCGAGCATATGGGGCCGTATGTTGGCAATAACGCCACGAATGTTGGCTTCCAAGTCCCCTAACGTTTCTGGTTTGTTGGCGTAGACGAGCGACTTCACATATCCCCAAAGAAAATAATCCAATGGTGTCAAATCACACGATCTTGGTGGCCAATTGACAGGTTCATTCCGCGAAATTATGCGCTCATCGAATGTTTCCTTCAATAAATCGATTGTGACGTGCGCTGTGTGGCATGTAGCGCCGTCTTGTTGGAACCACAACTCATCCACATTCATGCCATCCAATTCGGGAACAAAATAGTCGGTTAGTCGGCTCCAATTGCTGTGCACGGTGGCGAATCGATTCATTCGGGTCCTCTTCAACACTTTGCTCTACAGCGGCAATTGTTTCTTCGGTGCGCACTGTTCGACGTCTCTGCGGATGCGTATTATCACATAGAGTAAACGTAGTGCGAAAACGATCTATGGTTAACCGAATTAATTGCTCTGATGGACGATTATGTCGACCATAAAATGGACGGAGCTTGCGGTAAACTTCGCGAACTGAACCATTATTTTCGAAATAAATTTGCACGATTTGCAAGCGTTGTTCTTTTGTCAACCTGTTCATGATGAAATGGCAAACCAAACTAAATATTAATCACTTGACAGCTGACAAAATGGCCGCCAGTTAAAAAAGTGATGCCAACTTAAAGTTCTATACCTCAATAAAAAACACCCTTTACATCGCATAGCAGAGAATTTGATGATGTTGGTTGGACTAGTGTATGGCCAAGGTTTGAACCAGGGCTCGCAAACACTATTATTTGCTTTTTCATTGACGCACTAACTACGTCAAACAACAGCATGCAGCCCTTATTTGATATAAAATCAGCACGAAATAGAATTATTTAAAAAGGAAAAATTTTTTTTTCAATGTTATAGTAAATCATGTTGAATTAACATGAAACAGATATGACACAAAACTATTAACAAAAAATGTTAAATTAACTTTGTTTTCGTCAATTTCGCCGGGTGCATTAAATGACTTCCTAGTATTGACATTTCGAAGTTATTACTTATAATCCAAGGTTGTTAGTACTTGCCATCATAAAATAATGGATTAAAATGCCAAATTAAAAGTAGTGGGATGTATTTTATTCACTTGTTTATTAGCATTTTAACTCATTACTTAGAAATTATTTGCCGAGACAGTAAACTTAACCTTGATATTTTAAATTTATGTATATTTCCTAGCAATTTTTATAACAAAACCTTTAAAAAAAGATCTCATAAAATATCAAATGTATGTGTTTTTTTTTTTCACCTATATTAACATTGCACTGCCTCTAAAACAAAAGCACTCTTTTATTAATTCTTTTAGGTGAGTTTTCCAATACTCCTCAGAGTCCTGTTGGCAATATAGCAAATTACAAACAAAATGCTGAATATAGGACAATGGTTGCGCTCAGTATGACGCTTAAGTGGCTCTCACAACGGGAGTTTGACAACAATCATTAAGGACCAAAGCCAGCTGCAACTACACTGTACATACTGAATACTTAATAAAACCAGCTGTGCAGTGCTTTAACGGCAATCCAAATACAGGCCTACTGAGCTACATACATTTTTCGTGTTGATTTTTTAACCAAAGGTGTTGTATTTTCATAGAGTTCAAAAAGAAAAAAGCTCTCGACTATTGTTCTTTTATGCAAGCTTTTGTGCAATTGCTGGGAGATTTTTGCACACTTTTTTTATTCATACATATATATCTTTTACCTCTTAAAAAGTCTTCTTCTCTCTTGTTGTACAAGTAAATTGTGAACTTGTTTGTGCAAATGAAGTTCAGTTCACTCGAATTGTTTATTTTATGGCATGTGGGTACATGCTTTGTAGTCAGCCTGCTTATTTGAAAGTCTGGCTGGAAGCATTGGGTGACTTTCAGGTGGTTTGTTGCACAGTAAGTGTTATTGCAGGGTAACATTTGCATTTGGGTTGACTACATAGGTTTTTGTTTTTAAAGCAACTTGTACATATAACAGGTGTTTGAGAGTTCATGAGAGTGTACTTGTTTTCGGGTTATTTAGCTCATTTTGCTTTTGCCAGTTTCTTTATTTCAAGCTGTTGGGATTGGTTTTAGTTCTATAAAATACGAGTTATATTAAAATCAGTCTCAAGTAGTTGCAAATATATTTTGATGTTCTCAAGCATTGACGGCTTGTTAAAAATTTTACAACTTAGCATAAAAATTTATATTCAAAGTAACTACCAATTAAAGCTTTGAGTCAAACCTTATTTAAATTTTAAGAATCTAATATAAAACGCACAATATTACTCTTTCCCTAGTTTAACTCCTTCTCATCCTCTACACTATCACTACTCTTCACATAACCTTTAGATATAATCTGTTTTAAAACAATGCTGGATTTTTAAGTTTTCCCCTTTCCCACTCTGTTTTGTTTTGAGGCTACTTTTATTTATCAACAACAATAGATTTTCATTATACTAAATACTTCGCTTATTTGCTGATAATAATTTTTTGATAACATTTTTCTAATAATAATATACCATGCAACCAACATAAACAATGCGTCTCAGGTTTGCTTTTCAATTTTTAGACAATGAATAAATTCAATTAAATGCTGCCCCTTTCTTTCCTTTTCCACAGAGGAATGAGTATGCTGTATTTCTCATTGAAATTTTAAGTTTTTGTTGTCAAGGTAATGTGTAAAAGTATTCTATTAATTTTAGGAAGATTAAAAATATTTCTCATTAAAATTTAAAATTAATTTGTGATGTTAAAGTTGTTGAATCTTAAGTTTATGTTCAATTTAAATAAAAAGGGGAGTAAGTAAAGGGAGTCACAGAAGGTAAAAAGAAGTAAGAGTGCTTTATTCGGCTATGGTGAATCTTATATACCCTTCACCGACATACGTACATATATGTAGTATATTTATAGCTATGTGAAAAAATTTATCATTTTTAATTCCAGTACAATTTTTAATGAGGGACTCATCGGTATTTTTCGACTAAGGAATTTGAAACAAATCTTTTACTTTCGATAATAGCAGTATTTAATTATTTTATTTTATATTCTGTTTTCAAGAAATATTTCACATTCACCTTTATTCCAGTTGTCAACATCGACGTCACGTCAACACAATACCCAAGAATTGGAGCTTGTTTACTTGCTCTTAAGATATTAAAAAACCGTGCTAAAAATAAATTTCCAACACTAAAATAAATCGCCAAATTCGAAAAAATGCCAAACTGAAAAAAAACGCCAAAATGTAAAAAAAACGCCAAAAGTCTAAAAAAAAATCACCAAAACGCGAAAATGTCGCCAAAACACGAAAATGTCGCCAAAACTAAAAAAAAATGTAAATAAAAAAAATCGCAAAAATGAAAAAAATCGCCAAAAATAAAAAAAAATCGCCAAAATGAAAAAACGCCAAAAACCGAAAAAAATTGCCAAAACAAGAAAATAAAGTGTTAAAACTAAAAAAAGAGCCAAAACTTAAAAAAATCGCCAAAACCGAAAACACGCAAAAACCGCCAAAACAAAAAAACCGAAAAGATCCCATAAACGAAAAAAAATGCCAAAACTATATATATATAGGATGAAGTTTGTATTAAATTACATATCTAGTGTTCGTACGGAACCCTTCGTGCGCGAGTCAGAGTCGCACTTTACTGAATTTTTTTATTATTATGAGTTTTGTGTGTTGTATTGTTTTTGTTTTATACCATATTTCAACCAAATAAATTTAGCTGTAAATTATAGAGTAGAAAGTGTGGGCTGAAAGGGATGAAAATATGGCAACTTCAAATGACTATACCTCACGATAAAAGTTACTGGTAGGAAGAACTTCTCTTTAACTTATCGCTCATTTTTGGTTAAAATGAAGTTGTAACAATGAAAAAGTGTTTATTTATCCAATAAAATCCTACGTTTAGCTAACGACAAGTTATGGTAATGGCCCTAAATGTTTTCAATTTTAATAATTTTATTTATCCTAAGATATTTCCGTCAAGGTTTTAATAATAGCGTCCAATTATAATAAATTTAAGTATTGTCAATTCAGAGTTTTTACAGCTTCTTAGAATTTTCACTGTACTCTGCAACATTTGTTCACCAATCGCCGAAAAATCACGTCAAGTTTGCTTAGCATCGAATTATATACTTGAGAAAACGATTGGATCATTGCAATCATTGATACTTATACAAAGTATTCCACTTTCTTATGTTATAGTGATTAAAAGATATTATTCAAGGCTGTTTCAGACTCTAAAACAGGTAATAATGCTTTTGATGAAAATGCCTCCCTGGTTTTATTTCTCTTTCAAGAATTCCAACAAAAAACAACTCAACATGTCAGAGTTTCATTTTCTACAAAAGTATTAATACTTGTATTATAGTCTGAAACTGACTTTAGTAAATGTATCTTGCATGTATTTTTCACACAGAACAATAATTTTTCTCATATTTAGACAAATTTCCGTATAAATTTTAACAGCTCACATTTTTAACCCCCGACTACAAAAAGGGATGTTATAAGTTTGTAGTGTGTGTCTGTGTATCTGTGTATCTGTGTGTCTGTCCGTGTCCACGTACAGGCCAAACGGCTGGACCGATTTTCATTTAGTTTTTTCTGTTTGAAAGATGCCTTGATCGAGAGGGTTCTTAGCTATGTTTGAAGAAAATCGGTCCAGCCGTTTAGAAGATGTAACATCTTTTCTGAAAAAAGCCGGGGGTTTTTAAAATTTTTAATTTTTGTTATATATTAACTAATAATAGTTGAATGGATATTTTACTGCTTGTTTATCGGTGTCAAAGAAATTATTTCTTTCTTGAAACAAAAACAAAATTTTAGAATTTGTTCTCGTTTTAAATGAAATTGTTACAATGAAAAATTTCCTTCGGCATCGATAAACAGGGTATTAGTGTTTAAATATCGGTATCAACTTTAAAAGATAACTTAAAAAATAGCATCGTGTAAATTTAGTGAACATTTTTATACTAAATTAAAACAGGATTGTAAAACAAGTTACTTATATGAATGAAAATAAATCTGACTGTCAGTTAGGACGGGTGTCACAAAAGTCTATCTGCCGTATTCATAAAAAATATTTTATTAAGCTCTTATTTGACATATTTCTATGGAAATTTTGTCAAATAAAACTGTAATAAACCTAAAATATTTTTTATGAATAAGACCGTATATATTTATGAAATAACGTTTACTGTAATCAAAATTTGTATAGCTTTTTAAGTAGACTAAAGGAAATTTTATTGGGTGTTATCTACTCCGCGCAAAGAAAAGATATGGTTGTAGAATGGTTGAGAAAACAATACTATGTTCTCTGAAACAAATGTGTGGTCGTCGAAAACTAATAATTGTTATTTTAAACATTTATTTCGTTACGATAAACAGAGTAATGTTTGAATTTGTTTGATAATTACATTATCACATCCATAAAAAAAGTGTGATATGATTAGAGTTTAACAATATAGCATTGTTAAAAATTTATGACTACAACATAATTTGTATTATTATTTAAAAACAATATGATGTAAATAACAATATAATGTTATCCAAAACCATACTATGTTAAGTTTTTAAAAAAATCTTTTTCAGAAACATCTGTCAGTTCAGTATTTCATTTGTAATCTATCGGTAGTGCACGGGTGGTGTTAAATAAATGAATAAATAAATAAAGAATAAACAAAAGGGTAGACCAATAAAAATATATAAAAATTTGTGTATCTCTTTATACAGACATGTCAGTATGTCGTGTAAGTATACATTTCTATATATACATTTTATTTCAACAATATTAAATTATTTTTATTTAGATTTCACGCACAGCTGTTTCTACAATAAATATATGATTAAAAAATAAAATAGTATTATTACATTAATTATATTTTAGTCACAACTAACAATAGTGTTGTCATATTTACAATACTAAGATTATAATATAATTAACTCAGATAATAATATTGTTAAAGATTTTTTTCTATTAACAATAATATGATTTGACTGCAACCATATAATTGCTGTTTGACTATGGTTACCTCAACCATATTTTTTCTTTGCGTGTAAAGCTTAGCAGATTCTTTTTTTTTAATGATTCCAAAAAAGGTTTTAACAAATTGAAATTCGATGAATCAAAAGCAATTCACATACTGCAATTTGCATCAACTCATACCACACACAGTGGACCAAATGCAAGAACGCTGATGATGAAGGTGTGATGGACTTCGAAAACAATTTGTTGTTCCACTCTGTCATAAATATATGATTTATTAAAAAAAAAAATTGTCGGTTAAGGTTTACTGAAAATTCTATTTCCCTAACTATACAATAAATATTTAACCGAGTGTATACATATATGCCAAGTGAAACCACAACGTCAAGACAACATATTGTATAGTTATTTCTTTTACTCATCTCGTTATCACTTCGAGGTGAATGTTTAACATGACCATAATAATCAATGTTACATTAGTTCTGTATCTAGAAAGTATAATGCAATTTGTTTTATATTTCTTTTTTTTCCTTAGTTTCACTTACCAACTTTGTTGCATTGACACTATTTCATCTTTCTGAAGGTTGCTTAAAACCAACAGTTTCTTTGCAGGCGAATGATTTTTTTTTTTTTTTTTTTTTTTTTGTACAAGTTGTCTTGATCAAAACGAAACATTTATTATACACTTGCTGCTTTTTAATACAAATTCATGTAGTTTTAAGTTTTTTTGTCATCTTCTTGTTTCTGTTGCTGGCGCTAAGGTCCAGTCTCTACCTGGCTATACCCAACAGCCAACTATTCTATTTTTTTTTTTTGTTTTTTTTTTTTCATTTGTTTTCGTTGTTCATGTCAGCTGCCATTGAGAATTTTATCGAGTGTGAAATGGTTTTCCTGATAAACTTGAATTTGTTTCTTCTCACATTTCACATTTTTTCCCCATGAACTCATAGTGTTGACATTTTCTCTTGTGCCCCTTTTTTCTAGATGTTTGCAAAATCTGCTGCTGGTGTTGTGCACTGTGGTGCACGTTTTTGTTTATGTGTTGTATGTGTGAGTAGTGGGTAGTAGTGTTTGTTGCATTTGTGACAAGCTATAAATGTTTTGACCTCTATCAAATTCTTGTGTTCATTTATATTTAAAGTGCTTAGGGTTTGTCAAAATTGCAGTGACAATAAAGTTTAAGCATTATACATGCGTTCGTATGAAGCTTTAAATAGCTTTGTTATAAAAATTTATATCCTGAAAATTTAATTATAGTTAACTTAACTTGATGGCGAATAGCAATAAAAATAATGCTAATTGAACATTATTAAAAAAAAATTATCTTTAATTATTATAGACTGAATGAGATTTAAGCAGCTAGCATTATGTCTCTTTACAAAATTTTTTTTTTTGATATGTAAACATCTATAGGCTAGATGTTTGCACATCACTAAAACATAAACTAAACATACACTAAAAATCTTAGTGTAATCATACGAACAAAAAGTACAAACTTAACAGCTGCATAGAAATAACTCATCCGAATTTTAAAGCATACCTTCAGGAGTTAATTTTAATAGAAATTGCTTGTGAAGTGTAATAGTGTTGTTAAAAAGTTGAAAAATATAAAATAAATAAAATATATACATATAAACTTTTAAATAAAAATGCGTTTTAAATGTCAAATAATTGTTTAAAAGATATATACCAGTCTTTATAAAGAGTTTATAATATTATTTAAGGAATTTATTATTCGACATATTGTCAGAAGTTTATTTTAATTTGAAAATTTATTTGCTGGTGGTTCAGCGTTGTCTATATATTTCATTGTTGCTGTAACAAATCATCAGTAGACTTCAACCACACATTTTGAATAGTCACAAACCTCTTAACTTATGCACAGACTTTCAAGAACTATTTGAGAATTCACAAATAATAATATTTTTGAAAATCACAAAAGAAAAATAAGCGTAGTAGGCTTTGAAACTAATACAAAAAAACCCAGCAAATAATTTATATTCGATTTCAATCTATTTTATTTTTCTACACCTTTATACAATTAGAAATCCATTGGATAACAATAAAAGTAATTATAAGGCAAAATGAAAAATAAAATCTAAATTTAACATTTAAGGAATTTATTATTCGACATATTGTCAGAAGTTTATTTTAATTTGAAAAATTATTTGCTGGTGGTTCAGCGTTGTCTATATATTTCATTGTTGCTGTAACAAATCATCAGTAGACTTCAACCACACATTTTGAATAGTCACAAACCTCTTAACTTATGCACAGACTTTCAAGAACTATTTGAGAATTCACAAATAATAATATTTTTGAAAATCACAAAAGAAAAATAAGCGTAGTAGGCTTTGAAACTAATACAAAAAACCCAGCAAATAATTTATATTCGATTTCAATCTATTTTATTTTTCTACACCTTTATACAATTAGAAATCCATTGGATAACAATAAAAGTAATTATAAGGCAAAATGAAAAATAAAATCTAAATTTAACATTTAAGGAATTTATTATTCGACATATTGTCAGAAGTTTATTTTAATTTGAAAATTTATTTGCTGGTGGTTCAGCGTTGTCTATATATTTCATTGTTGCTGTAACAAATCATCAGTAGACTTCAACCACACATTTTGAATAGTCACAAACCTCTTAACTTATGCACAGACTTTCAAGAACTATTTGAGAATTCACAAATAATAATATTTTTGAAAATCACAAAAGAAAAATAAGCGTAGTAGGCTTTGAAACTAATACAAAAAACCCAGCAAATAATTTATATTCGATTTCAATCTATTTTATTTTTCTACACCTTTATACAATTAGAAATCCATTGGATAACAATAAAAGTAATTATAAGGCAAAATGAAAAATAAAATCTAACGCTGAACCACCAGCAAATAAATTTTCAAATTAAAATAAACTTCTGACAATATGTCGAATAATAAATTCCTTAAATGTTAAATTTAGATTTTATTTTTCATTTTGCCTTATAATTACTTTTATTGTTATCCAATGGATTTCTAATTGTATAAAGGTGTAGAAAAATAAAATAGATTGAAATCGAATATAAATTATTTGCTGGGTTTTTTGTATTAGTTTCAAAGCCTACTACGCTTATTTTTCTTTTGTGATTTTCAAAAATATTATTATTTGTGAATTCTCAAATAGTTCTTGAAAGTCTGTGCATAAGTTAAGAGGTTTGTGACTATTCAAAATGTGTGGTTGAAGTCTACTGATGATTTGTTACAGCAACAATGAAATATATAGACAACGCTGAACCACCAGCAAATAAATTTTCAAATTAAAATAAACTTCTGACAATATGTCGAATAATAAATTCCTTAAATGTTAAATTTAGATTTTATTTTTCATTTTGCCTTATAATTACTTTTATTGTTATCCAATGGATTTCTAATTGTATAAAGGTGTAGAAAAATAAAATAGATTGAAATCGAATATAAATTATTTGCTGGGTTTTTTGTATTAGTTTCAAAGCCTACTACGCTTATTTTTCTTTTGTGATTTTCAAAAATATTATTATTTGTGAATTCTCAAATAGTTCTTGAAAGTCTGTGCATAAGTTAAGAGGTTTGTGACTATTCAAAATGTGTGGTTGAAGTCTACTGATGATTTGTTACAGCAACAATGAAATATATAGACAACGCTGAACCACCAGCAAATAAATTTTCAAATTAAAATAAACTTCTGACAATATGTCGAATAATAAATTCCTTAAATGTTAAATTTAGATTTTATTTTTCATTTTGCCTTATAATTACTTTTATTGTTATCCAATGGATTTCTAATTGTATAAAGGTGTAGAAAAATAAAATAGATTGAAATCGAATATAAATTATTTGCTGGGTTTTTTGTATTAGTTTCAAAGCCTACTACGCTTATTTTTCTTTTGTGATTTTCAAAAATATTATTATTTGTGAATTCTCAAATAGTTCTTGAAAGTCTGTGCATAAGTTAAGAGGTTTGTGACTATTCAAAATGTGTGGTTGAAGTCTACTGATGATTTGTTACAGCAACAATGAAATATATAGACAACGCTGAACCACCAGCAAATAAATTTTCAAATTTATAATATTATATTATAACATGTCTTCATTACGTACTGTTGCCTTACACTGAAGCTGGTGCACGACAATTCGATATCAATCTCCATCTCTTGCCAATTACTATGGGTGGAGAATTTAATAAAAATTTTGCAAGACCACAGTTGCAAGCTTTATCAAAATTTTTATTTGACGCTTTCCACTTGCATATGAGCAATTCTCCACAAACTCCCATAACTAATAATTCCATTACTATAGATGCAGTTTTCAATTAATTTTTCAATACAGTAGAGTCAAAAATGTATACATATATCTTATTTTAGTTACCATAAGCCAATATTAATTATTTGTACTTAAGGCACTTACCATAGATGGGCACTTTGCAGTACTACTAAAATTTCAGTAAAAATAATTTTTTAACCAGTAAATTTTTATTGATTACTAAAATTTTTTTCTACAATTTTTATAAAGTGCCTAAATGATTTATTATATGATGAGGTGCATTGAATTTTCATTAATCAGTAATGCTTGTATTCATAATGAAATTCTACCAAGTGGCTAAATTTTTATCATACAAAATTTCAAAATTTGACTGAAAAAAACTTGGCCACTTGCTACAATTTTATTATGAATACGACTCTACGATTTTACAGGTAAAGCAAATTAAATTTCATTAGCAGTAAAAATTTACTGAATTTTTTTAGTAATCAGTAAATTTACTGCTTACTGCAATTTTTAATACATTAAATATATATACATATACTGCAGTGTGCCCATTTACTAACCAAATAAGTTTAATAAAACAAACAAGAACCAACAAATTCCTTTACAATATTGAAAGTTTTGATACTTTTGATTGATTAATTTCAAAAAATATACAAAAAGCGTAAGTACTTTCAACTTTAACAAAAAAAATTTCATTACTAGATGTTTACACATCTCCCCTGTGATCGGACTCCCATTGCTTTTTTTTATTTTATAGAACGCTTTGTATTCAATTAATGATACTTACATAAAATATTTTTAATTGATACGTTTCAGCAAGAATCTAGCATCTCCTACATATATATGTAAATGAAAATAAGTTTAAAAATTTAAAGTCTAAAAGTACACTGCAGGGGTTCTTCGCTAAGTTAACATTTCAATAGAACAAAATATTTGTCAGATATCTTAGACAATTTTTATTAGCTTGAAAGGCCTATCAGCGCCATGAATATGGAATACAACACCTCGCAAATTTTTGCTGCCACTTCGCTGGGTAGCACGCATCCGAAATATCCGAGTTTCCATAGGTTTGACGAATAAATCAGGATTAATTTGCTGTACGTATTATGTAGGCTTGAAGCACCGCTGTGGGCTTTAAATTATTTGCGTAGACCTTGAAGTTAGGTGAATTGCATATAAGAAGAAGCAAGTAGCAACTCAATATCAGCTTCAAATCACTATTTTTTAAGTCTGTTAAATTTGTTTTTAAGTATTAATTTTAAAATTTTAGTGTCAATTGTATATTTTCAGGAACGCAGTCACTCCGGATTTCAAAAACATTTACGTCCGCCTCTTTGTCTAAATTCAACATCGCGTAACTTTTAATTGTGATAAATTTCGTAAAATTTTTAATTATTTTTTTTATAAAAAACACAAACACAACCCGCAAAGCGATTAGCTTGTCTGCGAAAAACACCCAGGGTCTATGGTGGGAATCGAACCCACCACCTCTGGACTGAGAGGCTAGCATCGCTGCCACTCAGCCACTAACCGTTGATGGGCGTAGCCCCACCCTTTTTTTAAAATGCAAGATTATTTTTTTTGGAGAGCTCAGGGTGTGTGCAAAGTTTTGTAAAAATTAATAATGTAGAGGCACGTGAAATTAAATATTAACTATTAATGGGAATGGCCCCTCCTACTTTTTCAAAAGCTAGATTAAGCATTTTTTAAGCTCATATTATATACCAAGATTTTAAAAAATCGGCTAAATAAAAGCACATGAAATATAACATTTAACTTTAATAGGCGTAGCCCCGCCCACTGTTTAAAAGTAAGATTAGGTTTTCTGTAGAGCTCAGTGTAAAATTCGTCAAAGCAGAAGCGCATAATATATTAAAGTATATAAGTTTAATAGGCGTGGCCCACCCATTCTTTTAAATGCAAGATTGTGTCTTTTTTAGAGAAATTCTTAGTAAAATTCGGTCTAGTGAAGGTACGTAAAATATAATATTAAGCTTCAATAGTATTGACTTCGCCCATTTTTTCAACTTCCATATAGTGCCACTAAAAAGGCGCAATATGTGCCCTAAGTTTTGAAGCAATCGGATAAGCAAAAGATCATATTGTTACGAAAATAGCCGTCGACAGGTTTAAGCAGCATTACACAAAAATATTCCAACAGGGTTAATGTAAGTGCTACGCGAAAATATTCCTACAGGTTCAAAGCAAAGAATAGTCTAGAATAGTAGCTAACAACTAAATAAGCATGCCTAGCTTGATTAAACGTAAACAAGCAAAAGCAGCAACAACAAAAAGCGTCTGCTTATTAAGAAGATTCACATATTTACACACATACATACATGCTAATTTAAACGAAAAGAAAAAAAGATAAACACCCTGCTGATAATATTGGACTACGTGGTCCAATCTCGGTGAAACAGACTAGTTACATCATGGTCCCATGTAATGCAGTCATGGATGATGTCGTTTTCACATAAGCATTCAATGCTGCACTATAAGTGTTCGTGTTTAAACGATTATGATCGTTGTTCTTAGGCAGTTACAAATTGTATGCGAGTAGTCTATAACTATTTCGTATGGAGTAGTTTTAGGGTTAGTCCGACGTTAAGTAAAATTGGACCATGTGGTCCAATTCTAGGACATCGCAATGCTAAATCGACCACCCTTTTTCATATATTTGGAGTACTCCTACTCCTCTTTGGATTAGTCTTTACATGCATGTATGGACTAGTCGCATTATCTGCAGGGCAACCACCGTGTATTGCTTAGTTAATGACGTACACATGTATGCATATACACATGTATGTACATACCCTCTAGTCAACCTAGAACCATATGTCTCTATGTCAATACTCTTTCTACAGCGACAATTGCACTAGTTAAAATGTCGACAACTTTCCTTTTATGCGCGAGTAGAGATACGTTGGAGACGACAGTCCTAGTGTATTTCTGGTGATATTGTCAATGAACGCGTCAATAGTTTGTTTTTCTTTTTTATTATGTTGTGCAATAATATTAAATAAATATATGTAGACGAGGGTCACTAAAATCTACGAGTGAATCTTCGGTTCAAATATATCCATATGGTCGTAAAAGAACTACCTTCTGAATAGTGCTAAAGTCTACTGATAGATTTTGAATGACAACCCTATGTTATTTGTCAATAGGCATTTGCATTGGCTGGGGTACACCTAGTCAGTAGCACTATTGACAATGTCACTAGAAAATCACTATAAGTTTACTATTGACAACGAGAGAGAATATATCGATATTGTAGACTAGAGCCCCTAAAATTTACTAGTGAATCTTTGGTGCCAATGTCACCATGTGGTACCGAAAGAACTACTAAGTCAGTAGTGCTATAGTCTAGTGGTGGATTTTCAATGGCAAGCTAATGTTAAATGTCAATAGATGATACCATTGGCTTGGGTACACCTGGTCAGTAGTGCTACTGACAACGTCACTAGTAAATCAGCACAATTTCACTATTCGCACTTTCTGCAGGGTAGTTACCACATGAACTTAATTAGACAGCATATAAGATGATAATGATCGTCTAGACATTGCTTGAAACTTTTAGTGGAATTTGTGTGAAATATAAAAAGGGGTGACGCATCCAATGAGTTAGTTAGTTGCAGTTGTGAGTCAGTTACGAACAAGTCAGTCGCGAACAAGTCAGTCATTTGTAGACTTGGGTCGAACTCGTTCACTAGTTCATTTTTGCCACAAACCAATGATCAAACCCATGTAATTTAAATGAGTTTGATCATTGGTTTGTGGCAAAAATGAACTAGTGAACGAGTTCGACCCAAGTCTAGTCATTTGCAAGTAAACAAGTCAGTTGATAATTAAGTTGTGAATTAATAATAGTCTGTCGTGGAATTGAGATTATTGTGGAGTCTATCGTGTCGACTGGAGTAAAGGGAACAGCGCAGCGAATAGACGTGTATAAGGGTGTAAGTAAAGCCAGTGAGTCTTTATTGGTGTATCAACTGTGAGTGTCGGCAAAGTGAGTGCCGTGTGTGACAAGCAGCAGACAAAGAGGTATTGGTGTATCAACTGTGAGTGACGGCAGAGAGAGTCTCGTAAGTGACGGCAGCAGACAGAGAGGTGTCACGTGAATACTTGCGCAGCCAGATAAGAGACGTGTGTAAACTACAGCGAGGAAGGCGTAGTGGTAACCAGTTGTGAATATTTGTGTGTAATTTAGTAGTTTAAGCTGTATTAGTTTATATAAGCTCTTCAGTAATTTAGTTTGAGTGAATTTGTAAATAAAACTTGTATCATTATTAATCCTATTTACTACACTCGGCTCTTGTATTCATTTGCAAATCTTCGGATCTATTGAAAAGCGTTTTTATAGAGAGAAAAACGCAACAATATCACCAAAGAAAAAGTTAGTGGGCGTGTCCTGCTCATTTTTCAACAATGCGACCAAATTTTGTTATTTTTTTTAACAAAAACAACCCGCGAGGCGATTAGCTTGTCTTTTTTTGTTTTACATGCATGGCGCGCCATAAGGAACTTACGTTCCAAAAACTTGTAGTTAAGTCCTCTTGTTTTTTTTTTTAATAAAGGCGTCATTTTTGTTCGCAGAAGTGTAAAATTTTATCAAGACGTGTAGTATAAATGCATTCATGATATTCAATCAAAAGCTCGATTTTAAATTTTTTGTTAGTTATGTCTTTTGCCATTTTAGCTAACGATATATTAATTATATACTGTTTATATCGTCATACATATATAGAATTATTTAAAATATGTATATCATGTAATATATATGCCATGAAATGTAGTGTTATTGCAATCTTGGGCTGTTCTTACATAATATCATAAAATTTAGTTCACTACAGGGATGTTAAAACCTCAATCGATCTTATATGATGATGATGATTCGTCATGTGATCATTTTTCTAATTACAATAGCAAAAAAAAAACAAGGTTTATCAACGTTAAGAAGCATAAGTGTGATTTTCACACATAATGTCGTCCATGTATTTACAGCAAAAAATACAAAAATTCTATCAAAATTATTACCAATTTCTTTTAACCGGTTTATACTATTGTCTAGTTTTTTAAAGACTTTCAGTTAGACTTGTATCGAACTCTTTCAGTAGCTCGTTTTTGACACAAACCTATGATCAAACCCATTTAAATTACATGGGTTTGATTGTTGGTATGTATCAAAAACGAGCTACTGAAAGAGTTCGATACAAGTCTAATTTCAGTTGTTATTGACAACTCACATTTTTTATGTTTCTAATACATGCTGTGTTGATATAGCGAAAAAATTTAGTTTTTTTCGAAAAATTATTTTTTGTCAATGACAAACCTACATACATACATACATATATACATATATCAAAAAAGTGACATAAGATAATAAATAACAGAAAAAAAATCAAAAACAAATATTTACTTTTCGCATTATTTATTATTTAGCCACAAATACTAAAGCATTAACAGCTAGCTAAACAACAGCTTATACGAGTCAGTCGCACAAATAAATGTAAGCAAAAACCAATATGTATTGACATGTTTGTCTCAACTGTCAGTGTCATTGACATGTTAATAAATAAACCAACACGCATACCGAGCAAGTGCCTAAAAGTTACGAAGGCACATTGAGGTAAATTTTGCATTAAGCAAAAAAAAAAATAAATCTACTATTTTTTTCTAAATTTATTGATTTTACACTTGTGAATGAAGACAAGAATAAACAAAATACATAATTGTTGAAACGTTAAGAAATATAAATATTATTCTTTGCTTGTACAATCTAACATGACATTTGTGAAGAGCCATAAAATATGCAATAATTTTCTTTGCAGACTTATTCTTCAATTCTTGCAAAGTGTGCTTGTGTTGTATTGTATTGCTTTGAAACAGGGAAAGAAAAAAATTACTTCTTGGATTTTGTACCAACTATAAAAATAAAATGTAATTTTAGACCATGATGGTACCAATTTTTAATATTAATTAATAAAACAGAAACGTAAAAAAATTAGTATAAAAATACAGAAGTTTACAATAAAAAACAAAAACTTACCACAATTACAAAAATTAAAAATTTTAAAAACATCCGACTTTTTTCAGAAAAGATGTTATATCTTCTAAGCGGCTGGACCGATTTTATTCAAGCATAGCTAAGAACCCTCTCGATCAAGTCATCTTTCAATCAGAAAAAACTAAATGAAAATCGGTCTAGCAGTTTGGCCTGTACATGGACACGGACAGACATACAGACACACAGATACACAGACACACACTACAAACTTATAACACCCCTTTTCATAGTCGGGGGTTAAAAAAACATTAAATATTACATTCATAAAGGTAAATTCGTAGATTCGACTATTATATTAGAGATTAAAATAAAACACATACAAAACAAGTAAGAGTGCTATATTCGGCTGTGCCGAATCTTATATACCCTTTACCAAAGTGTTTTTATGTATTATAGAGATACATACATAAGCACATACATAAAGTATAAACAAAAAGAAAAAAATAATATAATTATAATTATCTACAAAAAAAAAATTAATTTACAAATCCTAGAATCATTATATTAGATTTTTCTGATTTCTTACATCAATCTAGTAGTTCTTAAAAAAATATAGAAAGTGTGTTAAGTAAAAAAAGAAAACAGGAAATTTAAAAAAAATGTTTTATTTAGTTACTTTAATATCCAGAAAAAAAGTTCAAAGTTTCCAGCTCTGGAGCTGTGGTTTTTATTTTTATAATTTTCTGCACCAAACTTTTCTTTCCAAAACGTAAAATATGTATAATCTATAAAGGAAAAGATAAAAATTAATTAGACTTACTTAATTTTATATATCACAAAAAGTGTAAGTTTCCAAACCCTAAGATCATTCTTTTTGATTTTTCTAATTTCTTATACCAATCTCTTTCTTTTAAAAATTTAAGATATATTTAATTTATAGAAAGAAGGAAAAACTTGTTTTAGTAAGCTACTTTTGTACAAAAAAAGTTAAAGTTTTCCAACCCTGGAATCGTCTTTTTAATTTTTTTAATGGTTTTTTTTATTTTAAATACCAATTTTATTCGTACTCAAGCATAAAATAAGTTTATTTAATAAAAATAAAAATAAAAATTAATATTCGGTAGTTAATTTTTTATATCACAAAGAGTGTAAGTGTCCCAACCATGGAATCCCCCTTTTTGATTTTTCTGTATTCTTAAAAACAATCTTTTTTTAAGAATGTAAGATATGTTTAATTTATAGTAAAAAAAGGAAAAATTTGTTTTAGTAAGTTACTTTTGTATAAAAAATAAGGTTTTCCAACCCTGGAAACGTTGTTTTAATTTTTGTTAATTTGAAATACAAAATTCATTAGTACTGAAGTATAAAGTATAAGCTAATTTTATAAAAAAAAAATAAAAATTAGTTTTCGGTAGTTAATTTTATATATCACAAAGAGTGTAAGTTTTCCAGCCCTGGAACCATTCTTTTTGATTTTTCAGATTTCGTACACCAATATGTTCCTTTTAAGAATATAAGCTATGTTTAATATATAGAGAAAAAGAAAAAATTTGTGTTAGTAAGTTACTTTTGTATAAGAAAAAAGTTAAAGTTTTCCAACCCTGGAAACGTCTTTTTCATGTATAAAACTGTTTTTAATTTTTAATATCAATTTAATGTGTACTGCAGTATTATATAAGTTAATTTAATTTAAAAAAAATAGTAAGACCTAGTTACTTTTATATATTACAAAAAGTGTAAGTTTCCCAACCCTGGAATCATCCTTTTTAATTTTTCTGATTTGTTATGCCAATCTCTTTCTTTTAAGAATCTAAGATATGTTTAATTTATAAAGAAAAAGAAAAAATTTGTTTTAGTAAGCTACTTTTGTATAAGAAAAAAAAAATTAAAGTTTTCCAACCCTGGAAACGTCTTTTTAATTTTTTTAACTTTCTTTTTTAATTTAAAATACCAATTTAATTTGTAATGAAATATAAAATAAGTTAATTTAATAAAAACATATAAAAATTAGTTTACGGTAGTTAATTTTTTATATCACAAAAATTTTAAGTTTTCCAATCCTGGAATTATCCTTTTTAATTTTTCTGATTTTTTAACCCAATCTCTTTCTTCTTAGAATATAAAATATATGTATATAATTTATAGAAAAAAGGAAAAATTTCTTTTAGTAAATTAATTTTGTATAATTTTGTATAAAAAAGTTAAAGTTTTCCAACCCTGGAAACGTCTATTTAATTTTTTTAATTTTTTTTTTATTTTTTTTTTATTAAGAAATAAACTAAGTTTATTTAATAAAAAAATAATAATAACTAGTTTTCGGTAGTTATTTTTTATGGCAAAATTAAGTTTAAGTTTCCCAGCTCTGAAACCGTCTGCTCAATTTTGCTGATTTTCAATACCAATCTTATTTCGACCATTTCTGACACACCAGTCGAAGAACGAAGTCACTAGCTTTTCTGGGAGCTTCGGAAAACCGATTTCACGTACAGACAGACGGACAGACGGACATCGCTTATTCGTCTTCCCGATGCATAAGGATCCAGAATATATACATATAATTTATGGCTCGCTTATTAATATTCTGGAAATTACAAACGGAATGACAAACCTATATATGTATATCCTTTTACCATTTTTGGGTAAAGGGTATAAGAATTAAAGAGAACATAGGAAAAATTAATGTTACTAAAGGGTCCGCCAGATAACTTTTTTTTTTGAAACATTGGCATTTTTAAATTGTAGCCAGTAACTCGCGGTAGTACCGCAGTACCAACAATGTCAGAAATGTACAATTGTACCATGATTTCCATCCGTGCTTTGAAATGTTTTCTACATGTTTATGGGTTATGGACGGCATGGTTTGTATTGTTTTTTATTTTATTTATTTTTTTGTATTTCTAACGAGTATAATCAAGTATTTTTACATACACATATGTATGTATGTATGTACTCGTAAATTTGCATGTGTAGCATTCACAGTCAAATACAATACTGATGGTTATAAATGCATGAATTAAGAATTCATATGGAGGTTTCCATAATTATGTGGAAATAAGGAAAAAGTGTATAAGTCATATTTTACTGTTTTGCAGGCAAGTGCTTTTGAGTTTTCTAGTCGCTTTGCAGAAATTTATTTCTTTTGCAGTTAGATTGGGAAATTCTCTGTTAAACTTTATTTTTTGAAGCAAACATCATTATACACACTATAATTAATACATTTAAGTTGACATATATAAAAAGTATAAACTGAATTAAAATATTATTTCAAATGAGACTAGAAGCCTAAAAAAGATAAGTCCTGAAAAATAACACAAATTAATTGAGATTTTGACCAGTGGTACTTTCAAATATGCAGATTAAGAAGGTACCATTAACTCAAAATCAGCTTATCTGGACTTAAGCACTTTTTCCTTTTTGCCTCACGATTATCAAGGTTTCGTAAATCAAAGATGAAAAGGACCCTATTGCTTTCGCTAAGACGTCCGTCTATCTCTCTGAACTTTTTCATAGAATTATTTATATATTTATTTCTTTATACATATTATACAAAGTAAATTTGCATAACATGGTGATGCACAAATATGGGCGGAGTAACTAGACCATATGCCCAAGATGTTATTAATAGTATTTAAAAAGGTTTTGTGACTGACTGTACCGACCTATGCCTTTACATAGAAAGTAGCAACGTGGTTGTTACAGAAATTCCACAAAAAACCGCAAAACTATACGGTTATCCTTGGCACATCAGTCAACCCGTGCTAGCGAGACGAAAAACTCTAGAAGGCCAAACAACACACACAAGCCTGACCGCACTTAAAAATAAAATAAAATAAATAAATAATTACGATGACGCGAGACGCTGTTCTTCAACCCAGAGCTCCTTAACGAATTATATAAAACTTTCGTCGCTACACACAAAGAAAAAATATGGTTGAGGTAAACATAATCAAACAGCAACATACTATGATTGAATTATATGGTTGCAGTCAAATCATATTATTGTAAGCTTTAATAATATTATTATCTGAGTTAATAATAATATTATCTACAAAACCAATGAACTTTGTTACACCTAATCTTAGTATTGTAAATATGACAACACTATTGTTAGATGTGACTAAAATATAATTGAGACTCACCATACCATGTTCTTATATTATATTAATACTGTTAAATACTGAAATATTGAAATAAAATGTATATATAGAAATGTATACTTACACGACATACTGACATGTCTGTATAAAGAGATACACAAATGTTTATATATTTTTATTGGTCTACCCTTTTGTTTATACTTTATTTATTTATTCATTTGTTTAACATCACCCGTGCACTACCGATAGCTTACAAACGAAATACTGAACTGACAGATGTTTCTGAAAAAGATTTTTTTTTAAACTTAACATAGTATGGTTTTGGATAACATTATATTGTTATTTACATCATATTATTTTTAAATAATAATACAAATTATGTTGTAGTCATACGTTTTTAGCAAAACTATATTGTTAAACTCTAACCATATCACACTTTTCTATGGATGTGATAATGTAATTATTAAATTCAAACATTACTCTGTATATCGTAACGAAATAAATGTTTAAAATAACAATAACTAGTTTTCGACTACCACACATTTGTTTCAGAGAACATAATATTGTTTTCTCAACCATTCTACAACCATATATTTTCTTTGCGTGTACAACAACAAATATATGACAGTTAAAAATTAAAGGGTGTTGTTAAGCGAGCAGCGAAACATTTTGAAATCCTTACGTCATATACAAACAATTGTATATAGATATTTGAAATTTTTAAAGTTATTGCATTTTTATGCAGACTACACCCATTACCACTGAAATTTAAAAAATTAGAATTAAAGGGTATTCTATCAGTTAATGTAATTTTGACTATATTATATTATTATAACAATAATAATTTAAGAAATTTATTATTCGACATATTGTGAGAAGTTTATACTAATTTGAAATTTATTTGCTGGTGGTTCAGCGTTGTCTATATGCATTTTATTCTTGCTGTTAATTTCTTAAATGTTAAATTTAGATTTTATTTTTTATTTTGCCTTATAATTACTTTTATTGTTATCTAATGGATTTTTAATTGTATAAAGGTGTAAAAAAATTATTTGCGGGGTTTTAAATACGTTTCTAAGCCTACTACGCTTATCTTTCTTTTGTGATTTGCAATAATATTATTACTTGTGAATTCTCAAATGGATTTTGAAGGTCTTTGCATAAGATAAGATGTTAATAACTGTTCAAAATGTGTGGTTGAAGTCTACTGATGATTTTTTACAGCAACAATGAAATGCATTTAGACAACCAGCAAATAAATTTGAAACTAATAATAATAATATATTATTAAATACGATGTACTTATACGTACCCTTCATAACTTATAATCTTATTTAATTTTCTAAGCACATAAATTCACGGAAATCACTTTATTTTATATCCCCTTGATTTCGTCTACTCGAAAACCAAAATATTTTTTTCGACATGCTTTTGACAATGCAATAAACATAGTTGTAACTACCGAACTACATCTGTATAATTTTTATTATTATTTTTTTTTTTTGTCATTATAATTCTCAAACTCTAAGATTTCCATGTGCCTCTAAAATATGCAACATTTTAACACTCATATGAATTATTTCCCATTCTTCTGTATCATTTATACATACGTACAGTTAAAGATATATACATACATACATATATATAAAAATATCACTTTTACATACAAAAGAGAAAAATAGCGTAAATGAAAACGGTACTTGTGACATCATACACACATGCATATACATACATACATGCATACATGTATCAATATTTCATTTCAGCAGAGACTCGAACTCGTTGCATTTTGCGATGACGAAAATGTGATAAATAAAAGGAAAAAAATATATGATAATTTTTTATGCATTTTGTTTTACTTGTAAATTTATGACTTGCCCTCGTGACAACTGTACAGCAAAAGTATGTACAGTACGACCTCATCTTGAGTAACCCTCAATGGTCATAACTCCTGGCAATAGGTGAATATTTTATACAGTGTAACATGACAGAAAAAAATATTCCTGCAATCAACAACTTTAATTGAAAATAAGACCAAAAATCACTTAAATATGTATTTAAGTCAAGTAAACTTTTGTTAAAAAATTTAATTAATTAAAAAGTTTAATTGACTCAATTACAATTTTAATTCATGTTTGGTATTATTTTCAATTAAAGTTGTTGATAGCAGAAATATTTTTTGCTATTATGTGACAATTTTATGAGTTGGTTAACGCAGATTTCAAATTGTGTTCTCAGTTTATACACATAAGTATGTATTTATTAATAATTTCAAATTTTTACTGTAAGTTGTCTTATTAAGGATAACACCATGAATCCAAATGGACATAAGCATAAACATACATTCATACAAACATACATATACATATGTATATTCCCATCGATCCTATAGGAAGCACATGGCCTCAATAAATTGATTGAATGCCTTATCGTCTTGGGCTATAACTTTCATTTTGCTCAAGCTCTTGCTCATGGCGGCTATTTCTTTGTCGACTGCTTAGCTACACGTAAGAGCAGGACATCTTATTCTTCGCTTGCCCGGTATTCTTCATAATATTTCATGTAAAGTCATTATTTGACTACAAGTCATGATGTCATTATATTTTATGAAATTAAGCCTCAACCGAAAAATTAAAAAAATTATATTATGCAACAGAAGCCGAATTTAATGAAAGTTTTGAAAACATAAAACTTATTGGTTCTTAATATCGAATCAGAAGTTCCCAGCAAAAAATTTCAAAAAAGGTAATCGAGTTTGGAATTAAGCATTTTTGGTGGAAACACTTCCCTGCTGGATTACCAACTTAATGATTTTAACAAGGCGTGAGACTAAAATAATCGATTTTTGAGAAGTACTTACTTATTTTATTTGGAAACTTGTTCACGTAATCTGTTTAATCTAAAAAAATCATTCTCTTCATTTAGCAACTTGTACATAATATTTTTAAATTTTAGGTAATGTGATTTGTAAGCGAGTAATGAAATTTGGCAATCAGAAAAGTAAGTCATTATATGGCAAGTAGTTCAAATGGTAATGTATAATTTTTTGCTGGGTTGTTAATAAACCAATACCCAAAATAACATTATGCAAAATTTTCATAAGATTTCATGAAATTTTTTATTTATTAATTGCAGTGCTGTAGGAGATTGATATATACAGCCGTGTCACAGATTCCGTTCGGCATAATTTTGATTCCGTATTAACCATTCCGTTCGAATTTAATTTTGGTTCGTTTTCATCAAACCGAAAAAAATTGGTTAATTCGTTTTTCTGTTACAAGTGTGGCAATATAAAAATTTTCTATGAAAATTTGTCTTAAAAAACCTTTATAAAGACTTTTTAAGTTTTATAAATAAGGCTGTTAGTATGCATACATATTTTAATTCTTCCTTGTAGTTTTTTGTTTTGTGTGCTGGCAATACGAAGATTTTGATAAAGTTAGACTTGTACCGAACTCTTTCAGTAGCTCGCTTTTGACACAAACCCATTTAAATTACATGGGTTTGATCATTGGTTTGTGGCAAAAACGAGCTACTGAAAGAGTTCGATACAAGTCTAAATAAAGTATATACAAAAATGGTATGACAATGCCAATTCCATATATTTTGTTATGTTTGTTTTAGACTTGTATCGAACTCTTTCAGTAGGTCGTTTTTGACACAAACCAACAATCAAACCCGTGTAATTTAAATGGGTTTGATCATTGGTTTGTGTCAACGTTCGATACAAGTCTAGTTGATTTTATTTTTGTAATGACTTGAGAAATTTACATAATAAGTAAATAAAAACTAATTAATTATAATATATAAAATAGTATTCTTTATTGAAAAAAAAAAACATTAATTTTTTTTACTTTAACATGCAGAAAATTTTAATTCTGTCCATGAAATTAAAAGCGATTTCATTCCGAATTTGTTATTTTTTAATTTTTCGTTTTACAAAGCACCGAAATGCGGATTGAATTCCGTTTCCGAACGGAATTGAGTTCTGTGACATGCAGGGTGACCGATGACATTTTTCAAAAAGTGGCACCAAATAGGGGATTTATCAAAAAAAAAGGGGCAAAATTAAAAAAAAAAAAAAAACGAGAAAACTGCACTAAACTTTTTATTTTTAATGTATTTTCATATAACTCACCCTAAATAAAGGGGGTCAAAAAGTGGCAAGGCAGTACAAAAAGGGGAAACGCAGTCGAAAAAGTGGCAAATTGCCACTTTAGTCGGTCAAACGGTTACGCTGGTGACATGGCTGATAAAATAATTTCAGTAAGATGCAACTTGGGCTCGCAAACGAAGGGACATTACGTATGTAATACTCTACGAACTTTAGCCTCGCTTTGGTGAATTTTTCGGATTGTGGTAATTTTTTTTTTGTGATTTTTTCAATATTGGCGGTTTTTAGTTTTAGCGTTCTTTTTGGTTTTTGGCGATTTTTTTTTGGCTACTTTTCTGTTATTTGGTGATATTTTTCTTTTAAGCGCTTTTTTCATTTTGGCTATTTATGGTTTCGGCAATTTTTAGTCTGTGACTTTCTTAATTAAGCTTTGGCGTTTATTTCGGTTTAATGATTTTTTGGGTTTCTAGTGATTTCGTTTTTAGGGTTCCGTACACCAAAGGTGAAAAGGAACCCTATTGTTTTCGCTACGCTGTCCGTCTGTCCGTCACACGGTATTTTCTCAGGAACCGTAAGAGCTACGGACCTGAAATCTTGACACAGTATGTAGAACCTTGGCCGCTACAACAACAAATACATGAGAATTAAAAATTAAAGGGTGTTCCAAAACGAGCAACGAAAAATTTTAAAATCCCTTGTAATATACATACAATTGTATATTGAAACTTGAAATTTGTAAAATTAGTGTATTTTTATACAGACTACAACAATTAATAATAAAATTTACAAAGAATTAAAATTAAAGGGTGGTCCATCAGTTAATGCAATTTTGACTATGTAGTTTTGACAATTTGCTATATCTTGGAAACCGTAAGAGGCAAACACTTGAAATTTTCAAAAACGGTTAAACTAAAAAAACCGAAAATTATAAAATCGCCAAACCAAAAAAAAAAAAATCGCCTAAAATTAAAAGAAAAATCGCCAAAACGAAAAATCGCCAAAATTAAAAAAAAACGCCAAAAATCTAAAAAAACCGCCAAAACGCGAAAATGTCGCCAAAACTAAAAAAAAAATTTTAAAAAAATCGCAAAAATTAAAAAAATCGCCAAAATAAAAAAAAAATCGCCAAAATGAAAAAACGCCAAAAACCGAAAAAAATCACCAAAACAAGAAAATAAAGTGTCAAAACTAAAAAAAAGCCAAAACTTAAAAAAATCGCCAAAACCGAAAAAACGCAAAAAAAACCGAAAATATCCCAAAAACGAAAAAAATGCCAAAACTATAATACAGCCATGTCACAGAGCTCAATTCCATTCGGAAACGGAATTCAATCCGTATTTTGGTGCTTTCGAAAACGAAAAAATATTTCGGAATGAAATCACTTTTAATTTCATGGACGGAATTAACATTTTCTGCACGTTAAAGTACAAAAAAAAACATTTTAAACAATTTTTGTTCAATTAAGAATACTATATTTCATTTATTTATTTAAAGCTGCTCATAATTATTTAGTTTTTATTTATTTATTTTGCAAATTTCTCAAGTCATTACAAAAATAAAATCAACAGAACAAAATGTACGGAATTGGTTTCTTTGGTGTTGCCATACCATTTTTGTATGTACTTTATCAAAATCTTCATATTGGCAGCACACAAACCAAAAAAAAATACAAGGCAGAATTAAAATATGCATACAAAAAAAAATTGAAAACGCGTAAACATATGCCACATTATTATTATGTTGCCACACTTGTAAGATTAAGCATTTTTTTCGGATTGATGAAAACGATGGGAATCTGAAGCACCAAAATTAAATTTGAACGGAATGGTTAATACGGAATCAAAACCATTCCGAACGGAATCTGTGACACGGCTGATTATATAGGATGAAGTTTGTATAAAATTACATATCTAGTGTTCGTACGGAACCCTTCGTGCGCGAGTCAGAGTTGCACTTTACTGAATTTATTCATTTTTAACAATACATATTTTTTGGTTTAGTGATTTTTTTATTTCTGGCGCTTTTTTCGTTTTGACAATTTTTTCGGTTTGTGGCGATTTTTTAGTATTTTTGCCGACTTTCTTATTTTTGGTGATTCATTTTTATTTTATCGATTTATTTTATTTTTGGACATATTTTTCATTTAAGCTTTTTTCATGTTGGCGATTTTTTTTTTTTTTTTGGTTTGGCGATTTTATAATTTTCGGTTTTTTTTAGTTTTAACATTTTTGAAAATTTCAAGAGTTTGTTTCTTAAGCTTTTGAAGATAAGGCAAGTTGTCAAAATTTATTGCATTAACTAATAGAATATTCTATAATTTAGATTTTTTTTAATTTTAGTGTTAATTGGTGTAGTCTGCATAAAAATAAACTTAAAAATTTCAAGTGTACATAATTGTCTGTGTTTTATTTACGTTAGAATTGTTGTAGCGGGCAAAGTTTTACATATTCTGACGGACGGACATAGTAGCGATATCGATAGAGTTGCTTTTCACTTTTGGCTTACGGCACCCTAAAAATTACGTAGCATTAATTTTTGAACCATCTTAACAATTCTTTTGACTTGATTTGCTTCTACAAGCCTCCTATTGACAAAACAAAATATTTTCGTGCAACTAATTTCATGAAAAAATCAGGTACAAGTCGATTCAAGTGAAATATTTAAAAAAATATGCAAATTAACTAACATGTGTATAATTAGTAAAAGAACAAAACGACAATGGTAAGACTGTTGTAAATATAGAGATGGTAAAATTGAGCTTACAATACAAAAAAGCTTTCAGCAAATTGAAATACGATGAATCAAAACAATTCACATATTCCCTTTGCAATAATGCTAAGTATATAAAGCAGAAATCTACATCAACTGACACCACACACAGTGGACCAAACATAAAAGAACACTGATGATGAAGGTTTAGTGGCCTTCGAAAACGGCTGGCTGTTCCGTTCAACTATGTGTTGTCAGAATATTTACAACTAACTTTGGTGTTATTTGTTCAATAATAATTATCACATGTAATTTGGCTTAAAAAGCGATACGAACTTTAGCCTGTTAAAATCATAAATATAGAAACAAATGGAGTTCGAATAATAATTAAAATTAACTGAAATATTTGTTAATTTCCCAAGAGCCTTGTGATTCAGTTATACGTCTTGCGATAAAAAATAAAAAACAATTCTGACCAATTTTTATATAACGTTAGCATCAATTATTAAGTTGTTTATATTTTGTTATTTCATCATTTCTCATGTTATGGACAACAAAAACAAATATTAGAAAACGAAATAAGCTTATGTCCAAAATTTTTATAGGCAAAATAATATTTGAATTTGAATAGCTTCCCTGATCATTATATTTTTTTCTAAGCTCTGGCAATTTTTATTTGGATATTGTAACAATCAGCTTTCGGTCCGAAACTGTTGCTTATAACAAGAGCCTACTGTTTATAAACTTTCGCACCCAAAAATGGGAATAACAATTTCTACTTTTTCATTGCTTACTGCAAGTTGCAACAACAACGTTGCTCTATAAGTTTTTTTTCTCATTTATTGAAATTCATATAAAAACGCGAAAGGCAAAATTCATTCTCATTTCACATATAAATGAGTGCAAAAGTATTCACTTCCGTTTGTCATTTTTATTCCACTGCAAAACTCCCTTCACGAATTTTCAAATTGTGAGAAAATAATTTAAATGGCTTAGCAGATAGTCAGTCAGTGCTTTAAAGGTATTGAAACAAGTTCATAGTAGGCAAATATATTTTTTTTGGGATACAAGTGACTCTATTAAAGTTATTTTCTTTTTAGGGTTCTGTACACCAAAAGTGAAAAGGCACCCTATTGTTTTCGCTACGCTGTCCGTCTGCCGTCACAGGTTATTTCCTCAGGAACCGTAAGAGCTGCGGACCTGAAATTTGGACAGAGTATGTATAACCTTGGCCGCTACAACAACAAATACATGAGAGTTATAAATTAAACGGGTTCCAAAAACGAGCAACGAAAAATTTTAAAATCCCAATTGTATGTACATAAGTATATTGACACTTGAAATTTGTAAAATTGGCGTATTTTTACATAGACTACAACAATTACAATTTAAAAAAAAATCAAAATTTTAAGGAGTTCCATCAGTTAATGCAATTTTGACAACTTGCTGTATCTTGGAAACCGTAAGAGGCAAGCTCTTGAAAGCTTCAAAAACGATAAAACTAAAATAAAACCGAAAATTATAAAATCGCCAAACAAAAAAAAAATCGCCAAAAACAAAAAAAAAGCCAAAATGAAAAAAAATTACCAAATTAAAAAAACATCTAACATTAAAATAAATCGGCAAAACCGAAAAAAAAAATACAAAATGAAAAAATCGCCAAAATAAAAAAAGCCAAAAACCGAAAAAAATCGCCAAAACGCGAAAAAAGGCGCCAAAATTAAAGAAAACGCCTAGATGAAAAAAAAAATCGCCAAACTGAAAAAAATTCTCAAAATGGAAAAAATATCGCCAAAATGAAAAATCGCCAAAATGAAAAATCGCCAAAAAACGAAAAAAGGCGTCAAAACGCAAAAAAGGCGCCAAAACTGAAAAATTGCCTAAATGAAAAAAATCGCCAAAATGAAATAAGTCGCCAAAGTGAAAAAAATGCCAAGGACCGAAAATATCGACATAACGAAAAAAAAGTGCCAAAACTAAAAAAAGCGCCAAAAATCGAAAAAACGCCAAAACTAAATAACGCTCAAAACCGAAAAAAACCCAAAAACAAAAAATCCAAAACTCTTCACTATATAGGCTAAAGTTCGTATTGAATTACATGTCTAGTGTCCGTACGGAACCATTCGTACGCGGGTCGAAGTCGCACTTCACTGAATTTTTTTAATAAAGGCAAGCAACAATCAGACAGTCCACTTTTTATAGAAGTTGCGTAAGGTTCCAAGAAATCGGTTGGATGAAAGTAAACAGAACGCATACAAGGTTTTATGAGGCAGGGCTTCATATACTTTTTCAAACTGAGCATGGCGTAATGCTATATCCCTACAAACATTTGGAAGATATCTTACTCAGAAGATATGTAAATACAACATATTTTTCTTATCACTTAGAAGAAAATCATCAAAGCAATTTTTTTATATTAAAATATTATAAATACATATGTATATAAAAAAAAATGTAGAGAAACTGGCGTAATACTTAATTTGGTTCATTGCATGAGTCTGCGATCTGTGCCAAGTTCTACAGGAATCAAATAGAACTATGGATCAAATTTAATTTAAATTAAATAATTATTTTAACATTATGATATGAAAAAAATATATTTTTAGTCAGGGGTTAAAAATAATATTATCAAAAAAATTTTCGAAAAAGAAACTTTAAATTCATTATTAAATTTTAAAAATCATTAAATTTTCGAAATCATTCGTGCGTGAAAGTGCGTGAGTAAAATATTTTTCTGCGTGAACGTGCGTATCGTGAGTCAGAAAACACTCACATGCACATATCTACTTTGTACCAAGGCATATGTAATTAATAAAATGATATTATTAAAAAAATTTTCGAAAAATAAACTTTGAATTCACTTATAGCAAATCTTTCTTGCAAATTTAAATTAAAAAAATTTCAATAAAATTAACATTAACATTAACTTAAACTAAAATGTATATGATCTTTGACAGTTTTGGCAGAATTTGCTTGAGCATTATATGGATACCACTTTAAAAATAAATTCGCCTTAAAGCGAACGTAAAGTAAAGATCACTGGTGATTCAAAGAAAATAAATAAACACTATGACAGGCTTTCTTATACATTGATCATAATTAATATATAAAAATAGTACAAAAACAGTACACACATGAAAAAATCAGTACATTTGCGTACTGATTTGCTAGTTATGCCTAAATCAGTACTTTAAACAAAAATCAGTACATGTACTGGCAAAATCAGTACGACTGGCAACCCTACCTCCAGCCCAAAATCCACACCACATAGTGACACGTTCAGGATGCATTTGCTTCTCGTGAATCACTCGAGGATTTTCCTCACCCCAAGACAATTCTGCCTATTGACGAAGCCATCAAATTGATCGCAATTTGCGAAACGTAGCCGCAAAACTTTCACCATTTTGGTAAAACAATTTCACAATGAGAATGCGTTGTTCATGCGTGTAGCGCTCCATTTTTACTAACCTCGTACCTTCAACTAGCAAACAATAACAATTGTTCAAATACCAAACAATGACACTTCGAATGGCGCCAAATTTAAATCTTTCGTTCTTGTTGGGACACCCTTTATATTTTCATAAATTAACACTGAAATTCAAAAATCTAAATTAAAGTGTATTCTATCAGAAATCGTAAGAGGCAAACTCTTAAAATTTTTAAAAACTCTAAAACTAAAAAATCCCAAAATTAAAATAAATGCCGAATCGAAAAATATCACAAAAAAATAAAACGATAAAATGCAAATAAGTCACCTAAAGTAAAAGAGTTGACCAAAAATAAAAAAAATCGCCAAAAACCGAAAAAATCGTCTAAACAGAAAAAAGCGTCAAAACAAAAAATCGTTAGAACTATAAATATGTATTGTAAAAAGCAATCTTCGGAAGCCGAGAAAATCGGTAAAGTGAAAAATCGCCAAAAGTAAAAACAATGTTAACACTCAAAAATCTCCAAAACCAAAAAAATCGCCGAAACTAAAAAAAGTGGCAAAACTAAAAAATCGCTTAAACTAAAAATATGTATAGTAAAACAATAATAAAAATTCAGTAAAGTGCGACTATGACTCGCGCACATAGGGTTCCGTACGAACACTAGATATGTAATTTAATACAAACTTCATCCTATATAATATATAGTTTTGGCATTTTTTTCGTTTTTGGGGTCTTTTCGGTTTTTTTGTTTTGTCGTTTTTGCGTTTTTTTTTCGGTTTTGGCGATTTTTTTAAGTTTTGGCTCTTTTTTAGTTTAGACACTTTATTTTCTTGTTTTGGCGATTTCTTCGGTTTTTTGACGTTTTTTCATTTTGGCGTTTTTTTATTTATGGCGATTTTTTTGAAATTTTGCGATTTTTTGTTTATTTAAATTTTTTTGCGTTTTAACGATTTTTTTAAATTTTTTGCGTTTTTTTTTCATTTTGGCGTTTATTTTTTCATTTTGGCGATTTCTTGAATTTGGCGATTTATTTTAGTGTTAGAATTTTTTTTTTTAATTTTGCCGATTTTTTTCGTTTTGGCGATTTTTTTTAATTGGCGATTTTATAATTTTCGGTTTTTTTGGTTTTACCGTTTTTGAAAATTTCAATTGTTTGCCTCTTACGGTTTCCAAGATATAGCAAATTGTCAAAATTACATAGTCAAAATTGCATTAACTGATGGACCACCCTTTAATTTAAATTTTTTGTAAATTTTATTATTAATTGTTGTAGTCTGTATAAAAATACACTAATTTTACAAATTTCAAGTTTCAATATACATATGTTCATACAATTATATGTATATTACATGGGATTTTAACATATTTCATTGCTCGTTTTGGAACACCCTTTAATTTTTAATTCTCATGTATTTGTTGTTGTAGCGGCCAAGGTGTACGGAATCGTAAAAATAAAAGCAAAAGTCCGAACAAAATCGCCAAAACCTTAAGAAGCGTCAATACTAAATTATCGCCAAAAGCCGAAAAAATCGTCAAAACGAAATGATTAAAAAGAGCGTCAGTACTTAAAAAAATCGCCAAAACAAGGCTAGAGTTCGTATACGTATTACATACATATGTATGTAGTGTCCATACGGAACACTTGGTGTGCAAGTCAAAGTCGCACTTTGTTTAAATTTATTTTTAAATCGTCTTAATATATGTTTTTAATGAAACTTACTTTTAAATTTTACACTTGTCAACTGTTTGAGTTTTCAAATATTTGAAATTGATTTCATTCTTTAAAACTTGAAATACCAAAGTTGTCATCACAGTGATAGACTTGCCTGCAATATTGTGGACTAGCAGAGTAAGCACTCAGCATAGGAAATAATACATTCAGTCATCATATACACTGTCTGCACATCATGTAGTCACAAACGTACAGGGCTTTTGTATTTATTTATTGAAGAGTAAAATTATAACACCATTTCCTTTTCTTGCTGATATTTGCTGTTGAACTTTAACTGGAGTGAAACAGTTAAAAAAATATGCAAAATTAAACGAAGATTGATATGAGTTTTTTATTTTTCACTTGCACCAGCGAATTTTTACAAGGTTTTTTATTGTGTGTTATACTCGTGAGTTTTATAAAATATTTTCATCCTGCTCATTTTCAGCCCTGATAACGCTAACAGTTGTTATATATTTGAAACTGGTTTAAAATAAGCAAGTGACAAATAGAAGTAGTCTGGAATATGGAAATGTTAATGCTAAATGCCATAGTCAGCGAATATTTTTTTCTTCTATGATTATTGTAATTTTCATGTGAGAGAATGTTTTTGACAAATTTTTTTTTAAGAAGCATTTTTTTAACTTACATGTGTAGGAATATGAATTTGTATAAAAGTAGCAGTGTGTTAAATAATATTTCGCTAAATTTCACTTTTTCACTTTTCCTACTCCATAATCATTTGCTGTCTTTTAACAAAATAAAAATATTTTAATGGCATTGAATTTTATAGATATTTTATATTTGAATTCGTTGCTGCTACTCCCGCTCAAAATTTTCATTCATACATACATACGTTCACACAAATAGTATGTCGTGCTTGCAGTTGTGTTCAGATCTATTTTTTTTCTCGCGTGCCATTTTTGGCAAATGAAAACTCATTTGTCACTTGTCACATTGTAGTTGATGATGCAATTGTGCTACGAATGCGTCTCGGTCTGTCTGTTGCTGGTATATGTATATATTTTTTTGACTCTCTAATTTTTTTCATTTGTTGTACTTTCCTGTTAATTTTTTACAAGTTTTTACTTTCGTTCTGTTAAAACATATATTTTATAAAATATACATATTTTTTTTTCTCGTTTTGCTTCTATCGCTTTCACAGCATAGTTTGCATGCTGATTTATTGCGGTTAAAGTAACTTTAACTCTTGTTGTAGTTGTTGTTCAATTGCTTTTCAAGTGTAAAGTCGGAAATTGCTAAAAAGAAATATATATATTTAATTTTATTTAAAAGAGATTTATTGTTAATTTCATTAAACAGATTAGAGTAAATGAAATTGAAAGTAGTTTAAAAGTTATAACTGACTTTTTTAAATTAAAAGAGTGAATAATTTATGTGAGGCATTAAATTGTTTAAACTTTCTATTTTACCTAGAAAAGTTTAAATGTTGAAGTTTAAGATTAAGTGTCTGAAATTATTGGTGAAAATGGCAGTCTTATATTGCAAATCGTAAAGAAATCAAATAAATATAAGGTAGATCTAACAGTCTTTACTGAAGCCTGGGGTACCTCAAAATATTTTTTTCTTTTCTTTAATAAAGATAAGCAACACTCAGGCAATGAATGTCTACTACTGTTACTAGGTGTTACCTTCTTTGGGAAAGGGATAGTGCCAGAGAAGATAGTGCTTTTGCACTCTTTTTTCATAATGCAGTGTTGCAGCGCCTCTGGTGTCAATAAGGCATATTAGTAGCCATACCGAGGAAGGAGGGCGCTGTGATAAACTCAAATTAATTAATACAAATATTTCATTCAATAAGAATTGAAATTAATGAACCTAAGTCCCATTAGGAAATTATGTATTTCTGATAAACAGGAAAACCGCAAATATGCAATTGCATATTTTTTCTCGTGTGACGTTTAAATGCGTATATAAGAAATTTATCCGTTCCAGAACTTTTAATGAATTTTGGCATCGATTTGTGAGTGCATATTTTTGCATATTTTACCGTTTAAAGCATATTTTTGCATTTTTCAGTTTTACACGCATATTTTTAGCATATTTTCAAATTTTAAGAGCATATTTTATGCTTTTAGGGTATTTTTTGATACTTTATAGAATGTATTTATTTTTTTTTTAATTTATTTTTCGCCATATAGATATCATTTTCAATATTCCATGTAGTTTATAAATTTTTCTTATGTATTAAGCAGTTATTACAGACGTTAGTTCCAATAAAAATTTAGTTTTGCATTTGTGACGGGCTCTGGCCCGAGTAGACGTTGAAGAAACATTATGAATTTATAAAAGTTTATTTAGATGTGACAGGCAACGATTTTTATTTGAAGGTCTAGATCAATATTTTGTTATTTATTGCAATAAAAATTATAATTAACAAGCTTGTCTTATTTATCCAAAATGCAGTTCCAAAGTTTTAATTCTGATATCGAGATCTCCTTTGAAATTTTTACGGGAGTATCAAAAAAAAAAAAATTCATCATATGCTTTGGTCAAAATTTGTATGGCAGTTTTGTTTTAATATACTTTTCAAACCCAAATTAATTTTTTATTGTCTCCTCTTTTTGTTTATTTTATTTTTGTCTTATTTTATATGCAAACATTGTTGAATATTTAAATTAAAAATACATTTTCATTCACAAATGAAGCAATTTATTTTATTTTTTAGAGCATATTTTTGAGTTTCTAGTGCATATTTTGAAGTTTTTAATGCATATTGAATGCGCATAAAACACTTTTTTACAGCATATTTCTGGTTTCCCTGCTAATAAATTTTAATTTGATCAAATTTAATCTACTATATTATCTCGACCAAAGAATTATATGACTTGGACCACTTTCATAATTAAGGGCACATATCGCGCCATAACTGCCAAAATAACTTCAATTGTTTACCAAAATTGATTATTTGCGATCGTAATTAGTAAACTTTCGTCAAAAAAAAACAAACAAAAAAAAATTAAGTCCGAAAAATGTGTCGCTTAAGCTATTTTAGCGGACATGGCTCGATATTTCGACACAAGAATGAGCAAAAGCTTTCGGACAATACTTAAAGTGATCTTCTTATAAATACCATTCAAAATTTCAAGCCTTATTCTCTTCCACTCATCAACTGAATGAAAATTCTATTTCGCAATATTAACAAATAATGTAAATAAAACAATTTTATTGTAAACTAGATTAATTTAGGCGAAAATTTCCTATTTTGAAAAGTAGCCGTGACTTCATCCATAAATCTTAGCTTTTTCGTTCAGGTACTTCGGCTTAGCAGTTTTTAATTCAATGCTCAGGTATTTGTTATTAACTTTTTAATACCAAACTTTGCATTAACCATAAGCACTAGCAGATATAAAAGTCCGCGGGGCCAGGCCCATAAATATTTTACATAATATTATACTATAGAGAGCTGACATTTTGTACACAAATAGTAATTGATTTACTCAACCAGAAAATCCAAAAATTAAAGCACCAGCTACCCTATTAAAATTTTGCATGCACATTGGGCATATCCTTTTGATATATAAACTTTGACCAATCAGACTTTAATATGTAAATTTAATGAGAAAAAAGACGGGATCACGTCCACTAAAATGTACGCTGCATTTTACATGTTTCTTTCCAGACGACTCTTACCAAATTGCGTACGCACTAGCGACCCGTTGTAGTGACACAATAGTGCATTTTCAAGGTCTACAATCCAACACCCAATCACGCTCTAACCCATTATTTTATGTAAATATGCCATTTTCAACTGGCACAGCGATCATTAATAGAAATAAGACACACTACAAACTTTAAGTTTAAATAGTCGTATTACAGAAAATTTTTCAAAAAGTAGTCAGATCCTCCCAAAAACATAAATGTGATAAAAGGCCAAGTTCCTATCCAAAATTTTGGCTATTAAAAGTAGTGAGATATAAATTTTGACCAAGTTCTTGTTTGGCACAATACCTAATACAGAAATATATTACGTATGATATAAATTTGTAATCGTAAGGGTGTCATATAATTTCTAGATAATCTGATAACTTGGCAATATTTTTACCTTTGTAAATGGAGAGAATAATGCGTATTTGTTTATTTCTTTCTATTGGAAAAAATGTTGTCAAGTAAGCAGACTATCTAGAAATTATATGACATCTTTACGATTACAAATTTATATAACGCATAGCATATTTCTGTATTAGGTATTGTGCCAAACAAGAACTTGGTCAAAATTTATATCTCACTACTCTTAATAGCCAAAATTTTGGATAGAAACTTGGCCTTTTATCACATTTATGTTTTTGTGAGGATACAAATTTACAAAATGAAATTTATGTCAATGAAAAAATAATGTTTCTTTTAAAAATCCAATAAATTTTGTGTAAATTTTTAACAACCAAATAAAAAATATATTTGAAAAATCGTAAACTTTTCAGAAACATACATAACTATTCTGTTGTAGTTGAATGGCATGAAAAACTTTTCAATTTTCAATTACATATTATAGTAGAAATTCATGAAAATAAAGATTTACAGCTTTCAAGGCATCACAACGTAGACACTCAGTCTTTTAGTCTATCAGTCACAGCCAAACATAAAAATATAGTTGTATATATGTAGCTTCAAACCAATACAAACTCCAAACTCTTATATACATACAAATGACCCAACAGCACAGCACAGCACAGCACATTGATGACTGAATTGTCTAAGAAAACATCAAAACGCTTTTAAGGTTGTCATCATTTATTGAGGAAAATAGTACCTATGTTTATGCTGCAACAACTACTTTGAAAGTACTTACAAAATTTTTTTTTATGAAAATTAATTCACCCTGCCACCAATTGTTTGTTTGTTTGTTTGTTTGCATTGCTTGTGTTACCGGCAAAAAGTTTTGCACAAAAGTGCTCCATCAATTTTATACATCCGTCTTCCCCTTAACAGTTATTAAGAGAGTGTATTTGTGTGTGTGTGTGTGTGTGTGTGTGTGTATTTGTGCGTGCATTTTATGTTTAACAAAAAAAATCTGTACATGAGCAACGTATTTAAAACATTTATTTCATAAACTTTTCAATGTAATAAAGAAATCTATGAATTTTCAATTGAATAATAAAATAAGGAAACAACATGATGATGTGCTGATGCTGGCAATGGAACGAACCCAAGCAAAAGTAGAAAATTACAACAACAACATTATTTTATGTATTGCAGGAAACAACAACCATTAACTGTAAGAAAAAGGTTTTGAATAATACTCGCGGGCCATTTTACAGTAAAAAAAAATAAGTTTTAATTTTTTTGGGAGAATGAGTGTAACATTTAAAAGTAAACTCTGAGTGTGATTGTAGGAAAAATATATTTATGTTTGAATGGCAACTTTAACCCTTTTAGTTACTTGAACCGACTTCAAAAAAGGAGAAGGTTATCATCAATTCGTTCGTATTTTTTTTTTTGCCACTGTTACTTTATAGTTCGGTAAATTTTTTACCGATTGTTATAATTCCTTTGTTCTGTCTCAGAGGGTATAGTTTCTATTAGTCTCCTTCATAAGACATCTTATAGGAACTTTCAAGACATGAGGGATTTTTCAAATGCTTTACTACAGCGAAATCTTATAAAACAAACGTTAACAACAATGTTTGCAAGAAATTTGTTTGAGTATTGTAGGTATAGGAGTAAAGAAGAAAACACTTCGTGACGGAAGAATTTGTGATACTAGCTTCTTTCTACGCATAAGCGCGTGTACAAACGTCATGCTTGTATGTGTGTATGATTTTTTATTTTTCTGCGCACATGCAAAGGCATACACATGAATTAACATTAGTTATATGCGGTTAATCACATAATAGCTTGCCATCTACATATTACACACACACTCAAACGTACAATATGAAAAATAACAAGCATACACTAATCAACAGTACTTCTTTTGAGTGTTTGTTACAAACAAGCTGTCTTGCGACATCGCTTGTTAACACTGATATACACGTACACCAATACATCCATCGTGCTTCGCTTATAGTGCGACAGCATTTATTATTGGTATGACGTATTTACATTTAAAGACCTTTTACGCAGGTCTCTAGTTTCTATTTGGTCCCATTTAAAAAAAAACTGGGACACGCCCACAATATTATTTATTTGCTCTTATGATATTCTTCTTATTCGATTGCTGAGAGCTTACCTAACACATTGATCTTTTGTAAATGGGCTGAACCACGCCCAATAAAACTTAATCTGCAGGGATGGCGTTGGCTGAAGTAGTTAGCACGTCGACTAGAAAACCGTAGAAACTGGGTTCAATCCCTGCATCCAACGTCATTAAATAACAACAGCACGCATTTTTCTGATGTGCATTAGTGTTCATTTGTGTCAATTCTTGTGGGAAAGTTAAAGTGATGAAGACATAGGGTCTTATGCAAAACACTTAATAAAGCTTTGCTAAGCAATGTTAAGTAAAGTTGTATTCAAAAAAAATTATTGTATAAAAATTCTAAAGTAGGCACCCACGTTTGTTAAGACTACTTTAAGTTGATATTTCCAAAATGTGTGTTTTGTACCTCAAATATTTTTATTAATATAGCACATACTGATTCATGTCACATCTGAAAATGAAGCTAGAAGTGCCTGCTCTTATCTTAAATTTATTATTTCTGTCATGTAATGGGAAACATCACCAAATTATCCAACTGATTCGAAATACATAGCAAAATCCATAAAAAAATATTAAAATAAATACAATTATACAAAAATGTTTTAGTGATGTACATACAATCAAAACAAATCGAAAAAAAGCTGGATATTCAAATACTCGTTTCATTCGAATAAAACAAATTATGGTAATTTTTCAAATTTTTTTACTTTTACTTCATAGTTGTGTTTATCTGTTTTATTGCCATGTCAGAAGCTCAAATTTTTTAAATTTGGTTGCTTTACTTCAAGATAATTAAAATTGATTTAATAAAATAGAAAATTATTTGACTACCCGAATGAAATTGTATTCGATTTTGTACATCATAAGCTGTGAAGTGGTTGTTGAACACGATGGTGTTACCAGTATTCATTATTAGATAACAAAATAATTAAAGTTGTCTTTTGCATATGATTTCATAACAAAGCTATGTTAGCCTTAAAGTGCTTGGAAACTAATATGAACTTTAAAGCTAAAGTAAAATATTTTTTTGCATAAGGGGGATAGTCACTGGTCACTGAACTATACCGACTTCAGCAGATTCTAATACTAATGTAAGATCAGAGCGCGCTCCTTCGTCGCTATTGTGTTCCAAAATCATCAGCGAAGTAAAATAACCGATAAGATGGCTTATAACCACAGCTTCAAAAAAAATGAATACGTCACATTTAACACCAGAGGTGCTGCAACATTGCATTATTAAAAAAAAGGGCAAAAAGCAGAGTTGTAAAAGAATGAAGTTTTCCTCTATCTCTTCCTTCACCGCCTGTTTTCTCTATCACTATCCCTTTCCTAAAGAAGGCAATGCCTAGTAATAGTAGAAGGCACTCATTGCAGTGATTATTTATTCAAAGGATATTTTAGTTTTAATATTAATTAAATTTTTTACACAAATCTTACACCAGATAAATTGCTTATAATAGTTATAAACGTTTCGAAATATTACAAGTAATTCGTTGTAATATCGTTATAAAAAATAAATAAAAAGTAAATAAAAACAAAAAATAAATTTAAAAATTTAATTTGTTTTTCTTATATCTCAGGAACCACCTGCTGAATGTAGACTTTTTATATCGTTGGTGAGCTCGCTAGTATATCTTGCTTTTGTGTGGCATAACATTCAAAAGAGTTATTTGCAAATGGATAATGGCGTCAAAGACGCGCATATCCTAACGAAATAATGCGAAATAACAAAAGTGTTTATACAAAAAAATCAAAAAACCCGAACCATTAAATATCCTAAATGGTGATTCGAAATGAAAAATCATAAGAGAAACCTAAAGATGATTTTTAAATATCTGTCGAACGACATACATTTTGATATAAGTAGTTCGGCGACTTTTTATTTTTTCGTATTTACGAAATGGCGTCTGTTGGCCGCCATATTGAATTTTGGCAACTGGCATATCCTTAGTGAAAGCGTTATTAGCGTTATTAGTTTTCGAAACAACGAAGAGAAAACAGTTTAGCATAAGCTCAGACAAGTTATAAAATGACAATAATATTGAAAAAAAATAAAATAAAGAAATAATAATATAAATCAGCTAACTCCCAAAAAATGAAATAACTCTCAAACAAAAATGAAATAATTCCTATTCGAGAAATTAAATAATTTCCAATGACAGAAGACAATGAAATTTGTAAATCCCAACAGATTTTTCGTTGGGAGTTATTTCATGTGGGAATTATTTTCCAATGCATTGGGAAATATTATTTTCTAATGAAATAAGTTCCAATTTTGTATGACAATACCATTGGAAGTTATTTAATTTTTTTCGTTTTGATATATGGATTTCAAATTTCTTATTGATGTAAAATTGCAATGAATTATGTTTTATATCAGTTAAAAATTTATGATTCCAAACATCCTTCATCAAGAGTTCTTATACTTCCTCCAAGGATTTTTTTTTATTAAATACACACTTTTTCCAAATATTTCTGTGACATTCTTACACATCAAACATTGTAATAAATTAAATTTTACAACCAATTTCCAAGCCATCATTATCAATTGACACCAAACAAAAATAAATTAAATCATTGTAAGCCAAAATGTGCCAATGCAGTTGCATCATTACTTTAAACATATGATTTTCCAATTGTTTCATAGTCTCCACAAAGTGGTGAAAGTAAATGAAATCTAACGCTGTGATGAAAAATTGCTGATATTTGCATTTGGTTAGACTGCACACAAAACAGCAATATGCTTTTTGCAATGAAAATAAAGTCAAACCAAAAAATAAAACCCAAATACAAAAGTAACAGTGACTTCATCTCATCCTGCAGCAGTATTGAAACCCATACATACATTTATTCATTTGCTTATGAATTTTCCTCCACAATACAACAATATTCGATTACCAATTTCAATTTTCTGCTCCAAATATTTTAATGTTGCTGCCAATGCAGACGGAAAAAGAAAATGTTGACGCTTTCGGTAAATTTTGTTGCCAGCTTCCCTGCATGTTGCAATGTTGCTTGACAATAATGCTAAAATCGGCATGCAGGGGGGGGGGTGGTAAGCGAATATCGTGGTTGGGCTGTAATATGAACGAGCTCTATAAGGCCCATTCATTCGTTATTAACACTATGTATTCGCCGCTATGAAATATGAGCAAATATCTAGTGCAGCCTTTATTGTGCCTGAATGTGAGTTTTCATAGAATGATGTGTGCATCATGTACAGTTGTAAAAATTCGTATGTTGTTGTGATTACGGGAGGATACAGCAGCATATTCACTGTGCATATTCTGTTGGCACACTTAAATGTAGTTATACCAAAAATGACTTTATACCAAAAGTTTAAAAAACTATTTTTTTTTTTTTTTTAGGAACTCGTACATTCTCATATCTAGGCGCACGGTAGTGCGCGAGGCCAAGTTCTGGCCAATGCACGCAGTGTGTATATTTACACGAAGCCATTCGAGGTATTTTTACCCCCTCATAACTTTGTTCCCCGCGACCGTAAAATTATGAAATTTAAACCATAATTAGAATAAATTCATAAAACCTCAAATGCGAAGTTTGAAAGTTACAATGAAAGCTTCCGGAGATATAGAGGTGCAAAAAGTGCATATTTTAAGACATACTCACTGACCACTGACCAATGACACACTCATCAAATTGATGAAGCACTTCCGCTATAGCTAGAGAGCTAAAATTTGGTACACAAGAAGATCTAAGTGAGCAATGAACCAGACAAATCTGAAAACCCAAAAATTTTAACCAGGAGGGCGGGGCTACGCCCATAAAAATTAAAATTTGTGCTATTGAGCTGAAATTCGATACAGAGCTAGGTCTAGGTGAAAAATAAAATAATAAAATCTGAAAATCTGGAAATTTAAGCCAGGAGGGCGGGGCTACGCCCATAAATGTCAGAATTAAAAATGCTAATCTAAGGCTAATCTAATCTAGAAGCTATTTTATTGAAATTCGGCATATATACTGCGGTAATGCAAGGCTATAAATTTTTCATTAAAAAAGTGGGCGTTGACACGCCCATACAATTTAAACCTCATTTTAATGCCCTGCGGCTCAGCATATTTAGATATACTATTTATCTAGCTATTATTATCCGTTTGTAACGAAACTAGACACGAATAATCAGCACTGACCGAAAAAAATTTTGACTTTTGAAAAGTGGGCGGGAATACACCCATAAAAATTAAAAGGTTAAAGTTGCGCTAAGGAGCTGAAATTTGATATACAAGTAGGTCTAGGTGAGAAACCAACTATAAAAATCTAAGAACCCGAAAATTTTAGTTAGAGGGGCGGGGCTGCGCCCATAAAACTTAAAAATTAAAGGTTGCGCTAAGGAGCTGAAATTTGATATACAAGTAGGTCTAAGTGAGAAACAAACTAGAAAATTTTGAAAACCCAAAAAATGTTACCAGAATGGGCGGGGCCACGCTAATATTGTTTTGAACTAAATACTTAATATACAGCTTTTAATTCAAGCCAATTTAGTGAAATCTTGCATCACCTTAAAAATTGGGCGTGATCACTCCCATAAAGTATTAATTAGCCTTGTGTTTAATCTACATCGGTCTAGCATATTTTAGAAGAAAATTAGCATGAATTATAAGCTCTGCTCACAACAAAATTTTGAGTTAGGAACAGTGAGGGGAGGTAATGCTGATAAAATCTAAAGATATAATTCGCGCTAGAGAGCTGACATTTTATGCACTAGTAAGTGTAGCTGCGTAAGCTAATGGGAAACTCTTAAAATCAAAAAGTTTTAGCCGGTATTCCGGGCCACGACGTTAAAACTCCAATTCGCACTAGCGAGCTTAAATTTGATACACAAATAAATCTAGATAAGAGATCACTAAGAAAAATCTGAAAACCCAGAAGTTGCTTTAAGAGGGCGGAAACAAGCACTTCAAATTCAAAATTAACATACATTTTATTAAAACTTTTCATACACATTGCACTTACCCAAAAAAAAATTCCCTATTTTGAAAAGTAGCCGTGACTTCATCCATAAATCTTAGCTTTTTCGTTCAGGTACTTCGGCTTAGCAGTTTTTAATTCAATACTCGGGTATTTGTTATTAACTTTTTAATACCAAACTTTGCATGAACCATAAGCACTAGCAGATATAAAAGTCAGCGGGGCCAGGCTCATGAAAATTTTACGTAATATTATACTATAGAGAGCTGACATTTTGTACACAAATAGTAATTGCTTTACTCAATCGGAAAATCCAAAAATTAAAAGCACCTGCTACCCTATTGAAACTTTGCATACACATTTGCATCTTTTTGCTTTATGTACTTCGGCTAAGCAGACTTTATTTAACATGTAAGTATATTGAGAAAATAGGCATGGTCATGCCCAGTAAAATTTACATGTTTCTTCCAGTCGCCTCTTACCAAATTGTATACACACTGGCGACCCGTTGTAATGACACAATGGTGCATATTTAAGGTCAACAATTCAACACCCATCACACTCTTACCCATTATTTTATGTAACCCTGCCATTTTCAACTGAAATATATTATGTATGACATAAATTTGTAATCGTAAGGACGTCATAGAATTTCTAGATAATCTGCTAACTTGGCAATATTTTTACATTTCCAAAAAAGGAGAAAATAATGTATAAATGTTCATTTCTTTATATTGATAAAAATTTTGTCAAGTTGGCAGATTATCTAGAAGTTATATGACACCCTTACGATTACAAATTTATATCATAAATAATATATTTCTGTGTTAGGTATTGTGGCGAAGAAGAACTTGGTCAAAATTTATATCTCACAACTTTTAATGGCCGAAATTTTGGATAGGAACTTGGCCGTTTTTCACATTTATGTTTTTGTGAGGATTATAAATTTACACTTACATATTACATTGGAATACCCTGTGCGACATATGCTATTGTAAGCGAATACTTGTAATATCAATGCATGTACATATGTATGTAAGTAAGTGTGAATATGAAACTTGCTGCAATTACATTCCACAAATCAAAGAGAAACTGTTGTGTTTCAACAAAAATCGTTGTTAAATTTTGTGCATCCATAGAAATTTAATTCGATTTGTGTTTTGCTTCATACACATCTCTGTTCATATCATCAGTTTCGCGTTATCAAATATACTGTTGGCTACCAAATTGGAAATTCTGTGCAAGTTTATTAGATTTCGAACTTGGCTTAAAGAATATTTTTATACCCAGCTAAAAAAATTATATATGGTCCATATATTTTTAATATATGAATGTATATAACTAAATATATATGAATATGTATGATTTCATGTATGGAAATGTATGGGATTATACATGCGGATCAATACATAGATATAAGATGTAATATATGGCGCCATATAAATATGTATGCATACATGATATCTTACATAAGATCGCATTTGCAATCAAAAACGCTTGAATTTTTTCAATTCCATCTTTTTCTCTCTTTTTTATCACTGGTGAATTGAAAGTCTATGCAAAGTTTATATGCGTAGAGCCTCAATGTTTAAAAAATAAAAACTCATGTAATAAAAAAAAAATCATTCTTATAGGATTTTATATATTGTGTGCCTATTTAATAAATCAAATAATCAAAAAGGCAATTCAGTCATTAAATTATTATTAATTTTATAAAAAGTAACGGAATCCTCAGATATATTAAGAAACAAAGTTCATATAAATGGATTTTTTTTTTTGTAATTGCATTAGTTTTTTATCTGATTTTTTTAAATTATATGTTGTTTACGAATGTGTGTTTTGTGTTTTTTAATAATCGACTCATATTTACTCTTAAAATGTCGAATGAAATGTCTTTTAGTTTGTTTTGAATTATTATTTTTTTTTCGAACAAATGTTTCATTAAACACAACCTTTCTCCACGAAATCTTACAAAAAATAACTTTAATAATTTAATTTATTGCACAGCAGTGCGCTTTTTTAATTAATATGAACTTTTCATACTATATATGGAATACACATTCATGTATGAAAATGTATGAATATATATGATCATATATGTCCATATACCCTCATTTTTCGGATCCGAACCATATATGGGATATCATATATGCTCCATACATATTTTTTTTAGCTGGGTAAATATAATTTTGCAAGTATAATAAATTTTAATACTTAATAAATTTCTCTTTATTAAAATAAATTAATCGAAACAGAAAGATCGCTGATGATGAAGGTGTTGTGACCTTCGAAAACAGCTAGTTGTTCCGTTCTGCTAGTATTTATCAGATTATTTATAATTAACTTTAGTGTTATTTGCTCCTTTATAATTACCACATGTAATTTGGCTTGCAGAGCGATACGCACTTTAGCCTGATCAATTCATATATATAGAAACAAGTAAAAATATTTTTCGATATTGAACCAGTGCATATTCTTCCGTTTTTTCAAAGGTTTTTAGTATGTTAATCCACTTCAATTATTAGTAATTTATTTGGATCAAGGATCAAGAGTTAAATATAAAATCACTTCCTGTAATAATTAAGAAGACGTGAAAAACTATAAACTTTTTGGACTACTTGATTTTTTTTTTTTTTTTTTGTTGCGCAGTTTTCTTTCACTTCTTCAAAATTAAAATTTGTTCTTTGTTTCAGTCCTTTTTTAAATTTCCTACCGGCACTAGTTTAATTTTTATTTTTCTGTTTATTTTATTTTATTTGGCAGTGATTTTTTAACCATTTATTTTGAACTTGTTTAATTTTGTCAATTTGTGAAATTTATTTTTATTTCATTTAAACTGTGTGTTGACAAATTTACCATTTAATTGGACATTGATGTTAAAATGTCAACCGATAATATTTGCCTGTAGCTGCTCTTCTACGAATTTTAGCCAAAAATGTAGAGGAAGGAGTGTCTATACAATGAATTCTATGAAATATGCTAAGTATTTAAGTAACATTTTAAATTTGCTTTGATTTACATGAATTTACATGCAGATAAATTTTAGTTGCAAATAGCGTTATTTAAATAGTTGTTATTTGAATAAAATGCTTAAATAACTTTTGTAATTATTTTGGCTACTAAAATAAAGTGTTTCTCATTCAATAATTAAGTTACACTGTCAGGCCAAATTATGAGAAATTTGTTTGCATTTTAAAAAACAAAATTATTTAATATGTTTTCGCCTTTAAGAAATTAACCCTGAACTGTAGTTATGTTAAATAAAATTCCTATGAGTTCTTTGAATTATTTTTTGTCTTAAGCTTTTTATGGACTCATGTATGATTTATATGTTCATGAAAAATAAATCAAATTTGATTTAAATTAATATATAAGTTTCATAAATTGCTGACCTTAAAGCTGAACATCTGCATGTAATATTTTTTTCTTACTAACAAATAACTTTGTTCTGCCATCGTATAAATCTAAATTGTTGAAGTCATTAAATTTTTAACAATACAAATGCTTACATATGCATACGCTTTGCTTTAATATTGCACTAGTATATTTTTTATCATTTGGCTAATACTGAAAATTTGCTTTGCATAACATTTCTACTAAATATGACTGGCATTTTTGTAAGTCATATTTAGAAGAAATAGCATAATTTATCATTTGTCAACAATTTAATCATACTGTCCGAATGCAACTATAAATACTTTACACTTACATATATATTTATGAATATCAGAAGGTAATGTTTTTGTTATTTACAGTCATGGAAAAGAATACAGATTTAGGTTACAGTCTGACACATGCAAGAGCAAATATCAAATTGCAGTGGTTACATAGAGCATACAAGCAGTTTGTTGTGTTTTTAAAAATTTATATGTTTTTATATTGAAAACTGTTTAACTTAACAAGCTAAGCACGTAGGGAGGCTCAGGTTAACTTAGTGTGAACTCATAGCTGCCTTAAGAATAGCTTTGTTGGGTGCAATAGTAATTTGCATAGTGGACTTAGTTCTTGTTTAATGATATAAATCATATAATCAAAGACAATGGAGATTTAACTATTTTTTGAACTACTTCAGAATATTTCTTATTATTTGTTTTCGAAACAGACCTAAAGCTTGAAGAATTAGTTTAATTGAATCATATATTCAAGCAAGTAATTATACAAAAAAAAATCCAAAAAACTCATCTGCGACCAATTTTGAACCGTTAAATATCCTAAATCGTTATTCGAAATTAAAAATCATAAACTTAAAGATGATTTTAAAATGCCTATCGAATGATACCCATTTTGATATAGTTCACCAACTTTTAAATTTTTTTGTATTAACAAAATGGCGTCTGTTGGCCGCCATGTTAAATTTGAACAACTGACATATCATGAGTGACACTCCTGGGATTAAGACATATCGATGGACGCCAAAATCATTAACATCGATCCACGCGTTCGGTTTATATAGTGCGGCAAGGGAACACACATACATGCACACATACATACATATATAGACTCACAAAGTATACAGAGGTGAAGAAAGTGAGTGATGAAAAAAGCTAAAATCAGCTTTGACACGGGTTTGGCGAGAAAGGGACAACTGTAGTATATTTGTTATTAAGTTGTTAACAATATAATCAAAACAAACAAGAGAAAATGTGTACTTTGTAAAATGAACAAAAGAACATTTTTACAAATTTAAATGAAAGATTTTGAAGTGTTGAACTAAAAAACACAATGTGTAAAAGGTTATTAGTGGTAAAAAAGTGATTAAAACTAGTTTCCAAATAATTACAGACTTCATTTTAAGCATTTTCATTAAAAAATATTAATTTTTACCATTTACTTCCAAAAAGCACATAGCGAATGGGACCACAAAGAAAAAAAAAATGAAAATACATTTCAACAAGTGAACATTTGTACAAAATTAAATCCAGGAATTTTTTGTGTTGAATTAAAAAAACAGAGTGTGAAAATGATTATTAGTATTAAATAAGTGATTAAGATTTGTTTTCAGATAATTTCTGATTTAACTTTAAGCTTTTTCATTCATAAATATTAATTTTAACCTTTTAATTGCAAAAATCTCATAGCGAATAAGGACACAAAGTATAAATTGCAAAAACATTAAATCAACCGAACTACGAAAGAGGCTTAAAGAAGACACGGGTACTGTGTGAACGAGACGTCCAGAATTCGCTTTTATCTTCCGTCTCGTGACATCTCTGTGTACTTTGTGCATAGACTGATAAAAATTTAAAAAAAATTATTAAAATAATTCTGCAATCTGATAGAAAATTAATGAAATATAAAATTAAATTTTAATGGGCATGTCTCTAGCCATTTTTTAAATGCAAAATTTTGTGTTTTTCAGAGCTCAGGGTGTGTACTAAGTTTTTTAAAAATTAGTACAGTAGAACCACTGAAAATAAAATATTAGTTTTAATGGGCGTGACTTCGCCAATTTTTTCAAATGGAGGATTGTGTCTAATTTTGAGCTCAAGGTGTGTGGTAAGATTCGTAAAAATTGGTTAAGTAGCACCACGTGATATATAAAAATAAATGTTAATGGGCGCAGCCCCGCCCATTTTAAAACTTTAAAATTGTGCAATTACAAGAGCCAAAGGTGTTTGCTAGGTTTCGCAGCAACCTAATAAGTAGAGTCTCATAAAATCAAATTAAAAAATTGTGAGCGTGTCTCTGCCCAATTTTTTGCAATATCTCAGATAGTAAAAAAAATTTACAATCGGTCTAATATGAACCGAATAATGAATTAACACTCAAAAAAAAAATACAAATTGATAACCTCCTTCTTTTTTGAAGTCGGTTAAAAAAGACGATAGAGGTAATACTATCAATATTGCCGATCGAGGTACAAGTTAAACATCAGGCAACTTTGGCTACTGTCAGGCTGATGGTGACAGGAGAGTCGCTGGAAACAGAGTACATAGCTAGATATTAAAGGGATAATAGACATTTTACCATGGGGTAATGTCACCATACTATACAAAAGGAGTCGAAACGTAAGGGAATTGTTTTATTTGCCGTTAGTAAGAGACCGAGATAATGGCCAAAGAAAAATGCATTTACTTCTGCTAAATTTTAGTTCATTTTTTTAAGAGAAGTATTACCTTATTTGCGAAAGGGATAGTGACAGAGAAGATAGGTGAAAAAGGAAGGGATAGGAGGAAAGCTTCATTCTTTTACAAGTCTGCTTTTTCCACATTTTTAATAATGCAGTGTTGCAGTGCCTCTGGTGTCAATGAGGTGTATTAAATTTTGAAGCTGTACTTAGTAGCCCTTTTATTGGTTACTTTACTTCACCGCTGATTCTGCTACACAATACGAATGAAAGAGGGAGCTCTGTTGTTACTTAACCAGTGAATATACCTTAATTACTTGAACTTTCCTACAACAGCCCTAATGCCCATCCGAATAATGCGTTCTATTGTTATTTAATGACTCTCCAAGACCCGGCTCGAACCCAGGACCATCGGTTTTGTAGTCAACGTGCTAACTACTTCAACCAACGCCGCCCTCAAATTCTTCCTGCCTTCTTTAGAAAATCGCCTTAATTAATAAACATATTTAATTCAGTAAGAATTGAAACAAGTAAACTTGAGCCCGATTAAGAAATTTTTCCTGATAAATTTATCAGGTGTGGACACGATGTGATTGTATTAAAGAAGACTTAACTATGTTTTCTATTAAAAAAACATATTAACTTATAAAAATATTATTTTTTCTTTTCTTATGAAACTCATCGTCCCCACAGTTCATTTTAATTATCGCAAACTTTTCTGCTATTATTGTGTATTTCTTTTTTTCGTATTGATTATCTCATCTATTAAATTGGAAAATAAAATTTTCTGCTGAACAAGCATAAAATACTAGTATCTTAACAATTACTAACAATTAAGCTTAAATAACTATTCAATTAGTTAACAAATTATAACAACACATCCCCGGAAGCATGACAACAACGCAATATTTATAGATAAATACCGACAGTAAAATTATATCATGTAGACAAAAACTACAACAAATATGTATATGTATGTAGGCTATAAAAATAAAAGATATAAAATTTAAGTGAAAAACTGTAGTGGAGTTGCACGCTACAGAAAACTACAGCAAGTGGGAGGTAATCATCATAAAATACCAGAGTAAACAAAATCTAATAACCAATATTATATGGATGTGTGTTTTATAATAAAAAAAAAAGGAAACTGGGGCTCCCACACTCACATGCAAGAAGCAAATACACACACATACAAGTATAAGTAAATATGTTTACAAAAGACAGCAACAAAACAAGTAGTGCAATAATTACAATCTTCATTAAAATGTACATCCGCTTTGTCAAAAGCCAACGTTTAAATGTATGTATGTGTGTGTTTGTGTGTGCTTGCATTTTGAATCTGTCCATGTTTGTAGCCTGTTGTGTCTGTTCCATGGCAAGTAAGTAGTCACAAAATTTGACCACAATTTAACTGCAGTTAACTACGTTTTACCAAAAAAAAAAAAAAAACTTCCCACCCCCGTTCAACAATTTATGTCCCATACTACTCAACTTCCTGTGGATCAAGCAACAAAATATCTAGGGATGACAAAGATGGTTGTTTAAAAGTACCACCATTTGCTAAATTTGTACTTTTTTCTAAGACATTTCGTATGCCCATGCCGTTACATTAAGACTGTTCATTCCAGTACAGGATCGAACTTAAACCCGGTCTAAGAAAAAGTATAAACTTTCTAATTTTAGATTAAAGAGCATTTGATTCAATGCTTAATTTTATTGGGTTGTTTTGTTGCATTTACTTAAAAAACTTGTATAGCTTTCCTATTTATTGCAAGATACAAGAGTTAGGAAGTGATTTTCGTAACAAAAACAATCGACACTATTACAGTTATAAATTTATTTTTGTTTTGATTTCTTTGTACTTGTAGCAGAGTACGAAAATTAACAAAACAAATTGTTTGATTTTCTTTTGTTTCGTTCTTTGAAGTGAGTGATACAAAAACAAAACAAACAAGTACGAGTGCTATATTCGGCTGTGCCGAATCTTATATACCCTTTACCAAAGTGTTTTTATGTAGTATAGAGATACACACATAAGCACATACCTAAAGTATAAACAAAAAGAAAAAAATAATTTGACCTAGTTACTTTTATCTACAAAAAAAGTAAATTTACAAATCCTAAAATCACTAAATTATATTTTTCTGATTCCTTATATCAATCTAGTAGTTCTTACAAAAATATAGAAAGTGTGTTAAGTAAAAAAAGAAAAAAGGAAATTAAAAAAAATGTTGTATTTAGTTACTTTAATATCCAGAAAAAAAGGTCAAAGTTTCCAGCTCTGGAGCTGTGGTTATTATTTTTATAATTTTCTACACCAAACTTTTCTTTCCAAAAGGTAAAATATGTATAATCTATAAAGGAAAAAATAAAAATTAATTAGACTTAGTTACTTTTATATATCACAAAAAGTGTAAGTTTCCCAACCCTGAGATCATTCTTTTTGATTTTTCTGATTTCTTACATCAATCTCTTTCTTCTAAGATTTAATTTATAGAAAAAAGGATAAATTTGTTTTAGTAAGTTACTTTTGTACAAAAAAAGTTAAAGTTTTTCAACCCTTGAATCGTCTTTTTAGTTTTTTTAATGGTTTTTTTTTATTTTAAATAGCAATTTTATTAGTACTCAAGCATAAAATAAGTTTATTTAATAAAAAAAATAAAAATTAATTTTCGGTAGTTAATTTTTTATATCCCAAAGAGTGTAAGCTTCCCAACCCTGGAATCCCCCTTTTTGTTTTTTCTATATTCTTAAAAACAATCTTTTTTTAAAAATGTAAGATATGTTTAATTTATAGTAAAAAAAAAGAAAAATTTGTTTTAGAAAGTTACTTTTGTATAAAAAATAAGGTTTTCCAACCCTGGAAACATCTTTTTAACTTTTTTAATTTTTTTTAATTTGAAATACCAAATTCATTCGTACTGAAGTATCAAATAAGTTAATTTTATAAAAAAAATTAAAATTAGTTTTCGGTAGTTAATTGTATATATCACAAAAAGTATCAGTTTTCCAGCCCTGGAACCATTCTTTTTGATTTTTCAGATTTCGTACACCAATATGTTTCTTTTAAGAATACAAGTTATGTTTAATATATAGAGAAAAAGAAAAAAATTGTTTTAGTAAGTTACTTTTGTATAAGAAAAAAGTTAAAGTTTTCCAACCCTGGAAACATCTTTTTCATGTAATAAATTTTTTTTTTAATTTTTAATATCAATTTACTGTGTACTGCACTATAAAATAAGTTAATTTAATAAAAAAAAAAAAATAGTAAGACCTAGCTAGTTTTATATATTTCAAAAAGTGTAAGTTTCCCAAACCTGGAATCATCCTTTTTGATTTTTCTGATTTGTACACCAATCTCTTTCTTTTAAGAATCTAAGATATGTTTAATTTATAGAGAAAAAGAAAAAATTTGTTTTAGTAAGTTACTTTTGTATAAGAAAAAAAATTAAAGTTTTCCAAACCTGGAAACGTCTTTTTAATTTTTTTAACTTTCTTTTTTAATTTGAAATACCAGTTTAATTTGTACTGAAGTATAAAATAAGTAAATTTAATAAAAAAAAATATAAAACTTAGTTTACGGTAGTTAATTTTTTATATCACAAAAATTTTAAGTTTCCCAACCCTGGAATTATCCTTTTTGATTTTTCTGATTTTTTAACCCAATCTCTTTCTTCTTAGAATATAAGATATATTTAATTTATAGAAAAAAGGACAAATTTCTTTTAGTAAATTAATTTTTTTATAATTTTGTATAAAAAAGTTAAAATTTTCCAACCCTGGAAACGTCTATTTAATTTTTTTTAATTTTTTGTTTATTTTTTTTATTAAGAAGTATTAATTTTATTCATACTGAACTATAAAATAAGTTTATTTAATAAATAAATAATAATAACTAGTTTTCGGTAGTTATTTTGTATGGCAAAATTAAGTTTAAGTTTCCCAGCTCTGAAACCGCCTACTCGATTTTGCTGATTTTCAATACCAATCTTATTTCGACCATTTCTGACACACCAGTCCAAGAACGAAGTCTCCAGCTTTTCTGGGAGCTTCGGAAAACCGATTTCACCTACAGACAGACGGACAGACGGACATCGCTTATTCGTATTCCCTATACATAAGGATCCAGAATATATATACTTTATGGCTGGCTTATTAATATTCTAGAAATTACAAACGGAATGACAAACCTTTTACCATTTTTTGGTAAAGGGTATAAAAACATTTAGAACGATTGCTCAATTTGTTTTTGTATTGTTTTTGCCATTAGCACAAACCAGAGAGCACAGCCAATCGGTTATAAGCCGGCTAACAGCCGCCACAGGCGCCAAACAATACATATATGTAATTGCGCGCCGCTAGAAAAGAAAATAATAGGAAATAAATGGAAACGTGTTGATATATTTGCGGAGAACTTGACATCATCATATAATATAATTTTATTGCATTGTTATTTTATACATTAAGTTTGTTTTATATAGATAAGTAGCATAGCTATAACCGGGTGTCCTAAGACACCTCTCTTCTTTTTTTTTGGTTTACATATCGAGCCTTATTTTCGATTTAATCGTTATTTCAATAAAAATTAACTTTTAATTTTTTTTATTGAAATTAAAATATTAAAGGCTTACAAAGAGTTTCCCAATTTAACTGCAAAAGAAATGAAATTCTAAAACTCGACTTAAAAGCTAGCTGTGCTAGTCTTGCAATGGACTGACAATGCTTTTTCTGACAACAATGTCCGACAAAAACTGGCAGTTCACATTGTTGCAAGAAATTTTTGGTACATTTTACTAAAAATATTATAAGATCTGACAAACGTCTATACATAGCTTTATTTTTACTCTGGATTTGCATTTTTAGCTTTTTAAAGCTATTGCTTTTATTGGATCTTCAATCCACTGATATTAAAAATTTAAGGACCTTTTGATGGGTTTTAACGCCATGAAATGGCGAAAACACACTATCTTTGTCAATGGTGACATTTTCATGGCAGCGGAAGAGGGAGGTGCCAATGCCCTCACAGCTCACGAATATGAGCAAATTTATTGCAACACGCATTCAATTTTTCAACAAAAGCATGCAAATATTTAGAAAGCGAAGCTTAAACTTTACAAAGCAGTGCAAATTTGTAGTAATTTCTATTAAAGAAAAAATATCAAAAAGGGGATTCCCAAAAAAAAAAAAAATGGTGGTAGCACACTGGTAAAAAATATATTAATACAACAACAAAAGAAGTAGCAGCTGTGTTATCAAGAACACCTCGTAAAAATTGATATTTTCGGGTGAAAAATGCCAATGACCAATTATAATATTAAGGAGGTACTCAATCAAACTTGATAGAAAATATTGACATAAATTTTTACGTTAAGATATAATGTAGGATGGACTAAATGGTCTCTAAATCGTATATTCGTATTCGTATATTTTTTTAATTTAACAACAGGCTTAAGTTTAATAAAAATTTGGAATAAAATTGTTTCTATTTTTAACCCCCGACTAAAAAAAGAGGTGTTAAGTTTGTAGTGTGTGTCTGTGTATCTGTGTGTCTGTGCGTGTCCACGTACAGGCCAAACGGCTGGATCGATTTTCATTTGATTTTTTTGCTTGAAAGATGACTTGATCGAGAGGATTCTTAGCTATGTTTGAAGAAAATCGCTCCAACCATTTAGAAGATGTAACATCTTTTCTGAAAAAAGTCGGGGGTTTTTAAAATTTTTAATTTTTGTTATTAATTGAAGCGATAGTGACTCACTAGAGCTGCAAAACTATCGATAGTGGCTCCATTCGATAGTTTCGATAGTATTTTTTGATGCCAACGATACTATCGATAGTTTTTGATTCTTAGAAGCACCCCTTTTGCACACGGAAAGTTTACTTTGCAAGGTCTTAATTCAGCTGTGTGAAAGACAGAATGATAAATACTATCTCTTTCTGTCTTTCCACCTATTGCATTGTCTTTCTACCTGCTGAATTAAGGCTTTGCAAAGTAAAGTTTCCAGAGTGCCGAACATCAATCGGCTTTTTGTACAAATGAATGCACATACGCTTATACATTTCTCTCGGTTTTCTTTCTGTGGGCAGCATTTCTATAAGGGCCAGGGTTACCGTTCACCCGACTAAAGTCGCAATTCGACCCTTTTTTAGCGGTGTGCGACTTTTTGTGAGACTTTTTTTTTATCACCGACTTTTGCGACTTTTTTAATTTTGTTGGGACTTTTTATCCCTTTTCGTAAAGGTTCTCACAGAAAACATCAAAATTGCAGCAAATTAAAAAGTTCCTTATTATTTTTATAAAAAAAACGTCAAAATTTAAAAGCAATTCACAGATTATTCATTTCATTCATTTGGAAGCACTTTTATTAATTGTAACCTTGTCACGTGTACAATGTATTTAAGAAATTTTTCGCAAATTTTCAGTATAAGTTTTAAAGAATAGTTTTAGCAAAAACAATTTTTTAAATAAATAACAATTGTGTTTTTTGGAGTGCTTATTTTACAAAATTATTTTTACCCGCCGAGTCAATGAAAAAAGTTGTCGTAAAATGTATGCAGGTGTACACGAATATGTAAACATTTTGAAATTAGCTTTGCTTAATAATAAATTAGCTAAAAAATTAAAAGTAAAAACATGCAACTCAATGCTGACAGCCTTAAATTTAATAGACAAAGATATAGAAGACTGGATTTCTCTTGATGAACTTATTTTTATATACAAAAATGAAATTTCAAAAAATTAATATTTATGTTAAGAAAGAACATTACAAAATTTTTTCTTTAATCTAGTACAAAATCGTCGTTATCGTAATCGAAATTTGACAATTAGGCCCAATATTATTGAAGTACACATACATTCACCCAAAATATATGGCGTAGACTTGGGTCGAACTCGTTCACTAGTTCATTTTTGCCACAAACCAATAATCAAACCCATGTAATTTAAACAATAAAATACGAAAATTTGTTTTTGTTTTCAATATAAATTGCAAGTCGAACGTTTTCTTTCGCAGGTGGGAAATAGGCCATTAGTAAATTTTTTCAGTATACATGAAAACATGTATAGAAGCACATATAATGAAACTGTATATGTTATATGCATTGTTTCAACTTATTTTTTATTGTTTTATAGTTAAAAAAAAATTTGCAACTTTTATTTTCTCAAAAGACTTTTTTGTGCGACTTTATTTTTATAAAACGACTTTTTGTGCGACTTTTCAAAAATTCCTAACGGTAACCCTGATAAGGGCTAAAACTTATCAATTGAGTATTTTTCTAATATAAAATCTTGAATTTTTTAATCATTCCATAAAGTAAAAAGAAAGTTGATTTTTTAAAAACTTTTAGTTCCAATGTTTTTAATACACATATTCAACAAAAATATATACACAGTTCTATAAAAAAATAAACGAAAAAGCAAACAGATAGATAGATGGATCAATAAAAAATAAATTAAAAAGGAATAAAATAAAAAAAAATCTTTCATCATTACTTAAGCTATTGCAGTTAGTTAAAAAGTAATCGTTTAACAGAAGGAGAAGCAAACTATTTAGCCACAGAATACACAGAAGTGAAGAAAGTGACAGGTAAAAAAAGCTCCAATCAGGTTTTTGTTAAAATTCGTGGAAAAAAGAGAAAAGTAAAGTGTATTTGATACTCTAGTGTATTACTACTTACCAATTAACACAGCTAATAAAAATTTATTGCACTAGAAAGACGTAGCAAAACAAAAACGACAACAAAATTTGAGAGAAAACGAGACAAACAGAAAAATACCGTATCTTCCGTCTCGTGACACTTCTGTATGTTTTGTGATTTAGCGTCACCATTTATTTAAAAGTAAAAAGCGGAGACAGTCCAGTAGTCGTCAAATTTAGCCGCCGTCAAGTTTCTTCATGTATCAAAGCCGTTGGTATATAATAATTGTATTTTTATGCAATTTGCATCTAGTAGATAAAAATTGACATCTTATGTTGAAACAAATCAAAACTAATTAATTTGTTTTCACATTTATATATGTAATGATAACCATTACCAAACCAGGCGGCGAAATTTGAATGTTGCATTTTTTATTACACAGTCGCCATCATTCCGTTTTTATTGACTTTGATTTTTTCTCTTTTAGTAGAGTGTTTTTGTCGATAGTACCGCTATCGAAAAAAAATATATCGATAGTCCACTTAAAATAAAACTATCGATACTATGCAGCTCTATGACTCACCAAAATAATGTAAAATGAATTGCTTAATTCGCAACAGTCTTTACCGAGTATTTGTGTATCCACACAAAAACATGAATGTGAAAAAAGGCCAAGTTCCTATCAAAAATTTCGGCCACCAAAAGCAGTGAGATATAAATTTTGAACAAGTTCTTGTTTGGCACAACACCTTTCAGTGGCATATGCTATGCATTATATACATTTGTAATCGTAAGGGTGTCATATAATTTTTAGATAATCTGCTAACATGACAACATTTTTACCAATATAAAGAAATGAACAAATATACATTATTCTCTGCTTTTCTAGAAAGTTAAAAATATTGCCAAGTTAGCAGATTATCTAAAAATTATATTATTTTTATTCTAATTATGATTTAAATTTCATAATTTTTCAGTCGCGGGGAACAAATTTATAAGGGGGGTAAAAACAGCTCGAATGGCTTCCTGTAAATATACACACTGCGTGCATTGGCCGTAACTTGGCCTGGCGTACTATCGTGTGCCTAGCTCAAATAAACTTCTTGTTACTCCCTTTACCAAAAAATTGTAAAAGGGTATATATAGGTTTGTCATTCCGTTTGTAATTTCTAGAATATTAATAAGCCAGCCATAAAGTATATATATTCTGGATCCTTATGTATAAGGAAGACGAATAAGCGATGTCCGTCTGTCCGTCTGTCTGTGCATGAAAACGGTTTTCCGAAGCTCCCAGAAAAGCTAGAGACTTCGTTCTAGGACTGGTGTATCAGAAATAGTCGAAATAAGATTGTTATTGAAAATCAGCAAAATCGAGCAGACGGTTTCAGAGCTGCGAAACTTAAACTTCATTTTGCCATACAAAATAACTACCGAAAACTAGTTATTTTTTTTTTATTAAATAAACTTATTTTATGCTTCAGTATGAATAAAATAAATATTTCTCAATAAAAAATAAATAAAAAACAATATTAAAAAAATTAAATAGACGTTTCCAGGGTTGGAAAACTTTAACTTTTTTATACAAAATTATACAAAATTAATTTACTAAAAGAAATTTTTCCTTTTTTTTTATAAATTATATATATCTTATATTCTAAGAAGAAACAGATTGGGTTAAAAAATCAGAAAAATCAAAAAGGATAATTCCAGGGTTGGCAAACTTAAAATTTTTTGATATAAAAAATTAACTACCGTAAACTAATTTTTATTTTTTTTTTATTAAATTAATTTATTTTATACTTCAGCACAAATTAAATTGGTATATCAAATTAAAAAAGAAAGTGAAAAAAATTAAAAAGACGTTTCCAGGGTTGGAAAACTTTAATTTTTTTTCATATACAAAAGTAACTTACTAAAACATATTTTTTTCTTTTTCTTTATAAATTAAACATATCTTAGACTCTTAAAAGAAATAGATTGGTGTAACAAATAAGAAAAATCAAAAAGGATGATTCCAGGGTTGGGAAACTTACACTTTTTGAAATATATAAAAGTAACTAGGTCTTACTATTTTTTTATTTTTTTTTATTAAATTAACTTATTTTATACTGCAGTACACATTAAATTGATATTAAAGATCACAAAAAAAAAGTTTAATACATGAAAAAGACATTTCCAGGGTTGGAAAACTTTAAATTTTTCTTACACAAAAGTAACTTACTAAAACAATTTTTTTCTTTTTTCTCTATATATTAAACATAGCTTATATTCTTAAAAGGAACATATTGGTGTACGAAATCTGAAAAATCAAAAAGAACGGTTCCAGAGCTGGAAAACTTACACTTTTTGTGATATATAAAATTAACTACCGAAAACTAATTTTTATTTTTTTATATAAAATAAATTTATTTTATACTTCAGTACGAATGAATTTGGCATTTCAAATTAAAAAAAAATTAAAACGAAGTTTCCAGGGTTGGAAAACCTTAAGTTGTATACAAAAGTAACTTACTAAAACAAATTTTTCCATTTTTTAATATAAATTAAACATATCTTACATTCTTAAAAAAAATATTGTTTTTAAGAATAAAGAAAATCAAAAAGGGGGATTCCAGGGTTCGGAAACTTACACTCTTTGTGATATAAAAAAATTAACTACCGAAAATTAATTTTTATTTTTTTTATTAAATAAACTTATTTTATGCTTGAGTACGAAAAAAATTGGTATTTAAAATAAATAAAAAACAACTAAAAAAATTAAAAAGACGATTCCAGGGTTGAAAAACTTTAACTTTTTTTGTACAAAAATAAGTAACTAAAACAAATTTTTCCTTTTTTCTATAAATTAAACATATCTTAAATTCTTAAAAGAAAGAGATTGGTGTAAGAAATCAGAAAAATTAAAGAGAATGATCTCATGGTTGGGAAACTTAGACTTTTTGTGATATATAAAAGTAACTAAGTCTAATTAATTTTTATCTTTTCCTTTATAGATTATACATATTTTACGTTTTGGAAAGAAAAGTTTGGTGTAGAAAATTATAAAAATAAAAACCACAGTTCCAGAGCATGGATGGCATGAATGTGGATGAGTTGTGGTTCCAACAAGACGGCGCTACATGCCACACAGCGCACGTCACAATCAATTTATTGAAGGAAACATTCGATGAGCGCATAATTTCGCGGAATGGACCTGTCAATTGGCCACCAAGATCGTGTGATTTGACACCATTGGATTATTTTCTTTGGGGATATGTGAAGTCGCTCGTCTACGCCAACAAACCAGAAACGTTAGGGGACTTGGAAGCCAATATTCGTGGCGTTATTGCCAACATACGGCCCCATATGCTCGAAAAAGTGGTTGAAAATTGGACCTGTAGAATTCGCTTTATTCGAGCCAGCCGCGGCGGCTACATGCCCGAAATCATATTTAAACATTAATGGCATAAAATTATCCTTCCAATAAAGCCAAATTGATGGACATTAAAACGATTTTCTTGTGTTTTATTTCAATTCGAAGTTCTATACCCCTGAAAAAAACACCCTATACTAGATTGATGTAAGAAATCAGAAAAATCTAATATAATGATTCTAGGATTTGTAAATTTATTTTTTTTTGTAGATAAAAGTAACTAGGTCAAATTATTTTTTTCTTTTTGTTTATACTTTATTTATGTGCTTATGTATGTATCTCTATACTATATAAAAACACTTTGGTAAAGGGTATATAAGATTCGGCACAGCCGAATATAGCACTCTTACTTGTTTTTTAATTGTGAACAGCCTCTGTGTAGTGTATTAATCTATTTTGTATTTTTAATGAAAAAATAAGAATAAGCTACATACAAATTCTATCAGAGAGCCTCTCTCTGAATACAGTAATTTAAAAACATGAAATAAAAGTGTAATAATGTATTTTATTTTTAACCTTCGACTAAAAAAGGGGTGTTATAAGTTTGTAGTGTGTGTCTGTGTGTATGTGTATATGTGTATCTGTGTATCTGTGTGTCTGTCCGTGTCCACGTACAGGCCAAACGGCTGGACCATTTTCATTTAGTTTTTTCTTTTTGAAAGATGACTTGATCGAGAGGGTTCTTAGCTATGTTTGAAGAAAATCGGTCCAGCCGTTTAGAAGATATTACATATTTTCTGAAAAAAGTCGGGGGTTTTTAAGATTGTTAATTTTTGTTATTAAATAAAAATTTCCAAAAACAAATTTTACACTATTGTATTAAATATGATAATACAATAAATACAAAAATACAAGAGGTTTTGTGAATTAAGCAAATATAGGGTGTTTTTTTCAGGGGTATAGAACTTCGAATTGAAATAAAACACAAGAAAATCGTTTTAATGTCCATCAGTTTGGCTTTATTGGAAGGATAATTTTATGCCATTAATGTTTAAATATGATTTCGGGCATGTGGCCGCCGCGGCTGGCTCGAATAAAGCCAATTCTACAGGTCCAATTTTCAACCACTTTTTCGAGCATATGGGGCCGTATGTTGGCAATAACGCCACGAATGTTGGCTTCCAAGTCCCCTAACGTTTCTGGTTTGTTGGCGTAGACGAGCGACTTCACATATCCCCAAAGAAAATAATCCAATGGTGTCAAATCACACGATCTTGGTGGCCAATTGACAGGTCCATTCCGCGAAATTATGCGCTCATCGAATGTTTCCTTCAATAAATCGATTGTGACGTGCACTGTGTGGCATGCAGCGCCGTCTTGTTGGAACCACAACTCATCCACATTCACGCCATCCAATTCGGGAACAAAATAGTCGGTTAGTCGGCTCCAATTGCTGTGCACGGTGGCGAATCGATTCATTCGGGTCCTCTTCAACACTTTGCTCTACAGCGGCAATTGTTTCTTCGGTGCGCACTGTTCGACGTCTCTGCGGATGCGTATTATCACATAGAGTAAACGTAGTGCGAAAACGATCCATGGTTAACCGAATTAATTGCTCTGATGGACGATTATGTCGACCATAAAATGGACGGAGCTTGCGGTAAACTTCGCGAACTGAACCATTATTTTCGAAATAAATTTGCACGATTTCCAAGCGTTGTTCTTTTGTCAACCTTTTAATGATAAAATGGCAAACCAAACTAAATATTAATCACTTGACAGCTGACAAAATGGCCGCCAGTTCAAAAAGTGATGCCAACTTAAAGTTCTATACCTCAATAAAAAACACCCTTTATATAACACAAAAGTTAAGAACAACTACGCAAATTTCTAGTGATATTAATTGTGTGAAAAAAATGTTAAATAGGAAGCGTAAATAAACATAAACAAACTGTAGCAACAATAATAACAAAATAGCTTCTGCTTGTTAAGGAGATACATATACACACATACATGTAAGTGCAGACAAAAAATAAAGTAAACGCCACCATAAATTGCTTCTTTAATGATATAAATATGTATATACACACATACATATGTACTTATATATATATGTAGTGAACCCATGAACTTAATGCACGATAGAAAACAAGAATTGGAAATACTGCTGAGATTGTCTAGACGTTGCTGTCACATTCTGGAAGCCTTGTGTGAGGTACAAAAAAGACGGCGCATCTGATGGCAGATCAGTCTATCAATCTATTCAGAAGTCATTCTGAAGTTGTATATTAGTCGATTATTAAGCTATTTATTGTGAAGATAATTGAATGAGTCCAACAAGAAGTCAATTTAAAGTTCAGTTTTTTAGTAGTCGATCATAAAGTTGTTTATTGTGAAGTCTATCGTGAAGTCTTGTTTTGAAGAGTCAAGTGAACATCTTAGTTAATAGAAGCGCATAAGTGTGTTAAAGTAAAGCAAATGACTCATTATAGTTGTGTCAGCGGTGAGCAGACTGAAGAACCAACTATAATATGAATAAGCTAGCTTAAGCAACTGTGCGGTTCCATATAAAACGCATGTGGCAAACTATAATGTACTTAACAAACTTTTCGTCAAGTTTCGTTAAATGTCATTTGCTTAAGTAAAGTGCCAAACTGAACGCACATTCCGTACGGAAACAACTGTTTGTGCATTTGTTTAAACTCAAACAAGCAGCAGCAGAAAACATTCATTGATTTTAAATATTTTTTTATTGTTTCTTATTTTAAACTCGGAAAATAAAGCAAAACTTTTATTTTCATTGTTTGTTTTACAATACAACTATATACACATACACATGTATTTACTTATGTATATACATATATTCACTGTTGTACTTTTTAGTAGGCAAAACAAATAAAACAAGTAATAAGGTGATGGATATATTTATATGTGAATTTTTAATAGATTAGGACATTCTCTCAAGTTAGTTTGATTGAATTGCATTCATTTAGGAGTTATGAGAAGAAACAAAATTACTACAAAATTATTGAGAATACCTAGATGTGCAGCCACAGAATACACAGAAGTGAAGAAAGTGACAGGTAAAAAATGCTCCAATCAGGTTTTTGTTAAAATTCATGGAAGAAAGAGAAAAGCATAGTGTATTTGATACTCTAGTGTATTACTACTTACCAATTAACACAGATAATAAAAATGTGTTGCACTAGAAAGACGTAGCAAAACAAAACTGACGACAAAATTTGAGGGAAAACGAGACAAACTGAAAAATACCCGTATCTTCCGTCTCGTGACACTTCTGTATGTTTTGTGGTGCAGCTGTGGCTAAAGAACACTTAAGTGCATGTAAGTACATTATGGTCACCTAAAAGTCACATCTGAATTGTTTAAGCATTTGACAGACTTATCGTTCAATTCTGACATTAGCTTAAAGCCCCGTTCAGACTACTATGCAAGTATTAATACTTTCATCACATTTTACGATACAGTAATCTAAATACATTCGTTGCGACTGTCAAAAAAATCTAACGTAAAATCACATATTGTGTCAGACCATCACACCTCAAATCAAAAGTGTAATATAAGTAGAAAACAAAACAGCTGTTCAATGAAAATGTCTGTGCTATTCATTTACTAGCGGCGGCAAAACAGTTTCATGCAGGCGGGAACGTGCCGACACTTGAAAAAATTCAGCAGTTAAAAATATTCTATGTAAATAACAGAAAGAATTTAAGAAAAGATATTACAAAAACGTTAAAAAATTACGTTAACGAAATATACTTCCATACGATTCACTTATTCAAAATTTTGAGCCGATATACATATGACAAAACATTACATCAATGACGACATGCTATCGGCGGCGAAACAACCGACTTGGAAGTTTGGTTTGTGTGAAAATGCAACCCTGATCTAATGAAAAGTATTATCGTTAAGAAAATTTTCTAAAAACGAAAAAGTCTTATGGGATGTCAAAATTTGTATCGTATTATTTGCCACTTTGATGACATTTTGCCTTCAAACTATCACACTTGCACGTATTATTTGAATTTTTGAGAAGTATAAATACAAAGTATAATAGTCTGAACGCGGCTTAAGCCAGCTTATTCATATTATAGTTGGGCCTTGAGTCTTCTGTGTGATGAACAGCAGAGAGAGAGAGAGAGAGAGAGAGTGGTATTGCTTCAATACCAGCACAGCTAGTTATGTGAGACGTGTGTATACAACAGCGTAGTAGACGTAGTAATATTCCACAAGGCTGTCAAACGTGGCGATTTTTCAACTTGTTTGGCGTACAAATTTTTGGTTTGGCAACATGGCTATTTTTTAACAAAATTGAACTTGTTGAAGGAGTAGTTTCAAAAATAAATCCTACCAAAACTCGTCTGCAAGAAATTAGAACAATTTGATTTTGATTATTTTTCTTACATTAATTATAGTCATTAATGCGTTTTGAGTTTGGATAAGAAAAATTTACAAGAAATATTTTTTGGCGATTTTATATCCAGTTTTGGCGATTTTCTGATAAATTTGTATACGATCATTTTATAAAGGCTTATATTAAAAAAAATTTATATAAAAATACATAAATTTATTATCACATATAGAATAAGAAAAACTACATAGTTTTTTAATATCTCTGAAACTATTGTAATTGAAGTTCTACTCTTTATCTTTATTATTATTATTATTATTATTATTATTTTTTTTTTTTGTTTTGTTTTTTCTCTAGTATTAGTATTGAATTATTAGTATTGAATATTTTTTCTGGTGTATCATTCCTACTAATTTTAATAAGGTGTAGTTTTTCTATGTGTTACCCTTACGTAATAAATAGTTCGGCCCTATAGGCTTTATTATTACTGAATTGAAAATAAATAAATCTAAATCTAAAACTGATTTTTAACGATTTTTAAAATCAGTTTGTCGAAAAAATCTGACAACTCAATTGTGCATCATTTAAGTAATTTAAGGTGTGTGTGTGTGTATATATACCCTACAGTCAGGCTGGAGCCAAGTGTCTCTATATCAACACTAATATTATAGTAGTAGTTACATTGTCTACAATTTCTCTTCTATTCGTCAGTATAAAAGAGAGAGAGAAAACAGATGTGGTGTATTACTGGTGGATTTTGCAACAACTTGTCAATACAAATAAATTTCTATGTACGTAAGGCATAGTAATGTACCAGTAAATGTCTGGTTGGTACATATGTCTCCATGTTCCCATAAGAACTATGAATTCATTACCTTGTTAATTGTTTTAGTGTTACTAGTAGATTTTCAATGACAAGCACATGCTAAATGTCTATAGCACAAAGTATTGTATGGGGAATAATTGTAGAGTAGTACTGGTGACAAAGTCAAAAGCGACTCAGTACATTTGCACCATCGACATTTCCTTCAGGGTATATATTTAAGCTCTTAAGTGAGGTACACGCTATCGAAGATGAGTGACAGTTTTGCTCAAATTTTGCATTGATCGATAGTGTGAACACGAATTTCGTCAGTCAACAGTCAAAAACAGAAATTTTGTGGTTGAGTGACAGTCAGCGGCCATATTGGTTTTTGACTAATAGTGTGAACCAAAAAGCGTCAGTCAAGAGATATTTTTGAGGCATAAACAACACAAGATAGAAGCGGAAAATTATTTTTTTTAAGAAATCTACATAATTTTATGAAATGCAAGGTTGTGTGTGATGTTAAAGACAAAACATTAACAAAATATCGTACGAGGAGTTGTTAGAGATAAAAAAAAAACATTAAAATAATGCATTATAAAAAAATGTTGTTAGCAATAATGCGCAATAATGTTATTAGTGCACTGGAGTATTATATTGGTTAGCGAATCGTCCAGTCCACGGAAAAGTGTTTTTAAAGGGTAAAAACATAGAAATATATTACCTATTATATTATCCTTAAAAATGACTATTTGTCTACAACTGTTAATTTAACTCAAAATTGGTGTTCTTAGATTGAGACCAACATAATCAGTTAATTTGAACAGTAAGTTTTTATACAATATCTCAGAATCCTTTCTGCAAAAATTTAATCGCTAAGTCGTACCCAAAAATAGTACATTTTTAACATCTATACCATCATTAGTTTCCATTAATGACCAAAAGGCTGGAAAAGAAAAAAAAGCACAAATATTGCAATTTAGTTCTTTTATTGTTGGCTATTATTTAGTTGTTGTTGTGTTTGTTGTTGTTCCTTCTTTCACCGTACATATTTATATACTCCATGCATAATAATTATAATGATTATCATGATGGTAACGATGATAATGTTGTGCAGTTGTCTAGGCAGACAATATTGTTAAATGAGAAAAACCGCAAACGGACATGTCGATGACCATAATATGAGAAATAGAATGACATAAATCAGGACACAGTTAAGTTGTTGTTTAATTTCCTTAATGTTGTGTATTTTTTTCTATTCATCCTGCCTGCCTGCACCCATTTTTCTTTTCGTAATTACTAAGATTTTCAGTGAGTCGTTGGTATGTTAGAATTACCACAGAAATTCATTAATGACTGTTTTTTATTCTCCTTTTGAGAAATTGTATGTATTAATAAAAATTAATGGGTTGTTCTATATACACAAATACATACATATTTATGTATATAATATAAGGTGTGTAATACTCGGCTTTGCAGGGTGGCATTGGCTCAAGTAAATAGCACGTTGACTACAAATCGAAGGTCTGGGGTTCGAGACCGGTCTACGACAGTCATTAAATAATAACACGAAGCATTTTTCTGATGTGCATTAGTGTCCCTTTTGCGATGAAGGCTGGACGCTGGTCACTGAACTACACCGGCTCCATCGGATACTAATCAGAATGTAACACCAGGGCTCTCTGATTCATCGGAAATGTGCAGCAAAAATCTTCAGCGAAGTGATTTAAATTTAAGAATACATTCAGTAAAGTGCGACTCGGACACGCGCACGAAGGGTTCCGTACCAACACTAGACATGTAATTTAATACAAACTTCATCCTATATAATATATAGTTTTGGCATTTTTATCGTTTTTGAGGTCTTTTCGGTTATTTTTTTTTTTGCGTTTTTTCGGTTTTGACGATTTTTCAATTTGGCGATTTTTTTAGTTTTGACACTTTATTTTCTTGTTTTGGCGATTTTTTTTATTTAAAATATTTTTTAGTTTTGGCGACATGTTCGTGTTTTGGCAATTTTTTTCGATTTTTGGCGTTTTTTTAATTTTGGCATATTTTTCATTTTGGCGATTTTTTTCGAATTTGGCGATTTATTTTAGTGTTAGAAATTTTTTTTTAATTTTTGGCAATTTTTTTTTGTTTTGGCGATTTTTTTTTTAATTTTTGGCGATTTTTTTTTTGGATTGACAATTTTATAATTTTCGGTTTTTTTAGTTTTACCGTTTTTGAAAATTTCAAGTGTTTGCCTCTTACGGTTTCCAAGATATAGCAAATTGTCAAAATTACATAGTCAAAATTGCATTAACTGATGGACCACCCTTTAATTTAAATTTTTTTAATTGTAGTGTTAATTGTTGTAGTCTGTACAAAAATAAACTAATTTTACAAATTTCAAGTTTCAATATACATATGTATGTACATACAATTGTATGTATATATGTATATTACATGGGATTTTAACATTTTTCGTTCGTCGTTTTGGAACACCCTTTAATTTTTAATTCTCATGTATTTGTTGTTATAGCGGTCAAGGTTCTACATGCTCTGTCCAAATTTCAGGTCCGTAGCTCTTACGGTTCCTGAGAAAATACGTGTGACGGACAGACGGACAGAGTAACGAAAACAATAGGATTCCCTTTCACCTTTGGTGTACGCAACCCAAAAGAGGGCAAAAGCAGAGTTGTAAAAGAATGAAACTTTTCTATATATCTTCCTTCACTACATCTCTTCTCTATAACTATGTATCCCATTACTAATGAAGGTAACATCTAGTAATAATATAAGGCATTCATTGCCTTAAAATATAAAAAAAGAAGAGAATTGTCTTAGGACACCCGTTTATAGCTATGCTACTTCGCTATATAAAACAAACTTTATGTGTTAAATCACAATACAATAAAATTATATTATATGATGTTGTCAAATTCTCTGCGAAAATTTCAAAACGCTTCCATTTAATTCCCATTATTATCTTTTCTAGTGGCGCACGATCGTTCTTAATGTTTTTGTGTCATTCACTTCAAAGAACGAAACAAAACAAAATCAAACAATTTGTTTCGTTTATTTTCGTACTCTGCTTTTAAATACAAAGAAATCAAAACAAAAATAAATTTATAACTGTAATAGTGTCGTTTATTATTGTTAATAAAATCACGTCCTAACTCCTGTATCGCGCCATAAGTAGCAATAGAAAAAATTAAAATTAGAATTAGAAAAAATAAATTTAGTGAAAAAGTTCGGCATTAAATAAGTCTTAATATTTCAGACACATTTCCAAATAAAATAACTCAAGAATTAACAAACAAAAGGAAGCGCTTCAATGATAATGATAATGAATTCAAGAAGTTTTTTTTAACAGAATTATTAACTTAGTCATAGAGAAATGTCTCTTAAAACTTAGTATTCATATTTGGATTCGAAATTTGCAAATATTGCCTCAGGTTTTTGTATTCAGAACATTCTCTCTAATATGAACATATGCATTTGTGTAATTTTTTGTCAATTTCCGAAAATGTTATGGTATAATTTTCTATAATAATTGTGCCCGTACAATAAAGAAAAAAACACCACCTTGCAATAATGGAAAAAACTAAAATATTCCACCCTCCTCCAAATACTCGTAAATTATTCAACTAATTTGGCATTACTGTCTATGGAAAGGGTTTTACGATAAGAGTAGATAAATATTTTATTGTCCGTCTCAGCGTTGTTGCTTTGGTTTTAATCAAAAAGCTGCAAGATTACTGAATATGTCAAGCCCAAACTTAAATCATAAGTAAATTTTGTCTTCAAATATACTTATATGGGCGTGTGTCAAACGGTAGAAAAGTACTATGGTAAAAAAATATTTGCTTAATTTTCCTGCTGTGGCAAATGATATCTTTTTTGACAATGTAAAATTTTGACAAACTCGCTTGAGCATAGAAAGAAGCTGATAAAACAATTGCTGCGGCGGCGGTTTTGCTTCGCCTGACTACAAGCCGCCGGCTACCAACATAATTTCAAGAGGACATTTTTATATAAAACAATATTCTTGTAGCAAATAATTATATAATATTGTATATATGATGCAACATTTTTCGCAAACTAAAATAAACAATGATTTTTTCACAGTCTAATTAAACTTAAAAAACGTAAAAATCTTTATTTTGGGCGACGGCTCGAAGCGACGGCGGTGGACTTAAATTTTATGATACCATGCTTTTTATTGCAGCTTGTCAAGAATTTACCTGTTGTGTCAAAATTTCTACTAGCCCCCAGGGCTAGTGAAATTTTATTCACCTCAGAAGTGTCAAAAATTTACTTACACTAGTACTTTGCTACCGTTTGGTACAGGCCCTATATATTAAAAAAAAATATTGTATAGATAAACAATTTTTAAATCATGACTTTTTTGTCGAAGTAATTTTTCATAAGTACCCAGTATTTTTTACTGGAAGTCATTCTGAAGGAACCACATTTTCATTGCTTCCAAAAAATCGATATTTTAAATATGCCGATAGTTAGCAGAAAACCAAGTAAAAGTTTATTTTAATCACACAAAACCTTGTAGTTTTTCAACAATTTTGGTAAATACTCACCAAAATGTTCAAAAAATCGATTTTTTGAGAGAAGTTTATGAACTAATTTTGGCCTAAAATTTAGAAGTTATTTGCTTAAATTTACATGAAAATACTGTTTCGCGTTTAAATTCGTATAAAAAGAAACGAATTATTAAAATATGTAACTTTTTAAAGTTGTTTCTAGATGAAAATATTACCATAGAACACAAAAAAGGAAATTTTTCTTAAAATCGCTTCTAATTCGGTGACTAGGCATCGAAAAAGAGAACTTCTTGCAATGACAACCCTATGTAAAAATCATTAGATCGGATCGAAATTTGAACTACTTCCAGACTGCAAACTCTACATTTTCATGACTTCTTTGGACTGTCTTTTTTTACTGGGTAAAAGCGCGATACGCAATTAGATGCCGAAAGCTTTCAAAAGAATGACTGTGTATCAAACGAAGCAACAAAGTAAGCTCCAGACAAAAATACACCTGTTAATAGTTCTTGCTTACTGCGAACTTTAAAAGTATTAAGCACTAAAAACACGAGTCATTAATAGAAACCAGCAACCTTGGCTCGAATATAGAGCGGTATTTATACGGTCGCTAAGAGCTTGAAATAGACCGGTGCTCAGTGCCATACAGCATACTCGTATGATATAATATGCCTTTAATATGAAATATTTTATATTAAGGTTATCTGCTGTTATAACTCCTTCTTAACTGGTATAAAAAGATATACACTCATGTGCTCAAAATTAACCCCACATCCTGTCACAACGTAGGTCCTGATGAGTTCATAGTTTAACTTAGTATTATATAGAGATGTGCAAATGTTGTGATTTTATCGTGTCACGCGTGAGTCACGCGTGATTCACGTGATTCGTGGTCAAATATTATAACTAATTACGCGTGAGTGCGTGAGCGTGACTGAAAAAAATTTACTCGTGCGTGATCGTGCATGAGCTTTTTTTAATAACGCACGAATTCTCACGCTCTCACGAGATAACATTCCTGCATAGGCACATATGTAACTGTATTCAATCATTTGAAATAAATTATATTGTAATAATAAATGCATATATGTATGTATAGTAATATGTATGGTAGTATGAGCTTACAAACATAATGAATACCCCCAAACAAAATGTTTTGACTTTTTCTGAAGTCAAACTTGTCGTACCGAATTCGTTAAGACATTTCGGTAGTTTCTCTGAACAATTTGTTTTAAACATTAAAATTTTGATTTTTGAGTACATAAGTAAAAGTCTGTGAAATTTTTTTTTAAATAAACATGTATATGTTGATATAAAAAAAAAAGGATTGTAACAAATATTAAAAAACGTGAGTATGTGCAAATTATTTCGACAATAGCAGCAACATAACGATGAAGCGGTACTATGCTATAAAAGCAAAAAGATATCGTACCTACATGTCGTTACGAATTCGTACCGACTTATGGTAACGAATTCGTACCGAACTATCGTTACGAAGTCGTGTCAACCATTTCATAAAAAAATTGTTACGATTTCGGTAATATTTCGGTGCCGAAATCGGAAGATTTTGTCGACCAATCGTTACGACTTCTTTACGAATTGGGAGCATTTTGTTTGATGTTTACATACACCTTTGTAAGTATGTATGTATGTTTCTTAGATACCCTATAGGAAGTATCAATTGAGAAACACTACTGATTCAACAGTGCCTTTGTCAACAATACTACTGACGAATTATACCGCAGAAAATGTTTTTTGCTTTAGGAGCCGTCCATATATTACGTAAAGCTGTTAGGGGGAGGGGTGGGGTTCAAGTTTTGTTATGATTTGTTATGGTGGGGTTGAGGAGAGTCTTTGAAAATGTTACGTAACAGAAAAATTTTATAGTTTGTATGTTTTCTCATTTAATATGCTTTTCTCATTTATTTAATTGATCACACGTCTTACCTTCACATTTATATTAAGTATGCATACATACATACATGTGCGGAATGTAAATTTTTGATATTTCGAATATTTAATATGAATATCCACGAATACGACTATTTAAAACTATACTAAATTAAGTTAGTTTAATTGTGATAATTATTAATGAACAAATAACACCAAACTTAGTTGTAAATATTCTGAAAACACATAGTTGAACGGAACAGCTAGCCGTTTATATATATATATATATATATATATATATATATATATATATATATATATATGTAAGAACCTATTTTTCAACTCAAAAAACATGAAAATTATATAACACATATACTTTTTCGTGAGCGTGCGTGATCGTGATAAGTTGTAAACCACTCGTGCGAGATTAAAAATATTTTATTCGTGAGCGTGAGTGATCGTGAACATTTTCAAATTCATTCGTGTGTGAAAGTGCGTTAGTAAAATATTTTTCTGAGTGAGCGTGCGTGTCGTGAGTCAGAAAACACTCACGTGCATATCTCTAGTATTATACTCAAAATTATGCCTATTATTTCAGTGGCAAATAGAGCTGGATCCAACTCATTCGAACTGGTTCAGTCGGTCGTTTTAGACACAAACCTGTGATCAAACCCATTTAATTTGTGAGTATACTTGTTCCCAACAGTTCTTTTTGAACTAGTTTGAGAGCGTTTGAATAAAAACCTGTTTCAAAACCCATTTAATTTACATTGATGTTTTTGACCGGATTTTTGTCCAACTGAACGAATTAGTTCAAAAAGAGCTGTTGGACACAAGTCTATTTGTGAGCAAAATTAAAAAAATTGATTACAAGGCGAGTTGTGCCAATGGTTGTAACGACTGTGGCCTGCATTATAATAAACAAGTAAGAGTGCTATATTCGGCTGTGCCGAATCTTATATACCCTTTACCAAAGTGTTTTTATGTAGTATAGAGATACATACATAAGCACATACATAAAGTATAAACAAAAAGAAAAAAATAATTTGACCTAGTTACTTTTATGTACAAAAAAATAAATTTACAAACCCTAGAATCTTTAAATTAGATTTTTCTGATTCCTTATATCAATCTAGTAGTTCTTAAAAAAATATAGAAAGTGTGCTAAGTAAAAAAAGAAAAAAATAAATTTAAAAAAAAAATGTTTTATTTAGTTACTTTAATATCCAGAAAAAAGGTCAAAGTTTCCAGCTCTGGGGCTGTGGTTTGTTTTTCATAATTTTCTACACCAAACTTTTCTTTTCAAAACGTAAAGTATATATATTTTATAAAGGAAAAGATAAAAATTAATTAGACTTAGTTACTTTTATATATCACAAAAAGTGCAAGTTTCCCAACCCTGAGATCATTCTTTTTAATTTTTCTGATTTCTTACACCAATCTCTTTCTTTTACGAATTTAAGGTATGTTTAATTTATAGAAAAAAGGATATATTTGTTTTAGTAAGTTACTTTTGTAAAAAAAAAAATAAAGTTTTCCAACCCTGGAAACGTCTTTTTAATTTTTTTAACTTTCTTTTTTAATTTGAAATACCAATTTAATTTGTACTGAAGTAGAAAATAAGTTAATTTAATAAAAAAAAAAAATATAAAAATTAGTTTACGGTAGTTAATTTTTTATATCACAAAAATTTTTAGTTTCCCAACCCTTTAATTATCCTTTTTGATTTTTCTGATTTTTTAACCCAATCTCTTTCTTCTTAGAATATAAGATATATGTATATAAAAAAAAATTCTTTTAGTAAATTAATTTTGTATTTAAGAAATTTATTATTCGACATATTGTCAGAAGTTTATCCCAATCTGAAAATTTATTTGCTAGTGGTCCACCGTTGTCTATATATTTCATTGTTGCTGTAACAAATCATCAGTAGACTTCAACCACACATTTTGAATAGTCTGTGCATAAGATAAGAGGTTTGTGACTATTCAAAATGTGTGGTTGAAGTCTACTGATGATTTGTTACAGCAACAATGAAATATATAGACAACGCTGGACCACTAGCAAATAAATTTTCAGATTAATTTTGTATAATTTTGTATAAAAAAGTTAAAGTTTTCCAACCCTGGGATCGTCTTGTTAATTTTTTATTTGTTTTTTTTTTATTTTAAATACCAATTTTTTTTCGTACTCAAGCATAAAATAAGTTTATTTAATAAAAAAAATAAAAATTAATTTTCGGTAGGTTATTTTTTATATCACAAAGAGTGTAAGCTTCCCAACCCTGGAATCCCCCTTTTTGATTTTTCTGTATTCTTAAAAACAATTTTTTTTAAGAATGTAAGATATGTTTAATTTATAGTAAAAAAAGGAAAAATTTGTTTAAGTAAGTTACTTTTGTATAAAAAATAAGGTTTTACAACCCTGGAAACTTCGTTTTAAATTTTTTTAATCTGAAATACTGAATTCATTCTTACTGAAGTATAAAATAAGTTTATTTTATTTAAAAAAATAAATAAAAATTAGTTTTCGGTAGTTAATTTATATATCACAAAAAGTGTAAGTTTTCCAGCCCTGGGACCGTTCTTTTTGATTTTTCAGATTTCGTACACCAATATGTTCCTTTTAAGAATATAAGCTATGTTTAATATATATAGAAAATGAAAAAATTTGTTTTAGTAAGTTACTTTTGTATAAGAAAAAAGTTAAAGTTTTCTAACCCTGGAAATGTCTTTTTCATCTATTAAACTTTTTTTTAATTTTTAATATCAATTTAATGTGCACTGCAGTATAAAATAAGTTAATTTAATAAGAAAATAAAAAAATAGTAAAACCTAGTTACTTTTATATATTACAAAAAGTGTAAGTTTCCCAACCCTGGAATCATCCTGTTTGATTTTTCTGATTTGTTACACCAATCTTTTTTTTTTAAGAGTCCCAGATATGTTTAATTTAAAGAGAAAAAGAAAAAAAATTTGTTTTAGTAAGTTACTTTTGTATATGAAAAAAACTAAAGTTTTCCAACCCTGGAAACGTCTTTTTAATTTTTTTAACTTTCTTTTTTAATTTGAAATACCAATTTAATTTGTACTGAAGTATAAAATAAATTAATTTAATAAAAAAAATATAAAAATTAGTTTACGGTAGTTAATTTTTTATATCAAAAATTTTAAGTTTCCCAACCTTGGAATTATCCTTTTTGATTTTTCTAGTTTTTTTACCCAATCTCTTTCTTCTTAAAATATAAGATATATTTAATATATAGAAAAAAGGAAAAATTTCTTTTAGTAAATTAATTTTGTATAATTTTGTATAAAAAAGTTAAAGTTTTCCAACCCTGGAAACGTCTATTTAATTTCTTTAATTTTTTTTTTATTTTTTTATTAAGAAATATTAATTTTATTCATACTGAAGTATAAAATAAGTTTATTTAATAAAAAAAAAATAACTAGTTTTCGGTAGTTATTTTGTATGGCAAAATGAAGTTTAAGCTTCCCAGCTCTGAAACGGTCTGCTCGATGCTGCTGATTTTCAATACCAATCTTATTTCGAGCATTTCTGACACACCAGTCCAAGAACGAAGTCTCTATCTTTTCTGGGAGCTGCGGAAAACCGATTTCACGTACAGACAGACGGACAGACGGACATCGCTTATTCGTCTTCCATATGCATAAGGATCCAGAATATATATACTTTATGTCTTGCTTATTAATATTCTGGAACCATTTTTTGGTAAAGGTTATAAAAATAAAATTCTTACTCCAGCTGGATTCTTCCCATTTCCATATCGCAATACTCTTCTCGTAATACCCTTTATTCTACGTGAATTCACATCCTGTGTGTTTTTTTTTTTTTTGCTTTCCTATTTTTATTAGAAACATCTACTTAAAGACGATTTGGTAATTGTAAAAGCAGCGAAACATCCAAATACTCGTTCAAGTTTGAAAATGAATTTTATTTAAGAAAATGTTTTTTTTGTGCTCTATCCTCCCCTATTTGTTGTTGGTGTATTGCAAATATATTTAGTATTGTATATTTATGCGTGTGCATGTTTTTTTATATAACAAAAATTTGTGGTCGTCCGCCCATTTCAAGTTTTTGCGCTTAAAATTAGTTACGCCTATTCAATTTATTTGGCAATTTTGAACAGCTTTAACATCAAAAAAAAAAAAAAAAAAAAAACCAAAAGACACACAAGAAAGCTGTTCAAAATAAAATAAATAAATGACACGATTATACGAATGCAAGAATGGAAAATTAAATAGTTTCCATCGTTTACTCTACTTAAACCGTTTGGTGTACTTTAATAATGTTGAATTAGGAAGAAAACCACATTCTTACATATGAAAATGGGTTTGTTATTTGTCTTTTAGAGAAAATATTTATAAAAGCATTGTATATATATTAGAGTAGGGGAAGTCATTTCTAAAGAAATTACCCACAAATATCAATAAATAAATAGTTTTGACTTCCGACCCTGCAGAAAGTGCGAATAGTGAAAATGTACTGAGTCGCTTTTAACTTTGTCACCAGTACTACTCTACAAATATTCCCCATACAATACTTTATGCTATAGACATTTAGCATGTGCTTGTTATTGAAAATCTACTAGTAACACTAAAACAATTGACAAGGTAGTGAATTCATAGTTCTTATGGGAATATGGAGACATATGTACCAACCAGACATTTACTGGTACATTTCTATGCCTTACGTACATAGAAATTTATTTGTATTGACAAGTTGTTGCAAAATCCACCAGTAATACACCACATCTGTTTTCTCTCTCTCTTTTATACTGACGAATAGAAGAGAAATTGTAGACAATGTAACTACTACTAGAATTTTAGTGTTGACATAGAGACACTTGGCCCCAGTCTGACTGCTGACATCTTTGAAATCTTCCAACAGAAAGAATGTTTATTGCATTGTACTAACTTATTGTAGGTACTAGTGATTCGTCCATTTTTAGATATTCGCATTCGTGTTCGCCTAAATTTGCCAATTTTTAAAAATTTTATAATTTCTCAGCAAAAAAATTTGAAGATTTTGTAATGGGTAGTACTCTTTTAATTATTTTATGTGTATAATAATGACTGTCTTGCAATGAATAAAATAACAACTTATTTATATCATTACATGAAGGTACTTATTGTAGTACTTCCTAGTTAATCCTGAAATCTATCTAAAAAATATTTATTGAACGTGAAAGTGAGCTTCGAAAACAATAAAATTACTTTGGTTTACTACAATATTTATTACAAAAAAAAAAGTATTTTCGCATATTCTTTAATATACGTATTCATATAAAGGGTGTTTTTTATTGAGGTATAGAACTTTAAGTTGGCATCACTTTTTTAACTGGCGGCCATTTTGTCAGCTGTTAAGTGATTAATATTTAGTTTGGTTTGCCTTTTTATCATAAACAGGTTGACAAAAGAACAACGCTTGCAAATCGTGCAAATTTATTTCGAAAATAATGGTTCAGTTCGCGAAGTTTACCGCAAGCTCCGTCCATTTTATGGTCGACATAATCGTCCATCAGAGCAATTAATTCGGTTAACCATGGATCGTTTTCGTACTACGTTTACTCTCTGTGATAATACGCATCCGCAGAGACGTCGAACAGTGCGCACCGAAGAAACAATTGCCGCTGTAGAGCAAAGTGTTGAAGAGGACCCGAACGAATCGATTCGCCACCGTGCACAGCAATTGGAGCTGACTAACCGACTATTTTGTTCCCGAATTGGATGGCATGAATGTGGATGAGTTGTGGTTCCAACAAGACGGCGCTACATGCCACACAGCGCACGTCACAATCGATTTATTGAAGGAAACATTCGATGAGCGCATAATTTCGCGGAATGGACCTGTCAATTGGCCACCAAGATCGTGTGATTTGACACCATTGGATTATTTTCTTTGGGGATATGTGAAGTCGCTCGTCTACGCCAACAAACCAGAAACGTTAGGGGACTTGGAAGCCAACATTCGTGGCGTTATTGCCAACATACGGCCCCATATGCTCGAAAAAGTGGTTGAAAATTGGACCTGTAGAATTGGCTTTATTCGAGCCAGCCGCGGCAGCCACATGCCCGAAATCATATTTAAACATTAATGGCATAAGATTATCCTTCCAATAAAGCCAAATTGATGGACATTTAAACGATTTTCTTATGTTTTATTTCAATTCGAAGTTCTATACCTCTAAAAAACACCCTATATTTGCGTTGTAAAATTATGATTTTTAAAAATCCCAAAAAAAGGTTCAAATTTTATAATTATGTTACAAAATTCTATTTGTTTATAATTTTTGGCTATTTTATTAAATTTTGCATTTTTGTGAGCATAAAATAACCCATTATATTTTGAATACTTTTAGTCAATTCGTAATCTATTAACTTTTGGATATTTGTAGGCAAAAAGTTTAGGGTACCGCATACTTTTTGAACTTCTCATACAAAAATAATGGCTTATTCAGTCAAATTGTAAGTACTCACGACTGGAGAGTACATACACTTTTTTGCATTCTAGTAGGCAAACTTTTCTGCTGCGTTAAAACATTATCAACCAAGATTATCCAAAATACATTAACGAGATTACAATTGAGACGCTCAGTGCAATAACTCCGTAAGCCACAAGCAATCAAAAATTGAATTTTTGTGCTCAATCTATTGCTTGGTACCATAGCTTTATGTGCTAAAAAGATTTATTTTTTCAAAAACTATTTGAGAATTCACAAATAATAATATTTTTGAAAAACACAAAAGAAAAATAATCGTAGTAGTTTTTGAAAGTCTTTGCATAAGATAAGAGGTTTGTGACTGTTCAAAATGTGTGGTTGAAGTCTACTGATGATTTGTTACAGCAACAATGAAATGCATATAGACAACGCTGAACCACTCTGTACTTGTTGTGAGAAACACGTAAAATCATGTCTTTCCATGCAAAATTAGTCTGGCATCATTTTAGTTTAGCTGCGAAACAACATGAGTAGTGCTTTTTTCGCACGGAATTTTAACAATTTTGCATACTTTCAAGCAATAAAACCGAGAAATTTATAAACAAAAACGCAAGTTAGTACATGTCAAATTTTTCACGCGAAATAATCAATGGTGCTGAAAATTTTTTACAACTTTGAACAGAGTACCAGGCTTAAAGAGAAGAAATTTCGAAACAAAACTGTTCAATATTCATTCGCAAATCTAAAAAAAAAATCGAAAGTTCGCTAAAACTTCAAACTTCTCTCTTCTTAATAATCCTATAAAATAGCTTTAGTATTTTAGCTACATACCAAGCAAACTAACTTGTTTTATTTAATAATCATTGATTGTGCAAAATTGTTAAACGTCTCAATTTAAAAATCCCATTGGAAAAGGTGTACATCGCGGTATCATGTAAACATTTATTCCTAAATAGTTTTGTAAAAGTATTGAGTATTTGAGTACTGAGTACTCAATACCTGGAGTTTTTCCCGGTACTCAATACACAAAAGTAACTACTCAATACTTTCAGGGTTGCATTTTGTAGTATTCAAGCGAAAGTCTGATGTATTTTTATCAGAATTATACAACTCTGTGAGTTTGATACAAACAAATATAATTCTGAACCTCATGGAGTTAGTGTAACAAATACCAATTCTGTTAGGCATTATTTTGATACGAAAACATCCGCTAATAAAAGTACTACAAAATGCATTATTGAACTACTTCAGTCATTAACAAATACTATTGGACAGAAAAAGTGACCCTTTAGAATAGTGGAAGAAAGGCACGTGATACAATATAACCATCAATTCAGGTCCTCACAAACATGAAAAATATTTTAAATTCTTTCAACGTCGGTAAAATTTTATTTCTACATTTCAACAATGACTAAAGCTACGGTCACACTTGTCAAACATTTGACCAAAATAGCGTAACCACTATATGCTAACGAAAAAGCTTTCAATTCAGACGAAAGTTTTTCAAGTTAAAGAGTATAGAATAATGTAGGATTAAATGATATTGTCTATTAGTTGTGTCCGAAAATGTTTAATTTGATAAACAATTGTCTAGATCAAAACTTTTTTCATTAGTGTGTTTGTTGGTTTCGCTTTTTTGGGCAAATGTTTTACAAGTGTGACCATACCTCAAGTAATAGCATCAATTGTGGGAAAAAAATGTTTATTAAAAAATATTTAGAAGATAATTTAAGAGATTAATGCACTAGAAGTGTAAGAGTACGTTAAAAAAGTTTTATGTACAAAAACTAATCTTCAAACTTATTTATTTTCATTTGTTATAAATTAATTTAAATATACTTGTATTTAATCCTTGTTTTCCATATTGCATTATCAATAAAATAATATAAATAATAATTTTTAAGTTCCCATATACATACATATATAAAGTATTGAGTAGTATCGAGTACCCAATTGAAAAAGTATCAAGTAATACTGAGTATTCAAAAGTAGCCGCTTTTTACAACACTATTCCTAAAGAATCTATATAATTAATAGGCGAACATGTCTTTTGTAATCCCTTTTACGCTGGTACCACTGCACCGATTTTAAAAAGATTTATATGGTTTTAAAGGATTTTTTGTACAGATGTGCAGAATCTATATTTTATTGAAATCGGTTTAGTATTTTGGGAGCTATAAGCGTTTAAAGTTGCTACTACTACATGCACACATATTACACACGCATTTATTAGCTTACAAGTAAAAAAAGAAACAAAACATGAGTGTGTGTGTGTGTGTGTGTGTAGTATTTCTCTTGATCTAACAATGGTTTTTCTCTTATTTGTTGTTGTATGAAAGCCATAATCAGGGTGACCGATGACATATTTAAAAAGTGGCAACAAAAAGGGGATTTATGAAAAAAAGGGGCAAAATTAAAAAAAACGAGAAAACTACACTAAACTTTTTATTTCTAATGTATTTTTATATAATTCACTCTAAAAAAAGGAAGACAAAAAGTGGCAAGGCAAACGGTCACGCTGGCCATAATACTTGAAGGAAGAGAGTTGAATAAATTGAAGGGATTTTGTTTATGTTTTTTAATTTCATGTATTATTTAATTATGGTTGCATATGTATGTAAGTATGTGTGTGGCTGTGTTTTAATAAATCTTTTATGAAGTTTAGATACATTTTCTTTGAATCTTAATAAAATTATTTACATTTTGTTTCTAGAATACGGACGAGTGTGTCGTCCGTTTGGTATATCTAGTTTTTTTTATTTGTTCATCACAAAGGAACGGTTTCAGGGAAATGAAACTGAACATGTTCTTTAATTAACTTTATAGTTATAAATGTACTTTAGTGATAAGTTTTATTTTTATCTCTATTTACTAAAAATTAATATTAATTCCTTACAAGCTGATAACTGTGATGAGAGCATACATAATAAGCAGCATGGCACAAACCTTCTTTAATACTTAAATAAAAATTTAATAGACATAAAAAATCTAGAGTAAAGATCTTCTTAAAACATGAATTGTTTAATTGAAAAAAATTGTTTTTGGTTATACTTTTACCAACAATTTTTTTTTTCAATTTCCAACCCTGGAACCAAAGAAATAATAAGTTTTATATACCAGAAAAAAATTTAACTTTTCCAGGTCTGGAGCTATGCTTTTATTGAAAAAAAAGGAAAAATTTGTTCGAGTAAGTTACTTTTGTATAAAAAAAATTTAACGTTTTCCAAACCTGGAAACGTCTTTTTAATTTTTTTAATTTGAAATACCAATTAGTACCAATTATATTCGTACTGAAGTATAAAATAACTTTATTTGATTAAAAAACAATTAGTTTTCGTTAGTTAATTTTTATATCACAAAAAGTGTAAGTTTTCCAACCCTGAAATCATCCTTTTTAATTTTACTTATTTCTTACATCAATTTCTTTCATTTAAGAATATAAGATATGTTTAATTTATAGAGATAAAGGAAAATTTTTGTTTTAGTAAGTGACTTTAGTATAAGAAAAATAGTTAAAGTTTTCCAACCCTGGAAACGTCTTTTTAATTTTGTTTTTTTAATTTGAAATACCAATTTTATTTATACTGAAGTATAAAATAAGTTTGCTTAATAAAAAAAAAATAAAATTAGTTTACGGTAGTTAATTTTATATATCACAAAAAGTGTAAATTTACCAACCCTGGAATCATCCTTTTTAATTTTTCTTATTTCTCACACCAATTTCTTTCATATAAGAATATAAGATATGTTTAATTTATAAAAAAAAAGGAAAAATGTGTTTGAGTAAGTTACTTTTGTATTAAAAAATAAACGTTTTCCAACCCTGGAAACGTCTTTTTAATTTTTTTTTATACTAATGTATAAAATAAGTTTATTTAATAAAAAATAAAAACTAGTTTTCGGTAGTTACTTTAGTATGGCAAAATAAAATTTGAGTTTTCCAGATCTGAAATCGTCTGCTCGATTTTTCTGATTTTCAATAATAATCTTTTTCAGACTATTTCTGACACACCAGTCCAAGACCGAAGTCTCTAGCTTTTCTGGGAGCTTCGGAACACCGATTTCACGTACAGACAATAAATTTTGACCAAGTTCTTGTTTTGCACAACACCTTTCACTGACATATGCTACACATATATACATTTGTAATCGTAAGGGTGTCATATAATTTTTAGATAATCTGCTAACATGACAACATTTAATTAAGTAGTCAGACTAATCTTTGAAAAATTTTCTATGACAACACTTTTTAAGCTTAAAATTTCTAGTGTGCTTTATTTCTATTTATGATCACAGTGCCAGTTAAAAATTTCATAGTTACATAAAATAATGGGTTAAAGCGTGATGAGTGTTGGATTGTACACCTTATAAATGAATTATTGTGTTATTACAACGGGTCGTCAGCGTCAGATTTAGTGGGAGTGATGCCGCATATTTTCTCAATATATTTACATATTAAAGTCTGCTTAGCCAAAGTATATACTTTTCAAAATAGGGAATTTTTTTTTTGGATAAGTGCAATGTGTATGAAAATTTTCAATAAAATTTAATTTAATTTTGAGTTTAAAGTGTTTGTACCCAACACCTGATTTAAACTTCTGGCTTCTTAGATTTTTCTTAGTGATCTCTGATCTAGATTGATTTGTGTACCGAATTTCAGCTCTCTAGTGCGCATTGGAGTTTTAGCGGATAAAACTTCTTGGTTTTAAGATTTTTCCATTGGCTTACTTATCTACACTTACTTGTGTATAAAATTTCAGCCCTCTAGCGTAAACTATACCTTTTAATTTTATGAGCATTACCCCTCCCACTATTTTAAACTCAAAATATTGCTGTGACAGCGCTTATAATTCATGCTAATTTTCTTCTAAAATATGCTTGACCGAAGTAGATTAGACACAAGGCTAAAGTTTTATGGGAGTGATCACACCCACTTTTTTTTAGGTGATACTTTTACTTGCAAGGTTTCACTAAAATGGCTTAAGTTAAAAGCTGTATATTAAGAGCCTTATTTATATAACTTATTAATGGCTTTATAATGGGGTTATAAGACAAATTTTCATAAGAAATTTTTCTTAAAAAGCCTTCATAAGTTTTATAAATAAGGCTGTTAGTTTTTAGGCTCAAACAATATTAGCGTGGCCACGCCCATTCTGGCAAAATTTTTTGAATTTTCAGGTTTTTTTAGTTGGTTTTTCACCTAGACCTACTTGTGTATCAGATTTCAGTTCATAAGCGCAACTTTAAATTTTTAATATTTATGGGCGTAACCATGCCCACTTTTCCAAACTAAGGATTTTTCTCGGCCAGTGTTTATTATTTGTGTCTAGGTTCGTTGCAAACGTATAATAATAGATACAGAAGTAGTATATCTAAATATGCTGAGCCGTAGTACACGAAAATGAGGTTGAAATTGTATGGGCGTGTCAACACCCCCTTTTTTAATAAAAAATTTTTAGGCTTGCCCTAACGCAGTATGTATGCCGAATTTTAATAAAATAGCTTCCATTAAGCGCCTTAGATTTGCTTTTTTAATTCTAGCTTTTATGGGCGTAGCCGCTCCCTACTGGCAAAAATTTTCGGGTTTTAAAATTGTTTTTGTTTATGGCCCACCTAGACCTAGCTCTGTAGCAAATTTCAGCTCAGTAGCATTACTTTTAATTTTTATGGGCGTAGCCCCGCCCCCTTGGTTAAAATTTTCGGGTTTTCAGATTTTTCTAGTTCATCGTGTACCTAGACCTACTTGTGTACAAAATTTCAGATCTCTAGCTATAGCGGAAGTGCTTCATAATATTGATGAGTGAGTCAGTGAGTATGTCTTAAAATATGCACTTTTTGCACCTTCATATCTCCGGAACGTTTCATTGTAAAACTTTCACAGTTTGCATATGAGGTAACATGAATTTATTCTAATCATGATTTAAATTTTATAATTTTACGGTCGCGGGGAACAAAGTTAAGAGGGGGGTAAAAACAGCTCGAATGGCTTCCTGTAAACATACACACTGCATGCATTGGCCGGAACTTGGCCTGGCGCACTGCCGTGCGGCTAGATCCTTTAAAACCATAAAAATCTTTTTAAAATCGGTGCGGTGGTACGAGCGTAAAAGGGATTACAAAAAACATGTTCGCCTATTAATTATATAGATATTCCGTTTCTTTTTTATTATTTTTCATATTGAAGATTCACCGACAGGGTTTTCAACTTTGAAATTTCAAAACGCACCAAAATAGAGAAAAAATCGCGCCATTTACAAAAAAACGCACCAAGATTTCTTTAGTTTAAAATGTTTATTGAACTGATTTTGCATAAAAAGTATAATATGTATTATATTTTTTATATTAACTGCCTTATTCATAAAAAATATTTCAGGTTTATTAAGCTCTTATTTGACATATTTCTATGGGAAATTTGTCAAATAAACCTAAAACATTTTTTATGTATTAGACCGTAAAAATTTAACACTAAAACAGGTTTTTACAGTTCAAAGTTAAAAGGGTAAATAAAACCTAAAAAAACTAAACAAATTTGTTTAATAACATTTTATTTATTTTCATAAATTCTGTACAAAATTTTTTAAAGAGATCAACGATTAATAAATATTAAGCATTCACAACTAATAAAAGTTCAGTATATATCATTTTATCCAAATATTTTTAAATTTTTTTATCAGAAGTTTAATGTATCCATATAAAAAATATCACAATTAAAAGAAATAGCCTTCTACAATATACATACATACAGTATTGTGCAGAACAAAAGCAACAAAATACCTATTTGACTTAAATTTGTAATATTTTGGATATTTGATTATTTCAAGCAGCCCTTTTTACATACTTTTGTAAGCAATCATATTGTCAAACCCGTGTATCGTGACTGTGCAGAACAATAGCAACAAAATAGAGAATGTCACAATTATCAATAAACTATCTGATATAGCGCTATAATTCCGAAGTCCAACAGGCTTAATAGTACTTATTATTCCTTATATTAGATTTTAAAATTCCTTTCTAAATGTTGTTGGTGCTGCTTGATCTAGCAAGACTGGGTAAGAGTAGATATTGCTGAACATCCGAATCTTTAAAAAGTTAAGGGTCTAAAAACATATAGAAATTGGCCGTTAATCACTTAAAAGTGTAATAAAAATATATCCCAAGGTTTCCGATGGGTAGGTCGGCAGGATAATTACGTATTCAGCAGTTTTGTGTACGACCGCGAAAAACTTCCGCAGCTTATGATAGAAAATTGTATTTCACATAATCCAAAAAGCTCGATTACTGTTTCTAATGAGGTTATAATATCTGCAAATTTAAGTGAGCTGTATACATATATATAATTCGAAACCGTGTCAGAGAAAGCAATTGAAAAAGTTGCAGACTAAGAAAATACCATAGTTGACCAAGAGATAATTCCAAAAAGAAAGACACGTAAATCTTATATTTACTTCATACAATTTTATTGCTTTTATATGCTTAAAATAGAGTTCAGTAGAACACATCCTAGTTGGATCATAATAAAATGGGAAACCAATTTATTTATTGAAGAATTCAAATTCTATGTAACAAATTGGTATATCATATCTTAAGTTCGGCTCTTGCCTAGCAAACAGTTTTCGCTACGAAATATCAAAATGGGTTTTAAGCATAACAGCGTTTAGGTGATGGTGATGTTTTGTTTTCCGACGTATAAGGTTAGACCATTCCACAAATTTTGTAAAAAAATACTTGAAGTAAAGTTCATTATGCATTTTGAGTGTAATATGACACTTCTACGGATGTTTCAATGCAGTATTAGTCCATAACATACTTGGAGGTTGGGCAAAAAAAAAGCAAGAAAATTAATTTAACTCCAATCCTTGCTTGACCGACACGCAGTTTTCTTCAACTCCATTGAAAACCTCTTTGCAATACACGTGTTATGAAAAAACTAAAGATTATACGAAAAGTATTCATTTGTTGCTTTTGCCATGCACATCTCCATATCAAAGCCTGGACTATTTTATACAACTTTTGAAAACCCAGTATTTTTAACCAAGATTTTATTTAATGCGCTACATAGGCCACATAAATACAAAAAAATTATGGTCACAGTTTTTGTCACATATGATGTATATTCGGAAATAATCATCTGCATTTATTTTTGCAGAATTTGTTGCTTTTGTTTTGCACAGTACTGTATGTACTAAACGAATTCGTACATACATGGTATACATGTGCCCTTAATTATGAAAGTGGTCTAAGTCATACGCATTTTTGATTCGATTTAGTAAAATAAAGTTAAACTAGTAACTCTAAATTAAACTGTTGCATAAATTCCAAAAATATTTTTGGATTTGTTCAAATGTAATGTACTAAATATCTCGACAAAAGAAATATATGACTTATACAACATTCACAATTAAGGACACATAAATACATATGTTTAGATTCACTTGTATTTACAAGATGATACATTTTTGTACATTAACTTTATAAATTCTGTTTAAAACTTTTTAAAAAGAGAACAAAAATTAATTATTCCAAATACCTAAATAAAGCCAATATTTTCATCATTATTGATATTATCGGACCATACAACAGATTTTATTTCAAATTGTGATATTTTGTAAACATCATTAGTATTAATATGGTAATTAACATAATCAGCAAGTTGATAAGTTTCACAACAAGAATTTTTCGGTTTTAGCCCGTTGTTGTGTTAAATTTGCGTAGGTGCCACCAAAAATTAAAAAACGCACCGAAATTAAAAAAAAAATGCGCACCACGCACCAACCAACTAAGGAATTTTTCGCACAAAAAATTTCAAAAAGCACCCAAAATGGTGCGAAACGCACCAAGTTGACAACGCTGTTCACCGACCCATTGTGAGAACCATATTAAATAAAAAACAAAATAACATGAGATGACTTTCTTCTTTACAAGTTTAGTATATACTTATTTACATATGTATGTATAGGTAAAAAAAAATTTTTCCACACAATTCAAATGCAATTTTTAAAATAACTCAAACAGTATGCATACATACACCCATACAAACACAAACACCTTAAAGAATCTAATAATGCTCATTCTCTATCATCATTAAAAACCACATCATCTCGTTTTGTTTTCTTCCTTATCCTTTGTTTCGTTGTTTTGTTATAATGAAGACCAGACAACAAGGCCGATATTGTTTTGTCGCCGCCGGCGTCTGACCAAAAACATCTATGGCGGGAGTGTATGTCGGCTAAAACTCGGTTAATGTCAACAAATCTACCATTAATGTCAGAATCGGGCACATACTTTTCCGGTGATTTTAAATAAGGGGCATGTTTTGAAAAAGTGGATTTTCAAAAACTAGGCTAAGCCGAAGACGAAAATTAGTCGCAGAGATCGGCAGAGGCTGTTCGCCTTTCAGCCTCGTTCACTGCTAAAAAATCAACCACATTAAAAGAAAAATAAACGAGGTGAATTTCTTCTCTACTAGCAGTGTTGCCATGCTTTTTTTCAAAATCTTCAAGTCGGCCAAAAAATATTTTTTTTTGTAAAATTTTTTTTCCTAGGCGCACAAAAGTTCCAGCCTCTGCACACAGTGTGTATATTTACACGACGCAATTTACCCCTCGTAACTTTGTTCCACTCAATCGTATAATTATGAAATTTAAACCATAATCAGAATTAAATCGTGTAACCACATATTCGAAGTTTGAAAGTTTTACAATGAAAGCTGCAGGTGCTGGAGGTGTAAAAAGTCCATATTTTACGAAATACTCACTGACAAACACATCAAATTTATAAGGCACTTCGGCTATAGATATAGTGATGACATTTGCTATACTTGAAAAATTTAAAAACACGGAAATTTTATCAGGGGTCGAAGCAAATCCTTTACCCATGTCGATTTAATTGATACTATGCACTTACGTCAAACGCATACCAAGCTTTAAATATTAAATTAAAAAACGTAGGCGTTACCTTATTTAAAACGAAGAAGAAATTTTTATGTTTTTAATACCCCTGCTTTAATTAACAATTCATAAAATGATTAATCAATCTGTTGTATTAACAGTACATATTTCAGTATTCATTATAAAATCTACAATATAATTCCATGAAAGTTAAGTTACATTACAAAACAAAAAGCAGAAAAAAGGAATGTACACAAAAGCTGAGACTCACTATCCTACAAAATCACACGGCTTTTGAAAAAATATAGCACTGATCTAATAAATTTATTATTGTCTTTTGAAAAATTTCCTAAACTCTATCAACCAGGATTGTATTTTCTCAAAAGTCGTACGGTTGTGAAGAATAGTGAATCGCTACCGTGATAAGTCACCATATCTGCCGTTTGCTTTCATACACATTTATATGTATGTATTTAAAATTTAAAAAAATTTCTAACGGTAAATAAATTTAATTTACGAATGGTAATAAAAGTTGCTGAAAATATTAAAAGAAGATTGCTCAGTGATTAGCTTAATAAATCAAAGTTGTATTTTAGCGCTGCCTAAGTATCGACGTAGAAGGTTACCTCCACTTGGCACTTGAGATGCCCAGCAAGTAATCTCCTCTGACTCTCTTTCCTCAATGCCTCCCACTTTATCTCACAACCATAGGAAATAACCTGTCTGACAATCGACGTGTAAATCCTGATGACTACCTTCCATTGTAGAACCTACTTGCTTTTAAAGAGTTCCTGTATGAACCATTTTTAACCCCCGACTAAAAAAAGGGGTGTTATAAGTTTGTAGTGTGTGTCTGTGTATCTTTGTGTCTGTCTGTGTCCACGTACAGGCCAAACGGCTGGACCGATTTTCATTTAGTTTTAGAGGGTTCTTAGCTATGTTTGAAAAAAATCGGTCCAGCCGTTTAGAAGATATAACATCTTTTCTGAAAAAAGTCGGGGGTTTTTTAAATTTTTAATTTTTGTCATTGGTTTAATAAGAGTGGAACTCAAAGAAATAACTACGCAATATGGAAATGAAAAACAATAGTTCCGAAGAAACACATTTTATTTTTTGCCAGTTTTGCCATTTTTCTAGCCATTTTGAACCTTTTTTGTGTCATTTTAAACATTAATTTTGACAGACATGAGCGATCACAGATGGAATACACAACTGTCAAAGCCTCTGTAAAAAATACATGTTGAATCATGTATGTTTAATGGAAAACTTGCTTGGTGTAAGTATAAGTGTCAGAATTTAACATGGTCTTAACGATTTTTGCTACACAATTTTACATGAAGGACCTCGTTAAAACCTTTTTTCAATTTTGTCAATGCAAATTTTTCAGTATACGAGTATGTACATATACATGCATATTTATAACGACAATAGTACTTAAAAGTAGCTTTACATATGTGACATTTTGCATGAAGACTTTTTTACTTACATTCTTTTCTTCCTGCTTGTACACTGGGAAAAATATCGTTGAAATTTAATGAATGGAAATAAATAGTTTGCAGCCTGTTACTTCTTTTCATAGTTTTAATCCAAAGGAACCTCAATTATAAAATATGTTTGTAAATTTAAAATCTCCAAAAACTTCAAAAACAAGATGCGTAAATCTTCACATATGGTAACGCTGGTTACTAGTTTATTATACATAAAAAAACTCACACATGTGTACTTATATTTCAATTGCAATTTTCAACTGCTTATAACTTTTTATATACAATACCGATCTTTATAATTTTTTCACAATTTAAACTCACTTGTCTTTAGCTTCAAATTGATTTTAACAGTATTTAATTTTTTGTAATTTTACCACACATTTTAGGTAATTAAAGAAACCGCACTAGGATATTATCCCACCGAACACTTTTAACAAAAAACTCTACTAAATCAAGATGCTCTAATTAAATGAGCGGAATGCATGGATTAATACGAACAAAAATGTATGTGCATATAAGTACAATGCATGTATGTATCAGTGATGGGAATTGGAAATTTTGTTTTCGTGACAAATCTCTTTCTAAATAGTGGCAAACTAACTTGAATAGTGCTATACCACTTTTTATATAATTTGAGTGTTGGCAGTTAATATTCAATAATAATGGGTCTAATTATTCATACCTAGAGCTGTGTCCCTCATGAACGAACGAGTACAATTGAACGAATCAGTAAAATGAACGAAGCGATCCGGTGACTTCACTGAGCTTTTTTGGTTCAGCAGTACTGATAAAGAGTATAATTGAACGAAATGAACGAACGTTCCGTACACCAAAGGTGAAAAGGAACCCTATTGTTTTCGCTACGCTGTCCGTCTGTCCGTCACACGGTATTTTCTCAGGAACCGTAAGAGCTACGGACCTGAAATTTGGACACAGTATGTAGAACCTTGGCCGCTATAACAACAAATACATGAGAATTAAAAATTAAAGGGTGTCCCAAAACGAGCAATGAAATATTTTAAAATCCAATGTAATATACATATAATTGTATGAACATATGTATATTGAAACTTTAAATTTGTAAAATTAGTGTATTTTTATACAGACTACAACAATTAACACTAAAATTTAAATTAAAGGGTGGTCCATCAGTTAATGCAATTTTGACAATTTGCTATATCTTGGAAACCGTAAGAGGCAAACACTTGAAATTTTCAAAAACGGTAAATCTAAAAAAACCGAAAATTATAAATTCGCCAAACCAAAAAAAAAAATCGCCAAAACGAAAAAAATCGCCAAAAATTAAAAAAAATTATAAAACTAAAATAAATCGCCAAATTCGAAAAAATCGCCAAAATGAAATAAAACGCAAAAAATTAAAAAAAATCGCAAAAACGCGAAAATGTCGCCAAAACTAAAAAAAATTGTAAATAAACAAAAAATCGCAAAAGTTAAAAAAAATCCCTAAAATTAAAAAAAAATCGCCAAAAATAAAAAAACGCCAAAATGAAAAAACGCCAAAAGACCGAAAAAATCGTTAAAACAAGAAAATAAAGTGTCTAAACTAAAGAAGAGCCAAAACTTAAAAAAATCGCCAAAACCGAAAAAAACGCAAAATACGACAAAACAAAAAAACCGAAAAGACCCCAAAAACGAAAAAATACCAAAACTATATATTATATAGGATGAAGTTTGTATTGCATTACCTATCTAGTGTTCGTACGGAACCTTATGTGCGCGAGTCATAGTCGCACTTTACTGAATTTATTCTTTATTCATTTGAGATTTGCCTTTTTGTCTGCTTTTGGTACCGGTATGACCATTATGAAATTAATAAAGTTATATGAGTATTTATAAGTTTTTGGAACATATTAAGAGTATTTTTAACAAATTTTATATAAATGCCTACATACATATGTAGATCTTATATACAGTTTATTTTCCTATTCCTAAGAATATAAAATACTTTAATATGTATTGTAAAAATTTTTGCTTCTTGATTTATTTTGTTTCTTAACGGCCATATGTATAAGCAGAAACTGGCATGAAGTAAGCATAGGTGGCAAAATTAAACATGATTGCCATGAAACTTCACATTAAAAATCACGCTAGGGCTTAGTAGTGTGTTAAGACTATGTATTGCGACCAATTTTAATAACAAATTGTATAGAGGAGCTCGTTAGCACCCAATTCAATTTCGTTACGTATGATAACTTCATGCCAATATTTGCTTATACATAAGGCTGTATATTTTCTGTGGTTTGTTTGGATTATTTTGCTAAACAATACATATCAGACTAACTGCATCTTTGCCGATTTAGCACAGCTCTATTCATTCCCTTCCGCGATTGTGGAAAGCATTTTTCATGCGGAAGCAAAATTATTGATTCCGCAAAATATACATTTTTATCTATATTGGCTACGCTCAAATTTTATGACGAAAAGCATACGGAAAAAACAAGATTATAAGGAAAATATACAAATTTGCAAACTTAAAGCTTATTTTAACTTATTTTGTGTGTTTAATATTTATACGAATATTAAAAATTAGATAAAAATATTTGTTAATTTAATTTAACGTATATTAAAATTTCTTTATTAGAACTTACTCTCTACGATCGATCTATAACTCTTATTTCTATATTTTTTACGTTTTAAAAATACTGACATATGTTCATACCCATACATATGTATTTATTTACATATGCATATATGTATGTGCATATGTACATAAATATTTTAAAATGCTTTTTTAACAAAAGCCGACACTACTCCAAATCAGAATTAATAAAAACAGCGACATTAGATAAATTTCATGGAAATCGAAATATACTACGTTTATAACCTTTTTTTTTATTCGATAGTCGGCTTCTCTCCTTGGTACGAAAATAAAATTTCCACATTTGCAGATGAATTTGGAATAAATAACATTCCTCCAGCAATTCTTTAAGTACCGGAAAACATCGTTTGATTTACATAATTATCTAATACCTTCGAGCTAAAGATTGAACCCCTTCTGCAAAAAAATATGTAAGTGAACGTTAAAACCGGGTTTTCTATGGAAATTTTTTTTAATGTACACTTCAAGCACGAATTATTTTTTGCATAAGGGGGTTAATATATTTTAATGCTATTTTTGGCATGTAATATAATATAAATAGATTCCAGTAGTGCTAAATGGGTCATTGCGGTGCTACGGTACTTTTGGCATTCAAATAGCGCTAAAATTATACAATTGTACCAACTTTTCCATCGCTGTACAAAAGCTTAAATCAACTACGGATAATTTGCTTCAAAGCTGCCGGCTACTGTTTATTGACTTCGATTATTTTTACTTTTTTAATTACTTCTTTTTTTTGCCGATAGTATCGATAGTGGAAAAAACTATCGATATTTCATTTACAACAAAACTATCGATACTATCGATAGTACTATCGATAGTTTTGCAGCTCTAATATGTACCAACTTTGTGGTAGTCAAAATCCAAATTGTATGCAAACAATTTGCGTTATAGTCACAAAAATATTCAACAGATTTTTTTTTAGTTATTTATTTAATCTTTAATTTAATTTAGTTAATTAAATTAATCTAAATTTCAACCTCCATCTACTGTTTAGTAGAAGAACATGTCTTTAGAACAAAACATTGTTGAATAAAAGGCCACACAAATGTACCTTTTAAATACAACATTGTTTTGTAATTGACATAATTGGATTGTATGGAAATTCCTTTATCTACCTCTGCGTGGCATATAAAAAATTAGGCTTATACATTAGCGATATAGTCCACAATTTCTGTGCAATTTCAAATGTGACTATAAACGAAAACTACTGTAGAATTTTTAAGGAATCGCTGTAAAGTGTTTTTCTTTTTGTTTTTGCTCCATGTCTGATGTTCAAAAACAAAAACAATAAACGACGAACACCACAAAATAGTTGACTGACAGTGCGACCATGTCCTAAAAATTTTTGTAGTTAAACTGACTTGAGAAAAATGCTAGCAAATGCTAAAAATCTATTCCTTTTAATAAAATAGTTTTTTTAAGTTCTTATTTTTGCGATTTGTGCTTAAATTTCCTAAATAATATTTCCTTAGAATGAAACCAAATTTAAATAAAAAATAAAAAACCACCAGAAACCGTAACTGTTATAATTATTATTTTAAAAATCACTTCTTAATAAATAGCCCAATTCACAATCTTGTGCAAATGGTCTTGCATCGTTGCATTTGCAAAATGGTATAGTATATCGATACTCACTACTAAGAATGTTTAAGTGGTGAGTAGAATATAGGTACTACAAAATTTCGCACATGAAACGATGCAACACCATTTGCACAAGATTGTGAATTGGGCTATTTATTATATCTTGATTTTTAATTATTCCTCAGAAAGTAAAAGTTATTTCTTGACTTTAATTTATTGCTCACAAAATAAGAGTTATTTTTGATTTTTACTTTTACTTTTGATTTTTATTTTTTTGCTTAATTTTTTAAATGAAAAAAGCGTAATTTTTGCTTTCAAATTAATATTGGCAGATTTTAAACTGAATTTGTCGCCAGAGTCCGTGTAAAACTCTTATATGTTAAATTAAATTTAATTTTTTATAGTTTATTCATTTTAAAAAATAAATTTTTTTTGAGCAAAAAATAAAAATCAAAAAGTAAGACCCAAAACACACTGTGCAAGTCTTATTGCTAAGCTGATTAGTTTCTTGGAGAGAGAGAGAGAGACGAGGGGAACAGCAACGTTTCTTTTCTCCCCGTCTCTCTCTCTCCTAATAAACTAATCAGCTTAGCAATAAGACTTGCATAGTGTAAATAGGGACTAACTGTGAGGAATAAATGAAAGTCGCAAAATAACTCTTATTTTTTGAGGAATAAACAAAAATCAAGAAATAACTGTTATATAAAAATCAAAAAAATAAAAATCATTGCATTTATAGGTAGTCCATGTAACATGCAGTATCGTGGTATATTCCTTGTGAACGTGCCACTTCCGTATTATTGTAATTTTTTTAATTTAAATAGGGAAAATAATGGTTATTTGCGATCCCTGCAAATTATTTCTTGAACATAATCAGGTATGTGATGGAAAATTTTCGTTTTTAAAACGATTTCAAATCAGTCATTTTGAAAAGGTGCGATGAATTCGGATGACTTTTATTGCATCATCTTTAAACCAATCTCAAGCTACTGGTTTTAAAAAGCACACTAGAAGTTTTGTCCCAAGTAATGTACTTTTTTTGGGTCCCTAAAGATTTGGGGTCTCGTTGTCATTTTTGCAAAAAAACTGATCATTTTCTCAAGCGCATATCTTGCAAACCGTTCGGAATTTTGATTTACTCTCTAAGTCAAAGTTGTAGCATTTGTCATAAAGAACAAAAATCGTTAATATATAAAATTAAAAAAACTTCATCTTCAAGATCAAAATAGCAAAAAATTAAAAAAAATTCGATTTGTTTACCCGTTTTCTCTGTTCATGTTCATAGGTAGCAAATCGTTAAAAATCTAAGGAAACAATTTGCTACAAAAATCTACCTAAGTTCTCAATAAACGACTTTTTTTAGAACAATTTTTTACGTCTATTGAATTGTACTTTCATCATACTGGAAGCTTAAATACACAGGAAACTAATAAATAGAACGGGGAAAACACCATGCAGGTAATTTTTTAACAAAAAGTTTTCAGTCCTGTTCAAATCTGCGAATTAAATAAAGTCATAAACAGTATGGTTCTGGTATAAATATATTGCCTAAAATTGGATCCAAAGTAGAAATTTTGTCGAAAAAAACCGAAAAAATTATATTTGGTAAAGAAATACTGACATATGTATATCTGAAATTAACTGAATCAAAATATATATGGTTCAAAAACGTTTGGTATCATCTTTCCAAATCCGGGTTTGTTTGGGAAATTTCAAATAAAGATTGTTGTTGTTATTCCTGACAATACCTACCAAAAAAAAAAAAATAGTTACACGTCCCAGGCATTTCAATTTCATAAAAATTTGTCACACAGTGTTATATATTATTGCAATGAGAAAAGTTTCCATGTTAAAAAAGTTCCAGGAAATGAGCGAGAGTACCACAGTGCAGCCATCATCCAATAGTGCCAAAAATGGTACAATTATGCCACATTTCCCATCAATGGTATATATACATATGTACTTCCTGTGGACTATCAAGGCATAAGGTATGTAAGCAAACGCGAAGAAGAAGTAAACAAACTAAAAAATTTCTGTCTGGCTATTAAATTCCAATATAACAAAAGAGAATTAAAAAATTTCCAGCAAGAAATGTCTTAAATGTAAAAAAAGGACTAAGTACTTTGTGCTTATGCTTCTTAAAATGCAACAGTTGCAGTCAAAATTATACACAACGAAGAACTTCAGCCTTTCCCCACATGCAATTGTACAATTGCTACAATCAGCGTTGCCGTTGGTACTACCTACTAAAAAAGCAACATTTGCAACATTTTCGACTGCTTCGATACTATTGTTCTACTTTTACAAAATTCACCCTAATGTGATACTTTAGTAACTCTAGCTAGTTTTTTGGGGATTTTTTTTACAAAATGTATACTTTTGTGTACTTTATGCTTTATTAAAAATCGCAGCTTTAATACAAGTTATACTTTTGTAATATACTTACTTATGTTTATGTTAGCAATTTTATTTTGGTCATGCGTAGTTTACTCGTCCAGAAGTTAATTTTGCACACAAACCAATGGACGAACCCTTGTATTTGGACTTCGGTCGAATTCCATCAGTCGGTCCTTTTTGAACCAAAACCATGTTATTTGAATAAACCTTGCGAATTTTTATACAATTGCTTACAGTATACTAACAGCGCTATCGTTGAGAATTTTGAGAAAAGGGATATTTTAAAGAAAAAGGTGATTTCTAGTAGAAGAAAAGAGGCAACCTCAAAACAAGAAAAGTAAAAACATAGTGGTTCATTTTTAAGCACATACACAATTAAAATCAAGTTTTGCACATTTAAACGTCAAAGAATTATATTTCATTTAGAAAATAAATCCACAAAAAATAATTTATAATATTTGCTTTCATAATAAAAATTCCTTGAATTTTCTAAAGACGCAGATACATAGCTCAGATTATTTACTTCAGAGAAAATTTATTTTGGTTTTGATAAATATCTAAACATTGAATTCTAAAGAGAAAAATGTAGGTATAAGACAATTGCATGTCTTAGTTAATAGATAAAATGTATCTTCAGGAATTTTTTTATAGTTATTAAAGTTCTCTTTTTTTTTTGAAATATGCATCCTTGTTGAAAGCATATTTTCAAATTTATTTTTCGAAATGTTAATGTACTTGTTAAAAGGCAAACTTTGATACCAATATTGGCTACGTTTATAGTATGTTGGTTAATAAATGGAACACGCAAAAAAGCGCAAGCTATTGATAGAACTACAATATAAGTAACTTAAAATATGACCTCCAATCAAATAGTACTTAAAAAATAGCAGAATTTATATAAATATTAGTTGCACCTGCTTTAATAACGCGTAAAAATTGCGTTTCTTTGGAATAGGGCATTACGGATGAGGATAATACAAACGGTAAACTTTAATGCACCATTCGTCGCGGCTTGGAAAAATCTTTTAGATGAATTGTTTTAAATGTATGTTGTTTTTAGAGAAAACATGAAAATATGCAAGAGAAACTGCATAAATAGACATTTTTTAGACACGGTCCAACACTAGACCCACCAAATGTATTTCGAATCTTCTCTAATTTAAGTGGGGTAAAATAATTTTTTTTCAGTGAGTCGGAGAACGTGTGGTTGACTAAAAAAATATTTAATTTATAGCTAACTTATCTTAGACTGACCAAAAGCTAACTGCTGAAATTAGCTCTTAAGTTTATTCTCAGCTTCTTTGAAAGTCATTTTAGTTTTATGTTAACATTTTGCTGTCGTTGTTTTAAATTATACCTTAGCTGGGTAGTAACGCGTTGAGTACACAACGTGTGGATGATCCATGTTCGGACTCCAGAAAATTTATTTAAATTTACTGACTACCAGGGTATTTAAAAAAATCAGCTTTGAGTTAGTTGAAAAGTAATGCAGAGTGAGACAATTAACATCGCAATGTTAAAATAGTCAGTTGATTGCATTGAAAAGTAATCCAAGTGCCAGTCAGTACTAGTTGCGAAATAGTAAGCTCAAAGTTAGTTTAAAGTTAATGCAATTTCCGAAAGGATATGTACATACATACCCAGTAAAAAAAAGACACTCCAAAGAAGTCATGAAAATGTAGAGTTTGCAGTCTGGAAGTAGTTCAAATTTCGATCCGATCTAATGATTTTTACATAGGGTTGTCATTGCAAGAAGTTCTCTTTTTCGATGCCTAGTCACCAAATTAGAAGCGATTTTAAGAAAAATTTCCTTTTTTGTGTTCTATGGTAATAGTTTCATCTAGGAAAAACTTTAAAAAGTTACATATTTTAACAATTCGTTTCTTTTTATATGAATTTAAGCGCGAAACAGTGTTTTCATGTAAATTTAAGCAAATAACTTCTAAATTTTAGGCCAACATAAGTTCATAAGCTTCTTTAAAAAAATCGAGTTTTTGAACATTTTGGTGAGTATTTACTAAAACTATGGAAAAACTACAAGGTTTTGTGTGATTAAAATAAATTTTTACTTGGTTTTCTGCTAACTATCGGCATATTTAAAATATCGATTTTTTGGAAGCAATGAAATGTGGTTCCTTCAGAATGACTTCCATTTTTTTTACTGGGTACTTATGTATTTTTATTTACATATGCATACAGACATAAGTAAACGCATAAAAGTAAGTGAGTACATATTAATTATTCGCAAGATATACTAAATAAGCTGACCGCGCATAACAAGAAAAGATATTTCATAGTAGCTACACCCGGTGTGCTTCGCTACCCGCATCGTGTTATCGAATGATGCAAATATTTGTAAATAAACCGAAAACTCAGATGTTTAATGCAACATTTCAAAAGTTTTAAAATTTTGATATATGGCATTGGTGGTGTAATATGAAAAATGGATTTTGTCACGCCACTCCGCCCGCAGACCGAAAATCTGAAACCAGACTTCACAGTGTCACCGGGCTGAATATTCTGAAGATTCCCTGAAAATTTCATCAAAATCGGCCCACCCGTTTTGGAGTCTATACGTAACATGCATTTACACATCCTCATTTATATATATAGATAAGCTTGCTCACATAAAAATATAACGAAAAGATATCTAACTTACATATCGAACCTTATTTTCGATTTTATCGCAAGCAACATTTAACCTAAAATAGACTTTTTTATTGAAATTAGAATTTTATGGCCCTACCCTAATTAAAAATAATGATAAAGCCAAAATTGTTGATAAATTTTAAGATACAGGCTGTAAAATTTTTTCGTAAGCAACAATTTAAGTACAAAAATATATTTGAATATTAAAAAAAAATCTCTTGAAAATTTTAATTTTATCGCTTACGATTAAATGAAATAAAAGGCTCGATATGTATGTACCTATATTAAAGCTAGAAGTTTTAATAAAACAGAAAGAACTAGTAATATCCCTTTTTTTGGTAAAAAGTATCTCAAAATTGTTATTAATTACGAAAAGGATCACATTTGGGTGCATTTTGTACAAGTAGCAAAATAGTATCCAACCAGTGGAGATAGCAATTTACCCCTCAATTGCTATTTTAGTAGCACCAACGGTAACGCTGTTTACTAAAGCAAGCATATGATTAAAAAATTATTTTGTTTGCCCTTCTTCTTATTGGAAACGTATTTGTTATTGCTGTGCTTATGTACAAAACGAATCAAACATTTTTCGATTTTGTTTTGTTTGTTTTCGTACTCTGGTCTATTAGAACCAGGGATGGAAAAGTTCGTACAATTGTAATATTTGGATAATGCAAGGAAGGAACACAACTAAATCGAACGAAGAATGTCAACTACGTCAACGGGTTTGTCGATAATAATTCGATGAGTACATTCTTCGTGTAAAGCACAACAATAACGAATAAATTACAGCTCTTATAATTGATAGAGTTGGTTATTGTTTGTTCAAGGTGAGAGAAGTTTTTTTTGTCACGCACGATGAATTTCGTTCGACGGGGGTGCTCTGTTAATTTTCATATGCACAAATGTGTTTTATTTTTTATAACAAAAATTCACAACGAAAAATTTTTCGTTCGTCCCAATTGTTTTCCTGGCATTATTTGAAAGCCAAAAGTCTCATAGCTCTTCAACAGCCAGCTTAGCACTATTCAAAAACTTTTCTTTTTATATTACATGCCACAATTGGCACAAAGAAAATATTAACTAACCAGTTTCGTGACAAAACAAACAATTTGACATCTAAAATTGGTGCATTATGTACTTTTAAGCCATTATAAAATAAATGCCTAAGTTCAATGTAAAATTGTATAGCAAAACTCGTTAAGGCCATGTCCAATTTTGCCATTTAAGGTAACTGGCATAGAGTTTTTTGTTATATATAAGGCTGTAAATTTTAAGGAAATGACAACAATATGAGAAACAAAAAATTAAGTAGATAAACCCTATATTTCTAGAATTGTTAAAGGATTATTCGGGTCTGTTCTGTAAACCAAATCATATTCAAAATCGAAAAATGTTCAAATCTTCATGTTTAGTGTTCCACAAATGACTCGATTTGATAACATTCGAAATGAAGTTGGAATATAATATTTCAACGTCAATGTCAGCTGTTAATAAAAGAAATCACATTTTCAATAAAAAAAAGTAGCATTTAAAATGTCTGGTTCCAAATCTTTGACAGAAAAAGTATTGTTATTCATACAGATAATTTTTCCTCATCCTTGGAGCAAAACTGTAAGCAAACCGTAGAGTGTTTTTTAAACAAATTTTTACACTTTTATATGTATCAAATTTTAAAAGACTTAGAATTTCAATGCCAATTGCTTTTTGATGTTTCTTCAGTGGTTTATTGAAATAATAGCACATTTGATTTTCTTTCGACATGGTATGCTTACTCGATTCAAAACCGGATAAGACTATGTATGTGAATTTGGTTTAGAGAACACCAAAAATTTTACTTTGTTTAGAAAAAGCATTTACTCGGATTTGGTTTGAGGATAAAGGCCGATTATGTGATAATGTAGAAATGCTATTTTCGTCCCAAAATAGGCATAATAAAAACCACAGAGAAGAACAGACTGTTTGATTCGACTGTCACAAACTGAATGAAAACAAAGGATGAAAAATTATTTAATATTATAATAAATGAACGTCAAATTGCCTTTTTATTAATTTTTCAGTTTTTACACACATATATACATTTTTGCATATACATAGATGTGTATCAATGAATTTAACATACATTTTTTTAAAATTTATATGAAAAGCACTAATTGATTTGAATTGAATGATTTTCATAAAAATTTTCTAGACGTTGGTAGTACAATTTATAAATGTGATTACCCATCCCTGACTTACACATATGTATGCATGTATGGATATGCATAGGCATTTCAAAAATTCACCTTGCAATTGTTTGGTTAAATCAATGCATTCCGCTCATTTAATTAGAGCATCTTGATTTAGTCGGTGATATTTGTTTGAAGTGTTCGGTAATTAATATGCGCGTGCGGGTGTTTTAATTAACTATAATTTTTAGTAAAAGTTTAAAAAGTGAAATAAAATTATTGTCAAATTAAAAATAGGGCTAAGTGAATCTAAACTGTGCAGGAACTATATTGATCGGTTGTGTATATAAGAAGTTATATGCATTTGAAAATTGCCATTGAATTGTAAGTAAACATTGTGTGAAAATTTTTTATGTATACTAAATTAGTAAAGCATAAAGTCACCTCGTTTTGTTATGTTTCTCTTTTAATATTTGGAGTCTGCAATATACATCTGTACATACATAAATATGTATGTACAATGTGTGCGTTGTATATACGAGTATATGTACATGTAGGAAAAAAACAAGGAAACGTAACGTGGTGATGTTTTTGTTAATAATGATCAGCGTTGTCAAATAGTGTTTAAAAAACTGAAATGATTTTCGTTTAAAATTTTTTAAACGCACTAATAATCCCACATTAATATTTTACTTATTAAGTAAAATATTTTTTTATTAAAAATACATTGAAATTAATTATTGAGGGGTTTAGCTGGATCCTATGCGCATTTCACTGTTGCTAATGCAGATCATCAGGGAACCTTTATCCAAAGATTCTTAGAACAACTAGAGTTATTATGTTATAAAATTTCATTTAAAGAAGAATCTTTTTGTAACAATTCCCATAAAAAACACTGAAATGATTTTCATTTCATTGAAAAATACAACAGTTTCAGTCAAAGCAAAATCACAAAATGATTTATAACCAATTAATTGCCCAGTACTTGCAGCAGTTAAAAATTTAAAAAAGTAAAAGCAGAAGCAATTGACATACATATGTATATGTTTTTGGAAGTGGCAAACAGACACTGAATCGCTATAAAGTGTTTTTCCTTTTGTTTTGCTTCATGTCTGATAGTTGAAATAGTTGACTTACAGTGTGACCACTTCCTAAAAATGTTTGCAGTTAAATTGAGTTAATGAAAATGCTTACATATGTTAAAAATCTATTCTTTTGAATAAAATAGTTTTTTAATGTCTTATTTCTGCGATTTGTGCTTAAACTTGCTAACTGATTTTTATTTCCTTTGAATAAAACCAAATTTAAAAAAAAATTACAAATTATCAGGGACCGTAACTGTTATAATTTTTATTTTAAAAATCACTTTTTAATCATTATTTTTTGATTTTTATATATTCCTTAGAAAATAATAGTTATTTCTTGATTTTTATTTATTCCTCACAGAACAACAAATTTATTTTATTTTGATTTTTATTTATCCCTCACAAAATAAGAGTTATTTTGTGACATTTATTTATTCCACACAAAACAGTTACTTTTTGATTTTTATTACCCCTATTCCCTTTAACTTACAATAGTACCATCACTGGCTTACAAACGTCACGTAACAACGTTAGGAAATTCTTTTTTATACAGGTTGAGATGTGCCGTCAACGTCAACATTACTGCAACGTAGGAAACAGCTGATCGAGATTTATATATGAAAAGTAGGTTACGTTACATTACATCTCCATAACCATTTTCATTACTTTTCATATAACAATATCGATCAGCTGTTTCCTACTGTTGCACTTACTTTACATTACAGTCGGCTAACTGAGCCTTAATTCTACCTTTTATACTTCGCACAAAACCACTAGAATTTTTCAGGAAAGTCTAGACAATTTCATCATCATCTTAAATGTTTAAAAAGTTCATGTGGTAACTATGTACATATTGTTACGTTTTTCTCTCTATAAAAACGCTTTTCCGTAGATCCGAAGATTTGCAAATGAATACAAGAGCCGAGTGTAGTAATTAGGGTTAAGAATGATACAAGTTTTATTTACAAATACACATACTAAATTACTCAAGAGCTTAAATACACTAATACAACTTAAACTAATAAATTACACACAGATATTCACAACTGGTTACCACTACGCCTTCCTCGCTGTATTTTACGCACGTCTCTTAGCTGGCTGCGCAAGTAATCACGTGACACCTCTTTGTCTGCTGCTCGTCACTTACGAGACTCACTCTGCCGTCACTCACAGTTGATACACCAATACCTCTTTGTCTGCTGCTCGTCACACACGGCACTCACTCTGCCGACACTCACAGTTGATACACCAATAAAGACTCACTGGCTTTACTTACACCCTTACTCACGTCTAATCGCTGCGCTGTTTCCTTTACTCCAGTCGACACGATAGACTCCACAATAATCTCAATTCCACGACAGACTTTGCTGTCACTATAGACTGTCCTATAGTTTCTCTTTTACTCCAACTCTTGTGTAAAGCACAGACTGCTCTTAACTGTCAACTCACCACTGTATCGCAGATTATTATTAATTCACAACTTAATTATCAACTGACTAACGAGTTCTTAACTTCACTACTTTCTGATTAGCATTAACTATAACTGTTCGCGACTGACTTACAACTGCAACTAACTAACTCATTGGATGCGTCACCTCTTTTTATACTCAACACAAATACCACCAGAAGTTTTAAGCAATGTCTAGACGATCATTATCATCTTATATGCTGCCTAATTAAGTTCATGTGGTAACTATGTACATACATGTGTATATGCGTACGTGTGTACATCATTAACTAAGCAACACACGGTGGTTGTTTATATTTTACTTTTTCATTGGAATTAGCATGTATGTATGTGTGTAAATATGTGAATCTTCTTAATAAGCAGACGCCTTTTGTTGTTGTTGCTTTTGCTTGTTTACGTGTTACGCACGCTTATTTAGTTGTTTGCTACTATTCTAGATTATTCGTTACATTGACCCTGTAGGAATATTTTCGCGTAACACTTACATTAACCCTGTTGCAATATTTTTGTGTAATGCTGCTTAATCTTGTCAACGGCCATTTTCGTAACAATATGTATGTACATGTGTATATGCATACATCATTAATTTATTGCGTTGTTTACTTTATTTTTGTTTTTCGTTTGAATTGGCATGCATGTTTGTATGTCATGGGTGAACATCATGTAGCAAAGTTTTGCAAATCGAATTCACACGTATTCTTATTCTCTTTCATTTAGTCTTATCTGAGATAAATTTTTGCTTATCTTTTTTTTCTCAAACGCACTGCGAGAAATTTATTATGTATGCTGTTTATGTTAAAAAATGGTTTTGCCTACATACAAAAAAAAATTTAATTTAATCCTCACTGAAACAGCGATGGATGTACATGCATAGCGGGTGTTATTGTTCATTATTCTTTCAAAAAATTCTATCTTATTCAAAAAATTCTTTCATAAAAAAATCATATAAGAATTACTTTTATTAATTGTTTCTGGCAGTGTGTTTATCTTTTTCGCTCACTTACACAACCTTAAATTTAACTTGGTCACCAGCGTTGTCAACTCGGTGCTTTTCGCACCGTTTTTAGTGCTTTTTGAAATTTTCGACGCGAAAAATTTTGAAGTTAGTGCTCGGTGCTTTTTAAAAAAATTTTTGGTGCTTTTTATTTCTTGGCGGTGGCACTAAACCCGAAATTCAAAAAGAATTTTCCTTATATAATATAGGTATATATATATATATATATATATTTAAAGAAGTCTAACATTTAAAAAACATAAGCACTGAAGTTAAATGGAACACAGCGATGCAAACTTGGTGCTTTTGGCACTATTTTTAGTGCTTTTTGAAGACTCAAGACGCCAAATTTTGAGCGTTAGTGCCAAACTGAGAAATAGCACTAAGTAGTGCTTTTAAGAAATTTGTTTATTTCTTAAAATTACTTTAATAAAAACTTGATGTTTTTTATTTTTTCAGTGTAAAGCATAGCTTTTTCGTCTGATATATTTCATTAAGGATACTGATATCATTGCGAAATAGATAATAGCTTAGAAGATATTAAATATCAAGCTCGTTTTTCTCGTTAGTGCTTTTTACGCTCTTTGGATCTCAAAATTACGCTTTTTGTGCTTTTTCGAAATTTTGATGTGCTTTTAGAGCCAAAAAAGTTGGAATCACTGATGGAACATTTCAAAATATTCTAATAAGATTGTACTAGACTTGGTTGAAGAAATACGTGTATTTTAATTTCAAACTTTCACATTTTAAGCACAATTAATGGAAACAGTGTTATGCCACACGACAATGAAGACATAATGCAAGTATAGTCTAATAGCGAAATATTTTCTAGTATATACAGTAAATAGAGAATAATTCACTTAATGCAATGGAGAAACTTTGAGTTCGCTATCGAGTTTTGGGCAGAAATAAAGCCTTATAACGATTCATTTGATATAAACCCGTTTGAGGCATTATCGAAATTGCATTCCCATCAAACTTTAATGTTTACACGCAGAAGTTGATCACGTTTTTACCTTTATTTAAGTCTAAAATACGTAAAAAATTGTCCTTACACTTGGCTTTATATAAAAGCGGTCTGATACGAGAAAATTGTGTTGCATATAGAGCTGCCGTTTTAGGTTACATATTTATAACCTACTTCGTTCCTTTTTTCTAAAATAATAGTACATATAATTGAAGTTTATATAACTTGGCTAACTTGCAAATTCCTTTTTTTTTAATTTTGTAACTTTGTTATTAATATTGCGTTTGCTGTGAAAGAATATTTCCACAGCATTGTTTAATAAAAATCTAATTTTGAAAGTCTTCATTTTAAAAAAATTAACTACCACTCCCATCGGGTTCAAAATCTAATCAGCAAGTCAAAGAGACTTTCCAATTGCTGCTAATTTGACTAATTTCAGGTGATTTGTTTCTTCGCTTAACGAAAAAAATTAAATTTTTTATAATAACTTAAAAAGGTTTCGTCAAATTGATTTTAGAATTCACTGATTCTCATAGAATCAAAATTTGTATCGGATGCTTCAAATTTGAAGTTTTAGGGATAAAATGCAAGTCAATCGATTTCTATATTTTTTATATACAAAATTTTTTTTATAAAACAAAAAATTTTAATTTAGTGCTTTTTTTAATTAAATTACGCGTTTTTTACCTGGTTTCAGTGTTTTTTGAAATTTAAAAGTTGACAGCGCTGTTGGTCACCCATGATGTAGACCATAGGTGACCAAGATAAATTTAAGGTTGTGTAAGTGAGCGAAAAAGATAAACACACAGCCAGAAACAATTAATAAACGTAATTCTTATATGATTTTTTTATGAAAGAATTTTTTGAATAAGATAGAATTTTTTGAAAGAATAATGAACAATAACACCCGCTATGCATGTACATCCATCGCTGTTTCAGTGAGGATTAAATTAATTTTTTTTTTTGTATGTAGGCAAAACCATTTTTTAACATAAACAGCATACATAATAAATTTCTCGCAGTGCGTTTGATAAAACTGAGTAAAAAGATAAGCAAAAATTTATCTCAGATAAGACTTAATGAAAGAGAATAAGCATACGTGTGAATTCGATTTGCAAAAATTTGCTACATGATGTTCACCCATGATGTAGACCAGTGTCCCGCAAAATAAAATATGTTTGTGTTGGTGAGAAAAATGAGAGTAAAATAAACTTGCACTTGAAGAAAACTTTTGTAATGTAAAATACATGATGTGGTTATTAGTTGTTTGAATTTTTTTGTTTGTAAATAAGCAATTTAATAAAAACTTAAATAAAAAGTAAAAATTTAATAACCGTTCAACAATTTAGTGTATAAATTCAAAATTAAATTTATTACAGATCTGTGGATACTATTAAAATGCCTTTTTAATCTATTTTCCCTATCATTTTTTAATGTTTCATAACATAAAATGCATTGCGTATTGCCAAAAACATTTTTAATAACGAAATATTTTCCAGCTTCCATAATTATATTATCAATTTTTTGTCTGTAGAAATTTATTAAATTTGAACTTTAATTTCGTTCCGTGTGCTTAAAAAAACTAAACAAAAAACCAGGAAAAAATTAAAACATGCTTGCACAACTTAATTCGTCGCTTGCTCAGTGACGACTAAATGAAAGAGCATAAGCATGTGTGTGATTTTCATCCGCACAATTGTGCTATGGCTTGCGGGTTACTGATGTAGACCAGCGATCTTAAAAACCGCGCACGCGTGCGAGTGTTCTCACAATAATGAAGAGAGAAATAAGAGATAATTTGTATTTTTATTTAATGTCTACTCAATTGTTTAATTTAATATCAGACTATTCATATGTGCCGGTCGTGTAGTGACATTTTACCAGACAACAATGGATTCTTTTTTAATTAGTTTAATTTCAAGGTTTTCTATTTTTTAGAGCTTCAATAATCATATCTGAAAGTAGGTTATTATATACTATTTAAAATACATCAAATGTGCATTAATGTCTTTTTGAACACGAGGAATTGACTCGAATTAGAGTCTTACAAATATATTACAAATATATCTTGGCAGCCCTGCCATAAGAAGAGCAAAATATATTACGCTCAAAAACGAAGCACCAACACAAACATAAGCGTGAATGTATATGTGTGGGGATCGCTGATGTACAGCGTGACCGTTTGACCGACTAAAGTGGCAATTTGCCACTTTTTCGACTGCGTTTCCCCTTTTTCGACTGCCTTGCCACTTTTTGACTCCCTTTTTATCGGGTGAGTTATATGAAAATACATTAAAAATAAAAAGTTAGGTGCAGTCTCTCGTTTTTTTTATAATTTTGCTCCTTTTTTTTTTTTGATAAATCCCCTATTTAGTGCCTCTTTTTGAAAAATGTCATCGGTCACCCTGCTGATCCCATTGCCCTCAGGGCTCTGCTAGCATTCTGCTTTGCATACGTACACAGCACAACTACTAACAAAAATCTAAAGCAAGAGCATAAAACACACAAAAAGAGCAGATTTCTGTCGCATTTTTTATGAAAAAAAAATACACCGATAATATTCAAATACCACCAAAATGATTTAGGGACTAATTGTGTAAAACGCAACGCCAAGCGTTGTCAAATTTTATATGGAAAAAATTTAAATTACAAAAACAAAATACATACAAAATTTATCAACGTCAAGCGTTGCGTTTTACAAAATTAGGCCCTTAGTTTCTTTTTTCTATATTATTTATGTAAATAATTTATCTAATTTAAACCTTTTTATAACAGCACTTTTTATTGCTATAAAAAATATACAAAATATATGGAATATAGAGTTAAAAAATAAGTTTTTATTTGGCTTAAATATTTTTGTAGATGCTGAGTGTCGAGTATGTATCCAGAAATTGAAAAAAAACTAGTACATACAGTCTTAAGTACCACTACATACAAACGTTCATTCATATAAAATTAACCCATAAAAATATTTTACATATACCCAATTTAAACATTTACAAAAGCGATTTTTTTCAGTGGAACAGCACTAAACATGTATTAGTGCATGGGTGAACATCATGTAGCAAATTTTTGCAAATCGAATTCGCACGTATTCTTATTCTCTTTCATTTTGTCTAATCTGAGATAAATTTTTGCTTATCTTTTTACTCATTTTTCTCAAGCGCACTGCGAGAAATTTATTGTGTATGCTGTTTATGTTAAAAAATGCTTTTGCTAACGTGAATATTAAAAATTGTTTTCTCTTACAAGTTGGTTTTTCGTAGTTTTAAACTCAGAATTTAAGTGAATAATAATGTTTATTTATTACTTTTTGTTGAAACGGTTTTCTAGAAAAAATTCTTTCATAAAAAAATCATATAAGAATTACTTTTATTAATTGTTTCTGCCTGTGTGTTTATCTTTTTCGCTCACTTACACAACCTTAAATTTATCTTGGTCACCCATGCATTAGTGCTGTTCTGCTTTTAAGCGTTTTCTCTTCTTGGTGACCATTGATGTAGACATGTGTATCTTCTAAACGAGCAGACGGTTTTTGTTGTTGTTATTGCTTGTTTACGTTTAATCAAGCTTGTATGTGCTACGTACATGTGTTTATTTAGTTGTTTGCTCTATTCTAGATGTTTCTTTTTAATGACCCTGTAGGAATATTTTCGCGTAACACTTGCATTAACCCTGTCGCCAACCTTTTTCATGACAATATTAATTTGGGAATACCCATGATACAATATAAAGGTACAACCACATTTGACGTATAAAATTAATTCTGACTTTTGTCCCAATAATTTGATTACTGTTTTTTTGTAAACAGAGAGGAAAGCGTTGCCACACACATATAATGGTAAGTTCTATTTAGGAATGCTTTTTGAAATGTGTAATTTGAGTTTAGAAATTGTAGTTAAACACATATTTTTTTAATGTTAATTGAACATGAGAGTAACGAAATCTGTGTCTAATAAGACCTACAAAAGCAAATATTTGATTAATTATTTAATTCAATAGATAACAAAAAAAGCCTCACGGCTTGGGATACAACTTCGTTCTTAAAAACATCGATATAAAGATACGGCGTTTCTTAGAAGCGATACATCGATGTTTTATTCACGGTTGTTTCATACATACACATAATACACATTCGCATATACTTCGTGTGCAAATTTATTGCTGGTTTACATCAAGCACAACACACATACTGCGACATTTGCATTTAAGGTAAACACCTTTCAAAGCTCTTAAATATCTTCTTGTTTCTTTGCAAAGTAACAGCAAGCATTGTTGTCGCCGAGATCTGGTTGGCTGTTCTGCTCTCGTCGGTGTGAAAGTACAAAAAGCTCTTTATAAAAGTTTGCACATTGTGCATATGGCTTGGACGTAGCTGAATAAGAATTAATGCTTTGTTGATATATACAACAAACATTGTTCTTATTTTTTGTTTGCTAAGGACATGGCCTATGATTGGACTAGGAACATGTAATTATCATATTTCTCCTTAAAATGGACCACTTGGTCTAATAATATCCGTAAGGATGCTACAACCCGTTAACAATTTCATCCGAATAATGTAAGGCAGCTACGTCTAAACACACATACTCTAATATATGTATTTCAGCTTTGTTATTGTTTCTTTGCAAAGACCAAAGATGTCGCCGAGATCTGGGGGCAAATCGCGGCACTCGTTATCGAATTACGAAATATTTCCATATAAATCCTATTGGAATATTTTGTTGTGCTCTCGTCAGTGTGAAACCACAAAAGGTCTTTTGTAAAACTTTGCACATAGTGCGTATAGTTTGGAAGCAGTTGATGTAAGAAAATACACCAGAAAGTATGAAGACAAAGTTCCGCCTTGATTCAGTTGGAAATTTTCTTCCTGTAGTATCCTGCTTGCTGCCGTTATTGGTGCTGCTGTAACTTTTTTGCTGTTTATTCTTTATAAATTTATGAAATTATTAAAATATTTTCCATTATTTTTAATTTAATAAACAAGAACGCCAAAAAAATAAAAAAACTCGGATTTCATAAATTAATAAGGTAGCATTAATTTTGAGAGTAAAAAATAATCGGGACAAACGTCAGAAGGTTAACATGGCGACGAAAAGAGAGAAAGGTTTTACCTTTATATTATTGTATCATGGGAATACCTATTAGTGCGTTAAAAAATTTTAAACGTAATTTTAACAGTTCCAAAAAACCATTATTTACTATTTTATGTTTGTACCTATGTATTATAAAAATACCTGTAAACGCTAATAAGTTTGTATAGCATCCCAGCGGGAACTAAAAGGAGTAGGGATGCTTTCTAGAAGGCCTCTGTACGCCTTCTTTTGGATGCAGAAGGCCTGCTCGCTCCATTCCATACTCATATCTTTTTACACGCGTTGTCATTGCGGAGCAGGCCTTCTGTTCTTGCTTCTTTCGCCAGAGGTTCCGGAAGGCCTTCAAAATAATAAATTTTGTTTTTGCTTTGGTAAAAAAACAAAACAGAACATATTACCCCTTCTCTTCTTCCTTCTCATAGAAGTGAATGTGGAATGATGTATATCGTATATATTATGCGAAAGAGTCCTTTAATAAGGTCTGCACCAAGAAGGTCTTCTGAGTTTTACCGCTGGGATTATACTTTTCTTCTGTAGAACATTTTAGCAGCATTTTTTTTTTACCGATTTAGCATTCTCTCATCATTATTTTCCGGCAACACTGTCTGAGTCCCTTGATGCGTGTGCTGAGCTTACTGTCTTGCATGTGCTGCTGCTGTCAGTGCGTGATCGCGTGAGTTCTTTATCGAGGTCTTAGGTACATTTTTGTAGTTGATTTTTTCCCTGAATTTTGAACGGTTTGCTACCTATGGACCTGAACAGTGGAAAAAGGTTAAAAAAATCGAATTTTTAAAATTTTTTTTCAATTTTGATCTTGAAGATTATTTTTATTTTTATTTTACATGTTCACAATTTTTGTTCTCTATGACAAGAGCTACAATGAGACAGAAAAAATGATCAGTTTTTTGCAAAAATGACACCAAGGCTCCAAATTTTCGGGAGCCCATAAAAAAGTGCATGACTTGGGGCAAAACTGGTAGACACGGAACTTTTTGTTTGTCTTTTATCACGTAGTGGCGTGCGTATAAGGATATATTTTTTCGTCTTGCATTATGTTAGTTAGCAGTCCCAAATAAATGATGCAATGTAATGCAGACGGTATGTAGTTTATGTGAAAAATAAGCTTTCGGAAACCTGGTATGAAACAAATACCCAGCAAAAACTTCTTAATAACTTACATTAAGACCAGTAACTTTTCAATATCAATTACATAATTTTTGCATTACTTTACAGCATTTGCGTAACCAGTGCAAAGTTAATCCTCACAAAAACATAAATGTGAAGAACGGCCAAGTTCCTATCCAAAATTTCGGCCATTAAAAGTTGTGAGATATAAATTTTGACCAAGTTCTTCTTTGCCACAATACCTAATACAGAAATATATTATGTATGATATAAATTTGTAATCGTAAGGGTGTCATATAATTTCTAGATAATCTGATAACTTGACAACATTTTTATCAATATAAAGAAATGAACATTTATACATTATTTTCTCCTTTTTTTTGGAAAGGTAAAATGTTATTACGTAAAATTTTCATGAGCCTGGCCCCGCTGACTTTTATATCTGCTAGTGCTTATGGTTCATGCAAAATTTGGTATTAAAAAGTTAATAAGAAATACCTGAGTATTAAATTAAAAACTGCTAAGCCGAAGTACCTGAAAGAAAAAGCTAAGATTTATAGGTGAAGTCACGGCTACTTTTCAAAAGATGGATTTTTTTTGGATAAGTGCAATGTGTATGAAAAGTTTTAATAAAATGTATGTTAATTTTGAATTTGGAATGCTTATTTCTGCCCTCTGATATCAACTTCTGGGTTTTCAGATTTTTCTTAGTGATCTCTTATCTAGATTTATTTGTGTATCAAATTTTAGATCGCTAGTGCGAATTGGAGTTTTAACGTCGTGGCCCCGCATACCGGGTAAAACTTTTTGATTTTAAGATTTTCCCATTGGCTTACCCAAGCTACACTTACTAGTGCATAAAATGTCAGCTCTCTAGCGCGAATTATATCTTTAGATTTTATCAGCATTACCTCTCCTCACTATTCCTAACTCAAAATTTTGTTGTGAGCAGCGCTTATAATTCGTGCTAATTTTCTTCTAAAATATGCTAGACCGATGTAGATTAAACACAAGGCTAAAACTTTATGGGAGTGATCACGCCCAATTTTTAAGCTGATGCAAGATTTCACTAAATTGGCTTGAATTAAAAGCATTATATTAAATATTTAGCTCATAACAATATTAGCGTGGCCCCGCCCATTCTGGTAAAATTTTTCGGGTTTTCAAATTTTTCTAGTTTGTTTCTCACTTAGACCTACTTGTATATATATCAAATATATACAAATATATATCAAATTTCAGCTCCTTGGCGCAACCTTAAACTTTTAATTTTTATGGGCGTAACCACGCCCACTTTTCCAAAGTCATAATTTTTTTGTGTTAGTGCTTTTTATTCGTGTCTAGTTTCGTTACAAACGGATAATAATAGCTAGATAAATAGTATATCTAAACATGCTGAGCCGCAGGGCATTAAAATGAGGTTTAAATTGTATGGGCGTATCAACGCCCACTTTTTTAATTAAAAATTTATAGCCTTGCATTACCGCAGTATATATGCCGAATTTCAATAAAATAGCTTCCATGAAGCGCCTTAGATTAGCATTTTTAATTCTGACCTTTATGGGCGTAGCCCCGCCCTCCTGGCTAAAATTTCCGGATTTTCAGATTTTTTTATTTTTTTTCTCACCTAGACCTAGCTCTGTATCGAATTTTAGCTCAATAGCACAAATTTTAATTTTTATGGGCGTAGCCCCGCCCTCCTGGTTAAAGTTTTCGGGTTTTCATATTATTTTGGTTCATTGCTCACCTAGATCTTTGCGTGTACCAAATTTTAGCTCTCTAGCTATAGCGGAAGTGCTTCATCAATTTGATGAGTGTGTCAGTGGTCAGTGGTCAGTGAGTATGTCTTAAAATATGCACTTTTTGCACCTCTATATCTCCGGAAGCTTTCAAACTTCGCTTATGAGGTTATATGAATTTATTATAATTATGATTTAAATTTCATAATTTTACGGTCGCGGGGAATAGCTTCGTGTAAATATACACACTGCGTGCATTGGCCAGAACTTGGCCTGGCGCACTGTGCCGTGCGCCTAGATAATTAAAATAAAGTATTTTTTAAGTGGCGTAGTTGTAGAGCATGTATTTATCATATGGATAGTTCCATCTTCAAATCCTGTCGGTGAAATGTGAGTTTTTTTGTTGTTGGAAAAACTAGTTTTGTATGATAGACAACAGACAGCAAAAATAATATAAGTACCAATGCAAAATTTTTTTATGAGAAATCATATAAAATTAATAAGAAGTCCCACCGTGCAACAGTAAGTGCGATATTACAACTTTTACAAGCTTATCACATTTTTTTTAAACTTTCGTCGGATTTTATTATCCATAGTTTTGTATATATATGCATGTCAGCTTTTTTAACATTATACCCAATTCAGGCACTCAAAGTTTGCTATGCGAAGTCTTAACTCAGCTGTGTGAAAGACAGAGGCAAGATTATTTTCTTTTTCTGTCTTTCTTCCAGCTTAATTAAGACTTTGAAAAGCAAACTTTGCTTTTCTAAAAGGGGTGTTACGAATAAGAAAGCAAAACTTATTGGCATTTGTTGAAACTGAGTATTCGTTTGTTATCCCCTCGTCTATCTGTCATTCTTACCAACTAGCTAATCAGCTTAGCAATAAAGGACATGTCAGATACAATTTTAACGCTTCGTGTGACGTTTCTAACGTTTTGAGAAGAGCGTAAAGCAAAATGTGTACCTATGACACAAAAAAAAACTTTGACAACACTCTCTGTTTTTTTCACTGTTTTGTTTTGTGCAAAAACCACAGCACAAGTCGATTACTCCGATGCCACTAACTCGTTTTTATAAAAAATTTACAAATAATTTGAAAAAAATTCACTTTTACATGTGAGTTTGGACAAACCACTTAAGCAAATTATACATAGTACTAACTGATTTGTCAAGGCACACAAAAAGTTGAGTTGCCTAACTTTTTGCTTCGCTTTGCGCTAAAAGTACTTAATGTGACATGTTTCATATAAGCATGTACATTTCATCTTAGATGTCAAAGCCAATGTTTAACGCAACGCGAAGCAAAAGTTTTATCTGACATTTCCTTAAGACTTGCATAGTGCGAACTGGGACTTTACATTCATAAAAGTACATAACTACATACCTATGTATTGTACTCGAAAAGTACAAAAGTACACCAATGGTTAATTTAATACATTTATTTTCAAATGATTGTACCTCTAAATAAATTTTCACTTCTGATCAATGAAACTCATAATTTTCTCACTTGATAACAGTATTTTAAAAGTAAAACGCAACGACAAAATCTTTTTTCTTCTAAATTCGGATGCTAGAGCACATGCTATTAATTTGTATACCTATACTAAAAAAATTTTTTTTTGTTATTGTTATTATATTTCCAACAACCAATTCTATAACAATTCCGCACTTTTTAATTGCACGTTGAATAGAACATACACGTTAATATACCTTTTGATTTTAATAAAAAATAATTACCCAGCAAAAAATTAGACATTACCATCTGAATTACTTGCCATATAATGATTTACATACACTTTAGATTGCCAAATTGTAGTAATCGCTTACAAAACACATTACGCAAACTTTTAAAAATAGGAAGCAGAAGTTGAACGTATTCTTTAGGTTTTAAAAGAAGACATGAAAATATTGCCAAAATATGTAGTTATTTTAAATAAATTATATATATTTCTAAATTGTCTACTTATTTACTTTAAACTAAAAAAATAAATACTTACATTTCGGAAAATTATTATTTAAATATAAGTAGTTCCAAATAATTTTTTTTTCATTTTCGGTTTTAATAAAAGTTCATCAATCAAAGCAATTAAAATTTTTCTAAATACAGTATTTATAAGTAACAATAGAGGCGCTGATACGAATAAAATATAACCCACTTCAATTGAGTTTATAAAACAAATTGTAGAAAATGGTGTATTTCGTAGTAAAACAATAGTTTTGTTTTTTAATTTATTTAAATTTTTCTTAAAAGTTATTGTATGTATATTTAATCAAACTGATTTTTTAACCAAGATCTTCCATTTACTCAAACAACGGGATATTTAAAAAAAGTAGTTCAATCGAGAAAAAAATAACTATTTTCCACAACGGAAAATATATATATATATATATATATATATATATATATATATATATATTTATATATATATATATATATATATATATATATATATATAACATAACTTATTCTAAAGAATCGATTATTTTAGTCTCACGCCTTGTTAAAATCATTAACCCCCTTATGCAAAAAAATATTTTACTTTAGCTTTAAAGTTCATAGTAGTTGATAAGCACTTTAAGGCTAACATAGCTTTATTAAAAAATCATATGCAAAAGACAACTTTAAATATTTTGTGATTTAATAATAAATACTGGTAACACCACCGTGTTCAACAACCACTTCACAGCTTATGATGTACAAAATTGAATACAATTTCATTCGGGTATTCAAATATTTTTTTTATTTTATTAAATAAATTTTTATTATCTTGAAGTAAAGCAACCTAATTTAAAAAATATAAGCTTCTTACATGGTAATAAAACAGATAAGCACAACTGTGAAGTAAAAGTAAAAAAATTTTAAAAATTATCACAATTTGTTTTATTCGAATGAAACGAGTATTTGAATATCCATCTTTTTTCGATTTGTTTTGATTGTATGTACATCACTAAAACATTTTTGTATAATTGTATTTATTTTAATATTTTTTTATGGATTTTGCTATGTATTTCGAAGCAGTTGGATAATTTGGTGATGTTTCCCATTACATGACAGAAATAATAAATTTAAGATAAGAGCAGGCACTTCTAGCTTCATTTTCAGATGTAACATGAAACAGTATGTGCTATATTAGTAAAAATATTTGAGGTACAAAATACACATTTTGGAAATATCAACTTAAAGTAGTCTTAACAAACGTGGGTGCCTACTTTAGAATTTTTATACAATAATTTTTTTAGAATACAACTTTACTTAACATTGCTTGGCAAAGCTTTATTAAGTTTTTTTGCATAAGACCCTAAATTGGTAATCCAGTAAGGAACAGCTTCCATCAAAAATGCTTAATTCCAAACTCGATTACCTTTTTTGAATTTTTTGCTGGGTACCTACAACTAGATGAATATTTTTGTACAAGTTTGGGCAGAAAGTTCAATAGTCCCTATTTACACTATGCAAGTCTTATTGCTAAGCTGATTAGTTTATTTGGAGAGAGAGACGGGAGGAAAAGAAACCTTGGTGTTCCCCTCGTCTCTCTCCCCCTGAAACTAATCAGCTTAGCAATAAGACTTGCACAGTGTGATTTGGGACATACCTATTTGAAAGTTGATGGGTACAATTTTAAATTTCTTAATCCCATCCTTTTTTCGTACTCTTTAAGCTTAAATTAGACGTGACGTAGCCATAATGCCATAGCCATAAACAAACCAAAATTCAATTGGTTATGGCGAGTCACCTATAATCAAATACAGTGTTGCCCTTTAGTTTGGTTCGAACGGCTGTTCTCTATGGCTATGGTTATGTCACGTCTGCTTGAGCCTTTAATAAAACAATAATAATAAATAATAATATGCACATACATACATATATACATACTAAATCATGCATGTGTAAAAATTTACTGTAAATATTTACACATGTATGTATGTACATATGTACATACGAGTAAATATGTAGCTAATTCATAAATTCACCTTGCACTTTTTTGGTTAAATCAATGCATTCCGCTCATTTAATTAGAGCATCTTGATTTAGTCGGTGATATTTCTTTGATGTGTTCTGTAGTTAATATGGTTAATATGAGAGTGCGGGTGTTTTTAATTAGCTGTAATTTTTAGTAAAAGTTTAATAAGTTAAATTAAATTATTGTCAAATTAAAAATTGGGATAAGTGCATTTAAATTGTGAAAAAATTATATTGATCGGTGGTGTAGGTACATATGTATATAAGAAGTTATATGCGTTTGAAAATTGCCATTGAATGGTAAGTAAATATTGTGTGAAAACTTTTGTGTATGTACCTACACACTAGTATGTACATAAATACATACATACATATATACTCGTAGTTACTTATTTATGTACACCCTGCAGAAAGTGCGAATAGTGAAATTGTAATAATTTTCTAGTGACTTTGTCAATAGTACTACTGACCAGGTGTACCGCGGCCAATGTAATCATCTATTGACATTTAACATTAGCTTGTCATTGAAAATCCACCACTAGACTGTAGCACTACTGACTAAGTAGTTCTTTTGCGACCAAATGGAGACATTGGCACCAAGGATTCACTAGTAAATTTTTGGGGCTTTAGTCTACAATATCGATATTTCCTCGCTCGTTGTCAATAGTACAACTATAGTGATTTTCTAGTGACATTGTCAATAGTGCTACTGACTAGGTGTACCCAAGCCAATGTAATCGCCTATTGACACATAACATAGGGTTGTCATTGAAAATCTACCAGTAGACTTTAGCACTATTGAGAAGGTAGTTCTTTTACGGCCATATGGAGATATTTGAACCAAAGATTCACTAGTAGATTTTAGTGACACTCGTCTACATATATATATATATATATATATATACATATATATGTATTTAATATTATTGCACAGCATAATAAAAAAGAAAAACAAACTATTGACGCGTTCATTGACAATATCACCAGAAATACACTAGAACTTTTGTGTCTAACGCATCTCTACTCGCGCATAAAAGGGAAGTTGTCGACATTTTAACTAGTGCAATTGTCGCTGGAGAAAGAGTATTGACATAGAGACATATGGTTCTAGGCTGACTAGAGGGTACTTACATAACTATGTTTGTAGTGAAGCATAAAGTCACCTCGTTTTGTTATGTTTCTCTTTTAATATTGGTGAGCTAACAATATAAAAAAAAACAACGAAACAAAACGAGATGATGTTGTTTTCAATTACGATAGAAGTACTTATAGTTATCATAATTAGCATATTTATGTGTTTTTCGTTCTGTTTGAATTGTTTTGAAAATTGTAATTGAATTTTAAGTAATCACTATGTAAAAAAAATTTATGTACATTATCTTAGGTATCAAGGAGGAAACTCACCCCATGGGGTGTTGTACTTAATTTAATTGGTGAGTTTTCACACGTGGTGATGTTTTTAATGATGATATGAAATGAAAATGGAAATTAAACTTTTTAATACGCTCAAAATTAGTTCTGTGGTTTTCTTGAATAATCGCGGATGTCAATTTTTGTCGATTTTGAGTTATTGATGCTAAATTACATACATATTTTTATATGCTTTTTTATATGGACCGAAACTTTCGCTAATTATATGGAGCAATTTCGGAATTTTTGCCTGCAATTTTCACACAAACTTATTATCACATACATATGTATGTATGTATGCATGTTGAACATGACTGCCAAAAAACAAAAAGTTAGATGCAAATCACACAGACTACGGAAATGAAAACGGAAAAAAATGAAAAATTTGATTTTTTAGACGCGCTTATTCAAAAAAACCACAGAATTTTCCTGAACACATACTATCAGTCTAACCAGATTTCAAAAAGTTTTGCAGCTAAATTGACTTGAAAAAAAAACCTAAAAAATGCTAAAATTTAACCCCCTTATTCAAAAAAATATTTTACTTGAGCTTTAAAGTTCGTAGTAGTTAACAAGCACTTTAAGGCTAACATTGCTTTGTTAAGAAACTGTATTCAAAAGACAACTTTAATTATTTTGTGATTTAATAATAAATTCTGGTAACACCACCATGTTCAACAACCATTTCACAGCTTATGATGTACAACATCGAATAAAATTTCATTCGAGTATTCAAATAATTTTTTATTTTATTAAATACATTTTTATTATCTTGAAGTTAAGCAAGCTAATTTAAGAAATACAAGCTTCTGACATGGAAGCAAAACAGATAAACATTTTTATGAAGTAAAAGTAAAAAAATATGATGAATATAGAAAAATTATGCCAATTTTTTTATTCGAACGAAATGAGTATTTGAATATCCAGCTTTTTTCGATTTGTTTTGTCTAAATGTACATCACTAAGACATTTTTGTATAATTGTATTTATTTTAATATTTTTGTATGGATTTTGCTATGTATTTCGAATCAGTTGTATAATTTAGTGATGTTTTCCATCACATGACAAAAATAATAAATTTAAAATAAGAGCTAGCACTTCGAGCTTCATTTTCAGATGTAACATGAATCAATATGTGTTATATTAACAAAAATAATTGAGTTACAAAATACACATTTTGGAAATATCAACTTAAAGTAACCTTAACAAATGTAGGTGCATACTTTAGAATTTTGATATAATAATTTTTTTTGAATACAACTTTACTTAACATTGCTTTTCAAAGCTTTGTTAAGTCTTTTTGAATACGACTCTAATACTTCAAATACCTATTTGCTTTGAAACTTGTTATTTTTGCTATTTCTTCACATATTGCCTTATAAATTTTTATATCCTATGAATGAAACTAAATTTCTTAAAACTATAACGAACCATTTATTGAACGTAAAAAGTATTAAAAACAAAACAAAAATATTAAGGCTCAGACGGTTCTTCGAAAACATAAAGGCCGGGGCACAATGAATCCGTCATGCGTTAAATTTCGCCTTTTTCAACTGACATTAACGTAACGACGGAGAAAGTTGGCACAATGAGTACTTTATTGACGGAAATATTCCAACAGCTTTAATAGGTTGATTCTCCATTTTTTTTTTAATCAAATTTAACTTTTTTTTATTTATTTTGTTTAATTTTATTTTCGCTGCCACAAAACAGAAAAACCTACATCAGAACATACCAAAAAACAAACAATATCTGTCAAACTGCTCAACGTATGCAAAAAGTTAAAAGTTGACCAGTTTTTGTACTTTGCGTTGACGGACACGTACTGAATGTAACAGACCTCATAAGAAACCATGTATTTTAACTTAGCTGTCAGTTGAAAGAGGCTAAAGGTATGGTCACACTTGGAAAACATTTGCCTAAAAAAAGCGTAACCACTCATTGTTTGTGAAAAACCATATGATTCAGACAAGTGTTTCTTAAGTTAAACAGTTTCATAAACAACTAATAGACAACGTCATTGATTCCAACATTATTGGAAACTATTTAACTTAACAAACACGTATCTGGATTGAAAGCCTTTTCATTAATATTTTGTGGTTACGTTTTTTGAGCAAATATTTGCCCAAGTGTGACCATCCACTAGGTTTAACGTATGGCGGATTCATTGTGCCCCGGCCTTAAGCCTTTTCTGACTTTTCTTTCGTTTATAAACTATTTTTTACGTTCAAAAAGCAGTGTTTAGCAGAGTTTTTTCGTATAACCAAAAACTCATAGAAAAAATGATATCTCTTTTTTGTCGCTCACATGTTACAACAACGTAAACATGTTTTCGTTCGTAATTTTAAAGATAATGTTTTGTTTTAGCCGACTTCAAAAAAAAAGGAGGAGGTTATCAATTCGTCTCTATTTTTTTTCTTCATAACTCGGTTCATATTACACCGATTGTACATTTTTGTATTGTGTGAGAGGTTATAGATAGTTTCCAATTGTTCCACAAATTCCACAAATTTTTTTATTTACTTTTATGATATTCTACTTATTTGATTGCTGCTTAACCTAGTTAACACCTTTGGTCCTTGTAATTATACAATTTTAAAGTTAAAAAAGGCGGGACTACAACTAATAAAATCTATTATTATACTTCAAGTGCTTCTACTTAACCAATTTTTACGAAACTCACCACACACCTTGAACTCAAAAATAGACACAATAGAGGCGGAGTCACGCCCATTAAAATATAATATTTTATTTTAAGTGGTTCTACTGCACCGATTTCTACAAAACTTAACACATAGCCTGAGCTCTAAAAGAATACAAAAAAATTTAATTTTATATGCCATACATTTTTTCGAAAATTTTCTATCAAATTAATTTTTAGTCAGTAATTTCAATTCTTTTATTGAATGAAATATTTTTATTAATTAATGTGAGTTTCTAAAGAAGAGAAGAAAAATTAAATTAGACTTTAAAACTGGGGGAAATACCGATATTTTTCTGTGCAGCATAAATAAAAAAAAATTAAAAAAATGGAAAAACAGGGGAAATAAATAGTGATACTTACATATGAATTTACCAAAGGTAAATCAATAATTGTACACAACAATCATTTCTCACATTCCGTTTCATTAGAATTTAAGTTAAATAGCTGATGTTAATAACAATCTCTACCCAAGTAGATAAACTAGGGTGCTGATGAACTGCGTTGCTGCACAGAAAAATATCGGTATTTCCCCCGGCTTAAAAGTCTAATTTAATTTTTTCTTCTCTTCTTTAGAAACTCACATTAATTAATAAAAATGCCTGACTAAAAATTAATTCTGATTAAAAATTCACTATAGTTCAATTAAAATCTAAAAATGTCTCATTTTCTATCAAATCTTTGCATTGAAGTCGCTTTTTTTGGCAGAATTATTTTTATGTACATACATGTACTTATTTATTTTTTTGTTACTTCAAAAATGAATTAACAACAAGTATTCAAATCTTAAATCTAAATATAATTATTAGGCCCGACCAGTGTCGAACATAAACTTAGTGGTATTAATTAATAAACGTGAGTCTTGTGTCCAGTAAAATTCAAGATTTAACGAGCAAGCGGATTGGGATGTGACTCGATTTTTGCTAAATATTTGCCTGTGTGTGCATATTTAAATCACGATGTGAATTTGAGTTTTTTTATGTACCATGGAGAAGCTGTTATTAACATTAAAATTTTGTTTTGCTTTCGTTGGATTTTTTCTACATTGAACGGTGAAGCAGTGCCCCATAGTTGAATTCCGTAGCAGCATATTGGCTTCAAAAGCGAGGCTAAGTGTTGAATTTCTGCCAACCAACCAATGTATTTGAATTAACTTAACTTTGATTTGTGCTAGCTTAGAGTCAATATGATGTTTCCATTTAAGCTGTCGATTAAGGTGTATACAAAGGTATACCAAGCTAAACATCTTGATTTCACATGATAACAATATCGATCAGCTGTTTCCTACCGCTGCAGTTATATTCCATTACAGTCGGCTAACTGAGCCTTTACCCTGTTGGAGCACCATATAAAACTCAACTCAGTGATTTTATATGACCTAATGAAAACCTTAAAATACTTTACTGACTTGATATAGGGTTGCCAGTCGTACTGATTTTGCCAGCACATGTACTGATTTTTGTTTAAAGTACTGATTTATGCATAATTAGCAAATCAGTACGCAAATGTACTGTTTTTGTACTGTTTTTATATATTAATTATGATCAATGTATAAGAAAGCCTGTCATAGTTTTTATTTATTTTCTTTGAATCACCAGTGATCTTTACTTTACGTTCGCTTTAAGGCGAATTTATTTTTAAAGTGGTATCCATATAATGCTCAAGCAAATTCTGCCAAAACTGTCAGAGATCATATAAATTTTAGTTTAAGTTAATGTTAATGTTAATTTTATTGAGATTTTTTTAATTTAAATTTGCAAGAAAGATTTGCTATAAGTGACTTCTAGATACATGCAAATAATGAATTCAAAGTTTATTTTTCGGAAAATTGTTTGATAATATCATTTTATTAATTACATATGCCCTGGTACAAAGTAGAGATGTGCACGTGAGTGTTTTCTGACTCACGACACGCACGCTCACGCAGAAAAATATTTTACTCATGCACTTTCACGCACGAATGATTTCGAAAATTTAATGATTTTTAAAATTTAATAATGAATTTAAAGTTTCTTTTTCGAAAAGTTTTTTGATAATATTATTTTTAACCCCTGACTAAAAAAGGGGTGTTATAAGTTTGTAGTGTGTGTCTGTGTATCTGTGTGTCTGTCCGTGTCTACGTACAGGCCAAACGGCTGAACGGATTTTCATTTAGTGTTTTCTGTTATCGAAAATCGATCCAGCCGTTTAGAAGATATAGCATCTTTTCTGAAAAAAGTCGGGGTTTTTAAAATTTGTAATTTTTGTTATTATTAATTACATATGCCTTGGTACAAAGTATACATTAAATTCATGTTTTGTTTTAAGAATGGTTAAAGCTAGGAATGTAACGATTGTTCGCATTTGCAAATTTTTCGCTTATTTTTGCTATTTGCATTTGCTAAAATGTATGCGAATATTTAAGACAAAAAATTTTTTACTTCTTTTACGAAAAAAGTTTGCCATTAACAAACGTCAAAAACACGAAAATTATTTAAAGCCAGCATAAAAAAGATAAATATAGGGTACGTTCGTAGATTCAGCAAATTTATGCAGAAGTTCTGCGAATTTTTTCTGCGTATGCGTGATCAACTGTTGCACATGCTTTGCAACTGCTCAATATCTGTGCATAGTTGGCATTTTTGAACGAACTGCAAAAAATTTTTAAGCCGGCAAGTAATTTTATTTAAGAAAGTTGTCATCTCGTCGATGTGAAAGCATAAAAAACTCTTTATAAAAGTTTGCACATTGTGCACATGGCTTGGACGTAGCTGACTTATAAGTAAGGCATTTTTCAAAGCTTTATCAGTAAGCTTTTCTATAAAAAAAGTTCTCATAAGCATCAAAATTAAACTAAAGTCCAGCGGTGTTTGGAAATATACCTATTTCATTTTTTGAAAAAGAAAAGGAATTGTATTTTCGGCAGCAGTATTTTCTACTTAAGACTAGTCTGTTAAAACTTTTAAAAAATGTTTTGAGCACCATTCATTACTTCGTACAAGCAAATTTGAATCGCAAACAATATTAGCTAGTCATTGTTGTAGTAAATTCCACGCGAAACAAATGTCACTCATTAATTTCATATACAAACATATGTATGTATCTTTCTGTTTTATGAATTCGTGTTTTTAATAAATTAATACATATTTGCTCAATGCAAGAGTTAGTTTAAATAAAATGCTATATGTAGTAAATCCATGTATGTAATACAACTTCATGTTCTTATATAAATTTATTTTCATGTGATTTTTTAACGTATTGTAATATTTGCATTCGCTTTCGCAAAAATTAAAATGTAGTATTCGCATGCGCTAAACTGGTATTAGTTACATCCCTAGTTAAAGCCTTTTATATTGAAAAAATTAATGTACTGATTTTTTTCAATTGTACTGATTTTTTTCTCTCATGTACTGATTTCCACGATTTCAAAACTGGCAACCCTAACTTGATAGGTTGTGACAATTGTATTCTAGAAGATTTCAGAACTCCTTCTTCATTTTAAATCGAATTCTAGTTTCTTGAGGACGCTGTTTGAATGAGTTACCTTAGGTAATCAAACCTTAACTCTTCTTGTTTCCAGCTCGTATACAAGTTTTAAACATACAAAAAAAAAAAAACACCAAACAATGTAAACTTGAAAAACAGCAACCAGGGACAATAAACTTCCCTTCATTGCAAAATATATATTTACATCAGTTCATTGCAAAAAAAAAAAACTGCAACACGGAAAATACAGATAAAAGTTTATTGAAGAACAACCCATCTATAGCTTCAGATTGTAATTCAGGTTTTACCTCTTACATAAAAATTAATTTGTTCTAACTCCTGTAGTGGTAATAAAACGACAAAAATTTTCTAGCAAATTAAACAAAAGTTTAATCGAAACACGTAACAGCTATCGATAAACAAAGCAACATAGTAACATTTTTATCTTCTAAGTGATAAGAATAAGTGGAAGCGAAATTGCAACCAAAGTAAAATGCACGTTTGAATTTGTTAGTTTCTCTCCCTCAGTTTATTTGAATTTTTTGTTCTTCTACCAAGAGCACTGAAAGGCATAACACTATCTCATTTCAGACAAATACATGTATGTTGTCGAATGTGTTCCCCTTGTCGTGTGCCACAAATATTGTTCTATACTAGAGGCCTGCGTATCTTGAAATGAAAATACGTCTTGTTTTTTAAATGTATTCTCGTGGCATGTGTATTATACTAAACCAATAATAAATGCTGTTGTTTAATAAGCGAAACACGATGAATGAATTGATGTTTGTCTATATGAGTGTTAACAAGCGATTTCGCAAAGACTTCTTGTTCGTAAAAAACACTCAAGAGAAGTAGTGTTGTTGAAGCGTGTATGCTTGTTATTTTGCATATTGTACATTTGAGTGTGTGTGTAAGATGTAGATGGTAAGCTATTATGTGTTTAAGGGTGGTTTTTTAAAGCAAGCGCAAACAACTGATGTCAATACGCGCTCATGCGTATCAAGAAGCAAGCATCACAAATTTTTCCGTCACGAAGTATTCTCTTTTTTACTCCTATACCTGCAATAACTGAGGCAAATGTCTTGCCAACAGTGTTGTTTAAAGATTTCGCTGTAGTAAAGCATTTGAAAAATCCCTTATGGCTTAAAAGTTTTTGTAAGTGGTCTTTTGCAGGGGTATATTCCATACTTACCATGTGATGCAGCAAAACGCTCAAATGTCGATGTTCACAGTTGAGCGATCGCACATGACATGACACGACCTTTAGATGTCGTATGCATAAAATTCGAAATCAAATATAAAATAAAATTAAAAAGAAATCAATGCAAATCATTTTGTATGCTAAAGGTCTAAAAAGTTTTTTTTTGACTTGAAGAATTTTAAAAATTATTTTTATGAAAATTTCACTATCGGCCAGGTTCTATATACATTCCACTACAATATGAAAATGAAAACGTTTTTAATTCCGAAAAGTCGATATCACTGTGTTCTAGAAAAGTAATGAAACTTTTTTTCCACGACGATTTCATTCCCAGTTTATTTCAAATAAATATTTCAAGCAACATAGAAAAAACACATCTTATGCTATAAACACAATTGGAACTAACGGCGAACTTCGCATAGTTCGACGAACTTGCTTTAAAGAATTCGTTGCGAAAATTCGTCTTTTAAAGCACAATTAAATTTGACGACCCAATATTTGCATATATATTCACACAAAAAAAAAAATGATTATGAACTTGCAATAAAAATAAATGCAAAAATCTATATCAAGTCTTGAACTTAATTAAAAGTCGAATAAATCACACATCGCGAGAATGTTGAAAATTCGCAATATTAGAAACAAATAATAAACTTAAATTGATTAAACTCGCTAAAACTGCAAGGTTAACTCGGGATAAAGCGCAAAACATTATGATAATTCGCCAAAGCTTGAAAAAATTTCAATTTTAAGTCCCTAAATATAAATAAGTAAAGAAAATTAAAATAGATAAAGAAAGCCACAAACGTTGCAAAACTTACATCTTTCCAAAAATAACAGAAATTTGAGAAAAATTTCAAAATTTTAAACAAGCTATAATTTTTATTAAAAATCGCTAAAACTTTAAGGAACGCTAAAAAAGTTGGTAAACAAAATCGCGAAAATTCGCAAAAACTTAATAACAGTGGCATAATAGTAAAATCCAATACTGTTTGGAATTCATAGGAATACTTGAAAAACTCGCTTTCATTGCGAGCAATGCAAAAATTCGCGAAAAGTTGCAAAATCGGAAACAAGCCATGAAATTCATTAGAAGTCGCCAAAGCTGTTAAAAATAAAATAAACTCGCAAAAAACGCGAAAAATAGCAAGTTCGTGAAAAATTGCAAGTTCGCTAAAAATTTCTAAACGCATTGAAGAAATCACTTATAGAACCCTTTAGCTAATCGCGGATTTTTTCCACATATTTTAACAAAGCCACCTCTTGTTCTTACTCCTTTAAAACACAAATAAAATAAACCATACAAAATAATTTATATAAAAATGTTATCTATTTGCTTACATTTTCGTATTTTTGCAATAAATTGTAACAAATATTTAATTTTTACTAAAAAGTATTTTCTTTCACAATGTTGTTTGCTGCCGAATTCAAGTTACTTTTTTTTGTAGTGAAATTGGATTACAGAACACTTCTATTTCATTTGAAATAAACTGAAAATGAAACTTTACTTTTTAAATCACTTTTACGAAACTGAGAACACAAACCAAGAGAAAATTTCACTTTCATTTCATTTTACGAATGTAGAACCTAGGCGTATATTTATATTTCAATCAATTACCAAATAACTAAATTAGCATTAGCTTATTATGCAAGCATATATACATACACAAATTAAACTTAAAGGCCCTTTTCGTACCTCCCTCGTAAGTAGATTGGGGAATCCAAACATGTATTAAATGCACAAGTGAAAAAAAAGCTGCATCAACTATGAGACTATTTTAAAGAACGTATACAAATTGATGCCTTTACAACCACACATCCTTTCATTCATTTAACAACCGCTACTCGTCTGCTCATCCAAATGGTTTAACAAATACATACTTCGATGTCATTCTCCTTATTATTTTCGGTCTTTTTATTTTTTATTTTACTGCACAATATTGATATGCAGGCGAATAAAAGTTTTACGCCAATTTTAACTCCTGTGACATTTGCATGTCACGCAAAAAAAAAAAAAAAAAGTAACCAAAAGCAAAAACATGAAAAAGGAGCAAATCATCCTTAAGGGAAGCCAAAGCAAATGTTTAAAATGTAAAGACAGCTGAATAAAATTAAATAGAATTGTTGTAAAGCATATGAAAGAGGCAAAAACTGCATGTAATTTTTTACATGTGAAGTAGAAAAATGAGCAGTTACAAATTGTGCAATTGCATGGTAAATTTATTCTTAAATTATTGTATATGAAATGTGAAAATGAAATTAAAATCAAATTATGTATGTGCTCGTTATATAACCAAATGCTATTGGGGACTGTAATTTCTAAAAAAAAAGTTCAGAAAAATATTTGTCAAACGCACACAAAATTAAAAAAATATATTTCGTTTGACACAAGAATTTATATGGAATTAATTTAATCATAATCCATATAGAAAAAGTTCCCATGAAATATTTATGCAAAAATGTTGCAAAACTAGTGAAAAACTTATGAAATGTATCTGGCAACAATTTCTTGCCATCTGCGAAATAATGTGATTGGCATTTATTTCGCTGATGTTTTTGTTCGCAAAAGTCATTGATCGACTTGCATACTTTAAACCAATAAAAACGATTTTTTTTTTGTTTTTCGGAAAAAGTAATATGGACATCACTTATTAAGCCTAGTACTCTGGTGGAAGTTGTGAAAATTTTGCATTAACTTTGTATATTTTGCGTGAAAAATTTGACACGTAACAAGTGATGTCCATTAGTCTCCTGCACAAGATATCTTATAATAAATTTTAAGACATGAGCGATTTTTCAAATGCTTTGCTACAGCGAAATCTTATAAAACAAACGTTAACAACACTGTTTGCAAGAAATTTATTTCAGTATTGTAGGTATAAGAGTAAAGAAGAAAACACTTCGTGACGGCAGAATTTGTGGTACTAGCTTCTTTTTATGCATAAGCGCGTGTGCAAACGTCATGCATGTATGTGTGTATGATCTTTTATTTTTCTGCGCACATGCAAAGGCACACACAAATGCGTTAACATTAGTTGTATACGGTTAACACATAATAGCCCTGCAGTCAGACTGGGGCCAAGTGTCTCTATGTCAACACTAAAATTCTATTAGTAGTTACATTCTCTACAATTTCTCTTCTATTCGTCAGTATAAAAGAAATAGAGAAAACAGATGTGGTGTATTTCTGGTGGATTTTGCAACAACTTGTCAATATACATAAATTTGTATGTACTTAAGGTATAGAAATGTACCAGTAAATGTCTGGTTGGTATGTCTCCATGTTCCCATAAGAACTATGAATTCACTACTTAGTCAATTGTTTTAGTGTTACTAGTAGATTTTCAATGACAAGCACATGCTAAATGTCTATAGTATAAAGTATTCTATAGGGAATAATTGTAGAGTAGTACTGGTGACAAAGTCAAAAGCGACTCAGTACATTTTCACTATTCGCACTTTCTGCAGGGAGCTTACCATCTACATATTACACACACACTCAAACGTACAATATGAAAAATAACAAGTATACACTAATCAACAGTACTTCTTTTGAGTGTTTGTTACAAGCAAGCTGTCTTGCGACTTCGCTTGTTACAACTGATATACGCATACACCAATACATCCATCGTGCTTCGCTTATAGTACGACAACATTTATTATTGGTTTAGTATAATACATGCGACGTGAATACATTTAAAAATCATGACATTTTTACATTTCAAGACTGTTTACGCAGCTCTCTAATGTCCATATTAATTTTTCGAAAACATTTTCGGTTTTATTAGTTTGAAGTATGCAACATTGATCGACTTTTGTAAACAAAAATATCACCTGTCAATATTTCACGCAAAATAAATGCCAGTCCCATTATTTAACAGATGACAAGAAAATGTTGCCAGATACATTTCATAAATTTTTACGAGTTGAACAGAGTTTTGCAAAATTTTTTCATAAATATTTCATAAAAACTTTTTCTATATGGATTATGTCAACATTTCGCGTGAAATTTTGAACAGAGTTACCAGGCTTTACGTGTCAAATTTTTCAAGCGAAATAATCAATGTTTGCTGAAGATTTTTCACAACTTTGAACATAGTCTAGTACTCTAGTCTAGACTTTATATAAGAAAAATATGCTGTAGATTTTTTATTAAAAAAAATTTATTTTTTGTTCAAAAAAAAAAAATATTTTTATTGAAAACAAATTTATTTCTTAAAAAAAAATTTATTGTGACAAACTGGATTTTGCTATAAAATTATTCTGCAAAAACAAAACCGACTTCAATGCAAAAATCTGATAGAAGATTTCCAAAAAAAAATTATGGGATATAAAATTGAATTTTAATGGGCGTGCCTACGCCCATTTTTTAAATACAAGATTTTGTATTTTTCAGAGCTCAGGATGTGTGTTAAGTTTTGCAAAAATTGCTACAGTAGAACCACTTGAAATAAAATATTAAATTTTAATGGGCGTGACTCCACCCATTTTGTTAACCTTAAAATTGTGTATTTACAAGAAATAAAGGTGTTTTCTAGGTTTCTTAGCCATCAAATATGTAGAATATCATAAAATAAAATGAAAAAATAAGTTGTGGGCGTGTTCCCGCCAATTTTTTTTGCAATGGGATCAATAGAAAGCTGTACCCTTTCAGACAATAAAAACAATTTACAGTCGGTCTTATATAAACCGAGTTATGAAGTAATACTACAAAAAAAAAAAAAAAAAAAAAAAAAAAAGAGGAATTCATAACCTCCTCCTTTTTTTGAAGTCGGTTAAAAATAGTTGACTATGACAAAGAGGACTTCTGTATTAGAAGTAGACTTTTCTACAAGATAACTGTAAGATAGTGGCAAAATTGGATTTTTTTTGTAGAATAAAAATGTGCTGTGGTTACACAGTCGACTTTACTTTAACCCTAGAAAGCCATCCTTATTTCTTGTACACTAACGTCATCGTCATTTTGACTATGAACTATTTCAAGAGCCAATAAAAAACGTCGTAAGCAAAAATAAGTACAAAAATAGATTTATTATTGATATTTAGTTAGTTTTTAATTACGAGGGCGGATAAATAAGTCCCTTTTTCTTGCAAAACAAAAATTTGTTTTTCAAAATAATCTCCTTTTAACTAAATACACTTAGTCAAACGTTTCTCCAGTTTTTTTATTCCTTCCAAAAAATAAGATTTTTTCGAGGTACTTAAAATAAGCATTTGTTTGGTCAATAATTTCATCGTTGGAGCTAAATCTCTTTCCACCGAGCCATTTCTTTGGGTTTGGAAATAGGAAGTATTCAGTATGGACTAAGTCCGGAGAATATGTAGGATGGGGTACCAATTTGTCGTCCAACTCATAGACTTTTGCCATTAAGACTGCATAGGTGTGCACTCGTGCATTATCTTGAAGAAAAAGAAATTTTTTCTTGGCCATATGGGATCGTTTTCTTTTTAAATCCTCATTAAATCGTATTTTATAACGAAATTTATATATTGTTTTTTATTTGTTTAACTTAAAACTAAAATTCCACAGCCTGCTTTCAATTGACATTTTTTCTTAATAATATTTAAAGCATAAATTGCATGAAACATTACAAATGTTTCTCCAAGACTTTGTAGTTTCTTAAAATAAAGGCAACATTAGTTTCGAGTAACTAACATTAGCGGCTAACGCTTTACGAAAAACGAAACCAAAATACGCACAAAAACTATGTTTCAGTCATTTTGACGAAAAATGATGTTCTAGGGTTAAGAAAAGTTTTCTGTTTAGGAATTAAAAAATTTTCTATAAGAAAAGTGTGATGTGGTGATACAGTCGAGTTTTTTTATGAAATGAATGCATATGCTGTGTTGGTATAGACGTCTTTTCTATAAGAACATTATGCTGTGGTAGCACTGACGACTTTTCTTTTAGAAAAGTTTGCCATTCAGGAATAAAAAAATTTTCTATAAGAAATTTTAACTGAGGTGGCACATACGACTTTTCTATATTAAAAATTTACTTCGGGGTCATAATCAACTTTTCTATAAATTAAGAGTGCTGTGGGGCACAATCAACTTTTCTATAAGAAAAGTGTTTTGTGCTGGCACAGTCAACTTTAACTATAAGAAAACTATAACTAAAACTATAACTATATAACTATAAGAAAATATCACAGTAAATTTTTCTATAAAAAAAAGTATGCAGTGGTGGGCACAGTCAGCTTTTCAGTAAGAAAATAGTAGTATGGTGATACAATCAACTTTTCTATAGGATAAATTTTCTATGGTGTCAAAGTCGACTTTTCTATAAGGAAAGCCTGTTGTTGAACAATTGAGTACCTTTAAATATTTCAGAAAATTTATTTAATATCAGGTACTGATCAACCTACATACCGTATTTAGTTATTATCAGGGGAACCAGAAATATGCTCTAAAAAATGTTTTATACGCATTCAAAATGCAGTAATATATGAAAATATGCACTAAAAACTGAAAAAATATGCTCTTAAAAATAAAATAAAAGTGTTTATTTGTAAATGGAAATATATTTTTACTTCAAAAATTCAACAACATTTGCATATAAAAATAATAAAAAAAATAAATAAATTACAAAGAATAACTGCAGTATTAAAAACAATAATTTTGGTTTGAAGTGCACAATAAAACAAAATTATGATGATACAAATTTTGACTAAAGCAAATAACACAAAATAATTTTTAAATGTGTAAACATCTATACGCTAGGGGGTAAAATTCTTTTTCACAATACAATCACAAATTTTGCTGAGATTCACACCGCGTTGTCAAATCGGTGTGAGCTACATATGTATGAGTGTATTAGTGTTTGAAAGAAGCAAAACAAACTTATTTAAAATATTGTAAATACATAGGAATTTGCTGGTTTTTGTTTGTTTTATTTAATTTGATAATTGCTTTATTAGGGTTCCGTACACCAAAGGTCAAAATGAACCGTAAGAGCTACGGACCTGAAATTTGGACACATTGTGAAGAAATTTGGCCACTACAACAACAAATACATGAGAGTTAAAAATTAAAGGGTATTCCAAAACGAGCAACGAAAAATGTTAAAATCCCATGTAATATACATTTTTATTTTAAAAGTTAGTGTATTTTTATACAGACTACAACAATTAACAAAGAATTTAAAAAATTTAAATCAATGGGTGTTCCATCAGTTAATGCAATTTTGACAACTTGCTGTATCTTGGAAACCGTAAGAGCAAAACTCTTGAAATTTTCAAAAACGTTAAAACTAAAAAATCAAAAAAATATAAAATCGCCAAATCTAAAAAAATCGCCAAAAACAAAAACCAAGTTAAAAAAAATTTCTATGACTAAAATAAATCGCGAAAAACCGGAAAAATCGCCAAAATGAAAAAACCCTTGAAAAAAATCGCCAAAAAAATCGCTTAAAAAAACCCCAAAAACAGAAAAAATTTCCAAAATGAAAAAAATCGCCAAAATGAAAAAAACCCCAAAAAGAGAAAAAACGCCAAAATGAAAAAATCGCAAAAATGAAAAAAATCGCCAAAATGAAAAATAAATTGCAAAAATTAAAAAAAACCCAAAAAGAAAAAAAACGCCAAAACGAGAAAAAGCGATAAAACTGAAAAAATCATTTTAACTGAAAAAACTTAAAAAAGGAAGAAAGCTAAATCAAAAAAATGCTCAAAACCAATTGTGCGCGAGTCAAAGTCGCACTTTACTGAATTTATTTTAATTGCAATGCGTACACAACAGCATAAACAACAGGAATTAAAAATTAAAAAGTAAAAGTAAAGGCATTTACCATAGATGAGCACTGCAGTACCACTAAAGTTTTAGTAAAAACAATAAAAAATGTTTAACAAGTAAATTTTTACTGATTACTAAACATTTTTTCTAAAATTTTTATAAATTGCCTAAATGATTTGTTATATGATGAGGTGCATTGAATTTTCAGTAGTCAGTAATGCCCGTATTCATAATGAAATTCTACCAAGTGGCTAAATGTTTTTCATACAAAAGTTTCAAAATTTGAATGAAAAAACTTTGCCACTTGCTACAATTTTATTATGATTACGTCCCTACGATTTTACTGGTAATGCAAATTAAATTTCATTAGCAGTAAAAATTTACTGAATTTTTTTAGTAATCAGTAAATTTACTGCTTACTGCAATTTTGAATGCAGTACATATACATATACTGCAGTGTGCCCATTTACTAACCAAATAAGTTTAATAAAACAAAGAAAAACCAACAAATTCATATGTATTTACAATATTGAAAGTTTTGATACTTTAATTAATTAATTTCAAAAAAGGTACTAAAAGCATAAGTACTTCCATTATTGCTTTTGCACATTGCTTTTCTTTTTTTTTTTTTGATACTCTCGTAAAAAGCACGATATCGGAATTAAAACTTTAGAGCTTAATTTGGTATAATAAGACAAAATTTTTATTTATAATTTTTATTGCAATAAGGAACAAAATATTGACCTAGATTTTCAAATAAAAACTGTTGCAGTCACATATAAATAACCTTTTCTAAATTAACAATGTAACCTCAACGTCTTCTTGGGACAAAGTCCTTATCAAGTAGCAAAACCGAATTCTTATTGAAACTAACGTCCGTAAATAAAAAGTCTACAAAGTATCAAAATATGCCCTAAAAGCATAAACTATGCTCTAGAAATTAGAAAATATGCTAAAAAATATGCCTGTAAGACTGACATATGCAAGAACATGCTGTCAAGGGTAAAATATGCAAAAATATGTACTAACAAATCGATGCCAAAATTCATAAAAAGTTCTGAAACGGATAAATATCGTGTCCCCGTATTAAAACCTCACACAAGAAAAAACAAGCATTTGCATATTTGCGGTTTCCCTGGTTATTATTATAATAGCAGAGCGTACAGGTACAGGTACACGAGTTATATTATTCTCAAGCCTATTCGTTTTGTATATTGTATTAAACTTTAAGTCACGCTTAATAAGGAAAATCACATTATACCTGGTCGTGGTTATCAAAGGAAAATCATCTCGTAAAGCATATGAGAGAAGTTGACTCTGGTGGCTCCCTCTACTGCTTTGTAAGGAAAATGTGCTGTTGTGCCACAGTCACCAAAGTCTTGCTCTTTAGTTTTTGTACCAATTGATTTTTATGGCGTTGTAGTTTTAGAGCTTTGTTTAAAATGCGGTCGGTGTATTTATGGTTTATCCACATTTTAAAGGATATTTCTCATTTTGATTGAAAGGGTAAGATCATCACTAGAGATGGTCACGTGTCGAATTTTTCCAACACGCACACGAAAAAATGTTCCAACACGAAACTGCACAAAACGCACGAAATCAAATTGAATAGCAGAAAGAATTCAAAGTGATACATATTTTTGTTTAATTTCAGAGCTTTAAGGTTAAGAAACGTGCAGAGGTCTCTCAACAAATTTGCTAGTTTTGCGTGTCAAACACGCAAAATCGTTTCGTGTTTTAAAGTGTAAGTTTTGCTTAACACGATGTGACCCGAACACGAAGGAAATAAGAATTTCTGTCACGGACACTTCGTGCTGAGTCGTGCGTGTTTGTGTTACAAAAACAACACGACACGCGCTTGTCTCTAATCGTCACAAACAAAAAAATAATACATTTCGCGTATTCTAATGTTCTTGACAATCCTTGTAGCCTCCATTTTGGTTTTTTACAAAATTGATGCAGTCTTTTAAGTTTGATCGCTTTTCAAATGAAAAATATGATTGGCGCATTATTGAAATAATTCATTCACTTTAAATCCATCTGTTACAGGCTGCAGTCCCCGAATTACGATTTTTCTAAAACTCTGACACACACAAAATACGTATAAAAACAAAACAAAAATACATAAAATATATTTAAATCAAACCAATATATTTTATAAATACAATAGTCAATATATTAAAATGATATACATTAATTTTTTTGCGGATTTTAATAACAACTCATTGAAACAAAATACATTTTGCGTGTAACAAAAGAACTTTAAAGATATGAAATATCGTTATCATTATTTATTTACATTTCGATATAATGTTTTATTTAAAAACACTTCAATTAGAAAATAAATAAATATACATACAATACAAATACACAATAACTAAGCTCAAAAATTATGCAAATAACTGCGACCATTATACGACAATTAATTCAAGTACTCATAAATCTTTTTTTTTTTTTTTCTTTGAAGCCAAGCAAAAATATTTAAACACTCTCACACACACACAGCCACTCAGACCAGCTATTTACCCGCCTCAATAACACATCAGAAAAAATTCCAATCATGTATTTCTTATACCACACTAACTTTTCCACCCGCCTGAGCAGCGAGAGGTATAGGCACAGGCATTAAAAATGACCTGATTTAAATTTTTGAAGTGAAATGATAAAATTTTAAGCTGCTTAATTTCAATACACCCCGCTAAGACTACCAGCGGCAAAAGCTCCTTCCTTCTTCCTTCATTCCCCTGCCAAAAAAATATAAGAAAAACAACAACAGTGAACGGAAGAGCACAAATGAATCACTATTTTTATGTTGATTTCCTACATGCAGCTATTTAGACTTTTAAAAGCTGATACTCAAACATTCATTTACACTCGAGCTTATATATAAATTCATATATACAATATTCCAATCTCCTTTTTAATTTCAAATAACACGAATTTTCAATATGCTTTTAAAGGTATGTATTCTCCCAGGAGTTGTTGCTGCGAACCCCCACCTTTTTTTTGGAACACTTAAGGCAGAAAATGCTGTCAATGTCTACTTAAAAATATTATTTTTAGAAAATTTGTGTAAGCTTTGACATAAACGGAGACAATGGAAACCCCAAAAAAGAAAAAAAGCAAAAGCTTATCATTATCAGCACCAGAACAGAACTAAAGTTAATGAAAACCAACTGCCATTCGATTCGCTAAATTGTGGAAGAATACACTGTTTCCAAAAAAAAAAAAATGTAATATTAACTTTTGAAAAAAATTATTATATAAATACAAATGTACATTAGGTGTATAACCAATTTTTTGGCATTGTACCATGAGGTCAACCATGTCCTGGTAACCACCAAAATCATAATCGTTTGTAATTTATCTTAAAAAAGTTCACGCACCAATTTCTTTTTCTAAACACTTAAGTCACGGACTTGAACTAACAAAAATATTATTTTACATAATCTTAAATTATTTTGAGGCCTTCTTAATGCAATATTGAATATTCATAATGTGTTTTTTATTTTTTTGTTTGTTTTAAATAAATATATTATTAATTTTTCTTAACCTAAAAGAAAAAAAAAACTCCATCGCGTTTAGTCTGTGAACCTTTTGACATTAGCGAAAAAATAAATATACGTTCCCTTATAGTTTTTTATGCTCTATCGGACTGTGCTACGCCAAGCAGACAGAAAAGCTTAAGCGACATAATTTTCGAACTTAATTTTTTGACCAAAATCGGTTATTTGCGACCGTAAATAATAGATTTTCGTAAAAAACCAGGTCCAAAAAATGTGTGGGTTATTTTTTTTTTTTTTGGTTCAATACATGGTTACTACTTCATGGCCTTAATATTTTTAATTTATTGTTAGGAATCTAAAAAGTCAAAATCCAATTTAACACTGTTATATTGTTTTAGGACAAACAAACGACTTCATTGCTGCAAAAAAAATATTTAACATTTCACTTTCGGATAGAGCTGGCAAACTATAGATAGTCACGCCATTCGATAGTTTGTTGGAAAACTATCGATAGTATCGAATTATTTTACACTATGTTCACACGCCAACACGAACAGTCGTTTTGACTGTTGATATATGGATATAGTTAAAAAAAATTAGGTAAAAATTATAACTGCTTTATTCAGAAAAAATAATTTTGGTTTACAAATGGTTTACACAACAAATTTTGTATGAAAATTTATTTGTAAACGTTTTTTAAACTTAAATTATTTTTTTCTGAATAAGGCCTTAAATAATTAATTTTATGTTTAATTTTATTCTAATTTTTTCAATTTTAAACACATATCTTTTTTTTGTTTACAAAAACATACCTACATATCGTCATCTTAAATGCAAACAGACGTAACTACACGAAAATTCGAAATCGAGTTTTTGATTGATTATAGTTCATTTTATCAAACTACATGTTCACGCAAATATTTAGACCTCTGCGATGAAAAATGACGATTTTATTAAAGAAATTCAAACGGACGTAATTACGAATGCATCTATTTTTTATTGCAAGGAACATAACTAACATAAAAGCTTAAAGATACATAAGAAGGAAATAAATGTTTAAAACGATGTAAGCATCCATACTACAAGTAAATTTCGAAGAAAATTTTCAAGAATACACTATTATTATTGATTTTGTAACGTTTATTTTTTTGTTTCTCCTGTAAAAAATATAAAAGTGTAGTTACATATGTTTGCATTTAAGGTGACGATATGTACATACTCGTATGTATGTAATAATTTTGTTTTAATAGCCAATTCAGATAAATTAGTGATAATTTGTTATCAAAAAATTCAGTAAGATTCAGAATGGAACAAAATGGTTCGCTCACAAAATTTTGTATATTTCAATCAATATTCGAGCGCGAATCGTGAATGTGAGTGAGAGCGAACCTCGATATTTGTTGTCCGTGTGATCATGCTATTAGGCATGCTGAATTCATTTTCAATACATATCGCTCATTTATTCCTTATTATAACTCAAATAAAACTAGTTTTGAAAAAAATGTGTTATGTTCTCAATTTACATACAACTCAGTGGATATACATATTAATAAAGCTTTCTTCTATCAAGAGGTGAGCTTGCAAGACATGGCGTGAATTTTTTTACACAAGATGAAATATGAATTGCCGGGGCATTCTGTATTATTAACTGAATAAATTAATTTTTTGAGTTATGACGTTATTATATTAAAAGAGCGAAATGTACTTATGTATTTTCAATAGAAGACAACTAATATGTTAAATTTTATCGAGTTTGTTGACAATTTGGTAATAAATTTTTTCAACGATAGTATTGCTATCGAGAAAAAAAACTATCGATAGTCTAATAAAAACAAAACCATCGATACTATCGATAGTACTATCAATAATTTGCCAGCTCTACTTTCGGATTGGACGTCCTACAAGCCAGCCATGGTGATCATAAGAAGGAAGTCATGTGTTTTTTATATTAAGATTGTTAACAAAAGAAACGTAAAATTTTGTTTCTAGAAAAATGCTGGTCAGTTTGGCAATAGTGTAGCCTTGCACATAACCGTAGTAAATACTAACTACCCTGCCAAACCAAATGCAAACCCAATAATGTTCACATTCACAAAGAAAACCTACGAACAGCTTCATCTGGCGGGAGTTAAAAATATCATAGAAATGTCATAAAGTTCTGCCTCTTGTTTCATATTTTTTCCAAATTGTTCATTTAGACTCTTTAATGTTTCTGTCATTTATGTGGGTTGTGCATTATGCATAAAAGAGGGTGGAGGGGGTGAAAATTAAGCTGGAAGAATTTATGTTTTTATAAACATTTTCAGTTCTTAGTTTTCACTGGGCAAAATTTTTAACCATAATTTACTAATATCTAGATGAATATTGAAATTGGAGTGTAGTTGACACTTTGCGTTACTTATCAGAATTGATGTCAGAAAGTGTTTTCGAGTGGTGAGAGGGGGGTGAAGTAGAGGTGGAATATTTTATTTAAAACATTGTTGCTTTTGTCCTTCGCGTTTCCTTTTTAGTAATTGAAGGAGCAAAGGAAAATGCTTAAACTGCCATGTAAGTGTATGAAAATGTTCTTTTTATGAAAAAGAAAACAGCATCTGTTTTTTTATCTAACGTTTTAAGGCGTTTAAATTATTAAGAAGCCAATTAGATGTTTTTTCAATGTTAACATTGTTATTTTTTTTTTACGAAATTGTTTCATCTTTTTCTTCACTACAAGGAATATATATTTCCATTCAATATCTGACTTGTACTCGTAATTTCTCCAAGTATATTAGATGTGCATTCTTTCATGATAGTTGCATGCAAATTTGTATACCTTTCACCAAAAATCGTAAAAGATATATCGTTACCTAAATATAGAAAGGCCCTAACTCATTATTTTTTTGAAATGGATTTTCCTTGTATTTCTATGTAAGAACATTTAATGCATCGAAAAATTCAAAAATCTCTTTTTCAATAAAATAATGAGCCTTTCTATATTAAGGAAACGATATATGTACATATATGTAGGTTTGTTATTCCGTTTGTAATTTTCACAATATTAATATATGACCCATAAGGTATGTATGTATACATATTCTGGGTCCTTATGCATAGAAAAGTCGAATAAACGAGGTCCGCTTGTCTGTCTTTCGTTACGTGAAATAGGGTTTTCGAAGCTCTCATGAATGATAGAGAGTTCGGTTTTGAACATGTATATCAAAAATAGTCTAAAATAGATTGGTATTGAAAATCCAAAAATCAAAAATACGGTTTCAGAGCTGGGAAATTTAAACTAACTTTTGATTTATTGTTAAATAAACTTATTTTGTATTTCATTAAGAATTGTATTGGTATTTAAAAATAATAGATACAAATAAAAAATACGTTTCCAGGGTTGGAAAATTTTAACTTCTTTTTTTTTGGTATATAAAAGTAACTCGCAAATTTTTAATTTTCTTTGTATATTAAACACATTTTATGTTTTTGAAAGAATAAGTTTGGTATCAGAAATAAGAAATATCTAAAACGCTGATTCCAGGGTTGGAAAAATTTTCACTTTTTTTGGTATATAAAATTAATTTAATTAATTTTTTTCTTTTTCTTCGCAAATGAAATATATTTTATATTTTTTTAGAAATAAATATTAGCATACAAAATTAGAAATATTAAAAACACAGCTCCAGAGCTTGAAAGCTTAAACTTATTTTTAGTATATAAAAGTAACTCAATAAATCTTAGTTTTTCTGAGGGTTTTTTTTTTTTTGTTAATTAAACATATTTTATATTTGAGAAAGAAATAAATTAGTTTCAAAAACCAGAAATATTAGATATATGCACCCAGGGTTGGAAAACTTGAAGTTTTTTTTTTTTTTTGTAAAAAAGTAACTAAATACAAATTATTTAATTTATATTTTAGGAAAATCTTTACTCAAGAGTTTTTGTTAAATTTTGATATTAAAATCTAGTTTATTCATAAGCATGGGTACTCATTAGTCTTACAAAATTTTGTGATAAGTTGGTTATTGTGCTCTCAGTATAATTATGTTTAAAATCGATGGTCATGCCTTAAAACTTCGCAACGAGTTCTTATTATTTTTTTGTAAATAAAAATAACATAAAATTTATGGCTAAAGAGAAAAACTTCAGGAGCTTTCTTTATATAAATCTGACAAATAAATTGTACATTAATATTTTATTACAATATGTATGTATATATATATATATATATATATATATATATATATATAGATATATATGTGAAACTTACAAGGTTTATACTCTTTTACATATTAGTTTGAAACATATATGCAAATAAAACTGGACATCACGGACATAATATAAAAATTGTCATTTAATAAAATTAAAACTGGACATCACAACATTTGAAAAATAATTAATATAATTAAATTGTATAAATAAAAATATAATCACGGCACAAACACAAATTATCACAGTTCGGTTTTCCATCACAGATTAATCAGACTGTATTGCAATTGAATATTGTAATTTAATGTTGTCTCTGTCTTCTTTGTTGTTCATCGTTTTATTGACTCGTTCCTGTATTCTTAAACTTTCCAGGGTGTATCTTTTATTATGTGTATTTTCTATATCTAATATAATGACGTTTTTAAAACATATATTGTGCCCACTCTCTTTTATATGTTGGGATAGAGCTGTGCTTTCTCTACCCTTTTCAATATCTGCTGCATGTTCAGCTATTCTTGTTTCTAGTCTTCTGTTTGTTGTCCCTATATATATCTTATTACATTGTTTGATTTTGTAAATTTGTTTTTTAAATTTTGAAACATGCTTAAAAAAAGGTTAAAATTGCAAAAATATGTATGTAGTGCCAAAATATGCAACAATATGCACTAACCACTAAAATATGCAAAACTGTGCGTCCATAAATCAATGCTAAATTCCTTAAAATGTGATATTTCGGATAGATGATTAGTCAACACCTTTTAATATAGCACCAAGAAAACATGCACTTGCATGAAAGTCTAAGCCTTGTGGACAAATTACGGCATTAGATATCGCAAAAATTTTCATAAATTTTTTATTTTGTTTGTATGAAAATTTCGATCGGTTTGGAATGCTGAAATTTGAGACCTGGTTTTTAGTATATATATTTCACCTAGCCGAAAGGGTTTCAGGTAAATTTTAGTCTTTCAAAAAAACTGCCAAAACAAATTATTAAATTTTGATATAAAACAAGGCAGTTGTTGCTGATTTGTATTTTCAAATTGAAGTCTGGTTGTATTAAATAATTTTGATATTTTTAATTTAGCCTTATATTAACTTATATAAATCTGTTGTTTTTTTTCTCTTTGAAGTCAATCATAAAGTAAAATAATTTAGTAATGCATTACATTAGTATCACATAAAATTGTGTCACTCAATTGTTTCTCACATATTAATATTATTTTAATGTATCATAGTTGTAATGTTGTACACTTTTGTTCTTATACAGTGCATTATATTAAAGGATATACACTGCAAGCCACTAGAATGAAATTTGTGTTCGGTCAAAGTCACGCTCTTTACACCCATTTAACGTCACCCGAATCATCTTACTGAGATAACTTTTCGCCGTATGGTTGATAAATTTCATTCTTCTGATTTGCAGTGTACCTCCTTTAATGTAATGCAAATGTAATGCAAATCAAATAAATAAATAATGGTCATTAGCTTTATGCCATAAATGCATTTTATTGTAATTAAAAAAATTTGTATGATAAATTTGTTGTGATTTAAACCAGTATATGGCTGAATTTGGTTAAAGCTTGTGCCAAATTATCTAATCACATTTTGAAAGCACTTGGCCACGGTATTTGTTTCTATAATAATCTTAAAAAATTAATGGGAAATGTAAACCTATTAATAATCGACGAAGTAAAACAACCGATAAAATGGCTACTTAACATAGCTTTTAAAATTTCATACGCCTCATTGACACCAGAGGCGCTGCAATACTGCATTAATAAAAAAAACCTGAAAAAGTAGTATTGTAAAAGAATGAAGCTTTCCTCTATCGCTTATTTCACCACCTATCTTGTCTATCACTATGCCTATCTTAAAGAAGGTAGCGCCTAGTAACAGTACTAGGCATTCATTGCCTGAGTGTTACTTCTCTTAAAAAAAATGTTAAACAAACTTTTCTAGTAGACAAGATGATAGATACAGAAGCTATTTTAAAACTTTACAAAAAAAACTTATTCTGAAGTTTCTCTTAGTTTCTCACATTTCTGTTATTGATATCATATGTGATATCTAATTGTCGTAAAGATTAATGGCAGTTTTGTCGTATTTATTATATGATGTCAAGGCCTCATCAATTCGATGTTGACTTTTCCTATCTATGTATGTTTGTATTAAAATTAATTAAAATATTTATGCTCAATTCGTTAAAAAAAAAACTCCGATTTATATTATAACACAATAAACAATAAAAATATTCCAACTTTAAGATATTGTAGAATAGAATAATAAAGCTTTCAATCACTTTTTTCTCCACTTTTATTAGCTCTAGTTTTTATAATCAATAAAATGTTGACAGGCATTAAATGCTAAGCATTACAGAGTCCGGCATGTAGGACAAATTTGTGTATGTATGTGCTGACAAATGTCACTCAGTTGAGCGCAAAGTTGAGGGAATTATCCTCAAGTCCAAAATCAATTAATATTAATAAATTCTATTTATGATACTCGGCACTTAACCTAGTTTATTAAGCCACATCGCATTTCAAGAGAATAAATAATAAATTCACTTGACAACATAAGTGTTTGTAAGGATGTATTCCTATGTGTAAATCTTTATGGAATTAATGTATGTGTTTGAGTGTTTCTTACGTGACATACTTACATACACATACCCCCACACTTGAATGATTATTCAAACAGAATAAATTTATTTTTAAAGGAATGCAAGACGGTCATTTTAGAAACCACATAAGCCACAAAATTGTTTTCTCTCAAATATACTTTTTTTTGCTGAAAACGGTTTATTAAACCTAGAATTGTATGCTGGTTAAAAACCACATAATTCGAATGTATTTTACCCTTCTCAGAAAATATACATTAATAAACTCTAATTATATTAAATAACCACAATCATCTGTTCTATCATATTCATAGTTTTTTATAATCCTGAAACATTTTTGTCATTTGAATGAATCAATTATGCAAAAGAAATAGGGATTTTAAGGAACTTAAAATGTTTTCTAACTCTGAGACTTAATTTTTCATATAGACTAATTTTAGAACTACCTTCGCAAACCTTTTGGGCCTAAAGTAACTAAAAAACAAGTAAGAGTACTATATTCGGCTGTGCCGAATCTTACATACCCTTTACCGAGATACATACATAAGCACATACATAAAGTATAAACAAAGAGAAAAAAATAATTTGACCTTGTTACTTTTATGTACAAAAAAAAATTAACTTTCAAACCCTAAAATCATCATTTTAGATTTTTCTGATTGCTTATACCAATCTAGTAGTTCTTAAAAAAATATAGAAAGTGTGTTAAGTGAAGAAAGAAAATTCAATAAAATGTTTTATTTATTTACTTTAATATCCAGAAAAAAAGTTCAAATTTTCCAGCTCTGGAGCTGTGGTTTTTATTTTTATAGTTTTCTACAAAAAAATTTTATTTCTAAAACGTAAAATATATATAATTTATAAAAGCAAAGATAAAAATTAATTAGACTTAGTTACTTTTATATATCACAAAAATTGTAACTTTTCCAACCCTGGAATAATCCCTTTTGATTTCTCTGATTTCTTACACCAATATTTTTCTTTTAGGAATATAAGATATGTTTAATTTATAAAGAAAAGGAAAAATTTGTTTTAGTAAGTTACTTTTGTATAAGAAAAAAAGTTAAAGTTTTCCAACCCTGGAAACATCTTATTAATTTTTTGAAGTTTAATTTTTTATTTCAAATACCAATTTTATTCGTGGTGAAGTATAAAATAAGTTTATTTAATAAAAATAATTAAAAAATTAGTTTACGGTAGTTAATTGTATATTTCACAAAAATCATAGGTTTTCCAACCCTGTAATCATCCTTTTTGTTTTTCTGATTTCTTACATCAATCTCCTTCTTTTAAGAATATTACATATGTTTAGTTTGTAGAAAAAGAAAGAAAAATTTGTTTTAGTATGCTACTTTTGCATAACAAAAAAGTCAAGGTTTTCCAACCCTGGAAACGTCTTTTTAATTTTTTTAAATTTTTTTTATTTTTTTTAGTTAGAAATACCAGTTTTATTCATACTGAAGTATAAAATAAGTTTATTTAATAAAAAATTATTAAAAACTAGTTTTCGGTAGTTATTTTGTATGGCAAAATGAAGTTTAAGTCTTTCAGCTCTGAAACCGTCTGCTCGATTTTGCTGATTTTCAATACCAATCTTTTTTCGACCATTTCCGACCCACCAGTCTAAGAACGAAGTCTCTAGCTTTTCTGGGAGCTTCGGAAAACTGATTTCACGTACAGACAGACGGACAGACGGACACCGCTTATTCGTCTTCCCTATGCATAAAGATCCAGAATATATATACTTTATGGCTCCCCTATTAATATGCTGGAAATTACAAACGGAATGACAAACCTATTTATACCCTTTTACCATTTTTTGGTAAAGGGTATAACAAGAACGACTGATCAAAAAATTTTTTAAATAAATTTTTATTTGAAACGAATGAAGTAGTTTACTCAATTTACTCATCAATTTTAAACACTAGAATTCTAAAAACAGAAAAATTACAAAGCACTTTTAGAAGTATAAGGAGCAACATTGCCTACATTCAGGTTATGATATTAAATAAAAGTAAGCAAATACACATGTATGGCAATATTTTCTTATTTTTCTGATCAGAACCAGAGAATGGCAATGAGTACTCAAAAAAATATACTTCAGTAAATTGTCTTTTTAATTTTTGTGCGCAAAAAATTCGTATGATTGCATATTTTCTCTCAAGCAACTATAGCTATAGCCGATTCCCACATACGAAAGAGCATCCCTACTTTGTTTATGCAATAAACTAAAATACGCTACAACTAAAAATAAAAAGGGGCATTGGCTCTTACAGTCTGAGTATGTTTATACTCAGCCTATGCATATTTAATAAAAATAAAAAAAAGTATATTTATATACGCGTGATACTCGGGATATTTACTCATCATTCGTCTCCCTATCCATACATTTGTGTGTATAAAATGGAATGGTTGGTTGTGTGTGTATGGCTAATTGAAAACATGCCTTATGTGTGCGTAAATAAAATAGCCTTATATATACGCATGTGTAGCCGATTAATACTCAGAGTATTTTGATGTAGAATAGGGGAAAGATCTGGTCTGATGGATCTCTTTTGCCATATATCTGTAAATTAAGCTAAATCAATCTCTGTATGAATCTCCTTATGAAAGTCAGCATAATATCATGTGAAAACAGAAACTACGACGAAACATTCACGTCGTCTCGTCATCTTTCAAGCATAAACGACACAAAGGTGAATGAACTTTGTTACTTTTCCACAGAGGATAGTTCAGTTCAAAGTGACCAGACAGAAAACCAGGCATCGTTAAAATAATTATAACGAATATTTATCAGCTGCGTACTATCGTTAAAAATAAGTTACAGAATCACACAATCGTTATGGCAAGCGAAAAAGTTATAGACAAAAATTACGATTGTCGGATCTTTAAAAGTTACTGAATCGCACTACAGAATGCAATTTTATGTAAATGGCTTCATTAATGTTTTTTCCTGCCTTAAACCAGAAAAAGTCAGTCTCATTTCCTTAGCGGTCGAAGTGTCATCTTCTTTGATCAGAGATGCTACAACAACTCCAGCACCAACTTCATCTTCCGTCTTGGATGTATCTGTATACCAACATAAACGTCTGAAATCCACATCGGGACCGTTTTCGTCCCAGTAGATCTAATAAAGATTTGTGTGGGTAGTAGTCCAATCAAGGCCTCAATGGCTAAGGTTGGACATGACCTTATTGCGCCTGTTTCAAGAAGCACTCCACTCCCAGCACATATCTTGATACTCGTGCGTGTGATTGTAGCTCACACAGTCTATAAATTTTAGTTATAGTTGTTTGTAACGTAATTTGTGCGTACTTTAAAAACTCTATACGAACATAGTTGTTGGATGTTTATAATTACATGTATTTACACAAAAAAGTAATGTGAATGATTTTGTAATAACTATTAATTAAAATATTTGTAATATCAATGAAAAAGTTAATTAAATTTTCACTTATAAACAATTTGGTAATATCAATTAAGTCTTTCCACTCAAATTAATTAATATAATTAAAAATTTTATTGAATGAATTAAATTTTTAATTGAAAATATTAATTGGTGAATACTTTTTTCTGTGTTTGGTTTGAAATTAATGCGTGTCTTGTATATGAGTGGTGATTTTATATTTAGCTGTACGCATTCATAGTTGTTTGACGGCCAATACTCAAAGAGTACTTAAAACTATACTCTTGCCATTTTCTGATGCAAACCATATATAGGATATCTTATATGTTCCATACATATTTCTTTTAGCTGGGTGTGCACTAGGGTTGCCAGACGGCCTGGAATGGCCTGGATTTTCCAGTTTTTTGGAGCTTTGTCCAGTTACTAGTTAAAATAAAATTTGTCCAGTTAAAAATTAGTATCTTTAATTTTGAAAAATAGTTATTTTGTCTATTGTATATTTTCAGTTAATTCCTACGAGGATTTAAGAATTCGTTTTTCTTCTCAACTCTTTTTAAATGTTGCTTCCAAAACCATTTTACAGTCGTACGAACACCAAAAATCGTGCTTCAAAAACATTGAAAAAATCAACGTGTGAACTATGTGAAAAAAAATATGTTTCTTGGAAATGTACAATAAAGTCCTGCACAAGACCGCTTAAAAGAACTTCTAAGACATGAAGGATTTTTCAAATCTTTTACTTCTGCAAAATATTCTAAAAAGAAACGCTAAACAACAATGTTGGCAAGACATTTGTTTCAGTTATTGCAGGTATAGGAGTAAAGAAGAAAATACTTCGTGACGGAAGTATTTGTGATGCTTGCTTCTTCATATGCATGGGAGCGTATACAAACGTCATGCCTGTGCATACATGTATACACACATAAGTTGTGTGTATGATCTTTAATTTTTCTGTTCACATACAAACGCACACATGCATTGACATTAGTTGTGTACGCTTGCTATAAAAAACCACCCTAAACACATAATAGTTTACGATATACATCCTACACAAACACACTCAAACGTAGAATATTTAAAATAACAAGCATACACGCATCAACACTACTTCTTTTGATTGTTTGTTATGGACAAGAAGTCTTCACGACATCGCTTGTACATCAATACGTCCATCATGCTTCGCTTATTAAACGACATCATACATCATTGGCTTAGTATAATACACGCCACGAGAATACATTTAAAAAACAAGACGTATTTACATTTCAAGACTGTTTACGCAGGGCTCTAATGTAAAATTAGTTATATTTTTCCCTAACTCTGATTAGTACATCTACATATTTTGTACAGCACTAACAACTTAGAACCAAAAAATATTTTCAGAAGGTATCAACAGTCAACGCTTTTGTGAACTATAAGTGCATTTTTGAATTGTCCAGTTATTTTTTCAAAATCCAGGGGAATTTCTTGCTATGTCCAGTTAATTGACTTCTGGTATCTGTCAACCGCAGCACATATCTAGCCATAACCGCAAAATAGCTTAAGCGACACATTTCTTGAACTTCGTTTTTTTATGAAAATCGACTATTTACGATCGCAAATAATCAATTTTGGTCGAAAATTGAAATTCGAAAATTATGTCGCTTAAGCTATTTTGGCGGTTATGGCGCGATATATCAAACATGTTTGAAAGGCTATTTTAAAATGAAAATTTTCTTGACTTGAAAAAAATTTTAAATTAAGCTTCGAAAACGCTAAACTAGAAACACTACCGTGGACCACCTTCGTATTTTTTTTATTAAAATATTATAATGCAACTATACTTATGTATATATGTACATCTCTCTTAAATATTTAATATTTATTTTAATCACAACTGCTGTTGTCGTCCTTGTTCAACTTTTTTTCATATCTGCAGTTTTATCAACGAAACAACTTTACATTTTATTTTCTTCTACGTCTGTAGATATCTCCATCGCAAATGAAAAGCCAACGTTTGATTTTATTTTCTTCAAGTAAACTCAAACAAACTCACACAAAACACTTACACTGCACACATACATACAACAGCATTTTTACATCACTGTACACATTTATTCCCATAATATGTATAATATGTGGCCATAATAACCACTTTAAATGCACTGAACCGTACATTATTGAATTGATTTCAATTTAATTGGAAAACCACTGAAACCCTTTTTATAGTCACAAATGCAACTGAGAGTATTTATTTACCTGTTACTGCGGCAATTTGTAGCATGAGAATGTTGATGGCGGTGATGATGATGACGATGAAGTTATGAGAATTTCGTTTGAATGCTGAAAGTCCTACGGCAAGAAAAACAAATATATGTATGTTTATGTCTACATACATATAAATATGTATATGTATATATTTAACTGGCAGCGTAAATCATTTTTGCGTTGTGTCATACAACTGTGTTTGTGTGTTGTGTTGTAGTGAAATTGTAGTGATTTACTAGTTACATTGTCAGCAGTACTACACAGAAAAAAATGATTTTGGTATTTGAATACGAACATCGTTGATTCAATAAAAAAATCTTTCGAATTTTCTGTGATGACGATTTTTGCATTATTGATAAATAAAATTGTATGCACGTTTATTGAATATATTTTTTTTTCAGTCAACAAAGAAATTTAATGAATCAAAGAAAAAAGTTGTTGACTGAAATTTTATTTTCAGTGATAATTGTTATTGTGTGTGTGTGTGGATGAATGTTACATTTTGCAACCCCTTTTTGCTTGGCTGCTATTAAAACTAAATATGTTTGGGATGAGTCGAACCGGCAATCTCTTGACTAGTAAACTAACGTACTTACCACTCAGCTAAAGAGCAAATCATTATGGAATAAGCAAATAATGAATAGAAGCAAAACATGATTTCTTATGTACGCATTGTCTTGATATAATCTAAAAATAACTTTGTTGAGTAAAAACAAACAAGCCACGTCGTTTTTCGGCTTCTTGTCCGAACTCACACTTATACAAGACAAGCAATCAAAAAAACCAACAACATCAGCACATGACCAGGTTGAGTCAATCAACAAGCAAGGAAAACACCAACACAAATAAATGACATTAAATGATATTTTAAAATGCGCGGAATTGATAAATACAATATTCAAGTTAATGACAAATATTATTGAAATTAAAAATTTTATTCAATAACATGATTTTATTGAAAATAATTCTTGTCAATTTTTTTCTGTGTACTGACAAGGTGTACCCCAGCCAATGTAATTATATATTGACATCTAACATTAGCTTGTCATTGAAAATCCACCACTAGACTGTAGGACTACTGACTAAGTAGTTCTTTTGGGACCACATGGAGACATTGACACCAAAGATTTACTAGTAAATTTTAGGGGGTCTAGTCTACAACATCGATATTTCTTCTCTCGTTGTCAATAGTAAATTCATAGTGATTTTCTAGTGACATTGTCAATAGTGCTACTGACTAGCTGCACCCTAGCCAATGTAATCGCCTATTGACATATAACATAGGGTTGTTATTGAAAATCTACCAGTAGACGACCAGTAGGCCAGATTTTAGTAACCCTCGTCTACTTATATTTATTTAATATTATTGCATAGCATAATAAAAAAGAAAAAGAAAAACAATATATTGACGCGTTCATTACAATATCACCAAAAATACACTAGAAGTGTCGTCTCTAACGTATCTTTACTCGCACATAAAAGGAAAGTTGTCGACATTTTAACTAGTGCAATTGTCGCTGGAAAAAGAGTACATAGAGAAATATGGTTCTAGGCTGACTAGAGGGATATTACTACTTTTTGAATTGGCAAGTGTAAGAATATTAAATGTGTTTTGATGATTGCATTTTTATCAGAGTTGCCAATTTTGTGTGTTTTTCAGTTGAAAATAATTCTTTCTGAGATCTTTTAAGTGAAAATAGAGAGTTTCAGAATAAAAATAATCTTTTTTGCTCAGAAAATTAACCAGTTTTTGATGTGTATTATATTACTTTTTTTTTAAAGTCAGGTACCCAATGCGCAAACCTTATTCGAGCCTGCTAAATCTAGTGCTGTTAAATTTTTTTTTAGATGAACTCTTGTTTAAAAAATAATTAAGATTGAAAATTATTTATTAACTTTTATATCGATGCATATCGTTAAAAGACATATATTGATGAGCATGCGTCTCAGGATACTTTTTGAAAACAAAAGGCATTTCCACAGGAATGTCAACTTTTTGTAGCGTGCGACACCAATCAAATATGCTTGTTTTTTTAAAGAAAACTTAACTTTTTTTTACTTTATATATTTGTGTATGCCGTCAGCAGCTCTACATTAGATAAAATTTTAAGAAAAATCGAGTCGCGTTGTTCAGAAATACAAGGTTAATTGCTTTGTTGTCGCACGCGACAAAAAAGTTGAATTTCTCGGAGAAATACTAATATATAATATTATACGAGTACGAACTTTAGCCTATATTATATCTAGATTTGGCATTTTTTTTTTGTTTTTGAGGATTTTTTAAATTTTGACGGTATTTTAATATGCCGTTTTTCTTACTTTAGGCGCTTTTGGCGTTTTTTCGGTTTTGGCGATTTTTTTTGTTTTGGTTTTTTTTTCGTTTGGCGCTTTTTTTCAAATTTGGCGATTTTATAATCTTTGGATTTTTTAGTTTCACCGTTTTAGAAAATTTCAAGAGTTTGCCTCTTACAGTTTCCAAGATACAGCAAGTTGTCAAAATTACATAGTCAAAATTAGAGCACCCTTTAATTTAGATTTTTTAAACTTAAGTATAAATTGTTGTAGTCTGTATAAAAATACACTTACTTTACAAATTTCAAGTATCTATATAAGTATATATGTATATTACATGGGATTTTAATATTTCTCGTTGCTCGTTTTGAAATACCCTTTAATTTTCATTTCTTATTTATTTGTTGTTGTAGCGGCCAAAGTTCTAATTACATACGCTGTCCAAATTTCAGGTCCGTAGCTCTTACGGTTCTCAAGCAAATAGCATGTGACAGACAGACCGACAGCGTAGCGAAAACCCTAGTGTTCGTTTTCACCTTTGGTGTACGGAACCCTAAAAATGGCTTTTTTCCAAAATGGCAATTTTTTTTTTTAATTTTGTGTCCAAATTTGGTTTTAATTTTTTATTTTTTTTTTTAATTCTTTTCAAGAAGTTTCAAAAATATGAATGTTTTTTAATCCACTCGAATTAATTTTAAATGCCGGGGTTTCCGGCTTCTAATAACGAAAACTGGCTTCAGTCTTGAAAGCTGGCAATCTTATTAGCTACAAAACATTAATTTAACGAACAGCGCACGGTGGGTTGAATCAGCTCCAAAGTTGCTATTAATTCAGGGAAAGGTGGAAAATTGTTTTTTAATTTTCTTTTGGAAAATATATGCCTTACTGATTACAAAAATGTTTTTTTTTTTTTTTGAAAACATTGAAATCTTTTTTTTTTTGATTTTTGTTTTTAATAAAAGAAAAAAATATGTATTTAGAAATTATTTTTATATAAATTATCGACAACAATTACAATCTACATTGTCTCCTTCACTATAGTCATCAGGTTCATCATTAAATTCGGACGATTTTTTTTCTTGAATATAAAAGCTGATATTATATGCTTTATTAACACAAACAATTAGTAACATTTTTAGTTCTATTCCACCAAATATTGAAAATACTCTAATTTTGGAACATTTTTAACAATATCAACAAAAATATTTTTTCAAACAAAATTTAAACAAAACTTGCTTAACCACGCACTAAAATACCTGATGGTTCCATCATAAAATTTCCACTAAATAACTTTTAAATAGAAAAAAAAAGAACTTGAAATGTGTTGAATTTCAATTTTTTTACTATTAGCAAAACCACGAAAAAACGTTGCACTTTGACTGACAGCACACTGCAGAAAAAGTAAGCAACACTAAACATTGATTTTGATCACTAGTGATTGCGAAATTTTATCTATTTTGACTTGACATAATACTTTATTCGAAAATAATAATTTGAAAATATTAATTAATAGCGACTTTGGACTTGATTCAACCCAATGTGCAGATGTGCAGCGTACGTACATTCGCACATCATTCGTTCATTTAGTGTTAGTGTGAATATGTGTGTTTTCTTTTTCAGATTTTGCAGCTTCAATAGTTACAAAACCTTAACACCTTTCATTTATGTATAAAAAAAATCACTTGAAACACATAATCATGTAAGCGGATGGCGGAAATGCGTTTTGTGTTTTAATTAACACAAAAAGTTCTATAATTTACCAAACGTTCAATAATTGGAAAATTACCTTTTCCTGGTCTTACTAACAATGTCATCAACTACGAACAACAGCCAGAGAAGCGGCAGCATATGCTTTTAATGCAAAAGTATGCATGTGGGAGAATAATATGTGCTGTGTGTTGATGCAATTTTTTTCTTTTTTCTTTTACAAAAGTGTTTGTTTATTGGTTCATTATTGTTTTGTTGCCCGAAAGGTTGCAAGAAAAAAATATTTCCTCTAATTAAGTTAATTTTAATTATTATTCGAACTCCATTTGTTTCTATATTTATGATTTTAACAGGATAAAGTTCGTAACGCTTTTTAAGCCAAATTACATGTGATACTTATTAATGAACAAATAACACCAAAGTTAGTTGGAAATATTCTCACAACACATAGTTGAACGGAACAGCCAGCCGTTTTCGAAGGCCACTAAACCTTCATCATCAGCGTTCTTTTGTGTTTAAATTTTTTTTACATACATAACTATAAATTTAAGTACTAAGAGAGTACGGAATGTTTTACTGCTGTAAGATATATTTTATAACTTGTGTGCAAAATTACAAAAATTTTAACTGGGTTATTTCTGTAAGATTTCCTTTCACCCAAAATTGAGAATTATTATTGTCAGCGAGGATTGCTATTACTCGCCGCATCGTGAAAATGTTTTCATTAAATATTAAATTCTGTCGATCAAAGTTCTATAAAGTTGTCCTATCTCTCTCCTCCTTTAAGTTATGTCAAGACTTATTTACCTTTTGGTGGGGAAAAATATTGTTACGTTTTTCTCTCTATAAAAACGCTTTTCCGTGGACCTGAAGATTTGCAAATGAATACAAGAGCCGAGTGTAGTAATTAGGGTTAAGAATGATACAAGTTTTATTTACAAATTCACTTAAACTAAATTACTCAAGAGCTTATATAAACTAATACAGCTTAAACTACTAAATTACAGACAAATATTCACAACTGGTTACCACTACGCCTTCCTGGCTGTAGTTTACACACTTCTCTTAGCTGGCTGCGCAAGTATTCACGTGACACCTCTTTGTCTGCTACTCGTCACTTACGAGACTCACTCTGCCGTCACCCACAGTTGATACACCAATGCATCTTTGTCCGCTGCTCATCACGGCACTCACTCTGCCGACGCTTACAGTTGATACACCAATAAAGACTAACTGGCTTTACTTACACCCTTACTCACGTCTATTCGCTGCGCTGTTCCCTTTCCAGTCGATACGATAGACTCCACAATAATCTCAATTCCACGACAGACTTTGCTGTCACTATAGACTGTCCTATAGTTTCTCCTTTTCCCAACTCACGTGTAAAGCACAGACTGCTCTTAATTATCAACTCACCACTGTATCGCAGACTATTATTAATTCACAACTTAATTATCAACTGACTTGTTCACAACTGACTTGTTCGCAACTAACTCACAACTGCAACTAACTGACTCATTGGATGCGTCACCTCTTTTTATATTTCACACAAAACCACTAGAAGTTTCAAGCAATGTCTAGACGATCACTATCATCTTATATGCTGTTTACAAAGTGCCTAATTAAGCTCATGTGGTAACTATGTATGTACATACATACATGTGTATATGCATACGTGTGTACGTCATTAACTAAGCAATACACGGTTGTTGTTTATCTTTTTTCTTTTCGTTTGAATTGGCATGTATGTATGTATGCAAATATGTGAATCTTCTTAATAAGCAGATGCTTTTTGTTGTTGCTTTTGCTAGTTTACGTTTAATCAAGCTACGCATGCTTCTTTAGTTGTTTGCTATAGGGTGGGCCAAAAGAAACCAAGGGGTGCAAAAGTTTAATAACTTTTTTGTTTATTAATTTTTTTTTATTTTTTCTTTCAGATTATATAGACAACACTTGGAGAATTTATAATGCAGAGGTTCACAACTGAACAGAGAACCAGAACAATAGAATTTTATTATTTAAACCAGAGATGAATTATTTTAAGCTCATTTTCATTTGAATGGCTTTGTTAATAAGCAGAACTGTAGGTTCTGGGGTTCTCAAAATCCAAGAGCCATTCATCAACGCCAATTGCACCCCATCAGGTGTACAGTATGGTGTGGGATCACATCTGAAGATGTCATTGGGCCCTACTTCTTCGAGAATGAAGATGGAAGTGCTGTAACCGCAAATGGAGAGCGGTATCGGTTTATGATAGAAAATTTTTTATGTCCTGCTCTTGAAAACAGACCTAGTATGTGGTTTCAGCAGGACGGAGCCACTGCCCATACTGTCCGAGACACAATGGCACTTTTAAGTCAAATTTTTGGAGAGCGAATAATTTCTCGAAATTCGGAAATTATTTGGCCAGCGCGATCGCCAGATTTGACAGCACCCGACTATTTTCTTTGGGGTTTTTTGAAGTAGCGAGTGTATGTGAACAAGCCAGAGACAATCCTTGAACTCAAGGCAAACATTGTTGCAGAAATTCGAACGCTACAGCCACAAGTTTTGAAAAATGCTCTAAAAAGAGCCCATCAGTGCGAAGATGAAAACGGTGGTCATTTAAGAGACATCATTTTTCATACTTAGTGTAAAAAAATTTCCATTTTGTATATTATATAATCTGAAAGAAAAAATAAAAAAAAGTTAATAAACAAAAAAGTTATTAAACTTTTACACCCCTCGGTTTCTTTTGGCCCACCCTGTACTATACAAGGCACATCAATCAGGTACCCGCGATTCTACAACAAATATTACAACAGCAATAATCACATGCACTTTGTTGGTTACCTTCTTACTTTTCAAAACAGGGTAGCATCATCAGATTGCATGTTTCTTATAGGAAATGTCAAACACAATACAAAACTGAATATTCGAAAGGTGTTTATGCATACCCAGACAAAAGCATGCTTTTAGGCTTATACCTACACAATCCAAATTTGACATTTAGATTGGTATAATGACATTAGTCACCTGGGGTAGTGCTGCCACCTAATAAATGCACCTTGCTACTATACTAGATTATTCTTTGCATTAACCCTGTAGGAATATTTTCGCGTAACACTTACATTAACTCTGTTGGAATATTTTTGTGTAATGCTGCCTTAAACCTGTCGACGGCTATTTTCGTAACAATATAAAAAAGTATTCGCAAACTTCATTGCGAAGAATCACAAAACCACTTCACATTCTCACTAGTTTTAAAATTTATGTAAAAATTATACTCAAAATTATAGTGTTTTCACACTAAAAGTTAAAACGTGGTTTTAACGCTAAAACCATAAACAGCTGATTTTGCATTCACTCTGCAAGTTTCTTAAATTGAGGTTTTAACTCACAGACTGTCTAATAACTTTGCTCAAAATAAAACAAATCTGCTGCAAAAATGCGTGTATTTGTTATTGTATTTTTTATGTTTATTTTTTTATGAATAACATTTATTTGACAAACTGTACAACAACCGCTTATGATTGTATGAAAAACTCGGAAAATTTACAAGGCGTTGTAAAATGTAAATTATCTTACATTTTGTAAATAAACATTTTAAAATTATGCAACTATGTATTAATACAAAGTGAAGAAGTGCTTGGAAATTAAGTTATTGCATATTAGAAAAAAACAAATACATCACAAAATTTAATTTTTTTTATCGGCGGATCGATGTCAGTCATATCCCAGAGGTCAATGAAAACATTTCCGTTCTTTTTCTTCCAAAAAACTAGTTTTTTTCGCCATAATTTTTTGATTATTGTTGCTGCTGCATCCATTTTTAAGTTGAAAATCTTTCAAGCGACATCTATTGTTATCACTAGCCATTTACATATAATGGCATCCTGAATCTCAACAGGATATTAGGCGGGCTTCTCCAATATCTGTACTGAGTTTCATAAGGAGAGATTGAGTTAATCTAATTCACAGATCTATGTCAAAAATAGCCATCAGATGTCGCAGTGCCGGTCTTTGGACCAGATCTTCCCCCTATTCTATTCTAAGGTGTTAAGAAAAACATTTTTACCATTATTTAATTGAATTTTTGAAAAAAGTCGAAGTTTCACCGTTGTTCTTTTTGCAGAAAAAAGTGGGTTAATTATTTTGCTAATATGTATTAAAAAATGTTGCAAAAATACCAAGCCCATATTTTTGTTTATTCAAAAGGTAATACTATACGAAATATTGCAAAAAGAAATTTTTTTGTTAAAAATGTTCGTTATTGAAGCAGCCAGATCGTTTCGAAATAGACCAATTTTTGTTATAAATATCAAATGTAAAGCATTTTTTCTCACATTCCAAAGTTGGAACCAAAAAATTTATCTTAGCACCTGTAGACATAATATGTTTTTAAATATTTCCAAAACTATTATCTCCGCGCGGCGCAAGATAAGAAAAATATAGCAAAAATACTGAAAAATCCCATTTTTGGGATTTTACGAAATTTGTTTGGGAATTTCCGATAACTCAAAAGTTAATTCTCTTTTTATTTTTAATTTTTGTGTATTAATTGCAGCCGCCCTTAAGTGATTCGAATATTAACGAACGAAAATTGATCTTAATTGAAATTTATTTGCTGGTGGTTGAGCATTGTCTATATGCATTTCATTAGTGCCTTGCCAAATCATCAGTAGACTTCAACCACATATTTCGAACAGTCCAGAACCTCTTATTTTATGGACAGACTTTCAAGACCTATTTGTTGCAATGGTTAAGTAAGAAAATAAAAAAAAACATGTTGATTATTGAGTTGTTGTTTCAACCTTGATATTATTTGTTGAACTTCTCATTCGCTTAAATGAAAGTATAACATAATAACTCCGGTTGTTCTAAGAAATTTTTGGGTAAAAGTTCCCTGATGATCTGCATTAGTAATGGCGCAATGCGCATAGGATCCAGCTAAACTTCTCAACAATCAATTTCAATGTATTTTTAATAAAAAATATTTTTACTGAATAAGTAAAATATTAATTTGGGATCATTAGAGCGTTAAAAAATGTTAAATGTAAAAGGTTAAATTTGAATTCCGCGCCTTCAGTTAAAAACTGTCAAGAAAACTGTAGGAAACTCATGTAGGCAGATCCTATTTTTCGAATCCTATTTCTGATAATAGAATTATATTACTTAGATCTAGGCGCACAGTAGTGCGCCAGGCCAAGTTCTGGCCAATGCACTCAGTGTGTATATTTACACGAGGCCATTCGAGCTGTTTTTACCCCCATCATAACTTTGTTCTCCGCGACCGTAAAATTATGAAATTTAAATCATAATTAGAATAAATTCATGTTACCTCATACGCAAAGTTTGAAAGTTTTATAAGGAAAGGTTCCGGAGATATAGAGGTGCAAAGTGCATATTTTAAGACATACTCACTGACCACTGACCACTGACACACTCATCAAATTGATGAAGCACTTCCGCTATAGCTAGAGAGCTAAAATTTGGTACACGAGAAGATCTCGGTGAGCAATGAACCAGAAAAATCTGAAAACCCGAAAATTTTAACCAGGAGGGCGGAGCTGCGCCCATAAAAATTAAAATTTGTGCTATTGAGCTGAAATTCGATACAGAGCTAGGTCTAGGTGAAAAATAAAATAAAAAAATCTGAAAACCCGGAAATTTTATTCAGGAGGGCGGGGCTACGCCCATAAAGGTCAGAATTAAAAATCCTATTCTAAGGCGCTTCATGGAAGCTATTTTATTGAAATTCGGCATATATACTGCGGTAATGCAAGGCTATAAATTTTTCATTAAAATAGTGAGCGTTGACACGCCCATACAATTTAAACCTCATTTTAATGCCCTGCGGCTCAGCATATTTAGATATACTATTAATCTAGCTATTATTATCCGTTTGTAACGAAACTAGACACGAATAATAAGCACTGACAAAAAAATTTTAAGTTTGGAAAAGTGGGCGGGGTTAGACCATAAAAATTAAAAATCAAAAGTTGCGCTAGGGAACTGAAACTTGATATGCAAGTAGGTCTAGGTGAGAAACCAACTAGAAAAATCTAAAAACCCGAAAATTTTAGTTAGAGGGGCGCGGCTGCGCCCATAAAACTTAAAAATTAAAGGTTGCGCTAAGGAGCTGAAATTTGATATGCAAGTAGGTCTAAGTGAGAAACAAACTAGAAAAATTTGAAAACCCAAAAAATTTTACGAGAATGGGCGGGGCCACGCTAATATTGTTTAGAACTAAATACTTAATATACAGCTTTTAATTCAAGCCAATTTAGTGAAATCTTGCATCACCTTAAAAATTGGGCGTGATCACTCCCATAAAGTGTTAGCCTTGTGTTTAATCTACATCGGTCTAGCATATTTTAGAAGAAAATTAGCATGAATTATAAGCGCTGCTCACAACAAAATTTTGAGTTAGGAATAGTGAGGAGAGGTAATGCTGATAAAATCTAAAGATATAATTCGCGCTAGAGAGCTGACATTTTATACACTAGTAAGTGTAGCTGCGTAAGCCAATGGGAAAATCTTAAAATCAAAAAGTTTTACCCGGTATGCGGGGCCACGACGTTACAACTCCAATTCGCACTAGCGATCTTAAATTTGATACACAAATAAATCTAGAAAAGAGATCACTAAGAAAAATCTGAAAACCTAGAATTTGCTATCAGAGAACGGAAACAAGCACTTCAAATTCAAAATTAACATACATTTTATCAAAACTCTTCATATACATTGCACTTATCCAAAAAAAATTCCCTATTTTGAAAAGTAGCCGTGACTTCATCCATAAATCTTAGCTTTTCCGTTCAGGTACTTCGGCTTAGCAGTTTTTAATTCAATACTCAGGTATTTGTTATTAACTTTTTAATTCCAAACTTTGCATGAACCATAAGCACTAGCAGATATAAAAGTCAGCGGGGCCAGGCTCATGAAAATTTTACGTAATATTATACTATAGAGAGGTGACATTTTGTACACAAATAGTAATTGATTTACTCAATCGGAAAATCCAAAAATTAAAAGCACCAGCTACCCTACTGAAACTTTGCATGCACATTAGGCATATCCTTTTGATTTATGTACTTCGGCTAAGCAGACTTTAATATGTAAATATATTGAGAAAATATGCGGCATCACTCCCACTAAATCTGACGGTATTTTACATGTTTCTTTCCAGACGACTCTTAACAAATTACGTACACACTGGCGACCCGTTGTAATAACACAATAATTCATTTATAAGGTGTACAATCCAACACTCATCACTCTTTAACCCATTATTTTATGTAACTATGAAATTTTTAACTGGAACAGTGATCATAAATAGAAACAAAACACACTAGAAATTTTAAGTTTAAAAAGTGTTGTCATAGAAAATTTTTCAAAAAGTAGTCAGATCCTCACAAAAACATCAATGTGAAAAAAGGCCAAGTTCCTGTCAAAAATTTCGGCCATCAAAAGCAGTGAGATATAAATTTTGACCAAGTTCTTGTTTGGCACAACACCTTTCACTGACATATGCTACACATACATATATACATTTGTAATCGTAAGGGTGTCATATAATTTTTATTTAGATAATCTGCTAACTTGGCAATATTTTTACCTTCCTAAAAAAGGAGAGATATATTTGGATGTATGTATATTTGTTCATTTCTTTATATCGGTAAAAATGTTGTCATGTTAGCAGATTATCTAAAAATTATATGACACCCTTACGATTACAAATGTATATATGTATGTGTAGCATATGTCAGTGAAAGGTGTTGTGCCAAACAAGAACTTGGTCAAAATTTTTATGTGACTGCTTTTGATGGCCGAAATTTTTGATAGGAACTTGGCCTTTTTTCACATTGATGTTTTTGTGAGGATTGTTATTACTGTTATTTTTTCCAAGCCAGATAGCTTTTAGTTACATTTATTTTTGTTCTTCTAGCAAGATATATGTACATATGTGATTAATACTGCTTGTCACTTATATTGCGATAAATTATCTTTAAATCTTTTAAAGATTTATTGTTAATGATTTACAAATGATACGAGTAACGATGATGATATAAGAACTGGAGGGTGAAGCAATGAGCAAATAATGATTTCTTAGACTTTCTTTTTTTTCAATCTTATTTTTCCTCCAATGGGACGAAAACAGAAAAGAAAACGTTTTTATAAACGATGTCCTTCTTTAAATGCTTTCGTAATTAATTATAAAGAAATGACTAATGAGGTGATTTTGTTGAAATGAGTGATTATTTTAAGTAAGATTATGGCGAAACGTCATCTTTTGCTTCTTCAATAAAATATTTAACAGCTGGAAAATATTTTTTTTTTTTGATTTTAGTGAGCAATGCAAACTTTTTTTTATTAATTTAATTTTCTACATCATTAAAGTGAGATGAATTATTAAAGTCACACTAAGCTAGAATATGCCTTTAAATTCGACTAATAATAAGAAAGTGATGTTTAGTGAAACGAGATATACGAGTACATATCGCACACTAAATCATAAACAGTCACAATGCATTATTTGAACAGTATCAACAGTTTTTGCCACGCCTGAGTAACTGGGATTTTTTGAGTTGTGAATGTATATGACTTAGTGTGAGATATACAAAGTCATATTTTGTTCTATGTGCAGGCACGTAAAAAAATATTAGTTAAACTTTCGTAAATATTATTTTAAAAATATTAACATCAATCTATCAAAAATGGAAGTGAGGAAAATTGGTGGGTCTTGTCTTACGATAGTTTGTGCTCATGGGGATGTATTCTGAGAATTTTTGCGACACCATCCATATGGATGTTTTTATGTGTCTCGGAGTTTTTGTGATATGTGTGCATTAAGGCTCCATTACCCGACTGTAGAAATCGCAGATGTAAGGTAAATGTAAATGTAATGTAAATGTAAACGTTTGAGCGCTTATAGAATGCTTAAAAACGTGTCATGTGTTTTCGACACAAACAAAAAACTTCTTTGTGCACACATACATAAACGCTAATTGCTTTGTGCCCAGCAAACACGCATTTTTGATTTTAAATTGCGAGTTCATATAAATATGTATAATATTTAAATTCATGGAAATCATTTTGATTGAAATGTACATAAAGGGTGTTTTTTATTGAGGTATAGAACTTTAAGTTGGCATCACTTTTTTAACTGGCGGCCATTTTGTCAGCTGTCAAGTGATTAATATTTAGTTTGGTTTGCCATTTCATCATAAACAGGTTGACAAAAGAACAACGCTTGCAAATCGTGCAAATTTATTTCGAAAATAATGGTTCAGTTCGCGAAGTTTACCGCAAGCTCCGTCCATTTTATGGTCGACATAATCGTCCATCAGAGCAATTAATTCGGTTAACCATGGATCGTTTTCGCACTACGTTTACTCTATGTGATAATACGCATCCGCAGAGACGTCGAACAGTGCGCACCGAAGAAACAATTGCCGCTGTAGAGCAAAGTGTTGAAGAGGACCCGAATGAATCGATTCGCCACCGTGCACAGCAATTGGAGCCGACTAACCGACTATTTTGTTCCCGAATCGGATGGCATGAATGTGGATGAGTTGTGGTTCCAACAAGACGGCGCTACATGCCACACAGCGCACGTCACAATCGATTTATTGAAGGAAACATTCGATGAGCGCATAATTTCGCGGAATGGACCTGTCAATTGGCCACCAAGATCGTGTGATTTGACACCATTGGATTATTTTCTTTGGGGATATGTGAAGTCACTCGGCTACGCCAACAAACCAGAAACTTTAGGGGACTTGGAAGCCAACATTCGTGGCGTTATTGCCAACATACGGCCCCATATGCTCGAAAAAGTGGTTGAAAATTGGACCTGTAGAATTGGCTTTATTCGAGCGAGCCGCGGCAGCCACATGCCCCAAATCATATTTAAACATAAATGGCATAAAATTGTCCTTCCAATAAAGCCAAATTGATGGACATTAAAGCGATTTTCTTGTGTTTTATTTCAATTCGAAGTTCTATACCTCTTAAAAAAACACCCGATACATATGTATACGGACATACATACGAGTATGTATGTATGTATTAGAACTTATAAGTAAATAATATATAAAATATATATATAAAATAGATTTTTTAATAATTTCGCTGAAACTGAATTTGAATTTACTTTCTTTTGATGGCAAGATTTAGCCTGATGGAAAAAAATTCATTGATTTTTTGAAATAACACCTTTTAGAACGAAAATGCGCCTAGAGGTTTTGAAAATTATTATTATTATTTTATTTAAATGAGCTCAATTATAATAATTTTAATAGCAGCTGTAATGCTCAACCGTAGTATTTGTCATTGTACATTACAAGAACAGATTTTGAGCAACTTTATCGGAAAGACAAAGTATTTAGCTTTTTAATTTCCAAGAATGGGTATACATGCAGTAGCACGTCAATAAAATCTTTACTTTCTCGTTTTATCCTTTTCTTATTAATGTTCGTACCTACTCATAATAATTTAGTTTTATTTACAAACAATATACCTACATATGTATATTTTTTAACAAAAATACATATGTACATATGTATGTACATATACAGGACTTTTTGTTTGCTGGGTGTTTATCAGTATAAAAAAATTATATAAAATGGAAAACAGCTGTTCGAAACATTGATGAGAGTTCAACATCTTCACATTATTTTTGATTGCATGGAAAAAGTACCAAAACTATTTAAAAGGTATCAAATCATTATTTTATACTTAGAAACATTTTAATGACTTTGACATTTAGTTTAATTACAATTTAAGCTTCATACCCGTATAAACATATTTACATTACAATGTATTATAATTATAAAAAATATTTATATTTTTATTATCATTATAATTATTTTAATTATACGTACCTATTTTTATTGTTATTATTTTTAAATAAAAAAAGGGTTTTGGACGCTTGAATGTATGTTTGTACGCACATATGTATGCATATTTTACATATGTGTATGTATGTATATAAACAAAAAAATAAACACATACGACTGGCAAACTCTGGTTAGATTTTATAAAAAAAACTTTATTAGAAAACTAAATTTATTAAATATGCCATGTACGTACATGTACAAATTAACCACTCAAAAGCTTAAATTATTAAAAGAAACAAAAGTACCAAATCAGGGCTAATGTTCCACACTCTCATTCAATATACATACATCCCATCACTGTCTACAAATGTCACGTAACGTCGTCATGAAATTCTATTTTCTGCAGGTTCAGACGTTACATTTACGTGCCATTTCAGTCAGGTAAGCGTTTGCATAGCTTTTCATGCAACAGATTCGATTAGCTGACACAATTACATTTACAGTTCTACATTTACAGTCGGCTAATTCTGCCTTTAGTGTCTACTAGTGTTGTTAATTATTCGTCTTTTATGTTTGTTCGAATGAAATTTCATAATTTTTTTCTTGTTCGAACAGACGAATAATTTAGAACTTTTGTTCGAATACTCGAACGAACAAAGAATAAAAAAATATATTCGAATAATCTTAAAAAAGTTTGCAAAAAACGACACATATGTGTAATTTCAATAACAAATTTAGGAATATTAATAACAAAACTTTAAAATTTTAAGAACCTTTGCCGCAGTTGACGCTGTGGCATAGATAAGAACTCTATGTTCCACTTATACTATTGAAGTAACAGACTCGCAAAATATAAAAGATTAAATAAAAAAAAAGCAATGTGAGTCCGATCACAGAGGAGATGTGTAAACATCTAGTAATGAAAATTTTTATTTAAGTTGGAAGTACTTATGCTTTTAGTATCTTTTTTTAAATTAATTAAATAAAAGTATCAAAACTTTCAATATTGTAAATACATATGAATTTGTTGGTTTTTGTTTGTTTTATTATAAGTTTAATAAGTTTGGTTAGTAACAGGGCACACTGCAGTATATGTATAAGTACTGCATTCAAAATTGCACTAAGCAGTAAATTTACTGATTACTAAAAAAATTCAGTAAATTTTTACTGCTAATTAAATTAAATTTGCATTACCAGTAAAATCGTAGGACCGTAATCGTAATAAAATTGTAGCTAGTGGCAAAGCTTTTTCATTCAAATTTTGAAACTTTTGAATGAAAAACATTTAGCCACTTGGTAGAATTTCATTATGAATACGGGCATTACTGACTACTGAAAATTCAATGCACCTCATCATATAACAAATCATTTAGGCAATTTATAAAAATTGTAGAAAAAAATTTTAGTAACATTTTTTATTGTTTCTACTGAAACTTTAGTGGTACTGCAGTGCTCATCTATGGTAAATGCCTTTACTTTTACTTTTTAATTTTTAATTCCTGTTGTTGATCGTTTAGTTGTTGCTGTTCTTGTTGTTGTGTACGCATTGCAATTAAAATAAATTCAGTAAAGTGCGACTTTGACACGCGCACATTCGGTTTTGATCATTTTTTTTGATTTAGCTTTCTTCAGTTTAAACGATTTTTTTTCAGTTTTATCGCTGTTTTCTCGTTTTGGCGTTTTTTTTTCTCTTTTTGGGTTTTTTTAATTTTCTCATTTTTTTTCATTTTGGCGATTTTTTCATATTGGCGATTTTTTTGTTTAAGGATTTTTTTCATTTTGGCGATTTTTCCGGTTTTTCGCGATTTATTTTAGTCCTAGAGATTTTTTTTAATTTGGTGCTTTTTTTGTTTTGGCGATTTTTTTGTTTTTGGCGATTTTTTTATATATGGCGATTTTATATTTTATTGATTTTTTAGTTTTACCGTTTTTGAAAATTTCAAGAGTTTTGCTCTTACGGTTTCCAAGATACAACAAGTTGTCAAAATTACAAAGTCAAAATTGCATTAACTGATGAAACACCCATTGATTTAAATTTTTTAAATTTAGTGTTAATTGTTGTAGTCTGCATAAAAATACACTAACTTTTAAAATTTCAAGTATATATAAATATATACATACAATTGTATGTATATTACATGGGATTTTAACATTTTTCGTTGCTCGTTTTGGAACACTCTTTAATTTTTAACTCTCATGTAAATATTTGTTGTTGTAGTGGCCAAATGTCTACACATTGTGTCCAAATTTCAAGTCCGTAGCTCTTACGGTTCATTTTCACCTTTGGACTACGGAAATATACAGTAAAAATAATCGGCGGCGGCGCACCGTCGGCTTCGAGCCGGTCGACTTGTTTCTCTGCTTGGTGTTGCTTCTTTCAAACACTAATACACTCATACATAGCTCACACCGATTTGATAATGCAAAGCAAAAGCAAAGAAATCTCAGCAAAGAAATATCAGCAAAGAAATCTCAGCAAAGAAATCTCAGCAAAGAATCAAAGTCAAAAGATTTTTACCCCCTAGCGTATAGATGTTTACACTTCAAAAATTATGATAACTTCCAATCGACTAGACCGATTTTCTTCAAGTATAAATTAGAAGATATACGATCATGTCACCATTCAAACGAAAATAAAGCAAAATTAAAATCTGTCACGACGTTAGGGAGCTACGGCGTCAAAGACACGCAGATCAACAGAATATATCTAAAAGATGTGATATATTCTAAACGGCTGGACAGATTTTCTTTAAACATAGCTAAGAACACTCTCAAACAAGTCATTTTTTATGTTATTTTTAAAAACAAGTAACAATCAGGCAATGAAGGCCTACTACTATTATAAGGAAAGGGATAGTAACAGAAAAGATAGGTGGTAAAGGAATAGATAGAGGAATGCTTAATTTTTTTTTTACATTCGGATTAGTATCTATTGAAGTCGGTATAGTTCAGTGACCAGTGACTATGCCTTCATCACTTGAACTTTTCTACAACAACTGAAAGAAAGGGACAGTAATGCACATCAGAAAAATGCGTGGTGTTGTTATTTAATGACTGCCAGATAGCGGGCTCGATCCAAAAACCTTCGGTTTTGTAGTCAACGTGCTAACTTCTTCAGCCAATGCCACCCTCAAACAGGAAATTTAAATCAAGATCGGTCCAACCGTTTGGTCTGTACGTCGACTCGTACATACAAATAGATACACAGACACAATTTACGTACAAACTTATAACACCCCTTTTTTGTCGGGAGCTAAAAACTGAAACGAAATTGAATAAAGAGTATAGTTATTTATACACATTTACAAAACTTTTTAATGTTATTATTTTTTTGGAAAAATAATTTAAAAACCGCAGTTAAGGAAATTCTTCAAATAAGCGAATATTCGACAAAAATTATTCGAATAATTTTTTATTCTAAATTGAAAATTTTTGTTCGTTCGAACAAATATAATAAAAAGTTGATCGAATATTCGAATAATTTTTGTTCGAATGACAACACTAGTGTCTACTTAGCTGACATTAGCAAGATTATTTGATGAGGGTAATAATTTTGAGACTACTCTTTTAATCGTTCACATGACTGTTAGTCTAATGCATTAGGTCGGGTTTCCATATGTTTGCGATGTACCACACAAGCGTAAAAAAGCGTAACCACTAATTACTAATGAAAAACAGTTTGATTAAGACACGTTTTTATTAAGTTAAACAGTTTCATACATAACTAATAGACAATTTTATAGAACACAACATGATTGGAAACTGTTTAAAACGATAAATATATGTCTGAATCAAACAGTTTTTCACAAGTAATTAGTTGGTTACGCTTTTTTTGGGCAAATGACAAACAAGAAATGCCAGATGTAAACTCAGGCTTAAACACATTCATCACGCAGGCTACACGAACACACGACTTCAAATGCCGCTAGCAGCATTTGTCGCCTAGTAGCCAGCTACTTAATTATTTTGGAGACTGCAGCAGCTCCATCTACACATCATATATAAGTATAAATACATAGTTCAGTATTGCCACCTTCAAATATTTTGCTCTTATAAAAATTAAATTACTCTTTCGAAATGTATTTATATGACGTTAAAGTATAAAAATGAATCAATTTATGCTTTACATCAATTTTTGGATATTGTTTCTGTTATATAGTATGAATATTTTGTATTGTACTAGCAACACTAAATTTTCTCATTGCAGCCAAAGAAATAGAAATTAGTTTAATTGGACTACAACGACCAAATCAGCAAAGACAACAACCTGCCGCCTTGTTGCCTTGCCGTCTTCAAAAAAATCATTCTCATATAAACATGTGTATTCTTCTATCCTTGACATTTTGTAGCCCGCTGTGGTGAATGTGTTTAATACATAAAATTAAATTTTGTGAGAGCTTTTATGTAAACATATAATTTTTTTTAGCTATTTTCAAGAATTTTTTTTTGGTTGAAGTCTAATGAGGAGTTTCTTAAACATTAACGAAACGCATACAGAAGTGCTTCAGGGCTGTTCGTATATTAAGTCAAGCCCCAGGGGTGGAAGTTAAGGACTTGTTACGGTTTAGAAAATTTATACTGTAAATTTTGTACAAAGCGTCACTAAGAGGGGTGGGGGGTAAGGGCAAGTATAAACAACTTGAAAATAGCGTTACGATATATATGAATGGCTAAACGTCATATAAACATACTTCAGTGTTTTTATATGATTTTTATTTAGTGAAATCTACAAAATTCTGGATGCGTAGGATATGTTTCATATATCGTGACATCTCTTAAATGGTCTTTTTAAACTTGTTATTTTCACTGTTTAGATGCTTTAAGACTTTGCTTCTGTTAAGACATTCTAACAATCTTTTCTAGCGTTCCGTACCAGATTATGATAATGAATTCTAAAATAAAATATTCGTAAGTAAAATAGTCTTAATTTCAGTAACTGCATATAATCATAACTATAGGGCAAATAATTCGTACGCTCGCATATTTTCTCTCAAGCAAACATGACTAAACCCTATTGCAGCATATAAGAGCATCTCCACTTCGTTTTTCCAACAAACATTGACTCTCTCTCATACTTGCAGTGTAAATATGTTTATACTCAAGATATGGATACTTAATCGGACAAAAAAAAAAAAATACCCCATGATACTTGTGATATTTTTATTCATGATTCGCTACCTTATATATATAAATGTGTGTATATAAAATGGAATGCAAAATGTGTGGGTGATTGAGTGAGTGCCTGAAAATATGCTTTATGTGTGTTTGTAAAAAATAGCCCTGTATATGCGCATGTTTAGCCGGTTAATAGTCAGAGTATTTTGCATGCATATAATTGTAGCTCACACAGTCCATAAATTTTAGTTATAGTAGCTTGTGCTGCGTAACTTAAATCATGTGTATAAACATAGTTGTTTCATGTTTTTTAGTTACACGTATTCTGTTTAAGATTAATGCGTGTGCTTGGATGTAAGCGTGTTTTTGTCTTTTCGCTGCAAGCATTAATAGTTCTTTGACGGTCAATACTCAAAGAGTACTTTAAACGTCATTGTCATTCTATGTTCCGTACACCAAAAATAAAAAGTAACCTTATTCTTTTCGCTACGATTTCCGTTCGTCTATCTGTCTGTCACATGATGTTTTCTCGAGGGCTACGGATCTGAAAATTTCACAGAATATATACAACTTTTGGTTGTAGAAATAACAAATATATGACCGTTAAAAATTAAAGGGTATTCCAAAGCGAGCAACGAAAAATTTTGTAGTCCTAATGTAATTTTACGACAATTGTGTATGGACAATTGAAAATTTCAAGGTTAGTGTATTTTTAAGTAGACTGCACGAATTAAAACTGAAATGAGAACTCAGAATTAAAGGGTATTCTATCAGTTAATATAATTTTGACAACGTGCTGCGTCTTGGTAAACTTAAGAGGAAAACTCGTGAAATTTTCAAAAATACTAAAGCTAAAAAGTTCTAAAATTAAAAAATAAAAATGCAGAAACGAAAAATCGCAACTACGAAAAAAGTGCTTAGATGAAAAATATCAGAGAAAAATCCCTAAAATGCAAACGAATCATCAAAACTAAAATAATCGCCAAAAACCGAAAAAAATCGAGAAACCCCCCCAAAAAAAACGCCAAGAATAAAAAATCGCTGAACTAAAAATATTTATAAAAAAATGACAATTGCGAAAAATTGAGCAAATCGCAAAAAAAAAATCGCCAATATAAAAAAAGGTAGAGACAACCAAAAAAATCCTAAAAAAGAAATAAGTTCCGTGCGGAACCTTTCTTGCGCGAGTTAAAGTCGAAATTTAATAAATTTTTCAATGCTTCTGCCAAAATGGAATCGCTAATTTCAGAAACTCGCCAATTTACATATAAAAACAGGGAACTTGACGGGTCTCTGAAATGATCGATACAATTGTTACCTGCTTTTTGCTAAGAATGAAAACAAACTCAATCTTTTGTTATTATAAAACAAAATGTTGAAATTACAAAAATAAATCATGAAACAAACTGGGTGAAATTAATTTTTTGTATATTTTTTTTCTTTTCAATTTATTGAAAATTTTTAAACGTCTGGGAAGTAATTCACATTTCACAATACATTTAAAATCCTTTTTTGTAGCTCGGTAACAAACCTTAAGAATATTTTTTTCATTTAATATATTTTACGATTAGAGCTTAAAATTATCCGAATAAACCCAAGCCACCGCTATTACGGTTTCCTGCTGGCTTATTGTTATTATTAAAAAGCGATGAACCGCCACCGAGTAAGCCTCCACTGCCACCACTACCGCCCATAGGATTCATTCCTCCTGCTAATACATTACCTATGCCATTGCCTCCCAATACTTTAGTCACGCCACCCAATGATCCTTGTAGACTCGTCAGAATATTTTCCAAACCTTTACAAGAAGTCGAAGTAAGTGGATTCAATGAGGCACCAAATAAGGACAGTTCACAGAAACGGAAATCCGAGTCAGCAGTTAGATCGGTATCAATTTTTATAAAAGGTGTGCCTTTGCCAGTGACACTTTTAAATAGTTTGTCGGTGAATTTACCAATTTTGGTGTCTTCCTTGAACGTTTGCGAAAACTTAACAATCATGCCTATCAGATTGTCGCGCACCTTTAAGTCTTCTTCACTTTTCAAACGGGTTTCGGGCAATGGATTGCCAAAGACATCATTGCAATCGAACATAAAGCCAAGCTCATCACCATGAGCTACTATTTCGGAATTAGAGTTTTCGCTATCGGCTACTATTGGCAGACCGCGAAGGAAATTGATGCCTTTAGAAGTGGTACCGTTATACTCAAAGCTGTACATAAAAGCGGGAGCTACTTGAGACCACACCTGAGTGGTGAGAACAGCGGGAAGATTAAATAAAACATCTGTGGTGGACTCAACTATCTGGAAAATATTTTTTAATTTTTTTTTAATTATTTAAAATTTTAATTACATACAACAAAGTAGTGTTTCCTTTTACCTTATTTAGTATTTCATTTAAATTGAAAGTTTCGGGCACCTTTAGCACATCATTCAAAGTGGGTGTTAGAACACTAGGTAAACCGGGCAGCTGAGCTTTCGTTATTTCACCTGTTATCTTGTCTATTCTTAAAAACCCGGCTAGGTCCTTCAACGTGTCTGTTAGTGAGCCCAAAAATTTCTCTGCCGAACCAAATACTTTATTTACATTATCCAAAGTAAAAGCATTGGCAGTTTCGTGTTTTGTTACGCCTGTAAGCAAGGGAATGGCTGTGAAATTTCCACTTTTTAATTGCAAGTCCGGTTCGCCCACAATCAAGCTTGGCAAGGCACGACCGTCTTCCTCATTCTCGATGTGAGGCTGAAATCCTATGCTGCCCGAAAGACCCTTAATCATGGCTCTGCCGGCTAATCTTTCAGTTTGAATTTTCGAATCATTCTCAATTATTTCCTTAGCGTCTTTCTAATATAAAGCATTTAAGCATTTAAATATTTTCCTGCTAAATAAAACCCACTCTCTTACCTTTCTCAAACATTTGACAATCTCTACTTCGTTTGTGTAGGGACAACCATTTATTTCAGCCACTTCCTGAACACTTTGTACTGGTTCCTTATCGGTGGAATATTGTGACAAGGCAGTACCAGACATGGCTACTACACCGGTTATATCACCTGCACTACGTGCAGACTTTGACATGGATAAATACATAGCACTGGCTGCTCCCGAACCATGGCCCACTACCTTGACTTGCTTGGGATCTCCACCAAAGTGTGATATATAATCATTGACCCATCTTATGGCAGCTGCCATATCGAAGATGGCCAAATTACCATCAAACTCGGTGGTACCATCACCTATTATACCCAATGAGCCCAAACGATATTGTGGAGCCACCACAATAAGACCACGCTGGGCCATTGGCGTGGCATCATATTGATTAGCCGAACCATAACGAAAACCACCCGGATGTAACCAAACTACGACGGGCAAACCTGTCGTCTCGTCAGGCATTCGTGGTGAATAAATATTCAGTCGCAAACAATCCTCATCCCCTATAATATAATTGCGATTTCGTGGATCAGGCTGCATACAAGGAGGTCCAAATGCTGTGGCATTCACATCACCCATTAGCCTCTTGAAGACCGGTCGAGCATAACGATTAGGTCCTGTTGGTGGCTCAGCGTAATGCAAACCTAAAAATGTATAAATTTGCGTTACGGGATTACGATAACCTTCAACGCGTGCATCACGATTGAAAATACGCGTAAACACAACCGGATCATCTGGTGGAGGAGCCTTGGATTGACGTCCCCCCACTATACGTTTAACACGCTTCGTTTCGCTCAAGGTCGCCACTAAACACAACAAAGCTATACAAATTTTTATGTTTAGCATTTTATTAACAACGTACTTTATTTAGTATAAACTCGCTAAAAGTTGTTTTAATACTAAATCCGGCAAAAGTTTCCCAAAAATTTAATCATATAAATTGTTAAAAAAAAACACTTGCATAAAATAATACTTCAAGGGGTTTTTACAATAATTTCTCTCATTTTTTTATACCCTTTACCAAAAAATGGTAAAAGGGTATATATAGGTTTATCATTCCGTTTGTAATTTCTAGAATATTAATAAGCGAGCCATAAAGTATATATATTCTGGATCCTTATGCATAGGGAAGACGAATAAGTGATGTCCGTCTGTCCGTCTGTCCGTCTGTCTGTACGTGAAATCGGTTTTCCGAAGCTCCCAGAAAAGCTAGGGACTTCCTTCTTGGACTGGTTGGTCAGAAATGGTCGAAATAAGATTGGTATTGAAAATTAGCAAAATCGAGCGGAGGGTTTCAGAGCTGGGAGACTTAAACTTCATATTTGCCATACAAAATAAATACCGAAAACTAGTTTTTAATAATTTTTTATTAAATAAACTTATTTTATACTTCAGTATGAAAAAAATTGGTGTTAAAAAAATTAAAAAGACGTTTCCAGGGTTGGAAAACCTTAACTTTTTTTGTTATGCAAAAGTAACTTACTAAAATAAATTTTTCCTTTCTTTCTATAAACTAAACATATGTAATGTTCTTAAAAGAAGGAGATTGATGTAAGAAATCAGAAAAACAAAAAGGATGATTCCAGGATTGGAAAACCTACGATTTTTGTGATATATAAAATTAACTACCGTAAACTAATTTTTTATTTATTTTTATTAAATGAACTTATTTTGTACTTCACCACCAATAAAATTGGTTTTTCAATTAAAAAAAAATGTAAAAATTTAAAAAGACGTTTCCAGGGTTGGAAAACTCTAACTTTTTTCTTAAACAAAAGCAACTTACTACAATAAAATTTTCCTTTGTTTCTATAAATTAAACATATCTTATATTCTTAAATGAAAAAGATTGGTGTAAGAAATCAGAAAAATCAAAAACGATGATTCCAGGGTTGGGAAACTGAAACTTTTTGTGCTATAACAAATTAAGTACCGAAAGTTAATTTTTATTTTTTTTATTAAATGAACTTATTTTATACTTCACCACGAATAAAATTGGTATTTCAAATAAAAAAAAATAAAAATTCAAAAAGACGTTTCCAGGGTTGGAAAACTTTAACTTTTTTTCTTATACAAAATCAACTTACTAAAACAAATTTTTCCTTTTTTTCTATAAATTAAACATATCTTATATTCTTAAATGAAAAAAATTGGTGTAAGAAATCAGAAGAATCAAAAAGGATGATTCCAGGGTTGGGAAACTGAAACTTTTTGTGCTATAACAAATTAACTACCGAAAGTTAATTTTTATTTTTTTATTAAATGAAATTATTTTATACTTCACCACGAATAAAATTGGTATTTCAATTTAAAAAAATTTAAAACACGTTTCCAGGGTTGGAAAACGTTACTTTTTTACAAAAGTAATTTACTAAAGCAAATTTTTCTTTTTTTCTCTATAAATTAAGGATATCTTATATTCTTAAAAAAAAGATTAGAATAACAAATCAGAAAAATCAAAAAGTATGATTTCAGGGTTGGAAAACCCACACTTTTTGTGATATAAACAATTAACTACCGAAAACTAATTTTTATTTATTTTTATAAACTTATTTTCTGCTTGAGTACGAATAAAATTGGTATTTCAAATAAAAAAATAAAAAAACAATTAAAAAAATTAAAAAGACCTGGAATCATCTTTTTAATTTTTGGTTGGAAAACTTTTTTTTTTTTTTTTGTACAAAAGTAATTTACTAACACCAATTTTTCCTAAAAGAAAGAGATTGATGTTAGAAATCAGACAAATCAAAAAGAATGATTCCAGGGTTGGGAAACTTACACTTTTTGTGATATATAAAAGTAGCTAAGTCTAATTAATTTTTATCTTTTCCTTTATAAATTTACGTTTTGGAATGAAAAATTTGGTGTAGAAAATTATAAAAATAAAAACCACAGCTCCATATCTGGAAACTTTGAAATTTTTTTCTGGATATTAAAGTAAATAAATAAAACAGTTTTTTTGAATTTTCTTTTTTCTTTTTTCACTTAACACACTTTATATATTTTTTTTAACAACTACTAGATTGGTATAAGGAATCAGAAAAATCTAAAATGATGATTTTACGGTTTGAAAATTAATTTTCTTTGTACATAAAAGTAACTAGCACAAATTATTTTTTTCTTTTTGTTTATACTTTATGTATGTGCTTGAGTATGTATCTCTATACTACATAAAAGCACTTTGGTAAAGGGTATATAAGATTCGGCACAGCCGAATATAGCACTCTTACTTGTTAATATTCGTCTAGAATTTTGTTAAAGCTTCAGATTTTGTTTAATTTTGTTTATATTTTACTTTTTTATTGTAGATATTTTTTCCTTGTGTTGCGGTACTTAAAATTTATGTGGATGTTTCGACTGACATTACATTTGCTACATACATAGATCGGTTTTGCTATTGTAACGTAGTGCATAAAGTTTATAAAATAATCTTTTATATCAAAATTTTTTTATATGTATTTTTATTTTAAGAAAATAAAAATAAAAACATGTTGATTATTGAGTTCTTGAGGTTCTCATTTGTTTAAATGAAAATTTATAACATAATAGTTCTAGTTGTTCTAAGAAACTTTGGGTAAAGGTTCCCTGATGATCTGCATTAGCAACAGCGAAATAGCATGGCATCCAGCTTAACTCCTCAATAATCAATTTCAATGTATATATATATATATATATATAAAAAGAAGTGTACATTTTGATTGTCACTTTATAACTCGAGAACGGCTTCATTAAATAAAAAATGTTTTGATAAAATTATATCAGGTGTAGACGTAGGGTAAGGAACACTCAGGCAAGTGCAAAATAGGCTTAACGCTATGAAAAAGCTTAAGTTTTTCTTATATAATGACTAGAGCTTGGCAGAATTTCGAAGTGAAGGCAGGTGGCGGTGACTGAAGTAGTTAGCACGTTGACTATAAAACAGAACGTCCTGGGTTCGAGCCCGGTCTCCGGCAGTCATTAAAAAAATAACCCATTTTTCTGAAGAGCATTAGTGGCTATTTGTATCAGTTGTTGTAGAAAAGTTCCAGTGATGAAGGCATAGCCACTGGTCACTGAACTACACCGACTTCAGCGGATAATAATGCAAATGTAACATCAGCCTTCGTCGGTAGGGAGGAGCAAAATCATCGGCCAAGTAACAAAAAATAATAAAATAGCTACTAAATGCTGTTGCAAAAATTTAATATGGCCCCTAGACACCAGAGATGCTGCAGCACCGCATTATTAAATGTGTCCAAAAAGCAGAGTTGTAAAATAATGAAGCTTTCCTCTATATCTTCCCTCATCACGCCCTCCTGGCTAAAAATGTCCGAATTTTCAGATTTTTTTTATTTTATTTCTCTCCTAGACCTAGCTCTGTATCGAATTTCAGCTCAATAGCACAAATTTTAATTTTTATGGACGTAGCCCCGCCCTCCTGGTTAAAATTTTCGGGTTTTCAGATTTTTCTAGTTCATCGCTCACCTAGATCTACTTGTGTACTAAATTTCAGATTTCTAGCTATAGCGCAAGTGCTTCATAATATTGATACTCACTCATCAATCAGTGAGTCAGTGAGTATGTCTTAAAATATGCACTTTTTGCACCTCCATATCTCCGAAACCTTTCATTGTAAAACTTTCAAACTTTGCATATAAGATAACATGAATTTATTCTAATTATGGTTTAAATTTTATAATTTTACGATTGCGGGGAACAAAGTTATGAGGGTGGTAAAAATAGCTCGAATGGCTTCCTGTAAATATACACACTGCATGCATTGGCCAGAACTTGGCCTGGCTCACTGCTGTGCGCCTAGATAAAACAACATTTACTTTTGACTTAAAATTTTTTTGTAAAACCTAAAATATGTATGTGTTTTTTTTTAAATTTTCAAGTAAAAAGCAAATGCTTTTCTTATTCACTTTGCCCAATAGAAGGGAATCACAATGGATCCAATTGGGTCTCTGAGTGGTGGTGTTGTATAGCACCACCCTTCCTAACCTAAACTTACCTAACGAAATTCTTCACAAAAATTCTATTTTTAAAATATGAAGTGCCAAAATAGTCGTAATAAATCTTTAAACCATAATTTTTTCACTCAGCAAAATTTGATATTCAAGAATTTCTGTTTGAATTTTATTTGCACAAAATATTATGGTCCCTGTAATGTAAAAGTATAATTACTTTAATAAGATTAAAGTGTTTTGACAGAAGTAATAATATGTTTACTTTTGCTATTATATTGTTTAAATTTCTCACTTATTCTTACGGCTTTGAGTTTTTGTTATTAAACAACTTCAAAAAAAGGAGGAAGCTATAAATTCGCATTTATTTTATTTTTATTTTTTGTTATGTTACTTCATATCTCGGTACATTTTAAATCGATTGTAATTTTTTTTTTGTCTGACAGAATATAGCTTCCATTTGGTTTCGTTGTAAAAAAGTGGGCGTGGATACGATTTATATGTAGTTCTGGCACTATATTTTGACATTGATACCATATATTCGGTAGTATTAAGATTGCGACTATACCTATTTCAATCACTTAATTACTTAATTTTTAATAAATTATATGATTTAGCATAAGATGCTTTATTTACAAACAGTCAATAACTGGAGTATTGGTCATGGAAGAATTTTACATTTTTATGAAATGAAATTGGATCAGAACAGACATTCAAAATTATATCGAGTAAAACAAAATCGACCTATTTGTAGCTCTTTTGAAATAAAATACAAATTAAAAATCACACAAAACGTGGGCTTTAAAACATATCAAACAACCCCAGTTACTTTCAAACAAAAACCCATCAAGAGAATTTTGAAAATTATTTTTTTTTTTTTTTTTTTTGCTGAAATCGAACCAAAAACTCCGAATGGGTATTAATATAATACGATTTCAGACTTTTCAACGACCCCAAGTTATCAATTATCGTTAAAATACAAGAGCAATTTTATTGTTAAACAAAATTTTTTATATGTTAAAACTAAGACCATAAGAAACTTTTAAAAATATGAATTTGTATTTTTCTGTATGTTTGCACATGAGTGTAGGGAACACACACAAGTGGTTTAAGCTGAACTTTAAATGTTATAAAATTGATATAAATTTTTTACTATACATACTTATTTTTGTTGTTTTAATTTTTATCACTTGTTTCATATAAAACTTAACGAGTAGTTAATTTTGTATTCATGAGCTGTAACTTGTTCTCAAGCTTTTGTAAAAAGCTTCACAATAAAAGCAATGATTGCAAATGTTTTTTTTTTCTTTCTACAAACATATATACATACAAACATACAAATGTATGTACATATAAATAAATTTAAACACTGATAATAAGTTTTTAATATACAAATAGTATTTTAAATTGCAAAATGATGGGTAACCGGTATTTTTTTTTCATTATTTTACTGAAATCGCCATTATTGTCTTGATTTACAATAACATGATATAATTATGACAGTGTTTTAATAATAGTAGTTGTGTAAATTTTATACAATTTGTATTTTTTTTTTGTATGCAGTCAACTAGTTGTATACGTAACACAATTGATAATTAAATAAAATGACAGGTTGTTTTATTTTTAAAAATATACATATTAAGATGCAGAAATTTTTAATAATTCTTAACAAGTTTGATCAATCTATATATTTATATAAAAGAGTAACGTTATTGAGTGACAGACTAACTGATTCATTACCACTCAGCCCCAACGAGCTTAGCTAGAAAGCTGAAATTTGGTGTTTAGGTTCCCCTTTCGATGTTTAGATCCACTAAGAAGGGATTTTTAAAATCCGAAATGCAAAAGGAGTAAAAAGGGTAAAATCGGTATCATTATATCTAAAAGCGTATCAACGTTGCTCACAAATGAGCTTGTAGGGGTTAATAAGAGGTTAAAGCTGAATTTCGGTACCTTTCTTCCACTCGACATATCTTCTAAAGTATTGAACAAAGCAGAAAGCTTTTTGGTGTGTTTTTGTATGTGGGAGAGATTTTCGAAAAAAGTATCTTCACCTTCTAAAAATTGGCACTTATAAGGGTTACGTTTAATGATAATGTACATACATACATACATTTACCTTAATATATAAAGGCCCCAAACTCATTATTTTTTTTTTGAAATGGGTTTTTTGCCTATTTCGATAGAAGAACATCTAGTGTATCGAAAAATGCAAAAATCTGGAATTAAAAATAAAAAATATTATGTGTTAGGGCTTTTCTACATTACGGTAGCGATATATACATACATACATACATGTAAAACTAGTTTATTATGACTTTCTTTCTACCGCTCCGTAGAAGCTGAGATAATAAAATATATAAGTAAATAAAATGTACATATGTATTTTCAAAGGTCCCAAAAAGGTACCAAAAAGGGTAAATACGGGCAACCTTGCTAAAAATTTCCAATTCGGGAGATATATCAATTCTGAAACATTTTAAGATCTTAGTTAAATATTATTAACTAATATAGTGTCTTCTTGAACATTGTAATTAAAGGGGTACTTTGAGTATAAGTTTTGTACCTTTGAAAAGGTTTGGTACCTTTTTGAAAAAAAAATTATATTCTTTTTAAACACAGCACTTTTTTGAAAGACTGCTTTTGGGTAATGGTACTTTTTCGAAAATATAATTTTCAAAAATATATAATTTTGAAAATGAAATTTTGGGATAACAAAAATCCTTTGGAAAAGGCTCTTTTAGAGATTGGTACTTTATGAAAAGATTACTCTTTCGAAAAAAGGACTTTTAAGAAAAGCTATTTTTTTTATAAAAAAGTGCTCTTTGGGAAAAGTACTTTTCAACGAAAATTACTTTTTTAAGAAAAGCAATTTTAAACGCTTTTTTTTAAACAGCCCTTTTTTGAAAGGATGCTTTTGGGAAATAGTAATTTTTTAGAAATGTAATTCTAAAAAATATAAAACTAAGAGAATGCAGTTTTGGGATAAAGAAACTTTTGGAAAATACACTTTTCGATAATGGTACTATATAAAAAAATTACTCTTTCAAAAAAGTACTTTTAAGAAAAGCTCTCCTTCAAAAAAGTACTTTTAAGAAAAGCTATTTGCTTAAAAATGTGCTTAAGTGAAAATGTACCTTTTTTCATGGTACTTTTTGGCAAAGTACTTTTTTAAATAAATTACTTTTATACAAAAAAGTTAAACTTTTCAAATGAGATACTTTTTGAAATAGTGCTTTCTTGAAGAAACACTTTTTTTTTTTTTTTTTTTTTGTTGAAACAGTACTTTTTTGAAAAAGTACTTTTGGGAAATGGTAATGAAGAGAGTATAGTTAAAAAAATACTTTTAAGAAAAGCTATTTATTTAAAAAAGATGCTTGAGTAAAAAGGTACTTTTTTTAATGTTACTTTTTGGGAAAAAACTTTTTGAAAAAGTATTTTTCAGATAAAATACTTATTAAAACAGTACTTTATTGAAAAAGTTATTTTTTTTAAAACAGTACTTTTTGAAAAAAACAATTTTTGAAAAAGGTTCCCTTGGAGAAAAGTACTTTTCGAAAATAGTATTTTTAGAAAAATGTGTTTTTTCTTTTACCTTTTTTATCCTCCCCAGTGATAAGAGAATTAAAGAGAATTTTGAGAAGATAAGAAATAATGAAATCGGTCCAAACACAATATGACGGGCGCCAAAAACGGCGGAAAGGGAGTTTTCAAAAACAAACACAAAATAAACTGAACATATTTGGGCATTCTCAGACAAGAAGCACACACCTATCAATGTGGGTATCAAATAATGGGGTGTGATGTGTGGGTTTAAGGAATTAACACGAAAAGTGTTAATCAGTTAATCACGGTGTCAAAATAACCAAGTGGCCTGTATTTTTATATTTGAAGAGTATCTAGTACATTTAAAATTCCCGTTAACAAAGTAGGGTGCAATATGCTAGTTATATGGAATGGAAAAATATACTTTGAAAGTAAATACATTAAGTTGCAAAACTAAAACTTTACTGCGTGGACGCGTATGCATTTTCAAAAGAGAATTTGAAAATCTTTCACATCAAATGTTTCATGGTATATAGAAGTACATAACATAATTACTGATACTCTTATTATTTTCTTCTTTAAAGAAAAACACAAATGTATTGTAATAAATTTAGTAAAGTGCGTCTTTGAATCGCACACTCGGGACACTATTCGAATTTGGTAACTTGTTTGGTTTTTGGAATTTTTAGTTTTGACGTTTTTTGCATTTTTTTTTCTGTTTTGGCGATTTATTTTGGCTCTTTTTAGGGTTCCGCACACCAAAGGTGTGTGCTACGCAGTCCGTCTGTCCGTCTGTCGGTCACACGGTATTTTCTCAGGAACCGTAAGAGCTACGGATCTGAAATGTGGACACAGTATGTAGAACCTTGGCCGCTACAACAACAAATACATGAGAATTAAAAATTAAAGGGTGTTCCAAAACGAGCAACAAAAATGTTAAAATCCCATGTAATATACATACAATTGTATGAACATATGTATATTGAAACTTGAAGTTTGTAAAATTAGTGTATTTTTAAACAGACTACAACAATTAACACTAAAATTTAAAAAAATTAAAATTAAAGGGTGCTCCATCAGTTAATGCAATTTTGACTATGTAATTTCGACACTTTGCTATATCTTGGAAACCGTAAGAGGCAAACACTTGAAATTTTCAAAAACGGTAAAACTAAAAAAACCGAAAATTGTAAAATCGCCAAACCAAAAAAAAAAAAAATAAAAAATCGCCAAAAATTAAAAAAAAATCGCCAAAACGAAAAAAATCGCCAAAATTAAAAAAAATTCTAACACTAAAATAAATCGCAAAATTCGAAAAAATCGCAAAAATGAAAAAAACGCCAAAATGAAAAAAAAACGCCAAAAATCAAAAAAATCGCCAAAACGCGAAAATGTCGCCAAAACTAAAAAAATTTTAAATAAAAAAAATCGCAAAAATGAAAAAAATCGTCAAAAATAAAAAAAAAATCGCCGAAATGAAAAAACGCCAAAAACCGAAAAAAATCGCCAAAACAAGAAAATAAAGTGTCAAAACAAAAAAAAAGAGCCAAAGCTTAAAAAAATCGCCAAAACCGAAAAAAGCAAAAACCGCCAAAACAAAAAGCCGAAAAGACCCCAAAACGAAAAAAATGCCAAAACTGTATATTATATATGATGAAGTTTGTATTAAATTACATATCTAGTGTTCGTACGGAAGCCTTCGTGCGCGAGTCAGAGTCGCACTTTATTGAATTTATTTAATTTTAGTGATTATTTCGGTTTTCTGTGATTTATTTTAGCTTTAGAGATTTTTTAGTTTGGAGCTTTTTTTAGTTTTGGCGGTTTTTTTCAGTTTGGCGTCTTTATAATTTTGACATTTTTTATTTTTAACGTCTTTGAGTTTTCCCCTTACGATTTTCATGATACAGCAAGTTCTCATGAAAACATTGCAATGTTACATAATTATATTAGAAGATATTATTAATATTTTCCCTATCTTAAGACTTAAAATAAATTGTCTTAATTTCATGCTAATGATTGTTTAATTTTTTTCTCTAAAATCTCTTACTTTACAACTGCTAAATATTTGGGAAATATTTTCAATTTAAAATTCCACGCTTTAATAAACATATTATTGTAAAGTAAACACTCGAATACGACCTTAAGCTAAACTGGCACCCATTTTAACCCCACAATTAAAGTATTAACAGCGCCATAATATTAAGCTTATCGTCAACAGCCAAAGCGAAGCCCAAAATCTAAAAGCCAACAACTAAACAAAAGAACGTCTGCTTGTCTACAGCGCAGAGGAAGAGCCAAATAGATGGACGGAAAAATTGATATCCTAAACAAAAAATATCAAACAAAAGGAAATTTTAAACTCAAAGTAAACTTTGAGAGCTTGTAGCTCGGCAGCCAGAAAATAAACAAAAAGTAACAACAGCTATAAAAACATATCGCACTGAAAGTTTATTCAAGTGAAATTCAAAGAACAACAATGTCAGTTTTAAGTTGCAACAATAGAAATTTATTGGTAGTATTTATTTGATATGCACAGTACACAAAACTTAAAGGGAGCGAGTTTTCAAAGTGCCTTATAGTGTTTTCACACTGGCATGGTTTTAATAAAAGTTGGTTTTAACGTTAAAACCAACTGTTAAAACCTGGTTTTATCATACAAATTGTTTTTGTTAAAACCAAATTAAGTTGGTTTTATGAAATGCAACCTTGTTTTCGCTGTGATAAATTCAGTGCTGCCAAGTTGAAATGACCGACAGCAGCTGATAATGTTATACCAGTGAATAACAATAGATGGCGGTTGAAAAAATTTCAACTTAAAAATGGATACATCACCAACAATAATCAAAAAATTATGGAAAAAATTTTTTTTTGTGCAAGGAAAACAACGAAAATATTTTAAATTGAACTGTGAAAAGTGAAAATAGACAATATGACTGACATTCATCTGCCTATAAAAAAGGTTTATCTTATAATGTATTTGTGCATTTTTATATTATTAACAATATTTCCAAGCACTTCTTCATTCTGTATAAGAAGTTCCACAATTTAAAAAAATTTTATTTACAAAATATAAAATAATTTCCATTTTAGAGCGCATTGTGAAATATCTCAGTTTTTCATACAAACAAAAACAGTTGAACAGTATGTCCAACAAGTGTTATTAAAAAGCAGAAAAAATTCAATAACAAATACATGCATTTCGGCAGGAGATTTATTTTATTTTGAGCAAAGTTATTAGAAAGCCTGTGCGTTAAAACCTGAATTTAACAAACTTGCAGTGTGAAAGCAAAATCAGCTGTTTGTGGTTTTAACGTTAAGAACAGGTTTTAACTTTCAGTGTGAAAACACTATTAGCTGAGCTGAGGAAGCGAGTATTTTACACAACTTGTTTGGAGACGAAATTAATTAGCCTAAGTGGAATTGTAAGGTCAAGTTGCGCATATAAACCGAAATTATTTAGAGGGACTGTTACCCATTTTATGAACTCACTGATATATTTAGTTCAAAATCTCATAAGAATATTAAGATTATTATTTCCGATAATAACACAGCACCGATTGCTAAGATGTCTATAATTAACTATTTTCGATCTAATTTCCATCTCAAAACAGGTCTCTCAGTGACCACTCTCGAGACAGATTGCACAATATTTTGTTATGATATGAATAAGATATAAAATCATTTTTCTTCAAAGGCTTATAAAACTACACTGACATGATGTCAAATGAGTATAGTTATATATTAATTTTTACTTTATCAGCAGGGAATGAAGGGTAGTAGCACATTCGACAGGTTTCTAAAGCCTGGATCACACGATCGGCACAATAAACCAATATTCGTCGGCTCACCGATATAAAGTCATAGGTAATAATCCAAAATGACATTATTACTTAATTAATTTTGCAATAAGTCTATATGGCTTTATTATCAATGCAGTGTGGTGCAGTTATGTAATTATATTTTAATTAGTTGAGAAATAATGAAAATTTACCTTGTTAGTTTTGAATTTATTTCAGTGAGCCGACGAAAATTGGTGCATTGTGCCAATCGTGTGATCCCAGCTTAAGATAAGCCTTTGGGCTCTTTTACAGCTTAGCTATGGTGAAGTTATGAGCGAATAATGATAATAATAAGATTGCACTTCTCAGGAGTTCGTAGAAACCTTACCATACCATTGTTCATGCCTTAAGAGATGTACAGATGCTGGGTAACTCCATTAGGCCGGATGTGACCTTGACACTCATTTTTCTTGTTATAATTTGAAATATAAAATGTATAATTAAGATGGGGTGCGGTTTCCAAAGAATGTTAATCTTAAAAACATGTAATAAAAGTTAGATACTAAAAGAACATAATTTGTGCTTTGAATGACCATCAGAAGGCTGTGACGGGTGTGACCTTATAAATATAAAATTTTACAGAATTTGTACTTTTAGAATATATTCTGTTAAATCTGTATTAATATCCGTGTAGTAAATTGCCTAAAATCTTTTTAATCTTACGAAATATTTACTGCCTGAGAAAGATAAGTTTTCAAAAAAAAAAACTTTTTCGAAGACGGGTGTCGCCTTTTTATGTGGGGAGGTGTGATCTAGTGTAAAAACTCTCCCAAAAATGCGATATAACCAGCAGGAATTTTGATTCTTGATCGCTTACTGGAGGCAACAGAGATTGTGAAGGAAACCCTTTAAAGAGTTTCTAAATAACAAAAATTCTTTCGGATAGACTATAGAGAAGGTTACGTTTGAATTTAGTGCTGTTTTAAAATTACAAATAATAATTTGACTTTCATACTTTTTTCGTTGTCTGCTCTTTCTTTTTCTTTCTCTGTATTTTTTTTTTTAATTTCTTGCAATCATTTTCTTATCATTTCTCTTTTTCCTGTCTCTTTCTTTCTCCAAAGCTACACCCAGAGAAAAAACAGCTTAAAATCAATAAAAACCATATTGAATTAATAAGAAACATTAACGAAATTCTATTCTATTTCAATGTGGAAAAATATTAATTTACAGTATCAATTTATTATTTTTATTAATTTTTAAATATTTCAATATACATTTTCTATTATATTGAAAATTATTGAATTAATGTGACGCATTCTTATATTTACGTTGCATCTTTTCCCTGAGTATGAATACACTAGATATTTTTCTTTTTTGATATTAAGTTGCTTTCTTTTTTCACGTGTTATATTTTTACATCCATTAAAAAAATAGCACTTAAGCGTTGGTGTGACGGGTGTGACCAAGTAGTTTCTGCAACTTATTAATCGAATTTTAAACTGGAGACTCACAAAATTTGATTATACTATTATTGCTATTACTTTTATATTGTTATGTGAAACAAATTCAATATATTTTTCATTGTCTCTCCTTACATTTTCTTTTTCGATAATTTTTGCTAATATCTTCCCGTCACAATTTTCTTTGAATTTCTTCTTTTCCTGTCCCTTTTCTCTGTAAATATGGATTAAGTTGATATATTTATTTTTTTTCATTAAGTTTCTTCCTTTTTTCACGTCTTATATTTTTTATGTACATCGAAAAAATAGCACCTTATCGTCGGTATGACGGGTGTATTTTTGGCGAAATATTTTCTATGACTATTTTCACAAAATTTTATTATATTATTAATTGCGATTATTTTTATATTGTTGATGAAAATATTAATTAAAAACATTAACAAATTTATTAAAAATGGTAATGTGACGGGTGTGACCAAAAATTACTCATGCCTCGAATATTAACATGAAGCTTCACAAAATTTAATTATATTATTAATAGCGATTATTTTTATATTGTTCGTGGAAGTATATATTATAAACAGTAACAATGTTTACTGTGACGGGTGCGACCAACAATTTTATATTTCAATTTATCCACAAAACTTTCATTGTAGAATATACAAAGTCGAAGCTAATGCAAAAAAAAAGCAGAGATATAGTCTTTTCAGAGACAAATGTATTTGTTAAAGATAAGAAAGGGAATAATAGTAAACATAAAGTAAAAGCTAACCGTACAAAGAGGTTGAGCACAGTGGTCAATGTAAAGCGTTTTCAAATTGATAGAAATGGAACAAAATTGAGTAAAGTGCGACTTTGGCTCGTAAAACGATTTTTTTTTTCATTTTAAAAGGTTTTTCGTTTATGACGATTTTCTCGGATTTTGGTGATTTATTTTAGTTTTAGCGATGTTTTTTAGATTTTGGCGATTTCTTATTTAAAGATTTTTTAGTTTTACCGTTTTTGAAAAATTCAAGAGTTTGCCTCTCACGATTTCCGAGATATAGCAAGTTGTCAAAGTTACATAGCCAAATTTACATTAATTGATAGAATAAAAAATAAAAATTGGTCTTCATAACAATGCACTAGCTTTGAAAATTTAAAGTATCTACAATTGTTTGTAATATTGCATTAAGACTAAAACATGATTATTCGCTTTGCTTTAGAACACTCATTATTTTTAGTTGTCATATATTTTCTCTTGTAGCGGCCAAAGTTTTACATATTCTGTGAAAATTTCAGGTACGTTGCTCTTACGGTTCTCGAAAAAACAGTATGTAACAGACGGACAGACAGACAGACGAACATCGTAACGAAAATAATAGGCTTCCTTTTCACTTGTGGTGTACGTAGTGCTAAAAATGGTATTTTTAATTTTGTTCATAATTTTCATTCTATTGTGGACATCACTTGAAACATTTTTTTGGCAATAAGCAAATCAATTTTTCTCTATGTAGAGTGCCTTTGCATGAAATTGCCCTGGTATAATATAAAATTTATTATATTTAAAATTTTATGATAGAATAGATCACTAAAGAAAAATTCTGCAAAACGTGTATAGTTTTCCGTAAAAATCAAAGTGTTACAAACGTTATGACGACATTAAATTCCAAAAAAGTATGTGCTATTAAAATAACAATATTGATTTTATATGTAAATGAACCAAGAAGAAAAAAGAAAAAAAAATAAGCCATTCAACAACAAAAACGAGTAAGAATATGAAAAAGCTAGAGAAAAAGCTAAAGAAGAAGCCAATTTTTGTAAGCCCACAAAATCCATAATGCAAACAATTGTTTGTTGGTAATACACACACAAAAACATGATACCACCAATGTGCTGCAGGATAAACGGATGGAAGGATGTTGATTGTTGTATGAAATTTTACAAAAAAAAAAAGCATTAAATAATAAAAATAGAAGAAAAGACTCCCATACTTATACAAAACAATAAGAAAAATAAAGTAAAAAACCAAATTCAAACAACCACTTGTATCAGAGCAAGCAACATGTCAGTATTTAAAATTTGATGCTGAATTTGACTAAATGACTGACTGGCGATATGTTGGCCTGGCTTGGCAGACATTGATGTTTACCAAGGCAACAATGCCTAGACCAGAAAGTTTCATTTGCAACATTCGAGACCCTATAAGTAAATTTTATAATAAATGTAATCAATACACACTCACTAAATTTGCAAAACTCTTATGCACACACACACGCGTGTGCTCTAATGAAAATACATGCGTACACACAGAAAAATTTCAACTTAAAACTTACGTAAACAGGGTTAATCTAATCTTTTCCGGCAATGATTTTGCTTCATATGTGTTTCATGTTAATATAACATGATTTATAGATTTTTTCAAAGAAAATTTTTCCTTTTGAAATAACTTTTTTTCGCGTTGTTTTAACGTTGAATCAAAGTTATTTCAATTTGAAACGATATGAATTTAATTTAATGTATTTTATTAATAATTTAACTTACGTGTGGTTGACATAGACATCAGAAAAATGTTTGTTTGTAGGTAAATTAATTTGCCCGGCCAAAATTTGAAAACGGAATTCATCGCGTGGTAGTCAACGTGCTTACCCCTGCACTTACAACTACTTTAAATATGTACCCCCTTATGCAAAAAAATATTTTACTTTAGCTTTAAAGTTCATAGTAGTTGATAAGCACTTTAAGGCTAACACAGCTTTATTAAAAAATCATATGCAAAAGACAACTTTAAATATTTTGTGATTTAATAATAAATACTGGTAACACCACCGTGTTCAACAACCACTTCACAGCTTATGATGTACAAAATTGAATACAATTTCAATCGGGTATTAAAATATTTTTTTATTTTATTAAATAAATTTTTATTATCTTGAAGTAAAGCAACCTAATTTAAAAAAATGAGCTTCTGACTTAATAGGAAAACAGATAAACACAACCACGAAGTAAAAGTAAAAAAAAGTGAAAAATTATCAAAATTTGTTTTATTCGAATGAAACGAGTATTTGAATATCTAGCTTTTTTCGATTTGTTTTGATTGTATGTACATCACTAAAACATTTTTGTATAATTGTATTTATTTTAATATTTTTTTATGGATTTTGCTATGTATTTCGAAGCAGTTGGATAATTTGGTGATGTTTCCCATTACATGACAGAAATAATAAATTTAAGATAAGAGCAGGCACTTCTAGCTTCATTTTCAGATGTAACATGAATCAATATGTGCTATATTAACAAAAATATTTGAGGTACAAAATACACATTTTGGAAATATCAACTTAAAGTAGTCTTAACAAACGTGGGTGCCTACTTTAGAATTTTTATACAATATTTTTTTTAGAATACAACTTTACTTAACATTGCTTGGCAAAGCTTTATTAAGTTTTTTTGCATAAGACCCGTATTCTTTAGATACACACTAAATATGTACCATCATGAATAGGATTTTAATTCAACATTATTTCTTTGACCATTTAACATCCAATTATTTGAAAAGTTTTAGTTAAAATACAAAAAATACAAAATACTTTGACTTGACTCCAGGTTTCGAGCCTGCGCTCCTCCGACTGCAAGACTACTACACTGCCTACCAACCAGCAGCAGTTTGTCGTCTGCTTACCAACACCAAAAGAACAACAACAATACAAAAACAATCCACACAACTAAGCAGAAAAGTGTATTGCCAGATATGGACAAAGCAAGTAAACACCAACACTCTTAAACAAAAACATAAATGTGAAAAACGGCCAAGTTCCTATCCAAAATTTCGGCCATTAAAAGTTGTGAGATATAAATTTTGACCAAGTTCTTCTTTGCCACAATACTTAACATAAAAATATATTATGTATGATATAAATTTGTAATTGTAAGGGTGTCATATAATTTCTATAATTTCAAAATTTAATACGCCTCTTTTAACACCAGAAGGCGCTGCAACAATGCATTATTTAAAAAAAAAAGCGTGCAAAAAGCAGTTGTAAAAAGAATGAAGCTTTCTTCTATCTCTTCCTTCACCACCTGTCTTCTATCACTATCCCTTGCCTAAAGAAGGTAACACCTAGTAATTGTAGCAGGCATTAATTGCCTGAGTGTTACTTCTCTTTTATAAAAAAAAATGTCAGCTCTCTAGCAGGAATTATATCTTTAGATTTTATCAGCATTACCTCTCCTCACTATTCCTAACTAAAATTTTGTTGTGAGCAGTGCTTATAATTCATTCTAATCTGCTAGACCGATGTAGATTAAACACAAGGCTAACACTTTATGGGAGTGATCACGGCCAATTTTTGAGGTGATGCAAGATTTCACTAAATTGGCTTGAATTAAAAGCTGTATATTAAGTATTTAGTTCAAAACAATATTAGCGTGGCCCCGCCCATTCTGGTAAATTTTTTTGGGTTTTCAAATTTTTCTAGTTTGTTTCTCACTTAGAAATACTTGTATATCAAATTTCAGCTCCTTAACGCAACTTTTAATTTTTAAGTTTTATGGGCGCAGCCCCGCCCCTCTAACTAAAATTTTCGGGTTTTTAGATTTTTCTAGTTGGTTTCTCACCTAGATCTACTTGTATATCAAATTTCAGCTCCTTAGCGCAACTTTTAACTTTTAATTTTTATGGGCGCAGCCCCGCCCCTTTAACTAAAATATTCGAGTTTATAGATTTTTCTAGTTGGTTTCTCACCTAGACCTAGTTGTAAAGGGTGTTTTTATTGAGGTATAGAACTTTAAGTTGGCGTCACTTTTTGAACTGGCGGCCATTTTGTCAGCTGTCAAGTGATTAATATTTAGTTTGGTTTGCCATTTCATCATGAACAGGTTGACAAAAGAACAACGCTTGCAAATCGTGCAAATTTATTTCGAAAATAATGGTTCAGTTCGCGAAGTTTACCGCAAGCTCCGTCCATTTTATGGTCGACATAATCGTCCATCAGAGCAATTAATTCGGTTAACCATGGATCGTTTTCGCACTACGTTTACTCTATGTGATAATACGCATCCGGAGAGACGTCGAACAGTGCGCACCGAAGAAACAATTGCCGCTGTAGAGCAAAGTGTTGAAGAGGACCCGAATGAATCGATTCGTTAATGGAGACCGGTTTAGAGCCATGATAACCGACTATTTTGTTCCCGAATTGGATGGCATGAATGTGGATGAGTTGTGGTTCCAACAAGACGGCGCTACATGCCACACAGCGCACGTCACAATCGATTTATTGAAGGTAACATTCGATGAGCGCATAATTTCGCGGAATGGACCTGTCAATTGGCCACCAAGATCGTGTGATTTGACACCATTGCATTATTTTCTTTGGGGATATGTGAAGTCGCTCGTCTACGCCAACAAACCAGAAACGTTAGGGGACTTGGAAGCCAACATTCGTGGCGTTATTGCCAACATACGGCCCCATATGCTCGAAAAAGTGGTTGAAAATTGGACCTGTAGAATTGGCTTTATTCGAGCCAGCCGCGGCGGCCACATGCCCGAAATCATATTTAAACATGAATGGCATAAAATTATCCTTCCAATAAAGCCAAATTGATGGACATTAAAATGATTTTCTTGTGTTTTATTTCAATTCAAAGTTTTATACCTCTAAAAAAAACACCCTATATATCAAATTTTAGCTCCTTAGCGCAACTTTTAACTTTTAATTTTTATGGGCGTAACCCCGCCCACTTTTCCGAAGTCAAATTGTTTTGGCTCAGTGCTTATTATTTGTATCTAGTTTCGTTGCAAACGGATAATAATAGCTAGATAAATAGTATATCTAAATATGCTGAGCCGCAGGGCATTAAAATGAGGTTTAAATTGTATGGGCGTGTTCACGTCTACTTTTTTAATGAAAAATTTATAGCCTTGCATTACCGCAGTATAAATGCCGAATTTCAATAAAATAGCTTCTATGAAGCGCCTTAGATTAGCATTTTTAATTCCGACCTTTATGGGCGTAGCCCCGCCTTCCTGGCTTAAATTTCCGGATTTTCAGATTTTTTTATTTTATTTCTCACCCAGACCTAGCTCTGTATCAATTTCAGCTCAATAGCACAAATTTTAATTTTTATGGGCGTAGCCCCGCCCTCCTGGTTAAAATTTTCGGGTTTTCAGATTTTTCTGGATCATTGCTCACCTAGATCTTCTCGTGTACCAAATTTTAGCTTTCTAGCTATAGCGGAAGTGCTTCATCAATTTGATGAGTGTGTCAGTGGCCAGTGGTCAGTGAGTACGTCTTAAAATATGCACTTTTTGCACCTCTATATCTCCGGAAGCTTTCATTGTAAAACTTTCAAACTGCGCATATGAGGTTATATGAATTTATTCTAATTATGATTTATGATTTCATAATTTTACGGTCGCGGGGAACAAAGTTATGAGGGGGGTAAAAACAGCTCGAATGGCTTCGTGTAAATACACACACTGCGTGCATTGGCCAGAACTTGGCCTGGCGCACTACCGTGCGCCTAGATATGATTTCAATGAATTTGAATCAAACTTTTTGCATGGTGATTTTACATTGGTATTTTTTCTCTGTGTGTATGAATTTCCTCACCGATTGAATAAATACTTATTTATCTGCTTTTGTGTATTTAAGCAACAATTGTGTCAATTGCTCTTTCTTTAATTTTGTTTGTATACATACTTTCACTACTGAGTTGTTTAAGGTTGAGTTTTTTTTTGTGTATTGAAATTCAATAGACTATTAAATTTGCAGGTTATTTTACTTTTGTGCGTTAAATATATTTAGAATTATTTCAACAATGAAAGATGTTGATAAATTTAAATAAAGTATCAATTTCCAGATTTCATTGAGTTCCTTTCGTTTAATAGAAAAATTTATTTATAATTGATTATTTTCCCTTGTCATATTAATTTAATAAGTATAGATATATTATTGTTTTATTTATGGTTTGCAAAACTCGATTAATATGTTAACATACTAACTAATACACATTCATACAAAGATACGTATAACTTCAAAAGCTTGTTTAATGCCCTTATAAAATTTCTCCTTTTTCATTTCTTTTCAGATGTTGTAAATTTCTATAGTGCGGTGAAAGTCTCAACAACTCGTAAATAATATAAATATAATTCAATAATTTTTCTTTAATAATGCGAAAAAAAAATATTTAAAAAAAGAATAGAAAAGTGCTTTATATAAAGAAGTGGGTTCTAAGCGATGTAATTTTCGCGCTTGATTTTTTTTTACTAAAATCGATTATTTGCGATCGTAAATAATCGATCTTCGTCAAAAATGAATGAGGTCGAAAATATATGTTGGTTAAGCTTTTTTGCGGTTATGGCTCGATTTGTGTGAAAGTGAAAAGAAATAATTGTTTTAAATTTAAGTGATAAATGCAAGTGCATCATAATTTATTAAAAATTTAAATAATAAAAATCAAAAGTATCTTTGCATCAAAAAAAAAAAAAAAAAAAAAAAAAAATAGAAAATAAAAATTAATAAATTAATAAAGATGGTATTAACCACAAAACATGGCCTGTTTAAAAAAAAGTGAAAAATTATGTTAAAATTAAATTAAATAAATTAAACTCATTTAGAGCATTTTGTTAAGAAAGTGAGTTAAATTAAAAATTTAAAATGTTTGTGGTGTGGAATTAAAATCAATTTTTTACTGGAGAAGAACCATGTTGCAGTAAATAAAGGTAAGCTTTTCCCGATAATAAATAAACCGCATAAAATTTAAATTTTATTAAAAATTATCGTATTAAATCATCCATTATTACAATTTGCTGTTAGTTAAAGGTAGGATTTTGTTTGCCCGATAAATAGCTTTGCTTTATTAAAACTTCCATTTTTATACCCTTTACCAAAAAATGGTATATATATTTATATATACATATATAGGTTTGTCATTCCGTTTGTAAATTCCACAATATTAATAAACGAGCCATAAAGTATATATATTCTAGATCCTTATGCATAGGGAAGATGAATAAGTGATGTGCATCTGTCTGTAGGTAAAATCGGTTTTCCGAAGCTCCCAGCAAAGCCAGAGACTGGTGTGTCAAAAATAGTCTGAAAAAGATTGGTATTCAAAATCAGCAAACTCAAACTTTATTTTGCCATATAAAAGTAAAGTAACGACCGAAAACTAATTTTTATTATTTTTTTTTTTATTATACAAACTTATTTTATACTTTAGTATGAATAAAATTTGTATATCTAATAAAAAAAAATTAAAAAATTTAAAACAGGTTTCCAGGCTTGGATAACTTTAAATTTTTTTATACAAAAGTAACAAGTTTTTCCTTTTTTCTAAAAATTAAATATATCTTATATTCTTAAAAGAAATAGATTGGTGTAAAAAATCAAAAAAATTAAAGAGGGTTGGGGAACTTACACTTTTTGCGATATAAAAAATTAACTACCGTAAACTAATTTTTATTTTCTTTATTCAGTAAACTTATTTTATGCTTCAGTACGAATAAAATTGGTATTTCAAATTAAAAAAACAAATAAAAAAATTAAAAAGACGTTTTCAGGGCTGGAAAACTTTAACTTTTTTATACAAAAGTAATTTACTAAAACAATTTCATTTTTCCTATAAATTAAACATAACTTATATTCTTAAAAGAAACAAATTGGTGTAAGAAGTCAGAAAAATTTAAAAAGTATGATTCCAGATTTGGGAAACTTACACTTTTTGTGGTATTTTATTTATACCATATAACAAGGTCTAATTAATTTTTTTCTTTTTCTTTATAAATTATATATATTTTACGTTTTGGAAAGAAAAGTTTGGTGTAAAAAATTATAAAAATTAGAACCACAGCTCCAGAACTGGAAACTTTGAAGTTTTTTTTTCAGGATATTAAAGTTACTAAATAAAACTATTTTTTTAACTTGATTTTTTTGATATTGTATGACGTGACGTCGTTTACAACTGGAATAAGGGTGAATGTCAAATATTTCTGAAATACAGAGTGTAGAATAAAATATTAATTTTATTGCTAATATTAAAAAAAAATATTTAATGGAAAAATACCGAGACGTCATTCACTAAAAATTGCACTAGAGCAAAAAATTATAAATTTTTTTTCAAAACATATGCATATGTATGGATGTGCTTATGAATGTATCTCTATACTTTATATACCCACTTTGGTTAAGGGTATATAAGATTCAGCACTTGTTTATTATTATACGAAAGCGGATCAATAAGTGCGTGACTTTTCGAACTTCTCTCGTAGTTATATGAAATGCAACACTGTCCCCATCAAGTACCAGCTGTTAATAGACTACATACTGTCAAATTTGGAGCAAGTGTCTTCATATACTTTGCACTCCAAATGACACTTCTTGAAAATAATTTTTGTGCTCAATACAACATTTACGTTTGCATTTACATTTACTATTACTAGGGACACTACGGCTCTAATACTCAACACTCCAGATGTACGTATGTATCTGCGTGAAAATACTTTTATTTTTTTGCTTAGCACGACTGTTACGTATTATTAATTTACTATCACTAAGCTTATTTCCGATACTGGTCGGGCCTAATAATTTTATATAGACTTAAGATTTGAATACTTATTATGTCCTAATTTTTTAAAACTAAACGAATTTTCGTTTCTGGTTTTAAATTTTGTAAAACGCTACGTTGTTTTCGTTTCATGTCAAAATATTATAATTGATAAATATATTAATCATTATAAAAAGCTGAATATAAAAATATTTTCAAAGTCAAATTTAATTAAATTATGGAATATGCACCAACGAAACAAGAAATTCTAAATCAGCGGCGTTAGTTAAGGGCCCATAAATACTTGTTGGAATGTTTGTGAAACTCTGAAACGTTCAATATATCAATGCTGGAGTGAAATGTTAATGAATATATATGGATATGTTTTTCATCATACACATCAATTCAGTCAAGTTCTTATCCAAAATCTCACAAGTGCAATCGACAAGGTCTCATATCAGTTCTAGGCAACCTGCTTACTTCACAACATTTTTCCCCACATAAAGAAATAAAGAGATATCCGCTATTATCTGCTGTATGATAAAGGTAAAAATATTGCATGCAGGTTGCATAGAAACAACATGACACCCTAACGATTATAAATTAATATACATATGTATGTAATATTGTGATAAGTATTGTGCCAAACAAGAACTTTATAAAAAAATTATCTCACTACTTTTGATGGCCGAAATTTTGAATAGGAACTTGGCCTTTTTTCACACTTATATTTTTGTGAAGATCTAACTACTTTTTATTTTCTTTAATAAAACATTGCAAATTAAAGATTTCTAGTCTGTTATATTTCTATTAATGATCACGGAGCCAGTTTAAAAGGGCAAAGTTAAATAATATAATGGGTTAAAAAGAGATACATAATAGCATCACATCACGTTAAATTTTATGACCACGACCCAGTCTCTCTGGTTTAACAATCGATGCTTTCGAATTTTTCTTGTTCGTAACTCACCTAGGCCTACTTGTGTAACAAAACATAGCTCTGTAGTTAAAGCTCAAGGGCTTCATCAATTTGATGACTGTATCAGTGGTCAGTGGCAGTGAGTATGTCTTAAGAAATTCTCTTTTTGCATCTCCATTTATCAGGAAACTTTCATTACACACTTTCAAACTTCGCATAAAATTTGATCATTTTACCATTGACGGGAACAAAGTAGTTATGGGGGTGTTAAAGCGAATGTATGTGTAAATATGGGCACCACGTCCATAGGCCGAGCTGGCCTGGAGCTCTATCGTGCACCTAGATCAAAATCAGGCAAACGCATACATATATTAAAAAAAGAGAGTAAAATGCATGCTTGTACGAATGTGCGTGTAAAAAATATCATAACGAAGTAGCCACGGGCGGACTTTGGTTTATCTTTGACCTAGATACTAAAAACTTAAAACTTAAAATTTTTAAAACGAATGCAATTTAATAAACGTTTTCATATGACATTTAAGTCGTTTGAAAACGTTTGAAATTGTTTTATAAAATGCATTTATTTTACGTAAGATAGAATTTTCGTATTCAAATGTTTTACAAAGTTCAAAATTAAAAACAAACCAAAAATTTCTGTTTGAAACGTTTCGTTCTGTTTTACAAAATTAGGCCATTATTGTTAGGTAATTTTTGAAAATAAAATAAATAAATATGTACTTGTATAAAAAAAATTTACTTTGCGTTTAAGAGCTGTTCAAAACATGTGTATTTTTCTAAAAATGGAAAAAAGTGAATTTCGAGTGCTCATTAAACATAATTTGTTGGAAAAACAATAAACTGCCAACTTATTGGACTGATCTAATAAGGATTTAAAAAGATACGGATACATAGAACTATCAGCATGATAAATACACGCTCTACCACTACGCCAAACACAGAATAATTTATTTTGTTTATTTACTTGGCAGCCGTCGTTATACAAATGTTAAGTGAGGTGAAGTAATGCAGACCGTATTTCGTTTGTGTTGAAAACTAAGTTGTTCTTAATAAAAGTTATTACCAAGTTTTTGTTTGGATATTATTCGTACAAAAATTCGAAAATCTTCATTAACAAAATTAAATTAAATTCTAATCTATAGAAACTAAGTAAAGCGTCCCTACTTATCTTCAAATACATATATTTCATCAAAAGACTTTTTTTATGATTGATTTAATAAAAACTGAAGAACTTTTAGTATAAACTATACCTGGATGCTGATGGATTGTTTGCGTGATTTGACTTAATTAATGAAAAATTCATTTTATATTCACACCTTATCCTTACAACTTCACCAAATACCGTCCGTCGTGCGTGTAAACATAAGGATTTTTCTTAATTTTATTAAAAATACACTAAAATAGATTATGTTTATATCATTTTCTTTTAATTATTATTTTTCACATCAAAACTTAATTATCTTTATTTTATTAAAAATTAAAGCTAAATAAAGGGAGTTTTATTTTTAGCCAGAAACAAACACCTACACTTAACACGCATACACTTCCATGACAATGAAATATCAATTAAGGCTTGTGTAGAGTGTACTTGATGATATTCGGCACACAAGCTTATCTTTTTTATTTATGAGAACATGTAATTCAACATGAAACTGAAACTCAATTTCTGGGCCATATGTTAAAGCTCCCATAAACCCAGGCAGAGAAGGAAAACAATTTATAATTTAATCTTTAAAATGTGTATTTAAATATGAACAAGTAAGTGTATATATGGGTATTTACACCCAGCAAAATGTTCGTTGGCAATATTACCAGTTAATAATTATATAATTTTCATGGATCAGATAAGAGTTAAAATAAGAAAGAAAAGAAAATTTAAGACTCAAATGCATCTGAGAGAGAGAGAGAGAGGGAGAGAGAAAGGCAGAGTGAAGACAGTGAAGACAGCAAGGCAACAGGGCCAGCGTGACTGTTTGACCGACTAAAGTGGTAAATTGCCACGTTTTCGACTGCCTTGCCACTTTTTGTTCCCACTATTTTTATGGTGAGTTATATGAAAATACATTAAAAATAAAAAATTTAGTGTAGTTTTCTCGTTTTTTTTTTTAATTTTTCCCCTTTTTTTGAGAAATCCCCTATTTGGTGCCACTTTTTGAAAAATGTCATCGGTCACCCTGAACAGGGCGACAGGTTGTTGTCTATGCTGATTTTGTCGCTGTAGCAGTGATGGGAAATGTGGCACAATTGTGCCATTTTTGGCACTATTGGACGTTGACTGGCACTGTGGCACTCTCGCTCCTTTTCTGGCACTTTTTGTCCATTAAACATGGAAACTTTTCTTATTGCAATAATAAGTACTCTTCTCATACTTTTTACGTTTTTAAGTAATGAAAATTTAGTAGCATTTGAGGCTGACAGCTGTTCGATTCTGATAGTTAAAAGTAACGATTTGCCCAGAGACATTGACGATCTATTAAACTGAGTATATAAATTTGTTTGTAACTGCTCATGTCGTACAGATAAATTCTTAGAAGTATTTCAACTCTGAAATTTATAAAATTCTCAATTATTCCCCAAACCGTTGGTTGTCTCGCCAAGATTGTTGCACATAGAGTCTTTGAACACTGTGAGCCTTGAAATATTTCCTCACATTATAAAATTTTCAGTCATAATGCAATGATAAAATTTTATTCATAATTATTAAATAGTTTAGCGGATTATATAACTAAGATGCATTTTTATTTCTATCTTATGTCCATGAAATAGTAAATTGTTGAAACGAAATCTAAAAATGTGAGACTACATTTAATTTTAAAAAGCCTTTTTTATTTCGTCATTTACGTCAAAACTTTTTGAACAAAAAATATATTGATGATCTTAATTTTGACAATATAGATCGAAATTGGTGAGAACTTCGATCCAATGGAAGAAAGTTATTGCGCCACTGGAATTGAACTATTAATAATAAAAAACTAATTTTCGCAGCATAAAGTTGTAGAATTCAAAAATAGAATTAAAGTCTTGTTATTGTATTTCTTTTGTGTAATATATATATATATATATATATATATATATATATATATATATATATATATATATATATATATATATATATATATAATATATAAAACTAAATATAACTTTAAGGAATTTTAATTGAATTGCTTTCCAAAGCGCCAGAATACATATGTACTAATTGTAGATACAAATAGTACTATTCTTTTTGATAAAAAATGCTTCTAAACGAAAGAAAATACGTGAAAAAATTAAAAGTGAATACATATCAATATCAGACTTTTAAAATCTGAACAATTCAAAAGCTTAAGTGTGAGTGAGTTTTTGAAAGACGTGGAGACGTAAACAATAGTTTCAATGAAAAACTTTTAAGTAATATTTATCGAATCGTTCAAGGTATCCTTTTTATTCGCTACTCTTCATCAAGCGTTTAAAGTATATATATATATATTTTTTTTTTAATTTGATCAAAAGTAAAATTTTAAATGGACTGCAATTATAAAATTTAGCATCTGTAATACATGGCAAATATTTTTGAAGTCTAACAATATATCTTTTATATAATCGTAATACATATAAAACGATGAACCAAAAAAGCAATACATACAAATTCTACTATACCGACATAATCTTTGTTTGATTAATTATTTATATTATTATTATTTTTAACGTTCACGAATTTGTACAATTCGACAGTATATTAACCATAAAAAAAGCATAAACTATAATTATATAACTGTCACTAAGTATATACATCTAATAAGAAAAAGTTATTTGATCATTTAAATTAGTTTAGGGTTATTATAGTTTTTAAGTATGTCCTTTAGAATCATTACTATAACGCAAAAAATGTTTTTATATTTGTATTTCTTGTAAATAAGTACAAATTATTAATATATGATGCATACATGTCGAGCATTACTTTCGATTTACGAGGAGGTTTTCTTATAATATTCAAATATGTTTTATGAGTACATACCTGAATTGTCGCTTACGATAGATTTCACAGCTAATATTTTAAAAGTTATCAACAATTTTGCAATTTTAATAACAAAAAATTTAATTTTTTACTACGTGTCATTCACGATTAAATCGAAAATAGAGCTCGAAATGTATTAATGTCTATATGCAACTAATTTTGTACCGTGTTTTCTAGTTAAAGTAAATTTTTCTAGTTATGAACACAATAAATTATCATTCAAGAACCATAGTTCAAATGAACAGCAAGTGCAATAGTGGTTTGGCACTATTCAAGTGATTTTGGCACTATTTAAAAGCAAATTTGGCACGAAATCAAGATTTCCAATTCCCATCACTGCGCTGTAGTCCAATTAAACTAATTTATATTTCTTTGGCTACAATGAGAAAATTCAGTGTTGCCAGTAGAATACAAAATGTTGAATGAATGATTTTGAACAATTATTTCATATTAATTAAAAGAAACAAAATCCAAAAATTGATGTAAAGCATAAATTGATTCATTTTTATACTTTTATGTCATATAAGTACATTTCGAAACAGTAATTTACTTTTTACAAATGCGAAATATTTGAAGGTGGTAATACTGAACTATGTATTCATACTTAAATATGAGGTGCATATGGTGCTGCTGCCGTCTCCAAAATAATTAAGTAGCTGGATACGAGGCGACAAATGTTGCTAGCGGCATTTGAAGTCGTGTGTTCGTGTAGCCTGCTGTGGTGAATGTGTTTTATGCATTACACTGCAAAATGGTTGTAAAATTTACTATTCGAAACTTATTGATTTCTTTATACACCGATTTCTTATAGAATGCCACTATTTGCATTCTCAATTTAACTCGATTTGTTCATTTGAGTGTCAACGCAACTGTCATTTACCATATTGTTACGTGTCTACCCTTTAAAAACGCTTATCCGTGGACTAGAGGATTTGCAAATGAATAAAATACCCCAGTGTAGTAATAAGGGTTAATAATGAGACCAATTAATAGAGTTAATTGAAAGTACGCGTTTATTTTAAACTAATGATTAATTGGCCCAATTAAATTAATTATTGAATTTAGAGATTTTTAACAATTAAATTGTTCGTTGAATGAATTAATAAAAGTAATTGAATTGTATAAAATTCTAAAAAGTAAAAGTAAAGAAATTTTAAAAAGTAAAAAGTCATTTTTTTGATGCGTAAACATCTATACGTTAGGGGGTAAAAATCTTTTGACTTTGATTTCTTTGCTGAGATTCCTTTGCTGAGATTTCTTTGCATTGTCAAATCGGTGTGAGCTATGTATGAGTGTATTAGTGTTTGAAAGAAGCAATACCAAGCAGAGAAGCAAGTCGACCGGCTCGAAGCCGACGGTGCGCCGCCGCCGGTTATTTGTCTGTATATTTCCGTACACCAAAGGTGAAAATGAACCGTAAGAGCTACGAGATTGATATTTGGACACAATGTGTAAACATTTGGCCACTACAACAACAAATACATGAGAGTTAAAAACTAAAGGGTGTTCCAAGACGAGCAACGAAAAATGTTAAAATCCCATACAATTGTTTGAAATTTTAAAAGTTAGTGTATTTTTATACAGACTACAGCAATTAACACTAAATTTAAAAAATTTAAATCAATGGGTGTTCCATCAGTTAATGCAATTTTGACTTTGTAATTTTGAAAACTTGCTGTATCTTGGAAGACCAAAACTCTTGAAATTTTCAAAAACGGTAAAACTAAAAAATCAAAATAATATAAAATCGCCAAATATAAAAAAATAGCCAAAAACAAAAAAAAATCGCCAAAACGAAAAAAAGCACCAAATTACAAAATCTCTAGGACTAAAATAAATCGCGAAAAACCGGAAAAATCGCCAAAATGAAAAAAATCTTTAAACAAAAAAATCGCCAATATGAAAAAATCGCTAAAATGAAAAAATCGCCTAAATAAAAAACCCCAAAAACAGGAAAAAATCGCCAAAATGAAAAACCCCCCCCCCAAAAAACAGAAAAAAATCGCCAAAATGAAAAAATCGCCAAAATGAAAAAAATCGCGAAAATTAAAAAAACCCAAAAAGAGAAAAAAACGCCAAGACGAGAAAAAAGCGATACAACTGAAAAAATCGTTTAAACTGAAAAAACTTAAAAAAGGAAGAAAGCTAAATCAAAAAAATGCTCAAAACCGAATGTGCGCGAGTCAAAGTCGCACTTTATTGAATTTATTTTAATTGCAATACGTACACAACAACAAGAACAGCAACAACTAAACGATGAACAACAGGAATTGAACATTAAAAAGTTAAAGTAAAGGCTTTTACCATAGATGAGCACAGCAGTACCATTAAAGTTTCAGTAAAAACAATAAAAAATGTTTAACAAGTAAATTTTTACTGATTACTAAAAATATTTTCTACAATTTTTATAAATTTGCCTAAATGATTTGTTATATGATGAAGTGCATTGAATTTTCAGTTATCAGTTATACCCGTATTCATAATGAAATTCTACCAAGTGGCTACATGTTTTTCATACAAAAGTTTCAAAATTTTAATGAAAAAACTTTGCCACTTGCTAAAATTTTATTGTGATTACGGCCCTACGATTTTACTGGTAATGCAAATTAAATTTAATTAGCAGTAAAAATTTACTGAATTTTTTTAGTAATCAGTAAATTTACTGCTTACTGCAATTTTTAATGCAGTACATATACATATACTGCAGTGTGCCTATTTACTAACCAAATAAGTTTAATAAAACAAACAAAAACCAACAAATTCCTATGTATTTACAATATTGAAAGTTTTGATATTTTTAATTAATTAATTTAAAAAAAGATACTAAAAGCATAAGTACTTCCAACTTAAAAAAAAATTTTCATTACTAGATGTTTACACATCTCCTCTGTGATCGGACTCACATTGCTATTTTTTTTTTCATTAAACAAAGTTAATTCAAACAATCAAAAAATTGGTTGAATTTTTAATAATGCGTACAAAAGTTTAATATTCGTATGTATGTTTTCATATTTGCTAACATCCATACAAACATTAAAATTTTTTATTTTTTTACATTTATTTTCTTTTACATACTCTTACGACTACAATTTGAAGCTGAAAAAAAGTCAGCCAATGTAGCAATAGTAAAGTAAGAAAATAAAAAACATGTTGATTATTGAGTTCTTGTTTCAACTTTGTTATTTGTTATTGAGCTTCTCATTTGTTTAAATGAAAGTTTATAATATAATAACTCTAGTTGTTCTAAAAAGCTTTGGGTAAAGGTTCCCTGATGATCTGCATTAGCAACAGTGAAATGCGCATAGTATCCAGCTAAACCCCTCAATAATCAATTTCAATGTATTTTTAATAAAAAAATATTTTACTTAATAAGTAAAATATTAATTTGGGATTATTAGTGCGTTTAAAAATTTTAAACTTAAATTGTAACAATTCCCATAACAAACACTAATTAAAATTTTTTGTTTTCAGTCAACAAAATTTAATTGGGACAATTATAAAATTGTTTGAAACAGCATTAATTGATTTAATTGGAAGAATTTTGGCTAAAATTTTTTCTGTGTAGTATTGAAGCTGTCCGGCACAAACAAGACTTACTCTGTCGACGTACACAGTTGATAGTACTACAATAACTCACTGGTTTACTGTAGCATACTATACATTACTATGAGCTCCGTTTCTCACTTTTTTCTTCACTCAAGACAGCAAGACCACACGATAGGCTGTAACTGATCTGCCAGCAGATGCGTCGCCCTTTTTAAAATTTGCTCAAGACTTCCAGAAAGTGACAGCAGCATCTAAACAATCTATATTTTTAATAAACAGATGATCTTTTTGTTGTTGTGTGCTCATGTTTACTCATGTGTGTTTAGTTCATAGCTACGATTCTGGAGAATTCTTTTTATTTACCAAATGTTTTGTTTATAAAAACATGTGGATTATCCCTGTTCGAATATTTTTTCGTAACCAAGTTATTTTTTGTTTGGTTTGTATATCGCTACAAATTTTGAATTGAAAATATTTTGACACAAAACAACTATAATTTCAACAGCTGTTTAAGTTCTGAATGGCAATACCAATGCAAAAGTCGGGTTAACTCTCACGCGACTGAGCTGAATTAAGTGGAGAACAATAATAAGAACAAATATCGTTCATTTACTGCAATAGTGTCACAACTCAAAAAATTAGTTTTTAGAGTTAATAATGCAGAATAGTGTGGCATTTAATTTCATTTATCTTGTGTAAAAATTTCATATAAATAGCATGTACCATCACCTTCTGAGAGAAGGATATTTTTTCAAGTCTTCATTGAGTTGTAGGCATACTAAACATTTAAAACGCGTTTTCTGAAAAACTGTATTTTTTTGAAATGTGACACTTTTGAACTAAATGAGCGATATGTTAAAATCAGCATAAAGAGTCGAAATATATACTTATGTACATATTTTCTTAACATTTACCAAATATAATTAGGCAGTCACGCAGATGTCTCGTTCAGTTGGAAATTTTGGACACAAACCTATGACCAAACTCAAATAATTTATATGTTTGTATTTAAAATAAACTAGTGAACGAGTTAGATCCAAGTCTATTAATTATCAATTATATTGACTGGGATATAACATATAAAAAAAAAACAATACTGTTTATGATCATATCGTCCCTACCACGTCAAACTATCCAATATGCAAATTTGAACTTTTCAGAAGAGCGCGACGATACGTCAATTATGAATATAAAGTCATCGTATTCCTAAAAGTGCCAGGCTTAAAATATTTCCTATTGAGTTATCTATCGTCCGTGAGAATTTCAGCATTTTGAAACGAGTCATGTCGTTAAAATTAGGCTACTAGGAGATAATGAATCTAAAAAACCAATTTTGCATATTGGATAGTTTGGCGTGGTAGGGACGATATGTAATCTACATACCGTTGCCTTAATAAGGAAACGCCCTAACCATTATTTTTTTAAATTCAGGTTTTTTGCATATTTCGGTAGAAGAACATCTAATGTAGCGGAAAATGCGAAAAACTCGATCAAAAAAATAATAATGAGTTCAGTCAGGCCTTTCTATATTAAGGCAACCATACATAAACACATATAAAATGTGTACGAATGTTTAAAACACTTTGTATTTAGAAACTTTACTACTATATACATTTAATGTAATTTTGCAAATTAATGTTTTTTTACGAAAGTTTATGACTTTTAGCAATCACTGGCTACAAGCAACCAGTGCTCACCCATCCTAAGAACCAGCAAAAATAGAAGTAAAAGGTCATTTCGACATAATCTCCAAATGTGTATACATTTATTTGAAACCTTTAGCACATGTGTTAAAATGTTAAAACATACATATTTCACACATGTGTATTTATATATTTTATGCCATAAGATTTAATAATAACCCAAGGCTGACACCAGAAAGTTTTTCTCTAAAATTTTAGCAGACGTTTTAAATCACAGTATTTAAAAAAGTATATAGTAAACTTTGCATAGATAGATATGAATAAATAAATAAATAGTTTTATGTAGCATAAGCATTAAAGACATTAAAGAATTATGTGAAATATTTCAGAAGATTAAAAACTTTTAATAACAGAAACAAATTTAGAGTTAAACAGACATAAATATCGATGGCTCAATATAAAAAAGGCCTAACTCGAATTTTCGATATTTTACAGGAGAAGCAAGAAACTGAAGAAAAAATAAGGCATTTACATGCAGAAATAGTTTTTGAAGTTGCCACAAGTCCTTGATTTTGAACTATAATGTACTAAGATCTTCGAGGAGAAAGCAATTATACGTTGTCGCCCAGAAAACATTAAAAACACTATTTCGAAAAAAATTAAGTTAAGCCCTTTTTATATTAAGCCATCGTCGATATGCTTTTAAATTTATTTTATATCTTATTTGTTATTAAAAAAATACCAATTGAAGATTTGAAAGTATCTTATTGTAAGCGGGTCAAGGGTTATTTTATTTGAAGGAACTCAGTTAAGTGCCGGAATTCCTTCGATCATTTTTGAAAATGTGGTTTTATATTTTACGTACATAATTGATGCATATTAAATTTAATTGAACTGGAATGAATTCTAACCAGGAATAATTTCTTAATCGGGCTTAAGTTCAGTATTTTCAATTCTTATTGAATTAAATATTTTTTATTAATTAATGTGATTTTCTAAAGAAGAGAAGAAAAATTATACTATACTTCCTAGCTGGGGGAAATAAGCATTTTTCTTTGCAGGCACGCACTTCATTAGCACCCATGTCTATCTACTGGGGTAGAGATTATTATTAACATCAGCTTTTTAACGTAAATTTTCAATGAAATAGAATGTGAGAAATTATTACATTGTGTATACAATTATTGATTTAGCTGAATAGAAAATGAAACAAGTAAGAGTGCTATATTCGGCTGTGCCGAATTTATATACCCTTTACCAAAGTGTTTTTATGTATTATAGAGATACATACATAAGCACATACATAAAGTATAAACAAAAAGAAAAAAATAATTTGACCTAGTTACTTTTATCTACAAAAAAAAAAAAAATTAATTTACAAATCCTAGAATCATTATATTAGATTTTTCTGATTCCTTATATCAATCTAGCAGTTCTTAAAAAAATATAGAAAGTGTGTTAAGTAAAAAAAGAAAAAAGGAAATTAAAAAAAAAAATGTTTTATTTAGTTACTTTAATATCCAGAAAAAAAGGTCAAAGTTTCCAGCTCTGGAGATGTGGTTCTTATTTTTATAATTTTCTACACCAAACTTTTCTTTCCAAAACGTAAAATATGTATAATGTATAAAGGAAAAGATAAAAATTATTTAGACTTAGTTACTTTTATATATCACAAAAAGTGTAAGTTTCCCAACCCTGAGATCATTCTTTTTGATTTTTCTGATTTCTTATACCAATCTGATTCTTTTAAGATTTTAAGATATGTTTAATTTATAGAAAAAATAGAAAAATTTGTTTTAGTAAGTTACTTTTGTACAAAAAAAGTTAAAGCTTTCCAACCCTAGAAGCGTCTTTTAAATTTTTTAACTTTTTTATTTTGAAATACCAAATACATTCGTACTGAAGTATAAAATAGGTTTATTTTATAAAAAAATAAAAATTTGTTTTCGGTAGCTAATTTTTATATCACAAAAAGTGTGGGTTTTCCAACCCTGAAATCATACTTTTTGATTTTTCTGATTACTTATACTAATCTCTTTCTTTTACGAATATAAGATATCTTTAATTTATAGAGAAAAAGGAAACATTTGCTTTAGTAAGTTACTTTTGTATAAGAAACAGTAAAGTTTTCCAACCCTGGAAACGTGTTTTAAACTTTTTTAAATTAAAATACCAATTTTATTTGTACTATAGAATAAAATAAGTTTATTTATTTAAAAAAAAAAAATTAAAATTAGTTTTCGGTAGTTAATTTTTTATATCACAAATAGAGTTAGTTTCCCAACCCTGGAATCCTCCTTTTTGATTTTTCTGATTTCTTACACTAATCTCTTTCTTTTAAGAATATAAGATATCTTTAGTTTATAGAGAAAAAGGAAAAATTTGCTTTAGTAAATTATTTTGTATAAAAAAAGTTAAAGTTTTCCAACCCTGGAAACATCTTTTTAATTTTGTGAAGTTTAATTTTTAATTTGAAATACCAACTTTATTCGTACTGAAGTATAAAATAAGTTTATTTAATAAAAAAAATAAAAATTAGTTTTCGGTAGTTATTTTTTTGTATTTAAAAAAGTTTCAGTTTTCCAACCCTGGAATCATCCTTTTTGATTTTTCTGATTTCTTACATGAATCTTTTACTTTTCAGAATATAAGAATTGTTTAATTTATAGGAAAAAAGGTAAAATTGATATAGTAAGTTATTTTGCATAGGAAAAAAGTTAAAGCTTTCCAACCCTGGAAACGTCTTTTTAAATTTTTAAATTTTTTTTATTCGAAATACCAATTTTATTCGTGGTGAAGTATAAAATAAGTTTATTTAATAAAAATATATAAAAAATTAGTTAAAGGTAGTTAATTTTTTATATCACAAAAATCGTAGGTTTTCCAACCATGGAATCATCCTTTTTGTTTTTCTGATTTCTTACATCAATCTCTTTCTTTTAAGAACATTAGATTTGTTTAATTTATAAAAAAAGGAAAAATTTGTTTTAGTAAGTTACTTTTGTATAAGAAAATAGTTAAAGTTTTCCAACCCTAAAAATATCTTTTTCATGTATTAAACTTTTTTTATTTTTAATATCAATTTAATGCGTACTGCAGTATAAAATAAGTTAATTTCATAAAAAAATAGTAAGACCTAGTTACTTTTATATTACAGAAAGTGTAAGTTTCCCAACCCTGGAATCATCCTTTTTGTTTTTTCTGATGTTTTAACCCAATTTCTTTCTTTTAAGAGTCTAAGATATGTTTAGTTTATAGAGAAAAAGAAAAAAATTTGTTTTAGTAAGTTACTTTTGTATATGAAAAAAAAATTAAAGTTTTCCAACCCTGGAAACGTCTTTTTAATTTTTTTAACTTTCTTTTTTAATTTGAAATACCAATTTAATTTGTACTGAAGTATAAAATAAGATAATTTAATAAAAAAATATAAAAATTAGTTTACGGTAGTTAATTTTTTATATCACAAAAATTTTAAGTTTTCCAACCCTGGAATTATCCTTTTTGATTTTTCTGATTTTTTAACCCAATCTCTTCTTAGAATATAAGATGTATTTAATTTATAGAAAATAGGAAAAATTTCTTTTAGTAAATTAATTTTGTATAATTTTGTATAAAAAAGTTAAAGTTTTCCAACCCTGGAAACGTCTATTTAATTTTTTTAATTTTTTTTATATTTTTTTTATTAAGAAATATTAATTTTATTCATACTGAACTATAAAATAAGTTTATTTAATAAATAAATAATAATAACTCGGTAGTTATTTTGTATGGCAAAATGAAGTTTAAGCCTCCCAGCTCTGAAACCGTCAGCTCGATTTTGCTGATTTTCAATACCAATCTTATTTCGACTATTCCTGATACACCAGTCCAAGAACAAAGTCTCTAGCTTTTCTGGGAGCTTCGGAAAACCGATTCACGTACAGACAGACGGACATCGCTTATTCGTCTTCCCTATGCATAAGGATCCAGAATATATATACTTTATGGTTCGCTTATTAATATTCTAGAAATTACAAAAGGAATGACGAACCTATATATATCCTTTTACAATTTTTTGGTAAAGTGTAAAAAAGCGGAAAAACAGGAAATGAGAAGTGATACGTAAAAATGTATTTAAAATATACTTATAATTCATCAATATTTATAACCACTGTATCGTTTTCTTGCAAAAGTGAAAATTGAAAAAAAGTTTTAGCCCGCTTTGAGAGAGTTTTTGCGAGTTTTTTTTTATACTAAATTCCATACCTATGCACATCTAGGCGCACGGCAGTGCGCCAGCCCAAGTTCTGGCCAATGCACGCAATGTGTATATTTACACGAACCCATTCGAGCTGTTTTTAGTCCCCTCATAGCTTTGTTCCCCGCAATCGTAAAATTATGATATTTAAACCATAATTAGAATAAATTCATATAACCTCATGTGCAAAGTTAGAAAGTTTTACAATGAAAGGTTCCCGAGATATGAAGGTGCAAAAAGTGCATATGTTAAGACATACTCACTGACTACTGACACACTCATCAAATTGATGAAGCACTTCCGCTATCGTTAGAGAGCTAAAATTTGGTATACGAGTAGATCTTGGTAAGCAATGAACCAGAAAAATTTGAAAACCCGAAAATTTTAACCAGGAGGGGGCGGGGCTACGCCCATAAAAATTAAAATTTTTGCTATTGAGCTGAAATTCGATAGAGAGCCAGGTGTAGGTGAGCACTAAAATAAATAAGTCTGAAAACCTGAAAATTTTAGCCAGGAAAACGGGGCTACACCCATAAAAGTCAGAATTAAAAAAGCTAATATAAGGCGCTTAATGGAAGCTGTTTTATTGAAAATTGGCATATATACTGCGATAAAGCAAGGCTATAAATTTTTTATTAGAAAAGTGGGCGTTGACACATTTTAATTCCCTGCGGCTCAGCATATTTAGATGTACTATTTATGTAGTTATTAGTATCCGTTTGCAACGAAACTTGACACGAATAATAAGCACTGGCCGAAAAAATCTTAAGTTTGGAAAATTGGGCGAGGTTACGCCCATAAAAATTAAAAGTTGCGCTAAAAAGCTGAAATTTGATATACAAGTAGGTCTAGGTGAGAAACCAACTAGAAAAATCTGAAAATTTGGAAAATTTAGTTAGAGGGGCGGGGCTGCGCCCATAAAAATTAAAAATTCAAAGTTGCGGCTATGAGCTGAAATTCGATACAAAAGTAGGTCTAAGTGAGAAACCAACTAGAAAAATCTGAAAACCTAAAAAATTTTACCAGAATGGGCGGGGCCACGCTAATATTATTTTGAACTAAAAACTTAATAAACAGCTTTTAATTCAAGCTAATTTAGTGCAATCTTGCCTTGTGTTTAATCTACTTCGGTCTAGCATATTTTAGAAGATAATTAGCATGTTCACAACAAAATTTTGAGTTAAAAATAGCGCTAGCGAGCTAAAATTTTATACACAAGCAAGTGCTACTGCGGAAGCCAATGGGAAAATCTTAAAACCAAAAAGTTTTACCCAGTAGGCGTTGCCACGACGTTAAAACTCCAATTCGCACTAACGAGCTTAAATTTGATACACAAATAAATCTAGATCAGAGATCACTAAGAAAAATCTGAAAACCCAGAAGTTGCTATCAGAGAGCGGAAACAAGCAGTGCAAATTCAAAATTAACATACATTTTATTAAAACTTTTCATACACATTGCACTTATCCAAAATAAAAATTCCCTATTTTGAAAAGTAGCCGTGACTTTGCCCATAAATGGTAGCTTTTTCTTTCATGTAGTTCGGTTTACCAGTTTTTAATTTCTTACTCATATATTTCTCATTAACTTTTTAATACCAAGCTTTGCATGAACCATAAACAGTAGGAGATATAAAAGTCGGCGGGGAAAGGCCCATAAAAATTTTACATAATATTATACTATAGAGAGCTGACATTTTGTACTCAAATAGTAATTGATTATTCAATCGCAATGCACATTGGGAATATCATTTTGATTTATGTACTTCGGCTAAGCAGACTTTAATATATAAATAAATATATTGAGAAAATATATTTTAAATATATATTAAAATTTACGTTGTATTTAACATGTTTGTTTCCAGAGGGCTCTTACCAAATTGCGTACACACTAGCGACCCGTTATAGTGACACAATAATTCATTTTTAAGGTGTACAATCCAACACTCATCACGCTCTAACCCACTATTTTATGTAACTAGGAAATTTTTAGCTGTGCTCAGTGAATAGAAATAAAATACACTAGAAATTTTAAGTCTAAAAAGTGTTGTCATAGAAAATTTTTCAAAAAGTTGTCAGATCCTCACAAAAACATAAATGCGAAAAAAGGCCAAGTTCCTATAAAAAAGTTCGGCCATTAAAAGTAGTGAGATATACATTTTCACCAAGTTATTGTTTGCCACAATACCTAATACAGAAATATGCTATGCGTTATATAAATTTGTAATCGTAAGGGTGTCATATAATTTCTTGATAATCTGTTAACTTGGCTTTCTAAAAAAGGAGAGAAAAGTTAGTATTTGTCCTGGGTTTGACCCCGGTATCCCACAGTCATTAAAAACAACAACACTACGCATTTTCTGATGTGCTTTAGTGTCTTTTTGTACCAGTTGTAGGAACGTTGAAGTGATGAAGGGATAGTCACTGGTCACTAAACTAGTTAATACTTGATACTAATCCTAATGTAACATCAGAGCGCTCTCCTTTGTTGTGAAGCAGAATCATTTGCGAAGTAAAATAATCAATAAAATGGCTAATAAACACAGCTTTTCCTCTATCTCTTCCTTCACCATATGTCTTCTCTATCACTAACAACTAGTAATAGTAGTAGGAACTCATTGCCTGAGTCTTACTTCTCTTAAGAAAAATAAAATTACTTTAGTGGACCATTTCATATGCAAAAAATATTTTAAAAATTGATCCACAAGTGGCGGAGTTATGCTAGTTAATATTATACAATTTGTTAAAAAGCTATGTGGAAGTGGGCATGGTTGTAAAAAAAGTAGCCCTTAATTAATTTTTTTTTAACAAACTCGAAAATTTAGATTTTTTTACTAAATCGTTTTTTTTTACAAATTTACTAAAAATTTTCACAAAAATTATTCAGATATATTGCAAATTCAGTGTAATACTCGTGGTATGATTCGTTGCCTTCATTTTCCGTTAGGTTTGATTCGCTGAGGAAGAAGGGTTTGGCCACAGTGGTGATTTCCCTCATAAATTCAAATTAAGCTTGTTAAAAGTGATTCGTGTACGGAATTTAATTAAGATTTTTTTCACTTTTTTTGGATCTTTGGAACGAGGAAATTTTCTCTCCGATTTTGGTAAAACTTGGCCAAACCTTTTAGTGCATGAAATTCAATAATTAACAAAGTTTGATGAAGCTCGAACTTTTTTCATTTCAGGATATATGGGAAGGATGTGAATCCTTCCACAGAAATTTTTAAATTTTGTATCTGGTTACGTTTTACCAATTAAAACAAGTGAGCCAAATTTCAACTTTTTACAATAACTCTTTCATTCTTGGCCGTTAACTATATGAAAACACGACACTGTGCGCCGTACGGAATCCTTCGTGTCAGATTCAAGGTCGCACCACAAAGTACACAGAGATGACACGAGACGGAAGATAAAATCGTATTCTGGTCGTCTCGTTCACACAGTACCCGTGTCTTCTTTAAGCTTCTTTCGTAGTTGCGTTGATTTAATGTTTTTGCAATTTATACTTTGTGTCCTTATTCGCTATGAGATTTTTGCAATTAAAAGGTTAAAATTAATATTTGTGAATGAAAAAGCTTAAAGTTAAATCAGAAATTATCTGAAAACAAATCTTAATCACTTTTTTAATACTAATAATCATTTTCACACTCTGTTTTTTTAATTCAACACAAAAAATTCCTTGATTTAATTTTGTACAAATGTTCACTTGTTGAAATGTATTTTCATTTTGTTCTTTGTGGTCTCATTCGCTATGTGCTTTTTGGAAGTAAATGATAAAAATTAGTTTTTTTTTTCAATGAAAATGCTTAAAATAATGTCTGTAATTATTTGGAAACTAATTTTAATCACTTTTTTACCACTAATAACCTTTTACACATAGTGTTTTTTAGTTAAACACTTCAAAAACTTTCATTTAAATTTGTAAAAATGTTCTTTTGTTCATTTCAAAAAGTACACATTTTCTCTTGTTTGTTTTGATTATATTGCTAACAACTTAATAACAAATGTACTACTGTTGTCCCTTTCTCGCCGAACCCGTGTCATAGCTGATTTTAGCTTTTTTCATCACTCACTTTCTTCACCTCTGTATACTTTGTGGTCGCACTTTACTGACTTTTTGTTAATGCCATAGTTTTAAGTTCTTTAATTTTCACCAAATCCAGCAACACAAACTCAGGTGTAATAAACTCGAAATTATCATTAAATATACGCAATGAGGATGTATTTAATTCTTCTTTGCAAAATGTCTGCTCTAGTTAATACTTGATGAGTGAGTTGTAAAAAAGTAAGAAAAAAGTTCCTGCTTATACAACCAATAAGAATATCAGTTGTGAAGTAATACTCTACTTTTAACTGTTGGTCTTATTTATAACGCGTGATTGAGTTTTGCCAAAGTACATTATAATGGGTGTTTTCTATTGAGGTATAGAACTTTAAGTTGGCATCACTTTTTTAACTGGCGGCCATTTTGTCAGCTGTCAAGTGATTAATATTTAGTTTGCTTTGCCATTTCATCATGAACAGGTTGACAAAAGAACAACGCTTGCAAATCGTGCAAATTTATTTCGAAAATAATGGTTCAGTTCGCGAAGTTTACCGCAAGCTCCGTCCATTTTATGGTCGACATAATCGTCCATCAGAGCAATTAATTCGGTTAACCATGGATCGTTTTCGCACTACGTTTACTCTATGTGATAATACGCATCCGCAGAGACGTCGAACAGTGCGCACCGAAGAAACAATTGCCGCTGTAGAGCAAAGTGTTGAAGAGGACCCGAATGAATCGATTCGCCACCGCGCACAGCAATTGGAGCCGACTAACCGACTATTTTGTTCCCGAATTGGATGGCATGAATGTGGATGAGTTGTGGTTCCAACAAGACGGCGCTACATGCCACACAGCGCACGTCACAATCGATTTATTGAAGGAAGCATTCGATGAGCGCATAATTTCGCGGAATGGACCTGTCAATTGGCCACCAAGATCGTGTGATTTGACATCATTGGATTATCTTCTTTGGGGATATGTGAAGTGGCTCGTCTACGCCAACAAACCAGAAACGTTAGGGGACTTGGAAGCCAACATTCGTGGCGTTATTGCCAACATACGGCCCCATATGCTCGAAAAAGTGGTTGAAAATTGGACCTGTAGAATTGGCTTTATTCGAGCCAGCCGCGGCGACCACATGCCCGAAATTATATTCAAGCATTAATGGCATAAAATTATCCTTCCAATAAAGCCAAATTAATGGACATTAAAACGATTTTCTTGTGTTTTATTTCAATTCAAAGTTCTATACCTCTTAAAAAAACACCCTATAGAATGCTTAAAAACGTGTCATGTGTTTTCGACACAAACGAAAAACTTCTTTGTGCACACATACATAAACGCTAATTGCTTTGTGCCCAGCAAACACGCATTTTTGATTTTAAATTGCGAGTTCATATAAATATGTATAATATTTAAATTCATGGAAATCATTTTGATTGAAATGTAAATACATACATATGTATACGGACATACATACGAGTATGTATGTATGTATTAGAACTTATAAGTAAATAATATATAAAATAGATATATAAAATAGATTTTTTAATAATTTCGCTGAAACTGAATTTGAATTTACTTTCTTTTGATGGCAAGATTTAGCCTGTTGGAAAAAAATTAATTGATTTTTTGAAATAACACCTTTTAGAACGAAAATGCGCCTAGAGGTTATGAAAATTGTTATTATTATTTTATTTAAATGAGCTCAATTATAATAATTTTAATAGCAGCTGTAATGCTCAACCGTAGTATTTGTCATTGTACATTACCAGAACAGATTTTGAGCAACTTTATCGGAAAGACAAAGTATTTAGCTTTTTAATTTCCAAGAATGGGTATGCATGCAGTAGCACGTCAATAAAATCTTTACTTTCTCGTTTTATCCTTTTCTTATTAATGTTCGTACCTACTCATAATAATTTAGTTTTATTTACAAACAATATACCTACATATGTATATTTTTTAACAAAATACATATGTACATATGTATGTACATATACAGGACTTTTTGTTTGCTGGGTGTTTATCAGTATAAAAAAATTATATAAAATGGAAAACAGCTGTTCGAAACATTGATGAGAGTTCAACATCTTCACATTATTTTTGATTGCATGGAAAAAGTACCAAAACTATTTAAAAGGTATCAAATCATTATTTTATACTTACAAACATTTTAGTGACTTTGACATTTAGTGGAATTACAATTTAAGCTTCATACCCGTATAAACATATTTACATTACAATGTATTATAATTATAAAAAGTATTTATATTTTTATTATCATTATAATTATTTTAATTATACGTACCTATTTTTATTTTTATTGTTATTATTTTTAAATAAAAATAGATTTTTGTACGCTTGAATGTATGTTTGTACGCACATATGTATGCATATTTTACAAATTCATACATATGTACATATACATATGTGTATGTATGTATATAAACAAAAAAATAAACACATACGACTGGCAAACTCTGGTTAGATTTTATAAAAAAAACTTTTTTAGAAAACTAAATTTATTAAATATGCCATGTACGTATACAAATTAACCACTCAAAAGCTTAAATTATTAAAAGAAACAAAAGTACCAAATCAGGGCTATTGTTCCACACTCTCATTCAATATACATACATCCCATCACTGTCTACAAATGTCACGTAACGTCGTCATGAAATTCTATTTTCTGCAGGTTCAGACGTTACATTTACGTGCCATTTCAGTCAGGTAAGCGTTTGCATAGCTTTTCATGCAACAGATTCGATTAGCTGACACAATTACATTTACAGTTCTACATTTACAGTCGGCTAATTCTGCCTTTAGTGTCTACTAGTGTTGTTAATTATTCGTCTTTTATGTTTGTTCGAATGAAATTTCATAATTTTTTTCTTGTTCGAACAGACGAATAACTTAGAACTTTTGTTTGAATACTCGAACGAACAAAGAATAAAAAAATATATTCGAATAATCTTAACAAAGTTTGCAAAAAACGACACATATGTGTAATTTCAATAACAAATTTAGGAATATTAATAACAAAACTTTAAAATTTTAAGAACCTTTGCCGCAGTTGACGCTGTGGCATAGATAAGAACTCTATGTTCCACTTATACTATTGAAGTAACAGACTCGCAAAATATAAAAGATTAAATAAAAAAAAAAGCAATGTGAGTCCGATCACAGAGGAGATGTGTAAACATCTAGTAATGAAAATTTTTATTTAAGTTGGAAGTACTTATGCTTTTAGTATCTTTTTTTAAATTAATTAAATAAAAGTATCAAAACTTTCAATATTGTAAATACATATGAATTTGTTGGTTTTTGTTTGTTTTATTATAAGTTTAATAAGTTTGGTTAGTAACAGGGCACACTGCAGTATATGTATATGTACTGCATTCAAAATTGCACTAAGCAGTAAATTTACTGATTACTAAAAAAATTCAGTAAATTTTTACTGCTAATTAAATTAAATTTGCATTACCAGTAAAATCGTAGGACCGTAATCGTAATAAAATTGTAGCAAGTGACAAAGCTTTTTCATTCAAATTTTGAAACTTTTGAATGAAAAACATTTAGCCACTTGGTAGAATTTCATTATGAATACGGGCATTACTGACTACTGAAAATTCAATGCACCTCATCATACAACAAATCATTTAGGCAATTTATAAAAATTGTAGAAAAAAATTTTAGTAACATTTTTTATTGTTTCTACTGAAACTTTAGTGGTACTGCAGTGCTCATCTATGGTAAATGCCTTTACTTTTACTTTTTAATTTTTAATTCCTGTTGTTCATCGTTTAGTTGTTGCTGTTCTTGTTGTTGTGTACCCATTGCAATTAAAATAAATTCAGTAAAGTGCGACTTTGACACGCGCACATTCGGTTTTGATCATTTTTTTTGATTTAGCTTTCTTCAGTTTAAACGATTTTTTTTCAGTTTTATCGCTGTTTTCTCGTTTTGGCGTTTTTTTTTCTCTTTTTGGGTTTTTTTAATTTTCTCATTTTTTTTCATTTTGGCGATTTTTTCATATTGGCGATTTTTTTGTTTAAGGATTTTTTTCATTTTGGCGATTTTTCCGGTTTTTCGCGATTTATTTTAGTCCTAGAGATTTTTTTTAATTTGGTGCTTTTTTTGTTTTGGCGATTTTTTTTGTTTTTGGCGTTTTTTTTTATATTTGGCGATTTTATATTTTATTGATTTCTTAGTTTTACCGTTTTTGAAAATTTCAAGAGTTTTGCTCTTACGGTTTCCAAGATACAACAAGTTGTCAAAATTACAAAGTCAAAATTGCATTAACTGATGGAACACCCATTGATTTAAATTTTTTAAATTTAGTGTTAATTGTTGTAGTCTGTATAAAAATACACTAACTTTTAAAATTTCAAGTATATATAAATATATACATACAATTGTATGTATATTACATGGGATTTTAACATTTTTCGTTGCTCGTTTTGGAACACTCTTTAATTTTTAACTCTCATGTAAATATTTGTTGTTGTAGTGGCCAAATGTCTACACATTGTGTCCAAATTTCAAGTCCGTAGCTCTTACGGTTCATTTTCACCTTTGGACTACGGAAATATACAGTAAAAATAACCGGCGGCGGCGCACCGTCGGCTTCGAGCCGGTCGACTTGTTTCTCTGCTTGGTGTTGCTTCTTTCAAACACTAATACACTCATACATAGCTCACACCGATTTGATAATGCAAAGCAAAAGCAAAGAAATCTCAGCAAAGAAATCTCAGCAAAGAAATCTCAGCAAAGAATCAAAGTCAAAAGATTTTTACCCCCTAGCGTATAGATGTTTACACTTCAAAAATTATGATAACTTTCAATCGACTAGACCGATTTTCTTCAAGTATAAATTAGAAGATATACGATCATGTCACCATTCAAACGAAAATAAAGCAAAATTAAAATCGGTCACGACGTTAGGGAGCTACGGCGTCAAAGACACGCAGATCAACAGAATATATCTAAAAGATGTGATATATTCTAAACGGCTGGACAGATTTTCTTTAAACATAGCTAAGAACACTCTCAAACAAGTCATTTTTTATTTTATTTTTAAAGACAAGTAACAATCAGGCAATGAATGCCTACTACTATTATAAGGAAAGGGATAGTAACAGAAAAGATAGGTGGTGAAGGAATAGATAGAGGAATGCTTAATTTTTTTTTACATTCGGATTAGTATCTCTTGAAGTCGGTATAGTTCAGTGACCAGTGACTATGCCTTCATCACTTGAACTTTTCTACAACAACTGAAAGAAAGGGACAGTAATGCACATCAGAAAAATGCGTGGTGTTGTTATTTAATGACTGCCAGATAGCGGGCTCGATCCAAAAACCTTCGGTTTTGTAGTCAACGTGCTAACTTCTTCATCCAATGCCACCCTCAAACAGGAAAACTAAATCAAGATCGGTCCAACCGTTTGGTCTGTACGTCGACTCGTACATACAAATAGATACACAGACACAAACTACATGCAAACTTATAACACCCCTTTTTTGTCGGGAGCTAAAAACTGAAACGAAATTGGTTAAAGAGTATAGTTATTTATACACATTTACAAAAATTTTTAATGTTATTATTTTTTTGGAAAAATAACTTAAAAACCGCAGATAACCCAAAAATTCTGTTAATACAAGTAGTTAAGGAAATTCTTCAAATAAGCGAATATTCGACAAAAATTATTCGAATAATTTTTTATTCTAAATTGAAAATTTTTGTTCGTTCGAACAAATATAATAAAAAGTTGATCGAATATTCGAATAATTTTTGTTCGAATGACAACACTAGTGTCTACTTAGCTGACATTAGCAAGATTATTTGATGAGGGTAATAATTTTGAGACTACTCTTTTAATCGTTCACATGACTGTTAGTCTAATGCATTAGGTCGGGTTTCCATATGTTTGCGATGTACCACACAAGCGTAAAAAAGCGTAACCACTAATTACTAATGAAAAACAGTTTGATTAAGACACGTTTTTATTAAGTTAAACAGTTTCATACATAACTAATAGACAATTTTATAGAACACAACATGATTGGAAACTGTTTAAAACGATAAATATATGTCTGAATCAAACAGTTTTTCACAAGTAATTAGTTGGTTACGCTTTTTTTGGGCAAATGACACACAAGAAATGCCAGATGTAAACTCAGGCTTAAACACATTCACCACGCAGGCTACATGAACACACGACTTCAAATGCCGCTAGCAGCATTTGTCGCCTAGTAGCCAGCTACTTAATTATTTTGGAGACTGCAGCAGCACCATCTGCACATCATATATAAGTATAAATACATAGTTCAGTATTGCCACCTTCAAATATTTTGCTCTTATAAAAACTAAATTACTCTTTCGAAATGTATTTATATGACGTTAAAGTATAAAAATGAATCAATTTATGATTTACATCAATTTTTGGATATTGTTTCTGTTATATAGTATGAATATTTTGTATTGTACTAGCAACACTAAATTTTCTCATTGCAGCCAAAGAAATAGAAATTAGTTTAATTGGACTACAACGACCAAATCAGCAAAGACAACAACCTGCCGCCTTGTTGCCTTGCCGTCTTCAAAAAAATCATTCTCATATAAACATGTGTATTCTTCTATCCTTTTACATTTTGTAGCCCGCTGTGGTGAATGTGTTTAATACATAAAATTAAATTTTGTGAGAGCTTTTATGTAAACATATAATTTTTTTTAGCTATTTTCAAGAATTTTTTTTTGGTTGAAGTCTAATGATGAGTTTCTTAAACATTAACGAAACGCATACAGAAGTGCTTCAGGGCTGTTCGTATATTAAGTCAAGCCCCAGGGGTGGAAGTTAAAGACTTGTTACGGTTTAGAAAATTTATACCGTAAATTTTGTACAAAGCGTCACTAAGAGGGGTGGGGGGTAAGGGCAAGTATAAACAACTTGAAAATAGCGTTACGATATATATGAATGGCTAAACGTCATATAAACATACTTCAGTATTTTTATATGATTTTTATTTAGTGAAATCTACAAAATTCTGGATGCGTAGGATATGTTTCATATATCGTGACATCTCTTAAATGCTCTTTTTAAACTTGTTATTTTCACTGTTTAGATGCTTTAAGACTTTGCTTCTGTTAAGACATTCTAACAATCTTTTCTAGCGTTCCGTACCAGATTATGATAATGAATTCAAAATGAAATATTGGTAAGTAAAATAGTCTTAATTTCAGTAACTGCATATAATCATAACTATAGGGCAAATAATTCGTACGCTCGCATATTTTCTCTCAAGCAAACATGGCTAAACCCTATTGCAATGTAATTTTTTGGAAACTAATTTTAATCACTTTTTTACCACTAATAACCTTTTACACATAGTGTTTTTTAGTTAAACACTTCAAAAACTTTCATTTAAATTTGTAAAAATGTTCTTTTGTTCATTTCAAAAAGTACACATTTTCTCTTGTTTGTTTTGATTATATTGCTAACAACTTAATAACAAATGTACTACTGTTGTCCCTTTCTCGCCGAACCCGTGTCATAGCTGATTTTAGCTTTTTTCATCACTCACTTTCTTCACCTCTGTATACTTTGTGGTCGCACTTTACTGACTTTTTGTTAATGCCATAGTTTTAAGTTCTTTAATTTTCACCAAATCCAGCAACACAAACTCAGGTGTAATAAACTCGAAATTATCATTAAATATACGCAATGAGGATGTATTTAATTCTTCTTTGCAAAATGTCTGCTCTAGTTAATACTTGATGAGTGAGTTGTAAAAAAGTAAGAAAAAAGTTCCTGCTTATACAACCAATAAGAATATCAGTTGTGAAGTAATACTCTACTTTTAACTGTTGGTCTTATTTATAACGCGTGATTGAGTTTTGCCAAAGTACATTATAATGGGTGTTTTCTATTGAGGTATAGAACTTTAACTTGGCATCACTTTTTTAACTGGCGGCCATTTTGTCAGCTGTCAAGTGATTAATATTTAGTTTGGTTTGCCATTTCATCATGAACAGGTTGACAAAAGAACAACGCTTGCAAATCGTGCAAATTTATTTCGAAAATAATGGTTCAGTTCGCGAAGTTTACCGCAAGCTCCGTCCATTTTATGGTCGACATAATCGTCCATCAGAGCAATTAATTCGGTTAACCATGGATCGTTTTCGCAATACGTTTACTCTATGTGATAATACGCATCCGCAGAGACGTCGAACAGTGCGCACCGAAGAAACAATTGCCGCTGTAGAGCAAAGTGTTGAAGAGGACCCGAATGAATCGATTCGCCACCGTGCACAGCAATTGGAGCTTTGTCCATCAACTTTATGGAAGATTTTGCGCAAAGATCTTGGCTTGCGACCTTACAAGATCCAGCTTGTGCAAGAATTAAAGCCGCGAGACCATGCAATGCGTCGTGATTTTGGTGTATGGGCCGAAAATGAGATTGATCTCGATGCTGATTTTCATCGCAAAATTTTGTTCAGTGATGAGGCTCATTTTTGGTTGAATGGCTACGTCAACAAGCAAAATTGCCGCATTTGGAGTGAAGAGAATCCACATGAGACCCTTGAGACGCCATTACATCCACAAAAACTGACTGTTTGGTGTGCTCTATGGGCTGGTGGAGTCATTGGGCCATACTTCTTCCGAAATAATGCTGGAGAGTCAGTTACCGTTAATGGAGACCGGTATAGAGCCATGATAACCGACTATTTTGTTCCCGAATTGGATGGCATGAATGTGGATGAGTTGTGGTTCCAACAAGACGGCGCTACATGCCACAAAGCGCACGTCACAATCGATTTATTGAAGGAAACATTCGATGAGCGCATAATTTCGCGGAATGGACCTGTCAATTGGCCACCAAGATCGTGTGATTTGACACCATTGGATTATTTTCTTTGGAGATATGTGAAGTCGCTCGTCTACGCCAACAAACCAGAAACGTTAGCGGACTTGGAAGCCAACATTCGTGGCGTTATTGCCAACATACGGCCCCATATGCTCGAAAAAGTGGTTGAAAATTGGACCTGTAGAATTGGCTTTATTCGAGCCAGCCGCGGCGGCCACATGCCCGAAATCATATTTAAACATTAATGGCATAAAATTATCCTTCCAATAAAGCCAAATTGATGGACATTAAAATGATTTTCTTGTGCTTTATTTCAATTCGAAGTTCTATACCTCTAAAAAAACACCCGTTACCAAAGAAGCGAGAGGAAAATAACTTGTAGCGTAAAACTTATTTCTTCTTCGGATTTATCTGCAATTCTGTTTGTTTTATCTTTCGTGGTTACTCATTAACTTTTCTTACGACATCGCATGCAGCCATTTTAAATGAACTCTATTTCGTTTTCTATCATTATTTTATGTTTCATTTGCTTGTGCATCTAACATAGTAGATATTCAATGGAAAAAGTTTTTCCTAACTTTACCTGGTCATATTCTCAGTGGCATACTTGTTAGATAAAAATAAGCATATATAAAGGGTGTCCCAACAAGAACGCAAGATTTAAATTTTAAATAAAACACAGATATTTAAAAAAAATCGTGAAACCTTATTATATCGCAAAGTAGACAAAATGAGGTTATGTGTGGAACAACAAATCGGGCAGATGGCCGCCGCGGCTTTGCTGGCACACACGCGATCTTTTAATGAAATTTTCAATGGCCGTTTTGCATAAATGCTGCGGTATTTCATTAATGCAGCGTCCAATTTCCTCTTTTAAGGCTTGAGTCGTCGTCGGCTTATTCGCGTAAACCATCGACTTCAAAAAACCCCAAAGAAAAAAGTGCAATGGTGTTAAATCGCACGATCTAGGCGGCCAATTCTGGTCTCCAAAACGCGAAATAAGACGACCGGGAAATGACTGATGTAGCAATTGAATTGTTTCTCTGGCTGTATGACATGTGGCGCCGTCTTGTTGAAACCACATGCCCTCCACATGCATTTCTTCAATTCTAGGCACGAAAAAACTGGTTATCATTTCACGATACCGAACACCATTGACTGTTTGCGCTTGACCTGCGTTTGAGCGACATCATCACGTACAGCTGCGACATTTTCGGTCGATCGACCTGGTCGAAGGCGCGTTGTTGTCTTTACATCACTAACAGACCCAGTTTCGGCAAATTTATCCATTAATCTCTTTACAGTTGACTCTTTTGGAGCATTATTGTGACCCCAAATTGATCGCAATTTACGAAACGTAGCCGCAAAACTTTCACCATTTTGGTAAAACAATTTCACAATGAGAATGCGTTGTTCATTCGTGTAGCGCTCCATTTTTACTAACCTCGTACCTTCTACTAGCAAACAATAACAGTTGTTCAAATGTCAAACAATGACACTTCGAATGGCGCTAAATTTAAATCTTGCGTTATTGTTGGGACACCCTTTACATATGCATGTATTTTTATTATAGTTCCATGAAATCATGTCCATAAAGTTTTTCTATTTGCAAACTATGGCCATTTTATTATAATATATGTGAATAAAAAATTTATATGATTTTTTGACGAAAATTGTTCGCTTGAGTAAGTGTTAGATTAGACAGAATTTAGAAGGAATTATGCAAGTTTTAACCGTTAAAGTTTGTAAGTAGTGTTTGTATCTATGTCTTAAATGGACACACACTTATGTACATACATATCCAGAAAAATTCATGAATATCAGTTAAGACTTGTGTTAGCAGTTTATTTTAGTATTTTGGCGCTGTTTGCCTTTTGTTAACAATATAAAAAAAAATATTATAATGCTAGGGTTTGGATGAAACTTCTTTTTCCAAAAGAATTTTCCATTAAATGAGGTAACCCATTAATCTATTTCTGAAAAACATGCATTTGAATCAAATATGAAGTCAATGAGGGCAGACAAAAGCAGTGACCTATTATGGACCACATTATACTCTAAAAACGTGCATACTCAGAATTTCTGGAAGTTCGAGTTTTTAGGAGTTTTTGTAAGCAATTTTTGGAATTTTTTAATTTCACAACAAGCTATTGTTATTCTTCTCTTAACAGCTGGGCATCTATACAAGATATTTTTTTTTTTCAATATATGTGACGCGCAAAATAGAAAGGGACTTAAGGGTAAAAACCTGTTTTGTTCAGGAGAGCCATTTTAAAGATTTAAATACGTGTATCTTTGGTGTATCTTCAATTTCATAAAACACGCATATCTCTGTGAGGGAACACTTTTGGGGCATGGGATCGGTCTCATTCGATGCTCAGATGTTTTCCACATAAAATAAAAAGTGAAAATTGATTATTTTTTCCCTTAGGTCCCTTTCTTTATGCGCTGTCGCATATGTATTTATTTATTGTATCTTAATATGTGAACTAACAATAAGTATTCAAATCTTAAATCTATAAAAAAATTATTAGGCCCGACCAGAGTCGGACATAAACTTAGTGATAGTTATAAATATTACATAAGTAGTGATAATCAAAATGGAAAAATAAATGTATTATCAAGCAGTTCCATCTGGATTGTTGAGTATAAGAGCCCTTGTGACCCTCTTTTTAAGGCGGATGTGTCCAGTAAAGTTCAAAATATTACGAGCCAGCGGATTAGGATGTGACTCGAGTTTTGTTAAATATTTGCCTGCGTATTTTGCAATTTCTTCAGTCACTAGTGCCATATTTAAATCAAGATGTATAATAGAATTTTGGATGTACTATGGAGCCGATGTTATTAACCGTAAAATTTTGTTTTGCTTTCGTTAGATTTTCTCGATATTGGAAGCTGAAGCAGTGCCCCATAGTTGATATTTTAATGAAATTTTTGGCTAAAAAGAAGAACAATGTGAAGATTATATACAAAGCAATAATAAAAAAACGACATAAATTTTATTATCGACATTTTGGGACAAGCAGATGTTCATCATTATTGATTAAAAAATCTAATTTTTTTGAGTTGTTACATTTTTACAGCATACGAGCTATACGAAAAGGATATCTAGCAATTATAGAATAAGGGCATTTAATATTTAGTAGACAAAATAATTTTCATTTAGAATTTGGATATTGTCAGTATATTATTAGTTAAACATTTAACTCGTTATATCGACGGTCCCATTTAGAGTTGGGCAAAATCGTTCCTTTTGTGGAATCGTTCCGACCGATCCAAAAGACACAAGGAACTAGGTCGTTCCTTTCGTTCATCGTTCCGGTCTTATACTTTTAACAGTGAATGAACGAGGAACGAGAGAACGTGCCTGTTGCTCGTAAAAACATCAACAGACATTTTTTTTTCTGACAAACTAAAAAAAATAATTCTTTGTTTTCATATAATATTTGTAAAAAAAATAAAAGCCCACAATAAGCAATAAACTTTTGAAAATAGCAAAATTTATCATAAACATTATAAATAAGTGAACGAAGCAAATATAATACACGTTCTTAAACGTTTATCTTTGACGTTTGTCAAAACAAATTAATTGCACCTCAAGACGATTTGCAATTACAGAACGTGGAACGATAAAAAAGAATCTTGAAAAAGTCCGCACTGTTCCTTTTTAGGAATCGTTCCGTACCGATCCAATTAGGGAATCGTTCCATGGAACTAGGTCGTTCCGGAACGACACAACGCTAGTCCCATTCCAAAACATGCTAAGTTGACATAACATGTTATGCTAGGAATAGCATTTTTGAATTCATCGTTTATTAACTTAGATTCTGTAATTTTTTATAGTAATCGGTAAAGTTATGACCAAAAATGTAGTTGGCATAATTTTTCAAGTTTAAAAAACCTCAATTTTTAAATGTTTTAAGTACACTTAGCATGATTTAGTTTGGAATTAAGTAGTAAGAAAAAATTAATTTAAATTTTTCTCCAAACTAAAACATGCTATATGCACTTAGATGACCATTGTAGGTGAGAAAAAACCTTACTATTATATATTTAGATTTGTGATTTTAGATCACTTTTAACTATGATCTACGACAAATTTATAAAGTTCAAATAAATTTAAAAAAATTTATTGCAATTATTATATTATATTATACAAAAAAAAAAAAAAAAAAACAAAAAAAAAAAAAAAAAAACTTTGAAGGCGTTTATCTCAAAACTAGCTTTTTTGACTTAGCATGTTTTAGAATGTAGCCATCCAGATGTAAGTGATGGAATTTTTTTTTTGATAAATGAAATATTTGTGGTATGCGGCGTATCATTCCTTTAAATTTAATAAAATTAATGTCTTTAAAAAATTTCATTAAGTTACACTTAATTTTCTCCGTGTTATGGCAATTTTTTATTTCAGGAAATATTAAAAGGAAATGAATCCTTAAAATTTAAATGGCCAAATTTAAAGTGTGATATTATTCTACCAAATAAAGCATGTGTGTCAAATTTCATTTCTTCAGGATAAATTCTACTATTCTCTATGAACTCACGACACTGTGGGCCGCACACGAATATTGTCGAAATTATACACGGAATGACTAACCAAACCTTGTCATTTTTGGTGAAAGGTAGAAAAATAAAATTAATAATAATTATTTTTTTTTTTTCAATATTTAAAATATATTTATTCCCAACGATTGCAAAGTGTGGTATAGAACCCTTCAACTTACACTACTCGTATAACACAATTCATACAATTCCCAACACAAATCCCAACAATTTGCTGTACAACTCTCCCGTTAATGAACTTGATTTTTGTTATATAGTTTTGAATTGATTGTTTTTCTTGGAAGTTTGTCTACAACAAATGACACTTTTCGGTTCTTTTGTTTTTCAGTTGTAAAGTTTTGCGTTATTGTTTTACAATTTTCTTTTTCCAGTTAAGTTTTGTGTGGAAAGCAAAAAATTTTAGTTTGTATAGTTTTTTAGTAATAAAAAAAAACGGATTTATAATCCAGCTTCTTTCATTTCTCACTATCAAATATTTTTTTTGTTCTATTTCAATTCGTTATATTTCTTCAACTGTTTTAGTTATTGTTGTGACTTTTCTTTTAGTATTTACAACTTTACAAACACACTTGTAGTGTATACAACTAGAAATTGCTATACGGAGCAAGAAATGTTTGTGAATGGGAGTAATTGATTGCCTTACCTGCATTGTTTAAAAGCTTTTGTTGCAACCTTACTATTTCTGGCTGGTAAGTTAGGTTTGCATTTTTTTAACACAAACTTTTTCTATCAAAATTTTATACCACTATCAAAATTGTTTTGTTTCTATAGCTATTGAATAAAACTTTTGCTATTGGCTACAATAATGCTTAAGATTTATAGTAAGAGGTTAAAAATATTTATGATTTCTTTAATGTAGTTTTCTACTAAAGGGAAATAAAATGTTAATTGCTTACTAGCGACAATAATAAGGCTATGAGGCGAAAATAGTCCTAAAACTTTAATATTTTAATATAAATATTATATGGTACAATTTCTTCACTGTTAGCCTTCACAAATATTTTTAAAGCAATTCACTGGCAGTCATGGCGAAAGCATTTTAGTTTTCCAAATTTTTCTCGAGAATAAACAAAATATATAGTTTTTTCTTTAACTTTTCAATGCTAAAACAGTATGTTGACTACAAAACTGAAGGTCATGGGTTCGAGACCGGTATCCAACAGTCATTAAAAATAATAATAACGTGTCCCTTTGTATCAGTTGTTGTAGGAAAGTTTAAGTGATGAAGGCATAGTCACTGGTCACTGAACTATGCCGACTTCTGCAGATACTAATGGCTACTGAACACAGTTTCAAAAGAAAAAATTGCAAACGCCTCATTTAACACCAGACGCGTTGCAATACTGTAGTATTAAGAAACGTGCAAAAAGCAGAGTTGTAAAAAAAGAATGAATCTCTTCCTTCACCACCTGTCTTCACTATCTCTATCCCTTTTTCAAAGAAGGTAACATCTAGTAATAGAAGTATGCATTCATTGCCTCAGTATTGCTTCTCTACTAAAAAAAACTAAAAATATTGCATGACATGCAAACTGATGGCGTGTAGTTTCAATATGGCTGAGTACAGTAGGATTTTAGTGCCAGAAACCTTCTTTTTTAACCACTCATTTAAAACTTCGAATGATGCAGTTTTATAGAACAATGTTTAAATATGAAATATGCGTTTACGATTTTTTTTAGAAAATCATTGTTTTATTTTTGAAAAATTGAAGTAAGGTCCATGCAGGTGCGTGACACAAGGAATTAATAAATTTTTTTAAAGAAAAGTAATACTCAGACAATAAATCCCTGCTACGATTACTAGGTGTTACCTTCTTTAGGAAAGGGAAAGTGAAGGAGAAGACAGCTGGCCAGTGCAGGAAGAGATATAGGAAACATGATATTTTACAACTCTGTTTTTGCACGTTTTTTAATAATACAGTATTGCAGCCGCGCCTCTGGTGTCAATGAGGCATATTAAATTTTTGAAGCTGTGATTAGTAGTCATTTTTTATACCTTTTACCAAAAATGGTAAAAGGGTATATATAGGTTTGTCATTCCGTTTGTAATTTCTATAATACTAATAAGCGAGCCATAAAGTATATACATTCTGGATCCTTATGCATAGGGAAGACGAATAAGCGATGTCCGTCTGTCCGTCTGTCTGTACGTGAAATCGGTTTTCCGAAGCTCCCAGAAAAGCTAGAGACTTCGTTCTTAGACTGGTGTGTCAGAAATGACCGAAATAAGATTGCTATTGATATTGATCAGCAAAATCGAGCAGACGGTTTCAGAGCTGGGAAACTTAAACTTCATTTTGCCATACAAAATAAATACCGAAAACTAGTTATTATTATTTTTTTATTAAATAAACTTATTTTATACTTCAGTATGAATAAAATTAATATTTCTTAAACATAGCTTATATTCTTAAAAGAAACATATTGGTGTACGAAATCTGAAAAATCAAAAAGAACGGTTCCAGGGCTGGAAAACTTACCCTTTTTGTGATATATAACATTAACTACCGAAAACTAATTTTAATTTTTTTTTATAAAATTAACTTATTTTATACTTCAGTACGAATGAATTTGGTATTTCAAATTAAAAAAAATTAAAAAAAATTAAAACGACGTTTCCAGGGTTGGAAAACCTTATTTTTTATAAAAAAGTATCTTACTAAAACAAATTTTTCTTTTTTTTACTATAAATTAAACATATCTTACATTCTTAAAAAAATATTGTTTTTAAGAATACAGAAAAAACAAAATGGGGGATTCCAGGGTTGGGAAACTTAAACTCTTTGTGATATAAAAAATTAACTACCGAAAATTAATTTTTATTTTTTTTATTAAATAAACTTATTTTATGCTTGAGTACGAATAAAATTGGTATTTAAAATAAAAAAACCATTAAAAAAACTAAAAAGACGATTCCAGGGTTGGAAAACTTTAACTTTTTTGTACAAAAGTAACTTACTAAAACAAATTTTTTTCCTTTTTTCTATAAATTAAATCTTAAAAAAAAGAGATTGGTGTAAAAAATCAGAAAAATCAAAAAAAAATGATCTCAGGGTTGGGAAACTTACACTTTTTGTGATATATAAAAGTAACTAAGTCTAATTAATTTTTATCTTTTCCTTTATAGATTATACATATTATACCTTTTGGAAAGAAAATTTTGGTGTAGAAAATTATAAAAATAATAACTACAGCTCCAGAGCTGGAAACTTTGAACTTTTTTTCTGGATATTAAAGTAACTAAATAAAACATTTTTTTTAATTTCCTTTTTTCTTTTTTTACTTAACACACTTTCTATATTTTTTTAAGAACTACTAGATTGATATAAGGAATCAGAAAAATCTAATATAATGATTCTAGGATTTGTAAATTTATTTTTTTTGTACATAAAAGTAACCAGGTCAAATTATTTTTTTCTTTTGGTTTATACTTTATGTATGTGCTTATGTATGTATCTCTGTACTACATAAAAACACTTTGGTAAAGGGTATATAAGATTCGGCACAGCCGACTATAGCACTCTTACTTGTTTTATTTAACTTTGCCGATGATTCTACTACACAAAGAAGGAGGGCGCTCTGATATTACATTAGGATTAGTATCTGCTGAAGTCAGTATAGTTCAGTGACCAGTGACTAAGCCTTCATCAGTTGAACGTTCCTACAACAACTAATTTAAAGGGACGCTAAAACACTTCAGAAAAATGCGTCGTGTTATTATTTTATGACTGTTGGAGACAGTTTAGTGTTGAAGAGGTTCTACTGTGCAGCTCTACATGCAACGCGGTTCCAGCTACAGAGATTTGAGAGCCTGGTCATCTTTCAAATGATGCTGGAGCACTCCTGAAAATAAAAAGAATTTTTTTTAAATTTTTTAAAACGCACTAATAATCCCAAATTAATATTTTACTTAAGTAAAATATTTGTTTTATTAAAAATACATTGAAATTGATTATTGAGGGGCTTAGCTCGATCTTGTCGAAAAGAATTTATTTTTTTTATAGTGCTGGACATTTCGAATTCACGTCACCATGAGAAGGCGCGGCAATGTTTGCTCAATATTGCATGCTATACATAATGGCATTGATAGTTCTTTCAAATTAATAAAAATTTATAATGCATACATACATATATATATCGACGGCTCTATTCTAAAACATGCTGAGTCAGAAAAGCTACTTTTGACACAAACGCCTTCTCGGGAATGTTATTAGATAGAAACTTGAGATTTTTTGTAATCATATAATAATTGCGATAGAATTTTTTTTTATTTATTTGAACTTTATAAATATGTCTTAAAAGTGACTCAAAATCTCAAATCTATTACCTAGTCCTCTACGTAAGGTTCTTTCTCACCTAAAATTACCATCTTAGTACACTTTTGGATAAAAATTTAAATTAATTTTTTTTGACTACTTAATTCCCAAATAAATCATGCTAAAGGCCCTTTTCAAAATGTACAATTAAAAGCTAACAGGGACTTTAACGGCAAGTTTTGTATGAAGAACTGCCAGTTAAAGTTCACGCTTACTCTTAATTCACAAGACATTGTGAAAAGGAAAGTAAGTGTACTTAAAACATTTAAGAATAGACAAATTATGCTAAGTAAATTTTTGCTCATAACTTTTGATAGAATTGTCCGATTACTATCAAAAATTTACAGAATCTAAGTTAACAAGCGATGAATTCACAAATGCTATTTCCAGCATAACATATTATGTCGATTTAGCATGTTTTGGAATGGGACCGGCGATATGATATTTTAATTGAATTATAATAAATTTTTAATATAGGAATAACTCCTTAATCGGGATCAGTTTCAGTATTTTTTCAATTCACATTGCAGAATGAAATATTTTTATTATTTAATGCGATTTTCTAAAGAAGGCAATAACTCATTTTTCTTTGTTACCATGCAATTCATTAGCAAGCATGTCTATCAGCTATTAAACATAAATTTTTAATGAAATAAAATATGGGAAATGGTTTTATTGTACATAAAATTATTGATTTAAAATCGGTAAATACATTTTTAAGTATAACTATTAATTTTTGTTTTCATTTTTTTCATTTATTTTCAGGTAAGCACGAAGTTATATCACTCTACCCAAGTATGTTTAACTATTATTGTTTATCTTTTAAAATAAACACAATAAAATCACACTTTTCGATTTTATATAAATTTCAAAATAAGAAACATTTCACGTTCTCTGTTTTGCTTTAGTTACGTATGTATTTTTGCATTGATTTACAGTGTGCTAAATTGGCATGTTATGTCGACAGCATATATGTCCCCTTAATTATGAAAGTGGTATAAGTCATATATTGCTCTTGTCGAGATATTTAGTAGATTACATATGAACAAATGAAAAAGTATTTTTATATTAAGCAGCATTTTAATTTAGAATTGTTCTAGTCTCGATTTATATAAATTTATATAATTATGTTTAAATATTTATTAAAGTTTTTCAAAGATTTATTTGATATTTCGAAGCAAAAATGCACGTGACTTAGACCACTTTCATAATTAAGGGCACATATAATATAAAATTTTATCCTAAAAGCCTGCAAATGTTAAAGCTTTGCCTTATCAATAAACAAAATTTACCTTAAACTAAACTAAACTTTCTCTTGGAAAATCATCTAATTTGTTATTCAGTTCACATCACAAAAGCTCTAAATTCATAATAATCTTAACAGTTTGTTAGAAAATAAAAAAGTCTTTACAAAAATCGTAACATACTTTTAGGGTGCGTGAGCGCAATAATGCAGTTATATGCGTATTTAATGACAATACGTGCGTGCGTGTGTTATACAAACACACACACACACACACACGGGTCTTACCAAAAAACATCTCTTAAAAAGAACAACATATGCTTGTAAAGATAATACACATGAATAGATGTGTACATACACGAATATGTACATTTAGTTTGCTCATAATAAACGGAAATTTTGTGCAAATGTGTAAAGTTTTAAATTTGAGTTTTACAGAATAAAAATACACGTTTAACTTAAGCAAATAAAATTAAAGACAAACAAGAGACGATATACAGAATCGTTTACAAAACTCGTTTAAAAGATTTCGTTTTATTTTCAAACATGAGTAAATATATGAAGTTATAATGAAATTCAATGAAAGGAAAACAAACGTGGGTAGTTACACAAAGCATTGCAGCATTTTGTGAGCGATGATAAATTCGATTTTAAGTAGCAGAGACAGGAACCAAAATTTCTAACAAAGCATTTTAAGTACATAACAGAGCACTGTTAGCTATTTAACAGTAGTCGCTATGCTAATTGGAACTTCACATCCTTAGAACGGGAAAGAGATTGGTATCTTTGTATACCCTTCACCAAAAATTGTAAAGTAAAGTAAAGTAATGTAAAGTAAAGGTTCGTTATTCCGTGTGTAATTTCCACAATATGAATATGCGACCCATAAAGTATATATATTCTTGGTCGTTATGAATAGGGAAGACAAATAAGAAATGTCCGTCTGTCCGTCTGATGTACGTGAAATCCCAGATTTGAGTCTTAGACTGGTATATCATGAATGGTCCAAAATAGATTGGTATTGAAAATCAGCAAAATCGAGCAGACAGTATCAGAGCTGGAAAGCTTAAACCTTATTTGGCCATATGGTTGGAAAATTTAACTTTTTTGATTGTAACATACTCAAAGTTAGTTTTCATATTCTATGTAAATTAAACATATCCCATCGTATATTATTAAAAGAAACATATTGGTGTAAGAAATCAGAAAAATATAAAAGTACACTTTTTGTGATAATAAAATTTAGAAGGGATAGTTAATTTTTTATTTTTCTTTACAATTTAGATATTTTTCATGTTATGGAAAGAAAAATTTGGTATGGAAAATTAGAAAAATAAAAACTACATCTCCAGAGCTGGAAAATTTTATCTCTTTTTATATATTAAAATAACTAAATAAAAATAATTTATATATTTTTCACACAACTATATTGTCATAAGAAATCAGAAAAATTTTATATATTTTTCCAGGTTTGGAAAATTTAATTTTTTGGTTTTAAAAAGCAACTAGGTAAAATTAGTTTTAAATTTATTTGCTGGCGGTTCAGCGTTGTCTATATGCATTTCATTGTTGCTGTAACAAATCATCAGTAGACTTCAACCACACATTTTGAAAAGGTAAAATTAATTTTTTTTTTTGTTCACAAATTAGACGTACTTTAAGTTTTGGAAATAAATAGTTTGGAATAAGAAATTAGAAAAATAAAAATCATTGCTCTAGGCCTGGAGAACATAAATTTTTTTCTGGTATATCAAACTAATTAAATCAAGCTATTTATTTCTTTGGTAATTTAATATATTCTATATTTTAGAAAAAAAATAAATTAGTATTAAAATCCAGAAAAATTAAAATTATGTTTCCAGGGTTGGGAGTTGAATTTTTTTTTTTTTTTTTGGTAAAATAAACCAAAAAAATTTTTTTCCATTTCCCTAAAAATGTTCCAATGCACTAAAAACGTTCCATTTCATTTCCCCAAAAATGTTCCTTTCTGCTGAACAAAATAAAAAACATTATTTAGGATTATGTATGGAACTTAACGGTTTTACAACATCAAAGATTATTAAATACGCGAAAATATAAAACAAGTTAGTTTACTTGGTATGGAGTTACAACACTAAGACTGTGTTAGGATGATTAAATAGTTAGCACGTTTTTTGAACATCTCGAGAGCGAGTAAACAAGACCAAATTTTTGGGTATTATATTAACATGACGTCGATTTTGACAACTGGAATAAGGGTGAATGTAACTTATTTCTTAAATACTCTACACTCTGTATTCATCTATTGCTAATATCGAAAATAAAAAATTTCAATCAAATTCTTTTATCGAAAAATATCGAGAAGTAACGTACTAAAAATTGGAATATAACAAAAAATTATATTTTTTTTACAAAACAAATATATAAAAAGATTGCTGTAAAAGATTGCAATCAATTTAATTGCAATCACTTGATTTCACGTCACTGATTTCTAATTTTTTGATTGCAATCAAAACCGTAAATTGATTGCAATCAATTTTTTTTTAAATTAATTTATACATCAATTGATTGCAATCAAATTTGATTGCAATCGATTTGATTGCAATTAATTTGATTGCAATTAAATTTTAGGACTAATATTTGCATTAGAATTTGTTGGTTTCCACCACAAATTTAGTGGTTTCCACTATGGAGGATCCTATAGCCCGTGCATTTTCAGGACACAAAGGTCAAAACCGCAAGCTTAAACTCAACCTCTCTAAGCACTCTACAATATTTTATTGAATGCTACCCCTTTAGATTTGATTTCAGGCAAATTGATTGAAATCCTATGATTTCAACAAAAAAATTTTTTTTAATGCATGTTTTTTATTTATTGTATCTTCAAATATGAACTAACAATAAGTATTCAAATCTTAAATCTATACAAAAATTATTAGGCCCGACCAATGTCGGACATAAGCTTAGTGATAGTTATTAATAATACATAAGTAGTGATAAGCAACAAAAAGAAAAAAGTGTTTTCAAGCAGCTTCATCATCAAGAGTGTTGAATATTAGAGCCCGTGTATCTCTCTTTTTTAAGCGGATGTGTCCAGTAAACTTCAAAATATTACGAGCAAGCGGATTAGGATGTGACTCGAGTTTTTTTTAGGTATTTGCCTGCGTATTTTGCAATTTCTTCAGTCACTAGTGGCATATTCAAATCGCGATGTATATTTGAATTTTTGATGTACCATGGAGCCGATGTTATCATGCGTAAAATTTTATTTTGCCTTCGTTGAATTTTCTTTACATTTGAAGCTGAAGCAGTGCCCCATAGTTGAATTCCGTAACACCATATTGGCTTTAAAAGCGACTTGTATATTAAAAGTTTGCAGTCTAGGCTAAGTGTTGAATTTCTACCAATCAGCCAATGTACCTGAGTTAATTTAAGTTTCATTTGAGTTAACTTAGAGTCAATGTGATGTTTCCATGTAAGTCGTCGATCAATGTGTATACCAAGATATTTCACATGTGAATGTTGAGGAACAACTTGATTGTTAATCCGAATGGGGGAGCAAGTATCTCTTCTTAGGGTGAACGTTATATGGACACACTTTTGTTCATTGACTTTAATTCTCCATAAGTTTAACCAAAGCTCCATCTGGCTAATGTGTTCCTGGAGTTTGCGGGATGCCTCATCAGGGTTTTCGTGCATACTAAGGCAGGCTGTATCGTCGGCAAATGTGGAAGTATGGATACTTTTGCTCACAGGCATATCACAAGTATAAATCAAATATAAAACTGGTCCCAGTATACTCCCCTGTGGCACACCAAATGAAATAATTTCAGGCCTACTCGTAAAGTCTCCTTCCGCAACAGTGAACTTACGGGAAATAATGTAACTTTCCAAAAGATTTAAAATGTTTATTAGTAAGTAAGTCTTCAATTTTAAAATTAGGCCTTCATGCCACACTTTATCAAATGCCTGGGAAACGTCAATAAAGAGCGCAGAACAATACTTTTTTTCCTCAGAAGTTCTTCTTATAAATTGAAGCAATCTGTGAGTTTGTTCAATGGTGCTATGCTGACTTCTAAAACCAAATTGATGGTCTGGTATGCACCCACTACTAATTAGAATTGGGGACAATTTTGTTTTGAGCAGTTTATAGAAAAGCTTTGACATAGTTGATAGTAGACTTATTGGCCTATATGACTCAGCCTTAGTTAGATCTTTGCCCGGCCTTGGAATCATTTTAACCTTGGCAAGCTTCCAGCTGTGTGGATAATACTCCAGTCGTAAAAGGCATTAAATATGAATAATAGGATTCTCATTGCAATACGAGGCAAGTTCATAAGCATCTGGTTACTAATTCCATCAATACCCGGAGCTTTCTTCGGGTTGAGTTCGGCAATTAATTTTTGTAAATCAACAAAAATTTGATTGCAATTAAATTGATTGCAATCAATGTTTTCTAAAAAAATGATTTCAAAATTATTGCAATCACGAAAGATTGTAATCTTGTAATGATTTTATTTTGAAATCTGAAATCATTTTGGAATCAAAAGAATGAAATCAGTATGGCTGAAATCAATTTGATTGCAATCACAATTGATTGCAATTTTTTACAGCTCTGCTATGTTTAAACTTTTGTATGTATCTGTATTCTAAATATACATACGTACATATGAATATAGAGCTCTTACTTGTTTTTGTTTGAAAAATTGCTCCAAAATGTATTTTATGAAATTATCAAAGTAATATGGCGGAAATATATCTGAGAGTATAAATTAGATTTATAAACGTACTATATAGGTGTGGTAGTCTTAAAGGTCCTAAATGCGACGCAATTGGTTGCATTTCTGAAATAATTTTGGAAATCGAAATAATCGATTTTGAAAAATATGATTTTTTAGTGAAATTTAATGAATGTAATGATGATTCGTTAACGGCTTCAGTATTATCTTCGCTTCCAAAACGATATTTTTATATATTTAGGAATATATATGTATATATGATGTTATTCATTCCGCAAACAATGTCGTGTGGTCGATCTGGCAGTAGAGAAGATATACATATGTACCATAATTGGTACAACACTTGTCAGTATGAAGCTTGGTTAACGTTTATTAATTATTTAAGTACTCTGAGATATTTTGAGGCGGTAGAGTACTTTTTATATATTTATGCCTTGGGAAAAACTAGGTTGAGAATCAACATACCAAATGTGCTGAGCTAGCCAAACATCAAATTGCCGCTTAACTTTGTCGTTTTGACCAAAGCATACTTTTGTTGAATTTCTAATTTCTTCATTCTTTCAATGTACAAAACGAATAACATATATATATATATATATATATATATATATACATATATATATATATATATATATATATATATATATATGTATATATATATATATATATATATATGTATATATATATATATATATATATATATATATATATAATATGTGTTATTTTATTTATTTACATATTTATTTTATTAATTTGAAAATGGATGAAGTTCTGTATGAACTTCATGAAAAGATTTTTTTTCAAAGTAAATTTCCATAATTTAGAAGCATTTTTCTTAAAGGATTCATGATGACTTGTCAAACTTTTTTGAAGAGAAATGTTAGCACAGCTTGTATTCTCTGCTGTCAAACTAGAGTTATCGATATCGATAGTTCCCATGCAGCTACAAAAAGCACCCGATACACATCCTGCCATTACCACGAAAAAGCTTAGGTTATAAAATTTTCGAGTTTCATTTTTTTCTGGCCAAAAATCGATTATTGACGATCGTAGAGCAAACAGATTAAAAAAAAACTTCTTGCACGAATTTTTGAAGTTAGGGACAAAGCGTAACTGGCCCTCAAAAGTGTTCAGAGATTTACTGCATTAACCATAAAACAGACTACCTCTAGAACATCAATATATCATCTTACACAAGACAGTGATAAAAGTCAAGAATCTTACAATTCAAAGCCGTCTAACTGAAGGACTCAATCCATATTGTATGCTTAGATTCATCATCTAATTAAGAATTAAATATTAAATACCTCAACAATCAACCCACGACTATTAAAACAGACACACTCATCAAATTGGAAGATAACAACAGGAAAATGAAATGAAAATATTAACATTTTGTTAAGAAATATATATTTAAAAACAAAATAATAAAAAAAAGTCTCCTAACATTTTTTTAAAGAAAGAAGTTATATAAAAGATTTCACACACGAAGCAGGCAATACTTATACAGGAAGCGGAAATACATGTTAAGATTTTTAACAACAACATTTATGTGGAAGCCTTATTATACTTTAGCAAAGAAAAAAAAACTTTAAACAACTACACAGGCATATGTTGTGATTTTAGACGTATGCTAATGTACGTTACGTATCTTTATATTTATGTTTGCTCACAAACCTGTATAACCATTTTTATTCGTGTCTATTTGCTTAAGGTTTCTTAAAGGGGATCGATGATGTTCATAAGGATGTGTGTTCTTGTTTCTTTATACTTTCTGTTTTTTCCTGCAACAGCTGCTACGCTGTTTTGATAAAATGACGAAGAACAAATGCTGCCTGCATGCACATGGTGAAAATAAAAGTAATAATATCAAGATGATTTACTGAAAGTGTGCTTATATATTTGTGTGCGAAACAAGTTTACGTAGTATGTGTAAATTATTTTTATACCCTTTACCAAAAAATGGTGAAAGGGTATATATAGGTTTGTCATTCCGTTTGTAATTTCTAGAATATTAATAAGCCAGCCATAAAGTATATATATATTCTGGATCCTTATGCATAGGGAAGACGAATAAGCGATGTCCGTCTCTCCGTCTGTCTGTACGTGAAATCGGTTTTCCGAAGCTCCCAGAAAAGCTAGAGACTTCGTTCTTGGACTGGTGGGTCAAAAATGGTCGAAATAAGATTAATATATATAAAATCAGCAAAATCGAGCAGACGGTTTCAGAGCTGGGAGACTTAAACTTCATTTTGCCACACAAAATAATTACCGAAAACTAGTTTTTAATAATTTTTTATTAAATAAACTTATTTTATACTTCAGTATGAATAAAGTTGGTATTTCTAACTAAAAAAAGGTTAAAAAAAAGTTAAAAAGACGTTTCCAGAGTTGGAAAACTTTAACTTTTTTTTTATACAAAAGTAACTTACTAAAGCAAATTTTCCCTTTTTCTCTATAAATTAAAGATATCTTATATTCGTAAAAGAAAGAGATTAGTATAAGAAATCAGAAAAATCAAAACGTTTAATTTCATGGTTGGAAAACCCACACTTTTTGTGATATAAAAAATTAGCTACCGAAAACTAATTTTTATTTTTTTTTATAAAATAAACTTATTTTATACTTCAGTACGAATGAATTTGGTATTTCAAAATAAAAAAAAATTAAAAAAATTAAAACGACGTTTCCAGGGTTGGAAAACCTTATTTTTTATACAAAAGTAACTTACTGAAACAAATTTTTCCTTTTTTACTATAAATTAAACACATCTTACATTCTTGAGAAAAGATTGGTATAAGAAATCAGAAAAATCAAAAAGGAGGAATCCTGGGTTGGGAAACTTACACTCTTTGTGATATAAAAAATTAACTACCGAAAACTAATTTTTATTTTTTTTATTATTAAATAAAATTATTTTATGATTGAGTACGAATAAAATTAGTATTTCGAATAAAAAAAAAACAATTAGAAAATTAAAAACACGATTCCAGGGTTGGAAAACTTTGGTTTTTTGGGACAATAGTAACTTACTAAAACAAATTTTTCCCTTGCTTTATAAATTAAACATATCTTATATTCTTAAAAGAAAAATATTGGTGCAAGAAATCAGAAAAATCAAAATGAATGATCTCAGGGTTGGGAAACTTACACTTTTTGTGATATATAAAAGTAACTAAGTCTAATTAATTTTTATCTTTGCCTTTATAAATTATATATATTTTACTTTCTGGATATAAAAGTTTTTTGTAGAAAATTATAAAAATAAAAACCACAGCTCCAGAGCTGGAAACTTTGAACTTTTTTTCTGGATATTAAGGTAAATAAATAAAACATTTTATTGAATTTTCTATTTTCACTTAACACACTTTCTATATTTTTTTTAAGAACTACTAGATTGGTATAAGTAATCAGAAAAATCTAAAATGATGATTTTAGGGTTTGAAAATTAATTTTTTTTTCTACATAAAAGTAGCTAGGTCAAATTATTTTTTCTCTTTGTTTATACTTTATGTATGTGCTTATGTATGTATCTCTATACTACATAGAAACACCTTGGTAAAGGGTATATAAGATTCGGCACAGGCGAATATAGCACTCTTACTTGTTTGTTTCCAAGTTGGTGTCTGCTCTTCATATGTACTTGTATTTATATGTGTGTTTGATATTGAAAATTGCATTTGTAATAAATGTTATTTCATTTCATCAAACACACAGATGGGTATTGTTAAGACACATTATTATTGCGTGTTTTAAAGCAATAATCGTTTCAAACAACAACACATGATTATGACAATATAATTAACAATAAAGGAAGAATTCAAGACAAACAGTTTAATAGAAAGCAACTGTGTTACACGCAGAGAGTTCTTGTTAGTCATTTTAATACACACACGCATACACACACAAGCACATGGAATATTCATGTGTTAAACCAGAGGGCGTTTTGTAACTGTGTTAGTTTTTAGTTAAAGCAAAATTGTAGTCTATCGTCCCTTTTCACAATGTATGATTAAGAAATAACGTGAACTTCAACTGACAGTTCATCATACAAAACTTGCCGTTAAAGTCCCTGTTAGCCTTTAATTGTACATTGTGAAAAGGTCGGTATAACTGCAATTATCGAATTAAATATGTATATATTTAAGCAAACGATAACCGAAGGATTGTGTTGTCCCAAGTATCTCAGAGCCGTAAGTAAGCAGCATCATTATCAGCCTTCGTTAACGGTCGTATTAAAGGTATCAATTAAACGGCTAAAGAGCAAAGTGTTCCTTCTGTCCGTTATAAGCTGCGCCTCAGAAAGGAAGCAGACCTCAGCTAGAAACTAAAACCGCATCAAATGAGTTGGAACTCGGAAGAGTAGAGTGGTATCTATCAAAAAGGAATCTCACCATTCTATACACAGAAAAAAATATACAAGATTTATGTTCAACAAAACCATGTTGTTGAATAAAATTTTTAATTGCAATAATATTTGCCATTAACTTGAATATTGTATTTATCAATTCCGCGCATTTTAAAATATCATTTAATTTCATTTGTTTGTGTTGGTGTTTTCCTTGCTTGTTGATTGACTCAACGTGGTCTGTGCTGATGTTGTTGTTTATTTTGATTGTTGGTGTTGTGTACATGTAAATTCCGACAAGAAGCCGAAAAACGTCGTGGCTTGTTTGTTTTTAATCAACAAACTTATTTTTAGATTATATTAATGAAATGCGCCGCCATGCAGAAGAAACATAAGAAATCATGTTTTGCGTGTATTCATTATTTGCATACCCAATAACGATTTGCTCTTTAGCTGAGTGGTAAGTACGTTAGCCTATTAGTTAAGAGAATGCCGGTTCGATTCATCCCAAACGTCTTTAAATTAAAATTTAATAAAAAACCAATTTGTGAAAAAAAATTAAACAAACAACGAAAAACAACACATTAGAATTTGAAAAACAAATTCATTAAAAATTTTTGTTTTCTGTTAACAACTCAATTGTAAATAACACAATAATTTAAATTGGAAATAATTGAGTTGATTTTGTTTTCTTATGTTACAAATGTGTGTTTGTATTTACATCGTTATAGGTGCCTTTTCAAATAATATTTTATTTGTATTCACAAATAAATTTGTTGTATTTGCAATTCTTTTTTTTCTGTGTATGTACATAAACCAACCAACAATGCCTTTTAGCAAATTACGTATCATTGCATATATAGTAAAATATATGATAATATAGTAAAATGTACGAGTTTCATATTTTATTTTTATTCTATAATAAGTTAAAATGGGTTAGGTTAGGTAAGGAAGGGTGGTGCTTTACCACACCTTCACTCGGTGACTCAGCTGGATCTCTTACGATTAGCGTCTATTATTACCCAAGTCTCTGACATTGCAGTTTCGGCCAATGGCAAGGAAGAAAGTTTCACTTCACCCACGCACATCCTAAAATAAATTAAGACTGTCAGTTTCCCAAATACTGGTTCTTGCTTTGACCGAGCAGTGACCAGTTAACGTGCTAACCAAAATTTGCATTATCGTCCCATTCATATTCAGTAGCAGTTTGTATCTTCCTGAGTCAAGTTTTGGCCACATAGCTCTCGAGACTATATGAACTAGAGTTACACAACCCTGCGAAGCGATTAGCTTGTCTGTGGAAAATGCCCAGGGTCTTTGGTGGGAGTGGAATCGACAACCCTTGGACTGATAGGCGGACATCGCTGACACTCAACCTTAAAGGACTCTAGAATCCTCCCTACTTCCTTATGAAGCAATTAATGAGTTCCCTGTAGTAATTACCTATCGGTTATTTCCCTCATCTAACGCCGACCCTTTTCTAGCCAGCTCATGGGAAATTTTATTTCCCTCAGCACTGCAGTCGCCAAGCACCCAACATAGTGTAACGCTATATTTGTCCATTAACGAATTGAGGGCTCAGCAACTAGTTTTGATTGAGATTTAACCGCTGCCTGACTGTCGACGTAGAACGTTATCTCCTTGCCTTGAGCCACAATTCTTGTTGAAAGCTCTATTAACCTGAGGATCGCCCAGACCTCAGCTTAGAAAATGCTGCATACATTTGGCAGTCTGAAAGAACTACTAATGTTACTTCCAAGATAAAGACACCAGCCTCTGTGCCTTCCCTCATTTTTAACCCGTCTGTAAAGACCGGCATGCCTTATCGGATTTGATCCAATAGTTCCTATTCAGAATTGCTACTGAGGGTGTTCTACTAAAATCAATTTAAATGACCTTATAGTGAACCATAGGGTTACAGATCTCCGACCCCTAAAACTGATCTCATTTAAGATTGATGTGTGCCTTGTTACTCCAACGACATAATAAAATCTCGTTTTTTATTTCTCAACATTTCTTTTCAATGCAAATGTTGTAAGAACCATGATACAATTATAACAGGTACATGCACAAGCCCAGCCTGTTAATGTATACAATGCAAATAGTTGTCTAACTTTGTTTACAAGCTGCGAAAATGTTAGTGTATGTGTGTGAATAAAATGATTACAGTGTTGCCAATGAATTTACACATCGATGTGTCTCCAATTACACATCGAAGAAAATTACACTACACATCTTTTGTGTAGGTTAAAATTAAAACAAAAATAAATAAAAATAGAACCCAAAGTAGAATTACACACAGATTATAATTACAAGAATTTAATTACATGGCCTACACATGTGAGTAGAAATTACACACTGTCTAACTACACACAGATTGGCAACACTGAATAACTATAATCATGCAGGAATGCCGCGTCTGCAATTGTACTTTAGTTACCCTGTAATTGTTATTTTTAAAAACAAAAGGCATCTGTTTCTGACAATTATTCGTTTGTTTATACCAACAAAATGAATGTGTTTTTCGGTGTTGTAATTTTGTTGTAGTCGTGCATGTACCTAGTATAATTGTACCATGGTAAGAACCAAAAGAGGATTAGCAAATATCGCTCATTTATTCAAAGAACGTCATAACTTAAGGAATGGAATTTTTGACTTACTGCTGCAGAACTGTTCTTCATATTTTCTAAAAATTTCATACATATACAAAATATTATTTTCTTTTTTTCAATTTGTCAAACTAGTCTTTTTGAGTTATGTCATTTTTTGAGCAAATGAGCTCACTTTACATTCAATATGTCCTCTCTTTCGTTATTACAACTCGAAGACCTGCTACTGGTATACATAGTATAAAAAATATCTGCAAGAAAGATTTCCTAGCGTTTAAGCAATTTGGTTTTGCATAGAAAATGTCTGCGAAGTTCAATGAAGCCAGTTTTTATTTAAGATTTAAGAAATTTATTATTCGACATATTGTCAGAAGTTTATTTTAATTTGAAATTTATTTGCTGGTGGTTCAGCGTTGTCTATATATTTCATTGTTGCTGTAACGAATCATCAGTAGACTTTAAGCATACATTTTGAATAGTCACATGGTCACAAACATCTTATCTTATGCACAGACTTTCAAGAACTATTTGAGAATTCACAAATAATAATGGGCCATAACCATAGTTAACAAAAAAGTCTACTTTTTTAGTTTTAGAATGCACTTTTTTAAAACATGTACTTTTGACCTACCATAGACGAGAAAAACTGCACTTTAAAGGAAAAAGTCGGTTCTAAAGTTAAAACATGCTGAAGTTGTTTTTAACTAGATTAGCATCGACTCTGGCTCTTTAGTTCAACACAAAACACATTAAAATAAAAGAGAACACATATGTATGTGTGTATGTATGTATGGATGTATGTATGTATGACTTTCTATGTCTTGGCTTCTTTTGTTCCTATAAACAATTTATAATCCAATCATTGAAGAGTTTATTGTATTAAAATAATACAAAATACAAACACCCTTTTAATTTTCTCTATATTAATTATTTGTAAATTTATTTTTATGTTCGGTTGTTTTATTTTATCTTGTTACTCAACCCTTTTTCATAACACAATGTCCGATGAGAGAGAGAGATGAGAGAGTTGAGAGACAGAGATGCCACTTCCTTATATTTTGTTTTCTATCATATGAAAAATTTCCAATATTTACTGTGGCACCCAGTTAAAGTCGGTTCAACTTAACACACACTTTGTTTTTGACTATAGTAGAAAAATATTTAAGAACAGGTTTTTAATTTTAAGTTGTTTCTAAAACGAACCGACTTTATTCTATGACTATGGCTATGGCCCAATATTTTTGAAAATTACAAAAGAAAAATAAGCGTAGTAGGCTTAGAAACTAATACAAAAACCCAGCAAATAATTTATATTCGATACAAATCTATTTTATTTTTTTACACCTTTATACAATTAGAAATCCATCGGATAACAAAAAAAGTTATTATAATGCAAAATGAAAAATAAAATCTAAAATTTAACATTTAAGAAATTTAATATTCGACATATTGTCAGAAGTTTATTTTAATTTAAAATTTAAGAGATTAAAATGGTGCTATTAGGTGTCATATTAGCATAATGTTCTATATTTAAAAAAAATAATAAAAGCAAAAACAATTATATTAAGATAACTTTTGACATTATGATACTATCCCATTCAAAGCTACACACAGAAAAATTTCAACTTAAAATCTACCTAAACAAGGTTTATTTAACCTTTTTAGACAATTATTTTGCTTCATATGTATTTCATGTTAATCTAAAATAATTTACAGTAATCTTCAAAGAAATTTTTTCCTTTTGAAATAACTGTATTTCATGTTGATTTAACATTCCCCTACTGTTAAATCAAAACTAAGAATCAAGTTGAATCAGAGTTATTTCAAGTTGAAATAACCTTGAATTTGACGCTGAAATAGCATGATGAACCATGCTGAATCAAAGCTGTTTCACATTGAAGCAGTGATGAATTTCATTTAATGTAATAATTTTATTTAAGAAATTCATTATTCGACATATTGTATAAGTTTCTAAGCATACTACGCTTATTTTTCTTTTGTGATTTTCAAAAACATTATTGTATTTGAATTCTCAAATAGTTTTTGGAAGTAATTGCATAAGATAAGAGGTTTGTGATTGTTCGAAATGTTTGGTTGAAGTCTACTGATGATTTGTTTCAGCACCAATGAAATGCATATATACAGCGCTGAACCACCAGCAAATAAATTTCAAATTAAAGTAATAATTTTATTTTATTAGTTATTTAACTTACGTGTGTATATTGGCAAAGACGTCAGAAAAATGTTTGTATGTATATAAATTTAGCTTCCCTGGCCAAGATTTGAACTCGGAACTCATTACGTGGTACACAGAAAAAATTTTAGCCAAAATGTTTCCAATTAAATCAATTTATGCTGTTTCAAACAATTTTATAATTGTTCCAATTAAACAAAGCAAATATGCAAACATACAGACGAATACAAAACTTTTGTACGCATTATTAAAAATTCAACCAATTTTTTGATTGTTTGAATTAACTTTGTTTAATGAAAAAGAAAAATATTTTAGTTTGTGTTTGTGCTCGTTCATGTTTTCATGGAAGTGTGTCAGCCTGTTATTCTAGAAGTACCAAGTTCGAAGCATGACAGTACTGTAATTTAATAAATAAAATAAAAACACATATGTACCTACATATGTGCAATAATTGAATGAATAATAATTTGCCACGATAGCCTAGTGGATGTGTGTTAGCCTGTTAGAATGGAGGTACCATTTTCAAAGCCTGCAGCGTAAGTTAGGGAATTAAACAAATAAATAAAATAAGTAAGTTAAAAAATAAATAAAAAAATTACTTTTTAACATATTTTTACTTGTAACTTTTTAAAATTTTATACAATTCAATTAGTTTTAATTATTCATTCAACGAACAATTTAATTGTTTATAATCTCTAAACTCAACTATTAATTTAATTTTGCCAATTAATCATTTGTTTAAAGTAAACGCGTACTTTCAGTTAACTATATTAATTGATCTCAAACAGCAAGAAAACCTCATTTTTACAAATTCATTAATTGATATTATCAATTTGTTTGCAGGACGAAAATCAGTACAGGATTTAATTAATAGTACACATTTCTAACTAAAATATTAATTAAAGTTGATTTTAAGTTTTTTCTGTGTAGTCAACGCGCTTATCGCTGCAACCAAAACTACCTTAAATATTCTTCAGATACATACTAAATATACACTATCATGATTAAAACTTGAATTAGGCATGATTTAATATGATTTCAAATAAAAAACTTTTAAATGATGATATTACATTGGAATTTTTTTTCTGTTTGTACCTTTTGAATACCCCAATTTTTTATTCATTGTTGAATTATTTTTATTATTGTATTTATTTATTATATATTTATTATTATTATTATTATTAATTAAACTTGTCAATAAATAATATTATTAATAATAATAAGTTGGGCAGTGCCAACTATATTTCCTATTAATAGTTTCCTTTTTTTTAGCTTTCACTAAAAATTGGCTCAGAAGGGAGTTTCAATGCTACAATACTAGATAACAAGCTACTGAAAATTGTAATATATAATATATGTTACCATTTTCAGTATATAATATATGCATATTGTACGAATACTAAAATCCTTTTTTTTGTTTCAAGATAATAAATCATCAGTTTCTTTATTAAGACGCCATATAATAAAAAAAAAATTTTTTTTTAAAGTAATGTTTTACAAAAGCATGACAACTTTTACAACTACAAAGTTTACTTATTTAAAAGAAAAAAAACTCCATTTGTAAGGGATTTTTTATACCCTTTACCAAAAAATGGTAAAAAGTTATCTATGGGTTTGTCATTCCGTTTGTAATTTCTAGAATATTAATAAGCGAGACATAAAGTATATATATTCTGGATCCTTATGCATAGAGAAGACGAATAAGTGATGTCCGTCTGTCCGTCTGTCTGTACGTGAAATCGATTTTCCGAAGCTCCCAGAAAAGCTAGAGACTTCGTTCTTGGACTGGTGTGTCAGAAATAGTTGAAATAAGATTGATATTGAAAATCAGCAAAATCGAGCAGACGGTTTCAGAGCTGGGAAGCTTAAACTTCTTTCTGCCATACAAAATAACTACTGAAAACTAGTTTTTAATAATTTTTTATTAAATAAACTTATTTTATACTTCAGTATGAATAAAATTAATATTTCTTAATAAAAAAATAAATAAAAAAAATATTAAAAAAATTAAATAGACGTTTCCAGGGTTGGAAAACTTTAACTTTTTTATACAAAATTATACAAAATTAATTTACTAAAAGAAATTTTTCCTTTTTTCTATATATTAAATATATCTTATATTTTAAGAAGAAAGAGATTGGGTTAAAAAATCAGAAAAATCAAAAAGGATAATTCCAGGGTTGGGAAACTTAAAATTTTTGTGATAAAAAAATTAACTACCGTAAACTAATTTTTATATTTTTTTTATTAAACTAACTTATTTTATACTTCAGTACAGATTAAATTGGTATTTCAAATCAAAAAAGAAAGTTAAAAAAATTAAGAAGACGTTTCAAGGGTTGTAAAACTTTAATTTTTTTCATATACAAAAGTAACTTATTAAAACAAATTTTTTTCTTTTTCTCTATAAATTAAACATATCTTAGACTCTTAAAACAAAGAGATTGGTGTAGCAATTCAGGAAAATCAAAAAGGATGATTCCAGGGTTGGGAAACTTACACTTTTTGAAATATATAAAAGTAACTAGGTCTTACTATTTTTTTTATTTTTTTTATTAAATTAACTTATTTTATACTGCAGTACACATTAAATTGATATTAAAAATTAAAAAAAAGTCTAATACATGAAAAAGACATTTCCAGGGTTGGAAACTTTAACTTTTTTTCTTATACAAAAGTAACTTACTAAAACAATTTTTTTCATTTTCTATATACAGTGCACTCGGGAAAATGTCAACACTAGTTTATGTCAACATCCCAAAACGTCAACCCTTGATTTTTTACATTGTCTACTCTAAAACGTCAACCAAACAGCCAAACCACAAAGCTCTAAAACGTCAACTTCAAATAAATCAAAATTTTGAATTAAGCAACAGTTGAAATACACAGTTTTGATCACACACACACATTTATTTTATGAAATTAGTTATTTAGAATTTGGGTATTCCCCTTATAAGTATGTAGAATAGAAAAGAAATTGCATCTCTATATGTTGTCTTTTTTATGTTCAGTTGCTTTTTTGTTCTTTTTTTGTATTTGTTTATGTTTCGTTTTAGTTTATAGTCAATAAAAACGTTTTAAAGCACATTATCAATATGTTTTTATTAAAAGTTTCTACATTCATAAACGTCAACAATTTGTTAAACGTCAACACTCGCGGTTTTAATTAGTTGACGTTTTCCCGAGCGCACTGTATATTAAACATAGCTTATATTCTTAAAAGGAACATATTGGTGTACGAAATCTGAAAAATAAAAAAGAACGGTTCCAGGGCTGGAAAACTTACACTTTTTGTGATATATAAATTAACTACCGAAAACTAATTTTTATTTATTTTTTTAATAAAATAGATTTATTTTATACTTTTATACTTCAGTAAGAATGAATTCGGAATTTCAGATTAAAAAAAAATTAAAACGAAGTTTCCAGGGTTGGAAAACCTTATTTTTCATACAAAAGTAACTAATTAAAACAAATTTTTCCTTTTTTACTATAAATTAAACACATCTTACATTCTTAAAAAAAGATTGGTATAAGAAATTAGAAAAATGAAAAAGGAGGATTCCAGGGTTGGGAAATTTACACTCTTTGTGATATAAAAAATTAACTACCGGAAACTATTTTTTATTGTTTTTTATTAAATAAAATTATTTTATGATTGATTACGAATAAAATTAATATTTCAAATAAAAAAAAACAATTAAAAAATGAAAAACACGATTCCAGGGTTGGAAAACTTTAATTTTCTTTGGACAAAAGTAACTTACTAAAACAAATTTTTCCCTTTCTTTTTAAATATAACATATCTTATATTCTTAAAAGAAAAATATTGGTGCAAGAAATCAGAAAAATCAAAAAGGATGATTTCAGGGTTGGAAAAGTTACACTTTTTTTATATATAAAAGTAACTAGGTCTAATTAATTTTTATCTTTTCCTTTATAAAATATATATATTTTACGTTTTGGAAAGAAAAGTTTGGTATAGAAAATTATAAAAATAAAAACCACAGCTCCAGAGCAGGAAGCTATGATTTTTTTTTGGACATTAAAGTAACTAAATAAAACATTTTTTTTTAATTTCCTTTTTTTCACTTAACACACTTTGTATATTTTTTTAAGAACTACTAGATTGATATAAGGTATCAGAAAAATCTTATTTAATGATTCTAGGGTTTGTAAATTTATTTTTTTGTACATAAAAGTAACTAGGTCAAATTATTTTTTTCTTTTTGTTTATACTTTATGTATGTGCTTATGTATGTATCTGTATATTACATAAAAACACTTTGGTAAAGGGTATATAAGATTCGGCACAGCCGAATATAGCACTCTTATTTGTTTTTTTTTTTTGTTATCAAATCATAGGTCATAATGAAAACGTTAGCATGTTGTATTAAAGTTGATTTAAATCTTTATCTTGTAGAGCATGTAAAAATATTTGAATATTTAATTTAATATGTTATACCACAAAAACTTCCATATGTATGTACATGTATGTATATTGTGTTAATATTTAAAGTTTCAAAAGTTTTAGTTTAAAACATGTGCTTGAATGATAAAACTTCTAGCACCTTGGGCTATTATTATGTTTAAATTAAAGACGTGCACAGTTAAAAATGGATGCACGAAATTTTGGTATTGTAGTAGTATAAGTGAGTATCGATAAGCTTCTTAAAAATTCAACAGAAAGTTGGTATTGTTGCTTTCTGTAGTAAATCAAGTATAAACAGAGAATGTATACAAATTTATTCATACGAACACAAATTAAAAAAAAAAAAAATAAATTCTGTGTGAACAAAGAAAAAAATCAAGAAAAAACTTCTGTAATACTTGTGTTACAAGAACTTGTGTACTTGTAACACGAATATTTTTTTTAGCTTTTATTGATATACATAATTGGGGGATTCAAACGGTAGTCATAAATGTCATGGCATCATAATGTCTTAAATTAATTTTTTTTTTATTTTTAAGAAAAAAAAATAAACTTAATCAATTATGTTAAAATAATTTTAAAAATTATGAGAATATGATTTTTATGACTTACATGCGAATCCCCATAATATATATTTGAGAGCAAACAAACGATGATTTTACTACATAACCTTTTTTTAACAATACAACTTGTGATACACTTATTCCCTCATAGAAGTATGTAGTATTATTTGTTAACGTAATATTTTTGGTTTGACCTCTATATTATTGTGTACTCCTGCACGTCTTTAGTTTAAACATAAACTTCTTCTCGTGCTCTAATAAACGACATGTTGCTGCAAATCCTAAAATCAGTTTGCATCATACACAGTCTGTGGCATGTATCTATTTACTAACTACTCTACATGTACCGAGATTGTCGCTACATACATATTTATGTATGTAGGAGTATGTTGTACATAAATATGTATGTATGTAGTTGCTTATATTGAAAACTTGCATGTTTTTAAGTAACATCAAGATATTGGCTCGCTTGTGCATGTTGTTTCCTGTTCTGTTTTCAATTTTTCTCTGGTTTTATTAAGTTTTATAGTTAATGAAATTTTCATAAATTTCATTTAAAATATGCTAGAAATAATAATTACATACAAGATTGAATTTTAATACAATTTGATTTTAGTAATTTTTTTCTTAAAAGGAAGAGATGTAGTTCAGTTCATGAAAAGATACTAAATATAATAATATGGATAAGCTAATGAATAACAATTTTTATGAAAATAGAACTTGTTTGTATATTGCGGAGCTGATTATTTAACGTATTTTATATAAGCAGGGCTTTCGCTCTCATATATGTAGCTAAAGTTTTGTATTTAAAGTCTAAAAATTACCCAAAAAGCTTCAAAAAACGTTTGTATCTGCTGTAGATTACTGCATAAATTCAATGAATATTAGGAAAGTGCAGGCTAGTTTGTATATATGTACATAACTATGTATATATAGCTTATAAGTAATTCTCTATTGACAACGGTTGTCATTTACGAAATTTTCAAATGTGTCGCACTGCGTTACAAATAATAAACATAATTTAAACGGCATTGTACACATTTTTAAAATGAAAAAAGAATCCAAATGTTTACTCAGCATAAGAGATGGACGCCTGTCGAATTTTTCTAATACGACACGAACACGGATACCAAGACGCTCAACATGTACAAAACACGCACACGAAAAATTTTGTCAACACAATACTGCACAGCACGTACGAAATATTATTAGTGTGGTGTTGAAGATCAAAAAATTTAATTGATTTTTCTTAAGAGTCGCTTTATAAAATATGGCACCGAATTGGCACCGTCAGCTGATACTATCTGCCACGACAGCTGATACTATCGATTTAGGTATAGACCTTTAAGCTTCAGACACCCATACAATATCAGTAAATATGGTGGTGTTGTGTTTCTAACGATACAATATATTAAATTTGTTCTCTACTGGAAATTCATTAATACATATTTTACATCTAAAATCATTTCGTGTTTTTCGTGTCAATTTTGCTCAACACGAAACCAACCTAACACGCACGAAATCAGCTTTTTTTTGTCACGAACACTTCGTGTTGAGTCATGCGTGTTCGTGTCACGGAAAAAACACGACACGCGCCCATCTCTACTCAGCGCAACGCACAAGAAGAATTTATAGAAATTTTAAAATGCTTATGATTAATATCAAGATTTAGGTAACAATCATACGCACAACAAAAAAAAACTATCAGTAGGGTTAAAAACATTGGCCTTTATTATGAGTTACGTTCGATTTTCGATCTTCGCTGGCTATCGAACATCGAAAATCGAATGTTCAATTCATATTATGAGCATCGAAAATTTCGTTGAGCAACGAATTTTCTATCGAACAGAATTTAGCTTTCGATGAAATATTTTAATATGAAAACTTTTAAAAATGATTAGTTTTTATTTTTAGGCAAAGTTGTTGCAAATTTTAAAGTGATATTCACAATAAGGACATTATTTGTCAAATGCTTGTCATAATACCAAATGCAAATTCTTTCGATTTGTACTTTCAACTACAGTCGTAGATAGAAAGTTGCTCATGATAAGGGCCATAGGTTAAAAATTTTTATCGATATATCAATTCATGACTATCGAAAGTTAGAAAAACTATAGATATATCGACGATACTATTCGTGGTAGTGTCGAAATTGTATCGTTCTCATATAATGTGCATATTTGCGCCATTAATTATGAAATGCATTTTTCGCTACATTAGATGCTCTTTAGTTTTCACACTGAAAGCTAAAACCACAAACAGCTGATTTTGCTTTCACACTGCAAGTTTGTTAAATTCAGGTTTTAACTCACAGGCTGTCTAATAACTTTGCTCAAAATAAAATAAATCTCCTGCCGAAATAAGTGTATTTGTTGTTGCATTTTTCTGATTTTTAATAACACTTGTTGGACATACTGTTCAACTGTTTTTGTTTGTATGAAAAACTGTGATATTTCACAATGCGCTCTAAAATAGAAATTATTTTATATTTTGTAAATAAAATTTTTTTAAATTATGGAACTTCTTATACAGAATGAAGAAGTGCTTTGAAATATTGTTAACAATATATAAAATGCACAAATACATTATAAGATGAATGTCAGTCATATTGTCTATTTTCACTTTCCACAGTTAAATTTAAAATATTTTCGTTTTTCCATAATTTTTTGATTATTGTTGCTGCTGCATCCATTTTTAAATTGAAAATTTTTCAAGCGCCATCTATTGTTATTCACTGGTATAACATTATCGGTCATTTCAACTTGGCAGCACTGAATTTATCACAGCGAAAACAAGGTTGCATTTCATAAAACCAACTTAAAACCAATTCCAAAATGGTTTTAATTTGGTTTTAACAAAAACAATTTGTATGGTAAAACCAGGTTTCAACAGTTGGTTTTAACGTTAAAACCAACTTTTATTAAAACCATGTCAGTGTGAAAACACTATTAGCGAAATATAAAAAAATCCCGATTTCAAAAATATAATTAATTAGGGCCTTTCTATATTAAGGTAACGATATTTGCATTCCTCTCTACCGCCCCCTTGCATCATCTGCGGTAAAATGTTTGTTAAAATAAAATTATTATTAACTGCTGGTTTGGCTAACTGCTACTATTTAATAAACGGTTATCGATTTTTGTTTCACCATCCTTCGGTTCTTTAACAACAGAATTTGATGAAAATTTGGCAATACTGTCAGTTTGTTTACATAAAAAAATATATACCATTTTCACAAAAAAATAAAAAGTTGCTGCAATAAAAATTGCAATTTTGAACCGAGATTTATTGATATTAATGCGAAAACAATAAAATATTACTCTGTTCTGTGTTTTGGTGGGAAATAAGTGTTCTTTTGTTGCGAGTATAAATTTTTTATGAAAAATCACAAATAAATTTCATGTTTGGAGAAATAGCTATATTAAAATAAAAATGGCTAAAAATAGCTAATACACTCTAAAACACTTTTGTTGAAAATTACGTCGATAATAGTAGGCAACACTTTACAGACTACTTTCGACCTAAAATTACACAACTATATTTTTTCAACGTTTTGTTGATTTTTGAGCACTATATGTGTAATTTTGAACAAAATATGTTTAACAATTTTACGCAATTTGTGTTTAGTTTCCCCCCTTGTGTTTAATTTTAAAATATGTTTTTTTTTAAATAAAAATGCATTTAATACATGTGTTTAATTAAATTTATTCATAAAAGGTTTACTGAATTAACATAAAAAATTCACGTTTTGCTTTAAATTTTACATATAATATTCGAATTAAAATTAAAAATAAATTTCTAAAATTTGAGTAATTTTGTTAATTACATAAGTATGTATACATATCGCACTTGTTTAACAATACTGTCTTAACTCAAAGCTTTAATTTAATAATTTTTTTACTCATTATTTACAATACTAACTTATCACTATTTATATAAAACACACAATTATTATTTAGAAATAGCTTTATTTTAATTTAATTAATTTTATAATGGGTGTTTTTTATTGAGGTATAGAACTTTAAGTTGGCATCACTTTTTTAACTGGCGGCCATTTTGTCAGTTGTCAAGTGATTAATATTTAGTTTCGTTTGCCATTTTATCATTAACAGGTTGACAAAAGAACAACGCTTGCAAATCGTGCAAATTTATTTCGAAAATAATGGTTCAGTTCGCGAAGTTTACCGCAAGCTCCGTCCATTTTATGGTCGACATAATCGTCCATCAGAGCAATTAATTCGGTTAACCATGGATCGTTTTCGCACTACGTTTACTCTATGTGATAGTACGCATCCGCAGAGACGTCGAACAGTGCGCACCGAAGAAACAATTGCCGCTGTAGAGCAAAGTGTTGAAGAGGACCCGAATGAATCGATTCGCCACCGTGCACAGCAATTGGAGCTTTGTCCATCAACTTTATGGAAGATTTTGCGCAAAGATCTTGGCTTGCGACCTTACAAGATCCAGCTTGTGCAAGAATTAAAGCCGCGAGACCATGCAATGCGTCGTGATTTTGGTGTATGGGCCGAAAATGAGATTGATCTCGATGCTGATTTTCATCGCAAAATTTTGTTCAGTGATGAGGCTCATTTTTGGTTGAATGGCTACGTCAACAAGCAAAATTGCCGCATTTGGAGTGAAGAGAATCCACATGGGACCCTTGAGACGCCATTACATCCACAAAAACTGACTGTTTGGTGTGCTCTATGGGCTGGGGGAGTCATTGGGCCATACTTCTTCCGAAATAATGCTGGAGAGTCAGTTACCGTTAATGGAGACCGGTATAGAGCCATGATAACCGACTATTTTGTTCCCGAATTGGATGGCATGAATGTGGATGAGTTGTGGTTCCAACAAGACGGCGCTACATGCCACACAGCTTACGTCACAATCGATTTATTGAAGGAAACATTCGATGAGCGCATAATTTCGCGGAATGAACCTGTCAATTGGCCACCAAGATCGTGTGATTTGACACCATTGGATTATTTTCTTTGGGGATATGTGAAGTCGCTCGTCTACGCCAACAAACCAGAAACGTTAGGGGACTTGGAAGCCAACATTCGTGGCGTTATTGCCAACATACGGCCCCATATGCTCGAAAAAGTGGTTGAAAATTGGACCTGTAGAATTGGCTTTATTCGAGCCAGCCGCGGCGGCCACATGCCCGAAATCATATTTAAACATTAATGGCATAAAATTATCCTTCCAATAAAGCCAAATTGATGGACATTAAAACGATTTTCTTGTGTTTTATTTCAATTTGAAGTTCTATACCTCTAAAAAAAACACCCGTTATATGGCTTGCTTCTGTTAGAACATGTGTACTTTTGAGCTTCTTCTTTCTTCTTGTTAAACATATTTCTGCTGCTTTACGCACATATGTTTAGTTTTCAACATTTTGACGTTATTTAGGCATATCCATCTGTTTTTTAAGCACACTTTGTTTAAAAATAAACACATCTAAAAGCAGATTTATATTTTTGTATAAAATGAGACAAATATTAAGGTGTATTCGGGAAGTCACTTTCACCACAAATACGCGCATCTTTCACTTTTTGCTATTCTAAAATACTACGTTGGAGATGAGTGATAGAAAACATATGTTTTCTTTCACTTTGGGGTATTCTAAAATACTTCGTCACCATGATTAATGTCATATTCTTTCGACGCCAATTTTAGCGCGTTAAGTTTAAATAAATAAAGAAAAAAAGAGATACGAAGTGTTTATATGGTGTATATCACTGTTAATTAAGCTTTAATGGCGTTCGCCCAGGCTCTACAAGAGAATTAAGTTTCCTTTAAGGTCTTCAAAGATGTAAACAAGTCTTTAAAATAACAAAAATTAAAAATTTTAAAAACCCCCGACTTTTTTCAGAAAAGATGTTATATCTTCTAAGCGGCTGGACCGATTTTTTTCAAACATAGTTAAGAACCCTCTCGATCAAGTCATCTTTCAAACAGAAAAAACTAAATGAAAATCGGTCCAGCCGTTTGGCCTGTACGTGGACACAGACAGACACACTGATACACAGATACACAGATACACAGATACACAGACACACAGACACACACTACAAACTTATAACACCCCTTTTTTTTTAGTCGGGGGTTAACAAATAAAAGAAGTAACTAATTTCACTTTTAGGGCGACTTTTTGGGTACAAGATTAAGATTAGTTTATTTCTATAATTAGCTAATCCGAAAATTAACTTAATCTCAAATTAATTAGTTTGATATTTTTGAGTGGTAGTTTAAACTTCTTATTATTTGTAGTATTACCATACTGAGGAACAAAATAGTGGCAACATTTTCTGTATAAAAGTCATACATGTTATCAACACACTTTGATTTTTTGTGGAAAGAAGAAGAAACTGCCATGTTTTATTATCTACAAGTAAAATATTGCGCGTGTTAAAGGAAATAGATAAATAATATAAAATATATATATTTATTTATGTGTTTTTAAATTATTTTATAATATAATTTTTACAAATAGTTATAAGTTTCACAAGTGTATGTTGTCAATGTTAATGTATGATTAAACCACCACGATTGCCCGCTTAAACTAGCAAGTAAACCATATAATCGACTGCCCAAAAATCACAAATGAAGATTAAGGTTAATTTAATCTCTAATCTTCAACTCAAAAAGCCGCCCTTACTGTTTATTGTTTCTTTTTATGTTGCTTAGCACTTGCACAAAGAAAAATATCATCGAAATGCAACCAACAAAACAAATTGTTAATATTTAATTTAAAAATTAACAATCATCATTGTTGATATAACAAATTAAAGTTTTTGTAGTCAATTAAATTACTCAACAAAATTATTTGTTAAATTATATTATAACGAAATGCGCACATGTAGAAGAAACAAGAAATCATATTTTGTGTGTATTTATTATTTGTGTATCTAATAAAGTATTGCTCTTTAGCTGAGAGGTAAGTGAGTTGGTTTATCAGTCCTGAGGTTGCCGGTTCAACTCCGCCCAAAGACATTTAGTGTTTATCGCTGACAACCAAAAATCGTTCAAGGATTGTGATTGTGTATGAAAAGCTTGTTAATATAACAAATATGATTCGGAAATCCAACAATTCACATTGTTAATATAACAATAACATTAATTGAAATAACTTTAAAATCTAACAAAAATAAATGTTGAAAAAATAAATAAATTTCAACAAACTATTTGTTGATATATTTAATTCAAAATATTTATTAAGATTTTCCTTTAACTTATAATTTCATTAATTGTATTTACAAAAATCGTTGTAGGTTCAAAATCAATTAATTATTTAATTGATATAACAAAAAAATTAATTGTATTTACAAATCATTTTTTTCTGCGTGTACTGTTAAGTTTTTTTATTAATTATTTCTTTAAATTACTTCTTAAATCCCTTTTTGTTTTCAACTTTTTCTGCATACAAGTCAGCTGTTTTCAATGCTGTTGATGTTTTTATAAGAGATAACATAATATCGATTACTGAAAACGATATTTCTTCGCTCGTATTTTAAAAACTGTCGACGTCGACTTGTCAAAAGTGAACGTTCGACGACGAAGAAGTGAAGCGCGTATTCTCGAATAGACCTGATTGTTTTTTTGATACAAATAACTACACAATCGATATAAATTTAGACAATAAGAATATTTCAACAACAATTTAGACAAAATATGATCCTAAATTTGAGCTAATGGTTTAGAGTGTAGCTAAATGCAGTTTTCTTCCGGCTAAATGGAATGAAAAATGGATAAATTTAGCCAGAAAATGACTAAATTGGCATCACTGATTAGCACTAAAAATTAGCAAAAAATATATTTTTAAACAAAACAAAATCAAACAGAATTTTATTTGCCGGTTCAATAAGCTACAAAACTAAAATAATTATATGAAAAATAAGTGAGGTCAGTGGAAAAAATTTTCCGTCATCCAGTTATTTTTCTTTATGAAAAGCAACATTTATAAATTTTTTGCCTTTAGTGGTGCATCATTTACTATCGATAGTGACTAAAAAATATCGATTTTTTCAAGTATTAATCGACTGCAGAATTAAAACATCGATAGTCTCCAAAAAAGCAATGTGAGTCCGATCACAGAGGAGATGTGTAAACATCTAGTAATGAAATTTTTTTTTTAAGTTGGAAGTATTAATGCTTTTAGTATCTTTTTTTAAATTTATTAATTAAAAGTATCAAAACTTTCAATATTGTAAATACATAGGAATGGTTTGGTTTTTGTTTGTTTTATTAAACTTATTTGGTTATTAAATGGGCACACTGCAGTATATGTACATATATGTACTGCATTCAAAATTGCAGTAAGCAGTAAATTTACTGATTACTAAAAAAATTCAGTAAATTTTTACTGCTAATGAAATTTAATTTGCATTACCAGTAAAATCGTAGGGCCGTAAACATAATAAAATTGTAGCAAGTGGCAAGGTTTTTTCATTCAAATTTTGAAACTTTTGTATGAAAAACATGTAGCCACTTGGTAGAATTTCATTATGAATACGGGCATTAGTGATTACTGAAAATTCAATGCACCTCATCATATAACAAATCATTTAGGCAAATTTATAAAAATTGTAGAAAAATATTTTAGTAATCAGTAAAAATTTACTTATTAAACATTTTTTATTGTTTTTACTGAAACTTTAGTGGTACTGCAGTGCTCATCTATGGTAAATCCCTTTACTTTTACTTTTTAATTTTTAATTCCTGTTGTTCATCGTTTAGTTGTTGCTGTTCTTGTTGTTGTGTACCCATTGCAATTAAAATAAATTCAGTAAAGTGCGACTTTGACTCGCGTACATTCGGTTTTGATAATTTTTTTTATTTAGCTTTCTTCCTTTTTAAGTTTTTTCAGTTTAAACGCTTCTTTTTCAGTTTTATCGCTTTTTCCTCGTTTTGGCGTTTTTTTCTCTTTTTGGTTTTTTTTAATTTTCGCAATTTTTTTCATTTTGGCGAATTTTTCATTTTGGCGATTTTTTTCTGTTTTTGGTTTTTTTTTATTTAGGTGATTTTTTACTTTTAGCGATTTTTTTCTGTTTTGGGGTTTTTTTATTTAGGCGATTTTTTCATATTGGCGATTTTTTTGTTTAAAATTTTTTTCATTTTGGCGATTTTTCCGGTTTTTCGCGATTTATTTTAGTCCTAGAGATTTCTTTTAATTTGGTGCTTTTTTCCGTTTTGGCGATTTTTTGTTTGTTTTTGGTGTTTTTTTTTATATTTGGCGATTTTATATATTTTTGATTTTTTAGTTTTACCGTTTTTGAAAATTTCAAGAGTTTTGCTCTTACGGTTTCCAAGATACAGCAAGTTGTCAAAATTTCATATTCAAAATTGCATTAACTGATGGAATACCCATTAATTTAAATTTTTTAAATTTAGTGTTAATTGTTGTAGTCTGTATAAAAATACACTATCTTTTAAAATTTCAAGTGTATATATGTACATACAATTGTATGTATGTATTTATATTACATGGGATTTTAACATTTTTCGTTGCTCGTTTTGGAACACCCTTTAGTTTTTAAGTCTCATGTATTTGTTGTTGTAGTGGCCAAATGTCTACACATTGTGTCCAAATTTCAAGTCAGTAGTTCTTACGGTTCATTTTCACCTTTGGTGTACGGAAATATACAGAAAAATAACCGGCGGCGGCGCACCGTCGGCTTCGAGCCGGTCGACTTGTTTCTCTGCTTGGTATTGCTTCTTGCAAACACTAATACACTCATACATAGCTCACACCGATTTGACAATGCTGTGAAAGAAAAGCAAAGAAATCTCAGCAAAGAAATTAAAGTCAAAAGATTTTTACCCCCTAGCGTATAGATGTTTACACATCAAAAAATTAACTATCGATAGTATCGAGATAGTGCCATCGATAGTCTTCCACCCGTAGTGATGACATTAGGGCAGTGATGCCAAAAATAAAACTATGGCTGTATGTGTGAGAAAAGTACATCGAAAAAAATAAATATTTGGAACAAATGCAAATAAAGTAGCTAAAAATGATTGTATTAGACCCAAGTGAGATGGAGTCTAAATTTCACACTTGCTTACCAGGAGCCTGCTAACCTAACCTAACCTACTCCTTTTTGATTTTATATGAGGATCCTTGTAACATGTTTAAAGCAAAGCACAAGATTATTTTCAGTCATAAAGTACTTTTCCCACCTAATCATATATATATTTTTTAGCTATTTTTGTCATTTGTTGTTCTTTTTATTTTCCAATAAAAATCATTTGTTACAAAGTTCCAAATGACTTCTCAACTCTAATTTACTTTAACTTGCTCAATTAATTGAAATTTATAGCATTTGCTTTTATAGCACAAAAAAATAGAAAAAATGAAAGAAAAATAAATTAAAAACAACAAGAAATAAAAACAAATTAACACTTGCAAGCATTTGAAATACGTAAAAAACATATAAAGTTTCAATACACAAATTGTTGCCTGTTTAACTTTGCATGTAAAACAAATTGTATTACGAGCTTAAACAATAACACACAGCAATCGTTATCGCAACAATCGTAGCAACTGATGTCTGACAAAATATAGCAACATGATGTTTTAACCATTTGACAGTATGCACTCACATACATTTCATTGTAAGAACATGTATTCATATACGTGTGTATGGGTGTGTGTATGTAGATCGGACATCGTATATTATGTATACTGACTCCATGTTGCACCATGTCCGACAAGTGTGTGCTTGCATACGCGCAAAAATTAAATAGTCAAGTTGACGATACAACACTTGAGTGAATTTTACAAATGCCACTTCGTATAAATTTTACTTTGTTGCACTTACATCATTCCGTGGAAAGTAATGGCTCAAAGGAAAATCATGTACAATGAGATGGAGGGGTTAAACAACATAAAACAAGTGCCACATAAACATTAAGTACTTGGAGATTTTTTTTTTACAACAAAAAAAGCACACAGTGCTACAAACGTTTTCTTTAATCTTATTAGTATCCATCTAGTGTTAAATTTAAAGGTTTGCATAGATTTTTAAATTTAGAGGCAATAAAAAATTGCACAAAATTGAATTTTAAAATAAAAATTATTTATAATTCTGAGAGCACAAGAGCCTCAAAAGTTTAGTTTAAAGAAAAAAAAATTATTTGTTTACCCAATTCTTTTTTATATCATTTTTTAATATTCTTTAGTTATTTTTGTTTCGTATAAAATTAACACTTTTCTCAGATTTCATTTAATTTTTTTTTCTCAACTATTGTAGTTCCATTAACAAGTGCTGGGTAAATAAAAATGGCAGGACAAAGTCTTTAGTATGTTGTTTATAATTAGAGTTGCCTTGACATTCAACTCATGACAGCAACTGTAAAAATAACAACAAAAGCATCAAAAGGATATTCATTCATCTGTGTTGTTGTGTGGCCATTGCGTGCCATTGCGTGTTTGTTGGTCACTTTTGTATCGTGTGGTCTTTTGAAATTTTTCATTCAAGTGACATTTTTTGCTGCTGCCATTTTTTTGTTTTGTAATACAAACATGCAACTTTATAAATAAAAAGCTATAGTATTTTTTAAGACCTTTTATTCAACATATTTTTTTAGTGTTGTAGTAAATTTTATATTTTGCATATTCGCGAGTATGAATGCGAATAAGTGAAATAATATTCGTTTCGGTATGGTTCGTCTCACAAGTTTCAAATATTTTATATACTCAACAATTATTTAACAAAAGTCTCTCTCCTTCAATGATGTTGTGCGGGTACATTATAATTTGTAGTCGAAAAAAAAAACGATATACAACTTTTAATTTCTATCATAAAATTATTGGATTATTATTAGAAGCAAGGTAAGCAAATACAGCTTATAAAAATATATTGAAATTTTTTTCCGAAATCTTGATTCAAGCACTTTTAGTATACGAAATAGAAACTTGACTTTTATTATATTAATGTTATTGTCAAGAATTGAATTTACAGTTCTTGCAAAACATTTATGTGTGTGAAGATAAATATGCCGAGTTAAATATGTTTCGACGTAAAGACTTATGTTACAACATATTTAGGTGTGAAGAATTCCTGAATTGAGTTTGTGAAAAAAATTACAGCTCATATAAAATCACCTTTGGTCAAAAAACTCTCTGAGGGATTTTGGCCAAAGTGACCAAATGAAGGGTTGGCATGCAATGCCACCTTGGTTGATTATGAGAATATGTATACCAAATTGAAAAAAGATATTCCACTATTCAGTCGCTTTATATATCTACATGAATTTCAGTCCTTGAATTGTCGACAGCAAATATTTAATAATATCATTGATTTATACAGTCACATTATATTTACAAAACATAATATAACTGATAGTGATTGTTTTTCGTGTGAATATGGAATGGCTATATTCAATAGTAAAACTATTACAAGTTTTGAAAATTTAATTTCTCTTAAAACAAAAAATAACGTTATTATCCCTATACACAATAATAACCATTTTAAATACTTTTGTATTTTTGAAATGTCAAAGAAAGGAATTCTATTATACAAATCCATTCATAGCCACTTATGAAGAGGTTAAAGATAAATTTGACACTTTTAAAAGTTGTTTGGATATCACAGAAGCAGAAAAATGGAAGCTGAAAGAAGTTAAGCACTATAAGCAAAAAGACTCATACAATTGTGGCGTTTTTTGCGTACAGTTTATAGAAGCACTATTAACTGATACTTGCTTGGAAAATATCATTAATCCTGATAAATACCGAATAATTATAAAAACAGATTTAATAAAATATGGAAAATTAAATGTAAACTGTGTTCACTGTGAGCAAATGCACTTGATACCAGTTTTTAAATGCAAAACCTGTACTAGGGGTGTTGATGAAGGGTGCTACAAATATGTTACAAGTCTATTGAAAGGTGACCAGTACAAATGCTTTCTCTGCTAAAAAAATTTTGTAACAATTTGCGGCAATTTATTTTTTATGATTTCAAAATGTTCCTTGAACTTGTTGAATTTTGTTTAATCTTTATTTATGTTTTGTTAATTTTTTTATTACATACATACCGATGTACATATATTATTATTTTTATTTAGTATAGTAAAATTATAAAATTTTATTAAAAAATTCTAATGAATTAAATTATTTTGCATTTTTAAGTTACTAATGCTAATTTAGAAATTTTCTGCTTGATTCGGCGTTTTTATTTAAATTTTGATAAGCATGAAGTATTTACAATATTAGGCATTAGAGTCTAATTCCTAATGACTAGACCACTTCTGTGGCAACAAGAAAAAAATATGCTTAATGCTGAGTACAGATCTGGCATTTCTTGTGTTGTCATTTTGTGGTGTCATTTGCAATATGTGGGCAACGCCGTTCACATTATATTTATTATTTGGAAAGCAATGCTACAAAACGAAAAATATCTGAAATGATAAAAGTCGCCTCCAGGTCACACTATTGCGATGTCACAAAAGGCCATGGTTGCATAAATCATATTATCTTGCATTAGAGCACTTTTTTGACCAAAGGTGATTTTATATGAGCTGTAACTTTTTTCACAAACTCAATTCAGGAATTCTAATCAATACGTATTTTAGTTAGTATTGTACAGGGTGGGCCAAAAGAAACCAAGGGGTGTAAAAGTTTAATAAATTTTTTGTTTATTAACTTTTTTTTATTTTTTTTCAGATTATATAATATATAGGGTGTTTTTTTCAGAGGTATAGAACTTCGAATTGAAATAAAACACAAGAAAATCGTTTTAATGTCCATCAATTTGGCTTTGTTGGAAGGATAATTTTATGCCATTAATGTTTAAATATGATTTCGGGCACGTGGACGCCGCGGCTGGCTCGAATAAAGCCAATTCTACAGGTCCAATTTTCAACCACTTTTTCGAGCATATGGGGCCGTATGTTGGCAATAACGCCACGAATGTTGGCTTCCAAGTCCCCTAACGTTTCTGGTTTGTTGGCGTAGACGAGCGACTTTACATATCCCCAAAGAAAATAATCCAATGGTGTCAAATCGCACGATCTTGGTGGCCAATTGACAGGTCCATTCCGCGAAATTATGCGCTCATCGAATGTTTCCTTCAATAAATCGATTGTGACGTGCGCTGTGTGGCATGTAGCGCCGTCTTGTGAACCACAACTCATCCACATTCATGCCATCCAATTCGGGAACAAAATAGTCGGTTAGTCGGCACGAATCGAATCGGTGGCGAATCGATTCATTCGGGTCCTCTTCAACAGTTTGCTCTACAGCGGCAATTGTTTCTTCGGTGCGCACTGTTCGACGTCTCTGCGGATGCGTATTATCACATAGAGCAAACGTAGTGCGAAAACGATCCATGGTTAACCGAATTAATTGCTCTGATGGACGATTATGTCGACCATAAAATGGACGGAGCTTGCGGTAAACTTCGCGAACTGAACCATTATTTTCGAAATAAATTTGCACGATTTGCAAGCGTTGTTCTTTTGTCAACCTGTTCATGATGAAATGGCAAATCAAACTAAATATTAATCATTTGACAGCTGACAAAATGGCCGCCAGTTAAAAAAGTGATGCCAACTTAAAGTTCTATACCTCAATAAAAAACACCCTTTACAAAATGGAAATTTTTTTACACTAAGTATGAAAAATGATGTCTCTTAAATGACCACCGTTTTCAGCTTCGCACTGATGGGCTCTTTTTAGAGCATTTTCCATAACATATTTCAAAACTTGTGGCTGTAGCGTTCGAATTTCTGCAACAATGTTTGCCTTGAGTTCAAGGATTGTCTCTGGCTTGTTCACATACACTCGCTCCTTCAAAAAACCCCAAAGAAAATAGTCGGGTGCTGTCAAATCTGGCGATCGCGCTGGCCAAATAATTTCCGAATTTCGAGAAATTATTCGCTCTCCAAAAATTTGACTTAAAAGTGCCATTGTGTCTCGGGCAGTATGGGCAGTGGCTCCGTCCTGCTGAAACCACATACCAGGTCTGTTTTCAAGAGCAGGACGTAAAAAATTTTCTATCATAAACCGATACCGCTCTCCATTTACGGTTACAGCACTTCCATCTTCATTCTCGAAGAAGTAGGGCCCAATGACATTTTGAGATGTGATCCCACACCATACTGTACACCTGATGGGGTGCAATTGGCGCTGATGAATGGCTCTTGGATTTTGAGAACCCCAGAACCTACAGTTCTGCTTATTAACAAAGCCATTCAAATGAAAATGAGCTTCATCACTCATAATCAAATTTTTATCTCTGGTTTAAATAATAAAATTCTATTGTTCTGGTTCTCTGTTCAGTTGTGAACCTCTCCATTATAAATTCTCCAAGTGTTGTCTATATAATCTGAAAGAAAAAATAAAAAAAAAATTAATAAACAAAAAAGTTATTAAACTTTTACACCCCTTGGTTTCTTTTTGTAGTAGTTACTCCCCATTGGGTGGTATTGCATGCCAACCCTTCAATTGGCCACTTTGGCCAAAATCCCTCAGAGATCATTCCTATGTCCGAAGGCGACTTTTCTTAAAACTTTTCTGAAAATTACTTTCAGAATGGTAGGTATATTAAATATAATTAAATTCCGGCAGAATTCAACATAAAAATGAGCGAAAACCTTTTAAATGTGTGTTTTTCATACAACTAGTTAACTAGCTCCCATGTCGTTACGTCATAGCATATTTATCTTCACACCTAAATATGTTGTAACGTAAGTCTTTACGTCGATACATATTTAACTCGGCATATTTATCTTCACACACATAAAACATTTTAATATATAAATTATTTGAAATTATTTGTTTTTGCTCAGATATATTTCGATTGTATATTGATTGTATATTTAAATCTAACTTTAGACTTTACGTTAGAATGTCATGAATCAAAGTATTTATTACATCTCTAGTGTGTATGAGTTTTTTGTTTGTTTTTTTAACCTTACAACAACTAAAAAAAATATTGTGTCATTTTTGTCCACTTTATTCAATTGTTTCAAGCACTCTGCTCTTCGTTGGCTATTTTTTTAAATTAAATTTTTTTTAACTATGTGTCTTAGTTTTTGTAACTTTTTTTTTTATTATTGCACTCGTATATGTGTGTAGTTTTTTCTTGACTACTTTTGCTTGCACACTTTATCTTGTTTATCAGTGGTACTCATTTTTTTGTCTTATTCTGATAAATTTTTATAGCTTGATATATGTATGTTTGTATGTATGTACATATATAAATATGTTAACAATCAAATCTGTCTCATATTTTTCCGAAGCAAAAACTATTCCAATGCGTATTAGAGAGCTGCGTAAACAGTCTTGAAATGTAAAAACGTCATGATTTTTAAATGTATTCACGTCGCATGTATAATACTAAACCAATAATAAATGCTCTCGTACTATAAGCGAAGTACGATGGATGTATTGGTGTATGTGTATATCAGTTGTAACAAGCGATGACGTCAAGACAGCTTGTTTGTAACAAACACTCAAAAGAAGTACTGTTGTTTAGTGTATGCTTGTTATTTTTCATATTGTACGTTTGAGTGTGTGTGTAATATGTAGATGGTAAGCTATTATGTGATTAACCGCATACAACTAATGTTAATGCATGTGTGTGCCTTTGCAGAAAAATAAAAAATCATACACACATACATGCATGACGTTTGTACACGCGCTCATGCGTAGAAAGAAGCAGTTATCCGTCACGAAATGTTTTCTTCTTTACTCTTATACCTACAATACTCAAACAAATTTCTTGCAAACAGTGTTGTTAACGTTTGTTTTATAAGATTTCGCTGTAGTAAAGCATTTGAAAAATCCCTCATGTCTTGAAAGTTCTTATAAGATGTCTTGTGTAGGAGACTAATGCGTATCTTTAATAATTTTAAACAATTTGCTGTAGTTATAATTATCCAACCAGTTTAGTTAGTCTCTTAGGCTTAAATTCACTAATGAAACTGTTTTAACCAATTAAAGTGTTTTAACCAATAAAATTGGTAAGAAAAATTGTTAGATAAACCAAGAGCGCTAGTTAACTATAGGCAGTGAATTTGAACCTACAGCTTCTTTGTTGGAAACATAAATGCAGAGTTGCAAACAATACTTATTAGATATTTAAAAATTATAATTATTTAAAAAATATTAAATTAAACTAAAACAAAATAAATTCAGCTTTCGATCTATGGCGGCAGGTTCTGTAATCCGATTTAGACTTTTTTTGCTCTACCGGGAATTTGGCACATTCAAAGCTGAGAATTAATTATGGCGCCTGCATTCTAGTCATCAAAAATCGGCTCCACTTACGTCTCTGCAGAATACTATAATTCAGTTTTAATCTGATAAGATAAATTTGTTTCGCTCTAGCGGGGAACTTCATAGTGGACATTAAGACAGAAGGGTTTTCAATTTGTGGTATTATTACTACTTTCAAGAGTAACTGGCTAATAACTATCTTAATCAATTACCTGGTTTATTAAATTAACTCTTAGGGCCAAATTTACACTCATTAGTTTAGTAAACTAAAATGATAATTATTGTTTAACTAATACTTCATATGCACAGTGCATTGTTTAAATAAAGTTCTCAATATGAGCAAATAATGTTAACCCTATCAAACTATTAAGTTCCACTATTGGCAGCTCTGCTATAGCATATGATTTTTGTTTACATTTGTTATATTATTTCTTAAAAATGGATAAAACAGCGCTCGGTCGTCTAATTTTATCCTGCAAGATATTGAATTATTGCTGAAATAGGTTCGGAAAAAGCAAAATATGGTAGAAAATAAAATAAAAAGAATGTGATACAGCTAAATATAAGGAAGATGCTTGATAATATATGTGTGAAATGTGTATACAGATTTGCACAATACAACAATACTAATAAAGTTTACAACGAAACAACTGTTGTGTAACTATTTGTTAACCAATGACATTTGGAGGTTTAACTAATGGTAAACAAAGAGCTCTGAATCATATGTTATTGGTTAAACTATTGCCACTAGTTAACTAATGACTGTGAATTTGGGCCTTAGAAATTAAGACAAATTTTAAGACAAATTTTCTGCTCTTGTAATTTTTTAATAATGCAGTCAAAATAAAAAAAATCTCAGGCGTGACTTAACAACTTTAAATCACATGATTTTTAGAATAAACCTGGTACAGTCGAATCCGCTTTAGCGCGACACGCTTTACTGAAAAAAATTGGGTTACTGTAAGCGATACAAATTCCCGCACTGATTTTAAACGCAGCTAGTCTTATTCACTTCGCTTTTGCGAAACATCGCTTTAATGAAAATATCGTATTGCTGAAAACCAAAAGCAAGCCCATAACTACGTTTTGTATGAAACTTACGTCGCTTTAGTGAAAAAATAAACAATGACAAATTTATTTATTAGAAATCGATTGCATAGCTTAAGGCTGAAAAAATTGTGCATGTTTTGTCCGTATAAAAATTAAATGGCAAAATGTGTTTGTCCTTTTCGCTCTCACGTGCTTTATTGTATTTTTCTATTATATTGTTGATGCAAGCGGCTAGACATTTTCGAAGAATTCGTGAAACTTATTTTAAGCAGTACGCTTAACTGTAACAAATTTCAAAAATCCGAACTACGTTTTAGAGAAAAAATCGGATAACTGAAAAAAATTGGGTTTTGGTTATTTCCAATAAAGCGGAGTCGACTGTAAAGATATTGATTTTTATTTAATAAAATCTACTTATTTTCAACATATAAGCACTTCCATAGGACTGTCGACTTTTTGTAGCGTGCGACATCAAAAAAATATTTTTTTTAAAGTTAAACGATACTTCTATTTATTTCAGCAGCTCTATATTAGGTGAAATTTTAAGAAAAATTAAGTCACATTGTTCTGAAGCTTAATAGATTGTTGTCGCACGCGACAAAAAGTGGGCTTTTTGAAGAAAATGCCCATGTGGAATTAATAAATAATAACATAATAACATAATAATCCCTTAAAAAAGAGTAAAAATCAAAGAAATTGCAGTAATTATTTTAACCATAGTATTCATACCCTCAAAAAAAAAACAGAACTAGTTTCAAAGGTTTACCACTAACTTTGTATAATAATCACTGCATGTACTAAACTAAATATTCTTAAGACGTTATTTATATCAAAAATAGTTCTCGTCAACCTGCATATTACTCAGTTATTCGGATGACTTGCGTGCTATAGCAATCATTGATGTTTCACCAGAAAATGAACCACTTGGATCTGAATTCATTAATGCTATAACTTATGATTTATATTGTAATTTTTTTGCTGAGTAATATTAAAGAAAAATAAGCAACAAGTTTTTTTATAACATTACAAAATGAACTACATATTAAATAAAAATCACAAAAAACTTTTCTCAAAGCAAATAATTAAAAATTTTTATTTTCAACAAGTTTTTAAAATTGTATTTGGTCTGCACTCGTAAGCACATCTATTACAGGCTTGAATTAAAATAGCAAAAATTTTTAATAACAAGAAACTTAAAATAAATGAAAAAAATATCAAATACATAGAATAAAAAAATTATTTTTATAAGAAATTAAATAAATTAATTCTTGCAAGATGAACGATAAAGATAAAATTTAAACACAACGTTTAAATAAGCCCAACCCAAATAAAAAATAAATAAAAAAAAACAACATCAAATACAATAAAAGCAGCTACATTACAGTTTACTAGCTAAAGTAATATTAATTTGAAAATGTTCAGCAACAAGCATAAGTTTTAATTAAAAGTTAACATACTTTTAGGCCCTTCAAACGCACAACCAACAACAAACGCAAAGACTTATTTTGCTCTTTGAGAAAAAAAACCAGCACGTTAAATAAATACAGCCTTAGATGAAATAAAAAAAGAAACCCTCATAAAATGTTAAAGCAAAACTAAAAGAAGCAAGCACAGCAAAAGTTTTAATCAGAGAACAGCAATGAGCAGTGAAAAAGTGAGTAGAGTTGAGTCATGACTTAAAATTTCTTGTACTTATGCGCACTCATACTTATTGCAATGTTGTCTATGAATCATATTCACTCGAACGTTTGAAGTGCGCATCGAACTCATAATTAGCAACATTTATGACGTTGTTGATTTCAACTCTCCTTAACTCAAAGCCTAGGGACCATGCAAAATAAGTATGATTCATAATGCGAACTACGCATACAAACATTAAAGTCCTCATTATGATGTTATGTGTTTCTCTGTTGCTTTTTTTATACCCTTTACCAAAAAATGGTAAAAGGGTATATATAGGTTTGTCATTCCGTTTGTAATTTCTAGAATATTAATAAGCCAGCCATAAAGTATATATATTCTGGATCCTTATGCATAGGGAAGACGAATAAGCGATGTCAGTCTGTCCGTCTGTCTGTACGTGAAATCAATTTTCCGAAGCTCCTAGAAAAGCTAGAGACTTCGTTCTTGGACTGGTGTGTCAGAAATGCTCGAAATAAGATTGGTATTGAAAATCAGCAAAATCGAGCAGACAGTTTCAGAGCTGGGAAGCTTAAACTTCATTTTGCCATACCAAATAACTACCGAAAACTAGTTATTATTTTTTTTATTAAATAAACTTATTTTATACTTCAGTATGAATAAAATTAATATTTCTTAATACAAAAAAAATTAAAAAAAATTATAAAAATTAAATAGACGTTTCCAGGGTTGGAAAACTTTAACTTTTTTATACAAAATTAATTTGCTAAAAGAAATTTTCCCTTTTTTCTATAAATTATATACATATATCTGATATTCTAAGAAGAAAGAGATTAAGTTAAAAAATCAGAAAAATCAAAAAGGATAATTCCAGGGTTGGGAAACTTAAAATTTTTGTGATATAAAAAATTAACTACCGTAAACTAATTTTTATATTTTTTTAATTAATTAACTTATTTTATACTTCAGTACAAATTAAATTGGTATTTCAAATCAAAAAAAGAAAGTTAAAAAAATTAAAAAGACGTTTCCAGGGTTGGAAAACTTTAATTTTTTTTCATATACAAAAGTAACTTACTAAAACAAATTTTTTTTCTTTTTCTCTATAAATTAAACATATCTTAGACTCTTAAAAGAAATAGATTGATGTAACAAATCAGAAAAATCAAAAAGGATGATTCCAGGGTTGGGAAACTTACACTTTTTGAAATATATAAAAGTAACTAGGTATTACTGTTTTTTTTTTATTTTCTTATTAAATTAACTTATTTTATACTGCAGTACACATTAAATTGATATTAAAAATAAAAAAAATTAATATATGAAAAAGACATTTCCAGGGTTGGAAAACTTTAACTTTTTTCATATAAAAAAGTAACTTACTAAAACAATTTTTTTCTTTTTCTCTATATATTAAACATAGCTTATATTCTTAAAAGGAACATATTGGTGTACGAAATCTGAAAAATCAAAAAGAACGGTTCCAGGGCTGGAAAACTTACACTTTTTGTGATATATAAATTAAATACCGAAAACTAATTTTTATTTTTTTTTTTAATAAAATAAACTTATTTTGTACTTCAGTAAGAATGAATTCGGTATTTCAGATTAAAAAAAAAATTAAAACGAAGTTTTCAGGGTTAGAAAACCTTATTTTTACAAAAGTAACTTACTAAAACAAATTTTTCCTTTTTTTACTATAAATTAAACATATCTTACATTCTTAAGAAAAATGTTTTTGAGAATACAGAAAAATCAAGAAGGGGGATTCCAAGGTTGGGAAACTTACACTCATTGTGATATAAAACATTAACTACCGAAAATTAATTTTAGTTTTTTTTGTATTAAATAAACTTATTTTATGCTTTTGGCATTTGAAAATAAAAAAAATTAAAACAGTTAAAACTCCGTTTCCAGGGTTTGAAAACCTTATTTTTCATACAAAAGTAACTAATTAAAACAAATTTTTCCTTTTTTACTATAAATTAAACACATCTTACATTCTTAAAAAAAGATTGGTATAAGAAATTAAAAAAATGAAAAAGGAGGATTCCAGGGTTGGGAAACTTACACTCTTTGTGACATAAAAAATTAACTACCGAAAACTATTTTTTATTGTTTTTTAGTAAATAAAATTATTTTATGATTGAGTACGAATAAAATTAGTATTTTAAATAAAAAAAACAATTAAAAAATTAAAAACACGATTCCAGGGTTGGAAAACTTTAATTTTTTTGGACAAAAGTAGCTTACTAAAACAAATTTTTCCCTTTCTTTATAAATTAAACATATATTATATTCTTAAAAGAAAAATATTGGTGCACGAAATCAGAAAAATAAAAAAGGATGATTTCAGGGTTGGAAAAGTTACACTTTTTTGATATATAAAAGTAACTAAGTCTAATTAATTTTTATCTTTTCCTTTATAAAATATATATATTTTACGTTTTGGAAAGAGAAGTTTGGTATAGAAAATTATAGAAATAAAAACCCCAGCTCCAGAGCTGGAAGCTATGATTTTTTTCTAGACATTAAAGTAACTAAATAAAACATTTTTTTAATTTCATTTTTTTCACTTAACACACTTTCTATATTTTTTTAAGAACTACTAGATTGATATAAGGTATCAGAAAAATATAATTTAATGATTCTGGGGTTTCCAAATTTATTTTTTTGTACATAAAAGTAACTAGGTCAAATTATTTTTTTCTTTTTGTTTATACTTTATGTATGTGCTTATGTATGTATCTCTAGACTACATAAAAACACTTTGGTAAAGGGTATATAAGATTCGGCACAGCCGAATATAGCACTCTTACTTGTTTTTTTTCTGCAGGAATTGAAAAACAACCCTATTTACTACTATTGTATACTGCTTGGAAAATGGTTAGTGAGTAAACTTTTAAATAAACATACATACGTGAGTTGAGTGAGCTGAATCAATGTGAGTAGTGTAAGCATTTTCCTGAAATTAGAATTCAAACTGAGGTCATTTCCGAATGTGAGTGTGGTATGACTATAATGTCTTCCTGGCATTCATATTTATTTCAAGGTGTACTTATAAATCAATCAATGTCATCGTGAGTATGCGTAAATCAGAGTAGTTGAGTTTAAATGATCTCTACTCACTTATATTTAAAATTTCATGAGTCATTATGAATAGACAAAAAAAAAACTATTCCTTGCCGTTCACTGGTCCCAATACAGTGCAAGTATGAGTATATGGCAGTACTTAGTTTTTATGAACTAAAAGTTTATCTTAAAGGCGGCATCTTAAATACCATTAAAAATATTCTTAGACTATGACTCTCTCTCTCTCTCTCTCTCGCTTGCGTACCACCATCATGTTGTTTCCTTTGAACTTAACAAATATTTCCAACAAATACATGCATAGACATGTATGTATTGTATGTATAACTACTTAAGGACTAGAAGATATTTAAGCAAAATAGCAAACATATAAATAGAAGAAAACGTACCAGATATTTATGTTGGTACTCGCACACCAGCAATTTAAAAAATGTAAATGTATGTTTGTAGAGTTATTGTTTGTATCTAAGATCTATTTATTTGCCATTTTGTGTGTAACCAATATTGTTTATTGCCTTGAGGCTACATGTGGTCCACTAAATAAATAATTGCTAGAAATAAGTTATAAGAAAAAACAATTTGTTTTTAACTACATCACAACTATACTAACTTTACTGATAAGAATCCAAAAAATAAAGTTTTTCTACAATATAACATTTTTGAATAAAAAAAGATTACAGAGTCATATATTATGTTGCATGGTTTTAAAGCTACAGCTCCTGGTAATACAAGCATTCTAAGGGTGCGAACAGAGTGAGCGCTGATGCCGAGCGGAGCCGAGCCGAGCTTATTGACGCTTATTTTCATGCGAGAAGAAAATTTGTATATAACACAGTGAATGCTAGAATCAGAGAATGGATTCATCTGATGAAGAGTATTCTGCTTCTCCTTGTGTGATTAATGCAATTATTAACACAAAGGAATTTGGAAAAAATCCAATTACACTCAAAAGGAATGAATTTGAGGAAATTCATCATTTTTCATCGATATCCATTTTTTATTATTTTTAAACCATTAAAAAACACGACTGCACGCTAAAAAGTAAACATAAATAATGTTTTTGACGCTAAAAACGCTTTGTAACTGTTTTCTCCCACTCATCGGCTCTTGTCGGCGTTCACTGTGTTATACATAAGCTTATTTGTATTGACTTGTATGTAATTAGTTTTATCGCACTGACAATCTCGGCTCGGCTTTCAGCGCTCACTCTGTTCGCACCCTAAGGCCCAATTCCGCAACAGCTTAAAGATGCTGTTTTAATAAATTTTTTACTTGTAGCAATAACTAAGGCTCTATATAATACTTTCCAAAGAAGCGAAATTCCGAAACAAAAATGAGGTAGCAACGAAAACGTTTCCATAAATTATAAAATAACTCCCAAACTTAAATAATTTATTACATTTTTAGCAAAAAAAAACTATTTTTAACATTTGTTAACGCCCTAATAATACCAAATTATTACTTTACTTATTCATTTAGATATTTTTTGTTAATAATATATTGAAATTGATTATTGGGTCTAGTGCTAAAGCAATTGTTAAACTTAAATTGTAACAATCCCAAAAAATAAAACACTAAAGTTATTTTTTTTATATTACTTACTCTCCTATTTCCACAATCCAGGCAGTCGAATCGCCTAAAAATTTTTTATGAAAATCACTCAAAAAATTTTGTACATTACAGGGGTTGTGAAAACAGAGAAATAATTTCGTTGAAAAACTAAATTTTAAATAATTTCAGAAAATAATTATTTTGGTGTTGATATTTCTGAATACCCCTAATTTTCATGGAAGTGTTTTTATAACGTGCAAAATAATTCTTGCTGCCAAAAAAAAACCGACTTCAATGAAAAAATCTGCTAGAAGAACAGAAGAAGAAGTAGGTGATATATAAAATTAAATTTAAATGGGCATGCCCCCGCCCATTTTTTATATACAAGATGTGTGTTTTTCAGAGCTCAGGATGCGTGTTAAGTCTTGTAAAAATCGCTGAAGTAAAACCACTTAAAATGAAATATTAAATTTTAATGAGCGTGAATCCGCCCATTTTTTCAAATGGCAGATTGTATATATTTGTAAGCCCAAGGTGTGGGGTAATTTTTGTAAAAATCGCTTAAGTAGAACACATTTTCATGGGCGTAGTCCAGCCAATTTTTTTAACTTTCAAGTTGTGTAATTACAAGAACCAAATATGTTTTATAGGTTTCTCAACAATCAAGTAAGTAGAATACCATAAAATTGTGCGCGTGTGCCGCCCACTTTTTTACAATGGGACCAGTGGGAAGCTATATCCTCTCAGACAAAAAAGAATTTTTACAATCGGTTTAAAATGTACCGAGTTATGAAGTAACACCCCAAAAAAAGTAGAGACTAATTGTTAACCTCCTCCTTTTTTTTGAAGTCGGTTAAAAATTTTATCTATTTATCTATTTCATAAAGAACTACTTATAATACAATGAAAAATTCCCCGAGTGGTCAACTGATGAAAAAATTTGAGTTTTTAAGGAGAACAAACTAAAGTTTCAGCGGATTAAAATATGCACACGTTACTCTTTGTTATTTCAAGAGACTGTGAAGTAAATGTAATAAATAATAAATAATGCTAAATATTTCGAAGAAACTCAAGAGTCGCAGAATAAAGATTTTAAACTTTTCAGATATCATTTTGCTTAAAAATGTACCCGGAAGAAGACCACTAAAGATGTTTTAATAGATTTTTAGTCAACCCTAATCCAAAGAGACAGTTTTAAAAGTAAAAATACCGAACTTGTCCAATGAAGCTGCACTAACTTTTAAATCTTCAACATGTTAGTAAACTTGCTTATTTTTTGTTCTACTAAAGACAAACTTTTTTGGTTTGTTACTATTAAGTATATTATATTTAATTTTTCCCACTGGCCAATGGCTACAGTTAGGCCTCTATTATCCATAATAATAGGGACCGGGAGCATTCTAAAGTAAACTAAACTAAATAAAATTTGTACCCTGTATCAGATAAAATCATACGCATGAGTATAAAAATACTCTGACTAATAGTCATACATATATACAGGGCTATTTCATGTGCACATACAGTAAAGTATTTTTACGGTTTTCTCTCTTTAAAAACGTTTTTCCGTGGACTCAAATATTTGCAAATGAATACAAGACCCGAGTGTAGTAATTAGGGTTAAGAATGATACAAGTTTTATTTACAAATACACATACTAAATTACTCAAGAGCTTAAATACACTAATACAACTTAAACTAATAAATTACACACAGATATTCACAACTGGTTACCACTACGCCTTCCTCGCTGTAGTTTACGCACGTCTCTTAGCTGGCTGCGCAAGTATTCACGTGACACCTCTTTGTCTGCTGCTCGTCACACACGGCACTCACTCTGCCGACACTCACAGTTGATACACCAATAAAGACTCACTGGCTTTACTTACACCCTTACACACGTCTATTCGCTGCGCTGTTCGCTTTACTCCAGTTGACACGATAGACTCAACAATAATCTCAATTCCACGACAGACTTTGCTGTCACTATAGACTGTCCTATAGTTTTTCCTTTTCCCAACTCACGTGTAAAGCACAGACTGCTCTTAATTATCAACTCACCACTGTATCGCAGACTATTATTAACTCACAACTTAATTATCAACTGACTTGTTCACAACTTGTTCGCAACTGACTTGTTCGCAACTGACTTGTTCGCAACTGGCTCACAACTGCAACTCGCTCACAACACAACTAAAGGGTGTTTTTTATTGAGGTATAGAACTTTAAGTTGGCATCACTTTTTTAACTGGCGGCCATTTTGTCAGCTGTCAAGTGATTAATATTTAGTTTGGTTTGCCATTTCATCATGAACAGGTTGACAAAAGAACAACGCTTGCAAATCGTGCAAATTTATTTCGAAAATAATGATTCAGTTCGCGAAGTTTACCGCAAGCTCCGTCCATTTTATGGTCGACATAATCGTCCATCAGAGCAATTAATTCGGTTAACCATGGATCGTTTTCGCACTACGTTTACTCTATGTGATAATACGCATCCGCAGAGACGTCGAACAGTGCGCACCGAAGAAACAATTGCCGCTGTAGAGCAAAGTGTTGAAGAGGACCCGAATGAATCGATTCGCCACCGTGCACACCAATTGGAGCCGACTAACCGACTATTTTGTTCCCGAATTGGATGGCATGAATGTGGATGAGTTGTGGTTCCAACAATACGGCGCTACATGCCACACAGCGCACGTCACAATCGATTTATTGAAGGAAACATTCGATGAGCGCATAATTTCGCGGAATGGACCTGTCAATTGGCCACCAAGATCGTGTGATTTGACACCATTGGATTATTTTCTTTGGGGATATGTGAAGTCGCTCGTCTACGCCAACAAACCAGAAACGTTAGGGGACTTGGAAGCCAACATTCGTGGCGTTATTGCCAACATACGGCCCCATATGCTCGAAAAAGTGGTTGAAAATTGGACCTGTAGAATTGGCTTTATTCGAGCCAGCCGCGGCGGCCACATGCCCGAAATCATATTTAAACATTAATGGCATAAAATTATCCTTCCAATAAAGCCAAATTGATGGACATTAAAACGATTTTCTTGTGTTTTATTTCAATTCGAAGTTCTATACCTCTGAAAAAAACACCCTATATAACTGACTAACTAACTTGCCGGTGGATGCGTCACCCCTTTTTATACTTCCCACAAATACCAGTAGAATGTCAGGCAATGTCTAGACGATCATTATCATCTTATATAACTATGTACATACATGTGTATATGCACATGTATGCATACATCATTAACTATGCAAAGCATGGTGGTTGTTTACCTTTTGCTTTTAATTTAAATTGGCATGTATGTATGTATGGACATATGTGAATCTTCTTAATAAGCAGACGCTTTTAGTTGTTGTTTTTGCTTGTTTACGTTTAATCATGCATGTATGTGCTACGCATGTTTATTTAGTTCTTTGCTCTATTCTAGATGTTTCTTTTCAATGACCCTGTGGGAATATTTTCGCGTAACACTTACATTAACCCTGTCGGAATATTTTTGTGTAACGCTGCTTAACCTTATCGACGGCCATTTTCGTAACAGTATGTTCAAACAGCCACACATACAGCCGCTCATTTTTCATTTAGTTAATATATACAACTGTATGTAAATGGTGGAAAATTATTAATAAATATGCCGAATATCATGCGTATATTTTTTTGTCCGACTAAATATTCATACTCTGAGTATAAAAATATTCCGACAATCAGTAGGAGAGAGAGAGAGAGTCAATGCGCTTGATGCGCATATACCTCTTTATTTATAGTTGTAGCGTATTTTATTTTTTCAAAATAGATATACATACTCTTGTATTTAGTTATGAGTACTTGTTTTGAGTATTCATTGCCATTTTCCGGTTTGGACGTAGTTTTTTTAAGTTTATGTGTCCATGAGTACTTTTGGGTAATATTTTTACTATTTGCATACTAAAGAAGGGTGCCGTAATTGAATCACGCTTGCTCACTTATAATTGTGGCAAGTAGTTATTTATCACTCACGTGATCGCGCATACGAGTAAAAATAATTGAAACTACCGATAGCGAGCATGCATGAGTGGAAATAAGCGCGATTGTTTCGTGATTTTTTTAATCATTATTCAACCTTATTCTAAAGGGTGTCCCAACAAGAACGCACGATTTAAATTTGGCGCCATTCGACGTGTCATTGTTTGACATTTGAACAATTGTTACTGTTTGCTAGTAGAAGGTACGAGGTTAGTAAAAATGAAGCGCTACACGAATGAACAACGCATTCTCATTGTGAAATTGTTTTACCAAAAGTTTTGCGGCTACAGTTCGTAAAATTTGCGATCAATTTGGCGTCACAATAATGCTCCAAAAGAGTCAACTGTAAAGACATTAATGGATAAATTTGCCGAAACTGGGTCTGTTAGTGATGTAAAGATAACAACGGTACGGTATCGTGAAATGATAACCAGTTTTTTCGTGCCTACAATTGAAGAAATGAATGTGGAGGCCATGTGGTTTCAACAAGACGGCGCCACATGTCATACAGCCAGAGAAACAATTCAATTGCTACATCAGTCATTTCCCGGTCGTGTTGTTTCGCGTTTTGGAGACCAGAATTGGCCGCCCAGATCGTGCGATTTAACACCATTAGACTTTTTTCTTTGGAGTTTTCTGAAGTCGATGGTTTACGCGAATAAGCCGACGACGACTCAAGCCTTAAAAGAGGAAATTGGACGCTGCATTAATAAAATACCGCAGCATTTATGTAAAACGGTCATTTAAAATTTCTTTAAAAGATCGCGTGTGTGCGAGCAAAGCCGCGGCGGCCATCTGCCCGATTTGTTGTTCCACACATAACCTCATTTTGTCTACTTTACGATATCATAAAGTTTCACGATTTTTTTTTAATGTCTGTATTTTATTTAAAATTTAAATCTTGCGTACTTGTTGGGACACCCTTTAGTTGTCAATACCAATATCTACTCGCCCTCGAGTACAATTTTATGCTAAGGTGTAGAAAATAGCAAAGGCCTGTTAATAGCAGATAGTTGTTTTCGCCAATGGCTAGACAAGCCCTGATTTTTTTGCTGTTGTATTGACGTGACGTCGATGTTGACAACTGGAATTAAGGTGATTGTTTAGTTTTTGAAGTGGCGGTCTGTCCATATTCAGTAATCTTGGCAAATTTAAATTTCTTCTTTTATAATTTTTAAGCTGCCCATATTTATTTACTTACTCGTAAAAATATAATCACAAAAAAACTGTTAAAAGTTTCATTATTCGACAGAACGTCGTAGGTCACGATTTTAATACCAGAAAAGTATGACTACGATATGCCTATCACAGGCATTGAAACCAGTTGTCATGTTAACTGAGCCTTAAAGCTATTTGAAAATTGCAATCTAATATATAAAAGTAACAAGAAATATTCTACTAAAATAAATTCTATTCATCTTCTTCTAATTTTAGCGTTTAGTTATTTTTTTCCATTTTACTCCTTTACAAAGTTCCGTTTTATCACCGTTAAAGTATATATAGATATCCTTTTTTTATGTATTTGCTGGTTCTTTCTCATTGTCTTACGGGAAATAAAACTGGAAATCTTTTACTATTTCCGCTTATCGCGATTGAAAAGTTCAAGTTATTCTCCAAGGTTTTGTTTTTTTTTTGCACTTTGTGTTACAGTAACTTGTAATCTTTTATATGAAATACTTTTAAAAACTAAAAGAAAGAAAATTTCTTTATTTCTATGAAGATAATAAATCAAAAGCGAAATGTTTATTTCTAAAGTTTGTACTACTAATGTTTATCTTTCTTAGTTCTTTTTTAGACTTACTAGGACAGAGTTTCTCGAAATAAAATAATTCAACAGATCAGAAACTTTATTTTCTTTTTCTTGTATTAAAATAAAATAAAAATGCATCAATTATTTTCTGGATGAACTTAACAGGACAGTGATTATGCGGGTTTTTTTTTTGTTATATATATAATAACTATTTTTTATTTTTAACTATTTTTCTTCTATATGACTAATTATTTAATTACATCATAAAAACCATATATTCGCACTCAAAAACTTTAAGTTAATAGAAAAGATATGGCGAAATTTTTTCGCTTGGATATTCTGTTAATGTGCTGATATATTACTAATTTTTGCTAACACAATGCTCCGATATTTAAATATTCGAATGTTTAATAAATATTAAATAAATTTATATAAGTCGAGAGTAGTGCAACTCTTTATTAAAATGTTGCATAATATAGAAATATTTTTGGATTTGTTCGAATATAGTCTACTAAATATATCGTTAGCGTTAACTGAAGTAATTAGCACATTGACTGCAAAGCTGGAATTCCTGGGTCCAAGCCCGGTTTCGACAGTCAGTAAAAAACAACGCATTTGGCTGATGTGTAATAGCGTTCCTTTTTATCAGGTGTTGTATGAAAGTTCAAGTGGTGAAGGCATAGTTACTGGTCACTGGTCACACGGGCCTCAGCGTATAGTAAGCCTAAAGTAACATCAGAATGCCCTACTTCGCTGGAATTGTGTAACACAATCATCGGCAAAGTAAAATAACAAAGAAAATGGCTACTAAACACAGCTTTCAAGATTTAATATGCCTCATTGACATCAGAGGCGCCCCAAAACAGCACTATTAAAAAAACGTGCAAGAAAGTAAAGTTGAAAAATAATGAAGTTTTTCTCTATCTCTTTCTTCACGATATGTCTTTCCTGTCAGTATTCTTTTCCTAAAGAAAGTAACACCTAGAAATTATAGTAAACATTCATTGCCTGAGTGTTACTTCTTCAAAAAAAAAAAAAGTTATATGTCTTAGACCACTTGCATACTTAAGGGCTCATGTATAACAAAATACTGCATATCATTTAGCGTAAGTGGCAAAATTGAGCATGGTCTCTATGAGATCCTCCATACAATTTGACATTCAAGGTCGCACAGTGGGGCCAAAACCTCTTTTTTCGCCAATTAATTCATATCTCCACAACTACAATAGTAAGGGTCACTAAATTTAATGTGGATAGCTCTTAGAACAAAATACATGTTCCAACAAAATATTGAAGTTATATCAAGGTAGACTCGGGTACCTCCCATATAAATTGATTATTAATTAGGTAATAAACCTGATTTTTTATTTTAAATACCGTAGCTGGAAGAAATGCGTATAAACGGCGTTTAACCAACAAAACAAGCAAACACTCCTGACATTTTTATTCACGTACGCTCTTGTTGAATTCAATGCCATTAACTGACTTTGAATACGTATTGTATTTAAAAAATGTTATTTAAATAGCCTAAGAAAGTTAGATAAATGCCTTATTTATATTAAGCATTTTTTTCATGAAATTAGTTGCATGAAATATTTTTATTTGTCAGTAGGAGGCATGGAGAGGCATCTTATATAAAAAAAGCTGACAAAATGCATCAGAGATTTATTCACGTACTTTTTTATATAAAATTCTCTTCTATAGCGCTACAATTAGCAAATAGAAAAAGTTTCGTGCAACAAAATTCATGAAATGTCATGAAAAAATGCTTAATGTAAATCAGGTAAAAGTTACACACGTTAATTTTTTAAATTATTTTTATATATAAATACAAGCACGATCACGTATGACTCATGCGTGATTCATGCGTGACTCACGTGCTACTAATTTGTGACTCACGAATAGTGAATCACGAAATTTTCACATCTCTAATACAAACACATAAAGCAATGACAACAACAACAACAATAAAAGTGTTAACAAAAGTCTATAGACATATATGATTTGATTATGCTATCAAATCGCATCGCTTTGTAAGCCAAGTTACTTGTGATAATTATTAATGAACAAATAACACCAAAGTTAATTGTAAATATTCTGACAAACACTAGCTAGTAGAACGGAACAACTAGCTGTTTTCGAAGGTCACACCTACACCTTCATCATCAGCGTTCTTTGTGTTTTTTGGTCCACTGTGTATAGTGTCAGTTGATGTAGATTTCTGTCACTGAATAACTGCTGAGGAGTAAAAATGTTTCTTAAATAGCGCAGATTCATTCAGTCTTTAAAATATATTTAAAATCTCTGCCTATTTGTGCCCAATTTATAAGTTTAAGTCTATCATCTATTTACTTTATTGAACTTCCAATACAAATATTGAAAAGAAAAGCACTTCCACAGACAATTAATGTTACAAATTAAAGCGAAACATTTGAAGGAATACCTGAATTTGATGGTTGCATGGTTGGTTGGTGGGCTAGTTTACGTGGCTGCCTACTACACGCAGTTTTTCAAGTAGAGTCTAGATGATTCCTTTTTGAAAGGACCACTACACTCATCGGTGTCAACCTATGTAGAACCATATCTAAGTATCCCGATACGGTAATAGTTACTAGATCCAACCTGTCGCGTTGAGATATCTAATAAGATCATTCAACACAATCTCAGATAGATCTGAAAGATTGTCTAGTACATGACTTTCTAAGAATTTGTATCTCGAGAGATGCAAAGCTGGACACCCGCAAAGAAAGTGGTTTTATCTCCTCTTTGCTTTTTTCTCGACAACTCCGGCAGAACTCATTATAGGACAGGCCTATCCTACTAGCATGTCTGCCAACCGTCCAGTACCCCGTCATGACTGCAACGAGCCCCGAGATGTCCCTATGGTTTCTATTTGTTAATTGTATTGAGCGCCTATCATTTCAGCAAATCCACATTTTCTTAGCAACCTTGCACGTGGCTATATTGCGCCATCTACATTCAGCCTTATTGATATTCTGATAGCACCAAACGGCATGGCTACCGATTTGGCATTGGAGGGATTCATAGCAGATCCAGCTCTTTCAACCTTAATGCATATAGGAGATTTATATTTTCTTCTACTTGAAATTTTTCCGTATATATAAAGCTAAATATCGTTTATATTACAATTGTTAAAAACTCTAGATTTTTTTAATGGCTTTGAAGAGAAAGAAGTTCTCAACTTGGCTTTTCCAATGATTTTAGAAAGTTTTTATTCGCCAGGGAAGCCAGACTTAAGAAAAACAAGTATTAAACAAATGATTGTATTAAGGCAATAGCTTTTAAAAGCATTAAACTATAACAAACTTAAAAGATCGCTATTGAGATTATTGATTAGAGTTTCTACTCGCAAAAAAATCGAGGGAATTCCCGGGAATTATTTTTTTTTACAAGTCCCGGAAAATTTTCAACGAGAATTTTCGGGAATCTAATATTTACGTTTTTGGAATTTGCTTTTTTACATTGCTCTTCGTTGTTTTATTACTTAAAAGTACAATTTTGTAACGATGCATAATATAAGACTCCAACAAAACAACTTCAAGCGTTACGAAATATTTCCAATCTAAAACCTCTACAGAAATAGTATTTAGATTGGCAAATGTAGATGGAATTTCCATCAACTTCCATCAGGTTTATTTCAGGCTTATTTGAAAAATTTCCCATAGAAATTTATCAAATACGGCAGTATGAATTTATTTGTTTTTATTTTCTTTTTGAAATATTGTTGTTCTTGAAATGAATGAATGAAGTTGTTTTGTTTTTAATTTAAATGTTGTATGTTTTTTTTCATAAAATTATATTTTTTATTGCGGCCATTTCATTAAATTCATATGCTTTTGAAATTCCCGGGATTAGAACATTTTTTTCTCGATTCCCGGGAATTGGAAAAGTCCAGGAAACTAGAAACCCTACTATTAATAATTCAAAATATAAAATTTTGAATTGATTAATACAACAAAAACTTATGTAAGTTCTACATTAATCAAATTAAGCATAAAGTCAATCACTCTTTGCCCTAAAAGCCTTACTTTTTTGCTTATTTTCTCTCTATTTAAAAGAAATGCAATTGCTAAGAGCAGTATTTATATTTTCAGAAAGCATACATTTATCTTATATGTATATACAGTAAAAAAAAACAAAAACAAAATATGTACAACAGAAATCTCACATACGAGTATTAAAAATGTATAAATTTTTGTTTTTTTTTTTTTGTTTTTCTTGTGATTTTATTTCGTTTTTATTGAATTGATAAAATCAGAAAAGACCCCAGAAGCAAATAAACCATCAAACAACTGTGAGATAAAAATCCTTCAATATTCAATGAAACAAATGAAGAATGAAATTGTAGATTTCTATGTCGTCTGCAAATGCGGCTGAGGGTATATGGAAAATACCACATACGAATATCAAGTGAACCAAGTTAAATAAAATGCGGTTTGGGAAACAACAGCAACAAAAGTAAAAAAGTAAAATATGTAAAGGAATATAAAACAAAAATATACAATTGTATTTGTACCCAAGAAAAAAAATAAATAAATAAAAAATAAACGACGACAAAATTGCCAACATGCAGACTCTTACAGCACATCAGCGTACATAAGTACGACTACAACCAACAACATTTAAATCCTCCCCGACATTTAGTGATGGAATGTTTGCAAGAATTTTTTGCTTGTTTCTTGTCTCCGTTGCTGTTTCGGTTTTATATTTCAACCCTCTTTACGCGTATTTTATGTAAACCATAATCGAATTGTTTTACATCAATATGTTAAATATTGTATTGAATTTACTTTATTATAATAAATAATATACACTATTCGTTATGCAGCTGCAGGGCTAAAGGTACAAAATACTGTACGCATGAAGCTTATACATTATTTGCATTGCATTAACTTAGGATAATGAAACACTTCATGTTCTATAATACTGGAATATAGTCAATAAAGGGTGTCCCAACAAGAACGCAAGATTTAAATTTTAAATAAAACACAGATATTTAAAAAAAAAATCGTGAAACTTTATTATATCGTAAAGTAGACAAAATGAGGTTATGTGTGGAACAACAAATCGGGCAGATGGCCGCCGCGGCTTTGCTGGCACACACGCGATCTTTTAATGAAATTTTCAATGGCCGTTTTGCATAAATGCTGCGGTATTTCATTAATGCAGCGTCCAATTTCCTCTTTTAAGGCTTGAGTCGTCGTCGGCTTATTCGCGTAAGCCATCGACTTCAAAAAAACCCAAAAAAAAAAGTCTAATGGTGTTAAATCGCACGATCTAGGCGGCCAATTCTGGTCTCCAAAACGCGAAATAACACGAACGGGAAATGACTGATGTAGCAATTGAATTGTTTCTCTGGCTGTATGACATGTGGCGCCGTCTTGTTGAAACCACATGCCCTCCACATTCATTTCTTCAATTCTAGGCACGAAAAAACTGGTTAGCATTTCACGATACCGAACACCATTGACTGTTTGCGCTTGACCTGCGTACAGCTGCGACATTTTTGGCGACAGTTTCGGCAAATTTATCCATTAATCTCTTTACAGTTGACTCTTTTGGAGCATTATTGTGACCCCAAATTGATCGCCGCAAAACTTTCACCATTTTGGTAAAACAATTTCACAATGCGAATGCGTTGTTCATTCGTGTAGCGCTTCATTTTTACTAACCTCGTACCTTCTACTAGCAAACAACAACAATTGTTCAAATGTCAAGCAAAATTTAAATCTGGCGTTCTTTTTGGGACACCCTTTAGTTTATTTTATAAGATATATCTTGGTTCATTTTTACTCTCGTAAGGGCCGCAACCAGATTATTCCAAGACACTCGATCCTGTGATAGATTTTTTTCTTTATTCCATCGTAGATTTAAGCGGGATAGCTCAATTCAAGTTTGTTGTTTCCAAGTTTGTGCTGGGCGTCCTTGTTTTCGACTGCCTTGTGGATTTATATCTATATCTTTGTTCGCGATATCATCCAGTGATTTGCGCAGAATGTGTCCGATCCAGCACTACCTGCGCTTTCGGATTTCAGCTGCAATTGGCTTCTGATTGGTTTCTAACCAAATTATTTTGGATGGCATGCTTGAAGCATCTTCCTTGTGCATTTTTTTTACAAAAACTTGCGTATATTTTAGTTCCCGTAATGGTTTGTCTCGCATGTGTCGCATGTGTATAATAGTTTGGATTTCAACTTTCACATTGTTTAAGATATAGATACTGGATAAATGTATTTATTAATTTACTTACTATCTTCACGCATAAAGGGATGAGGGTGGCATTGGCAGAAGTATTTAGCACGTTGACAACAAACCCACCCGAAGGTCCTGGGTTCGAGCCCGTTCTCCAACAGTCATTTAATAACACTACATTTTTCTGATGTGCATTAGTATCCCTTTGTATTAGTTGTTCTGGTCATTAAACTACACCGGCTTCAGCGCATGCTAATCCTAATGTTACATCAGGGCCCCGTTTTTCAAAGCTACAAATTACAAATCTACAAGGAAAATACACACGAAACAGCAACACCTTTACAAATTTTATTGTTGTTTTGCGTGTATTTTATTTGTAGATTTGTAGTTTGTAGCTTTGAGAAACGGGCTCCAGAGCGCCTTCCTTGGTCGGTATTGTGTAGCATTAAAATTTAATAATTTTCACTGATACTAGAGGCGCTGTAATACTGCATTTTTAAAACATGTAAAAAAACAGAGTTGTAAAAAAATAAAGCTTTCCTCTATCTCTTACTTCACCACCTGCCATCTCTATTACTATCCCTTTCCTATCACCCTCTCTCACTATCTTCTCTGCAACTCACAGGCAGCACAAAGAGATCCCAACTAAGCTGGACTCTAAATTCCTCCCTTCCTTATCAGTAGCGTGCTAATCAAATCTAATCTTGCCTAATCCTCAAGTCGTTTTCCATATTCTGTACAAGTTTCATACAAAAATATTTTTTGTTTGAGCGATATGTGTTTGATGGTAATTCAACATTATTTGCAGTAATCTTCTATGCAAATTTTTCATTTTGCTGATTTCATGTTGATTTAACGTTTTAATACTATTAAATTAAAATGAGAAATCACGTTGAATAAAAGTTATTTCACGTTAAAAAATCATGAAGTTAATTTAATACTGTCATTTTGTTTTATTAATTATTTAAATTATGTAATTGTGAATATTGAGGCAGGCATCAGAAAAATATTGTATTTGTAATTTCCCAGCACAGATTTGAACACGAAATCATTGCCTGGTAGTCAACGCTATTACCGCTGCAGCAAAAAAGATCTTAAAGATTCCTTAGATACACATGAAATTTACATGAACTAAATTTTAATTCAACATGATGTAGTTGATAATTTATTATACAATTTATTTGAAATTATTTTTAAACTTGTATAAAAATTCAAACTACGAAGCTACTTTGGCTGACCTGCAGTACAAGACTAGTAAGCTGCCTACTAGCCAACAGAAAGTTTTCGCCAGTAATGCGAAGTTTTTTGGTTATTTACGCAACACGAACATCAAACGAAACAAAAAAAAAAACAAAACAACAATAAAGCAACAACAAGTCACACAACTGAACACAACAATACATTATAGCAAATACACACCAACACACCTAAACAACATACTGTTTCTTATATAATTTAATATGATTTTTGTCAAAATTTTTGCATGATAATTTTACATCGGTTTTTATGTTTAACTGATATTTTTGCATAAATAAATAATAATGAATAGCGGCTAAACGAAATAAAGCCCAATAAAATAAGTCCCAATGAAACAATTAAACTGCAACATTCATGAAGGAGAATTTTCAATACTTGTTTGTAGATATATTAGAGATGCCAATCGGGATCGATTTTTAGAAATCCCGGGATTCGGTATTTTATAATCCCGATCCCGAAAATCCCGGAATTTTCGGGATCCCGGGATTTTTCGGGATCAGGGGATTTTCGAGATTTCGGGATCTAAATATTTTTCGTAAAATAAATTATTTTTTTAAATAAATATTACTTTAATAACAATTTAATGCATTTTAAGTTCATAATTTATCATTGCACAATTGTCTTTAAAGTGAACAATTTTCTAATACGAGTATAACTAAATATGAAAACTTGTTTTTGTTTTCAATATAAATGTTTTTCTATTATCTAAACCAAAACGAATATACATATCGGAGGACTTTTAGGACCGATTTCACTTTCATACAAATAAGTTGCAAAAACAATATTGTTTTGTTAAAAATATTTCTACTAACGTTTTTTTAATTGCGATTGATCAACAACAAGTATAACGATTGTTACATATGTATGTATACCAAGCATTATCTAATTTTTCATCGATTTCGTTAAGACTATGACAACGATAATAAGGCTAAACATGTCAAAAAATTAAAACAAATGTATACACTATTCTAATCAAATTCGATTAATTACGTCTAAAGATCACATTTTTATAGACACATACATTAAAAAGTTTGCCTGAGCACTTGAACAGTATTTGCTCCACTGAGAAATTTTAAATTCATACATAAGTTTTTTTCTACAAGTTCAACAGATACATATGTATGTATTCATATATTCGCTAAGAGGAGTATGGTTTATTAGTGTCCTGGACTTCTACTCTGCAACTCGAATACAACTATAATTGAGTCAAACTCATTTAGTCGGTCGTTTTTGACTAAAACTATTTATCAAATCCATGTTATTTAAATGGGTTTGATCTTAGGTTTGTATCAAAAACGACCTAAACGGTCTAAATAATAAACAAAATAATTTTGAACTGCAATGTAAAAAACATACATACACACTCGAGCAGTTTTTTGGACAAAATGCTCCGCATTATTATGTAAATATTTCTCGCTTTTACGTCAACCCGACAACAAAAAGTTTTCACTTGCCTTGTATTGTATTCTACTCCAATTGTAAGGAGGTTTCAATAGTACTAAATTGTTACCGACAAGTAATTAGATAAGTGCTATTTTTTTTAGCGTTGAGGAATCGACATACAGATAGTTATACACTGCAATTACGAATAAATTTCCGCAAGAAATTTCTCCCTTTTCCAATAAGATTTGTTTGTTTGCTACTGTTTGAAATTATTCTCCGGGAAAAAGTTATCGTGGAATTTGAATTATAATTGCCCTCATAATATAGAATAAGACGGAATAAATTTTTCAAACTTATGAATTTTTCAAATGTTATTTCCCTTCCAAAGGTAATATGTTTCTTTTGTTTTCTAAATAATTCTAAAATGTACATATATTGTAGCACCTTTGATGAAAATAACCGTAGAAAGTAGTTTATTTATTTTGCTCTTGTTGTTAATTTATAACAAATATGTCACGCATGGTCATTAAATTGTTAAAACTGTACGTATAAAATTGTATGGGACTTTTAAATATTATAAAAAAATACCTTAAAATCAACGAAAATTTTAATTTATAAAGTTTTTATATAAAAATTGCTAAGAAATCCCGAAAATGAAATCCCGGGATTGAATTTTACAAATCCCGGGATTCGGGATTGGCTAAATCCCGAAAATGCCGGGATTTCCGGGTTCGGGATTTCCCGCTTGGCATCCCTATTGTATATATAAATACATACATACATAGTTTCACATATATGTATATATGTAAAAGTATGTATATAATATTTATGTGAAACATTTTTAAAATCCTTACAATTACATATAATTGTAATGTAAACCAATATTCCCTCAAGCTCTCTCTCTCAATGTGACAGCGTCGCTGCAAGACTGTTTTTTTTTTCTAGAGAAATATTTTTGCATTCTAACCATTGCAATTCGATTTAAATTTTGTGTCATCGCAAATTGTTATTGTTGTTGTTCTTGCTGATTGAAAATATTTGCCAATGTGGGTGCATATGCGCGTGTGTATGTCTGTGCTTGTGTGAAAGGTTTCATCAGAAAGCCAAATGCGTGTGCAAAATTTGCAGTTTGTATCGAATGAAATGTAAATGCATTTGTGGTTTTAATTTAATGACAATTCGCATTTGAAACTTTATATTTATACCATTTTAGCAATATGTAGTTGCAAGGCAAACGGGTAATATTGAACAACCAAGAGTACTACTCGTATATTCGGTTGTAACCAGTCCTGTATATTGTTCGGCATTGGACGCCTTCGAAATTTAAAGGACAATATTTTTAGTGGATATTTGAGTGCTTCATTTTTTTAACTACGCCGGTTAACCTTACATGTTATAGCTTCCTCAAGACCATTCGAAGGTATTTTTTCGATTTATACTCCTTTCGGTTAGGATTTTTTAAGTTTCGAATAGTCATTTGTTTTATTGACTTTTTAATTCCTGTAAAAAATTTGTTTGAATGAAACAATTTATTGATTAAAAACTTTTTTTTTCAAACAAATTATTGCAAATTTTTGAATTTTTGAATTTTTGAATTTTTTTGAATAAAATGATTCAAATTAAAATCTACGTTAACACCGTAACTATAACTTTTTTCGGCAATAAATCATTGCTCATATGTGTTTCATGTTTATCTAACATAATTAAAAGTAATCTTCAAAGAAAATTTTCATTTGGAAATAACTTTATTTCATGTTGATTTAACATTCCCTTACTGTTAAATCAAAATGAGGATCGTTTTAATCAAAATTATTTCCAGTTGGAACAATGTTAATTCGTTACTGAAATAATACGAAGAACCATGTTGAATCAAAGTTATTTAAAGATGAAACAACATGAATTTAACTTAATGCAGTCATTGTATTTTATGAATTATTTAAATTACGTCTGTATATTAGGACAAGCATCAGAAAAATGTTTGTTTGTATGTAATTGGCTTTCCTCGGACACGATTTGAGCTTGGAACTCAACGCGTGGAACTCAACGTGCTTACCACAACAACATTATAAATTAAATATCTGCTTTGACTTGTGTCCAAAATTCGAACCTGCGACCCTCTGACTAAAAGACTAGTACACTGTTTACCAGCCATGCTACTTACGAAGATCAAAACAAACAACAACAACAACACAAAAACAAGTCATACATCTAAGCACAACAATATTTTGCAGCTACCCTCTAGTCACCCTATAACCCTATGTCTCTATGTCAACAATCTTTTCTCTAGCGACAACTTTTCTTTTATGTGCGAGTAGAGATACCTTAGAGACAAGAGTTCAAATGTATTTCTGGTGACATTGTCAATGAACGCGTCAATAGTTAGTTTTTCTTTTTTATTATGCTGTACAATAATGTTAAAAAAAAAATACATATGTGCACATATATATATGTGTTTAAGTTTCTTCCCCCAATCCTTATAAAATTGTTGACCAGAGTCACTAAAATATACTAGTGAATCTTTGGTTGAAATGTCCCCATATAGTCGTAAAAGAATAGTGCAAAAGTCTACTGGTAGATTTTGAATGTCAACCCTATATTATATGTCAATAAGTGATTACATTGGCTGGGGTACATCTGGTCAGTAGTACTACTGACAATGTCGCTAGTAATTCACTACAATTTCATTATTCGCATTTCCTGCATGGCATTAACATAGCAAATAAACACTAACACACTTACACAACATATTATATATATCTTGTAAATTTAATATGATTTGAAATCAAAGTTTTTGCATGGTGATTTTACATTGGTATATTCTTCTGCATGTGTAAGGGTATGCAGCTAATGTATCGCTCTCTCTTCAAAAGACAGCCAGCTTTCTTGAAAATGTTTTAAAGTGACGCACATACATATGTATACTTTTTAGATATAACAGCATTTTTTCTGTCAGTACGACATCTGTATCGGATAACGAATATACTAAACTTGCTGCCTAGCTGGCTCAATAGTCGTAATTTCATATTGAATATAACTGCAGTGGTTTGGCGATTTGCAGTTTAGCTTAGAAAGAAGCTGATTGTACGCCTCTTACTTACTGGGACATGCAATAAAATATCATGTAGCTTGTTAAGCAAAAGCATGCTCTCTCTCTCTCTCCCTTACAAATCTGCTTCTAGTTTCCGGTAATTTTTGCTGAAATGGATGGAGAGCAAGTGCTAGTGTTGCTGATTTTTCTTCTTGAATGCTTATCACAAAACAGCAAACTTGTATAATAGAATCAATTTGATAGTGTTTTTTTGAGGATAATACTTCAATTGCAATGATTTAACATTGGGTAATTTTTTTCTAGACTCTCCTGCATATACAATGTACATATGTATAGATTTTATTTAAAATACAAGTGATATGACAAACTCACGAACTCTCTCCAGCTGTGTAGTAGGATATAAATATAAAATAAAATTTTCCAATCTGTGACATTCTCTTATGCACCAATAATTTGACAAACACACATACATACTAATACTCTATACCGTTAACGTATTTACCCGAGAGAGCATAACTCTAGGCTCAGATTGTTCCTACTATAAAACTTGCTAAATTTTTATGCGTTTTTAATGTATGTATCAGAGTATGCATGAGCCTTATTTGTTTCCAGTTTACAATCCCTAATGTGCACTTATACACAAGTAGATGATGAGTATATGTCCTCTTACTGCAGTTTTAAAATACACAACTTGGCGTCAACTAAAATGCCTTTAGCGCCAACTAAGATATTTACAAATATAACAGACAAATAATATTGGTGACAAAAAAAAAAAATTAAAAATTTAAGCTTGTAGTAAGTCAGCATTAAATGAATGTGTAATTATAGAAACGGCAAATACTCAGTTAAGCTGTCATAGAGCTACTAGTATTCTAGGTTATCTAGCAAAAAATACTCCGTTCCAGACTGTGTGCGAAGATAAATTTAAATGTAACTAACAGAGACTAAAACCAAAAAAGTTTACAGGGAACCTGCATATAGCATATCCAAAGGAACATGTAAGATTGTCCCGATTCTCGCAAGCTCATCAGCTCTAGTGCTTCCGGAGTTCATAAAACTGAATATCTTAGGGTCATGATAGTGGCTAAACTATCAGTGTTCGTATACGAGAGTGAATCATTAACTCAGTGTCTTTTTGAATTTCCCGCCTCTTTATTGAAAGAGGCAGGTGTCAGTTGACTCCCCCCCAGGGGAGTCTATTTTTGACTACGGGTGTGGCAATCCCGGGGCCCCAGCTGGGGTGATGTGGCTTTTACTACCCGATCTGTGGCAACAGAGCAAAGGATGTGCACATATTCATAAAAGGAAGACAGGTTCCTGTTGATGTCATTTAAGTGCAGCGTCACCTAGAACTGCCCCTGAGTTGAAAAGACGATAGAGGTGAAGCCCTTGTGGTGGAACTTGTTGTCTGCAAGATGGGTGCCGCGTTTCCTCTCAATTGACCATAAACGTAAACGTGTGACAACTTCAAAGGATTGTTTGGAGTTGTTTGACCACAATTCGAATGAGTTTTTGCGAAATTTTGTAACTGTGGGTAAAACATGGATCCCTTACTGTACTCCGCAGTCTAAACCTGCTCCAAAGAAGGCCAAAGTGAGTTTGTCGGCCAATAAGGTGATTGCAAAAATTTTTTGGGATGCACTCGGGATAATCCACATCGATTACCTTCAAAAAGTAAAAACAATAAACGGCGATTATTATGCTAAATTATTAGCGGATTTTATAAGTATTTAAAAAGAAAACGACCCCATATTGCTAAGAAAAAAAATTATTTTTATCAAGCTAATGCACGAGTGCACACGTGTGCAGTCTCAGTAGCAAAACTCTATGAATTGGGCTACTAATTGGTACCCCATCCGCCATTTTCTCCGGATCCAGCCCCTATTGACTATATCGGCGGCGCAAATAACTATATGAAAATTTAAAGAGAAAATAAAAATTGAAACTGAAAATTGATTTTCAAATTTTTTTTTTCGGAAATTTGTCTTTTTGAGCAGACAAAATTTCGGCTGGTTTTGAGCCGATGCGAGCCGATACAATCGGCGGTGGCTTGATATACAAAAATATAATCGGCGGCGGCGCGCCGTCGGCTTAGAGCCGGTCGACTTCTTTCTCTGCAAGCAACAGACAATAATAATAGTAAATATAATACTGATAATAATGATAAAATTAATAATAGGTTTATGAAATTAACTTATATTGATAATACTAGTAAAACAAATTAATAAAATATTAGTAATTAGGAATAATAATAAAACGAGTTAAGCAGCAGTTATCATCATAATAAGAAGAAACAATAAAGTTGTAATGATGAACAAAAAAAAAATGATATAAACTCTTCTGCAAAATTGTGAATGAATAATAACAAAATTTGAAATGTTGAGAAATTATTTGTCATGCTCTTAATTATCCATTACACGTGTCAGCGCAGGCATTAGGAAAATATGTTTGAGTTGTCCGACCAAGATTTAAACTCGAACTCATCGCGTGGCAGTCAACGCACTTACCGATACAGCAAGAGCAACCTTTAATATTCCTTAGATATGCACTAAATAAATACTATCATGAATTTAATTTTAGTTCAACCTGATTTAATTGATGATTTAACATGAAATTTTTCTGAAATTAAAGCTATAGATTTTTTTAAATACATTTTTTTAATTCAAACTGCGAAGCTACTTTTTTAATTTTTATTTGTGGAAAGCCTTTTGCACTTAAGATAGCGATATATATTCTTTGTTGTTAAATACTTTAGTATTGATTTATATCATTTGGTTTTTTTTCCTATCTATTGGAATGTGTGTATTTATTTTAACTTAATGATGAGTTTAACTTTTATGCTTCTGTTGTTTTTGTATCGTAAAATTATTTGCAATTTATCACACAATATTTCCACTCTGTGTAGCTTTCAAATACAAATGTTATTTGCTGTAAGTATTTACTTAAAATCAATTGACAAAGTTTACCAAAGAATCAACTTTTGTGACAAGATAATACTCGAACGTTTTCCAAGTAAGAAACCACAATATGCACTCATTTTATTTGAGTAACATACGAAAAACTTTGTGTTTAATTATACTGGGGAAGAGAGGAGTGGTATCTGTAGCAAAGGATAAAGAAAAATGGTTAAAATTCTTGTACCTAAAACCTCTTTTTAAGAAAGTACTAGTGTCACTGCAAGTTCTTGTTAACACTAATAGATTTCAATATAAAAGTGATAAAAAAGCGGGAATCTTTTTAATTTATCAGTATAATTGGTATATATTTTTTAAAGGTGAATGGCATTTAATGAAAATGAGGGTAAAATCATTTGAAGTAGTATTTATAGCTAAAAGGATATCATAGAAAAAAATGTATCGTTCTCATTATCTCTTAATTGCTTTAAGATTTTTAAACAAAAGTAAGAAAAATAGCATTTTTGTACAGAGAAGACACACTTAAAGTCCTTACAAATTGTCAAACATTTATTAAACGACAAATTAGTATGCAACACAGCCCCTTCATTTATTTACGACATTCAACACGCAAAAATATATGTTGTAATAAATATGTAAGTGTATGTCCTTTAACTGACACAATCAAAAACTTGATTTATTTTTGAAAGAAATAAGTTATAGCACAACTTTGCATTTAAGGCCTTTTTGAAGGGCTTTTCTTTTTTTCTGCTCTAGAGTATTTATAAAAAAAATAGTATAAATGTTTAACTCTTAAAGCGCAAGTACGTTTAAAATATTGTATATCCTTTAGCTTTACAAACTCCAATTTTTTTTTAACACACAGAAAGAAATTTTTTGCTATAAACACGTTTAATTGAAAAAAAACGAATAATTAATTAAAATTTTTATTGAGTCAATTAAAGTTTTAATAAAATTAAATTTTTTTTTAACAAAACTTTAAGTGAATCAATTACATTTTAAATTGATTTCTTTTTAATCAAACGTTTTTATTGCAGGAAAATTTTTTTAGTGTAACTTTCAAGTTTAATATGACGATGAATAGGTGAGAAGTTAACTATATTTTATTTATTATTCATTTCTTTAACAAATAAAATTAAAAAATTCATTTAAATGCAAATTTTACTCGCACGCGAAGGGTTCCGCACGACCCTTGTTTCTTTTTTGCAAAGTTTTTTAGTTCTAGCGTTTTTTTCCTTATGGCGATTTTTGCCAGTTTTTTTTTTTAAATTTGAGCTTTTTTTAATTTTGGCGATTTTCATTCATTTTGTTTTTTTTTTATTTTGCAATTTTTTACATTTGAGCCTTTTTCATTTCGAAATTTTTTTAATTATAAATTTTTTTCGGTTAAGCAGTTTTTTTTCGGTTTCTGCCTCTTTCCTTTTTACAAATTTTTTTTCGGTTTGTGGTGATTTTTTTTACATTTAAAGCCCTCCTTCATTTTGGCTATTTCTCATTTCGACCTTTCTTTAATTTTGAGATTTTTTTCGTTTTGGTAATTTTCTTTGTTTTCTTAGTTTCGTCACCTTTTTCATTTAAACAATTTTTTTTCAGGTTTTGGCTATTATTTTTAGTTTTTGCGATTGACTTAGTTCTGCTGCCCTTATAGTTCTGGTTTTTTTCTTGTTGACTTTTTTTTTAATTTTTTAGCGTTTTTGACATTTAAACGCTTTTTAACTTTGGCGATTTTTATTTTCGACATATTTTTAATAAAGGGTGTCCCAACAAGAACGCAAGATTTAAATTTGGCGCCATTCGAAGTGTCATTGTTTGACATTTGAACAATTGTTATTGTTAGCTAGTAGAAGGTACGAGGTTAGTAAAAATGGAGCGCTATACGAATGAACAACGCATTCTCATTGTGAAATTGTTTTACCAAAATGGTGAAAGTTTGGTGGCTACAGTTCGCAAATTGCGATCAATTTGATGGCTTCGTCAATAGGCAGAATTGTCGCATTTGGGGTGAGGAAAATCCTGGAGTGATTCACGAGAAGCAAATGCATCCTCAACGTGTCACTGTGTGGCGTGGATTTTGGGCTGGAGGAATCATTGGACCTTTTCTTATGAAAATGAGGCAGGTCAAGCGCAAACAGTCAATCTTCGATATCGTGAAATGATAACCAGTTTTTTCGTGCCTAGAATTGAAGAAATGAATGTGGAGGGAAAGTGGTTTCAACAAGACGGCGCCACGTGTCATACAGCCAGAGAAACAATTAAATTGCTACATCAGTCATTTGCCGGTCGTGTTATTTCGCGTTTTGGAGACCAGAATTGGCCGCCTAGATCGCGCGACTTAACACCATTAGCCTTTTTTCTTTGGGGTTTTTTGAAGTCGATGGTTTACGCGAATAAGTCGACGACGACTCAAGCCTTAAAAGAGGAAATTGGACGCTGCATTAATAAAATACCGCAGCATTTATGCAAAACGGCAATTGAAAATTTCATTAAAAGATCACGTGTGTGCCAGCAAAGCCGCGGCGGCCATATGCCCGATATGTTGTTCCACACATAAACTCAGTTTGTTTACTTTACGATATCATAAAGTTTCACGATTTTTTTTTTTAAATATCTGTGTTTTATTTAAAATTTAAATCTTGCGTAATTGTTGGGACACCCTTTACAAGGATTTTTTTGTTTTGGGTACTTTTTTCGGGTTTTGGCGATTTTTTTTTTTTAGTTTTGGAGACTTTTTCTGTCAATGGCGTTTTTTTTCCTTTTGGCGATCTTTGTCCGTTTTTGGTAGTTTTTTCATTTTGGCGATTTTTCATTTCTACATTTTTGGGTTTTTTTTATTGTTTTGGCGACTTTTTTCGGTTTTTGTTTTTTTTTCTTTTGGCGATTTTTGTTGGTTTTTGGAGTTTTTTTCATTTAAGCCCTCTTTTATTTTTGACAAATTTTTATTTCGAATATTTTAATTTTGTGTATTTTCGCTTTGGAAACTTGTACGGTTTTTGGCGTATTTTTAGTTTCGGCGTTTTTTTCGGTTTTTGGCGATTTTCTTACAACTAAGCCATCTTTCATTTTGGGCTTTTTTATTTCGACATATTTTTAGTTTTGTCAGTTATTTTAGTTTTGGCAAGTTTTTCAGTTTTTGGCTTTTAATTTAAGTTTAAACGCTTTTTTTTAGTTCAGCCGTTTTTTTTCAGTTTGCGGCATTTTTTCGTTTTGGTACTTTTTCGGATTTTAGTGCTTTTTCAAGTTATGGCGATATTTTCTGCTTGTGGCGTTTGTTTTCTTTTGGCAATTTTTGTTGGTTTTTGGAGTTTTTTTTACATTTAAACGCTGTTTTATTTTGTCGTTTTTTTATTTGGATTTTTTTTTTTAATTTTGAAGTTTTTTCGTTTCTGCGACTTTTTCGGTTCTTGGCGTTTTTTTTAGATTCGGTGGTTTTTTAGGTTTTTTGGCGATTTTTTTACACTTAAGTCATCATTCATTTTGCTGATTTTTATTTCGACATATTTTCAGTTTTTGGATTCTTTCGTTTTGGCGACTTTTTCGGTTCTTGGTATTTTTTTTTAGTTTCGGCGGCTCTTGGCGATTTTTTTACACCTAAGCCATATTTCATTTATGCGATTTTTATTTAATTTTTTTTAATTTTGGGATTTTTTCGTTTTGGCCAGTTTTTTTGGTTTTTGGCGTTTTTTAGTTTTGGCGTCTTTTTTGGTTTTTGGCGATTTTTTAGTTTTGGGGATTTTTCGTTTTTTCGGCAATTTGTTTCGTTTTTTGGTGAGTTTTTTGCATTTGGTAACTTTTTATGCATTTATATTATATTTATATATATGCGATATATATTTTTTTCGATAATATTTTTCATTGAAGCGCTTTTTTCATATTCACGAATTTTCGTTTCGGCATTTGTTTAATTTTGGGACCTTTCAGTTTTATCGTTTAGGGTAATTTCAACAGTTTGCCTCTTGAGATTGTCAAAATTACATTAACTGATAGAATATTGTTGTAAGCACCTTTCAAAACAGGTGTTAATCAATGCTTTATTTATTCCAAAAACAAAAAGGCGGCCCTCCTTAGGGCCTGGTATACTACTTCCTTGTTACCGCTGTCTAATAATCGATACTAAATTTTTGTTACGACTTTTTGTATCCTTGTGTGACAATTGTTGTGTCGTATCTTTGCGTAATTTAATTTAATCAAAATACAAAACAGTTAAGCTTCAGGTCAAGCCTACGAATCAATCTGCTGTATAAACGGATTGTCTGTGTGTTCTACAGTTTTTTTTTTTGTTTGTAATTTAAGCACCCCCTAAGGATGTGTATAATAAAATTACAATCACACCAGTATATTTCCGTTTGAAAGAAAAAAAGAAAGAAAAAAAGAAAGAAAGAAATCTTTTGTAGTTTTTATTGTATTATTTTTTTCTTCTTAGTTGTCCTTCATTAATATATGGAAAGCTGCTGGCAATTGCATTTGATTAATGCGAAATTACGCACCATAAAAAGGACCCTTTTTCCGTTTGTAAATTCCTCTTATTTATTATCGTTTTTGGCTTTTGTTGGCCTGAAGTATCTCTCTCTCTCTCTCTCTCTCTCTCCTTCTTTGCATTTTATTCTTAGTTCTTTGCAAATATCCTTTTGCTAACATTGTCTGCCCTGCTCGAGTTGGGCAACAAAATTTCATTCTATTTAGTTTTTGCTTAAACAACCTTTAAATATTTTTCAATGTCTTTTTGTTTTGCCGGTAGTTGTTGTTGTTGCTATTGTTGTTCTAACCAGTGGGGGCTATTGAATCTAACAATATTTTACAGGATTTCGAAATGCTATATATTAGATTTAATTTTTGTTTATATTGTATTTAGTAAGACTTTGTTTGGTACTTTGCATTTATTCTTTTTCTTTCTCTTTCTTTTTGCTGTTTGATATTTGTTTATGCTCGAATTGTCAAGAAAGCATTAAAGACTTGTTTTTTTAACTAAAAATCGAAATTAGATAGGTCTTTAATAATGACAACATTTTTCTGTAACCAAAACTGATTTTCTTTTAACAAAAAAAAAAAAAAAAAAAAAAAAAAAAAAAAAAACAAATACATACATAAATTGTTTACAAAATATTTGAATAGCAGCAAGTGCATACTACAGGTAGACAGGTGTGCTTTATTAGTGAAATTTTTAAGCATATTAGTTAAAACTTTTTTTGTTTTAAAGCGAAAACTATTTTTAAAAAAAGTCCATTATAGGAAGATACAAATTTAAGGAAAATCTTACTTAAATGTAATGTTTTGAAAGAAAAAATATTCATGAAGAAAAATCGTTTTACAAGGTGGTTCAAGACCATGGTCATAATATAAACTGCATTTCATTTTACTAAAAGCTTAACAAAAAACTCTGTGTCCACTCATACCCAGCAAAAAAATTTGGAAGTCATTCTGAAGGAACTACATTTTCAGTGCTTCCAAAAAATTGACATTTTTATTTTGCTGATAATTAGAAGAAAAACAAGCATAATTTTATTAATAATTTTTATCATTCCAAACCTAATTTACTCTATCATTTTAAGAAATACTCACCATGATTTAAAAAAAATTCGATTTAAAAAAATTTCTTTTCAACTAATTTTGGTCTAAAATTTAAAAGTTATTTACTTAAGTTTACATGAAAACACAATTTCTCGCTTAAGTTCATATAAAAAGAAACAAATTGTATAAATCGTTAACTCTTAGTAATTTTTTTTTACAGGAAAATATTATTATAGAACGACAAAAAGGAAATTTTTTTCAAAATCGCTTCCAATTTGCTGATTAAGCATCGAAAAAGAAAGAACTTCTTACAATGACAATCCTATGTAGAAATCATTAGAAATTATCGAAATTTGCACTACTGGATCGCAAACCTTACTTTACTTTAGTTTAAGCGATTTTTTTTAACTTTGGCGATTTTTTAGTTTCAGCGATTTTTTTAGTTTTGGCGTTTTTTTTCGCTTGGGCGTTTTTTTTTCATATATTACGATTTATTTATTTATTTTTTTCAATATATATTTTAACTTTTAGCGGTATTTTTAATTTTGACGCCTAGTTTCGTTATCGGGACTTTTTTCTGTTTTTAAAGATTTTTAATATTTTCGGCGACGTTTTTTCTCTTGGTGATTTATTTGCATTTCACCAATTTATTTTATGTTTGGTGATATTTTTCATTTGAGAGCTTTTACAATTTTGGCGATTTTTTGTTTCGGCATTTTTTAATTTGGGATTTTTTAGTTTTTATTTTTTTTGATTTTCATTTTTATTGTTGTTATTGTTATTTGTTTTTTTTTTCAATATATATTTTAATTATTAGCGGTTTTTTAGATTTGACGCGTTATGTGGATTTTTCGGTTTTTGACAATTTTTTTTTAGTTTTTCGATGATGGTTTTCGTCTTTGTGATTTTTTTACTTTGTGGCGATTTATTTTATTTGGATATTTTTTGCTTTGAAATTTTCTTAATTTTTGGTTTTTATAGTTTTTAGATTTTTTGCAATTTTATTTGTGAACATAACTGCTTAAATGAAAATGGACTTCGTCGCGTATTATAATTTTTGATACGAAAATCATATTTTTCTTGCACCAACTTTAACAAATTTTTAAAGTAAATTAACCATTTGCATTGCTCAGTAGGTAGCAATTCATGAACAGTTTGTAGGTTCTGTAGGGCAATATTTTCAAATCTTTTGCAAAAATTTGTTTCATCGAACGTCTACTGATGCCTAATTGTGTGCATCGTTGTCTCATAGATGCAAAGGAATGGCAGCGATTTCTTCCGACATCTGTTGTGGATCAAATTTACACGACACGCTCAGCCAAATCCTTAATTGATCGAACACATGAAACTTGCCGAAGAGGAAAACGACAACAAAACTCACGTTGCCTTCAATTAACAGAACGAAAACTTTTCAAAGAAGCAGTAGCAATGACTCCACGTTCGAGAGCTGTGTATTGCTCGAGAGCTTGTTGACTTATACATATATAGCGTGATTTCTTAAGAACTTTCGAATTTAATTTAAAAGAACCACATAAAACTTAAAGAAATGTATGAAATCTTTATTTGATTCAGTAGATCGATCTATGTAATTCAATGTTTAAAGATGATTTCATGTTAATTTTGACACTGAATATATCTGAAATGGTTCATACGCTGGGTCCAATTTTGACATAACTTCTCCATCATATCGCCGTCATCTCACTAATAAATTCTTCAATGCTATCTTCCAGCCTGTTAGACATGACGGCGTTTAATCTCACGATCTAGGCGGCCAATTGACCGGCCCCAAATGTGAAATAAAATCTTCACTGAGCTCACTTCTCAATTAGGCCAATGTTTCGCATGATGTGTGGCATGTGGTACCGTCTTACTCAAACCACATGTTAGCCAAGTCCAGTTCTTCCATTTTGCGCAAAAAAAAAAAGTAACAGAGGCCCAATTGCTGCAAATGGTGCCGAATCGATAATTCAATGCCATCAACAACACTGGCGGATACAGCTGCGATATTTTCCCCTATCTGCACTCTAAGTATGTGTCTTGGTGGTTTAATGTTCAACAATGTAATTTTTATCCGAAAGTTAATCACAAGATTCCGACAGAACAGCCGCCTCAGATGGTCGCCCAAACTGACCATAAAATGAAAGAAGTGCACGGATGAACTTTTTTAACCAGGCATGAATTTTGATAACAAAATTAAATAATCTGCAAGCGTTTTTCATTTGTAAGTCCATTCATGGTTAAATTATAGACCAAACTGAACATGTTTAAAAGTAACATGATATACGAAAGCAGCTGAGATTTCATTACAAAAAAAAAAGCTTCCAGCAAATTAAAATACGATGAATCAAAACAATTCACATATTCCATTTGCTGAGTATATAAAGCAGAAATCTACATCAACTTACACCACACACAGTGGACCAAAAACACAAAGAACGCTGATGACGAAGGTGTAGTGATGTTCGAAAATAGCTAGTTGTTCCGTTCTAGTACGTATTTGTCAGAATATCTACAATTAACTTGGGTCTTATTTGCTCATTACTGTTTATTATCACATGTAATTTGGCTTACAAAGCGATACAAACTTTAGCCTAATTAAATCATAAATATAGAAATAAATGAAGTTCGAAAAATAATAATAAAACTAACTAAAATTAATTAATTTGGGATTATTAGTGCGTTTAAAAAATTTTAAACTTAAATTGTAACAATTCCCATAAAAAACACTAATTATTAACTTGACTGCACCCGATCAAAAAAATACTTGTGTGGCAACACTCTATTCTTAAATAGCTGTTGTTGTTATTTATATTTATTTTCTTTTACATACTCTTACGACTACAATTTGAAGCTGAAAAAAAGTCAGCCAATGTATCAATAGTAAAGAAAGAAAATAAATAGATTCAGTAAAGTGCGACTATGACTCGCGCACATAGGGTCCCGTACGAACACTAGATATGTAATTTAATATAAACTTCATCCTATATAATATAAAGTTTTGGCATTTTTTTTCGTTTTTGGGGTTTTTTCGGTTTTTTTGTTTTGTCGTTTTTTGCGTTTTTTTTCGGTTTTGGCGATTTTTTTAAGTTTTGGCTCTTTTTTAGTTTAGACACTTTATTTTCTTGTTTTGGCGATTTTTTCGGTTTTTGGCTTTTTTTCATTTTGGCATTTGTTTTTATTTTTGGCGATTTTTTTTAATTTTTGCGATTTTTTGTTTATTTAATTTTTTTTTTAGTTTTGGTGACATTTTTGCGTTTTGGCGATTTTTTTCAATTTTTTGCGTTTTGTTTTCATTTTGGCGATTTTTTCGAATTTGGCGATTTATTTTAGTGTTAGAATTTTTTTTTAATTTTGGCGATTTTTTTTCGTTTTGCCGATTTTTTTTAATTTTTGGCGATTTTTTTTTTTTGGTTTGGCGATTTTATAATTTTCGGTTTTTTTAGTTTTACCGTTTTTGAAAATTTCAAGTGTTTGCCTCTTACGGTTTCCAAGATATAGCAAATTGTCAAAATTACATAGTCAAAATTGCATTAACTGATGGACCACCCTTTAATTTAAATTTTTTAAATTTTAGTGTTAATTGTTGTAGTCTGTATAAAAATACACTAATTTTACAAATTTCAAGTTTCAATATACATATGTTCATACAATTGCATGTATATTACATGGGATTTTAACATATTTCATTGCTCGTTTTGGAACACCCTTTAATTTTTAATTCTCATATGTTTGTTGTTGTAGCGGCCAAGGTTCTACATAATGTGTCCGAATTTCAGGTCCGTAGCTCTTACGGTTCCTGAGAAAATACCGTGTGACGGACAGACGGATAGACGGACAGCGCACAGTGGTCCAAATGCTCAATCTAGCTGGAAGAAAGTCATAACTCGCTTTTGAAAAGCCGCAGTGACCTGCATCTTTGGATGTACATGTATTTTATCAGTAAAAATACTCATCAAAAAATGGGCGCAATCTGTAATGAGCGTGGCAGATTTTTTGTTAAATAAATAAAAACAAATAATATTCCTATATTTATGTAAAACAATATTTATTTATTTATCTAAAATTTTTAATTTTTATGACAAAATTTGATTAACATTAATAGGAGATATACATAGAATGAAATAATTTGAGGCAAGTGAAATGTAAAGGCAAAGACAACTGAAAATTATTCAACAAACAAAAAAAAAAAAACAATCTGGCATGTGATGGAAATCGATCGTTTTCAAAGCTAAAATGTCTTCTGAATTCGAAATATACATCTGAAATTGATCAATTTGAAAACAATTGATCTCTATCACATACCAGAGTATGTTTGCTTTAATCTGATTCACTTTCTGAATCGAGGAATTGCTCTGGTATAGAAGCATCAGAAAGTAACGCAATAACTTCTTCGCTCAAAGGTTCAATACTGCGAGAATGAATAGAAGTCTTTGTTGAAAAAGAGGAAATAAGAGGATCTGAAGACAAGAGGAGATAATGAAGAAGATCATGCATTGTTTTTTCGCGGGTCATTTTTCGTGTGTGACTTTCTCATATATTTCGGAAGTCTTTGTTTCGAAATTCTAATGCTTCTTCCGACAACATTCCTATAGGAAGTGCTGCATATTGCATAATATCTGCACCATGAATGAGGACTTTGTGAACACTCGATGGCATATAATACCATGGATACAGTTGTATATACAGTTTTGCTGTGTCCATGCCATACGTACGAAATTCATTCACGTTAATAGCAAAGCCACATGCCATTGTGCTTAAAATAACACCAAATCTTTTTATTAAATCCTCATCAACCCTAGTAATTGATGAAGCAAGAGCTGGTTGCTGGAAAAATCTTCTAGCCGTATTCCCGTCATTTGTTGTTCCACATCCTGGTGTGGGAATATCAACTAACAAACCCATCTCTTTCCTTAGGCGATCAGTAATTTTTTTCTTGGTTTCCTTCTGCACAGCTTTATCAAAATCCCTTCGAGCTTGCCATTTTTTAATATCAAGTTTGTAAGCTATATGAAGGATGCACTCAAAGAACCGTATCCATACATGCAGCGTCGATAGGCCATACTCAAAAAGGCTTTCATTCGGTTGTAATTTTTCAACTGCTTTTAAGTCATTCATTATAGTAGGCGAAGCTCCAAAAATACCACAACGTTGAGGAGAGGAATCCGCGAGCATTGAAAAGATTTTTCCATCTATCATTGTTAAATAAAAATTATGGATGATATTAATTGTTTTGCCATCTTCACAAATTTGCGTTGGAGATATCGCAGCTATTTGATTTTTTATCGCATCAATTTCTTTTGTAGCTAGAGAATTGCTTTCTTTTTCAAATATAATTTTGATTGGCCTGCAAAATCTTGTGGAAGATGGTCGTGGATTCTGCCAAATTACTTTATTACCTTCTTTAAGCTGCAGAGGAACCAAAGAAACTGCAAACAAATGTTCATCCGTTTCAACGGCATCGGTTTAACTAAAACCTTGCTTATATCGTGAATGTCCACTGCTACCATCGCATCCCCATTTATAGGACAAAATAAGCTCTGTAGATTTACACTGTTTCAAAATTTCTTTTTAGTGCTTTAAAAGTCTTCTTGCAGTGTGATCTACTAAGCTTTGCAAACATACTTCCGCCGATATTTCAGAAACGTTAATACCATCATTTGGATAGCATTCCTTTTTCGCAGCCAACAGTTTATGGTAAGAAGGGTAGATATCAGCGCTATGGTTTTTAGCACCTGCACCTGCTGCTCTTGATGGAGAAGAGTCTACAGTTTTGATAATGCCCACAGCGTCTCTTTTTCCAGACTTATAAAGACTTGTTCCAGCAGCAAATGTCAGTTCTTCTGGGGACCAAGTCTCCAATAAAGGTGCAACTTTTGTTCGCTTTGCTCTCTCACTTTTTTCTAAAAATTCTTTAGAAGGTCTGCCATAGCTTGATGTCGACGGCCTATCCAGTAATCCGTCATCCTGAGATGCGGAAGAAGGCTTAGTTGGAATTACAAAATCTAGCCAATATTTATTTGTAGCCTCAAAAACCTTCTTTGTTCGATTGGCTTGAGCCCACTTCTTAGCCAGAAACCATACAAACGTTCGAACAGATTGCTTCGCTTGTTTGCAATAGATATTCGTTTCATTATTCTCAAACTCGATTTCAGCAAAAACATATGAAACAACAACATTAAGTTTTTTATTTTGTTGTTTTTCACTACACCAAGCATCAAATAATTCCCTTTTAGTAATGGACATTTTAGACTGTAAATGAAATAAAAAGCATTTAGGCAAAAGCTGGCAGCTAATTTTGAAAACATTAACAAGCTACCATCGTACAGATTACAAAAACACAAATAACAGAATTAGAGTTTTATAGATTCCCATTTAAAACTCTAATTAAATTTGGACATTGAACAAAATGTTTACATATAAGACACACACGTAGAAAACTGCATTTCTTTTCTAAACAAAACATTTTATTTTAATTATAAAAATAACAAAATTTCTTCCTACCTTTGTTAAATTAATTTCAGCAAAAAAATATTTTAAAAACTTTGTTCTGATTTTTTCACGACGACTTTAATTGCGGCACTAAACATCAACTGAGCAATTAATAGAAAAACAAAACAGCAATTACTTGTATTTAAAAGAAGAAAGCAAACCTGAAACAAAAGTAAAATAAATAAAAAATATACCGTTATGCACTGTGGATACTTGTTAACCTATTATCTAACAAAATATTTAATTTCGAAATAATAAAAAAAAAAAAATACTTTCTTCCGGCTAGATTGAGCACTTGGACCACTGTGCAGCGTAGCGAAAACAATAGGGTTCCTTTTCACCTTTGGTGTACGGAACCCTAAAAGCATGTTGATTATTGAGTTCTGGTTTCAACTTTGCGTCAAAGCGTTCGTTATGCACGACGTATTTTGTGTGGCGCACTGATTGTGTTTTATATTTGACGACGAATATTAGCAACGAAATATTTTTCATTCGTTCCAACTGAGTTTATAGCATTATGTAAAAATATTCAAGCTTTTCTTACATATATATTTCTCATTTTAAAGATATAATAAAGTAACTAAAGATTTAAGTGAAAGTAGATAATTAATAATATTAATATTAATGCTATTTCTTTGTCCTTCACTGTTATTGCTTGCAAGTGCTTACTAATACTTACACAATCCATTTAAGTTATTTAGCATTTAGTTTTGTTTGTTTTTTTTTTTGTTTTTTGTTTGTTTCCCATTCATTAAAACGATTTCCTTAACCTTCTTCTTTAAACTCGTCAAAGGACTACCACCACCACCACCACCAGTACACTCACATAATCCAGACTTTTGGCCTGTCCTTCTTGCTTAAAAGATTTATGCTTTTACATATGCCACACAAAAAAAAAATATAAAATTTTCCTTATTCATTTTTGACCTTAAAGTTGTTGTATGTATGCCTGGGTGTGGGCTTACAAAAAGACCTTCTTTTTGCTTTGCATATTTTCTCCAGTAATTTCATTTCCTTTTTGCTTTAGCAAAAAAAAAAAATAAACTTTTATCTGCTGTTTTTTGTGCATTTCTTAGAGATTTTAACGCTGTTTGTCTCCAAATTAAAATTGATTTGATTTTCATCTTGATTTTTCTTGAAGTTTTATTTTTTTAAACAGATCTTCTTGTTTCTGTCTTGGGCTTTTGTTTATACTTTCTCTTATATTTTTTTATGGGCCCTTTGCTTTTCTATATTTTAATTTAATTTCATGGTAATGTGATTTTCCACACATGTGTACATCTGCTGTTAAACATTTCCGATATTTTGTCAATAAACACAAAATTGTATTTTAATTTGATAATGATATGTGTTGGATGGAAGTTTATTGAATGACATCAATAGATTTGATTGTTTAACCTTAAAAAAAAAATTTTAAGCATCCCAGCTAAAAAAATTATATATAGTCCATATATTTTTAATATATGAATGTATATAACTATATATGAATATGTATGAATTCATGTATGGAAATGTATGGGATTATGCGTTGCAAAACTATTATATATGAAGTAATATATGGACTAATATAGGGTGTTTTTTATTGAGGTATAGAACTTTAAGTTGGCATCACTGTTTTAACTGGCGGCCATTTTGTCAACTGTCAAGTGATTAATATTTAGTTTGGTTTGCCATTTCATCATAAACAGGTTGACAAAAGAACAACGCTTGCAAATCGTGCAAATTTATTTCGAAAATAATGGTTCAGTTCGCGAAGTTTACCGCAAGCTCCGTCCATTTTATGGTCGACATAATCGTCCATGAGAGCAATTAATTAGGTTAACCATGGATCGTTTTCGCACTACGTTTACTCTATGTGATAATACGCATCCGCAGAGACGTCGAACAGTGCGCACCGAAGAAACAATTGCCGCTGTAGAGCAAAGTGTTGAAGAGGACCCGAATGAATCGATTCGCCACCGTGCACAGCAATTGAAGCCGACTAACCGACTATTTTGTTTCTGAATTGGATGGCATGAATGTGGATGAGTTGTGGTTCCAACAAGACGGCGCTACATGCCACACACCGCACGTCACAATCGATTTATTGAAGGAAACATTCGATGAGCGCATAATTTCGCGGAATGGACCTGTCAATTGGCCACCAAGATCGTGTGATTTGACACCTTTGGATTATTTTCTTTGGGGATATGTGAAGTCGCTCGTCTACGCCAACAAACCAGAAACGTTAGGGGACTTGGAAGCCAACATTCGTGGCGTTATTGCCAACATACGGCCCCATATGCTCGAAAAAGTGGTTGAAAATTGGACCTGTAGAATTGGCTTTATTCGAGCCAGCCGCGGCGGCCACATGCCCGAAATCATATTTAAACATTAATGGCATAAAATTATCCTTCCAATAAAGCCAAATTGATGGACATTAAAACGATTTTCTTGTGTTTTATTTCAATTCGAAGTTCTATACCTCTAAAAAAACACCCTTTATATGAAATGTATTATAATATATGAGCTCATATGTATATGGAAATTTCATTATGAAGCTCTTCATATGTGGATCCATATATAGAAATAAGATTTAATATATGGAGCTATATAAGAATGTATGCATACATGATATCTCACATAAGATCGTTTTTGCAATCAAAAATGTTTGGATTTTATCACTGGTGAATTGGAAATCCATTATAAAATGCATACGGTATGCAAAGTTTATATGCGTACCCTCAAGGTTAAAAAAAACTTTTGTTCCAAAAAAAACATTCTTGTATGATTTTATACATTGTGGGTCCCATTTAATATATCAATCAATAATCAAAAGAATAATCCAGTCATTAATTTTATAGAAGATAACAGAATTCTCTAGATAAGAAACAAAATTCATATTACTGCAAAAAATTATATTGAAAACTATTGTTAGACGGATTATATTTTCTTTTATAATTAATTGCATTAGTTTTTAATCTAATATGAGTTTTGTGTTTTTTAAATAATTGATTCACCATTTGACTTAAAATGATGAATGAAATGACTTTTAGTTCGTTTTTCATTATCTATCCAAACAAATGTTTCATTAAATACAACCTCGCAGTTCAAAATCTAAAAAAAGTAATTTTAGTAATTTAATTTATTGCACAGCAGTGCGCTGTTTTGAATCAAGAGATTATGAATATGAACTCTGCATAATGTGGAGGGAATATTTACAAATTCATGTATGAAAATGTATGAATATAATTATATAATCATATATGCCCATATACCCTAATTTTTCGGATCCAAACCATATATGTGATATCATATATGCTCCATACATATTTTTTTAGCTGGGATGTTAGAAAATCACAAAAATCGTAAATTGACTTAAATTGACTTATACAAAAGTAAGCTTAAAATATATATCATTGCCTTAAAATAACTCGCTATTTTTTATATAAAATTTTTGTATATTTTGAAAGAAAAACATCTAATGTAACGAAAAATGCAAAAATCTCGATTTTTAAAAAATTGTGAGTTATGGCCTTTCTATATTAAGGTAATGATATGTATGTATATGTATGTAATTTTTTATTAGCTAATGTTTTAGCTAAAATATCATTATCATTATTAACACCAAAGTTAATTGTAAGTATTCTGACAAACACTAGCTAGTCGAACGGAACAACTAGCTGTTTTCGAAGGTCTCTAAGCCGTCATCATCATCCGTTCTGCGTGTTAGGTACACTATGTGTAGTGCCAGTTGTTGTAGATATCTGCTTTATATATTCAGCTTTTCAGTGCAAATGGAATATGTGAATTATTTTGATTCATTGTATTACAATTTGCTGAAATCTTTTTTTTAATGAAAGCTTAATTTTACCATCTCGAAATTTACAATAGTCTTGCCATTTTAGTTTGTTCTTTATTATTTTTTTTTTTGTTTTTTTGCTTAATAAATATATTTCATATTAAAACTATTTTCCCAGCTATATAATCACCAAATTTATATTAATTACTCTCTAAAGTTTAAACGATTAATGTCTTAATTCTGGCCACACTCACCCTCACCGCAATACTCTATATTTAGTTTGCTACAAATTGTTCGTGGCAATTTTGTATAATCTTCCAATAAAAGTATCAAATTTATTTCATTTTATAATGTTTTGTTTCTTTATTTGATAACAATAACCAGACATCTGTTACCTATAATTAAGTTTCTACTAATTGTTCCTTATAGACGCCCAGCCAAGCAACAAACAACAATAATAATAATATTAGTGATACAAAGTTGAAACCAAATCAACCAACCAGCGAGGCAAGTAAAACAATCCAGATGCAAAGCAAAGACAAAACATGTACGAAACAAAGGTATCAAAAGTTTTAAAGTTGTACTTATGTATATGAGTAGGTGTGTGTGTGTGTTTTAGTGCTGAGGAACGGAACTGTATGAGTGTATTGTTGTAGTAGTGTTGGTGTACTTAGACATTAAGCTCTATTTTAATAGCATTTGTGCGGTGTTTTCTTAAATTTTTTTGTTTTGTTTTTCCTCTTTACTAATGACTACAAACAGTACCATGCACACACACACACACACACACACACACACACGCGCGCGCGCAGAAATGCAAGCACTTTACGATACGCCTGCTGTAATTTGTACTCTCAAGTTGAATTATATGCGTACATTTAAAGTGTTGTGTTATTAAAGCGGCAGCCAGCACTCTCAAGTATAAGATTTTTAACAATGAGTGTGTATGCAACATTAACCACAGCGACCGCAGTCAATTAAGCAACAAAAATGGCAACCATTGGCAACATAGGAAAAATTTTAGTTGAGTGAGCAGAGATGGAAACTTGATCAGCCTTTCGGATGCTGTACTTTAAAAATTAAATAAATATTAAATAAATTCAGTAAAGTGCGACTCTGACTCGCGCACGAAGGGTTCCGTACGAACACTAGATATGTAATTTAACACAAACTTCATCCTATATAATATATAATATATAATATATAATATATAATATATAATATATAATATATAATATATAATATATAATATATAATATATAATATATAATATATAACATATAATATATAATATATAATATATAATATATAATATATAATATATAATATATAATATATAATATATAATATATAATATATAATATATAATATATAATATATAATATATAATATATAATATATAATATATAATATATAATATATAATATATAATATATAATATATAATATATAATATATAATATATAATATATAATATATAATATATAATATATAATATATAATATATAATATATAATATATAATATATAATATATAATATATAGTTTTGGCATTTTTTTCGTTTTTGGGGTCTTTTAGGTTTTTTTGTTTTGGCGTTTTTTGCCTTTTTCGGCTTTGGCGATTTTTTTAAGTTTTGGCTTTTTCTTACTTTTGACACTTTATTTTCTTGTTTTGGCGATTTTTTTCGATTTTTGGTGTTTTTTCATTTTGGCAATTTTTTTATTTTTGGCGATTTTTTTCATTTTCGCATTTTTTTTTAATTTAAAATTTTTTTTTAGTTTTCGCGACATTTTCGCGTTTTGGCGATTTTTTTTAGATTTTTGGCGTTTTTTTTTCATTTTGGCGTTTTTTTCAGTTTGGCGATTTTTTCGAATTCGGCGATTTATTTTAGTGTTAGACATTTTTTTTTTAATTTTGGCAATTTTTTTCGTTTTGGCGATTTTTTTTTAATTTTTGGCGATTTTTTTTGGTTTGGCGATTTAATAATTTTCGGTTATTTTAGTTTTACCGTTTTTGAAAATTTCAAGTGTTTGCCTCTTACGGTTTCCAAGATATAGCAAATTGTCAAAATTACATAGTCAAAATTGCATTAACTGATGGACCACCCTTTAATTTAATTTTTTTTAAATTTTAGTGTTAGTTGTTGTAGTCTGTATAAAAATACACTAATTTTACAAATTTCAAGTTTCAATATACATATGTACATACAATTGTATGTATACTACATGGGATTTTAACATATTTCATTGCTCGTTTTGGAACACCCTTTAGTTTTTAATTCTCATGTATTTTTTGTTGTAGCGGCCAAGGTTCTACATACTGTGTCCAAATTTCAGGTCCGTAGCTCTTACGGTTCCTGAGAAAATACCGTGTGACGGACAGACGGACAGACGTACAGACGGACAGACGGACAGCGTAGCGAAAACAATAGGGTTCCTTTTCACCTTTGGTGTACGGAACCCTAAAAAGGAGAGAGGTGTCTTAGGACACCCCGTTATAGTTATGCTGCTTAGTTGTATTAAACAAATTTCATGTGTGAAAGAACAATGTAATAAAATTATATTATATAATGATGTCAAATTCTCAGCAAATATTTAAAAATATTGGCGCATACTCATAGTCCAAACAAAGTATGGTTTTAAATTCTTAAAGTATACTTTGTTTTGACTATGAGTATGCCCCATTTCCATTTATTTCCCATTATTTTCCTTTCTAGCAGCGTACAATTAAATAAATATATTGGTTGTGGCCGGCTGTTAGCCGAATCACAGCCGATCAACTGTGTTCTCTCGCTCATGCTCATGTGCAAAAACAATAGAAAAACAAATTGAGCAATAATTTTCATTGTTTTTGTTTAGTTATTGTTTCGTTCACTTCAATTAACGAAACAAACAAAAATCAAATAATTTGTTTCGCTGATTTCGTACTCTTCTTTTAAGTACAAAGAAATCAGAACAAAAATAATTTTATAACTGTAATAGTGTCGATTATTTTTGTTACGAAAATCACGTCCTAGCTCATGTATCGCGCAATAAATAGCATAGCTATAATAAATAATTTTTATTTTATATACAATTTCAAAAAAGAGTAGTTAAGTTATTTTGTTTTAAATGATATAAAAAGTACAATCAACATCATAGCTGTAACATAGTGCTTAAGGGACTGTGTGGAATTTCCGGGCTTAAAAATATACATTTTACCAATATTTTTCTGAATTTCGAACCAACAGAGAATAAAATTAATTACAGTCGGCTAAAAAATTTAATGCACAAGTTTAATATTTTAAACACTTGCACGTACACACAGAAAAACTTCAACTTAAAATCTACTAAAACAAGTTTAATCTAATATTTTTCGGCAATGATTTTGCTTCATCTGTGTTTCATGTTAATTTAACATCATTTATAGTAATTGTCAAAGAAAATTTTTCCTTTTGAAATAACTTTATTTCACGTTGAATTAACATTTACGTACTGTTAAAATCAAAATGAAGAATCATGTTGAATCAAAGTTATTTCAAGTTAGATCACCACGAATTTAATTTAATGTACATAGTAATGTCAGAAAAATTTTTGTATATAAATTAAATTTGCCTCCGCGGCCAAGATTTGAATTCGAAACTCATCGCGTGGTAGCCAACATGCTTACGCCTGCAGCCACAACAACTTTAAATATTCTTAAGATACACACTAAATATGTACCATCTTGAATTCTATTATAATTTAATATTATTTCTTGTCATTTACAAAAAAAAAAAAATACAAAATACTTTTACTTGACTCCAGGATTCGAACCTGTGATCCTCCGAATGCAAGACTAGTACACTGCCTTCCAGCCAGCAGCTGTTTGTCGGCTGTTTACAAACATAAAAAACAACAACAATACAAAAACAATCCGCACAACTAAGCACAAAAGTGTGTTGCAGCTATGAACAAAGCAAATAAACACCAACACACTCAAACAACATATTATTTCTTGTAAAATTAACGTGATTTTAATGAAGTTGAAAAAACCTTTTGGCATGGTGATTTGACATTGGTATTTTTTTCTGTGTGTACCTGTTTAGATAAATGAAAATTGTTTACAAGCGATGAGCACTCTCAAATTTCAAGCGCCGAAACGACTAGTATGATTATTCAAAACTACTTCTTGCTTTCTTTTTTTAAGACTAAAGCTATGTACAGACGGTTGTCAGATCTTACAATATTGCCAGTAAAATGTGCTCAAAATTTCTTACAACCGTGTGAACTGACAATTTTTGTCAGACGTCGTTGCCAGAAAAAGCATTGTCAGTACATTGCAAGACTAGCACCTGACAACAAATTGTCAAACATCTTACAATCGTGTGAACACATTGCAAAATTATTGCCAGGTATTTGTCAGACACTTAAATATTGTCAGATGTGCGAAGTTTATGCATCTGACAATGGCGTCATTGTAAGAGAATTCTTTTTATGGGCAACACTGCACACGCTTGATTTTAAAGAAAAAATTTATAATAAAATATATGCAGAAAAAATCATTTCAATTGCTTCTTTATGGTCCATAATAATTTATACTTTCACTTTTTACATTTAACACAAACACAAACGATAATTATTTAACAATTTCTAACAAATGCTTTAAGTCTGGCAACGCATAACAACAGATCTAACAATGTGTGCATATGACAACCGTGTGAACTGACAATTTTTCTACTGACGATTTTGTCAGATGAATTTATTGTCATACAACCGTCTGGCAAAAAATTGTAAGATTTTCTGACGACCGTGTGAACTGACAAAGAATATTGTGCTGGCAATTTTCGATTGCCAGTACGTTGTCAGCACATTGCCAGATCTGACAATATTGTAAGATCTGACAATCGTCTGTACATAGCTTAAGGCTGACAATAATGTTTTTTTTATAATAGGACGACAACTCAGGGAATCACTCCTACTCATGCAATTCATTGTGCTAGAACTAGGAAATGTAATATTGTGTATTTGGAGTGTTACCCGCTCTCACATCGCTTTGCTAGGTTTGCTCCCTAAAAATATGCACCATGTTTTTTTGAAGATAAATTGTTATAGAAGAAACAATCATTCCCAGTTAAAAAAAAAATCAGCTTCAAAGGAAGTCAATACCTTACTGAACTTGTAATCCGGAAGTAGTGCAAATTTGGAAAATGATTTGAACATAGGGTTGTCATTGTAAGAAGTTCTCGTTTTTGATACATATTCAGTGAACCCGAAGTCATGCTCATGATGTTAAATAAATCTGATTTTTCGTAGGTTATTTTTTTTTTTTTGCTAAATTTCTTTTAAATTAATATATATATTTTTTTTAATAAAAATCTAATACTTTCATCAGCCGTCTTGTGTTTGGTCCACTCACGTAAGGTGGCAGTTAATTCAATCTTCAGTTATATTATCTTGAAAATTTTCTGTGTAAATAATAAACATCAAGTGTATTTGATATAAAATAGACGATACAACTTGTTGTAAATTGAGATATTGTTAATGCAAATTATAACTAACGTTGCTTGCTTTATATTGTTTAATAAAATAAAAAGTTGCCTTTACACCAGTACATACACACATGTTAAATTTGTAGTGTTGTACAACTTGTTGTATTGCTTAGTAATTTCTTTAATGTTGTATGATGTTCTCATCGTAGTTGATCTAACTCTTGATGATGTTCAAGCTTTCGTCGCTGCATGAGTTGAAGTATGTGTGTTGTGGCAGTGGCAGGGGACTTGCAAATTACCGTTAAAACAAATGCATTTTATTATACCTTAATATATACTGCGTACAAATGAATTATTGCCAGTTGTAAAAGAAAGCAACTTCAACATCACTTAGCGGACAAAACAGCGGTTTTTCTCACCCATCAGCTAAGGAACAAAGTATACTTACGCGTTAAAGCAGACCGCTTTATGTGAAGGTGTATGAAGAAAGAAAGTGTGCTTTTTATGGAGTATTTTGTGGTTGGTTTCCAAGATTATTATTATGCTAAACTGTAGCTGCTTAGTACTCTTGTCTGGAGTAATTAGAATTTATGAATTGTTTTTTTTTTTTTTTTTTTTTTTTTGAAGTTGGTTACATAAAATTGGGCTTAACATATTGTTTCAATTACTTGAATGGCGTCTGCAAGTGTGTTTTGGATGGAACTAAAAAATTATATTTATGATGGTAAACTTTTAGGAGTAATTTTAACAAAGTTATTATAACACTTTCAGGCATGTGACGTTGTTAGTAGGGCCCTACACTTTGTTTTTTTACTATTTACATATTTTTGGCTTTTTACAGATTAGTGGAAATATATTCCAGAAATTTAAATAAAAAAGATGCTAGTGACCGTAGACTGCATGCTCCACATTTAGCTGTTAAGCTCAAAAGCTCTAACTTATTAAATTTTAAAATAAACACATATTAGTCCTGAAAGTACACAAAAAGTGAATTGACAATTTACAAAAGATAGAAAATGACAAATTAAATAACAAAAGGCAATTTCCCTGTATGAAAATCATGTAAAACGAGACGCAGTTGATACATAAATAATTAATATTAATTTCAGTAACTGCGTATAATCATAATTGTAGAGCAAACAATTTGTACTCCGTTATATTTGCTCTCAAGCAAATATGACTACAGCGATCTATACACACAAGATCATCTCTAATTCGCTTATACGAAAAACTGAAATACGCAACAAAAGAAAATAAGAAGGCACATGAGTATCAAACGCATTGACTCTCTGTTGTAATTATATTCGGAGTATGCTTATACTCGGAGTAAGAATAAATATTCGGACAAAAAAAATATATATGCATGATACTCGGGATACTTTTTCACCACTCGCTACTGTATGTGCATATAAAAAGAATAAAAAATGTATTTTAGCTGTTTAAAAATATGTAAATAAAAAAGCTCTACACATACGCATGTATAGCCGATTAATAGTCGGAGTATTTTAATATTCATGAGTATGATTCTAGCTCATATAGTCTATAAATTTTAGTTGCAGTTGCTTGTGCTGCGTAATTAAAAACATGTGTTTAGCATAGTTATACCTTTTTTGGTTTAGAATTAATGCGTGTATTTGCATATGAGCGTGTTTTGTTTTTTGTTTGATGGTCAATACTCAAAGGGTACTTAGAACGACACTTTTGCCATTCTCTGATATTGTCATATTAAGGGAGATTCATATTGTAGGTCACCTGGGTTGTTAAGGACAGCTGTTATGAACTTGCCTTGATATTGATTATAATTGAAGATATTATGTCCTTGAATTAATCATAAAAACTTTTTTGATTATTGGCAATGCATGAACATTCTTAAAGTCATTAATTTTCATTTTAATTCCTTTTCATTAAAGCAAAAAAGAAGCAACCACCGAAATTTTACAATTAGAATTTGCATTCATTATTTTAATCGCTCAAGTCAGCTTAAAAAAAATAAATTTAATGAAGTGCGACTTTGACCCGCTCACGAACTGTTCCGTACGGATACTAGATATGTAATTGAATACGAACTTTAGCCCACATAAAATATAGTTTTGGCATTTTTTTTTATCGTTTTTGGGTTTTTTCGGTTTTGAGCGTTTTTTTTTTAGTTATGGCGTTTTTTCGGCTTTGGCGATTTTTTTAAGTCTTGGTGCTTTTTTAGTTTTAACACCTTTTTCTTGTTTTGGCAATTTTTTCGGTTTTTGGGCCATTTTTTTTAATTTTGGCGATTTTTTTTCATTTTGTAGTTTTTTTTTTTATATAAACAATTTTTTTTGGTTTTGGCCCCATTTTCGCGTTTTGGCGATTTTTTCAAGTTTTTGACGTGTTTTTTAATTTTTGGCGATTTTTTCATATGGTCGATTTTTTCGGATTTGGCGATTTATTTTAAATATTTATTAGTTAGAATTTTTTTAATTTTTGGCGATTTTTTTTAAATTTTAGGTGTTTTTTCGGTTTGACGATTTTATAATTTTCGGTTTTTTTAGTTTTACCGTTTTTGAAAATTTCAAGAGTTTGCCTCTAACGGTTTCCAAGATATAGCAAGTTGTCAAAATTACATATTCAAAATTGCACTAACTGATAGAGCACCCTTTAATTTAAATTTTTTTAAATTTTAGTGTTAATTGTTGTAGTCTGTTTAAAAATATACTAATTTTACAAATTTCAAGTTTCAATATACATATGTGACAGCGCACAGAGAAAGGGACCTAAGGGTAAAAAAATCAATTTTCACTTTTTTTTTGATGTGAACAACATCTGAGCATCGAATGAGACCGATTCCATGCCCCAAAAGTGTTCCCTCCCAGAGATATGCGCGTGATGGTACACCAAAGATACACGTATTTAAATCTTTAAAATGGCTCTCCTGAACAAAACAGGTTTTTACCCTTAGGTCCCTTTCTCTATGCGCTGTCACATATCTTCATACAATTGTATGTATAATACATGGGATTTTAATATTTATCGTCGCTCATTTTGGAACAGCCTTTAATTTTTAACTCTGATGTATTTGTTGTTGTAGTGGCCAAGGTTCTACATACTTTGTCCAAATTTCAGGTCCGTAGCTCTTACGGTTCCTGAGAAAATAGCCTGTGTCGGACAGACGGTCAATAGGGTTACTTTTCACCTTTAGTGTACGGAACCCTAAAAAGTAAGAAAATAAAAAAACGCGTTGACTATTTAGTTCTTGTTTCAACTTTAATATTTGTTGAACTTCTCATTTGTTTAAATGGAAACTTAACTTAATATTTGTAGTTGTTGTAAAAAATTTTTGGGTAAAGTTTCCCCCATGATCTGCATTAGCAACAGCGAAATGCGCATAGGATCCAGCTTAACCCCCCAATTATCAATTTCATTGTATGTATTTTAGTAAACAAATTATTTTAAATATGTTGAACTTAAACTTAAAAAAGAAGAGAAAGATACCCGGTTATAGCTATGCTGCTTAGTTGTATAATACAAATTTCATGTGTGAAATAACAATGAAATAAAGTTTTATTATAAGATGATATTAAATTTTCCACAAATATTTCTAAACGTTTTCATTTATTTCCCATTATTTTGCTTTCTAGCAGCGTACAATTAAGCTAATGTATTGTTTAGGGCCGGTTTACAGTCGATCGGCTGCATTCTCTGGTTAGTGCTCATGTGCAAGAACAATACAAAATCAAATTGAGCAATCGTTCTCATTGTTTTTCGGCCTGGCCGACGATGTTGACAAGAAACTTTTTATCGCTTTGTTATATGGAAAACAAAAACAAAATAAGAAAATTTGTTTTTGTTTTCAATATAAATAATCGATAGAACCTTTATTGTCGATATCGTGGGCCAGGCGGTTTGTTTTGTTTTTGCTTCGATCACTTCAAAGAACGAAAGAAAACAAAATCAAACAATTTGTTGCGTTTATTTTCATACCCTGCTTTTAAGTACAAAGAAATCAAAAGAAAAATAAATTTTTTTGTTTCGCACAATAAATAGCAAAGCTATAAAAAAATACCTTTACCGAAGATTGCCTCAATTTTTAAATTCAACATATATACATACATTTATGCAGGGTATCATCTTTCTCGTAATAACAAACATTTAAATTCTTAACAACTTCATTTGCAATTTTCCTAAATAACATTCTAACAAATTAATATAATTGAGTGTTTTTTATTTTTTTCCCTTCTCACATCCTTTAAAATAAGAATAAAAAAAAATTAAATATATGGAAATTTGTAAACATAAAATGATCAAATTTAATTACATTTACAAGATAATAAACGAAAATATAAAATTATTTTGTAAAGCATTAACACATGGCCACGTACACTTTTTTTCTCACATAGCGACGCACAAGCAAATACACACACACACACTCACAATTAACTTCCGTACACATAAACTTGTAAACACTTTAAAGGCAGACATTTATTTGTAGACACCAGGGTATCCTTGTACCCTGTCGTAAGTAAGCACGTTAAAAGTAGTAGATATTTTTTTTCTGCTCTGGTTGGCTGGCTGTTTCTGCTGGTTTTTGCATTGGACCCTTGTTTTTTGGTCTTGGTAATATTTTTGTTTTTCCTTTTTTACCTTTTACTACGAGTAGTGTGTGATGTTGTTTTTTAAATGTGCAACAACATAAAAGTAATAATTATTATGGTTGTTATTATTGCTTACATATATATGTATATATTTATGTGTTAAAGAGAATTTACGTAATAATAAAATTGTATTGTTGTATGTAATGCTTGTTTTAACGATTATATGGTGTGAAATATAACAATTGTCGAAAATAAAAAGTATAAGTAACGAAAAGAAAAGAAAGCAAGCACATCCTTTGGGTGCGTTTTCGCAAAAGAAATTATAGCTAGACCAAACTAGACAAAGTTATGGAGGCTTGGGCAAGTTCATTTTCAAAACGCAGGTGAAGTGTAAACCGACCAATTTGGTTTTACATAATATTTTTGCATATTGTTTACAACACAAAAATCGAAATAGGGAAGAAAATATTAAAACAAAACTCAACTATGTATATTTTTGAGACGGAGAAGTATACCTCCGAATATTCAATCGTTTTTCACGTTAGTGCTTTTTACTCATTCTAGATCTCAAAATTAAGCTATTTAGTGCTTTTTTAAGTTTTGATGTGCTTTTCAAGCCAAAAAGGTTAGCATCACTGGCTACACTATTATTTTACGTACACGCAATATATATTTTTCTCTTGAAATTTTCAAAAATATTTGCGGTATTCACGGTTGTACATTGTAGATCTTTTACATATTGTAGCTTTGATAAATCGTGGTAAATTTAAAATACGACAACACCAAAGTGCATAAATTTTTAATTATTTATGTATACACCATCTACTTTACTAAAAATTGTAAATAGTAGAGTGTACAAAATAAGAAAAAGCTACATAGAAATACTCTCAGAGAGTCTATGTATGCAGTGTGACCGTTTGACCAACTAAAGTGGCCAATTGCCACTTTTTTGACTACGTTGCCACTTTTTGTCCATCTTTTTTAGAGTGAATTTTATAATAATTAAATTAATAATTAAAAATTAAAAGTTCAGTGTAGTTGTCTTGTTTTTTTTTCTGTTGCCCCTTTTTCGTTGCCACTTTTTGAAAAATGTCATCGGTTACCCTATCTGTATGTCTGTTCGAATTGAAAAATAAAAATTTTTCCCAACACAGAAGAAAATGTCCCTCACGTATGGACATTTAAAACCGTTGTATATTTAAAACGGTTTTAAATTTATTTCGGTGAGTGAATTCCGCTATTATTATTTGTGAATTCTCAAATGGTTTTTGAAAGTCTGCGTATAAGAAAATAGGTTTGCGACTGTTCAAAATGTGTGGCTGAAGTCTACTGACAATTTGTTAAAGCAACAATGAAATAAATATAGATAATGTTTAACCACCAGCAAATAAATTTCTTTTATATTATTTCATATATTCAGCCATGTCACAGAGCTCAATTCCATTCGGAAACGGAATTCAATCCGTATTTTGGTGCTTTAGAAAACGAAAAACGAAAAAAAATTTCGAAATGAAATCACTTTTAATTTCATGGACGGAATTAACATTTTCTGCATGTTAAAGTAAAAAAAAAAACATTTTAAACAATTTTTTTCAATTAAGAATACTATTTTGCATTTATTTATTCAAAGCTGGATTACAATTATTTAGTTTTTATTTATTTATTATGCAAATTTCTCAAGTCATTACAAAAATAAAATCAACAGAACAAAATGTACGGAATTGGTTTCTTTGGTGTTGCCATACCATTTTTGTAGGTACTTTATCAAAATCTTCATATTGGCAGCACACAAAACAAAAAAATACAAGGCAGAATTAAAATATGCATACAAAAAAAATTTAAAACGCCTAAACATAATCCACATTATCATTTACTACAAAATTATGCTGCCACACTTGTAAGATTAAGCATTTTTTTCGGATTGATGAAAACGATGGGAATCTGAAGCACCAAAATGAAATTTGAACGGAATGGTTAATACGGAATCTAAACCATTCCGAACGGAATCTGTGGCACGGCTGATTATATCTTTCTATTTTAAGAATTCATATTTGTACTAGCATTTTCCAGTGACTTCGTTCGTATTCAGTAAGAAACTGTGCAGATTTTAAACTGTATGTATACCAATATTAAAAGCACAAAATTTTTCCCGTTTTACCCTGTTCCCGGTAACTTTCTGAATTTTGTTTTTCATATTCTTCTTCGTCAGACAATAACAAACGAAACAAAAAGGAATGAAGGGTATCGGTCCAGCCATTCATGTGTGATGCAGTGACAAAAAAAAGTATTAAATTTTATAAGCAGACAAACTAAACGCTTCGCGGGTTGTTTGTTAAAAAAAAAAATAAAAAAAATTTTGTAAAAAAATATATAGATTAGAATATCCGTATATTAACAAATATTTGCTCAAATGAAGACTCAATGTAAATTAAATGTTGCATGTGTATATATATGCATATCAATACAACAACTTCATGTTTATTTTCTTTCGATTTTTGAATGTGTTGTTAGTATTTGCATTCATTTTGACATTCGCTTTTCCATAGATTATAATTTATAATTCGCTTTACGTAAGTTTGCATTCGCTACATCCATAGTTGTCAGATAAAATAAGTGTGAATTCGTCAAATTTCGCATGAAAAATTGTCAAATACGTCAAAGAAGTTAAACGGAAACGTCTTCAATTCGTCAAAAATAAAACAAACACTTTTATCAAACGAAAACATAGCACAACAAACAAATTCGTAGTTTGTGTATAAAATAAGCTAAATTCTTATCAAAAAAGGGAATCAATTGTTTAAAAAACAAAATAATTCCATGACTTACTTTGATTTTGTTTAAGTTAACTTGACTTGACTTGACTTAAGTTAACTTGACTTTTTTTTTTTTTTTTTTTTGATAAAATTAATAATGTTGGGAAATAAAACACTAGAGTAAGTTTTTTCGTTTTGAGAATTTTTTTCACAAATCTAAAAGTTTTAAGTATGTATGATGGAAAAGTTTTTCCAATTTTAATAACTTTAATTGCCTGAATTTAGATTAAATTTTCTGACTTTAAAATTCTTTAACAATCGTTGAAAGAACTTTTCTTTTCTATAGTTATATTGTGGGAATCAATTAGACTTAATTTATCTTTGTAGTCAAATTGTATTAAAATTTTATCACATGGTCGCATATGAAAAGTTTTAATTATTACACTAAATTTGAATAACCTAAGCATCAGCAAATACTAATATTCCTAAATAAATTAAATCAATGTCTAAGCAATTATTTTCATCTTTATAATCCCTCATATAAAAATTATCACACTCCAGCAAATATGTTTTAAAAAAAATTACACATATAGCTGTTTTAAATAGTTTTTGCATTTTACCATATAAATTTTGTATTTCTGTGCTTTCAGTTGATAATTTTTGTACAGACAGGCTTAAAAAATTTTAATTCAAAAATTATTAATATAAAAATTGAAATTGATTGCATTTTACTCTTCAGTTTTATTGCATATTGTTTCAAAAGATGCCAAGTTCTTGAGCAAGCTCAAATTTGTTTTAAGGTTCTAATAAATGGTGTAAATTTATAATTATTTTAAGATCGTCAAATTGCAGGCAAAAATCGTCCAGTCGTCAAAATGCTATTTTTGCAAACCAAAATCAAAATGACGATTAGTCGTAAAATCTGGCAACCATGTCTACATCTCTAGTTCTATTTATTCCATTCAATGTTGCCAGAAAATTATGACGAGAAAATGCTAGATTGGAAAAAAAATCTGCTAAAATGTTCTACCGAACAAATGTATAATGCCAGATTTAAATTTAAAAATTTTTATTGAAATAGCTTTGAATTTCATGTTTATACAAATTTATTAAAGCCTTATTTATAAAACTTAAAAAGGCTTTATAAAGGCTTTTTAAGAAAAAATTTTAATGAAAATTTCTTTTAAAAAACATTTATAAAGACTTTTTAAATTTTATAAATAAGGCTGTTAGTATTTACTAGTGCTTTTATAGCACATGCGTATATACATACATACATACATATGTATGTGTTTGATATTATCCATAGATATGAATATTTATGTATTTTCAGACTGGATTCCGGTGACAATTTTAGTAGTTACATTGTTTACAATTTTTCTTCTATTCGTCAGTATAAAAGAAAGAGAGAAAACAGATGTCGTATATTTCTGGTGAATTTTTCAACAACTTGTCAATATACATAAATTTTATATGTACGTAAAGTATAGAAATGTACCAGTAAAGTCCGGTTGGTATGTCTCCATGTTGCCATAAGAACTGCGTACTAGTACAATACCTAGTCAATTGTTGTAGTGTTACTAGTAGATTTCTAATGACAAGCACATGCTATATCACAAAGTATTGTATGGGCAATAATTACATACATATAATATATGTATGTATTTATGTATATCGAGACCTATTTTCGGTTTAATTGTAAGCAAGATGCTCAAATTAAAACTATGGCGTACCCATAGTTTAGAATAATAAAAATGTCGAAATCTTTGATATCTTTTAAAATGCAGGCTGCAAAATCTTATCTTAAGCGACAATTTATGTATGCTAAAATATTTTTGGATACTATAAAAAGTGTCTGCTGAAAACTTTAATTTTTTTCGCTTACGGATAATTGAAAATAGGGCTTCATATATGTACATATATGTATAATACTGAGATATTCGTTGTATCTAAATTACGTAGGAAACACATTAGTTTAAAATAATTTACACTGAAAAAAAAATTAAAAAAATTAAATTTTTTTAAAAGTTGAGTGCTTTTCAACTAACGAAAATGCCAGATCGGGCAGTGAAAATGCCAAAATGGCAACAATGATTCCATTACGTATACATATGTCAGCGATGCCAACTTGGTGCTTTTGGCACTATTTTTAGTGCTTTTTGAACACTCAAAATGCCAAATTTTGAGCGTTAGTGCCAAACTAAGAAAAAGCGCTAAGAAGTGCTTTCAAGAAATTTCTTAAAATTACTTTAATAAAAACTTGGTGTATTTATTTTTTTCAGTGTAAAGAATAAATTTTTCATCTGATATATTTTATTCGGAGCTCGCAAAAAATGCTCAACCAAATTTCCCTGTGCGGTCTTCTCACTGAAAAGACCTTAAAAAGTGAAACGGAATTACTTAGTGTCTGAACAGCAACACTCTTTTTCGTTTCAATCGTGTTCTCGCTCCCGGGTTATGGGTTGAGCGTAACACACGAATCGGTCTCTTACTGACCGCATGTTGCGAACAGAATCGTTCGTTGCTCAGCTACTGAGGGTCAGTAAGTGAGCAAAACAAGCAAAGTGTTCGCAAAAAAAATCTTTATTTTTGTTGTTGCGTTTGCTTTATGTTGTCGCCTTAGATATTTCATCACAGGCAAAGCATTAAAGAGGAAGGGAGAAAATAATAATAAATAACAATAAAAATATCTGTAAATCAAACTAAACTCGCAACACAAATACATGCTCAAAAGACCGTTTGCCGAGATTTTACGAAATAAAGGGTCTCGAGCGATCGAACAAAAACGGTCGTTGGTTGAGCGAAAAGCAAGCCAAAGAAGAACGAAGTTTGAGAGTTTTTTCGCGACAGTGTCGCATCGTGTCAATGGACGAGTGTTTTTTTCTTCTGACAACAACCACGAGAGAGACCAATTATTGCGAGCTCTGATTTCATTAAACAGAAAATACCTTCGACAATATTAAATATTTTAAGCTTCACTCGTTTGGATCTTCACTCCTTTTTTAGGCTGATGACAGAGTGGCCGCTAGAAGCTATACTATAAGATGGCGCTACAATGTGCTACAAACCACCGCCTGTGGTTTCTTATGTGATCGCTCAAATGATGTCAGAGTGCGAGCGAAGCGAGATGCGAGTGTGTGCTACAAAGCAGTTTGTGTAATGGTTTCTAGCACGTTGTAGCTTCTTTCCTTTTGTTTTTGTTTTTCTGTCGTGGCATTTTCTTGTTTTCTTTTCTTTGTGAAATTTTGATTATTTAATAAACTTTTGTGTATTAAAATCAAATAAAAATTAAATTAAACAAAATATAAGAAACTTGTGTGTTAAAAAATCTTGACATAATGGAAGTGGATACCGAAATATCGCTTTGTTCAATATAGCGTTCACTCTGACATCTTATAGCATGGTATAGCACAAAATATTATGGCTACTATCATCGCTTCGCTTCTAGCGGCCACTCTGTAATCAGCCTTACGTTAGTGCTTTTTACGCTTTTTAGATCTCAAAATTACGCTTTTTGTGCTTTTTTCAAATTTTAATGTGCTTTTAGAGCGTTGGCATCACTGACATACGTAATATTTTCTTTTCTTATAAAATAGCGTAGCATACTTTAGGGAAGTGATGTGGATAAATTTAATAATTTAAAATTATTTTGTACCCAATTGTATTTTTCTCTGATTCTTACGTCCCTTTTCACAATGTATGATTAAGAGTAAACGTGAACTTTAACTGAAAGTTCTTCATATAAAACTTGCCGTTAAAGTCTCTGTTAGCTTTGAATTGTACATTGTGAAAAGAGTCGTTATTATTTGCTTTTAACTCACAAAATTTATTTTTTATACTTGGCAATCACTGTTCACTTGGCAATCACAAATGTTGGAAAGCCAAATCAACTGTAGAAAGCAAAAACAAAGTAACATAATATCCACTGCTATAATACTTACATGTATATACCGACGGTACATCGAATAAGTAAAAATAATTAATGTGATGATCGTAAAAGATAAGCAAGAATAGTTAAACATACGTGGGTAGAGTAATATAATTTCGTGCTAACCTAAATAGAAAAATGAAAATATGGAAAAACAGGGGAAATAAATAGTGATACTCACACATGTATTTACCAAAGTTAAATCAATAATTGTACACAACAATCATTTCTCACATTCCGTTTCATTAGAATTTACGTTAAATAGCTGATGTTAATAACAATCTATATCCCAGCAGATAGACTAGGGTGCTATATGAAGTGCGTTGCTGCACAGAAAAATATCGGTATTTCCCCCGGCTTAAAAGTCTAATTTAATTTTTTTTCTCTTCTTTAGAAACTCACATTAATTAATAAAAATATTTCATTCAATAAAAGAATTGAAATTACTGAACTTAAGCCTGACTAAAAATTATTTCTGATTAAAAACTTGTTTTTGTTTTAAAGAATTTTTATTGAAATTATCTTTGCAAACACAACTTTAAATGATAAAAGAAGTGAATCAAGCAAATGTATTATCAATAAATTATATTTAAAAAATTAAGCGTGGAAGCGACTATTAAGTTCTTTGTCATCTAAAGTATTGAAAAGGAACTTTGTTTTTTAAACTTAAATCACACTATCGGCACAATGCACTGATTTTTGCCGGCTCACTGAAATAAAGTCATAATTAATAAGCTAAATATGCCTTATTTCTCAATTAATTGCACCAAACTGAATTGGTAATAAAGCCATATAGACTTATTCCAGAATTAATTGAGTAATAATACAATTTTGGCTTATTATTAAGGCTTTATTGCGGTGAGCTGACGAAAATTGGTACATTGCGCCGATAGTTTTATCCAGGCCTTAGAAACTTACGGTCTTATTCATAAAAATTCCTAATTTCAGCTTTAATCTGTACATTACTTATGAAACAGATTTTACTTTATTAAGCTCTAATAAAAATTTGTATTCATAACTGATTAATATCAGTGAATTAACTATTAAACGATTTTGCTTCTTTTGTAATTTTATGTTGGCAACATCATGCTACTTTTGCTCTCATTTTATGTTTAGTGATGCATACAACGAAGAATCGATTATCTAGGTAGTCTGTTTGAGTCGAAGAAAAAGTAAATCATTACGCATAATGTTATTAAAAAATAACTTAAAAAGTAGGCGTTTCACTTTTTATTAATAAATAAACCAAAAAAAAAAAAAAATATATGTTACAAAAAATTGTATTTAAACACATTTATATTAGGCTGAGTACAGAGGTAGGCAAATATCCATTTTATTGCCGTCGATTATGCATCACTATTTTGTTTTAATTTTAAAAACGAATGACTTTATTTTCTGTCAATGTTGAAAATGAATGTTAACAATTTAAATGGGTGCACTGTCTCCTTCATGTGAATATTTCACCATTTTATTTTTATTTTTTGTTATGAGCAAAAAAAATTTCTGAACAAGTGCTTTCCTATAAACAATAAGAAACCGCATACAGCACTGCCTCTACACTAAAGAAATTTAAGCTAAAAGACACTACAATGTATAAAAATATAAAAGAATAATAAAAATATTAAACTTTACCCACCACCTACCCGACCGCAATAAACAAAAAGTAATTTTCACAAATTCGCCATTGCCTAATCCTCGACAACAAACATCCAGCAATCCACAAGAATTTATGTAGCGTAACGGCAAGCTTTTACGGCGTTATGAGAAGAAAAAGCCTATGTATGATTTTGTATATAAAACAAGAACATAATAACTACAACAACAGTTGCAATTCACACTGTCTTAACTTATACATACATAAATTTACAATAATTTCCCTTTCCTTGAATAGCAGCAGCAACTAATACACAAAATATAAATCACCCTCCTTCTGTCAGCATTAATTTTTTTCTTTTTTTCGACAATGTGATTGTACTTAAAAACTTGAGCAGCTGTTAACCCGGCTTTTTACCTCATATTACCAAATAAAAGAAAGTCGTTAGCAAAAGTTTGTAGTAAACAATGCATAGTCCACAAGTTCTCTGCTGCAGTTGCTTGTAGACACTTTTGCTACTTCAAGCTATACTTTTGCTGCCAGTGCTAACATTAATTTATAACACTTACACTACGGCTGATGCTTTTTGCTGGAGCAAAAATTTTTCATGTTGTGTAACGAAAGTTTTTATTCATATGTATAACCATTAGTGTGTTGCATAGACCCAGGTGTAATGCGTACATGACCCTTCGTACGTGTATCAAGTGGCAATTTCACTTTCTTTTCTCAAAATTCAATACAATAAACGACCATTGTCGTACGCTGTTATCCTGCCTTTACTTAAAAAAAAGGATGAAAAGTGAAAATAGTTTAAGGTTGAAAAATAAACTTTGCCAGCTGTTTAAAGTAATGCAATGAATTTTCAAAGGCAAAATATATTTCTAAATATAATTTTTAGGAAATTCACAATTAGGGAAATCACAATAAGTATATTAAAACTTTAATGTGGCAACATTGTGTCATCTTAATGTTTTTACTGTGAGCAGGCAATGATATAAATACACATACTGTTCATATCAAAGTTAGGCAAACACACATACATCCTTATATTATTTATATATTAGTTGATGATGTGAGAAAGAGATAGAGAGAGAGAGAAAAATGCATGTTTGTAAGAATGCTTATGAGAGATTGAATTATTTTCCTTCGTAAATATTAAGTTAACAAAAATTTTTAATTTAGAAATTGTTGTTGAATAAATTTTTGAAAATAACTTTTGTTCTACGAAAACTGCAAATATTTTTTCATCAACTTTTTCATTGCGCTGAAAGTTTTAATTTGTTTAATCTAATATTACCATATTGCCATATTGAAAATAACGTGGTTTTCATACTTTTAAATTTGCCTTCCGGTAATAAATTTGATTTTCACCCCAACAAAAACAACAAACTTGCTATCTCATATTAAAGTATTGAAATTAAAACGCTTGCAATATTAAGACATATTTTAAAACGATATTGCGAACTCCCTAATTTATGTTACGAGTATCTAGCTTTCAAGCCAAAATGTTGAATGCTTTGAAATTTTGTTTCTAATTTAAATGATTTGATACATTTAAGCTTCTTGCTGTTCGACATCACGAACATTTGAAGTAAACGTTTGTCTGCACAAATTTTTCTCTGGCTTAAAAACTAAGCAAAACTGTCGCGACATCATTTATTATCGTTTTCTTGTAAAATGATATTAACGACTTTCGTATAACAATTGGTGTTAGAAAAGGTTTTTGGTTTTCATGAAAATTTTCAAGTTTTATTTAAGCTGTTTTTTTTATTGAAGCAAGGGAAGCAGTTGGTATTTACAATAAGAGTATGTGACTTTTCGTTAAAGCTTAAGTAAAATTTTAAGCGCAAGGTTAACTACTTTTGCTCTATTACTTTCAAAATAATTAATTACAGTTGGCTTGTTGTATAATTGAAACACAAATTAAGACTGTGTTACCACTTGGAATTTGTAAGTTTTGGAGAGTTTCTTGTGGGAGCATAAATAAATAATTTAATATGTATATATATGCATATATATACAGGGTGGGCCAAAAGAAACCAAGGGGTGTAAAAGTTTAACAACTTTTTTGTTTATTAACTTTTTTTATTTTTTCTTTCAGATTATATAATATACAAAATGGAAATTTTTTTCTACTAAGTATGAAAAATGATGTCTCTTAAATGACCACCGTTTTCAGCTTCGCACTGATGGGCTCTTTTTAGAGCATTTTTCAAAACTTGTAGCTGTAGCGTTCGAATTTCTGCAACAATGTTTGCCTTGAGTTCAAGGATTGTCTCTGGCTTATTCACATACACTCGCTCCTTCAAAAAACCCCAAAGAAAATAGTCGGGTGCTGTCAAATCTGGCGATCGCGCTGGTCAAATAATTTCCGAATTTCGAAAAATTATTCGCTCTCCATAAATTTGTCTTAAAAGTGCCATTGTGTCTCGGGCAGTATGGGCAGTGGCTCCGTCCTGCTGAAACCACATACAAGGTCTGTTCTCAAGAGCAGGACGTAAAAAATTTTCTATCATAAACCGATACCGCTCTCCATTTACTGTTACAGCACTTCCATCTTCATTCTCGAAGAAGTAGGGCCCAATGACATTTTCAGATGTGATCCCACACCATACTGTACACCTGATGGGGTGCAATTGGCGTTGATGAATGGCTCTTGGATTTTGAAAACCCCAGAACCTACAGTTCTGCTTATTAACAAAGCCATTAAAGCCACGCAAAGCGTTAAAATAATTGATCTCTGGTTTAAATAATAAAATTCTATTGTTCTGGTTCTCTGTTCAGTTGTGAACCTCTCCATTATAAATTCTCCAAGTGTTGTCTATATAATCTGAAAGAAAAAATAAAAAAAAACTAATAAACAAAAAAGTTATTAAACTCTTACAACACTTGGTTTCTTTTGGCCCACCCTGTATATATAATCGAAAAGTGTGTTTGTTCCTAAAACATGATCTCTGGAACCATAAAAGCTGTGAGGCCAATATTTTCAACAAATGTTCGGGTCAATACCCGCTATATTTTTGTTTTATTCCTGATCCAACAAGTGACCACTGAGTGGAGTAATTTGTAGTAATATATAAAATATAACACAATTTTCCCGGCTCAGTTAGTATTTTATAAAAATATATTACCTTTACTTACTTTAAACAATTAAAATTTTTAATAATGCATTTACATTACCTCGAAATCTAGTACTAACTGCTTTTACTTGATTTCCCATACAAAACAAAATCTAGTTTGTGAGTAGATTTGTAGACAATCTACTCAAAATCTATTTTTTTTTTTTATTTGTACTACCCTGTACAACATATTTGTATAAAAGATGATTGAATTAGCTACGGTCTGCTTAAAAAGGTGTGTGAATGGGCTGAATTGCAGTTATTTGGTTTTAGTTTTGGAAATTTTTCGGTTAATGAAATTTGGTTTGGATAAAAAAACATGGTGTAAACGGTATAGATTTTCATACAGATTTTGTGAAGGTGTAAATGCCCTATAAAATACAAATTTGTGTCTCACAGAGTGTACAGCAGGGAATGGCTTTGGCTCTCTGAACCTTTTGATTGAAATATCATTCACATGGGCATCAGATGACACAGATGCAAATGCGTACTGCATTGGCGGTAGTGCTTGTTCATTCAATTGCTCCTCACTAGCAATGCAGTCTATAGATCAGCTGCGTCCAAACAAAAATACTCTGATATTTGCATTTGAGGTAAACAGCTTTGAAAGTTCTTAAATTTGTTCTTCTTTCTTTGCAAAGTAAGAGAAAGCATTGTTTTCGACGGGATCTGGTTGGCTGTTGTGCTCTTGTTGGTGTGAAAGCACAAAAAGCTCTTTATAAAAGCTGCTCCAGATCTGTGGTCGGCAAATCAAGGGCGCCGCGCTTTTTCTTATACTCTTCTATTACGTATGTGTACACACGCATTACTGAGAACAACTTGTGTGTATCGCATATTCTTAAGAATCAGCGTTGCCAAAGAAAAAATTTTTCCCAACAATAAGAAAATATGTGTGATTTACTAAATTTTTTATTTTCAGAAAATTATTATGGCATACCAGAAAATTTGGTTTGTCAACGTACTTTGTCTTGCATGAAAAAACGTGTCATGCAAAGGCATTTTCAAGACAATTTAAGACAAATTTTTAAGACAATTTTCTACAAAACTATCTCTTTACTCATCTTTACATTGGCGTAGCAACAAAAGAATATGTATTTCTTCATAAACAAATTTGAGTGTTTCTTTTGACCATAATAAAATCAAGTTTGGTTTTGGAGATTTAAAATTTCAAGTAAGGGAAATGAGACGAAAATTTAACTGGCAACACCGACTCGTGGTAAGAGTAGAACGCACACAATTGTAAATTGTAATGATATGGGTTGCCGACCACGGATTTTAGCACACATGCTCTGGTGTTTATATTTGAGATAAACATCTTTGAAAGCTCTTAAATATGTTCCTGTTTCTTTACAAAGTAAAAGCAAGCATAGTTGTCTGTTATGTTGTTGTTGTGGCTGTTGTACTCTCGTCGGTGTGAAAGCACAAAAGCTCTTTTGAAAAAGTTTGCACATTGTGCATATGGCTTGGACGTGTATCTGCTCTAGATAAATTGAAAACCTTTTTATATTTATGATTTTTAACAGGCTAAAGTTCGTATCGCTTTTTAAGCCAAATTACATGTGATAATTATTAATGAACAAATAACACCAAAGTTAGTTGTAAATATTCTGACAACACATAGTTGAACGGAACAGCCAGCCTTTTTGTTTAATTTTAAACTTTAAATATAATATGATACACATGTGTACTTAACTAAAATATAAAAAAAAAATATATGTATGTCCTTTTGTTTATTAATGCTGCCCTGTCTTAGCAAATACCATCACACCATTTACGTTAAATTGTGAATGAAAGCAATTTTTAATGAACTCCCAGCCGCTCACTGCTCTGCTGCATTCATATCAGCTTAAATATCGAATAAAAATTTTAAATAAACTCCCCAACCACTTCAGTTAAATACACTTTTTAAATATTTTTATAGAGATTAATTTACCCTTAATTTGCATATCCGATCGCTGATGTTGATAATGGCAAAAAATTAAGGAAGAGAGAAAAAAAACGAAGAAAACAAAATTGTTTTTGTAAACGGAAATATACGAAAACCAATCAACATGATAAATATTTTTCAAATGAACAAATATACAGCCAGCGCCAGCTAACAAACTTGTACGAGTATGTATGCATGTAAATCCCCAGAGAAACAAATATAAATTGATGCACAAATACACCCACTTACACGAATATATATGAGTCAGCATTCTGCCAACACCAACTGCAAAATAAATGAAATGCTGTTAAGAACGGAAATTATTTTAAAATCAAAAATGATGATTATATTACCTACAGCTAAAAATCAGTCATGACATCCCAAAAGACTTCTTTCTCATCCTTCAAGGATTTTTTTTGTTTGTTTTTTCTTTTTGTTGCTGTTTTCATTTTTGTTCCTTTTTTGTTGCTGTTTTGTGGGAGTTATTTTGCATTGAATGTTATCACAAATCAATGCTTCGAACTTAAGGCAAATACAAATTAATATTAAAAATACTTTAAAATAGAAAAAAAAAATAAATAAAAAATAAAACGTTCCGGTAAGTAGCTCATTTGAATGAGCAACACGTACAGCATATGTTTGGACCATTACAGATAAGCAATGGCAACAGTTACAGCAGTTAAAAATTTATGTTGTAATATAGGGAAGCATTACCCGCACACACAAACACACACACACACACACACAAAACAATAATCCGATGAATGACAGATAATCGTAATTTGTATTGTTTAAATTCAATATTCTTCTACATTGTATTGTGTAGACTTTAAATTGGAATATTTTTAAATAAAATAAAATATATTGGGGCACATTCATAGTGAAAACAAATTATACTTTAAGATTTTAAAATCTGTATTTTGTATGCTAATACTAGCTTAGAATTTTTAAATTATACTTTGTTTTGACTATGAATATGAGCCATTAACTTAAGAAATAATGTAAAATATACTTTAACTTGCATCTTGTATGGCAATAATATGATTTAAACATAAATTTTTTAAGCAATTTTTCAGTTTCTTAGTCATTGGAAGTGTAGGGATTTCTTTCTTCATTTTGACTTCAAATAATTAAAAAAATAAATTTCACAAATCAGTATGAGAATATTATATTACGGGGAGTACGATGAACAATATTAGATATTAAACGTAACCGATTCTTACATTCTCTTCACCTTCTTCTGGACCTTATAGATGCCATAAAGATAACATTCAAGTGACATTTCAAGACTCTAGTACAGCTAAGTTCCAGCCAAATGCGCAATGTGCAAACTTTTACGAAAGAGCTTGTGTGCTTTCACACCGACAAGAACAGCCAATCAGATCTCGGTGACAATATTACTTGCTCTTACTTTGCAAAGAAACAAAAACAAATTTAGGAGCTTTCAAAGCTGTTTACCTCAAATGGAAATACCAGAGTATGTGTGTTTGGACGTAACTGCTCTAGTATAAGTATTAGGGTGATCGATTATTCGACTTTTTCCAGAAACCGGTTTTCGAATAGTTCGATTATTTGAAATTATGAAAAACCCGGTTTCGGTTTTTACAATTCAGGAAAAACCGGTCAACCGGTTTTTTTAAGTAAGAAAATTATTATACAAAAGTTGATTTTGAATTGCTTTATTAAAAAAAAGAGTTAACAGTTTACGTAAATACTATAAAACAATACAAAAATTAAAGGTAAAACATAAAAATGAACTTCATATACTTATGTATAGTACATAGATATGTATAGGGTGTTTTTTTGAGGGGTATAGAACTTCGAATTGAAATAAAACACAAGAAAATCGTTTTAATGTCCATCAATTTGGCTTTATTGGAAGGATAATTTTATGCCATTAATGTTTAAATATGATTTCGGGCATGTGGCCGCCGCGGCTGGCTCGAATAAAGCCAATTCTACAGGTCCAACTTTCAACCACTTTTTCGAGCATATGGGGCCGTATGTTGGCAATAATGCCACGAATGTTGGCTTCCAAGTCCCCTAACGTTTCTGGTTTGTTGGCGTAGACGAGCGACTTCACATATCCCCAAAGAAAATAATCCAATGGTGTCAAATCACACGATCTTGGTGGCCAATTGACAGGTCCATTCCGCGAAATTATGCGCTCATCGAATGTTTCCTTCAATAAATCGATTGTGACGTGCGCTGTGTGGCATGTAGCGCCGTCTTGTTGGAACCACAACTCATCCACATTCATGCCATCCAATTCGGGAACAAAATAGTCGGTTAGTCGGCTCCAATTGCTGTGCACGGTGGCGAATCGATTCATTCGGGTCCTCTTCAACACTTTGCTCTACAGCGGCAATTGTTTCTTCGGTGCGCATCTCTGCGGATGCGTATTATCACATAGAGTAAACGTAGTACGAAAACGATCCATGGTTAACCGAATTAATTGCTCTGATGGACGATTATGTCGACCATAAAATGGACGAAGCTTGCAGTAAACTTCGCGAACTGAACCATTATTTTCGAAATAAATTTGCACGATTTGCAAGCGTTGTTCTTTTGTCAACCTGTTCATGATGAAATGGCAAACCAAACTAAATATTAATCACTTGACAGCTTACAAAATGGCCGCCAGTTAAAAAAGTGATGCCAACTTAAAGTTCTATACCTCAATAAAAAACACCCTTTATATATAATATACAGTTGAGGAACAAACTCTACATACAACCATCATTTTTAGGGTTTGTGGAAACTTGGGAATAAATTCAAAAAATTAATTATGCCAATATTTAGGGTTCTAATAAATATGTTTATACAAAAAAAAAATAAAAATAAATAAAAAAATAAATATAATAACACCTACAGTAGCAAAAATATTCAAAATACATAGGAAAAAAAGTCTAAATACAGGCATAAAATACATGAAAAAATACGTGCAAAATGTTTGATGTCGTCAACTTATTTGAAAATGCTCTGATTTCCGGTACCAAGCCGTCAACAAATGACATCGAAATAGGGTCTAATACGTTGTTATCATAATTATTTTTTAATTTTTTATATTTTGTAGAAACATATTTATTAGCACCCTAAATATTGGAATAATTAATTTTTTGAATTTCTTCCCAAGTTTCCTCAAACCTCAAAAATGATGGGTGTATGTAGAGTTTATTCCTTAATGGTATGTACATTTGAATGTGGATATCTACCCCTATATAAATTATGAAGCAAAATGTCAACAAAACTAAAACTCACTTTTTGCAACTGCATTTTGACATCCATAAGGCCAATTAAATTCGCCTCTACTATTACCTCATAAAATAATTTCGCTTAAATTTAATGTTTCAGTAAATGTTGGCATGCTCAAAAAAAGCTTATAGCTTTTACACTAAATAAATACTTAGGAAAATAAACAAAACACGTTGGTCTAAGTTTTAACATAGTAAAAACTAATTTTATTGCAAAATTTACAAAAAATGTACAATAAATTGTAAAAAAAACCGGACTATTCGACATTCGAAAAATCAACATTTTGAAAAAAAACCGACAACCGTATTGTGAAAAAACCGGGTTTTAAAACCGGTTGAAAAACCGAGTCCATCACCCTAATAAGTATACAGTCTTCCATGGTTGCCATAAGTGTTACAAACTTTTTTCAACTAATAAACCCAAAATAATATTCCAAAAACTGTTCAAAGCGCTTGACCCTCAAAAAATAAAAACGATAAATTTGAGTGAAACAAAAATATTTGTTTATGTTAAAAAATATATAATTGAATTTTTTTAGTCATTTGTTTTTGCACATATCATTTAATTTTGATAGTCCGGTAACCAGTCATTTGATCGGTAGTGCTGTAGGATATATCAGTCATTGCACAGAAAAAAGTTTCTATCACATTACTGAGGGCAAATTAAAAAAAAATTTGATGGAAACGTTTGTGTCCGTGTGAGGTTGAGTCGTTTTCCAACTAATGAATTCCATCGACTATAGAACATGTCGTTCATTTATTATGCTGATGAACACACATTTCCCAAATAGTATGGAGGGACCCACAGTGGAACCGCTATTAGTTGGAAATGTGCTGCGCCAGGGACCAGCATAGATGGCATGGTTAGGAATTCAATATGAAGCTTCTCTCCTTTCAAGGCACGCGGGCCAGATGCCAGTTTTCCTGTGCTTCTACAGCAAGAGCTGGACGACTTATCATCTCATCTGCTGAGAACTTTCAATGCCTGCATAAAATTTGCGTATACTCCAAAAAGCTGGCAGGAGACAAATTGTAGTTGTTATACCTAACCCTGGCAAGGCAAATTATGCGACATTAAAGGATTACATACCCATAACTCTTACTTCCTTCCTGCTCAAGACCATGGGATGCATAGTGAACGATATGATTAAGAGCAGGATATTAGACGATAGTCTGGGGTTTAAGCAAAATGTGTATGTCAAAGGAAAGAAGGAAGTAGAAAAGGCCCTTCACAGAGTAGTTAAATGGATGTAGTCTACGCTTGGCGTTTGTATTGACATTGAAGGCGCTTTCAATTATGTGAGTACCGACATTCTTATCCAGTCCTTAGTACAGTTTCATGCAGACCAATCAATAATTGATTGGGTAAACTTCATGCTGAAGAATAGGTGGGTAAGCTTCGGTGTGCACAATATAAACGTCAGGAATACGGTGCAACGTGGGACGCCTCAAGGAGGAATAATCTCACCCCTTCATTGGGTAGCGACTATACACAGCCTGCTAAGGGACCTGAGTAATGAGGGTTATGAACCTGTCTGCTATGCGAAAGATAACTCTCAAATTTGCGTTAAACTCGATTTGGTCGAAAGGACTAAATATTAACCCACGAAAAACGGAAATAAGTCTTTACACCAGGAAAACAAAAATCATGCAGTATATTAATCCTAGTTTCCAGGGATGGTGGTCTTATCACTTTATCTGATAGGATTAAATATTTATTATTTATTTATTTATTTATTTATTTATCACACACAGAAAAATTTTTAGCCAAAATGCTTTCAATTAAATCAATTAATGCTGTTTCAAACAATTTTATAATTGTTCCAATTAAATTTTTTTGTTGATTGAAAACAAAAAAGTTTAATGTTTGTATGGATGTTAGCAAATATGCAAACATACAGACGAATATAAAACTTTTGTACGCATTATTAAAAATTCAACCAATTTTTTGATTGTTTGAATTAACTTTGTTTAATGAAAAAGAAAAATATTTTAGTTTGTGTTTGTGCTTGTTCATGTTTTCATGGAAGTGTGTCAGCCTGTTATTCTAGAAGTACCAAGTTCGAAGCATGACAGTACTGTAATTTAATAAATAAAATAAGAACACATATGTACCTACATATGTGCAATAATTGAATGAACAATAATTTGCCACGATAGCCTAGTGGATGTGTGTTAGCCTGTTAGAATGGAGGTACCATGTTCAAAGCCTGCAGCGTAAGTTACGGAATTAAACAAATAAATAAAATAAGTAAGTTAAAAAATAAATAAAAAAATTACTTTTTAACATATTTTTACTTGTAACTTTTTAAAATTTTATACAATTCAATTACTTTTAATTATTCATTCAACGAACAATTTAATTGTTTAAAATCTCTAAACTCAACTATTAATTTAATTGGGCCAATTAATCATTTGTTTAAAGTAAACGCGTACTTTCAATTAACTCTACTAATTGATCTCAAACAGCAAGAAAACCTCATTTTTACAAATTCATTAATTGCTATTATCAATTTGTTTGCAGGACGAAAATCAGTACAGGGGCCTAATTCCCGCATTCGTTTGCGAGCGAGTTATTACTCGAATGTGCGAGTTTTTTTAACTTTTGGGATTTTCGCATTCGGTTTCGAGTAACACATATTGAAATTTCTAATGACAGCATGCGATAACGTCCATACATTCGAATGCAACCGTTCGTGTTTTTACTCGCAAGCAAAAAGGCATTCGAAATCATTTTTAACATAGAAAAAACGAAGAAAAAGAAAATGTATGTTCAATATTTTACTTATTTATTTAAAAATGAATGAATGCACAAATTTACGTATAAAAAATACAAATTAAAAAATTTCTAGTTGACTTTAAATATAGCAAAATACACTGGCTTGGCAAATACATAATGTTTTGCCGAAGAGTTTTCTCGGGGAAAATAAAAAAAATCAACCAACTCTGGGAGCACCTAAATAACAAATTAAATGCTTCTGGTCAAGCAATAAAAGAATCGAACATGTGGCTAGTGCTCTATTCTCTAACTTTACACTAATTTATTATTATTAAGTTATTAATAAAATTAAAATGAAAATAACATTTATGTATTCGTTTCTTTTTTCTGCACATACGTGTGTATGTACGTACATACATATGTTTTTGCATACATACACATATACAAACATATGCTTTTGCTTACAATTTATTCAGTGTTGTGAAATGAATTTGCATATAAATATATTTGCCTTTTTCCAACACTAAAACCAAAACTTGATTCGCTTGGTAGCGAGTGGCATCATCAGGAAATTTCTTGCCATCGGAATTAATTTCTATTCGAATGCAATTCCGATCACGAGTGCAGGAATTAGGCCCCAGGATTTAATTAATAGTACAAATTTCTAACTAAAATATTAATTAAAGTTGATTTTAAGTTTTTTTCTGTGGCATAGAGGAAATAGTCAAGAAGGCTAACTCGTGCTGGTCTCTCTGCAGAAGGGCCATTGAGTCCAGATGAGGACTTAGCCCTATTGCGATACACTGGCGCTATAGGAGTATAATTAGACCAAATCTAACATACGCATCGGTAGTATGGTGGAGGTCAACCGACGGCGAGGTGACAATTAGGACAATAACAATCGAAAGAGTAAACTTTAGGGCCGTTTTAGATTGCATGACAGCATTCGTCTGGTATGGGTGCCGGCCTACAACGTGAGTTACAAAATTTTGCAAAGATGACACGATGTAATTGTGATACTGTTGGTAATCTAACCAAGGTCCTAATGGGCGACCCAGTCGAAAGCAAAACAAGGAGACTGTTGAAACTAAACAAGCTTGAGCTGAGAAAGTTGATCGGCATCTTGATGGGGCACTCTAATATAAGAGGGAATTTGTACTGCATTGGAGCCACGAATGACAATGAATGCAGTGCATACATGGAGGACATCGAGACAATGTCATTGTCCAGCTTTTGCCCAGCCGATATCACTTCATTTAGGGAATGACAGTTTACCGGACATTACCCACGTTAGAGGTATTGACTGGAAAAGTTTTAGAGACTATGTGAATGATACTGAGTTCCTATCTACTTGGGGTTCGTTTGGTAAATGACATGAAATCACACAACCGGCCTGTACTGGCTTATGTGTATGTCCCCGGAACCTAACCTAACCTTACCTATAGTGTGTAGAACGATGTTTTCGTTGAAAACATAAAAGTGAACACCGAATATCCCAATTTAACCCTAAAAAAAACAAAGTTCTGAAAATCGACTGAAGATTTTAAAAGTGCTCTCCTAAAAAACAGTAAAATATGATTTAGGCAGTTTTCCTACTGATACAGTATTGATACAGATATAATTGTTGCTTAAGGCGAATTGAAAGAAATTTAGCTTTATTATGTGCCTTTTGAAATTGGCAGTGGTTATAATACTACTTATGCAAAGAAAGGATCACACGAAAGTAGAATCATGCATTGGAGACGCTTACTCTCTTAGCGTTAGCGCTAAAAATTTCCGAAAAGCACTGAGTTTCTTAAGTGTGGTTAAGTGATTATTTCATATTGCCTCAGATATGATTGATAACAATATGCTTTAGATTAATTTTGCTGAATCTAATGTAATATACTTCTTATACCCTTTACCAAAAAATTGTAAAATGTTATATATAGGTTTGTCATTCCGTTTGTAATTTCCACAATAATAATAAGCGAGCCATAATATATATTCTTGATCCTTATGGATAGGGACGACGAATATGCGATGTCTGTCTGTCCGTCTGTCTGTAAGGGAAATCGGTTTACAGAAGCTCGCAGAAAAGCTAGAGCCTATGGTCGTAGGTAGACTGGTGTAACAAAAATTATCTGAAATATATTGGTGTTTAAAATCAACAAAATCGACCAGACCATTTCAGAGCTGGAAAACTCAAACTTTATCTTGCCATACTAAAGTAACTACCGAAAACTAATTTTTATGATTTTTTTTATTAAATAAACTTATTTTATGATTCAGTACGAATAAAAGTGGTATTTCAAATTAAAAAAACAATAAAAAAATTAAAAAGACGTTTCCAGGGTTGGAAGACTTTAACTTTTTTTTATACAAAAATAACTTACTAGTTTTTCTTTTTTTGATGTGTAAACATCTATACGCTAGGGGGTAAAAATCGTTTGACTTTGATTTCTTTGCTGAGATTTCTTTGCCGAGATTTCTTTGCATTGTCAAATCGGTGTGAGCTATGTATGAGTGTATTAGTGTTTGAAAGAAGCAATACCAAGCAGAGAAACAAGTCGACCGGCTCGAAGCCGACGGTGCGCCGCCGCCGGTTATTTGTCTGTATATTTCCGTACACCAAAGGTGAAAATGAACTGTAAGAGCTACGGACTTGAAATTTGGACACAATTCTACAACATTTGGCCACTACAACAACAAATACATGAGAGTTAAAAACTAAAGCGTGTTCCAAAACGAGCAACGAAAAATGTTAAAATCCCATGTAATATACATACAATTGTATGTACATATATATATACACTTGAAATTTTAAAAGTTAGTGTATTTTTATACAGACTACAACAATTAACACTAAATTTAAAAAGTTTAAATTAAAGGGTGTTCCATTAGTTAATGCAATTTTTACTTTGTAATTTTGACAACTTGCTGTATCTTGGAGACCGTAAGAGCAAAACTCTTGAAATTTTCAAAAACGGTAAAACTAATAAATCAAAAAAATATAAAATCGCCATGTATAAAAAAATCGCCAAAAACAAAAAAAAATCGCCAAAACGAAAAAAAGCACAAAATTAAAAAGAATCTCTAGGACTAAAATAAATCGCGAAAAACCGAAAAAATCGCCAAAATGAAAAAAATCCTTAAACAAAAAAAAGCCAATATGAAAAAATCGCCAATAAAAAAATCGCCTAAATAAAAAACCCCAAAAACTGGAAAAATCGCCAAAATGAAAATAATCCTTAAACAAAAAAATCGCCAAAATGAAAAAATCGCCAAAATGAAAAAAATTGCGAAAATTAAAAAAAACCAAAAAGAGAAAAAAACGCCAAAACGAGAAAAAAGCGATAAAACTGAAAAAAATCGTTTAAACTGAAAAAACTTAAAAAAGGAAGAAAGCTAAATCAAAAAAATGCATAAAACCGAATTTGCGCGAGTCAAAGTCGCACTTTACTGAATTTATTTTTTTTACACAACAACAAGAACAGCAACAACTTAACGATGAACAACAGGAATTAAAAATTAAAAAGTAAAAGTAAAGGCATTTACCATAGATGAGCACTGCAGTACCACTAAAGTTTCAGTAAAAACAATAAAAAATGTTTAACAAGTAAATTTTTACTGATTACTAAAATTTTTTTCTACAATTTTTATAAATTGCCTAAATGATTTGTTATATGATGAGGTGCATTGAATTTTCAGTAATCAGTAATGCCCGTATTCATAATGAAATTCTACCAAGTGGCTAAATGTTTTTCATACAAAAGTTTCAAAATTTGAATGAAAAAACTTTGCCACTTGCTACAATTTTATTATGATTACGGCCCTACGATTTTAGTGGTACATTAGCAGTAAAAATTTACTGAATTTTTTTAGTAATCAGTAAATTTACTGCTTACTGCAATTTTGAATGCAGTACATATATGTACATATACTGCAGTGTGCCCATTTACTAACCAAATAAGTTAAATAAAAAAACAAAAACCAACAAATTCATATGTATGTATTTACAATATTGAAAGTTTTGATACTTTTAATTAATAAATTGAAAAAAAGATACTAAAAGCATAAGTACTTCCAACTTAAAAAAAATTTTCATTACTAGATGTTTACACATCTCCTCTGTGATCGGACTCACATTGCTTTTTTTTCTATAAATTAAACAAATCTTATGCTCTTAAAAGAAAGAGATTGGAGTAAGAAATCAGCAAAATCAAAAAGTATGATTCCAGAGTTGGGAAACTTACACTTTTTGTGGTATTTTATATACCATGTAACTAGGTCTAATTAATTTTTTCTTTTTCCTTATAAATTATATATATTTTACGTTTTGGAAAGAAAATTTTGGTGTTGAAAACTATAAAAAATAAAACCACAGCTCCAGAGCTGGAAATTTGTTTTTTTTCTGGATATTAAAGTTACTAAATATAACTATTTTTTTAATTAGATTTTTTGATATTGTATGACGTGACGTCGTTTTTGACAACTGGAATAAGGGTGAATGTAAAATATTTCTTTCTTTCTTTTCAGAGTGTAGAATACAATATTCAACTTATTGCTAATATCGAAAAAAAGAATACTTAATCGAAAAACATCGAGAGGTCACTTACTAAAAATTATACTAGAGCAAAAAATTATAAATTGTTTTCACAAAACATATGCATATGTATGGATGTGCTTATAAATGTATCTCTATAGTTTATATACGCACTTTGGTGAAGGGTATATAAGATGTGGCACAGCCGAATATAATACTTTTACTTGTTTAATTTGTTATATTGCTGCAATTATTTGAATGAGACCATTAACCTTCTTTTGATTATTGTTTTACTGTACAATTCATTCAAATAAACAGTAATTCCTTCTTTTTCTATCTATCTATCTATCTATCTATCTCTCTCTATATCTGCCTCCATACACTTTATTTCAATAATATTTAGCAATTGTATTTATATATTGTGAACAAGAAATTTACATGAAAAATAATGATTTTCAACATGCCACTGCAACAACATATCTCTTACCAATATTTCATGTTATCCAAACATACAATGAAGCAGGTCTACCTTTACAAATTTACATACATATATTAGAAGCACTTAACATTATTCATTCATTTACAGTTTGTGTGTGTGTGTGTGTGTGTGTGTGTGTCTATGTGTTTTGTATATACCTTGTCGGAGAATGTATGATCGACTACAAAAACAGTTAACTTATAGTTAAATTTTCTTAGACTGACCAAAAGCTAACTGCAATGTCATCCAGAAAAAATTCAAAATTAATTCTTCAGTTGAGTACATAATCGAATTTGGTGGGAGCCAACAAATTTACTCTTAGCTACTTTGAAACTCATTTCAGTTTTATATTAACATTTTGATGTTGTTATTTTAGATGGTACCTTAGCTGTGTAGTAGCGCATTGAATATGCAACGTATGATGATACATATTCGAACCATAGAAAATTTTTTTAAATTTACTGACTACAAGGTGATTTAAAAAAAATCAACTTTAAGTTAGTTGAAAAATAATGCAGAATGAGACAATTGACTACAGCCTAGGACATCGCAATGTTAAAATAGTCAGTTCATTACATTGAAAAGTAATCCTAATGTCAGTCAGTACTAGTTGCGAAATAGTTAGCTTAAAGTTAGTTTAAAGTTAACCGCATTCCCGACAGGGTATTTTTATAATCGATTGCTTTCGTTCAAGGTAAACTGTCTATACAATATTAAAGATAGTGCCGGCAGACTTCCTCTATTTCAACCAGTTGTTTTACGATGTAGAAATTGTAGTTGATTTTCGTTCCTATGTATAGAAAAAAAATTAATCATTTCTAAGCAGCCAAACACAACTACACATCTATGTATGTATGAATGTGTGTATAAGTGTGTGTGTGTGTATGAATGTGTGTAATTGTTCATGTTCTAAAACCAAACAGAGATTTTCAGTGCCTTTCCCATGTTGTCACTACATCGATAGAGGTATTAAAGTGGTGTCTGTCATTTGGTTGCACGACGTTGAAATCGAATAGGAATTATTTTGTCTTGACTATAGTTTTTGAATGGCTGGTGTCGTCATCATCATCATCTTCCTTGCATACTCTTTCTTTGCATATATGTACATTCTCTTGTTGTCGATTGTGTTATAGATTTTTCATTTCATTCAACGCAACATGATTGGGGAGGACAAGTTCTTTGTCTTTATTGCTGCGTAATGTTTTGAAATGCAGCTATAAATCTCAACTTGTTGGATTTAGCAAAGACGTTTGGGGCAAAGGTTCGTTGGTATTGTTTAAATTTTAGATGAAATTGTCATTAGATAATAAATTGCCGAGATATTCAAAACGATTGTGAGGGATTATTTGAATACAGGTGCGAGTGGTGGCGGCTTAATTTGCTTGGTCTTATTTAATGATAAGGGAGGAAAGTTTAAGTGTTCCCTTAAACATAAATAGTTAAGGAAAACCGAACATGGTTATGAATAATTCTTTGGGAAAAATTTATCCATAGAAAAATTATTCAAGCTAAGTATAAATTGTGAGATTTAAAAGATATTTTTTCTTGCGGAAAAATTCTGGAATGTGTGTTAATTGAATCTGTTTTTTTCTTTCTATTATTGTTTGTATTGTGTAGATTACAGCTTCCTAAAAGACATATTGAATCAGGGCTTATTATAACAGAAAGAGAAAAAAATTTCATTTTCAGAAATGTGTAATGCATGCATTCATTTGAATCTCTAGAAATTGTTCAAGCATTTCAAGCCACTTTGTTTGGCTTTTATGGCCTTCGGGTAGTTAATATGAGTTCGACATTCTGTATATATATTTTCCATAATATTCATATTCAGATAATCACAAAATATATATCGCTAATTTATTAAAACTACGACTCAAAAAAAAGGTTGTTTCACAGAAAACAAATTCAAAGTATCTAGTCGCACGCCCATAAAAACTAAAATTTGCACTAGCGAGCTGAAATTTGATGTAAAAGTAGGTAAAGGTGATTGCTATCTAGAAAAATCTGACAACCCGAACATTTTTGCAAGGGGGCGGGGCTATGCCCATGAAGCACAGGATTAAAAAAAACAAATCTAAAAAGTCTGGAGTAAGTGATTTTATTGAAGTTTTGACATAAGTGTTGCCAAAATGCAGGGCTATTAATTTTTGCTTAAAAAATAGGCGTTAACGTGCCCATAAAATTTAAGCCTCCTACTTCATGTACTTCGGTTCAGCACTTTTAAATTTACTAGTATTTAAGTAGTTATAATTATTCGATACCAACGAAACCTGACACGAATGATAAGCTCTGCCTAAAAAAAATATCTAGAGTTTGAAAAAGTGGGCGGGATTAAGACCATAAAAGTTAAAAATTAAATTTTGCGCTAACGAACTGAAATTGCATACACAAGTAGGAAAAATCGAAAAACAAACGAAATTTAATCAAAGTGGATGGGACCACGCTCGGATTAAAAAAACTAAATATACAGCTTTTAACTCAAGCGGTTTTATTGAAACTTTGCATACAAGTTGCACATATGCAATGCTTTAAACTATTATCTTATGATCACATTCTTAAAAATGTTAGGTTTGTCTTTCATCTACATTTAAGTGGCGTTGGCTGAATTATGCCGTTTTCTTTTCTGGAAAAAGTGTAACATTTTTTTACTTTTTATTCAAAAAAATACAATTTAGCGTTCGTTTAAAGAAAAAATTTAAGTTCGCAAGGGATGATACAATAATTTCTAATAAAATGTATATTTCAGAAAATCATTTTATTGCGAATTTTCATTGAAAAGTGTAATAAGTGTAACATTTTTTTCCAGAAAAGAAAATGCCATTAGTTAGCACATTGACTACAAAGCCGAAGGTCTTGGGTTCGAGTCCAATCTCCGCCAGTCATTACATAACAACACTAAGCATTTTTCTGAGGTGTATTTGTGTAATTTGTTGTCACTGGTCACTAAAACTACACCGGCTTCAGCCAGTTACATCAGAGCGCCCTCCTTCGTTGGTATTGTGTAGCAAAATCATCAACGAAGTAAAATAACCAAGAAAATGTGTACTAAACACAGCTTAAAAAATTTAATACTCCTCATTTGACACCAGAGGCGCTGCAACACTACATTATTAACAAAAAAAAAAAGCGTGGAAAAAGCAGAGTTGTAAAATAATGAAGCTTTCCTCTATCTCTTCCTTCACCACCTGCCTTCGCTATCAGTATTTCCTTCCATATCACCTCCTCTCACTATTTTCTCTTCAACTCACAGGTAGCACATTGGACTTTAAATGTCAGCCTACTTACCAGCCTCCTGCTAATCTAACCTAACCTAATCTTCATCCAAATACTTCGGCTAAGCAGATTTAAATCTTTTATTAATGTATATCATATCTGCTGCTTACTATGAAAATTATTATTGTTATAATATGCGCTGCTAAAAAAAAAAACAAAAAAACCTTCAGTTTAAAATAGTGGTCGGGGTAACGCCTATGAAATTTAAATCTAGAATTCGCTCTACAGAAGTGAAACTGTATACATATATAAAAGACAATTAGTGAGACAATGAAAAAATTTTAAAACCTAGAAGTTTAACCGGTGGGCGGGTACACGCCCTTAAAATTCGCACCAGAGAGCTAAAATTGTATAAATAAAATAAATCTAGATCAGTGATAACTTAGACAAATCTAAGCCCAGAAATTTCAATCAGAGGGCGTTGACAAGCACTTTAAATTAAAAATTTTCGTTAAGGGAGTTCAAAATAGACCGTTTTTATTGAAACCTTTCAAAACAATTTCTTGTTTTGAAAAGTGAGCGTGACTCTACCCATAAATCTAAGCCTTCTCTTTCATTTAAGTCTATTACTTATATATTTCTCATAAGCCTTTTCATACTAAACTTTACATGAATCATAAGCACTCGCCATAACATAATCATGAAATAGAATAGAGTAGGCGGGGCCACGCCCATGAAAATTTAAAATGTTATACTATAGAAAACTTTTATTTTCCAGATAAATAATAATAAATAAGCAGATACATCCTTCTGTTCTATGTACTTCGGCTAAGCAGACTTTATTATGATAATATAATTAGAAATAATTGAAACTTATTTGCTGGTGGTTAAGCATTATCTATATGCATTTCATTGGTGCTTTGCCATAACAACAGTAGATTTCAACCACATATTTTTTACAGCCGCAAACTCCTTATCTTATGCACAGATTTTTAAAAACTACTTGAGAATTCACAAATAATAATATTTTTTTTTTAAATCACAATCACGGCTGTCAGATTTGACGATTTATCGTCATTTTGACAATTTTTGGTGCCGGAAATAGCAAAATGACGATTTGACGATTTTTCCCCTACTTAACTAATAAAAGATTTTAGAGTAATTTTGCCCACACTTTATTTTACATATGTTGATATCTCTGTAAATTGATATTCTAAAAAAAAATAAATGTGAAAAAGGCCAAGTTCCTATAAAAAATTTCGGGCACCAAGGCTACTGACACCAAGACTTGGACATAACTTGGCAATATTTTTCATAATTTTACCACTGAGAGGAAAAAATTTATAAGGGGTTCAAAAAGGACAATGGTTTCAATTTCCCAATAAACATGTAAAATAAAACATATGTATACACTAGGGCATGTCGATTTTATTTTGCAGAAATCGTATAGCAAAAACGTAATATACACAAAATTTTGAGAAAATTCTACGAAAAAACATATTTCTAAAATCAATCAATATATTGTGCCTCTCGACATGAAAATGTATTTCCTCTTCTTTAAAACGTTTTTTTTTAATTACAATTTTTATACCCTTTACCAAAAAAATGGTAAAAGGGTATATATAGGTTTGTCATTCCATTTGTAATTTCTAGAATATTAATAATCGAGCCATAAAGTATATATATTCTGGATCCTTATGTATAGGGAAGACGAATAAGCGATGTCCGTCTGTCCGCCTGTCCGTCTGTCTGTACGTGAAATCGGTTTTCCGAAGCTCCCAGAAAAGCTAGAGACTTCGTTCTTGCACTGGTGGGTCGGAAATGGTCGAAATAAGATTGGTATTGAAAATCAGCAAAATCGAGCAGACGTTTTCAGAGCTGGGAAGCTTAAACTTCATATTGCCATGCAAAATAACTACCGAAAACTAGTTATTATTTTTTTTTTATTAAATAAACTTATTTTATAGTTCAGTATGAATAAAATTAATATTTCTTAATAAAAAAAAAATTAAAAAAAATTAAAAAAATTAAATAGACGTTTCCAGGGATGGAAAACTTTAACCTTTTTATACAAAATTATACAAAATTAATTTACTAAAAGAAATTTTTCCTTTTTTCTATAAATTATATATATCTTATATTCTAAGAAGAAAGAGATTGGGTTAAAAAATCAGAAAAATCAAAAATTCCAGGGTTGGGAAACTTAAAATTTTTGTGATATAAAAAATTAACTACCGTAAACTAATTTTTATATATTTTTTTATTAAATTAACTTATTTTATACTTCAGTACAAATTAAATTGGTATTTCAAATTAAAAAAGAAAGTTAAAAAAATTAAAAAGACGTTTCCAGGGTTGGAAAACTTTAATTTTTTTTTTCATATAAAAAAGTAACTTACTAAAACAATTTTATTTCTTTTTCTCTATAAATTAAACATATCTGAGACTCTTAAAAGAAAGAGATTTGTGTAACAAATCAGAAAAATCAAAAAGGACGATTCCAGTGTTGGGAAACTTACACTTTTTGTAATATATAAAAGTAACTAGGTCTTACTATTTTTTTATTAAATTAACTTATTTTATACTGCAGTACACATTAAATTGATATTAAAAATTAAAAAAATGTTTAATACATGAAAAAGACATTTCCAGGGTTGGAAAACTTTAACTTTTTTCTTATACAAAAGTAACTTACTAAAACAAATTTTTTCATTTTCTATATATATTAAACATAGCTTATATTCTTAAAAGGAACATATTGGTATACGAAATCTGAAAAATCAAAAAGAACGGTTCCAGGGCTGGAACCGAAAACTAAATTTTATTTTTTTTTATAAAACAAGCTTATTTTATACTTCAGTAAGAATGAATTTAGTATTTCAGATTAAAAAAAATTAAAACGAAGTTTCCGGGGTTGGAAAACCTTATATTTTATACAAAAGTAACTTACTAAAATAAATGTTTCCTTTTTTTACTATAAATTAAACATATCTGACATTCTTAAAAAAAAATTGTTTTTAAGAATACAGAAAAATCAAAAAGGGGGATTCCAGGTTTGGGAAACTTACACTCTTTGTGATATAAAAAATTAACTAGCGAAAATTAATTTTAATATTTTTTTATCAAATAAACTTATTTTATGCTTGAGTACGAAAAAAATTGGTATTTAAAATAAAAAAAAACAATTAAAAAAATTTAAAAGACGATTCCAGGGTTGGAAAACTTTAAGGTTTTTTGTACAAAAGTAACTTACTAAAACAAATTTTTCCTTTTTTCTATAAATTAAACATATCTTAAGTTCTTAAAAGAAAGAGATTGGTGTAAGAAATCAGAAAAATCAAAAAGAATGATCTCAGGATTGAAAAACTTATACTTTTTGTGATATATAAAAGTAACTAAGTCTAATTAATTTTTATTTTTTCTTTTATAGATTATACATATTTTACGTTTTGGAAAATAAGGTTTGGTGAAGAAAATTATAAAAATAAAAACCACAGCTCCAGAGCTGGAAACCTTGACCTTTTTTCTGGATATTAAAGTAACTAAATAAAACATTTTTTTTTAATTTCCTTTTTTCTTTTTTTACTTAACACACTTTTTTTATTTTTTTAAGAACTACTAGATTGATATAAGGAATCAGAAAAATCTAATTTATCTAATCTAATCTAGGGCTTGTAAATTTATTTTTTTGTACATAAAAGTAACTAGGTCAAATTATTTTTTTCTTTTTGTTTATACTTTATGTATGTGCTTATGTATGTATCTCTTTACTACATAAAAACACTTTGGTAAAGGGTATATAAGATTCGGCACAGCCGAATATAGCACTCTTACTTGTTTTTATGTATATTTTATGACAAATAAATAATTTTATTTTATTTAAAACCTTTAGGAGCTGGAACTAAAAAAAAACATTTTCCTTTCACATTATTTTATTTAATCCTCTTTATCACAATATAAATTATTGAATATTTTACATTTACAGTTAATTTGGCTTAAAAAAAGTACTCGTATCCGAGAAATCTATGAAATCTTTACAGAGCAACAAAAACGTGTAGAGCATGTGTTATTTTTATATCCCTTTTTAGCCCCCCCCCCCAACCGCCCTTCCTTCCCAATTAAACACCCAACAAAAGTGAGGCCAATAAATTGTTTTGGAAAAAAAATATATTTCACCAACAACAAGCAAAAATAAAATCACTATTGAATCAAGTACGATGTAATGGTGCTTAAATGTTAAAAATCTCCATTTCCATGAGCGCTTGGAAGGAAGCAAGCAGCATAAGTTCTAGTAAATGAATATGTGTATGTCTAACTATCACGTGCGTTCAATAAATTCGCATACGGTCATTTGGGCACAGGATTAAAGGTCTCGACGGATTTTAGGCGAGATTTACTCTGAACACTTGTTCGTTATAAAAAAAAAGATAAATGAAAATACCGAAAGCCCCATTCCATCTCTCTACCCATTTACCAAAGTTGATTTTGCTCATAAAACATACTTTAGTTTTTTTTTCTTCTTTAGTCAACTTTATACGAACAAGTGCACATGGTCAAGCAGAAAAGTGATTAATACAAAAAAATAAACGGAATTAAACGTAAAAATAAATGAACTGAGTGTATAAGCCAACACGTAGAAAAATAAAATATGAAAAGTTTTATTGAATTGCAATATGCTGGAGCGATATTGCAATTCACATATTGTTTAACGATTGTTAAATTTTTATGCCGCAAGAGCGATAGTTTCATTTGATTTTTATTTTGACACACGTACACAAATAAGTTTCTGTACAGTTAGTGACATATATAAGTGAACAGCAAGTAAAGAATAGCAGCAAGCTGAAAAAGCTTTGATGCTTTCCTAGATAATTTCGAAGATTAAATTTTTTTTTCTTAAATTAAATTTTTCTTCGTTTTTATTACTCTTTTAAGTTAAGCACTTCGAGAATTCGAATTAAAAAAAAAAAGATTTTCCTGTAAAGTTTTGTTTTTGTTACTTAAGCTTTTCGTGCGGTTATGGCTCGATATACAGGGTGTCTAATAGCAGATTTATATTTTACAACTTAAATAAAGAAAAGTAATAGTTGACACAAAATTTTATTAAGAGCATTGAACAATAGAATGGAATTGTGGATTTTATTTTTTAAAGAGTATGTAATCGTATCGCTATAATAAATATAACGAAAATTTATCCACTTTGATATTCAGCATCATATTTTAACGATATTAGCTATCGGTTGGAGAAAAGAGAATTAAATCACAAGATCAAACTTATTGAATTTATCTTTAATACTCTTTGTGATTTTGGCTTATTTTAAAATTTTCTATTCAAGGATTCCACATAATATTGAATTAAATGGTGAGTATGATAAAGCTGAAGACTATCGTAAAAAAGCAATTATGTCGATAAATATTACGGTTTTCGGTTCGCAAAAAGTTACAGAATCTTGGTACAGATGTCTTCCGTCGAGTTGAACACCCTGTTCAAAACGGAGCCTTGTGTTCTGCGCCACACGCTGCAGTAAACTTGGTTCAATTAAGCTGATTTCTCGACGAATATTTTCCTTGAAAGCCACATGACATAGAGGATTGTCATTAGAAACCATCTCTTTGAATTAGCTCCATGGGAGTTAGATCGGGCAACTCCGGTGTCCATGGTGTGTCCCCAAAGCGACTGGGTGAAATTTTCTCGAAGCTAATTCATCGAGGCTCTGGCTGTTAAAACTACGCGTGTAAAAGAGTACGATAAATGAGCTCACAGGTTTGCCAAAAAGAATTCCGTAATCATGATTCGATAATTTTCACCGTTGACACTCGTTGTCTGGCCTCGAGAATTTTCTAGAAGAAAAAAAATGGTTCAATTATCTCATGCGTTGGTAAGGCACAACAAACAGTTACCCTGGGGCAATGCAATAGTGTTTCATATTTCAATCGATGGTTTAAGGGTTTTTGGAGACTAGTGACGGTAGTTTTACTTGTTAACGTGACCGTTTAAGTGAAAATGAGCCTCGTCGCTCTAAAAAATGGAATTCACAGTGCGAAAACGCTTCAACATCGTTTGACAAAAGTTTGTGCGTAAATCAAAGTCACTTTCTTTCAGTTCTTGAATGATTCAAATTTTAAAAGGATGTAACTCCACATCCTTTTTCCAAATTTCATGATTAATTGATTTTAGAAATCCCAGTGAGTCTGCTCTTTTCCGTATTGAAAGTCGCGGATTTCCACGTAAATTGCTTTCAACCAGTTCAATGCTTTCTGAAGTCCTTGGAGATCGAGTAGGCCCTGGCAGATGTGCAATCGCTTTACGTGAGTACCTGCCATTACGGCCTAATCTCACGTGTGCCATGCACCCTTTTAGAATGAACCAAGAAGCCAAGACTATTCTCCCAGCGATTTTGTTAGCAACCACAGCCCCCACGATAATTATCCGGCTTCCACGCTAAGATGTTGTGTATACACCTTAGCGAGGTCTCCAAGAAAATTCCTCAACCATTGCCGGCACAGCTAACCATTCATCCATAATGAACGCATGCCTGTGTCGCCAAATAACCAGTGCCTACTCCACACATACCAAAATCATCCATCTAACCCCGTGGGGTAGGACGAACTCGGCATTTTAGCAAAGGAAACTGACGACCGCTGCATGCACTCAAAACTTCAGAGCAGCGAGGACCATTTACGCAAGCTCGCCGCCAAGATCCTGTGCCTACTACAATCGATCATGCTTGATAAACGCCCCTTGAACCCAGGAGGTAGGACGCACAACTATTTTAACACAGAATCTTGACAACCGCAATGCATTTATCTCTAAGCAGCCCAGCTGTCGGGCAACCGGTTCCCGTGGCACCAGAAGTAGCCTCTGGTTAGACCTCGAAGTTCCACCACAAGGGCTTCACCTCTATCGTCTTTTGAACTCAGGGGCAGTTCTAGGTGACGCTGCACCTAACTGACAACAACGGGCGTACAATATTTGTTTTCCTTTTATTTATGTTTTCCTTTTATAAATTAAACAAACAAAAAATATTCGTAGTACATATTATTCGTAATAGGTACATACTGTCTTTAATAAATAAGCTTTATGCTTTGCTGTTATTTTTACATAGTAAAAATAACAAAAACAAAAAAAACCGCAAGCAAAAAAAATTAAACAAATTGATATTGAGGAATACTATATATGTATATGTGTACCTCTAAACAAATAAACAATCATAAATAACAAAAACAAAAAAAGACCGCAAATATAAAAAAACACAAACGAATATCCCTTGAGGAATTCTTTGTATGAGTGCCTCAAATACAAAAAAATTTGAAGTGAGTTCTAACGGCAGAAATGCTTATTTTACTGTGAGTTCTGAAACTCTTAATGAAAAAAAAATAAATAATAAATCTGATGAAAACCTTTTTTTACCGGCAAAGCCAATTTTTCGTCAGCGATCAACTTCGCTTTGTCCAATGCCAAGTAGTAATGATGCATTAACATTACAGTTGCCTAGTACTTCTTCATATAAGCCAGTAATATCATCCCCTTCAGGCTCGTGTTCATCACTTAACAAAGTTATCACTACAGATAACAGCGGCTCGAAACTCAAGGTACAAGTCGGAATGGACAGATATATAACCGTGGTAAAGCGTGGGCGAAGCCCGAATTCTTCAAAAATTTCATCTGCTCCCAAAATGTCTAGGGATAACAGCGCAGCCTCAACTAATCGCCAAAATCGCTTCGAAATTTTGCAAGATGACAACGACAAACCCGAGGTATCCTCGAATAAAATATCCAAGCCGCCACCAATCTATTTGAGACAAAAAAATTCAAATGCCCTTATTAAAAAATTAATTTCGGTCATTGGTGAGAATAAATTTCACATTGTTCCAATAAAACGTGGAAACATAGATGAAACTAAAGTCCAAATTTATGACGAAAAAGATTTCCGCAAAATGGTTGCTGAATTTGAAAAAAATAAAACAAGCTTCTACACATACCAGCTTAAGAGCGCTAAAGGCATGCAGATCGTATTGAAGGGCATAGATTCTTATGTTGTTCCCGAAGAAATAAAAGATGCACTCGTCCTCCAGGGGTTTAAGGTAAAAAATGTGTCCAATATAATAAATAGAGAGAAGATTCCTCAACCCCTATTTCGTGTTGAACTTGATCCTAATGATATAAAATTGAAAAAAAATGAAACGCATCCAATTTATAATTTGAAATACCTCTTGTACCGAAAAATCACAGTTGAAGAGCCACATAAGCGTTCAGGTCCTGTACAGTGCCATAATTGCCAAGAATATGGCCATACAAAAACATACTGCAATTTACCCTCTGTTTGTGTTGTGTGCGGCGAATTACACGGCACTGCTAGTTGCAATAAGCCAAAAGATCAAAGTGATAAAAAATGCAGTAATTGTGGAGGTAATCACACCGCTAACTACAGAGGTTGTCCTGTGTACTCTTTCGTAAAGAAGACTATGGTGCAAAAACCTAAATTAGCTCCAGCTCAATCAGCAAACGCTTACTCTGCCACTTTTGCGCAAATGAGCCAACCAGTTACTTCCCGTGTATCGTATGCAGATGCTGCTAAGACAAATTCAATTCCCACACAAAATGTTTCCTCGCCAAATAATTCAAAAAATACTGACGCAAGCTTTAATTTTAATCGCCTTGAAGCTACTATTGAAAATCTGGTGCAAACTATAAACAATTTTACAACAAATATGACTAGCATGATGCAAGAAATGCTGCGAATGCAGAATACTCTGCTTCAAGCATTAATTAATAAGCCATGAACACGTTAACAATATGTTTCTGGAACGCAAACGGCATTCGCCAACATAAAAATGAACTTGAGCACTTCCTCACGGAAAAAAATATTGATGTAATGTTAGTATCTGAGACTCATTTGACTTCGAGAAGTCTTTTTAAAATTTATGGCTACACTATATATGATACAAAGGACCCTAGAGGAAGGGCTTGCGGTGGATCAGCAATTCTAATAAAGTCAAGACTCAAGCACTATGTTCTTGATAACATTTGTGAAGAACACCTACAAGCAACAAATATTGGCATTGAAAGTTTTTGTACAAATTTTGTTATATCATCAATTTACTCCCCTCCCAGATTTTCAATCACTGAGAATCAATATGAGGATTTCTTCAAATCTCTTGGACCTTGTTTTGTAGCAGCTGGCGACTACAATGCTAAGCATACGTTCTGGGGTTCGCGTCTTATTACCCCCAGAGGTCGAGCATTGTTCAACACTATTTCAAAAATGGGCTTGGATGTCATTTCGAGTGGGGAGCCCACTTATTGGCCTACTGACATACAAAAAATTCCGGATGTTATAGATTTTGGCGTCATAAAAAATATCTCTAGGGATTTAATTCAAGTTCAAGCTTCTCTTGATCTTTCGTCCGATCACTCTCCGACGATCATTACAATTTGTAGTCCATTAAGAAGTAACTTACCTGACCCATATGTGAAGATGATCAATCGTGTTAATTGGCTGGGGTTCAAAAAATATCTCAGTAGTCATTGTACGGAAAACATTACGCTTAGAACATCCGATGATATTGAATCTAACATTGCCAATCTCAGCGAGAATATTAAACAGGCTGCTGAACATGCCACTAACTCCCATCCGCAGACTGGGTTTAATAAAATTTATTCTACAGACATTGAACGTCTCGTACGTGAAAAAAGAAGAGCTAGAAGGGAATGGCAACAGCACAGATCACCACAAAATAAAATCAGATTTAAAGAGTGCACTAAACGACTCCAAGAGTTGCTTGCATCTGAAAAAACTGCATGTCTTAAAAATTATCTGGAAGGTCTTGATGTCACACCAGCGTCTAATTACTCTTTGTGGCGCGCTGCTAGAAAGCTTAAAACACCCGTTGAGTATAAGCCACCTCTACGCACATCTACCGGAAGTTGGGCAAGAAGCGATACTGAAAAAGGTAAAATATTTGCTGAGCACTTAAAATCCGTTTTTACGCCAAACATATATACTGGTGTTGCTGATTTGCCGAATGTAGTCGCTCTACCCCCTCAACACATAAAGTTTAAGACGCGTGATTTACAAAAATTAATTGCCGAACTCAACCCGAAGAAAGCTCCGGGTATTGATGGAATTAGTAACCAGATGCTTATGAACTTGCCTCGTATTGCAATGAGAATCCTATTATTCATATTTAATGCCATTTTACGACTGGAGTATTATCCACACAGCTGGAAGCTTGCCAAGGTTAAAATGATTCCAAAGCCGGGCAAAGATCTAACCAAGGCTGAGTCATATAGGCCAATAAGTCTACTATCAACTATGTCAAAGCTTTTCGAAAAACTGCTCAAAACAAAATTGTCCCCAATTCTAATTAGTAGTGGGTGCATACCAGACCATCAATTTGGTTTTAGAAGTCAGCATAGCACCATTGAACAAACTCACAGACTGGTTCAATTTATAAGAAGAACTTTTGAGGAAAAAAAGTATTGTTCTGCGCTCTTTATTGACGTTTCCCAGGCATTTGATAAAGTGTGGCATGAAGGCCTAATTTTAAAATTGAAGACTTACTTACCAATAAACATTTCAAATATTTTGGAAAGTTACATTATTTCCCGTAAGTTCACTGTTGTGGAAGGAGACTTTACGAGTAGGCCTGAAACTATTTCATCCGGTGTGCCACAGGGGAGCATACTGGGACCAGTTTTATACTTGATTTATACTTGCGATATGCCTGTGAGCAGTAGTATCCATACTTCCACATTTGCCGACGATACAGCCTGCCTTAGTATGCACGAAAACCCTAATGAGGCATCCCGCAAACTCCAGGAACACATTAGCCAGATGGAGCTTTGGTTAAACTTATGGAGAATTAAAGTCAACGAACAAAAGTGTGTCCATATAACGTTCACCCTAAGAAGAGATACTTGCTCCCCCATTCGGATTAACAATCAAGTTGTTCCTCAACATTCACATGTGAAATATCTTGGTATACACCTTGATCGACGACTTACATGGAAACATCACATTGACTCTAAGTTAACTCAAATGAAACTTAAATTAACTCAGGTACATTGGCTGATTGGTAGAAATTCAACACTTAGCCTAGACTGCAAACTTTTAATATACAAGTCGCTTTTAAAGCCAATATGGTGTTACGGAATTCAACTATGGGGCACTGCTTCAGCTTCAAATGTAGAGAAAATTCAACGAAGGCAAAATAAAATTTTACGCATGATAACATCGGCTCCATGGTACATCAAAAATTCAAATATACATCGCGATTTGAATATGCCACTAGTGACTGAAGAAATTGTAAAATACGCAGGCAAATATCTAACAAAACTCGAGTCACATCCTAATCCGCTTGCTCGTAATATTTTGAACTTTACTGGGCACATCCGCTTAAAAAAGAGAGATACACGGGCTCTAATATTCAACACTCTAGATGATGAAGCTGCTTGAAAACACTTTTTTCTTTTTGTTGCTTATCACTACTTATGTATTATTAATAATTATCACTAAGCTTATGTCCGACATTGGTCGGGCCTAATAATTTTTTTATAGACTTAAGATTTGAATACTTATTGTTAGTTCATATTTGAAGATACAATAAATAAAAAAAACATGCATTAAAAAAAAAAAAAAAAAATAAATATGTGCACATCCTTTGCTCTGTTTATTTTCAGAGATCGGATAGTAACACATAAGTTTTACGGGTAATGAGGCAAAGGTCCATCAGTGGAAAAGGCTACATTACCCTAGCTGGGGCCCCGGGATTGCCACACACGTAGTCAAAAGAGACTCCCCTGGGGTAGTAGGCCCTGGCATTGGGACATTCATGGCCGAAGCAGCTGCGTGGAATCTCTGCACCCACTAACGAACTAAATTTACACTCTATCCATCACGTATTCGCCGGCCGAATACCGAACTTTGAGCAAAATTTTCGATGAACAATTACATAAGAATCATTACCCTTAAAAAATGTCTCCACAGCGAACGCGCAATGCTCACTCGACCACTGCGACATCGTGATTAAAAAATCCGCACAATCGATAATTCCAACAGCGCCATTGGTTTTTGGTTTTCAAAATAATCGCATTTAAAAATATAAATTTGCCACCAGACACCCTTTATTTTCTAAATTTTTATTAATTTTGACTGGCATTATATAAAAATAAAATATTAAAATAAACATTTTAAGAATTTTAACGGACTTTTTAACGCCAGATCAAATTGATACAAAAATATTATCCCTTTAAAGTGGTTTACTTCCTCTATTTACTGTAATAATGGAAAAAAATATCTTCTTTTACTCTAAAAAAACAAGTGAAAAAGTTTGAACTAAAAAAGCGTTTTTAGAGAATATCCTAATAATGCATTCACTCTATTTACCTACACAAATGAATGATTTCTAATCCTTTGACTCGGCAACAGCACATAAATATTAAACACACGCACGTTTGTTTGTTTATATACCCAAATACTTGTAGTCATTGCAGCAATTTCAGACTTCACTTTAAATGGAAGCATAGAAAATAATGTTAATGGAGCGTCTGGAGACCTGATAAAAACTTTAGTTTTTATGTTTGCTTTACTTTTTTTTCAAACAGGTTTGTTTTATGCAAAAAAAAAAACACCGTAAGCTTTAATTTATTTTCTTTTGAATTTTTGTTTCCCTTGAAGGGGATACAAAAAAAAATCACATACACAACTTCACTAAAGTACTTCCAAAAATATTGACTTTTAGTCTATTGCTTTAATTTTTTTTTTAATACTACTTCATTTGCCAGCAACTTTATCTTTGATTTTTGTATGCGTTACATCTTTTTTTATTTTTTTTATTTTTGTTACTGCAGACCAAATGTAAAGTCTGTAAAAGTGGTATAACAACGAGGGGATTCACCATTAATAAAATTAAAAGCACTTGTCAATGCATGCTTTAATGCCCGATAATATTCGTTTGCAATATACAAAGCAAAACAATTTATGTAATGGTTTCTCTTATTTCAAGTGTAAATATTTTGCCCGCTAAGTTACACATACACACACATACATACATACGTAGAGGAATGACTACAGTTACATATACAAATGTAGTAGATATTTGTGTGTGTGTGTGTGTGTGTGTGTGTGTGTGTGTGTGTGTGTGTGTGTGTGTGTGTGTGTGTGTGTGTAACTTGACTTTTTTTCCCCATGAACGCTTGTTCAAGAGGTCCTTATTTTTTATATATGTACATATAATCCTTGAATGTATCGGCCCTAACATACGCTAAATATTTCTGTGATGAAGGTCTAGTGGTTTTATTATTGACATGCACAAAAAAAACTCAAATATGCTGGCACTTAAGGACTATAATTTATGAGCTTGAAATATTTAATTTGTTCATTCACTGATATAACGGGTGTTTTTTTTGAGGTATAGAACTTCAAATTGAAATAAAACACAAGAAAATCATTTTAATGTCCATCAATTTGGCTTTATTGGAAGGATAATTTTATGCCATTAATGTTTAAATATGATTTCGGGCATGTGGCCGCCGCGGCTGGCTCGAATAAAGCCAATTCTACAGGTCCAATTTTCAACCACTTTTTCGAGCATATGGGGCCGTATGTTGGCAATAACGCCACGAATGTTGGCTTCCAAGTCCCCTAACGTTTCTGGTTTGTTGCCGTAGACGAGCGACTTCACATATCCCCAAAGAAAATAATCCAATGGTGTCAAATCACACGATCTTGGTGGCCAATTGACAGGTCCATTCCGCGAAATTATGCGCTCATCGAATGTTTCCTTCAATAAATCGATTGTGACGTGCGCTGTGTGGCATGTAGCGCCGTCTTGTTGGAACCACAACTCATCCACATTCATGCCATCCAATTCGGGAACAAAATAGTCGGTTATCATGGCTCTATACCGGTCTCCATTAACGGTAACTGACTCTCCAGCATTATTTCGGAAGAAGTATGGCCCAATGACTCCACCAGCCCATAGAGCACACCAAACAGTCAGTTTTTGTGGATGTAATGGCGTCTCAAGGGTCTCATGTGGATTCTCTTCACTCAAAATGCGGCAATTTTGCTTGTTGACGTAGCCATTCAACCAAAAATGAGCCTCATCACTGAACAAAATTTTGCGATGAAAATCAGCATCGAGATCAATCTCATTTTCGGCCCATACACCAAAATCACGACGCATTGCATGGTCTCGCGGCTTTAATTCTTGCACAAGCTGGATCTTGTAAGGTCGCAAGCCAAGATCTTTGCGCAAAATCTTCCATAAAGTTGATGGACAAAGCTCCAATTGCTGTGCACGGTGGCGAATCGATTCATTCGGGTCCTCTTCAACACTTTGCTCTACAGCGGCAATTGTTTCTTCGGTGCGCATCTCTGCGGATGCGTATTATCACATAGAGTAAACGTAGTACGAAAACGATCCATGGTTAACCGAATTAATTGCTCTGATGGACGATTATGTCGACCATAAAATGGACGAAGCTTGCAGTAAACTTCGCGAACTGAACCATTATTTTCGAAATAAATTTGCACAATTTGCAAGCGTTGTTCTTTTGTCAACCTGTTCATGATGAAATGGCAAACCAAACTAAATATTAATCACTTGACAGCTGACAAAATGGCCGCCAGTTAAAAAAGTGATGCCAACTTAAAGTTCTATACCTCAATAAAAAACACCCTTTAGATATTTGGACTTGAAACAAATACTATTTCGTAATTCAAACGTGTTTTTATATGAGATCACTGTTACCAGATTTGCAGATTTCTCTGCATTTGGCTTATTTTTTTTTTACTGAAAAATTGACATAGTGAAATGTTTTGGGAATACTTACACAGAAAAAAATATCATCGAAATGCAACCAACAAAAAAAAAAAAAGTTAATTTTCAATTTAAAAATTGACAATCACCATTGTTGATATAACAAATTTAAATGATTGTAAATTACTCAACAAAATTATTTGTTAAATTATATCATAATGGAATGCGCACATGTAGAAGAAACAAGAAATAATATTTTGTGTGTATACATCATTTGCGTATTTAATAAACTGTCGCTCTTTAGCTGAGAGGTAAGTGAGTCAGTCAGTTTATTAGTCCTGATGTTGCGGGTTCAACACCGCCTAAGACATTTAGTGTTTTTCGCAGTTAAGCAAAAATCGTTTCGAGTATTGTGATTGTATATAAATAAGCATTGTTAATATAACAATTATGATACGGAAATTCAACAATTTGCATTGTTAATATAACAATAACTTTAATTGAAATAACCTTGAAGTATAACAAAAATAAATGATGAAAAAATAAATAAATTTCAACAATATGTTTGTTGATATATTTAATTGAAAATATTTTTCAGATTTTCCTTTAACTTACAATTTCGTTAATTGTATTTACAAAAACCATTGTAGGTTCAAAATCAATTTAACTATTTAATTTATATAACAAAAAAAATTAATTGTATTTACAAATAATTTTTTCTGTGTATACATACAGTAACAGAAACATGACGATCTATATTTAAGAAAAAAAAAATATTGAACTTAGATTGCAGAAATCTTCAGATTTCAATCTTATAATTTGGCCAGTAAAATTGACGTTCTCAAAATTTAAGCATAAATTCTTAATTTTTAGAGTGCATCCTAAAAATCAAGAACGTAATCTTAATTTTAAGATCGTAATCTTCAATTTAGGGACATGGTCTTAAACTTTGATTACAAATTATTTAAATAAAGAACGCAATCTTGATTTTAAGACCGTTTTCTTAAATTTTTAAGAATATGATCCCAATTTAGGATTCTGAACTTATCACGTCATAGTCAACGTGCATATTGCTGCAATCTCAACAAACTTAAGTATTATTTAGATACACATCAACTACATATCATCATGCTTTAAACTTTAATTCAAAATGATTTAATACACAGAAAAAAAAAAGAATTGTAAATACAACTAATTTATTTGTGAATACAAATAAAATATTATTTAAAAGGCACCTACAACGATTTTTGTAAATACAAACACACATTTGTAACATAAGAAAACAAAATCAACTCAATTGTTTCCAATTCAAATTATTGTATTATTCACAATTGAGTTGTTAACAGAAAACAAAAAATTTTAATGAATTTGTTTTTCAAATTTTGATGTGTTGTTTTTCGTTGTTTGTTTAATTTTTTGTTTTTACAAATTGGTTTTTTATTAAATTTTAATTTAAAGACGATTGGGATGAATCGAACCGGCATTCTCTTGACTAATAGACTAACGTACTTACCACTCAGCTAAAGAGCAAATCGTTATTGGGTATGCAAATAATGAATACACGCAAATCATGATTTCTTATGTTTCTTCTGCATGGCGGCTCATTTCGTTAATATAATCTAAAAATAACTTTGTTGATTAAAAAAAAACAAGCCACGACGTTTTTCGGCTTCTTGTCGAAATTTACACGTACACAACACCAACAATCAAAATAAACAACAACATCAGCACAGACCACGTTGAGTCAATCAACAAGCAAGGAAAACACCAACACAAACAAATGAAATTAAATGATATTTTAAAATGCGCGGAATTGATAAATACAATATTCAAGTTAATGGCAAATATTATTGCAATTAAAAATTTTATTCAACAACATGGTTTGTTGATTGAACATAAATCTTGTATATTTTTTTCTGTGTATGACTTCAAATCAAAATTTTTGCATGTTGATTTTACATTGGTATTTTTTCTGTGTGTTATCTTGGCTTTGAGTCTTCTTCGGGAAATTGAACTATCAAGTGGCCTTCAAGGCCGTGCAATTTAACACATCACGATTATTTCCTGCAGGGCGAAGTAAAGTCTCTGGCTGTTGCTGATAAGTCGGTAGAAAATTTACTCATTAATGACCAACATTGGTGGTTTTTAATAAGTGTTTTTTGGGAAGAGGGTGGCATTGGCTGAAGTAGTTAGCACGTTGACTACAAAATTCGACAGTCATTAAATAACAAGACCACACGTTTTTATTTTTTGCATTAGTGTCTCTTTGTATCAGGTGTTGTAGGAAAGTTCAAGCGATGAAGGCATAGTCACTGCTCACTGAACTATATTGACTTCAGCAGATACTAATCTTAATGTAACATCAGATTGCCCTCCTTCGTCGGTATTGTGTAGAAAAATCATTGGCGAAGTAAAAAAATCAATAAAATTGCTAATAAATACAGCTTCAAAAATTTAATACGTCTCATTTGCAGCAGAGGCGCTTCAGTTATGCAAAAACCAGAGTTGTAAAATAATGAAGCTTTCCTCTATCTCTTTCTTTACCACATGTCTTTTATATTACTATCCATTGCCTAAAGATGGCAACACCTAGTAATAGTATTACACATTCATTGCCTGAGTGTTACTTTGCTTTAAAAAAAGGGGGGGGGGGGGGGAAAGAGTGCTTTAAAATTTGACGTTCTTAATACGCTTCGTCAAGAAAAGACGCGATGGCTATATACTCCAAATAATTTCCCAATATTAATGATTTGTATTAATATTTTGAATCAAAAATATTTTACTTAAAATTAAACAATAAATAAATTAATTTAAAATAAATTAGTATTCATAGTCAAAAGAAAGTATACACAGAAAAATTTTAACTTAAAATCTACTAAAACATCATATGTGTTTCATGTTAATTTAACATGATTTATAGTAATTGTCAAAGAAAATTTTTCCTTTTAAAATAACTTTAATTCACGTTGAATTAATATTTACGTACTGCTAAAATCAAAATGAATGTTGAATCAAAGTTATTTCAAGTTAGATCAACATGAATTTAATTTAATGTAGTAACTGTATTTTATTAATTATTTAAGTTACGGTGTGGTTGACATAGACATCAGAAAAATTTTTGCTTATAAATTAAATTGGATTCCCTGGCCAAGATTTGAACTTGGAAATCATCGCGTGGTAGTCAACGTGCTTACTCATGCAGCCACAACAACTATAGTTTAAATTAGTGTTTTTTTATGGGAATTGTTACAATTTAAGTTTAAAATTTTTTAAACGCACTAATAATCCCAAATTAATATTTTACTTATTAAGTAAAATACTTTTTTATTAAAAATACATTGAAATTGGTTATTGAGGGGCTTAGCTGGATCCTATGCGCATTTCACTGTTGCTAATGCTACATTGGCTGACTTTTTTTTCAGCTTCAAATTGTAGTCGTAAGAGTATGTAAAAGAAAATAAATGTAAATAACAACAACAGCTATTTAACAATAGAGTGTTGCCACACAAGTATTTTTCTGAACGGGTGTAGTCAAGTTAATAATTAGTGTCTTTTTATGGGAATTGCTACAATTTAAGTTTAAAATTTTTTAAACGCACTAATAATCCCAAATTAATATTTTACTTATTACTGATGATCGGCATTAGCAACAGTGAAATGTGCATAGAATCCAGCTAAGCCCCTCAATAATCAATTTCAATGTAATTTTAATAAAAAAATATTTTACTTAATAAGTAAAATATTAATTTGGGATTATTAGTGCGTTTAAAAAATTTTAAGCTTTAGTTTTAGTTTTAGTTAAAAGAAAAATAAAATGCCTTGACTTGAAAAGTTGTAGTTAAAAAAAAATACAAAATACTTTGACTTGACTCCAGGATTCGAGCCTGCGATCCTCCGAATTCAAGACTACCAGCTAGCAGCAGTTTGTCGGCTCTTTACAAACATAAAAACAACAACAATACAAATACAACCTACACAACTAAGCATAATAGTGTATTGCAGCTATGAACAAAGCAAATAATTACCAACACACTCAAAGAACATATTATTTCTTGTAAAATTAATGTGATTTTAATGAAGTTGAATCAACCTTTTGGCATGGTGATTTTACATTGGTATTTTTCTGTGTGTATACTTTAAAAATGTAAAACCAGTATTACCATACAAAATACTGTTTTAAAATCTTAAAGTATGCATTATTTTTACTACAAATATGCTCCATTGTCTTAAAATTTTTAAAGTGTACTTTGTTTCGATTGCTGTAGTACTTTTCACAATTTAAAGTCCTTCCGGATAAAAAACATGCCCTTTGTCCTTATAATAACTAACTAATAACTAATTGGGTTTCATTCAACCTTCCTTGAAACAGTCATATATTCCACAAAATATATTAAGTTTATGTTTACTTTGCAATGTGAACTAAAACAAACAACAACATTAACAAAAAAAGTATTTCTAAAATACACCGAATTTTCTGGGCAACCAAACATGATACGTATATCTGGGTAACGACTCTAAGCAAAACCAAACAACTTCAAACCTTTTCTAAACACACATTAAATTATGAAAAGTTTTTTTTTTATTTCTAACAACTGCAACTATAAAATTTTATGCTGTACGACGACAGCCACACTATTGTTGGAAAGTGAGTAAAAAAAAATAATAATTTAATTAGTAACAGCACCAGTAGCTGAAAGAAAATACAAACAAAAACACACTAACCAGCAGCATCATTCATACCAGAAAAATATGAAAATAACCGCAAAAAAATTATTTAGACGCAAACGTGTAACTACGCACAGTAACAAAAACGGCATATCACCCACAACTCACAATTTATAATTCTGCTTCTATTTATTTTTTTTTTGTTCTTTTGTTAAACATTGTTGTTAGTTGTTGTTACGTTGCTGTTAAAGTTGTAGTTGTTATTCGTTTGGTTGCTAAAACAACAAGCAAAATTTTAAAAATTAACAAATACACACATATACACAAATACACTCCCATCCCATCTAGCATTTGGAAGATGGTTTTCTGAAAAATCACCTTGCTGAGTCTTTTTAGATCACTATTCGTGATCAAAAACTGATTAATCACATACACGATCCAAAAAGGACTCGAAAAAGATTCGCGCTAATGGGTAAAAATAGTTCAATTTAAAATACAATAACAAATTGTATAGCCATCGCAAATTAATCATCCAGACGTGTAAAATGTGACTATTATTTCCGTTTATTGTTATCATATTTCGCTTACCTGGAAGACTGAAAAATGCTTAATCAAAAACAAATCTTGCAGGTGTTTTAAAAGTGATTATAATTATGTATTTTATGATCATATTTTACGCAGATAGATGATTAAACACTACTTGATATGTTATTTTTAAGTATAACGGGGCAATCTTTACGTATAATGTCAAAAACTTATTTTTTTTTTGCATTTATAAAAGTTAAATCGAATATGAAATTAAATGATGAAACAGAATAAGTCTGCAGCTTCAGGAAAAATCGATGTCAAATTAACAGAGCCCATAATAAAATCAACGGCAGTAAATTCAACTGCTCTCTGATTTATGTTATATTTTCTTTCTGCTTATTTTTATTTACAAAATGTATGAAATTTATTGAAATTGTGGTAGCAAAAGAAAAAACGCTGTCAAAATAAAATAGATTCTGTCTCTGGACTGCTTTTTGTAACTTCCTTTTTGTGTCAATTTGTGTGGAAAATGTGTTTGTGCCGTAATTCTGTTTGGCCATTAAACGTAGGACTCAGAAAGCTGACTAAAAAATTCTCGTAGAAAAGTCAAATACGATTAGAAAATCGACTGATAAATGACTCAAATAACAGTCATAAATGACTATAAAAAAACTCATAAACTGACTGATAAATTTCTCAAATATGACTCGTAAGCAATTAGAAACATGGCTGAAAGCCAATTCGAAAAAGAGTAAAATACAAGGCGAAATAAGATTAATAAATGATCAGAAAACGATTCGAAAAAGACCTTAAATACTACTAGAAAATGGGTCAAAAACGACTGTAAACTAATATAGAAAAAGACTAATAAATGATTTATCAAGAAGAGTCGCGGGTAGTCACGTTTTTCTACCGACAAAAGTATAATTTATGATCAGAAAATGAGCGCATATTCTAGCTTTTTAATCGCGCAGAGGAGTCAAAAAAGACTCGAATTTGATTGAAAATTTCAAAAATTGCTGGCTGGGATGTTAACAAAAAACTAACATGATGTTGGTGAAACTAGTTTTGTTTCTCTTTCCTTAAACATTTTTTTTTTAAATTGATAAAACTGCGTTTTTTCAACTATTTTGTTGCAAGTTTACTATATTGTTGTTACTGTTTCCCTTGTTAGGAATTTTTTTTAATAAAAATACAAATAACGCCGCAGTACTTAAACTTTTTGCAATTACATCCAGTCCTGGTAACATTAACATTGGCAGCTGTTGTTTTCTACAATGTTTCGTTATTGTCCCACCAGCCTCTGGATTAAATTTGGCCAAGCAGTATTGATATAGAAAAATATATTTTCTAAGTAAATTTTTTTTTAATTTAACAAATAATAAATATGGAAAAGAAACAATATATTTAGACATAACGAAGGAAAAACCAAATGTTAATTGAAACAAAATTCGAATCTGTTAAGGCTAAAGATGAAATTAAAGTAATTAAAAATATTAAAATAACAAGTCTAAACATAAGAGAAACTTTTAAGATTTAACAGCATAATAATAATCAAAAATTTTATTTAATATGATTCTTTATTCAATTAAAATTTTTTAAATCATATTCAAAAATAATAAAACTTAAACAAGTAGTAATTAATAAAATAAAAAAAACCGACTGCAACCAACTTTGACTGTTAAATATCCTTAATGGTCATTCGAAATGAAAAATCATAAGAGAAACCTAAAGATGATTTTAAAATACTTGTCAAATGATAACCATTTTGATATAGTTGGGCGTCTTTTTTTTTTTTTTTTTTTTTGTATTCACAAAATGGTGTACGTAGGCCGTCATATTGAGTTTTGACTACTGTCATATCTTTAGTAACACTCACTAAAAAGATAAATCAACTGATGTAAGAATCATCAAAATTGGTCCACGCATTCGGTTTATATAGTGCCACAAAGGAACACACATACAAACATACATAAATAAGCTAATAAACAAAATACTAATTTTTTGCGTCGCGCAGTCTTGTAAAAAACATCGAGCCGACCTTAAATATTGACACTAAAAATTAAGTAAATTAAATTTATCTCTATTTTTGATTCGATTAAGCTAAAAGTTGGTATCGCCTTGTAAGCCAAATAACTTATAATTTTTATACCCTTTACCAAAAAATGGTAAAAGGGTATATATAGGTTTCTCATTCCGTTTGTAATTTCTAGAATATTAATAAGCGAGCCATAAAGTATATATATTCTGGATCCTTATGCGTAGGGAAGACGAATAAGCGATGTCCGTCTGTCTGTACGTGAAATCGGTTTTCCGAAGCTCCCAGAAAAGCTAGAGACTTCGTTCTTGGACTCGTGTCTCAGAAATGCTCGAAATAAGATTGGTATTGAAAATCAGCAAAATTGAGCAGACGGTTTCAGAGCTGGGAGACTTAAACTTCATTTTGCCAAACAAAATAACTACCGAAAACTAGTTATTATTTTTTTTATTAAATAAACTTATTTTATAGTTCAGTATGAATAAAATTAATATTTATTCATAAAAAAATAAAAAAAAATTAAAAAATTAAATACACATTTCCAGAGTTGGAAAAGTTTAACTTTTTTATACAAAATTACACAAAATTAATTTACTAAAAGAAATTTTTCCTTTTTTCTATAAATTAAATATATCTTATATTCTAAGAAGAAAGAGATTGGGTTAAAAAATCAGAAAAATCAAAAAGGATAATTCCAGGGTTGTAAAACTTAAAATTTTTGTGATATAAAAAATTAACTACCGTAAACTAATTTTTATATTTTTTTTATTAAGTTAACTTATTTTATAGTTCAGTACAAATTAAATTGGTATTTCAAATTAAAAAAGAAAGCTACAAAAATTAAAAAGACGTTTTCAGGGTTGGAAAACTTTAATTTTTTTTTCATATACAAAAGTAACTTACTAAAACAAATTTTTTTCTTTTTCTCTATAAATTAAACATATCTTATACTCTTAAAAGAAAGAAATTGGTGTAACCAATCAGAAAAAACAAAAAGGATGATTCCAGGGTTGGGAAACTTACACTTTTTGAAATATATAAAAGTAACTAGGTCTTACTATTTTTTTATTTTTTCATTAAATTAACTTATTTTATACTGCAGTACATATTAAATTGATATTAAAAATAAAAAAAAAAGTTTAATGCATGAAAAAGACATTTCCAGGGTTGGAAAACTTTAACTTTTTTTCTTATACAAAAGTAACTTACTAAAACAAATTTTTCTTTTTTTATAAATTAAACAAATCTAATGTCCTTAAAAGAAAGAGATTGATGTAAGAAATCAGAAAAACAAAAAGGATGATTCCATGGTTAGAAAACCTACGATTTTTGTGATATATAAAATTAACTAGCTTTAACTAATTTTTTATTTATTTTTATTACATAAACTTGTTCTATACTTCACCACGAATAAAATTGGCATTTCAAATAAAAAAAAAAGTTTAAAAATTTAAAAAGACGTTTCCAGGGTTGGAAAACTTTAACTTTTTTTCCTATGCAATATAACTTACTATATCAATTTTACCTTTTTTCCTATAAATTAAACAATTCTTATATTCTAAAAAGAAAAAGATTGATGTACGAAATCAGAAAAATCAAAAAGGATGATTCCAGGGTTGAAAAACTGAAACTTTTTGTGATATAAAAAATTACTACCGAAATTTAATTTTTATTTCTTTCATTAAATAAACTTATTTTATACTTTAGTACGAATTAAGTTGGTATTTCAAATTAAAAATTAAACTTCAAAAATTAGAAAGATGTTTCCAGGGTTGGAAAACTTTAACTTTTTTTATACAAAATAACTTACTAAAGCAAATTTTTCCTTTTTCTCTATAAATTAAAGATTTCTTATATTCTTAAAAGAAAGAGATTAGTGTAAGAAATCAGAAAAATCAAAAATGAGGATTCCACAGTTGGGAAACTTACTCTATTTGTGATATAAAAAATTAACTACCGAAAACTAATTTTAATTTTTTTTAAATAAATAAACTTATTTTATTCTATAGTACAAATAGAATTGGTATTTCAATTTAAAAAAGTTTAAAACACGTTTCCAGGGTTGGAAAACTGTAACTTTTTTGTACAAAAGTAACTTACTAAAACAAATTTTTCTTTTTTCTATAAATTAAACATATCTTAAAATCTTAAAATAAGAGATTGGTGTAAGAAATCAGAAAAATCAAAAAGAATAATCTCAGGGTTGGGAAACTTACACTTTTTGTGATATATAAAAGTAACTAAGTCTAATTAATTTTTATCTTTTCCTTTATAGATTATACATATTTTACCTTTTGGAAAGAAAAGTTTAGTGTAAAAAATTATAAAAATAAAAACCACAGCTCCAGAGCTGGAAACTTTGACCTTTTTTTCTGGATATTAAAGTAACTAAATAAAACATTTTTTTTTAATTTTCTTTTTTCTTTTTTTACTTAACACACTTTCTATATTTTTTTAAGAACTACTAGATTGATATAAGGAATCAGAAAAATCTAATATAATGATTCTAGGATTTGTAAATTTATTTTTTTGTACATAAAAGTAACTAGGTCAAATTATATTTTCTTTTTGTTTATACTTTATGTATGTGCTTATGTATGTATCTCTATACTACATAAAAACACTTTGGTAAAGGGTATATAAGATTCGGCACAGCCGAATATAGCACTCTTACTTGTTAAGAAACAAATTGCCTTAAGGAAAATTGTAAATTATTACAAAAAAAAAAAAAATTAGCAAAACGGAACAATATGCTGTTTTCGAAGGCTGTCATCAGCTTCATCACAACGACAAGAGTGTTGTGCCCTAATTAGAGTACGATGAATCAAAACAAGTCACATATTCCATTTGCATTGAAAAATATGTTTATAGATCTTAATTTTTCTCAAAAAACTATTTTGAGAAAATCTGCCATTCGATTTTTACCGAAGTTTTGAAATATTTCAGTTTAATTAAAAACTGATTATTAATCTTTATATATTCAAATGTTTTGCTGTATTTATAACAAATTCATATCCTCCATTTTGTACAACGTATACCACATTTAAATTATGCATTTTTTTTCAAGAAATCTATCGCACGAAACTTTTCCTATTTGCAGCGCTAGAGAAGGGAGTGATTTATAAATAAATTCAGTAAAGTACGAGTTTGACTCACACAAGAAGGGTTCCGTACGAAACTGGTTTCTTTTCAGAGATTTTTTATTTTTTGGCGATTTTTTTTTTTTTTTTGTTGTTATTCACACTCTTTAGATTTGGCATAAAAGTATACAAACTTTGAAAATTTATTACTTATTTATTAGTTTTTTAACTAAATTCAAAAATTTTTTGGGTTGAAGTATACTGACGAGTTCCACAAGCGGGAACGAAATGCATATAGACAATTGCTTAACCATAAAAACAAGCCAATTATATTAAGATTTTAATATTTTTCGTTGCTCGCTTTAGAACACCCTTTAATTTCTTATATATATTTATTATTATATATTTATTGTTGTAGCGACCAAAGCTTACGCTTCTCGAGAGAATACCCTGTGACAGACAGATAGATGGACATCGTAGCGAAAACAATAGGATTCCTTTTCAGCTTTCATGGACAGAAACCTAAAAATGAGGTAGCATGAATCTATGATTCTTTTTGCAAATTTCTTAATATGATTTTCTCCTTCAAGCCCCCTTCTTATTCACAAATAAAAAAGTTTCATGAAAAAATAAAAAATGCAAATTAGGTATTCTTTTGTATTTTTAAGGCCCAATAATTGACTTCTCAATTAAGTATAATTTATATTTAAATACCATTTAAGCACCAAATTTATTTTTGCAGTAAATAGTTGAGAGACATTTAAATTAAACTTAAATGCACAACCTTGCATATTTAAATTAAAGGGTTGCATTTGTATACTCGTTTGTATAGCCAAAAAAAATATACCATGGTATGTACCATATAATTGTAGTGTGAGCGACAGAACTAGTATAAGAGTTATTGTGTGTGCGTGCTTTTTCAAATTAAAATACAATTGAAAACAAATAACAATTGCTTATTGTATTGCTGCTGAGCAACTGTTTGATCTGTTTTTGCTCAAAAAATACATATTGTAATACAAACCACTATTGAAACAAATACATGATGTGCAGATGTATGTGGGGACGTTCGTTATGTTATTTTGCGGCGCAGCCAAAGTATAGAGAGAGAAAGAGATAATTTTGCTCTGAGAGTAATTACAAATGCATGTGTTTCATGTACATGTATCATTTACTTACATATGTATGTGCAATTCATTCATTCATCAGCCAATTACATTTTTTCTCAACACATCATAAGGCACTTATGGTAAAAGCAGTTTTATGTATCTTATTTGCCTTAGAAATACAAAAAAAAAAAAAAATAAATGTGTTGTTTTCATTTGCTCATTGCCCAACCAAACAATAATTGCTTGAAAAATCAACATCTACAACTAGTAACAAAAAATACGCAAAACTAGTGCAAACAGATGTATCTGTGCAATGCTATAGTTTAAATACTACTTAAGTTTTGCAAGCCTAGCATATGTTATTGTGCTTGTGTGTGTTTAATGAAAACATCTACATGAATATTAGGTGGTCGTATTAAAAAGAATTTCGTTTAATTTTTATAAATATGTAACAGTTATGTAACAGCAGTTAACAGCGTACTGTTAAGTATTTTACAGTACTAGTAAAATTATTTAATTTGATTTTGGTGACGAAATCCAGGAATTGGGACTGATAGTATACTCCACAATTATTGGAAAATATATTTCTATTTTGGAATTAAAAGTGGTAATTTTTAGAAATAGGAGAACAGTACATATATCCCACTTTATATATATATATATATATATATATATATATATATATATATATATATATATATATATATATATATATATAGAAACGGTGCTCCTAATGGCTCATTAAATAGCCAATTATTTCGCATATCTGAAATCATTTTGGGACTTTCAAAAAATTAATTTGAAAAAAGTCTTATTTTAAGCAAAATTTTCTGGAGAAAATTAGTAGTGATTGCGGGAAAAAGAAGAATTCTACATAAATTCCACTATATAAAAATATTTGTCCAAATTAGCAGACAAGCAACTAGCTATATTAATTTCCCCTTTTGCGATGGATAAAAATATTCGCCAATGCACATTGAATATATTGCACACTTGAGCCCGTTTTACTCATAAAAATAGTTACGGCTTTCGCTTATTTAAAATTCAGAAAAGAAATTAAGCTGAAGCAAACAAGTATTTATTTGTACTGTTGCGGTTGTAATATATTTAAATTTGTAACTGCAACATATACGAGTACACACATTGTAGAATATTTCATATCGAATGGTGGGCGTATTTTATTCTCTTGTTGTTTATTGTTTACATTCGTTAAGTTTATTGCATTAAAAATGTTTCACTTTGTCGAATTGTATGAATGTAATTTTTAGTGGTTTTATTTTCTTTTTTAACATTAACCAAATGAAGGAATCGTATGGCTGGCTGTTAGGATATTTGCTTTGTAATCACAACAGCGGGTGGTAGATTTTTAGTGCAATATGCATTACGTACATTAAACATGCTTAACTTTGGCTATAATTTAAATAGCAACCTGCTGTGTTAAACGCTACAGGACTTTTGTATTAGTGTTACCGTTTGTTAGAAAATTGTTGGTAAGTTAGTTTGCATAAAGGGTACGAGTAAATTTGAAATTGTTATAATTTTAAAGAGTTAAACTAGTAACAGAAATATTTCAACTATTTTTATTGTTACAGCGAAAACTTTTCAGTCTTAATTTATAAAACAGTAGTATTGGCGCAAATTTAGAAATTTTCATAGGAATTTAAATGTTTATTTTTAACCCCCGACTAAAAAAAGGGGTGTTATAAGTTTGTAGTGTGTGTCTGTGCGTCTGTGTATCTGTGTGTCTGTCTGTGTCCACGTACAGGCCAAGCAGCTGGACTGATTTTCATATAGTTTTTTCTGTTTGAAAGATGACTTGATCGAGAGCTATGTTTGAAGAAGATCGGTCCAGCCGTTTAGAAGATATAACATCTTTTTTGAAAAAAGTCGGGGGTTTTTTAAAATTTTTAATTTTTATTATTTGTTATTATTTTATAGATTGTGCAATAGTAATTTTATTAGACTAGCTAGAATAAGGCAAAACTTATATATCTTATGGCATCTACAAGCACCGAAATTGTTATTTTTAAAAATTTTTTATATCATTAGGCGCATATAATTTCCTAAATTTTAGTCAAAAAATTTAAGAAATTTTTTCTAGGTCATCATGCTGACACTTAACCTAACTGGACTGTTGCAGTGATCATTAAGAAGTAGTAGGCTAAGCTGAATCAAGACTTTAATTTTTAACTATTATATATTTCTTGTTGTAGCGGCCATATTTTGTGGAAAGTTTAGGCCCGTAGCTCTTACGGTTCTCCAGAAAACAGCATGTGACAGGCAGACAGACAGACGGATATCGTAGCGTAAACAATAGGGTTCCTTTTCACCTTTGGTGCACGTATATCCAAAATTTAAAACTCAAGATCTAGTCAATATTCTGCTTTTAATGCGTATGATTAATATTTGTTCTGCCTAGTACAAAAATATCAATCATACGCGTCAACTACCTCAATTACTTTAGCCGATCGAGCCCATCTAAAAACGTATGCAATACTTTAGGGTGCAAACAGAGTGACCGCTTGTTGGTGAGCTGAGCCGGCTGACGCTTATTGCGAGAACCAATGCGAGAAAACTGATACTACCCAGCTAAAAAAAATTATATATGGTCCATATATTTTTAATATATGAATGCATATAACTATATATGTATATGTATGCATTCATGTATGGAAATGTATGGGATTATACATGGCAAAACTATTATATATGAACTAATATATAAAATGTATTATAATATATGAGCTCATATATGGAAGTTTTACTATGAAGCTCTTCATATGTGGATCCATATATAGAAATAAGATTTAGTATATGCAGCCATATAGCAAGATATCAATACATGATATCTCACATAAGATCGTTTTTGCAATCAAAAAAGCTTGGATTTTATCACTGGTGAGTTGGAAATACATTAGAAAATACATACTTTATGCAAAGTAACTTTTGTTACAAAAAAAAAACCCAGTCTTATACATTTTGGTCCCATTTAATATATCAGATAATCAAAAAGATAATCCAGTCATTAATTTTATCGAAAATAACAGAATTCTCTAGATAAGAAACAAAGTTCATATTACTGCAAAAAATTATATTGAAAACTATTGTTAGACGGATTATTGTTTTTTTTTTACAGTTAATTGCATTAGTTTTTAATCTGATTTATTAAATTAAATTTTATGTACGAATATGAGTTTTGTGTTTTTTAAATAATTGATTCAGCTTTTGACTTAAAATGATGAATGAAATGACTTTTAGTTCGTTTTTCATTATTTGTCCAAGCAAATGTTTCATTAAATGCAATCCTCTAGTTCAAACTCTAAAAGAAGTAATTTTAATAATTTAATTTATTGCACAGCAGTGCGCTTTTGTGAATCAAGAGCGTATGAATATGAACTTTGCATACTGTAGAGGGAATATTTACACACACATGTATGAAAATGTATGCATATATATATAATCATATATGCCCATATACCCTCATTTTTCGGATCCGAACCATATATGTGATATCATATATGCTCCATACATATTTTTTTTAGCTGGGTATACAAATTAGTACAAATAAGCGGGAATAGGTCATAGTGGACGCCGTGTTGGTCAGAGCGCAAAGCTGATTGAATGCGAAAAAACAGTTCCAAAGCGTATTTCAGTGCCGAAAACATTGTTTATGTTATGTTGTTATGATTTCAACTTGTTTGAAAAACATAAAAAAAAATTACAAACAAGACTTTAAGAAAAAGTAAATAAAACATGCAATCAAAAAATTAAAAAAAAAAATAATAAAAATGTCAGGTTTTTTTCTCAACAAAATAAAACTCAAATCATAATTACTATTTTCTAAGAAACATTATAAACACAATCATCAACAGCACCGGCAGAGATTCTTCGAAAAGCTAGTTTCGAATGCACAGCAACATGCAAAAAATGTTTTTTCTCTTTTTGTGATTGCATTTCGGTTGTTGTAATTTTGGGTATAAAATTCTTTGGAAAAAGTGAAAGCAAAAATTATATGCTGGCATTCTTGTTGAACTTTTCTTGAGTACAGTCGTGTGTTTTGGTTTATTTAAAATGAATGTAGAACAATTAAGTTCCAACTATAATATGAATAAGCTAGCTTAAGCAACTGTGCGGTTACATATAAAACGTATGTGGCAAACTATAATGTACTTAACAAACTTTTCGTCAAGTTTCGTCAAATGTCATTTGCTTAAGTAAAGTACCAAACTGAACGCACATTCTGTAAGGAAACAACACTTTGTGCATTTTTTAAACTTAAACAAGCAGCAGCAGAAAATATTCATTCACTTTAAATATTTTTTTATTGCTTCTTATTTTAAACTCGGAAAATAAAGCAAAACTTTTATTTTCATTGTTTGTTTTACAATACAACTATACACACATACACATGTATTTACTTATGTATATATATTCACTGCTATACTTTTTAGTAGGCAAAACAAATAAAACAAGTAATAAGGTGACGGATATATTTATATGTAATTTTTTAATAGATTAGGATATTCTTTCAAGTTAGTTTGATTGAATTGCCTTCATTTATGAGATATGAGAAGAAACAAAATTAATACAAAATTATTGACAATACCTAGATGTGCAGCTGTGGCTAAAGAATACTTAAGTGCATGTAAGTCATTGTGGCCACCTAAAAGTCAAATCTGAATTGTTTAAGCATTTGACAGACTTATCGTTCAATTCTGACATTAGCTTAAGCCAGCTTATTCATATTATAGTTGGGCCTTTAATAAGTAAAGTTTTTGCATACAAACATACATAAAACACAAATAATAGATAAAATATCAGAGCTGATTCTTGTATCCACTATGCACACTCAAACTTGTTTCTCGCATGAACAAGTTTTCGCAATAAACGTCAGTCGGCTTGGCTCGGCAACAAGCGGCTATTCTGTTCGCACCCTTATGGGAATCTACAAATGCCGTTTTATAAAAAAATCATTTTGGCTTACTAAAGCCTTACTTAACGATTTATATATAGAAATTTTATTTGTTAAGCATTTTGTAACCCAAAACAATTTTTTATGATACGGCTTTTTAAATATTTGGTACTTTTGGTGATCCATTTAATTATTGTATTTAAAAAATATATTAACTCTTTTATATAAATAATAGCAATGAACATTATATACAAAAATCAAATAATTAGACATTTTCATTTAAAATAATTGAGCAAAATGGAAGTAATGATTCAGGCACTGCATTTGCTCTACTTCCAAGGTATCAAAGCAGTATTTTTAATTTATTAACAACATTGAGATAATTTGCTTAGAAATTCTTTTTAGATGTGTTTAAGCAAATTAAATCGAGATGTCATGAAGTATTCTATTTTTATTTATCAAAATGTACACTCAAAAAAAAAAAAAAAAATAACTAAAACTTTGGAAAATTTTCTAAATTTGAGTAAAAAATTTTGTCGTATGGCGCCAAAGCTGTTTATATTGAAACCAGTGAAATATTTAATAAATTCCTAGTTCATTAAGGAACTAGTTTAAAGAAATTATATTTTAAAGATTAAGTAAAATTTTCCCATAAAATTCGGAGCTTTGCAAAAAAAAATTTTTCATCTTTGATCTCAAATTTATTAAATTTTTCAAAGTTTTTTATGTCTTTAATTCTGGTGCTTATTTTTATTTCTAATTAAATTCTCTACCACATGGCATGTTTTTTTCTTATATCTTCATATTATATTCTTATTTAATTCACCATACATATTAATTCCTTGAAAGTAGACAAATATTGAACCAACAACATTCTGTATGATAAGCAAGCACTCTAACCAATTGCCTAAAAGGCAGCCTGAATAAGCATTGAAATTTTTGAGTTTTAAAATTTTATTTTATTTTCAAAAAAATATATATTTCAATTTCAAATATTCCTCGAAAATATGAAAAACTTGCTTATATTTTTTGCTCAATGCAAACAAAAGATATATTCTATAATATAAAGAAAAAAACACTTAAAACTGGTAAATATGTTTCTAAAATTTAGAATACCTTTTTATATCTTTCAATAAGTCATTTCCTAAAAATTATTTTTTGATTTAAAACGAGATAGACTAATTCTTAGGATACATTTTCCCTAAACTTTTAAACCATTTTCCAATTTTTGGTATTATTTATTAATATTCCCTTTAAGCCAGTAAACTTGTCCTTGAATGTGAAAATTTTTGTGTGTATTTTTATGAACTATTTTTAAGGATATGAACTTTTTGCTTTTTACTCATATTAAGTAATTTTTACTAGATTTTTGTAAAAATTTACTTAAACTTAGAAAAAATTACTTTAACTTAGAATTTTTTTTACTTAAATTTAGAAACCTTTTTTGCTTTATAATAGTATATGTCTTCTTTTTGAGTGTATTGAGTTAAAAGAAATTTTTGAAGAGACAGATTAATATTAAATAAAAGCCGTATTCATAAAAAATACTTTTCATTTATAATAGATTTACACAATATTCTTTAATACAAAATTTATTTTACAAACCGTTTTCTTGTCGCAACTGAAAAAAAGGAATGTGAGTCCGATCACAGAGGAGATGTGTAAACATCTAGTAATGAAAATTTTTTTAAGTTAAAAGTACTTATGCTTTTAGTATCTTTTTTTAAATTAATAAATTAAAAGTATCAAAACTTTCAATATTGTAAATACGTATGAATTTGTTGGTTTTTGTTTGTTTTATTAAACTTATTTGGTTAGTAAATGGGCACACTGCAGTATATATGCACTGCATTAAAAATTGCAGTAAGTAGTATTTTTATATTTTTATTGATTACTAAAAAAATTCAGTAAATTTTTACTGCTAATGAAATTTAGTTTGCATTACCAGTAAAATCATAGGGCCGTAATCATAATAAAATTGTAGCAAGTAGCAAAGTTTTTTCATTCAAATTTTGAAATTTTGTATGATAAAAGTTTAGCCACTTGGTAGGATTTCATTATGAATACAAGCATTACTGACTACTGAAAATTCAATTCAATTCATATAATAAATCATTTAGGCACTTTATAAAAATTGTAGAAAAAAATTTTAGTAATCAGTAAAAATTTACTGATTAAAAATTTGTTATTATTTTTACTGAAATTTTAGTGGTACTGCAGTGCCCATCTATGGTAAATCCCTTTACTTTTACTTTTTAATTTTTAATTCCTGTTGTTCATCGTTTAGTTGTTGCTGTTCTTGTTGTTGTGTACGCATTGCAATTAAAATAAGTTCAGTAAAGTGCGACTTTGACTCGCGCACATTCGGTTTTTGACAATTTTTCTTTTTAATTTGCTTTCTTCCTTTTTTAAGTTTTTTCAGTTTAAACAATTTTTTCAGTTGTATTGCTTTTTTCTCGTTTTGGCGTTTTTTTTTCTCTTTTTGGGTTTTTTTAATTTTCGCGATTTTTTTAATTTTCGCAATTTTTTTCATTTTGGCGACTTTTTTCTGTTTTTTTTGGGGGGTTTTTTCATTTTGGCGATTTTTTTCTGTTTTTGGGGTTTTTTTATTTAGGCGATTTTTTCATTTTGACGATTTTTTCATATTGGCAATTTTTTTGTTTAAGGATTTTTTTCATTTTGGTGATTTTTCCGGTTTTTCGCGATTTATTTTAGTCCTAGAGATTTTTTTTAATTTGGTGCTTTTTGTCGTTTTGGCGATTTTTTTTGTTTCTGGCGATTTTTTTATATCTGCCGATTTTATATTTTTTTGATTTTTTAGTTTTACCGTTTTTGAAAATTTCAAGAGTTTTGCTCTTACGGTTTCCAAGATACAGCAAGTTGTCAAAATTACAAAGTAAGAATTGCATTAACTGATGGAACACCCATTGATTTAAATTTTTTAAATTTAGTGGTAATTGTTGTAGTCTGTATAAAAATACACTAACTTTTAAAATTTCAAGTGTATATCTGTACATACAATTGTATGTATATTACATGGGATTTTAATATTTTTCGTTGCTCGTTTTGGAACGCCCTTTAGTTTTTAACTCTCATGTATTTGTTGTTGTAGTGGCCAAATGTCTACACTTTGTGTCCAAATTTCAAGTCCGTAGCTCTTGCGGTTCATTTTCACCTTTGGTCTACGGAAATATACAGAAAAATAACCGGCGGCGGCGCACCGTCGGCTTCGAGCCGGTCGACTTGTTTCTCTGCTTGGTATTGCTTCTTTCAAACACTAATACACTCATACATAGCTCACACCGATTTGACCATGCAAAGCAAAAGCAAAAGCAAAGAAATCTCAGCAAAGAAATCTCAGCAAAGAAATCTCAGCAAAGAAATCAAAGTCAAAAGATTTTTACCTCCTAGCGTATAGATGTTTACACATCAAAAACTTTTTAGTCCATATTAATAATATATAATTTTTTTTACATTTAATATTATTTGTATAAATTTGAGAATAGTTGGATGCTTCGCTGGTCACTCAAGCTACATTTTATTTTAATTCTGTAGGTTCTTTTCTTACTAAGCTTGCGTAGTTATAAGTATCTAAATCTACATAGCTAATTATATAAGTTATAATAAGCTGACGTTCTAGTAGTTTCAATAACAAAAAGCATTAAATTTTTTAAATTTTTGTATAATTTATAGAAATTTTAATCCCAGACTCATTGGATGAATAAAATTGAATTTTAACTAAAGTCAAGGTTTCGTTATTAAACTTCCTGTGAAAACTTTTAGCGGGGCCTATTCTTCCTCACAAAACCTTTATAAAACAAAATTATTTCATAAGAATAAGGCAGTATACATAATTTTACTTTATAATAATTTTTTGAGGATCAGGATGCTCTTGGGTAATATCTTAATTAATTTAGCATCTTGGTTCTTTTAATGAAGTTGGCCAGCATCGACTAGGTGCTATAGCTCCATAATACCACATATTTTCAGCAATATGTTCTTTAAAGTTCTTCCACAAAAGTAATGAAGAACTATTTCTTTTACATTTATTAAAACAAAACATATAAAAAAATACGATTGACTTAAGATTATGAAAACTACTTAACTGCCAGTTTATAGAAGCCATGTAAAAATTCTCGGCTGTCTATTTATAATGAAAACAAAAACAAATTTTGAGTGCTTTGTTTTTGTTTTCAATATAAATAGCCAGAGGAGAATTTTCACATGGCTTCTATGAACTGGCAGTTAGATTCACTTAATAGGTGTACAAAAAAAACAACTTTTTGCAATGAAAACACTTTATAAAAATCAATAGATATGAGTAAGATTTTTTCGATTAATAGCTCATGATCTTATTGAATTTCTTGAAAGTTCTTTTTCACTAGATTCTTAAAGAAAATTGGAATATTTTTATTGCTAATGACAAAAAGAGTTAAATATACTGAAAAGCCGGAATAAGAAAAATCATTCCTTGAATTAAATACCAATTTTTATTTTAAGATAACCAAGGCATATGTTTTTCTTTTTGCTGATTCTCACACAAATAAATATTTTTCCAATTTTTTACACTTTAATATATACACAAAAGTTTCTGTGTATGTTATATGCGATATTAAGTCAGTTTATTTCCAGAATATTTTATTTCGTTTTATTATATTAAAAAAAAAGAAATAAACTCAAAATATTGTAAAATCTTTTTTCTCTGCTGTAAATTTAAACTCACACTCGTATGCACAATCAAACGTGCGTATATTTCATGTATGTTAACACTGTTGATAAAATTTGTGCAGTGGTAGGCAAAAGTAAATATACCTTAGTAGCTTAATTCAAGATAACTAAAAATTTGAAGAAAAAAAATTGCAGCCCATTTCTGAAACTTCTTGAGTTCTGTGGTAAATTCAGAAAATTCCTATATCGGGAAGTTAGTTTCAATATTGTATTCAAAATTTAATTTTTATTTTTTTTATTTTGTAAAGTTCTAAATCAAATTCATTTACAAATCAATATATTCCTTAGATAGATGTATCTCAATATATTGCCTTTAATTTTCTTTATAATACATAGCTAGACATCATTGTATAATAATAATTTCCTTTAAAGCGATGACTTGTGAAATATTTTAGAAAGTTTCGACATAAAGCTTTTTGATGTGTAAACATCTATACGCTGGGTGGTAAAAATCTTTTTCACAATACAGTCACAAATTTTGAGTAAGATGCACACAGCGTTGTCAAATCGGTGTGAGCTATATATGAGTGTATTAGTGTTTGAAAGAAGCAACACAAATTTATTTAAAATATTGTAAATACACAGGAATTTGCTGGTTTTTGTTTGTTTCATTTAACTTAATAATTGCTTTATTAGGGTTCCGTACACCAAAGGTGAAAATGGACCCTACTGTTTTCGCTACGCTGTCCGTCCGTCTGTCACGAAGTATTTTCTCGAGAACCGTGAGAGCTACGGAGCTGAAATTTAGACACAGTGTGTAGACATTTGGCCGATACAACAACAAATACATGAGAGTTAAAAATTAAAGGGTGTTGCAAAACTAGAAACGAATAATGTAAAAATCCCATGTAATATACATACATACAATTGTATGTAAATATATACACTTGAAATTTGTAAAGTTAGTGTATTTTTATACAGGCTGCAACAATTAACACTAAATTTTATAAATTTAAATTAAAGAGTTTTCCATCAATTAATGCAATTTTGTAATTTTGGCAACTTGCTGTATCTTGGAAACCGTAAAAGAAAAACTCTTGAAATTTTCAAAAACGGTAAAACTAAAAAATAAAAAAATTATAAAATCGCCAAATCTAAAATAATCGCCAAAAACAAAAAAAATAAAAAAAAGCACACAATTAAAAACAATTTCTAGGACTAAATTAAATCGCGAAAACCGGAAAAATCGCCAAAATTAAAAAATCGCCAAAATGAAAAAATTGCCAAAATGAAAAAATCGCCAAAAAAAGAAAAAATCGCAAAATGAAAAAAATCTCCAAAATGAAAAAAAAATCGCCAAAATCAAAAACCCCAAAAAGAGAAAAAAATCGCAAAATGAAAAACATCGCCAAAATGAAAAAAATGGCAAAAAAGAAAAAAAATCCCAAAAAGAGAAGAAAACGCTAAAACGAGAAAAAGCGACAAAACTGAAAAACTCGTTTAAACTGAAAAAACTTAAAAAAAAGGAAAAAAGCCACATTAAAAAATTGCTCAAAACCGAATGTACGGAACCCTTCGTGCGCGAGTCAAAGTCGCACTTTACTGAATTTATTTTAATTGCAATGCGTAGACAACAACAAGAACAGCAACAACTACACGCTGAACAACAGGAATTAAAAATTAAAAAGTAAAAGTAAAGGCATTTACCATAGATGAGCACTGCAGTACCACTAAAATTTCAGTAAAGATAATAAAAAAATTTTAACCAGTAAATTTTTACTGATTACTAAAATTTGTTTCTACAATTTTTATCAAGTGCCTAAATGATTTATTATATGATGAGGTGCATTGAATTTTCAGTAATCAGTAATGCCCGTATTCATAATGAAGTTCTACCAAGTGGCTAAATGTTTTTCATACAAAAGTTTAAAAATTTAAATAAAAAAAGCTGTGCCACTTGCTACAATTTTATTATGCAAATTAAATTTCATTAGCAGTAAAAATTTACTGAATTTTTTCAGTAATCAATAAAAATATAAAAATACTACTTACTGCAATTTTTAATGCAGTGCATATATACTGCAGTGTGCCCATTTACTAACCAAATAAGTTTAATAAAATGATCAAAAACCAACAAATTCCTATGTATTTACAATATTGAAAGTTTTCATACTTTTAATTAAATAATTTTAAAAAAATATACTAAAAGCATAAGTACTTCCAACTTAAAAAAAAGTTTTCATTTCCTCTGTGATCGGACTCACATTGCTTTTTTTTTGTCTTAGCCGCTTGTTCAAAATATTCATCAGGTGTCGCAGTGCCGGTTGTTGGACCAAATCTTCCCCTATTCTATTCTAGGGTGGGTTGAGGCAAAATTCCCGTTATTTTGATTTAAACTATTTTTTAAAATATACTTTTTATTAAAAATTTATTAAGCCATAGCCGACTATATTAAGCTGCATTATAAAAAATTAGACGACTGCAAGCGCCACTTTATTGTGAATTATATTATTGTGAATAAAAAGATTAGCTTCTCTACGATTGTGAATACAATTTTTAAGAGAAAAACAAAATTCGTTTCATAAGCAAATATTATTAATGTATTATTTATTATTTATTTTACCACAATTTACAATACCAATTTCTTTTAGCATAAAGAAGCGTTTTCAAAATTTTTACCGCACTGTACCTAACCTATCATAAAACTATAACTTTTATTTTTCGATCATCCATTAAGTCTTTACTTGACTTCATCTTTTGTTGTGTATTTATTTATACTTTTGTGTTATTATTGTTATTGTTACTGTTTTATTATGTAAGATTTTATGAATTGTAAAATGTTTGCTTATGTGTATTGTTGTATATTTTTTTTATTTCTTTTGCTTGATTGCTCTACATGAACACTAGTTTGCCTCGTTTTATTTTACATATTGTTCAAAAATTATTCAATATCCGTCCGTAGTATGGGAAAATATCAAATGATATAAAATGAATTTTTTTTTAATAATAAATTAAATTGTCAAATTTTATACTCATAAAATGTTTAAAGAACGATTTTCCATACAAAATTGTATAAACTAAAAATATATATTTTTTTTTAATAAGGCAGTAAATATTTAATAATTTTTCATTACATATTAGAAAATTTTTTCAAATAATCAATTCATTGTAAAGTTTAGATACTCTCTTGTGTTACAGTGAATAAAACTTTTTTAGAATAATTTTTTAAATAATATCCTAGAATTCACTTGAAGTCATTATAATGCAACACATATGAATAATGTATGAAGCTTACGTTTTTTATTTTTTACCAAAACAATAAAGGAAATTCACAAAAATGTTCGCTTCAGTTGACAAATAAATATTTTATATGATATATTAAATAGATATAAAGAAATAAGTATAGAATTATTTAGGATTACTAGGGTAATACAAAATCTTATGGCTGATAGTTTGCAGCAAAGAACCAAACGACTGTTTCTGGCAGAGGCGACCAAAGGAAATAAAGGGTGTTTTTTTCAGAGGTATCGAACTTCGAATTGAAATAAAACACAAGAAAATTGTTTTAATGTCCATCAATTTGGCTTTATTGGAAGGATAATTTTATGCCATTAATGTTTAAATATGATTTCGGGCATGTGGCCGCCGCGACTGGCTCAAATAAAGCCAATTCTACAGGTCCAATTTTCAACCACTTTTTCGAGCATATGGGGCCGTATGTTGGCAATAACGCCACGAATGTTGGCTTCCAAGTCCCCTAACGTTTCTGGTTTGTTGGCGTAGACGAGCGACTTCACATATCCCCAAAGAAAATAATCCAATGGTGTCAAATCACACGATCTTGGTGGCCAATTGACAGGTCCATTCCGCGAAATTATGCGCTCATCGAATGTTTCCTTCAATAAATCGATTGTGACGTGCGCTGTGTGGCATGTAGCGCCGTCTTGTTGGAACCACAACTCATCCACATTCATGCCATCCAATTCGGGAACAAAATAGTCGGTTAGTCGGCTCCAATTGCTGTGCACGGTGGCGAATCGATTCATTCGGGTCCTCTTCAACACTTTGCTCTACAGCGGCAATTGTTTCTTCGGTGCGCACTGTTCGACGTCTCTGCGGATGCGTATTATCACATAGAGTAAACGTAGTGCGAAAACGATCCATGGTTAACCGAATTAATTGCTCTGATGGACGATTATGTCGACCATAAAATGGACGGAGCTTGCGGTAAACTTCGCGAACTGAACCATTATTTTCGAAATAAATTTGCACGATTTGCAAGCGTTGTTCTTTTGTCAACCTGTTCATGATGAAATGGCAAACCAAACTAAATATTAATCACTTAACAGCTGACAAAATGGCCGCCAGTTAAAAAAGTGATGCCAACTTAAAGTTCTATACCTCAATAAAAAACACCCTATATATATAAAAGAGTGTTTTTGGAGCCCTAGAGAACTTTAATTTGTAAAATTTAAACTAGAAACTAAAAATAAGAATACCGAACTATATTAAATTGACATTTAATGCCTCATTTAATAAGAATAATTTCGATTTATAAAAGGTTTATAAAAGAGTTTTCCTTGTAAAAATTTTGCTATTAATAAATCCTTTAAATTTTAATTTTTTTATCAATAAGGTTAGTTAGTCTTTAATATATGAAGAAATGCTTTTTTATACCCTTTATCAAAAAATAGTAAAAGGGTATACCCTATAGGTTTGTCATTCCGTTTGTAACTTCTAGAATATTAATAAGCGAGCTATAAAGCATATATATTCTGGATCCTTATGCATAGGGAAGACGAATAAGCGATGTCCGTCTGTCCGTCTGTTCGTCTGTCTGTACGTGAAATCGGTTTTACGAGGCTCTCAGAAAAGCTAGAGACTTCGTTCTTGAACTGGTGTGTCAGAAATGTTCGAAATAAGATTGGTATTGAAAATCAGCAAAATCGGGCAGACGGTTTCAGAGCTGGGAAGCTTAAACTTCATTTTGCCATACAAAATAAATACCGAAAACTAGTTATTATTATTATTTTTTTTTTATTAAATAAACTTATTTTATACTTCAGTATAAATAAAATTAATATTTCTTAATAAAAAAATTAAAAAAAAAAATTAAAAAAATTAAATAGACGTTTCCAGGGTTGGAAAACTTTAACTTTTTTATAAAAAATTATACAAAATTAATTTAGTAAAAGAAATTTTTCCTTTTTTCTATAAATTAAAAATATCTTATATTCTAAGAAGAAACAGATTGGGTTAAAAAATCAGAAAAATCAAAAAGGATAATTCCAGGGTTGGGAAACTTAAAATTTTTGTGATATAAAAAATTAACTACCGTAAACTAATTTTTATATTTTTTTATTAAATAAACTTATTTTATACTTCAGTGCAAATTAAATTGGTATTTTAAATCAATAAAGAAAGTTAAAAAAATTAAAAAGACGTTTCCAGGGTTGGAAAACTCTAATTTTTTTCATATACAAAAGTAACTTACTAAAACAAATTTTTTTCCTTTTCTCTATAATTTAAACATATCTTAGACTCTTAAAAGAAAGATATTGGTGCAACAAATCAGAAAAATCAGAAAGGATGATTCCAGGGTTGGGAAACTTACACTTTTTGTAATATATAGAAGTAACTAGGCCTTATTATTTTTTTATTTTTTTATTAAATTAACTTATTTTATACTGCAGTACACATTTAATTGATATTAAAAATTAAAAAAAAAGTTTAATACATGAAAAAGACATTTCCAGGGTTGGAAAACTTTAACTTTTTTCTTATACAAAAGTAATTTACTAAAACAAATTTTTCTTTTTCTCTATATATTAAACATAGCTTATATTCTTAAAAGGAACATGTTGGCGTACGAAATCTAAAAAATCAAAAAGAACGGTTCCAGGGCTGGAAAACTTACACTTTTTGTGATATATAAATTAACTACCGAAAACTAATTTTTATTTTTTTTTTTTAATAAAATAAACTTATTTTATACTTCAGTACGAATGAATTTGGTATTTCAAATTAAAAAAAAATAAAACGAAGTTTCCAGGGTTGGAAAACCTTTTTTTTATAGAAAAGTAACTTAGTAAAACAAATTTTTCAATTTTTTAATATAAATTAAATATATCTTACATTCTTAACAAAAATATTGTTTTTAAGAATACAAATCAAAAAGGGGAATTCCATGGTTGGGAAACTTACACTCTTTGTGATATAAAAAATTAACTACCGAAAATTAATTTTAATTTTTTTTTGTATTAAATAAACTTATTTTATGCTTGAGTACGACAAAAATTGGTATTTAAAATAAAAAAACAATTAAAAAAATTAAAAAGACGATTCCAGGGTTGGAAAACTTAAACTTTTTTTTGTACAAAAGTATCTTACTAAAACAAATTTTTCCTTTTTTCTATAAATTAAACATATCTTAAATTCTTAAAAGAAAGAGATTGGTGTAAGAAATCAGAAAAATCAAAAAGAATGATCTCAGGGTAGGGAAACTTACACTTTTTGTGATATATGAAAGTAACTAAGTCTAATTAATTTTTATCTTTTGCTTTATAGATTATACATATTTTACGTTTTGGAAAGAAAAGTTTGGTGTAGAAAATTATAAAAATAAAAACCACAGCTCCAGAGCTGGAAACTTTGACCTTTTTTTCTGGATATTAAAGTAACTAAATAAAACATTTTTTTTAATTTCCTTTTTTCTTTTTTTACTTAACACACTTTCTACATTTTTTTAAGAACTACTAGATTGATATAAGGAATTAAAAAAAATTTAATATAATGATTCTAGGGTTTGTAAATTAATTTTTTTGTACATAAAAGTAACTAGGTCGAATTATTTTTTCTTTTTGTTTATACTTTATGTATGTGCTTATGTATGTATCTCTATACTACATAAAAACACTTTGGTAAAGGGTATATAAGATTCGGCACAGTCGAATCAAGCACTCTTACTTGTTTTTTTTTTTTTTTTTTAAGCAACGTCTATATGCATTTCATTTTAGCTTAAAAAACTCATCTGTGAACTTCAATCAAAAAGTTTTTAAATAATCTAAAAAATATGTATATTAGGCTGTAATTTTAATTAACTGGCAACACAAAGAGTGGACCAAGCTACCCGAGAATTACAATGAGCACTAAAAAAAGTATAAACATAAGTAAATAGTCGTAATTGTAGTAACTTCGTTTAATCATTATTGTAGCGCAAACAATTTGAGCGCTAACATATTTCCTCTCAAGCAAGTGTGACTAAAGCCGAATCCAATATAGAAGAGCGTTCCTAGTTCCTTTATACAAAAAACTAAATTCTACTCTAAAAAGAAATAGAAAGGCATAAGCGCAATAACTATTCCTCTCTCATATTTACAAAGTGAGTATGTTTATACTCAGGCTATGAATGTTTAATCGACAAAAATAAAATAAACGATGATACTGGGGATATTTATTCATCATTTGCCGCCTACATTTATGTATATCAAATAGACTGAAACATTTATGGATGTGTGTGGCCGTTTAAAAACACGGTGTATGTGTGTGTAAATAAAATAGCTCTGTATATACGCATGTGTATATAGCGGAAACAATTTGTACGATATTTTCTTCAATCAACTATGACTAACGCTGATTCCTACATACAAGAGCATCCCAACTTCGTTTATACAAAAAACTAAAATACGCTACAACTAAAAATAAAAAGGCGCATGCGTACCTAGCGCATTGACTCCCTCTCATGCTTACAGTCTGAGTATGTTGAACCTCAGGCTAATTGGCAAAAAATACTCTTATACTCGGGATATTTATTTTTCATTCGCTACCGTATAAAATCATTTGTGTGTATATACATAAAATTGAATGGCAAATGTATGTTTATTATGTGTGACCGTTTGAAAACATGCTTTTTATGTATGTGTGTGTGTGTGTGTTTAAATCAAATAGCCCTGTAAATACGCATGTATAGCCGAATAATATTCAGAGTGTTTTTATACTCATGCGTATGATTGTAGCTCACACAGTGTATACATTTTAGTTGCTGTCATTTGTGCTGAGTAATTAAACAAAAATGTGTATAAACATTGTTGTTGAATGTTAATAGTTATACGTATTGGTTTAAAATTAATGCGTGTTTTTGTACTTTGAGTATTTTTTTATTATACACATTCATAGTTGTTTGTAGGCCAAATATTCAAAGAGTACTTTAAAACATAATTTTGTCATTTTCTGTCTGCAAACAACACGAATGTGGATTATATAGTTGTAATAGTCTTCAAAAATAACATTATGTAAATGCTTTTTGTACTATTCGCTTGAAGTATTAACACTTGTCTTTGGTATCATTTCCTCCTTAAAAAATCATTTTCAAATTATCAGTTGTAATTTAGTTTCTTTAAAATTCGAATACAAAACTAGAATATGGGCTTACTTGTAATTTTATTTGTATAACAATCACCTTTGCAAAAACAAATTTAATTAAATATGAGGAAATAAATATATGTAAACCGCAAATTATTAAAAATAGTTAAGCGTAGTATTAGTACATACTTTGTGTTTTACTTTTTCTATTTCGCATGTTAAAATTTAACCTATTTTCCTTCCCTACTGACATCAAACTAAATTAATTACAGCCCGCATGCAGGAAGGAATATCTACATTTTATGAATACACAAGTATTTCACTTCTAATTACAAACTCGTATGCATATTAAATTTCATTTGAAGAAAGAAAAAACAAAGAGTAAAACTTTAATAAGAAAGACTTTATATCAAATCGACCCATTTCTTTCTAAACACAGATAGACAAGATGACACCAAGTCAACAATTTTAAGCAAACAACATTGATTCATTAATTAAAAGGCTTAATACATTTGTAAAGTCAGCCACAATTTGACTTGCTCGTATATTAAAGCAACTGAAAAATAAACAAAAAATACATTAACAAAATCTAAATTAGATATAACCACCACATATATGAGTATAAATTAAATATATATGTTTGTGTGTGTATGTGTGATAAACGGTATGAGAATCCTAGATTCCATAATAGAGCGCGTAGCAGCAAATATACTTGTCAACGCATTTATAGAACATCTTTCTAAATTGCTTCACGCCATGTTCAGCTCAGCGCTAAATACTTATGCCTAAATTACATACAAACAAAACACTCAAACAAATATGTCAAATTCTTAACAAGGCGTCAATAAAACTGGTTAAAACGAAAATGGTAGAGGACGAAAATTGGAACACGGGTTAAAATCTCAAACTATGAGGTTTAAAACAAGTCAAATGGGTGTATTTGTTTTAGCAAGCTTCTCAAAGTATTTACAGTGCATTTGAGTCAACAACTTTAATCTTGAATTGATGTTTATTGAAGCGCATCTATTAATCAGATTAATTTTACAAAAATATTAATGATGCAAAAATTAAAAATTTGCAAAAAAAAATGCAAAATATTAAAAATGTGTTAAAGAGTTTCACTCTTATTATAACTTATTTGTTTTCTTATAAAGATATTGGCGCATATTTGTAGTCAAAACAAAGTATACTTTAACGGTCTAATTCATAAATGATTATTAACAGTTCAATAACACATTAATAGTCAAAAATCGCTAAATGTGTATTCATAAATGATTAATAGCCTATTAGACGTTTAATAAACGTTTCATAACTCAGAGATTCTTAATGTAGCCTGCATGCTACTTTAAGCGTTTGATAAACAATTATAAATAATATTTTCTTGATTTTTTTTTTATCCCTTATGTGAGATTTTCTGTGGTTTCTCACTTTTATGTTTCTTGTTTATTCTTATGCATGTCTCCTGAATAATGTTCTTGGGCAAATGTATTAATTTATGTAAGTTGGTACATGTATGTATGTATGCATAATTCTACAAAAAGAAAAATACATACATATAAACATCGTTGAAAATTAAAGAAATCCCATTCATTGGCAAAAAGAAAAATAGAATTATAAACATAAGGGCATATCGTCGGATTGTTTCTGCTTTGATGTATGGGACATTTTAAAAAAAATCGAGTTATTGATTGATTATATATGAATAATGTGTCCTTTTTCCAAATTCGTTATCAATTTTCCGATATCTTGAATATAGCTGGAGATATAGATGTGGAAATTTGCGTCATTTCCACAATTGTTGAACATTGTAAAGTCTGTTTTACGGTAATCGACAATTTTTTTGATATGTTGCACATTTCCCACGTAAAAGTATTAATATTTTTATTTGCAGCTGTTATGATGCATAATCTACTCAAAGAACGAAATAAAAAGCAAAACACAAAACCTATAAGGCTGTTTTGAAGTATATGTATGACGCTAATAAACACAAACACGCGCTTGTGTTTTTTAAGTTTTCATTTTAAAAGAAATGTAAGAAGTGTTCACATTATTATTAATATATGTACGTAGTTTAATATGGATGAAAATTCAGCGCCAGCTCCATCGGCTTTTGAGGAATTTATGTAAGTATTTTTAATAGCCTCATTCTTTACGAAATATTCATTTTGTTTATTTTTGTGTAAGTATATTGGAGAATGATTTTTCGCCACAAGAAGTGCTAAATTCTGATGAATACATTGTGGAAGAAAATGTATCGTGTCCAGATACATATAAATATGAAGACGCCTATTATGAAGAAGTTAATATTCCATATGAAGAACAAAAAGTGGTGTATTCAGATGAATATGTAGACATAGAATATATTGTGAAAGAAAATATATCGTGTCCAGATACATATTTATAAAAGTCAAGACGCCTGTTATGACGAAGTTATTATTCCACATGAAGAATATAAAGTGCCGTGTTCAGATGAATATGTAGACATAGGAGTAGAATACATTGTCGATGGAAATGTATCGTGTCCAGATAGTATGTTAAAATTTGATGACAACAATAATGAAGAAATTATGCCAAATGAAGAACATGAAGTATATGTTCCTTCAGGTAATTATAAAATGTATATTTAATTAAATTTGTGGACAACTTCATACATATTTTTTTCTTTTAGCTGACGCATTTCAACCAACAAAGAAAAGACAAACAAATCCAGCATTATGGAAGAAAAATATAAGAAAGCAACAGAGAGAATCTGGACAACCGTATAAAACTGCATCAAATAAAATTGTACCTGGTAAAACACTAAAAGCATCATGCAACGACTGTTGCTTTAACTGTGTAAACATATTTTCTGCTGATGAAAGGATAAAAATATTTCAGTCGTTTTGGAATTTATCCGACGACGAGAAAAACTATTTTTATAATACATTTGTAATAAGAGATCATGTAAAGCGTCGCAAGACAAATTCTGAATGCAGTGTTAAAAAATTTTCTTATAAGTACTTTTTGGAAAAAAATCAATCCCTACATCTCGTGTGCCGGAGTTTTTTCCTCAACACATTAAGCATTGATCAAAACAGAATATATTACTGTTTTAAGAATCTAAAAGATAAGGAAACTGGCTCACCATTGCAAAGAAGAAAATGAAAAAATATTAAAAGAGTTACTCCAGCAAATAAATTCTCAGAAGTCAGAGAACATATTTCGACGTTTCCTACAAACGATTCCCATTATTGCAGAGCAAGTTCTACCAAAAAATATATTGAACCCAGCTTAAATTTAAATAAAATGTATAAGTTACACATGGAAAAATAAGTAAATCCCGTCTCTGTACATGTTTATAGAAAAATATTTAACAATGAGTTTAATATTTCCTTTCATAAGCCTAAAAAGGATCAATGCGACAAGTGTGTACAGTTTCAAAACAAAGAAAATATAATACCACCAGAGGAAAAGTATATTTTTGAAGAACACTTTTTAGAAAAAGTTGCTCTAAAACCTGACCGAGATAAGGACTGAAACAACTCGGATTCGTCAACATGCATAATTTGTTATGATTTGTAAAGTGTTTTTAATCTTCCTAAGGGCAATGCTCCAGCATATTATTACAAAAGAAAATTAAGTATGTACAATTTAACAGCAACAATTATAATGCCAACCGTTAAACCCTTTACTTATTGTGCTTTATGGACAGAAGCACATAGTGGACGAAGTGGCAATGACATTGCTAGCGCTTTGATAAAAATATTAAATGAATTGGTTAAAGATTTTCCAAATTTAGATAAACTAGTTTTATGGAGTGATTCGTGTGTACCGCAGAACAAAAATAAAATTAACACTACAGCCCTAAAAATGTTCCTCAAATCAAGTAAGGTTAATACCATTGTGCAAAAGTTTTCAGAACCGGTTCACTCTCTAGTTCAAGAAGTCGACTGTGTCCATAGCGTTATTGATGTGTACCTGAAGCATTTTGAAATTCATAGCCCAATTCATTTAATAAAATTACGTAAGGCTTTGTCATACAAAAAAAAATTAGATTAATAGTTATAGAAATGGCAACAACCGATTTTTACTTGCACTCTGCTGTTGCGAATAATATACCATTTTCCAAAGTTAAACTTTTGCTTTAAAAAAAAACAGATGAATTTTTGATGTATTTTAAGAACTCAGCAAGGGAAACAGTACTTCAAAATGCAACAATATACAAATCCGCTTCGAGAAAACATTTTCGAACCCCTCATAATATATTTGAGTATGAATTAAAAATTATGCCACTTTCAATTGTTTCTAAGGAGAAAAAGGCTGATATTAAAGATCTTTTGGTATATTTACCTAAAAATGATAAAATTTATTTCCAAGATTTATTAAAAATTTGATACAAATCTAATAATTTGTATATCATAGAATTAATGGGCTTTATAAGTGATTCAAATGAATTTTTAATTATAAAAGACTGCTTATTTAATTGTTTTGTTTTTTTTATAAGAGACTGTTAATGTTTGTTGAATTATTGTGTTATGTTTTAATTATTAATAAATTTTTTTTTATTGAATATATTCAAACTGTCTTTTATTTCTTCCATTGTTTTCCTCTAAAAGTCATTACGTGAATAGAACTGATATTTTCAACTTTTATATCTACTTAAATATATACTAATGTAACCCACTTGAACAAGTAGTGAACAATATTGTTGTTATGATTGTGGGATGCGTTGACAAAGATTTTTGTAATATTTTCTTTAAGTCCTAATAACTTTTCATGTTGGATGTAAAAAGTTTATCAACTTTAAGTTTGAATAAAAAACACATGTATCTATTACTTTTATTATTAAACAAAAAATTCTATCGTGTATTTTTATAAAACTAATGAACTAAACATTCTTCATCGATTTTCTCGAAAACACATTTTTGTCCCATACATCAAAGCAGAAACAAGCCGACGATATGTAAGTACAAGCACACGTATGTTTGTATGGTACTGCATGCTTATATATGTATGTATGTATGTACAATAACATTTTAAAATTAAAACAAAATAGTGATACATAATCGACCGCTATAAAATGGGTATTTGCCTACCTCTGTACTCAGCCGAATATAAATGTGTTTAAATACAATTTTTTGTAACATATAAATTTTTTTTGGTTTATTTATTAATAAAAAGTGAACCGCCTACTTTTTAAGTTATTTTTTAGTAACATTATGCGTAATGATTTACTTTTTTTCGACTCAAACAGACTACCAAGATAATCGATTCTTCGTTGTATTCATCACTAAACATAAAATGAGAGCGAAAGTAGCATGATGTTGCCAACATAAAATTGCAAAAGAAGCAAAATCGTTTAATAGTTAATTCACTGATATTAATCAGTTATGAATACAAATTTTTATTAGAGCTTAATAAAGCAAAATCTGTTTCATAAGTAATGTACAGATTAAAGCTGAAATAAGGAATTTTTATGAATTAGACCGTAAAAATCTAAAACCAGTATTACCATACAAAATATTGTATTTATTATAATAATTCATTAAAGGATTTAATTTTTAATCGATCGATATGCAAACTACAAGAATCTTTAGCAGTGCCGTGGTGTATCCTTTTGTAATTGTGATATTTTTAAAAAAACACTTTTAACCACAAGTTGCAATATCAGAAAACAATTTAAAAAAATAGCTAAAAACTTTTTAAGACAGAGTGTTCGACATTGGCTTTATAATCGTACGTTTTCGGCAGCAGAAGATGAAAAGCTCTTTTGGCTCAGAATTTATCTTAAGGTCAAATAGTTGGGAAAAGGTAGTAACTAATGATGGCCAGTAATTTGAATAAATGTATAGTAAAACAATGGTTTACACAATTTTTAAAAATCCATCAGAACAACAACAGTTGTTATAACTCAACATTTAACTTCTGCCATTAATAATTGCTCCAGAATATTTCGATTTTGAGTCGCACACATTGTTGCCATGTTGATATTTTCACTGCCAGAACTGGCATTTTCATTCGTTAAAAAGCATTGCACTTTTAAAAAATTCTGCCAAATTGTGCTTTTTGGCAGAATTTTCTTAAAATAAAAAATGTTAATTTCCTAAATTTTTTTCAGTGTAGAGAATAATTCTTTTCATCAACGTAATTTTTTTGCATTATGTATTTCCTACATAATGAAGATCTACGTATGTATTATATACATACATAATATGTATCTATATGAAGCCCTATTTTCAATTATTCGTAAGTGACAAAAATGAAAGTTTTCAGAAGACGGTTTTTTGTAATATTCAAATATGGTGCACATCATAGACGACGAGCCTTATTTTCGATTTTATCGTAAGTGATATGTTATCAAAAATACACTTCTTTATTAAAATTAAAATTGTATTGTATTAAATGCCAAAATTTTGATGACTTTTAAGCTTTTTGGCTTTTACAGCCAGTAAAATTTTATCGTAAGCGACAATTTATGTATGTAAAACAAAGTGGAATATTATTAAAAACCTTCTCCTAAAAAAATTTAATTTTTGTTGCTTCCGATTAAATCGAAAATAAGGCTCGATAAATTATCGCTTGCGATAAAATTTCAGGATGTAAAATTTTATTTTAAAGGATGCCAAAAATTCAAAATTTTTATAATTCTAAGCTATGGGTAGGACAACAAAATTTAAATTTCAATTAAAAACTTTATTTTTTACATGTTGCTTACAATTAAATGGAAAACAGGTCTCGATGTACATATATGTATGTATGTACATACATATGAATGTGCCATAAAAATACCTGTAAATACTAACAAGTTTGCATAAACATGAAATTCAAAGCTTTTTCAATAATTTTTTGTTTAATTTAATTCTGGCATTGTACTTTTCTTCTCTAAAACATTTTAGCAGAATATTTTGACAGATTTAGCATTCGCTCATCATCACTTTCTGGCAACACTGCTCACACACGAAGGGTTCCCTATGGGAACTACCAACATACATATGTAACACTTACGATTTTTTTTTAGTTTTTGCGTTTCTTGTTAGTTTAGACGCTTTTTCTTAGCTTTGACGTTTAGTTTTGCCGATTTTTTTTTCGTTTCTGCGATTTTGTTCGGTTTTTGGCGTTTTTTGTTAATTTTGGCGATTTTTTTCGTTTTGGCGATTTTTTCAGTGATCGGTAATGTAATTTTTTAAGTTTTTGGCTTTTTTTTTTTTTGTTATTTACGCTTATTTTATTCCGATGTGGGGTTTTTTCGTTTCGGCGACTTTTTTCAGTTTTTGGCATTTTTTTTTAGTTTTTTCGCGACCTTTTTACTTTTAATGATTTTTTTATTTAGATTTTTTTAATTTCAGTGTTAATTGGTATAGTAGTCTGCATAAAAATACACTAACTTTGAAAATTTCAAGTGTCTATAATATATAATTGTCTGTATATTCCATTAGGATTTCAACATTTTTCCTTGCTGGCTTTAGAATACCCTTTAATTTTTAACTGTCTTAAATTTGTTGTTTTAGCGGTCGTAGCTCTTTCAGTTTTTGAAAAATAATCCTTTTTAGCTTTGGAGTACGGAACCCTAAAAATCTAATGATATACGTTTAAACAATGCAAGGAGATTATTAAAATTCGCTACAAAAATTTCGACAATTTAATGGTCCCAGTTTGAAAAAATAAAGCATTTTTGGGTTATCATGAATCACATCCTAGGCCAACAATCGTGCAACTGATGAAAAAATTTGCGCTGTTTGGATTAGTAAAACTGAGAATTTTGCCGTTGTAGCCCACAGTGCGGTGGAAAATTCGGGTTTATCCTAGAATTTTGCATTTAACAAACGGCATTACAACATAAAGACTTGAGTCTTAAGGCATAAAAAGTTCATTTAACAAAAAAAAAAAAAAAAAACTCACAATATCATCGATATTTTTGTGTGAAAATATCTTGATCGGGGAATTTGGAATTTTTTTCTTTGAGAAAACAAGAAAGCTAAGGTCTCTGCCGATGGTACACAATCGTGTATTCAAGATCTGAAAGATTTCATACGTGAAGTTATCGACTGACATCGACTATCCTGCATCTTGATCTAGTGTTTTATGAAAGTCAAAGTCTGCCGAAATTAACCAGTTTAACTGGTACGAGTCCTTGTCAGCATCTCTAAAGTCATAAACACACACACACACACACACACACACACGTACACACACGCACACATATTTTCATATATTCAAACATAAATTTTTTGGTCATTAAACACGCATACCACGCATGAATTTATACGACTTAACAGCATGATTGTATTTGCTGGAATCAGTGTATGTGTATGTATGACATACAATTATACACAAAAACACGAACATACATACATACATATAATAATACCATATTTGAAAGTTTTGAGGATGTTGGCATAAGCAAATGTTTATAATCAGACTTATAATTTCTACTATAAATTCATATGTTTCCACAAATAAACATACAAAAGCAGGCCACATGCGGAAGAATATAATGGGAATTACTAGACTCATGTTTGTAATTGGGCACGAATGCCTTGACAAAATTGAAGCTATTAAAGTCATAATAGAAAATCCTAATAATGTTACAACTTGAGAATTTGAAAATAAAAAAAGGAAATTAAAATCTTGCCTTGCAAGCAGCAAATGGCAGTTAGAAGCCTTTTAGGAATAGCACAATTCAAATATTTATAAATTAAGTGAATCGAAGAAGTTAAGATTATTTTTAATCATCAATATTTTTGGATCCATAGCAGCTTCGTCCAAACAAACGTACATATCGATGGTTTACTAACGCAACCTCGTAACTTAAAAACTGCTACTTTTCAGGAGAGACAAAAAATGATTTAACTATAACAAGTATTTAAACATTTTTAATATATGTTTTTTATAATATAATTACTTGGATGATTTTTGTTAAATTTTCAATTAAATACTTGTAAATTTTCATTAAATACTTGTTATAAATAATTTTTGTCTCTCCTGAAAAGTAGTAGTTTTTAAGTTACGAGGTTGCGTTAGTAAACCATCGATATGTAGTCTCATATTTGTATTTGAGCTAAACAGCTTTGAAAGCTCTTAAATTTGTTCGTGCTTCTTTGCAAAGTAAGAACAAGCATTGCTGTCGCCGCGTCTTGATTGGCTGTTGTGCTATCGTCGGTGTGAAAGCATAAAAGCTCTTTTATAAAAGTTTGCACATTGTGCATGTGGCTGGACGTAGCTGATTATCATATCGTGCCATAACTGCTAAAAACAAACCCCTAAGTGGCACAAGTATATGGGAAATGACAGTTCAAAATAATTTAACCCAAAAGTAAAAAAGTGAAAAGGTTTGTAAATACGATAAATAAAGATGTTATTGATGCCAGACTGTGGGAAAAGGAAAAAAGTTTTTAAATTAGCTAAAATTGACGTGTTGCCCCCAGCTGGCGCTGCTGAAAAGGTAGAAAAAGATTGCTTGTCATCGTTAATGGTGGGCGAGGATATGGTAAAACGATCTGTGCATTGGCCAAGAGCCAATCGATAAAGCTTGGCTGCCAAAAATTCAATTCAAAAATTGATTTTTGGTGATAAAAACTACATGCCGTTGGGATTTGTATTACACGCCTAACAGTATGCACGCATGACTAATCTTAGCCTCATCGATAGGAACTTAGCCAGATCACAAACCTTCTTACATATCTAGTCTTCCCTAGCGCACAACGACTTATCCAAAATTCATAAATCATTATTTTAATTACCTTTTCCCCACACGCGATCAGATGTGCGATAGCTTTCCGTGAGCACCTGCCATTACGGCCTTATCTCACGGGTGCCAAAGCACCGGGTGTGGGTTAGACGCCAGACCAACGCCCCCATGCACCCTATTAGAATGAACCTATGGCCCACTCCATAAGGCACATAGGTTGCAATCTTTGAATATAGTTATCCCTGTACTATATTCAATTACCTTGCTGAGGTAATTTGAGCTATCTAAAATCTGCTGCTATGTCCGTGCCCATAGCAGCTTCTGTTGAATGACAACAGCACCTAGAATTGTGTCTGGCTGACCGCGTCAGACCAATCACTAGCATTGATTTCACACTGGGAAGCTAAGACTATTCTCCCAGCGATTTTGGTAGCAACCACAGCCGCCACGATAATTCTCCGGCTTCCACGCTAAGGTGTTGTGTATACACCCATAGCGAGGTCCCCAAGAGAATTCCTCAACCATTGCCGGCACAGCTCAACCACTCATCCATAATGAACGCATGCCTGTGTCGCCAAATAACCAGTGCCTACTCCACACATACCAAAATCATCCCTTTAACCCCTTGGGGTATACCCCATTGGGGTAGGACGAACTCGGCATTTTAGCAAAGGAAACTGACGACCGCTACATGCACTCAAAACTTCAAAGCAGCGAGGACTACTTACGCGAGAAGAACGCAAGCTCGCTGCCAAGATCCTGTGCCTACTACAATCGATCATGCTTGATAAACGCCCCTTGAACACAGGAGGTAGGACGCACAACTATTTTAGCACAGAATCTTGACAACCGCAATGCATTTATCTCTAAGCAGCCCAGCTGTCGGGCAACCGGCACCCGTGGCACCAGAAGTAGCCTCTGGTTAGACCTCGAAGTTCCACCACAAGGGCTTCACCTCTATCGTCTTTTGAACTCAGGGGCGGTTCTAGGTGACGCTGCACCTAACTGACATCAACAGGACCTGTCTTCCTTTTGTTATAAATATGTGCACATCCGTTACTCTGTTTATATTCAGAGTTTGGGTAGTAACACATAAGTTCTATGGGTAATGTACCAAAGGTACGCCAATGGAAAAAGCCACATCACCCCAGCTGGGGCCCCGGGGTTGCCACACCCGTAGTCCATAACAGACTCCCCTGGGGGGCCCCATACGCGATCAAGTGATCAATGAGCTTTTGTTTAGGCAATCCACAACCTTGTTTTTTTCTTGCAGCGCCATCCAGTGGCAAGACGTCCATTTTAGCCAATCTCAAATCTTCTTACCGCTTTTAGCGCACCCTGGTTATAGAAAACCCTACTATATTAATTGCTTAACGGTTAGACTATTTCGAACTGTATTTCTTAAAGAAAATCAAATCAATCATGATTGTAGATAATTGACTTCCAAAAATGACGTTTAAGCGTTTTTGACGGTTATTTCTTGATATCATCGATAATCTTAAAGAAATTCTATCAATGGTTATTTATATCATAAAAAATACATATGTATGGACTATGTACTTTCATAACTTATATACAAAAACTAGCTATAAAACTATACAGACTGTTTCCAAAAATAAATAAGTGTATATATTCTTTAAAAATAACGAACGGAACCATGTTTATAATTTTGTGACATTGAATCATTTTCATGTAAGTAACAACAAATAGCTTTAAGTTTTGCAACACCCATAAAATTCTGGACGTAGAATTATTTATTAAGAAATCGCTCGAAATATTTTCATTTGACTTTAACGAAAATGTTATTGGATTTTTAATGTTAAGGGGCCCATACACACATACTGCTTGCAGCTACTGCCGATGAACCCTTGGTATACGTGTGTAATTGATATTTTACCAGAAACTTATCAATCATCATTTAAAATAAAATTTATAAAATAAACATGCCCTTGAGAACAAAAAAAAAAAAAAATTATTGGTAGAATTCTAGAAATTAAGAAAAAACGTTTTTCTTTATACATTTTTTTTCCAAACCTATTTTTTGTTTGTTTTATTTCCTTTTATGTTTGTTTTGCTTTCTTTTTTTTCAATTAAACTTCAAATTTAAAAAAAAAAAAAATACATATCAGAAAAAATTAATAAATTCATTTTTTGTTCATTTGAAAAACTGTCAGCAGTATGAGTTCATTTCAAAATCAAAACTGTTTTGGTTTTTCATACTGCATTGTCTGTGTGACAAATACATTAACAAAAATTGAAAATTTACCAACACATGCTTATCGCATGAGCATGAGCAGTATGTGTGTATGGGCCCCTTTAAAGTATCAACTGACTTTAAAAAATAAAAAATAAAAAAATACAAGAGTGCTATATTCGGCTGTGCCGAATCTTATATACCCTTCACCAAAGTGCGTATATAAAGTATAGAGATACATTCATAAGCACATTCATACATATGAGTGTGTTTTGTGAAAAAATTTATAACTTTTTGCTCTCGTGCAATTTTTAGTGAGTGACTTCTCTGTATTTTTCCATTAAATATTTTTTTTAATATTAGCAATAAAGTGAAAATTTTATTCTACACTCTGAAAAGAAAGAAAGAAATATTTTACATTCACCCTTACTCCAGTTGTCAAAAACGACATCACGTCATACAATATCAAAAAATCAAATTAAAAAAATAGTTTTGTTTAGTTACCTTACATAGCGTCTACAACTGCGACTAACTCTGACATAATATGTGAGAGAACGTCGGCAGAATAACAAAAATAAAATGCCGATATTTCTCTTCATGTCATGCAACAGGACAACGTAATTTTACTTTTCTTATAACATTTCATTTTATACAAATTCTCATCGAGTTAACATGTTTAATACATATATATAACATACATATATATAACTATTTATTTTGGTTTTACTTTTTTCAATTAAACATATAAATTCAATTAAATATATAAAATTAAACATATAAAATCCCAGAAATTTTGTCCAAGGCATTGTTTTTCATTTATTTTAATAAACACTCACACATGCACACTAATTTATTTTCATGTACGTGTAGTTTTTTGACAGTTCATATCATAAGATTGTTGTTATAGGATTTCTTATAACAACGCTCTTATAATAAATCTTATAATAGTGACATAACACTAATTTTAAGTCTAGACGTAACATAATTCTCTCTGCGATTGAATTTGACGCTCTTATCTTACATATTATGTTAGGTGGAGACCCTATGTTAATATCCAGAAAAAAAAGTTCAAAGTTTACAGCTCTGGAGCTGTAGTTTTACTGCCTGTTCCCGGATGTCACTCATTTTCGTACGCAAGCCTTTTAAACGACAAACAGCTGTTTTGCGTTCCACTAAAAGCCTTTAGCACGACAAGTCGAAACAAAATTAAAGCGAACGATAACGTAAGCATTTCAATACAAATATGAGCCCCAATAAAATTTGTTCAGTCATTTGTACGAACTCAAATGCCAAAAGAAGGCACTTGTATTTTTATTGTCGACTGAGAAAAAAAAACAACAAATTATTTTTATTTACATGAATAAAATATTTTCCTTTGTCAATGAGCAAATATAATACCGGCTTCGCTGGCAATGGGTTCATTGCTTAACCCGTCGTTGGCAATCTCCTCACGTCTGAGCTTGTAAGTAAGCGGTTTTGCGTCCTTGGCTGGTGATGCTCTTCTCTCGGTATGTATGTATGTGTGTTCGACAACAGCTTCAATGAGTAGATATTTTCTGCCTACCACCACTTCCGCTAGTTATAGTGAAGGTTGGTTAGAAACTATCGGTCTTATGTGTAAGAAAAAACGGTTAAGAAGTTAGATAAATCACGCTGGGACTTAATAGTAGGCTAAAACTACATTATGCGCCGATTTTTATTGTCAGAATGTATGAAGGAACTCCTTAGCACCTATTTCAATGTCGTCACTTACTTTATGCCAGTTTTTTCTTGTACATGAGGATGTCTTTATTGATATAAGCAGTTGTTTTACATACACAGAGGAGAGAGAGAAAATTATTGTACCCGTACAAAGGCCGACAAGGTAGAACACTTTTTCTGGGTCTGTTGCTATTTTAAAGATAATGACAATGACCCAAATTACAATGAATAATGACCTAAATAAATGGGCTATTGGTCATTTTTCCTTTTGGGTAATTTTTCACAAAATTTTGCATAGCTTGTGGTTTTTTATGTCTTTATTTATCATAAATAAAAACCCTTGAGTAATTAAGTATGTACACTTTTTATCATTTACAAAAATTGTTTTGTCAAGTTCATTTTAATTTATTTTTGGGTGCCACTTGTTGCAGGTTAATTTAGAACAGAGTTTCATTTTTTAAAGCACAATTTACACATTTGAACGATTTTTTATTCCCAGTTGTCGATGAATGTGTGAAATTGTGAATGTGGCAATATAGATATTTGACAACGGGTATACGGCTTACGTTAGAAACGTAAAGCCAATCGAATGATAAGTCGAAAGATAGTGGAACACTTTTATAGAAGAAAATTAGTGACTTACTTTCGTTCTCTTAAGTTTTACTTCGACATGTAGGGGAGGCAGTTAATTTTTATAATTTTCTACACCAAACTTTTCTTTCAAAAACGTAAAATATATACATATATAATGGGTGTTTTTTATTGAGGTATAGAACTTTAGGTTAGCATCACTTTTTTCACTGGCGGCCATTTTGTCAGCTGTCAAGTGACTAATATTTAGTTTGGTTTGCCATTTCATCATGAACAGGTTGACAAAAGAACAACGCTTGCAAATCGTGCAAATTTATTTCGAAAATAATGGTTCAGTTCGCGAAGTTTACCGCAAGCTCCGTCCATTTTATGGTCGACATAATCGTCCATCAGAGCAATTAATTCGGTTAACCATGGATCGTTTTCGCACTACGTTTACTCTATGTGATAATACGCATCCGCAGAGACGTCGAACAGTGCGCACCGAAGAAACAATTGCCGCTGTAGAGCAAAGTGTTGAAGAGGACCCGAATGAATCGATTCGCCACCGTGCACAGCAATTGGAGCTTTGTCCATCAACTTTATGGAAGATTTTGCGCAAAGATCTTGGCTTGCGACCTTACAAGATTCAGCTTGTGCAAGAATTAAAGCCGCGAGACCATGCAATGCGTCGTGATTTTGGTGTATGGGCCGAAAATGAGATTGATCTCGATGCTGATTTTCATCGCAAAATTTTGTTCAGTAATGAGGCTCATTTTTGGTTGAATGGCTACGTCAACAAGCAAAATTGCCGCATTTGGAGTGAAGAGAATCCACATGAGACCCTTGAGACGCCATTACATCCACAAAAACTGACTGTTTGGTGTGCTCTATGGGCTGGTGGAGTCATTGGGCCATACTTCTTCCGAAATAATGCTGGAGAGTCAGTTACCGTTAATGGAGACCGGTATAGAGCCATGATAACCGACTATTTTGTTCCCGAATTGGATGGCATGAATGTGGATGAGTTGTGGTTCCAACAAGACGGTGCTACATGCCACACAGCGCACGTCACAATCGATTTATTGAAGGAAACATTCGATGAGCGCATAATTTCGCGGAATGGACCTGTCAATTGGCCACCAAGATCGTGTGATTTGACACCATTGGATTATTTTCTTTGGGGATATGTGAAGTCGCTCGTCTACGCCAACAAACCAGAAACGTTAGGGGACTTGGAAGCCAACATTCGTGGCGTTATTGCCAACATACGGCCCCATATGCTCGAAAAAGTGGTTGAAAATTGGACCTGTAGAATTGGCTTTATTCGAGCCAGCCGCGGCGGCCACATGCCCGAAATCATATTTAAACATTAATGGCATAAAATTATCCTTCCAATAAAGCCAAATTGATGGACATTAAAACGATTTTCTTGTGTTTTATTTCAATTCGAAGTTCTATACCTCTTAAAAAACACCCGTTATTTTATAAAGAAAAAGAAAAAAATTATTTAAACCTAGTTATATGGTGTATAATATGCCACAAAATGTGTAGGTTTCCCAACCCTGGAATCATCCTTTTAGATTTTTCTGATTTATTACACTAATCTCTTGCTTTTAAGAATATAAAATATATTAAATTTATAGAAAAAAGGAAAAATTTGCTTTAGTTAATTAATTTTGTATAAAAAATTTTAAAGTTTTTCAACCCTGGAAACGTCTTTCTAATTTTTTTATTAGAAATACCAATTTTATTCATACTGAAGCATAAAATAAGTTTATTTAGTAAAAAAAATAATAAAAATTTGTTTTCGGTAGTTACTTTAGTATGGCAGCTCTGAAATCGTCTGCTCGATTTTGCTGATTTTCAATACCAATCTTTTTCTGACTATTTCTGACACACCAGTCCAAGACCGAAGTCTCTAGCTTTTCTGGGAGCTTCGGAAAACTACTTTCACGTACAGACAGACGGACATATGGGCAGACGGACGTTGCTTATTCGTCTTCCCTATGCATAAGAATCCAGAATATATATACTTTATGGCTCGCTTATTAATATTCTGGAAATTACAAACGGAATGACAAACCTATGTATATCCTTTTAGCATTTTTTGGTAAAGGTTAAAAAAAATTATTAGTGCATTCACTTTAAACTTAAATTGTAACAATTCCCATAAAAAAACAATAATTATTAACTTGATTGCACCTGATCAAAAATACTTGCTTGGCAACACTCTTTTCTTGAATAGGTGTTGCTGTTATTTACATTTATTTTCTTTACATGCGTCTTACAACTACAATTGGAGCTGCAAGAAAGTCAGCCAATGTAGCAATGGTAAAGTAAGAAAATAAAAAACATGTTGATTATTGAGTTCTTGTTAAAACTTTGTTATTTGTTGAGCTTCTCATTTGTTGAAATGAAATTTTATAATATAATAACTCTAGTTGTTCTAAAAAGCTTTGGGTAAAGGTTCCCTGATGATCTGCATTAGCAACAGTGAACTGCGCATAGGATCCAGCTAAACCCCTCAATAATCAACATCAATGTATTTTTAATATAAAAAAAATATTTTACTGAATAAATAAAATAATAATTTTGGATTATTACTGCGTTAAAAAATGTTAACTCAAATTGTAACAATTCCCATAAGAAAACACTAATTAAAAATAAGACTGCTTATCACTGCAAGCATTTTGAGAGTTTGTAGTGATTTTGCTAATACCAAAAAAGCTCTCTTTGTGACAAAAAGGAATGAGCGAAAGCTTTAGAATATATTTTATAATAACCAATTTTTAAATGTTTTTGTTTATATATAAACGAAAGATAAATGAGAATAAGCTTATGTTTTTGTAAAAGAGGCTGTTTATCTTTAATATATTAAGTTTGCGAATTTCATGGCACCATTTTTTTCTCATAGATCTAAAATTATCAAAAATTTTATACCACAAAAAAGTAAGGACTTACAGTTTATATTCTGAACACTATCAGACTTTCACTTTATGCTTTCAAATTAACTAACAAACAACAAGTCATTCGAGTACATTTATTTTATTTAAAGTGACTCAGATAGAAAAATTTCTAGACAGTATGACTATTAAGCTTTTCTCTTTTTTTTTGTTTTTTTTTTTTTAATAAGCACAATGGGTCATTTCATATACATAGACATATGTATCAGAGAACAGCAAGGAGTAGTGGAAAAGTGAGTTGAGTTGAAACATGACTAATAATTTCTTTTACTTATGAGCACTCATACTTATTGTAATGTTGTCTATGAATCATATTCACTCGAAAGTTTGAAGTGCGCATCGAACTCATGCTTAGCAACATTTATGACGTTGTTGATTTCGACTCTACTTAACTCAAAGCCTAGGGACGATGCAAAATAAGTATGATTCACAATGCGAACTTCGATTACGAATATTAAAGTTCTTATTATGAGTTTATGTGTTTTTCTGTTGCTTTTTTTGTTTTTTGTTTGCAGGAATTGAAAAACAAACGTATTAGTTTACAAACTTTCAAACTGTTTAATGACTGAACTTTTAAATAAACATACATGCAGGAGTTGAATGAGCTGAATCAATGTGAGTAGTGTAAGTATTTTACTGAAATTATAAATCAAACTGGGCTCATTTCCGAGTGTGAGTGTGGTATGACTATAATGTCGTCCTGGAATTCATATTTATTTCAAGCTTTACTTATAAATCAATGTCATCGTGAGTATGCGTTAATCAGAGTAGTTGAGTTTTTATATTCTTATATTAAACATTTCATGAGCCAGTATGAATAGCGAAGAAACGATTCAATGCCGATTACTGATATGTATACCTTTAAGTTATCTCAAGACACAAATAAGCTTTCAAAATCAGATAACCACTATTCAGTGACTGAAGCTGGTGAAAGAATTTCGGTAAAAAAAAGTTTCCAAAATTATCAAACAACTTTGCTAAAAAGTCAAAATCCCATCACTTTTAAAAAAAAATGTGCCACACTGCTGGAATATCTTTATAGCTTGCAGAAAAGTGTATCTGTGCTTTCTCGTCTGCATCTCAAAGAAATGGTAGTGTAGCATTTATATCAAACAAGAGTTTAGTGTTGGGGATGGCGGTAACTTCAATTATGTGTATGTGACAAGAATTTGAAATTTTCTTTATTTAGTTTACTCATGATACCATTGAAATAACTGATGCACAACCGTAACGGAGTGTATTTTTGTCTTATTAAGTTTTGAAAAATTGTGTTATTACCGAGACATGTTGATATCTAGAAAGTATGAATTCACTATTTGAACAATGATAATAGGAAGAAAATTAAGAAGGACATACATATAACTAGCAAGCATGATGGGAAAAAAGTGAACAAGTGTTGTTACTGCCTCATTTCCGTTTAATGAGATAATCTGCTTTTATACTTGTACTCGTGTGTAGCTGCAGCCGAAACAACAACTACAACAACTACTACAAAAAGCCAACCGCACAACACAGCAAGTTGGGCATGTTTGCTGTAATTTATCGTTGTAATTGCTGTTAAATTTTTGCCATGAGAAAAATCTTCCACTGACTTTTTACTCCGCTGTTAACTATTTTTCTGTGTTTTAAGTCAAAACCAAAATAAGGGGATTTCATATGCTGTCGTATGCTTTTGGCCATAAACACAGAAAAGGGATGTTGCTATTGGTTTTTTTCGTTTTTTTTTTTTGGTTGCTGGCATGTCTTAGATGTTGATTTGTAGGCCTCCTATATAATAACGCATCCATCGTTCTACACTAACCTCCTCACATCTCCTGGCATGGTAATGTGCATTAAATGAAGCATGTTTTTAGAAAGATTTATTTGATTGCTTTATTTGTTGCCATATTACGTACAGCTGTTCATTGCAACAAGAATGAAAATAAAAATTACTACCGAACACAATGATATATGGCAGATAGTAAAAGACTTATGAAAATTTGGAAAAAAAAAACAAAATATGAAAAAAATTGCATTTGATTACAGAATATTTAAGTATAATGATGCCAGAATTAGTTCACTTTTTACATCATACAAGAAGCATATATTTGTTAAAGTCAGGATGTAATGTAAGAATATAGAAGTGATAGTAGATAATTTATTCCTTAAAAAATGGTTTATAAAACAAAACAAAGAAGTTATGTTAGGTAATTTATTCCCTTAAAAATGGTTTATAAAACAAGCTTAAGCTCACTGTTTTACAACAATTTTTATTCGTTTAAAGCCTAATCGTATAAAGCACTTATTCAACTAAGTGTCATGGGGAAATTAAAAATACTCGTATAATTGAGGCATTTTTAGATTTAATTGAACTTTAGTAAGTTCTTATCAGAAATAATTTCTTAATCGAACTTAAGCTCAGTAATTTCAATTCTTATTAAATGAAATATTTTTATTAATTAATGTGACTTTCTAAAGCAGAGAAGAAAAATTAAACTAGACTTTATTAGCTGAAGGGAAATAATTAAAAAAAATACAATTTATAATTTAGTAACGGGTGTTTTTTTTAGAGGTATAGAACTTCGAATTGAAATAAAACACAAGAAAATCGTTTTAATGTCCATCAATTTGGCTTTATTGGAAGGATAATTTTATGCCATTAATGTTTAAATATGATTTCGGGCATGTGGCCGCCGCGGCTGGCTCGAATAAAGCCAATTCTACAGGTCCAATTTTCAACCACTTTTTCGAGCATATGGGGCCGTATGTTGGCAATAACGCCACGAATGTTGGCTTCCAAGTCCCCTAACGTTTCTGGTTTGTTGGCGTAGACGAGCGACTTCACATATCCCCAAAGAAAATAATCCAATGGTGTCAAATCACACGATCTTGGTGGCCAATTGACAGGTCCATTCCGCGAAATTATGCGCTCATCGAATGTTTCCTTAAATAAATCGATTGTGACGTGCGCTGTGTGGCATGTAGCGCCGTCTTGTTGGAACCACAACTCATCCACATTCATGCCATCCAATTCGGGAACAAAATAGTCGGTTATCATGGCTCTATACCGGTCTCCATTAACGGTAACTGACTCTCCAGCATTATTTCGGAAGAAGTATGGCCCAATGACTCCACCAGCCCATAGAGCACACCAAACAGTCAGTTTTTGTGGATGTAATGGCGTCTCAAGGGTCTCATGGGGATTCTCTTCACTCCAAATGCGGCAATTTTGCTTGTTGACGTAGCCATTCAACCAAAAATGAGCCTCATCACTGAACAAAATTTTGCGATGAAAATCAGCATCGAGATCAATCTCATTTTCGGCCCATACACCAAAATCACGACGCATTGCATGGTCTCGCGGCTTTAATTCTTGCACAAGCTGGATCTTGTAAGGTCGCAAGCCAAGATCTTTGCGCAAAATCTTCCATAAAGTTGATGGACAAAGCTCCAATTGCTGTGCACGGTGGCGAATCGATTCATTTGGGTCCTCTTCAACACTTTGCTCTACAGCGGCAATTGTTTCTTCGGTGCGCACTGTTCGACGTCTCTGCGGATGCGTATTATCACATAGAGTAAACGTAGTGCGAAAACGATCCATGGTTAACCGAATTAATTGCTCTGATGGACGATTATGTCGACCATAAAATGGACGGAGCTTGCGGTAAACTTCGCGAACTGAACCATTATTTTCGAAATAAATTTGCACGATTTGCAAGCGTTGTTCTTTTGTCAACCTGTTCATGATGAAATGGCAAACCAAACTAAATATTAATCACTTGACAGCTGACAAAATGGCCGCCAGTTAAAAAAGTGATGCCAACTTAAAGTTCTATACCTCAATAAAAAACACCCATTAGTATAGCAGTAGTTTTAGTAGTAGTTTCTTTTTCATTAATAATATTTGAAAATTTACAAATTTAGGTTTAGAATTAGTGTTTTTTGTGGGAATTGTTACAATTTAAGTTTAATATTTTTTAACGCACGAATATTCCCAAATTATAGTTTTAATTTATTCAGCAAAATATTTTTTGTATTAAAAATACATTGAAGTTGATTATTTAGGGGTTAAGCCCGGTACGGAGTTCTTACGGAATTTCACGTTTGTAAATTTACATTAATTTCTACACGGAAAAATATTCGTGTAGGCTTTTGTGGAGAATTATGCTTGCATGCACGCAAATTCATTTATTTTTCAATTTAAAACATACAAAAACACTAAAAATTAATCACAAATTGATGAAAATTAGAAATTTCAAAAACTCCGTGACCAAACAATTGTTTGAACATTAATTTTTGTTTCAGTTGACTGAAAAAAGTCTCCACTTATATTTATAACATCCCTAAGATAGGCAATGAATTAAAAAATTTCGAGGTCACTTTTTCTTTGAAAGGGCGTACTAGCAAATGGAAGTTTCTTTATGAAATTTACCAACCTGAATTTCCGTAATTTTTTTTTCTACATATAGTTTGTACGAGAACCTGAAATTCCGTTCGAACTCCGTACCAGGCTTTAAGCTGGATCCTATGCGCATTTTACTATTGCTAATGCAGACCATCAGGGAAACTTTACCCTAAAATTTCATAGAACAACTAGAGCTATTATGTTAAACGTTCATTTAAACAAATGAGAAGCTCAACAACAAATAACAAAGTTGAAACAAGAACTCAATAATCAACATGTTTTTTTTTATTTTCTTACTTTACCATTGCTACATTGGCAGACTTTTTTTCAGCTCGAGTTGTAATTGTGAGAGTATGTAAAAAAAGTAAATGTAAATAACAACAACAGCTATTCAAGAATAGAGTATTGCCACACAAGTATTTTCTTGACCGGTTGAAGTCAATTTAATAATTAGTTGTTTTTTATGCGAATTGTTATAATTTAAGTTTAAAATTTTTTAAACGCACTAATAATCCCAAATTAATATTTTACTTATTAAGTAAAATATTTTTCGTTAATTTTTTAATTATTATTCAAACTCCATTTGTTTCTATATTTGTGATTTGAACAGGCTACAGTTCGTATCGCTTTTTAAGCCAAATTACATGTGATAATTATTAATGAACAAATAACACCAAAGTCTGTTGTAAATATTCTGACTAACAACACATAATTGAACGGAACAGCCAGCCGTTCAACTATGTGTTGTTAGTCAGAATATTTACAACAGACTTTGGTGTTATTTGCTCATTAATAATTATCACATGTAATTTGGCTTAAAAAGCGATACGAACTTTAGCCTGTTCAAATCACAAATATAGAAACAAATGGAGTTCGAATAATAATTAAAAAATTAACTAAAAATTAATAGCCATGGGCCTGTGGCAAAAATTAAATAAAAATATACTTAATAGTAACAAACCAAAAAAGTTTGTCTTAAGTAGAACAAAAAATAAGCAAATTAAAAGTAACATGTGTATAATTAGTAAAAAGAACAAAACGACAATGGTAAGACTGTTGTAAATATAGTGATGGTAAAATTGAGCTTACAATACAAAAAAGCTTTCAGCAAATTGAAATACGATGAATCAAAACAATTCACATATTCCATTTGCAATAAAATGCTAAGTATATAAAGCAGAAATCTACATCAACTGACACCACACACAGTGCACCAAACACAAAAGAACGCTGATGATGAAGGTTTAGTGGCCTTCGAAAACGGCTGGCTGTTCCGTTCAACTATGTGTTGTTAGTCAGAATATTTACAACAGACTTTGGTGTTATTTGTTCATTAATAATTATCACATGTAATTTGGCTTAAAAAGCGATACGAACTTTAGCCTGTTCAAATCACAAATATAAAATATTTTTCTTTAATTAAAAATATATTGAAATTGATTATTGAGGGGTTTAGCTGGATCCTATGCGCATTTCACTGTTGCTAATGAAGATTATCAGGGAACCTTTACCCAAAGTTTCTTAGAACAACTAGAGTCATTATGTTATAAGCCTTCATTTAAGTTGTTCTAAGAAACTCTTGAATAGCTGTTGTTGTTATTTACATTCATTTTCTTTTTACATACTCTTACGACTACAATTTGAAGCTGAAAAAAATCAGCCAATGTATTAATGGTAAAGTAAGAAAATAAAAAAAAGCAATGTGAGTCCGATCACAGAGGAAATGTGTAAACATCTAGAAATGAAAATTTTTATTTAAGTTGGAAGTACTTATGCTTTTAGTATCTTTTTTTAAATTAATTAATTAAAAGTATCAAAACTTTCAATATTGTAAATACATATGAATTTGTTGGTTTTTGTTTGTTTTATTAAACTTATTTGGTTAGTAAATGGGCACACTGCAGTATATGTATATGTACTGCATTCAAAATTACAGTAAGCAGTAAATTTACTGATTACTAAAAAAATTCAGCAAATTTTTACTGCTAATGAAATTTAATTTGCATTACTAGTAAAATCGCAGGGCCGTAGCAAGTGGCAAAGTTTTTACATTCAAATTTTGAAACTTTTGTATGAAAAACATTTAGCCACTTGGTAGAACTTCATTATGAATACGGGCATTACTGATTACTGAAAATTCAATGCACCTCATCATATAATAAATCATTTAGGCACTTGATAAAAATTGTAGAAAAAATTTTTAGTAATCAGTAAAAATTTACTGGTTAAAAATTTTTATTATCTTCACTGAAATTTTAGTGGTACTGCAGTGCTCATCTATGGTAAATGCCTTTACTTTTACTTTTTAATTTTTAATTCCTGTTGTTCATCGTTTAGTTGTTGCTGTTCTTGTTGTTGTGTACGCATTGCAATTAAAATAAATTCAGTAACGTGCGACTTTGACTAGCGCACATTCGGTTTTGATAATTTTTTTTGATTTAGCTTTCTTAGTTTTTTAAGTTTTTTCAGTTTAAACGATTTTTTTTTTCAGTTTTATCGTTTTTTCTCGTTTTGGTGTTTTTCTTTCTCTTTTTGGGTTTTTTTAATTTTCGAAATTTTTTTTCATTTTGGCGATTTTTGCATTTTGGCGATTTTTTCATTTTGTCGATTTTTTTCTGTTTTTTGGGTTTTTCTTCATTTTGGCGATTTTTTGTTGTTTTTTGGGTTTTTTTATTTAGGCGATTTTTTCATATTGGCGATTTTTTTGTTTAAGGATTTTTTTAATTTTGGCGATTTTTGCGGTTTTTCACGATTTATTTTAGTCCTAGAGATTTTTTTTAATTTGGTGCTTTTTTCGTTTTGGCGTTTTTTTTTTGTTTTGGCGATTTTTTTATATATGGCGATTTTATATTTTTTTGATATTTTTATTTTTACCGTTTTTGAAAATTTCAAGAGTTTTACTCTTTCGTTTTCCAAGATACAGAAAGTTGTCCAAATTACAAAGTCAAAATTACATTAACTGATGGAACACCAATTGATTTAAATTTTTTAAATTTAGTGTTAATTGTTGTAGTCTGTATAAAAATACACTAACTTTTAAAATTTCAAGTGTATACAATGGGATTTTAACATTTTTCGTTGCTCGTTTTGGAACACCCTTTAGTTTTTAACTCTCATGTATTTGTTGTTGTAGTGGCCAAATGTCTACATATTGTGTCCAAATTTCAATTCCGTAGCTCTTACGGTTCATTTTCACCTTTGGTGTACGGAAATAACCGGCGGCGGCGCACCGTCGGCTTCGAGCCGGTCGACTTGTTTCTCTGCTTGGTATTGCTTCTTTCAAACACTAATACACTCATACATCAAAAGCAAAAAGCAAAGAAATCTCAGCAAAGAAATCAAAGTCAAAAGATTTTTACCCGTAGCGTATAGATGTTTACTCATCAAAAACATGTTGATTATTGAGTTCTTGTTACAACTTTGTTATTTGTTGTGCTTCTCATTTGTTTAAACGAAAGTTTAACATAATAACTAGTTGTTCTAAGAAATTTTGGGGTAAAGGTTCCCTGATGATCTGCATTAGCAACAGTGAATTGTTTTTATCTATGGTATAACATTTTTTGTAATGAAAACTTTACAGCAGTCTAGTCATTGTTATTTGTTATTTTCTAATCATGCACATGCCGGTCAATATGCTTATTTTGGTTCTACTTAAGATAAACTTTTTCTAATTTTATTTATTATTTATTTATTTGACTTAGTCCTACGAATTAATTCTAAGACTAAATGTTTAAGCAGCACTAGCTGCCAGGGCTATCGGCTCTTCTGGTTTTAAGTTTGCAGTATATTTCTTTAATTTTTTCTACAAATCTATAGCTATTAATGTTAGTCATTTAAACTATTTCTTAATTTTCTTTTTTGTTTGGTTTTGATTGGGCCAATGCACTGTGGGAAAAAATGCGATATTTTTGGCATTAATTGTAGTTTTAAATAGTTTTAAAGCTAGAAAGTTAAATATTTGCACGCAGCGATGCCAACTATTTATAACCCAAACGCGCTACTACCCTTCTCAAAACGCGCTAAAACGCGCTAAGTTACAGCATTGACAAATATTTATAGCAAAAACGCGCTATTTTTTGCGCGCTAAATTAGATTTCAATAAAAGTCGATGTATGTATGTATTAGTACTCGTACAGGGTGGGCCAAAAGAAACCAAGGGGTGTAAAAGTTTAATAACTTTTTTGTTTATTAATTTTTTTTATTTTTTCTTTCAGCTTATATAGACAACACTTGGAGAATTTATAATGGAGAGGTTCACAACTGAACAGAGAACCAGAACAATAGAATTTTATTATTTAAACCAGAGATCAATTATTTTAACGCAAAGAGCATATCGTCGACATTTTAACGTCAGAATTTTGCCCTCTGAAGCGATGATTCGTTGCTTAATTAATCGTCATCACCAACATGGCAGCGTAAGAGATTTGCCTCGAACCGGTAGACCACGTTTAAGTCGCACTGCGGAAAATATTGAACGAGTACAGCAAAGTGTTAACGAAGCACCAGAAACATCTGGCAGAAGGCGTTCTGCTCAGCTAGAAATGTCTCGTACGTCACTACGGCGCATTTTAAAAAAAGATTTACAGTTATACCCATATAAGGTGCAATTGGTCCAAGAATTAAAACCCGCATGTCATCTAAAATTTTTCAGTTAAATTTCAAGAGTTGGCCAGAAATGAAATCAACTTTATTGAAAATTTGATTATGAGTGATGAAGCTCATTTTCATTTGAATGGCTTTGTTAATAAGCAGAACTGTAGGTTCTGGGGTTCTCAAAATCCAAGAGCCATTCATCAACGCCAATTGCACCCCATCAGGTGTACAGTATGGTGTGGGATCACATCTGAAAATGTCATTGGGCCCTACTTCTTCGAGAATGAAGATGGAAGTGCTGTAACCGTAAATGGAGAGCGGTATCGGTTTATGATAGAAAATTTTTTACGTCCTGCTCTTGAAAACAGACCTGGTATGTGGTTTCAGCAGGACGGAGCCACTGCCCATACTGCCCGGGACACAATGGCACTTTAAAGTCAAATTTTTGGAGAGCGAATAATTTCTCGAAATTCGGAAATTATTTGGCCAGCGCGATCGCCAGATTTGACAGCACCCGACTATTTTCTTTGGGGTTTTTTGAAGGAGCGAGTGTATGTGAACAAGCCAGAGACAATTCTTGAACTCGAGGCAAACATTGTTGCAGAAATTCGAACGCTACAGCCACAAGTTTTGAAAGATGTTATGGAAAATGCTCTAAAAAGAGCCCATCAGTGCGAAGCTGAAAACGGTGGTCATTTAAGAGACATCATTTTTCATACTTAGTGTAAAAAAATTTCCATTTTGTATATTATATAATCTGAAAGAAAAAATAAAAAAAAATTAATAAACAAAAAAGTTATTAAACTTTTAAACCCCTTGGTTTCTTTTGGCCCACCCTGTAGAAACAGGGTGTAAATTTTCTATTTTTAGGAAGCCAAATCATATGTGATAATTTTAAAGCAACGAATAACATTAAAGTCAATCAAAACCAAAATATAGAAACAATTAAAGTTCTAACAAAAATAATAATAATAAAGTAACCTCCGGTTTTGAGAAAATGTGTATAAAAATCACTCAAAAATATTACTGCCAGTTTATAGAAGCCATGTAAAAATTCTCGGCTGTCTATTTATAATGAAAACAAAAACAAATTTTGAGTGCTTTGTTTTTGTTTTCAATATAAATAGGCAGACGAGAATTTTCACATGGCTTCTATGAACTGGCAGTTAGTGCTTTTCATATAAATTTTCTACTCAAGACGACCGTCCACGTTATAGAAACATGGGGTAAGAAAATAAAAAACATAATGACTATAAAGTTATTCTTTTAACTTTGATATTGGTTAGAAGTTCATTTGTTTAAATGAAAGTTTATAACATAATATCTCTAGTTGTTACCAGAAATGTTTGGTTAAGGTTTCTCTGAAAATCTGCAAAAGGAACAGTGAAATGCGCATAGGAGCCAACTAAACCCTTCAATAATCAATTCCAATGTACTTTTAATGAAAAAAATATTTTACTGAATAAGTAAAATAGTTTGGGCTTACGAGTATTAGTGCGTTATCAAATGTTCCAAATAATTATAACAATTTGAAAGAAAAAACATCAATAAAAAAAAACGAACTTTAGCCTAATCAAATTATAAATATAGAAGCAAAAAAAAAAGGTCGAATAATAATAATTAAAATAAACAAAAGTAATTATATTGATTACTTTTATTATTTTTATCGAGTTGTTTCCCCAAAAATTAATGTTTTACTGAACTGAAATTTAAATAATATTTTTAATATTTTATTCTAAAATATATTGAAACTGATTATAATTATAATATATTGAGGGATTAACTAGAGCTTTGGCTTTGATTTTTTTTTATTCAACTTTCATTACAACAAAACTTTTGTAGTAAACCAAAATAAATTAAGCACAGATTACTTAAAAATATCTCTCTTGTTGTTCTAAATGTTTTTGTATAATTTTTATTTTCAAAAAAACTTCAATAAATAAGAAAACACAATGATAACTTAATATAATTTTTTTTTTAATAATTTTAGCTCTTGCAATTTTTTCTTCGTCTGATTGTAATCAATTTAAATTACAATATTTTTTTTTCACTAAATTATTTCAAACATGTCTCCATCTGCATGAACTTTTTAGCCAGTAATTCTTGAACAAAGAACAAACCCTTTGAACATTTTGCAGACAAAGCAATTATGAGAAAAATTATTTTTTTTTATCATGAAAACGTGTAAGCAAAAAAAAAAAAAAGAAATATAACCAAATTAATTTAATGCGATTTTAATAAAAACAAATAAATTGCACAAATATTTAAGCAAAATATTCAAAAAATTAAATTATTTTTTTATTTTATAAAACTACCACTGAAACTGCAAGCGCCCTGCCAACATCCCCGTATAACAATGAAAAACAAAGAATGAAAAAAAAACAACAAGATTAACATTAATGAATGAACATGATAATAAAAATATTTTTATATTTCGTATTATTCCTTCAAATGGGTATTACTGGCAAATTCAGTTAAGAAAAAAAGCAAAAAAAAAAAAGAAAACTTGTCTATATGCGAGTGCCCAAGTATAAAATAAATGAAAGAACGCAATTGTTTTACGCACGAATAAATTTTAATGAAACGTTACAATAACGAAAAATTCTTTTAATAAGAAATAAATAGCGATGAAAAAAATATTGGCAAAATTAAAGTTAAAGTGAGTTCTTTTTCCCTATAAAGTCACTTGAAGTTGTGTTTATGGAATTAAAATTTGTAATAAAAGGAAAAATAACTTAAAAATTAAAGATCTTATAAATAAAAATTATTAAGGGTTTGTTTAAGCTGAATAGAAAAAAAATTGTGTGAAAATGGGTTATATAAACCCTTTGTTAAGCGTATAAAAGTTGTATAAATGACGCTGTAAAGTTGTAAAATTTTTATATTAAAATTTAATAAATTTCATAGCACATATTCATATACATATATATTTTTAGCTTAAATAAAAAACCATCTAGGCGCACGGCAGTGCGCCAGGCCAAGTTCTTGCCAATGCACGCAGTGTGTATATTTACACTAAGCCATTCGAGCTGTTTTTACCCCCCTCATAACTTTGTTCCCCGCGACCGTAAAGTTATGAAATTTAAATGATAATTAGAATAAATTCATATAACCTCATATGCGAAGTTGGAAAGTTTTACAATGAAAGCTTCCGGAGATATAGAGGTGCAAAAAGTGCATATTTTAAGACATACTCACTGACCACTGACCACTGACACACTCATCAAATTGATGAAGCACTTCCGCTATAGCTAGAGAGCTAAAATTTGGTACACGGGAAGATCTAGGTGAGCAATGAACCAAAAAAATCTGAAAACTCGACAATTTTAACCAGGAGGGCGGGGCTACCCCCATAAAAATTTAAATTTGTGCTATTGAGCTGAAATTCGATACAGAGCTAGGTCTAGGTGAGAAATAATATAAAAAAACCTGAAAACCCGGAAATTTTAGCCAAGAGGGTAGGGCTACGCCCATAAAGGTCAGAATTAAAAATGCTAATCTAAGGCGCTTCATGGAAGCTATTTTATTGAAATTCGGCATATATACTGCGGTAATGCAAGGCTATAAATTTTAATTAAAAAAGTGGGCGTTAACACGCCCATACAATTTAAATCTCATTTTAATGCCCCGCGGCTCAGCATATTTAGATATACTATTTATCTAGCTATTATTATCCGTTTGTAACGAAACTAGACACCAATAATAAGCACTGACCTAACAAAATTTTGACTTTGGAAAAGTGGGCGACGTTACGCCCATAAAAATTTTAAATTAAAAGTTGCGCTAAAGAGCTGAAATTTGATATACAAGTAGGTCTAGGTGAGAAACCAACTAGAAAAATCTAAAAACCCGAAAAATTTAGTTAGAGGGGCGGGGCTGCGCCCATAAAACCTAAAAATAAAAAGTTGCGCTAAGAAGCTGAAATTTGATATACAAGTAGGTATAAGTGAGAAACAAACTAGAAAAATTTTAAAACCCAAAAAATTTTACCAGAATGGGCGGGGCCACGCTAATATTGTTTTTAACTAAATACTTAATATACAGCTTTTAATTCAAGCCAATTTAGTGAAATGTTGCATCACCTTAAAAATTGGGCGTGATCACTCCCATAAAGTGTTAGCCTTGTGTTTAATCTACATCGGTCTAGCATATTTTAGAAGAAAATTAGCATGAATTATAAGCGCTGCTCACAACAAAATTTTGAGTTAGGAATAGTGAGGAGAGGTAATGCTGATAAAATCTAAAGATATAATTCGCGCTAGAGAGCTGACATTTTATACACTAGTAAGTGTAGCTGCGTAAGCCAATGGGAAAATCTTAAAATCAAAAAGTTTTACCCGGTATGCGGGGCCACGACGTTAAAATCCAATTCGCACTAGCGATCTTAAATTTGATACACAAATAAATCTAGATAAGAGATCACTAAGAAAAATCTGAAAACCCAGAAGTTGCTATCAGAGGGCGGAAACAAGCACTTCAAATTCAAAATTAACATACATTTTATTAAAACTTTTCATACACATTGCACTTCTCCAAAAAAAATTACCTATTTTGAAAAGTAGCCGTGACTTCACTCATAAATCTTAGCTTTTTCGTTCACATACTTCGGCTAAGCAGTTTTTAATTCAATACTCAGGTATTTGTTATTAACTTTTTAATACCAAACTTTGCATGAACCATAAGCACTAGCAGATATAAAAGTAAGCGGGGCCAGGCTCATGAAAATTTTACGTAATATTATACTATAGAGAGCTGACATTTTGTACACAAATAGTAATTGATTTACTCAATCGGAAAATCCAAAAATTAAAAGCACCAGCTACCCTATTGAAACTTTGCATACACATTGGGCATATCCTTGTGATTTATGTACTTCGGCTAAGCAGACTTTATTTAACATGTAAATATATTGAGTAAATAGGCAGGGTCATGCCCACTAAAATTTACGCTGTACTTTACATGTTTCTTTCCAGACGACTCTTACTAACTCGCATACACACTGGCGACATGTTTTAATGACACAATGTTGCATTTTTAAGGTCAACAATTCAACACCCATCACAGTCTTACCCATTATTTTATGTAACTCTGCTATTTTCAACTGGCTCAGTGATCATGAATAGAAATAAAATACACTAGAAATTTTAAGTTTAAAAATTGTTATTATAGAAATCTTTTCAAAAAGTAATCAGATCCTCACAAAAATATAAATGTGATAAACGAACGGCCAAGTTCCTATCCAAAATTTCGGCCATTAAAAGTTGTGAGATATAAATTTTGACCAAGTTCTTCTTTGCCACAATACCTAACAAAGAAATATATTATGTTTGATATAAATTTGTAATTGTAAGGGTGTCATATAATTTCTAGATAATCTGATAACTTGGCAATATTTTTTCCTTTCTAAAAAAGGAGAGAATAATGTATAAATGTTTATTTCTTTATATTGATAAAAATGTTGTCAAGTTGGCAGATTATCTAGAAATTATATGACACCCTTACGATTACAAATTTATATCATACATAATATATTTTTGTGTTATGTATTGTGGCTAAGAAGAACTTGGTCAAAATTTATATCTCACAACTTTTAATGGACGAAATTTTGGATAGGAACTTGGCCGTTTTTCACATCTATGTTTTTGTGAGGATATAACTAACAAGAAAACTTAATATTGTTATCATTAATATCACGTATTTTTTAAAATTACATCCTTGCATAAGCTTTAGTGGAAAAGCAGTAAGTAAACTTCGTTCTAAAAAATCTGCGCTATTTTAAACAAAAATCTAAACATTCAACCAGAATCACTTGTTTTTCCTATGTTTTTTTTTTTTGTAACACACGTAAGTTAAATAATTGATAAAGTGCACTGACTTCATTTAATTCAATTCATATTCTTTTAACTTGAAATAATTTTGATTCAATATGATTCTTCATTTCGATTTAACAGTACGGGAATGTTTAGTCAACATAAAATACAGTTATTTCAAAAGGCAAAATTTTATTTGCAGATTAATGTAAATCATGTTAAATTAACCTAGTTTACGTAGATATTGGCGCATAGTCATAGTCATAAACAAAGTACACTTTAAGAGTTTTAAACCAGTATTGCCATACAAAATACGGGTTTTAAATTCATAAAGCATACTTTGTCTTGACTATGACTATGCGCCATTATGTTGACATTTTTCTGTGTGAATACAGAATTATTCGAGGACTTGTTGCCGAATATTCGAATAATTTTCTTAACTACTTTACATAAAAAATATTTTACAATTCATAACTTTCTAAGTATGAATTCATACTATTAAATAATAATAAGCTCGATTACACAAAATAATACGAAACTCTTTTTAGGGTTCCGTACACCAAAGGTGAAAAGGAACCCTATTGTTTTCGCTACGCTGTCCGTCTGTGCGTCACAGGCTATTTTCTCAGGAATCGTCAGAGGTACGGACCTGAAATTTCGAAAGAGTATGTAGAACCGTGAGCGCTACAACAACAATTACATGAAAGTTAAAAGTTAAAGGGTGTTCCAAAACGAGCAACGAAAAATTTTAAAATCCCATGTCATACACATACACGCAAAGAAAAAATATGGTTGAGGTAACCATAATCAAACAGCAACATACTAGATATGATTGAATTATATGGTTGCAGTCAAATCATATTATTGTTAATAGAAACTTTAATAATATTATGATCTGAGTTAATAATAATATTATATACAAAAACAATGAACTTTGTTACACCTAATCTTAGTGTTGTAAATATGACAACACTATTCTTAGATGTGACTAAAATATAATTCAGACTCACCATAACATGTTCTACTATTATATTAATATTGTTAAATACGACCATATACTTAATATAATAATACTATTTTGTTTTTTAATCATATATATATTGTAGAAACAGCTGTGCGTTAAATTCGAAATAAAAATAAATTAATATTATTGACATAAAATGTATATATAGAAATGTATGCTTACATGACATACATTCATGTCTGTATAAAAAGATACACAAATGTTTATATATTTTTATTGGTCTACCCTTTTCTTTATACTTTATTTATTTATTCATTTATTTAACACCACCCGTGCACTACCGATAGCTTACAAACGAAATACTGAACTGGTGGATGTTTCTGAAAAATATTTTTTTTAAAACTTAACACAGAATGGTTTTGGATAACATTATATTGTTATTTACATCATATTATTTTTAAATATTAATACAAATTATGTTGTAGTCATAAATTTTTAATAAAACTATATCGTTAAACTCTAACCATATTACACTTTTTTATGAATGTGATAATGTAATTATTAAATTCAAACATTACTCTGTTTATGGTAACGAAATAAATGTTTAAAATAACAATAACTGGTTTTCAACGACCACACATTTGTTTCAAAGAACATAATATTGTTTTCTCAACCATTCTACAACCATATCTTTTCTTTGCGTGTACAATTGCAAAAAAAAAAATTTTAAAATTAGTGTATTTTTATACAGACTACAACAATTAACACTAAAATTAAAAAAAATAAATAAATTAAAGGGTGTTCTATCAGTTAATGCAATTTGCAATTTTTACTATTTAATGACGACTTGCTGTATCTTGGAAACCATAAGAGTCAAACTCTTGAAATTTTCAAGAACGGTGGAACTAAAAAAAATCCAAAATTATAAAATTAAAAAAAAAAAAAAAATCGCCAAAAATTTAAAAAAAATCATGAAAACGAAAAAAATTGCCAAAATTAAAAAAATTCTAACTCTAAATTCGAAAAGAGCGCTCAAATGAAAAAAAATCGCCAAAATGAAAAAAACGCCAAAAACCGAAAAAAATCGCCAAAACTAAAAAGTCGCCTATATAAAAAAAAATCGCCAAAATTAAAGAAAATTCGCCAAGATGAAAAAACGTCAAAAACCGAAAAAAATCGCCAAAACAAGAAAAAAATGTCGACTAAAAAAAGCGCCAAAACTTAAAAAAATCGCCAAAACCGAAAAAACGTAAAAAACGCCAAAACTAAAAAACGCTCAAAACCGAAAAAACCCCAAAAACGAAAAAAATTCCAAAACTATATTTTATATAGGGTAAAGTTTGTATTGAATTACATATCTAGTGTCCATACGGAACCTTTCTTACGCTGGTCAAAGTCGCACTTCACTGAATTTATTTTGGTTTTGATAAAAATCTTTATGAAATCTTAATGACTTCAGCTACAATGACGAAATATGTATATTACGTTTCTGAAGTAAGTGAAAATGATTCATTTACTGATCCTAAACGTCTATCAATAAATTAAAAGATTGTACAAACTAAAAAATGCTTAACCATATTAAGGTTGTTTTAAATTATTTGAAAACAAAAAAAAAAGAAACATACACACTCGGTCTGCTTTTTGATTTTTTTTTTTATACTGAATTAACAATGTCTTAAAATGTAGTTTACGAATAAATGATTTGAAATCTTAATTAAAATTTACATACATATATCGTTTACAATAAGCCTTTTTGACATTTTTTTCAAGATTTCGTATCTAATGCAAAATATTTTGTCTAAAATTTGTCGTATAGGGCATTTACAATGGCGCATAATCATAGTCCAAACAAAGTACACTTTAAGAGTTTAAAACCAGTATTTTGTATGGTAATACTGGTTTTAATTTCTTAAAATATACTTTGTTTATGACTATAAGTATAAGCCAATATCTTGAAATCTAGTACTTACGAGATTGTGAAGTAGATCTAGCTGCTTTTTACTTGATTCCCCATATAAAACGAAATTAACTCAGTCTACTTGAGTATTGAAGGTATGTGAATGAGCTAATTCGGTACATTTTTGGGTCAAAGCTTGAGACAAATGATTTTGTATTGGATACTAAATCTTGAATAATGTCAAAGAATCTTAGTGTAAGCGATCTATATTTCGATAAAAATTGCAGATCAACTCTACTAGATTTCGAAACATTGTAAATGCAGTATTAAACTGTAACCCAAAAAGTGCCGCCGTAGCTAATTCAAACACGTACAATAGAAAATTTTTTAGAGTGTAGCTAATTCACTTATCTTTTATATATAAATAGGTATGTTCATTTACTATTTCCACACGCAAAGAAATGATATGGTTGTAGAATGGTTGAGAAAACAATATTATGTTTTCTGAAACAAATGTGTGGTCGTTGAAAACTAGTTATTATTATTTTAAACATGTATTTCGTTACGATAAACAGAGTAATGTTTGAATTTAATAATTACATTATAACATTCATAAAAAAGTGTAATATGATTAGAGTTAACAATATAGTTTTATTAAAAATTTATGACTACAACATAATTTGTATTAATATTTAAAAATAATATGATGTAAATAACAATATAATGTTATCCAAAACCATTCTATGTTAAGTTTTAAAAAAACCCTTTTTCAGAAACATCTGTCAGTTCAGTATTTCGTTTGTAAGCTGTAACAAAGTTTATTGTTTTTGTATATAATATTATTTTTAACTCAGATCATAATATTATTAAAGTTTGCTTTTCTATTAACAATAATATGATTTGACTGCAACCATATAATTCAATCATACTATGTTGCTGTTTGATTATGATTACCTCAACCATATTTTTTTTGCGTGTATCTATCCGATTCTTTGAAACTATATATCTGATTTTAAAAAAAGTCCAACTACAGATAGATCTCAGTCTAACAGAATACATAGGCTGTAGATTTTTTTATTTAATTTTTTTAATTCCCGCCTGTAGCAACAGGCCAATATCAGTTGACTCCTATCAAAATTTCAATAAGCCAACAGAATACATAATTTAAGGCCATAAAGAGTAGCATTCTGAGTATTATTATAAAGTCTTAAAATAAACTTTGAATACCTTGTACTTTAATGCACAGGAAAAAAACTATTAATGATAAATATCTTATGAAATTAATAAAAAATTAAATTTAAATTTTTACATATTTTTGTAATCCAATTTATCTATTCTTCTTACTAACATGTAACTTAGATTGTAAAGCTACCCACTCCAACTTTTCGAAACTAAAAAAAAAACATCTGCTTAAAGGAAGCTTCTTTAGGTTTAGGGATACACGCACAAGTGCACACAGCTTGTGTTTAATCAATAAAACCGCATGGGGTGTGCGTTTTAGTCCTTGTTTCAATTCACAATTATTTTTTTTTTTTGTATTATTTCCCTTCTTGGAATATTCATTGCTTGTATGTGTGTTTATGAGTTTCATTATATTCTCTACTGCTTCCTCTTTTGTGGTTCTTGATGTCATGTTGTTACGCGGTAATAATGGTTACTCCATCATATTCTTGCAGCACACAAACGAAACACGCTGTATTTCCTCACAGTTTTTATTTATACCCTTTACCAAAAATGTTAAAAGGGTATATATAGGTTTGTCATTCCATTTGTAATTTCTAGAATATTAACAAGCGAGCATTAAAGTATATTTATTCTGGATCCTTATGCATAGGGAAGACGAATAAGCGATGTCCGTCTGTCCGTCTGTCTGTACGTGAAATCGGTTTTCCGAAGCTCCCAGAAAAGCTAGAGACTTCGTTCTTCGACTGGTGTGTCAGAAATGGTCGAAATAAGATTGGTATTGACAATCAGCAAAATCGAGTAGACGGTTTCAGAGCTGGGAAGATTAAACTTAATTTTGCCATACCAAATAACTACCGAAAACTAGTTATTATTATTTTTTTATTAAATAAACTTATTTTATACTTCAGAATGAATAAAATTAATATTTCTTAACAAATAATAAATAAAAAAAAGAAAAAAACTAAAAAAATTAAATAGTCGTTTCCAGGGTTGGGAAACTTTAACTTTTTTATACAAAATTATAAAAAATTAATTTACTAAAAGAAATTTTTCCTTTTTTTCTATAAATTAAATATATCTTATATTCTAAGAAGAAAGAGATAGGGTTAAAAAATCAGAAAAATCAAAAAGGATAATTCCAGGGTTGGGAAACTGAAAATTTTTGTGATATAAAAAATTAACTACCATAAACTAATTTTTATATTTGTTTTTATTAAATTAACTTATTTTATAGTTCAGTACAAATTAAATTGGTATTTGAAATTAAGAAAGCAAGTTAAAAAAACTAAAAAGACGTTTCCAGGGTTAGAAAAGTTTAATTTTTTTTTCATATACAAAAGTAACTTACTAAAACAAATTTCTTTCTTTTTCTCTATAAATTAAACATATCTTAGACTCTTAAAAGAAAGAGATTGGTGTAATAAATCAGAAAAATCAAAAAGGACGATTCCAGGGTTGGGAAACTTACACTTTTTGTAATATATAAAAGTAGCTTGGTCTTACTATTTTATACTGCAGTACACATTAAATTGATATTAAAAATTAAAAAAAAAGTTTAATAGATGAAAAAGACATTTCCAGGGTTGGAAAACTTTAACTTTTTTCTTATACAAAAGTAACTTACTAAAACAAATTTTTTCTTTTTCTCTATATATTAAACATAGCTTATATTCTTAAAAGGAACATATTGGTGTACGAAATCTGAAAAATCAAAAAGAATGTTTCCAGGGCTGGAAAACTTACACTTTTTGTGATATATAAAATTAACTACCGAAAACTAATTTTTATTTTTTTTATAAAATAAACTTATTTTATACTTCAGTACGAATGAATTTGGTATTTCAAATAAAAAAAATTAAAATGAAGTTTCCAGGGTTGGAAACCATTATTTTTTACACAAAAGTAACTCAGTAAATCAAATTTTTCCATTTTTTAATATAAATTAAACATATCTTACATTCTTAACAAAAAGATTGTTTTTAAGAATACGGAAAAATCGAAAAAAAGGACTCCAGGGTTGGGAAACTTACACTCTTTGTGATATAAAAAATTAACCACCGAAAATTAATTTAATTTTTTTTTTGGTATTAAATAAACTTATTTTATGCTTAAGTAGGAAAAAAATTGGTATTTAAAAAAAACTATTAAAAAAATTAAAAAGACGATTTCAGGGATGGAAAACTTAAACTTTTTTTGTACAAAAGTAACTTACTAAAACAAATTTATCCTTTTTTCTATAAATTAAACATATCTTAAATTCTTAAAAGAAAGAGATTTGTGTAAGAAATCAGAAAAATCAAAAGTAATGATCTCAGAGTTTGGAAACTTACACTTTTTGTGCAATTAATTTTAATTTAATTTTTATCTTTTCCTTTATAGATTATACATATTTTACGTTTTGGAAAGAAAAGTTTGGTGTAGAAAATTATAAAAATAAAAACGACAGCTCCAACGCTGGAAACTTTGACTTTTTTTCTGGATATTAATGAAACTAAATAAAACATTTTTTTCATTTCCTCTTTTTCTTTTTTTACTTTTATAATGATTCTAGGGTTTGTAAATTTATTTTTTTGTACATAAAAGTAACTAGGTCAAATTATTTTTTTCTTTTTGTTTATACTTTATGTATGTGCTTATGTATGTATCTCTATACTACATAAAAACACTATGGTAAAGGGTATATAAGATTCTGCACAGCCGAATATAGCAATCTTACTTGTTTTTTCTTTTTTTTTCTTTACGAATTATTGTTCATTTTCTTTATTTTTTGCTTGTTGAATAGTAAACAAAAACTCTTGCTTTAATACTTATGGCAAATGCCCCAACAGAGCATGTAATTGTATAATTCTTTTTTTGAAGTTTTATTGTAATTTAATCAAACTAAAATTTAACATTCTAATTGATAAATAAAGATATTTATGTAAAAATATTTTAATACATAGAACTATAATATACATAAATATTAGCCCTCTTAGTCATAAACGCTTCATAACAGCTTAATAAGAAAAAATCGAAAAAAGACTATTCATAAATGCTTAATAGCCTATTAGACGTTTAATAAACGTTTCATAACTCAGAGATTTTTAATGTAGCCTCCATGCTACTTTAAGCGTTTGATAAACAATTATATATAATATTTTCTTGATTTTTTTATCCCTTATGTGAGATTTTCTGTGGTTTCTCACTTTTATGTTTCTTGTTTATTCTTATGCATGTCTCCTGAATAATGTTCTTGGGCAAATGTATTAATTTATGTAAGTTGGTACATGTATGTATATATGCATAATTGTACAAAAAGAAAAATACATACATATAAACATTGTTGAAAATTAAGGAAATCCCATTCATTGGCAAAAAGAAAAATAGAATTATAAACATGAGGGCATATGCAAGTACAAGCATACGTATGTTTGTATGGTACTGCATGCTTACATATGTATGTATGTATGTACCCTCTAAAACACTTTTGTTGAAAATTACGTCAATAATAGTAGGCAACACTTTACATACTACTTTCGACCTAAAATTACACAACTATATTTTTTCAACGTTTTGTTGATTTTTGAGCACTATATGTGTAATTTTGAACAAAATATGTTTAACAATTTTACGCAATTTGTGTTTAGTTTCCCCCTTGTGTTTAATTTTAAACTATGTTTTTTTTTAATAAAAATGCATTTAATACATATGTTTAATTAAATCTATTGATAAAAAGGTTTACTGAATTAACATAAAAAATTCACGTTTTGCTTTAAATTTTACATGTAATTTTTAGAATTTGAATAAAAATGAAAAATAAATTTCTAAAATTTGAGTAATTTTGTTTCTAACATAAGTATGTATACATATCGCACTTGTTTAACAATACTGTCTTAACTCAAAGCTTTAATTTAATAATTTTTTTACTCAATTTGTGCATTATTTACAATATTAACTTATTACTATTTATATAAAACACATACAATTATTATTAAAAATAGCTTTATTGTAATTTTAATTAATTTTATATTAATATGTTGAGCTTCTTCTTTCTTCTTGTTAAACATATTTCTGCTGCTTTACGAACATATGTTTAGTTTTCAACATTTTGACGTTATTTAGGCATATGTAGCTCTTTTTTAAGCACACCTTGTTTAAAAATAAACACATCTAAAAGCAAATTTATATTTTTGTGTAAAATGAGACAAATATTGCTTTTTTGATACAAATAACTACACAATCGATATAAATTTAGACAATAAGAATATTTCAACAACAATTTAGACAAAATATGATCCTAAATTTGGGTTAATGTTTTAGAGTGTATGTACAATAACATTTTAAAATTAAAACAAAATAGTGATGCATAATCGAAAGCAATAAAATGGGTATTTGCCTACCTCTGTCCTCAGCCGAATATAAATGTGTTTAAATACAATTTTTTGTAACATATATTTTTTTTTTTTTTTTTGGTTTATTTATTAATAAAAAAGTGAATCGCCTACTTTTTTAATTATTTTTTAATAACATTATGCGTAATGATGTACTTTTTTTCGACTCAAACAGACTACCTAGATAATCGATTCTTCCTTGTATGCATCACTAAACATAAAATGAGAGCGAAAGTAGCATGATGTTGCCAACTAAAGGCTCAGTTAGCCGACTGTAATGTAATGTAACTGTATCGTAGAAAACAGCTGATCGATATTTTTATATGAAAAGTAGGTTACGTTACATTACATCTCTATAACCATTTTCATTACTTTTCACATAACAAAATCGATCAGCTGTTTCTTACTGTTGCAGTTACATTACATTACAGTCGGCTAACTGAGCCTCAAGTTTGAGAGCGTAACAAGCAGGGAACGAAGCCGATCGGCTGTGAGTCGGCTAACAGCCGCTCCTGGCAGATTTTCTAAATTAGAAGTAAGTGCTGATATGGACATAGTTGACTTTTGGGACGCAGTTTCAAAACATACAAATGGATTGAACGAAAAATGTTTTTATGATTTGAATAATTTTGTATATAATTTAATGTCACTGCCACACAGTTCGGCTGCTGCTGAAATGATATTTTCGCAGCTAAGTCTAGTCAAAACTAAATATAGGAATAAGCTCGATTTTAAGGCTGTAAACTCATTAATGCAATCAAAAGAATTGTACATCAATCGAAATAATTCCTATTATGTTTGGTCTGCCAAAGATTTGTTTTAATATTAACAAACTTAATACTTTGTCTATACAGTCTTGTGTTTTGATAACGAATGTATGTAATTAAAGTACACATTATTTTTTTGTTACTAAAAATATTTTTGGTTTGGAATTTCTAATAATATTACCTGAAGTATTTTTGTTACAAAATTGATTTTATTGATTTTTAACCCCCGACTAAAAAAAGTGGTGTTATAAGTTTGTAGTGTGTGTCTGTGTATCTGTGTGTCTGTCCGTGTCCACGTACAGGCCAAACGGCTGGACCGATTTTCATTTATTTTCTTCTGTTTGAAAGATGACTTGATCGAGAGGGTTCCTAGCTATGTTTAAAGATAATCGGTCCAGCCGTTTAGAAAATATAACATCTTTTCTGAAAAAAGTCGGGGGTTCTTAAAATTTTTAATTTTTGTTATTAATTGTAATAAGATATACCTACTTATAAAACTGAAGTAAAAATTTAAATGTAATGGTCCATTTATATTACCTATATATGATTTTGTAATAATACATGTTAATATATGTATGTATATTTTCAACTGAAGTACAAATAAAACAGTATTATAAATATATAAAAATTTTGGTTACTTTTTTATGCATTTGGTTAATTTTTTTTTTTTTTGTATTTTGGTTACAAAATTTTTTTGGTCGTGGCAACGCTGAGGAGAACGCGAAGACTTTGCAAAGAGCGCAAGAAATTTACAAAGAGAGCAGTCTTTGAAAAAATATGCTTAGTGCAAACAGCGTTGCCATATTTTTTTCTCAAAAACCTTCAAGTCGAACAAAATAAATCTTTTTTTCTTATTTAAAATCTTTTTTTAGTGATTTTACTCAAAATATAGGAATATGCATTGATTTTACTGAATTCAAATTCAGGAAAAATTTATATTGTTTCAAGTGAACTAACAAACGTTAAGGTAAATAACACAAAATTTATACTGAATAATACATGTATAAGGTAAATATATGTATGCACATAATTCATACTTTTGATGAAGGAAAGAATAAAGTATGTCAGTACTTTAGTTAAAAGGACTTTAAATAGTATAATAAAAGTACCAAATATCCTATTCTTAAAAATCTTATTTTTAACAAAGAAATCTTTTAATCTTTTTAACATCTCGAAAAACTTCGAAAATAAGATAAATCTTCACATATGGTAACGCTGAGTGCAAAGTGAAATTTGCAAAGAATATTGTGGAACAGAAACACTTATCACTTTGCCAAAAAATGCAATTTGTTAAGTGCAAAGTGAAAGGTTGATAAGTTTTTTGTGGAATAGGGCCCAGGACCGAAAATAATTGTTATTTTTTTATTTGAAATGAAAAGGTTACTGAAAAATGTGTTTTATTTGGTTTGGGTTATTTTTAACCATTATCGTAAGAGATATTTTATTTTGGTTATTGTAACCAATATAAGTGAGAAATATTTGTTTTTTGGTTACGAATAACAATTATAGCAACCAAAATATTTTTTTGGTTGCCAATAACTATTAGCTAAGAATTTAAGTTTTTTTTTTGGTCATTGCTGCCTAAAATGCGGTATTTAAGATGTAAAGGAGGAATTTTTAAGGGATATGCAGGACAAGAAATTTAAATATCTTTGGCAAAACCGGCAGTTTTATAATAAATATTTATCAATTTCATAAATATAGTAATTGAGGTATTTAAACTAGTTATTTTGCTTTTTAACCCCCGACTAAAAAAAGGGGTGTTATAAGTTTGTAGTGTGTGTCTGTGTGTCTGGCCGTGTCCACGTACAGGCCAAATGACTGGACCGATTTTCATTTAGTTTTTTCTGTTTAAAAGATGACTTGATCGAGAGGGTTCTTAGCTATGGTTGAATAAAATCGGTCTAGCCGCTTAGAAGATATAACATCTTTTCTGAAAAAAGTCGGGGGTTTTTAAAATTTTTAAATTTTGAGACATTCTTAGATTTTTAATTGAACTATAGTGAATTTTTAATCAGAAATAATTTTTAGTCAGGCTTGAGTTCAGTAATTTCAATTCTTTGTATTGAATGAAATATTTTATTAATTAATGCGAGTTTCTAAAGAAGAGAAGAAAAATTAAATTAGACTTTTAAGCTGGGGGAAATACCGATATTTTTCTGTGCAGCAACGCACTTCATCAGCACCCTAGTCTATCTACTTGGGTAGAGATTGTTAATAACATCACCTATTTAACGTAAATTCTAATGAAACGGAATGTGAGAAATGATTGTTGTGTACAATTATTGATTTACCTTTGGTAAATACATATGTAAGTATCACTATTTATTTCCCCTGTTTTTCCATTTTTTCATTTTTCTATTTAGGTTAGCACGAAGTTATATTACTCTACCTACGTATGTTTAACTATTCTTGCTTATCTTTTACGATCATCACATTAATTATTTTTACTTATTCGATGTGCCGTCGGTACATGCATATAAGTATTATAGTAGTGGATATTATGTTACTTTTGTTGTTGCATTCTCCCGTTTATTTGGTTTTCGAACATTAGTGATTGCCAAGTGAACAGTGATTGCCAAGTGAACATATTTTTGTCACGTGCCCATGATGAATTGACACATTTTGAGATTTTTAATTGAACTATAGTGAATTTTTAATCAGAAATAATTTTTTTTCTCTTCTTTAGAAACTCACATTAATTAATAAAATATTTCATTAGATAAAAAGAATTGAGTTTACTGAACTCAAGCCTGACTAAAAAAAAAAAAAATTTTAATTTTTGTTATTACTTTTCTTTTCGACAAAATGTCCAATTATGTTCAAATAGGTGACGTTTTTCTTTATCAAATTTCTACTGAAAACATTATTTATTGCAAAAAATAATAATTCGCAAGAGATTAAAATAATGGAAAATATCTCCAAAAACTGATTATATAAACCGCAAAAAGGCACTAACTCGGGAATAGGCTTACAACATATATGTAAATCTAGAAAGCTTGCAAAAATTTGAATATCTGTAAAAAAAACTATCCGTAGATTTTAAAAATCAAAAATAATCTCATATGCAAAAAGTTGCGAAAATTCGCAAATAATTTTTTAATTAAAAAAAAACTTAAAATTTATTTTTAAATGCTTATATTAAAAGGATGCAAGGAATGTAAAAAGCTTGAAAAAATTAGCAAAAATTACGAAAATTCGCAAAAACTTGCTAACATCAAAGATATATCCAAGTCTGATACTTATTAAAAATAGTAAAACTGCAACAAAACAAAGAATTCTGAACAATCACTTTTACTGCAAAAATTACCGAAATTATAAAAATTCGCACCAAATTTCTAAGATCAAATAAATGGATGGATTAAAAATCGGTAAAATGGTAAAATGGCAAGATTTGGCTTAAAATCACTTTTATCGCGAAAATTGGCACAAAAGTGCAAACAAGCCCGAAATTGTTTAAGTGAAGTTATGAGGAATGCCCAGAAATCGGCATTCGCAAAACTAATTGAAATTTGTAAATAAGTCCTAAAGCCCTTAAATTTTAAAAGGTCTCGAAAGAGTCAGAAAAAAACTTCATTCTTTAACAACTCTACTTTTTGCACGTTTTTAATAATACGGTGTTGCAGCGCCTCTGATGTTAAATGAAGCGTACTAATTTTTTTTTTTAGCTATGGTTAGTAGCCATTTTATCTCTTATTTTACTTCGACGATGATTCTGCTACACAACGAACGAGGGCACTCTGATGTTACACTAGGATGAGTATCTGCTGAAGTCGGCATAGTTCAGGGACCAGTTACTATGCCTTCAGCACTTGAACTTTCCTACAACAACTGATTAAAAAGGACACTTAAGCAATTCAGAAAAAAACATACAGGAAAAATGGACACAGAAATTGAACCCAGTAACTTCGATATTGTAGTGAACGTGCTAACTACTCCAGCCAAGGCACTGTGGAGTGAAAGCCTTCACAAGCGGCGATTAATTCAAAAGATAACTTTAACTTTCACAACCATATTTGGTAACATATGAAAGTAGATAAAATTCCACATCACCAACTGCAAAAATAAAACTTCTTAATAGTTTACTTTATTTATAGTGTGTGCTCAAAGTTCAATAATTTTAGTTATTTTTGCGCGCATTAAAAAAAGAGAAAATTTTAATATCAAGTGATTATAGTTTTTGTTAAGACTTCTATAAGTAAAAGTTTAATAATGGAACCGTCAACTTCAGGTATATGAGCACTTAAAAAATTATTTTTTGTTTAGATAAATGTTTTAGAAATATTAAAAAAAATTAAATTTCTCTAAAAATTTGATATTTTTGATATATACATTGAGTTTCAACAACTTTGCGGATGAGTGCAGGGAAAAATGCTTTTATGCTCTTAAACTATAAGATTTTAGCTAATAAATCCCAGAATACCTATTTGCGCATTTTTGCAAATTTGAGTTATGAAGATTTTTGTGAGAGAATTCCAGTTGCTAAAAATCCATGTGAAAAATATATATTAAATATTTATTTTTTTTATCAAACAAAAACAAATTTTTAAAGGTACATAAAATATGTTCTAATATACAATTTCATTTACTAATTTATTTTTTCTCATTCCAAAGTTAGAGCAAAAATAGTCTCCAAAATACAAAAAAGCCCATAAAAGGTTAAAAAAAATTTTTAAAAAAATTTTTTTTAAATGCTGGTTTTTTATGTATTTATTAATATTCATCAATAAAAAATAATAACACTTTAAAATTACGACTTCCATGAATTAATCGCCACTTTTTCTACTAAAGGGTCTGCCAGATAACTTTTTTTTTATTGAAAATAAAAAAAAACTACTGAAGCTTCGGCTGTGTGGCACGTAGTGCCGTCCTGTTGAAACGAAATGTTGCCAATATCCTCCTCTTCAATTTTTATGAACATTCGTTCAACATGGCCCGATAAAGATCGCCATTGACTGTAACGGCCACTCCTTGCTCAATGGCCCAATTATGCCTCTGGACCAAAATCCGCCCCAAACAGTGGCTCGTTTTGGGTGCGTCGGCTTTTCAATATATGCGTGCGGGTTTTCTGTGTCCCAAATGCGACAATTTTGCCTGTTTACATACCCGCCAAGATCAAAATGAGCTTCATCTGAAAAGATGATTTTTTTTTGCAAAATCGGCATCTTCTGTAAGTCGATCGCAGGCCCACTTAGCGAAGCGAAAACGCATTGGATGGTCAGTTGGCTGGTTCAGCGGAAGGCTAAAACTAATTATCTGTCAAATCAGATATGAGCTAAGTGTTACCATTCACGAAATAAGCACTAGTTAAAGAAAAAACGTTAGATGGCGGACCCTTTATTCACCCCCACTGTGCAACGCCACGCCTGGAACAATAATTTTGATTTTTCTGACTTTTAATACTAATTTATTCTTTCCAAAATACAGAATATATTTAATTAGCAAAGAAATAATTAGTTTTATTTAATTGGTTTTATATAAAAGAAAAAGTTTAAGTTTTCCAGATCTGGAGCAATTTTTTTTATTTTTATAATATTAATGCCAAACTATTTCTTTCTAAGACATAAAGTACATATAATTTATAAACATAAAGAAAAAACTAATTTGACCTAGTTACTTTTATATATAAAAAAATAAATAAATTTTCCAACACTGATATCATCCTTTAAAATCTTTCTGATTCCTTGCAACAATTTATTAGTTGTCAGAAAATACATAAAGTATATTAAGTGAATAAAGAAACAAAGGAAATAAAAAAAAAATTATTTTTATTTAGTTACTTTAATATAAAAAAAAAGTTTCCAGGTCTGGAGCTGTGGTTTTTATTTGTCTTACTTTCTGTACCAAAATTTTCTTTACAAAATTTAAACTATATTTAATTAATAAAGAAAAATAAAAAAATTAATTAGACCTAGTTACTTTTATATATCAAAAAAAGTGTAAGTTTCCCAACCCTGGAATCGTTCATTAAATTTTTTTTTATTTCTTGCACCGATCTATTTCTTTTAAGAATATAAGATATGTTTAATTTATGGAGAGAAAAGGAAAAATTAGTTTTAGTAGACAAGTTTTATAAATCAAAAAATTTAAGTTTTTCTATCTTTTTTTTAATTTTTATATATTTAATTTCAATTTTATTCGTACTGAAATATAAAATAAGTTTATTTAATAAAAACAAATTAGTTTTCGATAGTTACTTTTATGTGGCAAAATAAAGTTTAAGTTTTCCAGCTCTGAAACCGTCTGCCTGCATTCATAACACTTTTAACTACGCTCGAATTGATATAATTTTCAATTTAATATAGACTTACAGCCGTATTCATAAAAAAAGTTGATTGAGGTTTAAAATTCATATTAGTTAAAAAACGTTTTAAGGCTAAATAACGTTTTTTAAATATTGGTATTCATAATCAGTATTTTAACTAAAAATCAATTAACTAAATTTTTTTAAAATATCGTGGCAACACTGTATTCTTTATTTGTCACTTGCATATTAGTTCTGCAAAACAACGATTGTTAACTCACAAAGTACTCGTGTCTATTTTGTTTATTTGTCGGTTTTCAGAGAAATATTGTTTCTATAAAATAAAAGATATGTTCCAACTTGTATTTAATAAAATAATAAAAAAAGTTCACAACAAATCTTTGTTAAAAGTGCTTTTTATATTATTTATTTTATTGCAGATAAAGAATAACGAGCTTTATTTTGTTTGTTTTGAGTGTTTATACATCACTAGTTAATTTTCTACAATTATACTATTTTTGTTAACACATAAAATGAGAAAACAATGACTGGGAATGGAAACTGGATCGCTCCTTTTCTTTTAAATATTCTTTGGAGTATATTTGTTATTTCGGCAATAGTTTCTATAAAAAAAATTACATTGTTTTCTTCTAAATAACACTGGCATATGCATACACACATGCATACATAAGTACATACATACATACACACATATGTAATGGGTGTTTTTTATTGAGGTATAGAACTTTAAGTTGGCATCACTTTTTTAACTGGCGGCCATTTTGTCAGCTGTCAAATGATTAATATTTAGTTTGGTTTGCCATTTCATCATGAACAGGTTGACAAAAGAACAACGCTTGCAAATCGTGCAAATTTATTTCGAAAATAATGGTTCAGTTCGCGAAGTTTACCGCAAGCTCCGTCCATTTTATGGTCGACATAATCGTCCATCAGAGCAATTAATTCGGTTAACCATGGATCGTTTTCGCACTACGTTTACTCTATGTGATAATACGCATCCGCAGAGACGTCGAACAGTGCGCACCGAAGAAACAATTGCCGCTGTAGAGCAAAGTGTTGAAGAGGACCCGAATGAATCGATTCGCCACCGTGCACAGCAATTGGAGCTTTGTCCATCAACTTTATGGAAGATTTTGCGCAAAGATCTTGGCTTGCGACCTTACAAGATCCAGCTTGTGCAAGAATTAAAGCCGCGAGACCATGCAGTGCGTCGTGATTTTGATTTTGGTGTATGGGCCGAAAATGAGATTGATCTCGATGCTAATTTTCATCGCAAAATTTTGTTCAGTGATGAGGCTCATTTTTGGTTGAATGGCTACGTCAACAAGCAAAATTGCCGCATTTGGAGTGAAGAGAATCCACATGAGACCCTTGAGACGCCATTACATCCACAAAAACTGACTGTTTGGTGTGCTCTATGGGCTGGTGGAGTCATTGGGCCATACTTCTTCCGAAATAATGCTGGAGAGTCAGTTACCGTTAATGGAGACCGGTATAGAGCCATGATAACCGACTATTTTGTTCCCGAATTGGATGGCATGAATGTGGATGAGTTGTGGTTCCAACAAGACGGCGCTACATGCCACACAGCGCACGTCACAATCGATTTATTGAAGTAAACATTCGATGAGCGCATAATTTCGCGGAATGGACCTGTCAATTGGCCACCAAGATCGTGTGATTTGACACCATTGGATTATTTTCTTTGGGGATATGTGAAGTCGCTCGTCTACGCCAACAAACCAGAAACGTTAGGGGACTTGGAAGCCAACATTCGTGGCGTTATTGCCAACATACGGCCCCATATGCTCGAAAAAGTGGTTGAAAATTGGACCTGTAGAATTGGCTTTATTCGAGCCAGCCGCGGCGGCCACATGCCCGAAATCATATTTAAACATTAATGGCATAAAATTATCCTTCCAATAAAGCCAAATTGATGGACATTAAAACGATTTTCTTGTGTTTTATTTCAATTCGAAGTTCTATACCTCTAAAAAACACCCGTTACATACAGGTAAAGTTCAAAATGTAAACAACAACGAAGCAAAATTACAACAACGTCACCTTAAAATTGGTTTAAACAGGGGGGCAGTCAATTTTAAAATTTGCTAATTTACGCAAGGTTTAAAAACCGTTTTTTAAGCTAAAATTCTATTATGAATACAATTTTAGCGAATTTTGCTCAAACAATATTTGAAACGCGGTTTAAAATTTTTATGAATACGGCTGTTAATATACAAACATTTGTTAACATACTTTAATTGAAAGCAAAAATATCTTTCAAAACTATCCTTTTGATGAGAGGAACGCCACTTATATAAAACTAAAAGCTAATAGAACTTAAAAACAAGGATAGTATTTCAGCTTTTAATCTCTTCTTACTTACTTCCAGCTTAAATATTATTCTTTGCAAAAACACATATAAGTTTTAGTGGCTTTCCGGTTTCCGCTATAAACTTCCATTTATTTAAACTGAACTCAAATATCCATTCAGATTTTTTTTTTTTTGTTAAAGAAAACTCAAAAAGTTTTATACTCGTACTTGCTCGTACACTATTACAAATAAGCTTTCTTTTCTCTAAAAATTTATATACTGCAGCAGAATTTAAGCAGCAAAAACTAAAAATTTTTCTTTCATTTGTTTTTTAAATACTTTTGGACAATAAGTCATTATTCAGTCATTCATTGGTCAGTAAAATTTGTTCTTGTAGAATAAATTTTACTTTTTTCTTAGTTGAAATCTTTAAAGCTCTTATATCTGGTGTATGAGTAGTCAATTTCCTGCTTAAAACTTTTGCTACACAGACTCTCATGTAGAGATTTTAATTTTTGCTCTTTGTTGTTTTTGTTTTTGTAAATATGAAGTTAAAAAAGAAAGAAAATTCCTTTATATGTAATTCTATCTAGAAAATTTGTCTTTTGGGGTTTTCTTAACAAAACAATGACCATCAAAAGTCTAATTGCTGAGCAAACTTTTCTTTAAAATAAAACGAAAGCAAGTTGCTGAAATGGATTTAGTTTTACCAAAGCCTTTATGCCCAAAGTATAAATATACAAACCACTCACCTCTTATTTAAATATACTTTGTTTGGTAGAAATAAGGCAAAAGTTTGGTGTTTTTTTTAGAAATTAAGTCAACTTTTAAGAATGTCCTTTCATTAGAAAATTTAGCAAGTGCAAATGGCAGGAAAAAGAAGATAAAATAAGAATATTGATGCTGCAGATTATAGTTTCTTTTATATTGAAAATATTTATAGTACAAGTGGAAGAAAATTTTATAAGCTCCTGACATGGGAAAACTATCCATTAATTATATTAATTTAATTAAAGTCGAAAGAGATTTTGGCTTGATTTTTCAGTAGAATATTTCTAATAATGTGAAAAGATTTTAAATAATTTTTAAGGCAAAATTGACATACGAATTATTTTATATAATTTTTTGTCACAACAATATATAATATAAATGGTAATCATAAAATGCATTTCCACAAAGAAGGAAGATTATGATTATTAAAGATTATGTTCACGCAAGGGATTTGCTCAAGGATAAATTACCTTAGATATTTTTTTTTGATTCTTCTTTTGGACTTTTCGCTTATTTTAATATTATTGTATGCATCACATGATATACAATTAAATGATTAGTAAAATACATAAATGTGTACTAGAGAATAACAAACCTATTGTTTTAAGTACTCCTTAAGCATTAACCATTAAACAACTATAAATGCCTACAGCTTAAAATATAAACCATGCTCATACTCAAAACCACCCACTCATTTATTTTAAACCGAATACGCACAACTATAAACAACGAGCAACTATGTTCAAACACAGTTTTTAAACTACGCAGTACAAATGACTATAACTAAAATTTATGGACTGTGTGACCTACAATCAGGCGAATGAGTATAAAAAACTCTGAGTATTATTCGGCTACACATGCGTATATACAGGGCTATTTTACTTGCACAACAGCCAAAACACATACCAAATTCCATTTTATATAACGTGTGGAAGATAAATTTCGAAATTTAAAACCCAAGACACAAACCAAATGCATTAACAGAGCCATGTTAACCTGATAACATAGACCTGTTAAACATGAAAGTAATAGAAGTATATGCTCCAAATCGAATTCTGGCCTTATATTTAAATGAAATGTACTTAAAAAAAATTGCAGCATTCAGACTATTATATTTTTCTTTATAAAAAATATATAAAAAAAATTTAAAAAACTACAATATTTTAAATTTAAAGTAAGTTTAACTTTTTTAGGGAAATTTTTGAATTCCTGGACAACAGTGGACCTGGGCAGCTTTTTTTTTTAATTTATGTTTTTGTGCGAAATCCTAAAATTTACGTTTTTATAATAAAATTTTTTGATACTTTCTTAATTTTCAAATTTTGATCTTCACTAAAGGACGAATTTTAGGACAACGAACATGCCTTTGTGACAAAAATTTTTTAAAGTTTATGCCTTTCGTGCTTTTTTATAGAACCCAGTTGTCGAAATGTATCTTCACACACGTTCTAATATAAACAAATGTATGTATACGGTGGCGCATGATGAATAAACATTCCGAGTATCAGAGCATATTTTTTTGCCCGACTAAATATCCATACTCATGAGCAGGGAAACCTCAAATATGCAGTTGCATGTTTTTTCTTGTGTGACGTATTGATGCGGGTAAAAGATATTTATCTGTTGCAGAGCTTTTTATGAATTCTGGCATCGCTTTGTTAGTGCATATTTCTTGCATATTTTACCCCCTTTAAGGCATGTTTTTGCATATATCAGTCATACACGCATATTTTTAGCATATTTTCTAATTTTTAGAGCATAATTTACGCTTTTCGGGCATATTTTGACACTTTATTTTACACCCCATTCCGAAAAAAAATTATAAAATTTTTTTTTAAACTTCATTTCCGAAATAAAATTTTAAGTTTTAAAAAAAATTTCTTAAAGCGCCATCTGGGTTAATATGCTTACAAGTTAAGAGGTTGGTAAATTTTTTTTTTTATTTTTCGCCATCTAAATCTCTGTTTAAATATTCGATGCAGAGTATAAAATTTTTCTTATACACGCAGTTTTACGGAGGTTAGTTTCAAAACAAATTCAGTTTTGCTATTTGTGACGGACTCTGCCCTGAGTAGAGTTTTAAGGAACATTGACAGAAACTTAGAAACGATTTTTCCTTGAAATTCTAGATCAATGTTTAGTTATTTATTTCAATAAAAATTATAAATAAAAATCTTGTTTTGTTTATCCAAAATACAGTTCAAAAGCCTGAATTCTGATATCGTGATCTTTTGAAATTGAAGTTGAATTGTTATGAGAGCATCCAATAAAAGTTAATTTGTATGGAAATTTTATTTTAATCTGCACTTCAAATACACCTATTCTTTGTTAATTTTGTTTCCTTTTTTTTTTGTTTTTTTTTCTCTTATTTTATATGCAAATGTTGTTAAAGTTTTGAACTAAAAATATATTTTCATTTACAAATAAACCAATTTATTTTATTTTTAAGAGCATACTTGTTGACTTTTTAGGGCATATTTTTAAGTTTTTAGTGCATATTGAATGCGCATAAAACACTTTTTTTAGAGCATATTTCTGGTTTCCCTGCTCATGAGTATACAGTCAATACGCTTAATATGCATGTGCCTTTTTTTTCTTTAGTTCCCAGTAAAAAAAAGACACTCCAAAGAAGTCATGAAAATGTAGAGTTTGCAGTCTGGAAGTAGTTCTAATTTCGATCCGATCTAATGATTTTTACATAGGGTTGTCATTGCAAGAAGTTCTCTTTTTCGATGCCTAGTCACCGGATTAGAAGCGATTTTAAGAAAAATTTCCTTTTTTGTGTTCTATGGTAATATTTTCATCTAGGAAAAACTTTAAAAAGTTACATATTTTAACAATTCGTTTCTTTTAATACGAATTTAAGCGCGAAACAGTGTTTTCATGTAAATTTAAGTAAATAACTTCTAAATTTTAGGCCAAAATTAGTTCATAAATTTCTTTCAAAAAATCGATTTTTTGAACATTTTGGTGAGTATTTACTAAAACTATGGAAAAACTACAAGGTTTTGTGTGATTAAAATAAACTTTTACTTGGTTTTCTGCTAACTATCGGCATATTAAAAATATCGATTTTTTGGAAGCAATGAAAATGTGGTTCCTTTAGAATGACTTCCATTTTTTTTTACTGGGTTGTATTGTATTTAAGGCTTTCGCATAAACTAAAATTAAGAATATTTATTTATATATATATATATATTTTTAGTGATTTTCTGATCTGCAGATAATCGTTAAAATAAAGTGCAGAATAACTTTATATTTACAAGTATATTTACATACAAAAAACTAAGGCATTTCTAAATAGAAATATATTACAATTTTTTATTTCGAGAAAATTTATATAAAAGTCATGACAAATTTTTGCAAAACTCCTCCTGAAGAACTATCCATCTTATTTATCATCAAAAAGCTAGAGCTTTACATAAGAAAAAAAAGGAGATGAGAGTATTCCTTTAATTTTGTAAAACTATAGCAAAGACATGGAAGCACGCAAAGAAAAGATATGGTTGTAGAATGGTTGAGAAAACAATATTATGTTCTCTGAAACAAATGTGTGGTCGTTGTAAACTAGTTATTATTATTTTAAACATTTATTTCGTTACGATAAACAGAGTAATGTTTGAATTTAATAATTACATTATAACATTCATAAAAAAGTGTAATGTGGTTAGAGTTTAACAATATAGTTTTATTAAAAATTTATGACTACAACATAATTTGTATTAATATTTAAAAATAATATGATGTAAATAACAATATAATGTTATCCAAAACCATATTTTTTTAAGTTTAAAAAAAAATCTTTTTCAGAAACATCTGTCAGTTCGGTATTTTGTTTGTAAGCTATCGGTAGTGCACGGGTGGTGTTAAATAAATTAATAGATAAATAAAGTATAAACAAAAGGGTTGGCCAATAAAAATCTATAAACATTTGTGTATCTTTTTATACAGACTTGAATGTATGTCATGTAAGCATACATTTCTATATATACATTTTATGTGTCAATAATATTAATTTATTTTTATTTCGTATTTAACGCACAGCTACAATAAAAATATGATTAGAAAACAAAATAGTATTATTACATTAAATAATACTGTGGTCGTATTTAACAATATTAATATAATATTAGATCATGGTATGGTGAGTCTCAATTATATTTTAGTCACATCTTACAATAGTGTTGTCATATTAAAAATAATAAGATTAGGTACAACAAAGTCAATTGTTCTTGTAGATAATATTATTATTAATCCAGATAATAATATAATTAAAGTTTGCTTTTCTATTAACAATAATATGATTTGACTGCAACCATATAATTCAATCATAGTATGTTGCTGTTTGATTATGTTTGCCTCAACCATATTTTTTCTTTGCGTGAGGAGTTGATCAAGCTAAGTAATCAATTGCAGCACTGAAAAAACCCATTCTACAATTCAAACCTTAAATTCTCTGGATCAGACATAAATTTAATCAGTTTACGCTTCATTTACACATGCAGGTAACTTGTTACAAGTTGCGTCTACGTATTAACAACCAATATATTGAATGCAATAATAAAAAAAACTCGCAACTTGCTTGATTGTTTACACAGTCAAGTGCAAGTTTATTTTCATTTTTCTATATTTTACTATAAATATTTGAAAATTTCGTGTTTCTCTTTCTTCTGTACGTTGTTTGTACTTTTTTTTGTCTATATTAGTTTTTAATGTGTGGGCTGCTAAATTTTTGGTATAGGAACATTACAGGGAAACGAATTTAGTGATCAACTTTGTACCAAAATAAATGATAAATTTATATTGCAAATCAATAATAAGTCATATTTGATTACATGTTCTTACTTTTTGTTTTATTTTTTCTGTATATAAGTTGAAATAATAACATTTTAAAAATTATTCCATGTAAGCTATCCATTAAAATTAAAATAAAATCCTTAAAGGGTAACACAGTTTTTATTTTTGACAATTCTCCTACATCCAAGTGAAAAAATTACTTGTAGGCCAGTGAGCCTACAACTTGTAGCATTATGATTGTATTAGTAAAAATATGTCGACGTATTGAGTTACTTGCACTTGTACTTGCATGTGTAAACGGTAAAGGCTCAGTTAGCCGACTGTAATGTAAAGTAACTGCAACACTAGTAAACAGCTGATCGATATTGGTATGTGAAAAGTAATGAAAATGATTATAGAGATGTAATGTAACGTGACCCACTTTTCATATAAAAATATCGATCAGCTGTTTTCTACATTACAGTTACATTACATTACAGTCGGCTAACTCAGCCTTAACTGAGCCTTAAGTTAGATCCTACAAAGAAATGTTTAAATTCAAATGCAAAAAGTTTTAATAATTTTTTTGATTTTTTCAATTAACAAATTGTTTTATTCAAACAAATTTTTTACTGAAATTAAACAGCAAATCAGTTTTTTAATTTTAATTCCATCCAATTTATTATAAAATCTCTTATTTTAATACAATATAATTAAGAATTTTCTTTCAATTTGTAATTATATTTCATTCTTTAGAATTTAATTCCAAGGAAATTATTTTATTTCATGTATTTTGTGCCATTTCTATTGCTGCTGTTGTTGTTGTTTTCATTTGCATATAAATTTTAATTGTGTTGTTAATTTTTCAAACAGTAGCAAGAGCAAAATAAGTAAAATAGTTTCCCAAAGAATTTTCATTTTTTTTTTAAACTATTTTTTAATTCATTCAGTTGTTTGCTTCTTATGTCCAATTTTCTACTTTATTTCTTGTTACTCCGGCAAAACTTTATCTTCATCCCTTAGGAACCAAAGAGTTTAGTGTAAGATTATCATGGCATCAGTCTCCAAAGAATTTTGCATACCGGTCTTGGTTTGGTTCAGCATTTACTATTGTACACTTACAGCACGACATGATAATGTTGGTTCATTTTGCTTTTTATTGTAGAGTTGTGTCGTTCATGAACGAACGAGTATAAGTGAACGAATCAGTAAAATGAACGAAGTGAGCCGGTCACTTTAGTGAGCTGTTTTGGCTCAGCAGTGCTGATAAAAAGTACAATTGAACGAAATGAACGAACGAGCATACTTGGGTGTTTTTTTTTTTTTGTTTTTTTTTTTGCTTTTTCTTTATTCGTACGAGATTTTTTGTCACATTCTGGTTTTCATTTGCCTACTTTTAGTAGCAGTATGACCATTATGAAATTAATAAAATTGCCATTAATATTTCTTGAGTTTTTAGAACATATTAAGAGTTTTTTAAACAAATTTACCTATGTAGATAATAATATTATAAACAGTCTATTTTCATTCTTTATATGTGGCTCTTTTGCCAATATGAATCTTTTGATTTCTTATTCCTTTAATATTTTAAACATTTTACGTGCTGATTTTGTTTTTGTTATTCTTATATTTTCTATTGTTTGTTTTGCTTAGTTTGCTAAACAATTCATAACAAACTCACTGTACAAATGCCCTTTTTATTTGACGAATCAGCTTTTGTTTGTTTGTTTTTATTTCGTTCTATTTCTTGAAAAGAGCAGATGAACGAAATGAACGAACTCGTTCTTTTTTCGAAAATGAACGAAAATGAGCGGTCACTTGAATGAACGATTTGGCACAGCTCTATTTTATTGTTGTCGTACAACTGAAGTGCTTAGAAAACAAAGTTGTGTGTCTGTCTGTTGTTGGAATTGCTTTCCTTTTCTTTTCATTTTTTTTTTTTTAATTGTAAAATGCAACATAAAGTGAAAGAAACTTAGAAACGTGTGAAGAAGTGCGGTTTATTTTGTAATTAGTTTGTATTTTATGAATTTTACTATCCAATGTTTTTTGATATTTAATTTTTGTTTTTTTTTTTTTTTGGTTTCTGGGAAGTTAGAAAATGTTAATTTAAATTAGTTAAATAATTTAATGTGGTTGTTGTTACTAATAAGAAAGTAAGAAAAACGTTTAGTATTGGTGGCTGGTATCAAGTGAATTTGAAAACTTTTCTTTCGATTTGAAGTTTAGACACTGAAAAAATTATGAAAAGTTTTTGGTTTAAGAAACATGTTTTTGAAACTGGTTAAAAGTTTTATTATTTTTAACCTCCGACCAAGACATGGGGTGTTATAAGTTTAGAGTGTGTGTCTGCGTTTCTGTGTATCTGTACAAGTCCACCTACAGACTAAACGGCTGGGCCGATTTTGATTTACTGCCACTTCCACCATGTCAAAAGAAAAACTCCGCGAAAGAAACCTAGTCGCTCGAATTCTAATGAATTTTCATTCCACTATGTCGTCAGCTTTCTTTCGCTTGTGATTACGTATGTAATTCTTTGGTTTACGTGTTTATAAATTAAAGTAGTGCCAGTTTGTATATTTAAAGTATTTCTAGCGATATTTTTTAAATTTACTAACATTTACATGAAAATAAATACAACCATATTGAGCAACGAGAAAGAATTCAACAAAATGTTATAACTATTTTCCTTTAGAACTACATACATATGTATCTTCGTTTTGTTTAAAATGTGCGAGTGCTTTTTATAATGAACATAAAACAATAACCAAAACAAAAGTATTCAATAATATTTTGATGAATATTTTATGACTTTTCTCTACAAATATAAAATGAATTGAAGAAATGTGATTAAAAAAAATAATAATGTGATAGATAATAATTTTACAAACTTAAATTGAATTCTTTGCAAATAAATTTTACTACACGAAAGCAAAATAGCAATTGATTGATTTTGACATAGTGTTCGCTTTGTTGACGACTCATTCAACTTAGTTGAATTAAAAACTGAATGAAAATACTTACGTTTTCTTGCGACTTGTCGTTCAAGCCAATGTTCGTAAAGAAGTAAGATAGAGAAATGGAAATCATTTTTCTTTCACTTCCCAGTAAAAAAAGACACTCCAAAGAAGTCATGAAAATGAAGAGTTTGCAGTCTGGAAGTAGTTCTAATTTCGATCCGATCTAATGATTTTTACATAGGGTTGTCATTGCAAGAAGTTCTCTTTTTCGATGCCTAGTCACCGAATTAGAAGCGATTTTAAGAAAAATTTCCTTTTTTGTGTTCTATAATAATATTTTCATCTAGAAAAAACTTTAAAAAGTTACATATTTTAACAATTCGTTTCTTTTTATACGAATTTAAGCGAGAAACAGTGTTTTCATGTAAATTTAAGTAAATAACTTCTAAATTTTAGGCCAAATATAGTTCATAAATTTCTTTCAAAAAATCGATTTTTTGAACATTTTGGTGAACACTACAAGGTTTTGTGTGATTAAAATAAACTTTTACTTGGTTTTCTGCTAACTATCGTCAAATTAAAAATATCGATTTTTTGGAAGCAATGAAAATGTAGTTCCTTCAGAATGACTTCCACTTTTTTTTACTGGGTTAGGATGCGAACGAAGACCTTCTTTCGAAATAGTGGAAGCGGCAGTTAGTTTTTTTTTTCGTTTGAAAAGTAACTTCTTAGTTATATTTGAAGAAAATCGATCTAGCCGATTAGAAGATATCAATTACATCTTCTCTATATCAAAACGTATATCAAGGGCTTGTACAATTTTTAATTTTTATTATCTTTTGTGATTGAAAAAAAAAATAGAAACTAATTATTAAAAAAAAAAATTAACAATAGTCCTGTACCTGGATTCAGTACCTTTTTGCGAACCGAAAATCGTAATATTTATCGACATATTTATTCGCTTGCGATAACGATAATATGATTCTGTAATTTATTCACCATTTAATTCAATATTATGTGGTAGCTCTGTATAGAAAATGTGAAAATAAGTGAAAAGCACAAAGAATAATAAAGAAACACTCAACAAATTTGATTTTGTGACTTAATTTTTTTTCTCCAACCGACAACGAATATCGTTAAAATATGTTACTGAATAGCAAAGTTGATAAATTGTCGTTATATTTATTATAACGATATGATTATCGTAATAAAAGTTACTGAATCCAGGTACTGCAGGAGTTAACGAAATACCTTAAGCTTAAAAAAAATATTATGCTCTATTATCTTTGTTTGGTTTAATGAATTTAAAGTAAATTATTTTAATATAAAATAATGAAATTTTTATTCTAATAAAATTTTACAAATCTTGGTATTTAGTATAACGAATTTTGTGGTATGTTCTATTTCAGTAAAAATATTATTAATTTTTGGAATTTTTAAATTGTTAAAACTAAAATCTTTTTTATATAGAAGAAAATTCCTTAAGCTCTTACCATGGTGTATTTATACAGGTGACTGCGTAAGGATTTGTTATACAAAAATATGGGCAACCATAGATGTGTAAAGAACCGAAGAATGTCAAAAGCACAAAAATAATTGTACTAAAACCAAAACAAATTCGAAGTTTTTGACATTCTTCAGCTACAAAGCACATAGAGCAAAAAATTATCAGCTGAAGTAGTGCTGCCACCTAGTTCGATATACCTTGGCTCTTACTATGAACAAAAAAAAAAACACTTACCGTTAAACAAAAAATTTTCTGTTCCAAAAGGCTCAAAAACATTTATTTCATCGATCGAATCGAATGAATCGTACCTCCATATATGATTTCTAGGTATAAAAAATAAGTTTAATATTAAAACATAGTTTTAGTAATGTTTGCATTATGGCATATGTATTATTTTCCACATACATATTTAACTCTGCATTGTTGAAAACTTTCATACAACCAAATAAAATAGTATTTTATTTCTTGGGGCCTGTCCCACCATGTTGATAACAATCTACTTATCGCACATTTACATTTGAAAAAAAAACAAAAGTTTAAAATTTGTATTTGTTTTTTGTTCTTATTTATAACGGGTGTTTTTTTAAAGGTATAGAACTTCGAATTGAAATAAAACATAAGAAAATCGTTTTAATGTCCATCAATTTGGCTTTATTGGAAGGATAATTTTATGCCATTAATGTTTAAATATAATTTCGGGCATGTGGCCACCGCGGCTGGCTCGAATAAATCCAATTCTACAGGTCCAATTTTCAACCACTTTTTCGAGCATATGGGGCCGTATGTTGGCAATAACGCCACGAATGTTGGCTTTCAAGTCCCCTAACGTTTCTGGTTTGTTGGCGTAGACGAGCGACTTCACATATCCCCAAAGAAAATAATCCAATCGTGTCAAATCACACGATCTTGGTGGCCAATTGACAGGTCCATTCCGCGAAATTATGCGCTCATCGAACGTTTCCTTCAATAAATCGATTGTGACGTGCGCTGTGTGGCATGTAGCGCCGTCTTGTTGGAACCACAACTCATCCACATTCATGCCATCCAATTCGGGAACAAAATAGTCGGTTATCATGGCTCTATACCGGTCTCCATTAACGGTAACTGACTCTCCAGCATTATTTCGGAAGAAGTATGGCCCAATGACTCCACCAGCCCATAGAGCACACCAAACAGTCAGTTTTTGTGGATGTAATGGCGTCTCAAGGGTCTCATGTGGATTCTCTTCACTCCAAATGCGGCAATTTTGCTTGTTGACGTAGCCATTCAACCAAAAATGAGCCTCATCACTGAACAAAATTTTGCGAAGAAAATCAGCATCGAGATCAATCTCATTTTCGGCCCATACACCAAAATCACGACGCATTGCATGGTCTCGCGGCTTTAATTCTTGCACAAGCTGGATCTTGTAAGGTCGCAAGCCAAGATCTTTGCGCAAAATCTTCCATAAAGTTGATGGACAAAGCTCCAATTGCTGTGCACGGTGGCGAATCGATTCATTCGGGTCCTCTTCAACACTTTGCTCTACAGCGGCAATTGTTTCTTCGGTGCGCACTGTTCGACGTCTCTGCGGATGCGTATTATCACAAAGAGTAAACGTAGTGCGAAAACGATCCATGGTTAACCGAATTAATTGCTCTGATGGACGATTATGTCGACCATAAAATGGACGGAGCTTGCGGTAAACTTCGCGAACTAAACCATTATTTTCGAAATAAATTTGCACGATTTGCAAGCGTTGTTCTTTTGTCAACCTGTTTATGATGAAATGGCAAACCAAACTTAATATTAATCACTTGACAGCTGACAAAATGGCCGCCAGTTAAAAAAGTGATGCCAACTTAAAGTTCTATACCTCAATAAAAAACACCCAGAGAACGACAAAAAACACGTTATTCCTGATTTAGTCACACTATAAATTTGTTATTCACTTTTAATCATGCAAAATAAATCAACATTGAGTATAATCATCATCGTAATGGTGAACGCTTCATCTAAGTAAATGTGAGCCCAGTGATCGAACATGTTTTATTCACATCATTCATCATACATTAAACTTTTGTTCACATTTAATTATGCAACAAAACTTAGTGTTGAATAAAATTAGAATCATACTTACGAACGTATCGTTTGGTTAGTTGCAAGTAATTTCATACATGTTTTATTCAAATTGTTATGTAATCAGGTTTTCATGTTGAATAAAATTAAAACAGAGGAGTTATGAAAAATATTATTGTTTTAATACAAATCAGTAAGCAAACACTTAAAAAAAAATGGAAAACGATCAGGATTTTGTGCTAGACCAAATTTCTAAAAGTGTTTATACTTTATCACCGAGACGAAAAGGAAGAAGTGCAATATGGAGCATATTATCACAAATAAATATATATACAGGCAAATCTCAGTATAACGAATCTCGCTTTAACGAAAATCCGATATAACCAACGTCCAAATTTTTTACATTAATTACCTTATATTACGAATATTATCCTAATTTTATACTGGATATAACGAATGATAAAGAAAAGATCGCAAAATAAAACACAAAAACTTGCTAGGAACATATCTCTAACATTTAGTTCAACCTTATATAGCCAATGTTTTGATAAATAGGTACATATGTGGTTTATATAACGAACGGCAAAAAATATTAAACAAAATCGACAGCCGCAATGAAAATTCAAAAAAATGTGATACCGTTACTTTGCATTTGGTAGATTATTTGAAAACAAATTAACCTTATTATTTTTATTGTATTGTATCTTGTCTACAATAATAATAATTAAAATAACACTTGAAAAAACTTTTCGATATAACGAATTTTTCGGTATAACGAATGGGCCTGACATTATATCGTTCGTTATACCGGGATTTGCCTGTATATATATATATATATAAATATATAAGTAGAAGGGCCATAACAAGTAATTGCAACTTTACAGGAAAAGGTATAATAGAAACTGTAATATTCACAATGTAACTTTTTTTGTCCAATTGCTTGTAAAAGCGTTATTTTTTACACTATTGCATTATTGCGGTGTATTTGTGTGAAATGTGTTGGAATCACTGAAAAACTTAATTTCGTAAAATATACGAAATATGGCTTCTCTACTTGATACCATCGGTATATAAATTGCGAAATACATAAGTACGTAATATTCCATTGTTTCTAAAAGATCATCATCACTTGATGCATACGCGCTCATACGCGCTCATTTTTGCTTTTTTGATTTTATTCATCATACAAATATTTGTTGATAATCAGAATGAACGCTTTTGCCTACTTATTTTATTTTTCATCAAAATAATCATGAATGGGAAAAAGGAGCAAACACCCGAATTGATTGGTATGATGCGACACATGTTCAAAGTCGTAGAGCCAACAACAACCGTATGATTGGAATGATTAAGGTGGAAGTACATACCACGCGTTACGCGGCAACGCTTTTCTGGCTTTTTAAACGTTTAACGCTATACAAATGGAAAGTTACACAACACGCTTTTGAGGTTTTTTTTAGTTGTAAAATTTAAAGCCTATGCCGGCTATTTTTTCGTCTTGCATTTACGTTTTATATTTCTTTAAATATTTAATGCATTTTTTATCCATTGTTTAATAAAAAAATTAATTTCTAATCATATTTGTGTATGTTAGCTTATGAATCTGGCAACACTAGCTGTAATTTTGTATACAACGCGTGAAAGTTGAAGAATTTTAAATTTTTTTGCGAGGTACGCGCGTCGCAACCTTCACTGTGTAACTTACCTTATGAAAACACACCATTTCAACTTTTTTGACAGACGCGTGTATCTCATTAGCGCATTGAACGCGAGTTATGTACTTCCACCTTTAGACTGTTGCCGGCGCAAACAACATTGTTTTAGGTTGTTCAATAAACTATTGCATACTTTTGGGCTGTTTAGTAAAATAATATTATAAAATGCAATGCGTATGAATAATATTTAAACATTTTAATAATCATAAAAAATTCATTTATATATCCCTGTTTTACTAAAACAATGTCATAACTCAAAAATTAAACAAATCACGCAGAATTAGTCTTCATATCGTTTTTCATATTGTGTTAAAATTTCATACAAATATTTAATTTACTCAACTCTTGAAAGCAAAATAGAATTTTCTTTTTCCACTATGTTAAGCTAAGTCTAGACGATATGCTGAATCAGCATATTTATGATAAAAAATTTGTTACCAGTGCCAACATATCGTGTAGACACTAAATTTTTTCAACATACGTATGCTTAACGACATATGAAGGGCATTTGTTAACGTTGTCAACAAACGTATTTTCACGATTTTAGCATATCGTGTAGCTAGACTTGGGTCGAACTCGTTCACTAGTTCATTTTTGCCACAAACCAATGATCAAACCCATTTAAATTACATAGGTTTGATCAGTGGTTTGTGGCAAAAATGAACTAGTGAACGAGTTCGACCCAAGTGTACGTGTAGTAGACTTGGGTCGAACTCGTTCACTAGTTCATTTTTGCCACAAACCAATGATCAAACCCATTTAAATTACATAGCTTTGATCAGTGGTTTGTGGCAAAAATGAACTAGTGAACGAGTTCGACCCAAGTGTAACGTGTAGCCACCATATTTTTCCTTTGTAACAAATTTCATATGTATGCTGTCAGATATGTTATTTGTTGAAAAGCCTATGAAAGCTTTTCAGCATACGGCAAATTTGATAGCATATAGAATTGATATTTTAACTCTGCTCAGGTATGAACAGTGTTTCCTAATTTGCCATTTTTAAAATAAAAATAACGTAAATATTAAACTAACAAAAATAGTAGAATAAAAGCAGAAAAATATACTGCAGAAATGTTCATGGTAAATTCGGGTGAATAAAAAATAAGGGAAATTAAAATTTTATAAAAAAAAATTTCAGACGATTCTGAACAAGACGATCAATCTTATTCCAGCAAACTTCGCAATAAAATCGACTTTTTGCATGCTTTCAGCCTCCTAAAAGTTTTGCCGATTTTTAAAAAATATTGGAATTCGTCAACATCCCGCTGTTAGTAACTTTTTGCGAATTTTCGCCATTTTTGCGACTTTTATTGATTTTTTTGTATTCCTTACAGTTTTGGCGATTTTGTCATCAACATTATGGTTTGTTTAAAATTTTGCAACTTCTCGCGACTTTTTGTAGTTCGAGATAAAAGCGAATTTTTGGATGCTTTCAGCCTCTTAAAAATTTTGCCGATTTTGAAGAAATATTGGAATTTGTCATCATCCCGCTGTTAGTAACTTTTTGCGAATTTATGTAATTTTCGCGATTTTTGACAAATTTTTTGCATTCCTTACAGTTTTAGCGGTTTTCAATCCATATTATGACTTGCTTAAAATTTTGCCAATTTTTTGCGATTTTTTGCAAAGTTTTCAATAAAGGCGGCTTTTCGCGTGATTTTTTTTTAGAAGTTTTAACAATTTTGAAGAGTTTAAAATATTATTAGACTTTGTCATCTTGCTGTTGTAGCTTTTTGCCAATTTCCGTCATTTCGCGAATTTCTTTTTATTTATATACATGTATAATTGCACTAATTTTTATTTTAACCAAAAATATAATTTTTTGCACTGAAAGCAATAATTGATATATGTATGTACATACATAAATTTATAATAAAGAAAAAGAGTTGTCAAAATTTATTTTATATCTAAGCAAATGCTCACATGACTCAACATATATATTAGAATATGAAATTCAACATATCATGTAGACACAAAAATTTTATGCTAACTCATATGTTGTATTATCATTTGCTGACATATGTTAACTTTAAAAAATGTGGTACTTTCAGCATACTGTGTAGACGGCTAACATATATATATATATATATATATATATATATATATATATATATATATATATATATGCTGGCAGCAGAATTTGTTGTTATTTTAAAGCATATGAACATAAGCATACATTCGCTGATTCAACATATCGTTTAGACTTAGCTTTATATTGATTGCAATGTAGTTTCTTCTTCAGTGTAAGAAATTCAGCTTACTCAGGAGCTGAAAGTTAACGAGCATATACAACGAAGTATATTCACTGAATGGGCTCTCTCTTTAAAGCCTTTAGAAATTGACTTAAATTTTCATGGAAAAGTTACTTTCAACATTAAGTAGGTACATCAACAAACAAATTCGTCAAATTAAGATGATACCAATCCATACTATATACAATACCATGCAATATTACTGTTTAATATGGATCTATATTCAAACAAATAAGCCTAAAGCCACAGCAATCCTCGATTAAATTCCGCTTCTTTACTCGCCAGATTCACTGAAAATTAGACAGTTTGAATGCACGCTAAACTGTGAAGCTGCAGCAGATGTTTGCAGGATGTTGTATTCCATACAAAATATTATTTATAGGCTTTTCAAATTAATAAAAAAAACTCGATGATATCTCACCCAGAGTTTGAAAAACTGCAAGCAGAACAGTAACAGCACTAAAAAAAATATGCTGTTGCTGTGGTACGAACAGTTTATTTTTATTTTAACTTTTTGTTGCTGCACACATGTCTGCAGTGAAATTGCACCACAGCTACATTGTGCATTGCTGATGACTGTGCTGCCGCTTTAAGGTTGAAATTTCATTACTGTACCTATTTGTTTAAGAAGTTTAGTTTAGCTTAAACAAAGCAATAGCAAAAACAACAGTCGAATTTTGTATGTTGTTGCTGTTGCTTCGGCTTTAGCTGCAAACTTCTTCACAGCACAGCGACAGTTAAATTAATTTTTTTTTTAACACAGTCCACAGTTATTCAATAATTTGTCTGTTTAGTGCTTTCGTTAAGCTGTCGGCTTTGAAACTTTTGGTAGTTACAACACAGTCAAATCAAATGAAATAACAAAATTTAAGCGCTTACAAAAGTTGATCTCTTATATAATTGTTTTTTAATTTAAAGTAGAAAATATTTAATGAAAAATCCCATGACACAGCAGCATGAAAATAAAACAAAAAATATAGTAAATATAAGATTTCAATAAATTTATGGAAAATATTAAAAAATGTTCACTTTCGTGCTTGAAATCACAAGGTATCTCCACATATCGTTAGAGTATCTACTGGTGCAAACTTGCAATTTTTGTTGCAGCAACTTTTTATGTTTTAGTGAAAAAGAGCGAGAGATCAGAAGACAAAATGTATGTTTTCCTATTTCAACACTCTACCACATATACAAGAATTGCTGCAACAAAAATTGCAAATCTGCACCGGGACTATGTAAGCATTCTTTTGCAACTTCTAACTTTGCCAAACATAAACCTATTTCATCAGTAATTTATAAAGTAATATTTTACCAACTAAAATAATTTAAAATTTCAAATTTATGTACTGAACTTTCCAAATGAATAAAACATAAATTTTAGATTTTATAAGAACATCAGCAGCATAAATTCAGTACAGCTTTTATTTTGAATTTATTATTTTATTTTATGTGCTTTAAATTAACTACTATAAATTATAAAGAATTTGTCAACAACAAAACTTTTATATTCAACTCGAACTCGAAAGATGTAATTTTTAAAAATCACCTTTTGAGCTGGATTAATGTACTTTAAACTTAAGTGTTAAATATGTATATGTATATCTCACACCATCGTGAACTCTACAAACTAAGTAAATTGACAATTTTTGTTTGCTCAAAATTCTTGTCACATTCTGCCCGTAAAATGAAACAATACAAATAATAAAATCATAATCACTTGGATCAACACAATCATTAACACTGTTGTCATCGCTATGACACCGAAAGGTAAAGAAAATCACCTTCAAATCCGCATATAAATGCCATGACAAAGATTACTGCAAGTAAAAAGAAACCATCTAGGTTTTCTGCTCTTGCTTTCAAGCATAAAACTTTGTTATATAACACACACACACACACACAAATACATACACAAATTTAATATAAAACAACAACCCAAACACTTGCACCAACACATACATACATAATGCATATAAAAAAAGTTTTTAAAACTTCAGACTTCAAAAGATAATTGCAGCAATAACTCAAATGAGATTTAAGCGCACTGACAACAATAACAATATGACAAAATAACACACACAGCAACAAGAAACATAAGCAGTGGCAGCAGCAGCAGCAGCAGGCAGTGTTGGTATCTCTACGAAGAGCAAAAGCACATTAATCTGTTGCAAAAAGCGTAAAAAGCGCAATAAAATACGAAAAAGAGGGTAAAAAAGCACGAAAATATATTTTTTTTAATTTTAATACATTAAGCCTTTTAAAAAGGAAAGTTTAGAGTGTAAAATGTCAAAATATTTATTTATTTATTTATTTAGTACATATTATACAAAGTAAATTTGTATAATATGGTGTTGCACAAGTATGGGCGGAGTAACTACACCATATGCCCAAGATGGTATTAACAGTATTTTAAAAGTTTCTGTGACTGACTGTACACGACCTATGCCTTCATATAGGAAGTAGCAACGTGGTTGTTAAAGAAATTCCACAAAAAGCCGCAAGATTATACGGTTATCCGTGGCAGATCAGTCAACCAGTGCGAGCGAGACGAAAAACTCTCGAAGCCTAAACAACACGCACAAGCCTGACCGCACTTAAGAAATAATTACGATGACGCGAGAGATATTCCTCAACCCAGAGCTGCTTAACGACGAATGTCAAAATATAATTTCAAATTTTTGCTTCAAAATAAACAAAGTATTTGAGATGTAATAACAGAATTTATTAACATATTAATTAAAACAAAATCTTGATTAATTTAATAAAAATGTAAAGTATGTAAAAATAAATAATAAAAAAAACCAGGAGTCAAATAATATGGTAACCCTCTAGTCAACCTAGAACCATATGTCTCTATGTCAATAATCTTTCTCCAGCGACAATTGCACTAGTTAAAATGTCGACAACTTTCCTTTTATGCGCGAGTAGAGAGTAGTGTATTTCTGGTGATATTGTCAATGAACGCGTTAATAGTTAATAGTTAATAGTTTTTTTATTATGTTGTGCAATAATATTAAATAAATATTTGTAGACGAGGGTCACTAAAATTTACGAGTGAATCTTCGGTTCAAATATCTCCATATGGTCGTAAAAGAACTACCTTCTCAATAGTGCTAAGTCTATTCATAGATTTTGAATGACAACCCTATGTTATTTGTCAATAGGCATTTGCATTGGCTGGGGTGCACCTATTCAGTAGTAATATTGACAGTGTCACTAGAAAATCACTATAAGTTTACTATTGACAACGAGAGAGGATATATCGATATTGTTGACTAGAGCCCGTAAAATTTACTAGTGAATCTTTGGTGCCAATGTCTCCATGTGGTCCCGAAAGAACTACTAAGTCAGTAGTGCTATAGTTTAGTGGTGGATTTTCAATGACAAGCTAATGTTAAATGTCAATAGATGATACCATTGGCTGGGGTACACGTGTTCAGTAGTGCTACTGACAACGTCACTAGTAAATCACCACAATTTCACTATTCGCACTTTCTGCAGGGAACATATACACACATACATACATATGTACATACATACAATAGTAGGTGAAGCTTAGGCTTAGATTAAAATATGTATGTTACTGAAAAATCATTTACACATAAAGAATGCATTAAAAGTGTCACTCTTTTCTTAAGTACTCTTAACTTAAAAGTTTTTCTTTTTGCGATATTTACCTTTATTCCAGTTGTCAACATTGACAGCACGTCAATACGATATGAAAAAATTAGGGGTTGGCTACTCGTTGTCTAAAGCAACTGACTGCTATTGATAACCTCATGCTTTCAATCGAAATCAGCCCTTAAAATTTAACCACTCTTGTGCGTTGAATACAAATTTAACTAAATTTTGTTGTAGACGTGAAAATTTTGATTTACTTTGCACTTACATATTAACAGCCTTATGAAAATTCCGAAATCGACCCTTAAAATATAAACAGCCTATATTATGATTAAATATTTGTGTAAGCTTTAACAAATGCTTATTGCATACTACTTTCAATCAATTATTATGTAGAGAATTATCTTGTACTTTCCAGTTACTTCCGTTTTTTATTTTGCAAAAAAAAATGAATTTTTTATCCCAATTATGAATTTCTACATTGTTTTTAACATAGTTTCCGCTATTGTCATTAAAAACAATTTAAGAAGCCTCAGTTAAAAGATGGTACTATTAGCGCTTAAAAGTATTTTAGTTTTGTAAATTAAAAATATTTGTATTAACAAAAACGCACAAAAGGCAATGTAAGAAATTGTTAAAAGCACTGTAAATACCCGCTTTTTAAAAAAGGGTATTATCCAAAAGTTCGCGTTTATGAAGAGGCAAAAAGCACCAAAAAATACCCGAAACGCACCAAAATACCATCACTGGCAGCAGGAACTTAAAGTAAAAATGACAATAACAAGTCTGTATACAAACACAAAACACACACCTGCTCATCCTGTTTGCTTGTGTGTTTCGCTAGCAAAAAAAAAACCAAAAAGTGTGCGTGCATATGTGTGTGTGTATGTGTGCGTAGATAATGTAAGACATTTAACAGTCACAAACTTTTTGCAGATGCATACATATTTTTATACAACTCATCAGGAGACGACTAGCTGGATTCGGATAAGACGCTGAAGTTTAAAAACAGATGATGAAGGTGATTACAATGCTCTCTGCCACTGCTGCCTGTTCACTAGACCATAAAGCCGTGTCGGTAGAGAAAAAAAAGGACATTGTGCAAAACAATAAGAATAATGTCTTTACGGGAGGCAAATGTTAAACCAGCATTGCAAGTATTATAATTCAGCTTTCTTACATTTTTTTTCTTTCTCTCTCTCTCTCTCTCTCTCTCTCTCATTGTCAAATATTAAAATGCTGCTTTTAGAAAATTGTGGAAGATCAGGTGCAAATATTTAACGCAAATCCATAAAAATTTCTTAACAGGGAGAAATAAACGTAATAAAAATAAGGAAATTGTAAACATCAAAAATTCTATTTGAGAGAAAATAATGCTGACAAGAATTTGTTGGTAGTATGTACAACAGTGGAGTCGAGAAGTGTTAAGTTAAACTAAAAAAGTTATAAGTTTGTTTCTATTTGCATTTAAATTTGCCGATATGATAAACATATCGTTCATTTATTCAAACAGCGTCATAACTCAACAGAATTTTTGAGTTTATTCAACTCTTGAAAACAAAATAAAATTTTAAACTTAAATTGTAACAATTCCCGTAAAAACACTAATTATTAACTTGACTGCACCCGGTCAAAAAAATACTTGTGTGGCAACACTCTATTCTTAAATAGCTGTTGTTGTTATTTACATTTATTTTCTTTTACATACTCTTACGACTACAATTTGAAGCTGAAAAAAAGTCAGCCAATGTAGCAATAGTAAAGTAAGAAAATAAAAAATATGTTGATTATTGAGTTCTTGTTTCAACTTTGTTATTTGTTATTGAGCTTCTCAGTTGCTTAAATGAAAGTTTATCATACAATAACTCTAGTTGGTCTAAGAAGCTTTGGGTAAAGGTTCCCTGATGATCTGCATTAGCAACAGTGAAATGCGCATAGGATCCAGCTAAACCCCTCAATAATCAATTTCAATGTATTTTTAATAAAAAAATATTTTACTTAATAATTAAAATATTAATTTGGGTTTATTAGTGCGTTTAAAAAATTTTAAACTTAAATTGTAACAATTCCCATAAAAAACACTAAAAATAAAATTTTGTTTTTCCATTAAGTTTTGTGTAAATTCGAAAACTTTAAACTCATTTTCTGGCAAACTAGTGTTTTTGAGTTAAGGGCGTTGTTTGACTAAATGATAGATGTATTTCTTCAGTTTTAAATACGTACATACATACGTATACATACATACATACATACATACATACACACATACATACATACCAGACAACAGCAATGAGTAGTGGAAAAGTGAGTAGAGTTAAAACATGACTAATAATTTCTTTTATTTATTCGCACTAGACTTGGGTCGAACTCGTTCACTACTTCATTTTTGCCACAAACCAATCATCAAACCCATGTAATTTAAATGGGTTTGGTCAGTGGTTTGTGGCAAAAATGAACTACTGAACGAGTTCGACCCAAGTCTAATTCGCACTCATACTTATTGCAATGTTGTCTATGAATCATAATCAGTCAAAAGTTTGAAGTGCGCATCGAACTAATACTTAAGGCGGTTTCAGACTATAATACAAGTATTAATACTTTTGTGGAAAATGCAACTCTGACATGTTGAGTTGTTATTGTTTTTTGAAATTTTTTAAACAGAAACTAGATCAGGGAAGCATTTTCGTCAAAAGTATTAATACTTGTATTATAGTCTGAAACCGCCTATAGCAACATTCCTTAACTCTACACTTGGGTCGAACTCGTTCACTAGTTCATTTTTGCCCAAGTCTACTTATTATGATGTCATGTGTTTCTCTGTTGTTTTTTTTTTGTTTTTTTTCTGCAGGAATTGAAAAACAACCCTATTTATTAGTATTGTATACAGTGTTGCCATATTTTATTTTCAAAAATCTTCAAGTCGGCCAAATAATTTTTTTTTTCTTATTAAAAATCTTTTTTTTTAATAATTTTACTAAAAGAAATTAATAATGTACCCCGACTTCAATGAATGCCTTAATTTGCTACCTGATTTAAGGAAATTATTTCTTTTAACACACGCGTCTTTTATCAGAATTTGTGCTTGATCAGAAAAAAAGGTTTATTACACTTATGGACTTTTTGCATGTAGACTTTTGTTTGCAATATACATTGAGGAAAATATCGTTGATGCTACTTCCTTTCCTACTTTTTATGACGTAAAGAAGGAAATATGGAAGTAGTTTATTAGTCAAAAATAACTTCAACTAATACTATAAAAAGTACCATTTATCACATTTTCAAAAATCTTATATTTCACTAAGAAATCTTTTAGTCTTTTTAACATCTCGAAAAACTTCAAAAATAAGATAAATCTTCACATATGGTAACGCTGATTGTATACTACTTACAAACCATTTAATGACTGAACTTCTAAACAAACATAAAGGGTCCCCATCTAACGTTTTTTTTTTCAACTAGTGCTTATTTCGTGAATGGTAACACTTAGGTCATGTCTGATTTGATAATTAGTTTTATCCTTCCGCTGAACGAGCCAACTGACAATCCAATGCGTTTTCGCTTCGCTAAGTGGGCCTGCGATCGACTTACAGAAGATGCCGATTTTGCCAAAAAAAAAATCATCTTTTCAGATGAAGCTCATTCTGATGTTGGCGGGTATGTAAACAAACAAAATTGTCGCATTTGGGGCACAGAAAACCCGCACGCATACATTGAAAAGCCGACGCACCCAAAACGAGTCACTGATTGGTGCGGATTTTGGTCCAGAGGCATAATTGGGCCATTGAGCAAGGAGTGGCCGTTACAGTCAATGGCGATCGTTATCGGGCCATGTTCAACGAATTTTTGTTCACAAAAATTGAAGAGGAGGATATTGGCAACATTTGGTTTCAACAGAACGGCACTACGTGCCACACAGCCGAAGCTTCAGTAGTTTTTTTTATAGCATTTTCAAAAAAAAAAAGTTATCTGGCGGACCCTTTACATGCATTAGTTGAGTGAGCTGAATCAATGTGAGTAGTGTAAATATTTTCCTCAAATTAGAAATCAAACTGAGGTGATTTATGAGTGTGAGTGTGGTATGACTATGATGTCGACGTCGCTTTCGTATTTATCTTAACCTATACTTATAAATCAATATCATTGTGAGTATGTGTAAATCAGATTGATTGAGTTTAAATGAAGTTTACTCACTTCTATTTAAAATTTCATGAGTCAGTATGAATAGCGAAAAAGAAAATGATTCATTGCCGATCACTGATACATACATATATGAGCATTTTTTGAACAATTTCATGACTACACTGATACTGATAACATGCGTTGTCAAAAGTACATACATACATACATTGGTTTCAGATTTCTAATCCTGGGGTTGGGGTTATATTGTGTAGTTCGATTCGAAATCAAAACGGTTTGAATTTGTATGCTTCTAACATAGAAATTCGAAAGATTTTTCTTCAGCTTATGAATACTATTTTCATAAACCACATCCATCACTTCAAGATTAATTTTGTTAGCCTAACATAACTACAGTGTTGTTCAGTTTTCTAAACCACATTTGATATTCACTGCTGTTCCATTGACAGTAGAAGCCACCCAATGAAACGGAACTCAATTAGTTTTTGCCTTACAAGATATTGAGTTTTTTTTTAAATAACATGTTCTAAAAATTCCAGACTATTATAGGATTTGCCATTTGAAATACGAGTATGCAAATTCATATTTGCATATATAGCCAACCTTTAGTATTAGTTCACCCATCTATTGCTAAACTGTAATTTTGATCATTCGAGTTTTTCCAACTATAATAATTTGCTATAATTTGTTTTTCTCCTTTAAAAGACATTTAACTTCAATACAATTGATTATTTTCGAAATTGAGATTTTATACTTCTAACGAAAAACCCATCAACCCATTGCGATTTTTAATACAATACCCAGTAAAAAAAGACACTCCAAAGAAGTCATGAAAATGTAGAGTTTGCAGTCTGGAAGTAGTTCAAATTTCGATCCGATCTAATGATTTTTACATAGGGTTGTCATTGCAAGAAGTCCTCTTTTTCGATGCCTAGTCACCGAATTAGAAGCGATTTTAAGAAAAATTTCCGTTTTTGTGTTCTATGGCAATATTTTCATCTAGAAAAAATTAGTTCATAAATTTCTTTCAAAAAATCGATTTTTTGAACATTTTGGTGAGTATTTACGAAAACTATGGAAAAACTACAAGGTTTTGTGTGATTAAAATAAACTTTTACTTGGTTTTCTGCTAACTATCGGCAAATTAAAAATATCGATTTTTTGGAAGCAATGAAAATGTGGTTCCTTCAGAATGACTTCCATTTTTTTTACTGGGTAGTTTCTAGTGACTCAGTTTTTTATAAATGCATCCACTGTGCTCGAATCGGAAATTTTTTTGTAACAAGCCAGGGAACTGGTGGATAAACCCAATTGCAGTATGCTGAATGCAGTGGTGCTAATTGTTTTTTTTTATGCAAGCCTTTGTTTAAAAACTAATTAAGACTGAAAACTTGGTTGAAAGTACCTAAAAATGCAATTTTTCAAATGTTAGAATAATAAGAAGTAAAAAAATCGAAAATCGGCGGTTTTCTTAAAGATTTTCGGTTTCGCAGTGTAATGCTGCAAATTATTATTTTAGACCAGTTCATGCACAGCATTTTTACGAGTATTTAAACAGATTTTTAGCTCCTGAGCGAATGATAAACATTCCCTCTTCATTCTTCATAGTCTTGCTCTCAAAAGTTGTTCAACTCAAATTGCCCAGTGCAAACCCATTCGAGTTATATTTATTACTTACATATATAGTTCCTCAATAACTCAAGGAGTTAGGTTGGGTTAGGTTAGCAGGCTGCTGGTAAGGAAGGGGAAATTTAGAGGCCAGCTCACTAGGGTCCAATTGTGCTACCTATGAGTTTAAGAAAATATAGTGAAAGAGGGTGATAGGGAAGGGATAGAGATAGGGAATATAGCTGGCGAATTTAGAGATAGAGGAAAACTTCACTCTTTTACAACTCTGCTTTTTTGCACGCTTTTTAATAATGCAGTGTTGCAGCGCTTCTGGTGTTAAATGAGCAGTATTAAATTTTTTTTGAAGCTGTGGTTAGTAGCCATTTATCCGTTATTTTACTTCGCCGATAATTCTGTTACACAACGAAGGAGGGCGCTCTGATGTTACATTAGCATTAGTATCTGCTGAAGTCGCTATAATTCAGTGACCAGTGACTATACCTTCATCGTTTGAAACTTTCCCACAACAACTGATACAAAGGGACACTAATGCATATCAGAAAAATGTGTAGTGTTGTTATTTTGAATGACTGTTAGATACAGAGATTGAACCCAGTATCTTCGGTTTTGTAGTCAACGTGCTAACTACTACAGTCAACGCCACGCATGCCATTCACTTCTACGTGAACGAATGTATCCGATTTAAATAAATTAATTGACTTTAAACGTTTTTCTTCTAGTTTATGTTTGGGTCCAGATGGGTTTATTTATAATTTAAAATTCCGATTTATGAGCAGCTCCTTATTTATAGCAGCATTATTTTTTCTTTACATAAACCACATAAATGTCGAAAACATTTGCTACTGTTATCTTAGCACATTTTGTTAACACCTTTTGGCTGGAAAGTTTTCTTTTACAAATGTTTCAACCTCTAAAACTTACAAAAATAAAAAAACAATGCCTTATTTTTACGCATCTCTGCAAAAAAAAACTTCTCTAAAACTAAATGCTCATTGTGTAAAAAACATTTTTACCAGACAAAATGCTTGCACAGATATTAAAAAATTTTGCAAAAAGAAATAGCGTGTATATTTTGTATTTCGAAACAATTCCTTTTTCTTGCTTCTACCAGACGCTGGCACTTAAGTGTTAGTTCATAACAGCCATCCCTAAACAAGGGCGGCAAGCGTTTTTTAGCTGTCAAAAGTTCTCACGTCCATACATTTTGTATGGAGCATACCGAAATAACGCGGCGGCAACGCGACAGCAACGCTTTGCTATTGGAAAATCCGATTTTGACATCGCGTTTCACAGTGAAGTTAGTTGCAACAAAAGAAAACAATTGCCTTTTGTTTGCCATCATCAGCGTTACCATATGTGAAGATTTATCTTATTTTCGAAGTTTTTCGGGATGTTAAAAATACTAAAAGATTTCTTTGTTAAAAATAAGATTTTTATGAATATGATATTTGGAACTCTTAGTATATTATTTAATGTCCTTTTGACTAAAGTACAGCCATATTTCTTCTTTCCGTCATCAAAAGTATGAATTATGTGCATACATATAATTATCTTACAGAAATACACCACAACTGTTTTCTCTCTTTCTTTTATACTGACGAATAGAAGAGAAATTGTACACAATGAAACTACTACTATAATTTTAGTGTTGACATAGAGATACTTGGCCCCAGTCTGACTGCAGGGGAATGACTGAAGCTAAGCCAAACAAAACTTTTTCACTAACACATTTGCAGCAATTTTACATTCACTAGTCATTTGATCGGAAGTGATGATAGATTTATTTATTATTTATAGTTGCTCTGCTCTAGCATATATGTTAGAATGGGACATCTAATGTACATACATATGCCAAAACTTTTAAAACTCGAGTTTTATTTAAAAAAAATACAGTTCATTCTGTCTGTGAAAATTAAAATTTATAAGTGTTGAAAAAGATAAGTAAAAACAATAGTGAATAAAATAAATTCACAAAATTTGATTTAATATATACATATGTACATATTTCTTTTCAAAGTTGTAGATATTTGTAAAAAGCAAGACGCGTGGGCCGTGAAAATATGTGAAGAGGGCTAGATACCTCCTAGGCTATTCTGTTTTTGCTTATTTATATATTTAATTTTAAATTTTTTATTTACTTGTGTATTTTGATTGGATTTTTTAAAATAAAAAAAAACAAAAATTTTATTTATATATACATATACAGTAGCTGAACCCTGCAAACGTTGTCGTACCCTCAATAATTTATTTTTTAACTCTATCACATTTTTCATTTGGCCCTTAATAATGTTATAGAAACTTTATTATACGCAATGATGAACATATACTGCATGACTTCCGATCAAATGACCGGTCAATTGACTGATACTACTCTTGTAGGGTTAGTTCGTTTGAAACAAAATAAATTTTTCCTGAATTTGAATTCAGTAAAATCAAGGCATATTAATATATTTTGAGTAAAATCACTAAAAAAAAGATTTTTTAATGAGAAAAAGAGATTTTTTGTTCGACTTGAAGGTTTTTGAGAAAAAAAAATATGGCAACGCTGAAGACCATCCTTAACATAAGCAAATTTTCCAAATCTTCTAAATAACTAATTCTTTCAAATTTATTTATTATTTTATTTTAATTTAAATAACAAAATTTATGTAACAAAATATTAATAACAAAATCACAAACAACAATGTCGTCCGTCCGGCTGTTAAAATAATCAGGGTTGTTTTATTTATTTGTTTCATAACCCTGTTTTTGACATAACGCTCACGCTTTTGTTTAGGTATGGCATTTCAGCGTTAAAGCTCGGCGGAAAAAAACGTTCCGCTTTCCGTCCTTGTTTAGGGATGGCTGTAAAACTAAAAGAAAATCTCCAGCCAATGTCAAAGTCTGGCAAATTTATAAAAAAAAAACCAACATACATAAAATATACCTTCCTTATTATCCCTCCAAAAAATATCTTATATATAAATAAACAGCAGTTGCAACAGTCTAGTGCTTTTGAGCAAAACTTTTGATAACGTGCGTTTTGTCTTTGGAAATAAAAATAAGATATAAAAGTTAAAATCGTAAAAGGGATAAAAATAGAATGTTCTTATTTTAACACGAAACTTTACAGCAAATGATAGCAATAAACAAATCCCATTATACATGACGTATCAAAATACTATTTTCATACGTGAGTTGCCTTAAAAAAAATAACTATTGAAAGAAAAATGCTTGCAACCTAAGTAATGTTAACTTTTAGAGTTCATTCATTCACTTCACATCTTGCTACCAGTTTGGTTTGGTTTTTTGGAGTTTTACATGCTGCAATATGCTCTGGACTTAAGGTATACATACGATTATCTGTGTTGATGTTATGAAATGCTCTCAGAGGGTGCGTACTTTTCATACAATTTTAAAATATATATTTTAAAGAAATTAATTATTTGGTAGTTAAATATTATTTACACGCTTGCTTTTTTTAGAGCTAATAAATCAGTGCAAGTTAATCTCTATTTTTGTTTTAAAATGTATTTAAACTAGCAAACCTTTAAATCAATAAAATATTTAAATCATCTGTAAACGCATAAAATTGTGCGTTTAAACTACCAATACAGGCCATATGGTTTTGTTAATTAAAGACCATATGTTTTGCATTAAAGGAGTACTCAACTTTTTTCCAAGCTTCTACTTTTTCTTCAGATTTTGATCGACCTGTTTTCTTACACTAAATTAATCTTTTATAATATTCTACTTCGCCAAGTATAAAATATCCTCACAAAAACATAAATGTGAAAAAAGGCCAAGTTCCTATCCAAAATTTTGGCCATTAAAAGAAGTGAAATATAAATTTTGACCAAGTTCTTGTTTGCCACAATACCTAATACAGAAATATATTATGTATGATATAAATTTGTAATCATAAGGGTGTCATATAATTTCTAGATAGTCTGCTTAATTGACAACATTTTTTCCAATAGAAAGAAATAAACCAATACGCACTATTATCTCTATTTAGAAAGGTAAAAATATTGCCAAGTAAACAGACTATCTAGAAATTATATGACACCCTTATGATTACAAATTTATATAACGCATAGCATATTTCTATATTAGGTATTGTGGCAAATAAGAAGTTGGTCAAAATTTACATCTCACTTCTTTTAATGGCCGAAATTTTGGCTAGGAACTTGGCCTTTTTCACATTTATGTTTTTGTGAGGATCTGACTACTTTTTGAAAAATTTTCTATAATAACACTTTTAAAACTTAACATTTCTAGTGTATCTTATTTCTATTAATGATTGCTGTGCCACTTGAAAATGGCATAGTTACATAAAATAATGGGTTAGAGCGTTATGGGTGTTGAATTGTAGACCTTTAAAATGCACTATTGCGTCATTACAACGGGTCGCTAGTGTGTACGCAATTTGGTAAGAGTCCTCTGAAAAGAAACATGTTATATACAGCGTACATTTTAGTGGACGCGATCCCGTCTTTTTTCTCAATAAATTTACATATTAAAGTCTGCTTAGCCGAAGTACATATATCAAAAGGATATGCCCAATGTGCATGCAAGGTTTCAATAGGGTAGCTGGTGCTTTAATTTCTGGATTTTCCGATTGAGTCAATCAATTACTATTTGTCTACAAAATGTCAGCTCTCTATAGTATAACATTACGTAAAATTCTTATGGGCCTGGCCTCGCTGACTTTTATATCTTCTAGTTCTTATGGTTCATGCAAAATTTGATATTAAAAAAATACCTGAGTATTAAATTAAAAACTGCTACGCCAAAGTACCTGAAAGAAAAAGCTGAGCTTTATGGGTGAAGTCACGGCTACTTTTCAAAATAGGAAATTTTTATTTTGAATAAGTGCAATGTGCATGAAAGGCTTCATTCAATAAAATTTATCTTAATTTTGAATTTAAAGTGCTTGTTACCGCCCTCTGGTTGAAACTTCAGATTTTTTAGATTTATCTTAGTGATCTCTGATCTAGATTTATTTGTGTATCTAGTTTCACCTCTCTAGTGCAAATTGGAGTTTTAAAGGCATGGCCCCGCATACCGGAAAAAACTTCTTGGTTTTATGATTTTCCTATTGGCTTACTCTACACTTACTTGTGTATAAAATTTCAGCTCTCTAGCGAGAATTAAATTTTATGAGCACTATCCCTCCCACTATTTTCAACTCACAATTTTGTTGTGAGCAGCGCTTACAACTCATGCTAATTTTCTAGTAAAATATGCTAGACTGAAGTAAATTAAATACAAGGCTAACATTTTATAGGAGTGATCACACCCACTTTTTAAGATGATAGTTTAAAGTACTGTATACGTGAAACGCGTATGCAAGGTTTCACTAAATTAGTTTGTGTTAAAAGCTGTATATCAAGGTTTTAGTACCAAACAATATTAGCGTGGCCGCGACCATTCTGATAAACTATTTTGAGTTTTCAGATTTTTCTAGTTGGTTGCTCACCTAGACCTATTTGTGTATCAAATTTCAGCTCCTTAGCTCAACTTTTAATATTTAGTTTTTATTGGCGCAGCCCCGCCCCTTTAACTAAAATTTCCGTGTTTTCAGGTTTTTCTAGTTGGTTTCTCACCTAGACCTACTTGTATATCAAATTTCAGCTCCTTAGCGCAACTTTTAATTTTTAATATTTATGGGCGTAATCTCGCCCACTTTTCCTAACTTAAGATTCTTTCGACCAGTGCTTACTATTCGTGTCAAATTTCGTTGCAAACGAATAATAATACCCACATAAATAGTATATCTAATATGCTGAACCGTTGTACACGAAAATTGGGTTTAAATTATATGGGCGTGTCACCGCCCACTTTTTTAACAAAAAATTTATAGCCCTGCATTATCGTAGTATACATGCAAAATTTCAATAAAACAGCTTCTTTTAAGCGCCTTACATTAGCATTTTTAATTCTGACTTTTATGGGCGTAGCCCCGCCCTCCTGGCCAAAATTTCCAGGTTTTCAAATTTTTTATTTTAGTGCTCACCTAGACCTAGCTATGTATCAAATTTCAGCTCACTAGTACAAATATTAATTTTTATGGGCGTAGCCCCGCCCCCTGGCTAAAATTTTCGAGTTTTCAGATTTTTTTATTTTAGTGCTCACCTAGACCTAGCTATGTATCAAATTTCAGCTCACTACCACAAATTTAAATTTTTATGGGCGTAGCCCCGCCCCCCCCCCCTGGTTAAAACTTTCGGGTTTTAAGATTTTTTTATTTTAGTGTTTACCTATACCTAGCTATGTATCAAATTTCAGCTCACTAGCACAAATTTTAATTTTTATGGGCGTAGCCCCGCCCCCCCCCCCCCCCCCCCCCGTGGTTAACATTTCCGTGTTTTCAGATTTTTCTGGTTCATTGCTCACCTAGATCTACTCGTGTACCAAATTTTAGGTCTCTAGCTATAGCGGAAGTGCTTCATCAATTTGATGAGTGTGTCACTGGTCAATGGTCAGTGGTCAGTGAGTATGTCTTAAAATATGCACTTTTGCACCTTCACATCTCTGGAACCTTTCATGGTAAAACTTTCAAACTTCGCATATGAGGTTATATGAATTTATTCTAATTATGGTTTAAATATCATAATTTTACGCTTGCGGGGAACAAAGTTATGAGGGGGGTAAAAACAGCTCGAATGGCTTCGTGTAAATATACACACTGCGTGCATTGGCCAGAACTTGGCCTGGCGCACTACCGTGCGCCTAGATAATTCCTTTCTCAGTAAAATTTGGCGACCTTTAATTAAAATTTTTTAACTTTTTTGCATATTTGATTGTGCAAAGAATTGAAAGCCTGCTGCAAAACAGCTGTTTTTTTAATTTATTCTAATGTTGCCATAATAAAGGGTGTTTTTTATTGAGGTATAGAACTTTAAGTTGGCATCACTTTTTTAACTGGCGGCCATTTTGTCAGCTGTCAAGTGATTAATATTTAGTTTGGTTTGCCATTTCATCATAAACAGGTTGATAAAAGAACAACGCTTGCAAATCGTGCAAATTTATTTCGAAAATAATGGTTCAGTTCGCGAAGTTTACCGCAAGCTCCGTCCATTTTATGGTCGACATAATCGTCCATCAGAGCAATTAATTCGGTTAACCATGGATCGTTTTCGCACTACGTTTACTCTATGTGATAATACGCATCCGCAGAGACGTCGAACAGTGCGCACCGAAGAAACAATTGCCGCTGTAGAGCAAAGTGTTGAAGAGGACCCGAATGAATCGATTCGCCACCGTGCACAGCAATTGGAGCCGACTAACCGACTATTTTATTCCCGAATTGGATGGCATGAATGTGGATGAGTTGTGGTTCCAACAAGACGGCGCTACATGCCACACAGCGCACGTCACAATCGATTTATTGAAGGAAACATTCGATGAGCGCATAATTTCGCGGAATGGACCTGTCAATTGGCCACCAAGATCGTGTGATTTGACACCATTGGATTATTTTCTTTGGGGATATGTGAAGTCGCTCGTCTACGCCAACAAACCAGAAACGTTACGGGACTTGGAAGCCAACATTCGTGGCGTTATTGCCAACATACGGCCCCATATGCTCGAAAAAGTGGTTGAAAATTGGACCTGTAGAATTGGCTTTATTCGAGCCAGCCACGGCGGCCACATGCCCGAAATCATATTTAAACATTAATGGCATAAAATTATCCTTCCAATAAAGCCAAATTGATGGACATTTCAACGATTTTCTTGTGTTTTATTTCAATTCAAAGTTCTATACCTCTTAAAAAAAACACCCTATATTATTTTTTAAACTACACATAAGGTATGGTTCACTGATTTAATCCTGTTGAGTTTAAACCACATATAAGTTTGAGTTTAGTTTAACTAAACCAGCGTTTAAGCATGGACTGATTTATTAGTACTTAAGGCCTAGTTTGTTAAAATACAAATGTTGTATCTATTTTATTTTTGTAATTAAAATTTTTTCCATATAAAATTTGTCAACGATTCACACAAAAAAGTAATATGAATAATTTTGTAATAATAATTAAAGTAGAATTCTTCTATTTCCCACAATGACCACTACTCTTCTCCAGAAATGTTGCTTCAAAAATCATTTTTTTCAAATTAATTTTCCCAAACTCCCAAAATGGTTACAGAAATGCGATTTCATTTGCTCTTTAAAGAACCACCAGTAGCATCATTTCTTTATAGTGGGATATATGTAGAATTCTTCTATTTCCCATAATGACCACTTTTTGTTCCAAAATAGGACGTTTTTTTTGAATTAACTTTCTGTGTTATTGATATATATGTTGTATATTCCATTAGTATAATTTCATTATTCAGATCTCGGACCATATTTTTCATTAATTTTTGTATATAGTATCATTCCCTGTTCCTGGATTCCGCCACCGAAATAATTTTGCTATATTTTATTAGGACTGTTAAGTGCTTAATAGTGCTCTGTTAATGGCAAAATGAGCTCTGTAAAATTTTTTGATATTTGTCTCTGCTAGTTAAATTTAAATTTATCTTCACACACATAAAAAAGTATTGTGAATAATTTTGTAATATTAATTAAAGTATTTGTAATATCAATTAAAAAATTTATTAGATTTTCACCTATAAACAATTTGATAATATCAATTAAATTTTTCCACTCAAATCAATTAATATAATTAAAAATTTAATTGAATCAATTAAATTCTTAATTGAATACTGTTTTCTGTGTTGGCGTTACGCTTTAGAAAATTAAGGCCTTAAAAATTTTTAGTTGCTTCCCTGCAGAAAATTTGGTGACAATTGATCCAAAGACACTCGTCCTATGACTTGAGAAAATGCGAGTGTGGTGAAAAAATACATATCGTGTAAATGGTTACATATTCGCCTTTTCTCTGGTGTATCACCTTGATTTTGAGTCAATTTTATTGGGACTCAATCTAGTATTGTAGTAAACGGCACTGAACATATTTGATGTATGTAGTTGATTACATGGACATATCAAATGGTGTAAATATAATGTTAATTGCTCCCTCCAATATGACTCTGGAACCAGTCCAGTAACTATACTTAGATATTAAACTAAGCTTAAGTGGTATTTATGCTTTTAAAATGTGAGTGGCCCTGTGGTCAAGTGGGTAGTGTGCAAGCCTGTCATGCACAAGATTGTCGGATCAAATCTCAAAAAAAAAATCTGATTTAAAAAGAAATTCATTGCATTTGAAATAATAAAAATAATTATAAGTATTTATTAGGTCTGTTCATTTACTTTCCCAGCAGAAACTAGCAACGAGAGAATGAAACAAAAATTGACAAAATTACTCTCCTAAATATGAAAAAGTAAATGAATGCTTTACTTGTAAAAAACTTGCATGAAAATTTTATTCATATCAGAACCATGATGTATTTTATTTGATAATATTTTAAATTGCCAATCCATTTTAGAAATTTACATTTAATATGTAATTCTTTACACAGTTTCATGTATTTTACTATTTTTATAAATTTTTTATAATTTTTTAATTTTACTCCATTAACAAATACAAAAATGCCAATTTCTATATCTGATCATATGTATATAAGAAGCAAACAAATTATTTGCCATTAAAATTGAACTTATGTGGCTTAATGAAAGAAAAACAATAAATTAAGAGAACATGCTTTTTTTATATGTATACATGTTTTTTAACAAAGGAATGCACATTTTTTAACTTTTTCTTTTTCAGATACTTTTGAAATAAATAATTTGACAACAAAACACACAAAAAGGTGGTTGGATAATTCTTGCCAGTAAAAATTTTTCTAGTAATAATTTGAAAGAATTTTTTTGTCTCTCAATTTTTTTCTCTCTTTTGATGTTCTCTCCTTGCAAACTTTTCGAGTTAATGAACACTTTCCAGTAACAATTGTTACAATTTCGTAAAAATGTTTAGTAAATGAATACTTTCCAGCAACAATTGTTACAATTTCGTAACAATTTTTAGTTAATGAACAAACCTATTATTACAGTTAAATGTCGGAATGACATTTATAAATCATTTATATATTATTTAACACCGAATAGGTCCCTATGGGATAGTTCAGTAACAAGTCACAATGTGAATACAAAGTATCAATTAACCCCAACCCATCATCATCATCATGTCAAAATGACTGGTCCGCCTCATAGAAAGTGTTAGAACTCGGACTGGTCCTTAACACTTGGGGACCGATTAATTTACTACTCTTGTATTCCACTTGCTGCAGGGGTTTTACAAAATTATGCCGTAAATTATTTTTGTGATAATTTTTTTTTTTAATTATTTGAACTGCACTGAATTTTTAAATAACGAACAGTTTCCTAATCACGCATAAGTTCACTATTTTAAAATTTTTTTAAAATTAAACATTTTACTAATTAATGTTATGAAATGGAATATGAGAAATTGTTTTATTACATACTCAATTATCGATTTACCATCAGTTTACGTTATTTCATTTATGTAAAAATATAACAAAAATACATTTGGTTATAATGTACAAAATATTCGTTACGTATTTTTAAGCAAAAAATATTTTGGAGGTACTTGTGCAGAGACTGGGAAATGTTTTTATTCTATATAAAATTATTAATTTAATATCTGTAAAAGAATTTTTAAATTTAACAATTAATTTTTGTTTCCGTCTTATTTCTTTCATTTATTTTCAGGTTAGTGTGAAGTTACATCACTCAATCCAAGTATGTTGAACTATTCCTGTATATCTTCTTTTGATAATTGCATTAATTATTTCTACTTATTTGATGTAGTGTGTGAATATGTACATATATACATATATGTAAGTACAGTGTAGTACAGCGTAGTGGACTTATGTTACTATGTTGGTGCTTTCAATAGTTTGGTTTTACTTTCCAGTATATCATAACTGATATACAAATACCTACCAGCAAAAAATTACACATTACCATTAGAACTAGTTGCCATATAATGACTTACTTTTCTGATTGCCAATTTTCATTACTCGCTTACAAATCACATTACCTAAAATTTAAAAAAATTACGTGCAAGTTGCTAAATGAAGAGAATGATTTTTTTAGATGAAATAGATTACGTGAAATATTGACAAATAAAAAAAAGTAAGTACTTCTCAAGAATCGATTATTTTAGTCTCACGCCTTGTTAAAATCATTAAGTTGGTAATCCAGTAAAGAATAGCTTCCACCAAAAATGCTTAATTCCAAACTCGATAACCTTTTTTGAAATTTTTTGCTGGGCTATATTCAAAATACGTCAACTCAAAAGAGCTCAATTTTCAGTAGAGCGAAAAATCTAGTTAATTCTCTCATTATTGTAAAAATAAATGATAAGCCTGCCATAATATGGTTTAAATATGCTTAGTTATTTAAAAGTTTGCAAAAAAAATAAAAATTTATTTTGCGCTGGTGTGCGTATTTTTTTAGCATATTTTGTCGGAAACAATATGATTTTTTTTTAATATATTTATTTTTTAATCAATTTGTGAAATCTTTAACTCAATACTACATATAAGAACTGAAGAACTTGGTCAAAATGTATATCTCACTTCTTTTAATGGCCGAAATTTTGGATAGGAGCTTGGCCTTTTTTCACATTTATGTTTTTGTGAGGATACTGTTAACTTGAAGAATATTCACTTTGTACAAACATAGTTCTTTGTCTTCTGGCATACTTTTAAAAAATTAATGTAATGTCAATATATGTCGGAGAAAAACATGTTTTTGATACATCCTCTTTAGCCAAGAACTTTAAGTTCATTTCCAAACTGCGCATTTTTAAGGTAATTATTCTGCAAAAAAAAGCATACTTCAATGCAAAGATCTGATAGAAGATACGAAGAAGTACGTGAAATATGAAATTAAATTTTAATGGGCGTGCCTACGTCCTTGCAACACGTCTCTTTCTTTCTATAATGAATAATATCTGACTAAATTTGACAAGGATTTTTAAATAAATTCAGTAAAGTGCGACTCTGACTCGCGCACGAAGGGTTCCGTACGAACACTAGATATGTAATTTAATACATTTTGGCGACATTTTCGCGTTTTGGCGATTTTTTTTCGATTTTTGGCGTTTTTTTTTCATTTTGGCTTTTTTTTGATTTTGGCGATTTTTTCGAATTTGGCGATTTATTTTAGTGTTAGAATTTTTTTTTTAGTTTTGGCGATTATTTTTCGTTTAGACGATTTTTTTTTTTAATTTTTGGCGATTTTTTTTTTGGTTTGGCGATTTTATAATTTTCGGTTTTTTTAGTTTTACCGTTTTTAAAAATTTCAAGTGTTTGCCTCTTACGGTTTCCAAGATATAGCAAATTGTCAAAATTACATAGTCAAAATTGCATTAACTGATGGACCCATCACAGTTTAAAAAAATTGTTGTTGTGGCTGAAACAAAAAGGCCATAAAATAATAAGACTTTCTGAGCTATGTTTATTGTTTGTCATGAAAGTTTTACAACTAAAGCTTCCTGAGATATGCTGGTTCAGCGTTGAATATATGCATTTCATTGTTGCTGTAACAAATCATCAGTAGATTTCATATAGAACAAAATGTATGGTTGGAGTCTACTAATGATTTGTTACAGCAACAATTAAATGCATATGTACAAAGCTGAACCACCAGCAAATAAATTTCAAATTAGTGAAAAAATTTTATTTTTTCGAGTTCTACGAGGGAAATGGCCACTGCGGCCAAACCCTTCTTCTTTTTAAAAGCGTATTTAGCTCGATGAATTTATTTTCACACACATGATATGTTATATGTATATGGATAAATATTTCCCATGTATTTGTACGTAAAGACATACATATTTAACAATAATATGGGAGAATTAAAAAAATAAACATAGAACTTCCTCCCAAACAAAATGTTCCGAATTTTTCTGAAGTCAGACTTGTCGCACCGAATTCGTTAAGATATTTCGGTAGTTTCTCGGAACAATTTGTTTTAAACATTAACGGCCTTATGCAAAAAATATTTTACTTTAGCTTTAAAGTTCATAGTAGTTGCCAAGAACTTTAAGGCTAACATAGCTTTGTTAAGAAATCATATCGCATATTTACTTCAATAGTGGCATAACTCAAAAAAACCAGTTTTACAGAAAACGCGTTTTAAGTTTTCAATTTGCATACAACTCAATGGAGAAATGAAAAAAATCTTCTCTCAGGAGCTGATGGTACAAGTTATTTATATGAAATTTTTACACAAGATAAAATACGCGATGCGGCATCTTTCTGCATTATTAACTCAAAAAACTAATTTTTTAAGTTATGCCACTATTGAAGTAAATGTGCGATGTGCAAAAGGCAACTTTAATTATTTTGTGATTTAATAATAAATACTGGTAACACCACCATGTTCAACAACCATTTCACAGCTTATGATGTACAAAATCAAACACAATTTTATTCGAGTATTCAAATTTTTTTATACCCTTTACCAAAAAATGGTAAAAGGGTATATATAGGTTTGTCATTCCGTTTGTAATTTCTAGAATATTAATAAGCGAGCCATAAAGTATATATATATTCTGGATCCTTATGTATAGGGAATACGAATAAGCGATGTCCGTCTGTCCGTCTGTCCGTCTGTCTTTAGGTGAAATCGGTTTTCCGAAGCTCCCAGAAAAGCTAGAGACTTCGTTCTTGGACTGGTGGACGAGAAATTGTCGAAATAAGATTGGTATTGAAAATCAGCAAAATCGAGCCGACGGTTTCAGAGCTGGGAGACTTAAACTTCATTTTGCCATACAAAATAACTACCGAAAACTAGCTTTTAATAATTTTTTATTAAATAAACTTATTTTATACTTCAGTATGAATAAAATTGGTATTTCTAACTGAAAAAAAATTAAAAAAAATTAAAAAAATTAAAAATACGTTTCCAGGGTTGGAAAACCTTAACTTTTTTTGTTATGCAAAAGTAACTTACTAAAACAAATTTTTCCTTTTTTCTATAAACTAAACATATGTAATGCTCTTAAAAGAAGCAGATTGATGTAAGAAATCAGAAAAACAAAAAGGATGATTCCAGTGTTGGAAAACCTACGATTTTTGTGATATATACAATTAACTACCGTAAACTAATTTATTAATTATTTTTATTAAATAAACTTATTTTATACTTCACCACGAATAAAATTGGTATCTCAAATAAAAAAAAATTAAAAAATTTAAAAAGACGTTTCCAGGGTTGGAAAACTTTAACTTTTTTTGTTATGCAAAAGTAACTTACTAAAACAAATTTTTCCTTTTTTTCTATAAACTAAACATATGGAATGTTCTTAAAAGAAGGAGATTGATGTAAGAAATCAGAAAAACAAAAAGGATGATTCCAGGGTTGGAAAACCTAAATTTTTTGTGAAGTATAAAATTAACTACCGTAAACTAATTTTTTATTTATTTTTATTAAATAAACTTATTGTATACTTCACCACGAATAAAATTGGTATTTCATATAAAAAATTAAACTTCAAAAAATTAATAAGATGTTTCCAGGGTTGGAAAACTTTAACTTTTTTCTTATCCCAAGGTAACTTACTAAAATAAATTTTTCCTTTTTTTCTATGAATTAAACATATCTAATGTTTTTAAAAGAAAGAAATTGATGTTAGAAATCAGAAAAATCAAAAAGGATGATTCCAGGGTTGGGAAACTGAACTTTTTGTGATATAAAAAATTAACTACCGAAAATTAATTTTTATTTTTTTTATTAAATGAACTTATTTTGTACTTTAGTACGAATAAAATTGGTATTTCAAATTAAAGATTAACATTCTAGAATTAAAAAGATGTTTCCAGGGTTGGAAAACTTTAACTTTTTTTATACAAAAGTAACTTACTAAAGCAAAATTTTCCTTTTTCTCTATAAATTAAAGATATCTTATATTCTTAAAAGAAATAGATTAGTATAAGAAATCAGAAAAATTACAAAGTTTGATTTCAGGGTTGGAAAATCCACACTTTTTGTGATATAAAAAATTAGCTACCGAAAACTAATTTTTTTTTATAAAATAAACTTATTTTATACTTCAGTATTTCAAAATAAAAAAATTAAAAAAATTAAAACCACGTTTCCAGGGTTGGAAAATCTTATTTTTTATACAAAACAAATTTTTTCTTTTTTACTATAAATTAAACATATCTTATATTCTTAAAAAAAAAGATGGTGTAAGAAATAAAAAAAAACCAAAAAGGAGGATTCTTTGTGATATAAAAAATTAACTACCGAAAACTATTTTTTTTATCTATTTTTATTAAATAAAATTATTTTATGCTTGATAACGAATAAAATTGGTATTTCAAATAAAAAAACAATTAAAAAAATTAAAAAGACGATTCCAGGGTTGGAAAACTTTAACTTTTTCTACAAAAGTAAGTTACTAAAACAAATTTTTCCTTTTTTTCTATAAATTAAACATTTCTTAAATTCTTAAAAGAAAGAGATTGTTATAAGAAATCAGAAAATTCAAAAAAGATGAGTTCAGGTTTGGGACACTTACACTTTTTTGATATATAAAAGTAACTAAGTCTAATTAATTTTTATCTTTTCCTTTATAAATTATATATATTTTACGTTTTGGAAAGAAAAGTTTGGTATAGAAAATTACAAAAATAAAAGCCACAGCTCCAGAGCTGGAAACTATGATTTCTTTTCTAGACATTAAAGTAACTAAATAAAACATTTTTTTTTAATTTCCTTTTTTCTTTTTTTACTTAACACACTTTCTATATTTTTTTAAGAACTACTAGATTGGTATAAGTAATCAGAAAAATCTAAAATTATGATTCTAGGGTTTGAAAATTATTATTTTTTTCTTTGTACATAAAAGTAAGTATGTGCTTGAGTATGTATCTCTATACTACATAAACGCACTTTGGTAAAGGGTATATAAGATTCGGCACAGCCGAATATAGCAGTCTTACTTGTTTTATTTTATTAAATAACTTCTTATGATCTTGAAGTAAATCAACATAATTTGATTGTATGTACATCACTAAAACATTTTTGTATATTTGAATTTATTTTAATATTTTTTATGGATTTTGTTATGTATTTTGAATCAGTTGGATAATTTGGTGATGATTTCCATTACATGAGAGAAATAATAAATTGAAGCTAAAAGCTAGCACTTCTAGCTTCATTTTCAGATGTAACATGAATCAATATGTGCTATATTAACAAAACTATTTAAGGTACAAAATACACATTTTGGAAATATCAACTTAAAGTACTCTTAACAAACGTGGGTGCCTACTTTAGAATTTTGATATAATAACTTTTTTAGAATACAACCTTACTTAATATTGCTTGGCAAAGCTTTGTTAAATTTTTTTTGCATACGACCCTAAAACTTTGATTTTTGAGTACATATGTAAGTAAAAATATGTGAAAATTTTTTTAAATAAATATGTATCTTCTATATATATAAAAATAAGTTGCATTGTGTTAGTAATTGATGTTCTCTGGAATGCGTTTGATTGCGAACCGATTTTGATTCTGCAAAGTCAATACCAAGGTTTTTATGTACAAACAGTCTCTGTATGTGTGTTGGTTCATGAGTTATATTTTTGTGAACACTGCATTCATTTCGAAATATTTGAGTTAATATTTTGATAAACTGAAACCAATTCGTTTTTAAATTCATTACAATTCAATTTTAGTCAAACCATTTATATACTTAGCTATTTTAAATCACAACTTCGGGGATCTATGAAATAAATTACATATAAACACACCACTAAAAACTTAAATATTTAAATACATTATGCATAGCAATGAGCTTTCTTATATGTTAACTTAACGGATATTCCAAACATTAAATCAAACAGCTAATATATACATGTAATGCTGTAACGGACTTTTTCTCCAAGGTCGCTAGCTTTTGAGTGCATTTTGTGACCGATCAGCTGTTCTATTCATATTCTTAATAATTGCATTATTCAACTAACATATGTATGTACAGTAGTTTTCGCTTATAGTCACGTTTGAAATCAATTACTTTTTGTGTACAAAATGTCAGCTCTCTATAGTATAATATTACGTAAAATTTTCATGAGCCTGACCCCGCTGACTTTTATATCTGCAGTTTTAACGTCGTGGAACCGCATACCGGGTAAAACTTTTTGATTTTAAGATTTTCCCATTGGCTTACCCAAGCTACACTTACTAGTGCATAAAATGTCAGCTCTCTAGCGTGAATTATATCTTTAGATTTTGTCAGCATTACCTCTTCTCACTATTCCTAACTCAAAATTTTGTTGTGAGCAGCGCTTATAATTCATGCTAATTTTCTTCTAAAATATGCTAGACCGATGTAGATTAAAAGCTGTATATTGAGTATTTAGTTCAAAACAATATTAGCGTGGCCCCGCCCATTCTGGTAACATTTTTTGAGTTTTCAGATTTTTCTAGTTCGTTTCTCACTTAGACCTACTTGTATATCAAATTTCAGCTCCTTAGCTCAACTTTTAATTTTTAATTTTTATGGGCGCAGCCCCGCCCCTATAACTAAAATTTTCGGGTTTTTAGATTTTTCTAGTTGGTTTCTCACCTAGACCTACTTGTATATCAAATTTCAGCTCCTTAGCGCAACCTTTAACTTTTAATTTTTATGGGCGTAACCCCGCCCACTTTTCCAAAGTCAAATTTTTTTTCGGTCAAGGCTTATTATTTGTGTCTAGTTTCGTTACAAACGGATAATAATAGCTAGATAAATAGTACATCTAAATATGCTGAGCCACAGGGCATTAAAATGAGATTTAAATTGTATGGGCGTGTCAACGCCCACTTTTTTAAGGAAAAATTTATAGCCTTGCATTACCGCACTATATATGCCGAATTTCAATAAAATAGCTTCCGTGAAGCGCCTTAGATTAGCATTTTTAATTCTGACATTTATGGGCATAGCCCCGCCCTCCTGGCTTAAATTTCCGGGTTTTAAGATTTTTTTATTTTATTTCTCACCTAGACCTAGCTCTGTATCGAATTTCAGCTCAATAGAACAAATTTTAATTTTTATGGGCGTAGCCCCGCCCTCCTGGTTAAAATTTTCGGGGTTTCAGATTTTTCTGGTTCATTGCTCACCTAGATCTTCTCGTGTACAAAATTTCAGCTCTCTAGCTATAGCGGAAGTTTTTCATCAATTTGATGAGTGTGTCAGTGGTCAGTGGTCAGTGGTCAGTGGTCAGTGGTCAGTGGTCAGTGGTCAGTGAGTATGTCTTAAAATATGTACTTTTTGCACCTCTATATCTCCGGAAGCTTTTGTTGTAAAACTTTCCAACTTCGCATATGAGGTTATATGAACTTATTCTAATTATGATTTAAATTTCATAATTTTATGGTCGCGGGGAACAAAGTTATGAGGGGGGTAAAAACAGCTAGAATGGCTTCGTGTAAATATACACACTGCGTGCATTGGCCAGAACTTGGCCTGGCGCCCTGTCGTTCGCCTAGATGGAAGGAACAACGTTCCTTCCCGGTGTCCCATGGCACCATGCGTTCTGTTTTTACTTTTTTATGTTTGTACTCGCATGACTCTCTCATTTGTAAAGATATTTTCAAAATGATTTCTTTGTCTGAAAGGGTTTACCTGCAGTTTGGTCTCTTAATTTTTTTTTCCAAAACCGGAGGTGGAAATTTGCTCTCCACAGACATGTAATTATAAATAACTCTGTCATTTCTGAACCGACTTTCGAAAAAAATAAAAAAATTTTTGTTTGAGAGGGTTTGCCTACAATTTGACACATAATTTATTTTCAAAATTTGAGAAAGAAATTTATTCCTCTTATGAATAAGTATGTCATTTGTAAAATGGTTTTTAAAATTGTTTTTTTTTTTTTTTTTTTTTTTTTTTTTTTGCTGGAAAGGGTTTGCTTGCAGTTTGGTCCAAATTTTTTTTTATCGAAAATCGATGGAGAAAGTTTGTGGTCTGGTTGTAACATAAGCTTCTGTATTTCAAGGGCATTCAACTGAAGGTCTGCTCTATCGACATAGTTTGATCATGCCGTCGGTACTGCGCACTACAACAGCAACAACTTATCCAGCATGCACAATGTGACGCCCCAAAGTATGTTTCTTGTCCTGTGGAGTAAAAGTATAGCGAAAGCAATTCATGTTTGATCAGTTTCTCGAGCTAAAATATGTTTTCGTAAAAAAAGTCACACAATTCAACAACATTTTTCACTTGTCAGTTTATTTAGAATGAAAAGGCAAACCAAACTATATACACTGTATTTTTCCTGCACCTCCAAAAACTCGCTTTAATTATCCAATAACTCTTCACTCATTTAGTTCCATTTTGCTTGTGTTAAAACATTTTTGTTAATTAAAAATTTCACAAAAAAGTATGGCAGAGCTCTAAGCTAAAGAATACCAAAGAGTCAAAGATTGTAAAAATTATATAAAACCATTTTGCCCGCTCCAGGAATTGTGCTTTCGTATTAAGTACAAAAAGAAAAACCAATCAGCAAAACTAACAAAAGATCGCTCCACTTTCTGAGAACCAACTAAATTAAAGTAAATTTTAGCCAAAGACTAGCAAAAAAAGTATACGAGAGAAATACACAAAACGTAAAATAAAGTTAAAACCTAATTTAGCTAATGACAGATGAACAACCTGTATGTGAATGAATAACTGCCTGACTGAATGTTGAATATAAAACTTTTCTTTTTGCATTTTTCTTTGTACGATTGAAAAGATTTTTTTTTCTTTTTTGAAATAAAGAAGAACAAATAGCCTTAGAATCCTAAATAGCAAAAATAAATTAACAAAAAATATATAAATTAAGCATAAAAACACCTGAGAGTCAAATAAGGGCAGGCAACAAAAACTTTTACTTTTCAAAAAAAAAAACTTTTACTCTTCAAAAATATATATAAGAACGCACATCTAAAAATAAAATATATAAAATGTAAAGGAATTATGCTTAGTATAGTTGTTGTTTAACACCATTTCTAGCATCAATGAAATATTAACTACAAATATTTGTCCGGTTCTTCGGACTGGATTACAAATCTTTTATAGGGCATTTACACCTGCACAAAATCTTGCATATTTTAATTAAAATTCTTTACGAAAATCTATACCGTTTACACCATGTTTCTTTTTTTTAAATTTATCAAGATTTTTTATTAAAAACATAATCCATTAAACGATAAACTTCCAAAACTACAACCAAACAACTGCAATGTAGTCAATTCACACACATTTTTAAGCAGACTCTAGGACGCAATTTACACTGTGCCTTTTCTGCTTGCCTGTGCAGTCAGGCTTTTATTAGTTTATAGGTGAGAGGGGGTGAGAAGCTTGCGGTGTAGAACAAAAGGCACGAAATGAAAATTCTAGGGGATTTATGACATTTCTCTTTGCCTCTTTCGTATTCTCAGCATTAAACGTATATATAAATGCCAAAAAAGCATGAATAAAAAGGGCTTAATGTAAATTAGTGTCCTGCACAAGACATCTTATAAGAACCTTCAAGATATGAGGGACTTTTCAAATGCTTTACTACAGCGAAATCTTAAAAAACAAACGTTAACAACAATGTTTGCAAGAAATTTGTTTGAGTATTGTAGGTATAAGAGTAAAGAAGAAAACACTTCGTGACGGAAGAATTTGTGATACTTGCTTCTTTATACGCATGAGCGCGTGTACAAACGTCATGCATGTTTGTGTGTATGATTTTTTATTTTTCTGCGCACATGCAAAGGCACACACATGCTTTAACATTAGTTGTATGCGGTTAATCACATAATAGCTTACCATCTACATATTACACAGACACACACACACTCAAACGGACAATATGAAAAATAATAAGCATACACTAAAGGTAGAGGTCCATAGCTCGCTTTTTGCGCGTTTTGCAAAAAAGAAGTTTTCGATATCATGGAGATTAGTTTTTTTTTTGTCTTTTGCTGTGGTCGGTCAATGGAAAAGTTTGACTTTGTTTTGTTATTGTTGTTGCGCGTTACGCTTTCTATGCATCTGTCAAAAAAGTAGAATCAATGTAATAGTATGTGACAAGTTACATAGCAAAAAGCGGAGGACGCGTAGGCGCGTTCAAAGCAAAAAGTAGGTCTACTTTCTACTTTTGTACGCGTTACAAGCACCATGAAAGAAAGTCAGCTGTTCTTGAAAGCTAAAGATGTTAAATAATACTTTATTTCTTACGTTATCGATAAATATTATTTTGCCGTGGATAATTTTTTTCTTTTTTTTTCAATAAAAAAATTTCTTAGTAAAAAAAAACTTGTTTAATAAAATATGTGAATATTTTCATTAATGCGATGTATTTTAATTAACTTTTCACCACAGTTTTCTCAGTAACAAATTTTGCATATTAGTTATCGATTACTTTTACGTACTGAGTGTCATCTCCGCTAAATCTGTATTATTTACTCTGTGTGCATTACATATTTTTAAACAATAAAATGGAAGAAAATTTAATAAATTAAATATACAAACTCGGCTAACTCCACAAATTCTTTTAAAAACTCGATTTCACTCTCCATTTTTTCTTTATAAGTACTTATAAGCAAACGCACACAGCTGATCAAAACAAAAATAAAATGGCGAACAAAGTATAGAATGAAACAAGAGAATGAAACGCGTGTAAAGCATTACGCGCAAAAAGCGAGCTATGTACCTCTACCTTAATCAACAGTACTTCTTTTGAGTGTTTGTTACAAACAAGCTGTCTTGGCGACATCACTTGTTAACACTGATATACACATACACCCATACATCCATCGTGGTTCGCTTATAGTATGACAGCATTGGCTTAGTATAATACATGCGACGTGAATACATTTAAATATCATGACGTATTTACATTTAAAGACTGTTTACGCTGGTCTCTAATGTAAATGTGTGTGACTTTTCGTAGGGGCTTCAAAAGAAAATTGTCAATACAAGGCAGGCTAAAAAGGCATAGTGTGAATAGCGACTAGCTAATTCAATAATCCTTTATACAAATATGTTGTACAGGGTAGTAAAACTAAAATAAAAATATTAGATATTGAGTAGATTGCCTACAAATCTACCCAGAAACTAGATTTTGTTTTGTATATTAAATCAAGTAAAAAGCAGTTAGATTTAGCTCGAAATCTCGAAAGTACTAGATTTCGGGACGGGATAATGTAAATGTATTATTACAGAAAAGTCTTAAATAGAGTATGCAGATTTTCTTTCAAATTTTTAAATTTGGAATATATTTACAATTTTTTTTTTTTTTTTTGCTTGTCTTTTCAAAAAGAAAACAGTGTAAGTTCTTGCAACTAAAGTTGTTGATTCAAGTGGAAAAGTAGCTTATGGACTAGTTAGCTATTTAAGGACCCAACTTAAATAAGGTTTTATTTTTTGTTTTGTTTTTCTATGTAAGAAAAGTAAACAACAAAATATCATAACCATATTAAAGAAAATACAAATTGGTCTCTACTCTTGCACTAAAACAAGACACATACACAAACACACACCATCAAGGAGTATAATTTTTTAGAAGAAAAAAAACCACACACCAGACATTTTGATGTTTTGAAACAAATACCAACACAACATACCCAGCGACCAAAACTTTAGTAAAAATAAAGCTCTCAAGCTTGGACGAAAAAACCCCCAACTCGTTTTATATTTTTTTTTCTTAAATAAAAAAAGTATATATTTAAATAAATTATTGTTAATAGTTGTTACCTTTTGTTACACACATCCTTTCATTTTCTTTTTTTTCTCTACTATGCTTCTTAACTTAAATACTCGTATAAGATGCTTTTCTAATTTTAGGTTACTCTAAATGATATAATATGTCCGTATTGTGGTAAAGACACAATATTTTAAAACAGAAAATGTTCATTATGGTTAATATTATTGTGACCAACAAACTTAAGTTATAACATTTCTTAACACATTAGGGACAACAATATCTAAATAAATAAAATGCTTTTTAGTGAAATTTCTTGAGAAGATCATGGTAAAATATGGAAGAGCGCACGTACTACACCATATACATAGGTGTGGTACTCTGAAGGTTTCTAAATATGTTGCAATCGGTCACGTTTCTCCAATTTTATTTTATTTTATTTCATCCAAACGACCATTGATCTTCTCAAGAAATTTCACCAAAAAAAGCATATTTTTCAAAATCGATTATTTCAATTTCCAAAATTATTTGAGAAACGTGACCGATTATAATATATTCAGGACCCTTCACAGTACCACACCTATATGGTGTAGTACGTATGCTCTTCCATATTTTATCCAAAGGAGCACTTATCTTGTCAAGAAAATAGTGTTTTCTTAAATCTAATTTATTGGCTCTACCAGACATATTTTCACCATAATATTTTTATAATTTCATAAACTACATTTTGGAACAATTTTCCCAATAAAAAAAGTTTATCTATCTCGATCCAGTTCCAAGGATTTGGAATAATAATCCATTTAGCGACTACTGTTAAATAGCTAACAGTGCTCTGTTATGTGCTTAACATGCTAAGTTAGAAATGCTGGTTCCTGTCTCTGCTAGTTAAATTCGAATTTATCTTCCCACACATAACGATATTAGTACTTTTATTACTTTAAGAGACAGCGAATTTCCGTTTTTTTTTTTTGGCTTATAGCATAGACAAACGACAGCGTTAATTTGCATTAACTGTCTTAATGCAAATTAACTTGTGAATTATCATCATCTGTAAATGCACTAAATGACAGTGAATCAATACTGAATTCAGCTATATGATAACACAGTCCTCATATGGTAACACCGTCAACAATCAATCAAATGTTGGCAAATTGTTTTGGTTTTCAAAATTAAAATGCGATTCGGTCAGAAAATATAAGTTATTTTAATTGTTTTTAGAAAAAGAGCAAAGAAATATTAAAATCGAGACACATTTTTTCCATTTTAAAATTATCGAAGTGTGTGGTACGAAAGGTATGTACAGATTTTTTTACTTAATGCAAATACTGTCATCTGTCGAGGTAAATTTTTAATTCACATTAGTGATATTTTAATGCAAATTAACACTGTCGTCTGTCTACGCTATTACATTAAGTTCTTGTTGTTTTTTGTCATCAACATAAAGTTTACTTAATCTGTATAAATAGTTCCATATTTGGCTAAAATTACAAAAATAATGGCAGCGTGTAAATATATAATATGCTAAACAACTATTTCTTTTGAGTCTTAATAAGGCGACTTTCTTCCTTTTTCGCATTTTTCAAATCTAAAAAATCTTCTACTTTTATTTTAACAACTTTTTTCACAAACTGTTAAATATGTTTTTAACTTTAAAGTAAAAGTTCATAAGCAAAAGTTAAAACATGAAAAGCTTAACCTAACTTTTTTATTATATAAGAGAATATTTGAATAGTAACTAATCAATATAATTTTAATTGATATTTGCACAATATTTTTACTTCCCGCTATTAAATTTGTAGCAGGTCGATAAGTTACCAACTTGTAAGTTGAGATAACAACAAACATCAATATTATATATATTCTGCCAACAGCTGATGCCAAAAAAAAAACTCAAAAGCCATAAAAATAATAAAAAATATAACAAAAGTTCAAACAAAGTTTCGTTTTTTTTGTTTGCTTGCTTGCCATCAAATGATACAAATGACTTGTCGTTATATTTTCCTTTTCCATATAAAATGGCCTTTTGTTATACAATAGTTGGCCTATTGAATACAAACACACAAACAAACAAACAAAAATAATAATATCAATTACTATTACTTTTCCTTATTTTCATTTATGGGACAAATGATGAAGCACTCATTCCAGCAATTGCTTGCTGTAGAATGTTGTTTGGCAAACAGATGGTGGCACCCAACATAATATCTTTTATTGGCATTTATTGTTGCTCTTTCTTGATTGTATAAAGTTATTGTAACAGCAAAATTTATGTACTATTTTAGTTGTATTTCCAGCCAGGAAAGAAAATCAAAATTTCCTTTATGCGTATAAACATTTGGCAGCAGAGAGTGTATCATCGATTTCAATTACTTGGCATGCTTCCATTATTTGACGATGGCAGGGAATAATGAAAAATATTACAAAATATTGTTTTTAATAAATTTTGGGAGAAGTAGGTCAGTTTCCCTCGAGAAGAAAATTTAAATAAATATGTTGAGGAAATGGGCAGAAATTTAAAAAAGCTTTAAAGCATTTATACTCATTCCCAATAAAGTTAAATTATTAAAGTGCTGTAGCACTGAATTAAAGCAAAGTCATCATAATACTTAAATGCCTAAGTGTACCATCAGCTACGCAACTGTTAGTTTTAGCTTAGGTTGACCCATTTTTTTTCTAATCAGGATGTAGCGACATGGGATATCAATAGCACTGTGGTAATCATTAGCCTTCCAACAGTTACCTCGCCATGATTAAGTACACCATCACCCACGCAAGCTTTAGTCAAACACAATTTTTTCTAAGCAGGATGTAAGGACATGGAACTTGAAGATCCCTGTTGAGAGTTTTAGCTTTCCTACAGCTATTTGACTAAAACTACGATGTGTCTCAAGATCTGAAGAAAAGATGGTGTCTCGAATTGATAGTACTCTAAGCTTTGCTCTACACTTTTCAACTGTTGCGATATGCTTGCAACATATTGTTTATGCAATTAAAATAAGATTTAAACAACCTGAAACCGTTTCAAATAATTTTTTAATGTAAAATAGTGCATGCAAAGGGTTTTCTGTTGCTTTTTTTTATCGAACTCACAAAATGCTACAAAGGACAAAAATCTCTATATACAAAAATAATTTTCTTCGAATGAATCCTGAAACAAAAAAACATTTATCAAATCTTTGTAAAAACTTGAATGCTTTTGCACCCTGTGGCTGAGTGGTAGCGATCTCAGTTCAGAGGTCGTTGGTTCGATTCCTGCCATATGCCATGGGTGTTTTCCGCAGACAAGCTGTACACCTGTCTTTAAAAAAACTAAAGAATATACCAAGGAGCAACAATTTTTAAGGGCATGTACCACGATGACGACAACGATTTACTTGTTGCACACTTACATTCAAAACAAAAAGAAATTTAAAAATTTTGTTGTTGTTTCCAATGTAACTGTGTGACAAGTCGAACGTTATCAACATAAGAAATGAGCGCGTGTCGTGTTTTTTTTTTGTGACACGAACACGCACGACTTAACACAAAGTGTTCGTGACAAAAAATCTGATTTCGTGCGTGTTCGGTTTGTTTCGTGTTGAGCAAAATTGACAAGAAAAACACAAGGTGATTTTAGATGTATAATAGGTATGAGTGAATTTCCAGTAGAGGAAAAATTTAATATTTTGTATCGTAAAACACAACATCAGCATATTTCTTGATATTGTATGGGCGTCTGGAGCTTGAAGTTCTGTAGGTAAACAGATAGTATCAGCTGTGGTGGTAGATAGTATCAGCTTGCAGTGCCAACTCGATGCCATATTTTGAGAAGCGGCTGGCTCTTGAAAAAAATCAATTAAGTTTTATGATCTTCAATACCATACCAATAATATTTCGTGCGTATTGTGCAGTATCGTTTTGACGAAATTTTTCGTGTGCGTGTCGCATCGTGTTGGAAAAATTCGACACGCGCCCTAAGAGAAATCATAAATACATCAAGTATGCGTAATATTGCATCTAAAAGTATGCAACACCTTGGACATAGTTTAGTGCAGTGTTGCCATGTTAGGGATTTTTCCCCCAAGTTAATCGAGTATGTTCTGGCTTCCAAGTCGTTTTTACATGTTTTCTCGTGAATTCTGATGTTAAAACACATGCTACACCTGCTTAAATTGAAATTTAGAAAATATAAATTAAATGATAATAATTAAAAAATTTATGTAATGCAGAGCATATTGAATTACAATACAATACAATAACTTGTTACTTTTTGAAAACTTTTCTTTAATAAAACTTTTTAAACTTAAATTTCTAGTCTGCTATATTATTATTCATAGTGACTGCAATAGTATGCGTTAGGGCAGAGTTGTATAAAATAATGGGTTAGAGCGTGATAGATGCACTATTGTGTCATTGCAAAGTCTCAAGCATGTACGAAATTTTGTAATAGTCATCTGAGTAGAAATATGTAAAATATAGCGTAATTTTTTAATGGGAGTAAGCCCGCATATTTTTCCAAAGTCTGCTTAGATGAAGTACTTTGGAAAAGGCAAAATTAGCAGCTTGCGTAAGTGTATTGTGCATGCAAAGTTTCAATAGAGGAGATTGTGTTTGAATTTTTGGTTTTTCCAAAATGACTGCAAAATGTCAGGTCTCTACCAAATAATATTATGTTAACTTTTTATGTACGCGGCTCCGCTTCCCTAATATAAAAATTAGTGCTCTCATATTTTCCAATTCGTAACTCACGCCTCAACTTAAATTCTTAAGTTCGAGCTTAATTTGCGTTGCCATGCCACCCCATTGAAATTTCCTGGTTTTTTAGATTTTTCTTGGTGATACCTGATTTAGATTTATTTGTGTATCGAACTTCTCTCTACACAGAAAAAACCAAATTTCATTTTCAGTAACCAAATTCATTGAATCAGTAAATTTTTTGTGTGAATGCGGACCTACAAAGAAATTTGTAGATTCTGATAATAATTTTGTATATATTTAACTGGAAAAAAATTTATTTTTAGTTAACTTATTATGGCATTATAGAAAAAAGTTAACTGAAACTCAAAATATTTTCAGTCAACAAAACAACATTTTTGCAGATTTTTTTTTTTTTATTATTCAGCAAATTTTTTTTTTATAATTTACAAACACATTCACTAAAATTTTTCGTATTATTAGAAAATAAATTAACTGAATCAATAACAATTCTTACCAATTTTTCTAAAAAAAAACATTAATAAAAGTTTTATTTAAAAAAATAACTGAATCAAATAAAAGGTTCAGCTATTTTTTTTTTTTTTACTTTCAAAAATTGGCATGTTTTTATGGTTAAGCATTTCGTTCCCGCTTTTGGAACTCGTCAGTAGACTTCAACCCAAAAAATTTTTGAATTTAGCTAACTCCGTATGTTTATAGTAAGACTCTTAATACTATATTGAGAATCACAATATACAAACATAATAAGTTTGAAAACCGCAAACAAAAATGTTAAAAAAAAATGTTTTTTATATCTATAAAATAATTTGTAGAAAAAAATAAAAAAAATTCAGACAATTTTTTTAAGGTATATAATAGCAAAAATTAAAAATTTTGTAAGCCCCCGACTTTTTTCAGAAAAGATGCTATATCTTCTAAACAACTGAACCGATTTTCTTCAAACATAGCTAAGAACCCTCTCGATCAAGTCATCTTTCAAACTGAAAAAACTAAATGAAAATCGGTTCAGCCGTTTGGCCTGTACGTGGACACGGACAGACACACACTACAAACTTATAAAACCTCTTTTTTTAGTCGGGGGTTAAAAATAAATTTAACTGAAAATAACAAATTTAAATATAAAAAAATAAATCTAAAAATTTTTTTTACTAATTTTACTTTAAATAGATAATTTTCATTCTATACAGTTTTTTTATATAAAATAAAATTGGAACAAATAATTTGCTGGAACAGTAAAACATATTTACTGAAACTAAATTATATTTCAAAACACACGTTAGTTTGAAAATTTGTTGGGATATTTTATAACTCTGCTTTTAGCACGTTTTTTTAATAAAGCAGTGTTGCAGCGCCTCTGGTGCCAATGAGGGGTATTAAATTTTTAAAGCTCTGCTTAGTAGCTATTTTATTTGTTATTTTACTTCGCAGATGATTCTGCAAGACAATACCGACGAAGGAGGGCATTAGCATTAATATCTGTGACCAGCGAACTTGAACTTTGGCTTTGTAGTCAATATGCTAACTACTTCAGCTGGGCTGAAATTCACGAAGCAGGAGGCTTAAATTTTATGGGCGTGTTAACGACCACATTTTTAACAAAAAATGTATAGTCTTGCATTATTGCCACTTGTATGCCAAATATCAATAAAAATCGCTTGAGTTTGTGGGCGTTTCCCCGCCCTCCTGGCCATAATTTCCAGGTTTTCAGATTTTTGTAGTTAGTTTTTTACCTAGACGTATTTGTGTATAAAATTTCAGTTCATTTGCTTAAATTTTAAATTTTATTATTTTTACGGGCGTTAAGATTTTCTTAGCCAGTGTCTTATCTTTCCTGTCGAGTTTCGTTGGAAACGGATAAAAATAAATACATAAATAGTATATTTAAATGCGCTGAAACGATTTACATGAAATAGTGTGTTTAAATTTTATTGGGTTTCAGACTTTTCTAGATCTACTTTTGTACCAGATTTTAGCTCTCTAGGTATAGCGGAAGTGCTTCATAATATTGATGAGTGAGTCAGTAAGTCAGTCATTGAGTATGTCTTAAAATAAGCACTTTTTGTACCTCCATATCTCAGGAATCTTTTGTTGTAAAACTTCACATATGAAGCTACATGAATTAATTCTAATTGTGATTCTAATTTTAGAATTTAACGATGGCGGGGAACAAAGTTATGAAGGGGTAAAAACACGATGAATGGCTTCGTGTAAATATACACACTACGTGCACAGGCCGGAACTTGGCCTGGAGCACTAACGCTCTACATTCATCATGTTTCCTTATTTTGTAACCTTGCCGTGACATCTCTTATCTTTAATAATTTTAAAATAGTTTTACTCGAATGTTTTGTTTGAAACTAGTGTCTACAATTTAACACTAAAATGAGCCTTTTTTTAGTATAAAATTAAATGAGAAACAGCTAAAGATTACTGCAGTAAAATTTTATGTGAATAACGAAATCATATTGTTCATATAATTTCAGCAATGAAACCCCAAAAAATTAATAAACAAAAAAAAAAGAACACAGTAACAATGTGCCTTAACTTTTGTATTCTCCCCAAAGTGTAAATAATTACGCAACCCCTGCAAGTATTGTATTATCTTTTTAGCAGTAAATTTTGAAAAATCTTAATAGAGTATCTTTTTAAGTGGTTAAATTAAGAATACACAAATTCTAAAAAGCAGAAGTAAAACGATGTTAACATGTGGAAAAACCTATAAAATAACAAACGCCTTGCGTATGTATACAAAAGCAAATGCTTTCATTTCACATCCTTAAAATTCACTCGTCATTTGCTAAACAAAAGAACAATAAAGTGTCGGTGGGAAAAAAACTCACTCCTCACAAAAAGAAAGTTGTATCCTCTTAAGATAATTTTAAGGCTTTTTCCTTTTTCCTATTACTTTTACTTTTAGCAGCCCTCTTATAGTAATACGAATACATATGTGTGTATGTTTGTTTATTTATGTCTTTGGCAAAATTAATATGAAAAGGTTTTTCCGTTTTTTAATTTAAGCAAAAATACATAATACTCACTCACCCCCGCTCACTCTACTTTCACATATTCCCACTTGACCTGAGACTCCATAAAAATGAATGCTCACTAAAGCAAAGAAATTTCGAAACAAAATTATTCGACATTTATTCGCTAATCTAATAAAATTATGAAAATTCAAATGTTCGCTAAAACTTCGAGCTTCGAACTTCACTCTATAGTTTTTCGAATGTGTGACAATTATTTAACAGAAAAAAATTTGTCACGATAGCCTAGTGGATGCGTGTTAGTCTGTTAGAATGGAGGTACCATGTTCAAATCAAATAAATAAAATAAGTAAGTAGAAATAAATAAATAAAAAAAGAAAATTGCTCTCTTACTTTTTCTGTTGCCTTTTTTGGATATCGAAATTAGTTCGATATTCTCTCACTTTTGGTATTGCTAGCGAAACTTCGAGATCAAATGTTTTTTGGGACAAAACTGAGCGACTGGTGAACTTTTTTCAGATTCATTTTTGCGTGTCACTCTCGTTAGTTTTACACGATAAATGTTAGAGATATATTCGAAATCGATATCTATAACGAAAGTCTTGGTCAACTGGGTTTCAGCAAGTGCTGCTCATACATACATTTGTGCTCGTCAAAAACCTTTGTTCAAGATTATTTAACGTGTTGTAAAATGTTGTTTATTTTTTTAAGGTGAATATTGTTTAAACTTAATGGAAATGAAACGGCTGTTATAATAAAAAGTCTTGTAACAAGCAAAGGCTTATGTTAAATTGTTGATATATTGGTTTGTTTATGGTTAGACATTCTTCCAATGTAAACTAACACCTGTGTAAACATACAGACATATATTTTTGGTTTTATGGTTTGAAGTATTCAATGAAAGTTTTATTTGCATATGTAAGAGAAAGTGTGTGTGTGTTTGTATGGATGGATATATAAGCAGATACTTTATTATTGCTCATTATACAGTAATAAATAATGTTTTAATTACAAAAAGATATGATTGATGTAAAATCTATTGTACATGTTATACTCAAAAATAATAGATTGCTAATATAATATATTATATGTATGAGTTGAGATTTAAATAAATTCAGTAAAAGGCGACTCTGACTCGCGCACGAAGGGTTCCGTACGAACACTAGATATGTAATTTAATACAAACTTCATCCTATATAATATATAGTTTGGGCATTTTTTCGTTTTTGGGATCTTTTCGGTTTTTTGCTTTGGCGTTATTACGTTTTTCGGTTTTGAGATTTTTTTAAGTTTTGGCTCTTTTCTTTAGTTTTGATACTTTATTTTCTTGTTTGGGCGATTTTTTCGGTTTTTGGCGTTTTTTCATTTTGCCGATTTTTTTTACTATTGGCGATTTTTTTCATTTTTGCGATTTTTTTTATTTAAATTTTTTTTTTAGTTTTGGCGACATTTTCGCGTTTTGGCGATTTTTTTCGATTTTTGGCGTTTTTTTTCATTTTGGTGTTTTTTTTCATTTGGCGATTTATTTTAGTGTTGGAAATTTATTTTTTAATTTTGGCGATTTTTTTGGTTTTTGTCGATTTTTTTTTTTTTTTTTTTTTGGTTTGGCGATTTTATAATTTTCGTTTTTTTAGCTTTACCGTTTTTGAAAATTTCAAGTTTTTGGCGATTTTTTTAATTTTTGGCTCCTTTTTTTAGTTTTGGCGTTTTTTTCATTTTGGCGATTTTTTTTTATTTTTGGCGATTTTTTTTTTTTGGTTTGGTGATTTTATAATTTTCGGTTTTTTTAGTTTTACCGTTTTTGAAAATTTCAAGTGTTCAAGTGCCTCTTACGGTTTCCAAGATATAGCAAATTTTCAAAATTACATAGTCAAAATTGCATTAACTGATGGACCACCCTTTAATTTAAATTTTTTTAAATTTTAGTGTTAATTGTAGTCTGTATAAAAATACACTAATTTTACAAAATTAAAGTTTCAATATACATATGTTCATACAATTGTATGTATATTACATGGGATTTTAACATTTTTAGTTGCTCGTTTTAGAACACCATTTAATTTTTAATTCTCATGTATTTGTTGTTGCTCAAGGTTCTACATAATGTGTCCAAATTTCAGGTCCGTAGCTCTTACGGTTCCTGAGAAAATACCGTGTGACGGACAGACGTACAGCGTAGCGAAAACAATAGGGTTCCTTTTCACCTTTGGTGTACGCAACCCAAACCAAAAAAAAAATCGCCAAAAATTAAAAAAAAAATCGCCAAAACGAAAAAATCGCCAAAATTAAAAAAAATTTCTAACACTGAAATAAATCGCCAAATTCGAAAAAATCGCCAAAATGAAAAAAAAAACGCCAAAATGAAAAAAAACGCCAAAACAAGAAAATAAAGCGTCAAACTAAAAAAAGAGCCAAAACTTAAAAAAATCGCCAAAACCGAAAAAACGCAAAAAGCGCCAAACCCAAAAAAACCCCAAAAACGAAAAAAATGCCAAAACTATATAATAAGGATGAAGTTTGTATCTAGTGTTCGTACGGAACCCTTCGTGCGCGAGTCAGAGTCGCACTTTACTGAATTAATTTTTTTTTTTTTGCTCATTTGGTCCTTTATGAAATCTTTTTTTAAATTTAGTATAAATTTTAAAAATAAGACCTTGTAACTTTTAAAATTTCTATTGAAGTTAAAAAATAATAATCATAAAGTTTAAAAGGCGGACCCATTTTGTGAAATTAAAATTATCTAGGCGCACAGCAGTGCGCCAGGCCAAGTTCTGGCCAATGCACGCAGTGTGTATATTTACACGAAGCCATTCGAGCTGTTTTTACCCCCCTCATAACTTTGGTCCCCGCGGCCGTAAAATTATGAAATTTAAATCATAATTATAATAAATTCATATAACCTCATAGGCGAAGTTTGAAAGTTTTACAATGAAAGCTTCCGGAGATATAGAGGTGCAAAAAGTGCATATTTTAAGACATACTCACTGACCACTGACCACTGACACACTCATCAAATTGATGAAGCACTTCCGCTATAGCTAGAGAGCTAAAATTTGGTACACGAGAAGATTTAGGTGAGCAATGAACCAGAAAAACCTGAAAACCCGAAAATTTTAACCAGGAGGGCGGGGCTACGCCCATAAAAATTAAAATTTGTGCTATTGAGCTGAAATTCGATACAGAGCTAGGTATAGGTGAGAAATAAAATAAAAAAATCTGAAAACCCAGAAATTTAAGCCAGGAGGGCGGGGCTGCGCATAAAGGTCAGAATTAAAAATACTAATCTAAGGCGCTTCATAGAAGCTATTTTATTGAAATTCGGCATATATACTGCGGTAATGCAGGGCTGTAAATTTTTCATTAAAAAAGTGGGCATTGACACGCCCATACAATTTAAACCTCATTTTAATGCCCTGCGGCTCAGCATATTTAGATATACTATTTATCTAGCTATTATTATCCGTTTGTAGCGAAACAAGCCACAAATAATAAGCACTGATCGAAAAAAATTGACTTTGGAAAAGTGGGCGGGGTTACGCCCATAAAAATTAAAAGTTAAGGGTTGCGCTAAGGAGCTGAAATTTTATATACAAGTAGGTCTAGGTGAGAAAACAACTAGAAAAATCTAAAAACCCGAAAATTTTAGTTAGAGGGGCGGGGCTGCGCCCATAAAACTTAAAAATTAGAAGTTGCGCTAAGGAGCTGAAATTTTATATACAAGTAGGTCTAAGTGAGAAACAAACTAGAAAAATTTGAAAACCCAAAAAATTTTACCTGAATGGGCGGGGCCACGCTAATATTGTTTTGAACTAAATACTTAACATACAGCTTTTAATTCAAGCCAATTTAGTGAAATCTTGCATCACCTTAAAAATTGGGCGTGATCACTCCCATAAAGTGTTAGCCTTGTGTTTAATCTACATCTGTCTAGCATATTTTAGAAGAAAATTAGAATGAATTATAAGCGCTGCTCACAACAAAATTTTGAGTTAGGAATAGTGAGGAGAGGTAATGCTGATAAAATCTAAAGATATAATTCGCGCTAGAGAGCTGACATTTTATACACTAGTAAGTGTAGCTTACTAAGAAAAATCTGAAAACCCAGAAGTTGCTATCAGAGGGCGGAAACAAGCACTTCAAATTCAAAATTAACATACATTTTATTAAAACTTTTCATACACATTGCACTTACCCAAAAAAAAATTCCCTATTTTGAAAAGTAGCCGTGACTTCATCCATAAATCTTAGCTTTTTCGTTCAGGTACTTCGGCTTAGCAGTTTTTAATTCAATACTCAGGTATTTGTTATTAACTTTTTAATACCAAACTTTGCATGAACCATAAGCACTAGCAGATATAAAAGTAAGCGGGGCCAGGCTCATGAAAATTTTACGTAATATTATACTATAGAGAGCTGACATTTTGTACACAAATAGTAATTGATTCACTCAATCGGAAAATCCAAAAATTAAAAGCACCAGCTACCCTATTGAAATTTTGCATGCACATTGGGCATATCCTTTTGATATATGTACTTTGGCTAATCAGACTTTAATATGTAAATTTATTGAGAAAAAAGACGGGATCACGTCCACTAAAATGTATGCTGTATTTAACATGTTTCTTTCCAGAGGACTCTTACCAAATTGCGTACACACTGGTGACCCGTTGTAATGACACAATGGTGCATATTTAAGGTCAACAATTCAACACCCATCACACTCTTACCCATTATTTTATGTAACTCTACCATTTTCAACTGGCAAAGTGATCATGAATGGAAATAAAATACACAAGAAATTTTAAGTTTAAAAATTGTTATTATAGAAATCTTTTCAAAAAGTAATCAGATCCTCACAAAAACATAAATGTGAAAAATGGCCAAGTTCCTATCCAAAATTTCGGCCATTAAAAGTTGTGAGATATAAATTTTGACCAAATTCTTCTTTGCCACAATACCTAACACAGAAATATATTATCTATGATATAAATTTGTAATCGTAAGGGTGTCATATAATTTCAGATAATCTGATAACTTGGCAATATTTTTACCTTTCCAAAAAAGTAGAAAATAATGTATAAATGTTCATTTCTTTATATTGATAAAAATATTGTCAAGTTGGCAGATTATCTAGAAATTATATGACACCCTTACAATTACAAATTTATATCATACATAATATATTTCTGTGTTAGGTATTGTGGCAAAGAAGAATTTGGTCAAAATTTATATCTCACAACTTTTAATGGCCGAAATTTTGGATAGGATCTTGGCCGTTTTTCACATTTATGTTTTTGTGAGGATTGTAATACAGGGTGGGCCAAAAGAAATCAAGGGGTGTAAAAGTTTAATAACTTTTTTGTTTATTAATTTTTTTTTATTTTTTCTTTCAGATTATATAGACAACACTTGGAGAATTTATAATGGAGAGGTTCACAACTGAACAGAGAACCAGAACAATAGAATTTTATTATTTAAACCAGAGATCAATTATTTTAACGCCTTGCGTGGCTTTAATGGCTTTGTTAATAAGCAGAACTGTAGGTTCTGGGGTTCTCAAAATCCAAGCGCCATTCATCAACGCCAATTGCACCCCATCAGGTGTACAGTATGGTGTGGGATCACATCTGAAAATGTCATTGGGCCCTACTTCTTCGAAAATGAAGATGGAAGTGCTGTAACCGTAAATGAAGAGCGGTATCGGTTTATGATAGAAAATTTTTTACGTCCTGCTCTTGAAAACAGACCTGGTATGTGGTTTCAGCAGGACGGAGCCACTGCCCATACTGCCCGAGACACAATGGCACTTTTAAGTCAAATTTTTGGAGAGCGAATAATTTCTCGAAATTCGGAAATTATTTGGCCAGCGCGATCGCCCGATTCGACAGCACCCGACTATTTTCTTTGGGGTTTTTTGAAGGAGCGAGTGTATGTGAACAAGCCAGAGACAATCCTTGAACTCAAGGCAAACATTGTTGCAGAAATTCGAACGCTACAGCCACAACTTTTGAAAGATGTTATGGAAAATGCTCTAAAAAGAGCCCATCAGTGCGAAGCTGAAAACGGTGGTCATTTAAGAGACATAATTTTTCATACTTAGTGTAAAAAAATTTCCATTTTGTATATTATATAATCTGAAAAAAAAAATAAAAAAAAGTTATTAAACTTTTACACCCCTTGGTTTCTTTTGGCCCACCCTGTATTTACAACTTACAAGAACTTTTAAGACATGAGGAATTTTTCAAATGCTTTACTACAGCGAAATCTTCTAAAACAAACGCTAAACAACACAATTGGCAAGACATTTGTTTGAATTATTGCAGATATATGAGTAAATTAGAAAATACTTCGTGACGAAAGAATTTGTGATGTTTGCTAGAGATGTGCACGTGAGTGTTTTCTGACGCGCGATACGCACGCTCACGCAGAAAAATATTTTACTCTCGCACTTTCACGCACGAATGATTTTGAACATTTTCACGATCTCGCACGCTCACGAATAAAATATTTTTAATCACGCACGAGTGGTATACAACTTATCGCGATCACACACGCTCACGAAAAAGTATGTTTATAATATAATTTGCATGTTTTTTGGGTTGAAAAACAGGTTCTTACATATACATATGTACATATTTATGTATATAGGTATGCTCGTGTTTTTGTAAAATTTACAATATAAATTAAAATAAAGCAAAGTTATTTAATATCGTTTTAAATATTCGTATTCGCGAATATCATTTTAAATATTCGATTTCGAATTCGAATTCTCGTATATCAAAAATTGACATTCCGCACATGTATGTATGTATATATACATAATATAAATGTGAAGGTAAGACGTATGATCAATTAAATAAATGATAATCAAATAAATGAAAAAAGCATATTATATTTATGAGAAACCATACAAGACGCCCCCCCACCCCCACCATAACAAATCATAGCTACACCCGGTGTGCTTCGCTACCCCCATCGTGTTATCGAATGATGTAAATATTTTGTAAATAAACCGAAAACTCGGATTTTTTAATGCAACATTTCGAAAGTTTTAAAATTTTGATGTTGGATTAATTGATATTAACAAAGGTTTTTTTTAAATATCTTCGGAACTACATATGTAACCGAATTAAGAGTTTTATATCTCGTTTTGAAAAACATGACAACAGCTTTCAAAAAAAATATAAAAAAAATTTAAAAAAAAACAAAAAAATAAATATATATACACAGAAAAAAATGATTTGTAAATACAACTAATTTTTTTGTTATATCAATTAAATAATTAATTCATTTTGAACCTACAACGAGTTTTGTAAATACAATTAACCAAATTGTAGGTTAAAGGAAAATCTGAAAAATATTTTCAATTAAATATATCAACAAATAATTTGTTGAAATTTATTTATTTTACAAACATTAATTTTTGTTAGATTTCAAAGTTATTTCAATTAAAGTTATTGTTATATTAAAAATGCGAATTGTTGAACAAATGTTTCTTATACACAATCACAATACTCGAATCGATTTTTTGCTAGTCTGCGAAAAACACTAAATGTCTTTGGGGGGAGTTGAACCGGCAACCTCAAAACTAATAAACCAACTTACTTACCTCTCAGCTAGAGAGCAACACTTTATTAGATACACAAATAATGAATACACAAAAAACACGATTTCTTTTTTCTGCTACATGTGGGCACTTTGTTATGATATAATTTAACAAATAATTTTGTTGAGTAATTTAACTTAACAAAAATTTTAATTTGTTATATCAACAATGATGATTGTTAATATTTAAATTAAATATTAACAATTTGTTTTGTTGGTTGCATTTCGACGATATTTTTTTCTGTGTATAAGGCATTGGTGGTGCAATATGAAAAATGGATTTTGCCACGCCCCTCCGCCCGCAGACTGAAAATCAAAAATCAGACTTCACAGTGTCACCCGCCTGAATATTCTGAAGATTTCCTGAAAATTTCATCAAAATCTGGCCAGCCGTTTTGGAGTCCATACGTTACATACATACATACATACATACACACATCCTCTGTTATATATATATATACATAGGTACATATTTATTTAAAAAAAATGTTCACAGACTTTTACTTATGTACTCAAAAATTAAAGTTTTAATGTTTAAAACAAATTGTTCAGAGAAACTACCGAAATGTCTTAACAAATTCGGTACGACAAGTCTGGCTTCAGAAAAATTCGAAACATTTTGTTTGGGGGGTATTCATTATGTTTGTAAGCTCATACTACTATACATATGTATTATTATGCATAAATATATATAAATGCATATCATTTATTATTATAAAATAATAATAAATGCAGGAATGTTATCTCGTGAGAGCGTGAGAATTCGTGCGTGATTATTAAAAAAGAATTTCAGTCACGCTCACGCACTCACGCGTGATTATTTATAATATTTGATCACGAATCACGTGAATCACGCGTGACTCACGCGTGACACGATAAAATCACGACATTTGCACATCTCTAATGCTTGCTTCTTCATACGTATGGGCGCATATACAAACATCATGCATTTACACACGTTGTCTATATAATCTTTTAATTTTCTGTGTCATACATACAAACGCACGCATGCATTGACATCAGTTGTGTGCGCTTACTTAAAAAAAACCACCCTTAAGGCTCAATCAGACATGACCTAACCATAGCCATAGAAAACAGCCAGTCGAACCAAACTAATGGGCAACACTGTTTTTGATTATAGGTGACTCGCCATAACGCCATAGCTCTCACCATAGAAACCAATTGAATTTTGGTTTGCTTATGGCTATGGCTTACCATCTACATCTTGAACATACACACTCAAACGTACAATATGCAAAATAACAAGCATAAACGCATCAACACTACTTCTTTTGATTGTTTGTTACGAGTAGGGATGAAACGATACCACTAAGGTATCGATACTTTTACTTTATACGGTATCGGTTCAAAAGTATCGATACCTACTCAGTATCGAATAAAAAGCATCGATACTTACTTGTATCGGTCAAGTTCTTCATGTGATTTGAACTTGTGAAACAAAAGTAAATACACACAATACAAACAGAATACATATGTATGTAGTATTTATGTACAGTTAGAGTCACTAATATTCGGTTTTCACATTCAGAATCAATAAAAAAGTCTGCCAAACAATGCAGTCTTTTAATCTGAAAAATTTGTCATTGTTTGGCAGACTTTATGGATTCTGAATCTGAAAACCGAATATTAGTGAAACTCACTGTATGTACTTGCTTTGAAACATTTTCGCCGACAGGAGCAGGATGACATTTTGAACGTTTGTTCAAATTCGATGTTTTGTCGCAATAACACACGCATTTAAAACAATTTTTTCAACTCGCAATTTTATCGTCTTTTTATAAAATATAACCACACACTTAACTTGGGGTCCCATTTTCTTGAAATGACTTTAATATCTGTGACAATAAGGAAAAAGTGCTTAAGTCATATTTTACTGCTCTACTGCAAGAGCACTTTTAAACTTTCCTAAAAAAGCTCACAAAACAAATGAAATTTTGCCCAGGGGAACTTTCTAATACGGATATTACATGGGTACCGTTAACTTAAAAATAGATTATATAGACTTAAGCCTTTTTTCCTTTTTGCCACAGATATATTCTAAACATAAATTTATATATACTACGAACAAATGAAACTTTGTTAAACTGACGTCATGTTGAACATTGTTGTGGCAAATAAGAAACGAGTATTTTTGACCGATAAGAGTACTTTTTACCGATACCTACTTGGTACTCGGTAGTAAAGTATCGATACCAAAAGTACTTGGTTTCTAAGAAAAAGTATCGAGTACTTACTTGTATTTACTCGTATCGTTTAATCCCTAGTTACGAGACATCGATACATCAATACATCCATTGTGCTTCGCTTATTAAACGACAGCATTTATTATTGGTTTAGTACAATACATGCTACGACAATACATTTAAAAAACAAGACGTATTTACATTTCAAGACTGTTTATTCAGGCCTATAGTATCCCACACCTTAATGATAGTTTTTGTTTAAAAATTGTCAGTTGGTTACGTATACTCGATAAATTTTAAGGCTTATTTAGTCTTTACTTTCTGTTGCTGTTCTGTGCTGTGCCGTTCTGCTTCTAAATTTGAGTACTTACTTTTTCTGTAGCAATTTATTAACTGTTTCTGACCAGAAGGGTCGCAGTTTTCCACTAAAGCGATGAATTTTGCATCGTCTATTGTTAAAATTCAAGTTAGTTTTATTTTTCTTTTAAAAAATAATTTTTTTAATTATTTCAAAATATTTTTATTATTATTTTATGCTGTCACTTACAAATACTTAACAATTTTTTGATTTTCACAGGTTGAACCAAGGTGTATCTAACTAGGTGGCAGCGCTACTTCAGCTGATAATTTTTTGCTCTATGTACTTTGTAGTTGAAGAATGTCAAAAACTTCGATTTTGTTTTGGTTTTGGTACAATTATTTTTCTGCTTTTGACATTCTTCGGTTCTTTACACATCTATGGTTGCTCATATTTTTGTATAACAAATCCTTACGCAGTCACCTGTATAATTACACCATGGGCTAAACCGAAACAGAACAGAACGAAATAGAAAAACTAATTATTTGTATTAGATTGCTATAAACAGAAAAGAGTCAGCTGATTCGTAACAGAACAGTAAGTAAAAAACTAATTATGCTTTACTCTGATCGGTTTTCTTGCATTTAAAGTGGATATTTCAGGCAGCTAAAATCCACATATACTTTTTAAGTTTTATTCAAACGAAAACATAAGATTATATTTGAGTGCCAATTTAACCAACTACAGGGTGGGCCAAAAGAAACCAAGGGGTGTAAAAGTTTAATAACTTTTTTGTTTATTAACTTTTTTTTATTTTTTCTTTCAGATTATATAATATACAAAATGGAAATTTTTTTACACTAAGTATGAAAAATGATGTCTCTTAAATGACCACCGTTTTCAGCTTCGCACTGATGGGCTCTTTTTAGAGCATTTTCCATAACATCTTTCAAAACTTGTGGCTGTAGCGTTCGAATTTCTGCAACAATGTTTGCCTTGAGTTCAAGGATTGTCTTTGGCTTGTTCACATACACTCGCTCCTTCAAAAAACCCCAAAGCAAATAGTCGGGTGCTGTCAAATATGGCGATCGCGCTGGCCAAATAATTTCCGAATTTCGAGAAATTATTCGCTCTCCAAAAATTTGATTTAAAAGTGCCATTGTGTCTCGGGCAGTATGGGCAGTGGCTCCGTCCTGCTGAAACCACATACCAGGTCTGTTTTCAAGAGCAGGACGTAAAAAATTTTCTATCATAAACCGATACCGCTCTCCATTTACGGTTACAGCACTTCCATGTTCATTCTCGAAGAAGTAGGGCCCAATGACATTTTCAGATGTGATCCCACACCATACTGTACACCTGATGGGGTGCAATTGGCGTTGATGAATGGCTCTTGGATTTTGAGAACCCCAGAACCTACAGTTCTGCTTATTAACAAAGCTATTCAAATGAAAATGAGCTTCATCACTCATAATCAAATTTTCAATAAAGTTGATTTCATTTCTGGCCAACTCTTGAAATTTAACTGCAAAATTTAGACGTTGCCGATGATCTGCAGGTTTTAATTCTTGGACCAATTGCACCTTATATGGGTATAACTGTAAATCTTTTTTTAAAATGCGCCGTAGTGACGTACGAGACATTTCTAGCTGAGCAGAACGCCTTCTGCCAGATGTTTCTGGTGCTTCGTTAACACTTTGCTGTACTCGTTCAATATTTTCCGCAGTGCGACTTAAACGTGGTCTACCGGTTCGAGACAAATCTCTTACGCTGCCATGTTGGTGATGACGATTAACTAAGCAACGAATCATCGCTTCAGAGGTCGAAACTCTGACGTTAAAATGTCGACGATATGCTCTTTGCGTTAAAATAATTGATTTCTGGTTTAAATAATAAAATTCTATTGTTCTGGTTCTCTGTTCAGTTGTGAACCTCTCCATTATAAATTCTCCAAGTGTTGTCTATATAATCTGAAAGAAAAAATAAAAAAAAGTTAATAAACAAAAAAGCTATTAAACTTTTACACCCCTTGGTTTCTTTTGGCCCACCCTGTATATTTAAACATCAATTCATATTTAAAAGATGTTTTTCATATATTTTATTTTTTCAATGAAAAACAACTTTTAAATATGAATTGCTATTAAAATACAATTACTGAAATTGGCACTTAGAGCCAATTTCACCAACTTATTTAAATATCAATTCATATTTAAAAATAATTTTTCCATACAAAAAGTAATCAAAATCGACATTTAAATATAAATTGATATTTAAATAGAGTTGGTGAAATTGGACCTTAGTCTCACACATTTGTATGTTATCCGTAAAGTTTCATCTAAAATTACTATATACATTAGAGTGGCCGTTAATTTTATGGAGACTTTTTTTGATTTCTTCTACTCTCACCCCCTAAATCGGTTCAGTTTTATGTAAAAAAAAAATACAAAAAAAATTTCATACCGATAAGTTGCGTTTTAGGGGGTGCGTCCGGCCCTCAAAGTTGGCCTTCAAGCCCATTTTTCAATGTAATTTTTTGCATATGACTATCTTTTTAAAAAATCATTTTACAAGAATATGACATATGGCAATATTTTAGCTCTTTGAGTCAACAACATTAGTCTCAAAGAAAGTTTTTTGCTAAAATTAATATTTTAGAAAATAATGAGGAAAATAACCAACAAAATACCAACAATTTTATGTAACAAAATTATATTTTTATGGACATTTTTTAATAAGCGCTTATGTATATTAAATTATTTCATACATGTACTTATAGTCAAAATAAAACTAAAAAAAAACAAACAAAAAATTTATTTGCATTGGACTTGTGGGCCAACTTTGAGGGCCGGACGCACCCCCTAAAACGCAAATTATCGGTATGAAATTTTTTTTATTTTTTTTTACATAAAACTGAACCGATTTGGGGGTTAAGAGTAGAAGAAATCAAAAAAAAAAATAACGGCCACCCTAATATACATAGATACATATTTATGTGATATATTAAAAAATTTTCTTACTTTCACTTTAAATTGATCACTTTTTTTTTCATAAATTTCTTTTACTAAAAATTAAAATAACCATGAATTCAAACTTCATCACCCCAATATTTTATCCCCGCCCAGTTCTCCCTTGTTATACGCATAAAATTTTTTCTTTAAAATAACATAAAAAAAAGACAACAACGACATTGAACTTTGTTGTATGTTCTTGTTAAACAAACTTATAATTTATACATAAATATTTACGTATTATCACGCATTCCATGAGCTTGTAGTGGTTTGTACAATTTACGGGTTAATTGAAGCTTAAATTTTTAAATAACGTTCAGACACAACGATAACTTTCATAAAAAAAATAAGTGGGAAAAAAGCAGCAAGAACAGCAACAGCAATATTTACAACATTTATAAACAAAAATAACAATGTGCAGCTGTTGTTTGGTTTACAGTTGTTTACTTACATGCGTTTTAAAGTGAAACCCAATTCAATACAAAGAAAATTGTATTAAGCAACAAGAACAAGCAACCATCCCTTACATAATAGATGTAATATCTTAATACACAGATAAAAACATCTATGCATGTATATAAATGTGTGTATGTATGTATGTATGTATGTATGTATGTATGTATGTAATAATAATAATAATATCGTAAAATAATAAGGCTGCTTTATTTACACTTATGGAGTTTTCTTTTCTAAAAGAAAAGTGTAACATATATCCTCACAAAAACATAAATGTGAAAAACGGCCAAGTTCCTATCCAAAATTTCGGCCATTAAAAGTTGTGAGATATAAATTTTGACCAAGTTCTTCTTTGCCACAATACCTAACACAGAAATATATTATGTATGATAAAAATTTGTAATCGTAAGGGTGTCATGTAATTTCTTCTAATTATGATTTAAATTTCATAATTTTACGGTCGCGGGGAACACAGTTATGAGGGGGGTAAAAATAGCTCGAATGGTTTCGTGTAAATAAACACACTGCGTGCATTGGCCAGAACTTGGCCTGGCGCACTGCCATGCGCCTAGATGTTGCATGTGATTTGGCAACATTTTTAAATGCTCACCTGATTTTTAAGATGTGTTGCATATTTTACGTTTACAAAAGAACAATTTTCCAACAAGTTTCGGCATAAAACAATCGCGAACTAGAAAATGATTTATTTTTTTCACAGACAATAACAAAAACAGCTGTTAATATAATGCTGCACTCATGCCGCTTTAATGAAAATGAGTGTTGAACATGTAGCATTTTTCTTCTTTCTAAGGGTAACATCATGGGAAAAGAACGGGTTCAATTTTTAAAATAATACATACTTTTCAGAAAAGAACACAAAGAAATGTAAAAGGCAACATAAATGCAGCATATTGCTCAGAAAAGAAAACGCCATTACTTGTTGTACAAACGCACAAAAATATGGGCTAAGCCTTACCTTGCAATCCATCCCTGGAACTTCTCATTAATTTCAAGTTCAAGGCGCTGGACTTTTGGAGTATTTAAACAAAATCAAAATTTTCGAAATTTATATCTTTCGAGCCATTTAACCGATTAAGGGTCGGTTTGCCAATGCTGACAACGTTGCACTTGTTGCACACTTACATTCAAAATAAAAATAACTTTTAAAATTTTATAGTTGCTTAAAATGTGAGCGTCCGACAGGTCAAATGTTTTCGTTTACGTTTGTTGCCACAGCTTTTCAATGTTGTGTTTGGATTTTAAGAACTGATAAGGTTAAATTTGATGCTTAGTAGTTAACAATTTTTTTGGGAAAAAACCATTTTTTTAACTTTAGGCCTTATTTTGTAAAACGCAACGCTCACCGTTGGGAAATTTTATATGCATTTCGTTTTTGTAATTAAATTTGTTCCATATAAAACTTATCAATGCTTAGTGTTTTACGAGACAAAGCCTTTCATTTTCGAAAATGTCCCAAAGTTTTCGAACCAAAATCTAAGTGAGGTTCATGTCCTTATAATGCGCTCTCTTTGGTTCCAGGTTAAGCCATTCTTAAGTAATGACAAGTTTGCATACATTCATACAACACACATACCCCCCCCCCCCCACCACCAACCAACACAAACACAAACCTATATACATACATCTATACGGACAGACATCTTCGTTAAAAATAGTTAAAATATATACCCATGACCTCAAAACGTTTCTATGAGTAAAGGGGATTTCCGAAATTTGACAGTTAAAAACGATCATATTTTGAAAGCTATATTCGTATTGTTGATTTTAAGCTGGTGGCGTCATTGATTCATATAAGAGGCCTGCGTAAATAGTCTTGAAATGTGAATACATCTCATTTTGTAAATGTATTCTCGTAGCATGTATTATACTAAACCAATAATAAATGATGTCGTTTAATAAACGAAGCACAATGGATGTGTTGATGTACGTAAATATGAGTGTTTACAAGCAATGTCGCGAAGACTTCTTGTTCGTAACAAACAATCAAAAGAAGTATTGTTGTTGCGTGTATGCTTGTTATTTTGCACATTGTACGTTTGAGAGTGTGTGAACGATATAGATGGTAAGTAAAGTTTTTCTTTTCCCGGAATTTTTCATTTCCCGGGAAAGCGGGAACGACTTTTCGATTTCCCGGGAAATCCCGGGAATTCCCGCACTGTGCAAAACAATACAAAATATTTTTTAATTTGATTATTTCAACAAAAAAAAAAATATAGTTCATGAGATCGATTAAATAAATATTAACGTTTTATAAGCACATTAGTAAAAAATAATACCATTTCAGTTCTTTAAGTAATAGTAATGCATAAATACCAATATTATACGTAAATGCAATATAAAATTACATACTAAAAAATATTACAAAATATTTCGTTGGAAATAGGACTTTTAGTACAGATTAATCATTAATAGAATCGTTCTTTTTACCAAAGAAAATAAGCCATTATTTTGTAATATTTTTTTTATTTCTTTCCTCTATGAATTGTTGCAGAATTAAATTTTTAACGTTACGTTTCGCTTTTGACAAATAAAGGCCTCTTAGTCTCAGACCACTTGTGCGTCAGATGTAAACTCGGCCCTAACTGTTGTAAAAAATTTGCTAATGTGCTAGTGCCATTATTATTGCACCATCGCATTCATAAAGTGAATAACGACACTCATCAAATTGCCATAATATTATCAAAAAAAAAAAAAACCCAGGAATTCCCGCACAAATTTCCCGGGATTTCTTTCCCGGAAAATGTGCGGGATCCGGAAAATTTTTTTTCCGGGAAATCCCGTTTGAAAAACACTAATGGTAAGCTATTGTGTTTAAGGGTGGTTTTTTAAAACAAGTGCACACAACTAATGTCAATGCATGTTTGCGTTTGTGTTGCGCTTTGGCGCAACACGCCTTACTGAAGAAATCGGATTACTGAAAGCGATACAAATCCCCACATTGATTTTAAACGCAGCTAGTCTTATACACTTCGCTTTAGCGAAACGTCGCTTTACTGAAAATATCGTATTACTAAAAACCAAAAGCAAGCCCACAACAACGGTTTGTATGAAACTAACTTCGTTTTAGTGAAAAAATAAACAATGACAAATTTATTTATTAGAAATCGATAACTTAAGGCTGACTTTTTTATAATTATAAACAATAACACAAGATGATTATCAACATTTTATTTTTCCATCCTGGTAGACCATTCGGGGGAAATGCCCATATTCATTATATATGAAAAAAATTTTTGTGTTAATATATAAATACGGCACACCTTTTTTTGTCGTACACTTTTAAGTATTTTAACCTCCATCAATGTTGGTGAAATATATATGATTTAAAAAGTATTTTTGTGTGGATATGAGTATGCACAATATAAATTCTGAGCATAATAGTGATAAAAAGGGATTTAAATTTGTTAAAAAAAATAACTATTTTGTTTTCGTTTTGTACACACATATATATCGGGTGTTTTTTTTTAGAGGTATAGAACTTCGAATTGAAATAAAACACAAGAAATGGAAGGATAATTTTATGCCATTAATGTTTAAATATGATTTCGGGCATGTGGCCGCCGCGGCTGGCTCGAATAAAGCCAATTCTACAGGTCCAATTTTCAACCACTTTTTCGAGCATATGGGGCCGTATGTTGGCAATAACGCCACGAATGTTGGTTTCCAAGTCCCCTAACGTTTCTGGTTTGTTGGCGTAGACGAGCGATTTCACATATCGCCAAAGAAAATAATCCAATGGTGTCAAATCACACGATCTTGGTGGCCAATTGACAGGTCCATTCCGCGAAATTATGCGCTCATCGAATGTTTCCTTCAATAAATCGATTGTGACGTGCGCTGTGTGGCATGTAGCGCCGTCTTGTTGGAACCACAACTCATCCACATTCATGCCATCCAATTCGGGAACAAAATCTTCCATAAAGTTGATGGACAAAGCTCCAATTGCTGTGCACGGTGGCGAATCGATTCATTCGGGTCCTCTTCAACACTTTGCTCTACAGCGGCAATTGTTTCTTCGGTGCGCACTGTTCGACGTCTCTGCGGATGCGTATTATCACATAGAGTAAACGTAGTGCGAAAACGATCCATGGTTAACCGAATTAATTGCTCTGATGTACGATTATGTCAACCATAAAATGGACGGAGCTTGCGGTAAACTTCGCGAACTGAACCATTATTTTCGAAATAAATTTGCACGATTTGCAAGCGTTGTTCTTTTGTCAACCTGTTCATGATGAAATGGCAAACCAAACTAAATATTAATCACTTGACAGGTGACAAAATGGCCGCCAGTTAAAAAAGTGATGCCAACTTAAAGTTCTATACCTCAATAAAAAATTACGAAAATAGCCGTCGACAGGTTTAAGCAGCATTACACAAAAATATTCCAACAGGGTTAATGTAAGTGCTACGCGAAAATATTCCTACAGGGTCAAAGCAAAGAATAGTCTAGAATAGTAGCCAACAACTAAATAAGCATGCCTAGCTTGATTAAACGTAAACAAGAAAAAGCAACAACAACAAAAAGCGTCTGCTTATTAAGAAGATTCACATATTTACACACATACATACATGCTAATTCAAACGAAAAGCAAAAGATAAACAACCACCGTGTATTGCTTAGTTAATGATGTACACACGTATGCATATACACATGTATGTACATAGTTACCACATGAACTTAATTAGGCAGCATATAAGATGATAATGATCGTCTAGACATTGCTTGAAACTTCTAGTGGAATTTGTGTGAAATATAAAAAGAGGTGACGCATCCAATGAGTTAGTTAGTTGCAGTTGTAAGTCAGTCGCGAACAGTTATAGTTAGTTGCGAGTTAGTTGCGAGTCAGTTATTGTTGTGTTGTGAACGAGTTGCAATCAGTCAATCAGTTGCGAGTGAACAAGTCAGTTGATAATTAAGTTGTGAATTAATAATAGTCTGTCGTGGAATTGAGATTATTGTGGAGTCTATCGTGTCGACTGGAGTAAAGGAAACAGCGCAGCGAATAGGCGTGTGTAAAGATAGAATTAGTAAAATCGTATCGTGATGTTGCGTGTCAGCTGACAAAAACCGTACCATACACAATGCATGTTACTAGTTATAAAATATGTGGTGGTAGCACTGCTGACGTAGGAATCTGCAGAAAACAGATTTTTCTGTAGCGAATGTCAAAAACGCCGCATTTAATGCCACATAAAAAAAATGTGCGGTGCAAACTGTTACATTTTCTATAACTTGAGCACAAAGTTGAACGATACGGCAAGCTGTAAAGTAGAATGATACGATTTTACTAATTCTACCTTAAGGGTGTAAGTAAAGCCAGTGAGTCTTCAGCAGCAGACAAAGAGGTGTCACGTGAATACTTGCGCAGCCAGCTAAGAAACGTGCGTAAGCTACAGCGAGGAAGGCATAGTGGTAACCAGTTGTGAATATTTGTGTGTAATTCAGTAGTTTAAGTTGTATTAGTTTATATAAGCTCTTGATTAATTTAGTTTAAGTGTATTTGTAAATAAAACTTGTATCATTCTTAACCCTAATTACTACACTCGGCTATTGCATTCATTTGCAAATCTTCGGAGCTACGGAAAAGCGTTTTTATAGAGAGAAAAACGTAACAATATAATAAATAGAGACATACATACATGTCAAGTGGTATAATTTAGACCACCGAGCTATCCTTTTGTTAACAAATGTCGAACGTGAAAATTGGATTTTCAAATTTTTTTTTTTCAAAATGTATCTCTTTGAGAAAAAATTTCTCTTTCTGAAAACTAAAAGGTATCTTTCTCAAAATTTCACTGGCAACACTGATATACATAATAATTGAAAGTTATATTTTTTTCATAGTTTGCGAAATTAAACTGATATAAATATTTGCGTTCAAGCATAACGTTAATATACGAGTACAATACGAATATTTATTTATATAACAATGCAAGGGCTTATTGAGTTTTCATTAAAAAATTTTGGATCTTATGCTCAGCAATGATTGTTGTTAAATTAAATACTGCAAAAAGTGACAGAAATGGAAAGCAAGTAGTGTTGTAAAAAGCGACTACTTTTGAATACTCAGTACTACTTGATACTTTTTCAATTGGGTACTCGATATTACTCAATACATTTTATATGTATGTATATGGGAAGTTAAAAATTATTATTTATATTATTTTATTGATAATGCAATATAGAAAAAAGGATTAAATACAAGTATATTTAAATTAATTTATAACAAATGAAAATAAATAAGTTTGAAGATTAGTTTTTGTACCTAAAAATTTTTTAACGTACTCTTACACTTCTAGTGCATTAATATCTTAAATTATCTTCTATCCCCCATATTCATAAAATTTGAAACGAATTTGAAATGTATTTTAGTTCAAATTTTCCATACAAAATTTTCCTAAAATGAATTTCAAATTCATTTTATTTTTTTATAAATATGGGGGTAAATATTTTTTAATAAACATTTTTTCTCTCACAATTGATGTTATTACTTAGTCATTGTTGAAATGTAGAAATAAGATTTTACCGACATTGAAAGAATTTAAAATATTTTTCATGTTTGTGAGGATCTGACTGCTGGTTACATTGTATCTCGTGCCTTCCTTCCACTATTCTAAATGGTCACTTTTTCTGTCCAATAGTATTTGTTAATGACTGAAGTAGTTCAATAATGCATTTTGTAGTACTTTTTTGTGGCTGTTTTCGTATCAAAATAATTCCTAAAGAATAGGTATTTGTTACACTAACTCCATGAGGTTCAGAGTCATATTTGTTTGTATCAAACTCACAGAGTTGTATAATTCTGATGTATTTTAAAGGAAGACTTTCGCTTGAATACTACAAAATGCAACCCTGAAAGTATTGAGTAGTTACTTTTGTGTATTGAGTACCGGGGAAAATTCCCGGTATTGAGTACTCAGTACTCAAATACTCAATACTTTTACAACACTAAAAGCAAGGAATTATTCAATATTTAACTTATTGTTGTTCTTTTAATTTCACTAATAGCATGCTTGATTTTGTAAGCATTCTTTTTAAGCTTTCGTCTAAAGATAAAAAGGATATCTGTAAACTACTTGGCACTCTTTACGTGCAAGAACATCAAAATATTCCTTTGATTTATTTATTTAATTCACTTTGGATAAAACAAAAAAATTACAACTTCGTTTTTTAATATTCGTTACATTAAAGTTGATGTTGTAGTGGCTGGCTGCACTTGATAAACTGTGTCGTATTTCCACTCGAAATTATTTACAATTATACAACAAAGTTTTCTACGTCTCAACAACGATAAGTACTCGTCGTGTTGTTTTTCATACTCATAGGACGCTGTGCTTTAACATTGTTGACGCTTTGTTGTTTAAGTTGCATTTTTGACTTCTTATTTCACTGGAGTACACAGCACAACACAAAAGTCGGAGCGTGGCAGGCAGCTCTTTAGCCGACAACAACAAAATGGCGAAATAAAGTGCTGGATATTTTGTTTTATTTGTTAAGGATTTATGTACATACATATATATTCTATATTTTATTCGCACTAATGCCATATTTTAAAATATGCTGCAGGCGTCGCCTTTCGTTGACACTTAAAACTTTTTCCAGTTTTTCTAGTGTCAAGTTGATCTCTCGCTTTGAGTGCAAAGGAGGCCAAAGTGTTGTGATGGCAAAGGTCCTAGAAAACAACAACAGATAAGAACTTTGCATAACTTGTTTTTTTTTTGCATATTATTTAAATCTAGTTTTCTTTTTTTTTTCTCTTACAAAACAAGGTTAATAGAAAATGTTTTGCTTTGAACTCAAATTGTTTGCTTGTGCCAAATTTGTAACAAATTTTTGCTCTTACTTACCTGTGCACACGCATGGCATCTATAGCAGTCGGTTGCATGGCCTCTAGTTGTTTAATTTCCTGGCGGAATTGTTGATTGTAACAATGAAATGCTTGTTTATAACGCTTTTGGCATATCGTTTGGCTGCCATGACAAACAAATATTGTATCAAGGAAAATTGTTAGAAAAACGTTTTGTTAATACCAGGAAATTTAACCAGAAGTTGGAAATCATTCAAAGTGCATTTGGTGTGATAAGTAGCGAAAAGGTGTGGAAAAGGAAATTCAATAATTTTTAAAATTGCAGTTAAATTTTTATATATTTTTTTTATTTTGTTTATGTCACCCCCTCACTTACTAAGTATCGTCTGGTGCAGATGATTTTTGCTTACAAATTCCCACTTTGCGTGCTATTAATATGCGATACCACTGCTTTTGTAATGCATTCATGGGTCGCTTAAAGGGATTAACCGTAAAGTCCATTGTGCTTTTAGACATTCCAATAAAACTGACAACTAATGGCCTGCAACTTTTTATACTCAACTGTAATGCAAATTTATATTAGTATTTTGTATCTCACTAGAATTTGTTTATTTGATTGCCATGGCAAAACAAAGAAAAAGTTGTTTCATTTGTAAACAAATCAAAATTCAATAGTTACAAGCTTAGAGTACCTTCAGCATTCTCAGAGTAGGCGAGTTGTGCTTTAAGTAAACATTGGTTAAGAGTTCTTATACTTTAAGGGAAGTGATAGGAGAATTTTATTTTAAGTTACTTTTGTTTCTCTCCCGATGACTTGGATAGAGCTCTTATATACATACTTCGCTCATATGACAGTACAGCTGGGTTGTTTACCCTACGTCTCCACTAGCCATCAACTTCGACATGACATGGACATGATGCCGGCAGAGCAAATGTCAAAAATTTATCAACTTCTTTGTTGTGGTGAATACGTGGGACGACCATGTTCAGGCATATGAAAGTGATTTGCATTAGTGCAATAGAGATGGAATATTTACCAATTATTGTTCTGTCTCTTTTCTTTCAATTGCAAATGGTTGCGGACTGAGAATCTCATGGCGAGCATTGTTGCTCAGACAAATGCTTGGGCATCCATGTCAGAGCATGAACGAAAGTTGGACATGAGCGGTATCCATTAGCCATTTGCGATGTCCTACATGATGCCCATACCAAGTTCATGGCTGGTGGAGACCGCTAGTTAAAACAGAAAACTGTCATCAAACCAATTAATGGGTTTTATCATAGATTTTTGTCCAGAATTAACAACTGAATAAGTTGGATATGTTCAGTCTTATGAAATTACGAATCATAAAATGACAATGAGTACTTAAGAAGAAAATAAATTCAGTAAAGTGCGACTCTGACTCGCGCACGAAGGGTTCCGTACCAACACTAGATATGTAATTTAATACAAACTTCATCCTATATAATAAATAGTTTTGGCATTTTTTTTTCGTTTTTGTTTTTGTCTTTTCGGTTTTTTTGGTTTGGCGTTTTTGCGTTTTTTCGGTTTTGGAGATTTTTTTAAGTTTTGGCTCTTTTTCTTAGTTTTGACACTTTATTTTCTTGTTTGGGCGATTTTTTCGGTTTTTGGCGTTTTTTCATTTTGGCGATTTTTTTTTTTTACTTTTGGCAATTTTTTTCATTCTTGCGATTTTTTTTGATTTAAATTTTTTTTTTAGTTTAGTCAAAATTGCATTAACTGATGGACCACCCTTTAATTTAAATTTTTTTAAATTTTAGTGTTAATTGTTGTAGTCTGTATAAAAATACACTAATTTTACAAAATTCAAGTTTCAATATACATATGTATGTACATACCATTGTATGTATATTACATGGGATTTTAATATTTTTCGCTGCTCGTTTTTGAACACCCTTTAATTTTTAATTCTCATGTATTTGTTGTTGTAGCGGCCAAGGTTCTACATACTCTGTCTAAATTTCAGGACCGTAGCTCTTACGGTTTCTGAGAAAATACCGTGTGACGGACAGACGGACAGCGTAGCGAAAACAATAGGGTTCCTTTTCACCTTTGGTGTACGGAACCCTAAAAAATATACATAACTAACTGCGTATAATCTATCTAGAAATTATATGACACCCTTACGATTACAAATTTTTATCATACATAATATATTTCTATGTTAGGTATTGTGGCAAAGAAGAACTTGGTCAAAATTTATATCTCACAACTTTTAATGGCCGAAATTTTGGATATGAACTTGGCCGTTTTTCACATTTATGTTTTTGTGAGGATTTTAAATAAGTTTGTATTACTTCTTTCAAACACTAATACATTCATATATAGCTCACACCGATTGGACAACGCGGTGTGCATCTTACTCAAAATTTGTGATTGTATTGTGAAAAAAATTTTTACAACCTAGCGTATAGATGTCTATTTTTTTATAAAAAAATTTTTTTTTTTTGGTTGACCTTTTTCTGGAATTACCCATATGAAACATAAAAGATAAATGGGAAATAAAACATTATATAAGTATTAGTCTTAGTTTATACTATGCAAGTCTTATTGCTAAGCTGATTAATTTGAGGGAGAAAAGAAATGTTTCTGTTCTCCTCGTCTCTCTTTCTAAACAAACTTATCAGCTTAGCAATAAGACTTGCATATTATAAACTAGGACTTAAACACAGAGAATTATTAAAAAAAAATAGGTAAGCAAAAAATAGTTACATTGTTTCCCCAATCAATATGATGATCTTCGTTCAACTATTATCAACTGCGAATGTTTTCAAAAAGTTTTTTAAGAATTCTAGGAAAAAATTACCTCTTTCAAATCTTTATTTTTTCCCCTGCTACTCCCTCTCACTCTTATATAAAAGCCATTTACTTTATTTCACATTTTAGTTACTTTCAAGAGTGGGAGGGAACACCTGTAAAGCCATTAAATTAAACTTCTTTTCGAGATTTTATTTTTTCTTCGTTACTTCTCATATTTACATAATATTATTTATTTGTTACACCTTTACACTTCTTAAGTTTCCACAACACATCCGATCAACTGCATGGAATGTTTCATGAAACAGCAGCAGGGCAAAAATATACAAGGAAAACTCTAAACAAGTTGATGCTGCCTTTACAGAGAGCGCATATTAATATTGTTAAAGTTAAAGGTTTTAACACAAGTCTCTCTTATACGAAAATTTCCAACAACAAAAAAAAACAACAACAAAAATATATGTAAGAAAAAACAATATTTTGTTGAAAAGCTGGACGCAGGTGTTTTGTACGTGTTTTGGTATTTTTATATTTCAACATTAAGTTAATATGCAACAACACCGAAGCATTAACAACAACATTTTCAGCCATAAGGTATAACCTTTTAACTTAAGTAGTATACAACAACAAAAGCTACAAAAATAACAAATGCTTCAAGAGCATCAACAACATCAACAAACGTGAAGAGTACATAAGCTTGTTGGAATTTGAGTACAGTGCAGTCGAGATATTACTAACGTGACAGAAAAGATGTATGAGAAATATAATCTTTTGATATATAATATAAAAATGTAAGATTCTTGCAAATTTTGAGCGTTTATTTTGAAACATTATTATCATAAACCTAATTCTAAATATTCTTCGGTAAATAGCTCTTAGAGAATTCATACTTTCCAGAGCTAGTTGCAACTCGTTCAGTCGTTCATTTTATACAAAAACCTATGATCAAACCCACGTATTTTAAATTGCAACTTACCTTGCTTCTAGATGAATTTGAAATATTGCAGGCTCTGGTTCTGTTTTTAAAAATCCTTTTGGAGTCCCACCTCCAATTGCTCATTTTCGAAATCACTACTTCCATACCGCAAAAAGCATTATTGTACGTTGATATCTATTGAACATATTTAGCATAAACTTAGGTGAGCAATCGATGTACATTAGCTGCACTTTTGGTTTTTAATTGAGAAGAAGTAAAGCAAAATCTCCTACAAGCGATGCACTGTTCTTACCATCATTTTTATTAACTTGAGGGTTATAGCTAGTTCCCAGCGCATCTTACTGTTGCTAACTGGTGCCATCAGTAAAATCCGAACCCTGCTTATTATTCATGTTTTATTCGCATTAAAGTGACTGCACTGTAGCAATTTTCAACTGTTACAATATTTGACTCAACTTTTTGCTTTTTCATTCAATCTTAACTGTGTGTGGAGGGCACAAATGTGTACACATTCTTGCATACAGAAAAAATAGAATTTTTCATTAATAATACAGTCGCTTTCATTAAAATCAAGTATGAAAACTGTGCTGCAGGCTCAATATGGAGAACTGTTGTGTTAACTATTTGGAATTTCAATAAAGTCAGGTATATACTAGCAGCTGATGTCCTACTATCGTCCATTTCACAATATATGATTAGGAGTTAAAGTTCCTCCCTCCAGGGGAGTCTATTTTTGACTACGGGTGTGGCAATCCCGGGGTCCCAAGCTGGGGTGATGTGGCTTTTTCCATTGACGTACCTTTGGTACATTACCCGTAGAACTTATGTGTTACTACCCGATCTCTGGCAAACAGAGCAAAGGATGTGCACATATTTATAAAATGAAAACAAATATTGTACGCCCGTTGTTGTCAGTTAGGTGCAGCGTCCCCTACAACTGCCCCCTGAGTTCAAAAGACGATAGAGGTGGAGTCCTTGTGGTGGAACTTCGAGGTCTGACCAGAGGCTACTTCTGGTGCCACAGGTGCCGGTTGCCCGACAGCCCAGCTGCTTTGAAGTTTTGAGTGTACACGCAAAGAAAAGATATAGGTGTAGAATGGTTGAGAAAACAATATTATGTTCTCTGAAACAAATGTGTGGTCGTTGAAAACTAGTTATTGTTATTTTAAACATTTATTTCGTTACCATAAACAGAGTAATGTTTGAATTTAATAATTACATTATCACATCCATAAAAAAGTGTGATATGGTTAGAGTTGAACAATATAGTTTTGTTAAAAATTTATGAGTACAACATAATTTGTATTATAAAGAAAATTTATTATTTGACATATTGTCAGAAGTGTACATAAAATAATTGAAATTTATTTGCTGGTAGTTTAGCATGTCTATATACGTATTTCATTGGCGCTTGAACCAAATCATCAGTAGACTTTAACCACAAATTTTAAACAGTCACAAACCTCTTACTTTATGCATAGACTTTCAAAAACTATATGAGAATTCATAAGATAATAATACTTTTGAAAATCACAAAAGAAAAAAATAAGCTTAGTAGGCCTTGAAACTGATACAAAACCCAGCAAATAATTTATATCCAGGTGAACTCATTTTATTTTTCTATAAGAATGTAGAAAAATAAAATGAGTTCACCTGGATATAAATTATTTGCTGGGTTTTGTATCAGTTTCAAAGCCTACTAAGCATATTTTTTTCTTTTGTGATTTTCAAAAGTATTATTATCTTATGAATTCTCATATAGTTTTTGAAAGTCTATGCATAAAGTAAGAGGTTTGTGACTGTTTAAAATTTGTGGTTAAAGTCTACTGATGATTTGGTTCAAGCGCCAATGAAATACGTATATAGACATGCTAAACTACCAGCAAATAAATTTCCATAATTTGCATTATTATTTAAAAATAATATGATGTAAATAACAATATAATGTTATCCAAAACCATACTATTTTAAGTTTTAAAAAAAATCTTTTTCAGAAACATCTGACAGTTCGGTATTTCGTTTGTAAGCTATCGGTAGTGCACGGGTGGTGTTAAATAAATTAATAGATAAATAAAGTATAAACAAAAGGGTTGGTCAATAAAAATATATAAGCATTTGTGTATCTCTTTATACAGACATGTCTGTATAAAGAGGTAAGTATACATTTCTATATATACATTTTATGTCAATAATATTAATTTATTTTTATTTCGAATTTAACGCACAGCTGTTTCTGCAATAAAAATATGATTAAAACACAAAATAGTATTATTATATTATAAAATACTGTGGTCGTATTTAACAATATTAATATAATATTAGATCATGGTATGGTGAGTCTCAATTATATTTTAGTCACATCTTACAATAGTGTTGTCATATTAACAATAATAAGATTAGGTACAACAAAGTCAATTGTTCTTGTAGATAATATTATTATTAACTCAGATAATAATATAACTAAATTTTGCTTTTCTATTAACAATAATATGATTTGACTGCAACCATATAATTCAGTCATAGTATGTTGCTGTTTGATTATGGTTGCCTCAACCATCTTTTTTCTTTGCGTGTATATAGCGGTCGTCAGGATCCTTTGCTAAAATGCCGAGTTCGTCCTACTTTAAGGGGTTTAAGGGATGATTTTAGTATGTGTGGAGTAGGCACTGGATGTTTGGCGACACAAGCATGGGTTCATCTCGTATGAGTGGTTGAGCTGCGCCGGCAATGGTTGATGAATTCTCTTGGGGACCTCGCTATGGGTGTATACACAACACCTTAGCGTGGAAGCCGGAGAATTATCGTGGTGGCTGTGGTTGCTACCAAAATCGCTGGGAAAATAGTCTTGGCTTCCTAGTGTGAAATCAATAGTAGTGGTTGGTCTGACGCGGTCAGCCAGACACTATTCTAGGTGCTGTTGCCATTCAACAGAAGCTGCTATGGGCACTTACATAGCAGCAGAGTTTAGATAGCTCAAATTACCTCAGCAAGGTAATTGAATATAGTACAGGGATAACTATATCAAAGATTGCAACCTATGTGCCTTGAAGATTAGGCCTCAGGTTCATTCTAAAAGGGTGCATGGGGGCGATGGTCTGGCGTCTTACCTGCACCCGGTGCTTTGGCACATGTGAGATAAGGCCGTAATGGCAGGTGCTCACGGAAAGATATTGCACATCTGTTAAAGTCCCTGTTATCTTAAAATTTTACATTGTGAAAAGTGACGTATAGCAGATAAACAACACAAAACTAGTCCTGAAACTGGTTGCCAGGCAGTAGTAACTTGTTCTAGTTTAGACACTTTTACACATCATTGAAAAATTTTAATCGATATAAATAAGATACTCGGCTAATTTACTCTTAATTTTTTTTAATATATCATTTTTAGTATATTACTTTTAATACATTCACGGAAAGCACTTCTGAAATTTTATGCCACTTAAATGGCAAAAATCTGTAAAGGTTAACGATACGAGCATTTCAGCAGCTTAAATTATACCGGAACTTGTAGTTTTAAGACAACAAGTGATATCAAGGCATGTGATATCCATAATAGGCCCGATAAAATTTCCTCTTGATTTGTACTTAAAAAAGATAAATTGTATAACTGAAAAATTTCGGGATTCTCAACACTAGAATTGTGTCCAATAGACTTGGGTCGAACTCGTTCACTAGTTCATTTTTGCCACAAACCAGTGATCAAACCCATGTAATTTAAATGGGTTTGATCATTGGTTTGTGGCAAAAATGAACTATTGAACGAGTTCGACCCAAGTCTAGTGTCCAACAGTTCTTTCTAGTAGAACTAGTTCTACTCAATTCTGATCAAACATATGGGATTGCACAAGTTTTATAATACATGTTGGATTGCTTAAATACTAGAAACATGTTTGATCACACAAATTTTATATTATATGTTTGATTATACATATTTGATCATACATGTATGATATGACATGTACGAGTATGACGGAATAGGCTTGGATCGAACTCATTCAGTAGCTCGTGTTTGACACAAACCTATGATCGAACTCGTTTCAAGTATATGTGACAGCGCGTAGAGAAAGGGACCTAAGGGTAAAAAAAATTAATTTTCACCTCTTTTTTATATGTGGACAACATCTGAGGATCGAATGAAACCGATCCCATGCCCCAAAAGTGTTCCCTCCCAGAGATATGCGCGTTTTATGATGTGATGGTACACCAAAGATACACGTATTTAAATCTTTAAAATGGCTCTTCTGATCAAACCCATTTAATTTACATTGATTAGACTTGTATCGAACTTTTTCAGTAGCTCGTTTTTGACACAAACCTATGATCAAACCCATTTAAATTACATCGGTTTGATCATTGGTTTGTGTCTAGACTTGGGTCGAACTCGTTCACTAATTCATTTTTTGCCACAAACCAGTGATCAAACCCATGTAATTTAAATGGGTTTGATCATTGGTTTGTGGCAAAAATGAACTATTGAACGAGTTCGACCCAAGTCTATTTGTGTCAAATACGAGCTATTGAAAGAGTTCGATACAAGTCTAACATTGATGCTTTTGACAGGACTTGTGTCCAACTGAACAAACTAGTTCAAAAAAACTGTTGGACACAACTCTAAGAGAGGCATGACAACATGGTCTCGTCATGGTCATGGTACTCGTAATTCTCCTACCCGTTATATTCCTACGCTCGTATCCTATGGGCAAAGAGCTTCATTTATGGAACCCAGTATTGGGAAAGTTTTCCGAGCATTGCTGGTCGTCATGAATATCACAAACAATGTTGGTCTCATCTTGATATTAAAAAAAAATATATATTGATCACGACATAACATGAGCTCCGACATAATTTTTTGAGAAATAAGGTCCAATGATGCCCCTAGCGTGTAAAACGCATCACACCATGCTTTTTTTGTGGATGTATTGGATTCTGCAGTATATGTTGTGGTTGGGTTGCAACTCATATGCTTATTAACATCATCGCTAAAGGTCGTGATACAATATCATACAAAGTCGTGCGATCAACGAAAAAATATGAGTTTATAAAAATTTTCATAAGGCAATAACAATTCATCACACCAGGGTTGTATCTTTTCGTAGATCGCACGACTTTGTATGATAGTGAGTCGTGGCTTTAAGCACAATTTTTTGTTTCAAAACATCGTATAAGTGGTGCAAATTAATGACTGATTTTCAAAGTAAATCTGGGGTCTAATCATCGCTTTCGAGAACGAGCTGATTCTATCACGTTTTTTTTTCAGTTTGCGGTTATGGCATTCGATATCGTACCATACTATTAAATTGTTCAACAGGTCGTTATCGAAAACGACGATTGGACCCCTGGATAATTTGTTAGCGTTGTTCAAGTGTAGATCTATTTACTTACATCACAATTAACCAGAGTATACTCGTAATAATTATAGATGTTAGAGAGTAAGCGCAGTATGACATTTCGTTTGGTAGCTAGCCATTTCGTAAATTCTAGCTCGCTTAAAAAAACGCTACTATTAAAGTTAGTATTAGTAGTACAAAAGTTTTTTCAAAGTTCCATATCTCAATATATTTCAGTACAGTAATGAATCTTTCCTCATTTCACTTTATATAAAACTGTTACACGCTTAAAGCTGAAATGGCAATGGAGTATAAGAAAGCAAAGTGTATGTATATGTGGCATATTTTTTGTAGTGTTTCCACACTGACATGGTTTTAATAAAAGTTGATTTTAACGTTAAAACCAACTGTTAAAACCTGGTTTTACCATACAAATTGTTTTTGTTAAAACCAAATTAAAACCATTTTTGAATTGGTTTTAAGTTGATTTTATGAAATGCAACCTTGTTTTCGCTGTGATAAATTCAGTGCTGCCAAGTTGAAATGACCGACAGTAGCTGTTAATGCTTATGCCAGTGAATAACAATAGATGGCGCCTGAAAAATTTTCAACTTAAAAATTAATGCAGCAGCAACAATAATCAAAAAATTATGGATAAAAAGAGTTTTTTGGAAGGAAAACAACGAAAATATTTTAAATTGAACTATGGAAAGTGAAAATAGACAATATGACTCACATTCATCTGTCTATAAAAAAGGTTTATCTTATAATTTATTTGTGCATTTTAATATTATTAACAATATTTCCAAGCACTTCTTCATTCTGTATAAGAAGTTCCATAATTTAAAAAAATTTTATTTACAAAATATAAAATAATTTCCATTTTAGAGCGCATTATGAAATATCTCAGTTTTTCATACAAACAAAAACAGTTGAACAGTATGTCCAACAAGTGTTATTAAAAAGCAGAAAAAATGCAACAACAAATATACGCATTTCCGCAGGAGATTTATTTTGTTTTGAGCAAAATTATTAGACAGCCTGTGAGTTAAAAACTGAATTTAACAAACTTGCAGTGTGAAAGCAAAATCAGCTGTTTGTGGTTTTAACGTTAAAACCAGGTTTTAACTTTCAGTGTGAAAACACTATTATAATACCTGTATTTAAGTGTATTTGTTTTTGTGCTAACTTTTAATATTTATAGCAACACCCTTAAGCACCATACGTACTTAATTACCACCAGACTGGTGCGTAAAGATGAACGTATAGTTTTTACACATTACATAACAAATTCATGCAAATATACACAAACAAATATTCAATCATATTATAACTTCAAGTTGTGTATATAAATAAGTACACTCGGAAGAAATAAAAACTGAAAAGGATATTTTTTTATATATATTTTTATATGCACGGAAGAGCAAATCTTAAAAAAAATATTACCTCTGTATGAATAACAGTAGAGGGGTTAAGACATAAATTTATTTTTTATATTTTCTTTTTGTACTTTTAAGTAGTTGCCTTTTGTTATTGGTGTATGATTGTATTAAATTTTACCATTGCTAGCTTTTATATTTATTCATTAAAAGTACACAGAGGTATTAAAAAAATACAAAAAATCATAAGGAATAGCACACAGTAAGAAAATCCTTGGAGTAACAGGAAGACATTCGTCGTTTTTTTACCCCCTCATAACTTTGTTTCCCGCAATCGGAAAATTATAAAATTTAAACCATAATTAGAATAAATTCATGTAAACCTTTCATTGAAAGTTTTACAATATATATATATATATATATATATATATATATATATATATATATATATATATATATATATATATATATATATATATATATATGTAGCATTGGTCGGACAAATTTTGGAATTATTTCAAAATAAAAATTTTCCGAGTTCTCTCAATTTTTTTTTTTTTTGTGTAATCTTATTTTAGGCGTTATTAAATATATTTTTTTAACAGAGATTAGAAGAGTGCATCTAAGCTTTTTATCCACAAAAATAATGAAATCTTCATATAAGATATCTTCTAAGGATTATTTAATAAATCCAAATGTTTAACTGAAATGCGTTACCGATATCAGCCATAATCAATCTCTAGCTTATTTTATTTAAATTTATTTATTAGAAAATATTTGCGCTCTCCCACCTTTTGTACATACCAATCAAAACAATCCTAACGAAAATCTTAAAATGTTTGCGTTTGGAGGAAAGAAAAAAGATTTTTCCTTAAAAAAAAAGTAAGTACAAAATACTCCTCTTACGCTGCAGCGCGCCGTCAACATCATGCACGCAAACACACCCACAAGCACACATACAGACTCACACATATTGTACTTCCTCATACCCAGCTAGCATTTTGTACCATAATCGAATCTTTTTCCGAATCAGCTTGACGGGAAAATACCCGCATATGAGCTCATTTTTCGATCATACCTTACAAATGAATCATCCCAGAGAATCATTTATGATGCGATTTGCTGATTAATTTTTGAGCAATTTTCTGGTAGTATTTAAATCATTAGTTTTCTTTTGCAGCTTTTTTTTCATTTTGTTCCTCTATTTTCAAGAAATAATTATTTTATCATACAGATGAATCATACACAGAAAAAACTAAATTTCATTTTCAGTAACCAAATTCGTTGAATCAGTAAATATTTTATTTGAATGCGGTCCTACAAATAATTTTGTAAATTCTGATAAAAATTTTGTAAAAATTTAAATTAGTCATAGTTTGGCTGAGAGAAAATGTTACTTCAGTGTGTTGGTGCTTATCTTGCTTGTTGACAGGAACAACGTGCTGTTGTACGGTTGTTGTTGTTTATTTTGATTAATCGTGTTGTATACATGTAAATGCCGAAAAGTAGCCGACCAACGTCGTGGCCTGTTTCTTCTCTACACAGTTTTTTGGTACAAATTAATTTAGTGGAACAGTACAGAATATTTACTGAAACTAAGTTTGATTTCAAACAAATATTTGTTTAAAAATTTTTTGGGAATAATTTTTTCTGTGTAAGTGAATCCTTTTTCAATCACGCAAGTGATAAATCACTTTTTAATCACCAAAACTGATCTAAGGAGAATCATAAAGAGATTTTTGTAAAAAATTATCACCCAAATGCTAGCTGGGTACCCAACTATTTTGTATCATAATCGAATCTTTTCAGAATCAGCTTGACGGGAAAAATAACCGCATATGAGCTCATTTTTCGATCATAAATGATACTCCCGTTGTTAGAAAATGGTACCCTACAGATGAATCCTACCAAAGAAACATTAATGATACGATTTGCTGATTAATTTTTGAGCAATTTTCTGCTAATATTATATTATTAGATCACCTTTTTTGCGGTTGCTTTGCATTTTGTTCCTCTGTTTTCTAGAAAGCAATATTTGATCATATAGATGAATCATAAGTTAATCCTTTTTCAATCACTCAAGTGATAAATCATTTTTAATCATCGAAAGCGATCTGAGGAGAATCATATAAGAGATTTCTGCGAAAAATGATCACCCAAATGCTAGCTGGGTAAAAATCTACTAGTAAGACTAATAGTAAAAAAAATAACGTTACTTATTGCAAAAGTGTGAGTTCACTCGAACGTACGTGTGTTTACTTATTTGTATTAGTATCCAGCTGGCCGGAGAGGAATGTACTTGTATGACTGTTTGTACAAGAGTAGCATCGACATAAAGGAATGAAACTACGCCAGCTTATCGCTAATGGCATAAACTTCCGAAACGTGAGTAAAATTTCCAAATATGTGCTAAGTAAAAGTACATTCTTTATACGAGTATCTAACTGTATTGTAGTATTGAAGCATGCATATGTCTGTATATTGACTCTGCAACTATTGCAAAAACTCGCAAAGTATAACAATGAAAAGGCCAACAAACATCAAGCATCAAACAAACCAACCACACTGTTAAAACAGCAAGCACAAACAGACTTAAAATTTTTTCGTTTCCTTTTTTTTGGCTAAACGGAGTTTTTGGAAAACCAAAACCAAAATTGTAGCAAAAAGGCAAACTGTATACAACCCAAACAAAACAAATCAAATCAGCAAAAGAAGAAATTTTGTTAAAAAAAAAACGTGCAGAATAGAACTCAGACAGAAGAAATAAAAACTTAAAGCTTTGAAAAATCGGAAATACCGCAACACAGTGGTTTAAAGGATGAATATACATGTCCCAGTTACTTTGTTCGTTTGTCTTAAACTCTAACATTTTTTTAACTAATGAAGCTAAATAGAATACAATTTTTAAAAAAGTATACATGTATGTTTGTATGTACATATTATGTATTGTTTAAATATACATTAAATTCGTAAAAGTTTTCTTTGCATGGAATTAAATATTAAATGGAATATGAAACTAGTGGATCCAGTAAAAATTTCACAGGCCCAATTTTTCGACCATCCAATTTAAAAATTCGAATTATGCAGCTTTGTAGAGAAATGCTTAATTATAATATAATAATAATTATTAAATATGCACGCACTTATGGTTTATTAGAAGAATTTTGTTTTAGTTTTGATAACTTGAAAAAAAATACATGCAAAGTTACTAAGCACTGAAATCTGTGGTTCATATGTGACTGTTATATATTGACGGCTCCATTCTAAAATATGCTAAGTCAAAAAATCCAGTTTTGAGATAAACACCTCTAATCTTTATTTTATATATTTACGGCCATACTTATAAAAATTATTAAGGTTTATGAAGGCTTAATAAGAACATTTTTTTATGAAAATTTGTTTTAAAAACTCTTAATAACTTTTATAAATAAGGCTGTTTTTTTTTAATTTATGTATAGTTTCCACTAGAGATGTGCAAATGTCGTGATTTTATCGTGTCACGCGTGAGACACGCGTTCCCTGATTATCTGCATTAGCAACAGTGAAATGCGCATAGGATCCAGCTAAACCCCTCAATAATAAATTTCAATGTATTTTTAATAATAAAAAAAATATTTTACTTAATATGTAAAATATTAATTTGGGATTATTAGTGCGTTTAAAAATTTTAAACTAAAAAAATAATAATTCTCGGAAATATCTACAAGAGGAAAAAAACTATAAATATGGGCATTTCCGCGGTCACTCACACGACTTTCGGGAGCAAAATAAAATTTTAAATGTTAAATAAATCACACACAATTAAATTTTTTACAAATCACCACTAATAATTTTTTGTAGTATTCGAGAGCAGCGTGACCGTTTGACCGACTAAAGTGGCAAATCGCCTCTTTTTCGACCGCCTTTCCACTTTTTCGACTGCCTTGCCACTTTTTGTCCCACTTTTTTTAGGGTGAGTTATATGAAAATACATTAAAAATAAAAAGTTTAGTGTAGTTTTCTCGATTTTTTTTAATTTTGCCCCTTTTTTGATAAATCCTCTATTTGGTGCCACTTTTTGAAAAATGTCATCGGTCACCCTGTTCGAGAGTACTATCAATGGTAAACAAATTGAGAGCCTCCGGTTTTTAATGGGTGTTTTTTATTTAGGTATAGAACTTTAAGTTGGCATCACTTTTTTAACTGGCGGCCATTTTGTCAGTTGTCAAGTGATTAATATTTAGTTTGGTTTGCCATTTCATCATGAACAGGTTGACAAAAGGACAACGCTTGCAAATCGTGCAAATTTATTTCGAAAATAATGGTTCAGTTCGCGAAGTTTACCGCAAGCTCCGTCCATTTTATGGTCGACATAATCGTCCATCAGAGCAATTAATTCGGTTAACCATGGATCGTTTTCGCACTACGTTTACTCTATGTGATAATACGCATCCGCAGAGACGTCGAACAGTGCGCACCGAAGAAACAATTGCCGCTGTAGAGCAAAGTGTTGAAGAGGACCCGAATGAATCGATTCGCCACCGTGCACAGCAATTGGAGCTTTGTCCATTAACTTTATGGAAGATTTTGTGCAAAGATCTTGGCTTGCGACCTTACAAGATCCAGCTTGTGCAAGAATTAAAGCCGCGAGACCATGCAATGCGTCGTGATTTTGGTGTATGGGCCGAAAATGAGATTGATCTCGATGCTGATTTTCATCGCAAAATTTTGTTCAGTGATGAGGCTCATTTTTGGTTGAATGGCTACGTCAACAAGCAAAATTGCCGCATTTGGAGTGAAGAGAATCCACATGAGACCCTTGAGACGCCATTACATCCACAAAAACTGACTGTTTGGTGTGCTCTATGGGCTGGTGGAGTCATTGGGCCATACTTCTTCCGAAATAATGCTGGAGAGTCAGTTACCGTTAATGGAGACCGGTATAGAGCCATGATAACCGACTATTTTGTTCCCGAATTGGATGGCATGAATGTGGATGAGTTGTGGTTCCAACAAGACGGCGCTACATGCCACACAGCGCACGTCACAATCGATTTATTGAAGGAAACATTCGATGAGCGCATAATTTCGCGGAATGGACCTGTCAATTGGCCACCAAAATCGTGTGATTTGACACCATTGGATTATTTTCTTTGGGGAGATGTGAAGTCGCTCGTCTACGCCAACAAACCAGAAACGTTAGGGGACTTGGAAGCCAACATTCGTGGCGTTATTGCCAACATACGGCCCCATATGCTCGAAAAAGTGGTTGAAAATTGGACCTGTAGAATTGGCTTTATTCGAGCCAGCCGCGGCGGCCGCATGCCCGAAATCATATTTAAACATTAATGGCATAAAATTATCCTTCCAATAAAGCCAAATTGATGGGCATTAAAACGATTTTCTTGTGTTTTATTTCAATTCGAAGTTCTATACCTCTAAAAAAACACCCGTTATATTGAGATAAAAGCCACAAAAGAGCGGTCACTCACGCGACTTCAAATAGACATGGCTTTAGACATCATTGCTAATAATCAGCAAACTCTGCGATTTGTGTGAAAATTTTGAACTTTAAATATTTTTGACATAAGTTAGAAATATCAAGCTTTATTATTAGACTTATGATTTTTTAAAATTTGGCCTGTAATTTTTTTTTCGAAGGATTTGGAAGGAAGGTCACTCACGCGACATTTTTCCATACAATTATATATATATTATTATAATTTTATATAAAATTATAGTCATTACATTAGTATTTAAGTTAAGAAGAAGAAGAAAAAAAAATTTTTTTTTTTTTTAATGCATGTATTTATTTATTTATTGTATCTTCATATGTGAACTAACAATAAGTATTCAAATCTTAAATCTATAAAAAAAAAAAATTATTAGGCCCGACCAGTGTCGGACATAAACTTAGTGGTAGTTATAAATAATACATTAGTAGTGATAATCAAAAAAAAAAGGGGGGGGGGGGGAAAGTATTTTCAAGTAGTCCCATCTGGAGTGTTAGGTATAAGAGCCCGTGTGTCCCTCTTTTTTAAGCGGATGTGTCCAGTAAAGTTCAAAATATTACGAGCAAGCGGATTAGGATGTGATTCCAGTTTTGTTAAATATTTGCCTGCGTATTTTGCAATTTCTTCAGTCACTAGTGGCATATTTAAATCACGATGTATAATAGAATTTTGGATGTACCATGGAGCCGATGTTATTAACCGTAAAATTTTGTTTTGCCTTCGTTGGATTCTCTCGACATTGGAAGCTGAAGCAGTCCCCCATAACTGAATTCCGTAGCGCCATATTGGCTTCAAAAGCGACTTGTATAATAAAAGTTTGCAGTCTAGGCTGAGTGTTGAGTTTCTGCCAATCAACCAATATATTTGAGTTAACTTAAGTTTCATCTGAGTTAATTTAGAGTCAATATGATGTTTCCATGTAAGTCTTCGATCAAGGTGTATACCAAGGTATTTCACTTGGGAATGTTGAGGAATATTTTGATTGTTGATTCGAATGGGGGAGCAAGTATCTCTTCTTAGGGTGAACGTTATATGGACACACTTTTGTTCATTGACTTTAATTCTCCATAAGTTCAACCATATTTCCAGCTGAGTGATATGTTCCTGGAGATTGCGGGATGCCTCATAAGGGTTTTTGTGCACACTCATACAGGCTGTATCATCGGCAAAAGTAGAAATATGGATATTATTGCTCACAGGCATATCACAAGTATATATTAAATACAAGACAGGACCCAGAATACTACCCTGGGGCACACCAGAAGATATAGTTTCGGGCACACTCGTGAACTCTCCTTCCACAACAGTGAACTTCCTATCAATAATATAACTTTCCAAAAGCTTTTGAATGTTTATTGGCAGATATGTCTTCAATTTTAAAACTAGGCCTTCGTGCCATACTTTGTCAAATGCCTGAGAAACATCAATAAAGAGAGCAGAACAATACTTCTTTTCTTCAAATGTTCTTCTTACAACTTGGACCAGTCTATGCGTTTGTTCAATCGTGCTGTGCTGACTTCTAAAGCCAAATTGATGGTCCGGGATGCACCCATTATCAGTTAAAATTTTGGACAATTTAGTCATGAGCAGCTTTTCGAAAAGCTTTGAGATTGTAGATAGTAAGCTTATAGGCCTATATGACTCAGTCTTGGTAAGATCTTTGCCCGCCTTTGGAATCATTTTGATCTTGGCCAGTTTCCAGTTATGTGGAAAATACTGCATTCTTAAAATAGCATTAAAAGTAAATAGCAGGATTCTTATTGCAATATGAGGCAAGTTCATGAGCATTTTGTTACTAATGCCATCAATACCTGGAGCTTTCTTCGGGTTGAGTTCAGCAATTACTTTTGTACTTCACGCATCTTAAACCTTAAGGGACGAGGGGGTAGAGAAACTACACTCGGTAAATCAGCAGCACCCGTACATGAATTGGGAGTGAATACAGATTTTAAATGCTCAGAAAATAAGTTACCTTTCTCACTATCACTTCTTGCCCAGCCTCCGGTCGCAGTACGCAATGGTGATTTAAGATCAACGGGTCGTTTAAGATTTCTAGTAGCGCGCCATAAAGAGTAATTAGATGCGGACGTTACATCAAGACCTTCTAAATACTTTTCCAGTAGTGCAGTTTTTTCCGATGATAGCAGCTCTTTGAGTCGTTTAGTACATTCTTTAAGTCTGATTTTATTTAGGGGTGATCTGTGTTGTTGCCATTCTCTTCTAGCTCTCCTTTTTTCACATACAAGACGTTCAATTTCCGTAGAATAAATTCTGTTAAAGCCGGTCTGCGGATAGGAGGTAGTGGCGTGTTCAGCAGCCTGTTTAATATTTTCGTTAAGATTGGCAATGTTAAATTCAATATCATCGCATGATCTAAGCTGAATGTTTTCTACGCAGTGACTACTAAGATATTTTTTGAATGCTAGCCAGTTGATTCCATTAATCAACTTCACATATGAGTTAGTTAAATCACTCCTTAGTGGGTTTAAAATTGTAACTATTGTTGGAGAGTGATCGGAGGACAGATCTAGAGAGGCCTCTACATGAATTAAGTCCCTATGAATATTTTTCGTGACGGCAAAATCTATAACATCTGGAATTTTTCTTACGTCAGTAGGCCAGTAAGTAGGCTCCCCACTCGAAATGACATCTAAGCCCATTTTTGAAATTGTATTGAACAAGGCTCGACCTCTAGGTGTAACAAGACGCGATCCCCAGTACGTATGTTTTGCATTGTAGTCACCAGCTGCCACGAAACAAGATCCAAGCGATTTGTAGAACTTCTCATACTGATCTTCGGTAACTGAAAATCTGGGAGGTGAGTAAATTGATGATATCACGAAATTCGCACAAAAATTTTCTACGAAAATATTCGTTGCTTGCAAATATTCTTCACTAACGTTGTCAAGGACATAGTGCTTGAGTCTTGACTTAATCAGAATTGCTGATCCACCACATGCTCTCTCTCTCGGGTCCTTTGTATCATATAAAGTGTAACCATTTATTTTAAATAAGCTTCTTGAGGTCAAATGAGTCTCAGAAACCAACATTATATCAATATTTTTTTCCATGAGGAAGTGCTCAAGTTCATTTTTATGTTGGCGAATGCCGCTTGCGTTCCAGAAACATATTTTTAACGTGTTCATGGTTTATTAACTAATGCTTGAAGCAGTGTATTCTGCATTCGCAGCATTTCTTGCATCATACTTGTCATATTTGTAGTAAAGTTGTTTATAGTTAGCACCAGATTCTCAATAGTAGCTTCAAGGCGACTAAAGTTAAAGCTTGAGTTTGAATTCGTTGAATTATTTGGCGGTGGAACATTTTGCGTGAGAATTGAACTAGTCTTAGCAGCATCAGCATACGATACACGTGAAGTAACTGGTTGGCTGATTTGAGCAAAAGTGTCGGAGTTCGCGTTTACTTGTAGAGCTGGAGTTAACTTGGGTTTTTGACCCATAGCCTGTTTAACGAAAGAATATACAGGGCACCCTCTATAGTTAGCTGTGTGATTACCTCCACAATTACTACATTTTTTTTCTGCTTGATCTTTTGGCTTAGTGCAGCTAGCAGTACCATGCAATTCACCGCAGATAACACACACTGTAGGTAACTTGCAGTAAGTTTTCGTATGGCCATATTCTTGGCAATTATGGCACTGTACGGGACCTGAACGCTTACGTGGCTCTTCAACTGTGATTTTTCGATGTAAGAGATACTTTACGTTATAAACTGGATGGGCTTCATTTTTTTTCAATTGTATGTCGTTCGGCTCCAGTTCAACCCGAAATAGGGGTTGGGGGACCTTTTCTCTATTAAATATGTTGGTAACATTTTTTACCTTGAATCCTTGGTCGACAAGTGCACATTTTACTTCTTCGGGTTCAACATATGAATCTATGCCCTTTAATACTATCTGTAGGCCTTTAGCACTCTTAAGTTGGTATGTGTAAAAATTTGTTTTATTTTTTTCGAATTCACTAACAATTTTTCGGAAATCTTTTTCATTATATATTTCGATTTTAGTTTCATCAATATTACCTCGTTTAATTGGAATGATGTGAAAAGTATTTTCACCAATGGTCGACAGTAGTTTTTTTATAAGCGCGTTAGAATTTTTTTCTCTCAGATAAATAGGTGGTGGCTTAAAAGACTTTTGCGATGATGTAGAGGGCTTGTCGTTGGTGTCTTGCAATAATGAAAAACGATTTTGACGATTGGTAGATGATGCGCTGTTATCCCTAGACATCTTTGGAGCAGATGAAATTTTTGAAGAATTTGGGCTTCGCCCACGCTTTACCACTGTTATATATCTGTCCATTCCCACTTGTACCTTGGGTTTTGAGCTACTGTTATCTGTAGTGATAACTTGGTTTAGTGATGAAGGCGAGTCCGATGCGGATGATATCGCAGACTTAAATGAAGAAGTACTAGGCAATGGTAATATTAACGATTCACTAGTTGGCATTGGACAAAGCGAAGTTGATCGCTGACGAAAAATTGGCTTTGCCGTTAAAAAAAGATTTTCATCAGATTTATTATTTATATTTTTTTCATTAAGAGTTTCAGAAAAAAAAATAAAAAAGAGATATCCATATCGTTGTATTTTTTATTGAATACATCAAAAACAATTTTTCGCCTTTCTGCATTTTTTGGCAGTGCCCTTTCTGGCTTCTTTACGCCTTTTCCACGAGATTGCTTGCTCCAATACCTATCACTTTTCTTGTTCTCCACTTGCCGATTAGTCCGAATCATTTTTACTCTCGATCTATCATATTCCCTCTTTCTTTTTAACTTGCTATCAGCGTGACCATATCAGCTTATTTTGAGCTAAATTTAGCTTATTTTTTTGGGATTTAGCTGCAAAATTTCCATTTAGCTCTTAGCTTATTTTTTTAGCTTTTTTTTAACAACTCATTTAGCTTTTTTAGCCGTTTTTTAATCTAAATTGCATGTTCCCAAAAAATATGTTAAAAATTAAAAAAGTTATAATGACAAAAATTTAAAATTTTAAGCGTACTGACTAAATGGATGAGCCGATATTCTTCAATTATAGGTGAGATCAAGTCACTTTTCAAACGACAAAAACAAAATTAAAATCGGTCTAGTCGTTTGGGATATACGGCGTCAAAGGCACACAGATTCAACTAAATATATCTAGAAAAGATGTGCTATCTTCTGAAAATCTGGACAGATTTTCTTCAAACAAAGCTAAGAAAACTTTCGGTCAAGTCACCTTGCGAACAAAAAATAAACTAATTCAAAATCGAGGCAGCACTTTGGTCTGTACGTGGACTCGTACAGATGCACAAATGTACAGACACCCACTACAAACTTATAACACCCATTTTTGGACGAAGGAAGGTTAAAAATTATAATTTGTTAAGATTCAAATATATAAAATTTTTACATTGAAAAATAATTTAAATATGCAAATTTAAGAATAGGTGACATTGATTTTGAATTTTGGTATTACAATGGCAAAAGTTAAATTAATATTGTCTATAAGACTTTTAAAGATTTTCATTGAGTTGAGTTGAACTTGTATTCAGCGGCATGAATTTACTTAAAACAAAAATTAGGAAATAGGTTTTCTGTTAATAAGACTAATTAATTTAAAAAAGGTTTCGTATCTTAGTATAAATGTTTTTAAATTTTTGGAAAGTTTTTGCGTTATTTTTCTTTAAAACTCAAATATAATAATTTAATTAAAAATTATTCAATAATTTTTTAATTCAAATAATAGAAAAATATGTTTGTATATGTGTATATTTAACGTTATTTTAGCAATAAGAAACTATTGCAACGTGGAAGAAGTCGAAAAAAGTTTAGCTTTATTTTATGACTTAAAATTTAAATTTCTAGCTTATTTTAGCTCTTTTTGAAACGTGATTTAGCTTAACTTTATTTTAAAATCTGGTCACACTGATTGCTATCGACTTTTATTGGATTCTCCCGCACTTTTATTCTGTACTTTTGGGACAATTCTCTTTGTTTTGCTGTATAATCCATCAGTTTTTGTGGGTTATTTTTTATTTTGCCCATGTACCGCATTTGCTTTTAATTTTTTTTTATTATTAATATTTTGTTGGTCCATCTAAATTTGAATTAAAAAAAGCTAACAATAACTTAGCAAAAATAATTTTTTTACGGTCACTCACACGACAAACTTTCGCTATGAATAAAAAATAAATTATTTGACAAAAATGTTATTTAATTTTATTTTACTGATTGTTGAACCAATCTCACGTAACTATAAAATTTGCCTCCACTTTTATCAACAAATGCAAACGTTTTGACAACTTATGCTGTTTTTCGGTCACTCACGCGACAAAATAAGATCAGATTAAAGATTAACACAAATACGGTTTGTTCGGCTCTGTTGTCTCCCTTTGTACTTTTTACCGTAACTTCACTTATCTAAGTACAATTAAAGAAGAGAAGCTCTACGGTAAGAGAACTCTAAATGTAGTAAATATTTTAACGAAATAAGCCTATAAAACGTACACAGTGCTAGAAACATACAAACTCTACTTCGCTTACAATTATTTTTTACATATAAAGTTTTATTCACTATTTTAGCCCAAAAATATTAAATTTCAATACTTCTAAATAATATATACTGAAAAATGGCAAGATCTTCGGTACTTTTTTTTTGGACTCTTGGTTGATCTTTTCGCGAAAATGCCCATATACAAACACAATTAAAATTTTATGACAATTTGTTCAATATTTAAAATTCTCAAAACTTGTCATATAATTGTTTAAAAAAACTGCTGCATACTTTTAGGCCACGCTTTTATTGAGTATTGAACGTAACAACAATTTATTAAAAATTTGGGGAGAAAAGGTGCATACAAATAATTTAAAACAAAACCCTATAAAAATTATTAAATTATATTTTGTACTTAACAAAACGAAAAATAACAATATTAGCAATTTTAATTTACCATAAAATACTTACTTATGCAAGGAAAAGACGGATGTCTTAAGCTATGTACAGACGATTGTCAGATCTTACAATATTGTCAGATCTGGCAATGTGCTGACAATGTACTGGCAATCGAAAATTGACAGCACAATATTCCTTGTCAGTTCACACGGTTGTCAGAAAATCTTACAATTAATTGCCAGACGGTTGTATGACAATAAAATCATCTGACAAAATCGTCAGTAGAAAAATTGTCAGTTCACACGGTTGTCATATGAACAAATTGTTAGATCTGTTGTTATGCGTTGCAAGACTTAAATCATTTGTTAGAAATTGTTAAATATTTATAGTTTGTATTTGTGTTAAATGTTAAAAGTTAAAGTATAAATTATTATGGACCATAAAGAAGCAATTGCAGTGATTTTATCTGCATATATTTTATTATATATTTTTTCTTTAAAATCAAGCGTGTACAGTGTTGCCCATAGAAAGAATTCTCTTACAATGACGCCATTGTCAGATGCATAAACTTCGCACATCTGACAATATTAAAATGTCTGACAAATATCTGGCAATAATTTTACCATGTGTTCACATGATTGTAAGATGTCTGACTATTTTTTGTCAGATGCTAGTCTTGCAATGGACTGACAATGCTTTTTCTGGCAACGACGCCTGAGAAAAATTGTCAGTTCACACGGTTGTAAGAAATTTTGAGCACATTTTACTGGCAATATTGTAAGATCTGACAACCGTCTGTACATAGCTTTATTGCAGCAATTTTTCTTATTGGTATACTAAGTGTAGAGGCGGATGAAGCAAAAATTAAGGACTACAGAAATTATAGCTTAACTTAAGGAAATGCAATAGAGCTTTTGCCAAACACTGACATTTTTTATTGCCTTCATCAGACCCTTCTATAACCAGCCTAAGACATGAGCCACCCAAACAGGATTTGAAATATAACTATGTAGTTAAAGAAATTACAGATAAAGAATAAATACATTATTTAGTCGAATGACTAAACAGATATTTAAAAAAAAAACTCTTATCTTTATTTTATATTCGTTTCATGGGCGGTGATGACGATTTTTGTCAAACTTTTTTATTCTAGAAATTTCATACACAAGTGACAAATTCACGTTGTTTAAGTGTGTTCACGCATGCAAATCAAAATACAGTCAAATCCCGATAATTCGTAATAGCTAGGGACCGGCCATTTCTTACGAATTATAGGGGATTTCGATTTAGCGGGATTTCGATTTAACGAGGTCAAAATAAAATAGATACGATTTAACGGGGTTTTTCAATTTATTTACTAAAAGGATAAAAAAAACATAAGAAGCAATTGTTAAAAATAAAATACAAAATAAGAATATGACATTGAATTGGCGAGGGGACCAAAATGTATGGAAATTTTACGAATTGCTCACGTAACAGAAACATCGATGCCTTTTCTCATTCGAGTCATTATTAATTCATGTAGATGTTATTCGATGTATCGATTTAAAAAAAAATCGATGTTTACGATGCATCGTATTAATTAATTTGAACCAAAAAAATTTATTAAACAAATAAAAGTCGATTTTAAAATTTCAACAGGATTAAGAAAATCATGTGTGCAAAACACGGTATGTGCTTTTTTTCAAAGGCCAGTTCTACAGCTTTGCAAATCGGACCAAATGTCAGTTGTCAAAGTATTATTTTCCATTGTGTGTAATTTAGTTTTCAATGTTCCTGAAAAAGCGTCATATTTTTTATCAACCCAACAAGTCACAGTAGCTCTACTTGGAACTTTAAAATGCGGTGATATAACTTTCACTAGATGTCTAAAAACTTCTGTAACAGTAATTTTAAGCCAAATATATTTTGTTTTGATTTTAGCATCAAATATGGAAAAAGAACTTACTTTGAGAAAAAACGGTGAACATTTTTTTTACAATAAAAATATATATTTGGATGCTGTAAAATAACGCTGTTGCTTCGATGACACTTTGCAAATTGACCAAAAAAAAAAAAATACCCTTAGTATTATTTTGTTACATCAAGCGATTTTAAATTAATTTTAGAATTTAAAAAACGTTTTAAATATCATTCTTGGAGGGGTTTTTGTCACTACATTAAATGAGTTGCAAGCATCAAAATATATAAAAAGTCGTCTTTTCGATACATGGAATAAAAACATCGATGTATCGATTAACATCGTATGATACGATACATCGGCATTGATTCGACGTATCACAATCAAAACATCGATGTTTACAATGCATCGATTAACATCGAGCAGCTCTAGATTAAACAAAAATTTTTATAAGGAATTATAAAAAATTATTGAGAAAAGTCCAGGCGCTTAATTCTTTGCTTTGTTTAAGTTGAAAAATGTTGATTGTTAAAAAAGCACTAAAAAGCACTGCGAGAAATTGTAAAAAGCACTATAAATACTCGTTTTCCTGAAACGGGTATATAATAGAGTTTCGGGTACTTAAAAAGGAAAAAAGCACCAAAATGGCAACGCTGGTAGTCTCAAATTCCCAAGTGATTATTTTCCCTTCTTGTAATTTTAATATACGTTGGATGTCAACACACATTTTTCAGTAAATATTTTTAACATTAAAAGTAAAAATTTCTCAAAGCGAATTCAAATAAGGAGACCTAATTTGAACTTGCCTTGATAACAAAAAACAAGGCGAATTCATACTAGGTGGCCGCAAGGGGTCAGGTGACTTTTTCCGCCGCTTGTAATTTGAATATACGTTGGATGTCAAAACACATTTTTCAGTACATTTTTCTGACATTTCAAGTAAAAATTTCTCAGAGCGAATTGAGCTGAATATACCTTATATGAATTTGCCTTGACAAATAATATTTATTTTTCACAGCGAATTGAGTCGACTACACCTTATATCCAAATATAATTCTTATAAGATATAGTCGGCGCAGTTTGCTTTGAAAATTTATACATTTAATGTCAAAAAATTTACTTAAAATGTGTGTTGACAGCCAGCGTACATATATTCAAATTACAGGTGGCGAAAAAAGTCGCCCGATCGGTTGGGACCACCTAGTATGAATTCGTCTTGTATATGTGTAAATATATGAATGTGCCTTTCTTTTGAATAAAGAAAATTTGCTTAAAATTTTTTAATGTTAATAGTGTGAAGCTGATAAAAAATTGGTTAACATTTTGGAATTATGTCCAAGCTTAAGATGGTATTTCGTATTTGGTAGAGACAAAATAAATGCACAATGTTTGTATAAATGTAAATAAACTTAATAATATTATTAATTTTTATTAAACATTGGGTAGAGTTATTCGTTACTTAAACATAAATACCAAGAAATTTTTAAATCTAATGTAACTAATTTAACTCTAAGCTTGACTACTGTTTTGTTTTGATTGTAAACTTCAAAAAGCTTACAACTTAAATAGTATATTGAATCTTTTTATATCGAGTTAAGTTGATTTTTTTTTAATATTGTATTTTGGTTTTTCACGTTTGTGCTTTTATTTTTTTTTAATAGGTATAGATTTCCAATAAAATGAAATTTTGTACAAAACCGTTAAAATAAAACAATTTCTGGCAAAATAAACGAGATGAACATGCACGTACTTGTTTGGGTTTGAGTAAAATCAAATTTTTTTTTTTTCAACAGATTTGTTGCTGGTAACTTTTTTTCTTCCTTTTTTATTTTTGGGAAAAGTATAAATTCATTTTTAAAATTCAATTCACACATAAAAGCGAAAAAATTTCAAAGTTGTACATTTGATGGTAGTTTAGGCGGCAACAATAAAACATGTCTATGCGAGAGAATGACAAGGCTGTTTTTTGTTGGTGCTATTGCTAGCTGATGATGGTGTTGATGCTGCTGCTGCTGCTGCTAGAAAACTGAAGACAGCAGCAACGTACAGAATAACAACTACGAACACTTCGATCTGATAGACCTTGTATAGTGTGCAGTGATTTTATCTTGTTATTTGCCATGTTCAGTTGTTCATATCGTTACAAACGTTTTATAATATTGATGCGAAAATCAGCCTAATCATGTTTAAAGGCCAAAAGAGGAATATGAAAAGGCTGTGTATAAAACTTGTTGTTCAGGCTCATGTTTTGCATTCGTAATAGACATGCAATTTTGTATAACCGTTTAAAAAAAAAATACAAAAATTTTCTAATATTTTCCTTAGAAAGTTTTTATTTTTTTTTAGAGAGTGTTTGCATTAGGTACTTTAAAGCAAGTGTTTTTTTTTATTACTTTTTACTTAGGAAAACGATATCATCATCAGCATCTGTAGCAGCGGTATTGATGTTGTCTATGTTATAATATCAATTGCAGTTGAGTTTTTATCATCACTTTTTCACTTTTCAACATGTAGCAGAACAAAAAAAAAAAAACAACTTTGTGCAAATACAAAAAAAAAATACACCGAAGAATCTATTATTTTGTATGAACCTCATGAAAAGTAACCAACAAAATTTAATTTAAATTTTTTTTTTGTGGTTTTAAGAGTTTGTTTTTTTTTTTTTTGGTAAAAACATTTTTAAGTGGGTTTCTTTCGTTTATTTTAGGGTTTTCAAGTTTTTGGAAATTAATATTTGCTTTTAGCTGGCTTTCTTTTTAAAACTTTCACTTGAAAGTTTGTGGTTTTTTTTTCGATTTCCCCCTTTTCATTTTCAGGTCTTTTGAAAAATACGCCATATTATTTGACGCGTTAAAGAAAAACTTTTCAGACTTCCAAATATCGTTCAATTTATTACTTATTAATGAGCTGTATAGCTTATGTTTGTATTACACACAAAAAATAATAATTTAAAGAAACACTTTACCGAGAAAAGTTACAAGTTGATTGAAGAAAACATTTACAAACTTCAAACGTGAAACAAATCGACTTCTTTTTTAAGTGAAAAAGCACACATACATACATACATATATCTAGGAAAATGATAGTGAATGAAGTACAGATGGTGAAGTTTTCAATTATTTTGCTGAATGCCTTTGACAACTTCGCTTTTGTGCGATTTGTTAATTTTTATAACATCTTTGGTTGTAGCGCAAAGTGAGGGAGTTGAAAATTCAAATGCAAATAAATCTGCAATATCTAAGTATATAGATAAATGCCCATGCTTCATTAATAAAAATAATTGTATTTAAATTTCTTGATTTTTTTTTTAATTCAACAAAACCGAAATCGTTAATATATGTATAATAGTTAATTTAATCGCGTAGATATCGAGCCTTATTTTCGGTTTAATCGTAAGCGAGAAAAAATTAAGTTTTCAGGAAAAGGTTTTTTTAAAGTATTCAAATATTTATTTATTTATTTATAGTACATATTGTACAAAGTAAATTTGCAGAATATAGTTGCAAAAAAATGGACGGGTGACTAAGACCACACAGAAAAAAATGATTTTGATATTTGAATACGAACATCGTTGATTCAATAAAAAAATCTTTCGAATTTTCTGTGATGACGATTTTTGCAGTATTGATAAATAAAATTGTATGCACGTTTATTGAATATATTTTTTTTTCAGTCAACAAAGAAATTTAATGAATCAAAGAAAAAAGTTGTTGACTGAAATTTTATTTTCAGTGATAATTGTTATAGTGTGTGTGTGTGTGTGGATGAATGTTACATTTTTCATTTCAACCCCTTTTTGTTTGCTTTTGCTTAGCTGCTATTTAAACTAAATGTGTTTGGGATGAGTCGAACCGGCAATCTCTTGACTAATAAACTAACGTACTTACCACTCAGCTAAAGAGCAAATCATTATTGAATAAGCAAATAATGAATAGAAGCAAAACATGATTTCTTATGTGCGCATTGTCTTGATATAATCTAAAAATAACTTTGTTGAGTAAAAAAAACAAGCCACGACGTTTTTCGGCTTCTTGTCCGAATTCACACGTATACAACACGAGCAATCAAAAACAAGTAAGAGTGCTATATTCGGCTGTGCCGAATCTTATATACCCTTTACCAAAGTGTTTTTATGTAGTATAGAGATATATACATAAGCACATATATAAATTATAAACAAAAAAAAAAAAAATACCTAGTTACTTTTATGCACAAAAAAAAATAAATTTACAATTTAATTTTTCTTCTCTTCTTTAGAAACTCACATTAATTAAGAAAAATATTTCATTCAATAAGATATGAAATTACTGAACTTAAGCCCGAATAAGAAATTATTTCTGATTAAAAATTTTATTCAATAACATGGTTTTATTAAAAATAATTCTTGTAAATTTTTTTTCTGTGCATATGTCAATGATGTTATTAACAGTATTCTTAAAAATGTTTTTGTGACTGACTGTACACGACCTATGCCTTCACATAGGAAGTAGCAATGTGGTTGTTAAGGAAATTCTACAAAAGAACCGCAAGATTATACGGTAGTCCGTGGCAGATCAGTCAGCCAAGGCGAGTGCGACGAAAAACTCCCGAAGGGCAATCAAGAACAGTGGTCTGGTTGCATTTAAGAAATAATTGCCAACGACGCGTGATGTTGACTCGCCCAGAGCTTAACACAGGGTTACTCACCTAAAAACTAATATAAACTTACAAAAAATATCAATATATACAAATTTTTTTCTTACTCGCCCTGTGTTTCGCAGGATGAGAACATTTTTTTCGACTCGAAAAGTTCTCACATTGCTTTCAGAAACGAGATACTGTATCTTAAAAGTTATTAACAATTTTGGTATTTTGGACTATGGTAGGGCTATAAAATTTTAATTTCAATAAAAAAGTCTATTTTCGATTTTATTTCGTTTACGATAAAATCAAAAATAAGGCTCGATATGTACTTCCAAATTCTCTTGATCTGGCAAACAAACAAAAACATGAAAACTTTCTCGACTGTACCTCAGCGTCTCTATAGTAAAATCATTTTGAAAGAAAGAAAATTAATGTTAAATTCTACTTAAACATATTCATGACTAATTTTGAAAAATGAAGCTTGCATTTTTTCTACATCAATTGCGATATAAATATTTGTATTCTACCTACACAAAATTTTATTATAAAATATTGCTCATGCAAGCCATACATGATACAATGAAATAACGTGAACGACTGGACTGCAAACATGCTTACACCTAATTCACACGAAGACTTTTATGAAGTATATTTTTCGACGTCACTTTTTGTTTGTTAGCGAACGGTGTAGAGAAGAAAGAGGGGTAGAAAAAATGACTCGATTTCTGTTTTCCATGGGTTTTTTTCATATTTCTCATTACATTGCTCTTGTTGTTATTGTTGTTACGTTTTAATGTTACTCTTCTATCTTATTGTATTTTTTTATTCTTGCTCTTCTACCTTATTGGCTATATGGGTGAAGAGAAGTAAAATTAGACGTCAAAAAAAAAACATCGTATGAATGCAAGGAATTTTTGGTAGCAACTTCAAAAGAGAATTAAGAAAAATAGACGTCCTAAATTTCACCGTGTGAATTAGCACTTACATACCCGGCAAAAAATTTCAAAAAAGGTAATCGAGTTTGGAATTAAGCATTTTTGGGGGAAGCTGTTCCTTACTGGATTACCAACTTAATGATTTTAACAAGGCGTGAGACTAAAATCATCGATTCTTGAGAAGTAGTTATGTTATTGTTGGAAATAATTATTGTTTTCGTTGTGGGAAGTAGTTATTTTTTTCTTGATGCAACTACTTTTTTTGTCAAAAAAATTGAATTTTTTAAATATGCCGTTGTTTGATTAAATAAATAATAATTGTTTAAAAAAATGTAAATAAATTTAAAAAAAAAAACTATTGTTTTACTACGAAATATACCATTTGGTAAATTTTCTTTTATAAACTCAATTGAAGTGGGTTATATTTTATTATTATAATTTATTATATTTATTTATCCGTGCCTGTATTGTTACTTATAAATACTATATTTAGAAATATTTTAATTGTTTTGATTGATGAACTTTTATTTAAACCGAAAATGAAAAAAACTATTTGGAACTATGTACTGATGTTTAAATAATAACAGCCTTATTTATAAAACTTATTAAGGCTTTTTAAAGGAATTATGAAAAAATTTTGTATGGAAATTAGTTTTAAGAACCCTTTATAAAGCCTTAATAAGTTTTATAAATAAAGCTGTAATTTTCTAACATGTAAGTACTTATTTTTTAGTTTAAGATAAATAAGTAGACAATTTAGAAATATCTATATAATTTATTTAAAATAACTATATATTTTGGTAATATTTTCACGTCATCTTCTAAAACCCAAAAAATATGTTCAACTTCAGCTTCCTATTATTAAAATTTTAAGTAATGTGTTTTGTAAGCGAGTACACTTCAATTTGGCAATCTTAAAAGTAAGTCATTTATATGGCAAGTAGTTCGGATGGTAATGTGTGATTTTTTGCTGGGTATTTACATATAATTTTGGTCTACAAAGCATTTTTACTTTCACAAAAGTATCATGCTTTGTTTAATTACTATTACAATTACACATAAATGTAATTCCAAAAAGAAGTCATTACAATCTGATGTAATTTGTAACTGATATATTTCCAATTACAAATTACATTTCGTAATTTTAGTTAAAATTTTTCAATGCATTACATTTAATTGTAATTGAAATTGTCCATATCTGCTAAATACCTATTAACGAATGTCAAATTTTGATAATCGCGAATACGAATACGAGCATTTAAAACGATATTTAGACATTAACTTGGGGTCCTACATACACGGCTACAAAATTAAATATCAAAAATTTTTTATAAAAAAAATTCATAAATTTCGCGTACATTTAAGTAAATAACAACTATCCAAAATTGTTATGGTCGTCATTAAATAATATTTAGTTTTCAAAATTCTGTAAATTCATTAACACGGAAAACTATAGCAGATTATTTGGCGGAAAAACGGAAAGCAAACTGCGTCGATCATCTAATATGGTTGAAACTAAGATAAATAAAGAACAGGATTTTTAGTCAGTGTTGGTGTTGGTTTTATTTACACACTTCATCGAAATAGGCTTGATGGAGAAAAAGTTTCTTAACTCTTATTTTTGAAGTAAAACATTCCTCTCTTTAGGTGCAAACAAATATTTAAACTTTTTTTAATGTTAATTGTACAAGAAGTTTGTATTTTTTGCTTTGAATTGTCTTGCTAGTTTTGAATTGTTTCGTTTGAATTGAAGTAAATTTCTTTTTTAGTTATTACAAACTAGTGATGCACGAATATTCGTATTCATATTCGAATCGCCGAATATTCGGCAATTTTTAATGCGAATACGAAGCATTCGTATTCGTCAAATTCAGGCGAATATGAATACGAATATTTTTCCAAAAAGAATCAAATAAATAAATGCATAAATCCTAAACTAAATAAATGGATAAAAATATTAGTTTGTTTATTTTATAAAAATTTGTGCTTTGTGTCATTTTGAAATATTATTTACTGACGATCAGTTAAATTTCGGGTAGTTTTTTTTTAACTTTAAAGTACGCCAACAGGAGTATGAAGTTCTTTTTCATAACAATTTTTTAATATTTCATATTGCAGGCCCTAATTTAATGTCTATAAATTTCACATGAAATATTCATATTCGTATGCGCGAATATCGTTTCAAATATTCGTATTCGCATTCGCATTCGAATTGACGAACATCAAAAATTGACATTCGTTACATCACTATTACAAACTAATATAAAATTAAATATTTTTATGACTTTTTCTGACATTTCGTTTAGGATTTATGCATTAATTTATTTTATACGAATACTAATGCGAATATCTAAAAATGGACGAAAATTCGGGAATTCGAATACGAATACGAATATTCGTGCATCACTAATACATATGCGAATACTTACGTATGATTAATATTTAATTCAACATTCTTTTGGAATACACCACAGGCGTATGAGCAACATTAGCTGTGCCCTTGGGATTAATAAGAATAAAAATTTATACATAGTTCAATTAAGAACATATCGCCCATTTACTCAAACAACGTTACAACTCAAGAAATAGAATTTTTAAGTTAGTGATGCAGAATCAATCTTCATATCATTTTTGATATTGTGTAAAAATTTCATAAAAATTTTTTGTTTACTCAAGAGAGAAAAATAAAATTTACTTTTTCCATTAAGTTGTATGTAAACTAAAAACTTTCAACTCGTTCTCTGGCAAACTGGTTTTTTGAGTTATGACTAACGTGACCAGATGGCTTTTGCAAAAAGCGCGACGTGATCGATCAAAAAGCGGGATTTTGAAGAAAATACCGCCAAATAGAGGGATTTGAAAATTAATTCTTTTAGAAAGCGGGATGTGTAGAAATCTTCATATGTACTTAGAAAACACAGTTTTCAACTCAAAAGAAACGCTTTTAAGTAAACAAAAATATTTATCTACATAAATAAATAAAAATCAAATACCGTTCGCTGGTAATTGTATTAATTAAGAGCGGTTTGCATATACTTCGCTTATTTTTATTGATGTGGAAGATCCCATATATATTTTTTATTTTGGAATATATTTACGTCTAATGAAGTGATTTTGATAATGTCTGTGGCCTTACAAAAAAGTTAGAATTGGACATGTGTCTTTGTTTGTCTTCAAAAATAATACCAGTGTACTGATTTGCTCACAGCGTATTACTACTGATGGTCTAGAAGCAGCAATAGGCTATTAATTGCATAATGCTTAAAGTTTGCATGGCGCTTTCCAAATAGAAGCAACATTTATTTCAAGATATCTCGGAAGCCAAAACAGTCAATATTTTGAAAATTTTTCGTAACCAGTAAAGGTAAAAGTAAATACAAAGAAGTCAGTAGTGGAGCAAAAAGTTTGGCACCTCCCAAGTAAATTAAATATTAGTTTCTTAATATCTTGGTATATGGTACAAAAAAAAAACTTGAGATTCTGCTGATTCTGCCGATGATAGAAAATAATCGGGATTGAACAAGTGAGCGTGGCTTCTCTCAAATAGAGAAAATATTTACTTAAAAACATATCTTGAAAACTAATGCAGTGAGAATTTCGAAACTCTTCAGGACTATTTATGTTAATAATGAGAATTTTATTCTTTAAAATAGTGAATAGTGAAACCGCAAGCATGGCACTTCATATATACAATTTTTTTCTTTTCATCTCAAAACGTTCATGGAGTGTAGCGAATCACACAGCATTTTGGCTGGTTAAGCAATAACTACACTTAAAAAAGTATTTGGAATTAATACATTTTAATAAAAATCGAATAAGAGATAGATAATTTTAAAACTCTAAAAAGCGGAGTAAAGTGAGATAGAAATCTGAGGCGGGATCAACCAGCGAAAAGCTGGATTTTCGGTCAGGTTAGTTATGACATTGTTTGAGTAAATGAGCGATATGTACGTGTATGCAAATTTTTCCACAAGATATGATGTAAAATTAGCTGCTGTGGTTTGCTTAAATAATATAATTACATGTATTCATTCACATGTATGTGCATATGTACATATGTACGATTATATTTGAACTATAAGTTCTTACATTCATTTCAAATTTGGTTGAATTGATAAAATTTAATCAAAAAGGTTAATTATCTACAATTACACAACTAATTAAGTATCATTTTAATTAACTTGTGCATTTGATAGCACGTTAATCAGAAAACACATACATGCATATACGCACACACGCACACCCATCTCATTCACACATATGTATGTGTGCACAAAAAGATAAATATTTGTGGGTTTCATAGCTTAAAACTATTGCAAATTCTTAATAAAAACACTGCCTCATATTATTCATTGCACATGCCTTACAATAATACCTATATATTATATCGAGCCTTATTTTCGATTTTATCGTAAGTGACATGTAATCGAAAATATATTTTTTTATTGAAATTGGAACTTTCTGGGCCTACCCATAGTTAAAAATTATCAAAATGCCAAAATTGTTGTTAACTTATAAGATGAAGACTGTAAGATTTTGTCCTAAGCGACAATTTACGTACAAAACACACTTGAATATTTATAAAAAAAAGAACCTTCTCATGAAAACTTTACTTTTTCTCGCTTACGTTTAAATCAAAAATAAGCATCAATATTTGAATACTTACTTATGTGGATATTTGCATACAGATATACTTTCATCAATTTCTCAATAGCATCTATATGCTTCAATATTACGATTTGATATTAACAGGGAAAATTTTATATTGGAATTCGCCGACTCCTAAATACCCATCGCAATCATATTCCAACCATATCTGCCAGATTTGTTTGACTTTTATTTTTTTTTAATGTGAGAGTGCCATGAAAAAATTGGAATTTGTCGGATATCGAATTGAATATATATAAAAATATAAAATGGTATATGTTTTTGTTTGTTTGTACCTTATGGGAGACCAGATTTAACTGGGATTTTGGAATAAATTAAAGGCTACTTTTTTCAACCACGCCCACTTTTATAAATTATTTTACCCCATTTCTGTAACTTGTGAGAAGTTCTCGCATCGATATAAATTAAATAATTATATTGGTTGTCCTATTTTACACAGGGTTACTCACATAAAAACTTATACAAACTATAGCATTGCACAGATACATCTGTTTGCACTAGTTTTGCGTGTTTTTTGGTTCTGGTATGAACAAATATGTTATTTATCGTTTTCTGTTACTAGCTGTAAATGTTGATTTTTTAAGCAATTATTGTATGGTTGAGCAATGAGCAAATGAAAACAACACATTTATTTTTTTTTCTAAGGCAAATAAGATACATAAAACTGCTTTTACCATAAGTGCCTTATGATGTGTTGAGAAAAAATGTAATTGGCTGATGAATGAATGAATGAAAGTAAAATTTCACATACACATGTAAGTAAATGATACATGTACATGAAACACTTGCATTTGTAATTACTCTCAGAGCAAAATTGTCTCTTTCTCTCTCTATACTTTGGCTGCGCCTCAAAATAACATAACGAACGTCCGCACATACATCTGCACATCATGTATTTGTTTCAATAGTGGTTTTTTCATATATTTGTATTACAAAATGTATTTTTTGAGCAAAAACAGACCAAACAGTTGCTCAGCAGCAATACAATAAGCAATTGTTATTTGTTTTCCATTGTATTTTAATTTGGAAAAGCACGCACACACAATAACTCTTATACTAGTTCTGTCGCTCACACTACAATTATATGGTACATACCATGATACAATAATATAAAGGTACAACCACATTTGACGTATAAAATTAATTCTGACTTTTGTCCCAATTATTTGATTGCTGTTTTTTTTTTAAACAGAGAGGAAAGCGTTGCCACACACATATAATGGCAACTTTTATATTAGGATTGCTTTTTGAAATGTGTAATTTGAGTTTAGAAATTGTAGTTAAACACATATTTTTTTAATGTTAATTGAACATGAGAATAACGAAATCTGTGTGTAATAAGAGCTATAAAAGCAAATATTTGATTAATTATTTAATTCAATACATAACAAAAAAGCCTCACGGCTTGGGATGAAACTTCGTTCTTAAAAATATCGATATAAAGAAACGCCGTAAATAGAAGCGAATTTATTGCTGGTTTACATCAAGCACAACACACATACTGCGACATTTGCATTTGAGGTAAACACCTTTCAAAGCTCTTAAATTTGTTCTTGTTTCTTGGCAAAGTAACAGCAAGCATTGTTGTCGCCGAGATCTGGGGTCAAATTACGGTACTCGTTATCGAACGAAATTACGAAATATTTCAACAGAGTTTATATGGAAATATTTCGTAATTTCGTTCGATAAAGAGTGCCGTAATTTGCCCACTGGTTGGCTGTTGTGCTCTCGTAGGTGTGAAAGTACAAAAAGCTCTTTATAAAAGTTTGCACATGGTGCATATGGCTTGGACGTAACTGAATAAAGCTTTGTTTATAATTATATACGACAAACACTGTTCTTCTTTTTTGTTTGCTAAGAACATGGCCTATGATTGGACTAGGAACATGTAATTATCACATTTCTCCTTAAAATGAACCACGTGGTCTAATAGTGTCCTTAAGAATGCTACAACCCGTTAACAATTTCATCCGAATAATGTAAGGCAGCTGGGTCGAAATACACATACTCTAATATATGTATGTATTTCAGATAAACAGCTTTGTTATTGTTTCTTTGCAAAGACCAAAGATGTCGCCGAGATCTGGAGGCAAATCGCGGCACTCGTTATCGAATTACGAAATATTTCCATATAAATTCTATTGAAATATTTCGTAATTACGTTCGATAACGATTGCCGCAATTTGCCCCCTGCTTGGATGTTATGCTCTCGTCAGTGTGAAAACATAAAAGGTATTTTGTAAAACTTTGCACATAGTGCGTATAGCTTGGACGCAGTTGATGTAAGGCAATACACCAGAGAGTATAAAGACAAAGTTCCGCCTTGATTCAGTTGGAAATTTCCTTCCTGTTGTATCTTGCTTGCTGCCGTGGTTGGTGCTGCTTATTGCTGTTTATTTTTTATAAATTTATGAAATAATTCAAATATTTTCCATTATTTTTAATTTAATAAACAAGAACGTCACAAAATTAATAAAAAACTCGGATTTCATAAATTAATAAGGTAACATTAATTTTGAGAGTAAAAAATAATCGGGACAAACGTCAGAAGGTTAATATGGCGACGAAAAGAGAGAACGGTTTTACCTTTATATTATTGTATCATGGTACATACCATGGTATATTTGTTTTGGCTATACAAACGAGTATACAAATGCAACCCTTTAATACAAACTTACAAAAAATATCAACAAATACAGTTTTTTTTCTTACTCACCCTGTGTTTCACAGGATGATAACAATTTTCTCGACTCGAAAAGTTCTCACATTCCTTACAGAAACGAGGCACAGATTTAACTGGGACTTTGGAATAAATTAAAGGCTACTTTTTCAACCACGCCCACTTTTATAAATTATTTTACTCCTTCCACATAGTATTTAACATATTTTATAATATTAACCAGCATAACTCCGCCATTTGGGACCAATTTTAAAAATTATTTTTCCATGAGAAAAGGTCCACTAAGTTTTTTTTTTATATTGGGAAGTGGTGAGTAAATGATTAAAAAATAACTTCGTCACTTATAGACCAATTTTCGAAATGCTTTTTGCATGTGGAAGAGGCCCACAAATTTTTTTTTTAATGTTGAGAAGGAAGGAAGGCTAAAAGTGCCTGCCAAAAAAATGGAACTTCTTTTTACATAGGGAAAAGGTCCACTTAATATTTTATTTTTTAAGTTGTGCTGTGAGGAGAAGCAAAGTGCTCGCCCCAAAAATGTATTATAAAATAACATTTCTGGACCAATTTTCAACATTTCAATGGCATATGGAAAAGGTTCACTAAAATTGTTTTTTTTAATTGGTGGGGGGTATTATCAAATATTTTTGTCATTTGTGGACCAATTTTCAAAATCCATTTTGTATATGGAAAAAGTCTAAACATTTTGTTTGGAAATTGAAGGAGGCGAGGGAAGGCAAGGTTCCCGCATTCAAGATGTGAATATCACATAACTTCATATGTGGATGAATTTCCAAAACTCTTTTTTCATATAAAATCCACATATAAATCCACTATTTTTTTATTTGAATGAGGAAGGATGTTGCAAATTGCCCGCCCCAATAATTGATTATCAAATAACCTCTTTATTTGTCAACCAATTTTCAAAATGCTTGTTGCATATGGAAAAGGTGCACTATGTTTTTAGGAAATTTTGAGGTGTAAAGAAAGGTTGTTGAAAATTGTCCGCCTCAATAATTGATTACCAAATAACTCCGTCATTTGACGATCAATCTTCAAAATGATTTTTGCATATGGAAGAGTTCCAATAAATTTGTTTTTAAATGCAAGTGGCGAAATGGTTTATCACATTACTTTGTCGTTTGTGGAACAATTTTCTAAATTCTTTTTGCATATGGAAAAGGTCCACTAATGGAAATTGTGGCACGGGGCAGCAAAGTGACATCCCCAAAAATTTATTATCATAAATTTGTTATTTGTGAGGCGATTTTCAAAATTTTATTGCTTATGGAAAAGGTAGAATTGTTTTTCTTTTTTCTTTTTTTTAGAAATTATGGGAGAGGTATCAAAGCATACCGGATTAAGCTAGTTCTGTATAAAGGGTATTTTTTAACCTTTAAATCCTATAGTACGTCCTAGACGCATAAGCGATATCCTTCTGTCTGTTGGTGAAACTGGTTTTCCGAATCCACCAGGAAAGTTAGAGGCTTCGGGGTTGAACTTATGTGTCATAATTTGTCTGAAATTCATTGCTATTAAAAACCAGAGAAACAAAAAAGACAGTTCCCAGCATTTACGTTTTTTTTTTTATTATAAGCCAGGCCTGGAAAATTAATATTTTTGGATATACAAATGTTCTAAATTTAAAACACATCTATATAGGGTATTAATATTGTCTCGAAAGCTAGTATTTACGATATTTCGAGCTAAGTCTTGCTGCTTTTTACTAGTTTTGCCATACAAAACGAAATCTAATTTGTCAGATAATCTACTCAAATTCTAATATTTTTATTTATTTTTTACTATCCTGTACAACATGTTTAAAAAAAAAGTGAGCGAATTACCTCCCAGCAAAAAATTACACATTACCATTAGAACTACTTGCCATATAATGACTTATTTTTGTGATTGCCAAATTTCATTACTCGCTTACAAATCACATTACCTAAAATTTAAAAAAATGGTGTACAAGCTGCTAAATGAAGAGAATGATTTTTTTAGATTAAGTAGATTACCTCAACAAGTTGCCAAATAAAAAAAGTAAGTACTTCTTAAGAATCGATTAATTTAGTCTCACGCCTTGTTAAAATCATTAAGTTGGTAATCCAGTAGGGAAGAGCTACCACAGAAAATTCTTAATTCCAAACTGGATTACCTTTTTTGAAATTTTTTGCTGGGCTTTATGCCCATTTTTTCAGTTGGTAATCAAACCGTAATTATTTTTAAGTTCTAATTAAATACGAAATTGTGTTTTTGAGTGCTTATTTAAATAATAATTAAATGCCCAACCTTGCGAAATTAAACACTACTTAAGTTCTATGATTGTACCATATGTTTTTATGCGTGTGTGTGTTTACTGAAAACATGCACATGAGCATCATGTAGTCGTATTAAAAAGAATTTCGTTTAAATTTCATAAATATATAACATATACAGTACAAAGCTTCATATCATGGAATAAAGTAATATAAAAAGTCATTATGATGTTCTTTTGGTCTCATAAAATGAGTTTTTATGCAATTTAATTTTCTACATGTTGATAACCTAACTTTTTTGTTTACATTAAACAGCTGCTGTTTGAAAAGACTTCAATAATACTGGGAAATTTTGCAGTGCTACCGTACTTTCAACGTAATTTAATAAGAACTTTAAATAACCACTGAAAAAATTAAATCGTATTTAATTACAACTTAATTTTAAATAAAAATTAGCTAATTACGTACTTAATTTTTAAGTTAAAAACTGGGGGTTAGTCTGTTTAAAAAGGTAAGTGAATTTGCTACATTGCAGTTGTTTGGTTGTAGTTTTGGGAAATTTTCTGTTACGCTGCAGCCACACGTTCAATAAATCGCTTTCAATTTCATCACGCATACTGTTTCTCAAAATTCCTTGAAATTGATAGCTGTGACACAAATAAAAAATCAAATTCATTTTTTAAATGCCATCGACGAAGAAAGAACTCAAATTTGTGAATTTGAAAGCAATCTAGTTTACAACTTAAAAAATCAAACTTTTTTTTAGTAAAAAAGTGTGAATGTATTGCAAATTGAATGGAACTGAAAGACAAAAATTGAACGTGTGGCCCCCAAGTCAATGGGTTTTGTTTTTTATAAAAAATCTTTATAAATGTCAAAAAACGCGGTGTAAGCGTTATAGATTTTCATAAAGATTTTAATTAAAATCTGCTAGAGTTTTTGCAAGTGCAAATGCCCTATAATATATGTTTAATTTCATTTCCCTGAAACTGTTGCTTTCTGCTGAACAAATTTGAATAATTCTGTTGGAATAACGCAATAAGCACTCAAAAAATTCAAATTCAAGCACTTGAAATTGAACTGGAAACTAAGTTGAATTCAAGCATTTTTTCAAGTAATTTTAAAGTTTGAAAATATTTTTAAATAAAAAATCAAACAACATTAAAGGTTTGAAAATAAACCTTGTCAAATACATAATTTATTTATTATTAAAAATTAAATTGTTGAAAAAATCAAAAATAAATAAATAAAAAGTGAATTTGGAAAACAAAGGTAAAGACAGATGTGCAGAAAATTATTATTAGAAAAACAAAGGAATTGCATTTTGCTTTCTATTTTAAAAACCTTGTTTTTGCTGCTTGAAATACACTTGAACAAGGCTTAATGTAGTACAATTCAAGGCATGAATTACACTGCAATACAACTGAATTGTTCGCATTGAATTCAAGTTCCCTTTTCACTGGACAATGCTATTGAATTAAAGTGTAAATCAAGATTAATTCAACCCTTGACAATTGATTGTGTGGCTTGAATAACATTTGTTTTACACTTGATTTCAACCAAAACTGCTTATTGAGAAAATGTTTACGCGAAACATATTTACACAGAAAAAACTAAATTTCATTTTCAGTAACCAAATTCGTTGAATCAGTAAATATTTTATTTGAATGCGGTCCTACAAATAATTTTGTAAATTCTGATAAAAATTTTGTAAAAATTTAAATTAATCAGAATTCGGCTGAGAGAAAATGTTATTTCAGTGTGTTGGTGTTTATCTTGCTTGTTGACAGGAACAACGTGCTGTTGTGCGGTTGTTGTTGTTTATTTTGATTGATTGTGTTGTATACATGTAAATGCCGAAAAGTAGCCGACAAACGTCGTGGCCTGTTTCTTCTCTACACAGTTTTTTGGTACAAATTAATTTAGTGGAACAGTACAGAATATTTACTGAAACTAAGTTTGATTTCAAACAAATATTTGTTTAAAAATTTTTTGGGAATAATTTTTTCTGTGATATCATGAAAGAAATTTTAGATTCCGAATCAGGTTCAAATTTAGTATTTTTTTTTAATATATGTAGTACGATCCTCTTTTTAACTGACTAAACCTGGCAGTTGTAAATGCCGTGTAAATTGTTCAACTTAATTATATATTTATGAAGTGCCCTATTGTTATATTTTTAAAATACAATCAAGGTCTATTTTTCTATTTGTTTATGTCAACTAGTAATTTTGTAAAAATCCATTATATATTAAATCAGTTTTAAATAACAAAAAAAAACCAAATCAATAAAATGGGAAATTGATCAAATCGAAACTCTAAAAAATTAACGCCAAATAGCAACCGAAGCAGTATTCAAAATTTTGAAAAGCATAAATACAAACATATAACAATAAACAATACATTCAGCCAACATGGAAGAATCAAAAGTGCTTGAATCGGCCATCAAGAGTTGTAAACAATTACAGCGTTCCCTCTTTCGTTCTATAAATGAAGTACGCCGTCTAAATATACGCTATAATATCGACTGGCTATTACAAAATTACAGTTCTTATGTAGCCAATATCTGCTGTCAATATCAGTGTAAGTCCGATATGACTAAAGTTATCAAGAAGCCCGCGAAATCACGCAAATATCCGAATAACTTAAATCTAGCCACTCGCAGCTCACAGGAGCTATGCGGCAACAATCGTAAGATAAATTTTAAGCTAATAAAAATAAAACGTAGCATGGAGGCCATGATGTTGCAACTACAACGCACCATAGATATTGCAAATCGTCAAAGAAATTTTATTCATTTCAATTTTAGTGAACATAATTCGAAAACTCGAATATGTTGTCACTAATTATTGGAATATAATATAAGTTTCCGAAAAATCATTTTATTTTTATTATTTTACCATAGATATATGTTTAATAAAAAATATACTACATATTTTATTTAATATAGTTTCTTTTGAACTTTTACTTTATTTTTTTTACTTTATTTTTTTTACTTTATTTTTTTTGGGACTTGTGTGTTAACTAAAATAAAAAAAAAATACTTAACTTTAGATTGCAGTTGGTATTAATTTCATTATTTTTTTTAATTTAATTTTTTACCAATAAACAACTTTAGTCATTTCGGCATTTCGCCTAAAACTGCATTTTTTCTTAACAGAACTCTAATTTTCACGAAAATCATTATCTTAAAATTTCCTACCATACTGTATTTTCAGAATATACAAATTTTGCCGCATTTAATTTTTATGGAAGAAAAGGTAAGCAAAAATTAAAAAAAAAATAAGTGGGTATTTGAAAATCTGAATTTGTAATGCTATGAATGAAAAACCATAGACAAAATGGCAATGTTGTTTCAAGAAACATTTAGTAAATTTAATAAGCTTTCTAATGCATGTAATGAGGTTGAAATCCGTTAAGAACTGGCCCCTATTCCACAAAAAACTTATCAACTTTTCACTTTGCACTTATCAAACTGCATTTTTTTGGCAAAGTGATAAGTGTTTCTGTTCCACAATATTCTTTGCAAATTTCACTTTGCACTAAGCATATTTTTGCAAAGACTTTTCTCTCCTTGTAAATTTCTTGCACTCTTTGTAAAGTAATTGCGCTCTTTGCAAAGTCTTTGCGTTCTCCTGCAAAGTGAGTGTGCAAAGTGTTCCTGAAAATGTTTAAGCAGCGTTGTCAACTTTTAAATTTCAAAAAGCACCGAAACCAGGAAAAAGCGCGTAATTTAAGTGAAAAAGCACTAAATTTAAAATTTTATTATTTTATATAAAAAAAATTTTACACATTCTTTCGGCTGGTATGTGACAAAGATAATAAATTTTGATCGAAATAAAAATGGTGACTTTCTGCGTTTCTGGATGTAACAGAAGTTTAATGGGAATGCAAGTTTTGATAATGCCTCAAACGAGTTCATATCAACTGAATATGTCAAAAGTGGACTCAATATTTTTCCCATTGCATTGTCTATACTAGACAAAATTTCGCTATTATGCTATATTCTAGTAAATACTTGTATTACGTCTTCTTTGTTGTATGGCAAAACACTGTTTATATTGATCATGCTTAAAATGTTAAAGTTTGATGGTAATATGGCACGTATTTATTCAACCAAAACTTTTAAAATCTTAGTCGATTTTTTGAGATGCTATATTTAACTTCAGAGCTTATGTTTTTGAATGAAAGACTTCCTCGAAAAAAAAAGGTAAAGAAATTTTCCTTTGAGCTTTTGGTTTAGTGCCACCGCCTCGAGACAAAAAGCACCGAAACTGAATTTAAAACAGCACTGAGCACTAACTTCAAAATTTGTCACGTCGAAAATTTCAAAAAGCACCGAGTTGACAACGCTGTGTTTAAGCATCTTTGCATTTCTGTCTTTATAACTTTTCACTTTGCATTCCTAAACAGAACTTGTTAAAGTTATCCGCAAAATAAAAATGAAAAAAATTTCAGAGTTTCATGTGATTAAAAATATATGTAATTTATTTGCTAGTTTTCAAACCAATAAAATAATTTTTTTTTATAAAATTATTGTAAATGTTTGCATCCATATTCGTAAAAAATAAAATTTATTTGAAATCCATTTTTAGAAAACTTTGTATGAAAAACTTAAAATCAAATACATTTCAAATTTATTTTAAATTTTATGAATATAGGGGTTAGAAAGAGCTGGGTCCAACTCGTTCAATCGTTAATTTTTGCCACAAACTTATTTAAATTACATGAGTTTGATCATAGGTTTGTGGCAAAAATGAACGAGTTGGACCCAGCTATCATGGGGGTTGGTTACATTTCAATTTGAAGGTTGATAAATTAGAATCTAATTATTAGATAAATAGGCTGCTTGTGAGGAAGTTTTAAAAAAGCCCAATCCAATTTTTGAACATAACGTTTTCAATGTGTTATTCTACATTGGTTTTACTATCTTTAATAGAATATATAATAACGCTTAAAACAAGTTTATACAAATGTAATATAATAATATATGTAATTTAAAGCTCAAATATTTTTTCTTTTTTTCCATATCTACATATGTACATACGAACGCAATGTGAGATTCTATTGTTATGATTATTATGTTTGAAAATAATAGAAGACTTATCAACGAATTTTATTTTGTTAATTTGCAAAGAGATCGTTTACCTTGCAAATTTTTAACAAACTTATCAAAATTTGCTTTGCAAAAATAGAATTTACAGTTATTGTGGAACGAAAAAGCGTAATTTCATGCAAAGTCCTTGCAAGTTACACTTTTCTATATTAACTTTGCACTTTGCAAGAGAGAACGTACGTGGAACAGGAATCGCAAAGAGAGCATAAAAATTGCAAAAACTTTGCAAATTACACTTATCAATTTCAATTTTTCACTCATCAAATTTTACAGTTCTGAGGAACGAAAAGTTCTGCAAATTGTCGAAAAATTTGAGTTAGAGGCAAATTATTAAAGCAAGATTTTTTAATTTTTCCGTTGATCAAGTGTTATATACCAAAATTCTTGGTTTTTAGAGTAGATTAAGAAAATCGATGTTCATGAAGGAATTTCGAAAAAATATTAAAAGTGAGACGGTGTAAAGCTAAGTCTAGACGATATGTTGAATCAGCATATTTATGATAAAAAATTTGTTACCAGTGCCAACATATCGTGTAGACACTAAATTTTTTCAACATACATACGCATGCTTAACGACATATGAAGGGCATTTGTTAACGTTGTCAACAAACGTATTTTCAAGATTTTAGCATATCGTGTAGCCACCATATTTTTCCTTTGTAACAAATTTCCTATGTATGCTGTCAGATATGTTATTTGTTGAAAAGCCTATGTAATCTTTTCAGCATACGGCAAATTTGATAGCATATAGAATTGATATTTTAACTCTGCTCAGGTATGAACAGTGTTTCCTAATTTGCTATTTTTAAAATAAAAATAACGTAAATATTAAAATAACAATAAAAAAAATTAAAAATTTTAAAAACCCCCAACTTTTTTCAGAAAAGATGTTATATCTTCTAAGCGGACCGATTTTCTTCAAATATAGCTAAGAACCCTCTCGATCAATGCATCTTTCAAACAGAAAAAAACTAAATGAAAATCGGTCCAGCCGTTTGGCCTGTACGTGGACACAGATACACAGACACACAGACACACACTACAAACTTATAACACCCCTTTCTTTAGTCGGGGCTTAAAAATAGTAGAATAAAAGCAAAAAAAAAACACAAAAAATTCTACATTACGCGAAAAATATACTGCAGAAATGTTCATGGTAAATTCGTGTGAATAAAAAATAAGGGAAATTAAAATGTCATAAAAAAAAAATCTTATTCCAGCAAACTTTGCAATAAAATCGACTTTTTGCATGCTTTCAGCCTTCTAAAAGTTTTGCCGATTTTTAAAAAATATTGGAATTTGTCAACATCCCGCTGTTAGTAACTTTTTGCGAATTTATGTAATTTTCGCGATTTTTGCCAAATTTTTTGCAGTCCTTACAGTTTTAGCGGTTTTCAATCCATATTATGACTTGCTTAAAATTTTGCCAATTTTTTCCGATTTTTTGCAAAGTTTGCAATAAAGGCGGCTTTTCGCGAGGTTTTTTTAGAAGTTTTAACAATTGTGAAGAGTTTAAAACATTATTAGACTTTGTCATCTTGCTGTTGTAGCTTTTTGCCAATTTCAGTCATTTCGCGAATTTGACTCAACATATATATTAGAATACAAAATTCAACATATCATGTAGACACAAAAATTTTATGCTAACTCATATGTTGTATTATCATTTGCTGACATATGTTGACTTCAAAAAATGTGGTACTTTCAGCATACTATGTAGACGGCTAACATATATATATATGCTGACAGCAGGACTTGTTGTTATTTTAAAGCATATGAACATAAGCATACATTTGCTGATTCAACATATCGTCTAGACTTAGCTTAATGTAAATGTATTCATTTTGTTTTTATTTTCCAGTCATTCTTTCCATAATGACTTATTGACGAAAAGTAGAGCAAAACAAAATACATATACATACTCATAAAACAATTTTATCATTTGCACGTCTGTTTAAGGCTATATCCATCCATGACAAAAACCGACTAACTAAGCTACGGTCAATTCGACAGATTAAAGGCAGAATTAGTAAAATCGTATCGTGATGCGACAGAAGTGTGCTTTGGAAACTGTGTGTGATAATACGTTTTCTATAACTTGTATGCAAAGTTGAACCAAACAGCAAACTATAAAGTAGATACTAAGATTTTACTAATTCCACCTTCAATTTCAACAACGAAGCGGCTATTAACTGTCAAAGATTGGAAGTCCATATTAACAGACCCTTTACTTCACTAAAAATCTATATCGATACACATATTTTATTTTATTTATTTCATAAAAACCGCACTTAGGTGCTGTATTCTGCTTAAATGGTATTAAAAAAAATATTCGTTTCCCACTGTAGTTTAATATCACCTGCTGGAAGAGCAAAATGTTTAATTGTTTTACAAAAATAATATTAATTGAACGCTAGAAGACCACATAATAAATTTCTCTGCAATCAAATAAACTAACAACAATTTTTTTCACTTAAGTACTTTAAATATACAGATAATGGCAGGAGTATTTGTATTAAATACAAATGCAAATAAATAGCTATTACGAGTATAATGGGTATAATAAAGTTCTTTTTTTTAAAGGTAATTGAATATATTAAAACAGTTTTAAATTTAAGAATTTAATTGCAATACACTTTTAGTTGGTGGGCAGACCAAGTTAGCAGGTTGTCTAGAAATGAGATGGAATCTTGAGGGTGACAAAAGTAAATTTAAACGTAACTATCATTGGTTTGTTGGGTTATTTAATACTTGAGGTAGATGCAGACGTACATGCATACATACTTATGTATGTATGTATGTATGTCCAAGTTTCTGTTTGTCATCGATACCATTGACTACACTGTAATTTTGTGATGATGTACAGTAGTTTTGATTTAGCTGCCTTTTGTTTAAGTGCCGTTTGAACTTAACTGCCTAAACTGTTAAATTTCTGTCACTATTCTTTAAAATCCGATACAAATTCATTTTTTAAGTGCACTTTCTATACCTGCACATTTAAGATAAGTGCCCTAAAATTTTGGTAGTTTTAAAAGATTGTCATGCAAAAAATCAACGTTAGCTGCACATTGACTTAACTGCACAAAATATATTTTTTCTGTAATTATTGTTCAAAATCCTTTTTAAGTGCCCTTTGCATACCTGCGCATTTAACATATTTTTTGGCAGTTTTAAATTATTCTCATATAAAAATTTTAAGATAGCTGCACACATTAAATAAATGTTGCTACAAAAAAGTCAAAAATTGTATACCTGCACATTTAGGCAGGTAAGTGCATTTAAGATAACAGCATTTTTGACTTATCTGCACAAAAAGTCGTGCAAAGTTGATTGTGCAGCTAAGTCAAAATTACTGTACATACATATGTACAAATAGGCTTACAGATTTTTTAATGAGATTAAAAAAAGGCATCATTCAGACATATGTATGTTTTACTCTCTTTACCTTCTTGTTTTCTTAAAGAAACTTGTATATCTAGTGTTAGACCGAATAACCGAATTCGGATTCGGATTCGGATTCGGTTATACAATCAAATCTCATAACTTTAATAATAAACCCAAGCTTTGATATATTTCATAATTATTATTTTTTATCTATATATATAGAATCGTAGTGTGTGTTTGTTCCTAACGCATGATCTCTGTAACTATATTATCTGTTGAGCTGAAATTTTCAAGACAGATTTGGGTCAATACCTGGTAGGTTTTTATTTTGTTTTTGACTGCACAAGTAACAACTGGGTGGAGTAATTTGTATCAAAAAATTAAAAATTACAAAAATTTGGGATAAGACAACGTTTGCCGGGCTCAACTAGTTTATTTATAATTATTACTAACAAAATATAGTTATTTTAATTAATCCCGATCCAGACTTGCATTTTTTGTTCTAGCAATTCTTGAATTGCACATACATTTTATATTTCTATTTTCTATCTCTTTCTTATGCACTAAAAACTAAAAAGTTGCTGCAACAAAAATATAAATTAACTACAAAGACAACTTTAGCACGGACAACAACATGTAACCTGTTGCCTTGTTGTAGTCAAAATAATCATGCTCATATAAACATGTGTATTCTATCCTTGACTGTGGTGACTGTGTTTAATACTTATAGGTGAACTAGTTGCTTTCGAAAGCTTCATCATTGACAGGATGAACAATGAGTCTGTAAGTGCACGATCTTTTGTGTAAAATTGATTTTTCTTTAGTTCTAAGAAAGAATTTTATTACGACCAATAAAGAGTTTGGGTATTAGCCTTTTTTTTTTTTTTAATAGGACCAGTACTCAGGGAATGACGACTACTCATGCAGTGCATTGTGCTAGAACTAGGAAAATAGGTTATAGGGAAGGAGGATAGATGGAGTAGTGTCTGTGTGCATTTGATTTAAATCTTCCCACGCTGGTAGTGACAGGAAAGACCTCCGCAGGTAGTTGATTCCACATACGAACAGTGCGGCTAAAAAATGAATTTTCTCTGTAATGCGTAGTGCGATGCATTGGCCAATCGACCACAAAAGGATGTGCTCTAACTGAGGCAAGTGTTGTACGTACATATGTGCGGGTTTCAGGAACAAGTTCCCTAATTTCATTAGAACACATTCCGTTGTAGTAACGATAGAACAATGAAATGCACCCCACATTGCGTCGATGCTCCAATGAATCAATAGAGTTGGATACCCTACTGTCACCGATGAGCTTTTTCTCCCTCTCCTGTACGCGGTCGAGCAGCCCCAAAATAGACTTTGAAGCGCCGGCCCATACATGAGAGTTGTATTCCATTTTCGGACGGATATAGGTGGTATAAATAGTAAGGAGGTCAGATGGGGTGAAATATTGTTTGCACCGTTTCAAAAAGCCGAGGCACTTGAATGCTTCTTTTGCAATTTGAAAAATGTGTTCAGTCCAACGAACATCACACTGTATTTTCATGTCAAGAACATCAAGAGCATCTGATTCCTTAATATTTATACCCCTCATAGTTACAGAGGCAACAGCATTTTCGGTCATACGTCTGTGTGTAACCATGCAACATTGGGTCTTACGGGCGTTAAAGTCCGCCCTGTTCACATGACCCCATTCAGAAATTTTTTCTAAATCATAGTTTAAAGTCTCATTCATTATTTGACGCATGGAGAGTAGATAGGGTTGAAAGTTTTACATAGAAGGTCGTTTATAAAGATAAGGAATAGAGTTGTGTGTTTACATACACTTATGGAAATTCAGATTCGGCTAAGATATTAGTGATTGGGCTTGTGCGAAAGCCATCAATACTTCCTTAGATTAGTTTGATGCGGGAAGGTGCGGTAAATGGGCTGGTGCGAGTTATGTTTAGCATTGTTGTAATATGTATTCTGAAATGTTTTGTCCAAATATACTTTAGAATGCCTGTGGCAAAGAAGAAGAAAGTGTTAAAGTCTAGATAAGCTGATTTTGAATTAATGCTACCTTTATAATCTGCATATTTAAGAGTATCGATGGTCGAAATCTCAATTAATTTGTGTAATTTTTCAGGAAGTTATAGTACTGTAACTTGTGACTTATCTTTTTTAGACTTCTAATCTCATTTGGAATAATAGCGTAATTTAGGTTATACTTTGGTATATTTCAACTTACAGTATTACTTATAGTGTGTAGAACGACGTTAACTTACAAAAATAAAGGTTAACAGAGAATTTCTCAATTGAACTGCAAAAGAAATAAATTTCTAAAAATCTACTGGAAAGCTTAAAAGTGCTCTCCTGCAAAACAGTAAAATATGACTTAACCACTTTTTCCTTATTACTACAGATATATTATCTGAGTTTTAAGTTTTTTACACAAAAATGTTAATTAAATGCGATGCGCTTGTTGAAAATATCATCTGATAAACGGAGATGATCATTAACCTAAAAAATTCCAAGAAAAGATGACTGACTTATTGATCCTTTTTTGTCGTTTTCAAGTCTGAGAATTGTATTCGAACTTAAGTTCGATTTCATGTATCGTGCAATTTGCAGAACACCTAGTTGGCTATAATTAATTATGCCAAAACGGGCATTTTGAAAAGTATCTATTTTCATCATACGTCAGAACAATAATGGGCCTTATTACGAGTTTCGTATTACGACTTCGAGTACGACGATTTTGTATTAGACTAAACAACACTAAAAAATTTTTTCTTTAATCTAGTACAAAATCGTCGTATTCGTAGTCGTAGTCGAAATTAGGCCCAATATCTTTACCTTAATATAGAAGGGCCCTAACTCCTTTTTTTTAAACCGAGAGTTTTAAATTGTTCGATACATTAGATGTTCTTCTATCAAAATATACAAAAAACTCTTTTTAGAAAAAATAATGAGTTAGAGCTTTTCTATGTCAAGGTAACGATATATTTCTACAAAATTCAAAATATTGCCCATGGCATACAAGTTTTTTCTCTGCGTGTGGAAAAATTTTAAGTAGCACACATTTTAATTAATCCATTCATTGGATTTTTTATGAATTTAGCAACAAAAAAAAATTAAATTGTATATATCGGTCGATATCTGCAAATGTTCTCTTCGGCCTCGGCATGATTTTGATAAAATGCCTTCGGTTGGATACTTACAAATCATGCATAGTAGAGGGATGCGTAAACAGTCTTGAAATGTAAATACGCATTGTTTTTTAAATGTATTCTCGTGGCATGTATTATACTAACCAATAATGAATGATGTCGTTTAATAAGCAAAGCACTATGGATGTATTGATGAAATTGAAAAACAACCTTATTTACTAATATTATATACTACAGGGTGGGCCAAAAGAAACCAAGGGGTGTAAAAGTTTAATAACTTTTTTTGTTTATTAACTTTTTTTTATTTTTTCTTTCAGATTATCTAATATACAAAATGGGAATTTTTTTACACTAAGTATGAAAAATTATGTCTCTTAAATGACCACCGTTTTCAGCTTCGCACTGATGGGCTCTTTTTAGAGCATTTTCCATAACATCTTTCAAAACTTGTGGCTGTAGCGTTCGAATTTCTGCAACAATGTTTGCCTTGAGTTCAAGGATTGTCTCTGGCTTGTTCACATACACTCGCTCCTTTAAAAAACCCCAAAGAAAATAGTCGGGTGCTGTCAAATCTGGCGATCGCGCTGGCCAAATAATTTCCGAATTTCGAGAAATTATTCGCTCTCCAAAAATTTGACTTAAAAGTGCCATTGTGTCTCGGGCAGTATGGGCAGTGGCTCCGTCCTGCTGAAACCACATACCAGGTCTGTTTTCAAGAGCAGGACGTAAAAAATTTTCTATCATAAACCGATACCGCTCTCCATTTACGGTTACAGCACTTCCATCTTCATTCTCGAAGAAGTAGGGCCCAATGACATTTTCAGATGTGATCCCACACCCTACTGTACACCTGATGGGGTGCAATTGGCGTTGATGAATGGCTCTTGGATTTTGAGAACCCCAGAACCTACAGTTCTGCTTATTAACAAAGCCATTAAAGCCACACAAAGCGTTAAAATAATTGATCTCTGGTTTAAATAATAAAATTCTATTGTTCTGGTTCTCTGTTCAGTTGTGAACCTCTCCATTATAAATTCTCCAAGTGTTGTCTATATAATCTGAAAGAAAAAATAAAAAAAAGTTAATAAACAAAAAAGTTATTAAACTTTTACACCCCTTGGTTTCTTTTGGCCCACCCTGTACTTGGAAACTGTTTAATGATTAGCTGCTACTTTACAGAAGCCATGTAAATATTCTCGCCTGTCTATTTATATTGAAAACAAAAACAGATTTGAGTGCTTTGTTTTTGTTTTCAATATAAATAGGCAGGCGAGAGTTTTTACATGGCTTCTATAAACTGGCAGTAAACTTCTAAATCAACATACATACATGCATGAGTTGAGTGAGCTGAATCAATGTGAGTAGTATAAGTATTTTACTGAAATTAGAAATCAAACTGAGGTGATTTATGAGTGTGAGTGTGGTATGACTATGATGTCGACGTCGCGTTCGTATTTATTTCAACCTTTACTTGTAAATCAATGTCATCGTGAGTATGCGTTATTCAGAGTAGTTGAGTTTAAATGATGTCTACTCACTTATATTTAAAATTTCATGAGTCAGTATGAATAGCGAAAAAGCGATTCATTGCCGATCACTGGTATAGATGGTAAGCTATAATTTGTTTAAGGGTGGTTTTTTCAAGCGAGCGCACACAACTTATGTCAATTCATATGTGCGCTTATATGTGCTCATAAAAATTAAAGATCATACACACAATGTGTGTGCATACATATGTATATACATGCATGACGTTTGTATACGCGCCCATGCGTATGAATAAGCAAACATCACAAATTCTTCCGTCACGAAGTATTTTCTTCTTTACTCCTATATCTGCAATAACTGCAACAAATATGTTGCCAACAGTGTTGTTTAGCATATGTTTTAGAAGATTTCGTTCGCTGCAGTAAAGCAATTCAAAAAATCCCTCATGTCTTAAAAGTTCTTGTAAGTGGTCTTGTGCAGGCATCTAATGCATACAAGCAAGCAGGCTTCTTCCATTTAATACAATTTACTCAACAAAATTCCCTTACTAATAATTCATCGCAAAACATATTGTACGAGGAATGAAGTCAACATGACTACAAACTCTAGGAAAAAAATCCAATAATAAATATTGCTTGCAGCCTGTTGATAAAAATATTTTATTAATTCAAATTAATATAATTTTGTGAAAAATAATGAGTACGTGCTGTACTATAGAGATTGAAAATTGTTATTCATTGGGAATATTCAGTGTTCTAGTTTAAGAGTTTGAGTATGACAGTAGGAATACCAAAAAGTACTGCTTTGATTGATTGATTGTTTTTTTTTTCTTTTGTCTTAACAGGGAAAAAGGGAAAATATTTGGTAAGAAATATTTGTGTGTGGAAGAATGTAAGTCGTATATGATATATTATTATTCATAATCTTCGGTTGAGTGAACATATACATATGTGTCAACTCCGCTTTACTGGAAATAACCAAAACCCAATGTTTTTTTCAATTATCCGATTTTTTCTCTAAAACGTAGTTCGGACCACTGAAATTTGTTACAATTAAGCGTACTGCTTAAAATCAGTAAATGTCTAGCCACTTGCATGGACAATATAATAGAAAAATACAATACAGAACGTAAGAGCGAAAAGGACAAATACAGTTTGCCATTTAATTTTTTTAACGGACAAAACATGCACAATTTCAGCCTTAAGTTATACAATCGATTTCTAATAAATAAATTTGTTATTGTTTATTTTTTCACTAAAGCGAAGTTTCATACAAAACGTACTTGTGGGCTTACTTTTGGTTTTGAGTAATACGATATTTTCAGTAATGCGATGCTTCGCTAAGGCGAAGTGAATAAGACTAGCTGCATTTAAAATCAGTGCGGAGATTTGTATCGCTTTCAATAATCCAATTTTTTCAGTAAAACGTGTTGCGCTCAAGCGGATTCGACTGTAAATATCACAATTATTACATTATACATAAAAAATATATGTATGTATGCATAATTTAAAAAATATTAAAAACTGGAATTGGATATTTTTGACTGTTTATTAATTATTTAATTGTTATTTAATTTGTTTATTATCCACGTCAGCCTGACGATGACAAAATGAAATTCATAGCAGATTGTAGTAATAAGTGTTGAACCAAGAACTTGGTCAAAATTTTGATTTCAGTACCTTTGACAGCAGAAATTTTTTACAAGAACTTGGCTTTCTTCACATTAATGTTTTTGCGAGAACAACAATTAAACTGGCTTTAAATATGGCACCGATTTTCACACGTTTCCACACCATTTGCAACCGTATTTCGCCATTAACTCGCTGATTTAAAAAATTTTTAATTTTGTATTTGTTCAGTATTTTAGCGCTAGAATTTAGCTCTAATTCTAATCAATTTGCAGAAAAAAGGAGCAGAATGATAAGCTTGAAATTACTCGTTAAGCAAAAGTTTCTTTGAGTAAAGTAAGCGTATGTGACTCCGTTATTGGAATCACTTCTCAGCAAGATAAGTGACAGCTGATTGATACGCGAAAGAATTTTTAATCAATTGTCACCGTTGGCACTAGAATTTTGGGCCTTATCGCATTTTCCGATAAGGCGAAATACAACCCTGGTATGGAGTTTATAAAAATTTTCAAGATATATTCATTAGATCAGGGTTGTATTTTTTCCCAAGTCGTGCGCTTATGTAGGATAGTGAGTACTAGGGATGCCAAACGGGAGATCCCGAACCCGGAAATCCCGGGATTTTCGGGATTTGTAAAATTCAATCCCGGGATTTCATTTTCGGGATTTCTTAGCAATTTGTATATAAAAACTTTGTAAATTCAAAATTTCGTTGCTTTTAAGGTATTTTTTATAATATTTAAAAGTCCCATACAATTTTATACGTACAGTTTTAATAATTTAATTACTATTCGTGACATATTTCTTATAAATTAACAACAAGAGCAAAATAAATAAACTACTTTCTTAAGGTTATTTTCATCAAAGGTGCTACAATATTATGAGGGCAATTATAATTCAAATTCCACGAGAATTTTTTCCCGGGGAAAAATAATAGGGAAAACAACAAAATCTAATTGGAAAAGGGAGAAATTTCTTGCCGAAATTTATTCATAATTGCAGTGTATAACTATTTGTATGTCGACTCCTCAACGCTAAAAAAATTAGCACTTATCTACTTGTCGGTAACAATTGAGTACTATTGACACCTCCTTACAATTTGAGTAGAATACAATACAAGGCAAGTGAAAACTTTTTGTTGTTGGGTTGATGTAAAAGCGAGAAATATTTATAGAATAATCCGGAGTATTTTGTCTAAAAAACTGCTCGAGTGTGTATGTATGTTTTTTACATTGCAGTTCAAAATTATTTTGTTTTTTATTTAGACCGTTTAGGTCGTTTTTGATACAAACCTAAGATCAAACCCATTTAAATTACATGGATTTGATAAATAGTTTTAGTCAAAAACGACCGACTGAATGAGTTCGACTCAATAATAGTTGCATTCGAGTTGCAGAGTAGAAGTCCAGGACACTAATAAACCATACTCATCTTAGCGAACGTATGAATACATACATATGTATGTATCTGTTGAATTTGTAGTAAAAAGCTAATGTATGAATTTAAAATTTTTCAGTAGAGGAAAAATACTGTTCAAGTGCTCAGACAAACTTTTAATGTATGTGCCTATAAAAATGTGATTTTTAGACGTAATTAATCGAATTTGATTAGAATAGTGTATACATTTCTTTTAATTTTTCGACATGTTCAGCCTTATTAGTTGTAACGAAATCGATAAAAAAAAAATTAGATAATGCTTGGTATATATACATATGTAACAATCGTTATACTTGTTGTTGATCAATCGCAATTAAAAAAACGTTAGTAGATATATTTTTAACAAAACAATATTGTTTTTGCAACTTATTTGTATGAAAGTGAATCTAAAAATTTTTGTAAGTCAACTTAAGCGGTAATGCTAAAATTCCACCGATATTTACATATATTCGTTTAGGTTTATATAATAGAAAAACATTTATATTGAAAACAAAAACAAGTTTTCATATTTAGTTATTGTTTTCACTATAAATTCTCTAACATCAAATGTGATTAATCAACTTAAAAATAGATGAGAACAATTCTTTTGATTTTTATTTCATACTCGTATTAGGAAATTGTTCACTTTAAAGACAATTGTGCAATGATAAATTATGAACATAAAACCTTTTGAAATGCATTAAATTGTTATTAAAGTAATAATTATTTAAAAATAATAATTTATTTTACGAAAAATATTTAGATCCCGAAATCTCGAAAATCCCGTGATCCCGAAAAATCCCGGGATCCCGAAAATCTTGAGATCCCGAAAATCCCGGAATTTTCGGGATCGGGATTACAAAATCCCGAATCCCGGGATTTCCAAAAATCGATCCTGATTGGCATCCCTAGTGGGTACCAACCAACCAACAGAAATTTGGGGGCAAATCGCGGCACTCGTTATCGAACGAAATTACGATATTATTTCAATAGAGTTTATGTGGAAGTTTTCGTAATTTCGTTGGATAACGAGTGCCGCGATTCGACCCCTGTCCAAAAAACCATTCTTTGTAAGTTAAACTAAAGAAATAAGAATGATATTTAGCAAATTGTATGCAATTGGTGCGCATAAAAATACAAAATAAAGAAATAAAACTTTTCCTTTTTTTTATTATTTTTTTAGACAAAACTGGCTATTATTATTGATTTATTGTTCATTTTGTTGATTGATTTAAACTTATAAATTTAAGAAATAAATTAGTAGTACATTTGTAGCGTATTTTTTTCTTTTTTATGTATGTATAGTATATAAATAAGACACAAGATTTTCAACAAAAGAAAAAATAAAGTTCAAGTAACGAAATAAAATTTTTAAAAAGGAAACCATTTTATAAATTTGCATTTGCAGCCGAAGTGTATTTGAGTCATATGCGATGCAGTGTTTTCAAATTTCTTAAACAATTTGAAACATTGACTTTAAATTGCAACTTTATGAACAAAATACACTTCGTTCAAATAAGTAAGCATTACAGAGAGCCAAAGTTATACAAAAAAAAAAAATAATATATTTTCAATATAAAAAAAAATTTGTTAGTGAGCATTTTCTTTAAGAAGAATTGAAGCAAACTTTCTAAGATAACAATGAAAAATTTCATTAAGTTAAGAGAATCTCTTTTTTTTTTGGAAGAAAAGCAAAAGTAAAGACAATATTTGCGAATGGTATTTGGTTGTGTATTTCTTTCCATTTTACTTCAATTAGTTTTAAAATTGTATTCATTTGTTAAATTGAGTTTCTTTGCTAACTTATTTGCATCAATTATTGCTTTTCGCTAGTTACAATTGTTGTTAAGTTTTAACACATCATAACATGTCCCTGAGTAGTTCTTTTTGAGCGGCTGTTAATTTCTCGGGAAATTGTATATCAAAAGCTACCAACAAATCTCCTTTGCGTGAAGTATCCTTGGGAAATGGTAAGCCGTAGCCCTGTATACGTTTGACTGTATTCGGTTTGATGATCTCTTGCATGGTACTGATGCGCAATTTATCGCCGGACATGGTAGGAACTTGAAACACCACACCACATAAGGCCTGCAAATAAAAAAAGGAAGTAATTTATTAAAAAAAATAATAACAATAAGGATAGGGATTAAATTAATATCCCTTTTAACAATGTATGATTAAGAGTTAACGTGAACCTTAACTGCAAGTTCTTCATTAAAAACTTTCCGTTAAAGTCCCTGTTAGCTTTTAATTGTACATTGTGAAAAGGGCCGTAAAGGTTTTATTAATTGCTAGCTGTGTTCGTGGCGTTGCCAGCTCCAACTTAATTTTTGACTAACTACGCAAGAGTAAAAGTAACAAGTTCGTATCCGTATTCCGTACCACTGTACAATTTTTCATAGTTCAATTTTTCTTCCAAATCGCTTCAAACACGCTTTAATAATTCTACATATATAAAGGGTGTCCCAACAAGAACGCAAGATTTAAATTTGGCGCCGTTCGAAGTGTCACTGTTTGACATTTGAACAATTGTTATTGTTTGCTAGTAGAAGGTACGAGGTTAGTAAAAATGGAGCGCTACACGAATGAACAACGCATTCTGATTGTGAAATTGTTTTACCAAAATGGTGAAAGTTTTGCGGCTACAGTTCGCAAATTTGCGATCAATTTGAGGTCACAATAATGCTCCAAAAGAGTCAACTGTAAAGAGATTAATGGATAAATTTGCCGAAACTGGGTCTGTTAGTGATGTAAAGACAACGCGCCTTCGACCAGGTCGATCGACCGAAAATGTCGCAGCTGTACGTGATGATGTCGCTCAAACGCAGGTCAAGCGCAAACAGTCAATGGTGTTCGGTATCGTGAAATGATAACCAGTTTTTTCGTGCCTAGAATTGAAGAAATGAATGTGTAGGGCATGTGGTTTCAACAAGACGGCGCCACATGTCATACAGCCAGTGAAACAATTCAATTGCTAGATCAGTCATTTCCCGATCGTGTTATTTCGTTGGAGACCAGAATTGGCCGCCTAGATCGTGCGATTTAACACCATTACACTTTTTTCTTTGGAGTTTTTTTTTTCGATGGTCAAGCCTTAAAAGAGGAAATTGGACGCTGCATTAATGAAATACCGCAGCATTTATGCAAAACGGTCATTGAAAATTTCATTAAAAGATCGCGTGTGTGCCAGCAAAGCCGCGGCGGCCATCTGCCCGATTTGTTGTTCCACACATAACCTCATTTTGTCTACTTTACGATATCATAAAGTTTCACGATTTTTTTTTAAATATCTGTGTTTTATTTAAAATTTAAATCTTGCGTTCTTGTTGGGACACCCTTTATAAATTGTCATTTATGGCGAAAATTGTCAAAAGTGAAAAATCGCCAAAATGCCCAAAAATCGCAAAAACTGGAAATGTTGTGTGCCTGTGTGTTTCAAAATATAAAACTTGTGTGTACTTTAAGACTAATAACTATGTGTGTTTTGAAGCGCAATTCAGACTATTATGCTTCGAAAAATTTAAATAATACATACGTGTGCGACAGTGTGAATGCAAAATATCATGATGAATGGCAAATAATACGATAAAAATTAAACACATAAGACTAGAAATTTTCCTAAATTTTAATAGTGGGCACACACTTTGCAACGTGTTGCAAATTGTGACACAGACAGTACAACCGTCAATGCAACCTATAAACATCAAAAAATTTTCATATTTTTGAAACTTCGAATGCTACTTCGAACGCAGCCATAAACCACTATGCGACCGACAATGCAACCTGCCTGGTAGTTTTCTTCGCCTTAGACCGGCTCCAAATTTAACGAAATATCTAAAAGTTAACGAAATTTTTTTTTTAATTTTTTTTCTTTCTTCTATAAAAATCGATGACCTTAACCGCCAAATATTTTCAAAGGCCGGCGGCGCACAGTGGGGTGAATGGTAGAGAAAGTGGCGATTAATTCATAGAAGTCGTAATTTTAAAGTATTGTTATTTTTTATTGATGAATATTAATAAATACATAAAACACCAGCATTAAAAAAAATTTAAAAAAAAAATTAACCTTTAATGGGCTTTTTTGTATTTTGGAGAAAATGGTCTAATTTGACCATTAATTTTTGCTGTAACTTTGGAATAAAAAAAGATAAATTAGTAATAAATTGTAAATTAGAGCATACTTTATGTGCCTTTAAAAAAATATTTTTTTTAATTAAAAAAAATAAATATTTACCCCCATATTTATAAAAAAAATAAAATGAATTTGAAATTCATTTTAAAAAAATTTTTTATGCAAAATTTGAAATAAAATACATTTCAAATTCGTTTCAAATTTTATGAATATGGGGGTTAATATGTATTTTTCACACTAATTTTTAGCAAGTGGAATTCTCTCGCAAAAAACCTTCATAACTCAAAAATTGCAAAAATGCCCAAATAGGTATTCTGGGATTTATTAGTTAAAATCTTACAGCCGTATTCATAAAAATTTTAAACAGCATTTCAAATATTGTTTAAGCAAAATTCGCTAAAATTGTATTCATAATAGAATTTTAGCTTAAAAAACGTTTTTTAAACCTTGCGTAAATCAGCAAATTTTAAAATTTATTGCACCCATGTTTAAATCAATTTTAAGATGACGTTGTTGTAATTTTGCTTCGTTTTTGTTTACATTTTTAACTCTGCCTGTATGTGTGTATGCATGTACTTGTGTATGTGTGTATATGCTAGTGATATTTAGAAGAAAACAATGTAATTTATTTTATTGAAACTATTGCCGAAATATCAAATAGACTCCAAAAGAATATTTAAAAGAAAAGGAGCGATCCAGTTTGGATTCCGAGTCATTATTTTCTCATTTTATGTGTTAAAAAAAATATTATAATTGTAGAAAATTAACTAGTGATGTATAAACATTCAGAACAAACAAAATAAAGCTCGTTATTCTAGTGCTTCTTAATCTACAATAAAACAAATCATATAAAAAGCACTTTTAAAAAAGATTTGTTGTGAAATTTTTTTATTTTTTATGAAATACAAGTTGGAACACATCTTTTATTTTAAAGAAACAATATTTCCCTGAAAAGCGACAAATAAACAAATATAGACACGAGTACTTTGTGAATTAACAATCGTTGTTTTGCAGAACTAATATGCAAGTGACAAATAAAGAATACAGTGTTGCCACGATATTTTAAAAAAATTTAGTTAATTGATTTTTAGTTAAAATACTGATTATGAATACCAATATTTAAAAAACGTTATTTAGCCTTAAAACGTTTTTTAACTAATATGAATTTTAAACCTCAATCAACTTTTTTTATGAATACGGCTGTTATAGTTTTAGAGCAATTTATTTTTTTTTTAATATTTTTTATCTAAACAAAAAATAATTTCTTAAATGCTCATATACCTGAAGTTGACGATTCCATTATAAAACTTTTACTTATAGAAGTCTTAACAAAAACTATAATCACTTGAAACATTAAAATTTTCTCTTTAATCAGATGCACGCAAAAATAACTAAAATTATTGAACTTTGAACACACACTGCAAATAAAGTAAACTACCCAGCAAAAAATTTCAAAAAAGGTAATCGAGTTTGGAATTAAGCATTTTTTGTGGAAGCTGTTTCTTTTTTATTTGGAAACTTGTTCACGTAATCTATTTAATCTAACAAAATCATTCTCTTCATTTAGGAACTTGTACATAATTTTTTTTACATTTTAGGTAATGAGATTTGTAAGCGAGTAATGAAATTTGACAATCAGAAAAGTAAGTCATTATATGGCAAGTAGTTCTGATGGTAATGTGTAATTTTTTGCTGGGTACCAAGAACTTTTATTTTTGCAGTTGGTGATGTAGAATTTTATCTAATTTCATATGGTACCAAATACGCTTGTGAAAGTTAAAGTTCATCTTTTGAATTAATCGCCACTTGTGAAGGCTTTCACCCCATAGTGCGGCGTGTCCACAGCCTGCATGAAACTGCTCTGCCGCAACAAGTTAGCGATTAATGTAGGCATGTTAATTCTGAACAGCTGTTTGCTTCCCACTTGTGTTTTCAATTTTCGATTAATTTTTTTTTACAGTCGAAAATAATATATAAAATATATAATATATAAATAGCCCCTGCCCCCTCTTGCTTATAGTTTATAAAAAAAAATGATATATGAATCCTCGTTTTATATGCAGATGTTATATTCCTTTGAATTCCATACAAATTGTTCAGATAATTTTGAAGGGCTGATATCTCCCCCTGGGTCTTCTTTGATCATAATTCATTATTTTCTTTTTAAATCAATTAAAGCGAACAAAAGAAATAATGAGCTCAAATCGATCAACCTATTTTTGAGTTTTAGCGAGACTAATGCTGCATACACATTAGGGCATTTTGTCACATCGCAATAGTGTGTATTAGTGGGTGGCAACGTTTGTCAAGGAGCCCGTTAGATGAAGGTTGACATAGGTGCGGCACGTTTCCTGCGACTCGTGTTTGTAAGCGAGAAGTGAGAGAAGCTTGTGGTGTAGCAAAAGTTGCACATTAGTATATAAGAATTGAAGCGACAATTTTAACTCTTCTCTCTTACATATTTCTTTTTCTTGTATGTTTATTGCCAGTTAGGCTAATTTTAACATAAAAATTGTACACAAATGAAGTAAGGAGAGAAAAAAAATGTTTGTGTTTTGGTTGTAAATTGAAAATAATTCTTTCTGCCAAAAAAAAGCCGACTTCCACGCAAAGATGTGATAGTAGAAGTACGTAAAGTATAAAATTAAATTTTAATAGGCGTGTCCCTCGAATTTGTTCAACTTTTAAGTTGTGTAATTACAAGAATCAAAGGTATTTTATAGGTTTCGCAGCAATCAAATAAGGAGAATATCATAAAATTAAATTAAAAAATTGTGGGCGTCCCCACACATTTTTTTACAATGCGACCAACGAGAAGCTATACCTTCTCAGACAAAGAAAGAATTTTTACAATCGGTCTAAAATGTACCCAGTTATGAAGTAGCACCAAAAAAAACAGGCGAATTGTTAACCTCCTCCTTTTTCTGAAGTCGGTTAAAAAATAAAAATATATGGACATATTAATTCCACATTTCCTAAACTTACAATTAGTTCCTTTGTGGCAATACTGCTACGAATAAATGAATTGATCAAATTAATAAAAAGTCCTCTGAATATTGTGAACAAAAGGTCTTCATGTACACGGGAGTGGATTTAAGAAGGGACTCTAAAAGAGAACGTAGGCGTTGTCGCAGCTACCTCACCCTTCATCTAAACGGGTTCAAACACCGATTAATTTTATATGTTTTATTTGTTATTTCATATGATTTTTTTTCAATTGCGATTGTTTTAGTTATCAATCACTCTTTACTTATGGATGTCTTAATAACATTTGTTTGTTTGCCAGTTGTTTGTTATCTTAATATCCTGTCTTGTCTTTTTAAATCTTCTGCTATTGTTTACTTAATCAATTTCTGATAATATTATTAAGAGCATTATTATTTTTAGATAAGCCCCTACAACTCAAAAAGTATTAAATTTCACGCTTCTAAAGTAAAGAAAAATATTGATTTTAAAAATCTGAAAATTTAACTATTATCCCAGCTAAAAAAAAAATATGTATGGAGCATATATGATATCCCATATATGGTTCGGATCCGAAAAATGAGGCATATATGATTGTATATATTCATACATGTGCACATATTCCCTCTACAGTATGCAAAGTTCATATTCATACTTTCTTGATTCACAAAAGCTCACTGCTGTGCAATAATTTAATTTACTAAAATTATTTTTATTAAATTTTGAACAGAGAGGTTGTATTTAATGAAACATTTGTTTGGACAAATAATGAAAAACGAACTAAAAGTCATTTCATTCCTCATTTTAAGTCAAAAGGTGAATCAATTATTTAAAAAACACAAAACTCATATTCGTACATAAAATTTGATTTAAGAAATCAGATTAAAAACTAATGCAATTAATTATAAAAGAAAAAATAATCCGTCTAACAATAGTTTTCAATATAATTTTTGCAGTTATATGAACTTTGTTTCTTATCTAGAGAATTTTGTTATTTTCTATAAAATTAATGACTGGATTATCCTTTTGATTATTTGATATATGAAATGGGGCCGCAATGTTTAAAATCATATAAGAATGGTTTTTTTAACAACAGTTTTTCTTTTTTTTTTAAGTTGAGGGTACGCATATAAACTTTGCATACCGTATCTATTTGCTAATGGATTTCCAACTCACCAATGATAAAATACCAAACTTTTTTGATTGCATAAACGATCTTATGTGAGATATCATGTATGCATATATTCTTATATGGCTCCATATATTAAATCGTATTTCTATATGTGACAGCGCATAGAGAAAGGGACCTAAGGGTAAAAAAAATCAATTTTCACTTTTTTTTTTTTTTTTTTTTTTGATGTGGACAACATCTGAGCATCGAATGAGACCGATCCCAAAAAGTGTTCCGTCCAAGAGATATGCGCGTTTTATTCAGTGATGGTACACCAAAGATACGCGTATTTAAATCTTTAAAATGGCTCTCCTGAACAAAACAAGTTTTTACCCTTAGGTCCCTTTCTATTTTGCGCGTCACATATATGGATCCCCATATGAAAAGATTCATAATTAAATTTCCATATATGAGCTCATCTATTATAATACATTTCATATATTAGTCCATATATTAGTTCATATATGTATAATAGTTTTGCCATGTATAATCCCATATATTTCCATACATGAATTCATACATATTCATATATAGTTATATACATTCATATATTAAAAATATATGGACCATACATAATTTTTCTTAGCTGGGATTTTGAAAGTTTTTTAAAGAACATGAAAAATTTTCATATCTTTTACTTTCAAGTCTGTATGTATACAGAGTAAGTAGCCTGCTGCTCAGTCGTTTTTGTTCATGTCTTACAATTCGCTTTACCATATTTTTATCCTTGTTGACATATTGTTAAGATGTTCATCTCATTGTTGCTACAGTTCTACTACAAACATATATTTCCATTTATTTTTATTGATTGCAGTCGCACTCTTTTATTTTTCTAAGCAAATAAACACATACACAAAATCTATTTATTTTGTGTCCTTTTACTTTAATCGAGTACATCGTTGGCAATCAGCTTGTGTCTAACTGTTTTTATTGCTGAAGTAAATGTGTGTTTATCCTTAATAGCACTAAATATAATGTTTACATGTATAATTCAATATTGTAAACATGTGAATGTTTGTATTAAATCGTATTTTAACATTATGTGTAACCAAATATCCATTAAATTTTAGTTCTGTTGCTTTCTGCTTGACAGTTTTATTTATATAGGGTGTTTTTTTAGAGGTATAGAACTTCGAATTGAAATAAAACACAAGAAAATCGTTTTAATGTCCATCAATTTGGCTTTATTGGAAGGATAATTTTATGCCATTAATGTTTAAATATGATTTCGGACATGTGGCCGCCGCGGCTGGCTCGAATAAAGCCAATTCTACAGGTCCAATTTTCAACCACTTTTTCGAGCATATGGGGCCGTATGTTGGCAATAACGCCACGAATTTTGGCTTCCAAGTCCCCTAACGTTTCTGGTTTGTTGGCGTAGACGAGCGACTTCACATATCCCCAAAGAAAATAATCCAATGGTGTCAAATCACACGATCTTGGTGGCCAATTGACAGGTCCATTCCGCGAAATTATGCGCTCATCGAATGTTTCCTTCAATAAATCGATTGTGACGTGCGCTGTGTGGCATGTAGCGCCGTCTTGTTGGAACCACAACTCATCCACATTCATGCCATCCAATTCGGGAACAAAATAGTCGGTTAGTCGGCTCCAATTGCTGTGCACGGTGGCGAATCGATTCATTCGGGTCCTCTTCAACACTTTGCTCTACAGCGGCAATTGTTTCTTCGGTGCGCACTGTTCGACGTCTCTGCGGATGCGTATTATCACATAGAGTAAACGTAGTGCGAAAACGATCCATGGTTAACCGAATTAATTGCTCTGATGGACGATTATGTCGACCATAAAATGGACGGAGCTTGCGGTAAACTTCGCGAACTGAACCATTATTTTCGAAATAAATTTGCACGATTTGCAAGCGTTGTTCTTTTGTCAACCTGTTCATGATGAAATGGCAAACCAAACTAAATATTAATCACTTGACAGCTGACAAAATGGCCGCCAGTTAAAAAAGTGATGCCAACTTAAAGTTCTATACCTCAATAAAAAACACCCTTTATTTGGGTATTTATAGCGAAAGTCATTTATCAAATCATGGATTTTTTGAAGCATTTTAATACACATACACATACATATAGGAATACAGATAGAATAATAAAGACTAGAATTGTTGACTTCTGTATTTAATCAAATTTTAACAGCCTTATTTATAAAAATTATTAAGGCTTTATAAAGGCCTTTCAAGAAAACTTTTGTGTGAAAATTTGTTTTAAAAACCCTGTATAAAGCCTTAATAAGTTTTAGAAATAAGACTGCATGGATTTATAAATAGACCATAGATATAGAGAAGTTATTTTTAACTGAGTTCAAAGCAGGAGGATGTTCTATATGCTGTTGTATTTTTTTTTTTAATTTCCTCACTTCAGAACCCACTCATTTCTTAAATTAGTTTACTGCGTAAAAGGGCAGAGTTGTCGTTTGGTCATTTTGTCATGAAAGAACCCTAGGCCACGCCCACTACTTGATAAATCCCTATCACCTTATGCTCTTGACAGGATACGATCTCTTATTTTAGGGAGTAGGCAGGATTAATTCCCTTGAAATATAGCGTCATTTTTCCAATCACATATAAAACCAAAAAAGCGTAAGTTACATTTAAAGAACTTTACAAGAGAAGCAAAAAAACTTTGTAAGGTTCAGTGTTTTTTTTTTCTCAGTAGTCTTTTAACTTGCCTTAAAAAACTTGACATTATTGGACAAACGAAGTTCAAAATTTTGTGAGTAGATGGATTTTCGTTAATCAAAAACACGATTTTGGAATTTTTTGTTAGTAAAGGCTTTTTAATTTCAGCCGATTCAGCAATTGTGTGCCCAATACTGATTTGTAGCTCTGTAGTATGATTGATGACCTGCCACAAGTAAGAAATACGTGGTTGACCAACTTTATAGACTACAGAGATTCGCTTGCGTAGGTTTAAAAGGATGTTTACATACTAGTCCTTAGGAGGCTCTGAATGCTATACTAAACCTTATTCCGATCGTTCTTTATATATTGGCAGTATTCTCAAGTAGTGCGGCAAGATTAGCGGCATCTAAGAGGTGAAGATCAAGGTCTTTTGGACATGCCAGAATCCTGGATTAACTGCCCCCTAAGGCTAAGAAAATCTACTGATTACAAGGTGCCTCATTTGGACTTTGATAAAGTATTTAAAGTTCCAGGTGAGAATGGAAGGGAGGCACAATAGTAAAAGAATACGATGTCAGAATATACACTGATAGATCAAGAATGGTCTTTTCTGATGATCTCACCCTCATCTGGGTTCCAGCACATATCAAATTTTTCAGGACGAGCTGGCTAGAGCTAGCTCTGCCTTCAATGTCGAATGTGTAGCCATATCCTTTGGTAGTATTAGAAACTGCTGAATGCAGATGGCGCAATATAGTCACGTGCAAGCTTGCTAAGAAAATGTGTCCTTGTTACAATGATAGGCGCCGTAGATACTTCTGAAGGCTCGTTCCAGTCATGACGGGGTATTAGATGGTCAGCAGACATACTAGTAGAATAAGTCTGTCCTATAATCAGTTTTGCCGAAGTTGTCGAGAGGAAAGCAAAGAAGAGACAATCTTCCACTTTATTTGCGAATGTGCAGCTTGGCATCTCTTGAGACACAAATTTTTAGGCAGTCATGTACTAAACGATCTTTCAGATTTATCTGCCATTGGGTTGAGTAACCCAATCAGACATCATAACGCAACGGCTTGGATCTAGTAACGATCACCGTATCAGAATTCTCAGATGCGGTTCTACATAGGTTGATACCCACAAGTGGAGTTCTACTTGAATGCCTGCGTGTAGTAGGCAGCGACGTAAACTAATCAACTAACCAACAATGTTATTTTTAAGCGCATAATTTTTTTGAGTTTTTAGTTCACATTTTTAAGTTGCCAGTATATCGTGCCATAACCGCAAAAATAGCTTAAGCGACATAATTTTCAAACTTCAATTTTTGACCAAAATCGATCATTTGCGATCGTAAATAGTCGATTTTCGTCAAGAAAAACGAAGTCCAAAAAATGTGTCGCTTAAGGTATTTTAGCGGTTATGGCACGATATATTGAATGCGCATAAAATACTTTTTTAGAGCATATTTCTGGTTTCGCTGATAATCATTCTTCGTTGCATATCTCTAACTTTACGAAGTCGAAATATGCCAACCACGATAAGGGGGGATATTTGAATGTTAACGCCGCACAGTGGGGTGAATGGTAGAGAAAGTGGCGATTAATTCATAGAAGTCGTAATTTTAAAGTGTTGTTATTTTTTATTGATGAATATTAATAAAAACATACAAAGCCAGCATTTAAAAAAATTTTTTTGAAACAAAAATTTTTAACCTTTTATGGGCTTTTTGCATTTTGGAGAAAATGGTGTTATTTGACTATTTTTGCTGTAACTTTGGAATGAAAAAAGATAAATTAGTAAATTCAATTGTAAATTAGAGCATACTTTATGTGCCTTTAAAAAAATATTTTTTTTTGTTTAATTAAAAAAAATACATATTTAATATGTATTTTTCACATTGATTTTTAGCAACTGAAATTCTCTCACAAAAATCTTAATAACTCAAAAATCGCAAAAATGCCCAACTAGATATTCTGGGATTTGTTAGCTAAAATCTTATAGTTTAATAGCATAAAAGCATTTTACCCTGCACTCATCCGCAAAGTTGTTGAAACTCAATGTATATATATGAAAAATGCTACATTTTTACAGCAATTTGTTTTTTAATATTTCTAAAACATTTATGTAAACAAAAAATAATTTTTTAAATGCTCATATATCTGAAGTTGACGGTTGCATTATAAAACTTTTACTTATAGAAGTCTTAACAGAAACTATAATCACTTGATATTAATAAATAATAAAAATAACTAAAATTATTGAACTTTGATTGAGCACACACTGCAAATAAAGTAAACTACCAAGAAGTTTTATTTTTGCAGTTGGTGATGTGGAATTTTATCTACTTTCATATGGTACCAAATACGGTTGTGAAAGTTAAAGTTCATCTTTTGAATTAATCGCCACTTGTGAAGGCTTTCACCCCACAGTGCGCCGCCTCTAAAATATCTACAGTGATAGTAGCATTAAATTTATTTTTTTTTTTTTGCTTATTTTTTATTTTAAAAAATTCAGCAGTTTTCATTGAACATTCTCAGGCGTAATTAATTTTAATGTCTGGCAAAACAAAGCACAGCTGTTTTAGCGTTGCCAACTATCTTATCAGTTTGCAATGATGCCATGAATTAGGGTAAAAAGTTTGAACTTCACATGATTTATTGTTGTGGTATTGCAGAATGTAGCGTATATAATAAACTTGCTTTATCTGCAATATTTGCACCAGCAGTATTTAAAACAATTTAAGTTTCAGAAGTAATAAAAACCAAAATTTTGCTTCCTTAAACCTGCATATTGATAATTATTTGTTTAAATTCAATAAAACGATTTTTTTTCATATGTAAATATTTTTCAAAATACTCGCAGCTATTAAAGGCACTGGCTCATAATGATGTGTATAATATGTATGTATGTATGTATGTATGTACTATATGCCAATTCTAACACATGGTTTTTAAATTCATAAGGGAACAAGTATGGCCAAAATATGTATGCATGTGTGCTTTCTATAAACATTTCAAAAAAGCTAATTAAATTAAAGCACATTTGTATTCCTTTTTGACCCAAAAATGTCACCTTTCAACGTATTACAATTCCCAGCTAATACATCAGTCTTAATAAAGCAAATACACTCTTTTTAAAAATGAGAATATGAATAAAATGTGTGTTTAAAAATTTTTAAATTGAAGTCACGTTTTAGGTTTTGTTGTCAGCTGAAAAAGATAAGGCAAAAAAATGCACAGAAAAAATTAATTGGATTAACTGAATGTTGACAAGAGTGTAATAAAATTATAGTGGCGAATATAATAAATTCCATAAATGAAAACAAGAACAAATAATTTTCAACAAGCTGTATTAATATTAACAAATTTAACAAATAAAAACAATATTTGTTATGCCATGTACAAATACATTTATTTGAGCAATTGTCGCAGGTTGTTGCAATTGTTATTACTTGTCTTTAGTATTAACAGCAACATTGAAGCATTTGCTTGTATGTACAGGGTGGGCCAAAAGAAACCAAGGAGTGTAAAAGTTTAATAACTTTTTTGTTTATTAACTTTTTTTTATTTTTTCTTTCAGATTATATAATATACAAAATGGAAATTTTTTTACACTAAGTATGAAAAATGATGTCTCTTAAATGACCACCGTTTTCAGCTTCGCACTGATGGGCTCTTTTTAGAGCATTTTTCAAAACTTGTGGCTGTAGCGTTCGAATTTCTGCAACAATGTTTGCCTTGAGTTCAAGGATTGTCTCTGGCTTGTTCACATACACTCGCTCCTTCAAAAAACCCCAAAGAAAATAGTCGGGTGCTGTCAAATCTGGCGATCGCGCTTTCCAAATAATTTCCGAATTTCGAGAAATTATTCGCTCTCCAAAAATTTGACTTAAAAGTGCCATTGTATCTCGGGCAGTATGGGCAGTGTCTCCGTCCTGCTGAAACCACATACCAGGTCTGTTTTCAAGAGCAGGACGTAAAAAATTTTCTATCATAAACCGATACCGCTCTCCATTTACGGTTACAGCACTTCCATCTTCATTCTCGAAGAAGTAGGGCCCAATGACATTTTCAGATGTGATCCCACACCATACTGTACACCTGATGGGGTGCAATTGGCGTTGATGAATGGCTCTTGGATTTTGAGAACCCCAGAACCTACATTTCTGCTTATTAACAAAGCCATTGAAATGAAAATGAGCTTAAAATAATTGATCTCTGGTTTAAATAATAAAATTCTATTGTTCTGGTTCTCTGTTCAGTTGTGAACCTCTCCATTATAAATTCTCCAAGTGTTGTCTACATATATAATCTGAAAGAAAAAATATAAAAAAATTACTAAACAAAAAAGTTATTAAACTTTTACACCCCTTGGTTTCTTTTGGCCCACCCTGTATAACACAAACTTAAATTTTTTCCAAGATAATAACAAATTTCTAATGCCTCATTCTGCTTTTAGAGACGACAAAACAAAAGTGTAACGACATTTTGAAAGTTTTTATCAAAAGTTATTGAAATTCCCCACTTCAATTTTGCTTATTATTGTGGTGAAACGACCTAGAAAACTATGCAACTCTTTTACTTTAAGAATTTGATGTATCAAGCAATGTAATAATGCAATCTCACAAGAAACATTTTTGTAGAATATTTTAACTGCGCATGGGTCAATGCGATTCCGTATCAAGTTGCCTCAACTGATCAGCTGACTATTTTCGCCGCTTGTAACTTACATATTCCCTAGATGTCAACACACATTTTTCAGTAAATTTTTTTTGACATCAAAAGTATGAATATTTAAAATCGAATTCAGGTAAGCCTTAAAATGGCCTTATTTGCAAAATTTAATTTTACCAGCAAACATTTCTCAAAACTTGAAATGAGTCAAGGGGTGAATTTTATAATTACATTTTTGTATTATACTCGAAAGTTATTTTATACATATATAGACGAAGAATTCTATAATTTTGGTATTGTGAAAAATATTGTTGACATCAATGCCAAGTCATTACAGTACCAAAAACCTTGGGGCTTATCTACCGGTTGTCAAAAACAACTGACTGTTACTTGACAGTCTCATGCTATTTTTTAGACCATAAATTATTCTCGAGAGCTAGTAGATAAGCCCCAGCTTTTGTGGTATTGTAATGAAGTGACTTTGATGTGAACAACTGGAATAAGGGTAATTGCCATGACGATATTTTCAAAAATTCATTTCGTAATAGACTAGCTTTTTTATAAATTAATGTAAAGAAAAAAGTCGAAATGAAATAAATAAAATAAAAAACTTATTACTCAGCTAGAACACACAATTAAAAATAGTTGATCAGCTGATTTTTCAAATTTCATTTGAATTATAGTTCACTCAATTTCACAGGTTAGAAAAAAATGTTGCCAACTATATTTCAAATGTATGTATGTACATTTGTAAGTAAATATGTGCTTCGTAATATGATTTATATATTTCATAAATAAATCACACAAATATTTTTCATCTTTAGTCTTACATCAAATTCAACTGAAACTATATATGAACAGAGTAACAGTCTTAAGGCAAATTATATTTTGCTTTTTCAGTCGTTAAGCAGCTCTGGGTTGAAGAACAGCCCTCGCGTCATCGTAATTATTTTTTAAGTGCGGTCAGGTTTGTTTGGCCTTCGAGAGTTTTTCGTCTCGCTCGCACTGGTTGACTGATCTGCCACGGATAACCGTATAATCTTGCGGTTCTTTTGTGGAATTTGGTTGACAACCACTTTGCTTCTTCTTATGTGAAAGCATAGGTCATGTATAATCAGTCACAAGAACTTTTTAAAATACTGTTAATAACATCTTGGCAATATGGTCTAGTTATCCAGCCCATATTTGTGCAACAATACTTTGCAAATTTATTCTGTAAAGTATTTGTGAAATAAATAAATAAATAAATATTTTGCTTTTTTAATCGTGACTAATATTCAAAATATTCTCGTCATGCCCATAAAATGACGTCATATCAAGCGTTAAATTTTATGTTGAATACGCTAACAATAATACTTAACGTGATTTAGTAGATAAGTTACAAAAAAATTAATATAAAAAAGTGCTACCGAGCGGTGGTTTAACTTTTTTTATACGAGAGTACAGGAAATGTGGCAACTGTTCCATAGACAAATTAGGATTATTTGTTTCTATTTTTCTTTTCTCTGCTCACAGTCAATGAATTTTTCCATTATATAAATAATTGCAAGAGAGCGCGTATCTTTTTCTATGAAAAAAAAAAATCAAAAATACATAGATAACTATTATCTATTCGATTTGTGAAAAATTGAATTGGAACAAATGAAAATGACTGCAACGTTCATATCAGATGTACACATAATACTTAAACTGAATTTGCATTTCAATGAAAAGCAACCAAACTGTGCAAAAAGAACTGATTTCAAATATGTAAAGTAGAAGAATGTAGCTTTTATTTATGGTGTAGAAGACCCGAGTATAGAAGAACAGTTGTTAGTTATGTGACGGTATAAAAATGAGATAATCGGGCCTGTTCTGAAAATCACGGTGATTTAAAATCACGTGATTTAAAAAGTAAACTAAAAAGTAGCTGACTTGATAGTGGGTTTTAATTGTATTTTAAGTTTTTGTGATTTATAATAGAATATTTGCTTCCATCTTCTAACGCTACAAATCGTGCAATTTACAAAAGCAATGATTTAGCTTTCATTAATTTTTTGAAATCACCGTGATTTGACATGTCGTGATTTGCAGAACAGGCCCGAATATAAATAATTTGCCCTATTATATCAATCGGTGTTTTGTACTTATTATCGTTTACAAATAATTTTATTTAATACTTTGCGATCGAGATGTACTGTGAGATGTACATACTATACTCAACATATCTGTGGCAATAAAGAAAAAAGTGTCTTGCGTCATATTTCACTATATTGTAGTAGAGCACTTTTAAGCTTTCAAGCAATTTTCATAAATTTATTTCATTCTACATAGCTACTAAAAGTAATATATTTGCTTAACGCTGCAGCCACACGTTTAATAAATTGATTTAAATTTCATTACACATATTGTGTGTCAAAATTTCTTGAAATTGATAGCTGTGACACAAATTGATAATCAATTTAATTTTTTAAATGCCACCGACGAAGACACAACTCAAATTTGTAGCGTCAATCAATGTGTGCTGCAGTGATGGGAATTGGAAATCTTGATTTCGTGCCAAATTTGCTTTTAAATAGTGCCAAAATCACTTAAATAGTGCCAAACCACTTTTTATATAATTTTAATGTTGTCACTTGCTGTTCATTTAAACCATGGTTCTTGAATGATAATTTATTGTGTTTATAACTAGAAAAATTTACGAATATCATAAAAAGTACAGTCGAAAATTTGTTTTATATAATAATACACATTAATACATATCGTGCCCTATTTTCGATTTAATCTTGAGCGGCATATGATAAAAAATTAACTTTTTTATTATCAAAATTGCAAAATTGTTGACAACTTTTACAATACAGTCTGTAAAATTTATCGTAAGCGACCATTTACGTATGTACTCGTAAAACATATTTGAATATTATAAGAAAACCCTTCGCTTAAATAGAAAATAATGCTCGATATGTATGCATCATACATTAATAATTTGTACTTATTTACAAGAAATACATTTAGAAAAAAAAATTTTACGTTATAGTAATGATTCTAAAGGACATACTTAAAAACTATAATAACCCTAAACTAATTTAAATAATAAATTAACTTTTTCTTATTAGATGTACATAATTAGTGACAATTACATAATCATAGTTTGTGATTTTTTTTTTTTTTTTTTTTTTTTGTTAATATACTGTCGAGTTTTACAAATTCATGCACGTTAAAAATAATTATCGTTAGCTATTTATTTTAATCAAACAAAGATTCTGTCGATATAGTAGAATTTGTATTGCTTTTTTTGGTTCATCATTTTATATGTAAAATGTTATCTAAATTAGTTATCTAAATTAGACCACTTGACACCTAGTATGTCTTTATTTATTATAAATACATGTTTACAAAACAAACACAAAGGAGAAAGATGCCTTTTTTCAAGCAAATTTAAATCGCTTTTTACCACTTTTGAGCCAATAAATTTTGAAAAACATTTATATTGTGTATATCTACACAAAAATACCTCTTAAACCATATATGTTTGTGGACGATAAGATACTTAAAAGTGTACGACAAAAAATGTGTGCCGTATTTATATATAAGATTACGATTATAATAAGTGAGAAACAAACTAGAAAAATTTGAAAACCCAAAAAATGTTACCATAATGGGCGGGGCATGGCTGCACAGAAAAATATCGGTATTTCCCCCAGCTATAAAGTATAAGTTAAATTCTTCTTCTCTTCTTTAGAAACTTACATTAATAAAAATATTTCATTCAATAAATAATTGAAAGTACTGAACTTGAGCCTGACTAAAAATTATTTCTGATAAAAAATTAATAAAAAAATTTTCATTTAAACTTTTGTTTACGTCTCCATATCTTTCAGAAACTCACTCCCACTTTAGCTCTTGAATTTTTTAAATCTTCAAAGTCTAATATTGATTTGTATTCACTTTTAATTTTTTCACGTATTTTATTTCGTTTAGAAGCATTTTTTTTATTTAAGGAACACTATTATTTGTGTCTCCACTTAGAACATAATCTGGCGCATACTTTGGAAAGCAATTCCAATAATAGTCCTTGAAGTTTTATTTAGTTTTCAAATATGACACAAAAAGAAATATAAGAAGACTTTATTAATTCTACAACTTTATGCTGGGAAAATTAATTTTTGATTATTTATAGTTTCATTTCAGTGCGGCAATAATTTTCTTCCGTTGGAAGATGGTGAGAATTTCAATCCATATTCTCAACATGTCAAAAAACTTTGACATAAATGACGAAATAAAAAAAACCCTTTAAAATTAAATATACTCCTACATTTTTAGATTGCATTTCCATAATTTACTATTTCAAGGACATTATTATTTAATATGAAGATAGTTTTATCATTGCATTATGACTGAAAATTTTATAATGTGAAGAAATATTTCAAGGGCTCTCCCTGTTCAAAGACTCTATCTGCTAAAACTTGAATTTCATAAATTTCAGAGTTTAAATATATCTAAAAATTTATAAAAATAATCTCTACGACATGACCTGTTACAATAAAATTATATATTAATTTTAAGAGATCCTCAATGTCTCCGGGCAAACCGTTGTCAGCCTCAAATCCTACTAAGTTTTCATTATTTAAAAACGTAAAAAGTACAAGAAGAATAATTATTATTTCAATAAGAATATTTTCCATATTTAGTGAACAAAAAGTGCCAGAAAAAGAGCGAGAGTGCCACAGTGCCAGGCAACATTCAATAGTGCCAAAAATGGCACAATTGTGCCACATTTCCCATCACTGGTGTGCTGTGACTAGCTGTTCAAATTGAAAATTAAACTGCCATATAAATGGATAGGTGAATTTGAAAGCAATCTAGTTTTCAATTTAAAAACTTTGATTATGTTAGTAAAAAAAATATGAGTGTATTGCAAATTGAATGGAATTGAAAGTCAAAAATTTAACGTGAGACCCCCAAGTAATTCACAACAATTTGAGTCTGGTATTTGTGTATCAAATACACTTTCAGTTTTTTAATTGTGAACACCCTGTGTATAGTGTAGTGACGCGCGAATATTTGTATTGCCGAACATTCAGCTATTTTTAAACATTCGTATTCACATTCGTATTCGTCAAATTTAGGCGTATAGGAATACGAATACTTTTCCAAAAAAATTAAATAAATAAATGCATAAATCCAAAACGAAACTTAAATGAATGGATAATAACAAAAATTAAAAATTTTAAAAACCCCCGATATTTTTCAGAAAGGATGTTATATCTTCTAAACGGCTGGACCGATTTTCTTCAAACATAGCTAAGAACCATCTCGATCAAGTCATCTTTCAAACAGAAAAAACTAAATAAAAATCAGTCCAGCCGTTTGGCCTGTACGTGGACACGGACAGACACACATATACACAGATACACGGACACACAGACACACACTACAAACTTATAACACCCCTTTTTTTAGTCGGGGGTTAAAAAATTAAAGTTTGTACGATTCCATTAATTTTTTTGTAGAAATTTGTGCTTTGTATCATTTTCAAATATTATTTACTGACAATAATTAAAATTTTGGATAGGAGTATGAAATTCTTTTCCATAACAATTTTTTAATATTTCATATTGCAGGCGTAAATAGAACCTTAAATTAATGTCCATAAATTTCACATTAAATATTTGCATTCGTATTCGTATTCGCCAATATTGTTTCAAATAATCTGACATTTTACATCACTTGTATAGTGTATTACACTATAAGCTAAATTAAGCTATTATTTCATATGATATTAAAAGTCGAAAAGAGATAAACAGTAAGTCATTGCGCTATAACTTTCCGAAAAATCGCACAAAATAATTAAGATATTGTTTAGGAATACTTTTGAATACAATGAATGCAAAAGTGCCATCAACTCGAAATCAGCTGATCTCGCCTCAAGCATTTTTTTCTTTTTGCCACAGATATATTGTATTTCTTAATATTTGAAGAGTTAAGTGAATTGTGCTGCAAATAACTCTCAGTAAAAATATTTTTTACCTTCTTTAGGAAAGGGAGAGTGGCAGAGAAGACAGGTGGTGAATGAAGAAATAGAGAAAAGCTTCATTATTTTACAACTCTGTTTTTGGCACTTTTTTTTTAATAATGCAGTGTTTTGTAGCGCCTCTGATGTCAATTAGGCGTATTAAATTTTTCAAAGCTCTGTTAAGTAGTCATTTTGTTGGTAACTTTAATTCTCATAATAATCTGCTACACAATACCTGCGAAGGAGGGCGCTCTGATGTTACGAGTATATTAGGATTAGTATACGCTGAAGCCGGTTCGGACAACATGGTTTTCGCATTAATTTTTTTTTTTAATATATGTTTCATGGATATGGCAACAATATTGATTGCAAAATATAATAGGTTTGTATCTGAAATAATGATGAGCGATTCAAAGTCCCTAACTTAAAATTAGAAAATCCCATTAGTTAATAAAAGTATTACATTCCATAAGAATTGAAAATACTGAACTTAAGCCCGATTAAGAACTTATTTCTGATTAAAATTCATTCTGGTTCAATTAAATTTAAAAAATATCATGAAAATCGTTTTTTTAATAACTTTAAAAATCTTCGTGAAATCGATTTTATATCATTACCTTAAAATAGAAAGACCCTAACTAATTATTTTTTGAAATCGAGTTTTTTGTGTATTGGAATAGAAGAACATCTTATGTATAGAAAAATGCAAAAAAATAATGAGTCAGGGCCTTTCTATTATTAAGGTAACGATATATTCGCTGATAGACTTAATAAGTGCCGCATGGTTAGCCAGCAAAGTCCAACCAATTCCCATATTCTTTTACTTTTAACCATGACAATTACTTTTTATTTGAACATTTAGGGTGTCTCAAGTCCTTGTATACACTCCCTCAAGTTCTAGTTTTCAATCTTCTCAAACTATAACGTCACGAAATTGTTAGACGACATGGAATATTCAACGTTTAGAAGACAAATATAAAATAACAAAATGCTGCAGTTAATCACAATGCCCGCGCGCATCCTTTTAGTTTTTTTTTTTTTGCCAAGTGGATTTGTAGTCATCATATTCATTCAGTTGCCTCAACATGCAGTTGCACAAGTATAAATTGTCATTCTATTATCATTTCGTCATCTGCATCGTTTACATTGTTATCGATTGACAGATAGATAGATGGCTGTTGTTTTTCTTTTTTGTTCTTTCATTCTATTTTTATTACAAAAGATTAAAGCAGTTTTTCTGTTTATTTTCTCAGTCACTATTTTAACAGAATTTTACGTATGTAATGTGTAATATGTTTATTTGTTTTCGTTCGCCCTTGTTTTTCTTTTTTTTTTTGTACTGCTGTTGTGTTTTGTGAACGTGGCTGTATGGATTTGCAATTTAAATGAAATTTATTTATTCGATCAGAATATTTTATGCGCATGATCTGATCTTGGTCGCTTTCATCAGTTTGAAGTATTTTTTTTATTTCGTTTGGAATGGAAGGGAAGAATTCTGATCGAGTGTTTTTTTTTTTTTTTTTTGGTAATGCAGAAAATTTTCGCGTCGTTAAAACGAAATGCGATATCTGCATTTTTCCATACATTAGATGTTTTTCTGTTGAAATATACAAAAAACTCGATTTCAAAAAAAAAAAAATTAATTAGGGCCTTTCTATAATAAGGTAACGATGTGTATAAAGTATGTTTGTATGTAGCAAAAAATGACAATGTGTATTCTAACAAAATATACATGAGTAAATATTTTTATTTTAAGTAACTGCGTATAAGAATAATTGTAGCGCAAACAATTCTAACGCTCACATATTTTCCTTCAAACACTTATAACCTATAGTCGATTCCAACATACAAGAGCATTTCTACTTCGTTTATGTAAAAACAACTAAAATTGCCACAACTAAAAAGAGCAAGGCACATTCGTATCAAGCACACTGACTCACTCTCATACTTATAACCTGAGTATGCTTATACTCAGGCTATGGATATTTAGTCGGGCAAAAAAAATATACGCCTAATACTCGGGATATTTATTCATCTTTCGCCACCACTTTTTTTATAATAAATGAAATGCAAATTGTATGAGGTATGTGTGTGTGTGTGTGTGTGTGTGTGTAAAAATAGCCTCGTATGTACACATGTGTAGCCGATTAATAGTCAGATAATTTTTATACTCATGCGCATGATTGTAGCTCATACAGTCTATGAATTTAAATTATAGTTTTTTGTACTGCGTAATTTAAAAAATTTGTAAAAACATAGTTTTTTGATGTTTATATTTATTTATTTTTTTTTTAATAAAGAGAAGTAAGACTTAGGCAATGAATGCCTACTACTATTACTAGGTGTTGCTTTCTTTAGGAAAAGGATAGTGAAAGAGAAAACAGGCGGTGAAAGAAGAGAGAGAGAGAGAAAAGCTTGATTCTTTTATAACTCTGCTTTTGAACGTTTTTTTTAATAATGCAGTGTTCCGTCGCCTCTGGTGTTAAATAAGACGTATTAATTTTTTTAAGCTGTGGTTAGTAGCCATTTTATCGATTATTTTACTTCGCCGATGATTCTGCTACACAACGAAGGAGGGTGCTCTGATGTTACATTAGGATTAGTATATGCTGAAGTCGGTATAGTTCAGTGACCAGTAAATATGCCTTCATCATTTGAACATTCCTACAACAACTGATACAAAAGGACACTAATGTACATCAGAAAAATTAGCGAAGTAGCTATTTTTTTTTTGACCGTTGGATACACGGATTGAACCTATTACCTTAGGTTTCGTAGCCAACGTGCTAACTACTTTAGCCAACGCCACCCTCGTATTTGGTTTATTAATTAATGTGAGTATTTGCATATGAGCTGCAGGCATTCATAATTTTTTTGGCAGCCAATACTCAAAGAGTACTTAAAACGGTATTTTTGCCATTCTCTGGTATAGGGAATTTTTAGCCCAATCATATAATAACGCGAATGATATCACAACTCAATTTATGACAAATTAAAATTAAAAAAAATTCTAATGCTTTTGCCATTTCAAAGCTTTCTCTTTATAAGAAACTGTGGGAATATAAAATACATCAGCATCAGAAAATCGAAAGCCTAAGCAGCTCACATTTAACATTAACACTTGCGGATCGCACACCTTCCCTTCTGTTAAGGTTCATTTGACTCGAATTCCTTTTTTTTCTTGAATTTATACATCAATACAATCTGTTAGTTTTTTTTTCTTTTTTTTCACAATTTTTATTCCATCTTTTTTTCATTTTACTATAAACAATTATATATTTTTTTGTCCATTTACCAACCTTTTAAGGCATTTGCATGGGCTATTAAGTTATCATAACTATAAAATAGCAAACAATCCAAAATGAAATCCTCAAAAAATATATATTTAAGAAAAAAATGATGAAAATTAAAAAAAATGTTTATTAACACTTTGACATACTTTATGCATGAGTACAAGAGCGCATTTTTGGTCATGTAATAAATTTTAAAACAAAACCAAACAAAAATTTTAGACAGAAAACATTTTCATGTAATTTGTAAATATTAATTAACTTAAAAATGTTTGCGTTTTTTTATTTAGTTTTTTTATCAGCCGTTGTTGTTGTTATATTACTGTTGTTATTGTCAGAATTAATTTTTTAATGCAAGTACGAATGAGCATATCAGATGCATTTTTAAATGAAATTTGTTCTGTTAAACATAAATTAATTAAAAAGTTATTATTCAACTTAATAAATGTTCGTAAACAATATTAAATGAAACGTTTTACTTTCAAGGATTTTAATTGAACATGAAAAAGTTGTTATAATAATAATAATGGATGCAGTGGATAGCCAAAGGCAAAATGATGCACTTGCAAGTAATAAGATGATAAGAAACACTTTTTTAAGTGTTGAGGTAAAATCTGTAAATTTCTTGAAACCAAGAAGTCCCAAATATTAATTTTCAATAACTGCGGAGGTGTATTCTGTAATTCGAAACGAAAGGAAACACTTTCGAATATATAGCTTAATAATTCCTTCTGCTAAAAAACCGACTTCAATGCCTTAACCCATTTTTTTAAATGGAAGATTGTGTGTTTTTTAGAGCTCAGGGTGCGTGTTAAGTCTTATAAAAAATAGGTAAAGTAGAAGCACTTAATATAAACTATTAGATTTTAATGGACTTGACTCCGCCCATTTTTTTACGTGGAGGATTGTGACTATTTTAGAGCTCAAGGTGTGTGGTACGTTTTGTAAAACTCGGTTTAGTAGAACCACGTGAAATATTATAATAAATTTTAATGGGCGTAACCCCGCCTATTTTTTCAACTTTCAAATTGTGTAATTACAAGAACCAAAGGTATTTTATAGGGCTCGCGGTAATCAAATAAGGAGAATACCATAAAATTAAATAAAAAAATTGTGGGCGCGTCCCCGCCCACTTTTTTACAATGGGATCAATGGGAAGCTATAACCTCTTACACAAAAGAAAAATTTTTACAATCGGTCTGATATGTATCGAGTTATAAAGTAACATCCCAAAAAAAATAGAGACGAATTGTTATCCTCATCCATTTTTGAAGTCGGTTGAAAACATATAAATTCGACAGCATTTTCTTTCATTTCGAATTACATAATAGACCCCCAAGGCATGGTTGAGGGTTAAACTATTAATCCAAAGTCATGGGTTCGATTCCCGCCATAGAGCCTGGATATTTTCCGCAGACAAGATACACTAAGAGAAAAAACATTTCTTCAGCTAATAAATATATCATCATTAATAATTCTTCATTGTATGAATAAAATTGTTCATTAAGTCGTTGAAAGTTTTCATTATGTGGATAAAATTCTTCATTAATACAATGAATTCTTACGTTAGCTCGCTATTAATGACATAATTCATTGATGAAAGAAAGTTTGACTTTCAGTGTAGTCGCGTCGCGGGTTGTGTTTGTTAAAAAAAAAAGTAGTATGGATAATTATATTGGGAAGGGTGAGACTCTTATTTTTTATTATAATTTAAATATAAATGTATTTTATTTAAAATTTTTCATAAAAAGTTTTTTTAAAATGTATTTTAAACTCATTTTATTTATTATTCGACATATTGTCAGAGTTTTATTTTAATTTGAAATATATTTGCTGGTGATGAATAAATGAATGATTAACAATGAATAAATTTCTTAAATGTTAAATTTAGATTATATTTTTCATTTTGCCTCATAATTACTGTTATTGTTATCCAATGGATTTCTAATTGTATAAAGGTGTAGAAAAATAGAATAGATTCACATCGAATATAAATTCTAGACTTACTACGCTTATTTTTCTTTTCTGATTTTCAAAAATAATTTTAATTTGTGAATTCTCAAATAGTTTTTGAAAGCCTTTGCTTAAGATAAGAAGTTTATGACTGTTCAAAATGTGTGGTTGAAGTCTACTGATGATTTGTTACAGCAACAATGAAATGCATATAGACAACGCTGAACCACAAATAAATTTCAAATTCATTCTATTTTTTTTTTATAAAATTGAGGGATAAAATTTAGAATTTAAAAACAGGGTGCAATTCCCAAGGATGTTAATCTTAAAATCATTTAATAATAGTTGGACACTGAAAGAAGATTATTTCTACTCTGAAAACCTATCAAAAGGCTGTGACGGGTGTGACCTCGCAAATTGAATTTTTTACAGAATTCTTACTTTAAGGATATGCTCTGTAAAATCTTTCGTAGAACGCACATAATAATTTTGTGTAGTAAATTGTTCAAAGTGATTTTCGTTCAGGTGTGTGAGAGAAAACGATCGTTTTCAAAACCATTTTTTAAACTGTGAAGAGAAATTTATCAAAAAAAAATACTGATTTTGAAAGGAAGGAGTGTTCCTTATCCTTATTCAAATACACGACTGAAGACAAATTATACGGCTGTAGAAAGACGTAATTTATTTTGAATTTTCTTTTTTTAGAAATAAGTTTTAAAAATCAATCAAACTCATATGAAAGAATACCTTTAAGAGTCTGATTTTAAGGAAGCCTACATTTATAATTTGTAATTTGTACGAATAAAGTAATATTTGCAGTTTGTTCACTTATAGACATTTTTAATAATAATCATAAATTTTAATTACACAAATAAACTATATTTATAGAGAAAAACACATGACAGCAACTACTACTACTAGTGAAACAAACTATTTGAATTATTTTTTTTTTTTATTTCTTGCTATTATTCGTAAATGTTCAATATGTTACAAAAACAAAGTTCTAGTAAATTTGTTGCTACAGACGAATAACAACTACCAGTTGTCAAATTTTTCCCGAATATGGTTTAAAACATGAAGGCACAAAAAACATTTTTAACAGAAACATGTACAATGTACATGAATTATTAAAAATAAGTATACAAAGATACATACATACACACATACATATGTATGTATCTATTTAAAGAAATCATAATGTAATAATCACGTCATCGAACAATATATACAAGTACATATTTATATTTTTATGATCATTTTATTTTATATCAAATTTAAACGACATTTGGTGTTAATTTGTTCGAGAAGAACATGTGGGAATTGCAAACGTGGTAATATATGAGAGATTATTTCTTTATGTCTACTCAAAAAGTACAATGACACCTTTCATTTTCTAATCACTTGCATTTAATTTCATTTTTATGTGTGCAAAAGGCAGAGTAAGAAAAAATAGGCCTCGAAAATTTAAACGGGTATATGCCATATGGACGATATGATAAATATGAAATTGTTGTAAATATATATATATAAAAATGTCGATTCGAAATGGCAGAGTTTTTAAAACTTTAAATATGAACATAAGTCAGAGGAAAACTAAAAAAAGCTCTCAGGGCCTGTTCCACGATGTCGACAGAAAACGTTCGATCCACCACTTGTCTTGGAAATAACAATAAACTAACCCCCTTTTTCTATAACACAGACGGTTCTAATTTTCTTGAGTGATTTTCATAAAAAATTTTTAGACGAATCGTCTGCCTGACTTGTGCAAACTGCACATAGAAATATTTCTTTAATATAAGCAAACGATTGAACTTATTCCATTGACATCGTGGGACAGGCCGTAAGCATTCGGCACTGAGTGACATGCAGATAGAGGGACTATTCTAGCAGCTGCATTGGACTTCTAAGTGAAGTAAAGTAAGAAACTAAAAAAAACATTGATTGTTGAGTTTTTGTTCCATTTTCGCGCCGATTCGTAACAATAAATAACACATAGCTTAACCACTTTATGCCTGAGACAAAGAAACATTCAAAGCAGCGGACTGGAGTGGAAGAAAAAGAAGACAGTTCCATCTGCAGGCAAGGTTATGGCGTTTGTATTTTTTTATGAATGTGGTAATTATAATATCTTCAAAAAGGATAAACCATTAATGGCTAGTATTATGCTAATTCATTGCAAAGTTTGTGTGCAAAAATTAAGAAAAAGATAATAGCCCAATTCACAAACTTGTGCAAATGGTCTTGCATCGTAGCATGTGCAAAATTTATAGTATATTTATACTCACCACTTAACAATTCTTAGTGGTGAGTATGAATATACTATACCATTTTGCAAATGCTACGATGCAAGGCCATTTGCACAAGATTGTGAATTGGGCTAATGTGTGTGAAGTTAAATTTTAAAATGTATAACCCTTGACATAAACCTTGTGCTTTAACAGAGCTATGTCGGGGTGTTAACAGAGCTCTGTTAAGCTATAAAAATTATATTATTGCCCATGGATCTATTTCTAAAAACATGAATTTGAACCAAATATCGTCAAGTCTTCAACTTGTCATTTTCTGAGGGTTACGCACAAAAGTGGTGACCTATTATGGACCACATAGTATCCTAAAAACGTGCATACTCAAAATTTCTGGAAGTTCAAGTTTTTAGGAGATTTTTGAAAAACTTTTTATTTGCCCAACTATATTAACATTTTCCAAGATATGACCAATTTTTTTTAGGAAAGAGGCGATGCGGGCGGACAAAGGTGGTGACCTATTATGGAGCACATCATGATACAATAAAGGTAGAGGTCCATAGCTCGCTTTTTGCGCGTTATGCTTTGCACGCGTTTCATCCCCTTGTTTCATTCTATACTTTGATCGCGTTGAGTTACATGCATTGCTTTTCATGCGCCATTTTATTTTTGCTTTGATCAGCTGTGTGCGTTTGTTTATAAATACTTATAAAGAAAAAATGGAGAGTGAAATCGAGTTTTTAAAAGAATTTGTGGAGTTAGTCGAGTTTGTATATTTAATTTATTAAATTTTCCTCCATTTTATTGTTTAAAAATATGTAATGCACACAAAGTAAATAATACAGATTGAGCGGAGATGACACTCAGTACGTAAAAGTAATCGATAACTAATATGAAAGATTTGTTACTGAGCAAAGTGTGGTGTAAAGTTAATTAAAATACATCGCATTAATGAAAATATTCACATATTTTATTAAACAAGTTTTTTTTACTAAGAATTTTTTTTTATTGAAAAAAAAAGAAAAAAATTATCTACGGCAAAATAATATTTATCGATAACGTAAGAAATAAAGCATTATTTAACATCTTTAGCTTTCAAGAACAGCTGACTTTCTTTCATGGTGCTTGCAACGCGTACAAAAGTATAAAGTAGACCTACTTTTTGCTTTGAACGCGCCTATCCGTTCTGCGCTTTTTGCAATATAACTTGTCACATACTATTACATTGATTCTACTTTTTTGACAGATGCATAGAAAGCGTAACGCGCAAAAAGCGAGCTATGGACCTCTACCTTAATAAATGTACAACAAATAAAACAACAGTGATTAGTATTGCTGTTTTGTGATTGATAAGAGAAACAACCAAGAGAAAACAATATACATGTATTTGCGTTTTCTCTTGGTTTTGCAAAGCATCTTTGTATTAGTACAGTTTTAATAGGCGCTGTGCGCGTGTGTTGGTAAAACATAAGCACTATTTTGTCAGATAAAATCACGAAACAAGCAAAACAGCTGGCGCTTCGCGGTTACCTGTATAATTGTATCATGGATAACATTGTATTCTGAAAACGTGCATACTCAGAATTTCCTTTTTCCCCAAATTTAGCAGCACCGTATTATTTTTTATTTCCAAAATTGAAAACACGGCTCGGTGGTAAAAAAAAATTTGCCATCAATAAAGGAGTAGTCTGCTGTTGATAGCTAGACAGTTTTAACTATAAATAGAGTATGTAGGCAACTGAATATCGCTGGGAAAAGTGTATTGAGCTAAAAGAAGATTATATTGAGAAATTAAGAATATTTCTACGAAAATTTTTAACTCGGCTAGTTTTGGAACCATCCTCGTACATAGACTAAACGTAAATTTAAAAATGTTCAATTCACTTCATTTGCTATTTAACAATTGACCCCATATGTATGATTAAACCATTATAAATCAATTAGTTTCATTAATATTTATTAAATTTTTCGTAGACAATTTTCAACAAAATATTTTATGCGTGTGTTTTTTGTATTCTTTCATTTAAAATATGAATTATTTATGGTGTTAAAAATTCATTTAAAATTGTTATAACAAATTGTTAAAAATCGGAACCAAAAAAAAGTGTTTTTCATTGTAGGATTCCCTCGACGTATAAATTTTATCTATGTATGTTTGTCAGATGTCTGTATGTTTGTCTATCTATTGTAACTGGCATTGAATTGCGTGCAATTTTCTTGGCATGTTATACGAAATCACCTCAGCAAAAAAAAAAAAAAAAACATACACAACAAGCACCCAGCCAAGTCAACTTAATTGAAATGCACGTCAAAGTCTTATAAATCATTTCATTATATGTACAAAAAAAAATCAACCAAAAAAAATGGAAAACTAAATTCATTATACTCCTGCTGAGCAATATTCAGAAAATATTAAAGTTGAAGAAACGAGCACTTGATATGGACTGAACAAAATTTAATCAAACAAATAAAAAACGCTTGAATTTCTTTTTTTTTTGGAGACAAAATTAAAGCAAATTAAATCCAATAGCTTTGAGGAAAACCTTCTTGACAAAAAGCTACTTTTGTGTAGTTTTTCTTATTAACAAAATTCCTTTGAAAAGTGTTTTAAGGGATTTAAGTATATACTCTGGTAATTTCCATTAGATTTTTTTGCAAAGCAGTTTTTAGATTTTTTTTGTAGCCCAGTTAATTAATTAACTTTTAGAATCCTTTTAAGTTGTTTAACAATACACTTTTCAATTCGAACATAAATTCCAAGAAATAATGCAGCAAAATAATTCAATTTAAAATTCTTCAAAAATTCTATTCCATAAATTGTTATGGTCTAATTGGCTTTACAAGCATTTTTTTAGTTTAACTGAATTGCTTCACATAAAATGGTTGATTTTTTTAACAATTAAAAAAAATTATTTAAAAATTAAAACAATTTTCCAGTATCACACATTTTTTCAAGCGTATTGCTATTGTTGTTGTTGTTGTATAGTTGCAATTTAACAAAGTAGAGAGATCATTTTAATAGCAAAATAAATATGTGTGAAAAAATTTAACACCTTAAATAAACATGAGTAAAAAATTTACAAACCCAGTTGGCCACGTCTTTAAGACATCTTTGACGACGGGTACAAGACAATGGTAAGTCGTAGAAAACATATTAAAGACAACTCCATACAAATCGTTGACGAAATTTTCATACAAATGGCGGCGAGGTCACACAAGACCAGATGAGCGACATTGTCGCTCAGATTGTCCTCAACAAGGCTTTATTGAAGACAAAACGTGTGACACTGTCGCTCAGATTGTCATCAACAAGGCTTTATTGAAGACATAACGAGGGACATTGTCGCTCATATTGTCGTCAACAATGCTTTATTGAAGACACAACGAGGGACATTGTCGCTCAGATTGTCCTCGACAAGGCTTTATTGAAGACAAAACGTATGACACTGTCGCTCAGATGGTCCCCAACAAAGTTTTATTGAAGAGAAAACGTGTGACATTGTCGTTCAGATAGTCATGAACGCCGATTTCTTTTAAATTGTCGATTAGAAAACTTAATCTACAGACGACATGTCGTACATGAATCGTCGAAGACAATGTCGTCTAGGACGATTTGGACAACTGGGAACATAAAACATGCACATACATACATATGTACATATGTATGTATGCATATACGCATATATGCACAGCGTTGTCACCTTTTAAATTTCAAAAAGCACTGAAACCAGGAAAAATACGCGTAATTTAAGTAAAAAAGCACTAAATTAATTTTTTTTATTAAAAAAAATTTGTATATAAAAAATATAGAAATCGGTTGACCAAGCATTTTATCCCTAAAACTTCAAATTTAAAGCATCCGATACACATTTTGATTCTATGAGAATCAGTGAATTCTAAAATCAATTTGACGAAACCTTTTTAAGTTATTATAAAAAATTTAATTTTTTTCGTCAACGTTGACTTGCTGATTACATTTTGAACTCGATGGGAGTAGTAGTTAATTTTTTTAAAATCAAGCATTTCAAAATTTGATTTTTATTAAACAATGCTGTGGAAACATTCTTTCATAGCAAATGCAATACTAATAACAAAGTTACAAAATTAAAAAAAAAAAGTAATTTGCAAGTTAACCAAGTTGTATAAACTTAAATTAAGGGTTTTCATGAGAATGTTCAAAAGTCTCGCAAACTGTGCAATTGTGCACTTTTACACTCTCGTAAATAAAATGTCAAAAATTTGATGGAAATTTATTTACACAAACCTGTTAACTTTGCCCAACAATTTTCACTCGTAAATTTAAGCTGTGCAATTCTGCATTTGTTAAACAACAACTTTTTGGTTTTTTTGCTTCCTTGAGGCATTTTTGGACACATACAGACACTTTTTATTTTTACAGAAATATGTATGTATGTATATAAATATGTATTTAATTTAAAAACTGCTTGAAATTTTATTTTTTTATTTTTATTATATTGATTTTTTTGACATTTCATTCAAATTTACTTAACTGTTTGCGCAAAAGTTGAAGAGGGTCTTCATGAAACCAGTCTCGCATATTTGCCCAATTGCACAAATGGGAATTTTAAGAGTTCTCATGAAAACCCTTATTATATTTACTATTTAAAAAAAAGTAACGAAGAAAATTATATATATGGAATCTAAAACGGCAGCTCTATTAGCAACACAATTTTCTCGTTGCAGACCGCTTATATATAAAGCCAAGTGTAAGGAAATTTTTTTTACGTATTTGAGACTTAAATAAAGTAATAAAGGTAAAAACGTGATCAAGTTCTGCGCTTAAACATTGAAGTTTGACTAGAAAACATTTCGCTATTAGACTATACTTGCATTATGCCTTCTTTGTCGTGTGGCAAAATACTGTTTCCATTGATTGTGCTTAAAATTTGAAAGTTTGAGAATAAAATCCGCATTTTTCTTCAACTCAGTTTTGTACAATCTTATTAGAATATTTTGAAATGTTCCATATAACTTCAGTGCTTATGTTTTATAAATGTTAGACTTCTTAAAAAAAAAATTTATATATATATATATATATATATATATATATATATATATTATATATATATATGTATATATATATATATATATATATATATATATATATATATATTCAGCCCAATCATGAACAAAAATTCCGCGTGAGTTTTTTTTTCACTTTTCCCTTTTCTCCTATTTTGAATGTTTTCTCCTGTTTTTACCAAATGCGGGAATAAAAAAAACTCCCGGGGGAAAAGTAGGTATTATGAACGCAATTGAATTTGCGTTTTTCACTAAAAATTTTTCCCTGGCAAAACAGAAGGGAGTTTACATAAAAACATATTTAATACTAAATTAAAACAAAATGTTTATACATAAACTTCTATTTTATAGTTCGTTTATTTGGGATAACATAAATAATGCCCAAAAAAATCGTTTATAAACTTATTTTTACTTATTTTTTCAAGTTGGTGAATTTTAATAATTTTGTTTACTCTCTCACTCAAAAAAAGGAGAAAAATAATGTCAACAAACAAGCAAAACAACGAGCTTCGTAATGCGGTGATGCCACATATTACTATTTTTTGTTCCCAACAAATTTATGATTGGAGGAATGTTTTCTCGAGAAAATTATTTTCCGTGAGAAATGGATTCCGGGGAATATTCATGATTGGGCTGATTATATAAGGAAAATTATTTTTGAATTTTGGGTTTAGTGCCACTGCCAAGAAATAAAAAGCACCGAGCACTAAAGGTTGAAGTACATAACACGCGTTCAATGCGCTAATGCGATACACGCGTCTGTCAAAAAAGTTGAAATAGTGTGTTTTCATAAGGCAAGTTACATAGAGAAGTTCGCGACGCGCGTACCTCGCCAAAAGTTGAACATTCTTCAACTTTCACGCGTTGTATACAAAATGACAGCTAGTGTTGCCAGATTCATAAACAACATACACAAACATGATTAGAAATTAATTTTTTTATTAAACAATGGATACAAAAATGAATTAAATGTTTAAAGAAAAATGCAACGTAAATGCAAAAAAAATAGCCGGCAAAGGATTTAAATTTTACAACTAAAAAAGCTTCAAAAGCGTGGTGTGTAACCTTCCATTTGTGTAGCGTTGAACGTTTAACAAGCCAGAAAAGCGTTGCAGCGTAACGCGTGGTATGTACTTCCACCTTAACTTCAACATTTTTCGAGTCGAAAATTTCAAAAAGCTCTAAAAACGGTGCGGAAAGCACCGAGTTGACAACGCTGTATATTCATATGTATACTATAACCCAGTTGACCAGGTAGTCACGGATGACAATTTCGTCAATACAATGAGAGTACGATTGATATGAAGTATGTTTTATTGAGGACCACATGGTGGAAAACGGCATGCATTGAGAGTTACCGTAACCGAGTAGCTCCCAAAATGACACACTGAGTGTACTAGAGTGTGGTACATCTTTAGAAAATAAGGTTAATGTCAACCCCTCCAAAAGTTACAGAGACAGTGAGAATTAGAATCTATGGCGCAATCAGAACCACATCAACTAAGGCGGTGGAAAACATTCTTTCAATCCTGCCAATTGATATACACACGGTTTAAATGTGAGGTAGCTTTGGCCGCCACAAGACTGATGGTAATGGGTGAATGGCTAACAGGAAACATATAACCAAGTACCAAAGTATAATACATATCTTACCCACCCAGCTAGTCAGGAGCTGTTTAATAGACCATGATGTTTAATATAATACAACTTATAAACGAATCCCCTGATGATCATTTGGAGATTGATATTGTGCACGTCATTTTAAGTCTCTTTTATAAATCTTGCAGTGTTTATTCGACGATGGCTTTATCTAAGATGTGTTTTCTCTTTTTTATTTTCGTGTTTACTGTTATAGGTTGTTATTTTTTCTTCATTCCTCGCTGATGCTTTCATTTAAGCTTTGAATAAGAATCTTGCGGTTGTTTGAAGTGTTTTTTTTTTATTTATTAAATTATTGAAGGTACGTAAACAACTTTTAAAATAATCTAATTATTTTATTTAATTGCATTTTTCATAGATCTGTGCTATTCGTTTTGTGTATACCGAAGATGGAATCGATAGACGTTTAAAAAAGCTAAATTCAACATAGTAATCATAATTTTTTGATTTTTTTTATTAATTTATCTTTTATTTTGTGAGTTTTGAAATTATTTTTTATTTTATTAACTCGTGAAACAAAAAGCATACTGAGTATTGTAAGATTTCGAAAACATTATCGAATGATTCTTTTACAACTCTCTATCTCTCTTTTTCTCCCTTGAGAAAAATAAAATGTTTTTACTTTTAAAATATTATAATATAGGAAATAAAGTCAACTAATCACTATTTTTTTTTTGTTTGCTGATATTTATTTATTGTATCTGCAAAAATGAACTAATAGGGCATTTACATTGTCTCGAAATCTAGTACTTACGAGATTAAGAGCTAAATCTAGCTGCTTTTTAATAGATTTCCCATACAAAATGGAGTCTAGCTTGTCAGATTTGTACGAAATCTAATCAAAATCTAATGTTTTTATTTATTTTTACCTACCCTCTACAACAAAATTATAAAAAAAGGTGGGTGGATTAGCTAGGGTCTGCTTAAATAGGTGTGTGAATTGGCTACATTGCAGTTGTTTGGTTGTGTTTTTGGAAAAGTTTCAGTTAATGGGGTTTGTTTTGGATAAAAAAATCTTTATATATAACAAAAAAAACTTGTTGTAAACGGTTTAGATTTTCATAAAGAGTTTTGTTAGATATTTTCCTGCGTGTTTTTCAATTTCATCAGTCACTAGTGACATAATTAAATCACGATATTAATTTGAATTTTTGATGTACCATGGAGCAGATGTTATCAAACGTAAAATTTTGTTTCGCCTTCGTTGAAGCTGAAGCAGTGCCCCATAGCTGAATTTCGTAGAATAATATTGGCCTCAAAAGTGACTTTTATAGTAGAAGTTTGTAGTCTAGGCTGAGTGTTGAATTTCTGTCAATCAACCAATGTATTTGAGTTAACTTAAGTTTCATCTGAGTTAGCTTAGATAATCTCTAGATAAATCTCAAATGATTGCATTTGCTAATAATAAAAACGACTTCTGTGGATCTTGTATACGAATCGTCTACGGTAACAGTTTTTCAGATGCGAAGCATCTTCCACGATTAAAATATGAGCTCGTCTAAGATTGAAAATGCTCTGCATATGATACACAATAGACTTTTCGACGATTAAAAAGTCTAGGAGAAATGTCACCAACAAATATATGCACAACGCCATACCAACACCTTAACGCCTGAAAGTATGGAATGGGAGAGAGCGACAATAATGGGGAATACAACGCCGTTTACACGGACGAGTTGGAAATTGGAAACTGATCGGGTAGTGGATTTTACGAAATAAATTCGCAATATACGTAAATTCTTTCGTTTTCCGAATCAGAATTCAGGCTTCCAGACTAACATCACGGCTATAACAGAAGGCATTAAATATCTAAAGGAAATTGACAATGAGCTACCTATTGGTATTTTTACGGATTCTAGAAAAGTTATCGAAGCCTTAAGAAATCGTAAAACTAAATCTAGAAGCGTCATTCAATTCAAAAATGAATTATGCTCGCGCAGGTATTATAGAGAAATGGAGATATTATGAATTCTAGGACATCAGGGTGCCTCTAGAAACGAGGAGGCGGATAGGCTTACAAACATGGGATCATTACTGAATAGAAAATTCCAAATCTTTTCAAGAATTTAAAAATCAATTGAAACATTGGGCTAAAAAACAACACACCACAGATTGGCATAACTCTTGTTGGAAATTCTCTGCAGTAACCCAAATAGTGGATGCAACTTTTTAGAATTTTTACAAGATAAATAAATTTTTGCAGTTTCATACTTTTTTATAGTTGCTGCAATTTTTTTATAAATTATCGAACTTGTAAATATTTGCTTTGCCAAATATTGAATTAAATGATATAAGAAATTATTATGCAAAGTTTATAAAGCAAAATTAATTTTACATTTAAAATTTCTTCGCAAATTGCTAACTGGGATACAAAACAGTGTGGCAAAATTTAGTAAAATAGATGGTGACGTTCAGGAATAAAACGTCATTCAAATTAAAACAAAATTTTTTTTATTTTAGCCCAACAACATATAGAAAATTAACTTTAAAAAAAATCACAGCACTTGACAAAAGAAGAAAAGCAAACAAACGATATCAATATTTTAGTTGAATCTTGCAGAGTTGACGACTAGAGTTGACTAGAGAATGGAGTAGTATAGAAACACAAACACACTCCATGTCATTAACAGACCAACAAATTCACTCCATCATGTTAAACACTAACTTGGTTGGTACCATAAAATGGAAACAAACTGATGGGAAAAATTCACATCAAATACTTTAATGTTGTTTTTTTTTTGTCTCTCTCTCTCTCTATTAATAACGTACATATGTATGTATGTGTGCTGCAGTGACTGTCTATGCTTCAATACATACATACATACTAGTAAACACATAACCAAACATTTGGGCCGAAACTTTGATTGGTTGACCATAAAAATATTTTGAAAATTAAACAGCAGAATCAGCAAAAAACATACTTCAATAATATATTGTAAAAAAAAAGTGTCACTGATTAATTTGGGAAAAATTGCCTTTTAAAAATATTGCACAACAGATGAAAAACGATGAAAAAAATATTTATTGATCAAATTAATGAATGAATGCTTGCATGGTTGGAGCTTAAGCTAATATGGTAAATCACCATTTACACACTAAATTAAACAATTTTGAATTACCACCATTAAGTGTGAGAATTTTTCCCATTAACACAAGTTTGCAAAGAAAATCAGAATCAGTATTTGTTTCAACACACAAATAAAAAAAACTTTTTTTTGTATAACTTTTATTATTTAGCTTTACTAAGAAAACTTACCTGTTTTAGTGTTAGGCGGGCGGTATACCTTAAATCACTTCCCTCACGCTTGAACATGGCATGAGGTTTGTCTCGAATTATGAACACAATATCGGCTGGTATTTTGCCTGGCGATTGGTCACCTTCTTTTTGAAAGGTCACCTTAGTGCCCGATTTCCAGCCGGGTTTTATCGATATGCTTACATATTTATCTTCTTTTTTCGACGTTCCATCCGACTGTTGGACACGCCTTGAGATTTTCATTTTTTTAACACAGCCATGATAGATCTCCTCCAGCGTTACGTACAGATCATGCTCCACGGGCGGATCTTGTTGTTTCTCCTTTTTGAATGGCGTATGAACATTGAATGAATGCGATCTAAATGAGGGCCTTTTCTGGATTATTTAAAGCATAAACAGAACAATTTGAATTTGCCATAGAACTTACCTAAACGCACCACCGAGCCCGTGACGCGACCCCAAGCCACCAAAAGGTGATGAGAAGAAATCATGCTCCGTATCCAAATCAAAGACATTCTTATCAAACAAGTTGTCACCCATATCACCAAAAAATGAAGCGAAGGGATTGCTAGAACCAAAGAATTGTGCAAAAGTTGCTCGCGGATCACCGTGAAACTGATATGTAAAAGTATTGTTAGAACCTGTGCCATTGCTTCTGCCTTTAAAGAAAAAAAGAGCGAAAAAACAATTTTTTGTAAGCTTAGAATTTATTTAAAAAAATTTAAGTACAAGTACAAATGATGGATTAACATACATATATATATATCGTCGCTGTTTTAACTAACCGACCTAACTGACATATTTTTGAAATATGAGTTAAGTCCTCTACTAAACTTTATAAGTCATAATACACATTCTCTACAATTTTCACGTAAGTAAAAAGATTTCTGACGCAGCCATAAGAAGGAATGTATAAAACAACCATAAAAGCAGCTCTGCTGTTAAATTTTTAAAATTTTAGTTAGGTCAGTTAGTTAAAACAACGACGATATGTATCTCAAAACATTTCAACACCAACTTAGCGGCTATTCACATCTTACGTAACGCTATTTTCGGAACGACCCCCTTGTAATGCTTTTTACAAATTTTCTAAACTGGAACAAATCCTTAACCATCCCCCCCCCCCATTTAAGCATTGCGTAATATATGAACAGCCCCTTAGGACCCCTTTAATTGAGAACAAAACTATGTGGTATACTCTGTTAAGAATTCTGAGGGAGATCGCGACATTCGAAATAAATCTGCAATCCTTGAAATTTGAATTTAGGTTAGATTAAAGAGGGGAGCCACTAAGCTCATGTGTGGGAACATATACATAAGCTAGTATAGGCCTTTTGTGGGCTGTCATGTGAATTAAATGAGTCCCATCTTTATAGGAATTCAATATCAATTAGGTAGTCCCTCAAACTTTTCCAGTCAATACCTATATGGTCGGTAATGTCCGGTAAGGTGTCATCCCCAAAATAACGGGATCTTGGCAAAAGCTCAATTGCCTCGATTTCATCCATGCATGCCCTGCAATCATTGTCATCTGTGGCTCCAATCTGGTACAAATGTCCTCGTACGACGCCAGTCAACTTTCCTAGCTTGGACTTGTTAACATTCAACAGCACCCTTGTTTTGTCTTCTTGCGGATCGGTCTATAGAACCTTTGTTATATTACCCACAGTAGCACTATTCTGTCGTGGACCATCTTCTTTTAATTTTCTAACTCAATCTTTGCTATCTCGAAAGGCTTTGCATTAATTAGAATTACGGTCTGTAACGTTCTGGCCTTTCTTGCCACTTCATTCGCACTTTCATCTCCGATTACACCGAAGTGGGCCGGCACTGAGTAATCATTAATCACATTCCAGCAATCTAAAATTGTCCTAGAATTTACTCTTTCGGTTGTGATTGCCCTAATTGTCAATTTCCTGTCAGTAAATATGTTGACATCCGTGACCCTAATATTCACACTGACCCATTTTAAAACCTCCGTGATGCCTGGAAGACTAATACAGTCTGGTTAGGTAAGCGGAAGTAAATTTGTGTGTGTGTATAATATTGGGTGTTTTTTTTTAGAGGCATAGAACTTTGAATTGAAATAAAACACAAGAAAATCGTTTTAATGTCCATCAATTTGGCTTTATTGGAAGGATAATTTTATGCCATTAATGTTTAAATATGATTTCGGGCATGTGGCCGCCGCGGCTGGCTCGAATAAAGCCAATTCTACAGGTCCAATTTTCAACCACTTTTTCGAGCATATGGGGCCGTATGTTGGCAATAACGCCACGAATGTTGGCTTCCAAGTCCCCTAACGTTTCTGGTTTGTTGGCGTAGACGAGCGACTTCACATATCCCCAAAGAAAATAATGCAATGGTGTCAAATCACACGATCTTGGTGGCCAATTGACAGGTCCATTCCGCGAAATTATGCGCTCATCGAATGTTTCCTTCAATAAATCGATTGTGACGTGCGTTGTGTGGCATGTAGCGCCGTCTTGTTGGAACCACAACTCATCCACATTCATGCCATCCAATTCGGGAACAAAATAGTCGGTTAGTCGGCTCCAATTGCTGTGCACGGTGGCGAATCGATTCATTCGGGTCCTCTTCAACACTTTGCTCTACAGCGGCAATTGTTTCTTCGGTGCGCACTGTTCGACGTCTCTGCGGATGCGTATTATCACATAGAGTAAACGTAGTGCGAAAACGATCCATGGTTAACCGAATTAATTGCTCTGATGGACGATTATGTCGACCATAAAATGGACGGAGCTTGCGGTAAACTTCGCGAACTGAACCATTATTTTCGAAATAAATTTGCACGATTTGCAAGCGTTGTTCTTTTGTCAACCTGTTCATGATGAAATGGCAAACTAAACTAAATATTAATCACTTGACAGCTGACAAAATGGCCGCCAGTTAAAAAAGTGATGCCAACTTAAAGTTCTATACCTCAATAAAAAACACCCTTTATTATATATGCCTTAATGTTATGGTTTTAGTCTTAATTATCAAGTTATTTCCGATAATTCTATTTAAAAAAAAGAAACACCTACGAGTTTGTATATTAATTACAATGGGCGTCACGTCACAGAACTATCTCTTTTATTTAAAACAAACACTAGTCTAGCTTAAGCAGTCTTTGCAACATAAATATTATTTTCATTATTTAACCTTTTCATTAAAATACTCACCTCCATTTCTCAAACCTTCTTCGCCATATTTATCGTACATTTCCCTTTTACTTTTATCCGATAATACTTCGTAGGCCTCGGCGACCTCTTTGAATTTCTCTTCCGCATTTGCTGCTTTATTCTTATCGGGATGATAGCGTAGCGCTAGTTTTCTGTAGGCCTTTTTAATTTCATCATCGGTGGCAGTTTTTGTTATACCCAATATTTTATAATAATCTTTACCCATATTGTATTATGTGTGAGTATGTGAGTGTGGGTAGGCGAATGTGTTTGTCTATAGCCGCTAAGTTGGAGTGTGTGTGGGCTTCTCTGCAGATTGAAGCTTCCAAACTAGAACTTAAAACTGAAAGCAAAATTAGAAAGTTCTTAAAAATATATAAATGCAATGTATGTATCTAGTTTTATTGAACTTACCAAATTTGTCTAAGTTTATGATTATATTATCCTTTTCTTCTAATTAAAACGTTGTGAAGTCCAGCGATAAAAGCATCTTCTTGCAAGCAACATTTGATAACTTTGAAGAACTTGAAATTTTTATAAAATTCTAATTTTTCAATATTTTCTGTAAATAAACATAAAAATCGGAAAATTTTAAAAATAAAATTGTATTTCTTTCTGACAAGTGAGTTATTAGGTCTGTTCATTTACTTTCCCAGCAGAAACTAGCAACAAGAGAGTAAAGCAGAAACTTACAAAATTACTCTCCCAGTTATGAAAAAGTAAATGAACGTTTTTTTTTTTTTTGTAAAAACTTGCAAGTAAATTTTATTCATATCAGAGCCATGGATGGAAATCATGATACAATTGTACTTTTTCTGATGTGTTTTGTTTGATAATACATATTTTAAATTGCGAATTTTTTTAGAAATTGACATTTAACATGAAATTCTTTACACAGTTTCATGTCTTGTTACTATTTTTATGCATATTTCATAATTTTTTAATATTATTCATTAACAAATACAAAAATGCGACTTTCCTTCTCTGATCATGTATGAGAATCAAACAAAATTCCTTTACATTAGAATTGAATTTATGTGGTTTAATGAAAGTAAAACAATAAATTAAGAAGACATGCTTTCTTTTTTCATACGTATGCATGTTTTTTTAAAAGAAATGCACGTTTTTCAGTTTTCCTTTTGCAGATATTTTTGAAATAATTAATTTGACAGTTCTTACAAGTAAAACTTTTACTAGTAATAATTTGTAAGAATTTTTTTGTCTCTCAATTTTTCTCTCTCTGAAAACTTTCCAGTAACATTTGTTACAAATTCGTAACAATTTTTACTACATGAACAAACCTAATAATTAGTAAGGTTTTTAGTCTCTCAATTTTTTTCTCCGTTTTGACGCTCTCTCGCAAACTTTTTGAGTTTATGAACACTTTCCAGTAGCAATTGTTACAAATTCGTAAAAAATTTTGGTAAATGAACAAACCTATTATAATTTTATTACGTGTATTTTTTCATACAATACACTGTTAAAAAATATAAAAACAAAGTGAAAGCAAAGAATCGAATCAACTAATGTTAGTGTAATTTGTTTCTTTAAGCACGATTTGAAAGTAATCGTATCCAATCCAGTACATATCAAAAGGCAAATTACGGTACTTGATATTTCAGTGGACTTGCATCGATATCGAATTCCGTAATTTGCCGTCTGCACATTTTGTTGTATTGCTTTCTGAAAAGCTTTTCCAAGGGCATTTAAGGTAATACAGTAGATTTTAGTTATAACGGACACCGTTTATAATGAAAAGTTTTACAATAATAAATATTTCATACAAATTAGTACGCTTATAGTGAACCACGGTTGTAACTAATTTTCTCTTAAAACGAACTATTTTTTTTTCATTTTTTGAAGTTCTGATAGCAAAACTGAAGACAAAAATTATGCCATTCGACATCGAACTAATTTTCAAAAAATTTAAGTCGTGTTTGTATGGAAATTTCAATTGATATCGCATGACACAATTTGCTCCCTACATAAAATTTTATACGCTTATAACGAAAAGCAAACAGCAAGTTATTGTCTCCTGTTTATTGAAAAAAGCTGTTCTCTTAGTTTGAAAATAAATATGTGCTTGTTAATTTTTAATTGCTTTCTTAAATTAAATGAAAGAACCCTGCAGCAAATTTGGGGCCACCAAATTGATCAAAACGTACTCGGCCTATGACTTCAGAAATTGGGGTGTTACCAAAAGTAGGGAGTAATATATGATTAAAAAAACATATAAAGTAAATGGTTACATATTCACCATTTTCATGATGCATCGTCTTACCCCCATACGCAAAAAATTAACGTCTGCTTGAAGTTTATATTAAAATAAAATTTTCATAGAAAACCCGGTCTTAACGTACACTTCAAGTAAACGTTATTTTTTGTAATCTTTAGTCAGTTGAATTGAGACTCGGTTTAGTACGATTATTGTAGTAAATAGTAAAAATATAATGTTAATTGTTCCCTGCAATAAAACCGCCAAGTCACTCTTTGACCAGTGCCTCATTTCTGTAAGGAGTGTGAAAACTTCTAGAGATGAAAAAATTATTATCATCCTGTGAACCCTATGTTTCACAGGATGATAACAGAATATAGAAAAACTGTATTTGTTGATATTTTTGGAGGTTAGGTTAGGTAAGGAAGGGCGGTGCTAAATAGCACCTCCCCTCGGAGACCCAGTGTGGTCCATTGTGATTCCCTTCTATTGCCTCGATAAAAGTAATATTTAACTCCCATTTGTACCCAGAAATGCACCTACTATTCGTCATTAAGCCACTGAATTCCCATGATGAAGCCCCTGATATCCTTCAGTTTACACTTACCGATATCACTAATGCTCTCATAGAAACATCTGCTCAGACGTAGTAGCTCTGGACAATGGAAGATAATATCGTTCCTACCATGTCAAACTACCCAATACGCAAATTTATACTTTTCAGAAGAGTGAAAAGAGTCATCAATTGTGAATTTAAAGTCATCGTATTCCTAAAAATGCCAGGCTTAAAATATTTCCTATTGAGTTACCTGTCGTCTATGAGAATTTCAGCATTTTAAAACGATGCGTACCAAGGTAACGATATTTTGACATGATAGCGACGATATGTTCTCTTCATCCCCGTACATCCTACACCCAGAAAAAAGATTGGTTGGAAAACGGTTAGTCCAATAAAATATCATTTGTATTAACTATATTTCAGTTCACGCTATCAATTTTCTGTTTATCCAAAAAACAATCCATGTTCATTGTCATAAGGGCATAATTGTAACAAGGATATGATTGTGACAATACTTTAATTGATTGCATCAACCGAGCGTATGCTTTTTTCATGACTAATTAACTGATTGGTTAACCTGGACTCAGGTTCTTTCTCTGACCAAGCAGTGATTATCATGACTCACATCGCCTTCCGATTCATATCCAGTAGCTTCTAGTAGTGTCCAGGAACTTTCTGAACAATTGGTACTGCTCTTTACCCAATTACTGAGTTCCTTGTAGCAATGATCTATCAGTAATTTTACGGATATGTCACACACTGCCTCATCTGACGCCGACCCTATTCTTGCCAGCTCCTCGGAAATTTCATTTTCCTAAACACTACTGTGGCCAGGAATCCAACATAGTCTGACACTATATTTGTCCATAAGCAAGTTGAGGGCTCTTCTACAGTCACTAACAAGTTTCGAATTGACAATCCCCCTTATTATGCTTGGCGATATTGCGGCGGAAGTCAGGCTTATTGTACTAGATTAAAGAAAAATGTAATCAACTACAAAAAGTCGAATTTGAAGTCAAAAAACACCAACTACGATAAGGCGTATTGTGTGCTTTCAAAGCTTTTAGTGGTGCCTGGCTGGCTTCTCACCTTCAGCCACATTTCTAGTCGCAAGCTCCGTGGCCCTGAGGATCGCCAAGATCTCAGCTTGGAAAGCATTGCATTCATTTGGCAGTCTAAAAGAACTACGAATGTTTGTTTCCACAATATAGACAGCAGCTCTTGTATCTTCCTTCATTTTTTACCCGTTTGTAAACACCGCATTACTCGTATCATCATATAGCTTATCGAATTTCATCCAATAGTCCCTATTCGGAATTACCAGTGAGGGTGTTCTACTAAAATCAATTTCAATGACCTTATAGTCTGTGAACCCAGCGGTTACGGATCCCTGATCTCTTTTAAGACTGATGTGTAACCTGTTATTCCTGTCCTCACCAAACCTGCTTCAACGAGTCAAAAAAGACTTCTAGTCGACGGTCTCACCACAAAGTATTCTATAGGAAGTAGTTGAAGAATAATGTCCAAGACAGCCTGAGACGTGTTCTTCTGAGCTTTTGTGATGCCTAGTGAGGCACATCTCTGAACCTTAGCTAGTAATCTTCTATGACTTTCTTTCCTCAATGGCTCCCACCATACCACACACCCATTGGAAATAACCGGTCTGACAACCCATGCGTAAATGTAGTTTACTATCTTCGGTTGCAGATCCCAGTTCCTTCCTATGGAATTTCTGCACGCGTGCATGCATATTTTTGTACGTTTATTTAAATTTTTATATGAATAACCCTGTGTAAAATAGGAAAACCATTATAATTATTTAATTTTTCTCGATGCCTGAACTTCTTTCTCACAAGTTACAGAAATGAGGCACAGTCCCGTAACTGTACTAACAGTATGTTTTCACCGGCATGATTTCGACAAATCATGGCGAGTTGTGTAAATCATGTTAATTTATACATGATTTACTATACATACCTCAAAGTAGTTGATTTATTTTAAATTATGTTCAAAATACTATTTTTCGAACTGGATTGATTTATACAACCTTGCCTTTCTTTTAAAATTATAAACTCCATCCCTGGGTCATTCATCAATAGTGATTGCAATTTCGAAAAAAAATTTCATTAAAGAATGTTGAATCAATTTTAAACCTCAACTGCATATCACGTAACTTGTGTCAGTTAAATTTTCTGCAGGGAATGTAGTTTGTGCTGGCAATTTTTAAGCTGACTTTACATGGTAATACAATGTATTACGACATGTCAAAATATGCTGTAGAACATACAAAATCTTATCATGTAAACGCAAAATGTATCGAATAGGAGAGAATACGGATAGAAAATTTGACAAGCGGTCGGTAAATGTTTATTTTCTAAACCATTTTAAGCGCCCCATACACGATTCAATTCAATTTTCAATTGAGTTGGTCGTTGTCCAAATGAAAGCGTGTATGGTTCTATCAATTGATTAGTTTGGCAGTTGTCGAGTTGGTTGAAGAAAAATCAAAAAATTTTGATTTTTCATGTTGACTAGTAAATCTTTCAATTCGATTGTGCTGTGTGTGCTCGAGTCTCTTGATTAGCTGTCAAAATTTATGTTTGTAGCTTTATTTTGGATAGAAAAAGTTGTGTATTTTTAAAATTGTATTTAATTTCATTGAATTTTAAATAAAAAATATATAAATTAATGAATGAATGCAATAGAAGTTTTAAATTTTTAAATTTGTAATTGTGAAAAAAATATAAATTTGACAGTTGAATGAAAATTTTTCAATTCAGTTTATGAAGTGTGTAGCCAAGAATCAATTCAATTGAAAGACTCAATTCACAATTGAATTGAAACGTGTATGGGGTGCTTTAGAAACTTAAGCATTCTCATCACACCAGAGGTGTATTTCAAAGTGAACGTTGCCAGCACTGATGGTATTTATTGAAGGGTTTAACACTTTTACAAAAACAACCAAAATCAACTCAGGAAATGTTCATGTTGTTTTTGTAATCATTGTACAATTGCAACCATCAGCTACTTAACCCGTACCACAAAACCAAACAAACAATAAACAAACCTATAAAAAAAATTATATTTCATAGTAAAATTACATTGCAATAATAACCCTGCGTTTACATATGCAAGTGCCTTGCATGCAAGCTCTGTGTACGTATTATCAACGAAAATTTCTCACAAATGCCCGACTGTCTTGCAACTTGCATGTTTGCCTTTTAGTGCAGAGTTGTCCAAAACATAAAAAATTTTAATTTTAAGGGAACCAGATAGTGTTGAACTTTATTCGTATTGTTTCAATGTTATTTATGTCTAAAATATTAATAAAATGCTCGATTTATGAATATTTAAGAAAAAAAAATATTAAATTAGCTTTTAAATGTATTTAAAATGAGTAAAATCTCACTTAACCCTACACTGAAATCCAGTTAATTTGTGCTAAACTATTAATAGGGCAACACTGTTAACTAACTTTCCATTTACTTGCTACAAGTTCAGCAAAGTCTTGTAAAATTCCTTGGCAGTTGAGTTGGAAGTAGGCTGCAAGTGCCGAAAGTGTAGATGTGTTAGTAAAAGAGTTTGAGTGTATTGAGTTTTTCGAACTTGCACTTGCACGTGTAAACCCTAGGTAAAATGTTTTCTCCAAGATTTAATTACATTAGTACACATTTTTTTTTTCAATTATACAATTTTTATTTTAGCTCAAAAGTTTAATGTCTTTGCATGCATTTTACTTATAGTATCAGTGTAAACATGAAAAATATCTACAACAGACTCTTGTTCTCTTTTTTTAAACACCGAGAGAATTTCATAATATTTTGATTCTAAAAAGTCGTAATACTTTGTATTACCATGTAAAGACACCTTTAATTGTCAGTACATTGCCACGACATTGCCAGATCTGACAATATTGTAAGATCTGACAAACGTCTGTACATAACTTATTAAGTCTTTCAACAAATACTCTATTAGACAAACAATTAACGAATAATATTTCTTTAGCATTCCTAGAGACCCCAGTGACGTCACAGTTCATTTAATTATTTCAATGAGACATTGAAAAATTATTTTCTCTTTCACTTATAATATTCTCACTAGTAAGACTTGTTAACTACTCGTATCTATAAAACATATGAACACAATAAGATAATAACCAATAAAATATTTTGTCAAAATCAAAGATTTGCATTGCCAAGTTTATTGAACAAAAAACAAGGAATAAAAAAAATTTTAAATTAAAAATAAACATTTGCTGACGTTTATTTATATCTTTATTTTTGTTACACATAGATACATATACACATACATACATACATATGTATGAATGTGTATTAGAGATGGGCGCGTGTCGTGTGTTTTTCCATGACACGAACACGCACGACTCAGCACGAAGTGTTCGTGATAAAACAACTGATTTCGTGCGCGTTCGGTTCGTTTCTTGTTGAGCAAAATTGCCACGAAAAACACGAAACTATTTTAGATGTAAAATATGTATGAATGAATTTCCAGTAGAGAAAAAATTTAATATTTTGTCTCGTCAAACACACAACACCAGCATATTTTTTGATATTGTATGGACCTCTGGAGCTTAAAGTTCTTTACGTAAACCGATGTTATCAGCTGTGGTGGCAGGTAGTATTAGCTGGCAGTGCCGACTCGGTGCCATAGTTTGAAAAGCGACTCTTGAAAAAAATTAATTAAATTTTCTGATCTTCAATACCATACGAATAATATTTCGTGAGTGTTGAAATGTTTTGCGTGCGTGTTTCGTAAGTGTTGAGCGTCTTGGTATTCGTATTCGTGTCGTGTTGGAAAAATTCGACACGCGCATATCTCTAATGTATATATGCATACATATGTACTATATCAATGGATCTTAAGAAATATGCTTATTTACAAAATAAGATTAAAAACTTTTTATTTATTATGCAAGAAGCGTAATAACAGAAAAATATAATAAGAAAACTTACAATAAATATAATTAAGAATTTTTTTTTAAACCCAAAAGTTTTTATAAGAAAAGAAAATTTGTTTCTATTAAGAACACTCTAATCATTACTCATTTTAATATTGGTTAAGCAAAAAATCTGACTACAATATTAATGAATATTAAAATTATTATTGCAGTGCATCTCAAAATAATTTTTGTTTGTTGCGAAACTGATTTGTAAGCTCTTCTACATATTAGTGTATTCATTTAGTCGCGGTTTTGCTTTAATCGATTAATCGCTCGATTAATTAATCGAGGTTTTGGCTTAATCGGTTGATAATCGGCTAATTTCAGTATTAACCGGTTAAACGATTAATAAAGTTTCTTCATAAATCAGGTAATTTGAAGACGTAAAAGTGCAGAAATTATTTATTAATTTTATTTTATTAGTAAAGCCCAAAAAATACACATAAGAATTTTTAAATTAAATCAAGCAATTTGAAATTTATTTGCTGGTGGTTCAGCGTTGTCTATATATTTCATTGTTGCTGTAACAAATCATCAGTAGACTTCAACCACACATTTTGAATAGTCACAAACCTCTTATCTTATGCACAGACTTTCAAGAACTATTTGAGAATTCACAAATAATAGTATTTTTGAAAATCACAAAAGAAAAATAAGCGTAGTAGGCTTAGAAACTAATACAAAAAACCCAGCAAATAATTTATATTCGATTCGAATCTATAAAAAAATATTATTATTATTTGTGAATTCTCAAATAGTTCTTGAAAGTCTGTGCATAAGATAAGAGGTTTGTGACTATTCAAAATGTGTGGTTGAAGTCTACTGATGATTTGTTACAGCAAGAATGAAATATATAGACAACGCTGAACCACCAGCAAATAAATTTCAAATTAAAATAAACTTCTGACAATATGTCGAATAATAAATTTCTTAAATGTTAAATCAAGCAAAAAAAAATCATAAATATGTATATTAAAAAAATCTTCTAACAAATTTTTTTTAGAAAAATAATTAGGTTTAAGTGTTAACCGGTTAACCGATTGAATACTCTACTACATATATATTTCCTTAATTTGTATATTTTTTAATTTTTATTTTAATTGTATATATTTTGGCCCTTAAAAAAAAACTAAGAAACACACATTTTTTAATGAATTTTTTTAAAAAATTAATAAGGCATTTACATTGTCTTGAAATCTAGTACTTACGAGATTTCGAGCTAAATCTTGATGCTCTTTGGTAGATTTCCCACACAAAACAAAACCTATTTTGTCAGTAGCTTTGTAGGAAATCTAATCAAAATCTAATATACTTATTTATATTTTTCTACCATGTACAACATACGAGTATTTATAAAAAAGATGAGTGAATTAGCTGCGTCCTGCTTAAAAAGGTGTGTGAATTAGCTACAGTTCAGTTCTTTGGTTATAGGTTTGGAAAATTGTCAGTTAATGGGTTTTGTTTTGAATAAAAAAAATCTTGATAAATGTCAAAAAACATGATGTAAATGGTACAGATTTTCAGAAAGATTTTAATTAAAATCTGATGAATTTTGTGCAGGTGTAAATGCCCTTAAGACAAATTTTAGTCAAAGGATTTACCCCCTTATGCAAAAAAATATTTTACTTTAGCTTTAAAGTTCATAGTAGTTGATAAGCACTTTAAGGCTAACATAAGTAGGTTTATATTATTTATTTATTTATACTTTAAATATTTTGTGATTTAATAATAAATACTGGTAACACCACCGTGTTCAACAACCACTTTACAGCTTATGATGTACAAAATTGGATACAATTTCATTCGGGTATTCAAATATTTTTTTTATTTTATTAAATAAATTTTTATTATCTTGAAGTAAAGCAACCTAATTTAAAAAATATGAGCTTCTGACTTAATAGGAAAACAGTTAAACACAACCATGAAGTAAAAGTAAAAAAATGTGAAAAATTATCACAATTTGTTTTATTCGAATGAAACGAGTATTTGAATATCCAGCTTTTTTCGATTTGTTTTGATTGTATGTACATCACTAAAACATTTTTGTATAATTGTATTTATTTTAATATTTTTTTATGGATTTTGCTATGTATTTCGAAGCAGTTGGATAATTTGGTGATGTTTCCCATTACATGACAGAGATAATAAATTTAAGATAAGAGCAGGCACTTCTAGCTTCATTTTCAGATGTAACATGAATCAGTATGTGCTATATTAGTAAAAATATTTGAGGTACAAAATAGACATTTTGGAAATATCAACTTAAAGTAGTCTTAACAAACGTGGGTGCCTACTTTAGAATTTTTATACAATAATTTTTTTAGAATACAACTTTACTTAACATTGCTTGGCAAAGCTTTATTAAGTTTTTTTGCATAAGACCCTTTGTCTTTAATACGAAATCTTGAAAAATGCGAAAACAAAGCTAACTGTAAATTAAGTCAAATACACCAGATGTCGAGAAAATCGGCCTTGTTATGAGTCTCGTTCTCGTATTAAAAACGTTGTCGTTGTCGTTTTTATTAATTTTTTGAACCACGCAAAATTTTCGACACCAACATTTTTGTAACAGAATCTAAAACACAGGCTGTCTCATAATTTGTATAGGTTTAATAAATTATAAGTAACCCAGTTCTTGAAACTGTCAAAAAACAATTGAAATTATTTACGTCGGTTGCTAGCCGCATGCAAAAAAAAAACTTATTTAATAACCTAGCTATCTAACTAGCGGTCTCCACTAGCTTGAACTTGGTATGGGCATCATGTCGGACATCGCAAATGGCTAATGGAGACCGCTCATGTCCAACTTTCGTCCATGCTCTGACATCAATGCCCGAGCATATGTCTGTGGAAAAATGTTCGCCATGAGATTTGACGTCCGCAACCATTTGCAATAGAAAGAAAAGAGACAGAACAAAATTGGTAAATATTCCATCTTTGATATGCCTGAACATGGACATCGCACGAGTTCACCACAACAAGGAAGTTGATAAATTTTTCAGAGTTGCTCTGCCGGCGTCATGTCCATGTCATATCCAAGTCGATGGCTAGTGGAGACGTAGGTTAAGAAAGCATTCTTTGAAATCGTGGTGGAGTACCAAATAAAACTCATTGAAACAGGAGAGGATTTTGAGGATTCCAGCTTTCTACACAACGGTGCAGATCGGCGTGTTATTCTTAGAGGAGGCTCCTAAATTGTAGTACGACAAATCGTGTGAATTGGTGATGGCGTAATAGTTCTACGAACTAGCCAAATAATTCTCCTTAGTTTTAGCAGGAGTAACAGAATAGAAGGAAAAAAATATTTACAATTATACAAGTTGTGTATAGCGCCGTGAGAAAATTAAAAAAGGTTTTTGTAAGTGTTAAGTGTTGCTACGTTTTCTTCTTCTGAAGATGATGAGGAGTACTCTGTTGCAGAACTTAATGCTTTACGAAGAGAACTGCGACAACGGTAAAATATATTTGCTTTACCACATTCCAAGTAAGTGAAAATCAGTTATTAAGCAAATGCATGTATTTGTCGTTGGTTACAAGTAGAAAGGCCCTGACTCAATTAACTGTAACTTTACAGTAGAAGGTAAAAACATAATAATAAACAGTACAAGTGCTGGTACAACTGCTTTATAAAGTTGCTTGTAAAAACGTTATTTTTTACACTATTGCAATAAATTTTTGTGACAAGGTGTACTTGGAATCACTGAAAAACTCAATTTCGTGAAATTACGAGTTAGGGCCTTTCTACTTGTGACCATCGATGTATATAATTATAAGCTTAATAAATTTATCACTATTTCTTTAAGATTTGTTAGCTACTGTACGTGTTGGAGGTCCTAAAACATTTATTTGAGCTGCAATTTTGTTCCAGTCCTCTTTTAGATTCACCTTGTTAACTCCACTGCTATATCCTCTTGCGGCACCTGGGTGCTGTTCCAAGATTTCTACCATTCTGGCGAATTGAGCGGTGTTCGTAATTTTTGATCTAAATTTTCTAAATAAAAGACCACAGTAATTTTATGATAAAAAAAATTTTTAATGTAGAAGATACTTACATTTTATTTAAATCCATTTTCTGTTGATTTTTGCCTCTGACTGGCAGCCTTGGGCCTTAACTCTACAAATTGTATTTTTTTCCAATGCTGTGTCGGTCGCTACAAACTTTTTCATACGAGTACATTTTCAAATTAGGAGTATGCTTGACGAATGGTGGGTGCAACACTTGCAAAACTTTAGAATTAGAAGTTTTCTAAAAGTTTCATCTCTAAAATGCACCGACCAGCTTCGAGAAGCGCTCCCTATCGACTAAACTCCCAAAAAACATTCTTCAGACCCGCTGCGTGAACGCAGTCTGCTAAATAGATATAAATTTTCTTTTGAGACATTCTAATAATAATAAAAAAAATTGGAAGTAATGTTTAAGCAACTATTTACAATTTTGGTTTAAAAAAATTGCAGTGATCAAATTATTTATTTTAATTATTTTCTTATTAAGTCATTAGGAAAAAATTATGTATTACATATGTACATAAATATGTACATACAATATGTATGTATGTATGTATGTCTGTACATATGCATTCACTTTGACTATTTTTGGCCTTTTCAGTTTATGTATTATAGAAACGTCTACAGAATATTTGTCACGTGTCACCAATTGACAATATGCCATTAAAATAATGATTAATGTCAAGTGCCTAAAAATACGTGTAGATTTAATTGATTACTTATTTATAAAAAATAAATGCTGGCTTTGAAGACAAATACATACTCTTATAATGCAGAGGAAAGGGAAACATTGATGAGAAAAGGATTTAGACAATAAATTTAACACACACAAATGTCATATTAAACAAATAATTAAATAATTTAAGCAATTTAAAAATCAATATTCCATAGATATGTTTAGATTTATATATGTATATAAATATACATGCATACATATGTATGTAAAGCATGAAGTTAATTACTTACTTAATTTGTTTCAATAAACTATTTAGTATTTTTTTTTAACTTTTTATTATACTGAGACATTTTTAGATTTTAATTGAACTATAGTGAATTTTTAATCAGAAATAATTTTAAGTCAGGCTTAAGTTCAGTAATTTCAATTCTTTATTGAATGAAATATTTTTATTAATTAATGTGAGTTTCTAAAGAAGAGAAGAAAAATTAAACTTAGACTTTATAGCTGGGGGAAATACCGATATTTTTCTGTGCAGCCACGCACATTATCAGCAGCCACGTCTATCTACTGGGGTAGAGTTTTTGTTATTAACATCAGCTATTTAACTCAAATTTAGTATGAAATGGAATATGAGAAATGATTATTGTGTATACAATTATTTATTATACTCATAGTTTAAATCATGAATTAATAATTACTCTAGTTAAATTTGAGGTTGTAAAGCAAACTACCTGTGAAGTGCTGAAGTGTTGAAATTTCAGCTGTTATCATTGGACATTTATTTATTAAAATTCTTAGAAGTTTTAGCCAATATTTTGTTCCATGAACCAACCAGTGGCTTTAATTGTGAAAATTTCCTATTAAACTTTGGCTCGCAAAAGCCACAAATTTAAATCATGAACTAAAACTGTAAGAAGTTTGTTGTTTTAATTCAACTCAGTTTGGTTGTGTCAGCTTCAAGCCAAATTATACATTGGTATTGTTTTTCACAACTGAAACTAGTCTCCTGCACAAGATATCTTATAAGAACTTTTAAGACATGAGGGATTTTTCAAATGCTTTACTACAGCGAAATCTTATAAAACAAACGTTAACAACAATGTTTGCAAGAAATTTGTTTGAGTATTGTAGGTATAGGAGTAAAGAAGAAAACACTTCGTGACGGAAGAATTTGTGATACTAGCTTCTTTCTACGCATAAGCGCGTGTACAAACGTCATGCTTGTATGTGTGTATGATTTTTTATTTTTCTGCGCACATTCAAAGGCACACACATGCATTAACATTAATTGTATGCGGTTAATCACATAATAGCTTACCATCTACATATTACACACACACTCAAACGTACAATATGAAAAATAACAAGCATACACTAATCAACAGTACTTCTTTTGAGTGTTTGTTACAAGCAAGCTGTCTTGCGACATCGCTTGTTACAACTGATATACACATACACCAATACATCCATCGTGCTTCGCTTATAGTATGACAGCATTTATTATTGGTTTAGTATAATACATGCGACATGAATATATTTAAAAATCATGACGTTTTTACATTTCAAGACTGTTTACGCAGCTCTCTAACTCAAACAACAGTTGTACAGAGTATGTAGTTGTTTTGTGCCAAAAAAGTTTTCAGTAGAAATTAGCTGTGATTCTCAATATTATATAAAAAGTAAGAGTGCTATATTCGGCTGTACCGTGTCTTATATACCCATCACAAATCATACAATGTAGATACATGCGTGCATAAATACATAGAATAAAAGTTTTTCGCACATACATATTCATTTCGAATTAAATTGCAATTTGTAGAGCTCAACTGCATTTTAAATGCATGCTACATATACAAAATTTCTTACCTTACGCTCGCCTGTGTTTCTTCAGCAGGTAACTTTTATAAATGAAACTTACAAATTTATCAATTCAATGAAGCGAAACTGAAATGTAGGATCGAAATGTCCTAATTTAGGATGTTGTTGAAAAACACATACATTAACAATTATCACTGAGAATAAAATTTTACTCTACAACAGTTTTCTTTAAATTTCTTTATTGACTGAAAAAAGTTTATTTTCAATAAACGTGCATACAACTTTTTTTTTATATATTTGCAAATATTAAAATTATTTTTTTCAGTACATACATATGTATATTTAAAACTGAAAACTACATAGCAGCAACAAAAGCTTATGATAAGACAAACTTTTTAGTAAAGTCTCTAATACTAGTAATACGTTTAGATTTGAGCAAAATCTAGTACTTGCGAGATTTCAGGCAAAATATAGTAGATTTCCCATACAAAAAAAAATTAACTTCTAGTAGAACTTATACGAGATTTCGACCTAAATCTTGCTACTTTCTATTAAATTTTCCATACAAAACAAAATCTATTTTGTCAGTAGATTTGTAGGAAATCTAATCAAAATCTAATATTTTTATTTATTTTTTCTACCCTGTACAACATATTTATAAAATAGATCAGGCTACATTTCAGTTGTTTGGTTGTAGGCATGATACAATAATATAAAGGTACAACCACATTTGACGTACATATAAAATTAATTCTGACTTTTGTCCCAATTAATTGATTACTGTTTTTTTGTAAACAGAGAGGAAAGCGTTGCCACACATATAATGGCAACTTTTATATTAGGAATGCTTTTTGAAATGTGTAATTTGAGTTTAGAAATTGTAGTTAAACACACATTTTTTTAATGTTAATTGAACATGAGAATAACGAAATCTGTGTGTAATAAGACCTACAAAAGCAAATATTTGATTAATTATTTAATTAATAGATAACAAAAAAATCCTCACGGCTTGGGATGAAACTTCGTTCTTAAAAACATCGATATAAAGAAACGCCGTAAATAGATGCGATACATCGATGTTTTATTAGCGGAATTCACGGTTGTTTCATACATATAATACACATTCGCATATACTTCGTGTGCAAATATATTGCTGGTTTACATCAAGCACAACAAACATACTGCGACCTTTGCATTTGAGGTAAACACCTTTCAAAGCTCTTAAATTTGTTCTTGTTTCTTTGCAAAGTAACAGTAAGTAAGCATTGTTGTCGCCGACATCTGGTTGGCTGTTGTGCTCTCGTCGGTGTGAAAGTACAAAAAGCTCTTTATAAAAGTTTGCACATGGTGCATATGGCTTGGACGTAGCTGAATAAGAGTTAATGCTTTGTTGATATATACAACAAACACTGTTCATCTTTTTTATTTGCTATGGACATGGCCCATGATTGGACTAGGAGCATGTAATTATCACATTTCTCCTTAAAATGGACCACGTGGTCTAACAGTGTCCTTAAGAATGCTACAACCCGTTAACAATTTCATCCGAATAATATAAGGCAGCTACGTCCTAACACACATACTCTAATATATGTATTTCAGATAAACAGCTTTGTTATTGTTTCTTTGCAAAGACCAAAGATATCGCCGAGATCTGGAGGCAGATCGCGGCACTCGTTATCGAATTACGAAATATTTCCATATAAATTCTATTGAAATATTTCGTAATTACGTTCGATAACGATTGCCGCGATTTGCCCCCTGCTTGGATGTTGTGCTCTCGTCAGTGTGAAAATATAAAAGATCTTTTGTAAAACTTTGCACATAGTGCGTATAGCTTGGACGCAGTTGATGTAAGGCAATACACCAGAGAGTATAAAGACAAAGTTCCGCCTTGATTCAGTTAGAAATTTCCTTCTTGTTGTATCTTGCTTACTGCCGTTGTTGGTGCTCCTGTAACTTATTTGCTGTTTATTTTTTATAAATTTATGAAATAATTAAAATATTTTCCATTATTTTTAAGAACGTCAAAAAATTAATAAAAAAAAACTCGGATTTTATACATTAATAAGGTAGCATTAATTTTGAGAGTAAAAAATAATCGGGACAAACGTCAGAAGGTTAATATGGCGACGAAAAGAGAGAACGGATTTTTTTCAGTTAATGGTTTTTTTTCGATCAAGGTGTATCTAACTAGGTGGCAGCGCTACTTCAGCTGATAATTTTTTGCTCTATGTGCTTTGTAGCTGAAAAATGTCAAAAACTTCGATTTTGTTTGGGTTTTGGTACAATTATTTTTTTGCTTTTGACATTCTTCGGTTTTTTACACAGCAATGGTTGCCGTATTTTTGTATAACAAATTCTTACGCAGTCACCTGTATAATTACACCATGGTTTTCTATAAAAAAAATCTTGATAAATGTCAAAAGAAAACTTGATGCAAACAGAAATGGCTGTTATTTTTCTAATTTCTATTTTTTCATATTTTTGGCAAGAATAAAATTCATTTCCTGGGGTCAAATCGTCACATCCGTGAACGTACAACTCGTCACATAAAACACCATTTTCGGATTATGACACACGTGAACGTACTGAAATACTATTCAATTTATACGATTGATGTATTACTTGATTTGTTTTCGTACGATTGCCGATACGATCACGGATGTGACGATTTGAGCCCTGATTCTTATTTTTTCGAGCAGAAATAAAAATCAATTTATGATTTCTAAATTTTCTAAGAGAAATGGTAGCTACATTATAGTAAAAAAAATATAACTATATGTATATACATTAGGGTGGCCGTTATTTTTTATTTTTTGATTTCTTCTACTCTCACCCCCCAAGTCGGTTCAGTTTTATGTAAAAAAAATACGAAAAAATATCATACCAATAAGTTGTGTTTTAGGAAGTGCGTCCTGCCCTCAAAGTTGGCCATCAAGTTTTATTTTTTATTTTATAGTATGAAATAATTTAATATACATAAGCGCTTATTGTACATGCTTAAAATAAAAAATTTCCATATAAATATAATTTTGTTACATAAAATTGTTGGTATTTTGTTGGTTATTTTGCTCATTATTTCTAAAATATTAATTTTAGCAAAAAACTTTCTTTGAGACTACTGTTGTTGCCATATGTCATATTCTTGTAAAATGATTTTTTTAAAAGATAGTCATATGCAAAAAATTACATTGAAAAATGGGCTTGAAGGCCAACTTTGAGGGCCGGACGCACCCCCTAAAACGCAACTTATCGGTATGAAATTTTTTTGTATTTTTTTTTTACATAAAACTAAACTGATTTGGGGGGTGAGAGTAGAAGAAATCAAAAAAAAGTCTCCATACAATTAACGGCCATTGGAAAATACCGAAAATGCCTTTTATTTAACACCCATATCATAAAAGTGATAAAATTAGGGCCATCATATTTTTTTCTGCTGTGGAATCTCACAAATTGATTTTTATTTCTACTCGGAAAAATAAAAATCAGGAAATAACTTTTATTTCTGGCCTAAAAATAAAAATTAGAAAATAATAGTTATTCTTGCTCGGAATAATAAAAATATAAAAAATAGCTATTATCCTTTGAGTTTTATTATAAAATTCATAACAGTGACTGTCCCTGATATAAATAATTACATACTTGGGGAGCCGCAAGTTCAATTTTTGACTTTAAATTCCATTCAATTTTCAATACACTCAAAAACTAGATTGATTTCAAATTCACCTATCCATTTAAATGGCAATTTAGTTTTCAATTTGAACGGCTGGTCACAGCACACATTGATTGAAGCTACAAATTTGAGTTGTTTCTTCGTCGGTGGCATTTAAAAAATGAAATTGATGATCAATTTGTGTCACAGCTATCAATTTCAAGGAATTTTGACACACAATATGTGTAATGAAATTGAAAGCCATTTATTGAACGTGTGGTTGCAGCGATATGTATGCTCGTAAAATTTTTGGCGAAGAATATAATAATTGTATCCCAGCAAAAAATTACACATTACCATTAGAACTACTTGCCATATGACTTACTTTTTTAATTGCCAATTTTCATTACTCGCTTACAAATCAAATTACCTAAAATTACAAAAAATGACGTGCAAGTTGCTAAATGAAGAGAATGAATTTTTTAGACGAAATAGATTACGTGAAATGTTGACAAGTAAAAAAAAATGTAAGTACTTTTCAAGAATCGATTATTTTAGTCTCACGCCTTGTTAAAATCAATAAGTTGGTAATCCAGTAGGGAAGTGCTACCACCAAAAATGCTTAATTCCAAACTCGATTACCTTTTTTGAAATTTTTTGCTGGGATTGTATTGACTCTCAGACGACGAAACTGAGTGAAATTTTTAATTCCCATATTTCAACTTTACACTGAACTCAAATAATTTGACAACAGCTATTCCTATAGAATATATAAAATACTTCTGAACTTTTAATTTAAAAAAAATTGTTCAAGACTCAACTGCTGCCTGGAATAATGTTCATACTTACTTATACTAACAACTTGAAAACTGTATTGTAGTTGTTTCTTTATTCTTCCGTCTTAAAACTTTAATGAGGACATTGTTTCACATAATTCAAATTTTTTAATTATGTAAAGGACTTTATATCTTAAGTCGTATTCAATAAATCAAAATTAATCCCGCGCCGCTATTTTATTAATTTCCTGTGTTATTCATTTAACTGAATCTCTTTATTTTAGCTATAAGAGAAAATTATCTCAGAAGTGCTGCTCAGCGATGCCAACTTGGTGCTTTTGGCACTATTTTTAGTGCTTTTTGAAGACTCAAAACGCCAAATTTTGAGCGTTAGTGCCAAACTGAGAAATAGCACTAAGTAGTGCTTTTAAGAAATTTGTTTATTTCTTAAAACTACTTTAATAAAAACTTGATGTTTTTTATTTTTTCAGTGTAAAGCATAGCTTTTTCGTCTGATATATTTCATTAAGGATACTGATATCATTGCCGAAATAGATAATAGCTTAGAAAATATTAAACATCAAGCTCGTTTTTAACGTTAGGGCTTTTTACGCTTTTTGGATCTCAAAATTACGCATTTTGTACTTTTTCCAAATTTTGATGTGATTTTAGAGTCAAAAAAGTTGGCATCAGTGGTGCTGCTTGTCTTTGTTACTCAACGTTTTAAAAAAAATTTAATCTTTTTGAAATTCAACTTGTTTGAAGTTGTCATCAGCAAGCAGGAGGACGAGGAGGATTCTGTTAAAAAAAAGACGTTTTATTTAATTAAAACTTTTATGTTTTTATACCCTTTACCAAAAAATGGTAAAACTGTATATATAGGTTTGTCATTCCGTTTGTAATTTCCAGAATATTAATAAGCGAGCCATAAAGTATATATATATTCTGGATCCTTATGCATAGGGAAGACGAATAAGCGATGTCCGTCTGTCCGTCTATCCGTCTGTCTGTACGTGAAATCGGTTTTCCGAAGCTCCCAGAAAAGCTAGAGACTTCGTCCTTGAACTGGTGCGTCAGAAATGGTCGAAATAAGATTGGTATTGAAAATCAACAAAATCGAGCAGACGGTTTCAGAGCTGGGAGACTTAAACTTCATTTTGCCATACAAAATAACTACCGAAAACTAGTTTTTAATAATTTTTTATTAAATAAACTTATTTTATACTTCAGTATGAATAAAATTGGTATTTCTAAAAAAAATTTAAAAAAAATTAAAAAAATTAAAAAGACATTTCCAGGGTTGGAAAACCTCAACTTTTTTTGTTATGCAAAAGTAACTTACTAAAAGAAATTTTTCCTTTTCTTTATAAATTAAACATATCTTATATTCTTAAAAGAAAAAGATTGGTGTAAGAAATCAGAAAAATCAAAAAGGATGATTCCAGGGTTGGGAAACTGAAACTTTTTGTGATATAAAAAATTAACTACCGACAATTAATTTTTATTTTTTTTATTAAATAAACTTATTTTATACTTTAGTACGAATAAAATTGGTATTTCAAATTAAACATTAACCTTCTAAAATTAAAAAGATGTTTCCAGGGTTGGAAAACTTTAACTTTTTTTATACAAAAGTAACTTATTAAAGCAAATTTTTCCTTTTTCTCTATAAATTAAAGATATCTTATATTTTTAAAAGAAATAGATTGGTGTAAGAAATCAGAAAAATTAAAAAGGATGATTCCAGGGTTGGGAAACTTACTCTTTTTGTGATATAAAAAATTAACTACCGAAAACTAATTTTAATTTTTTTTATTTTATACTTTAGTACGAATAAAATTGGGATTTCAATTTAAAAAAGTTTAAAACACGTTTCCAGGGTTGGGAAACCTTACCTTTTTTTATAGAAAAGTAACTTACTAAAGCAAATTTTCCCTTTTTCTCTATAAATTAGAGATACCTTATATTCTTAAAAGAAAGAGATTAGTTAAGAAATCAGAAAAATCAAACAGTTTGATTTCAGGATTGGAAAACCCACACTTTTTGTGATATAAAAAATTAGCTACCGACTAATTTTTATTTTTTTTATAAAATAAACTTATTTTATACTTCAGTACGAATGAATTTGGTATTTCAAAACAAAAAAAAAATAAAAAAATTAAAACGACGTTTCTAGACTTGGAAACCTTATTTTTTATACAAAAGTAACTTACTAAAACAATTTTTTTCTTTTTTACTATATATTAAACATATCTTATATTCTTAAAAAAAAGATGGTGTAAGAAATCAAAAAATATCAAAAAGGAGGATTCCAGGGTTGGGAAACTTACACTCTTTGTGATATAAAAAATTAACTACCGAAAACTAATTTTTATCTATTTTTATTAAATAAACTTATTTTATGCTTGATAACGAATAAAATTGGTATTTCAAATAAAAAAAACAATCAAAAAAAATTAAAAAGACGATGCCAGGGTTGGAAAACTTTAACTTTTTTGTACAAAAGTAAATTACTAAAACAAATTTTTCCTTTTTTTATAAATTAAACATTTCTTAAATTCTTAAAAGAAAGAAATGGTGTAAGAAATCAGAAAATCAAAAAGGATGACTTCACGGTTGGGACACTTACACTTTTTTGATATATAAAAGTAACTAAGTATAATTAATTTTTATCTTTTCCTTTATTAATTATATGTATTTTACGTTTTGGAAAGAAAAGTTTGGTATAGAAAATTATAAAAATAAAAACCACAGCTCCAGAGCTGGAAACTATGATTTTTTCTGGACATTAAAGTAACTAAATAAAACATTTCTTTTAATTTTTTTTTTCACTTAACACACTTTCTATATTTTTTTAAGAACTACTAAATTGGTATAAGTAATCAGAAAAATCTAAAATTATGATTCTAGGGTTTGAAAATTATTATTTTTTTCTTTGTACATATGTAAAAGTAACTATGTGCTTATGTATGTATCTCTATACTACATAAACGCACTTTGGTAAAGGGTAAATAAGATTCGGCACAGCCGAATATAGCACTCTTACTTGTTTTTTATATTTATTTTCTTTGTAATGTTGTTGGCTTATAAGAATTATTGTTCCTCATTATTCACCAGCATTTCTGTAGGAGTTTTATGTATATCGCACACTAAAACATAAACAGTCACAACTCAAAATTATTAAAAAAAGGTTTTGTATTTCCATAAACCACTTTACTGAAGAAATCTCTAAAGACCGCAAAAATTTCTCTTGCAACACAGTCTCTTTGAATAGTATAAAATACTGTCATTTGTACAGTGTCATTAGTTTTTTGCCACTCCTGAATCTGGGATTTTTTTAGTTGTGACTGTTTACGATTTAGTGTGCGATATGTACTCATCAGAAGGGTTTAACTTGTTGTTTTTTTATTTGTTACTTTCTGCAAATTGTTGGTTTGTAAACAGTTCGTTTTTTTTATTTTTACATATTTTATCATTTAATGAGATCACTGCTACTTAATTAAATAAACACTTTTGTTGTTTTCTGATTGTACAATCCATGCGGCCCGCGTATCATTTCGTTGAATGTTGCATATACTCGTATGTAGATATGTACGTATCAGCGTTGTCAACTTTTAAATTTCAAAAAGCACTGAAACCAGGAAAAAACGCGTAATTTAAATAAAAAAGCACTAAATTAAAATTTTTTTGTTTTATAAAAAATATAGAAATCGGTTGACTTTGCATTTTATCCCTAAAACTTCAAATTTGAAGCATCCGATACGCATTTTGATTCTAAGAGAATCCGTGAATTCTAAAATAAATTTGATGAAACCTTTTTAAGTTATTATAAAAAATTTAATTTTTTTCATCAACAAAGAAACAAATCACATGAAATTAGTCAAATTAGCAGCAATTGGCAAGTCATTTTGACTTGCTGATTAGATTTTGAACTCGATGGGACTAATAGTTAATTTTTTTAAAGTCAAGACTTTCAAAATTTAATTATTATTAAACAATGCTGTGGAAACATTCTTTCACAGCAAACGCAATATTAATAACAAAGTTACAAAGTTAAAAAAAAAAGTAATTTGCAAGTTAAACAAGTTATATAAACTTAAATTATATGTACTATTATTTTAGAAAAAAGGAACGAAGTAGGTTATAAATATGTAGCCTAAAACGGCAGCTCTATTAGCAACACAATTTTCTCGTTTAAGGCCGCTTTTATATAAAGCCAAGTGTATAGACAATTTTTCACGTATTTGAGACTTAAATAAAGTAATAAAGGTAAAAACGTGATGCGCTTAAACATTGAAGTTTGACTAGAAAATATTTCGCTATTAGACTATACTTGCATTATGCCTTCTTTGTCGTGTGACAAAACACTGTTTCCATTAATTATGCTTAAAATGTGAAAGTTTGAGAATAAAATGTTTGTACAATCTTATTAGAATATTTTGAAATGTTCCATTTAACTTCAGTGCTTATGTTTTTAAATGTTAGACTTCTTCAAACAAAAATATATATATTATATAAGGAAAATTCTTTTTGAATTTTAGGTTTAGTGCCACCGCCAAGAAATAAAAAGCACCAAAAATTTGTTTAAAAAAGCACCGACCACTAACTTCAAAATTTTTCGCGTCGAAAATTTCAAAAAGCACTAAAAACGGTGCGAAAAGCACCGAGTAGACAACGCTGGTACGTATAAATAAATAAATAAATAAATAAACACTTTTATTTTCATTGAGATTCTTCATTGGCTGTTCTTTTTGATTTATAATACATATCGCTCATTTACTCAAATAACGTTATAACCATTGTTGCCAGTTTGGCATTTTCACTGCCAGATCTGGCATTTTCATTAGTTAAAAAGCATTAAAAATTCAAAAAATTCTGCTAAATGCTTTCTGGCAGAATTTGTTGAAAATAAAAAAAATTTTAATTTAATTAAAGTTTCCCTAATGATCTGCACTATCAACAGTGAAATAAGCATATGATACAGCTAACCCCTCAATAATCAATTTCAATATATTTTTAATAAAAAAATATTTTACTGAACAAGCCAAATAATGATTTGGGATTATTAGTGCGTTAAAAAATTTTAAACGTAATTGTAACATTTCCAAAAAACACCAAGTATAATAATAAAAATAAAATAGTTAATAATTATTACTATTACTTATTACTATTTTATGTTTGTATGTGCTATAAAAATACATGCACTCAAAAAAGTTTTACATTAACTGTTTGTAGTTGTTTCAGAAGTCTTCTGTATTGCAGGGATGCGAAATCAGATTTACAAATTGTACTAATTTTCGAGAAAAATTGTACTTTTTTCAGTACAATTGTACCAAATTCTTTATTTTTAATTTTTTTTGGTACTTTTTTTATTATATATTTTTATATTATATTATTATATATTTTTTTATTATAATATTAATTAATACTGTGTCAAAAGGTACAAAACAGACTATTAGTTCCTGAGATCTGCCTTTTGTCACCTTGGTACGAAAATACACTTTCAAGATTTGCAGATGAATTTTAAATATAGAACATTCCTCTAGCAGTTCTTGAAATATCGGAAAACAGCGGTTCACTTACTTAATTTTTCATTTCTAATACTTTCGAGCAAAATATACATACATATATACATAATATCTTGTCGTTTCTTAAGAACTTAATTATTAATAATATTAATAGATTCTATATTTTTAAATGCTATTTTTGGCATATAATATATGTAATAGAAAAAAACCAATAGTGCTAAATTGATCATTGGGGTGCTATGGTACTTTTGGCATTCAAATAGTGCTAAAAATGGTACAATTGTACCAACTTTTCCATCCCTGCTGTAAAGTCAAACTTAAATGAAAATGCAGTTGTCTTACGAAAAAAATTACATTTTAACTTTTTATGTAAGTTGCTAAAAAAACAACTACAAAATTAAAATGATTTTTTGTGCAGTCAAAATGTTCAGTTATTTTCAATTGTTAATAAATAATTTCAAAAATTGGCTTGTTTTTATGGTTAAGCAATTGTCTATATGCATTTCGTTCCCGCTTGTGGAACTCATCAGTAGACTTCAACCCAAAAAATTTTTGAATTCAGTTAACAAACTCCGTATGTTTATAGTAAGAATCTTAATACTATATTGAGAATCACAATACACAAACATAATAAGTTTGAAAACCGCAAACAAAAATCTTTACAAAACAAGCATCTTTATTCAACTGTGCATCTATTCTATTTTCTATAATTTTAAAATATATAACTGTAAATAATTTTAAATTTTTTCAAACAAAATAAATGATTTTTCGTTGATTTTTACATATTGTGCTAGTTAAAAAATTAACATTAAAAAATAATTGAAAAACTCGCTTGATTCAAATGAAATGTAAGCGAAAGAGGTTTTAAATGACATTTTACTTGTTTCAAATGATTTTTCATTTATTTTCCCTAATAATTTACCTGCATAATATTTTGGGTGTGTCATTACTAATAAGTTTGTATAATCATGAAACTCAAAGCTATTTCAATATTTTTTCTACATTTAAATCTGGCATTATACTTTTCTTCCGTAGAACATTTTAGCAGAATTTTTGACCGATTTAGCATTCTCTCATTACCATTTTCTGGCAACACTGGTTATAACTCAAAAAAAACTAGTTTGCCAGAAAAGGAGTATTTAACTCTCAAGATTTGAGTAAACAGAATATTTGTATCAGTGTGCACACTTCTACCGATATTCGGTAGATTCTACCGATATTCGGTAGATTCTACCGAATGTGTTTGTAAATTTAACAATCTACCAATTCTACCGAACAAGGCCTGAAATCTACCGAATACGGTTATTTAGTAATTTAAGTCGATATATGTATGTGTAAATTGTCTATTTTGCCACATAGCAGTGCGGCCGCAGAGCGGTCAAGAAATCGGCTAAAAACTGAAACTATGCGTAACCTAATATTTGCAAGAATTGTTTGTGCCTTGGTGATGAAATATTTATTCCTACCAATGATTTAATAATTTTTGCACAAACGTTTAAATTCATAAATGGATCTTACATATAATCTTTGTAGTTACAAATGTTTGTCAAATAAAAGTGATTTTAGTAGCTTTATAAAATGTATGTACAAAAACTGAATTCTTGTTATTTATGTATGTACAGGGTGGGCCAAAAGAATCCAAGGGGTGTAAAAGTTTAATAACTTTTTTGTTTATTAATTTTTTTTTTATTTTTTCTTTCAGATTATATAGACAACACTTGGAGAATTTATAATGGAGAGGTTCACAACTGAACAGAGAACCAGAACAATAGAATTTTATTATTTAAACCAGAGATTAATTATTTTAACGCAAAGAGCATATCGTCGACATTTTAACGTCAGAATTTCGCCCTCTGAAGCGATGATTCGTTGCTTAGTTAATCGTCATCACCAACATGGCAGCGTAAGAGATTTGCCTCGAACCGGTAGACCACGTTTAAGTCGCACTGCGGAAAATATTGAACGAGTACAGCAAAGTGTTAACGAAGTACCAGAAACATCTGGCAGAAGGCGTTCTGCTCAGCTAGAAATGTCTCGTACGTCACTACGGCGCATTTTAAAAAAAGATTTACAGTTATATCCATATAAGGTGCAATTGGTCCAAGAATTAAAACCCGCAGATCATCGGCAACGTCTAAATTTTGCAAAATTTTGAAATTCGGAAATTATTTGGCCAGCGCGATCGCCAGATTTGACAGCACCCGACTATTTTCTTTGGGGTTTTTTGAAGGAGCGAGTGTATGTGAACAAGCCAGAGACAATCCTTGAACTCAAGGCAAACATTGTTGCAGAAATTCGAACGCTACAGCCACAAGTTTTGAAAGATGTTATGGAAAATGCTCTAAAAAGAGCCCATCAGTGCGAAGCTGAAAACGGTGGTCATTTAAGAGACATCATTTTTCATACTTAGTGTAAAAAAATTTCCATTTTGTATATTATATAATCTGAAAGAAAAAATAAAAAAAAGTTAATAAACAAAAAAGTTATTAAACTTTTACACCCCTTGGTTTCTTTTGGCCCACCCTGTATATTATTTTATATATGCATAGCATATGTATATAAATGGTAAGGGCAAATAACTGGGGATGACACTTTTTTATTGGAAATGCTTCATTGTTTATGGCAGTTTAATTTCCATTCACATGTGAAGTTTTAAATGCGCTTTTGGAACCTGTTTAGTTTGATACTCCTTGCACTTAAGTACATAAGTACTTATTTTGTTATTTTTTATGTTTCTTTTGATTGTTATTTTTTATGTTTCTCTGAATAAAAAAATTTCTACCGAATTTCATTCAAATCTACCGATTTATTTTGTCGATTCTACCGAATTTAAAAAAAATTAAGTGTGCACACTGATTTGTATGCAATTTTTACACAATATGGAGAAAAATATGAGGATTATTTCTGCTTCATTAAATCAAAAATTATATTCTCAAAAATTCTATTTTTTGAGTTATGACGTTGTTTGATTAAATGAGCGATATTTGTATGTACTACGTGCATTCTGTTGTTACTCTTTTAAATTATATGCAGGGAAATGTTAACCCTTAAAAGCTCAAGGCATTTATTTAAAATATGTTTCAATGGAAGAAGAAAGACATCTTTTACACACGCAAAGTTTACTTTGGAAAGTTTTGAGTTTGTAGGAGAGAAGGGAGACAAGGGTGGGAGCTTTGTCATTAATGGTTAGTACACTCTGGCAAATCATCATTCATAAATTGATGCTTAAAAGACGCTACCAAATTATCCAGATTTGCTTTGAAAATCAATAGTTCGCGCAACGACCCAGATCAATTCATGGTTTTTATGGTGGACATAATTATCTATCTGGGGTCTAGAGGTTAAAGCCAAACCACTACAAAAACAATTACAAACACTCAGAAAAATTCACCGTTTGGTGCAATTTACACGCTTCACAGAGGAGTGTTTGACACAAAAAGACAAAAATGAATTTGAAGAAATCTTAAGAACTGCATAAATACAAAGCGCGATACACAACAAAATTTTACATCTTATTGTAAATTTTGAAGACTTTAAGTTGTGATTTGTCGCTCTGAGATACTGCTAAATTCAGGAAAGTGAAGAAAATTTAATGGTTTTTTTTCGGTTTAAATGATATTTTTTGAGGCTAAACGTTGATTTTTTTTCGCTGAAAAATTTGATCAACAGCTATTTTTGGCATAAAAACAAAAAAAATTATCTGGAATATTAATATTGAAACAATTCGTTCAAAAATTAAAAATAATTAAAATCATACACATTTTTGCAAACAAGAAAAAAAAAGCAAAAAAGGTTTTCAAAAGTTGAGAAAGGTACATTTAGAATGACGTTTAACCACAATAAAATTTTAACTGCCTTATTCATAAAAAATATTTTAGGTTTATTGCAGGTTTATTTGACAAATTTCCCATAGAAATACGTCAAATAAGAGCTTAATAAACCTGAAATATTTTTTATGAATAAGGCAGTTAATCTATAATTTTAAGCACCCCATACACGATTCAATTCAATTTTCAATTCAGTCGGTTGTTGTCCAAATCAAAGCGTGAATGGCTCTGTCAATTGATTAGTTGTTTGGCAGTTGTCGAGTTGGTTGAAGAAAAATCAAAAGATTTTGATTTTTCATGTTGACTAGTAAATCTTTCAATTCGATTGTGCTGTGTGTGTTCGATTCTCTTGATTAGCTGTCAAAATTTATATTTGTAGCTTTATTTTGTACAGAAATAGTTAAGTATTTTTAAAATTGTATTTTATTTCATTGAATTTTAAATAAAAAATATAAAAATTAATGAATGAATGCAATAGAAGTTTTAAAGTTTTAAATTTGTAATTGTGAAAAATATATAAATTTGACAGTTGAATGAAAATCTTTCAATTCAGTTTATGAAGTGTGTGCCCAAGAATAAATTCAGTTGAAAGACTCAATTGGCAATTGAATTGAAACGTGTATGGGGTGCTTTAGACGCAAGAAAAAAGTTGCGCAAGTTTTTGAAATTTTTTTATTTATTTTTTCAAAATTTCATCTAGATACTTCACCTTGCCTATAAAAGCTTTAAGGTTTAATTTTCATGATATTAAGGCATAAATAGTACACTTTTTAATATTTACATTATTTTTTGCAAATAAAATTTTTATCACCGCTTACAAAAGGAAGTGGGGACGAAAATGTCATCTTACGGTCTCCTGGGTTCAAGTTTAGGGTTTTGAGCTTTCGCCGACGTTAAAATTTGCATTTACTAAACAAATGTATGGGAAGGTTATAAAAAAATTTAATTTTTCAGAGGTAGGATTATTTCTTCTGAGGGGAACTTTTTCCCCCTTTGTCTGATTTTCCTATTTTCAAGGTTTAACAGCCCAAGACTCTATAGCTTTTCATAAGCAATATAAACCTTAAAAAAGTAATGGACAGCTCTCTGGCTCAAATACTCCTCTGTGATCTGGTAGCATCATTATGCTAGGTACTCACTTTGCAACGTGCGTACGCAACACGTTTATAATACATTTTGCATATTTTGACATAGACACTGTAACCTACAATGCAACCATCAATGCAACCTATAAGCATCAAAACATTTTGATATTTTTGAAACTTCGAATGCAACTTCGAACGCAACCATAAACAAGACTACACACTATGCGACCGACAATGCAATCTGCCTGGTTGCATAAACATGTCGCAAAGTCTGTACCTACCATTAGACCTTATTTCTAAAAAAAATAAGTCAGACTCCCGTTAACATAAAAGGATCGTTACCGCGCTATATAAATGATTTTTTATTTGGAAATATAGATGACATTGATACGAGAGAGAGAGAGAGATATGGTTTCAACTAGATGCCTCTACGTGTCATATGGCGACCGCAACCATCGACTCATTGAAATAAAAATTTGGCGATAAGTTGATTTCAAGAAATGGAACTGCTGATAAAATCAACAGCAATTGTCACCTTGGAGGCGTACTCGTGACATACAGCTAAGCATTGCTCGAAAAATCGGTCCCAAATTATCCGTCTAGTATGTGCTATCACCATTCGTTCGAAAGCATTTTCAAATCTTAATGTTATGTATTGATCTTTCGAAGAAGAAAATATTTGGATTAAAATTTAATTTCTTCTCCAAGTTTTTACAATTTAAATTTCTATTGGGCTTAAAAAAACACTATAATATTTCCTATCAGTACACGATGCTTTGAAAAACCTAACCGAATAAAAAATTAATCATTCTCTATCTATCAACGCATTTCAATGGGGTAAAATGATAAATAAAAGTCTGACGAAGTATGTGTGTAATTGCTGGAAACAAAAATAAAAAGTACCCTCTAGCCAGCCTAGAACCATATGTCTCTATGTCAATACTCTTTCTCCAGCGACAATTGCACTAGTTAAAATGTCGACAACTTTCCTTTTATGTGCGAGTAAACATACGTTAGAGATAAAAGTTCTAGTGTATTTCTGGTGATATTGTCAATGAACGCTTCAACAGATTGTTTTTCTTCTTTATTATTCTGTGCAATAATATTAAAAAATGTACATATGTAGACGAGGGTTGCTAAAATCTACTAGTAACACTTTGGTTATAATATCTCCATATAGTCGTAAAAGAACTAGCTTCTCAACAGTGTTAAAGTCGACTGGTAGATTTTCAATGACAACCGTATGTTATATGTTAATAGGCAATTACATTGGCTGGGGTACACCTAGTCAGTAGCACTATTGACAATGTCACTAGAAAATCACTATCATTTTACTATTGACAATGAGCGAGGAAATATCGATATTGTAGACTAGAGCCCCTAAGATTTACTAGTGAATCTTTGGTGTCAATGTCTCCATTTTGACCCAAAAGAACTACTTAGTCAGTAGTGATACAGTCTAGTGGTGGATTTCCAATGACAAGCTAATGTTAAATGTCAATAGATGATTACATTGGCTGGGGTACACCTGGTCAGTAGTAATACTGACAATGTCACTAGTAAATCATTACAATTTCACTATTCGCGCTTTCTGCAGGGTAGCAACTCACCCCACACACCAAGTGTGATAAAATAATTACGCATTTTAAAGCAATTAAATTTATGACACACCAATAGTAATAAGTTTTTATTATTATTGTTATTATTTTTGGTTTTGAATTTTTATATTAAATGAATTTTGAATATACATACTTGAAAAAGTCGGAAGATAACCTGATTTATATGATTGAAATATACACATTTAAGTGTCAGATACCTGACCAGACTATTACAAAAGGAAAAAAGATAACAATGAAAGTAACATCATGTGTCTCGTTTCCGTAACTTGTACGAAGTTAACGCATCGAGAAAAATTTTAAAATTTATATTCTATATTTATGATTTGATTAGGCTAAAGTTTGTATCGCTCTGTAAGCCAAATTGCATGTGATAATTTTTAATGAACAAATAACACCAAAGTTAATTTGTAAATATTTTGACAATTACTAGCAGAACGGAACAACTAGCTGTTTTCAAAGGCCAGCACATCGCCATACCGTCACCATCAGCGTTCTTGTGCTTGGTCCACTGTGCTCAGGGTTGCCACATTTTTTCCGACCTATTTCGTCAAATTGACTTTATTTGATAATAAATTTATGTTTATATAACACTTTTTTTAATTTAAATTTTTATAAAATAATCGTATAAAAATTTAGCAGGAAATCGCCAAAAGTAGAAATAAATAAAATCGCCAAAAATTATGTTTTGTAAATTTTTCTCATTCAAATTCAAATCGCATTAATTACGACGACGAGTTTTGGTAGGATTTATTTTTGAAGCTACTCTTTCAACAAACTAATTTTCCTGAATTACAACAATTTTGAAGTATAATTTTGTTTAAAAAATAGCCATATAAATCGCCACCGAACTTATTTATTGCTAGAAAAATCGCCATGTCGCCAAACCAAAAATTTAGACGTCAAACAAGTTGAGAAATCACTGAGATTGGCGAGATATTGCCATATCTGTCAGTTGATGTTAGTTTCTGGTTTTCAGTGCAAATGGAATAAATATGTGAATTGCTTTGATTCACCGTATTACAATGTGAAAGCTTTTTTGTAATGAAAGCTCAATTTTACCATCTCTAAATTTACAACAGTCTTGCCATTGTCATTTATTCTTCACTTATGATGCATATGTTAGCTAATTTATTTATTTTTGTTGAATTTAAGACGAACTCTTTTGCTTTGTTATTCTTAAGTATGTTTAGTTTTAATTTTTGTTAATTCTACACTGAAAGGAAAACCTTCATTTAATCAATGAATTTTGTCATTAATATCGAACTAACGTAAGAATTCATTGTATTAATGAAGAATTTCATGCATATAATGAAAACTTTCAATGAGCTAATGAACAATTTCATGCATTGAAGAATTATTAATGATGCTACTTCATTAGCTGAATGAAGGTTTTTTCTCTTAGTGTAGTTAGGGCATGTGTGTTTAAATGCGAACGAATGTTTCGATCGAACATTAGTATTGGAAACAAAATCAAATTTACTTCTATATTTATGATTTTGAACAGGCTAAAGTTCGTATCGCTTTTTATGCCAAATTACATGTGATAATTATTAATGAACAAATAATAAAAATAAATAAATAAATAAAATAAAATAATAAAGTTAGGCCGAGTACACACTGTGGCATTTTGTGATAAATAAAGCAAAAATAACAGTGGCAACTAGTGGAAACGTTTGTCATTTCCGATATTTTTCTTTGTGTGGCATTACCAAACAAACTCTTTGCGTATCTGATGTAAACAGTTGCAAACACAAAAAGAAAATGTCAGCGTATTGACATTTTGACATTGAGAAAATACCGAAGGAATTTTAAATGTGTGCAGGTATAAAAATTTAAATGTATGGAAAACGAAAAATAAAGTGGAAAAGCATAGGAGAGTGTGAGACAAATTCAAGCGCCCTGGATGCATGACATGGCGACACAGCTAACTCAGCTTGTGGAGGTTCGTGAGGCTGTACGGAAACATACATATATATGTATGTATGTATGTATATGTATCATTTATAGGGATAGAAATGCAAAAAAGGGCAGAAATTTCGGTGGAGTTAGGTCTTCATGCACATGAAATTCTAAGCAAACTGACATCCTGCTTCCGTAAACTGAAATGCAGCCTACAATAGAATTCTTTGGTGGCACGCATATTAAGCCCTGGTCTTTTCCACCACTTTTTTGCCGTTTTTTTTTAGATTTTCTTAATTTTTTTTCTTATTATTGATAAACACACGGTGGCACTAGCCAATTGAATAATTTTTCGATTATCCATTTGTATAAATATTAATTAAAGGTAGAATTAGTAAAATCGTATCATTCTACTTTACAGCTTGCCGTATCGTTCAACTTTGTGCACAAGTTAAAGAAAATGTAACAGTTTGCACAGCACATTTTTTTTTTGTCTGGCAATAAATGCGGCGTTTTTGACATTCGCTACAGAAAAATCTGTTTTCTGCAGATTCCTACGTTAGCAGTGCTACCACCACATATTTTATAACTAGTAACATGCATTGTATATGGTACGGTTTTTGTCAGCTGACACGCAACATCACGATACAATTTTACTAATTCTACCTTAACAAACAATACGAAAATTAAAATCCCACAATGTTATATCAAACGGCATTAAATGTAATTATGTCAAAATTAGTTCTTGATGTAGACAACGATACCGTATTGCCATTATTTAGGGATGGGACTGTTTTCTGTCACAAAGACTCAACAAAATTGTGTGTCATCGAAAAACTTGATGGGAACGTTACTGCACACATATGAAAATGACACCACAAAATGACAACATTTAAAATGCCCAATGTAAGCTCGGCATTAGTTGTAAATATTCTGACAACACATGGTTGAACGGAACAGCTAGCTGTTTTCGAAGGCCCCTAAAACTTCATCATCAGCGTTCTTCTGTGTTTGGTCTCCTGTGTGTGGTGTCAGTTGATGTAGATTTCTGTTTTATATATGAAACTTTTTTGCAAATGGAATATGTGAATTGTGTTGATTCATCGTATTTCAATTTGCTGAAAATCAAATTTATTTTTTTTTTTATTTTAATATACGTAAATGTTCGATTTAAACGTTCGTTTGCATTTAGACAAACATGCCCTTACTTTAATTATTATTGAACTTAAGTCCGATTAAGTAACTTTTCCTGATTAAATTATTATTTTTTTTTTATTTTAGCAATAAAAGAAAAACTTTTATGCTTTTATTGTTCACAATATCATTTGTTTTTCGCCACATGAGATGTTTTTCCCTTAAGTTCCTGGCAACGCTGGTTGCGCTGATTGTGTGTTTACACCAGTCTAACATAAAAAATATTATTATTTTATCTAAATGACCTTAACCCATAATTGTCAGTTAAAAATACATTCCATTAAGCTTTATTTCTTCTGCTTTTGATTTTTATTCACGCTCTTTTTTTAATTTACAAACAAATTGCTCGGCTAATTTCTGAAAATATTAATAAAAATTAGGCAAGCCATTGTTTCTATGACCAGTCACAATGTGCTCTTCACTTTTATTATTATTATTTCTTTTTTTTTTTTTTTGGAATACTTTAATTTTTTTAATGCTTTTTTTTGGTTTTTTATGCAACATGTTTCACAATTAATTGGGTCTACTAATAACTCTGTAATGTAATGTAGGCAAGATAAAACAACAAAAAAGAAATATGTAAGTGTTTCAATTGTATGAATTTTATATACACTTCAAGGGGAACAGCGTATATACGCGTATAGTTAGATACTTGACAAAAAAAAACAATAGTTATCTGCAATTATGAGAAAAAATTATATTAAAACAGAAACTAAAGTTTACAATTTTTATGACAAAAAAAGGTTTAAATTTGAACTGGTATTTCATGAATGAATAACAAATACTTTACGCAATTATTGAAATTTTGAAAAAAAATGTGTTCCCAAATCGCTGACAAACCAAATAAAACGTCTCTCGTTACTATAATGAAAAGTCCTTAAAAGGCCAACTTAATAAAATTTTTATGAAATTGGGGACTAATATATTAAAATGTTTAATAGACACCTTTTTCAAATGTCTTTTGTGCCTTTCACTTTTGTTGAACTTTTGTTTAGCAACTTCATTTTCCGGTCATCTTCTTAAGGATCCTTTACATCCTAATCTTAGTAATTAATATCCAAGAACAACAACAATTGTTGAATTGTTTGCATACTTTACTAGACAAGTTTAAATTAAAATACAAAGAATGAAGGGCAAAAAATTTAAATAAGTCCCTTTTGGGAAATATTAAAAACTTAATAATAAAGTTGTTTTTATAAAGGGTGTTTTTTATTGAGGTATAGAACTTTAAGTTGGCATCACTTTTTTAACTGGCGGCCATTTTGTCAGCTGTCAAGTGATTAATATTTAGTTTGGTTTGCCATTTCATCATGAACAGGTTGACAAAAGAACAACGCTTGCAAATCGTGCAAATTTATTTCGAAAATAATGGTTCAGTTCGCGAAGTTTACCGCAAGCTCCGTCCATTTTATGGTCGACATAATCGTCCATCATAGCAATTAATTCGGTTAACCATGGATCGTTTTCGCACTACGTTTACTCTATGTGATAATACGCATCCGCAGAGACCTCGAACAGTGCGCACCGAAGAAACAATTGCCGCTGTAGAGCAAAGTGTTGAAGAGGACCCGAATGAATCGATTCGCCACCGTGCACAGCAATTGGAGCCGACTAACCGACTATTTTGTTCCCGAATTGGATGGCATGAATGTGGATGAGTTGTGGTTCCAACAAGACGGCGCTACATGCCACACAGCGCACGTCACAATCGATTTATTGAAGGAAACATTCGATGAGCGCACAATTTCGCGGAATGGACCTGTCAATTGGCCACCAAGATCGTGTGATTTGACACCATTGGATTATTTTCTTTGGGGATATGTGAAGTCGCTCGTCTACGCCAACAAACCAGAAACGTTAGGGGACTTGGAAGCCAACATTCGTGGTGTTATTGCCAACATACGGCCCCATATGCTCGAAAAAGTGGTTGAAAATTGGACCTGTAGAATTGGCTTTATTCGAGCCAGCCGCGGCGGCCACATGCCCGAAATCATATTTAAACATTAATGGCATAAAATTATCCTTCCAATAAAGCCAAACTGATGGACATTAAAACGATTTTTTTGTGTTTTATTTCAATTCGAAGTTCTATACCTCTCAAAAAAACACCCTATAGAACGTTCATAAAAAAAGCGAATAAAGCAAGCGGAATTGTTTCAATTTTGTTGATAAAGTGTTCTTTGTAAGGATTTTTGCACTTATTTTTTATTTTATTACACTTGCATTTATTTTTTTTTATTCTATTATATTTATAATAAAATTTGGTCATTTATAATTAATTATAAACGAAAGCGGAGGGAAGTCATTTATCGATAACGATTACCATCAATTGTGACGGTTTGTCTAATGTAATTTTTAAAGAATTTAAAAGCCACTGGATTTTTTTTTTTTTTTTTTTGATTAGCTTTTAAAATATAATTGATATTATTATTTATTATTTATTTATATGCTTGATATTAAAATTATACAAAACATAACATTAATATATACATAGATAGCACTGGCAGCCAAGGCCATCGGCTAATAATTGATATAAATTGTATCGTCTAATAGAATTTTTGATTTAAAATCTGATTCATGCACTATGGGCGGTCATTCAATAGTTTCTTAGAAGAATTGCAGGAGAAAATTTAAAGCAATTACATTCCAACTTCATATATATCCTTTAAGTTGAAAATTGAGTTTCAGCTACTGCTACTGAATCAGAATTGGAAACTAGCACTTTTATGTAAAATTCTACGAAGAACATGTTTGTAAAGCATTTAATTCCCTGAAACCGTTCATTCTTTTCTGTCACTTTTCCGAAAATGGGGCAAAAAGTATCCTTAAAATCTTCTATAAAATTCTAATATAACTCGTCGAAATTCGGCTTAAGCAAAAGTTTTTACTAATTCAGCCACAACCAGGGTTGTCAGATATGGCGATTTCTCGCCAAACGTGGTGATTTTTAAACATGTTTAGCTTCTAAATTTTTGATTTGGCGACATGGCGATTTTTCTACCGATAAATAATTTTGTTGGCGATTTTTATGGTAATTTTTTTAACAAAATTGAACTTAAAAATTTTTGTAATTTAGGAAAATTAGTTTGTAGGAAGGAATAGTTTCAAAAATAAATAATACCAAAATTCGTCTGCAATTATTATTTTATAAAAATTTATTTTAAAAAAAAGTTTTATATAAAACAAATTTATTATCAAATATATAAAGAAAAACTACATCTTCACAAAAACATAAATGATTTGATTGGAGATTTTGTTTATACTTTTGGTGATTTTCTGTTAAATTTTTATAAGATTATTTTATAAAAATTTATTTTAAAAAAAAAGTTTTATATAAAACAAATTTATTATCAAATATATGTAAAACTACATCGTCACAAAAACATAAATGTGAAAAACGGCCAAGTTCCTATTCAAAATTTCGGCCATTAAAAGTTGTGAGATATAAATTTTGACCAAGTTCTTCTTTGCCACAATACCTAACACAGAAATATATTATGTATGATATAAATTTGTAATCGTAAGGGTGTCATATAATTTCTAGATAATCTGCCAACTTTACAACATTTTTATCAATATAAAGAACTGAACATTTATACATTATTTTCTCCTTTTTTGGAAAGGTAAAAATATTGCCAAGTTATCAGATTATCTAGAAATTATATGACACCCTTACAATTACAAATTTATATCATACATAATATATTTCTTTGTTAGGTATTGTGGCAAAAAAGAACTTGGTCAAAATTTATATCTCACAACTTTTAATGGCCGAAATTTTGGATAGGAACTGGGCCGTTTTTCACATTTATGTTTTTGTGAGGATCTGATTACTTTTTGAAAAGATTTCTATAATAACAATTTTTAAACTTAAAATTTCTAGTGTATTTTATTTCTATTCATGATCACTGTTCCAGTTGAAAATGGCAGAGTTACATAAAATAATGGGTAAGAGTGTGATGGGTGTTGAATTGTTGACCTTAAATATGCACCATTGTGTCATTACAACGGATCGCCAGTGTGTATGCAATTTGGTAAGAGGCGACTGGAAGAAACATGTAAAATACAGCGTAAGTTTTACTGGGCATGACCATGCCTATTTTCTCAATATATTTACATGTTAAATAAAGTCTGCTTAGCCGAAGTACATAAATCAAAAGGATATGCCCAATGTGTATGCAAAGTTTCAATAGGGTAGCTGGTGCTTTTAAGTTTTGGATTTTCCGATTGAGTAAATCAATTACTATTTGTGTACAAAATGTCAGCTCTCTATAGTATAATATTATGTAAAATTTTCATGAGCCTGGCCCCGCTGACTTTTATATCTACTAGTGCTTATGGTTCATGCAAAGTTTGGTATTAAAAATTTAATAACAAATACCTGAGTATTGAATTAAAAACTGCTAAGCCGAAGTACCTGAACGAAAAAGCTAAGATTTATGTGTGAAGTCACGGCTACTTTTCAAAATAGGGAATTTTTTTTGGATAAGTGCAATATGTATGAAAAGTTTTAATAAAATGTATGTTAATTTTGAATTTGAAGTGCTTGTCTACGCCCTCTGATAGCAACTTCTGGGTTTTCAGATTTTTCTTAGTGATCTATTATCTAGATTTATTTGTGTATCAAATTTAAGATCGCTAGTGCGAATTGGAGTTTTAACGTCGTGGGTAAAACTTTTTGATTTTAAGATTTCCCCATTGGCTTACCCAAGCTACACTTACTAGTGCATAAAATGTCAGCTCTCTAGCGCGAATTATATCTTTAGATTCTATCAGCATTACCTCTCCTCACTATTCCTAACTCAAAATTTTGTTGTGAGCAGCGCTTATAATTCATGCTAATTTTATTCTAAAATATGCTTGACCGATGTAGATTAAACACAAGGCTAACACTTTATGGGAGTGATCACGCTCAATTTTTAAGGTGATGCAAGATTTCACTAAATTGGCTTGAATTAAAAGCTGTATATTAACAGCCGTATTCATAAAAATTTTAAACCGCGTTTCAAATATTGTTTAAGCAAAATTCGCTAAAATTGTATTCATAATAGAATTTTAGCTTAAAAAACGGTTTTTAAACCTTGCGTAAATCAGCAAATTTTAAAATTGACTGCCCCCATGTTTAAACCAATTTTAAGGTGACGTTGTTGTAATTTTGCTTCGTTTTTGTTTACATTTTGAACTTTACCTGTATGTACATATGTGTGTATGTATATATGTACTTATGTATGTATGTATGTATGCATATGCCAGTGTTATTTAGAAGAAAACAATGTAATTTTTTTTATAGAAACTATTGCCGAAGTAACAAATATACTCCAAAGAATATTTAAAAGAAAAGGAGCGATCCAGTTTCCATTCCCAGTCATTGTTTTCTCATTTTATGTGTTAGCAAAAATAGTATAATTGTAGAAAATTAACTAGTGATGTATAAACACTCAAAACAAACAAAATAAAGCTCGTTATTCTAGTGCTTCTTTATCTGCAATAAAATAAATAATATAAAAAGCACTTTTAACAAAGATTTGTTGTGAACTTTTTTTTATTATTTTATTAAATACAAGTTGCAACATATCTTTTATTTTATAGAAACAATATTTCTCTGAAAACCGACAAATAAACAAAATAGCCACGAGTACTTTGTGAGTTAACAATCGTTGTTTTGCAGAACTAATATGCAAGTGACAAATAAAGAATACAGTGTTGCCACGATATTTTAAAAAAATTTAGTTAATTGATTTTTAGTTAAAAAACTGATTATGAATACCAATATTTAAAAAACGTTATTTAGCCTTAAACGTTTTTTAACTAATATGAATTTTAAACCTCAATCAACTTTTTTTTATGAATACGGCTGTAAGTATTTAGTTCAAAACAATATTAGCGTGGCCCCGCCCATTCTGGTAACATTTTTTGGGTTTTCAAGTTTTTCTAGTTTGTTTCTCACTTAGACCTACTTGTATATCAAATTTCAGCTCCTTAGCGCAACTTTTAATTTTTAAGTTTTATGGGCGTATTCCCGCCCACTTTTCCAAAGTCAAAATTTTTTTCGGTCAGTGCTTATTATTCGTGGCTAGTTTCGTTACAAACGGATAATAATAGCTAGATAAATAGTATATCTAAATATGCTGAGCCGCAGGGCATTAAAATGAGGTTGAAATTGTATGGGCGTGTCAACGCCCACTTTTTTAATGAAAATTTTATAGCCTTGCATTACCGCAGTATATATGCCGAATTTCAATAAAATAGCTTCTATGAAGTGCCTTAGATTAGCATTTTTAATTCTGACATTTATGGGCGTAGCCCCGCCCTCCTGGCTTAAATTTTCGGGTTTTCAGATTTTTTTTTTATTTCTCACCTAGATCTACCTCTGTATCGAATTTCAGCTCAATAGCACAAATTTTAATTTTTATGGGCGTAGCCCCGCCCTCCTGGTTAAAATTTTTCAGGTTTTCAGATTTTTCTGGTTCATTGCTCACCTAGATCTTCTCGTGTACCAAATTTTAGCTCTCTAGCTATAGCAGAAGTGCTTCATCAATTTGATGAGTGTGTCAGTGGTTAGTGGTCAGTGAGTATGTCTTAAAATATGCACTTTTTGCACCTCTATATCTCCGGAAGCTTTCATTGTAAAACTTTCAAACTTCGCATATGAGGTTATATGAATTTATTCTAATTATGGTTTAAATTTCATAATTTTACGGTCGCGAGGAACAAAGTTATGAGGGGGGTAAAAACAGCTCGAATGGCTTCGTGTAAATATACACACTGCGTGCATTGGCCAGAACTTTTCCTGGCGCACTACCGTGCGTCTAGATAAAATTGATATTGGAGACTTTTCGCGATTTTTAAAATCAATTTGGCGAAAAAGTAGGGAAACAATCTGACAACCCTGGCCACAGCGAGACTTAAAATTTTAAAACTATTCATATGTACATATTTATGACATTTACCAAGAAAATATTCGATTTCATTGTTTTTTAATTACCAAAATTTCTCATTTAACCTTTTTTAAACTTTTTTATTTACAGTAAAGTTAACAACTGCGATCGTGTGGATTAACCTTTATATTGTTCTGCTCATTTCACCAAATAAAAATATTGCAAGTACATTTTATTGAATTTCGAATTAAAAGATTAAAAACTAAAATTATAATAAAATAAAATAGTTTACATTAAAGCCTATAGTACACGATATGCCAGAAAGCCACAGGCTTTAAAGAATTATCTATTTTAACTAACAAGAATTTGTTGATGGCTTAGCTATCTAGATGCATACAGCTAATGGCTAGGACTCACTATGCTACATAATCTCACGACTTACGAAAAATACTACCCTAATCTGATGAATTGTTATTGTTTTTTTGAAGATTTTCATAAACTACATCATTCCAGCCAGGGTAGTATGGTCTCAAAAGTCGCACGACTATGTAGGATAGTGAATTCTAGCCTTAAGCAACATTTCAGTAGACAAGCACAATTCAAAAAGTTACAAAACCTCAATGCTTATAGAAAAACTCTCAATAAATTAATGATTAAAAAATTACAATCATAGTAGGCAATATAAGAAACTTTTTCAAAGTTTGAATAAATACAAACTAGTTTGAAATGCAAAGTTATTCTCATTGATAATAAATTTAAATGAACTGCAAACTTAACAATTGATATGCGAAAATTGTGATGAACCAATTTCAATGGAAAAATTTCAAAATTTCGTGTTTTCGGCCGAATTTAATTTTTGCTTATTTTACTGTTTTATGAAAACGCCCTATCTATTTAAAACCGACTCTTTTTCTCAATTCCGTAGTATTTCATCAAAATAAACGTTTTAAAAACAACAAATATGCGCGAATAAAAATAGTATTTTCATTTGTTTTATTACATAGGAAAAATTCGCATTGAGCACCGAAATATTATCTACTTTAACATTTTTTTTCTCCTTCTGTAAAATAATGTTAGTTAGGGTTTTTAGCATTTCAGCCAACGATAGATTTATATATATTTACATATTTATTGCATGAGCTAAATTTTGAACTTTAATTCATTTATGGCCATTATTACAACTTAAAGATAGTTAAAAGTAGGATTTTATCGGACGTATAAAAAAGCTTTCCATTATTGCAAATTGCATTTAAATTACCATGTAGGATAAACTTGCCTATAATTTATCGCTCAGTTTAGGTTAAAGTAAAATTTTGCAAATGATAAAGTTTTTATACGTCCGATAAAACCCTACTTTTAACTATCTTTAAGTTGTAATAATGGCCCTTAGAATAAGATTTTATGGCAAAATGACACATACGTATAAAGTATACACTTGGGTCGAACTCGTTCACTAGTACACTTAGGTCGAACTCGTTCACTAGTTCATTTTTGCCACAAACCAATGATCAAACCTATGTAATTTAAATGGGTTTGATCATTGGTTTGTGGCAAAAATGAACTAGTGAACGAATTCGACCCAAGTCTAATAAAGTATGAGGCCTAAAATCATTCACAAAAATGTAAAACATATCACATATCTTTAAAATAGTATCTGTTCTTTATCACATCTAAGATTCACTTCGCATTCTTCCAAACTCAATGAAATGGCAATAAAAACAATATCAGCTGTTTTTGATAGTGATGGTAATAACACAGTCTGGGTGGGGTACTTTATATAAGCAGTGAAGAGTAAAAGTTCCCGCTAATATTTAGTTATTTGTGTTTGAATATTTCGCAACTGGTTGTAAATACTAGTGTCCTGCACAAGACTATTTATAAGACCTTTCAAGACATGAGAGATTTTTTCAAATGCTTTACTACAGCGAAATATTCTAAAAGAACCGCTAAGCAACACTGTTGGCAAGTAATTTTTTTCGGTTGTTTGGCTGGCCAACAGTGTTGTTTAGCGATTCTTTCAGAATATTTGGATGTAGTAAAGCATTTGAAAAAATTTCTCAAGTCTTGAAAGGTCTTATAAATAGTCTTGTGCAGGACACTAGTACATACACACATATGTATCTGCAGGTGTATATAAATTAAAAAAGTAAAATAAAACATAAATAAAGTAAGTGGGAATGAAAATAAAATATTGAATATTTTTAATATTAAAATAATATTTAATACAATACATATTTTTAAAAACAATGTTTTTCGGTTCTTTACGCGGACTTCCTTAATGATTCATACGTATCCCCAGGGGTCCGTGAACCCCAATTTGGGAACCATTGCTCTAATGCATAAACATGATCAGAACTGCCGGACACGAAGGTCATTTATTTTAAAATTAAGTTCCACTTTATCTAAAATAAAATAAAATAATGTAATATAAAATCACCTTAAAATTTGTATTAAAAAAAAGATCTGGTCACACTGTTTGTAATTTAGATTTCTTGTAATGTGTTTGTGAGTGGGAGTCTTCCTTATTTCTCTCCAACACACGTGCTTTTTTTTTGTTTTAAATTATTTTTATTTTTTATAAAAATACATTAGTATGTATGTATGTACATACATACATACATACATACATACATACATACATACATACATACATACATACATACATACATACATACATACATATATATATATATATATATATATATATATACATAAGAACACTTATGGAAGTAAAAATTATTTAATCTCTTAATGAGAAGTTGATTATTGAAGTATTTGCTGCAATTTGCGTTTTGGTAAGACACTAATCAATAATTATTCAAAAGTAAATAAACAAATAAAAATTTTATTTATTCAAGTTCAGTAACATTTCAGACGCCGTACATGCATGTAATTAAAGTTTCTATACTACTACATACATACTTACATACGTACATGCATACATACATATGTACATATGTATGTGTGTAACTAAATTTAAAATTCATATTTTTCAAATTGTTTTAATTTTTTTAACTTTCCTCTCTTTTAGAAAATTTTGTGTAGGTGGGTTTTATGTTTTTGGGATTTAATTTTTTTTTTTATCACAACTAAATAAAACTAACACATTCGATTTTTGTAAAAAAAATTTTAGTTTTAGTTAGTCATCGTTTCTCAAAGAATTTAAAAAGCCGGCATTTTTTAGGTTTGATGCCCTAATTAATAGATTACATACATACTAGTGATGTAACGAATGTCAATTTTTGATATACGCGAATACGAATGCGAATACGAATATTTGAAACGATATTCGAGAATACGAATATTTCATGTGAAATTTATAGACATTAAATTAGGGCTCTATTTACGCAAGCAATATGAAATATTAAAAAATTTTTATGAAAAAGAAAGTCATACTCCTGTTGGCGTACTTTACAGTTAATAAAAAATTTCCAAAATTCTAATTATCGCCAGTAAATAATATTTGAAAACGATACAAAGCACAAAGTTCCTTAAAAAATTTATTGGATTCGTACAAACTAATATTTTTATCCATTTATTTAAATTTAGTTTAGGATTTATGCATTTATTTAGTTAATTTTTTTGGAAAAATATTCGTATTCGCCTGAATTTGACGAATACGAATGCTTCGTGTTCGTATTAAAAATGGCCGAATATTCGGCAATTCGAATACGAATACGAATATTCGTGCATCACTAATACATACATATGTTACATATACATACATATTTATGTATATATATAATGCACAGTGGGCCTGATTGCAGAGAAATATTTGCAATAAATATGCTAGAAATTTTAACTAAGTGCGACGAAATAAGACAACTTTTAATACTATTTTACTTCATTATTAAATGATATTTTATTATTGAAATACTATAACCCACAAAATGTATCTGTGTCTGCGTACAGACCACGTACAGACCAAACGGCTGGATTTTGATTTTGTTTTTATTTTTATTTATCTTTTAAGAAAATCGGTCCAGCCGTTTTTCGGATAAATCGGGGTTTTTTAATTTTTAATTTTTGTTATATTTTTCTTTATTCGTTATTTAAAAAATTTCAAACTAATGATTCCTCCAGCAAACACAAAATAAAAGGGCCGATATTCAGCTCTTGTACCTCTGTTCTGAAGTGAAGCCTTACCGCCTCACCGGGATATCAAGTAGATGATAAGAAATATCTTTAAATATGTATATGTACATTAGAGGGCTGCGAAAACAATCTTGAAATGTAAATACGTCTTGCTTTTTAAATGTATTGTCGCAGCATGTATTATAATAAACCAATAATAAATGATGTCGTTTAAAAAGCGAAGCACGATGGATGTGTTGATTTACGCGTTCTTGTTCGTAACAAACACTCAAAAGAAGTAATGTTGATGCGTGTATGTTTGTTATTTTGCATATTGTTCGTTTGAGCGTGTGTGTAAGATGTAGATGCTAAGTTATTATGTGTTTAAGTGAGGTTTTTTAAAGCAAGCGCATACAGCTAATGTCAATGAATGTGCGCGTTTGTATGTGCGCAGCAAAATAAGAGACCATACACACAACGCATATGCGTATGTGCATGCATGACGTCTGTATACGCGCCCATGCGTATGAAGAAGCGAGCATTACAAATTTTTCCGTCACGAAGTATTACCTGCAATAACTTAACCAAATGTTTTGCCAACAGTGTTGGTTAGCGTTTGTTTTAGAAGATTTCGCTGTAGTAAAGCATTTGAAAAATCCCTAATGTCTTAAAAGTTCTTGTAATTGGTCTTGTGCAGGGCTCTAATGTACATTAGAGTGGCCGTTAGTTATATGGAGAATTTTTTTTTTTGTTTCTTATATTCTCTCCCCACAAATCGATTAATTTTTATGTAAAAAAAGTAAAAAAAATACAAAAAAATATCATAGCGATAAGTTGTGGTTTAGGGGCAGCGTCCGCCCATCAAAGTTGGCCCTTAAGCCCGTTCATTCAATGTAATTTTTTTGTGTTGTTTTTTATTTTTTTTTATTAGTTTTCTTTTGACTATAAGTAATATATGTATTATCAAATAATTTAATATATATAAGCTCCTATGGTACATGCTTAGTATAAATAATTTCCATATAAATATAATTTTGCTTTATAAAATTTTTGGTATTTTGTTGGTTATTTTGTTCATTATATTTTAAAATATTTATTTTAGCATCATACACAACTTATCGCTAAGAATTTTTTTGATTATTTTTTTACATAAAACTTGACCGATCCGTGGGAGAGAACATAAGAAATCAAAAAATAATAATAATGGTTACGATAATATACATACTAGTGATGCACGAATATTCGTATTCGTATTCGAATTGCCGAATATTCGGCCATTTTCAGATATTCTTATACGTATACGAATATTGTTAATTTGCTTATGTTTGTTCCATTTAAGACAAACTTTTTTGGTTTGTTAATATTAAGTATATAGTTTTTTAATTTTTGCCACAAGCCAATTACTTTTTGTAAAAATTTGGTACTTATTGCAAGTTTTATACGACTTTTTCTTAAAGTTAGATCAATATATTTTTGATTATATCTTTAAAATGAACGTCGTTAGATAGATGGGGATTTCATGTAAATACAAAGTTTAATTTTTAGAATTTTGTAGGATGTATAATTCGGTTTTGTCTTAAATCGACTTATGATGTTATCGCTTTGTAAGCGCAGATATAATTGCTTTAAGCCAGTCTCTTAATGTGACTTCTTTTAACAAATCGCTATTAATTTCCGATTGTACTTTTATTTATTTAGTAATAAAAGAAAAATACTATAAAGTTCTTGTAAATTATACAGATTACATAGTGACATTTGGACCCACTCTATAACTGATTTTTTAACAAGAAAATTTTCTTCAATAAATCAACTTACTTCCTGAGAAAAGTATAGACTCTCAATCTCAATCAGCAAAACGTAAATAACTTTAAAGATTTCAATTGAAATGCATTAAAAAGTAATTTAGCAACCTTTTGTCATGAGTAAGATAATAAAAAGTGTGATTAATTTCAAAACTTAATTGCAAACAAAGTACGATTTGGAAACAAAAGGAGCCAAACCCGGCAGAGAAATATGTCAGCTACATAAGTATACTTAAATCATTATGTGCGAACGAAAAACATTGATAAATAAATGCAGCTGCTTATATTTTCTGAATCACTTTTTAATTAATGGCACAAGTCATAATTTTGTACTCACTGAGTGACTGAAAATTGGAGACTAGCAGCAAATGCAAAGGCCAGGATAGTAAATTATTATACTGCCGATATTATCAATGGACTGTCTATATATCTGTGGCAATAAGGAAAAAGTGCTTAAGTCATATTTTACTGTTTTGCAGGAGAGCACTTTTAAGCGTTCAAGTCGATTTTCAGAAGTTTTTTTCTTTTACAGTTAAATTGGGAAATTCTCAGTTTAACTTAATTTTTTTAAGCAAACATCTTTCCACACACTACAAGTAATACATTTAGGTGGAAATATACCAAAGTATAACCTCATTTAAGCTATTATTCCAAATGAGATTAGAAGTCTTAAAAAGATTAGTTGCAAGTCATAGTGCTATAACTTCCTGAAAAATCACACAAATTAAATGAGATTTTGACCAGGGATACTTTCAAGTATGTAGATTACGAAGGCACCATTAACTCAAAATCAGCTTATCTCGACTTAAGCACTTTTTCCTTTTGGCCACAGATATGTAAATCACCTCAACAATTTAGCACAGTCTAGTGATTTTCTTCAATTGTTTCTACATACACATTTTACGATTTCTGAGATATCCCTCTGCCTCTCCATTCTGCCTCTTACTTTTTATTTTATATAGGATTTTTTGTGTCGTACAAAAAAATACATTTCATACATTTTTCAATCAATAAAACCTCAAAAAAATCATCCTAGGCCCATGAATGCTTTTACAAAAATGTTCAGTAAAGGATTCTGTGTTGAAAATCACAACAAATTTCAACAAATATAAGATCCTCTGCGGCAATTACTGCTTATAGGATGGAACTCATGAACTCAGCCCGTTCTGCTGGCAACGGACACTTACACAGAAAAAAATATTCCTGCAATAAACAACTTTAACTAAAAATTAAACCAAAAATCAATTAAAAATGTAATTGAGTCACTTGAACTTTGTAATTAATTAAATTAAAAAAAAAAGTTTAATTAATTAAAATATATTTTTAATTGATTATTGGTTTTATTTTAAATTAAAGTTGCTTATTATAGGAATATTTTTTCCGTGTATCGATCTTGATAATGCATGTAAAAGGCTAGGAGTGCCTATTGACAGGATAAGCTGTGAACTGAAGTTCGACAAGAGATTCAAAACCTAAAGGAAGAAATACAGGCGACCACTAAGTGTTTTCACATTAATTTCAGCAGGGAAATTAAAAGCATTCACATAGCTATCTCTTCCGATAGTCAGATAGCTCTTAAGTCCCTCTTTACATGTAAATTCCGTTCTAAGCTCGTTTAAGAGTGCTTTGACTCACTACAGAAGCTATCGATACGGAACAAAGTATCCATTGAATGGATAAGGAAAAGTAAAGTAAGTTAATTAAAGTATTGTAGGGAATTTATAACTGCACGATATCTAGCAGATTACAATTAAAGTCTTTAAGAAAATCTATCGTTTACACCAAGTTTTTTTACCTTTATCGCGGTTTCTTATCCAAAACAAAACAGAGCAATAAAGCTAATTCAATTCAATTTTTTAGTATAAAACTTAAAAAAAACCATGGTTGCATCATCACTAAGTTCCACTAGATTTTAAGAAGATTTCGAGAAAATCTAGAGACGAGATAGAGTTTGTTTTGTATTAAAAATTTTTCTTCGCTTTAAAAGCATCTATTTTTCTTCTTATTTTTAAATATTTATTATTCAATCCAGCACTGCATAGAATTTTGTGGGCGTGTGACTATGTATTTGACATTGGATCTGTATGTGCATTATTTGTTTTAAAAATTAGACAAATAAAAAGTTAAACATTTAAATACTCGTATTAAATAAAAAATATTTTAAGAAAATTTATTTGGATATTTTTCACAATATTTCCGTGAATCAATTTCGCATGACAATCTATGCATGTATGTATGTATTTTCTACAATGGCAATTTCGCACAAGGACAGACAAATGTGCATACATACATACATATTTATATAAAAACACGACCATGCACTTATATGGATGATAGGCGCACATATGTATGTATTTCTATATGCACATACATATGTATATACATATGTACACATAAAATTTAAATTTTAATTTGTTATGAATGTCATTTATAATACATACATACATACATATGTATGTTTATATGCACATAAATGCAAATCAAGTTCATTGAATTATTTATCAATTAGTGTAATGCAAAGAATAAAGATTTAAGTGTAGATACCGCTCATTTACTAAGAGAACGTCATAACTCAAAAAAAAAATCAGAATTAATTCTCATATCATTCTTCATATTTTGTAAAAATTTCATAAATAAATAAAATTTTCTTTTTTCATTAAGTTGTGTTTAAATTGAAAACTTCAAACTCGTTTTCTAGCAAACGGTTTTTTATTTATTTATGACGTTATATTAGTAAATGAATGATATGTCCGAAGAGGTTTTTAATATTTTCTGAGGAATTTGTAGGCCCCATCTTGATCTCGCTCCCCTAGCAGTGACTATGGTAACTTGTAATGCAATTGTGAGTAAAATGTGCAAACAATCCAAAGTCAGCAACAGGGTGCACTGCGGCTGAGTGGTAGCGATATTACCCTCTCAGTCCAGAGGTCGTGGTTCGATTCCCGCCATAGGCCCTGGGTGTTTTCCGCAGACAAGCTAATCGCTTTGCGGGTTGTGTTTGTTTATAAAAAAAATAGATGTCTACTTGTCGTCGGGTGGTTACTGGTTTGCCGCAGTAATAATGGTCGCATTGATAAGACGTAGCTGTTGAGCTAAACAGTTGTGAAACTGTTGGCCCCAACAGTTACGTCTTAGAAACGGCTTGATGGATAAAATTTAATTTTATATGTATCTTTATTTCGTTTCTTCATCGCATTTGTAATGTAAAATTTAACAAAATTTTTTCCTGCTACCTAGCAAAGCATAGAAAAGGCATAAATCTATTCGATCAGCTATTTAGGCTAAGCACAACATGTTGACTATAGATAGCGAAAAAATTTTGTGATGGAAAGTTACTTAACTGTTGAGTGGAGCGGAACTACTCAACTATGCGTTTCTAAGGCAAACACTCCACGGTTGCGCAACAGCTGCGTCTTATGAATGAACCCAATGTATTCTTAATATACTGTGCGGCAAACCAACAACCACTTGACGATATGTTTCTTGCAGGAAATATCAAACCCCATACAAAACTGAATATTTGCTGGGTATTTGAAGATATCTCAAATGAAAGCATATTTTTAGGCTTATACACACATAATTCAAAATTTGGCATTTGGCCACATCCGTCACCTAGCTTAGTGCAGTCACCTTATTAACGCGCTGTGATTTAATTTTTATTACATTTCTAAATGTTATTTTTTGTTGAAAAACATGATCACCGTGTACCTATCGCAGAATTCGTAAAACTTAAAACCAAAACTCTTTAAATTTTAAAATATTAAAAACAGATTTTTCTTTATTAAGATAATTGACTATAAATTCATCAAAGCACATAAAAAAGTTATATGGGTGATTTTGTAATATCAATTAAAATATTTGTAATATCAATTAAAAAATTAATTAAATTTTCACCTATATAAACAATTTGATAATATCAATTAGGTTTTTTCACCCAAATTAATTAATACAATTAAAAATTTAATTGAATCAATTAAATTCTTAATTGGAAACATTAAGTGGTGAATACTTTTTTCTGTGAAGCAAATAACAAAATTTAAAATCAGTTTTAAAAACCTGTTTTTTTAACAAAAACTTATCATAATGTTTTATGTGGTTTTTTATGTGTTATTATATTACAAATCCTCGGAATCCGTTCCTCCACCAATGTGCCAGCAGCAGGCGAAATGATACACCACTCAAGCATTATTCAAAGCACTTAGTCAATGGAATCTCTTTTAAGAAACTGTGCATAAAAGTTTTCTTATCCAAGCTTTGATTTTCTTGCGAGAGAGCTGAGAAAGTAATAAATCAGTGTGCACACTTAATTTTTTTTAAATTCGGTAGAATCGACAAAAAAATCGGTAGGTTTGAGTGAAATTCGGTAGAACATTTTTTTTTATTCAGAGAAACATAAAAAATAACAATTCAAAGAAACATAAAAAATAACAAGATATATGTACTTATATATAAAGGGTAAGTGCAAGGACCCAGCGGTAAGACTCACAAGACCTTCTTGGTGCAGGCCTTATTAAAGGGCTCTTTCGCATAAAATATACGATACACATTCCACACTCGCTTCTATGAGAAGCGAGAAGAGAAGGAGTAACATGTTTTGTTTTGTTTTTTTACCAAAGCAAAAACAAAATCTATTAGTTTGAAGGCTTTCTAGAATCTCTGGCGAAAGAAACAAGAACAGAAGGCCTACTTCGCAATGACGACGCGTGTATAAAGGATATGAGTATGGAATGGAGAGAGCAGGACTTCTACATCCAAAAGAAGGCGTACAGAGGCCTTCTAGAAGGCATCCCTACTCCTTCTAGTTCCCGCTGGGGAGTATCAGACTAAACAGGTTCCAAAAGCGCATTTAAAACTTCACATGTAATTGGAAATTAAACTGCCATAAACAATGAAGCATTTCCAATAAAAAAATTGTCATCCCCAGTTATTTGCCCTTACCCTTTATATACATAGATATGCTATGCATATATAAAATAATTTATTTATATTTATAAAATAATATAAATACATAAATAACAAGAATTCAGTTTTTGTACATAGGTTTTATAAAGCTACTAAAATAACTTTTAATTTACAAACATTTGTAACTACAAAGATTATATGTAAGATCCATTTATGAATTTAAACTTTTGTGCAAAAATTATTAAATCATTGGTAGGAATAAATATTTCATCACCAAGGCACAAACAATTCTTTGGCAAATATTAGGTAACTTATAGTTTCACCCCCATATTCATAAAAAAATAAAATGAATTTGAAATTCATTTTAGGAAAATTTTGTATGGAAAATTTGAAATAAAATACATTTCAAATTCGTTTAAAATTTTATGGTTACTTTTTAATCGATTTCTTTGTTCTGTTTTAATGATTTTCATGACAGAAAATGACCGCTATGCGGCCGCACTGCTATGTAGCAAAATAGGCAATTAACACATATATCGACTTAAATTACTAAATAACAATATTCGATAGATTTCAGGCCTTGTTTGGTAGAATTGATAGATTGTTAAATTCACAAATATATTCTGTAGAATCTACCGAATATCGGTAGAAGTGTGCACACTGTAATAAATGTCATTTGTGTACCTCTCATTTTCTTTTTCAATATAAAATTAAAACTTAAGGCTCAGTTAGCCGACTGTAAAGGCTCAGTTAGCCGACTGTAATGTAACGTAACTGCAACAGTAGGAAACAGCTGATCGATATTGTTATGTGAAAAGCAATGAAAATGGTTATAGAGATGTAATGTAACGTAAGCTACTTTTCATATAAAAATATCGATCAGCTGTTTTCTACGTTACATTTATATTACATTACATAATGAAATGTAACTATAACAGTGTGAAACAGCTGACCGATATTGTTATGTGAAAAGTAATAAAAATGGTTACGTTAACTTCCATTACAGTCGGCTAACTGAGCCTTTATATTCCGATTACATCTGTATAACCATTTTCATTTCTTTTCACAGAACAATATCGATCAGTTGTTTCATACCGTTGCACTTACATTCCATTACAATCGGCTAACTGAACATTTAAGCACTAAAACCTTCCAAAAGAAAAGGTACACTTCTGGACAAGGGACTAAAATAAATTAATTTTGAAAACCGAAAGTAGTACATTTTCGGTGAACGCATTTATTCAAGGGCAAGATTTTAATTGGCCAAATTTGATTACTCCCTATTTTTTTCCTTTGTAAATAGTATAAAGAAAAAATATAACATCAGAGAAAAAATCCAGCGATGGATATGGAAATCTTGGAAAAAAAAGAAATGGAAAACATTTTAGAAAGAACGAGAACAAAGATAAATATATGACTTCATTATACCATTAATGTTATTAAATATTGTATACGAATACTTTTGTACAATTATTTGCAAAATAATGAATAGCTTTTGCTTACTCCTCACAAATCATTTCTGTCAACTATATGAAATAATAACAATAAATGTGTTGTTTTTATTTTTCCTTCCTTTTTTGGTAGTAATTGCAACCAACGACTATTTAAGAAGTCTGCTTAAATTATTTCCTAATAATAATTAACATTAATTTAATAGCGAAGCATTAACCTTTCATTAGCATAAAAAAGATAATATAATAAAACGTGTTATATAAAAAAAAGTAAATATGAATTCTCATCAGTTCTTGGCCATCCTGTATTTACTAGTATATTAGCCACCAATGAGTGGATGTGAGAATGCATGTATGTATGTGACTATATAAAAAAGCGAAAGTAAACAATATTTTTTTAAATAGCTCTACAATGTTTTTTGTGTTGATTGACAGTATAGTAAAGTAATTTTATTTTTAAAATAAGCGCATACATTTATGAAGTATGTAAAACAATTTTAGCGCAATTCGACGTTTCATGAAAAAAATTTTATAATTATATTTTTTACTAAACTGATAACAATCCGGATTTGTTATTCTATTTTGAATGTAAATTGTTTTTATGATTTAGGTGAGCAAAAAATTTTCTGCTCGAAATAACAAATTTTAAATATTTACTTAATTTTTACTGCAAAATTTATTTTATAGAAGAACAAATTTTCTAGTTAGAACAATCAAGTAAAATTGTTAAATCTCACACCTTTGTATTATCTTATGCAAAATTTAATTAAATTTTCTTGATTAATCTAATAGATATATGTACAAAGTTGCAAAAAATAATCCCAAAATAGTTTTATTATTATTGTTTGAACGGCATTTGTTTCTATATTTATGATTTGATTAGGCTAAAGTTCGTATCGCTTAGTAAGTCCAATTACATGTTATAATTATTAATGAATAAATAACACCAAAGTTAATTGTAAATATTATGACAAAACACTTAGTAGAACGGAACAACTAGCTGTTTTCGAAGGCCACTACACCTTCATCATCAGCGTTCTTTGTGTTTTTGGTCCACTGTGTGTGGTGTCAGTTGATGTAGATTTCTGCTTTATATACTCAGCTTTTCAGTGCAAATGGAATATAAGAATTGTTTTGTTTCATCTTATTACAATTTGATGAAAGCTTTCTTTATAATAAAAGCTCAATGTTCCCATCTCTAAATTTACTACAGCCTTTCCATTGTCATTTGTTCTTTACTAATTACATATGTACATGTTAGTTAATTTGCTTATTTTTGTTCTACTAAAGACAAAATTTTTTGGTTTGTTACTATTAAGAATGTTTCTATTTCAGTTTTTACCAGAAGCACATGGCTATTAATTGCTTACATACCGTAAGTCCCGGTTCACACACTTCAACTTTTGTTAATCAACTCGTAATACAGCTGTAAGAAAAAAAGAGGTATTTGTATTTCCTTCTACGTCTTTCTTACAGCTGAATTACGAGTTGATCAACAAAAGTTGAAGTGTGTGCACCGGGACTAAAATTTACTATTTAAACAACCAACTGGAATTGTTAATGTACTGTATTGCTTGTTAAAATAGCTGTCTCTCTCCTGTCTCTCTCATCTGACATCAGCTGTTTTGTTATAAAAACAGTGTGTGTGTGTGTGTGTGTGTGTGTGTGTGTGTGTGTGTGTGTGTATGTGTGTGTGTGTGTGTGTGTGTGTGTGTGTGTGTGTGTGTGTTTGTGTGTGTGTGTGTGTAAAGAAAGAGATTATGTCAGCTTGACAGCAAAAATTATAAGTTGTCTGTAAATTGGGGATTTTGACAGACATATGTACTAAATTACATAGGAGTCGTATAACTGGAAAGTCAGTTGTACAATAAAGGCCGTGTGAAAGCAACCTTAAAGCTTAAATTAGACGTTACATAGCCATAATGCCATAGCCATAACCAAACCAAAATTCAATTGGTTTCTATGGTGAGAGTTATAGCGTTATGGCGATTCACCTATAATCAAATACAGTGTTGCCCATTAGTTTGGTTCGAACGGCTGTTTTATATGGCTATGGTTATGTCACGTCGGATTGAGCCTTAAGTAGGTTATACATTTTTTCTACTGCCTGAATACGTACTTACATGTCAGTTGGTACTTTTCAAACATTTCTCCTACAAAATTCAGACGGTGCGTAAAAAACTGTAAAAGCACATCTCAATAAGAAATAAAAGGTTCAAATAAAAATTTCGACTATCAAAAACTTAATTTTACACGCTTCAATTGTAATAATTTTATGCCTTTGAGCATGTAAAAGAACTTTGCATATCTAGGCGCACGGCAGTGCGTCAGGCCAAGTTCTGGCCAATGCACGCAGTGTGTATATTTACACGAAGCCATTCGAGGTGTTTTTACCCCCCTCATAACTTTGTTCCCCGCGACCGTAAAATTATGAAATTTAAACCATAATTAGAATAAATTCATATAACCTTATATGCGAAGTTTGAAAGTTTTACAATGAAAGCTTCCGGAGATATAGAGGTGCAAAAAGTGCATATTTTAAGACATACTCACTGACCACTGACCACTAACACACTCATCAAATTGATGAAGCACTTCTGCTATAGCTAGAGAGCTAAAATTTGGTACACGAGAAGATCTAGGTAAGCAATGAACCAGAAAAATCTGAAAACCCGAAAATTTTAACCAGGAGGGCGGGGCTACGCCCATAAAAATTTAAATTTGTGCTATTGAGCTGAAATTCGATGCAGAGATAGGTCTAGGTGAAAAATAAATTTAAAAAATCTGAAACCCCGGAAATTTTAGCCAGGAGGGCGGGTCTACGCCCATAAAGGTCAGAATTAAAAATGCTAATCTAAGGCGCTTCATGGAAGCTATTTTATTGAAATTCGGCATATAAACTGCGGTAATGCAACGCTATAAATTTTTCATTAAAAAAGTGGGCGTTGACACCCCCATACAATTTAAACCTCATTTTAATGCCCTGCGGCTCAGCATGTTTAGATATACTATTTATCTAGCTATTATTATCCGTTTGTAACGAAACTAGACAAGAATAATAAGCACTGACCCAAAAAATTTTGACTTTGGAAAAGTGGGCGGCGTTACGCCCATAAAATTTATAAGTTAAAGGTTGCGCTAAGGAGCTGAAATTTGATATACAAGTAGGTCTAGGTGAGAAACCAACTAGAAAAATTTAGAAACCCGAAAATTTTAGTTAGATGGGCGGGGCTGCGCCCATAAAACTTAAAAATTAAAAGTTGCGCTAAGGAGCTGAAATTTGATATACAAGTAGGTCTAAGTGATAAACAAACTAGAAAAATTTGAAAACCCAAAAAATTTTACCAGAATGGGCGGGGCCACGCTAATATTGTTTTGAACTAAATACTTAATATACAGCTTTTAATTCAAGCCAGTTTAGTAAAATCTTGCATCACCTTAAAAATTGGGCGTGATCACTCTCATAAAATGTTAGCCTTGTGTTTAATCTACATCGGTCTAGCATATTTTAGAAGAAAATTAGCATGAATTATAAGCGCTGCTCACAACAAAATTTTGAGTTAGGAATAGTGAGTAGAGATAATGCTGATAAAATCTAAAGATATCATTCGCGCTAGAGAGCTGACATTTTATACACTAGTAAGTGTAGCCGCGTAAGCCAGTGGGAAAATCTTTAAACCAAAAAGTTTTACCCCGTATGCGGCGCCACGACGTTAAAACTCCAACTCGCACTAGCGAGCTTCACTAATAAAAATCTGAAAACCCAGAAGTTGCTATCAGAGGGCGGAAACAAGCACTTCAAATTCAAAACTAACATACATTTTATTAAAACTTTTCATACACATTCCACTTATCCAAAAACAATTCCCTATTTTGAAAAGTAGCCTTCACCCATAAATCTTAGCTTTCTCGTTCAGGTACTTCGGCTTAGCAGTTTTTAATTTAATACTCAGATATTTCTTATTAGAGCTGCAAAACTATCGATAGTCGCTCCATTCGATAGTTTTATGTAAAACTATCGATACTATCGATAGTATCGAATAGTTTTATAAAAGTTGCAACATAAACTACATGTGACTCGAAAAAAAATCCAGAATCCTCAACATTTTCATTAGTATATAAAAATATATCAAGCCTTTTTTTCGATTTTATCGTAAGCTGGGCATATTATCGAAAATATACTTTTTTATTGAACTTAAAATTTTATGGGCCTACCCATGGTTTAGAATTATCAAAATGCGAAAATTGTTGATAACTTTTAAGACACTAACTGTAAAATTTTATCGTAAGAGACGATTGGCGACCGTCGCGATATCAGTACCACCAAAATTTATCTTTGTGTCGACGATGTTGAATTTATTAAGATACTTGTGACTACTATTTGTCGAATAACACTTGGATTTATAAATAAATTCATATACATACATATATATTTAAGTACTTGTGTATACAGAAGCAGGGATGCGATGTCATATTTACAAATTGTACTAACTTTCAAAAAAAAATTTATTTTTTTCAGTACGATTGTACCTAATTCTTTATTTATATTTTTTTAATACTTGTACTTTTTAATTAACTAAAAATCAATTAACAAAACGCCAGAAGGTGCACAAAGAATATTAGTTGCTGGGATCTGAATATCCTTCTCTCCTTGGTACGAAAATAAAATTTCCACATTTGCAGATGACTTTGGAATAAATAACATTCCTCCAGCAATTCTTTAAGTACCGGAAAACATCGTTTGATTTACTTAATTTTCTAATACCTTCGAGCTAAAGATTAACCCCCTTGTGCAAAAAAATAAGTGAACGTTAAAACCGGTTTTTCTATGGAAATTTTTTTTAATGTACACTTCAAGCACGCATTATTTTTTGCATAAGGGGGTTAATATATTTTAATGCAATTTTGGCATGTAATATAATATAAAGAGAATCCAGTAGTGCTAAATGGGTCATTGCGGTGCTACGGTACTTTTGGCATTCAAATAGCGCTAAAATTATACAATTGTACCAACTTTTCCATCGCTGTAAAAAAGCTTAAATCAACTACGGATAATTTGCTTCAAAGCTGCCGGCTACTGTTTACTGACTTCGATTATTTTTACTCTTTTAATTACTTGTTTTTTTTTGCCGATAGTATCGATGGTGGAAAAAACTATCGACATTTCATTTACAACAAAACTATCGATACTATCGATAGTTTTGCAGCTCTATTTCTTATTAACTTTTTATGAACCATAAGCACTAGCAGATATAAAAGTCAGCGGGGCCAGGCTCATGAAAATTTTACGTAATATTATACCATAGAGAGCTGACATTTTGTACACAAATTGTAATTAATTTACTCAATCGGAAAATCCAAAAATTAAAAGCACCAGCTACCCTATTGAAACTTTGCATACAAATTGGGCATATCCTTTTGATATATGTACTTTGGCTAATCAGACTTTAATATGTAAATTTATTGAGAAAAAAGACGGGATCACGTCCACTAAAATTAAATTTACGCTGTATTTAACATGTTTCTTTCCAGAGGACTCTTACAAAATTGCATACACACTGGCGACCCGTTGTAATGGCACAATGGTGCATATTTAAGGTCAACAATTCAACACCCATCACAGTCTTACCCATTATTTTATGTACCTCTGCCATTTTTAACTGGCACAGTGATCATAAATAGAAATAAAATACACTAGAAATTTTAAGTTTAAAAAGGGTTATATAGAAATCTTTTCAAAAAGTAATCAGATCCTCACAAAAACATAAATGTGAAAAACGGCCAAGTTCCTATCAAAAATTTCGGCCATTAAAAGTTGTGAGATATAAATTTTGACCAAGTTCTTCTTTGCCACAATACCTAATACAGAAATATATTATGTATGATATAAATTTGTAATCGTAAGGGTTTCATATAATTTCCAGATAATCTGTTAACTTGGCAATATTTTTACCTTTCCAAAAAAGGAGAGAATAATGTATAAATGTTCATTTCTTTATATTGATAAAAATGTTGTCAAGTTGGCATATTATCTAGAAATTATATGACACCCTTACGATTTCAAATTTATATCATACATAATATATTTCTGTATTAGGTATTGTGGCAAAGAAGAACTTGGTCAAAATTTATATCTCACAACTTTTAATGGCCGAAATTTTTGATAGGAACTTGTCCGTTTTTCACATTTATGTTTTTGTGAGGATGTATGTATTTCTCAATTGAATATTAATTAAAAATTTTCTGTCTACTTTATCTTTTATTTACTTACTCTCACGCGACAGCGGCAACATACATTCATAAATATTTCTTCATATTGCTGTTATTTTAATATGTGGTTTATTTTTTATATGTAAACGTTTTAACACCTTCGCACTTTGTATATTTATAAACACAAAAGAATTCCCCGAGAATCAATTTTATCAGATACATACGAAACCAAACATTTTGAGTTTCGCATGTGCTACCACCAGTGGCGCCACAATGAAGAATTTGTACCCAAATTTTGGGAACATACATACTTTATTTTTAGAGAGGGCAAAACTTTTGTTTTTGATCAATCATTTTAAAGCAAGCCACAGACCTTGCGACCGTTGGTACAACATGAGCAGGTTGTGTATGAGATTGTAAAGTGTGTGGGGTCGTTGTATGAAGTTGTGTCTCGGTTGTATGAAAGATTTAATATTTGAACACAACTAGCCGTTATTAGTTTTGTTTGTTTTAATAATTTCACGAATGATATAAATCAATCACGTCGTTCCTAATCCCTCATTCTTTATATTTCTCTACACAGTGGAAAAAAGGCCTTAAAAAGTTGTCAAACAACCGTTATTAATTTTTCAACAAACTTTTGTTCTCACAGCGAGAAGAAAACGTTATCAGATCAACACAGTGTTACCAGAAAATGCTGACAAGTTCTGCTGAAATGTTCTTCAGAAGAAAAATAAAAATGATTGAAAGTGATAAAAAAGGGCAAAAATGGATCAAGAACAAGCAAAATAAAAGAAATGCGTTTTACAAGTGAAGAGTGAAATAGGGAACAAAATAACTAATGGTGTTTTCTTATCTACCACAAAAAATATCACCTTGTTAAAAGGTAAATCACTGTAAAAATGCTATTTTACGTTTACGAGAACAGAACACAAAATATGAAAAAGTCTAACGCACTGTTTTATCAGCTGACAGACAGCGTTACCATATGCGAAGATTTATCTTAGTTTTGAAGTTTTTCGATATGTTAAAAAGACTAAAAGATTTCTTAGATAAAAGTAAGATTTTCAACATACTTTTAACATATTAGTTGAATTTTTCTTTCCCAAAACGACTTCCATATATTCTTCTTTGCTTCATAAAAAGTATGAAAAGAAAAAACACGCTGCAAAACTATTTCGTTCGAGTAAAAACGATCAAAATTTCACACAAAACACAACTAAAAGTTTATGAAAATTAGTTCGATATCGTATACGATGATTTATCTCGTTTTTGTGGCAGCTTTTGCAAATCCGCGAACATATGCACATATTATGTTTGTAGAATGTAGAAATGTAAGTTTATAATTTATTTTTCTAAATTCGGGATATATTTACATTATTTGAGTAAAATTATGTTTAAAAAAAAATTTAATGATAAAAAAAGATTTTTTTGTTTGCCTTGAAGATTTTTAGTTTGTTTTTCAAAACATAGAAAAACGTTGTGATCCGAAATATAACAATGACGAGAAAGAATCCAGTAATCGAATTATTCTCACTTCTGCACATACATTATAAGGGCCTGTGGCAATATCCACATTTTTAACCACTTCTTTATTTTTTTCATCCATTCATATTTCACACTGCGTCACGCAAAAACGATAATTTTGTCGCTGCGAAAATTTAACAAAAATTAAATTTGAAGTAATTACGCGCACACACATAAAATTTGCTTCAAATTTCTGCCGCGGTGGTAGTGAAAATCTAAATTTGTTTGATATTCGTCAAACTCAACATCAAACCATACGTGTGAGTTTTTTTACAAACACTATCAAAGAACAGCAGAGTTTGACGAACCAGTTTGATGTGTGGCCATGCCGCTTGAGTTGTGATTGTGTGTGTGTGAGTGTGAGAAAGAATGTATTATATACAATATACCTTCTTTTTTATTATAAAATCTAAATTTTAGTGTAAAATCTGTCTAAATTCAACTATGGTTTTTTACAAAAAGCAATATATGGCCCTGTTCTGTAAACCGATCGATTGAAACCGCATGATTTTAAAAAACTAACTCCGACAATATAAATATTTTTTAAGATTTTTTTTAATTTTTTTATTATATAAATTCCCAAATATAATATCTCAAAGATTATCGTGTATGATTTCAAGCACGTCTGCAGGACCATTATTAATTTTTTGAAAACGAGAAATTTACTCGGATTCGCTTTACAGAACAAGGGTCGATAAATCATTTTAATACTGTACGTATGTACATATTATGAGTATCATATAAGATAAACTTTTTTCATATTTTCCGGTATTTAATAAAATTTAATATTATTATTATTATCAACCTCTCAACCTCCCACGGCCAATATTGGACGCTCGCTTTATCGTTAGTTAGTTTTATATACTAGCAAAAACTTAATTTTCCAGCCCTGGAACCGTCTTTTTGATTTTGCTGATTTTCAATATCATTCTATTTAGAACAAATTCTGACACATTAGTTCCAGACCGATGAGTTTAGATTTTTTTAAGCTTCGGAAAACCGTTTTCACGTACAGAAACACAGACAGAAGGACAGATGGACATAGCTTACACGACTTTCCTATGCATAAGGACCCAGAATGTATGAAAATTACACATGGAATGACACACCTACAATATATTCCCACCATTTTTGGTAAAAGTTTCACATTAATTAAAAGAAAAAGTTTTGCTAGCCTTGACCTTTTTATAACTTTGCTGAGAACAGTTACAAAATATTAACGGCAACTCTAGCTGCAACAATATTTTGTTTGATTTGTTTTGCTTCTTGAAACCCAGCTGCTCTGCTCCTCTTTGCTACTACTACATTTAAATAGTTTTTATTTTTCAATTTTATCTCACACAATCTTGAACATCGAACTGAGAAATTGTCTTCAATCATTCACCCTCCAAATGAGAATATCAACTTGCACTCTTTCATTTTAAAGATTTGTATTTTTATTTTCTTCAAATCTATGCGTCATAATTTAAAAATAAAATTTTTAATAAAACGAAATATATGTACACATGCACATATGTACATACATACATGCAGTTATGTGTACATAAGTATGTATTTAAAATAAGAAATAAAGATATTATTATAGTACCTAGGTCAAAGAGTTGAAAAATTTTGGATACTCGTATGTTACAGAAATCGGTCAAACCTATGCGAGCATATATACAAGTTGCTATCAGTGGTTATACAAATGTTGTTAACCCAGTCCAATGCTATTTTTATAAAAATAATGACAAGAAAATCCTAAGTAAGTCTTGGTACTAACTAACAATAAAAACAAGTTTTAAATAATTTTTTGTTTATAAACATAAATCGTTGCACGTTAATACGTACCATGCGTTATAAAGCTTAAATTAAACGTGCCATAAGCATAACCATACAAAACAGCTGTTGGAACCAAACTAATGGGCAACCCTGTATTTGATTATAGGTGACTCTCCTATTAAAAATAATAGGAGATAAAAAAGTGTCACATAAATCGTTGCACGTTAATACGTACCATGCGTTATAAAGCTTAAATTAAACGTGCCATAAGCATAACCATACAAAACAGCTGTTGGAACCAAACTAATGGGCAACACTGTATTTGATTATAGGTGACTCTCCATAACGCCATAGCCATTGCCATATAAACAAATTGAATTTTGGTTTGGTTATGGATATGGCATTATGGCTATGGCACGTCTAATTGTACCTTGAATTTTGGTTTTGGTTAGGGCTATGGTTGGAACGTCGAATTTAAGCTTAAGGCAGACTTTAAAATTGTAAGCAAGCTATCTTGCAATAATACTTCTTTTTCTTGTTTAAACTTCTGTTTAATTAAAAGATTCGTATGTGTGTTGGTTTGACGTTAGAATTTTGTATGAGAAACCTGCTTTAAAGAACTATATACATATGTAATTATTTAATAATCGTTTAAAAAAAATTCGAAAAATTCAACAAAAAAATTGTTTCAAAAACTTTAATATTTTGAAGAAACCTATTATACTTCACTTTATTTCAAAAAAGAACTTCATTAAAACTTTAACATAAATAACAAAAATTAAAAATTTTAAAAACCCCCGACTTTTTCAGAAAAGATGTTATATCTTCTAAACAGTGGACCGATTTTCTTCAAACATAGATAAGAAACCTCTCGATCAAGTCATCTTTCAAACAGAAACTAAACTAAATGAAAATCGGTCCAGCCGTTTGGCCTGTACGTGGACACGGACAGAAACACAGATACACAGACACACACTACAAACTTATAACACCCCTTTTTTTAGTCGGGGGTTAAAAACCAAATTCATCAATCTAAAAATTTACCAAAGAGATGGAAACCGAGAAAAAATGTAAATTAACAAAGATGAGAGGTGTCTTAAGACACCCGGTTATAGCTACGCTTCTTAGCTATATAAAACCAGAGCTGTTAAATTTCGATTACGATTACTAATCAATTAGATTACATTTTAAAAAGAATTGTACTGATTATATAATTCCCTTTAAAAGAATTTCTGATAAATAATTGATTACGATTACTAATAATCGAAAAGTAATCTGAATTACTAGAAATTACAACAAATAATCAAAAAGAATCAAAAAATAATCCGACTACTTTCAAAGATTACTTTTGATTATGAATAAATAATCAAAAAGAATTAAAAATAATCTTTAAAAGTAATCGGTTTATTTTTTAATTACTTTTGATTATTATTGATTATATTATGTAATTTCAAGTAATTCAGATTACTTTTCCAATATTAGTAATCTTAATCAATTAGTAATCGTGTAAAGCTAAATATAATCATAATTTAATCATTATTTCATCTTTCAAAAAAAAAGTAATCAAATTAGTAATCAGTACGATTACTAATCATTACTTAACAGCTATATATAAAACTAATTTAATTTGTTAAATAACAGTGCAATAAAATTATTTGTATTTTCAAAATTTTTTATTTAATGTTCATACAATTTATTTATTTTATTATTATGTAAAAAAATAAATAAATTCGCCGCAAATATATGCATATGTGGACTTTTCGCATATGTTCACGCATCCCTGTTTTTTTAACAAAGAAATCAAAACAAAAATAAATTTATAACTGTAGTAGTGTCGATTATTTTTGTCACGTCCTAACTCTTGTGTCTGACATAAAGAGCATAGCTCTAAAGTTTAAAAGAGTTTGTTTGTGTTGGTTAATCACGTCTAGATGCATTTCGTTGCTGATTGCTCAGCATTAGAGAATCGACCCCCTGGCGTATTTCTCCTGACAATTAGAACAGTATTCTGAGCATTGTCTCAAAATCAAGACTCTAACAAAATTAATGTTTGAAAATATTTTCACTCAACAGGAGTAAATCAGTGAACCATACCTCAATATTATTTAAAAAATAATATTGTGGCAGCACTAGAATAAATGTCAAAAAGCAGCTTTTGCAGCAGGCTTTGCACAATAAAAAAGTCAAAAAGTTATAGAATCTTAATTAAATGTCACCAAATTTTACTGAAATAGGAATTATATTTATGATTGGCGCAAGAGAATAGTATAAAAAATAATGAAATGTAATAAAACAGGTCGAACAAGATCTGAAAAAAAGTAGAGGCTTGGAAAAAATAGGAGTGCTCTTTTAATGCAAAACATATGTTATGTAAGTACCAAAACCATATGGCCAATTTTATGCGTTTACAGATGGTTTAAATACTGTATTGATTTATAGGTTTGGTAGTTTAAACACGTTTTAAACCAAAAATAGAGATCAACTTCCACTTCCTTAATGGAAAAAAAATTTTATTTTCTATATTTATGATTTGATTGGGCTAAAGTTCGTATCGCTTTGTAAGCTAAATTACATGTGGTAATTATTAATGAACAAATAACACCAAAGTTAATTATAAATATTATGACAAAACACTTAGTAGAACGGAACAACTAGCTGTTTTCGAAGGCTACTAAAACTTCATCATCAGCGTTCTTTGGTGTTTGGCTCACTGTGTGTGGTGTCAGTTGATGTAGATTTCTGCTTTATATACTCTGCTTTAATTGCAAATGGAATATGTGAATTTTTTTGATTCATGCATGATTTTATTGCAAATAGAATATGTGAATTGTTTGATTCATCGTATTACAGTTTGCTGAATTCTTTTTTTTTTTTTTTTTTGTAATGACACCACACACAGTGGACCAAAAACAAAGAACGCTGATGATGAAGGTGTAGTGGCCTTAAGTTTACGTGACAAAAAATTTACATTTCTGTGGAACTGCACATATCTTGCAATGTTTCATAAATGTACATACATACTTACATAAATACAGATTCATATGATTAAACTTCAAATATATGATCGCGAAGAGCCACAAAAATAGAAATTTTATTTAAAAAAAATCAAAAAGAAAAAAGAATCGATCAATTGTATCATTTAACACGTTGTTCACTTCTCCTCCAAAGTTATGAAAATTTTAGTTACGGCGTTTTACGTTTCAGGTGACGATGTATATACATATGTACATTTCCTCGTTATAATGTTCGCTATTTAGATTTTCCCGACTCGGGATTCTATATTAACCCCGATTTTTTAAAACATCAGTCCTGATTGACATCTCTACTTGAACACGCCTCCGCCCCAAATACTACTAGCACCTATATCTAATAAAAAAAAGTACCAACATATTAGGCTACAATGTCTGTGGTATAATTAGTCAAGAGATCTGGTGGCAAAGTTATTAATGAATCAATACAGTTTAATCGTACCTTATAGGGTACATACACAAGAATATACATACATATCGATGGTCCCAAGTAGAAAGGCCCTAACTCAAATAATTGTAACTTTACAGGAGAAGGTAAAAACATAATAATGCACAGTGCAAGTGCATGTAGAACTGCTTGTAAAAACGTTAATTTTTACACTATTACAATAAATTTTTGCGACGAGGTGTATTTGTGTAAAATATATTGGAATCAGTGAAAACCTCAATTTCGTATAAAATACGAGTTAGGGCCTTTCTACTACTTGAGACCATCGATATGTACATGCATATGTACGCACATAAATTTATAATTACAATTTGATTTCAAACTTTCAAATATGTGTCAGAAATTATTATCCACAAATTCTCTCAAATTTAACATTTCGCACCAACAAAACAATCAGACGAGCGTAATTGGATTTTATGAAAATATTTTCGTATACTAAAAATAAGAAAACGAGTTCAATAATTTTATGCTCTTTTTAATATTCATGTTTAATATAAATACATATTTTTGTTTAATTAAATTTTTTCCCACACTTCTTGCAAAGCTTTTGTAGCAGTGTGTGTTTTAAGAGAAACAAAAATTTCATTCAACAAATACTTATTTCTAAAATCTCTTAGTAATTATAAAAACAATATTTCTCATTTGTTTTTCTAAACTTTGTTTAATATTATTTAAGAAAAATAAGTTTTATCATTCACTTACAAAAGGTCTTTCATTAAGCGTTTTCTATCTTTAAATTTTAATAAAAAAAGTGATTGTGTGAGATGTCATCCGAATTTTTTATTCGTTTGGATATCATTATGCATGATATTTAACGTCGCCCAAATGTCCGCCACAGTTTCGCTAGGTGGCTCGCAGCTGAAGGTTCCAGTTCAACTACACGATAGATGCCCAGCCCAACAAATCGCTCGCGCACACCGCCCACTGTGTCATGAGCTGCTACACGCAGCGCCATCTTGTTGAAACCTTATGTTGTTATTTTTCATTTCATCCACTTCTGGCAAAAAAAAAATGGTAATAACCTACCTACAGCGCTTACGACCGTAATGTGTCCGATGCGCATTAATAAATCAATTTAATAAATCAATGTAAAAAAACAATTAGACAGATGTAGATTCAACACAATGGCCGTTACCAACTGTCAAAGGTCGGAAGTCCCGATTGGATGACTATACTTCTCATCATTCTTATTACTTATTTTAAGTTAATTTTTTTTTATTAATTTTTTTTTACACTTTAGCAATTTTGCTTTAGAACGTCTTGTCCATGTGCTGGCTAAGTTCTTTGCAAACTCTCATAAAGCTGTTTAACAGCTGATTTCGTGACTAATTTATAAATTCTCTCTAGCTTTAATACGAATTTAAGAAATTATTAAGAACGCTAAGTCATACAAATTTTATATTAAACGAGTTTATAAGCGCACTTTGAAAATTTAAAGTATGTACTCGTATGTAAAGGGTGTTTTTTATTGAGGTATAGAACTTTAAGTTGGCATCAATTTTTTAACTGGCGGCCATTTTGTCAGCTGTCAAGTGATTAATATTTAGTTTGGTTTGCCATTTCATCATGAACAGGTTGACAAAAGAACAACGCTTGCAAATCGTGCAAATTTATTTCGAAAATAATGGTTCAGTTCGCGAAGTTTACCGCAAGCTCCGTCCATTTTATGGTCGACATAATCGTCCATCAGAGCAATTAATTCGGTTAACCATGGATCGTTTTCGCACTACGTTTACTCTATGTGATAATACGCATCCGCAGAGACGTCGAACAGTGCGCACCGAAGAAACAATTGCCGTTGTAGAGCAAAGTGTTGAAGAGGACCCGAATGAATCGATTCGCCACCGTGCACAGCAATTGGAGCCGACTAACCGACTATTTTGTTCCCGAATTGGATGGCATGAATGTGGATGTGTTGTGGTTCCAACAATACGGCGCTACATGCCACACAGCGCACGTCACAATCGATTTATTGAAGGAAACATTCGATCAGCGCATAATTTCGCGGAATGGACCTGTCAATTGGCCACCAAGATCGTGTGATTTGACACCATTGGATTATTTTCTTTGGAGATATGTGAAGTCGCTCGTCTACGCCAACAAACCAGAAACGTTAGGGGACTTGGAAGCCAACATTCGTGGCGTTATTGCCAACATACGGCCCCATATGCTCGAAAAAGTGGTTGAAAATTGGACCTGTAGAATTGGCTTTATTCGAGCCAGCCGCGGCGGCCACATGCCCGAAATCATATTTAAACATTAATGGCATAAAATTATTCTTCCAATAAAGCCAAATTGATGGACATTAAAACGATTTTCTTGTGTTTTACTTCAATTCAAAGCTCTATACCTCTTAAAAAAACACCCTATATGTACAAGCTGATGAAAAAATGCAGATTTTACTAAATTTTTTAATCGTTTGTTGAACTTTATAGAAATTAAAATTCTTAAATATTTTTGCACTACATTAAGCTACTAAACCAAGGCGTACATTGCGGCATTCAATGAAAATTTCATTACAGATCAATTGAATTTAAATAGAAATTTTTTCATCTATATCGAGTGCCATAATTTACCTTAAGGTTATTTTTTAACTTAAACCACACAGGAAAAATTATTCCCAAAAAATTTTCAAACAAACGTGTGTTTCGAAATATAATTTAGTTTCAGTAAATATTTTTTACTGTACCAGTAAATTATTTGTTCCAATTTTATTTTATACAGACAGACACTGTCCGTCGGGGGTTAAAAAGGGGTGTTATAAGTTTGTAGTGTGTGTCTGTATGTCTGTCCGTGTCCACGTACAGGCCAAACGGCTGGACCGATTTTCATTTAGTTTAGTTTCTGTTTGAAAGATGACTTGATCGAGAGGGTTCTTAGCTATGTTTGAAGAAGATCGGTCCAGCCGTTTAGAAGATATAACATCTTTTCTGAAAAAAGTCGGGGGTTTTTAAAATTTTTAATTTTTGTTATTATATACTGTAAAAAAAATTTGTCTGATTTTGTTTAATTTTTTCTACAAATTATTTTATAGATTTAAAAAAAACTTTTTATTTTTTTTAAAGATTTTTGTTTGCGGGTTTCAAACTTATTATGTTTGTATATTGTGACTCTCAATATAGTATTAAGAGTCTCACTATAAGCATACGGAGTTTGTTAGCTAAATTCAAAAATTTTTTGAGTTTAAGTCTACTGACGAGTTCCAAAAGCGGGAACGAAATGCTTAACCATAAAAACAAGCCAATTTTTTAAAGGAAAAAAAAATTAGTTGAACCTTTTATTTGATTCAGTTATTTTTTTAAATAAAACTTTTACTAATTTTTTTTTTAACTATATAACAAATAGGTTTGGCTTTTTCGGTTTTGAGCGTTTTTTAGTTTTGGCGTTTTTGCGTTTTTTCTTCTTTTGGCACCTTTTCCCCGTTTTGTCGGTTTTTTCGGTTTTTTGCGATTTTTCATTTTGGCGATTTTTTTTATTTTGGTGATTTTTTTCATGTTGGCGATTTTTTTCATTTAGGCAATTTTTTAGTTTTGGCGCCTTTTTCCTGTTTTGGCGATTTTTTCGGTTTTTTGTGTTTTTTTCATTTTGACCATTTTTTTCGATTTTTTCGGGTTTCACGATTTATTTTAGTGTTAAAAATTTTTTTAGTTTTGTGTTTTTTTCGTTTTAGCGATTTTCTTTTTGGTTTTTGGCGATTTTTTTCGGATTTTCGGATTTTTTTAGTTTTACCTTTTCTGAAAATTTCAAGAGTTTGCAACTTACGGTTTCCAAGATATAGCAAGTTGTCAAAATTACATAGTCAAAATTGCATTAACTGATGGATTAGCCTTAAATTAAATTTTTTTTAAATGTTAGTGTTAATTGCTGTAGTCTGTATAAAAATACATACAAGTGTCAATTGTATGTATATTACATTGGATTTTAACATATTTCGTTGCTCGTTTTGGAACACCCTTTAATTTTTGAGTCTCATGTATTTTTTGTTGTAGCGGCCAAGGTTCTACATACTCTGTCCAAATTTCAGGTCCGTAGCTCTTACGGTTCCTGAGAAAACAACGTGTGATGGACAGACGGACAGCGTAGCGAAAACAATAGGGTTCCTTTTCACCTTTGGTGTACGGAACCCTAACAAAGCAACTGAGAATTACAGCATACAATCATAAGAAGCTAAAACTGATTTAACAAAAATATGACGATACACGGTTTTTGGTTTTTAAGCAAGTTTAGAAATTTTCAACAAATTTTTAATTTACATATGCATTTGTTTAAAATCAAACAGGCATTTGTAGTATTAGCATTGACGATATTTATAAATTAGCAAACAAAATTTATTAAATATATAAAATAAATAAATATATTAAATAATTATGCATACCATGATACAATAATATAAAGGCCGGGGCGCAATGAATCCGTCATACGTTATACATCGCCTTTTTCAACTGACATTATCGCAACGACGGAGAATGTTGGCACAATGAGTACTTTATTGACGGAAGTATTTGAACAGCTTCAATAGGTTTATTCTCCATTTTATTTATTAAATTGAAATTTTTTATTTATTTCGTTTAGTTCTTTTGTTTAATTTTATTTTTGCTGCCACAAAACACAAAAACTTAATTCAGAACATACCAAAAAAACCAACCAATATCTGTCAAACTACTCAACGTACGCAAAAAGTTAAAAGTTGACCAGTTTTTGTACTTTTTTATACGGTTTTTGTTTCACTTTCTTTCTTGGTATACGATTGGAGGTGTGTAGTAGCACCATCCTTCCTAACCATGCATAATGTTAACATACACATTCCAAAGCAGTTGCATTTTCTTTAATTTTTAGTTACAGAGTAACCAGTATGATGGCTAGTTTAGTAGAACAATGTTAATAACACTCAAATTCGAAAGCATTTTCTTTCGTTTCGAAATACGGAGTAGACTCCCAGAATATGAAAGTGTACGTGTGGACAAGACTGCTGCTTTAAAGCAATAATGTAATTCATGTATTTAATATGGCAGTTACCTTTGAAGAGGAATTGCACTTAGGCTCAAACGGGTCCAATGATTTTTTATATTCATATGCTCTTCACGGAAATGAACAGAAAAAACGAAAGGATTTTTTGGTAGCAAACCATCATCTATATTTTGCATGCAAAAATGGAATTGAAGGAAATTGAAAAAACTCGTGCCTTTGCTGAAATGCTTGGTATTACTGTAATTGTTGTAATTATATGCACCTCATTGCTCAACATCTATTGATGTGTAAACATCTATACGCTAGGGGGTAAAAATCTTTTTCACAATACAATCACAAATTTTGACTGAGATTTCTTTGCTGAGATGCACACAGCGTTGTCAAATCGGTGTGAGCTATGTATGAGTGTATTAGTGTTTGAAAGAAGCAGTACAAACTTATTTAAAATATTGTAAATACATAGGAATTTGCTGGTTTTTGTTTGTTAGGGTCGTTAGGTTTTTTGCTTTATTAGGGTTCCGTACACCAAAGGTGAAAATAATAATTGCTTTATTAGGGTTCCGTACACCAAAGGTGAAAATGAACCCTATTGTTTTCGTCCGTTCCTCTGTTACAGGGTATTTCCTCGAGACCCGTAAGAGCTACGGACCTGAAATTCGGACACAGTGTGTAGACATTTGGCCGCTACAACAGCAAATATATGAGAGTTAAAAATTAAAGGGTGTTCCAAAACCAGCTACGAAAAATGTTAAAATCCCATGTAATATACATACACTTGAATTTTGTAAAGTTAGTGTATTTTTATATAGACTACAACAATTAACAGTAAATTTAAAAAATTTAAATTAAAGGGTGTTCCATCAGTTAATACAATTTTGACTTGTAACTTTGACAACTTGCTGTATCTTGGAAACCGTAAGAACAAAACTCTTAAAATTTTCAAAAACGGTAAAACTAAAAAATCAAAAAATTATAAAATCGCCAAATCTAAAAAAAATCGCCAAAACCGAAAAAAGCACCAAATTAAAAAAAATTCTAGGACTAAAATAAATCGCGAAAAACCGGAAAAATCGTCAAAATGAAAAAAATCGCCAAAGTGAAAAAAAAATCCAATAACAGAAAAATAATCGCCAAAATGAAAAAAAATCGCCAAAATAAAAAAATCGCAAAAATTAAAAAAAATCCTTAAACAAAAAAATCGCCAAAACGAAAAAATCGCCTAAATAAAAAACCCCAAAAACGAACAAAAAACGCCAAAATCAAAAAAAAAGCAATGTGAGTCCGATCACAGAGGAGATGTGTAAACATCTAGTAATGAAAATTTATTTTAAGTTGGAAGTACTTATGCTTTTAGTATATTTTTTTTAAATTATTATGAATACGGCCCTACGATTTTACTGCTAATGCAAATTAAATTTCATTATCAGTAAAAATTTACTGAATTTTTTCAGTAATCAGTAAATTTACTGCAATTTTTAATGCAGTACATACATATATACTGCAGTGTGCCCATTTACCTACTAACCAAATAAGTTAAATAAAACAAACAAAAACAAGTAAGAGTGCTATATTCGGCTGTGCCGAATCTTATATACCCTTTACCAAAGTGTTTTTATGTAGTATAGAGATACATACATAAGCACATACATAAAGTATAAACAAAAAGAAAAAAATAATTTGACCTAGTTACTTTTATCGACAAAAAAATAAACTTACAAATCCTAGAATCATTATATTAGATTTTTCTGATTCCTTATATCAATCTAGTAGTTCTTAAAAAAATACAGAAAGTGTGTTAAGTAAAAAAAGAAAAAAGGAAATTTAAAAAAAATGTTTTATTTAGTTACTTTAATATCCAGAAAAAAAGTTCAAAGTTTCCAGCTCTGGAGCTGTGGTTATTATTTTTATAATTTTCTACACCAAACTTTTCTTTCCAAAAGGTAAAATATGTATAATCTATAAAGGAAAAGATAAAAATTAATTAGACTTAGTTGCTTTTATATATCACAAAAAGTGTAAGTTTCCCAACCCTGAGATCATTCTTTTTGATTTTTGTGTTTTTGTTTTAGTAAGTTACTTTTGTACAAAAAAAAGTTAAAGTTTTCCAACCCTGGAATCGTCTTTTTAATTTTTTAATGGTTTTTTTATTTTAAATACCAATTTTATTCGTACTCAAGCATAAAATTAGTTTATTTAATAAAAAAAATAAAAATTAATTTTCGGTAGTTAATTTTTTATATCACAAAGAGTTTCCCAACCCTGGAAACCCCTTTTTGTTTTTTCTGTATTCTTAAAAACAATCTTTTTTTAAGAATGTAAGATATGTTTAATTTATAGGAAAAAAAAGAAAAATTTGTTTTAGTAAGTTACTTTTGTATAAAAAATAAGGTTTTCCAACCCTGGAAACGTCGTTTTAATTTTTTTTTAATTTGAAATACCAAATTCATTTGTACTGAAGTATAAAAAAAGTTAATTTTATAAAAAAAAATTAAAATTAGTTTTCGGTAGTTAATTTTATATATCACAAAAAGTGTAAGTTTTCCAGCCCTGGAACCATTCTTTTTGATTTTTCAGATTTCTTACACCAATATGTTTCTTTTAAGAATATAAGCTATGTTTAATATATAGAGAAAATGAAAAAAATTGTTTTAGTAAGTTACTTTTGTATAAGAAAAAAGTTAAAGTTTTCCAACCCTGGAAACGTCTTTTTCATGTATAAATTTTTTTTTTAATTTTTAATATCAATTTACTGTGTACTGTAGTATAAAATAAGTTAATTTAATAAAAAAATTAAAAAATAGTAAGACCTAGTTACTTTTATATATTTCAAAAAGTGTAAGTTTCCCAACCCTGATTTGGGATTTTTGATTTTTCTGATTTGTTACACCAATCTTTTTCTTTTAAGAATCTAAAATATGTTTAATTTATAGAGAAAAAGAAAAAATTTGTTTTAGTAAGTTACTTTTGTATAAGAAAAAAAATTAAAGTTTTCCAACCCTGGAAACGTCTTTTTAATTTTTTTAACTTTCTTTTTTAATTTGAAATATCAATTTAATTTGTACTGAAGTATAAAATAAGTTAATTTAATAAAAAAAATATAAAAATTAGTTTACGGTAGTTAATTTTTTATATCACAAAAATTTTAAGTTTCCCAACCATGGAATTATCCTTTTTGATTTTTCTGATTTTTTAACGCAATCTCTTTCTTCTTAGAATATAAGATATATTTAATTTATAGAAAAAAGGAAAAATTTCTTTTAGTAAATTAATTTTGTATAATTTTGTATAAAAATTTAAAGTTTTCCAACCCTGGAAACGTCTATTTAATTTTTTTATTTTTATTTTTTTTTTTATTAAGAAATATTAATTTTATTCATACTGAAGTATAAAATAAGTTTATTTAATAAAAAAATAATAACTAGTTTTCGGTAGTTATTTTGTATGGCAAAATGAAGTTTAAGTTTCCCAGCTCTGAAACCGTATGCTCGATTTTGCTGATTTTCAATACCAATCTTATTTCGACCATTTCTGACACACCAGTCCAAGAACGAAGTCTCGAGCTTTTCTGGGAACTTCGGAAAACCGATTTCACGTACAGACAGACGGGCAGACGGACATCGCTTATTCGTCTTCCCTATGCATAAGGATCCAGAATATATATACTTTATGGCTCGCTTATTAATATTCTAGAAATTACAAACGGAATGACAAACCTATATATACCCTTTTACCATTTTTGGTAAAGGGTATAACAACCAAATTCCTATGTAACTATTTACAACATTATAAGTTTTGATACTTTTAATTGATTAGTTAATAAAAATATACTAAAAGAAAAAGTACTTCCAATTTAAAACAAATTTTTCATTACTAGATGTTTACACATCTCCCCTGTGATCGGACTCACATTGCTTTTTTTTACACAAATCACAATTATTTATTATATATATCAATATCTATTTAATAACTTTTAATGCAGTAGTGATGAATTTTTCAATATTTTTTATTATAAAACATTTTTTTTATTAAAAAAGAAAGCATAACAGTCAAAAAAGTAATCAAAACACTCGGGTTTTATAAATGAATACAGTAGCATTATTTTTGAGAGTAAAAAATAGTCGGGGTAAACGTCAGAAGGTTAATATTGCGACGAAAAGAGAGAGTGGTTTTACCTTTGTATTCATTGTTGCCATTTTAGCATTTTCACTGCCAGATCTGGCATTTTCATTAGTTACAAAGCAGTCAACTTTTGAAAAATTCTGCTAAATGCTTTCTGGCAGAATTTGGTGACAATAAAAAATTTTAATTTTTTATTTATTTATTTATTTATTTTTTTTATAATATTTAAAGACATAATAAATTATGAAATTAAATTTTAATAAGGTACTAACTACAGAGGTTTTCGACCTAAGCTTATAACAATTTAGATAAGGTGATATATGTTACAATGTTTTAATATGGAGATTACTTTAAGTATGTTTTCAGTATTGATATTTTGCAGTAGGTTGGGGAGACATGGGTGTCCATAAAGCGTTGTTTGAATTCTGTTTATGAGGCTGCAATCGTAAATTAAGTGCTGAATGTTGAGAGTTGATCCATTGCATAATGAGCAAGTTTGCTGTGATGTTCTATTTATAATATGCCGGTGGGTGTAAAAAGTGTGACCTAATCGTAGTCTAATATATTTTTGTAGGTTGAGTTTCGATATGTTTGTGGGGTATATAGGGGTGTTTTTGTCAGGATTGATATTTTTGTAGTAGTGATTATAGTCAGCCCATTCAGAAAGTTGGGTTAGTTTGATAGAGTGACGTATCAGTGAGAAAATATCTTGTTTGGTATATAAGTTGTATTTTATGATTGAGGCTGTTGTCGCATATTTTGCAGCTTCGTCTGCTAGTGTGTTGCCCACTATACCAATATGGCTAGGAACCCACATGATTTTGAATTTTGTGTGATATTTAATCAGTATGTCTCTTATCTTGGATATAATTATGCTTTTGTTCTTGATATTTTGAATTGCAATGATAGTAGATTTTGAGTCAGAACAGATGAGGTATTTACCTCGAATGTTTTTATGTTTATTAAGAGCTACGAAGATTGCTGCTGCTTCAGCAATAAAAATTGAAGTAGTTTCGTCTAAGATTCCAAGGTAGTCGGTTTTCAAGTTTTCGTTAATAACTGCTAGAGATGTACATTTGTCGGTTTTCGATCCGTCCGTATATATAATTTTCCAATTTTTGGTTTTGTAGTTATATGAAATTTCGTTGAAGAGCGATATATATATGCAATTAGGTGTGCTTGTTTTCGGAAGGTTGCATAAATCTAGTATAAATGAGGTATCTTTTAACATCCAAGGCGGTTCTGTAGGGAAATATACTTTATGTGGTTTAAGATTAATGTTGATGTCAGATGCCCTATTAGTAGCTAGCAGCACCGTGGACGGAAAGCGTAGTGTAGTCTTTGGTGTAATATTTGATAAAGATTTAATCAAATGCTGTTCTGTGGGAAATTTAAATTTAGTTATTAGTTTTGTGGTAAGTTCAACGAATCTATTTTCTAGCGTTGGTTGCCCGGATTCAGCCATTAAATTTTTTATGGGGGTCGTTTTAAATGCGCCTAGGGCGATTCTAATTGCGGGATTGTAAAATGGTTTTATTTTTGATAGCTGCGATTTTGATGCTTTACCGTAGATAACAAGACCATATTCAAGCTTGGATAGGATGAGACAACGAACGGCTCTTACTATAGCTGTTGGGTGAGCATTACCTCTGTATGTAGCGAGACATTTAACAAGATTTAACCGTGTTTGCAGCGATTTCTTAAGTTGTTCTATATGAGAGTTCCATAAGAATCTGTTGTTGAAAGTTATGCCCAGAATCCTTAAATAATTAACAGTTTCGATCGTGTTGCCATGTATCGTAAGGTTTACGCTATCGCATGAAGTCTTTTTACACAGGTGTAAACATTTACTTTTTGAGAAGGAGATCTTGGTCCCTGAGGAATTGCACCAATCATAAATGGAAATGAAAAGTTCGTCTATTTTGAGCTGGGTGGAAACATTTGGCTTATGCTTGCATAATATATATAAGTCGTCGGCATAAATGACATGTTTAAAGAATTGATTGTTAGATATGATTTTGTTGAGTTTGTCAGTTGCAATTTGAAAGAGCACCACGGATAGCGGCGAACCTTGAGGAATACCGTTTTGTAAAGGTTTTATATTTGAATATGCATTGTTGACTTTTACGCGGAATTTCCTATTAGATAGGAAAGCAAAGACGAAATTTATAATTTTCTGACCAAAGTTCCAATATTTAAGTTGTGAAATTATGGTGTGTATGCCAACTCGATCAAATGCTTTTTCGAAGTCTATAGATAGGATGGAAAGGTGGTTTCTATGGGAAAGAGTAGTTGCGGCGATATGATCTAGATAAATGAGTGCATCAATAGTACCCTTTTGAGGTTTAAAAGCTGTTTGGTTTACACTTAAAAGTTTGTGTTTTTGGAGATACCAAGAAATCCTTGAGGCTATTATTTTTTCCAGAAGTTTGGATAGACATGGAATAAGTGAGATCGGACGGTAGTTATCAACAATTGTTGGATCCTTATACGGCTTTGCTATCGGAACGATTGTAGAGCATTTCCATTGTTGAGGAATAATACCGGCTTTAAAGATGTTATTAAAAATGGCAAGAATTTAGAGTTGGGTATGTTCCGGAAGATTTTTTACCATCGGGTAGGAGATTTTGTCAAATCCGGGCGTTTTACCTTTAAGGCTTTTTAATGTAGACTTCAGTTCAAAGAGGGTGATATTTTCTTCAATAAGTTTTGCAGAGTTATTTAGTCTGTAATTAGTCTAAGTGCTTACATTATGTTTTTCCCGATTGAAGATTTCACTATAGTTATCGTCCATAGATTGTTGAGACCACGTGTGTGCAAAAGTGTTAGCAATCTCATGTGAATCATAAACTGGTCGGTTTTCTTGCATGATGTGGTGGGTTTGTTTTGATACAGGGCCACCATTGAGCTTACGGATATTGTTCCAAATTTTGTTCAGAGGTGTGTGAGGGTTTATTTCACTGGTAAAATTAAAAAAGGAATTCTTTTTAGCTAGTTTACAGTTCCTTTTAAAAATGCTATTGGCTTTTTTGTAGGCAATTCTATTTCCTGGGGTCGGGTGTTCTTTGAAGAAGTAAAACAGCTTTTGTTTCGTTTCCCGTAATCTATTTAATTCGTTGGACCACCAGTAGGAGTATTTTTTATTTTTATAAAATTTGTGGTGGGGTATGGCAATATTAGCAGCAGCCATTAAGTTTTTTTGCAATTTGGCGACTTCCTTATTGATATTTGAAGACATATTATTAGGTGGAATACCGTTCAGGAAAGATTGGAATTTGTTCCAGTTTGCTTGATCGGTGTTAAATCGCGTACGGACTAGGTTAGTATTGCAAATGTTGGACGAAACTAAGTGTAGTTGAATGTGGATGGGATAGCGATCAATACCGTTGAGTTGGGGGTCGACGCGCCAGGAAGCGAATGTTGCGATATCGGCTGAGATTAGGGAGAGGTCTACGTGAGTAAAAGTTGGCTAATATCAAAGTGTAGTATCTGTTCTTTTAATTTTTTAAAAATATTCTGTATATAGGATTTTTCTCATAAATATATATGCATTGCAGGGTTAAGGTTCCCTGATGATCTTCACTACTCCCCCCCCCCCCTCAATAACCAATTTCAATGTATTTTAAATAAAAAAATATTTTACTGAATAAGTAAAATAATATTTTGAGATTATTAGTGCGTTAAAAAAATTTTAAACTTAATTTAACATATCCAAAAATTACCAATTATTAACTATTTTATGTTTGTATGTGCTATTACAATACCTGTAAATACTAATAAGCTTGTTTAAACATGAAATTCACAGCCATTTAAATAATTTTCTTCATTTAAATCTGGCATTATACTTTTGTTCTGTAGAACATTTTAGCAGAATTTTTTGACCAATTTAGCATTCTCTCATCATCATTTTCTGGCAACACTGTTTGTATTATTGTATCATGATGCATACCCATGTATAGATATATGTAAATATGTATGCATTTGTACATACATACATACTCGTATGTACATTTTGCAAAAGGAAATTGTCAAGTATAAATCACACATCCTTTTAATAAGAAAGTATCAAAGATTTTATCATATTTCATATATATATATATATATATATACATACATACCCTTTAGTCAGCCTAGAACCATATCTCTCTATGTCAACACTCTTTTCTCTAACGACAATTGCACTAGTTAAAATGTCGATAAGTATAAATACTTTAGAGACAAGAGTTCTATTATATTTCTGGAATTGGAATTTTTAGTTAATTTGAAATGGAATTTTTGGATTTAAAATAGGATTTTTGAATATCAATTAGTATTTTTTAAACAGAATTGATACATTTTTTTAAACTGAATTGATATTTTTTTAGTTTCGAATGAAAACTTTTAATTTCAATAATTACTCGTATGTTTTAAGCTATAATCGAAAAAGGTATATATTTCAAAAATATTTCGGTCTGAATAATTTTAAAATAATTTATTTGATTTTTAAGTTTGTTCCTGCTTAAGTTTGTTGCCCCAATCCTTATGAAATTTGTAGACGAGGGTTACTAAAATGTACTACTGAATCTTTGGTTCAAATGTCTCGATATGGTCGTAAAAGAACTATCTTCTCAATAATGCTAAGGTCTACTGGTAGATTTTCAATGACAACCCTATGTTATATGTCAATAGGCGATTACATTGGCTGAAGTACACCTAGTCAGTAGCACTATTGACAATGTCACTAGAAAATCAATCTTTGGTACCAATGTCTCCATGTGGTCCCAAAACAACTACTTAGTCAGTAGTCCTACAGTCTAGTGGTGGTTTTTCAATGATAAGGTAATGTTAAATGTCAATAGATAATCATCTACATTGGCTGGGGTACACCTGGTCAGTAGTACCACTGACAATGTCACTAGTAAATCACTACAATTACCCTGCATTTTCTGCAGGGTATATATGTATATCTATGAAACATTTTCTAAATGTTAATTTTATATACATACATAAATAAAAATACGTATATATTTTTCCCATGGACAGATACAATATACTGACTGACACAAATTTCTTTTTTCTTTATTATTCCAAAGAAATTTAAACAAAACGAAAGAAAGGCACACAAAATATGTATAGAAATTATAAACACGAAAAATTCACACGAAAATTTTCAAACGAAACACAACATTTAAACAAAAATAACTAAAACTTTGTGCTATAAATAAATTTTATTTAAAGATATGAAACCATGAAAAATTAAAATAAAAAAGTACAATTTTATAATAAAAAATTAATTTAAAAGTAAGAGAATAATTGGTGAAATATGTACACAGATAAAATGATTAAAAGATTGTGTTTACACACTACGAAAGTCGTTCATGTTATTTATACGAGAAAGTTTACTTTGCAAAGTCTTAATTCAGCTGGGAGAAAGACAGAAAGAGATAGTATTCCTCCCTCTGTTTTTCACACAGCTGAATCAAGACTTTGCAAACTACACTTTGCGTGTCTAAAAGCGGTAATACTTATGCAAATATCCATGCATATAGACTAATTATTTATATTAATTTTTATCAATGAATTGCGAAAGAAATACCCCTTTTAGACACGGAAAGTTTACTTTGCAAAGTCTTAATTCAGCTGGGGGAGAGACAGAAAGAGATAATGTTACTCCCTCTGTCTTTCACACAGCTGAATTAGAACTTTGCAAAGTAAACTTTGCGTGTCTAAAAGGGGTAAAAGCAAAAATAAAAGAAATTATTTTTCAGTTTTATCCCAAAAAAACTACGGCAGAGGAATTGAACCTAAAAATGTTTTATACACAGAAAAAATTATTCCCAAAAAATTTTCAAACAAACGTGTGTTTTGAAATAAAATTTAGCTTCAGTAAATATTTTTTACTATTCCAGTAAATTATTTGTTCAAATTTTATTTTATGTAAAAAAAAACTGTATAGAGCGAAAATTCTTGTTCATACAATGTATTTAAAGTAAAATTTGTAACAAAATTTTTCAGATTCATTTTTATATTTAAGTTTGTTATTTTTCAGTTAAATTTATTTTTACATACTGTAAAAAAGTTTGTCTGATTTTTTTAATTTTTTCTACAAATTATTTCATGGATCTAAAAAACATTATATAAAAAAGAAATTAGTTGAACCTTTTATTTGATTCAGTTATTTTTTTTTTTTTCTGAAATATTTAAAGTAATTTTTGCAAACATTTTTTTGCAGTGTCAAATAAAACTTTTACTAATTTTTTTAGAAAAATAGTTAAGAATTGTTATTGATTCAGTTAATTTTTTTTTCTGATAATACGAAAAATTTTACTGTATGTGCTTGTAAATTATAAAAAAAAATGCTGAATAACACAAAAATATCTTCAAAAATGCTTTTCTGTTTCTATTAATACACTTGACTGAAAACATTTTGAGTTTCAGTTAAATTTTTTCTCTGATGCCATAATAAGTTAACTAAAAATAAAAATTTTTTCCAGTTAAATTTTTACAAAATTGTTATCAGAATCTGCAAATTTCTTTGTAGGTCCGCATTCATACAAAATATTTATTGATTCAATGAATTTGGTTACTGAAAACGAAATTTAATTTTTTTGTGTAGTTTATCAATTAGAAATGCCGAATTGTTCTGCATTATTAATTTTTTAAGAAATTTATATTTATATTGTCAGAAGTTTATTTTAATTTGAAATTTATTTGCTGGTGGTTCAGCGTTGTCTATATATTTCATTGTTGCTGTAACAAATCATCAGTAGACTTCAACCACACATTTTGAATAGTCACAAACCTCTTATCTTATGCACAGACTTTCAAGAACTATTTGAGAAAGACAGAGGGAGGGATACTATCTCTTTCTGTCTTTCTCCCAGCTGAATTAAGACTTTGCAAAGTAAACTTTCCGTGTCTAAAAGGGGTATAACTCGAAAAACTCATTTTTTATGACATAAATGAGCCATATGTGCACAAGGAAGCAATGACGAGTGTAAGTATATAAACAAAGTTTGATTTTTCGGAATCGTGCTTTCGTAACCAATTAATTAAGCCTTATAGCATTTTCAAATTAGAATACCTTAAAATTTCGTCTACCTTATTTCGTGTAGCACAAAATTAAAGACATGAAATTTGTAAGAACCAGAAACGGAAACGATTAGATATAAAGAATTTTTGCCTTGTGCTGTTGTGTTGTGTTTTTTTAATTTTCAATTTAATAATTTTGTTATCTTATAAATTAAGTTAAAGAGATTTTATTATTCCCTTTACACAGATTTATATTTTATTTCCCATTATGTTGGATAAAACTTTGCTTTTTATCGATATAGAAAACCTAAATCGTATAAAAATACATATTAATAAAATGTACCGTGTTATCAAAGGGAAACCGGTTTATTAAATTTTATGTAGTAGGTATAATGATATGTTTTTAATAGTTTCTGGCAACGCTGTAAGAAAAATTGTTTTTGTTTGACTATTTTTTATTTAATATACTTCGTTGTTGTCTCGGGTTGTTTTGAGAGTTTTTTTGTAGTTTTAGCTCAGTCTTTTTTCAAGATTTATAATTTTATTGACCACATATGGCAGCAGACAAAATGACGATCTTGATTTTTATATCAGTTTTATTTAATTTTTATGTATTCTGCTTCAATTATATTTTGAATATCTTTTGCTGTTGCTGTTATATTTTATATTTATTTTGAAGGTGAATTAATAATAACCATATTTCAAAAATAAGATAGTACATAATTTTAATAAATTTGTAATTATATGTAGGTACAAAATAATGCCAACTGTATGGTTGATATTGTAAGAGCTTTATGCGCTCATGACAATAACAAAAAAGAAACAAACACTCAACACTTTACATATTTTTCTCTTCGATGTGATTAAATAAAATTAAAATATACATACATACATACATATATGCATACTGGTTTTATTTAAAAAAAAATAATAATTTCGAAAAATACGTATGTATGTATGTATAACATTTAAGTCCAACAAATTTTGAAAATCAACACTTTTAATACTATGGATTTAAAATTATTACAACCGTTCGGACTTTTTAATCAGGCGTTTTTTTTATTTTTAATTTCCTTACTTTTTCACACGTTTCTTTATTTCTTTTCTGTGGCCCACGATAAGCTGAATTTTGTTGTTGTTTTTCGGTTTAACTCAATTCATTTTCTTTTAAACAAACACTTATCTACACACTGCTATTTTATTTATTCACAGGTATGTTAGACAAATCATACAGTCACACTGCAAGTTAAAATGATTTAAAAATTTTATAAATTATCTTTTCAATATAAAAACAAGTAGCGCAAGAGGCTAGATCGATCCATCCAAGTGGTTCGTTCGGGTAGAGAGCGCGCACGGTTCTGACGTAAAATTAATATGTATTATTTGTGTTCAGTTGGGTAGATATCCCCACCAAAAAAACTGAAGAAAAAAATTTTAAAACAGCTGTTTCAAAATTCACTCATAGAGAGAGAACGGATGTTCAAATCTAAAAAGCTGTAAACGAGTCAGGCATGGGAAATGAAAATTGTTTATTGCCACCGAGAGTTAACTTATGCCTAGTTTACATCTGGCACACATGTGCCCAAAGGAACGTAACCACTAATTACTAATGAAAAACTGTTTAATTCAGACATATACATATTTATTGATTCAAATAGATTGGAATCACGTTGGATTCTATAAAGTTGTCTATTAGTTATGTATAAAACTGTTTAACTTAATAAATACGTGTCTGAATCATAGCTGTTAAGTAATGATTAGTAATCGTAATGATTACTAATTTGATTACTTGTTTTTTAAAGGTGAAGTAATGATTAAATTACGATTATATTCAGTTTCGTACTTAGTAATCGTAATTACGATTACTAATAATGGAAAAGTAATCTGAATTACTTGAAATTACTACAAAATAATCAAAAAGAATCAAAAGTTTAAAAAAATAATCCAATTATTCTAAGGATTACTTTTAATTCTTTTTGATTATTTATTAAGTTTATTGCATTTCACTTATATTAAAATTTAAAATATTTAATAATTTGACAAATGAGTAAAATTTTGAGGAAAGATTGAAAGATATCTATCTGTTGATACATTTTTCCAGTTATTCCAAAAATTGGCGTGTATTCATAAAAAAAATAAAACGAATTTGAAATTCATTTTAGGAAAATTTTGTATGGAAAATTTGAAATAAAATACATTTCAAATTCGTTTAAAATTTTATGAATATGGGTGCTAAAATTTAAAATTGGCGTATATTATTCAAAAATGTGCTCAAATTTCCCTTGTTCTTATATGAAATATTGTGTGAAATCCAAATTGTAAATAATATGTACTTAATTGATCCCATGTTTGAAAACGGGATTTGGAGTTTTTGCTATTTACATTTATACATTCGTATTAACTTTAGTTTTCCTGTCAACACGGAGGAGAAAGGACGTTTATTAAATAATATATTAATATATACATATTAATATAATAATATTTTATAATTGATTGTCATATCGTTGGTTTAGTCGGCAAATATGCTAAGTCCATTTTTTATAAATTTCTTTAGAACTTTTTTAAAATAAAGTAATGCAAATTCAAAATATTTGAAAATAATCAAAATGAATCAAAAGTAATCTTTGAAAGTAGTCGGATTACTTTTTGATTACTTTTGATTCTTTTTGATTATTTTGTAGTAATTTCAAGTAATTCAGATTACTTTTCGATTATTAGTAATGGTAATCAATTATTTATCAGAAATTCTTTTGAAGGCAATTATATAATCATTACGATTCTTTTTAAAATGTAATCTAATTGATTACTAATCGTAATCGTAATTTAACAGGTATGATTTAATCAAACAACTTCATAACTCGAAAATTCCATTTTATGATAGAAATGCAGAATTAATCCTCGTATTGGCATTCATATTGTCTAAAAATTTTATGCAAATATTTTGTTTACTCAGGCTCTTGAGTGAAAAATTAAATTTGCTGTCATTTAAGTTATGTATTAAATGAATACTTTAAACTGTTTTTCTGCCAAACTGGTTTTTTGAGTTATGAGGTTATTTGAGTAAATGAGCGATATTTATTTGTTGCACAAATATGGGCCCAAGATGTTATTAACAGTATTTTAAAAAAGTTTTTGACTGACTATACACGACCTATGCCTTAACATAGGAAGTAGCAACGTGGTTGTCAACGAAATTCCACAAAATAACCGCAAGATTATATGGTTATCCCTGTCAGATCAGTCAAGCAGTGCGAGCGAGACGAAAAACTCTCGAAGGCCAAACAACAAACACAAGCCTGGCCGCACTTAAGAAATAATTACGCTGACGTGAGAGCTGTTCATCAACCCAGATCTGCTTAACGACTGAAAATGAGCGATATATACTAACCCCCGTATTCATGAAATTTTAAATGAATTTGAAATGTATATTATATCAAATTTTCATACAAAAATTTCCTAAAATGGATTTCAAATTCACATTATTTTTTATGAATATGGGCGTTAGAATAAAAACTAACCTACAAAATAATTTATTTGATGTTTATTAATATTTTGTTGTGTTTTAGAGCAATGATTTTATCTAAAGTTTCAATATTCGAGGAGGAGAATCAATGGTTTTGTCTGGATATACTCTCTGTCGAAGAAATATTACAATTTCGCTTTTTCTAAAATCTTCAAAAAATGTAATTACTGATTTTTCGAAAGTATTTCATTTTAAATTTTTAAGCAAATTGCGATCTTAATCATTTTGGGTGCTATTACTGCCAGCTCTGAAGCAAATGTCCAAAGTTGTTAGGAGATTTTATAATCAGGGCTATCATGAATAAAATTTCGCGTGAAATTTCTCCCTTTTCCAATTAGAATTTTTTGTTTTCCCTATTACTTGCTATTAATTGGAATTGTTCGCCGTGAAAAATTTCACGTGGAATTTTATTCATGATAGGCCGGAATATAAAAATTCAAGTGATTGGACGATTTTCTTAAGACTGGAATGTTTAAAGGACCAGGTAATACGTTAACTTAAAGCAAATTTTTCATCGCTGCAGTAGATAAATAACCAATACACCTTGGCAAAAACATTTCTCCAAAAAATGGGTCTGTTCGTAAATGCATCACTGCACTGCAGATGGAAGTTTAAATGTTCTAAACTGGTTCAATGAAGTAGATAACGCACAAATAAATGTCAAATATGGTGTACAAACATGATTACTACTAAAACAGATTATCAGCGAACTTGTATTACATTTTAAATAAAAGTTTGCACGTATGATGTATGCATTTACGAACACACCCAATAAAACCAAGTCGACATATGTACACATGTATTTAGACGCCTATCTTTATTAGACAGAGTAATCTAAAACTGAATAATTCCAAGTCACTGAAATTGGTACGAGACTGTATTAACGTTTGTTTCGTTGCGTTAACGACTTGTTATTAGTGTATTCAGACTTTGACTGTAACGTTTTTGTAATAGATTAAGAAACACCGTAACATGTCGCTCATTTACTCAAACAACGTCATAATTAAAATAAAATGGAATTTTCGAGTTAATGATGCAAAATTAATCCTCATCGTTCGTCATACTGTGTTAAAATTTCATACAAACATCTTGTCTACTCAACTCTTGAAAGCAAAATAAAATTTTCTTTTCTATGTGTAAATTGAAAACATTAAACTCGTTTTCTGTTAATCGTATTTGAAATACGCCAACCACGATAAGGCAGATTATCCTTTATTTCTGCTTTTATTTTATTGTTCATTTGCAAATATACATATGGTTATGTTTATAAATTTATTATTTTACTTTACTTTCAACACTAAAAGTATGGTTTATATAAAAAAAATTATATGCGACTTTATGGATATGTTCTGCATTCCACGTGAAATTAAAACGAGTGGAATTGCCATACAATTGTTGTTGGAAATATGTAATTATAAAAACAATGCTATGGCAATTCCACTCGTTTTAATTTCACGTGGAATGCAGAACATGCCCGTATAAACATGTTTTACAGCACTTATATGTATATGTAAATAGAAATTTTCGTTGCATTCTTCTTCAATCCGAGTCAGAATCAGCTCCACCGTTTTCGTTGTCTGAATCTTCTTCCAGTTCCGGCATAGGAAATCTTAATATAGCTGCTATGCCAGTCAATTGAGCCAACTGTTCGCCGGATATGTGCATGCTAGAAAATATTTTCACATCACCTCCTGCATCACGTACATTCTCCACTAGTTGAACGTATTCTTTGCGTTGATTAACATCCTGACAACGAAAAAGATTATCAGATATGAGCAGAGTTTCCACAGCCATGCTGTCAGCAGCCATTAATACATGTTTTTTGCCGTAAAATGCTTTAGAAGGCTCGCACTGTAGCATTGTATAAAATTGTTCTAAAGCTTTGACCTCACCAGCAGCCTTGGTGTCGCATATTTTCGACATTACTGCTGGTTCTTGTAGAACTTCTTTAAGAGCATGTTTGAACCCAGATGAAGAGTGCACAAGCATAAACTTACTTTTATTATCCAGCAACACTTTGATGTCGGATGTAACAGCCTGTTGATACATATATTCAAAAAATTGGTCCCTGACAAAACCCGGTGATGCTAAAAGCACACATTTAACCACCTCAAAATTAACGTGTCTTAATATGCTTTGCATAACACTTTCATAGAACTTCGCCAGACCTTTTTCATGTTGCTGGATATTGCCTTTCCGTTTACGAGGTATATTTATTTCAATTTTACTACGCACTAAAGTCATACTTGGTGTGATCAAACATACATGAGCTAAGCCTTCCTGCATAACCACAGCAGCAACATCCGCCGATTGAGTTGGGTCACAAGCCATTTCTATACGTTCCAAAGCTATGGAATCCCATTCTGGTTTTCGCAATTCAAACTTACGATTGAGTTCTATGTCCAGAGTATGATAAGCACCCATTTTAACATACTGATTTTCTACGATATTACGTCCCTTTAAACGTAAAACACAAGCCTGTGTATCAAAATCTATGGATTCAACTGTAATTGTTAAAGTAGTTCGCACGCGACTGCTAGTACTAGATCCGGTAGCTGTTTCATTTTGCACTTTTCTTATAGTTGTACTGCGGACACTATCGCCCTCGGATATCAAATTGTAGGCATGCCACATATCCTCGGATTCCTCTGGTATTAAAACAACGGAGCTTTAAAAGCAAAAAAGTTTTACGTGAGGTCTCCTATATGTGCCACATATTTCCTTACACTTACCCTTGGCCACCCTTATCCAAATTTTTGTTTACTAATTTCATTTTTATGCGATCTGTATTAGACTAAATCCTTTTCTTACTTCTATAACACAGAGTAGAGTTGTTGTTGGTATGCTTATCAGCCTTTTTCGATTTAATGGTAATAGTTTCTTGTAAATCTCATTTTTAAGGACTATTTAAAGATTATTTATTTTTCAGAAGTATTGAGATTTTCTTTTTATATTATTATTTATCATAGATTGGAAACAGATGCACCAAATCAGCCAACAGCACGAGTGATATCAATTTAAACGTCAAATTTTTTTTCCACAAGTACTACGAATTAACTGGTGGTAGCCTTAAATAAACAGCTGATGTCAATAGTACAGGTTTATAAGAAATGAATGTGTGTACCAAGCAAACATTTGCACTCTGAAATAAATTCCAATAATGATCACAGTGGGGAATTTTGAAAAAAAAAGTGGAAATAATTCCACAGCCGTTTGTTATGAAATTTCATATAGCATTTAAGGAGGTGTTACCAAGCTTAAGTCTGAAATTTGGATTATATATCTTTAAAGATGGCTGAACCACACAGCCCCAAAGTGGGCAACCTCGGGTTAATGAAAAATTCAAACCGATGCCAATATGATGTTTTTGATCTGATAAAAACGATTATTTGAAAGTGGATTTCTCTATCCAAGAGCTAAAAAAAAGTCTTCCACATTCGATTTTAAGATAGAAACTTAGTATGGGTTAAAAACAAAATTTTTTACATATAGAAAAAAATTTATATTAAAAGCACTACTAAGTCAAAAGTTATACGCAATTTAAATTACATTTTTGGAAAAATTCGACTGCAATTTTTTGCATAAAAAAGGGGGTTAATTATTTCGCTTTTATTTAAAAATTTTGCAACAATACCAACCCCATATTTTTATTTATTTATGAGAAATATTACAAAAAAATTTTTGTTCAAAATTTTCGTTTCCAAATTGACCTATTCTTGTTATAAATATCATATGCAAGGCCTTTTTTTTTCTCAAATTCCAAAGCTGGAACCAAAAAATTTGTCATTCCACCTTACGACATAATAAGTTTTTAAATATTTTCTAAAATATCTGCGCCCGGCGAAAGATAAGAAAAATACAGCAGAAATACCAAAATATCCCATTTTCGGGATTTTATGAAATATTTTTGGGAATTGCCGGGAACTCAAAAGAAAATTCTGTGGTTTTACTTTTTGTAATATATGTGAATTTTATAGCATTTCTTTGTATAAGACCTCTGTCTTCTCGGAAAACTCTTTCCTCCATATTTATAAAAAAAAATAAAATGAATTTGAAATTCAGTTTAGGAAAATTTGAAATGAAATACATTTCAAATTTTATGAATATCGGGGTTTATATATTTGTTGTAAACAGATGCAAGTAATTAGAAAATATGGTACAAAATTTATTTTTATAAGAAAATTAATGCTTATTTATTTTTTATTGTTGCTGGTAGCTGTATTAATTGAATATATTGGTGTAATATTCATGTATGTAATTATACAGCTAAGCCTATTTTTGAAAAATACCTAAGAAAATACCTGTACACTAGGCTGTCAAAATTTTTTTTTTGGAGCTCAAGCATAATTTGAACCCTTATGGGGGCAAGCATTTTTGAGACTCTTTTCAGATTTTTCGGAAGAGGTTAGAGGTCGCAAAAGTCGAATTTTTGCAAAAAATTAAGTTTGCCGGTCATTTTTTTGTATTTGCTTCATAACTTTAACCATAACCACGATTTTCTTCACTTTTGAGGAAACAATTTAAAAGAAAAATGTTCAAGCTTTATTTTTGTGTGCAAAAACTTGTAGTGTTTGGAATGAATTCTTTTAAGGTATTAGAATTTTTCGTAATTTTTCCATAAATTTTGTAAATAACGCTGTATAACTTTTAAAATGTTTATAAAAATGAAAAACACTAATGATTTAGGTTAAAAGGTCAATTCGTTTTAAATAATCTGAAAAAGAAAATTCAATTTGCTCTTACCGTTTCTGAGTTATACCAGTTTTTAAGGTTTGATTTTGATTTTTTTTTTTTTTTTTTTTATAAAATTAAACTGGTTACAAAGCTGAAAACGACACACCTTTTCAAAACGATCGGTTTGAAATATTTTTGAAAACGATCGTTTCCCATCACATACATGAATATATATAATACATACAACGCTTATAATGAGCTCCAGTTATAACGAATTTTCATTTTTTTTTTTTTTTTTAAGCTGAAAAATAATTAAATGTCTACAGTCGTTAAGCAGCTCTGGTTGAAGAACAGCTCTCGCGTTATCGTAATTATTTCTTAAGTGCGGTCAGGTCTTGTGTGTGCTGTTTGGCCTTCGAGTTTTTCGTCTCGCTCGCCCTGCCACGAATAACCGCAGATTCTTGCGGTTCTTTTGTGGAATTTCTTTAACAACCACGTTGCTACTTCCTGTGTGAAGGCATAGGTCGTGTAAAGTCAGTCACAAAACTTTTTTAAATACTGTAAATAACATCTTGGACATATGGTCTAGTTACTCCGTCCATATTTGTACAACCATATTATGCAAATTTACTTTGTATAATATGTATGAATAAATAAATAAGTGCCTATTATCATTTTATCGTTTTAAATGGACGCAGCAAAAAATTATAGCCACTTAGAAGCACTAAAAGCTGTTAGAAGCAATACGTTGCATCTCTAGAAGCACTAACGTAAGCGAGATCATTAAATTATGTTTTACGATCGTACACGAACAGTACACAATTATATATGTATTATAGCATTGCACAGATACATCTGTTTGCACTAGTTTTGCCTGTTTTTTGGTTCTGGTATGAACAAATATGTTATTTATCGTTTTCTGTTACTAGTTGTAAATGTTGATTTTTTAAGCAATTATTGTATGGTTGGGCAATGAGCAAATGAAAACAACACATGTTTTTTTTTTGTTTTTCTAAGGCAAATAAGATACATAAAACTGCTTTTACCATAAGTGCCTTATGATGTGTTGAGAAAAAATGTAATTGGCTGATGAATGAAAGCAAAATTGCACATACATATGTAAGTAAATGATACATGTACATGAAACACATGCATTTGTAATTACTCTCAGAGCAAAATTGTCTGCACATCATGTATTTGTTTCAATAGTGGTTTTTTTCAAATTGTTTATCTAATTTTTCGACCTTTTTTATATGTTCAATGAAACTATTTTTTAAGCTTCAGGTCAGTAAATTTTACATATTTTTAGTTTTATATCGATATTTCGTTAACCTTTGGTTAACTTCTTCAGGATTATATTTATTTTATTATAAAATATCGATATAAAACTAAAAATATATAAAATTTACTGACCTAAAGCTTAAAAAATAGTTTCATTGAAGTGGTTTTTTCATATATTTGTATTACAATATGTATTTTTTGAGCAAAAACAGATCAAACAGTTGCTCAGCAGCAATACAATAAGCAATTGTTATTTGTTTTCAATTGTATTTTAATTTGGAAAAGCACGCACACACAATAACTCTTATACTAGTTCTGTCGCTCACACTACAATTATATGGTACATACCATGGTATATTTGTTTTGGCTATACAAACGAGTATACAAATGCAACCCTTTAATATGTATGTGTATAGAACAGGCATACGTTTGGTGGATGATTTTTTGCTATTGCTTCTAAGTGGCTTATCGCGAACAAAAATCATGCATTATAAAAGCGCAATTGCAAGTGATTCCGTTTCATGGCCTCCCTTACAAAAATGCTTCCAGCAAGCAAAAATTTTTGCTGGGGAAGAATGGTTTAAAAAAATAGTTGTACATATATTTTAAGATAAAGTGCATTACTTTGCCTAAAGGCTCAGTTAGCCGTCTGTAATGTAAAGTAACTGCAACAGTAAGAAACAGCTGATCGATTTTGTTATGTGAAAAGTAATGAAAATGGTTATAAAGATGTAATGTAACGTAACCTAATTTTCATATAAAAATGTCGATCAGCTGTTTTCTAGGTTACAGTTACATTACATTACAGTCGGCTAACTGAGCCTTAAGTCTTGTTACTTGTTCTCTTTTACTCCGTTTATTATGAACTCTGCCAGCTTTCTCAGAGGTCGTTATAATCGAATTTCATCATAAGAAGACAAATTTCACGTCATCTCAGTTCAACCTGAAACGTTAAGCTAAATCCACCCATTTGTTTCAACGAAATTATTGTCCAGACAAATTTGTTCTTGTATGTACATATGTACATTAGAGCGACTCAAAAAAAAAGTGATTTTGTTTCCCCTCTGATACCCATATTGACTATATTAAAAAAAGATAAAATATATCGCGATTTTCGCGTTTTATATGAATAATTACAAAAAAAAACAAATTAACATTATTTTAAAACAGATTCAATTTGAAAAGCAAAACATTATTTCTTAATACGTAGAATTCGTATGAAAACCCGAAACGAAAATATGTATTTAGTTAAATATCTCAACTAGTAGTTCGCAAGTGGTCAAGTTTTATGTACCATTGGATGCTGCTTCAAAAACTCTTTTCGATGATACAAAAGTTTATATATGTCGACTTGGAGCAAAATACAAAAAAATTCGAAAAACTGAAAAAAATACCTTTTTTAAAATTGGTCCAGCTCACGGATGGTCAACGCTAGAACCGAAATATTTTGGGAATCATCATAAAACATATCAAGCTTTATTTTCAGAGGGGTAACAAAATCACGTTTTCCTCTTCCATACAAGTTGAGTCGCTCTAATGTACATATCGACGGTCCCATTCTAAAACATGCTAAATCGACATAACATGTTATGCTGGGAGTAGAATTTCTGAATTCATCGTTTATTAACTTAGATTCTGTAAAATTTTGATAGTACATAATTGGACTATTCTATCAAAAGTTATGAGCAAAAATGTAATTAGCACAATTTGTCAAAATTAAAAAAACCTCATTTTTTAATTTGTTTTAAGTACACTTAGCATGATTTAGTTTGAAATTAAGTAGTCAAAAAAAATAATTTAAATTTTTCTCTAAACTAAAACATCCCAGCAAAAAATAAAAGGATTACTTCCTTACGAACCACTTTTAAATTACTTTGAAAATATCTAATGCATACTTTTATATGTTAAAGAAGTTATTTTTAACCACATATCAAATAGAATTTTAAATCACTACTTTGTTTTCAGCAAATTCATTGCCTTTTGGCTCAAACCAAATACAAATGTTTTTTTATTACATTTCAAATAAAAAAATTTAAATTATTAAACAACAATTGAATAAAATAACAAAAAATTAAATAATTTAACCTTTTTTCTTTTCAAACCATATACAAGTGAATAAAAAGCAATTTTTAACTACTTTTTTGAAGTGAATTATTTTCACTCCCGAATTTCGGATTTTATAGGATCAAAAACATGATTTTTATTGAGTTTAAAAAATGTCCTTCCAATGACACGTCAATGTAAAATTCATTGGTTTTTTACCTAAATTTGAAGTGGTTCGATTCAGTAGATGTGGTGCTTTTTCTACTTCTTTTTCCTCACTTTTTTTGCTGGGACGCTATATGTACTTAGATGACCATTTTAGGTGAGAAAGAATCTTACTATTATATAGATTTGTGATTCTAAGTCACTTTTAACTATGATCTTCGACAAATTTATAAAGTTCAAAAAAATTAAAAAAATTCTATTGCAATTATTATGATTACAAAAAGTTTCAAGTTTCTATCTCATGACATTCATGAGATATCATCAAAAAAACTTTGAAGGCGTTTATCTCAAAACTAACTTATTTGACTTAGCATGTTTTAGAATGGAGCCGTCTATATGTAGTACAATTTATTTTCTACAAAAATTTTGTACGAAACAAATGGCTGAACCAACATTAATGTTTCAAGTGCTTTCCACGCCGGTCGGCAAATGAACAAAATGAAAAAATTCATTTCAAGCTCCAATTTGATACAGGTTATGTTAGGTTAGGTTAGCAGGCTGCTGGTAAGGAAGGGGAAATTTAGAGTCCAGCTCACTTGGGTCCAATACAAATGATCCCTTTGTTATACCTGTGTGTTGAAGATAAGTTATTGTGAAGTATGAAGATGAAGGAAGAGAGAGGAAAGCTTCATTATTTTACAACTCTGCTTTTTTGCACGCTTTATTATTAAAAATGTGTCTTAGTTAGAGGCAAAAACGCAAAAATTATTTTTTTGGAATATTTTTCTATCCAAAATGTTCAATTAGATTATTTTTATTTTATGCATATATGTACAATTCTTAAATAAATGTTAAATCAAAACGATTTAAAAAAGAACGGTTTAATTGTGAAAAACTATTTTAAAATTTAATTTATGAAACAACTTAACTAACAATAATTAAAATAGAACCATCACACTGATTCGTAACGAGACTTCATCATTTTTTTAATATACGACTTATAATCATCGCCAGGACCAAAGCCCGTTTTTGTGCCTAAGCCAGCTGTGGTACTACGAGCATTTGCCTAAAAACGAAAACACCTCCAGAAGACACCAATTAGGTTGTTTAAATGTTACCTACCTCTATAATATTTGTTCGCCCCTGATTTTTACGTCCTAGGCCTTGGCCCTCAGACCAACCCATTTTCTGTAACAGGCGATTTCCTACATTATTTGACCCTATGGGCATGGAAGGTGTATCCTGCTGTTTCTGACGTGAGGTTAAATTATTAATCTCCTTTTCAAAGCGTTCACGACTACGATTTGGAGGCGGAGGATCACTCTCGCCATACTTAAGCCTTCTTTCCTTCGCACGATCTCGATAGCTATATATAATTGTATGTTAACAATATTTCCGTATGGAAATTAAAAAAAAAAACTCACGATAAGGCAGCTGTTAGGGAATCTTGTTCGGCTTGTTGCTGCTGCTGTTGTTGCTGTACAGTTAAACCTTTTTCGAGATTATGTTTTGCTAAATTTTCTTTGTGAAGATTAGACATTTTCAAATGCTTTTGTAAAATTTCCAAAGATTGAAACGCTCTTTTGCACAATAGGCATGTAAGTTTTTGAAAATCGACGTAATCTTTTTCACCCGGTTCTGCAGCTGACGTAGTGGCATTTGTTTTAGGAAGCGGTGGTAAATTATCCTCATCGGAATCGGAACCATAAGAAGGTATAAGTTTGTTGGTCGTCGCCGAGTCCAAACTCATAGGAGACATAAATGTATTAGATGTAGCCAATTTCGCCGTTTTCTTCTCCAAAATAGAAAAGCCAACATCAGCATATCCACTTGAGAGACCACCACTTGTCGATGGTCTCATTACGTCTTCGGTTCTATTATTGGTTAGTATTGGCTGAGGTGTAGCCACTACTGTATAATCTTTCTTTTGGTTCAATTGTTTTGCCCACTTCTCCATATCTTTTACAATTTTTTTCGCCACTTTAACTTTGTCGTGCTTGTTGCCACTTTCCTTTTTCTCTTTTTTTGTTGGTTCATCTTCCACCGTTGTTGGTTTCGCTTCAATCTCTACCTCCGTCTTTACAACATCTTGTACTGTGGCTGCGGCCGCTGCCGGTGTGGCTAAAACATACGAACTTTTTCTTTGATCCCAATAGAGGTATGCTCCAGTTTCGTTATTATAATAGTATTGTGAATGTGCGTCGTAGTAAAGACCAGTTGTTGGATCATAATAATAACCGGAAGTTTCGTCATATTGATAAAGAGAAACATCGGGGGTTGCTAAATAAATACATATAAAATAAAGCATATTCTGCATGTTAGTAGAATTCGAATTAGAAGTTGGTTACTTTGTATTTCCAATCGAATGAAAATGCTTTTGAGTTTCAATATATGTATGTATAGTATAAAAAGCGTTTTTTTTTCAATATACTAGATTTGAATATGTATGTACATATGTACTAGAGTGCGGCATAATCCTTAAAAAATGGCTTGCAAGCATTCTCATTAATTTTATAATGTGTGTGTATATTGCTCTGTTATTGTGGAACCAATAGTTCCAAAAGAGGTGTGGTTTGCTTTACGATAAGAATACTGAACTACAGAACAAAACTGCAATAGAACAATGTTGAAGTAAAACCAAACCGGCTACAAGAAAAAGATATATTTGTATTTCCTTCTCCGTCTTTCGCACAGCTGAATTACGAGTTGAGCAACAAAACATGAAACGTGTGAACCGGGACCAAGCCTTTCAAAGCAAAAATGAAATAGAGCATCAAAATTCACACAGAACATTCAAAACATGTTTGAATTTATTTTACAGTGCTCCAACCAAAGTCAAAGCACTGGTAACATCATGCACTTCCTTGCATTTATGATAATTTCAGACAAGTTCAAACAAAATCTCTCAAAAAAAAAAAACATTTTACAAATAACTTGTTGCTTGTGATTTGAGAAAATATACTTTGTGTGTACCAAAAATACATACTCTGCTGCCAACGCAATGCTTCTACGCTCTAATTTAAATGTGGCTCCTACTCAATAATTGTATGCTCTTTACTAGCGGTCTCCACTAGCCATGAACTTGGTATGGGCATCATGTCGGACATCGCAAATGGCTAATGGAGACCGCTTATGTCCAACTTTCCTCCATGCTCTGACATCAATGCCCCAGCATATGTCTGAGCAAAAATGTTCGCCATGAGATTTGACGTCCGCAACCATTTGCAATAGTAAGAAAAGAGACAGAACAAAATTGGTAAGTATTCCTTGTTCACCACAACAAGGAAGTTAATGAATTTTTCACAGTTGCTCTGCCGGCGTCATTTCCAAGTCAATGGCTAGTGGAGACGTAGGGTTACATCAAAATTTCGGAAAACATTCTCTTTTAGGTCCAATTAAATAGGAACCCCCCAGAGAAAATTGTGAAAACTTCATATGTATACATGTAGTTTTTCAAACAGAATCTTTAAACGAAATTTATAAAATAATAGTTTTACTTACGGTAGATCTTCCCATCATTTCCTTTCGGTGTAACTACAGAACGAGCAGCCAATGATACTTTAGCGGCAGCAGCCGCACTTGCCGCTGCCAATGCTGCCGCTGTAGCTGTGGTCTCAATATTACTCATTTTCAATTGTTTTCGTTGTATGGCAGACAAAGCAACAGCGGCTCCTGAATTAGCTTCAGTCATTTGTACGTCCGTTGGTAAATTACTGAAAGACCCTTTAGTTATTTCTGATATATAATATTCCGTATAATATTGCAAATAATGTGCATGTTCTGCTGGTGTGCTGGCATATAAAGAAGCGCTATAATCGGCTAAACGTGGAACATCGGCTAAAGTATATTCGCCAGTGCTACCAGAACCCATTTCAGCTGCAGTTAGGGGACCCATACCTTGAATACCTCCAGATAGTGCCGATGAAGAGGAATCTGATTTCTTAGGTACAATATGGCGATTTTCATGATCAATAGAGTAAGTTACAATAACTAATATAAATAAATGTAAGAGTAATTTAGTTTTTTCTAAATAGCAACTTCAATAGAAATAACCTACCTTCTTTATTGTCAATTTTTAGGGGCGGTTCCAAGGTACTTAACAAATTATGCATATTCATTGAGTCCACTAAACTTTCAAAGTGCAGATAACAAATGCCTCTAGAAGTTTGGGTTAAAACATCACGACTCACTAAGATTTTGCAAATTTTTTTCGCCAAGTCGGGTGCATATTGTGTTATGGCAGTTAAAACACCCTCTTCATTCGTTAGTACATCCAAATTTCGTAACATGATTTCTGCATTGTAGATGTAGAGTTAGGGAGATTCATTTTGTTATTAGCGTTTTCTTATTGACAATAATAATGGAGAATATGCAAAATTGATATTTCAGATTTCATAACTATGTTTGTTAATAAAACTTGTATTAATAAAATTGTATTTTTTAAGAAATTCAAAAAAAAAAATTTTTAGTTTTTATACTTTTAGTAAGAATGTTGCTTATTTCGTCACTGCCTTCACCACAACGTTCACTTTCTTCACGAGAGGCATAACACTTAAAACAGTTGTCACGCCGTTTGAAGTTAAACATGCCACACTAAGAATATGAATTGGAAAATAAAAAGTAAAGAATAAATTGAGACTTATTGTAAATATTTTTCGTTATACTACGTACTTTTCCACAATACCAATCTATAGGATTTATTTTGGTTTTATTCGATTGCAAAGAATGACTGTACTGCAATGTTGCCCGACACGCATCCTGTAGTTGCAACGTACCCTGTGATGTTGAAAGAAAAAAGAAAGAAAAAGAAACCCGGTTAGTAAAATTCTATTCGATGGCAAACATCCCACAGACTATACAAGTCACCGGTATGCTGGTCTTATTTATCATGGCAACATATTTTTTTTTTTTGTTGTTTTCTAGTTTCTTGTTTGGCATGATTCTCATTCATCTTTTTTGTGGCACATCCAACATTGCATATTTTATCATTTTTATTATAACAAATGATGTGATCGTCATATGTCTGTCTCTGAAGATGTAAAATTGTACGTTTTATCTAATTTACAACAAGTAATATTACGATGGTCAATTAGATGTACAATTCAAGTAAAAACTATTGCCGGTATTTAATTAATGATTTTAATTATTTTTTTTTAGAGTTAAGAAGAGTTGTTTCAGTAAAGTGTAGTATAGCAAGAAAGTAAAAAGAATGTATTGTACCAATGATAACATACATACATACATATGTATGTATATAAATTTTTAAAAAGAAAACTTTTAAGTTATTCAAATCAATAGCGTGTGAAAAAATTTAAAGCTTTCAGCATAAAAAACATTATTTTCAGTTCGTAAACTGCGTTCGCTGAACTGCTAACTAACATTTCGATTTGTCTTAGCATCTGTCAACTTTAAATAAATCAGCAAATTTTTAAGATTAAAAACAATATTAAATGGTCAAAAGAAGCATCCGAATGCTGTAGAAAATAAAATTGTCAGATGTCAAAAATATTGTCGTTGTCGTAACTTTAAGTTCACAGTCATCACCATTATGATTCTATTTGTATATTAACTTTTTCATAACCCTTTATTGTATGTTGATACCTGAGTTAATTCCATCCAATGTGCAGCTTCATCAACCGTAGTAAACTCGACGAATGCAAAACCACGTGATGCACCTAAATAATTTGAATAAGAAGCAAATACAAAATGTTTTGTAAAAATCAACTATGTTTTGTTTTGAGGTGGTTTTTTATAAAAATTATTGTTGAAAGGGAGATTTGTTTTTATTTGGTTTAATGATGCAGAACGTAGTTTCATTTTTTTTTCAATCTTTAAATACTTACGTTTTGTTCAATAATCTTTTCATATTTGTTAAAAATAAATCATATGTGTACATATATTTTGCGAAACCTACCTGTAGTCCGTTTACGTATAAGACGTATTGAGGCCGCTGCCATTCCAATTTGTATTAAAGAGCTCGTAATCTAAATTATAATTTCAACAATCATTTCAAATTAAAAAAAAAAATAAAATGGTAAATACTTGCATCTGCTTCGGTGATATGTGATTGTAATCCCAATACAATTATAGTGTTCGACGGTGTTTTGTTATAATAATGACTGCTCATGGCTTCATCACTGTCTTCGCTGTCGAGATCTGCGGAGTTATACCGCCTACTGGTATGGCTGGTACTATTTCCATTACCATTTCCCCCTTGGCGGCGATTCTCTCTATTAATTTATACAAAACTTAGTTTTATTTTTTTACAAATATACAAAAATCTATACCTTCTATCTCGATTCTCATAATCACGATCTTGATCACGTCCTTTATCTCGCCTCTCATTCCAATAACGATCACGTTCATCAATATAATCATCTTCGCTGTTTCGTGATCGATAATTATTATTACTGCCGCCAGCTCGAGAATATCCACCCCCATTACCTCCATAATTTCTATCATCTTGATAATCTTGGTTAATAATATCGCGATAAAGATCATTATCATTACTGTTACCGCGTCTATGACTACGATCGCGAGATCTTGAGCGAGTATTGCGTTTACTGCGATAATTTTGTTCTCGACCACGATCCCTAAAAAGTGTTCAGTTACAGTGTTTAATAACTATGATTGTAAAATTAATTACCTTGATCTGGAACGAGATCGACTATAACGTCGATATCCTCCTCCACTATTACCACCATTCCGATAACGTCTAGGTGATATGCTGCGAGAACCTAAATAATAAAGGCAATAAAACCATCAAATTTTTAATCCCGGTGTTACGGGAAATGAAATTGCCTATAATCTGGCAAGAATAGGGTCGGCGTTAGATGAGGGAATATGTGACAGATCGGTGAAATTGCCGTATAACTTCGAATTTAAACTATGATTTGTGATGTTCAATAATATACCTATTTTTTCTTATTAAAAATATTTGTTCAAAGTCTACTGATGAATTCCTTAAGCAGAAACAAAATGCATGTGGCAAAATTTTACATGATCTTAGCGAGTTTTTCCATAAAATATCACATTAAAAATCACGCCAAGATATACTAATGTAGGGCTGCCAGAAGCATGAGCCCGTCAACCAGGACACTCATGCAAACCACAAACGTACAACAGAACCTTATATATACATATGTACTAGGGATGTAACGAATGTTCGCATTCGCTTTCGCATTCGCAAATTATTCGCTTACTTTTGCTATTTGCATTCGCTAAAATATGCGAATATTTCAAGCGAATACTAAAGACAAAAAAAAATTTGCACTTCTTTTACGAAAATAATTTGCGATTAACAATCGTCAAAAACATGAAAAATTTTTTAAGCGTGCATGAAAAAGATACATTACAATTACAAGTAAACCATTCCAATGAAGTATTTAAAATTTTAGCGGAAAACTTTTCTATCATTAAGTTCTCATAAGAATTAAATTGAAACCAAAATCAAACATTGTTTGGAAATATTTTTTAGTTTTTGAAAAAGAAAAGGCAGTGTTTGATTTGCGCGAAAATATTTTCTACTTAAGAATAGTCTGTTCAAACTTTTGAAAAATGTCGAGCACCATTCATTATTCGTACAGAAAATTTTAAATGTTAACAATATTAACTAGCCCTTCTTTGTTGTAAATTCCACGCGAAACAAGTGCAACTCATATTATTTCGCATGAATAATTCATTCCAAATTTTCTTAATATGACAGCATTTCACATGAAATGTTGAACAGAGTACCACGCTTTAGGGCCAAAGTACTAATGGGTTAGTTGCCTAACATTTTTATTTATTATCTATATTTATTAACCCTCGATCAAAAAAAGGGGTGCTTTAAGTTTGTAGTGTGTGTCTGTGTGCTGTACGAGTCCACGTGCAGACCAAATGGCTGGACCGATTTTGATTTATTTTTTTTCTGTTTGAAAGGTGACTTAACTATATTTTAAGAAAAGTGGTCCAGCCGTTTAGAAGATATCACATCTTTTCTAGATATATTCGCGGGTTTTTAAAATTTTTAATTTTTGTTATTTTAATACAATTTTAATAACAAATATTGCTCAATTAAAGACTAAATTTAAATAAAATGCTATATGTAGTACATCTATATATGTATATGTATAATACAACTTCATGTTCTTATATAAATTTGTTTTCATGTGATTTTTTTAACGTATTACAATATTGCATTGCATTCGCTTTCGCAGAAATTAAAACGTATTATTCGCTTTCGCATTCGCTAAACTGGTATTTGTTATATCCCTAATATGTACATATACTCCAAAAACCAATTGTTTAAAAATTAACTCAAACAAATTTTTATTTACTGCCAGTTCATAGAAGCCATGTGAAAATTCTCGTCTGCCTATTTATATTGAAAACAAAAACAAAGCACTCAAAATTTGTTTTTGTTTTCATTATAAATAGACAGCCGAGAATTTTTACATGGCTTCTATAAACTGGCAGTTAAATCAACCATATACATACCTATTGCAGAATTAACTGCCAGTTCATAGAAGCCATGTGAAAATTCTCGTCTGCCTATTTATATTGAAAACAAAAACAAACCACTCAAAATTTGTTTTTGTTTTCATTATAGACAGACGAGAATTTTTACATTGCTTCTATAAACTGGCAGTAAGTCCAAAAATTACTATAAATACAAAACAATAAACAAAAATAAGAATTTCATTTAAATTCATTCACTTATTTATGAGTTGCATTCGATTTTCCTTCTTCGCTGGCTATCGAAAATGTAATGTTTAATTCATATTATGAGCATCGAAAATTTCGTTGGCCAACGAATTTTTGTAGCGAACAGAGTTTAGCTTTCGATGAAAAAAAATTTTATAAACGGCTTTTTTATTCTTTAGGTATACATTAGGGCGGGGCGATTTGTATGGAGGCAAAAAAATCACTAAAATTACAAGGAAAGTCGTAATCTAGGGATCAAAATAAAAAACTTTGCCAAAGGAACCATACCTCTAAAATGTATTTTGATGTCCCGACTTTTGATCCGAAGGGTAAATTTTTTTTTATTTTCTATTACTAAGGGCCTGTCCCACGATGTCACCAACGTTCGACTTGTCGCACACTTACTTCCAAACCAACATCGTGGGTCAAGCCCTAAGTTAAATTAATTTTGTCATTTCATTCTGACTAAATAAATTTCTAGAGAAAAATAAATTCCAAAAATAAAAAAACATCGCAATTTTACAGATTTTTTCCTGTAAAGTGCCAAAAATGGCGATTTTTTTGAAATGTTTGTATGGGGAACCCCCCAGGGGTGGTTCCAGGGGGTGTGCCACTGACATAGGTGGGTCGGCCCTCCAAAATTAGTCGGTGTCGGTCATACATTTTGACTCGATTGAGGAACTCTAAATGGGTCAAAGTGAGATTTTTCAAAATTTTACCCTTCGGATCAAAAGTCGGGACGTAAGTTTTACGTAGATACGTAAAATTTCGTTTTCTACCACCCCATCCATACCAGAACTTGTGAAGGAGGGGAAATATTCGTAAATTGGATTGTTCATTTAAGGCTTTCATACATCTTAATAATATAAATTATGCCTTCCGAGTTTCTTGTTATCTCAGCCGCCACTACAAATCTTTGAATATGATTAAACAAATTCTTGCTTGTGTCCTTATTATGAATTCAACAATTTTCACATCATTATTCCATTGCATGTAACTTAGCTCAATGGGTCATAAACATACATATGATGTACATATTAGTATGTATTAATAATTTTTGCATTGAACACTGCAAACATTCAACTATGAGGAAAAAATGGCGACTTACGGCGATCCATGCTGTATATTTTCACTTTACTATTTTCTCCCTAATTTTAACAATATTTCAGGTTTTCTAATGATTATTTTACTTTTTTCTATAGTCCGTGTAACAAATATTTATAATCTGTTTTAAACTCTTAAATAATTTAATTCACAGAAAAAAAATTTTTGTAAACGAGAAATTGATTTCTTGCTTTTTCACACAGAGATGTAATGTACCGCAGTAAAAGCTAGAGTTATAAATTTTAGTATTAAAAAGTGCTATGCAGGATATAGACGTTACTATATCCGCCAACGAAAATCATATCAGAGTATGCGTTGATAAGGCCATTTGGTGTTAATACACTTTGAATCAAATCAGATTTGTATAATGAAATCAAGGCACATTCATTTCCAGGTAGTATCAGGATTACAAAAACAAAAATTGAAAAATTAAAATTAACTAAAAACATGGCTTTTAGTTTATCCAAAATGGCAAAAATAGAATTAGTGTAACATGATAATAAAAATTATTCACATAAATTTTAACAAATTTCTCCACAGCAGCTACCACTAACAAAATTTGCAACGTTTAGCACTTTTCAGAATTTTTTAATAGTTTTTCCACAATTTAAATTTGTTTTCACGGAATTTTTTTAATAAAATATTTTTAATTTGAAATTTATTTGCTAGTGGTTCAGCATTGTCTATATATTTCATTGTTGCTGTAACAAATGCGCTGATTTACACGGGCGTAATTGTGCTGGCATAACATGCCAGTTTGTTGGTGACAGAGGCAAAGAGAGTGGTTTTGCGGTTGGCATAACTTTCAACCAGCTACAACCCCGCATTAGCAGCATAAAACCAATACACACATAAATTAAAAAAGAGCAAGTGTTAAATGAATACGAAAAACACTAACACACACAAAGCTGTGTATACATATACATTTTGTGCCAGATGAATTAAGGCTCAGTTAGCCGACTGTAATGTAATGTAACTGTAACGTAGAAAACAGCTGATTGATATTTTTATATGAAAAGTAGGTTACGTTACATTACATCTCTATAACCATTTTCATTACTTTTCACATAACAAAATCGATCAGCTGTTTCTTACTGTTGCAGTTACTTTACATTACAGTCGGCTAACTGAGCCTTTAGTCTAGTGTAATTTGGAAAAGAACAAAAATTGTGCGGCTTAAAAATTGTTCTCGTCTAAACTACCTCAATCATCAGTAGACTTCAACCACACATTTTGAACAGTCACAAACCTGTTATCTTATGCACAGACTTTCAAGAACTATTTGAGAATTCACAAATAATAGTATTTTTCTTATAATTAATATAAGAAAAATCATCAAAATCAAATTGTTTGAACTTCTTGCAGACGACTTTTGGTAGGAGTTATTTTTGAAACTACTCCTTCAACAAACCAATTTTCCTGAATTAGATAAATTTTGAAATTAAATTTTTTGTTAAAAAATAGCCATAATAATCGCCAACAAATTTATTTATAGCCAGTAAAATCGCCAACAAATTTATTTATCGCCAGAAAAATCGCTATATCGCCAAACCAAAAATTTGGACGCCAAGCAAGTTGAAAAATCGCCACGTTTGGCGAGAAATCGCCATATCTGACAGCCCTGTGCTGAACCACTAGCAAATAAATTTCAAATTAAAATAAACTTCTGACAATATGTCGAATAATAAATTTCTTATATATAAAATATTTTTTATATTGAAATTTTTTAACATTTTTTTAATTTCTCTTTCGTAACAATTTTTGAAGTTTCAGATGAACTCTAATTTAAAAAACAGCTCAGCTGCGTTTCCACTACTACCTGTTGAATATGCCTTATTTTATTTATTAATTGATACATATTACACAAAGGCAAATTCATGACAGGTAAAGTTAATACTACAACAAAATACAAACAATAAAAACCAAGAATGATAAACTACAAGATTACGCCAATCAGAGAGTTTACCGTTAGACGTGACGTCACACGTCTATCGTAAGAGTTGCCATAAAGGCTGGGAAAAATCAAATGAAAGACTTAAAGCATAAGTATGGGAAACTAAGAAATTTAAACAATCGCACCAAACAAATTCTATTCTATTATTTTATTTTCTCTACAAAAATTTTTCTTATTTGTTATTGAGAGTTTCTTTTAATTTTTGAAATTAAACTTGTTTTATTAATCTTAACAAAGTGCTTAATTTTGAATTTTATTAGTTATTTAATATATTCTGTGTTAATACATAGCACCAAATCGAAACATACCAAAACTAAAGACTCTAACTATGACATATTTTTAAATAGCTATTTTCTAATATAGTTCACACTGAATTTTGTTATTTGTTTATTTAGTAATCAGGGCTATCATGAATAAAATTCCGCGTGAAATTCCTCCCTTTCCCAATTAGAATTTTTTGTTTTCCCTATTATTTGCTATTAGTTGGAATTGTTCCCCGTGAAAAATTTCACGCGGAATTTTATTCATGGTAGCACTGAATATTTATTTAATAATATTTTTGTTTAAAATATTAGAAAGTAAAATTTGAAATTTTAAAACATCAAAAATGGTACATAATTTTACCAAGTAAACAAATAACAAATTCAGTGTGAATGGTACTAATATTTTGTTGGCATAATAACCCTTCTAGGTACATTATACAAATTACAAAAGGAATGACATATTTATATGTATATATACATTCATAAAAATATGTGCGAATGTACATATGTAAGTCTGTACTAAGAAGTGGTTGCACTTTTGTGAGAATATGCTTTGCTATAAAAACGCTTAAAAAATCTTAATTTTTAACATATTGCTGATGTTATGAATGGTAAAGTTTAATGCACCATTGCGTGCGGCTTGAAAAACTCTTTAAGATTACCTTTTTTGTTAAATGTTGTCTTGGGAGAAAATATGCAAAAAAAAACTACAAAAATAAGCATTTTAAGACTGTATATCGGTTAAAAATCAATTGTCTAATAACGGATAATATTAAAAAAATGGTAAATACCTACAACAAAAACAATATTGTCTTCTTGTTCGTAAGTAACTGCAAAAGTAAAAAAAGTGGGATTATTATATGTCCAATTTTCTTCACCGAATTTAGTAAAACCAGTACTTGTATAGCGGTTGACAATCCTGCAGTCAAAATAGCTTTAAAGATTTTCATAAAAAAAACCAAATTATCAGCCAGTAGAAACGCAGTGTGCGTGACGTCACACGTCTACTATTTTTTTTGCACTGGCGTAATCTTGTAGTTTATCATTCTTGAATAAAAACAGTATGGGTTGTTGCCTTGGAGGCTCGTATATCAAAAGCAGCTGATTGAAGTTACTCAAGCAGAGATCTAAGCCATGATGGCTAACAACCGGCTGAGACGAGCCGTCGATAATTTTTAGTCAGCTACGCCGCCGCTGGAAAAAGTTTGGTTTATGTTGCCTGAAAAACAGCAGCCGATTCTTCATGTTGAATATAATCTAATAATTATTTTATTTATTTAAAAATATTTATTATTTGGCATATTTTCATACGTTTACCAAAAAATGGTAAAAGGGTATATATAGGTTTGTCATTCCGTTTGTAATTTCTAGAATATTAATAAGCGAGCCATAAAGTATATATATTTTGGATCCTTATGCATAGGGAAGACGAATAAGCGATGTCCGTCTGTCTGTACGTGAAATCGGTTTTCCGAAGCTCCCAGAAAAGCTAGAGACTTCGTTCATGGACTGGTGTGTCAGAAATGGTCGAAATAAGATTGGTATTGAAAATCAGCAAAATCGAGCAGACGGTTTCAGAGCTGGGAAGCTTAAACTTCATTTTGCCATACAAAATAACCACCGAAAACTAGTTATTATTTTTTTTTTATTAAATAAACTTATTTTATACTTCAGTATGAATAAAATTAATATTTCTTTATAAAAAAAAAATAAAAAAAAATTAAATAGACGTTTCCAGGGTTGGAAAACTTTAACTTTTTTATACAAAATTAATTTACTAAAAGAAATTATTCCTTTTTTCTATAAATTAAATATATTTTATATTCTAAGAGATTGGGTTAAAAAATCAGAAAAATCAAAAAGGATAATTCCAGGGTTGGAAAACTTGAAATTTTTGTGATAAAAAAAAATTAACTACCGTAAACTAATTTTTATAGTTTTTTTTTATTAAATTAACTTATTTTATACTTCAGTACAAATTAAATTGGTATTTCAAATTAAAATAGAAAGTTAAAAAAATTAAAAAGACGTTTCCAGGGCTGGAAAACTTTAATTTTTTTTTATATACAAAAGTAATTTACTAAAACAAATTTTTTCTTTTTCTCTATAAATTAAACATATCTTAGACTCTTAAAAGAAAGAAATTGGTGTAACAAATCAGAAAAATCAAAAAGGATGATTCCAGGGTTGGGAAACTTACACTTTTTGTAATATATAAAAGTAACTAGGTCTTACTATTTTTTTATTTTTTTGTATTGATGTAAGAAATCAGAAAAACAAAAAGGATGATTCCAGGGTTGGAAAACCTACGATTTTTGTAATATATAGAATTAACTACCTTTAACTAATTTTTTATTTATTTTTATTAAGTAAACTTATTTTATACTTCACCACGAATAAAATCGGTATTTCAAATAAAAAAAAAATTTAAAATTTAAAAAGACGTTTCCAGGGTTGGAAATCTTTAACTTTTTTCCTATGCAAAATTTTACTTACTATATCAATTTTACTTTTTTTTCCTATAAATTAAACAATTCTTATATTCTGAAAAGAAAAGGATTGATGTGAGAAATCAGAAAAATCAAAAAGGATGATTTCGGGGTTGGAAAACTGAAACTTTTTGTGATATAAAAAATTACTACCGAAAATTAATTTTTATTTTTTTTATTAAATAAACTTGTTTTATACTTCAGTACGAATACAGTTGGTATTTCAAATTAAAAATGAAACTTCAAAAAATTATAAAAATGTTTCCAGGGTTGGAAAACTTTACCTTTTTTTATACAAAATAACTTACTAAAGCAAATTTTTCCTTTTTCTCTATAAATTAAAGATATCTCATATTCTTAGAAGAAAGAGATTAGTGTAAGAAGTCAGAAAAATCAAAAAGGAAGGATTCCAGGGTTGGGAAACTTACTCTATTTGTGATATAAAAAATTAACTACCGAAAACTAATTTTAATTTTTTTTTAATAAATAAACTTTTTTTATTCTATAGTACAAATAAAATTGGTATTTCAATTTAAAAAAGTTCAAAACACGTTTCCAGGGTTGGAAAACTTTACCTTTTTTTATACAAAAGTAACTTACTAAAGCAAATGCTTCCTTTTTCTCTATAAATTAAAGATATCTTATATTCTTAAAAGAAAGAGATTAGTATAAGAAATCAGAAAAATCAAAAAGTATGATTTCAGGGTTGGAAAACCCACACTTTGTGTGATATAAAAAATTAGCTACCGAAAACAAATTTTTATTTTTTTATAAAATAAACCTATTTTATGCTTCAGTACGAATGTATTTGGTATTTAAAAATAAAAAAGTTAAAAAATTAAAAAGACGATTCCAGGGTTGGAAAACTTTAACTTTTTTTGTACAAAAGTAACTTACTAAAACAAATTTTTCCTTTTTTCTATAAATTAAACATATCTTAAAATCTTAAAAGAAAGAGATTGGTGTAAGAAATCAGAAAAATCAAAAAGAATCACACTTTCTATATTTTTTTGAGAACTACTAGATTGATATAAGGAATCAGAAAAATCTAATATAATGATTCTAGGGTTTGTAAATTAATTTTTTTGTACATAAAAGTAACTAAGTCAAATTATTTTTTTCTTTTTGTTTATACTTTATGTATGTATCTCTATACTACATAAAAACACTTTGGTAAAGGGTATATAAGATTCGGCACAGCCGAATATAGCACTCTTACTTGTTTTAATTGATATGTATTTGATAGTGGCTAAGCATTGTCTATATATTTTATTGGTGCTTTTCCAAAGCATCAGTAGACTTCAACAATATATTTTGAACAGTTACAAACCTCTTATCTAATGGGCAGATTTTCAAAAACTATTTGAGAATTCACAAATAATAATATATTTGAAATTTACAAAAGAAAAATAAGCGTAGTAGGCTTAGAAACTTTAACAAACTATATGGTTGAAGTCTACTTATGATTTGGCTAAGCACCAACCAAATATAAAGACAATGTTAAACCACCAGCAAATAAATTTCACTGTTAAATTTTTTAAATGTTAAATTTATACTTTATTTTTCATTTTGCCTTATAAATACTTTTATTGCTATCCTAAGATAAGAGGTTTGTGACTGTTCAAAATATGTGGTTGAAGTATACTGATGATTTGGCAAAGCACCAATGAATTATATAGATAATGCCTAACCACCAGCACGTAAATATCTCCTTTTTTTATTTTTTAATTCTTTTTTATCTTAAATTTTGTATTTCATGTTATTTGATTATCAGCTTCCGCCGACAATTTTTCCAAGAGCTGGCGCCGCCGAAAAAATTGTCCGGCGCAGGTCTATATAATTGACATACGAGCCAACAGTTACATAAATTCGCCTTGAATTTGGCAAAAAAAAATAGATCAGCTGTGTTATCAACTTTACCTGTTTTGAATTTGCCTTAAATATATGGTATGCTCGTAAAACTTAAGTATGATTTAAATACACAATGTTGGGCATTTAATTATTATTTAATTATGCAGAACTTGAACGGGCATTAGTCTATGCTTATTAATAAACGTAAACAAATTATTTTCATTTATAAATAACAGCATTAAATAATATGGGTGGTAAAAGTTATTTTTGTGACTACTGCCGATGTTACATGAAAAATGATAAAAACGTACGCAAAACTCATTGCGGGGGCTTGCAACACAGGATTATAAAAACATCGATTATGCGAAAATATGAAGGTATGTTATTTTAGGAATATCTTCATGGACCATAAAATTTTAGATTTTTTATACTATGTACGTAGCATAAAAATAAACATTGTTTTTTACATGAGTGAGCATTTTTGTTTGTTCCGTTGTTTAAGCAACGTCTATATGCATTTTGTTTTTGCTAATTAACTCTGAACATATGAACTTGTTCCATTAAGCATGTTAAGAATCACAAAAAACGAAAATCTTTATTCGATTTTGAAAAGGCGAAAAGGCAAATTTATGCATATTAATTTTAATGGTACATATGCATGTACAAACTTATAAGAATACCGAAGTAGATATGTATGTACATATATATAGAGTTTAACTGCAGATTCATAATTGACTTCAATTCAAATCTTTTTTCAGATCCTCGAAAGCTTTATCAAGAAGAAATTAATAAGAAACCATGTCCTCGATACTTTAAAGGATATTGCAAATATGATTTGTATTGCGAGCTTACGCATTTTAATGAGACACAATTAAAGGAACTGCAAAGAATTGTTGAAAACTTAAATATTAAAGCCAAAACAAATATTTCAAATAAACCAAATTCAAAAATGACAGAAAGTTTTAAACTTCCTTGGCAAAACTCAATTATAAAAAGAAATTTAAAGTTGTTGCCACCAAAACTGCCATCATCATTAAAAGCAATAAATATAAATAGATTATCAAAATTAGATGTAAAACTAAATAAATGGGGTTGTTAGCTAAAAGCTTTGAAGTATTTATTAATTTATTTATTTAATTAATTTTTCAGCTATTATACGAAAAGATAAATATTTATCCATGTATGTATATATCTTTATGACAATAACATTATTACCTTTTCCATAGTGTTATCAATATTTAGGCTAAGATTTAATGATTTACCAAATTCAGAAAAATATGTTTTGCAATCTGTACCACTTAAATTCTCAGTTCGCGGATCGGTTAAATGAGCTAATAAAAAATAAATTAAGTGTTCTGAAATAGAGAGGAAAAATGTACTTAATAATTTAAGAAACAAGTAGTTGTAATTGCTTACCAAATCTATTATCTATTGCAAAATACAATGCCGTGTTCCCGCTTCTTCTGTCCCCGGCTTGCAACAGTTTTTGTTTTAAATCATGATTATCAACTACACATGAATCAGTCTCTTCGTCGGCGGACATTAGCAGACAAATCTTTTCATAATAATCTCTGAAATTTGTTTTTAGTACACCTTCGTCTGTTTCTAGTTCATCCACAGGTCGGTTATAAAACATTACTTTAACGAGACGTTCATCTAATACGTTTATTAAGCGTTCGGCCAATAAGTAGCGATCTTGCCTAACGGCCAAATGCAAAGGCGTGTATCCATCGTCGTTTAATGTGAGAAGTAGTTTTAAATCTATATGTTTCACTAAGTGATCAAATGATGCTACAGAAATGTCATTTAATATGGCCAAATGTAAAACAGTATTCGAGTCGGCATCTATACTATTAGGGTTAAGACCTCTTTTTAATAACAGACCCACAATTGATGGATCGCAAGTGTTAAGAACAGCTAATTGTAGCAAATCCTGTAGTAAATAGAATAGTTTGTATTAAAATATAAATTTTTTTTACTGATCTAATGAAAGTTTGTATTTGAGTTATTTTGTGCAAAATACCGTTTGTTAATGCTACATACATACGTGTTTCATATTTTAAAAATAACTGAAATGCATTCAATAAACCGATAAAATAGAATGGAAATGTTTGTTTTTAACAATTATGAGTTTTTGAAGACATTAAGGTTTTTAACACAAATGATCTTAACACGAATGAGGTTAACCGCTTTAAATTTGTGTTTATAAATTGCAACCTGTGTTTGTTAAATATGGAATGGATTTTCTGAGTATTGCAAATATTAATTGAGGTTTTTTCTGCCTGGAATCTGTTGCATAGATTATAGAGATCTATTTACCTCATCCTCATCAGTCAGTATGTCATTGAGGTCAACAGATTTGTTATACTGCCATATCCAAATATGCATGTTTAACTTATTTATTTGGTTCTTAATAACAGCATCTTGTATTGGCCTGCAAATAGAAATACTTATTATTATTTTTTTAAAATAACTGTTTCTGCACATACAAAAGACCATTCTCCAAAGCAAAGCCGCACTGCTCAATTTCCTTTGAATGATTTGTTTCAGTATCTTCATATATATGAACGACATCTGAACTGCAATCGGAAATGCAAAATGAATCGATGCGTTGCCTTTTTGGTGACTTGGTTATTTGTATCACCGCATTATTGGTAGTCGTTGATATACTGTACTCATTAGTTGCCTTTGGTTTATTCAGTTTAGCTAATTGCTTTGTGCGGGATTCTTTGTTGGCTTGAGGTAAAGAGACTTTACGTTTCCGCTTCCTCTTTTTTATATTTTTTTCAGAAACATGATTGCTTTTAATCTCCAATAAAGTATTTTCATTTTCTATGCAATTTGATAATGCTCCATTCGAGACACCGTTATCTGCTCTATTACTTTCTTCAACAGTTGAGAATTTAAAATCCACTGGATCTGTTTGTGTTTCCACCGTTCTATGTTCAGTTGGGTGGTGGTTATTAATTACATATAATAATTTTCTTTGCATTTCTTTGTCAGGAAGTTTCATCAGAGCTGCAAATAGTTCTTTATATTCTAGAACCATTCGCTTTCGTTGTTGATACACTTCAGGTTGTACCTCAGTTGATGGCTCACGCTTGATTTCTTTAATTATTGTCCCATCGCTCGGAATCATGTTCTTTATAATTGCTAATTTTGTCAATGGTTTCATAGTGACAGTTTGTGTTGATGATACAATGTGTATGATAGCTGATTTGTTCGGTTCCAATGCACATCTTTCCATGTTTTTATCTGCAGTATCATTATTGTTTTCCCTTAACTCATGAACTGTTATCATTTTAAATATTCAATAAAATAATAAAATATACTACACAACAAACAAAATTTAGATACTTTTTCGGTACATCCCCATGATAAGAACTTAATTAGACCGTATGTTTTTATAGCCGTACCTACATAAGACTTGAATTAATAAACTGTCTACTTTAAATAATTTATGCTCAAAATGTGTATTACGTTAACAACACTTCCAATTTGAAAGTGCTGCCAAGTTGTATTGCAATTTTCACATTTATTGCAGACTTCTCTTTAAATAGTTATTCTATACACGCGTGTTTTGTTATTAAATTGATTGTGGAATATTATTATTATTATTTAATTCGGATAAGATGGAAATGAAAAAATCACAGTGTTTCTACTGCTCTTTCGATGTCATAGATGAAAGGTATTTAAATTGTGGAAAGTGCAGTGGACACGTACACATTGACTGCCTGAGACACGCTAGTACACCCGGAGATTTGTTAGGGGATGTATTTTTTGATTTTACATGTTCGAAATGCATGAAGCTGGAATTCGATACGTCATCTACCTCAAAAGCTACACATAATAATGATGTAGATGCAATCCGAGAGAAATTTGTGCGCCAGCGAATGCCATGGCTACTAATAATAACACTGGCTTTGTATAATTTGTCGATCAAATCAAAAGGTTTGAGTCGTCATGGATATTTTCATTGGAGAACTCATATTGTTAATTTCATTGATAAAAACTGGGATTATCTCTTTGACCCGTCAATGTAAGTATGGCGATGTTAACAAAAATGAGTAATATTACATATAAAAGTATACGATAGAAAACGACGTAAAAAATGGACAGGATCAATTTCCGGAGCATTATCACATAATAGCCCAAAATATTTCACTTCTGGCCAGGAATTATTTGAAGAAACTGGATGGTGGAAATTGACACATTCCAATAAGACACCAAAACATATTTTTAATATATGTAAGTTTTAAATTGAAATAAGAAAACAATGCTTAATAATAATTTGCAGATGAACAGGAGTGCTTAAAACGTCAACAAATCCGGCATGATAAACGACAACAGGATGATAACTATGCAAGCGACACATCAACAAATGATAACGAGAATAAACGTATAAAACGTCAGAATTCTGATGAAGACTTGTTTCCCATCGACTCATGTAGTCGTGCTATGTAAGTGAGAGTCAAACTGGAATTTACATTTTAATCTTATCATTCTGTTTCAGTCCTTATATGGGGCGTAAGCCCAAACTAGCAAAGCCTCTTAACGTGTCAAATGATGATCTATTAAACAAAAATAGCATAAATGCAGTAACACACCTTGATGATACCACCATGCCTCTAAATACAGTTCAATCGAGTTTAATGGATTTCTTAGCTGAAAGCTTAGCCAGCGACGATCTGAATATTTTTAATTCATTGCCAAATATAGCACCAGAACCATTGGTGGACTCCGCTAGTAAAAATGATATCTTACCTATACTTGAAGCTCACAATGACAATGCAAACTTCTTCGAAAACTCGTCACTAATAAAGCCTGAAACATTGGATTTAAATGGTCATTTGTATAGTGACTTTAACGCACAAGTATTGTCAAGCGAAAAACTAAAAAGCTTTTATACAAATTCGACATTTCCTTTAGATCAACAACACTATTTTAATAATTTTTCCCCCAATCATGAAACCGCCATAAGCAAAAATATGGATCAATTGTATGTATTAACAACAAATACCAAATGGCATTTAAAACTGCATATTAATGTAAATATTATCCTTCTAGTCAAAACGAAAATTCCTTATATACCAATTCGGAATTTTCCAATGAGCCTCATGGGGAAATTACTACAACTTCTATGGTAACAAACACTTCGAATGTTAATGAACAGCAAAATCAAGAAGAAACTGAAGACGATGATTCGGATACGGAACAATTTCAACCACGTATTATTCAAGTTACTAATTTCCAACAATTTGCGACTGAAAATCAATCTAGTTTGCCTGTGGGAGGTATTAGTCCTAATAAGGGTGTGCAAATTATAAAACAGGAATGTACATCCGACACAGAGTTTGGAAAAATTGTTTATGAACCGCCAAACACAACGGAAGCAAATGACAATTTTTCTGATGATAATGATAGTAAAACATTTAATATTTGTAGCCCAAGTTTATTCATAAAAAAGCCAAAGCGACAATGGCCTTGGTTAATAGATAATCATAACGAAGATGTGGAAGATGAATTCGAAGATAAAACAGAATCTTCAAATAATACAGAGTAAGTTTTTTTTAATACTTATTCCTATAAACATTATTTAGATGCTTTCTTAATACATCTTGAAGACTAACATTTATGAGTGAATACGAAGAAAAGGAGCTGCTATATAAACTTCGTAAAATTTATCATTCAGAAGAGAAATACAAATTACACATTCCAGCATATATCCGCAGATTTTATAGAAAATTGTGCATACGCGAATGGAAGCGAGAACATGGGAAACAAATATTTAATCTGGACGATTATGTTGATAACAAAAAACGTCGCGTTACCACACAGTCTAATGAAAAAAGTAAAATTATAGAACGCTATCAAGTAAGTTTGCAATGTTATTATTATTATTATTATGTATGATAAAATATTAATTTTACTTATAACATTTAAAGCTCATTACTTTATCTTCGGCGGATGCTAAAAAATCATTTTACGCCCGTATTGCGGGGTCATCACATCATGAACTATTTGAATCTCCCTATACACAACGTATTTTACATCCATTTATATATATTAATAAGGAGTGTTTCCCACCATTTCTAAAGGTAAAGTAAAATAAAAATCCAAAATTCGTATCAATGCATTTGTTTTACTTTTAGCTCATGTGCGAACTGCAGTACAAAGTTAATGGATATCCACCGACCAGAGCGCCTATAGATTTTTGTTATGTAAGGCCTAATCATATAGCAGCAGTGAATGCTCTTTTACAAACCCTATTTTGGCCAGGCATTGATAGTAAGTTATATATAATGTATAAAAAACATATATGTACGTACACGTGTATATTTTTAATTTTATAGTGTCCGAGTGCTTAAGTTATCCAGATTTTAGTGTAGTGGCTTTGTACAAAAACTTAGTTATAGGATGTGGCTTTCTAGTACCTGATGTTGGTTTTAATGAGGCGTATATATCTTTTATGGCTGTGAGGCCAGGATGGCAAAGAAGTGGTATAGCGACTTTTATGTTGTATCATTTGATTCAGGTTTGTTCCAACTTTTTATAGTTTTCTAATTTTTTATTTTAATTGTTTACTTTTCAGACCTGTATGACCAAAGATATAACATTACACGTGTCTGCCTCTAATCCTGCTGTTGTTTTGTATCAGAAATTCGGATTTAAAATCGAAGAAGTTATTATAAATTTTTACGAGAAATATTTACCATTTGATTCAAAGCAAAGCCGAAACGCTTTCTTTTTGAGGTTAATGAGATAAAAATATAAAATATACGTACATATGTATTTATTACAACATTCTATTAAATTAATATGTATATACAACAAATCCAATGAAAAGTTATGCAAATATTTTTTCTTCACGACGTTTTTTTGTAACAACTGTCCCTGGTTTATGTTGCGCATCTGGATGATTCATGAGTTCTGGAGGGCACACTGAAACTGGACTTGCCGTAACGCATTGTTTAAGGTCATAGAACAATTGGCTGTCATCTTTGGTAACGAACGAAATGGCGCAACCAGTTTTACCAGCTCTGCCTGTACGACCAATACGATGTGTATAGTCCTCAATAGTTTTAGCCATGTCATAGTTAATGACCAGTGATACATCTTTAATGTCAATACCTCTGCCAGCAACATCTGTAGCCACCAACATATCTTTTGCCCCAGATTTCAAAGCAGCCAAAGCATATTCACGCTGTTCTTGTCCTTTGCCACCGTGCAGTGTACAAGAGTTATAGCCAAGCTTCTCCAGGCCCTTAGCCAAAACGTCAGCACCTTTTTTCTGATTGACAAATATAATAACCGGGGGATCAATACCTCGCGATAAGATTTCCATGAGTTTCTTGCGTTTGTCATTTTCACCCATCATATATACAATTTGTTCTGTACGTTCTGTCGGTTTACCAATTGAGCCTATATAAACGGTAGCAGGCCGACGCAAATACGAACGTGCCAAACGTTCAACAGCGGGTGGCATAGTAGCTGTGAACATAACTGTTTGTCTGAAATTTGCGAGAAAATTAATATTTTTTTATTACATGAATGGAATTATGCGTTCAAATCTTACCGATATTTCTTTTTTGAATAGAAATTTTCCATTAATTTGCTGGCATCTTCAGCCTCCTCAGTGTCTGGTTTTAGATTTGTTACGGGCATGTATTCTAAAATTTTTTGTACATCTGGTTCAAAACCCATGTCAATCATACGATCAGCTTCATCTAGTACTATATATGTACACTGATTTAAAACCAAGTAACGATTTTCCAAAACATCTATAAGGCGACCTGGAGTAGCAATGACAATTTCACATCCCAAACGCAAACGGAATCCTTGTTCTTCACGTGAAAGACCACCTACAACTACCACAGTTCGTATTCCTAAAGGCTGGCCGAACTTTGTTGTTTCTTCTTCAATTTGTTGGGCCAATTCACGTGTCGGTGCCATAATAATGGCGTAAGGTCCTTGATCTACATCCTCTAGGCGTTCAATTTTCGGCAAAGACTGTATCCATGAAAGCAGAGGTATAAGAAAGGCTAAAGTCTTACCGGAACCAGTTTCAGCAACACCAATTATGTCACGATTTTGTAGACCAATTGGTATGGCTTGCCTCTGAATGGGAGTGGGTTCTTTGTAGCCAACTCGATCGATAATCTCGAGAATTTCCTTGGGGAAGCCGGACTCCTTCCAACTTCGTATCGGATTAGGAATTTTACCACCCTTAATGGTGATATTATAATCTTCCCGAAATATTCGCCAGTCACGCTCCGTCATTTCGTCCACATCTTTTTCGGACCAATGGCGATCGTCCCACTTTTGTTTGTCTTCCTTACGTTTCACCTTTTTTAGACGAACCTTTTCTTGTTCTTTTTCAGCTTCTGTGCGCCGCTTTTCCAATAGATCACCATAGAATTTACTTTGTGTACGCTTTTGTTCCTTAATATCAATTCCGGCTACATTTCCGCGACCAAAGAACTGGACATGATGACGTTCTTTATACAAATTGTTATAATCCACAGATGTATCTTCTGCGGCATCCCAGTCAAAAACGAACTTTCTATCATTTAAGCGTCTCACTCTACGCTTCTTTTTAACTATACCCAAATAACGTTCTCTAATGGCTTCCAACTCCTTTTCCTTATCTTTGCCTGACAAATCTTCCACCCTCTTACTTTCTTTATCTACAGCTGCCGCGCGATCTTTGTCTATGCCAGCACGATTTTTATCGTCACCGTTTCGATCTTTTCGGTCGAAATCGCGTTCGCGCTCTCTATCCCTGACGTCTCTTTCTCGACCATCTGACCTGCGATCAATTTTCGTTTCTTGTCTTTTTGCTGAGACACTGAAGCTATTATCAACACCACTGCTAGATGCAGTTGCTATCCCTGAAATAGATGCAGATATGCCCACACGTACCCCGCTTTGCGCTGCTCTCATTGCAGCCACTTCCTCTTGTCGTCTCTTTAAAGCTTCGACGGCTCTCTGTTCTTTAGTCAAAAACACCGGCTTAGCACGAGCTTCCTCCTCTTTTTTTTTCTTTTCAAGGAGTTCTTCTAAAGAAAGCGGTTCCATTTTTTTGTCTCTTCGCTTTTCTTCCAATGTTTCTTCATCTTCAGCTTTCAACTCTTTTTCTTTCTTCAACTTTCCCTCCATTTTTGATGGTTGTTTTCCGGCTTTGGGGTTCACATCTTCTTCGAGCTCACGTCTCCTCTCTTTTTTAGTCATGTCCGACTCGCGAACGCGTTCTTTCGAACGTGATCTTTCGCGACTGCGCTCACGATGTCGGTTTTGAAAACGCTCTGGTGAACGGTCACGAACGGTACGTTCCTTAGAGCGTGAACGGCTGCGTCTACCTGTGCGACGTTCATATTCAACGGCTCCACGGGAATCTCTTGCACGATCACGATCTCTATCCCGCTCCTTCTCAATGTAACGTTCACGAGAACGTGAACGACGTTTTCTATCGTTGACCATTTCTTTTTTTTAATTTAAGGGTAATTTGTACGTCCTTCAAGTATTTATTATAAGAAAATATTTCTTATTCTCGTTCTATGTTCTCGTTTTGGACGATTTTGTTTTATTAAATAAAATAAATGAACACAGTCAATGGGAGATGCCACACTATTAATCATTTCGTTGGATAAATTTGACAGCATATAGGACAAGACCAAGGCGAATTCCTATGAATGAATTCTCATTGGATAAGACGATTTGATACCAAGTCGTCTCGATTTGCAACTCTGCATATTTGCCTTGCATATTTTTTGGTGTAAAATTTCTACGCAAGTCAAGAAAACAAACTGGGGAAAACGGCAACATTTTTCAGTTTTGACAACATTGTTAAAAAATGTAAACAAATAATGAAAAAAATTGCCAATTTAATTGCATTATTTTCTAAGTAATTTTTTAATACATTATATATCTAAATATAAAAATAAATAGCGAAAGGCCTCTAGTATCAGATTATTTAACTGTCATTGTTGACATTTTACTGATATTGAATATATCTGATGTTTTCATTAGACACTTTTGCAACACTTTTTCACTCATAACTCGTAAGCTAGACTTCGTGCGCATATGGCGCTACCTTCAATCAATAGCTTATTACAATGCGCATCGGCTGATATAAGGTTTATATCTCGGGAGACTTTCAGGAAAAATTTATTGTCCTGCCGAATGGAAAACACGTGCTTGGCTAAAAAGTTTATCAGTGCTGCCCAGTTGTTCCACATTGTAAAATAATTTCTGATTTTTAATTTTTTATGAGCTTATAACTTTTCCAGAAAGTCTCCCGGGAAAAGATAGAACCCATTATCGACGCATATTTTTATCCTTAATCGATTAAAAATAGCAACATATAGGTATGAGGTCTAGTTCATAAGTAATTAGTGAAAAAGTAAAGATGGTTTTTTGGCACGTTTTTAATAAAAAAAATGTTGCTGATCCTATAACTTTTTTCAGAGTCTCCTGGAATAAGAACGAACCCATTATAGACGCGTATTTTTGTCCTTAACTTATTGAAGGTAGTGCGATATGCGCACGAGATCTAGAATTTGAGATATGAGCAAAAATCTAAATATGCTCTTTTGTTGCAAATTTTTCATTAAAAAAAATTTGCTAGGACAATAACTTTTTCCAGAAAGTCTCTCGGAATAAGAAAGGAGCTATTATAGACGCGTATTTTTCTCCTTAATTTACTGAAGGTATGCGCACGATATCTAGATTTTGAGATATGAGCGAAAAACTGAAAATATTTTTTTTTTTTTGCAAATATTTTATTAAACAATTTGCTAAGCCAATAACTTTTTCCAGAAAGTCTCCCAGAAAGTCATTGAACCTTTAATCAATGCGTACTTTAGTTTGCTATCGATTGCGTCATATGCGCACGCGATCTAGTGTAGGAGTTACGAGCAAAAAACTAAAACTTTGTTTGTTTAAGTACAAAAATAAGTTTTTTGCTCTATAACTTTTTTCAGAAAGTCTCCCGAGATATAAACCTTATAGCAGCCGATGCGCATTGTAATAAGCTATTGATTGAATGAAGGTAGTGCCATATGCGCACGAAGTCTAGTTTACGAGTTATGAGTGAAGTGTTGCAAAAGTGTCTAATGAAAACATCAGATATATTCAATATCAGTAAAATGTCAACAATGACAGTTAAATAATCTAATACTAGAGGCCTTTCGCTATTTATTTTTATATTTAGATATATAATGTATTAAAAAATTACTTAGAAAATAATGCAATTAAATTGGCAATATTTTTTCATTATTTGTTTACATTTTTCATGTTGTTAAGATAGCAAACCAAAACAAACGGTTCACCAAAAATGTTGTTTTCTTCACGACGATAAAATTTCTTGCTGTCAGAAAATTTCCGAACGTTTCCCTCAAGGCAAATACATATAAGGTATACTCACGTCAAATTTTTGAATTCGCTTTTAGTATTTTATATACTTGGGATGTCAAAAAAAGCTGTTGTATTTTAGAAAAAAAAGTATTTTTTGAGCGTTTTGTTATAAAAATTAATAAACAGAAAAATAAAGATAAAAAACTTCAAAAAAGGATATTATGTGTCCCCCAAACCATAGTGTTACTGCTCCGGAATTGCATTAAGTTGGTATGGGTAGTAAAAATGTCCTTAAGAAGCCTGAGGAATAAGTTAATTTGTACCGAGAATGAACAGCCGGCTGTAACGGTTCTATCCTTGTTGGCTTTAAAACAATTGAAAGCTTTGATATTCTTTGTTATACCTTTTAATAAGTGTCTAAGTGGTTGCAAATCGCTAAGCAGATGGTTTGTAAATCACTCTATGCAATGGTTGTAGTTTTATGTACACCAGGCAGAGAAATGGATAATAATTTAAAAACAAAACGCTTGGAACGTTTATCTATAAATGCCGTATGTAATGGAATCATGAAAGTGTGGCACACCCAGGAGTAAGTACACAAAGGCAAAAATTATCTGATTATATGTATGTATGTGTACATAAATAAATGTATTATGCATTTTCAGTGCTTTAGGTTGTATAATGTATGACCTGTAAAATGAGAACAAACTTTGCAATTTCAGTTATGGAGAAAGTTGATGCAAAATCATTACCATATAGGTGCTGAATATAGTACCAAGGTATACATACATACATATTTATGCATATAGTTTTATAAGTGCTTTTTTAATAAAATTCCCTTATGTGTAACAGAAATATTTTAGTGCAACTTAAAATCCTTTTTTCGTAATTTTTGTTAGATAAATGTCAAGCAAACTTTATTTTTTCAAATAAAGAATACAAGTGATAAACCAAATAATAAATTGTTGTTTAAGTACAAAAGTCTAGCTTCTTCCATTACACGAATACGATGCACAAAAGCAGAACCTTAATTTTTGTGGGAGTTCTTAACAATTCGTTTTAACACCCGTTTCCTGTTGAAAGGGAAAATAAGCTTATTGTACACCAGAGCCCTGCGCCGATCGGCTGAGAGCCGGCTTAGCCGAGCCGCCGAATGCTTTTGACCAGCCGCCGCCGCCGATTTTTTTCCGGCTTATAAGCGGCTGAAAATTAGCCGCCGATTGACGTAATTTTTTAATATTTTTCGGCTGAAACTTGTTTTTTATGTATATATTCAATTTTGTAAATTTTTCGCTAAGTACATTATATCATTGAAATGTTTCCAACATATCTTTTATTATAAAAATACATAGGTGTAAATAGTTTTATTTTAATGCAGAGTTACCTGCAGTCCTGCTACAATTGTTGCGGTAGCTGTTGCAAATTTATGATTTGCGACAATGGTATTTGATGGTTGGTATAGCTGCAGCTGTCATTTGTGGCTGGCTTTGGGAATTAACAAAAGTGGCTTTAACTTGGGTAGGCTGTGCCACTTGAGGCTGAACCTGCTGTCCAGATCCATTTTGCGTTGTCTGCTGCTGTACTTGCTGTGTCTGTGTAGACGTGGTTGATGCTGCGCCCTATGATAATTACATGTATTGTTCGTATACGAACTTCGTGTGCATTGTGGTTGAATTTGTCTCAGCCGGCTGACAGCCGATTTTCAGCCGCCGCCGATGATATTTTATGAGCCAGCCGCCGCCGATGAAAACCCTTCGGCGCTGGTCCCTGTTGTACACACAAACACAATTATTATTTTTAATTCCTTACGCGCATCCAACACAGTCAAAATTACACAATTAATAAATAGTTTCTTCTTTTTCACAATTTTATGGTTTCAATTCAAATTTAAAAACAATATGTGTTGACAATATATGTATGTATGTATGTAAATAATTTTTGACATCCCAAGTACAAGAAGCAAAAAATGGTCACCTGAGCCGTCAAGATCACCTGTTATTAATTCGCCTTGGTTTCCCTTTGACCTGATATGAATTTACTTTGATATAGCGATGCCAATTCAGGGCGCTTCGCGCTTCTTAGCGCTTTTATTAAAAAAGCGCTAAATTAGCGCGTTTTGAATAAAGTCAATAATATCATTTTAGTTCAATATTTGTTTAACTTTTTTTATATAAATTTAACAATTTTCTAATATCCCAAACTCCGATAAAATTTTTTAAATTAGTTAAGGTTTCAGCTGTCGCAAACAAAATTCGCTTGACTGTGGTTAGAATAAAAAACGGGTTTTAATACTGTAATGACAAATATTTTGTAATTTCACAAATAAAAATATCTACTATATACAATGACCCAAATAATGTACATTACTTAGGTCGGGTTTCCATCTGTGTGTCATGTGCCACACAAGCGTAAAGAAAGCGTAACCACTAATTACTAATGAAAAACAGTTTGATTCAGACACGTACAAACACGTTAAACAGTTTTATACATAACTAATAGACAATTTTATGGAATCCAACTTGATTGGAAACAATTCAAATCAATAAATACATGCCTGAATCAAACAGTTTTTCATTAGTAATTAGTTGGTTACGTTTTTTCGGGCAAATGACACAGAAGAAATGCCAGATGTAAACTCAGCCTTACAAAGCATCTATTATAGCTAAAGTACAAAAAGCATTTGAATAGCAAAACTATTCGAGAATTTATATGTTGTTACAAAGTTTTACAAATAAATTAAAAGTAAAAACTAAGCACTTCGATTATTGTGAAGTCGATTCTGATTCTGTATTAAATGATTTTAGTTAATTAATACATAACTTCGAGGAACCAATATTGCAAAATCTGAAAAATTAATTGTATATACGAGTACTAATACATACATACATCGACTTTTATTGAAATTTAATTTAGCGCGTAAAACATAGCGCGTTTTTGCTATAAATATTTGATAATGCTGTAACTTAGCGCGTTTTGAGAAGGGTAGTAGTGCGTTTGGGTTATAAATAGTTGGCATCGCTGCTTGATATAGGCCTTTCAATAATTAAGAACTGTGTGTTTCGAAAGGTTTTCTTCAGGTATGTGAAAGGACGTATTAGCTGTACAAAAACAGCCACAAGATAGACAAAGAGCTAATTGTCAAATAAACTGTTTCTCGTTTGTTTGATATGCCTTGCAAATCAAAGCCTCAAAATCTCAATTTTACAAAAAAAAATTCTTGTAACGGCACGTTGAAGTTTGGCAAATCGGAAAATTCCGATGCTAATATTAAAAAGTTGGCAGCTCTGGTTGTATGTTCATAACAGATGGTAAATTTCTTCAGTTTGTTTTTGGAGCTCCATTTGTGTAGTATATTGTTGTGTTTACATTTAATTTGTTTCCGAACAGTAGGGACGGAGTCTGCTCTTAACTGATGACGCATTTGTGAACAAAAAGTATAAATTGTGGAAACCAGTACATATGCATTCATAAAACATAAGCATTCATAAGCAATGAGCAATTTTTTGTGTGAAATTATAACATTAAATATAAGTGGCAAACCTAGATTAACTTGGAAGATGTTACAGAATATAATTATTTAGACTTTCTCTTTTGGTAAATCAAGTTACATATGTATGTATGTAGAATCTACATTGTACATGCGAAAGAATATTTTTTGACTTACTGTGATGTCGAGTAAATTAAAAGAAGTATAGTAAATACATACTATATCAGTTGTTGTTGTCTACATATAAAATCCCCTTTAATTGTTAATTGTAGGCGTCTTCGCATTTTAAACATCAATAAGTATATGCACATTTATAAGAAAACGGGTAGTACCTACATTAAACAAGTTTCATATAAAAATACAGAATATAAACAGCTGCTGGTTGGTCACAGACCAACTGGGTAACTTAACCATCAACATGAACTCTCAACCTAGTGTTAATGGTGATCTGGAAACGGCACCCATAGCTGCTCAGCGCATAGGTAGGCCGTCTTCTATGATACGCTCCTTTGGTTCTCTTTTTGGGCCGAATAACGGTGCTGCTAGACGCGCAAGCTCTCAAAATGGAGTTGACGGTTATGTGGAGTTCGGAATGCAAGATCCGGAAAGTAGCGGTCGAACATTGGGAACTTTTGCTGGTGTTTTCAGTCCTGTTGCTTTGTCTATGTTCAGTGCTTTGGTATTTATACGTGTTGGTAAGTATTATTCATAGATATTTATTTTCGAAAATTGGAAATTTGTGTAATACTTAATGATTGATGGCGGTATCGGGCTTACGGCTGTTTTTTTTGCAGTATGTAGATGTGAATATATATACATATGCGTATATACGTGTGTATGCGTATATTTATATACATATCGCGCATTCGGTTCAATTGTGACCACACTCAAAAAATTCATTTTTTGAGTGTGGTCACAATTGAATGCTGAATAATAGTGCATTTCGTATTTTATCTTGCGTAAAAATTTCATATAAATAAATACCTTGTACTAAATAAAAACTTCAATACTCATAGAGCAGATCCTATTGGATAAATAGGACTTAATCAATGCCAGGAAATTAGAATGGAAGCCCATTAATTTCAACTTGGATATAAGCATGGAGTGCGATAACTTATCAAAAGCTTTTGAAAACTCAGTATAAATTACTTCCACTTGGGAACCGCGTTCAGGCGCATCTAAGCAATATGTGCTGAAAAGAGTCAAATTTGTTACGGTAGAGCTACTAGTTTTTACTCCGGAAAACCATGCTGGTAGGAAGATATCCATGGCTTGGTTAGGAAAAAAGATTTATTGAGAACGATGTATTCAAAAATCTTTTAAATAAATGATAACTTAAAAATAGGACTATAACATCGTATCTCTTACCTTCCTTAAGAATAGGAGAAACTGTAGCAAGCTTCAAGATATCAATAAATTTAGCATACGGAAGCGACAAATTGAAAATAAATGTAAGAGCAGGTACAAGGGCTTTTAAGCTTTCTTTAATAGATGCGTACATAAGCCATCGCATTCACACATATTTACATATGTACATTCAAATTCGAGTCTGTTTTGACTCTTACGCGATTAAAAAGCTAAAGTATGCGCACTTTTTCTGATCATAAAATATACTTTTGTCGGTAGAAAAACGTGACTATCCGCGACTCCTCTTGATAAGTCATTTATGAGCCTTTTTTATATTAGTTAAGAGCATAGCTATTCAACCTTTTTGGTTCGCGTGGCGGTGCGAAATAAGACCCCAGGAAATAAGGCCCCAAAGTGTAAAATGAAAAATGTCCCCAATGTTTACATAGAAAACAACATCACGAAAATTCTAGGGCGTTATTGCACTTTTTTTTGGGATATATTTTCATTTCGTAACTAAATTAAGCCCCACAACATATTAAGTTTTTTAATGTGGGGCTTTTATTCATTCTTAAGTTCTAACGATTTCGCTAGGATTAAAGGACTAATTGCCAAAAAAAAAACCAAAACAGGGTATGAAGGCATGTTTCGGTATATAAAAAAATTTATTTCATATGAAAACTGTCTTTGTGGTTACGGGAATCGAGCAGGGTCTAAGAAAATCCGTGCAAACTATTTCCCTAATGCATGATAAATATGTTGCTAGAAAGTAAATGTTTTCTGTGTATTAATATATATGTTTTTAATTGATATCTCAGCTTTAAAGTCGCCAAAGCAGAACAATACCTTTTAAGGAAATGAATTGCAATTATGTATAATGAAATAGATTTTGCATTTCTGTTTGGATATAATTGTATTTGCATTTTTATTTCAAGTAAAACTTGTATTGTTAATCATATAAAAATTAAAGGAAAGATATATATTTTAAAAATCGCGCGATATATGGCAAAGAAAGAGAAAACATTTTCAGGGATCAAATCGCAAATGTTGTCATGTTGAAAATCTGCAGCTTATGCATAATAAAACTTGTATCAAATTTTGCCCTTATTGTAGATGTATTGTGGAAGATTTAATGGATATATACGTTCGAAAAAATTTAGTGAAAAATTAATTTCTTAATTTGTACAAGCATTTATATTGATCTTGAATTTCATGTCTATGTTTTTTTATTAAATAAATAAATATTGGACATTAATGTTACTTAAAATTGGGAAGAGTACTGGAAAACTTATAGTTCTATCAAAATAATGAACGCATATGAAAAAATTTAAATTTTTGAGCCTACCTAGTTACTTATCTAAGGTCTATTGCCGTAGCAAATTTTTTTTTTTTGGGCATTACGTCTGGTGATTTTCATGAGTAATATTAAAATCGATAGTTACATGTAATTCTTAATAATTCTAGGGTGACGAAGCAATTCAATTCAATTAATACGCCTATGCTAAGGTCTTTAGTTATGTTGTTCTTTTCACTTTGAAATAAAATCTACTTTTGGGGTATAATTTCATTCAGTCTATTTGGGGTCATATTTCATTTGAGCTTTGGGGCAAATTTTCATTTTTTTTGGGGTCTTATTTCATAAAAAATGTTGGGGTTTTATTTCATAATGCAAAATCACCCTAAGTTTGGGATCATTTTTCATTTTGCACTTTGGGGCCTTATTTCCTGGGGCCTTATTTCGCACCGCCGTTCGCGTACCACAAAACTCAAAACCAACAATTCGCGTACCACCAAAAAAATGGTATGTGTATAAACAAGTATGGGCTCAATAAATAACCAAACAATTTTAAAATATTTAATCCATTTCATTTATTAATAATAAAAAACAACAAAATTAAAAACAAATTACAATAATTGAAAACATTACAAGATTAAATAAAATTAAATTCATAAAAATTAGGAGATCTTGGCGATTTCAGTACTTTATTATTCAACTAATAAAAATAAAATAAAATAAAATAAGAAAAATTTTCGAAGATTTGGCGTACCACCAGGTTGAATAGCCCTGGTTTAGAGTAATTTCGACCCTTTTTCTAGTAGTATATAAAGTCTTTTTCGAATCGTTTTCTGATCATTTATTAGTCTTATTTCACTTCACTTGTAACTCTTTTTCGAATTGTCTTTCAGTCATGTTTCTAATCGTTATTTATACTTACAAAAGATATCAACCATCTGCGAAAAATATGATCATAAAATACATAACTATAACCACTTTTTAAACACCTGCATGATCTGTTTTTGATAAAACATTTTTCAATCCTCCAGATGAGCAAACAATAATATAACGGAAATAATAGTCGCATTTTACACGTCTGGATGATCAATTTGCGATTGCCATACAATTTGTTATTGCATTTCAAATGGAACTATTTTTACGCATTAGCGCGAATAATTTTCGAGTCCTTTTTTGATCGTGTAAGTGATTAATCAGTTTTTTTATCACCAATTGTACTCTAAAAAGACTCAGCAAGGTGATTTAAAAAAAACTATCTTCCAAATGCTGGATGGGTATATAGTAGGGTGATCGATTCGGATTTTCAACTGGTTTTAAAACCCGGTTTTTTCACAATACAGTTGTCGGTTGATTGTTGATTTTTCGAATGTCGAATAGCCCAGTTTTTTACAATTTAAAAACCGGCTGAGTCGAATACTTTTCGATTTGTATATTTTGTAATAATATTAGTTTTTACTATATTAAAACTTAGACCAACGTGTTCTGTTGATTTTCCTAAGTATTTTTTTAAGTGTAAAATGTCTAGGCGTTTTTTGAGCATGGCAACACTTACTGAAAGATGAAATTGAAGCAAAATTATTTTATGAAGTGGTAGCAGACGATGTGTGCAATAGATGTCAAAATCCATTTGTAAAAATGTTTTTAGTTTTGCTTTATATTTATATTTTATATAGTATATTATATACATATAGGTTTGTTCATTTACTAACAGGTGCAATACCAAGTAACCAGATACTTTACAGTTTTACAACTCTGAGTAATTAGAATAATTTTCAAAATGAAAGGATCAATAAAATAGACAGCAACATTTATTATTGTTATGCTTTATAAATTAATTATATTTTAAAGAGTCATTATTTTTATTTAACCTTTTCTCAAATTTTCACACTTTTCGTTTGCTTACTTTTCATTTGTTTACATTTTGAATCATATGTTTTTATCTTACTCATGTTTTAGACTCGGCAGTTTTTCTTGAAGCAAGTCTGAGTTTATGGGAGAGAGAGGAAAGAAGAAAGAAAGGGAGTACTGACTTGCTTGTACAGAAAAGTTACTTCAATTCTCTTTTGTTATTTCATTCGCAGCATTAAAATAATAGGAAAATTGAACATGAAACCGTCTGAGTGCAAACAAGCGAGCAGTTTTAAAGATAATTGAAGATAACTGCTGCAAGAAAAATTGCCAAGTCTAAAACATGATTTACTAAACCTTACTCATGTTTTAGACTCGGCAGTTTTTCTTGAAGCATGTCTGAGTTTATGGTAGAGAGAGGAAAGAAGAAAGAAGAGGGGTACTGACTTGCTTGTACAGAAAAGTTACTTCAATTCTCTTTTGTTATTTCATTCGCAGCATTAAAACAATAGGAAAATTGAACAAGAAACCGTCTGAGTGTAAACAAACGAGCAGTTTTAAAAGAGAATTGAAGATAACTGCTTCAAATAAACCTGCCAAGTCTAAAACATGACTTACTTACTACGACAAATTTCTGCAGTAAAAATTTGCAAAACACTCAGTCAAGAACTGTCACTTTACTCTCTCAATTTGTGTTCTCATTTACTGTATTTTGGGTAAACGAACGCAATTTAGTAAAATGCAGTAAAGTTCAGTAAAAATTTGTAAAAACTTTTGAGTACGCGAACGTAATTAAAAAAATTCTTAAAAATTATTACTAGCCAAATTTTTACTTGCAAGAATTATCGAACCACCTGTTGTATGTTTTATTGTCAAATTAATTATTTCAAAAATATCTGAAAAAGGAAAACAGAAAATTTTTAATTTCTTTGTTAAAAAAACATGTATACATACTTACGTATGTAAAAAGAAAGCATGTTTTCTTAATTTATTTATTCATTAAGCCACATAATTTCAATTTTATTGTCAAAGAATTTTGTTTGTTTCGCATATCTGATCAGAGATGAAAAGTGGCATTTTTGTATTTGTCAATGAATAAAATTAAAAAATTATGAAAAAATCATAAAAATAGTAAAAAGTCATGAAACTGTGTAAATAATTTCATATTGTCAATTTCTAAAGAAAAATTGCAATTTAAAATATTATCAATTGTATCGTGATTTCCATCCATGGTTCTGATTTTCTTGCAAGTTTTTACAAGTAAAGCGTTCATTTACCTTTTCATATTTGGGGAGTAATTTTGTAAATTTCTTCCTTACTAGTTTCTGCTGGAAAAGTAAATGAACAGACCTAGCTAGGTATATGAAGTTAATTTTTATGTTTTTCGATTAATTTTTTTTATTGTTTTATAGTATTTACTAATTAACTGTTAACTCTCTCTTTTTAATAAAGCAATTTAAAAATCAAAACTTTTGCATAATAATTTTCTTACTTAAAAACCGGTTGACCGGTTTTCCCTGAATTGTAAAAACCGAAACAGGGTTTTTCACAATATCAAGTATTCGAACTATTCGAAAACCGGTTTCTGGAAAAAGTCGAATAATATACCACCCTAGTATATAGGTGCTATTGGATTCTAATATACATACATATATACATATGTACTTACATACGCTTTATTAGTTCCTTAAATTTTAGTTCATTCCATTTTTCATTTTCCGTTCATATTTGGACCTACTTCTTAATTATATACTTCATAAGTAGGTTTATGCATTTTTTCTGGTTTAAGTTATTTTTAATCATATATCTATAGTAATATTAAAGCACATATTTTATTATTACATATTATTCTTTAAAATAAAAACCAAATGAAAAAAGTGATGGAAAAGAAGTAGAAAAAACACAGCAATTACTAACACGCATGTTCTGAAAATCAAATTTTTAAAATTACATTTTGTTTTTAAAAGTAATAATGGTCCTGCAGACGTTTTTAACATCATATACAATAAATTTCTTTGAGAAATGATGTAATACAATAGAAAAATTAAAAAAAAAATGGAAAAATATCTGCATGACAATTATTACTTTTAAAATAAACTTGATTTGGAAAAAAATGTTTTTCAGAACATGCCTGATAACCAATTTACAAATAAAACTAATATGGTTTGTGCAATTGCTTAAAGAATTGAATATTTTCTATTAGTGCTATCTTTTGTCAGCATATTGTGGATTTTTAACGAAGTTTCAGTCTTAATAATTTTTATAAATAAGGCTGTTATTTTTTTAATACACTGTACAAACATCCTTACTTATATGTATTATAAAATTTTTATTTAATTTATTTTTTTAATTGAGTAATAATAAAGCATATAAGGGTTACAATAAAAAACTACATGCTATTAAATTTAATAGGAATGATGCACTGGCAGAAAATTTAATACTAATAATAGAAAAAAAAATATAAGGAATAAACAGTAGAACTTCAATCTCAAATGTTTCAAAAATACTTAAAAATGAATATATACTATGTTCATATTTTGTTACGTTTCATGGCTTCCCAGCTGTTTATATAATAATTAATAAATTCAGTGAAGTGCGACTTTAACCCGCGCACGAAGGGTTCCGTACAGACACTAGACATGTAATTCAATACGAACTTTAGCCTGTATAGTTTCGGTTTTTTTTCGTTTTTGGATTTTTTCGGTTTTGAGCGCTTTTTAGTTTTGGCGTGTTTTTTTTAGTTTTTGGAGATTTTTTAGTTCTGGCACTTTTTTTCTCGTTTTGGCGATTTTTTTTTTCATTTAGGTGATTTTTTTAGTTTTGGCGCCTTTTTCGCGTTTTGGCGATTTTTTCGGTTTTAGGCGTCTTTTCATTTTGTCGATTTTTCGGGTTTGCCGATTTATTTTAGTGTTAGAAATTATTTTTTAATTTGGTACTTTTTTCGTTTTGGCGATTTTTTTTTGGTTTGGCGATTTTATTATATTTGGTTTTTTTTTCAAGAGTTTGCCTCTTACGGTTTTCAAGATATAGCAAGTTGTCAAAATTGCATTAACTGATGGACCTCCCTTTAATTTAAATTTTTTTAAATTTTAGTGTGGATTGTTGTAGGCTGTATAAAAATACACTAATTTTACAAATTTCAAGTGTCAATATACATATGTACATACAAATTACATAGGATTTTAAAATTTTTCGTTGTTCGTTTTGGAACACCCTTTAATTTTTAAATCTCATATTTTTGTTGTTGTAGCGGCCAAGGTTCTACATACTCTGTCCGAATTTCAGGTCCGTAGCTCTTACGGTTCCTGAGAAAATAGCCTGTGAGGGACAGATGGACAGCGTAGCGAAAACAATAGGGTTCCTTTTCACCTTTGGTGTACGGAACCCTAAAAATTAGAAATAAATTCAGTGAAGTGCGACTTTAACCCGCGCACGAAGGGTTCCGTACGGACACTAGACATGTAATTCAATACGAACTTTAGCCTATTTAATAAATAGTTTTGGTTTTTTTTTCGTTTTTGGGTTTTTTCGGTTTTTTGGTTTTGATGTTTTTTGGGTTTTTTCGATTTTTGGCGCTTTTTTAGTTTTGGCACTTTTTCCCCGTTTTGTCAATTTTTTTTTCGGTTTTTGGCGTTTTTTAATTTTGGCGATTTTTTTTTCATTATGTCGATTTTTTCATTTTGAGATTTTTTTTCATATAGGCGATTTTTCAGTTTTGGCTTTTTTACGCGTTTTGGCCATTTTTTTTCGTTTTTTGGTGATTTTTCGGTTTTTGACGTCTTTTCAACTTGGCTATTTTTTTATTTTTGACGATTTTTTTCATTTTGGCGATTTTTTCATTTTGTCGATTTTTTCGGTTTTGCCGATTTATTTTAGTGTTAGAAATTTGTTTAATTTGGTGCTTTTTTTTTCGTTTTAGCGATTTTTTCTTTGGTTTTTGGCGATTTTTTTTGGTTTGGCAATTTAATAATTTTCGGTTTTTTAGTTTTACCATTTTTTAAAATTTCAATAGTTTGTCTCTTACGGTTTCAAAGATACAGCAAGTTTTCAAAATTACATAGTCAAAATTGCATTAACTGATGGACCACCCTTTAATTTAAATTTTTTAAAATGTTAGTGTTAATCTACATAAAAATACACTAATTTTACAAATTTCACATGTCAATATACATATGTACATACAATTGTATGTATATTACATTGGATTTTAACATTTTTCGTTGCTCGTTCTGGAACACCCTTGAATTTTTAACTCTCATATACACATTTGTTATTGTAGCGGCCAAGGTTCTACATACTCTGTCCAAATTTGAGGTCCGTAGCTCTTACGGTTCCTGAGAAAATAGCGTGTGACGGACAGCGTAGCGAAAACAATAGAGTTCCTTTTCACCTTTGGTGTACGGAACCCTAAAAATTAGAAAAAAGGTTAAAATAATAATAATAACCAGGTCGAACTAAGCGGTGGTCTGCATGCTTGACAGATTTAATAGTTGTTCTAGTGGTTTTGGACGATATATGTATATAGATCGTTAACAAAAAATTTAAATTTCTGAGTTTGCTTGGTAAACGGTTAAAAGATCGGGCAACACGAATTAAAAACGATTTTTCGAAAGCATAACAAAATATTCTAGGAATTATAACCTGTGGGTTCCTTACTGACCGATATAATACAAATGTATTACGAAGAGTGATTGGGTTACCACTTCTAATGACACCGTAGAAAAAGATTAGATTCCTAAAAACAAGAAAGTTTTGAAACGAACACCCAAGAAACTGACATGCAAATTCTGAAATATGGTAATGAAAACCAATATTGTATACAAAACGGACTATCATATTGACAATCCCTTTAATTTTTGACACGTTGGAAGCATTTGCACCCGAAACAGCCTCCAGCCCATATAGAATAAGAGGCATTAGTAAAGCGTGAAAGTGTCTTTCTAATGTATAGTGGTAGATATAAATTTGTCGAGAATAACCTACGCAAAATGTCAAAAGTTTTACCATGCAAAGTGTTAAATTGAGGAACGAGAGAGAACCTGTTATCAACAATATAACCTAACACCAAAAGGCTATAAACAAAGTCGATAGTATTCCATCTAAACTTATAACAAAATCAAAGACAAAACGTGACGATCTACTAAAACCAATGGCTCTTGTTTTAGCAATATTTAAACGAAGTAAATTAGATAGAGTCTATTGGGTAGCTCGTTGTAAACCGAAATTAATATTGCTTTCCAGCACATAAGAAAAATGACGTTCACATTTCAATAATAGAAAAACGTCATCTGCATAGATGAAAGCTCTACAAATATGAGAGTTGACACAATCACTAAGACTATTTATATATATGATGAATAATAGTGGACCTAAAACTGATCCCTGGGGAACACCTGCACCTGCAATATTCGAGTGAGTTCCATTTACAAAAACAAATTGGAACCTATCATTTAGATAAGACCAGATAAGTTTACAATCAGATATAGAAAAATTAAATTCGTTTCTAAGCTTAATAACCATTTTATGATGGTCAATTGAATCAAAGGCCTTAGAAATGTCAAGAGAAACAAACTATCACACAAAGTTCACCAACGTTAAGGCCTTCCTTAATAAGGTCGGCCATACATAAAATCAAAGAAGTTGTTTTGTATCCAGAACGAAAAGCAAATTGCGATTCATACAGAAATGGTAGAACCTTATCAGATAACTGTAACTTCAACAAATCTTCCACGACCCTGGACAGAGCGGGAAGGATGATATAGGTCTAATATCTTGATATCCATGAACCACCTTCGTCTTAGGGATAGCTACCACCTGTGATGTCTTCCAATCCGTATGAAAAACAGAAGTAGTTAAAATATTGTTAAAAAATGAGAGGAAGTAATCAGGTAAGTAAGGGTAAATGAGTATAATAAATTTAATGGAAATATTATCAACACCAAGTGCATGAGACTTTACCCTACATAATGCTTGGAAAACTTCAGGTTCAGTTACACAACGGAAAGAAAAACCCAAATTAGAATCAGCAAACTCCCCTCAACTGAGTCATAATTGCTGCATTTGCTATTTGAAACAAAAAAATCATTGATTAAGTCTGCATTATGTTCAAACAAAGAATGACGATCAGCCACACAACCAGCACTCCTTAGAATTATCCACACGGCCGAGAAATGAAGACTATTAAACAAATTAGGAAAAAGTCGTCCTTTTTCTCTACGAATAATCCTTTTCAGACGATTTCGATATTTACAAAAGGTTCTTCTATTATAATCAGAAGGATCTGAGAAAAAAGCAGAATAAGCAAAGTCCCTTGAAATACAAGCAGAAATCACATCGTTAAATTTCATCCAGCATCAACCTCATATTTAATTTTCTTCCTCCTTGGCATAAGCTGTTGAAGAATGTATTTTAGTGTACAGCATTGATCATCAACACTGCAAAAATTGAACGAAGAAAGGTCAAAGTCAGAGGATAACCCAAAAAGGCATTCCAATAGACAGAATTATAGTAAAAAAATTCTATGCACTCTACAATATTATTAATGCCAATAGAGAAAGACGCAAATATCAACGCACGATGTGAAAAGATGGGACATTGGATTTGCATGGTCACTTAGCAATCAACCGCTAAACCGATTTTGAAAATTCTTTCACCAATAGAAATCAACATTACCAGTGACCAGTGATGCCAATTTAGCCATTTTCTGGCTAAATATAGCTATTTTTCATCCCATTTAGCCGGAAGAAAAGTGAGTTTAGCTACCCAGCAAAAAATTTCAAAAAAGGTAATCGAGTTTGCAATTAAGTATTTTTGGTGGAAGCACTTCCCTACTGGATTACCAACTTAATGATTTTTTACCAGGCGTGAGTCTAAAATAATCGATTCTTCAGAAGTACTTACATTTTTTTTTTATTTGTCAACATTTCACGTAATCTATTTCGTCTAAAAAAATCATTCTCTTCATTTAGCAACTTGCACGTAATTTTTTTAAATTTTAGGTAATGTGATTTGTAAGCGAGTACTGAAAATTGGCAATCAGAAAAGTAAGTCATTATATGGCAAGTAGTTCTAATGGTAATGTGTAATTTTTTGCTGGGTACTAGCTATTTTTTTTAGCCATTTTTATTTTTTAGTTAATTTTAATTATTATTCGAACTCCATTTGTTTCTATATTTGTGATTTGAACGGGCTAAAGTTCGTATCGCTTTTTAAGCCAAATTACATGTGATAATTATTAATGAACAAATAACACCAAAGTCTGTTGTAAATATTCTGACTAACAACACATAGTTGAACGGAATAGCCAGCCGTTTTCGAAGGCCACTAAACTAAACCTTCATCATCAGCGTTCTTTTGTGTTTGGTCCACTGTGTGTGGTGTCAGTTGATGTAGATTTCTGCTTTATATACTTAGCATTTTATTGCAAATGGAATATGTGAATTGTTTTGAGTCATCGTATTTCAATTTGCTGAAAGCTTTTTTGTATTGTAAGCTCAATTTTACCATCACTATATTTACAATAGTCTTACCATTGTCGTTTTGTTCTTTTTACTAATTATACACATGTTACTTTTAATTTGCTTATTTTTTGTTCTACTTAAGACAAACTTTTTTGGTTTGTTACTATTAAGTATATTTTTATTTAATTTTTGCCACAGGCCCATGGCTATTAATTTTTAGTTAATTTTAATTATTATTCGAACTCCATTTGTTTCTATATTTGTGATTTGAACGGGCTAAAGTTCGTATCGCTTTTTAAGCCAAATTACATGTGATAATTATTAATGAACAAATAACACCAAAGTCTGTTGTAAATATTCTGACTAACAACACATAGTTGAACGGAACAGCCAGCCGTTTTCGAAGGCCACTAAACCTTCATCATCAGCGTTCTTTTGTGTTTGGTCCACTGTTTGTGGTGTCAGTTGATGTAGATTTCTGCTTTATATACTTAGCATTTTATTGCAAATGGAATATGTGAATTGTTTTGATTCATCGTATTTCAATTTGCTGAAAGCTTTTTTGTATTGTAAGCTCAATTTTACCATCACTATATTTACAATGGTCTTATCATTGTCGTTTTGTTCTTTTTACTAATTATACACATGTTACTTAATTTGGTTATTTTTTGTTCTACTTAAGACAAACTTTTTTGGTTTGTTACTATTAAGTATATTTTTATTTAATTTTTGCCACAGGCCCATTTTTATTTTAATCTAGCTATTTTTTTTAGCTTTTTTTCCAAACATGAAATCTGTTTGTGACTTTTCTAAAAAAATTCAAACTCGCAACAAAGGAACATAAATTAACTACAAAAAACACAACAGAGTAATATGTTATTGTTTTCGCATTAATATCTATAAATCCGCGTTCAAATTTGCCATTTTGGAACAAATGTAGTTTAGCGAAGCAGCTCCAAACAATAAATAAAAAGTAGCCAATGTGATAGAAAATTGAAAAATAAGAAAAAATATTAAATAAAAAAGTTGGCGGCGACGCCTATTTTCCGAGTTATGGGGCTCTGAACTTTCCATAGGAAACTGCGATAAATCTAAAAAAAAAAAAAAAAATTTAACGGCCTGTCCCACGATGATACCAGAATTCGTTGGATCGAATACTTATGTATATTTTTGGAGCTGCTTCGCTAAACTGCATTTAAGCTATAGAAAATGAATAAAAAGTATAAACAAAAACTTCGCAAGAACTGGATTAGTAACCCAAATATTTAAAGACTGAGTAGCAGGATGTACAAATGAATGGAAGGCGTACTGCAAAAATTTCAAGTTTGCACTACATGTACAGTTTCTTGGTTACCTGAAGAAAAATTATTTGTTTTATTACTTTAATTTGTTGTTTTTATTTACTTAACAAGTTCTCCATTTGCTTTAAAAAAATAATATATGAAATGCCTTTTGTTTTTGCTAAAATTCATGATTTTTGCATTCGATTTCGTTTAGCCTTTTTTTTAGCTAGTTTTTAGCAATTTTTTTGTCTAGATTTAGCCATTTTTGGTGAAGGAATTCTGGCATCACTGCCAGTGACAAATATAGGATAGTTTTCATCCGGTTCGTAGACGGTTTTATTATATGTATTTGTTACGGATTTTTTGCGAAAAAGACATTTTTGGGCTGGTGATGGTAATTTTCGTTTCGGGTTTGCTTATTTAACCAGGTTTAACACCGGAACAGCGGATAAAAGCTAGTATGTATTTATATAAAAGATGAGTGAATTATTTACGGTCTGCTTAAAAAGGTGTGTGAATTGGCTACATTGCAGTTGTACAATATTACCTGGAATTAGAACATATCAAAACTGGCGGTTTTTCTTCAACACCAACTAAAAATCCTGTTATTTGTCTAATTTAGTTTGAACCATGTTAGATGATCGACGTCATTTCCTATCCGTTTTTTTCGTCTGCTATAGTTTTCCGTATTAATGAATTTATAGAATTTTAAAAACTAAATATTATTTAATGACGACCATTACAATTTTGCTATGCTGACTTCTAAAACCAAATTGATGGTCTGGTATGCACCCACTACTAATTAGAATTGGGGAAAATTTTGTTTTGAGCAGTTTTTCGAAAAGCTTTGACATTGTTGATAGTAGACTTATTGGCCTATATAACTCAGCCTTGGTTAGATCTTTGCCCGGCTTTGGAATCATTTTAACCTTGGCAAACTTCCAGCTATGTGGATAATACTCCAGTCGTACAATGGCATTAAAAATTAATAACAGGATTCTCACTGCAATACGAGGCAACTTCATCAGCATCTGGTTACTAATTCCATCAATACCCGGAGCTTTCTTCGGGTTGAGTTCGGCAATTAATTTTTGTAAATCACGCGTCTTAAACTTAATGTGTTGAGGGGGTAAAGCTTAGCAAATATGTTACCTTTTTCAGTATCGCTTCTTGCCCAACCTACGGTAGATGTGCGTAGAGGTGGCTTATACTCAACGGGTGGTTTAAGCTTTCTAGCAGCGCGCCACAAGGAGTAATTAGATACTGGTGTGACATCAAGACCTTCCAGATAATTTTTAAGAGATGCAGTTTTTTTCAGATGCAAGCAACTCTTGGAGTCGTTTAGTGCACTCCTTAAATCTGATTTTTTTTGGGGTGATCTGTGTTGTTGCCATTCCCTTCTAGCTCTTCCTTTTCACGTACGAGACGTTCAATGTCTGTAGAATAAATTCTATTAAAACCAGTCTGCGGATGGGAGGTAGTGGCATGTTCAGCAGCCTGTTTAATATTTTTGTTAAGATTGGCAATGCTAGATTCAATATCATTGGGTGTTCTTAGCGTAATATTTTCCGTGCAATGACTACTGAGATATTTTTTGAACCCCAGCCAATTAACACGATTGATCATCTTCACATATGGGTCAGGTAAGTTACTTCTTAATGGGTTACAAATTGTAATGATCGTTGGGGAGTAATCGGACGAGAGATCAAGAGAAGCTTGAACCTGAATTAAATCCCTAGAGATATTTTTATGACGCCAAAATCTATAACATCCGGAATGTTTTGTATGTCAGTAGCCAATAAGTGGGCTCCCCACTTGAAATTGTGTTGAACAATGCTCGACCTCTGGGTGTAATAAGAAGCGAACCCCAGAACGTATGTTTTGCATTGTAGTCGCCAGCTGCTACAAAACGAGATCCAAGAGATTTGTAGAAATTTTCGTATTGATCTTCAGTGATTGAAAATCTGGGAGGGGAGTAAATTGATGATATCACGAAGTTTGTACAAAAACTTTCAATGCCAATATTTGTTGCTTGTAGTTGTTGTTCACAAATGTTGTCAAGAATATAGTGCTTGAGTCTTGACTTTATTAGAATCGCTGATCCACCGCATGCTCTTCCTATCGGGTCCTTTGAATCATATAAGGTGTAGCCATAAATTTTAAAAATGCTTCTCGAAGTCAAATGAGTCTCAGAGACTAGCATTACATCAATATTTTTTTCCGTGAGGAAGTGCTCAAGTTCATTTTTATGTTGGCGAATGCCGTTTGCGTTCCAGAAACATAGTTTTAACGTGTTCATGGCTTGTTAATTAATGCATGAAGCAGTGTATTCTGCATTCGAAGCATTTCTCCCTATTAAATATATTAGTAACATTTTTTACCGTAAATCCTTGTATGATGAGTGCATCTTTTACTTCTTCGGGATTAACATAAGAATCAATGCCCTTCAATACGATTTGCATACCTTTAGCACTCTTAAGTTGGTACGTATAAAAACTTGTTTTATTTTTTTCGAATTCTGTTACTATTTTACGGAAATCTTTTTCTTCGTATATTTGAATTTTAGTTTCGTCAATGTTACCACGTTTTATTGAAACAACGTGAAATGCGTTCTCACCAATTGCCGAGAGTAATTTTTTAATAAGGGAGTTAGAATTTTTTTCTCTCAAATATATTGGTGGTGGTTTGGAGGTTTTTGTCGAAGATGCAGCGGGTTGGTCATTATTAGCCTGCAATACTGAAGCCTGCAATGAGAAGCGATGAAATTTTTGAAGAATTTGGGCTTCGCCCACGCTTTACAACTGTAATATATCTGTCCATTCCGACTTGAACTTTAGATTTTTGACTACTGTTATCTAAAGTGATAACTTGATTAAGTGATGAACACGAGCCAGAAGCGGATGATATCGCTGACTCAATTGAAAAAGTACCAGGCAACTCAAATGTTAACAAATCACTAGTTGGCATTGGGCAAAGCGAAGTTGAACGCTGACGAAAAATTGGATTTGCCGTTAGAAAAATACTATCACCAGATTTTTTATTTTTATTGTTTTCATTAAGAGCTCCAAAACTCACAGTACTACTATCATCAGATTTTTTATTTTCATTGATTTCATTAAGAGTTTCAGAACTCACAGTAAAATAAGCATTTCTGCCGTTAGAACTCACTTCAAAATTTTTTGTATTTATTTGAGGTGCTCATATAGAGTATGTATTCCTCAAGGGCACTTTATTTGTGTTTTTTTTTGTTTGCGGTTATTTTTTTGTTTTTGTTATTTCTACTATGTAAAAATATTAGCAAAGCAATATTCGTAGTACATATTCGAATAATATGTACTACGAATATTTTTTTTGTATACTGTTTTGTTTGTTTAGTAAGTATTTAAGAAAAATTCCGCTAATCGACTATTCACTATGAAAGTACAACGAGAACTGAAGATAAAACGTGCAAACACTAGTATTGGTACCTTTTTGGCACCCCACATATATATCTTTAAAGTATTACATACGAAAGCAAAGTTCTCCCTAATCATTTTCTCCGAGAAAACATTTGGATGAGTTTTTTCACTTTTCTGTAATTTGAGCATATAAGGGTTAAAATTTAACCCGCTTTTGGTACCTTTAACTGAAGTTTTTAATTATTTTTGTCCACTCCAATGATATAGTTTTTATATGAAAAAGAATTTCGAGAAGATAAAAAATACAGAAATCAGTCAAAACACAATATGACTAATGCTCCGATATAGGGGCACAATATTTTTTATCCAACCCCATGGGTGTCAAGCAAATACAATACAAAATATATTCAAATGTCTAAACAGATTAGGCTGGACGCCCTAAAATACCGGATCACTGCTTTCTATATACATACTTTATCAAAATAAGACTTCAATAATACAACTAAAAACTATAAAGTGGAATAGGTTAACAAATATGGTGGACGTTCCACAATTTAGTATTTGATCTTATTTTGAAAAAGTCTCAAAAATCTTTTAGCGCTTTTTGTTTTGGTACTTTTCTTATACAAATCCCATTTCATAAAATAAATATGTAAATTAATTCAAAACCTCAAATGAAACTAACATTAGAAAGATTTAAGGCGGTGTTAGATACAACTTCAACGTTTTGCGTGACGTTTTTAACTTTGGGAAAATAAACGTGAAGCAAAGTGTGCATGACACAATAAAAACTTTGACAACACTCACTGTTTGTTTCACTATTCGGTTTTATGTATAAAAAACAGCACTAATCGAATCTGATGTCACGAACTCATTTTTTATATAAATTTCATATGTACATGTCAAGCGGTCGAATTTAGACAGCTGGGCGATCATTGTATACATAACTATATGAGTACTTCTTTTGTAACTATTTTTAGGTTTTATTGTTGGAAATGCTGGCCTGTATGTCACCCTTTTGCAATTTGTTATTGCCTATATAATTTTATTATTTACCGTCGCATCTGTATGTGCAATTTCTACAAATGGCGCTATTGAAGGAGGAGGCGTATACTGTAAGTTATTTTTTTTATCGAAACGCATTCCTAATTATACACAGCAGTTCTAGATTTTGTAAACCTCGTTTATTGTCAAAAGGATTACTATAATTTTCATATATCAGCCAATTTTGACTTTTGAATTAAGCTTTGAATAATGAAAACATAACTAAAAGTAGTTTGCCAGAAAACGAGTTTAAAGTATCCAATTTACACACAACTTATTGGAAAAATAAAATTTTATTTTTCTCTCAAAAGCTGAGTAAACAAGATATTTGTAAGATATGTTTACACAAGGTCCGTTTGTTTACTTTTCCAGTAAATTCCAGTAGTTGAGTAAATTTTGGGTAATTTGAAAATTTTACTCTCAAGAATGTCTCTTGCACAAAAAAGTACGCGAACGGAAAAATTGCAAAAATTTGCAGATTAATCAAAACAGCTGATCATATTGTTGTATGTTTTTGTTGGTTTTACTACCCATCAAATACATATTTTTGGTAATTGATGCATGCATTTTTATAATTATAAATTTGAAGCGATGTATGTATACATATGTATTTCTAAAATAGAAGTTCTGTGAAAGCTTTAGCTTGTATTTGGTTTTTAGTTTTTTTCTGGGTAAATGGCATAGGAAAATACATCAATATTTGATTTCTGATAGTCGGTACCCTGAATAGTATGCAGAAATAAGTATTCACATATACATAAGCCTTCATCTCTGAAAAAAATTAAAATAAATAACACAATTAAATGAAATTTAAGAACTGATATATCCCTGCAGGAGAACGAACTGGTGTCCAACTAGTATTTTAGTAGTACAGAATTCACCACCACTAGTTCCCAACTGTAAACCTTCCTATACTATCTTAATGCTCAAATTAGCATTGAGTGTGTTTAGAAAACTACTAGTACCATTCGTACTAGGTTAGGACTAGTTTATTACCAGTTCTTTTGTAAAGAAAAATTCTATAAAATTGATGGTTTTATTCCTTTGTTACCCAGTGACAACGCTAGTTAAAATTTGCAATTATTTATAAAAATTCAGAAATACAAAAGGGTATTTATAATTATTTAATTACAAATATTTTTAGATCAAGCTAAAATTTTATTAATTATATGATACCAATTTTCATACAGTGCAAGAGCTTTGTTAGACAGTTAAAATTTATTTTGCAATGTGGTGCCTTGGAACTACTTCATATACTAGTACTCATCAGCACTAGTAATTTTACACAACAACTTTAACCCATTTTGCACTAGTTCTTGCTATTCTAGTAATTATACTAGGTAGCTTTTACACAATTATCGCCTATTCTCCTGCAGTTATTTAACGATTATTATTCTTTAATTTGTTTCGTCTTGAACATAAAAGTTTTCAGATTGTTTTTGTTAAACTTTTACTTCAACTTTTATTCTTTTGAATGGTTTTATTAAAAAATTATGCTTTGTATTTGCTTACTTTTGTTTATTTTATTGAATCATATGTTTTTCTCATCTACTGGATTTAACTGACTCTCAGTCAACAACTGTCAATTTACTCTCTCAATTGGCACTCTCTTTTGCAATTTTATTATAAACGAACGCATTTCAGTAAAATCCAGTACAAATTTGCACAAATATGCACAAATTTTGGGGTAAACAAACGGACCTACAATATGACTAACGATATGTTGATTCATTCTGTATCATAACTCAAAAATTCCATTTTTTGAGTTGTGACGTTGTTTGACTAAATGAGAGATATGTTTGTTGGTAAATAAATGTAATCATGTTTACTTGCGAATTTGAAGTTATGCGGTTTTCATATTTTGATTAATTGTATGTATATCTTGAGCTTAAATGAGATGTGTCATAGTCATAATGCCATAGCCATTACCAAACCAAACTTCAATTGGTTTCTATGGTAATGGCTATGGCGTTATGGCGAGTCACCTATAATCAAATACAGTATTGCAATGTATTTGAGCGGCGTTTTTTTTTGCACAATTGTGCTGAAAACATTCACACGTATTTTTGAGTAAAAAGAGAGTTATTTTATTTAAACGTCGATGAGACAGCGACGAATGCACATCAGGTGGATGCTCACATATTTTTTCAAGAATGTTTATCCAGCAAACACATTTTTCATTTCAAGTTGATAATATGCGAAAAATATTTTATTACAAATAACGCATTTGGTAACATACAATGCCTTTTATGTTATCAAAGAATTAAGGAAAAAAGGAATATGTGATTAAAAGAAATTATAATGCTTTTCATAGCGATAACATTTTGAAGAAAGAGGACACATTTTGCTGTGAACCATACCAAATTAAAGTTTTAAAAAGTTTTTTTAATTGACTTTACTTGAAAAATGTTTTATTTTCAATTAATATTTAACTGTGTGAATTAATTTTCGCAGATAATAAAGGACTCGTATTTTAAATCAGTGCTGTCCAACCAAATTAATGTATTCGTGAATGTGTATTCTTTTGCATAAAAAGCTTATTGGCGTTCGGCACTCTGGTGCCACTTTGGCCAGCTATGTTCTAAATAGATGGCGAGAAAAATAAATAAGTATAGAGAATCTTAAATTTTCGGAGTCAGCTGTGTTTGGGAATAGGAGAACATAAAATAAATTGCCAGGGAATGGTTATTCAGAATCGTTCTGATGATTTATTGCCGCAGCTTAATCTCTAGCAACTAATTAACCAAATATGAATTATTCGAAGGTGAAATCACTTGAATTAAAATGTAATCCTACTTTTAAACTGATCCTTTTTTGATTATATAAACAAGCTTATTTAGCTGTACGGTTTTCACGTAGAGCTGCTGCGTTTCACCTTAAATGTTATGTAACCGAATTCTATTTTTGCAGTTATGATAAGTCGTACATTGGGACTTGAATTTGGCGGTTCTATTGGCACACTTTTCTTTTTAGCAAATGTTGTGGGTTGTGCTATGGCTATATCCGGTTGCGTTGAAGGCATTATGAATAATTTTGGTCCGGGAGGCTATTTTTCAGGTCATGAAGGATTTTTGCCCGATGGTAGTTGGTGGCGTTTTCTCTTTTGTACATTAATTAATACATCTATGCTTTTGGTGTGTCTAATTGGAGCTTCGTTATTTGCCAAAACATCTGTTCTTATATTGGGTATAGTAACGGTCTGCTTATTAGCTACATACGTAAGCTTTTTGGCTGAGGGTCCCAACAAGGTAAGTGTTAATTTATTATAATCCCATGTTTAAAAATACACATTTCTCCTTATTGTGGTTGGTGTATTTCGACTTCGACGTTTATGTAATAGATTAAAGAATATCGCAGCATTTTTCTTTAATCTAGGACCAAAACGTCGTAGTCGTAGTCGAATTACGCCGATCACCATAAGGCCTATTGTTAGACTGAATGCAAATCCAAAACTACCTGCTCGCAAAAAATTTTTATCTTCTATTTATACATTACTAAGTCCTAGTTTACACTATGCAAGTGTTATTGCTAAGCTGATTAATTTGTTACGAGAAACAGAAACGTTTCTCTTCCCCTCAATCCAAAACTACCTGCTCGCACAAAATTTTTATCTTCTATTTATACATTAATAAGTCCTAGTTTACACTATGCAAGTGTTATTGCTAAGCTGATTAGTTTGTTACGAGAAACAGAAACGTTTCTCTTCCCCTCATCTCTCTCTCCATCAATCTTATCAGCTTAGCAATAAGATTTGCACAGTGTAAACTAGGACTAAGGAAAATAAAAACTACAACTTTTAAGGTATCATAAAAAATTTTCTTTCTCTAGGAAACTTAAAAAAAGTGCAGTTGTATGAATTTTATTTAAAACTAACGATATATGTACATACATACATATAAAAATCAATAACATTTGTATTTACTTTTTAAGTTTGTTATCATGTTTTCTTTATAAATAAATTATATTGACCAGTAGCAAGTTTTATCGCAACGAATACTAATGCATAAACACATCCATACTTAAGTATGTATTTACATATATAAAAGTAAATTTGTTATACTTTTTCTTGGTCGTTATGAATAATTGTATAAATAAATTTATTCTATTCTCATTTCTATGGTTTTATCTTTAGGCTACATTAAAAGCTTTAAAATAGAATATTCTAATTATGTATGTATGTATATACATATGTGTATGTTTGTATGCTTATATGTATGTAGTTCTTCTAACATTTTTATATTGCGAGTAGCAATTTTGTTTAAAATGATGTCATTCTTCATAAAGGTTGTTTTGAACAAATCCCACCTTTTTATGTCAGCCCATATTAAGATATTTTATAAACTTGTATGGATATACAATTTTGCTCCATTTCTATTTGAAAGCTAAAATAGATAAGTATGTACATACATATGTATGTATTCTTTTTTATAGGTTCCTATACCAGATGAAAACAACATAATAACTAAAAATGGTACTGAATTTTTGAATTATACTGGTTTAAATGTCCAAACTCTTAAAGATAACTTGTATGAGAGTTATGGCCCCGATTATACATCTAAAGGCAAAATAGTTGATTTTGCCACAACATTTGGTGTGTTGTTCGCTGGTGTTACGGGTATTATGGCAGGGGCAAATATGTCGGGTGAATTAAAGAGTCCTTCGAAAAGTATACCGTTAGGTACATTATCTGCTGTGGCATTCACATTTATTTCATATGTCATACTGTCGTTCCTAATGGCATTTACTACGCCACATGAAACAATGAAAAATAATTACCTCTTCCTAATGTATGTTAATTTCTGGCCGCCATTTACTGCTATTGGCATTTTAACAGCCACTTTTTCGACGGGCTTAAGCAATCTTATTGGTTCCAGTCGTATACTGGAGGCTTTATCGAAAGATCAAGTTTTTGGTTCTTTAACAAATTTTGTTATAAAAGGAACTTGGAAAGGCAATCCTGTAGCTGCTGTCGTTAGCAGTTGGGTATTGGTAGAGTGTATTTTGTTGATTGGATCTTTGAACACAATTGCCCAGATCAACTCAGTGTTATTTATGCTTTCGTATTTGGCTACAAATTTGGCCTGCTTAGGTATTGAATTGACAGGAGCTCCTAATTTCCGACCACTGTTTAAATATTTTACCTGGCATACCTGTCTTTTTGGTTTAATTGGGACATTGGTTATGATGTTCGTTATCAATCCGATTTATGCATCCTCGAGTATAATATTATGTTTATTGTTGGTTATTGCTTTGCATCTGTTCTCGCCAGCGACACAATCAGCCCAATGGGGCTCAATATCTCAAGCTTTAATGTTCCATCAGGTAATTAATAATAATTTAAAAGTTTCCTTCCACAAGAACTACTTACATCTTCATATATACTTTCTTATAAGGTACGAAAATATTTACTTATGTTGGATCCTCGTAAAGAGCATGTCAAATTTTGGCGTCCCCAAATGCTTTTACTGGTCTCCTCGCCTCGTTCTTGCTGTCCTTTGGTGGATTTTGTGAATGATATGAAAAAGAGCGGCTTATATATCATCGGTCATGTGAAAATTGGAAACCCCACTGATTTAGTAGATCCTGATTCAGAGGAAAACAAACAATGGCTATCATTTGTGGATCATATGCGCGTTAAAGCATTTGCCGAAACAACTGTTGCTAATTCCGTGCGTGAAGGAGTTCAACATTTAATACGCTTATCAGGCATTGGCGCAATGAAACCTAATACTATTGTACTGGGCTTCTACGATAATGAGGCGCCTAAAGATTTTTTTGAGACGTAAGTTTCAAAGCTTCGATATCCAAATATCTCATTTGTAGTTATAAACAATTTATGAATCTTTCCAGTGACACATCTCCTTACAAAACTGACGGTTTCAATTCAGGCGAAATGCAAAACTTTCCGATACGTCGTGATGGAGAAGAAAAAAATATTGATGTTACAGAATATGTAGCCATTATTAGTGATATTTTACGCATGAAGAAGAATTTATGTCTATGCCGACATTTTCATCGCTTAGACAAGCATTTTATAGCAAAGTATATTTGCAGTTTTTTAATAAATTTGAAAACTTGTCCTTTATATATATGTATTTCACTAATTATTTTGCAGAAGTAAGCATGTCAAATATATAGATGTCTGGCCCATCAATGTTTTTAACCCAAAAACTGAAGATCCCTTTGACGTTGTCTCATTATTTATGATGCAGCTGTCGGTGATTATGTTGGCCAAATGGAATCATTTACGTCTACGTGTCTTCTTATGCGAAACTAATAATACAAACAATAGTACTACATTTGAAACGGACGAAAGCAATATACCGCAAATAGAAATATTTTCTAAAATGAAATTGGAACAGAGTTTGAAATCATTACGAATAAATGCTGATATTATAGAGGTACTGATAACTTTGAATGGAAAATTTATTTATATTATCTATGAAAAATTTACAAAAAAACCGTTTATTTCTACAGAAAAAATTGTTGTTAAAATGTTGTTGTTTTATTTCTTTAAGATTCAGGAATGGGCACGTGATACGGAATTTACTCGGCATTCTCGAATACTTAAGCAATTCACACAACATGCCGAATCAGCTTCTGAAGTGATGACAGAAGAAAATCTCAATCGTTCATTGTTATATATGCAAAGGTAAGGTGAAAGAAAAACAAACTAAAACATGTATTAACCAGGTATCGTAACGGTTATATATATGTATGTTTTATTTTAAAAATGACTTCTTAATTATTATTATTTCTTGATTTTTATTTATTCCTCACAAAATAAAAGTTATTTTGTGACTTTTATTTATTCCTCACGAAATAAGAGTTACTTTTTGATTTTTATGTTTTTATTTAATTTTTAAATTGTAGAAAGCGTATATTTTGCATTAAAATTAATGTTAACCGATTTATCACCAGAGGTATGTAAAAAACTCTTATATGTTAAATTAAATTTTCTTTTTCATATATTATTCAGTTTAAAATTTAAAATTTTTGTGAGCAAAGAAATAAGAATCAAGAATTAACTGTTATTTTCAGAGGAATAAACAAAAAAAAAAAAAAACCGGTAAAGTTGAGTTTTTTAATAAAAATTAAAAATATAAAAATCATTGCATCTATAGGTAGGTAGTCCATGTAACATGGAGTATTTATTTATTTATTTTTTTATTTATTTATTTATTTGTCTATGGAATAGTAATCCTTACAGACATTTTAAATTAACAAATACCTACATATGTTAACAAAATAATATACATATCTGTATTACATAATATTGAACAAAAATTAAAATAATTTACAAAAATATAAGTTACGAGTTTAAATGTATTAATAGGCTATTTTTGATAGCAGTAGGGCATGCAGAATAATCAATGAATTTATAATATTTGTTGAAGTCGTTACACATCCTTCTCAGTGGATCAGCATTAGCATAGTTAGCTCTAACAAATATAACCGATAAAGGAATTAGATGAGGTGAAGGGCGTTGTGGAACATTAAAATTTAGGTTGGTAATTAAAAAACCAGAGCATACGTTGCCATTAATTATATTGAGAAGAAACGAGATGTTTAGCACAATTCGGCGGCTTGATTAGAGCAAGCCTTGCAGAATAAGGTGGCATATTTCTAGGATTAAAGTTTAGCCCACGAAGACAGTAAATCAGAAACTGCTTTTGCACTGATTCAATAGTGTCAGAATGTTTATTATAGATAGGGTCCCATATTACCGATCCATACTCCAGTACAGGCTTTACGAGCGAAGTATACAGATTTTTCGTAATGTATGGATCATTAAACTCTTTAGCCCATCGTTTTATGAAACCAAGTAATCCTCTAGCCTTGTTTGCCGTCATATTTATATGAGAAATAAAATTGAGTTTAGCATCCAATAAAATACCCAGGTCCAAGATATTATCGACAAGCTCTAGCTGATAGCTTTCAACAATGTAATAAACAGCTATGGGACAATTGTGAACAAAACGCATATATTTGCATTTCTTTAAGTTGAGTTCCATGAGATTAATTTTGCATCACATGATAAACGAATTTAAGTCATTTTGTAGAAGTTGTTGCTCATATTTTTGACGGTAACAGAGGAAAAGTTTTACATCATCAGCGTACATCAAAACGTTGGATGAAAGAAAAACATCAGGTAAATCGTTGATAAACAATGTAAAAAGAAGTGGGCCAAGGTGACTTCCCTGAGGAACTCCAGAAAGAACATCAATGCATCTAGAAAATGCATTATTAAAACAAACGATTTGTTTTCTATTTCTTAAATATGAATAAATCCATTTAGTACCAATATACGTAAAACCCAGTAAATGTAGTTTAGTTATCAAAAGCCTATGATTAACTTTATCAAAGGCCTTACTGAAGTCAGTAGATATTACATCTTTGTTTTTGTTGCAGAAATCCACGATAAATAACAGTCGTAAGATGAAGAAGATTTGTAGTTGTAGAACATCTTTTTTGAAACCCGTGTTGATAGGGGAAATCAAATTTGCAACTTGATAACATAAACTCTTTGTAATGATTTTTTCAAAAACTTTTGGAATAACACTCAGTTTTGCAATACCACGATAATTTGTAATATCAGCTTTATTTCCTGATTTAAACAGTGGAATAATAAACGAGATTTTCCATGCACTCCGAAATGTACCATATTTGATAGAGGTATTAAATAATAGTGCTAAAGGGAAAGCAATAGATTCCGCGCAGTTGATTAAAATGTTGCTTGGTATTTTATCAGGACCAGAGTTAAACGAAAACTTAAGACTTTTTAATTCCTTAGAGATTGTTGGAATGTCAATAAATGGAATAGATGTTGCAAGGTTGGCACATATTTTGAATGGATAATTACGCGATACGTCATAGGATGCATTTGAATAAGTCAAATGTTAAATAGTCCAGTTTTTAATTAATAAATACTTTGCTAGCAAATTTTATAGATTTTTTTGAAGTTTATAAAATCAGCAAGGAAAAGTTTGAAAGTGAAAAAAATACATATGTATATTAATATTTATTTTCGGTTTTTATCAAAGCTGTAAATAAAAAAACTGCGGCCGTATTGAAACTTAACAATTTTTTAATAGGACATTTACAGATGCACAAAATCTAGTAGATTTGAATTAAAATCTTTATAAAAATGTATACCGTTTACACCAAGTTTTTTTTGACATTTATCAAGATTTTTTTATTCAAGACAAAACCCATTAACTGAAAATTTTCGAAACCTACAACCAAACCAATTCACACACCTTTTAAGGTATACCGGCTGACTTTTTATTACAAATTTGAAGAAAAAACATTGTAGTTGCATCACTAAATTCTACTATGCATATTTTAGGTAAATTTTGATCAAATCCAGTGACGAAGTAGATTTTGTTTTGTATAAGAAATCTACTAGATTTTGTTGGCATATTGTAAGTACTAGATTTGGCTCAGATGTAAAGCTGGGGTCACCCGATTGGCACAATGTACCAATTTTCGTCGGCTCACTGCGATAGAGTCATAAGTAATAGAGAGCAGCGTAAACAGGCTTGAAATGTAAGAACGTCATGATTTTTAAATGTATTCACGTCGCATGTATTATACTAAACCAATAATAAATGCTGTCGTACTAAAAGCGAAGCACGATGGATGTATTGGTGTATGTGTATACCAGTGTTACCAAGCAATGACGTCAAGACAGCTTGTCTGTAACAAACACTCAAAAGAAGTACTGTTGATTTGTGTATTCTTGTTATTTTTCATATTGTACGTTTGAGTGTGTGTGTAATATGTAGATGGTAAGCTATTATGTGATTAGCCACATACAACTAATGTTAATGCATGTGTGTGCCTTTGCATGCGCGCAGAAAAATAAAAAATCATACACACATACATGCATGACGTTTGTACACGCTCTTATGCGTAGAAAGAAGCTAGTATCACAAATTCTTCCGTCACGAAGTGTTTTCTTCTTTACTCTTATACCTACAATACTCAAATAAATTTCTTGCAAACAGTGTTGTTAACGTTTGTTTTATAAGATTTCGCTGTAGCAAAGCATTTGAAAAATCCCTCATGTCTTAAAAGTTCTTATAAGATATCTTGTGCAGGAGACTAATAAGTAATAAGCCAAAATGACATTATTACTTAATTAATTCTTGGATAAGTCTAAATGGCTTTATTATTAATGCAGTGTAGTGCAGTTATGCAATTATATTTCAATTAGTTGAGAAATAAAGCAAATTTACTTTGTACTTATAAATTTATTTCAGTGAGCCGACGAAAATTGGTACATTGGGCCAATCGTGTGACCACAGCTTAAGAATATAATTTAGTTTTAGTTTTTTAATGTATTTTCAAAATACCAAAGCTTTTTTCTATATTTTTCTGTTTTATGTATATTCTTTTGTTTACTTCTTCATATTTAATAACAAAAACGTACGCTTTTTTCCGATTTATGAAAACGTATGAAAGCTGAAGAAGCACGAATTGAAAAATATGAAAATTATCGCTTTCGTACAAGTTCCATGACAGACCCGATTATGACCTTTATATTTAAAGTTTGAATGCCCCAATTATTTATTTTTTTTTTATAAAAATTTTTAAATGTAAAAAAAAGCATTTTCATTGTAGAATTTTCTCAATTGTTTCTTGATTCTTTCAGAGCCAATCAAATCATACGTGAACGCTCGGATCAAACTGCATTATCTTTTATATATTTGGCAGCACCACCACAAATCAATACACCCGATTTCGGTGAACGTAGTGCACGTTACATGGAATTATTAACCGAATTAACAGCAGAACTGCCTCCTACAATTTTAGTACATGGCGTGAGCACCGTTACTTCCACTACCCTATAAACACATGCTACATGTACATACATACATAAGAGTAAATGTATTTTTCACAACTATCTATATAAAACAGTTATGGCGTGCACTGAGAATTATAATTTTAGGATTTTTCTTTAAAAAAAGATTTAAAAAAATATTTCAGCACTGAGATTATTGTTTATATTACAATTACGTTCGAATAATCATGACATGAAACTGTTTTGTATAAACTATAATTGGTATTAAAAATCAGCATTTTGTATTTTAAACAAAAACATATAGCAAATTTAAATTTTAATTTTAGTAGTTTTTTTATTTTTGTGAAAATCATTTATATTTTTATCAGAATTTTAGAAAAATTTATAGACGTAATAAATTAATATTAAAATCTTACAATGCAAAAGTAAAATTCCGATTGTTTTATCATTGTTCTAAATCAGATCTTGTTATTTTTGTACATTAATATTAATAAATATTTTTGATTTGTGAACAGGCTATTAAAAAGTTCGCTTTGTATATCAAAACAATTTATTATGAATAAAAAGAGCTGGGGCGAAATTATGGAATTTTCGATCTCGAGCGAATTTTATAAATGTTTTGGTATCGAATGCCGTAATTTGCTCCCTCTTTCTTTTGTTTTAAAAATCAAAGAAAACATATTAATAATATATAGTACATAAATGTATTTTGAATTTTTATTATTTTACATACACAAATATCTAAAGCAACTATATTACCATATCACGATTGTTATTAACAGTTCTAAATCATAATAAAACTTACAATTTTATTTTTACGACTAACGTCCCTTTTCACAATATTTGATTAAGAGTTAACGTGAACTTTAACTGGCAGTTCTTTATACAAAACTTGCTGTTAAAATCCCTGTTAGTTTTTAATTGTACATTGTGAAAAGAGCTGTAAATGTCTGAAATTCAAAAATATATATTTTCTTATCCAATATACATACACATACATATAACACTGGAGTCTAATCGTCGCTTTCGATAATGAGCTGTTTCGATCAAGTTTTTTCAGTTTGAGGTTATGGCATTGGATATCCAACCATTTTATTCTATTGTTCGATAGCGAATGCCGTAATCTCAAACTAAAAAAACGTGATCGAATCAGCTCGTTATCGAAAGCGACGATTAGATTCCTGGTTTACAGAGAAAATATTAGAAATTTTTAATGTCTTTTTTAAGATAATTAGCACATGCCGAAAAAGGAAAAACGTCATCTAGAGTCAAAAGCTGGTCCGGTTAAGACTTATTGTTTAGAGTTTGTTATTAATTATAAAAAAACAGCACTGCAAATTTCATCAAAACTTAAATTAGATCCACTATAACTCGGTAATTTTTTTTATCCGAGCAGTCCTTTTAAACAAAACATAATTTATTTTAATCGAAGATTTGGACTTTAAAATGTACTTTTAAGAGAATGATCGAAATGAAGTTCTTGTCGTCTTGAGCATCATTGGTTACCTTAAAAAGAGCAATGTAAAATTTTAAAATTCCTGAAATAAGCATTTGTAAAACTGTGTAATACTACTTTTCATCAAGTTGTTTGATTTTTAAATTTAATTTATTTATTAATCTTATAAATTTGATAAAAGAAGCTCTCAAATTCATGTAAAATTTATTTCTAAATAAATTATATTTTAATTATGACAATAAAAAATTATATTTTAGCATCACATATTCTTTTCTTTTATTTTTTCCTGCAAATGTACATAGGTTTCTAATAATCGACATTTCAACCTCAGCGTTGATGTTAAATTACATACTTATTTATGCTTATTAATTGAGTTAGTGCGAATAGATCAACTTTCACAACTTCCGGCAATTTAAACGTATTTGAATATATTGGATGGAATTAGCGAATACCTGTTTAGGATATACAATTTTTATCTTTTATTTAATAAGATAAATATTAAATAAGATAAATGTTATGTATGTCAGAAGCTGCTACTAGAGCTGTGTAGCTCATGAACGAACGGGTTAAATTGAACGAATCACTTAATTGAACGAACTGATCCGGTGATTTTACTGAACGCTTTTGGATCAGTAGTGTACCGCTCGATGTTTTCGTTCATTCAGTTTGTGTTTCAAGTCTTTTATGTCAAATTTGCTTTCGTTCATGTTTGCTATTTATGTTATGTCGTTTTGTTTGAGTTGAGTTTTTGTGTTTTAAAAGGTTTAGGTACGTGTATACTAAATTCTATTTAGCATAGCTGTGGCACTGCCATCATTAGTTTTATAATTTGATTTAATAGTCTTTTCACAAGAAGTATTTTTACTTGTGTTTTTTATAGTGTTTTTACAAAGTAAAGATGTTAGACCTTAACTGTATATATGTTTATACATACATTTCATTACCTCAATCTAAAATGAATTTGTAGTGCTTGAGATATTTTTTTTGTTTCCGGTAAAATATTTTTGACAACAAAATTTTAACTTAAACTTTGAGAAGTAACATTCAAACATTGATGCGCTTTTGATATATAAATAACGATAAAAGAGTTACAATGCTTTTATTAATTATCGGAAGAAAAAATAAATAGTAAAACCAAACAAAAGTACCTATCTTAATCTTAATATTAAACTAAATATTAAGCCAAAATAAAATGTACAATATTCTAGTCGAAAGAACAAGAAATTATTTATAAAATAAATTTAAATATAGTTTTTTAAATAAATAATTCAACTTTTTTTAATAAATTCTTCAATTAATTCATTCGCATTATTTAAATACTCGTATATACAACCGATTTTATTATTCTTACAAAATAGCATTGTTTCATACTGTCGTTCAAAAGTGAACGATTGAACGAACGGGTCAATTTTTTGCTAATTGAACGAAAATGACCGGTCACTGAAAAGAACGATTTGGCACAGCTCTAGCTGCTACTAGCATATTGTTGGTGAGCATTTTCATGTCAACATTTTGTGCACAGGGCTGGCTGAATTGGAATCTTCCCAGGTTTTTTTTTTCACTCCAACTAATATGTATGTACATATGTGCATACATATGTATGTATGTATGTGCAATCGTGTTTAATCTTTAAAATTGAATTTAAAGTTCTTATTTTACTTTTGTTTCAGTTTCTACCTGATTTTCCTCAATTTCATTTTATGTTTAATAAGAAATTCCGTACTTTTTCTTTTCTGTTTGTGTGAATGTACAATTTCCAAGGAACTCCTTTGTGTAATTGTATGATTTCAACAGACATCTTAACGCCAAGCATAACTAAAATATATAAATGACTACAAATTATTTCACACGCAATCTTATATAAATGGACATAATAATAGAAAAAAAAAATAGAACAGCATTTGTAAAACAATAACTAACATAAGTGATGTCGGCAATAACTGAATGATCTCAAATTGATCGATTGTACAATGTCAAAAATGCCACGCGACCGCAAAAACAACATCGACTGAAGAAAGCATTAAATTCACTGCCGAATTTTCACAAAAACAGAAAAACAATAGTGCAAATTCAAACGAATATTTTATAAACACAAAAGAAGGTTTAAGCGATAATTATAGGTTTCCAAAAGATTGTGTGTGTATGTAACGCCTTCAAAATGTTTTTATGGGAATAAAATAGTATCAAAAAATTCTAATTAGCGGCAAAAAGAATGTAAAAACCGGGGCGGAATTTGATTGTTTAAAGGCCAAGGAATAATAAAATAAAAACAACCCTGCAGAAAGTGCGAATAGTGAAATTGTGGTGATTTACTAGTGACATTGTCAGTAGCACTACTGACCAGGTGTACCCCAGCCAATGGCATCATCTATTGACATTTAACATTAGCTTGTCATTGAAAATCCACCACTAGACTATAGCACTACTGACTTAGTAGTTCTTTCGGGACCACATGGAGACATTGGCACCAAAGATTCACTAGTAAATGTTAGGGGCTCTAGTCTACAATATCGATATATCCTCTCTCGTTGTCAGTACTAAACTTATAGTGATTTTCTACTGATATTGTCAATAGTGCTACTGACTAGGTGTACCCCACCCAATGCAAATGCCTATTGACAAATAAGATAGGGTTGTCATTCAAAATCTATCAGTAGACTTTAGCACTTTTGAGAAGGTAGTTCTTTTACGACCATATGGAGATATTTGAACCGAAGATTCACTCGTAGATTTTATTGACCCTCGTCTACGTATATTTATTTAATATTGCACAACATAATAAAAAAGAAAAACAAACTATTGACGCGTTCATTGACAATATCACCAGAAATACACTAGAACTGTCGTCTCTAACGTATCTCTCTACTCGCGCATAAAAGGAAAGTTGTCGACATTTTAACTAGTGCAATTGTCGGTGGAGAAAGAGTATTGACATAGAGACATATCGTTCCAGGTTGACTAGAGGGAAGCTACATACATACATACATATGTATGTACTATGTATGTATGTATGTATGTATGTACCTGTAAAATGCATCATTGTTGTGGATAAGTGCGTGAACAAAAAGGAAGCATTTATGTAAAAAATTTTCCATGTCAAAATAGTGACAATAGAGTAAAGAAGATCATATTAGATCACATTGTGTTTGATTTAAAATTTTGAATTTTTGATTTTCTACATTTCCGTTGCAGTATCTTTTTTATTAAGCCTAAACAATGAATCAATCTGTTTCTCATTTACTGCCAAATTTTATTGCACAACAACATGTGAACTGTACACCTAAAATATTAGTTTAAAAAAATACTCGTATTTTATTTAAAATTTTTTTGGTAATTTTTGTTTAGAAAATTCTTTTTATTGCCTCATTTTAAATAAAAGAATTTTAAAATTTAAAAAATGCTGCATATTGAAAATATAAACGAATAACAAAAATTAAAAATTTTAAAAACCCCCGACTTTTTCCAGAAAAGATGTTATATCTTTTAAGCGGCTACCGATTTTCTTCACCCATAGCTAAGAACCCTCTCGATCAAGTCATCTTTCAAACAGAAAAAACTAAATGAAAATCAGTCCAGCCGTTTAGCCTGTACGTGGACACAGACAGACACACAGATACGCAGACACACAGACACACACTACAAACTTATAACACCCCTTTTTTTAGTCGGGGGTTAAAAATATAAAATCCAATAATGAATTTTTGGTTCAGTGTAGTGATGTTATAACCCTGAGAAAGTCTTACTAGTTTTGGAAGATGTTTGTGGAATAATTTTAGAACTTAGATGTTTTAGGGCCACTAAGCATTTGAAAGATTAAATATCGTTATTAAAAAACAGTTAAATGAAACTGAATAAAACACTTGCAAATGCACAAAACATTTTATATACATTTTATACATTTAAATATATTAGTCTGATAAGCAGAAATTTTGCAGCATATTACCTTGTTCTGCAAAAAAATTGGTTTTAAATAAAAATGTGTGTTATATAGGGACATTAATGTCCTTAATTCAAAATCACGTCCAGATTTTTTAATGGGCGTGGAGTCATATTCACTCCATAAACAAGGCGGTCACGCTAACTTATTTCAATAAAACTCGAACAAAAAATTCTAATTGGAAAAGGAAGAAATTTCACGCGGTATTTTATTCATGATAGCTCTGAATGTTTCTGTTCGATTATTAGTTTAAAAGTTATGCATACATTACCAATTTTTTTTATTGGAACCCCTCTGTACTAATATATTAAAAGTGACCATATCTCAAAAACTAGCCATAGGATATCAAAATCTTTACCAGATTCATGTTCATTATAAATGCAATCAGACGTGGGAAAGATTTATTATACATTACAAATTTTTTAAAAATATTGGAAATTTACATGGGAGTTAGCATTTATTTTCAAAAAAAAAAAAAAAAAATTATAGTTTGAGATAGCAGAATAAGAAAAATTGATGTAAAACGGGGAACAAAAAAATTTTTTTTTTGATTCGAAATTTATACTACAGATGAATATAGCATAGGGGATCTATTTGCCATCGGAAACTCATTTTGACCAAATTTGAGTTGACGTGTTTTGAATACAGGCTCTCGATATGTATTTAAATATATTAGTCTGCAAAAAATTTTGTTTTAGATAAAAATATGTGTTATATAGGGGTATTAATTCAAATCCGTTTTCAGTTTTTATCTATCACGTATAGATTTTTTTGTATTAGGCGTGGCTAATATGGTTCCATAAGCAAGGCTAACTTATTTCAATATAAATCCATGACTGTTTGTTCGATTTTAATATATTAAATACCAAAAGATGCAAAAAAATACCATCAAGTCAAAATCATATATTTTTTTTAGATTTTCAACGGTTTTAGAGTTATTCAGAAATTATTGGCGAAAAAAACATTTTTAAAGCTTAATTAAAATTGTTGTTTTCAAAAATTAATAAAAAATAAAAATGGCATATATGTATTTTAAATTTTTGTTATTTATCACAGAGCTAACTATGTATGCTGTAAATTATTATATTATATTTGGGGTATTCACAAGGGTGTCTTAAGTGTCCTAAGTGTCATAATGTCTTAACATTTTAACATAGTTTAAAAAAATTGTTGTTGTGGCTCAAACAAAAAGGTCATAAAGTAATAAGACTTTCTCAGCTATGTTTATTGTTTGTCATAACTACATGTAGAAATGCGTGAGAGTTTACCAAAGGAATTGAGAGAGAGAGTAAGAAATGTACAAGGTGTTAAAATCAAAATACAAATAAGTACAATATTTATAATTGTAAATTATAAGAGGTTGCTCACAGCAGTCATATATTTTCGTTTTATAACTTTAAAACGTGTTAATTTATGAGTACCATTTGAATACCCCAATTATATATTATATTTAAAAAATTTGTTATCCGACATACTGTCATAAGCACACCCCAATCCGAAACCCATCCGTCGGTATCCCACCTTGACAAACATTGCTTAATACATTTATTCGTAACACAAAGTCATACCAATTACAGGAATTTATTGTTTTTAATATAGTAATAATAGGAAGATAAGTATGCATCCAATGGCTCGGAGAGCAGTGTGGCTACATAATGGAAATAAATATCCGTCCGTATCTCATGCATTGACTATGAAAGATATGTATGAAAACATGATATTTTTACTCAATTCAGTACGATCGCTGCTTATGGACTATATATGCCCATTTAAAAAAAAATGGCTATGCTAGAAGGATATACAAATTAATGTTGTTTTTTTTGTGAATTGGTCCTTCAGATCACATATGATTCTGGAAATCAAAAACATTGCAAATGACCCTTTACTTGACAGGCACAAAAATGTTTTTGCCAGCACTGTGTATCAAATAAGGCTTAATAAACGATTTGGTATATGAAGAGAGATGGAGAGGTATTTAGACACGTGAAAATTATATTTCCACTTGTAAGTGAGATCAAATCTAAGGAAGGCATATTTGTTGGTCCCCAAATATGAGAAATCTTTAAAAATATTTCAAATCTAAGGTTTGTAGCTTTCCCAAATGTATATCACAATTTTCTTTGAAATAGAAGGGCTGCAAATTGCAAAGAACTGGCACAAGAACTTCTTTCATATCAACATCTCGGATGCAACGTGTCAAGAGAATCTCAAAATCTAGACATGATGGAATCAATTTGTGAACAGATTTGGGTTGAGCACACTAAAGTCCATTAAAATGACATAATGAAGTTTTTGTTCAAGACTTTTTTTTATAATTTTTTTTTGTAGAACAGTGTTATTAATCACCACAGTGCATTATTTAAATTCATAGAAAAGAAAGAAGAAGATTTAGGACGTTTTTGTTTGAAAATACTTTTGAGTTCTTGTTTTTGAATTCTCTAAATTATTTTCTTCCAAAATGATTGTTGTCTTTGATAATGAAAAACAAAAATATTATTACCATGTTTTAAAATATAAAAATTAAATGAAAGTTTTATACAATATTTTGAAAAATATATGAAAAAATATGTGTTGGATATAATGTTTGTAATAAAATCATAAAGCAAATACACGCACCTTCTAGCAAAGACTATTACTAATAATTGTTTTAAAGAATCACTACTGCGGCTTTTTTCCGTCCATAGACAAGGCGGCACAATCGTCGAACAGAATTAGGTCATAAATGTGAGAAACTGTAAACAAAAAAACAATATAATTTTTTTGGTAAACAAATATTGCTAATGTGATTTATACACAAATATGGATTAACAAGGATTTAGAAGGCAAATGTTATTGTTTATTTCAGAACAAAATGGAGAAAATTTTCTTGAAACAAAAGACCAACAAACAGTTGTTAACAATTGCATAACAAAAGAATTTACCAACAATTGTTGGTTAGTTAAAAAAATATATGTATATGAACGTGTGTGCATATACAATGAGGGCCAAAAAAATGTTGGGAAAAGAACTAAATATAGTGCAATGTGCGCTACAAAACAAATGAAAAATAAATGACAGGAGTAACGAAAATGTATACCGATAAAAAATACGAAATAATCGCAACAATAAAAATTTTAAAATTTTAAAATATTTATATTGCATCCACCAAATAACCAAGAAAAAAATTTATATACCGTTATAACTATAATAATGTCTGCCCCCTTATTCCTTATATTGCTTCCATGTTTGATATCCAATAATTAATTAAAAAGGCTATTTTTACTTTACAGCTGACGAAGTAATACAAAAAAAAATGCAAAAATAAAGATTTATATTTAAAAATAAACATCTTTTAGAAAGCGGGATGTGTAATATGCACCTACACAGTTTCGCATGTACTTAGGAAACACAGTTTCAACTCGAAAGAAACGCTCTTAAATAAGAAAATATTTATAAACAAAAATATTTATCTATATAAATAAAAATCAAATGTCGTTCGTTGATAATCGCATCAATTAAGAGTGGCACTTATAATGTGGCACCTCTCATATAATTTTTTTAGTATCTTTGCATCTAATGTAGCAGTAACGTTAGTATTAGTAACGATATTTATAATATGCGTTGTCTTACAAAATAAATTCAGTAAAGTGCGACTTTGACTCGGGCACGAAGGGTTCCGTACGGACACTAGATATGTAATACTATACGAACTTTAGACTATATAATATACAGTTTTGATTTTTTTTTTTTTTTTGGTTTTTAGGATTTCTTCGGTTTTTAGCGTTTTATAATATGGCGTTTTTATTAGTTGTGGCATTTTTTGGATTTTTTGACGATTTTTTAGTTTTGGCGCTTTTTTCGATTTGGCGATTTTTTCGGCTTTAAGCGTTTTTTTTCATTTTGGAGATTTTTCTGATTTTTGGCGATTTACTTAAGTTTTAAACTTTTTTAATATGAGGCTTTTTTCGTTTGGGGCATTTTCGCAGTTTTTAGCAATTTTTTTTCGGTTCGGCGATTTTATAATTTTGGGATTTTTTAGTTTTACCGTTTTTGAAAATTTCAAGAGTTTGTCTCTTACGGTTTCCAGTAAGTTGTCAAAACTGCATAGCCAAAACTACATTAACGGATAGAACACCCTTTAATTTAGATATTTTTTTTTAAATTTTAGTGTTTATATACATACAATTGTATGTATAATACATGGGATTTTAACATTTATCGTCGCTCATTTTGGAACACCCTTTAATTTTTAACTATCATGTATTTGTTGTTGTAGCGGCTAAAGCTCTACATACTCTGTCCAAATTTCAGGTCCATAGTTTTTACGGTTCTCGAGAAAATAGCCTATGACGGACACAATAGGGTTCATTTTCACCTTTGGTGTAAGAAACCCTAAAAAGTTCGAATTGGACATGCGGGTGTGATACCTACCACAAAGAGAAAATATTTACTTTGAGATATCTGGAAAACTATATTAATTTTGTAGGGATAACTCTACTGATAATGTGCATTGTCTCTGGAAACAATTTCAGAATAGAAAAATTATGTGTGGTACTCGTACCTCTCACATAGTGCATATATTTATATTTTTGTTTGTCTTCAAAAATAATACCAGCGTACCGATCTTCCTGATTTGCTTATAGCGTACTACTGATGGTCGAGAAGGAGCAATAGGCTATTCAGTTCTTAATAACTGAAGTTGGCGTGGCACTTCCCACATAGAAGCAACATTTACTTCAATATATCTTGGAAGCCAAAATAGAAAAAATGAGTTATGAATGGAGAAAAAAGTGTCTCACCTCCTAAGTAAATTAAAGGTCTGTCCCACGATGTCACCAGCAAACGTTCGATCAACAACTTGTATTGCAAATAGCAATAACATTGGAAAATTTGTTGTTGTTTTCAATATAAGTATTTGAATGAACGATTTCTGATGACATCGTGGGACAGGCTGTAAATATTAACAGCCTTATTTATAAAAATTATGAAGACTTTATAAAGGGTTTTAGGACAAATTTTCATACAAAATTTTTCTTATTAAGCCTTTATAAATCCTTAATAAGTTTTATAAATAAGACCATAATTTTTTTGTCTTGGTATATACTAAAAACACAAACTTGAAACTCTGTTGATTGTGTCGATGATAGAAAATAATCGGGATTGGACAAGTGAGCGTGGCTTCTCTCACATAAAGAAAATGTTTATTTAAAAAAATATCTTACAAACTAAAGGCCGGGGCACAATGAATCCGCCATACGTTATACTTCGCCTTTTTCAACTGACACTATCGCAACGACGGAGAAGGTTGGCACAATGAGTACTTTATTGACGGAAGCATTTGAACAGCTTCAATAGGTTGATTCTCCACTTTATTTATTAAATTCAAATTTTTTTATTTATTTCGTTTATTTCTTTTGTTTAATTTTATTTTTGCTGCCACAAAATACAAAAACCTATTTCAGAACATACAAAAAAAAAAAAAAACAAACAATATCTGTCAAACTACTCAACGTATGCAAAAAGTTAAAAGTTGACCAGTTTTTGTACTTTGCGTTGACGGACACGTACTGAATGTAACAGCCCTCATAAGAAACCATGTATTTCAACTTATCTGTCAGTTGAAAAAGGCGAAGTTTAACGTATGAGGGACTCATTGTGCCCCGGCCTTAATGCAGTGAGAATTTTGAAACTCATCATGACTATATATGTTAATAAAGAGAATAATATTTATTTTACAAAATAATGAAGGTGGAACCGCAAACGTGGCACTTCTTTCTTTCTTTTTATCTCAAAACGTAAAAGGGGTGTAGCGAAGCTCACAGGGTTTTGGCTAGTTAAAAATAACTACATTGAAAAAAAATATTTGGAATGAATTTTTGTCAGTTACATTTGAATGAAAATCGAAATAGAGATTGAAAATTTCAAAACTCTAAGAAGTGGGTTAGAAATTCGAGGCTGGATCGACATATGAAAAGCAGGAAAAAGCCAGCCGGGATGTCTGTTTAGGTTAAGTACACAGTAAAAAGTTGTGGTTTATATTTTTTATTTTTATACTTAACTGTTTTAATTATAGACTGCTTTGGAATTAAAATTTTAAATTAATTCCGAAATAGTTTGGATAAATTTAATTCTTTTGTGGGCTTGTTATATATATGTATGCATATACACCAGCTTGGTATTAAAATTAATTAAAAATTTTTTACTGTGTACATACTAGTGATGCTCGAATATTCGTACTCGTATTCGAATTGCCGAATATTCGGCCATTTTTAAATATTCGTATTCGCATTCGTATTCGTCAAATTCAGGCGAATACGAATACGAATATTTTTCCAAAAAAATTAAACAAATAAATGCATAAATCCTAAACGAAATTTAAATAAATGGATAAAAATATTAGTTTGTACGAATCCATTAAATTTTTTATAGAAATTTGTGCTTTGTATAATTTTCAAATATTATTTACTGACGATGATTAAAATTTTGGGTAGTTTTTATTAACTTTAACGTATGCCAACAAGAGCATGAAGTTCTTTTTCATAACAATTTTTTAATACTTCATATTGCAGGCCTAAATAGAACCCTAATTTAATATCTATACATTTCACATTAAATATTCGTATTCGTATCCGCGAATATCGTTTCAAATATTCGTATTCGTATTCGCGAATATCAAAAATTGGCATTCGTTACTAGTACATACATACATACATACATATCGTCACCTTAAATGCAAACGTACGTAACTACACAAAAATTCGAAATCGAGTTTTTGATTGATTATGGTTCATTTTATCAAACTACATGTTAAGCCAAATATTTAGACCTCTGCGATCAAAAATGACGACTTTATTAAATAAATTAAAATTTTCTATTTTTTATTGCAAAGAATGTAATTAACATAAAACCTCAAATATATGTACAATATAAAAAGGAAATAAATAGTTAAAAACATATATGTAAGTATCCATACTACAAGTAAAATTGGAAGAAAATTTTAAAAAATACTTCATTCTTATTGATTTTGAAACGTTCTTTGTTTCTCCTGTAAAAAATATAAAAAGTGTAGTTACGTCCGTTTGCATTTAAGGTGACGACATGTATATTAATGTTCCCATATTTGGTTGCAAATGTTTGTTTAGCTTGTATCAATATTAAGAAACTAATTTCTGAGTTATTTTGAAATGGTGTGATAGAAAGTATTTCCTTTATTTAAACATAATGCAATGCAAGTGGGTAAGTAGTGTGTGCTTGTGTTTAAATTGCATGATTGTGGTCATATGTATGTATGTATGTATGTTGATGTAAAGTTTTTTGCTCCTGTACTTGTTATTAAATGTATGCGGTTTTTAAATTTTTGTCCAAAGTTAATAAGTGTTGACCTACATTTATTTAGAGATTCCAAATAAAATAACTAAGCATTTCCAAAAAGATATGCAAAAATTAATTTTTTTTTGTTAGTTTTATTTTCTTGTTTTCTTTGTTTTGATATTCCTACTAATGCATTAAACACATTCAACACCGCAGACTAAACGAACACTCGACTTCAAATGCCGCTAGCTGCACTTGTCGCCGTGTAGCCAGCTACTTAATTCTTTTGGAGATGACAGCGGCATCCTTAACACCTGATATTCAAGTATAAATACATATTTTAGTGGTACGCTCATCCAATATTTCACATTTATAAAAATAAAACTACCCTTGTAAAAGGTACTTATATCACATGAAAGTGTACAAATTAATCAATTTACTTCTCTACATGATTTTTGGGATGTTTTTTTTTTTTGTTCAATAATATGAAATAATAATAATAAGGTGTCATTCATTCAACATTTTGTATTACAGTGGAAATACTATATTTGCTTATTATTGTAGTTTAAGTCCCGGTCCAGACTTGCAATTTTTGTTGCAGCAACTTTTTATTTTTTAGTGCAAAATAGCGAGAGAGGAATGCAAAAAGTATATATTTCTATTTCAACAGTCTCACACATATTCAAGAATTGCTGCAACAAAAATTGCAAGTCTGGACCAGGACTAATTGGACTACAACGACAAAATTATATATTTGTATTATATCCTGACATATTGAAGTCGGTAGCTTGCTGTGGTGAATGTGTTTAAACAACAATGAATTCTTTGTTACTACATATTTAAAAAGTGTGACCAATATGATAAAAATTTATGATAAAAATGTGTCACTTAAAATAAAACTCTATTAAGAGTTAAATATTTTGATGACGACACAAGATACTAATCAAATAATAGGTGCGTTTGAGTACTTTTCCAGTAAAATCCAGTAACTGAGTAAATACTGAGTAATTTAAAGAAATTACTCTCAATACAAAAGTTTGCATCTAAAAGTACGCGAACGGAAAAATTGTAAAATCCAGTAAAATATATACAACAGCTGATTACCAATTTTGGCGCTAAAAAAATTATACATATGAAATACACGATAGAATATTTGGTTTAATAATAAAAGTAATAGGAATGGAAGTATGTTTTTATTTAAACTTATTTGGCTGGTCCACGATGTCGACAAGAAGCTTTCTATTGCTTACTTATATTGAAAACAAAAATAAACTTTCTTATTTTGGTTTTACATCGCGGGTCAGGCCGTTAAAATTTCTAAGCTTGTTACCCTGAACGTGAGAAGTTATTAGGATGATATATTCCAGACAACGAAAAACTGGGAAAGACTTTAAAAAAAGTACACAAAGTAAATTTTTTTACATACTCCATACGGTAAACCAAGAACCGTTCACCAGACGATATGTATAAACAAAAATTTCAATATAATAATCTATTAACTTTATTCACGTTTAAAAACAATCGGTTATGTTATGTATTCCACGTGAAATTAAATCGTTCGGAAATGTCATAGCGTTGTTATTATAAGTACATACATACATACATACATATTTCCAACAATTCCATGGAAATTCCGCACGTTTAAATTTCACGTGGAATACATAACATATCCGAATATTTTTCTAGCATCAAACTTAAATAAATGTTATAATGCTTATAACTTAATACATTTGTTTTTTGTTATTTTAAAAATTTGATCAAAAACTAAAAATTTTTGTTTCCCTTTGTTTATATTTAAAAACATATGGTTTCGTTTTACTGGATTTTACTGGCAAAAATTTTTCCAGTAAAAACTTGCATTTACTCAGTAAATGAACTGTCATTTTTATCTCTCAATTCGCCCTCTCATTTACTGGATTTTGTGTACGCGAACGCAATCCAGTAAAAAATAGTAAAAATTTGTACAAATTTTTGAGTTCTCGAACGCACTTAATGTCTAACTGTAACATTTAATTGAATTGTCAAACTGAAAATAACTCGAAGTGTAGCATAAATTTCAATAAAAAAAGGATAAATAGGCAACTTTGACACTAATGTTCTTTCGTACGTGCTGTTGTTCTACCGTTTTGTGCCTCAAAGGCTTCTACTTAAAATAAAGTGTTAAATGTTTAGCAGGTAACTAAATGCAATTCTAGATATATTTTACAAAATTCTCTCAATTCTTGTCAGTATTGATTATATTTCTTGTTTGCACTTCATCTCAAAGAATAGTATGTAATTGCTGAACTCGTATGTTTATACTTACATCGATATTCAGTTAGACTTGTATCACTAACCGTCATCACATAAATATTAAAGACCAAACTATGATGTGACATTTATGACTTCTTGTGAAATGGAGTTTACAAAAGCCGTTGTTGTTATCTTAATGAGGTTGCATCATGTTGCGTTATTGTTTTCTGATTTTTCGATTGATCATAATGAATGGAAAAACATTCCTACTCAAACAATTTTAAAAACAAATGCGCAACAAATGTGTAAGTGTCACTAATTTGGAATATGTTGTGAAAATATATTTATTTTGGACACATTAATTGTTACAAGTAAGGAAGAATGATGGCAGTGTCAATTTGCGATTACGGCTAAACGAAACTGAAAGCCAACATATGATAGAGGATTGCTGATATATAAAAGATCATGTTTGTATTGTATTACATTTTACAATTTTAGTTCTTTTTTCGAAATGTTTCAACTTAAAAAAAGTTTTTCATTTATAATTTTGTGTTTATAACTTTGCGAAAAAACCGCAACATAATTCACCAGACTAATATTTAATTACTAAAGATAACTAAGGAGGCCGGGTTTACATCTGTGTGCCATGTGCCAAAGAAAGCATAACCACTAATTATATAGACTTGGGTCGAACTCGTTCACTAGTTCATTTTTGCCACAAACCAATGATCAAACCCATATAATTTAAATGGGTTTGATCATTGCAATGAACTAGTGAACGAGTTCGACCCAAGTCTACCCAGCTCTAGTTATGCTTTCTATGGCAGATGGCACACATTGAAAAACTGTTTGATTCAGACATGCATTTATTGATTTAAACACTTTCCAATCATGTTGGACTCTATAAAGTTGTTTATTAGTTATGTATGTTTAACTTAATAAATACGAGTCTGAATCAAAAAAGTTTTTCATTATTAATTAGTGGTTACGCTTTTTTGGGCATGATTTATTTAGTCAAAAGAGTTAGGATAGCAAATACATATAATCCTCGAAATTAGTAGATATGGTTTAAAAGCTGTAAATTTAGTTCAAGAAGGCAGAAAAAAGTGAACAAATTTTAGGCCAAGAAGTTATTTCAATATTATTTGAACTTCTCAAAAAAAAACTAAAACTGTAAGTATTAGAAGTAAGTTAAGAAGATGTGCAATTTCAGGCACACGCATACAAAAATTTCATATTTAAATGCATATTTATAAACAAGTTTTCTGTATTATGAATTAAGCCCTTTATTTATAGAGACTCATTATTAATAATTACAATAGACCAAAAATTGACCTTGCCAATTATGAACGAAAGATTAACTGACAAATGTTGGATGTTACCAGAATTCAATAATAATATTATTTAAGCAAAATTTTTTGTTTAGTAAAAAATAAAAGAAACGGAAAGTGAAAATTAATTTTTTTTCACAAAAAAAGCCACAATAATTACACTGTACAAAAGATCAGTAAATAATTTTACTAACAAAACGAGCATAATATTAAATATTATTATTATATTAAAAAAAATATTTGTGGGTATTTACAATACAATGAGAACAATGAAAGGAAATTAAACGTTTTGACCGCAAGCCAATTTTATAACAATACTATAATATAACAACAATAACAACATTGGGGAAAACATGCAACACAAAAACTCTTAAACAAAAGGATAAGACAATATTGCACGAAACCAATATATGTACCAATTTTATTCCAAAGGAGTGAGATCACATACATATCTATTGTTCATTTTATATGTACATATGTATGTGTGGCAATGTGAAAAGAACGAATCAGAAAATTTTAAAACAGGTAAAAGCAAGTGTGGCCTACATTATCATAAACCAATCATATAAAGGTTACAAAGTATATCTTTTCAATAAAAAAGGAAGGAATGGTATAAAAAGAAATTAAGGATGCTGGTAAAGCAACAGTTATTCAAGTTCGTTTCAAACTGAATGTACAAAGTTAGAGCAAGAAATGTTATCCAGTGATTTTAGTGAGCAGTTTAATTTTACACATTTTCAAAGCCGAAAATATGATGAAGCGCTAAGCGATCAACTTAATAGCAGTGTTTTAGAAGAACAATTTACTTCCTTAGATGACAATCTGGATTTCTATAATATGGATATTCAAGCCAACGACTCTATGTCAGAATCAAATCATAGCAATGAATTTGGTATTGAATCTGCGGAAAGTAGTACATCGACAACTACAACATATCATTTGGAACAGTTTTATAACACTTACCAGCACGGCGCTAAATACCGTTTTCCTACAATGATGCCAACTACAGCGATCAGTGGCAGTAAAAAGCAACATAATGCCCTACTTTCATCTGATCCATTGAAACTGAATTCAACAAGATTCGCTTTGAAACGAAGTCATTTAGGATCGAAATCAACTGCCACAACTACCTCCTGCTCGCAAGAAGTTTTACGCAAACGTCGTTTGGCCGCTAACGCACGAGAGCGCAGACGTATGAACAGTTTGAATGATGCTTTCGATAAATTGCGTGACGTTGTTCCATCTCTAGGCAACGATCGTCGTTTGTCGAAATATGAAACTTTGCAAATGGCGCAAGCTTATATCGGTGATTTGGTCAAATTGCTGACGAGAGATTATTAATATGAGTAGGATTATTAAAAATAATGTATATATTAGTTATGTTACTCTTAACCGTTATTTAAGTTGCAGTTAGATATCTAAGTGTTGATTTTAAATAAATAATAAAAATTCTATTATGGAAAACTATCTAAATTTTTTACCGTTTTATTTTTTATTGAACAGCTGTACTAAAACATTGCGTTTAATACTGATGATCTATACTAATATCGGCATTGTACCAGAATCATCGGCAATGAAAAATATTTAATATATTTAATATTTAATATACTGGATGCAATTTAAGCTGCTGCACGTGTTAGTGCGCGTGCGAGCTGTAGACTTCTGTCAAAAAAAAGTTGAAATAGTGTTTTGGCATACTACAAGTTACATACGAAACTATCTGATTCTTTTGCCGCAGAAATTTGTTTAACTTTCAACATTTTAACGCGTTGTGTTGTTGTGATAGAATATAAATAGAATCATGAAGGAAAAACTTGTTAAAGAGTTTAAAAAACATACAGTATTGCATAAAAAAGGATTTGCAATTTTCAAAGTCCATTTTTCAATATGTTAGTTATTGTGTAACTTGTAATTTTTCATGCGGTAAACTGATCAAACGCACAGTACTCGTAGGCGAAGTAATGCGTAATATGAACTTCTCCCTTAAGCCTTAATAAAAAACGCGTAATTGTTTTCTAGCTTCATCATATGCCTGAACTCTTATGCTACCCCATTTCCAGGGTGACCGATGACATTTTTCAAAAAGTGGCACCAAATAGGGTATTTATCAAAAAAAGGGGCAAAATTAATAATATAATAATTCGTCTGTTTTTCATGCAAAAAATTAAATGAACTATACATAAAAAATTTAATGGGCTATACATTGCCTATTTTTTTTATTTTTTTTATGAAAAAATTTAATTGACCATGAATTGCCCATTTCTTATGCAAAAAATTAAATGGACTATATACGTAATTTTTTTTCGTACAAAAAATTTTATAAACCGTACATCATTCGTTTTTGATCAAAAATTTTTTTTGTGAAAAAATTTATTGGACCATAAACTGTTAATTTCGTACGCAAAAATCTAAATGAACTATATACGTTTTTTTTCGTACAATAAATTTAATGGACTATACAGCATCCATTTTTGATGAAAAAAAATTTTTATGAAAAAATTTGAATGGACTATATATACATGGTCCATTTTTCAATTTCTTATGAAAAAATTTAATGGACTATAAATCGTCCATTTCGTATGCAAAAAATTAAAAAGACTATAGTTCGTCTATTTTTCATGCAAACAATTAAATGGACTATACATACACATTTTAATAGGCTATACATCGTCCATTTTTTTATTTTTTTATAAAAAAATTTAATGGAGTATAAATCGTCCATTTTGTATGCAAAAATTAAAAAGACTATACTTTGTATATTTTTCGTGCAAAAAATTAAATGGACTATATATAAAAAGTTTAATGGGCTATACATCGTCCATTTTTTAATTTTTTTATGAAAAAATTTAATGGACCATAAATTGGTCATTTCGTAAGCAAAAAGCTTAATGAACTATATAAGTCGTCCATTTTTTTAACAAAAAATTAATGGACTATACATCATCCATTTTTGATGAAAAAAAAATTTTTATGAAAACATTTTAATGGACTATATACATGGTCCATTTTTAAATTTTTTATGAAAAAATTAAATCGTTCATTTCGTATGCAAAAAATTAAAAAGGCTATACTTCCTCTATTTTTCATGCAAAAAATTAAATTTTTCAATTTTGTATGAAAAAATTTAATTGACCATGAATTGCCCATTTCTTATGCAAAAAATTAAATGGACTATATACGTAATTTTTTTTCGTACAAAAAATTTAATAAACCGTACATCATTCGTTTTTGATAAAAAAAATTTTTTGTGAAAAAGTTTTAATGGCCTTATACATCGTCCATTTTTCTATTTTTTATGAAAATATTTAATGGACTACAAATCTTGAATTTTGGAAGCAAAAAATCAAAAAGACTATATATACTTCTTTTAATTTTCATGCAAAAAATTAAATGGACTATACATACAAAATTTAATGGGCTATACATTGCCTATTTTTTTAATTTTATTTATGATAAAATTTAATTGACCATGAATTGCCCATTTCGTATGCAAAAAATTAAATGGACTATATACGTTATCTATTTTTCATACAAAAAATTTAATAAGCCGTTTATCATCTATTTTTGATGAAAAAAACTTTTTTGTCAAAAAATTTTAATGGACTATATATAAATCGTCCATTTCGTATGCAAAAAATCAAAAGGACTATACTTTGTCTATTTGCATGCAAAAAATTAAATGGACTGTACATAAAAAATTTAGTGGGCTATATATACATTGCCTATTTTTTAATTTTTATTATGCAAAAATTTAATTGACCATAAATTGCCCATTTCGTATAAAAAAAATTAACTGGACTATATACGTCATCTATTTTTCGAACAAAAATTTTAATAAACCGTACATCATCTATTTTTTATAAAAAAAAAATTTGTTTGTCAAAAAAATTTAATGGGCTATACATCGTTAATTTTTAAATTTTCTATGAAAAAATTTAATGGACAAAAAAAAATTTAATAAACCGTACATCATCTATTTTTGATGACAAATTTTTTTTGTCCATTTTTCAATTTTTTATCAAAAAATTTAATGGACTACAAATCGTCCATTTCGTATGTAAAAAATCAAAAAGACTATACTTCGTCTATTTTTCATGGAAAAAATTAAATGGACTATACACACATAGTTTAATGGGCTATACATCGTCCATTTTTTATTTTTTTTTATGAAAAAAAATTTAATTGGCCATAAATTGCCCATTTCGCATGCAAAAAATTAGATGGCCTATATACGTTATCTATTCTTCGTACAAAAAATTTAATAAATCGTACATCATCTATTTTTGATGAAAAAATTTTTTTTGTCAAAAAATTTTAATGGGCTATATATAATACATCGTCCATTTTTCAATTTTTTATGAAAAAATTTAATGGACTATAAATCGTCCATTTCGTATGCAAAAAATCAAAAAGACTATACTTTGTCTATTTTTCATGCAAAAAATTAAATGGACTGTACATACAAAATTTAATGGGCTATACATTGCCTATTTTTTAATTTTTTTTCTGAAAAAATTTAATTGACCATAAATTGCCTATTTCGTATGAAAACAATTAAATGGACTATATAAGTCATCTATTTTTCGTATAAAAAATTTGTTAAACCGTACATCATCTATTTTTGATGAAAATTTTTTTTGTCCATTTTTAAATTTTTTATGAAAAAATTTAATGGACTACAAATCGTTCACTTCGTATTCAAAAAATTAAAAAGACTATACTTCGTCTATTTTTCATGGAAAAAATTAAAATTTAATGGGATATACATTGCATATTTTTTAATTTTTTTTCTGAAAAAATTTAATTGAACATGAATTGCCCATTTCGTACGCAAAAAATTAAATGGACTATAAATCATCCCTATACTTTGTCTATTTTGCATGCAAAAAATTAAATGGACTGTACATACAAAATTTAATGGGCTATACATTGCCTACTTTTTAATTTTTTTTCTGAAAAAATTTAATTGAACATGAATTGCCCATTTCGTATGAAAAAAATTAAATGTACTATATACGTAATCTATTTTTCGTACAAAAATTTAATAAACAGTACATCATCTATTTTTTATGAAAAAATTTTTTTTTTAAATTTTTTATGAAAAAATTTAATGGACTATATATAAATCGTCAATTTTGTATGCAAAAAATCAAAAAGACTATACTTCGTCTATTTTTCATGGAAAAAATTAAATGGACTGTACATACAAAATTTAATGGGTTATACATTGCCTGTTGTTTAATTTTTTTTATGAAAAAATTTAATTGACCATAGATGCCCATTTCGTATGCAAAAAAATTAAATGGACAATATACGTCATCTATTTTTCGTACAAAAAATTAAATAAGCCGTACATCATCTATTTTTGATGAAAAATTTTTTTTGTCAATTTTTTATGAAAAAATTTAATGGACTATAAATCGTCCATTTCGTATGCAAAAAATCAAAAGGACTATACTTCGTCTATTTTTCATGGAAAAAATTAAATGGACTGTACATACAAAATTTAATGGGTTATACATTGCCTGTTGTTTAATTTTTTTTATGAAAAAATTTAATTGACCATAGATGCCCATTTCGTATGCAAAAAAATTAAATGGACAATATACGTCATCTATTTTTCGTACAAAAAATTAAATAAGCCGTACATCATCTATTTTTTATGAAAAAATTTTTTTTTTTTAAATTTTTTATGAAAAAATTTAATGGACTATAAATCGTCAAATTTGGATGCAAAAAATCAAAAAGACTATACTTCGTCTATTTTTCATAGAAAAAATTAAAATTTAATGGGCTATACATTGCCTACTTTTTAATTTTTTTTCTGAAAAAATTTAATTGAACATGAATTGCCCATTTCGTATGAAAAAAATTAAATTTACTATATACGTCATCTATTTTTCGTACAAAAAGTTTAATTTACGACTACAATTTGAAGCTGAAAAAAAGTCAGCCAATGTAGCAATAGTAAAGTAAGAAAATAAAAAACATGTTGATTATTGAGTTCTTGTTTCAACTTTGTTATTTGTTATTGAGCTTCTCATTTGTTTAAATGAAAGTTTATAATATAATAACTCTAGTTGTTCTAAGAAGCTTTGGGTAAAGGTTCCCTGATGATCTGCATTAGCAACAGTGAAATGCGCATAGGATCCAACTAAACCCCTCAATAATCAATTTCAATGTATTTTTAATAAAAAAATATTTTACTTAATAAGTAAAATATTAATTTGGGATTATTAGTGCGTTTAAAAAATTTTAAACAAAAAGGCTATACTTTGTCTATATATACATACAAAATTTAATGGAATTTTTATGAAAAAATTTAATTGACCATGAATTGCCCATTTCGTATGCAAAAGTTAAATGGACTATATACGTTATCTATTTTTCATACAAAAAATTTAATAAGCCGTTTATCATCTATTTTTGATGAAAAAAACTTTTTTGTCAAAAAATTTTAATGGGCTTATATATACATCGTTCATTTTTCAATTTTTTATGAAAAAATTTAATGGACTACAAATCATCCATTTCGAATGCAAAAACTCAAAAAGACCATACTTCGTCTATTTTTCATGCAAAAAATTAAATGGACTGTACATAAAAAATTTAACGGGCTATATATACATCGCCCATTTTTCAATTTTTTATGAAAAAATTTAATGGACTATAAATCGTCCATTTCGTATGCAAAAAATCAAAAAGACTATACTTCGTCTATTTTTTATGAAAAAAATTAAATGGACTGTACATACAAAATTTAATGGGCTATAATTGCCTATTTTTTAATTTTTTTTTTTTTGAAAAAATTTAATTGACCATAAATTGCCCATATCGTATGAAAAAAATTAAATGGACTATATACGTCACCTATTTTTCGAACAAAAAAACTAATAAACCGTACATCATCTATTTTTGATGAAAAAAATTTGTTTGTCAAAAAAATTTAATGGGCTATTATACATCGTCCATGTTTCAATTTTTTATGAAAAAAATTAAATGGACTATATATGTCATCTATTTTTCGTACAAAAAAATTTAATAAACCGTACATCATCTATTTTTGATGAAAAGAATTTTTTTCCAAAAAATTTTAATGGGCTATATATACATCGTCCATTTTTCAATTTTTTATGAAAAAATTTAATGGACTATAAATCGTCAATTTCATATGCAAAAAATCAAAAAGACTGTACTTTGTATTTTTTTCATGGAAAAAATTAAATGGACTATACATACAAAATTTAATGGGCTATAATTGCCTATTTTTTAATTTTTTTTTTTTGAAAAAATTTAATTGTCCATAAATTGCCCATTTCGTATTCAAAAAATTAAATGGACTATATACGTCGTCTATTTTTCGTACAAAAAATTTAATAAACCGTACATCATCTATTTTTGATGAAAAATTTTTTTGTCCATTTTTTAAATTTTTTATGAAAAAATTTAATGGACTACAAATCGTCCACTTCGTATTCAAAAAATCAAAAAGACTATACTTCGTCTATCTTTCATGGAAAAAATTAAAATTTAATGGGCTATACATTACATATTTTTTAATTTTTTTTCTGAAAAAATTTAATTGAACATGAATTGCCCATTTCGTACGCAAAAAAATAAATGGATTATATACGTTATCTATTTTTCGTACAAAAAATTTAATAAGCCATACATCATCTATTTTTGATGAAAAAAAAATTTTTTCAAAAAATTTTAATGGGCTATTATACACCGTCCATTTTTCAATTTTTTATGAAAAAATTTAATGGACTATAAATCGTCCATCTGGTATGCAAAAAATCAAAAAGACTATACTTTGTCTATTTTTCATGCAAAAAATTAAATGGACTGTACATACAAAATTTAATGGTCTATACATTGCCTATTTTTTAATTTTTTTTATGACAAAATTTAATTGACCATAAATTGCCCATTTCGTATGAAAAAAATTAAATGCACTATATACGTCATCTATTTTTCGTACAAAAAATTTAATAAACCGTACATCATCTATTTTTGATGAAAAAAATTTTTTGTAACTTTTTTATGAAAAAATTTAATGTACTATAAATCGTCCGTTTCGAATGCAAAAAATCAAAAAGACTATACTTCGTCTATTTTTCATGCAAAAAATTAAATGAACTGTACATACAAAATTTAATGGGCTATACGTTGCCTATTTTTTAATTTTTTTTTTTTTTTTGAAAAAATTTAATTGACCATAAGTTGCCCATTTCGTATTCAAAAAAGTAAATGGACTATATAAGTCATCTATTTTTCGTACAAAAAATTTAATAAGCCTTACATCATCTATTTTTGATGAAAAATTTTTTTTTCAAAAAATTTTAATGAAAAAATTTAATGGACAATAAATCGTCCAATTCGAATGCAAAAAATCAAAAAGACTATACTTCGTCTATTTTTCATGGAAAAAATTAAAATTTAATGGGCTATACATTGCCAATTTTTTAATTTCTTTTATGAAAAAATTTAATTGAACATGAATTGCCCATTTCGTATTCAAAAAATTAAATGGACTATATACGTCATCTATTTTTCGTAAAAAAAATTTAATAAACCGTACATCATCTATTTTTGATGAAAAAAAAAATTTTTTTAAAAATTTTAATGGGCTATACATCGTCCATTTTTTAAATTTTTTATGAAAAATTTTAATGGACTACAAATCGTCCACTTCGTATTCAAAAAATCAAAAAGACTATACTTCGTCTATTTTTCATGGAAAAATTAAAATTTAATGGGCTATACATTGCCTATTTTTTAATTTTTATTATGAAAAAATTTAATTGAATATGAATTGCCCATTTCGTACGCAAAAAAATAAATGGATTATATACGTTATCTATTTTTCGTACAAAAAATTTAATAAGCCATACATCATCTATTTTTGATGAAAAAAAAATTTTCAAAAAATTTTAATGAAAAAATTTAATGTACTATAAATCGTCCATTTGGTATGCAAAAAATCAAAAAGACTATACTTTGTCTATTTTTTATGCAAAAAATTAAATGGACTGTACATACAAAATTTAATGGGATATAATTGCCTATTTTTTAATTTTTTTTTTTAAATTCAATTGTTCATAAATTGCCCATTTTGTATTCAAAAAATTAAATGGACTATATACGTCATCTATTTTTCGTACAAAAAATTTAATAAACCGTTCATCATCTATTTTTGATGAAAAATTTTTTTGTCCTTTTTTAAATTTTTTAGGAAAAAATTTAATGGACTACAAATCGTCCATTTCGTATTAAAAAAATCAAAAAGACTATACTTCGTCTATTTTTCATGGAAAAAATTAAAATTTAATGGGCTATACATTGCCTATTTCTTAATTTTTTTTTATGAAAAAATTTAATTGAACATGAATTGCCCATTTCGTACGCAAAAAATTAAATATACGTTATCTATTTTTCATACAAAAAATTTAATAAGCCGTACATCATCTATTTTTGATGAAAAAAAATTTTTTCAAAAAATTTTAATGGGCTATACATCGTCCATTTTTCAATTTTTTATGAAAAAATTTAATAGACTAAAAAAAATTTAATAAACCGTACATCATCTATTTTTGATGACAAATTTTTTTTTGTCCATTTTTAAATTTTTTATGAAAAAATTTAATGGACTACAAATCGTCCACTTTGTATTCAAAAAATCAAAAAGACTATACTTCGTCTATTTTTCATGGAAAAAATTAAAATTTAATGGGCTATACATTGCCTATTTTTTAATTTTTTATGGAAAAATTTAATTGAACATGAATTGCCCATTTCGTATGCAAACAATTAAATGGACTATATACGTTATCTTTTTTTCGTACAAAAAATTAAATAAGCCGTACATCATCTATTAAATTAAATGGGCTATATATACATTGCCTTTTTCTTAATTTTTTAAAAAAAAAAATTTAATTGGCCATAAATTGCCCATTTCGTATGCAAAAAATTAGATGGACTATATACGTTATCTATTCTTCGTACAAAAAATTTAATAAACCGTACATCATCTATTTTTGATGAAAAAAATTTTAATGGGTAACATCGTCCATTTTTAAATTTTTTATGAAAAAATTTAATGGACTATAAATCGTCCATTTCGTATGCAAAATATCAAAAAGACTATACTTTTTCTATTTTTCATGCAAAAAATTAAATGGGCTGTACACACAAAATTTAATGGGCTATATACATATATACATTGCCTATTTTTTAATTTTTTTTATGAAAAAATTTAATTGACCATAGATGCCCAGTTCGTATGCAAAAAATTAAATGTACTATATACGTCATCTATTTTTCATACAAAAAATTTAATAAGCCGTTTATCATCTATTTTTGATGAAAAAAACTTTTTTGTCAAAAAATTTTAATGGGCTTATATATACATCGTTCATTTTTCAATTTTTTATGAAAAAATTTAATGGACTACAAATCATCCATTTCGAATGCAAAAACTCAAAAAGACCATACTTCGTCTATTTTTCATGGAAAAAATTAAAATTTAATGGGCTATACATTGCCTATTTTTTAATTTTTTTTATGAAAAAATTTAATTGAACATGAATAGCCCATTTCGTACGCAAAAAATTAAATGGACTATAAATCATCCCTATACTTTGTCTATTTTTCATGCAAAAAATTAAATGGACTGTACATACAAAATTTAATGGGCTATACATTGCCTATTTTTTAAGTTTTTTATGAAAAAATTTAATTGACCATAAATTGCCCATTTGTATGAAAAAAATTAAATTTACTATATACGTCATCTATTTTTCGTACAAAAAATTTAATTTACGATTACAATTTGAAGCTGAAAAAAAGTCAGCCAATGTAGCAATAGTAAAGTAAGAAAATAAAAAACATGTTGATTATTGAGTTCTTGTTTCAACTTTGTTATTTGTTATTGAGCTTCTCATTTGTTTAAATGAAAGTTTATAATATAATAACTCTAGTTGTTCTAAGAAGCTTTGGGTAAAGGTTCCCTGATGATCTGCATTAGCAGCAGTGAAATGCGCATAGGATCCAACTAAACCCCTCAATAATCAATTTCAATGTATTTTTAATAAAAAAATATTTTACTTAATAAGTAAAATATTAATTTGGGATTATTAGTGCGTTTAAAAAATTTTAAACTTAAATTGTGACAATTCCCATAAAAAACACCAATTATTAACTTTACTGCACCCGGTCAAAAAAATACTTGTGTGGCAACACTCTATTCTTAAATAGCGGTTGTTGTTATTTACATTTATTTTCTTTTACATAATCTTATGACTACAATTTGAAGCTGAAAAAAAGTCAGCCAATGTAGCAATAGTAAAGTAAGAAAATAAAAAACATGTTGATTATTGAGTTCTTGTTTCAACTTTGTTATTTGTTAGTGAGCTTCTCATTTGTTTAAATGAAAGTTTATAATATAATAACTCTAGTTGTTCTAAGAAGCTTTGGGTAAAGGTTCCCTGATGATCTGCATTAGCAGCAGTGAAATGCGCATAGGATCCAACTAAACCCCTCAATAATCAATTTCAATGTATTTTTAATAAAAAAATATTTTACTTAATAAGTAAAATATTAATTTGGGATTATTAGTGCGTTTAAAAAATTTTAAACAAAAAGGCTATACTTTGTCTATTTTTCATGCAAAAAATTAAATGGACTGTACATACAAAATTTAATGGAATTTTTATGAAAAAATTTAATTGACCATGAATTGCCCATTTCGTATGCAAAAGTTAAATGGACTATATACGTTATCTATTTTTCATACAAAAAATTTAATAAGCCGTTTATCATCTATTTTTGATGAAAAAAACTTTTTTGTCAAAAAATTTTAATGGGCTTATACATCGTTCATTTTTCAATTTTTTATGAAAAAATTTAATGGACTACAAATCATCCATTTCGAATGCAAAAACTCAAAAAGACCATACTTCGTCTATTTCTCATGCAAAAAATTAAATGGACTGTACATAAAAAATTTAACGGGCTATATATACATCGCCCATTTTTCAATTTTTTATGAAAAAATTTAATGGACTATAAATCGTCCATTTCATATGCAAAAAATCAAAAAGACTATACTTCGTCTATTTTTTATGAAAAAAATTAAATGGACTGTACATACAAAATTTAATGGGCTATACATTGCCTATTTTTTAATTTTTTTTTATGAAAAAATTTAATTGACCATGAATTGCCCATTTCGAATGCAAAAAATTAAATGGACTATATACGTTATCTATTTTTCATACAACAAATTTAATAAGCCGTACATCATCTATTTTTGATGAAAAAAACTTTTTTGTCAAAAAATTTTTAATGGGCTATACATCGTCCATTTTTCAATTTTTTATGAAAAAATCTAATCCATTTCGTATGCAAAAAAATCAAAAGCACTATACCTTGTCTATTTTGCATGCAAAATATTAAATGGACTCTACATAAAAAATTTAAAGGGCTATATATACATTGCCTATTTTTGAATTTTTTTTTATGAAAAAATTTAATTGACCATAAAATGCCCATTTCGTATGAAAAAAAATTAAATGGACTGTATACGTCATCTATTTTTCGAACAAAAAAACTAATAAACCGTACATCATCTATTTTTGATGAAAAAAATTTTTTGTAAATTTTTTACGAAAAAATTTTATAAACTATAAATCGTCCATTTTGTATGCAAAAAATCAAAAAGACTATACTTCGTCTATTTTTCATGGGAAAAATTAAATGGACTATACATACAAAATTTAATGGGCTATATATACATTGCCTATTTTTTAATTTTTTTATAAAAAAATTTAATTAACCATATATTGCCCATTTCGTATGCAAAAAATTAAATGTATTATATACGTCATCTATTTTTCGTACAAAAAATTTGATGAACCGTACATCATCTATTTTTTATGAAAAAAATTTGTTTGTCAAAAAAATTTAATGGGCTATTATACATCGTTCATGTTTCAATTTTTTATGAAAAAAATTAAATGGACTATATATGTCATCTATTTTTCGTACAAAAAATTTAATAAACCGTACATCATCTATTTTTGATGAAAAAAATTTTTTTCCAAAAATTTTAATGGGCTATATATACATCGTCCATTTTTCAATTTTTTATGAAAAAATTTAATGGACTATAAATCGTCAATTTCATTTTCTATTTTTGATGAACAATTTTTTTGTCCTTTTTTAAATTTTTTAGGAAAAAATTTAATGGACTACAAATCGTCCATTTCGTATTAAAAAATCAAAAAGACTATACTTCGTCTATTTTTCATGGAAAAAATTAAAATTTAATGGGCTATACATTGCCTATTTTTTAATTTTTTTTATGAAAAAATTTAATTGAACATGAATTGCCCATTTCGTACGCAAAAAATTAAATGGACTATATACGTTATCTATTTTTCGTACAAAAAATTTAATAAGCCGTACATCATCTATTTTTGATGAAAAATTTTTTTTTTCAAAAAAATTTAATGGCCATGAATTGCCTATTTCGTATGCAAAAAATTAAAGGGACTATATACGTTATCTATTTTTCGTACAAAAAATTAAAAAAGCCGTACATCATCTATTTTTGATGAAAAATTTTCTTTGTCAATTTTTTATAAAAAAATTTAATGGACACTAAATCGTCCATTTCGTATGTAAAAAATCAAAAAGGCTATACTTCGTCTATTTTTCATGGAAAAAATTAAATGGAATATACATACAAAATTTAATGGGCTATACATTGCCTATTTCTTAATTTTTTTAGAAAAAAATTCAATTGGCCATAAATTGCCCATTTCGTTTGCAAAAAATTAAATGGACTATATACGTGATCTATTTTTCGTACAAAAAAAATTAATAAACCGTACATCATCAATTTTTGATGAAAAACTTTTTTTTGTACTCTTTTAAATTTTTTATGAAAAAATTTAATGGATTTCATCAAATCGTCCACTTCGTATTCAAAAAATCAAAAAGACTACACTTCGTCTATTTTTCATGGAAAAAATTAAAATTTAATGGGCTATACATTGCCTATTTTTTAATTTTTTTTATAAAAAAATTTAATTGACCACAGATTGCCCATTTCGTATGCAAAAAATTAAATAAACTATATAAATTATCTATTTTTCGTACAAAAAATTAAATAAGCCGTACATCATCTATTTTTGATGAAAAAATTTTTTTTTTAAAAAAATTTTAATGGGCTATTATACATCGTCCATGTTTCAATTTTTTATGAAAAAAATTAAATGGACTATATATGTCATCTATTTTTCGTACAAAAAATTTAATAAACCGTACATCATCTATTTTTGATGAAAAAAATTTTTTTCCAAAAAATTTTAATGGGCTATATATACATCGTCCATTTTTCAATTTTTTATGAAAAAATTTAATGGACTATAAATCGTCAATTTCATTTTCTATTTTTGATGAACAATTTTTTTGTCCTTTTTTAAATTTTTTTCATGGAAAAAATTAAAATTTAATGGGCTATACATTGCCTATTTTTTAATTTTTTTTATGAAAAAATTTAATTGAACATGAATTGCCCATTTCGTACGCAAAAAATTAAATGGACTATATACGTTATCTATTTTTCGTACAAAAAATTTAATAAGCCGTACATCATCTATTTTTGATGAAAATTTTTTTTTCAAAAAATTTTAATGAAAAAATTTATTGGACAATAAATCGTTCATTTCGTTTGCAAAAAATCAAAAAGACTATACTTTGTCTATTTTTCATGCAAAAAATTAAATGGACTGTACATACAAATTTTAATGGGCTATACATTGCCTATTTTTTAATTTTTTTTATGACAAAATTTAATTGACCACAAATTGCCCATTTCGTATGAAAAAAATTAAATGCACTATATACGTCATCTATTTTTCGTACAAAAAATTTTATAAGCCGTACATCAACTATTTTTGATGAAAAAAATTTTTTTTAAATTTTTTGTGAAAAAATTTAATGGACTATTATAAATCGTCCATTTCGAATGCAAAAAATCAAAAAGACTATACTTCGTCAATTTTTCATGAAAAAAATTAAAATTTAATTTAATTTAATTTAATTTAATTTAACTTAAATAAGCTTCTTTTTTATGAAAAAATTTAATGGACTATAAATCGTCCATTTCGTATGCAAAAAATCAAAAAGACTATACTTTGTCTATTTTTCATGCAAAAAATTAAATGGACTGTACATACAAAATTTAATGGGCTATAATTGCCTATTTTTTAATTTTTTTTTAAATTCAATTGTCCATAAATTGCCCATTTCGTATTCAAAAAATTAAATGGACTGTACATACAAAATTTAATGGGCTATAATTGGCTATTTTTTAATTAAAAAAAAAATTTAATTGACCATAAATTGCCCATTTCGTATTCAAAAAATTAAATGGACTATATACGTCATCTATTTTTCGTACAAAAAATTTAATAAACCGTACATCATCTATTTTTGATGAAAAATTTTTTTGTCCATTTTTTAAATTTTTTATGAAAAAATTTAATGGACTACAAATCGTCCATTTCGTATGCAAAAAATCAAAAAGACTATACTTTGTCTATTTTTCATGCAAAAAATTAAATGGACTGTACATACAAAATTTAATGGGCTATATTGCCTATTTTTTAATTTTTTTTTTTAAATTCAATTGTCCATAAATTGCCCATTTCGTATTCAAAAAATTAAATGGACTATATACGTCATCTATTTTTCGTACAAAAAATTTAATAAACCGTACATCATCTATTTTTGATGAAAAATTTTTTTGTCCATTTTTTAAATTTTTTATGAAAAAATTTAATGGACTACAAATCGTCCACTTCGTATTCAAAAAATCAAAAAGACTATACTTCGTCTATTTTTCATGGAAAAAATTAAAATTTAATGGGCTATCTATACATTGCCTATTTTTTAATTTTTTTTATGAAAAAATTTACTTGAACATAAATTGCCCATTTCGTATTCAAAAAATTAAATGGACTATATACGTTATCTATTTTTCGTACAAAAAATTTAATGAGCCGTACATCATCTATTTTTGATGAAAAAAAAAATTTTTTTCAAAAAATTTTAATGGGCTATACATGGTCCATTTCTTCAATTTTTTATGAAAAAATTTAATGGACGATTTATTGTCCATTTCATATGCAAAAAATCAAAAAGACTATACTTCGTCTATTTTTCATGCAAAAAATTAAATGGACTGTACATACAAAATTTAATGGGCAATACATTGCCTATTTTTTAATTTTTTTTTTTTAAATTTAATTGTCCATAACTTGCCCATTTCGTATTCAAAAAATTAAATGGCCTATATATGTCATCTATTTTTAGTACAAAAAATTTAATAAACCGTACATCATCTATTTTTGATGAAACATTTTTTTGTCTATTTTTTAAATTTTTTGTGGAAAAATTTAATAAAACATGAATTGCCCATTTCGTACGCAAAAAATTAAATGAATTATATACGTTATCTATTTTTCGTACAAAAAATTTAATAAGCCGTACATCATCTATTTTTGATGAAAAATTTTTTTGTCCATTTTTTAAAATTTTTATGAAAAAATTTAATGGACTACAAATCGTCCACTTCGTATTCAAAAAATCAAGAAGACTATACTTTGTCTATTTTTAATGCAAAAAATTAAATGGACTGTACATACAAAATTTAAAGAGCTATAATTGGCTATTTTTTAATTTAAAAAAAAAAATTTAATTTACCATAAATTGCCCACTTCGTATTCAAAAAATTAAATGGACTATATACGTCATCTAGTTTTCGTAAAAAAAATTTAATAAACCGTACATCATCTATTTTTGATGAAAAATTTTTTTGTCCATTTTTTAAAATTTTTATGAAAAAATTTAATGGACTTCAAATCGTCCACTACGTATTCAAAAAATAAAAAAGACTATACTTCGTCTATTTTTCATGGAAAAAATAAAAATTTAATGGGCTATACATTGCCTATTTTTTAATTTCTTTTATGAAAAAATTTAATTGAACATGAATTGCCCATTTCGTACGCAAAAAATTAAATGGACTATATACGTTATCTATTTTTCGTGCAAAATATTTAATGAGCCGTACATCATCTATTTTTGATGAAAAAAAAAAAAAATTTCAAAAAATTTTAATGGGCCTATACATCGTCCATTTTTTCAATTTTTTATGAAAAAATTTAATGGACTATAAATCGTCCATTTCGTATGCAAAAAATCAAAAAGACTATACTTTGTCTATTTTTCATGCAAAAAATTAAATGGACTGTACATACAAAATTTAATGGGATATAATTGCCTATTTTTTAATTTTTATTTTTTTTTTAAATTCAATTGTCCATAAATTGCCCATTTCGAATTCAAAAAATTAAATGGACTATATACGTCATCTATTTTTCGTACAAAAAATTTAATAAACCGTACATCATCTATTTTTGATGAAAAATTTTTTTTTGGTCCATTTTTTAAATTTTTTATGAAAAAATTTAATAGACTACAAATCGTCCACTTCGTATTCAAAAAATCAAAAAGACTATACTTCGTCTATTTTTAATGGAAAAAATTAAAATTTAATGGGCTATACATTGCCTATTTTTTAATTTTTTTTATGAAAAAATTTAATTGAACATGAATTGCCCATTTTGTATGAAAAAAATTAAATGTACTATATACGTCATCTATTTTTCGTACAAAAAAATTAATGAGCCGTACATCATCTATTTTTGATGAAAAATTTTTTTGTCTATTTTTTAAATTTTTTGTGGAAAAATTTAATTGAACATGAATTGCCGATTTCGTATTCAAAAAATTAAATGGACTATATACGTTATCTATTTTTCGTACAAAAAATTTAATAGTACATCATCTATTTTTGATAAAAAAATTATTTTTTTCAAAAAATTTTAATGGGCTATATACATCGTCCATTTTTCAATTTTTTATGAAAAAATTTAATGGACTATAAATCGTCCATTTCGTATGCAAAAAATCAAAAAGACTATACTTTGTCTATTTTTCATGCAAAAAAATTAAATGGACTGTACATACAAAATTTAATGGGCTATAATTGCCTATTTTTTAATTTTTTTTTAAATTCAATTGTCCATAAATTGCCCATTTCGTATTCAAAAAATTAAATGGACTGTACATACAAAATTTAATGGGCTATAATTGGCTATTTTTTAATTAAAAAAAAAATTTAATTGACCATAAATTGCCCATTTCGCATTCAAAAAATTAAATGGACTATATACGTCATCTAGTTTTCGTAAAAAAAATTTAATAAACCGTACATCATCTATTTTTGATGAAAAATTTTTTTGTCCATTTTTTAAAATTTTTATGAAAAAAATTAATGGACTACAAATCGTCCACTACGTATTAAAAAAATTAAAAGACTATACTTTGTCTATTTTTCATGCAAAAAATTAAGTGGACTGTACATACAAAATTTAATGGGCTATAATTGCCTATTTTTAAATTTTTTTTTTTTTAAATTCAATTGTCCATAAATTGCCCATTTCGTATTCAAAAAATTAAATGGACTATATACGTCATCTATTTTTCGTACAAAAAGTGTAATAAACGGTCCATCATCTATTTTTGATGAACAATTTTTTGTCCTTTTTTAAATTTTTTAGGAAAAAATTTAATGGACTACAAATCGTCCATTTCGTATTAAAAAATCAAAAAGACTATACTTCGTCTATTTTTCATGGAAAAAATTAAAATTTAATGGGCTATACATTGCCTATTTTTTAATTTTTTTTATGAAAAAATTTAATTGAACATGAATTGCCCATTTCGTACGCAAAAAATTAAATGGACTATATACGTTATCTATTTTTCGTACAAAAAATTTAATAAGCCGTACATCATCTATTTTTGATGAGAATTTTTTTTTCAAAAAATTTTAATGAAAAAATTTATTGGACAATAAATCGTTCATTTCGTTTGCAAAAAATCAAAAAGACTATACTTTGTCTATTTTTCATGCAAAAAATTAAATGGACTGTACATACAAATTTTAATGGGCTATACATTGCCTATTTTTTAATTTTTTTTATGACAAAATTTAATTGACCACAAATTGCCCATTTCGTATGAAAAAAATTAAATGCACTATATACGTCATCTATTTTTCGTACAAAAAATTTTATAAGCCGTACATCAACTATTTTTGATGAAAAAAATTTTTTTTAAATTTTTTGTGAAAAAATTTAATGGACTATAAATCGTCCATTTCGAATGCAAAAAATCAAAAAGACTATACTTCGTCAATTTTTCATGAAAAAAATTAAATGGACTGTACATACAAAATTTAATGGGCTATACATTGCCTATTTTTTAATTTTTTTTTATGAAAAAATTTAATTGACCATGAATTGCCCATTTCGAATGCAAAAAATTAAATGGACTATATACGTTATCTATTTTTCATACAAGAAATTTAATAAGCCGTACATCATCTATTTTTGATGAAAAAAACTTTTTTGTCAAAAAATTTTTAATGGGCTATATATACATCGTCCATTTTTCAATTTTTTATGAAAAAATTTAATTGACAAAAAAAATTTAATAAACCGTACATCATCTATTTTTGATGACAAATTTTTTTTGTCCATTTTTCAATTTTTTATCAAAAAATTTAATGGACTACAAATCGTCCAGTTCGTATTCAAAAAATCAAAAAGACTAAACTTTGTCTATTTTTCATGGAAAAAATTAAAATTTAATGGGCTATACATTGCCTATTTTTTAATTTATTTAGAAAAAAATTTAATTGACCATAAATTGCCCATTTCGTATGCAAAAAATTAAATGAACTATATACGTTATCTATTTTTCGTACAAAAAATTTAATAAGCCGTACATCATCTATTTTTGATGAAAATTTTTTTTTTCAAAAAATTTTAATGAAAAAATTTATTGGACAATAAATCGTTCATTTCGTTTGCAAAAAATCAAAAAGACTATAGTTCGTCTATTTTTCATGCAAAAAATTAAATGGACTGTACATACAAAATTTAATGGGCTATAATTGGCTATTTTTTAATTAAAAAAAAAAAAATTTAATTGACCATAAATTGCCCATTTCGTATTCAAAAAATTAAATGGACTATATACGTCATCTAGTTTTCGTAAAAAAAATTTAATAAACCGTACATCATCTATTTTTGATGAAAAATTTTTTTGTCCATTTTTTAAAATTTTTATGAAAAAATTTAATGGACTACAAATCGTCCACTACGTATTCAAAAAATAAAAAAGACTATACTTCGTCTATTTTTCATGGAAAAAATAAAAATTTAATGGGCTATACATTGCCTATTTTTTAATTTCTTTTATGAAAAAATTTAATTGAACATGAATTGCCCATTTCGTACGCAAAAAATTAAATGGACTATATACGTTATCTATTTTTCGTGCAAAATATTTAATGAGCCGTACATCATCTATTTTTGATGAAAAAAAAAATTTTCAAAAAATTTTAATGGGCCTATACATCGTCCATTTTTTCAATTTTTTATGAAAAAATTTAATGGACTATAAATCGTCCATTTCGTATGCAAAAAATCAAAAAGACTATACTTTGTCTATTTTTCATGCAAAAAATTAAATGGACTGTACATACAAAATTTAATGGGATATAATTGCCTATTTTTTAATTTTTATTTTTTTTTTAAATTCAATTGTCCATAAATTGCCCATTTCGTATTCAAAACATTAAATGGACTATATACGTCATCTATTTTTCGTACAAAAAATTTAATAAACCGTACATCATCTATTTTTGATGAAAAAATTTTTTTTTTGGTCCATTTTTTAAATTTTTTATGAAAAAATTTAATGGACTACAAATCGTCCACTTCGTATTCAAAAAATCAAAAAGACTATACTTCGTCTATTTTTCATGGAAAAAATTAAATGGACTGTATACACAAAATTTAATGGGCTATACATTGCCTATTTTTTAATTTTTTTTTATGAAAAGATTTAATTGACCATAAATTGCCCATTTCGTATGCAAAAAATTAAATGGACTATATACGTTATCTTTTTCTCGTACAAAAAATTTGATAAACACTACATCATCTATTTTTTAAGAAAAAAAATTTTTTGTCCATTTTTCAATTGTTTATGAAAAAATTTAATGGACTACAAATCGTACACTTATTATTAAAAAAATCAAAAAGACTATACTTCGTCTATTTTTCATGCAAAAAATTAAATGGACTATACATACAAATTTTAATGTGCTATACATCACGCATTTTTTAATTTTAGACTGGTCATTTCGTACGCAAAAAGCTAAATGAACTATATACGTCGTCTTTTTTTCGTACAAGAAATTTAATAGACTATACATCATCCATTATTTATGAAAAAAAATTTTTATGAAAAAATTTTAATGGAAAAATGAAAAAAATTTTGCAATTTTTTATTAAAAAATTAAATGGACTATAAGTCGTCCATTTGGTATGCAAAAAATTAAAAAGACTATACTTCGTCTATTTTTCATGCAAAAAATTAAATTGACTATATACATACAAAATTTTAATGGACTATATATAAATCGTCCATTTTGTATGCAAAAAAATAAAAAGACTATACTTTGTCTATTTTTCATGCAAAAAATTAATGGTCCATTTTTCAATTTTTTATTAAAAAAAATTTAACGGACTATGAATCGTCCATTTCGTATGCAAAAACTTAAAAAGACTATACTTCGTCTATTTTTCATGCAAAAAATTAAATGGACTTTACATACCATTTTTTTATTTTTTCATGAAAAAATTTAATGGACTATAAATCGTTAAACAGTTAAACAAAAATTTTATTTTTTGTTTTTTTTTAAAATTTGACTTCAGACTAAAAGTCTGAAGTGCTTTTTATTTCGTTCAATGTTGAATTAGAACTAAATTAACTTTAATACAATTATTGATAATGTGAATTATTTTGGTTATAATGTGCAGTGTCAGCAATGTTCCATTTATTCCAGGTATTGCAACATTTATTGCGCGTGTACCTGTTAAGCACTAATTAAAAACAAACAAAAATTTTATTTTTTGTTTTTTTTTTAAAATTTGACTTCAGACTAAAAGTCTGAAGTGCTTTTAATTTCGTTCAATGTTGAATTAGAACTAACTTAACTTTAATACAATTATTGATAATGTGAATTATTTTGGTTATAATGTGCAGTGTCAGCAATGTTCCATTTATTCCAGGTATGCAAAAGTTAAAAAAAAACTATACTTTGTCTATTTATCATACAAAAAATTAAATGGCCTATACATACAAAGTTTAATGGGCTATACATCGTTCATTTATGAATTTTTATGAAAAAATTTTAATGGACTTATAGTTACATCGTCAATTTTTTAATTTTTTTATGAAAAAATTTAATGGACCATAAATTGTTAATTTTTACGCAAAAAGCTAAATGAACTATATACGTCGCCTTTTTTTCGTACAAGAATTTACATCATCCATTTTTGATGAAAAAAAAATTTGTATGAAAAATTTTTAATGGACTATCAATCGTCCATTTCGTATGCAAAAAATTAAAAGGGACTATACTTTGTCTATTTTTCATGCAAAAAATTAAATTCACTATACATACAAAGTTTAATGGGCTATATATACATCGTCCATTTTTTAATTTTTTTATGAAAAATTTAATTGACCATAAACTGGCCATTTCGCACGCAAAAAGCTAAATGAACTATATGTCGTCTTTTTTTCGTACAAGAAATTTAATGGACTAAACATCATCCATTTTTTAAGAAAAAAAAAAATTTATTAAAAAATTTTAATGGACTATTCAATTTTTTATGAAAAAATTTAATGGACTATAAATCGTTCATTTCGTATACAAAAAATTAAAAAGACTATAGTTCGTCTATTTTTCATGCAAAAAATGAAGTGGACTATACATACACAATTTAATCGTCCATTTTTTATATTTTTATAAAAAAATTTAATGGACTTTAAATCGTCCATTTCGTATGCAAAAATTAAAAAGACTATACTTTGTCTATTTTTCATGCAAAAAATTAAATGGACTATACATACAAAGTTTAATGGGCTATACATCGTCCATTTATTAATTTTTTCATGAAAAAATTTAATGGACTCATTTCATTTTTCAATTTTGTATGAAAAAATTTAATGGACTATAAATCGTCCATTTCGTATGCAAAAAATTAAAAAGGACTATACTTTGTCTATTTTTCATGCAAAAAATTAAATGGACTATACATACATAGTTTAATGGGCTACACATCGTCCATTTTTTAATTTTTTTATGAAAAAAACTAAAAATCGTCCATTTCGTATGCAAAAAGCTAAATGAACTATATACGTCGTCTTTTTTTCGTACAAGAAATTTAATGGACTATACATCATCATTATGAAGAAAAAAAATTTTATGAACAAATTTTAATGGACTATAAATCGTCCATTTACTATGCAAAAAATTAAAAAGACTATACCTCGTCTATTTTTCACGCAAAAAATTAAATAGCCTATACATACAAAATTTAATGGGCTATACATCGTCCATTTTTTAATTATTTTATGAAAAAATTTAATGGACTATAAATCGTCCATTTCGTAGGCAAAAAACTAAAAAGACTATACTTCGTCTATTTTTCATGCAAAAAATTAAATGGACTATACATACAAAGTTTAATGGGCTATACATCGTCCATTTTTTATTTTTTTTTGTGAAAAAAAACTAAAAATCGTCCATTTCGTATGCAAAAGCTAAATGAACTATATACGTCGTCTTTTTTTCGTACAAGAAATTTAATGGACTATACATCATCATTATGAACAAATTTTAATGGACTATGCATTGTCCATTTTTCAATTTTGTATGAAAAAATTTAATGGACTATAAATCGTCTATTTCGTATACAAAATATTAAAAAGTCCATACTTTGTCTATTTTTTATGCAAAAAATTAAATGGACTATACATACAAAATTTAATGGGCTATACATCATCCATTTTTTATGAAAAAACATTTATATGAAAAAATTTTAATGGTCCATTTTTAAATTTTTTATGAAAAAATTTAATGGACTATAAATCGTCCATTTCGTATGCAAAAAATTAAAAAGACTATACTTCGTCTATTTTTCATGCAAAAAATTTAATTCACTATACATACAAAGTTTAATGGGCTATTATACATCGTCCATTTTTTAATTTTTTTATGAAAAAATTTAACGGACCATAAATTGGTCATTTCGTACGCAAAAAGTTATATGAACTATATACGTCGTCCATTTTTTGTACAAGAAATTTAATGGACTATACATCATCCATTTTTGATGAAAAAAAAATTTTATGAAAAAATTTTAATAGACTATAAATCGTCCATTTCGTATGCAAAAATTAAAAAGACTATACTTTGTCTATTTTTCATGCAAAAAATTAAATGGACTATACATACAAAGTTTAATGGGCTATACATCGTCCATTTTTTTATTCTTTTATGAAAAAATTTAATGGACTATAAATCGTCCATTTCGTATGCAAAAATTAAAAAGACTATACTTTGTCTATTTTTCATGCAAAAAATTAAATGGACTATACATACAAATAATATAATATAATTCATCCATTTCGTATGCAAAAATTAAAAAGACTATACTTTGTCTATTTTTCATGCAAAAAATTTAATGTACTATACATACAAAGTTTAATGGGCTATACATCGTCCATTTTTTAATTTTTTTATGAAAAAATGTAATTGAAATTGGTCAATTCGTACGCAAAAAGCTAAATGAACTATATAAGTCGTTTTTTTTTGGTACAAAAAATTTAATGGACTATACATCATCCATTTTTTATGAAAAAAAAATTTTTAAATTTGTTATGAAAAAATTTAATGGTGGTTTAATTAAGGTTTTAGAAGATTTTTTTACTATGTTAATAGAAAATATTTCGTGCGAAAGTAATTATTTTTTAAGATAAACTATTTTCTTGAGCTTGAGGTCAGTTTATATTTTGAATTTATTCGTTCAATATTACGTTAGCCTTCGGTCAACTTCTTCAGAAAATATATTTTTTTGTTTTTATGATATCTAAATTATAAACTGACCTAATGCTCAAGAAAATAGTTTAATTTAACATATAAAAAAGGTCGAAAAATTAGTAATTTTTTTTTTTGTTACGTAAGAACTCTGTACACAGAAAGAAAAAAGCCGTACTAAATTCAAGTTTTTTCTACTTACTTTTAGAACAATACTCGAGTATTTTACTTTTTAACAGTATAAAGCAGAGGACTTAAGAAACGAACGATTTCGGTAGAAGTTTTGTCGGTCTATCAAATAATATGCACATTGCTTCTATAGCGCAAATATGTTTAAAATAATTATTTTGCATGATATTAATTCGTTGCATATTTAACTCCACCACATCAAAAAAATTATTTATACATATGATTATTTAAAAAATTTAATCACCCGAGTTTTTTTATTACCTACTAAAACAACCTCAAAAAAAAACTAAAAAAGTCCAAAAATTTAAAATCTGGCGCCTCAAAAATTATTTTTTTGATATGTCGTAGTGCAATTTTGTTTCTAATGCCAAAAGCTATCGAAAAATCGATGGCACAATATCGATTAATTTTGTTCATACAAATCGACCCGCTTTAATGTACATAGATGTCCGCCCTGAGGTTGATCTCATCGTAGTAGCTATATATGTACATACATATGTATGTACATACATGTGCATATACAAATATATATTTTACATTTAATGTAAAAATGAGAAGTTGATTTTTATTTCTGCTTTAAAATAAATCAGAAAATAACTTTTATTTCTGCTCAGAAAATTAAAAATCAGTTTCTGATAAAAATCAGTTTCTGATTTTTATTTCTGCTCAAAAAATAAAAAGCAAAAAATAACTAGTATCTTCTGATTTTTATTATAAAATGCATAAAACATTTACGGTCCCTGTTTTTTTTTTCTTATGTAGGACAAAAATTTTACTCTGATGCAACATTCTTCCATCATAAGTTTTCTGGCAACACTGTTTACAATACATGCAACAGAGCGACGTAAAGGAAGCAATACCCCTTCCCATTGAAAAGCTTTTCAAGTTTAATAAACTACACTAAATTATTTATCGATGTAGTTTAAAATAGACGGTAAGATGATATCTGTCCAATCAAAGGACAATAACTGGAGGAAGATTTCCAAGGAAAACAAATTTTGATCCAGCTACAACCTAAGCCAGTTTATTACTATTGATAAATTAAATTGATAATTAAAACAAAAATATTAATATGTACAATAAAAATTTTATTAAAAATTAAATAAAATCTTTTTATTCAATAAAGCAGGTTTTTCTTAAATCAATATAACCCGAAACCTATTTGCTGGTGGTTCAGCTTTATCTATATGCATTTCATTCTTGCTGTAACAAATCATCAGTAGACTTCAACCATACATTTTGAATGTTCACAAACCTCTTATCTTATACACAGACTTTCAAGAACTATTTGAGAATTCACAAATAATAATATTTTTGAAAATCACAAAAGAAAAATAAGCATAGTAGGCTTAGAAACTTATACAAATCCCAGCAAATAATTTATATTCGATATGAATCTATTTTATTTTTCTACACATTTATACAATTAGAAATCCATTGGAAAACAATAAAATTTATTTTATTTATAATAAAAGTACTTATATAAACGAAATACATTAGAAAAAGTACAACTGTGTCATGATTTCCATCCATGGTTCTGATGTGAATAACATTTTCTTTCAAATTTTTACAAGTAAAACGATCATTTACTTTTTCGTATCTGGGAGAGTAATTTTGTAATTTCTGCCTTACTCTCTCGTTGCTAGCTTCTGCTGGGAAAGTAAATGAACAGACCTAATTTTTTAATTGCAATAACTTTGTAAGCCACAGAAAAAATAATATAAATGTTGTTTTTGAAATTAAAAAATTTTTCAAATAGATTTAGCCAGTAACAATGTAAGCCACAATTTTTTTTATTAAAAATGGTACTTCCAATGGGTTTAAAGTATTCATAGCTGGACACGTCATAGTTATCCTCCTAAAATGCTTCTTAAGGTTGTTTAAAGTAGAAAATATTAAAATCCCAATTTTTTAGTTTTATTTTAAACTTAAAAGCCGATTTATTCAATATTTTGATTTTGTGGCTTACAGAGTTATTGCACTAAGCGTCATATTCTACCATAAAAAAAATATTAACCGCATTTCCCAAATCGTTCGATTGATTACTTACATATGTATATTCAAAACAAAAACAAATTAACCAAATTTTCTTATTTTATTGTTGTCGATCGAACGTTTTGTGTGGGCATCGTAAGCCAGGCCTTAAAAAAGCAATATACACTTGCTGTTGTACATATATTCTACACGAGTATTTGCCATTTGTTTCTTTATTCTTTTAATTAAAAAAAAAACGTAATTTTAAATACGAGTGCTGGTACCTACATACATTAAATCTGTTTTATCAGTATATTTTCCAACATTGGCGGTTTCTGTTTGTTTTTTGTTTTTAAGAGGTAGTTAATTTGACAGCCATTTCTTGTGGTATCCTGTTGGAAGGAATATTAATAGGTGGGCGTTTTCTAAAACAATCACAACAATGTTTAAAAATACATAATAACAAATATGCCGCAGTGTAATTTGATGCGTGCCGACTAGTTAGTACACAAGAAGTCTGATGATGACTTCCTAATTACATTTCCGCATTGTTTGGCATTAACATAGAAAATGTTTTAAATATATGATGACGTTACTGATATACAAATAATTAACTAGCAAGTATTTATCTGCTTTTAATATAGTACACGTAATAGAAAATAAATTTAAACAGCGTAAGTAGTATATAAAGTAAATATTAACTTTTTTCAAGAGATCATCTTCAGTCAACTTTTATTTATTTTTTTTAGCAAATGTTTAATTTAAACATTTAAAAAATATTTTTATTAATATTTTCTTAAAATTAGTTTTTAAAATTTATTCAACGTTTTACTCACTATTTTCATACACATTTAACTTTGTTATACATGCATACACATACATATATATTTATAAAATTTAACAATTCCTTAAAAATTAAAGCTATTTTCACATTATATGTATTTGTTATGTGAAATGTCACTTTACCACATGGTAAATTTAAACAATAGCATGTGTTATTCCTTTAGATTTAGAGCATGTTCTATTTTCAAGTGGCAGATCATCTAACATCAGCTGGCTTTAAGTACAGCCATTGTTTGTGTCAGCGAAAATTAAATAAACTTTTAAAATAAATAAATTAATTGATTTAATAAATGAAAAAATAAAAATGGAGGGAAAAATGTATAAAAAATTAACAAAAGTAACAAACAAAAAAAAACAAACTATGTCAAATGTACATGACATACGACCGTTTCAATATAAAAATTATAAACCTTATCTAAAATGCAGATTTTGACATACACATACTTATTATCACATGTGCATAAAAAAGTGACCTCCCACATGACAAACACATATAATGTGAACACAGCCTAAGATTAAAATAATACGATTCTTTAATATTAAACTATTTCTAAATATTATATTCGACCTTTTTATTTATTAATATATAATTTTACTTTTTTTATAAATAGATAACAAATTTATTTCATTATCGATATTTTGCTTTGTGTAGCTTCTTTTGTTATCTATTTATAAAAAAAAATAGCTAAAACTGAAATAAAATTTATATATTATTAAACTATTTCGATATTTTTTATTTCAAAAGTTTTTTTAATAAAAACATATCTTTAATATAAAGATATGTAAGCCAATAAAAGTGGCAGAAAGTGTTAAAAATACATTGATGATTTTTGTTTTCGTTTTCTTTTTAATGAAAGTTTTAATAAAAAAAAGCTTTTTGGTTAGGATTAACATACAAATTTTGAAAAAGGCTTTAATTGTTTTCTAAAATTTTTATACAAATAAAAAGTTTTGAATACATACATATATATACTAGCTTTTACCCGCGGCTCCTCTCGCGTTGATCTGTTTAAAAGATATGTACATGAAAATTGGTTTTAAAACTGGGTAAACAATCAAACCCGAAACAGAAATTACCCTAACCAGGCCAAAAATGTGTTTTTCGGACAAATCCGGTTCCGAACCGAAAAAAAATATCTTATATTTGACGCTGGTAATATAGCTTTCCTTTGGTGAAAGATTTTTCAAAACTGGTTTAGCGGTTTGGGCGTGAAAGCGTAGCAAACAAACAAACAAACGCACTTTCACATTTAAAATATTAGTAAGGATATATTTTCGATTTACAAAGCAAATTTTGTATGGAAATTTGTTCAAAAAACCTTTTGTAAGCCAAAACTATTTTTTGATCGATGAATTTAATAAAATTTCCTTTTTGGTACAGTGTAAAAGTACATCAAAAATTATAACATCCATAGGGGCCTAAATACACCCACCATTCGAGAAGAGATTAAAAATTCGAAATTTACTCTTATTTGAGGGTCATTAGTGGCTCAAAAGGACACACTTTTGATTTGGCGCCATAACTTTTTAGGGTTCCGTACACCAAAGGTTAAAAATAACCCTATTGTTTTCGCTACGCTGTCCGTCTGGCCGTCTGTCCCTCACAGTCTCTTTTCTTAGGAACGGTAAGATCTACGGACCTGAAATTTGGACAGAGTATGTAGAACCTTGCCCGCTAAAACAACAAATTCATGAGAGTTAAAAATTAAAGGCTGTTCCAAAACGAGCAACGAAAAATTTTAAAATCCCATGTAATATAAATACATACAATTGTATGTACATATCGATATTAACACTTGAAATTTGTAAAATTAGCGTATTTTTATACAGACTACAACAAATAACATTAAAATTTAAAAAAAAATGTAAATTAAAGGGTGTTTTAGCAGTTAATGCAGTTTTGACTGTGTAATTTTGACACCTTGCTGTCTGTATCTTGGAAACCGTAAGAGGCAAACACTTGAAATTTTCAACAACGGTAAAACTAAAAAATCCCAAAATTATAAAATCACCTATCCGAAAAAAATCGCCAAAAATCTAAAAAAAAATCGCCAAAATTAAAGAAAAAAATCTGACACTAAAATAAATCGCCAAATCCGAAAAAATCCCCAAAATGAAAAAAATCCCCAAATAAAAAAAACGCCAAAATGAAAAAAAGCCAAAAACCGAAAAAAATCGCCTATATGAAACAAAAATCGCCAAAATGGAAAAAAGTCGCCAAAATGAAAAAAAAACTTAGAAAAAAAATCGCCAAAAATTTAAAAAACCCCACTTCACTGAATTTATTTTTTGTTAACACTATAAGTTGTATATTGCAGTGGCAGTATAAACATGTTAATTTTTAGTTTACGATTTGAATACTTATTGTTATTGTCCTAGAGCCTGGATCACACTATCAGACATAAATATTAAACGATCATAAGTAATAAAACAAAATAGACTTATTTCTCAATAATAAGTGTATATGGTTTTATTACCAATGGAGTGTGGTGGAATTATGTCCTTATTCTTCAATTAGTTGAGAAATAAAGCAAATTTAACTTATTAATTATGACTTCATTTCAGCGAGCCGACGAAAATAGTTACATTGTGCCGATAGTGTGATACAGGCTTTAAGACAGATGCAATAAAATAAAATAAAATTAAATTTTTTTTATAAAATTTCATTTTGCTAATACCACTCAATATTCCAAGCCGAGGTAGGTTTAAAAGGTATAATTGAGTTTAAAGCAGTCAGGCAAACACATACATCTTTACATTATTTGAGGCTATCAGCCCAGCAGTGGTGTAATCCACATTCGTTTTTTGGTTGCTGTTCTGGTGATAAATACATTATTTACATTACCAGCTATCAACAAAAAAAGGTAGAGTAAACTATCTTTTGGTATTATAAGGCAGTGGTGTCAAAAATAAAACTATAATTGTATGTGTGAGAAAAATTGTCTCTCTCATTCGTCTCTGAAGTACATCGAAAAAAATAAATATTTGGAAGAAATGCAGTTTAGTAAAGCAGTTGCAAATAAATAAAAAGGATCCTATGTGATAGAAAATTAAAAAAAAAATAAGAAGAAAAAATTAAATAAAAAAGTTGGCGGCGACCCATATTTTCCAACTTAGGGACTCTGAACTTTTCATAGGAAAGTGTCAAGAATCTCCAAAAAATAAATTTAAGTAGGGTATCTGATAGAAAATAAAAAAATAAAAAAAAATTAATAAAAAAATGTCCTGCATCCCATATTTCCCGAGTTATTGGCCTTTAAAGTTTTGATAGAAAATGCAGTTTAGTGAAGCAGCTCCAAAAAAATAAGAATGGCTTTTTAATACATATCCATTTCTTTCCTTAAAAGTTTTGTAACATAAAATACGTTGAATGTCTCGAAAAGCATTGGTGATCATAGAATATTTTTCGCATACCACTTTTGTTTCTTTCACTGTAGCTATAAAGAATTCAATACAGCCGCTACGCATGTGCTATCGTCGTTGTCTCATTGACGACTAAATGAAAGAGAATTTGTGTGACTGACATCTAAAGAAAATGGGGTTGAAAATTCGTTTTTGCACAGATCATAATATTACAAAGTAATAAAGAAATTAAATAATTAAAAAGAGTAATTGTTTAAATAAATTGATGTGGCTTATACCAAGAATGATAAAATAAATTCATAAATATTTATCATTCTTGAGTTACACCACTTCTGCGCTGATGGCCTCATTTAAACATTAGTGATAATCAGGGAAACCGCAAATATGCAATTGCATGTTTTTTCTTGTGTGACGTATTAATGCGAGTACAAGATATTTATCCGTTTCAGAACTTTTTATGAATCTTGGCATCGATTTGTTAGTGCATATTTTTGCATATTTTACCCTTCAAAGCATGTTTTCGCATATATCAGTCTTACACGCATATTTTTAGCATATTTTCTAACCTTTAGAGCATAATTTACGCTTTTGGGGCATATTTTGATACTTTATGGAACTTTTTTTTAATATGCTTACGAGCTGATCTGTTGGTCAAAATTTTTATTTGTAGTTTTCGCCATTTAAATCTTATTTCCAATCTTCCATGTAGTATGTGGACGTTAGTTTAAATAAAAATTTGGGTTTGCTAGTTGTGAGGGACTCAGCCCCGATTAAATCAGTAGACGTTAAAGGAACTTTAAATGTATAAAACTTTACTTAGATGTGACAGCCAACGATTTTTATTTGAAAATCTAGGTCAATATTTTGTTGTTTATTGCAATGAAATTTAAAAAAAATCTTAGCGTATTTACCCAAAATAAAGTTCCAAACTTTTAATTCTGATATCGTCATCTCTTTTTAAATTGAAGTTAAATTTTTACGAGTATAAAAAAAATAATTTGTATCATTTGCTTTAGTCAAAATTCATATGGCAATTTTGTTTTAAAGTGCATTTCAATCCTAAATTATTGTTTTTAATACGGCAGTTATTCTTTGTTAATTATTTTATTGTTACCTTTGTTTGTTTATTTCATTTCTGGCTTATTTTATATGCAAATTTAGTCGAAAAATGAAATGAAAAATGTATTTTCGTTGACAAATAAACCAATTTATTTCATTTTTAAGAGCATATTTTTTGAGTTTTTAGTGCATATTTTCAAGTTTTTACTGGATATTGAATGCGCATAAAATACTTTTTTTAGAGCATATTTCTGGTTTCCCTGGTGATAATATTAAAGAGAGTAAAATGTATGCTTGTTCGAGACCAGTGTGCACACTTCTACCGATATTCGGTAGATTCTACCGAATATGTTTTTCAATTTAACAATCAACCAATTCTACCGAACAAGGCCTGAAATCTACCGAATATTGTTATTTAGTAATTTAAGTCTATATATGTGTAAATTGCCTATTTTGCCACATGGCAGTGCGGCCGCAGAACGGTCATTTTCTGTCATAAAAATCATCAAAACAGAACAAAGAAATCGGTTAAAAACTGAAACTATAAATAACCTAATATTTGCCAAAGAATTGTGCCTTGGGGATGAAATATTTATTTCTACTAATGATTTAATAATTTTTGCACAAAAGTTTAAATTCATAAATGGATCTTACATATAATTTTTGTAGTTACAAATGTTTCCCAAATAAAAGTTATTTTAGTAGCTTCATAAAACCTATGTACAAAAACTGAATTCCTGTCACTTATGTATATTATTTTACCATGAGCGGTAAATGATAAATGATATGATATATGATAAATATATAATGAGTACGAGCGCTTTTATGTGTCTCTCTCTCTATTCCTTATTGTCATAAAGCATGAAAACCTTTTTTATGCCGAGTACATATTATGGCATTTTATGACATCGTACTAGTGTGTAGTAGTGGCAACGTTTGTCATTCCTGATCATTTTCGTCGTATAGCATTGCATTGCATATAAAAAAACATAATGTGAACGGCATTGCACACATTTTGCAAATGACACCAGAAAATGACAAAAAAATAAATGCTAAAGGCCAAGGCACACAAAAACCGTTATACGTTAAACTTCACCTTTTTGAACTGACAACGAAGTTGGGGTCTATTATATTCAGTACGTGTCCGTACGAACAAAAATGCTTTCGAGTTTCCATGTAATTACGTTTCGAATTGCAGAGTATCTGCATCTGCATATTTGAAAGTATCCCTGGTCAAAATCTTAATTAATTAGAGTGAATTTTCACTATGACTTGCGACTTATTATTTTTTAGACTTCTAATCTCATTTGGAATAATAGTTTAATTTAGTTTATACTTTGGTATATTTCAACTTAAATGTTTTACCTATATGTGACCTTTTCCGAGAAAAGGGACCTAGTGTGTGAAAATGAAGTTTTGAGAAAAACGCATTTAAGGTTTCATAACGCATTATCATTATCGGTTTTTCCAAGTTCGTTTTGTACGTTTTTGAGGTAAATAAATGTTTATCAGAAATCTAACTCATTTCATCTTATTCTACACCCTTTTAAGTACCAGAATCCATTCTTAAGTCCAAAACCGTTTTTTGACACAATAGGTCCTTTTCTCAGAGAAGGTCACATATAGTGTGTAGAACGATGTTTGCTTAAAAAAATAAAGGTTAACAGAGAATTTCCCAATTTAACTGTAAAAGAAATAAGTTTCTGAAAATCGACTTGAACGTTTAAAAGCGCTGTTCTGCAAAACAGTAAAATATGACTTAAGCACTTTTTCCTTATTGCCACAGGGTTAGTAACACAGCACAACAAAATATAGTTGTTTTGTATTGTTTAAATAAAAATAGCCGATTCCTATGTATTTTCATCTGCTTATTAAAATGACAGAATGAAAACTAATCACCAGATGAAAATACATAAGGATCGGCTATTTTTATTTAAAAAAATTAATTAACATTCAAAAATTGTTTGCTAAGGAAATACTACATCGAAATTCTAATTTAAAACTGAAAACGTTTGCAGAATTTATTTAAAACTTGTAAATTAAGAAAGTGACTTGACTCATGATGAAAATTTCTTTCTCAAGACTCAAAAATATTCCCCCATATTGGGTATGGCGTAGACTTGGGTCGAACTCGTTCACTAGTTCAACCAACGAGTTCGACCCAAGTCTAAAGTCTAGTATGGCGTCGTCGCACTGTGGGGATTAATTCAAAAGATGAACTTTAACTTTCACAACCATATTTGGTACCATATGAAAGTAGATCAAATTCTACATCACTAACTGCAATAATTTTAGTTATTTTTGCGCGCATTGATTAAAAGAGAAAATTTTGATATTTCAAGTGATTATAGTTTTTGTTAAGACTTCTATAAGTAAAAGTTTTATAATGTAACCGTCAACTTCAGGTATATGAGCATTTAAAAAATTATTTTTTGTTTAGATAATTGTTTTAGAAATATTAAAAAAATATATATAAATTGCTCTAAAAATGTGGTATTTTTGATATATACATTGAGAAATGGGAAGCATTGGAAAAATGCTTCTATGCTCTTAAAATATAAGATTTTAGCTAATAAATCCCAGAATACCTATTTGCGCATTTGTGCGATTTTTGAGTTATGAAGTTTTTGTGAGAGAATTCCAGTTGCTAAAAATCAATGCGAAAAATACATATTAAATATTCATTTTTTTTATTTAAACAAAAAAAATATTTTTTTAAAGACACATAAAGTATGCTCTAATTTCCAATTTAATTTACTAATTTGTCTTTTTTTATTCCAAAGTTACAGCAAAAATAGTCAAATAAGACCATTTTCTCCAAAAAACAAAAAATTGGTTAAAAAATCTTTTTTAAAATTTTTTTTTTAAATGTTGGTTTTTTATGTGTTTTTTATATTATTCAATAAAAAATAACAACACTTTAAAATTACGACTTCTATGAATTAATCGCCACTTTCTCTACCATTCACCCCACTGTGCGTCGACGTCACATCAAGACGACAGTAAATATTCGGGTATGTTCTGCATTCCACGTGAAATTAAAACGAGTGGAATTGCCATAGCATTGTTGTTACAATTACATATTTCCAACAACAATTGTACACAGAAAAAATTATTCCCAAAAAATTTTCAAACAAACGTGTGTTTTGAAATATAATTTAGTTTCAGTAAATATTTTTTACTGTTCCAGTAAATTATTTCTTCCAATTTTATTTTATGTAAAAAAAACTGTATAGAATGAAAATTATCTATATAAAGTAAAATTTGAAAAAAAAAATTTTAGATTTATTTTTCTTTTTTATTTAAATTTGTTATTTTCAGTTAAATTTATTATTATATACTGTAAAAAAATTTGTCTGATTTTTTTTAATTTTAAAAAACATTTTATTTTTTTTTTAAAGATTTTTGTTTGCGGTTTTCAAACTTATTATGTTTGTATATTGGGATTCTCAATATAGTATTAAGAGTCTTACTAGGAGTTTGTTAGCTAAATTAAAAAATTTTTTGGGTTGAAGTCTACTGACGAGTTCCAAAAGCGGTAACGAAATGCTTAACCATAAAAACAAGCCAATTTTTGAAAGTAGAAAAAAACAGTTGAACCTTTCATTTGATTCAGTTATTTTTTTTTTTAGATAAAACTTTTACTAATTAAAAAAAAATGTTTAAGAATTGTTATTGATTCAGTTAATTTATTTTCTGATAATACGAAAAATTTTAGTGAATGTGTTTGTAAATTCTAAAAAAAAAGTTGCTGAACAACACAAAAAAAATCTGCAAAAATGTTTTTCTGTTCCTATTAATAAATTTGACTGAAAATATTTTGAGTTTCAGTTAACTTTTTTCTATAATGCCATAATAATTTAACTAAAAATAAATTTTTTTTCCAGTTAAATTTTTACAAAATTGTTATCAGAATCTACAAATTTCTTTTTAGGTCCGCATTCACACAAAATATTTACTGATGCAATGAATTTGGTTACTGAAAACGAAATTTAGTTTTTTCTGTGTATGGCAGTTCTACTCGTTTTAATTTCACGTGTAATGCAGAACATACTCGCTTGTCACTTGTCTACTCTTTATCGGCAATAATTAAAGCATAGCCGCGAATAACGTTGTAAAAGACAATTTTTACAAAACCAGTTTTTTCACAGATTACCGTTAACATTATTCTCTTGCATTGTTCAAACATCAAACCATCCAAAATTATGCATCTTATTGTCATCAAAATAAAATTACAAATAGACAGTCAGTGGAAGAACTTTGTACGTAACTAACAAAATCATGCAAACGAAATTGTCGATAATAATTGATAAATGTAACAGAGATACAAAAAGAAACGTTAATGCTAATTATCATTATTTTCGATAAGCTGAAAACAATTAAACGAAAAAACATTCTTGCTTTTAATTAGTGTTTTTTTTTTGGGAATTGTTAAAATTTAAGTTTAAAATTTTTTAAACGCACTAACAATCCCAAATTAATATTTTACTTATTAAGTAAAATATTTTTTTTATTATTGGACCCTATGCGCATTTCACTGTTGCTAATGCGGATCATCAGGGAACCTTTACCCAAAGTTTCTTAGAACAACTAGAGTTATTATGTTATAAACTTTCATTTAAACAAATGAGAAAGAAGCTCAACAACAAATAACAAAGTTGAAACAAGAACTCAATAATCAACATGTTTTTTATTTTCTGGCTGACTTTTTTCGGCTTCAAATTGTAGTAGTAAAGATCAGATTATACATATTTATTCGTCATCTCAATACCTTGCATTTGAATACCAATAACGACCCAATCGGACATTCTTGCTCGAGATATGATCTGTCAAGTGAAAAAAGGTCGAAAAAATTAAAAAATTACAATATCTCGAAAACAGTTCCATAAAAAATTTAACCTTGATTTTCGAATTCAGCGGAAGAAAATACATAAGGAAAATCACCTCTCATCAAATGTACATTTTCGGTGTAAACTAGTGTAATTGTTATTTTCTGATGTTTGTTTTTTCGAGCAGAAATAAAAATCATTTTATAATTTTTATTTCTTCGAGCAGAAATATAAATCAGAAACTGATTTTTTTGAGCAGAAATAAAAATCAACATGTATGTACATAAGTATGTATTTATGTATATAGTATGTAGCTACTACGATGAGATCAACCTGTGGACATTCCGCTGACGAAAAAAACATGGTGGACACCAAAAAGGGTCGAATCACTCTTTTTTATTACTTTTATGATATGGGTATCAAATGAAAGGGACCTCCGAGAAGATGACCAAAAATGCAATAGAAAAAATGTCGAAGGGCCCCAAAAACGCGGACATCAATGTACATTAAAAGCGGTCGATTTGTATAAATAAATTAATCGATATTGTGCCATGGATTTTTCGATAGCTTTTGGCATGAGGAAAAAAATCCACTACGACATATTAAAAAAATAATTTTCGAGGCGCCAATTTATTTAAAAACAATGCTCGAATACTTTACTTTTTAGCAATAAAACCAAAAGACTTAAGATAGAAACGTTCTCGGTAGAAGTTTTGTCGGTCTCTCAAATAATATGCATACCCTCAAAAAAGTTTTACATTAAGGGCCATTATTACAACTTAAAGTTAGTTAAAAGTAGGATTTTATCGGACGTATAAAAAGCTTCCCATTATTGCAAATTAGATTTAACTTACCAGGTAGGTTAAACTTGCCTGTTATTTATCGCTCACTTTGGGTCAAAGTAAAATTTTGCAAATGATAAAGTTTTTATACGACTGATAAAATCCTTCATTTAACCAACTTGAAGTTGTAATAATGGCCCTAACTGTATGTAGGTTATTTTAGAAGTTTTCCGTGAAGTTAAATTTAAGGAAAAATTTAGTTATTTTACCAAGCTATTTATATTTTAACTTTTTGTGTATGTTGTTTAATAAACAAACCACAACATACGTGTCTGTCATGACTTTCACATCCGTGTGAAAGTGAATCTTTTCCGCATATTTTGGTGTCCTGACATTCACTTCCGAATAATTTTTTCGTTTTACTTTCGACTGCACCTAGCAATGTGAAAGTAAATAGAATCGCCTTTTTTCAACATTAAAATTAATTTAATTTAAACGAAATCTTTTTTAAAATTTGGCTTGATATCTCATCTACCTAATTCGGAAATTTAAACCAATATATATTTGGTTTTAATACATAGAAAAGGGGACATGAAAAACATGCCCACATTAGCAACCAATTTTGCAAAAATATTCGGAAGTATGCAGACACCAAATCTTTTTTTTTTTGCGATTCGGAAATTTTCATTCTAGTTGAAAACGTTCGAAAGTCGTGACAGACACGATAATAAGTTTTTCTGTGCAGTTAATATAATCAGTTATTTACAATACACATATATTCAGTAAAACTTAAATAATGAATTCGTTCTGAAAGTATTTTCATTTAATTTTTATTGATGTTTTTATCATAATAAAACTTCAAAAATATTAAAAAAAATCAAATCAAATATATTTATTCTATAGCGCAAATATATTTAAAATAATTATTTTGCATGATATTAATTCGTTGCATATTTAACTCCACCACATCAAAAAAAATTAATCATTTTCGATTAATTATTTTCGATTTTATCGTAAGCGACATGTTATCGAAAATAGACTTTTTTATTGAAATTTAAATTTTATGGGCCTACCCATAGTTTAGAATTTTCAAAATGCCAAAATTGTTGATAACTTTTAAGATACGGGCGACAATTTACGTACCTAAAAAAACCTCCTGAACAATTTAATTTATGTCGCTTACGATAAAATCGAAAATAAGGCTCGATATGATTATTTAAAAAAAATTTAATCAGCCGAGTGTTTTATTACCTACTAAAACAAAACAAGTAAAAAAATTTAAATTCTGGCGCCTCAAAAATTGTTTTTTCGATATGTCGTAGTGGAATTTTTTTCCCTCATGCCAAAAGCTATCGAAAAATCGATGGCACAATATCGATTAATTTTTCATACAAATCGATGTACATACATAGATGTCCGCGTTTTTGGCTCCTCCGCTATTTTTTCCATTGCATTTTTGGTCATCTTCTCGAAAATCCCTTTCATTTGATACCCATATCACGAAAGTGATAAATGTACATATGTAGATGTCCGCCCTTTTGGCGCTTCTAACATTTTTTCCATTGCACTTTTGGTCATCTTCTCGAAAATCTGTTTAATTTGATACCCATATCATAAAAGTGATCAAAAAAAGAGTGATTCGACTCTTTTTGGTGTCACCATATTTTTGTCGTCAGCGGAATGTCCACGGATTGATCTCATCGTAGTAGCTACATACTATATACATACTTATGTACATACATGTGTATATATAAATTTATTTTTAAATTTAATGTAGAAGTAAGAAGTTGATTTTTATTTCTGCTTAAAAAAATAAAAATTAAGAAATAAGTTTTCTGATTTTTATTTCTTTATTTTATTTTTAGTAGCTTCTGACATTTATTATAAAATGCATAACAGTTACGCTACTATTTTTAACTATTTATTTTTAAAATATACAAACTCGTTTTTTTTACCCTAAAACCAGAACAGTTTCAACAGAATGTGTATACATATGTATATGCAAAATGTTTTAGAATTTCCGTGCTATTAATATACAAATTCGAGAGCATTATCTTTCGTTTCGAATTACAGAGTATGTCCTCAGGTATTTTGTATCCAGTTGCATTGTTATTTTTTACCTGAAAACTAGAAAATAATTTTTTATGATGGGGAAACAACGATTTAGTAAACAAATTCCCCGAAAGTTTTTATTCAAAATATTCTGTTATTAATTAAACTGGTGGCCATTTTAAGTTTTAACATTTTTTAATGTTTAAGAATTTCAAGCGTTGGTGTACATACATATTATAGACTTTTAAGAGAATTTGGTAACGATTATTTTTGTAGGGCATTTTAATACACATCCTATTCTAAAATGCAAGTGTGAATAAGTACATGCAACGTTCTGATATTTAGTTATAATTTCGGTGTTTTTATTCAGGTTAACTTTATGGGGAATATTTTTATATATCTATCACTTTTATCCATTATTTCCCCGTTTTAATATCCTTTTTGCCTGCCCAACTTTTTATAATGGACAAAAATACCCATGCGGAGAAGAGTTAGAAGAAAGTTCGTATCAAGAGTTTATACAAGTGCTGCATACATCTTATAGTTATGCTGAATAACCATAACAATGTGCAAAAATGTTAAAATTCAAACCAAATACAGGGTGGTTATTATGTAATCCGAATCGAACGGAAAATTGTTCGAATGTAATGTTAATAACATACAATTTCGAACAGTTTCCGTTTCGTATCGAATTACATAACACCCCAGGTATATTTATGACTCCACTTCCAAAAGCAGTTGTTAGAATCGATTTGAAACAATTTGCATTTTTTTTCGAACAGCGTAATTTAATACAATTCAGAAATCTAGCACTGCGCTACATCCCAGTAAAAAAAGACACTCCAAAGAAGTCATGAAAATGTAGAGTTTGCAGTCTGGAAGTAGTTCAAATTTCGATCCGATCTAATAATTTTTACATAGGGTTGTCATTGCAAGAAGTTCTCTTTTTCGATGCCTAGTCACCGAATTAGAAGCGATTTTAAGAAAAAATTCCTTTTTTGTGTTCTATGGTAATATTTTTATCTAGGAAAAACTTTAAAAAGTTACATATTTTAACAATTCGTTTCTTTTTATACGAATTTAAACGCGAAACAGTGTTTTCATGTAAATTTAAGCAAATAACTTCTACATTTTAGGCCAAAATTAGTTCATAAATTTCTTTAAAAAAATCGATTTTTTGAACATTTTGGTGAGTATTTACTAAAACTATGGAAAAACTACAAGCTTTTGTGTGATTAAAAATAAACTTTTACTTGGTTTTCTGCTAACTATCGGCAAATTAAAAATATCGATTTTTTGGAAGCAATGAAAATGTGATTCCTTCAGAATGACTTCCATTTTTTTTACTGGGATTTTAAGCGTATTACGTTCTGAAAAGTAAGATTTTTCATCACTTCAAACGTCATGCGTTCTAAAATACATCTCCACATCACAAAAATGGCTGATGCAATGGATGAGCAAGTGTTTAATTTGTTTCAAAACTCTTTTGTTTGTCGACTGTACAATTTTTTGGTTTCATCTAAGTCGAATGAAATGCTTTTTAATTATTATTGTTCGAACTTCATTTGTTTCTATATTTAACAGGCTAAAGTTCGTATCGCCTTGCAAGCCAAATTACATGTGATAATTATTAATGAACAAATAACATCAAAGTTAGTTGTAAATATTCTGTAAATATTCTTCTGGTTTTCGAAGACCACTAAACCCTCATCATCAGCGTTCTTCTGTGTTTGCTCCAGTGTGTGTGGTGTCAGTTGATGTAGATTTCTGCTTTATATACGAAAGTTTTTTGTAAATGGAATATGTGAATTGTTTTGATTCATCGTATTTCAATTTGCTGAAAGTATTTTGTAATGAAAGCTCAATTCCGTTCAACTATGTGTTGTCAGAATATTTACTTATCACAGAGACTAGAAACTGCACTATATGAGGTTAGTGCTTGGTGCTCACGGAGTGGCCTCAGTGTCAACCCGACCAAAACGGAACTGGTACTTCTTTCTAGGGGATACTTCAACTACCCAAAGCTAAATGGCACTATCCTAACCCTGTCGGATAATACCAAATATATGGTTGATGTCCTTAATAGCAAGCTTTCCTGAATGGAAAATCTTCAGGCAAGAGTAGCGAAAGCCATAACGGCAATCTACGTCTGTAGAAACTTGGGTAATAAATCCCAAGGATGTCGTTTGGATACTAGAGATGGTTGTAAAACCTATATTATTTTATAAAATTTCAGTCTGGTGGAAAGCACTCGACTCATGGAGTAATCAGTCCCGTATAGAGGGAATTCTCCGCAAAATGGCAGTTATGATAACAGGTGCTCTAAGATCAAAGCCAACAAATTCGCGATTCGTTATGTTAGGTTGGCTTCCGTGGACTTAACGGCTAGAAAGCTAGCTCTACGTACCTCCGTCGGACTAAGCGCAATAAGCGCATGGAACCACTGACTTTGGGGTCATGCAAACATTTTAGATATAGTGAATAACATACCGAACCTTTCCCCACTGAACGGAGTCGTACAGGTCTTTACGGACGGTTCAAAAAAGGAGGGAGAGTTGGTGGGGGCCTCTATATTCCGGAATGCGGAATTGAAATGTCAGGCAGAGCTATCTGCCATTAAAAGAGCGATACACTGGCTAAGGTTCTGTCAGATTTCAAACGCAGATATCCATATTATAACTGACAGCAAGTCTGCTATTAAGTCCCTCATAGGTGTGTACATCACATCTTTTCTTGCACAGCACTCAAATATCTTATTAAACTGGGTGCGTGGAAACGGGACTATTTCAGGAAACATAGTTGCGGATGACCTGGCAAGGAGGGAACCCTACTAAGAGTAGTCGATATCGACAATCTCTGTGGTTTCCAACTCTCATCCTGCTGGAGACGTTTCGATGTTACCTTTCTTGAATTAGCTGAAAACAGATGGCGCAATGAGCCCACCTGTGCAATAGCGTGAGCCCCTGGCCTCGCCTAAACTCCCATAGAACGAAAAATCTCATGAACTTCAATAGGAAGCACTTGAGGAACCTAGTGGCCACGTTGACCGGTCACAGTGCCATAGGAACCCATGCTAAACGTATGGGTCTCCCGTATAATGACTACGGCTACAGTTCCAATGAAGAGGAAGAGGAGGAAAGTATCATGCATCTCCTGTGTTTTTGTCCCGCTGTGGAGGATCTCCGTCTTCACCTCCTTCGCAGAATATTCTTCGGCAGCTTATCCAAGTTATCGAAAATCTAGCTCAAAAACTTGAGCCTTTATATTAGGAACAGTGGCTGATATAGCCACTGACTCCCCTCGTAGCCAATTTTTTACCCACTCTCACCTCCCTTAAATAAATATTATCTCTTTTCTGTTTCTACCCTTCTCACCCTCCTCCCTCTCTCTCACTCTCACTCTATCTTCTTTTTAACTTACAGGTAGCACAAAGGAATCATTGCAATGGACTCAAGTGATCTGGAATATAATTTTCGACTTTTCCTTGCCTGCAGCCAGCTAACCTAACCTAACCGGCCACTGCGCTTTCGGAACCTATTCTAAACGTATGGGTCTCCCGTACAATGATTACTGCTACATTTGTAATGATGCTTCTATCCTCAACGATTTCCAAATATACAAAAATACCAATATTTTTAAATATATACTGCCTCATTCATAAAAAATATTTCAGGTTTATTAAGAGCTTATTTGACATATTTCTATCAGAAAATTTTCAAATAAACCTGTAATAAACCTAAAATATTTTTTTATGAATTAGACCGATAAAAATTAAATATGCCAAAAAAGTTTTTCATTTCAATGACTAATAAAATCGCTTATTTTCCTTGACAAAAAAATCCTATACTGAGCTAGTAGTTGTATGAAGGACTATAACCAGAGCGTGTGTTAGGCCGGGTTTCCATCTGTGTGCCATGTGCCACACAAGCGCAAAAAAAGCGTAACCACTAATTACTAATGAAAAACAGTTTGATTCAGACACGTATTTAATAAGTTGAACAGTTTCATACATAACTAATAGACAATTTTATAGAATCGAACATAATTGGAAAATGTTTAAATCAATAAATATATGTCTGAATCAAACAGTTTTTTGGGCAAATGACACACAAGAAATGCCAGATATAAACTCAGCCTTAGTTTTTACAATATATCCTAATTTTTTATTTTTTGATGTACTCTCGCGGTGGGAGTTTATTTTTAAGCAACAAAAATTTTAACTTGTACCAAAAAAAAAGAACTTACAAATCTAACAATTGTTAGAGACTATTTCTGATGTAATAGCGTTTTCTTTTCTAAAAGTCAGGGATATATTTTTGCCCGTTGTAAGAGAAATCATTATGAGTTGAAAGTTTATTGCGATGCAATATTCAATTATTTAAGGACGTATTACAGTCCTGTCGCTCAAATCAAATGCGATCAAACTTGATTTTAATTCCGTGATTAGGTTCTCCAGAAACCGAAAAACGAAGATTTTCTTCGAAATGAAACCAATTTATATTTAATGCTCTGAATTATTACGCCTTATTAAAAGTGTCGTATTTCGACTTTGATTACGACGATTTTGTAGTAAACTAAAGGACATATCAACATTTTTTCTTTAATCTAGTACAAAATCGTCGTAGTCATAGTCGAAATACGACACTCGTAATTAGGCCCATTATTTTCCGTATGTGAAAGTACAAATCTATTTGCAACAGCTTCGTTTCAATGAAAAAAAAGTTTTTCAAAAAATTTTTGGTATTATCTATTTTTTTTTACAAACATAAGAAATTTGCTCAAGTCCTCAGGAAAAATTTAGCATCATGAAAACTGAAATATTTTTTTCAGTCAAAGTGCTGGCACATTTTGAATATGAAAGTGGATCTGAAACATCCATAATGCAATTCGCCGTAATTTTTCGGCAGACTATTGACGTCTCTATGTATCCAAAACTGCAGTTATTTCATTTCCAAGCATTTCGTGTCATAATTTTTAAATATTGTTCGCTTCAATAAAAAAAATTTTTGCCGCTTTTCTTCTTCTCTTTAAATTTAAAATAACCGAATTGCAGCTTTTTCGGAACGAACAAAATCGATCGAAATCTGTAGAAGGTAAAACAAAATCGATAAAAACAAAAAAACCGTGATCAAAACAATTTCGATCGATTTCTGTGACAAGCCTGATAGTTCTTTAATTTTTTTTTTCTTGAAGAAAATTCACTTTTTTAGAAAAGAAAACGCCAAAGTAAAAAATAAATTTTCCTTCCCACATAACAGTTCTTATCTTCTTTGGATTTACATGTGTATATATTCTTTAAATTAGAATTGTGATTAAGATATTTCGCTCGTTTATTGCAACATGGCCATATCTCGAAAAAAATTTTAACTTGCCAAAATGCGATTTAATGTTAGTCCCGGTCACACACTTCAACTTTTGTTGATCAACTCGTAATTCAGCTGTAAGAAAAAAAGAGATATTTGTATTTCCGTCTCCTTCTTTCTTACAGCTGAATTACGAGTTGAGCAACAAAAGTTGAAACGTGTGACCCGGGACTTAGCAAGTACATACATTTGATTGAGTATGCCTGTGCTTTCAGATTGTGAGATTTTTTTTTGCACAGATATACAAAACGTTTGCTTCATTGGCCCTTATTATGAGAAAATTTCGATCTTCGAATTTTCATTTGGTATTATTACGAGCATTAGACAAAGAATGTCCTTATTATGAATATCACTCAAAGTGATTTTTAAAATTTTCAACAATTAAATTTTTTTCGTCCAAACCTAAATTCTGTTCGATAGAAAATTCGTTGGTCAACGAAATTTTCGATGCTCATAATATGAATTAAACATTCGATGTTCGATAGCCAGCGAAGATCGAAAATCGAATGCAACTAATAATAAGGGCCATTAATTTAAACATTTCGATTTTTTGAGATATGACTATATTGCAGTGTAAAAGTGATATAGGTATTCGTGTTCCAAATCCGAAAATAAACCGTGGCAAATATTTCTGCTTTTATTTATTTTTAAAGTAATACACTAAACTTTTTTTTATTTAATTATTCATGTTTTTAAGAGAATATTATGTGTACGTATGTATGTATGTATGTATGGGTGTATGTGGTTATGTATTATGTATGAAACTTAATTAGCGTGTAGCAATATTTTCTTTTTTTAATTTAAAGAAACATGGTAACATTGCATTAATAGTAAAATTGTTTATGGTCAATTAATAATTTTACATTCAATATTTCTTTACCTAAGAACGAAGAAATATTTTAGAATAAACCAAAGAAATAGGAAAAATCAAATGTACGTACATATAACAATTAAATTAAAAAAAATAGGAAGAAATTAAAAAATAAACATTTTGATTAATTCGAATATCGAAATAGATCTTGAAATTAAATTAACTTGATTTTTGATTTTGACGGTTGTTAAAAATATTTATAATATTTCAAAATACATACATATATTTTAGGCTTTATTCAGAAAAAAGTAATTTAGGCTTATTACAAAACGTTTAATAAAAACATTTCCATACAAAATTTGATTTGTAAACCTCTTGTAAAAATAAAATTATTTTTTCTGAATACGGCAGTTTATGTTCAGAATGAAAATGGGAAAAAAATATTTTTTATTACATATTTGTATGTAGTATGTAAAATTTATAGTTAAAAACTATTCATTACTTGTTTTAAAAGTATTTTTATGTTGGAGTTTGATAAAACTATAATGTAAATGAAAATATTTCATTAGTCATTTCTAATGCAAATAATTTGTGTTTTAATTTTTTTTGTTTCGTTTAAGTGCAGCAAAAATCTTTTAAAATTATTGTTAAATAAAAACATTTTAATAATTCTTATTTTTTCAACTTCTTATATATTTTGCATATTTTTCCCCATTTTAAAATCTTGAACTTTTCTGTCCTATATGTAGGTAATCAATTTTATTAGCTTAGATAAATATTTACAGTTGAATCCAGTAATAATATATATATATTTATTTTTTTTGGTTTTATTAAACAACTCATTAGTTAATATTAAAAAATATATATAGTATATATTTGAAGAACGTTTAAAACTAATATTTTGTTGTTATTAAGTTTTTAAATCCAATTGTTTTTTCCACGAAATTTACCACGAAAGCCTGGACCACCACGCATGCCACCAGGGCTACCACCTCGTCCACCGCCACGACTAAAATAAGGTGAACCTCCGCGAGGAGGTCTGAAAAAATTGCGAAACTGATTTTGGGGCGAATTCATCCAACCACGACCGCCACCACGTCCACCAAATCCACCTCGTTCTCCCATCATGTTGCCGTTAGCTGGCCCATAAGGAAAATGCATAGGATAAGGGGGTCTTGGAGGTGGGGGCGGCACGCCTCCTCCGCCAATGCGATTATTATTTGGCCAAGTTGTAGCCGGTATTTGAACCCAATCTGGTTCGGGCGTTTGCCCTATTGCTGCTGACTCCCAACTATTTGCATGTTCATATTCTGGTGGCGTCTCCAGTAGAGGTTGCTTTTGTACAGTTACTGGTAAATCCGGTTTATCTATTTCTTCCTGCGCTGTATTGTTGTCGCCATTATTTTCAAGCTGAATTTCCTCATTGTTATCTTCTATTTGTTCATTAACCTCTGATTATTGCAGTGTTATTTTAAATTTATTGTTTGCAGAGTGTTGGAATAAAAGAATGTTTAACAAAATATTTACATTAAATTCCTGACGAATGAATTATGTAATCTATATTACACATCGAAAAAATATTACATGGGTTGTTTAACATAAAAACAAATAATTTATTATTATTAGGGATACAAAGATCATGTAATTAATTTTTTTTTTGTGGTTGTTCGTTGTTCAACGTCCACTAATGTCTAATACTTTTTATTATTTTATTTATGCCCAATATGTGCTTTTTAGTGATTTTTTATTTATTTTTGTTAAACATTTTTCGTTAAAAAAATCACTTTTCTTTAAAAGTAAAAGAAAGCCGCGAAATCATTTCTGTTTTTATTTTCGCTGTACTCACTATAAAAAAAAAGTCGAAAACAAACGTTTCTTTGTATGTGTGTGTCTAACATAATTGCAAGCATTATCGAGAACTAAGTTGAAGGGTGTCGGTTATTATGATAAACATTTTATAGAGTCTAAAAATGTTTTAAAAAAAGTTAAATGTTGTAAATTTTAAGCCACCAAACATAAGCACATAAAAATCGAGCTCCGAAAGATACAATAGGTAAATAAATTAAACATACGACATAATTTAAAAACTGTATACTCGCAAATGAACTTTCGTTATACAATCACCAATATCGTGAACATTTTTTCCTTCGAAATATTTTCCCTTTTCCCAAAACTGCAATCGTGAACGATTTTTCCCTACAAATATTTCCCATTATTGGTTCTCCTTATCATTAATAATATTTTCAACGGTGATTTTTTCACTTTTTTTAAACATTAACCGCAAGTTTTTCCTACAAAACTTGCCGTTAAAATTCCCTGTTAGCATTTAATTATACATATATTGTGAAAAGGGCCGCAAGAGTTATAAGTATTTATTTTTAGGACAATATGAATATATAAGGAATAAAATTTCACGTGAAATGGGTTCCCTTTCCCTAAAATTGTAATCGCTAATTTTTGCGCTGTTGTGGTGTCAGTATACTATTTTAAAATTTTGTTCATCATATTCTGTTCATGGAAAATATTTCACGTTCGCCTCTTATTCCCGATAAGTGAATATTCACGATTGTTGCAGTATTTTAATGCGGTGGTGTTATACTAAAGAATATATGTACTAAAAACACAAGTTTACACTTCTAAAATCGTTTCATATACTGAACACAATAAAGGTATTCACATCAGTTTTTTCTTGTTGAAAAAATGGAAAAATGTAATTTTTTTTCTGTGTTTGTTGTAAGAAAAATTAAATTTTTCCAAAAAAAAAACAACTGAAATGAATACCTTTAATGCAACGAGAATTTATGGCGGTGTGGTTTTTCATATTATTTTGAAGTACAAAACCGCAGTGCGGAACGGCATAAAATTAAAATCTAATTATTTTCATTGCGGATTTTCTTATTCTCCCAATTTTTGATACTCTTCCTCTTTCTGATGTTGCCATAGTTTTTGAATAATTGGCGGTGTTCAAAACATTAGGTGCGTTTGAGTACTTTTCCAGTAAAATCCAGTAACTGAGTAAATACTGAGTAATTTAAAGAAATTACTCTCAATAAAAAAGTTTGCATCTAAAAGTACGCGAACGTACAAATTGTAAAGTCCAGTAAAATATATACAACAGCTGATTACCAATTTTGGCGCTAAAAAAATTATACATATGAAATACACGATAGAATATTTTGTTTAATAATAAAAGTAATAAATATGGACATATGTTTTTATTTAAACTTATTTGGCTGGTCCACGATGTCGACAAGAAACTTTCTATGCCTTACTTATATTGAAAACAAAAATAAACGTTCTTGTTTTGATTTTGTTTTAAATATAAGTAAGCGATAGAAATTTTCTTGTCGACATCGCGGGTCAGGCCGTTAAAGTTTCTAAGCTTTTTACCCTGAACGTGAGAAGTTATTAGGATGAAATATTCAAGACAACGAAAAACTGGGAAAGAATTTTAAAAAAGTACAAAGTAAATTTTTTTTAAATCTTCCATACGGCAAACCAGGAACCGTCGACCCGACGATATGAATAAACAAAACTTTCAATATAATAATCTATTAACTTTATTCACGTTTAAAAACAATCGGTTATGTTCTGAGTTCCATGTGAAATTAAATCGTTCGGAAATGCAATGGCATTATTATTATAAATACATACATACATACATATGTGCATACATACATATTTCCAAAAATTCTATGGAAATTCCGCACGTTTTAATTTCACGTGGAATACATAACATACACGAATATTTTTCTAGCATCAAACTTACATAAATGTTAGAATGCTTATAACTTAATACATTTGTTTTTTGTTGTTTTAAAAATTTCATCAAAAACTAAAAATTTTTGTTTCCCTTTACTTTTGTTTGTTTATATTTAAAAACATATGGTTTCGTTTTACTGGATTTTACTGGCAAAAATTTGTCCAGTAAAAACTTGCATTTACTCAATAAATGAACTGTCATTTTTCTCTCTCAATTCGCCCCTCATTTACTGGATTTTGTGTACTCGAACGCAATCCAGTAAAAAATAGTAAAAATTTGTACAAATTTTTGAGTTCTCGAACGCACTTATTATTGCAAACAAAAAACATGATTTTGAAGTTCAAACACTTTTTTCATAAAATATAAAAGTTTAAAAAATATATCAAATATATCTGCGAATGTATAAAATGTTAATCATTTTTTGTTTTTAGTTACTGCCATTACAAAATATTTAACACAAAGAGTAAATTTTTTGTAAAAATGTATGCACAAAAAAATTAATAAAAATTTAAACAAACAATGAAAAGTATTGCCGTCGCCGTCTTTCGTTGTATTATGTTTATTTTTCTCTCCCGTAACGAGAAATCGCACCGCACCGCACCGCAAGCATTGTGTTTAGACTCTCATTTGAAACCCAAAATTTGTGCATTGCTATTGTTAAATAAATTTTTTTTTTATTTTCAAATAATTTTTAAAGTTTACAAATCTTTTTACCGCATTGTACATTCACTGAGAACTGACAGCAGGAAATAAATTTCACGGGAGATTCACGATAGCATTTTCGCTTCGAGGGAAATAAAAATTTAATGGAAACAAATTTTAAAAATGTTATGTACAGTTCCTTTGTTCCCAATAGGAACTACAGGCCATAATATATGCTCATATATATGCACGGTAGGTTTGAATATAAAGGTTTTTTTAGACACAATCGTCAACGTTTTACCCTCGATTAGGAGAAATGTTTGTTATGTTTTTAATTTTGTTGCATAAGACTCTATTTTAAATGCATAAAAATCCTATCCCTAATTATTTATTGTAAAATTAAGCATTCAATATTACTTTTGCAATATAAATTCAATTTTTAACGAGAAGATCAATGTCGAATTTAACTTTTTTCAAGTGTGAAATTGCGTTTTCTATTTAATTAAATTTGCAAGTATTCTTATTTTCTTAAGCATGTGACATGTGTATTCTGTAATTGGTTTTTAAAACTCTACAATAAAATGTGTCTATTAATTTCATTATTATTGTTTCTATATTTATGATTTGATCAGGCTAAAGTTCGTATCGCTTTGTAAGGCAAATTACATGTGATAATTATTAATGAACAAGTAAAATGTGTCTATTATTGTTAATTTTTGTATAAGTCTGCTTACTATGAAATTGTGTATGTATTTCATTCTATGATTTATGGTTTAAGCTTTAGTCAAAACAACCCATGTTTAATATTGTCTAACATCTTTAAGCATTGATCTTGGATTTTGTTAACAAATAGAAAACAGATAAAACTGATGTAAAAAATTTAAAAAAAAAATCATAAGCTTCAAAGTTTAATAAACCATCACTGAACGAAAGAAGAAATCAAAACGAAAATAAATAAGCAAACCTCTAAAGATATCATCAAGATCATCATCAGACATATCCATATCAACAACCATATCTGTTGGATCATAACCTGCCATACCTCCTTCTATATTCTCTAAATAAGAATCGTCTTTGTGAGATTCTTTTGCAGGACCTTCAAGTATAAAAAAGCGTATTATAATACAACTCTAAAAGTATAAAACATTATAAAATTTAAAATAAACTCACTGGTATTTTTTTGAGGTGATGTCACAGTTGATGCTATCTGTAAGGGTTAAGTAAAAAATATTTTTTTGTTTAACTTCATACTATATGCATATTTAGAAATAAGAAAACTTACATTTCCTAAAGTTTCATTAGATGATACCGAAGAGTTGTCGTTCAAAAATGGCAACGTTGCTGTTGTTTCTATTGTTTTGATACTTTGTACAAATGAGCGATAGTCAACATCACCAGATAACTGAAATAAAAATTAATCCAAAATTTATATAAGTGAGTTTTTTCTCTTTGAATTTTTAAGGGAAGTAAACAAACCTCATTTGTTTCCTGATACCAAGCCTTCTTGTCATTGTCACTTCCTCCAGGTGAACCAGTAAGTGATATTAGATTTCTATGGTCTATATCCAATTGACGGGATTTTTCTATAAATCAAAAAAAAAATGAGAATTTGTTTTGAATTCAAAACAAATTAATAGAAATACCTTTGCTTAAACCTAATTTAGTACCAATGCTAAAAGCAGGTAAAATCAGTTGACGATGATCAACATCTTGAGCTGTCGACATAGTGCCATCATGATCGGAATATTCTAAAGTTGTTGAATCTGAATTATGTGCATCCGAATCGAAATGTGTGGGTGAATGAGGCGTATCGATTGATGTATGAGTGTAGGATGAATTCGATATAGTAGAAGTATCCAAAGGATTGGTCCAAGACATATTCATATCCCAAGTTGAATTAAAATCATTTCCTTCAGAAGAATCAATTGATCCAACAGTAGGCGGCATTGGTGGTGGGGGCATCAAAGGTTGAACAGGATCCGCTCCTATTGGCCGACGATTGTATACATTCGGATTATAAGAGCTGTCAGTATTATATGTTCTGGGATTATGGGTACTGTAGACTGAGCTCAAATTGTGGTGTAAGCTATTTGAATGCGAATTTGTTGAACCGCCAAACAATGGTGGATTCGGAGGTGGCGGTAGAACATCCCCATACTGGTGGGAAGATCTAGCCAAAGACGTATAACCTCCAGCAGGTACCGAGGGCACCGGCATGGGTGCCAAGCCCGGTATTGACATATTACTAGTACCGGGATAAGCACTTATTGATTCAGGTTTATAATAGTCAGAAGTAGGGTTATAACTTTCATCATCCGATCTTGATCCAATAACTTCAATGGGCTGACCTTATAAGAAAAACAAGCATAAGGTTTGCAAGGCAAATAAGCATTAATGTAAATAGATATAATTATTTATTACTTACTTGATGATTTTACGCTTTCATCTCGTTTAAAATCATTGATATCGAAAGGCAAATTGCCATCCATGTAACTTGAGTAGCCATTGAAATTAGTTTTTAAAAAGTTCTATAAAAAATAGGTATAATAAAAAATTAATAATATATAAAATTAGTTATTTTTCTGCAACAACTGAACAATTTTAAAAGAAAAACTAGTTGTGGTATATTTTCTAACGGAATTTGTTTTTAAGTGAAATTTATTTGCTGGTGGTTCAGCATTGTCTATATGCATTTCATTGTTGCTTTAAGAAATCGTCAGTAGAATTCAACATTAGGTCTGTTCATTTACTTTCCCAACAGAAACTAGCAACGAGAGAGTAAGGCAGAAATTTACAAAATTTCTCTCCCAAATATGAAAAAGTCAATAAACGCTTTAGTCCCGGTTCACACACTTCAACTTTTGTTGATCAACTCGTAATTCCCCGTCTTTCTTACAGCTGAATTACGAGTTGAGCAACAAAAGTTGAAACGTGTGAACCGGGACTTACTTGTAAAAACTTGCAAGAAAATTTTATTAATATCAGAACCATGGATGGAAATCATGATACATGTATTTTGCTCGATATTTTAAATTGCAAATTTTTTTAGAAATCGACATTTAATATAAAAATTTGTACACAGTTTCATGTATTATTACTATTTTAATGAATTTTTCATAATTTTTTAACTTTATTCATTAACAAATACAAAAATTCCACTTTCCATCTCTGATCATATATGAGAAACAAATAAAATTATTTGACATTAAAATTTAATTTATGTGGCTTAATGAAAGAAAAACAATATATTAAGAAAACATGCTTTCTTTTTTCATACATAATTAATTTGAAAACAAAACATAGAACAGCTGTCTGGATAATATTTTCAAGTAAAAATTTTACTAGTAATAATAGGTGTGTTTCTTTACTCTACATTGGGATCCCACGGGATCCCAAGTAGCCCGAAAATCGTTCCCGTACTCGATTTTGTGAGAGTAATGTTCTTCTTCTAAGAAAAAAAAAATACATTTACATAAAAACTAAAAAAAAGGAAAAATGTATGAAAAAATTTATTAAAACATGTTTAGAAACTAGTGGCAGACAAAGTTTTATAAGTTTTTATATGAAATTAAGATAAAAAACCTATAAGTATGCTGAATCATGTAAGTAAATACCCAGTCAGCATGTGGAAGATTGTTTCACCAAACTGAGTCTCTTCCGACTGCCTTAGATGATCAAAAACTGATTAATCAGGGGGCAAATTACGGCACTCGTTATCGAACGAAATTACGAAACATTTCCATATAAACTCTATTGAAATATTTCGCAATTTCGTTCGATAACGAGTGCCGTAATTTGCCCCCAGTTCTGCGCTTAAAATATGATTCGAAAATGAATCCCAGAAACACTTAGAAAGTGATTTGTTTAAAAAACAAAAACAAACAGCAAGCTGGTGCAGTAAAATCAAGAAAATATAAAAATTTAAAAAAAAAATGAATGTAAATACTCACAAACTGTCTCGAAAGTGAACCGAAATTGATCAGAAATGCGAGTCATAAAAGACTCTTTTAGAAGACTCGCGGCTAGGGTACCATTTTCTCCCGAATGAACAGTCATTTTCGACTCGAAAACGAGCGCATAAATGCTTATTTTAATTGTGCGCAGGAGTCGAAAAAGACTCGAATATGATCATTAATTTCATAAAATGCTGACTGGGTACGTGCGTGTGTATGTACATAAGTATGTATTTAGTTATGTGTATACCAGGGATGGCAAAGTAGGTACAATTGTACCTTTTTTACTATTCAAACTCGGAAAGTACAATAGTACACCAATGACTAATTTAGTACATTTTAGGAATCTCCCAGTTTCACTATGCATTTCTTTTCGAAAGATTTTCATTTGTCAATATTAATTTTTGAACAATGAAACTCATATTCTTCTCACTTGAAAAAAGTCTTGTGAAAGCAAAACGCGGCGAAGAAAATCAAAAATTGCGAACTCTTCCATTTCCAAATAATTTTACTTCTAAATTCGGATGCTAGAGCACATGCTATTAATTTGTATATTTTAAATTTCAATTTAAGCAGGTGTAACCATATGCTTTAACATCCCCAATCACAAACAAATTTGTGAAAACGATTTGATAGCCAGAACAGTCGATTTTTTTAATAAAAACTAATAAAGACATGTTATTTGAACTAAAAAAAATCTTTTAGTACAATTAAGGTCAAAAAGGTACAATATTTTAAAGTTGTTGGTATTTTTGATTTGAAATTTTTAGAATTTGAAAATTCTCAATGCCATCCCTGGTGTATAGTATGTACATGTATGCATTATAGGGTTGCATTTGTATACTCGTTTGTATAGCCAAAACAAATATACCATGATATGTACCATATAATTGTAGTGTGAGCGACAGAACTAGTATAAGAGTTATTGTGTGTGCGTGCTTTTCCAAATTAAAATACAATTGCAAACAAATAACAATTGCTTATTGTATTGCTGCTGAGCAACTGTTTGATCTGTTTTTGCCCAAAAATACATATTGTAATACAAATATATGAAAAAACCACTATTGAAACAAATACATGATGTGCAGATGTATGTGCAGACGTTCGTTATGTTATTTTGTGGTGCAGCCAAACTCATGTTTTAGACTAGGCAGTTTTTCTTGAAGCAAGTCTGAGTTTATGGGAGAGAGAGGAAAGAAGAAAGAGGAGGGGTACTGACTTGCTTGTACAGAAAAGTTACTTCAATTCTCTTTTGTTATTTCATTCGCAGCATTAAAACAATAGGAAAATTGAACAAGAAACCGTCTGAGTGTAAACAAACGAGCAGTTTTAAAAGAGAATTGAAGATAATTGCTTCAAGAAAAACTGCTAAGTCTAAAACATGACAAAGTATAGAGAGAGAAAGAGACAATTTTGCTCTGAGAGTAATTACAAATGCATGTGTTTAATGTACATGTATCATTTACTTACATGTGTATGTGAAATTTTACTTTCATTCATTCATTCATCAACCATGGATTTTTTTTTCAACACACCATGTGGTACTTATGTTAAAACCAGTTTTATGTATCTTATTTGTTATAGAAAAACAAATACATACAAACGTGTTTTTCTCATTTGGTCATTGCACAACCATACAATAACTGCTTTAAAAATCAACATTTACAACTAGTAAAAGAAACGCTAAATAACATATTTTTTCATACAAGAACCAAAAAACACGCAAGACTGGTGCAAACAGATGCATCTGTGCAATGCTATAGTATGCATATATGCATTGACGTTTAAAATGTTGGTTTTTCGCGTTCCCGTAATTTTGTGCATTTTTGTATATTATTGAGCGAAATTATAGTGTCCTATCATTTCACCGAACTTTAGTCTTTTTTTAGTCTCTCAAGTTTTTTCTCTCTTTTGATGCTCTCTCCTTGCAAACTTTTTTAATTAATGAAGACTTTCCAGTAACAATTGTTACAAATCCATAACAATTTTTAGTAAATGAACAAACCTATTTTGAACTGAATTATGACAATATGTCAAATAATATTTTTTTTTTTTTTTTGCTTCTACTGGAAGTTTTAGAATTTCGAATTAATACCTTCATGTTGATCGAGTGCGCGATGTGTTTACTACTTAGGTGCAATGCCTACAAATTACGTTTTTTTTTTTTGTATTTACTCGCAATACGCTGCACCATTGTTCTTAACTTTTCGTTAATCTTTTGATTTTATTAACAAAACTCTGTGAAATACATCGAGTTTTCTAGAACTTTCAACCAATCTTTTATCATACGTTTTAAAAAATAAAAACTTACTACGGACAGCGGTGACTGATCATCAGGTAGTTGTAAATCAGTATCTGGTTCCGGTGATGGTGCATTTATATCTGGCGAAGGTATTGGACTAGGCAAATTAGGAGAAATTTCATCTAATTTCTTTTTTACCAACTTTATGCGACTGCCAAAATTCTTATAAGCCTGTAACATTAAAAAAACGTTTTAGCTGTCTTGCTATATTGTTTTCTTAAAAATATATTATATGCATATGCACGTGTTTACTTACACTAACTACAACTTTAACTTCACCCCTTTGATTGGCATAAAACTTAATAGCTGTATCAACATTATTAACAACGGTTTTGCGACATTTAATCTCAGCTTGTAAGTTTTTTGTGAATGCTCCAATATATGTTATATAACGTTCCAATTCTTTTTCAACATCATCCGAATGTGTTTTATCTTTAAGTTGTTGCTTAATACTTTCTATATCACAATTTGGCATTTTTGGCAATTTTTTAAAACTTTTATCAGTTGCTTCCGATAGTTCAACACAATCCTTTACGCTAGCTATTAGGTTGGCATTTTGAAAATCATCAGAATCAACAATGGGTGTGTGTGATTTTTTTGGCGGTGCTATATTTAATAGACCACAGAGATCTGCAAGAAATTCTTCACTATATATCTCGCGCTGTTCCCAAATACTAAAGATGCGAAGAATTTTATTTTTGACTTTTTCATCTCTGTAACAAAAATTATTACATATTATTATTATTATTTTTTGAAAATTTTGTAAGAGTGAGAAATTTTATTACCTGACCATTGTTGTAGCCTTTTGTAAGGCTGTAGCCCAACTTTCAACAAACTCATAACGTTTTCTTTTACTGTATTGTATTACATCGTTCGCTAAGTAAAATAATACCAGACGATGCTCAACGCGTACTATAAAATGTAATATGTTAATAATTTAATGCACACATATATATGTACTTATGTATTTATATAGATTTATACGTCAAAATATATTTTGCAATAAAACTAAAATTAAAACAAGTATTTATACAAAAAAAAATCAAAAAACCTGACTGCGACCAACTTTGAACCGTTAAATATCCTAAATGGTCATTCAAAATGAAAAGTCATAAGAGAAACCTAAAGATGATTTTAAAATACCTGCCGAATGATACCCATTTTGATATAGTTCGCCGCAAAAAAAATGGCGGCCATATTGAATTTTGACAACTGACATATCTTCAGTTAAATATCGACGGAGGAGGGCGCAGCGGTATGCAGTATGCATGTCCACTAACGTACAAACATTGGAAAATTTTGTAAAAAAAAATTTAAATAATCCTGCAGTTTCTAAACGGACCGCCCGATTGTTATGAAATTTAAAGAGGTGTCACAGAGCTTAAATCTCGAATTTGTACTAAATACCTTTAAAGGGGGCGGAGCCACATAATCCCAAAATAATGACATAATCTCGATCAAGTCATCTTTCAAACAGAAAAAAAAACTAAATGAAAATCGGTACAGCCGTTTGGCCTGTACGTGGATACGGACAGACACACAGATACACAGACACACACTACAAACTTATAACACCCCTTTTTTAATCGGGGGTTAAAAAGAAAAGAAATTTTTTTTGTTCAAAATATTCGTTATTTATGGAAGCAGATAGTTTCGAAATAGACCAATTTTTGTTATAAATATCAAATTTAAAGCATTTTGCGAAAGTTTTTTGGGAATTTCCGGGAACTCAAAAGCAAATTCTGTTTGTTTTACACTCTGTGTATTACTTGCATCATTTTCCACCTAAAAGGGAACTTTCAGATAAAAATATTGATAAATGCGAATTTTATAGCATTCCTTTTTGTAAAAACTCTGTCAAACTAGCACCAGAGTGCCGAACATCAACTGGCTTTTTATAAAAATGAACACACATACGCTTATACATTTCTCTCGGTTTTCTCTCTGCGGGCAGCTCTGATATACATACATATTAGTGTCCTGCACAAGACTGTTTATAAGACTTTTCAAGACATGAGAGATTTTTTCCAATGCTTTACTACAGCGAAATATTCTAAAAGAATCGCTAAACAACACTGTTGGCAAGACAAACCACTGAAAAAAATTACTTGCCAACAGTGTTGCTTAGCGATTCTTTTAGAATATTTCGCTGCAGTAAAGCATTTGAAAAAATCTCTCATGTCTTGAAAGGTCTTATAAATAGTCTTGTGCAGAACACTAATACATATGTATTTATGTATTAAAGTCCTGCACAAGACCACTTATAAGAACTTTTAACACATGAGGGATTTTTCAAATGCTTTACTACAGCGAAATCTTCTAAAAGAAACGCTAAACAACACTGTTGACAAGACATTAGTTTCAGTTATTGCGGTATAGGAGTAAAGAAGAAAATACTTCGTGACCGAAGAATTTGTGATGCTTGCTTTTCCATACGCATGGGCGCGTATACAAACGTCATGCATGTACATTAGGGTGGTTATAAGCTATATCGAAAATATTTTTCACACTCTCATACCCCAAATCGATGGGTTATAGGGAAAAACTATTCAAAAAAATTTTCAGAAGAATCAGTTTAGATTAAGGCGTGTCGAACGCCATGCAATGTTTGAAAAAATGTTTTTTATGTTATTTACGTCTCATGATTTAATATAATATATTAAGGGTTTTTATGAGAATGTTCAAAAGTCTCGCAAACTGTGAAATTGTGCATTTTTACACTCTCGTAAAAAAAATGTCAGAAATTGTATGGAAATAACAACTTCTTGTAAATAACAACTTCTTGGTTTTTTGGCTTCTTTTAGGGATTTTTAGGAACACACACACACACACTTTTTTATTTTTATAGAAATATATTTATATGTTTTTAAATTAAAAACTGCTTGAAATTTTATTTTTTTTTATTTTTATTAAATTAATTTTTTTGACATTTCATTCAAATTGACTTAACTGTTTGAGCAATAGTTGAAATGGGGCTTCATGAAACAAGTCTCGCATATTTGCCCAATTTCACAAATGGCAATTTTAAGAGGTCTCAAGAAAACCCTTATTAATTTACTCGCTTACAAATCACATTACCTTAAATTTAAAAAAATTATGTACAAGTTGCTAAATGAGGAGAATGATTTTTTTAGATTAAATAGATTACGTGAACAAGTTGCCAAAAAAATAAGTACATACTTCTCAAGAATCGATTATTTTAGTCTCACGCTTTGTTGAAATGATTAAGTTGGTAATCCAGTAGGGAAGAGCTTCCACTACAAATGCTTAATTCCAAACTCGATTACCTTTTTTGAAATTTTTTGCTGGGTATGTACTAGTAATGCACGAATATTCGTATTCGTATTCGAATTGTCAAATATTCGGCCATTTTCAGGCGAATAAGAATGTATTCGTATTCGCCAAATTCAGTCGAATACGAATACGAATATTTTTCCAAAGAAACTAAATAAATAAATGCATAAATCCTAAACGAAATTTAAATAAATGACTAAAAATTTTAGTTTGTACAAATACATTAATTTTTTATAGAACTTTGTGCTTTGTATCATTTTCAAATATTATTTAATGACGATCATTAAAATTGTGGGTACTTTTTATTAACTTTAAAGTACGCCTACAAGAGTGTGAAGTCCTTTTTCATAACAATTTTTTAATATTTCATATTGCATATAATATTCGTATTCGTATTCGTATTCGCGAATATCAAAAATTGACATTCGTTACATCACTAGCATGTACATATATGAATAATATTTCATTTTTTTATATTCATACCTATTTTGATTTTTAAAAGCAATTTTAAGAAACGTTTTGCTAACTTTTTCTATTTCCTAATACGAGCAGGTGCAGAAAAATTCGCTTAACATTCATTTTTGAATTTTTATTTTAACAAATTAGAAAAGTTTCATGCAAATAAGAAAAAAATTAATTCCCGAGAATAAGTACTTAAAATTATTGAGTAAATTTCAATTAAAATAAACTTATGACAATATGTCAAATAATAAATTTCTTAAATGTTATTGAGTGTTTTACTCATTACTTATTAACAACGTTGTCAACTTGGTGCATTTCACACCATTTTGGATGCTTTTTGAAATTTTTTGTGCAAAAAATTCCTTAGTTGGTGCGTTTTTTAATTTTTGGTGGCACCAACGCAAATTTAACACAACAATGGGTTTAAACTAAAAAATTCTTGTTGTGAAACTTACCAACTTCCTAATAAGTGTTAATTACCATATAAATAGTAATGATGTTTAAAAAATATCACAATTTGAAATGAAATCTGTTTTATGGCCCGATGATAACAATAATGAAGAAAATATTAACTTTAATAATTTGGAATAATTAATTTTTGGTCTATTTTTAAAAAGTTTTAAGCCGAATTTATAAAATTAATGTACAAAAATATATCATATTGTACGAATGAATGCAAGGATATATATGTGCCCTTAACTATGAAAATTGTATAAGTCATATATTTTTTGGTCGAAATATTTAGTAGATTACATTGGAAAAAATCCAAAAATATTTTTTATTATGCAACAGTTAATTTTAGAGTTGTACTAGTCTCGATTAATATATATTTATTTCACTATATCGAATCAAAAATGCGTATGACTTAGACCACTTTCATAATTAAGAGCACATGTACATACATGTATATTGTAAAAGGCTATTTGTTTTTATTGTTACAAACGTTTATTTCAGAATGAAAAAACAAATTTAATATAAAACGATATTACATGAAAAATTATGAATACTAGATTTAAATATATATAAGGACAAAGTAATATAAAAATACTTGAAGAAACATATGCTGAGTTACAGTTTAGGGAAATAATCCAACACTCCTCCTCAAATCTGCATATCTTTCTAACATCTATTTCAATCCTAAGCATTCAACAAATTTTTTATGTTTTTGTTTGGATAAATTTTTTGTTAGTATATCTGCAGGCATACTATCCGTTGAGATGTAACAGATTTCAATTTCGTTGGCTCGAACAACTTCTCTGACATGTTGACATTTTACATCTATATGCTTACTCCTACCATGTAGGACTGGATTCTTTGCAATATGCTGAGCTCCGAGATTATCGCCATACACAGTAACCGGTCTTTCTTTTGGATAACAATTGACTTCGCTCAATAATCTCTTTAAATATACCGCTTCCTTAGCCGCTGTTGACAGCGCCACAAACTCTGCTTCTGTGCTGCTGAGTGCGATGTTTGATTGTTTTTTACATTCCCAACTAAATGCGCAATTAGCCAAGAAAAAACAATATCCCGAGTACGACTTTCTGTCCTCTGTACAGCTCGCCCAATCTGCATCAACAAATCCTTCAAGAAGCTTTCCAGTTTTTGTGAATTGAAGTTTTAAATCTTTTGTTGTAGACAAATAACGCAACAAATGCTTAACTGCTTTTTTATGCTCAATATGTGGATCCTGATTTATTTGCGCTAGTTTACATACTGAATGTAAAATATCAGGCCTAGTACTTATTGCCAAATACATCAGCGTTCCAATAATAGATTGATAATCATCAACATTAACACGTTCACATTTCTCATTTTTACAGGCGATTTGAAAACCTGGATCAAGTGGTGTAAATGTTGACCTACAAAACTCCATGTCATATTGTCGTAGTAGATTATTTATATACTGACTATGACCCACACTGATTTTTCCAATAGCGCCATCACGCTCAATCTCCATGCCGAGAAAATACTTCACCATACCATTATCCACTACTTTAAATTTCTTTGAAATAGCATCCTTTATCGATTTCAAGTCCTTAATATTTGAACAAGAAATGAGCAAATCGTCAACGTACACAGCAACTAACATTAGCCTTCTCCATCCTGTATAAACAGGGTTCACTTGGACAAGGTTTCAGACCAATATCTCTGAGAGCTCCATCTAAAGTGCTGTTCCATGCGCGACCTGATTGCTTTAAGCCATAAATGGCTTTCTTTAAGCGCAAAACTTGATTTGGTTTACCTTTATTGAATCCCTTTGGCTGCTTCATAAACACTTCCTCATTTAACTCGCTATTTAGATAAGCTGTGGATACATCAACGTGATGTAAATGAAGTTGTTTCTCCGCCGCCAATGCAAACATCATTCGAATCGTTGAGTATCTAACGACCGGCGAAAACGTTTCGCTATAGTTTATACCATACTGCTGGCTACACCCTTTGGCAACTAGGCGGGCCTTGAACTTTTCAATCTCTCCACGTTCATTCCTCTTGACATTGTACACCCATTTGCACCCTACTACTTTTTTTCCAGAGGGTAGATCAACTAATGACCATGTGTTATAATCTTTTAGCGAGTTAAATTCCTTATCCATTGCGTCTTGCAATCTTGCTGAATTGTTACCATTAATAGCTTCCTCATATGTTTGTGGTATTGAGACTTCACCAATTTCACCAACAAAATTAAGCTTGTTGTATACTTTCTTTGGACGACCAATCTTGCCATTACGAATGAGTTTTGGTCTACCAGGTCCTCTGTTTTCACTTTGCGTTAACGTTTGCTGTGGTTCTTCAATAAATTCAAGTTCATTACAACTTTCAACATCAAAACCAAGAAATTCAGATTCTGAGCTTGACTCATATTCTTCGTCAGTTTGAGACCCTGTTGATATTTTCTCATTATTTCTAATTGTTGTTACTTTATCAATGAAAGAAGGAACGAAATCAAACGTATTTACTTCAATTTGCTCTTGTGTATTAGGCATTGTATCTTCAGAAAAATTTTCGATGAAACCTACATCTCGTTTTTCAACAATACATTTGCTGTTGACATCGTACAATCTATACGCCTTAGCAGTTAAAGAATATCCAACTAATACATACTCTTTTCCTTTTGCAGAGAACTTTCGAGATTGCGTTTTGTCCAAGCCAATTGCAGGGCAACCGAAAATTCGTAAATGTTCAACATTTGGTTTCTTACCGTACCAGCTTTCAAAAGGAGTTTTATTCTTTAAGACTGTTGTTATTGAACGGTTTCTAATATAAACCGCAGTATTAACTGCTTCCGCCCACAATGAGTCATTAACTCCAGCATGAACAATCATACTACGTGCCATCTCTACTATCGTTCGATTTGCTCGCTCTGCAGTTCCGTTTTGTTGAGGGGTGTAAGGAACAGTTAACTGCCTTTGGATTCCATTCTCCTCCAAAAAATTGTTGAATTTGTTGTTAACGTATTCGCGACCATTGTCACTTCTAATTGCCTTTATTTTTCGTTCGTGTTGTTTCTCAACCAAAGCTTTAAAAATTTTAAATTTCTCGAAGACCTCATTTTTATTTTTTATAAAATAGACAAACGTGTATCTTGAATGGTCATCGATGAATGTAAGGAAATAACGAGCACCACCCACTGATGAAATGTTCATTGGCCCACACACGTCAGTATGAATCAAATCAAGTAAGTTATTTGCTATTTTTTGGTCAGTTTTTCTAAATGGTTGTGAACTTATTTTTGATTTCATACACGTCTTGCAACTAATGCCATCCGGAATACGTTTTACTTTTATGCCATTTACTGCTTCATTGCGTATTAAGTCCTTCAAAGATCTGAAATTCAGATGTCCATAACGATTGTGCCAACGCATAGCTTCGTTATTCTGTAAATAAAAATTCTTGTTAGATATTTCGGAAAAAATAAATAAATTCCCCTGTTTTCTTGCAGTTAAAATCGTTTTTCCTCTTTTTTCTTTAATTTCAGCAACATCAGACTTAAATTGAACTAATAAACCGTTTTCAGTAGCTTTTCCTACGGAAATGAAATTTCCAACAATACTAGGAACATAGAGCGTATCGCGTAAAGTTATTTCTCCACTTTCTGTTTCTCCTTTACCTTCAGCTTCTATATATTCGTCACACGCTAGCATAATTTCATCTTTGACATTTTCAAACGTTGAAAATTGTTGACGTTCGCTGCACATATGCGCAGTCGCACCACTGTCTATACACCAACTATTTCTTTCAAAACTTTTTTTGTTCAAAGCTGCAAGCAAACCAAATGCACGATGTTTCCCTTCCTTTTCAAAATTTGCCTTCGTTGTTTTGCAGTCTTTGGCAAAATGACCACGCTTATGACATTTATTGCATTTAAACTTTCGGCCGTTAATGTTACTATTGTTGTTTTTCTCATATTGAGGATGCATATTTGAACGAGCCGCAAAAACCCGCTGACCAACAGCTCCTGCGTTATTTTCAATTTCATTTTGTTGCATTCTACGGTCTCCTTCTTCTACCAATTTAAGCTTAAGCACATCAAGGGTTGGTAAAGCATCCCTGGTTTCCATAGCTATCACAAAGTTTTCAAATTCTGTTGGCAAACTGGATAATAGAATGATTACCAACAACTCATCTCCCAAAACAATTTCTACTTCAGCCAAATTTTCCGCAGTCTCAGTAAATTTATTTAAGTATTCGGTCATAGTACAGGCATCATTCATACGAAGACTTAAAAGTTTTTTGTATAGGCTCACTTTGCGTAAGGGACCACTAGGTTTATAAATACTAGCCAGTTTTGTCCATGCGTCATGTGCTAATGTACAGTTCTTTATGTAGTTAAGTTGTGATGGTTTTGCTGACAACATTATAGTAGCCAGAGCTTTTTCATTCTGTTGCTCCCATTTCTCAGCATCTGCAGCTACTGTTGGTTTCGTTATTTTTCCATTTGCAATACCCCACAGATCAGAATGCACCAAAACACACCGTACTTGGACACACCATGTATCGTAATTGCTGACGTCCAACTTTTCTATTTGGTATAAAGAATTCATTTCACAGAAAAAGAAATTTGAACAGTTTAAATCGACAAACGTAAAACTTTTCGATTCCTTTTCTTAAAATTCTTTTTCTTTTATTTTCTTGAGCTTGCCTGGGCCCATAACCTATTGTTACAAACGTTTATTTCAGAATGAAAAAACAAATTCAATATAAAACGATATTACATGAAAAATTATGAATACTAGATTTAAATATATATAAGGACAAAGTAATATAAAAATACTTGAAGAAACATATGCTGAGTTACAGTTTAGGGAAATAATCCAACAGTTTTTATTGTTATATATTTAATATGGATATATTAAGTTTCTGATAAAAAAAAAATTTAAAAATATTTCAATAAACTGATAAATAATGAACTTTTATTAGTTTTGAATCCTTCCTATTAATCGTTGAACTTTTTAAAAAGTTTTGTACTGAATTTATGGAACTAAAAAAAATATTATCTATGCAGTACAAATGAATATACAGTAAAAAATTTTGCTAACCCCGTTGCCACATGCAAGTGCAAGTGAAAAAACTCAATACACTCACATTTTTTTACCAACACGGTCACACTTTTGCCACTTGCGGGTCAGCTTGCAATTTTGAAGCAAGTAAATTTTCACACTTGTCGCAAGTAAAGTGACAAAACGAAAAACAGTGTTGCCGAGCACTAAAAGTTGAAGCAACGCTGTTATCTAGAACTTTACTTGTTGACGACATTTTAACTTGCACTGTGCTGTGTAGCCACTCAAAATATTGTTGTGTTTTTTACACTTCTCCTGATTTTCGTTAGTAATACATATACACTACTTGCAAGTAACTACTGGCATGTGACAACGGAGGGTAAGTTTTTTTAGGTTTTATTTTTTTAACCCTGAACTGTAAAAGCCTGTTTTACTGTTAAATTTTTAACACAAAAAATGTACTTTTTATGCAAAATTAATTCAATAAACATTTTAAACTAACAAAAAGAAATTCTAAGCTTGGTGCGTCTTTTTGCAAATGGCGCGTTTTTTTCTCCATTTTGATGCGTTTTGAAATTTCAAAGTTGACAACGCTGCTTATTAACTAAAAATTTTAGAAATATTAGTTATTTATAGAAATATTAAGCTTAATCTATAAAAATTGTAAAAAAAAACAATTTTTGCACGATACTCTTTTGCTTTTAACATTTCTTGTCTTAAAGTATGTTATAATACTACTCTTTCTACTATAAAAAACTTCATATATTCTGTAATAATTTAATTCTATCGCTAAAGAAATGCTGAAAAAAACAAAATTCAAAAATTTTGGCGAATTCAATTTTTAAGCCATTACCTGATTTAGCAATATACGTTTGAAAATTGCATTGTTGATTTAAATATTTTTATGAAACTCACCACACTTCAACTCTAAAATAGACACAATCTTCCATTTTAAAAAAATTTTATATTTTATTTTAAGATGTTCTACTTTACCGATTTTTACAAAGCTTAACACACGCTCTGAGCTCTGAAAAACACACAATCTTGAATTTAATAAATGGGCGGGGTACGCCCATTAAAATTTAATTTTATATTTTACATACTTTTTCCTAACCAACAAATTTTCAAAAATTGTTTTTGTTTGAAAGATTATTTCCAGTCTGGTCCCATCAATCTTTTTCGAAAATGTTGTATCAGATCTTTGCATTGAAGTCGGATTTTTGGGCAGAATTATTAAATATTTTTTGTTCAGTTAAATTTAACAGACAATTTTCTGTTAAAAGTTAATCACACATTGTGAAAGGCAATTAAGCCTAACTTCAGCTTAAAGTTCATATTATTTTTTAATCATACATTGTGAAAAGGTTACAATGTTACAATGGCAAAAGTTAAATTCATATTAGTGGCCATAGGAATTACATTTTTTTATAACATTGAGTTGCATTATACGTGTATTCAGAGGCATGAATTTACTTAAAACTAAAATTGAAATAGATTTACTTTAACTAAAGGTTACATTTTGTAAACACAAACGCTTTTTTTCATTTTGAAATTTTAATGGAGACAAATTTTTCGAAAAGAATTTTCGTCATTTTTCATAAAAATATGCAGCGTTTAGAATTGAAATTTTTACAAAATCTGCCCATAATCAACAATAAAATCTTTCGTATATTAGTTTAAATGCTTTTAAATTCTTTTGTTTTGTTTTTGCTTAAAACTAAAACATAATCTAATCTAGTGACTGCACAGTGGGACTTTTGAAAAATACTCGTAAATGGTAATAAATCTGGAACTTCTAAAGTATTCAATAGATTTATCTGAAACTTCGAACATCTTTAGAGGAGGACTTAGGCTTTATAACACATGTCCTGACAGCATTCTGACTCAAAAATCAGAGGAGTCATACTGGGCCAAATTAAACCACCTGTGACTCAAAAAAATTCTGAGGCTTGTAACTTTTTTTAAAAATTAAATAATAATTCTTAAGAAATAATCTATTCCATGTGTTTCCGTATCTCGAATAGCTTAGAAGATATACGACTTAAGATAAGGTGACCAGATTTCGGAAAAGAAAAGGATGACATTAAAAAATTATTAAAAAATTTATTTGAATTCAATTTCTACATTTTCTACATATGTTAAGTATATACTTTAGAGAACAAATTACACTCATATGCATCCATGTATGTACGTAAAATTAGTTCAATAACAAAAATTAAAAATTTTAAAAACATCCCATCAGTTGACACTGTAGAAAAACATAAAATGAAAAAAAAATTTCAACAATAAAATGTTTGCAATATCACAGCACTGCACACATGGTACAGGGGCTTTCATCTATTCCATTTCATTGAAAATTTTCGTTAAATAGCTGATGTTTAGTTTAATTAAGTCTAGTTAAATTTTTCTTCTCTTCTTTAGAAACTTACATTAATTAATAAAAATATTTCATTCAATAAGAATTAAAATTACTGAATTTAAGCCCGATTAAAAAATAATTTTGATCAGTATTCCAATATATTTTTACTTATATCGAGATATTCCGATTGTAGGGTGCATTTCAAAAAATACATAATGGTTTTCATTAACAACAACGTATGTATGTTATATACATATTTCTCATTTCGAGTTTATGATATCAAATTGTTATACATATTTTAAATGCTTTTTGGTAAGTTCTAAGAAATTGTTGAAATATATGGACGCATGTAGATATATTATATTTTGCTAAAACAACAACACAAGTTCTACCTTTTTCTAAAAAAAATCTTGAAAAATAACTTTTGCTGGCTCTACTGAAGAAATTTAATTTTTACACATAGGCTATTATTAATGAAAACCACAGAGTTATAATTTTCGAAAAATTGTTGAATTTGAATTTTGTATTAGGTATTGAAATAATTTTTGCAAAATGATCCTTGTTCGATATTTTTATAGTATAAAATAACATAGTTACAGAATATGCAAAATTTTCGAAAGGACGGATAGTATTTTCTGTAACGATATGTAACGTATATACGTACGTACATATGTACATATGCATCTACATACTTAGTTATATTTTAGTAGAAATATAAAATTTTTCTTAAAGCCCTCATGCTAAGGATATATTTAAACAAGTCTCTTGCTATATATACATATCTCTGTATGTCATATGTATGTATATATGCATTGAACTAGTGTTCTTAATTTGTTCGTTATTATTAATATATTTTATTCCTTCATTTCATCATTTATGTATATTTATTTAATTTTATCCAAGTAACAATGCAGACAACCGGAACAGATACAATTAGCAGGAAACATTATTACATTTAATAATAATAAATATTGTATAATTCTTACTTACCTCTTTTTAATACATTTAGCCAAGAAGCTACAATTTTCTTATGATTAACACGTTGTGCCAAGCACCATGTTGACATTTGCTGTATACCTTCTTGTGTGTCTTTAAGCGATTCCAATCGTGTCTCAAACAAATCAACATCAAACTCTTCCGTCGCCTTAACGGGAGCCATATTTTGTTAATTTTTATTTCACTTTACAATATCTGTATTGTAATTAAGAATTTTCTCTTTTCTAAATTATTATTTGCGGCAATATGTACATACATAAGTTTATCAGTAAAAAAGAAATTGCCGCAGTACGGCAGAAGGAAAATCAAGTTGTCCAAAAATTTCTTTCACTGACATAAAACACTTGATATTAAGATATTTATTTGACTAAATTTGCTGGTGAAATATCTGCTTAATGTGTTAAGATTTAATTTAAGCATTTAGAATATTGTTAAATTAGTAAATTTTGTAAAAACTCCGCGCGTTTTTATAATATTAGCACTTTTTGATTTTTTTCTTGCCTTTTGTGTTGTTTTTCTTAATTATTTTTCATTTGACATTTCGGATTACAAATGTGAAAAGTTGACGCTATAGTGCTGCCAGATCAACAAAAATTTTGCTTAGCATAGTGACATCTGTTGGTAAATAGTAAATGTATATGAAAATGGATTGAACCCCATGGAAATTATACACGAAAAGTAAAATAATTTTATTTGTGATTTGAACGGGCTAAAGTTCGTATTGCTTTTTTAAGCCAAATTACATGTGATAATTATTAATGAACAAATAACACCAAAGTCTGTTATAAATATTCTGACTAACAACACATAGTTGAACGGAACAGCCGTTCCGAACAAAAAACCCAGCAAATAATTTATATTCGATTTGAATGTATTAGTTTCAAAGCCTACTACGTTTATTTTTCTTTTGTGATTTTCAAAAATTTCATTATTTGTGAATTCTCAAATAGTTCTTGAAAGTATGTGCATAAGATAAGAGGTTTGTGACTATTCAAAATGTGTGGTTGAAGTCTACTGATGTTTTTTTACAGCAACAATGAAATATATAGACAACGCTGAACCACCAGCAAATAAATTTCAAATTAAAATAAACTTCTGACAATATGTCGAATAATAAATTTCTTACTTTTATTATACGATAACACCTCCGTTTTGCAAAATGGCTGCGTTTCCTATTGTTAGAAAAGCCCTTCGGAGTTTCCCGTTTGGTTTTTTAATGAATACGGAATTTCTAAAGAACTTAAATTGGATTTGTACATACACATCAGTGTTGCCATATTTATTTGTTCAAAAATCTTCAAGTCGAGCAAAAAAAAAAATTTTTCGTGACCAAAAATCTTTTTTGTTATTTTATTGAATGAAAATGAGTTAAAATTTATTTTGTTTCTTGTAAACTATTAAAAATAAGGCCAAATTACACAAAATATTTAATGTATAGAATATGTGTAAGATCATTATGAAGCAAATCAGAAAATTTGTAGGTAGTTTGGTCAAAAAAATCCCTCAATAATATATTAAAAATACCAAAAGTAAAATTTAAAAAAATCTTGTTTTAAGATAAAAAATCTTTTTTTTTTTCGTTTTAACATGTCTAAAAACTTCAAAAATAAGATAAATCTTCACATATGGTAACACTGATACACATACATATTTACATTAGAACGTACATAATTACATAAATATCCATATACATATCGTTAGCCAAAATTCAAAAAGGCGTAACTAACAAAAAATTACAAAATGAGTTTTTTAATTGATTATTATGAATGCCATTAAACTACATGTCCTGATAAAATTGTACACTTCTGCCTTTTTGCATTTTAGCTTCCTGTAAAACTTAGACCTATTTTAGTGCAAAATTAACATTGTACGCAAAGTGATATGCCAGTTAATTTTGTATAGTTTTAGTTCTTTGTACCATCTGAGGTGAATTAAAACACGTGTTTAACATTTTTTCCTCTGGGACTGCATAAAGTTCGAACTCTTCATTGCTTAGCCTGTTTTAATTGAGAATATGTTATTAATAGTAAGTGAACAATGTGCATTATCGTGTTTGGCATATTTCAACTTCATCGAGTTTGTAATTAGTATATTATAGAAATACGAAAACCACGATAAGTTGGAATAACCGCTCAACTTTAACCTTCAAATAGCGGCACTGAAAATGGTAAAATCTACAATGCACACATTGAGAAACAGACAATTATAAACTAATAATGTACTTACCTTATTAATAGGACTTGGACCTACACGTTGCTGAAGTGTTGACTAGTCTTTAATGTTGATTCTCATTAATCATTATGGATTAGTTCACAACGTACTAGTCTATCATTTCACCCTGTATTAATTATTAACTCTCTTGTAAAGAAATTCCCTTTTTTCAGCTACTACTTCACCACAATTATGGTTGCCTACACACATTATTCTCAAAGTAACATGCACTACATTTTTCAACACTCTCACTATTGCCGCTCTTCAGAAATAGAACAAAAGACTTTGTATTCGGGTACCGTTCTCAATATTTTGATTTCTTCAGACAAAAAAAAAAATATTTTCCAACATAATTAAATATGTTATTAGTTAACTAGGCAGACTGCCAATATTGAACTTTTCTGGATGAAGTATAACTAATAATTTTTTTCTTTCCGTAGTTGATCATCAAATTTTCTTCTTGTGAAATTTTCTTTATTGTGATCCTCTCTCCAGGCATAGGATAGATATTTAATCGTCCCTGTTCTGTAAGCCGAGTCCGAATAAATATCTGGTTGACCATCAAATTTTCTTCTTGTGAAATTTTCTTTATTGTGATCCTCCCTCCAGACATAAGATAGGTAGTTAATCGTCCCTGTTCTGTAAGCCGAGTCCGAATAAATATCTGGTTTTCAAATCGAATTTTCATATATGTATATACTAGTGATGCAAGAATATTCGTATTCGTATTCGAATTGACGAATATTTGGCCATTTTTAAGGCGAATACGAAGCATTCGTATTCGTCAAATTCAGGCGAATACGAATATTTTTCCAAAAAAAATTAAATAAATAAATGCATAAATCCTAAACTAAATTTAAATAAATGGATAAAAATATTAGTTTGTACGAATCCATTAAATTTTTTATAGAAATTTGTGCTTTGTATGATTTTCAAATAATATTTACTGACGATCATTAAAATTTTGGGTAGTTTTTATTATCTTTAAAGTACGTCAACAGGAGTATGAAGTTCTTTTTCATAAAATTTTTTTAATATTTCATGTTGCAGGCGTAAATAGAGCCCTAATTTAATGTCTATAAATTTCACATGAAATATTCGTATTCGTATTCGCGAATATCGTTTCAAATATTCGTATTCGCATTCGTATTCGCGAATATCAAAAATTGACATTCGTTACATCATTAGTACATACATACATTCGGTCATTTACTGTTAGAAAGAAAGAAAATTAGAGTCCAGCTCACTTGTATCTATTACAATGACCCCTTTGCGCTAAAACATCCTTAAAGAAGAATATTTTTCATGTCTTCATTGAGTTGTATGCAAATTGAAAACGCGCGTTTTCTGCAAAACTGTTTTTTTTAGTTGTGACACTATTGAAGTAAATGAGCGGTATGTATGTATGTAATTTAAAATAAAACAAACAAACCTGTGTACTTCTTGGCGAGTTATAAGAAATTTAATTTTATTGTAAAGGATACCCCGGCGCCTTTAAATTTTTTTCAAAACAACCGGTCTAACTGTTTGGCTTCCTATATCGAATAAAACAACATATGTACATACATATGCATAAATATTTATAAACACATGTATGTATGTAGTATATTCATAAACAACTACTTATGCAACAATTTCATTCAAATCCGTTCATGCATAACTTCGTAATTACCTAACAAACATCCAGACACTTAGTGCCATGTATGATGCATGTATGTATTACAAAAGTTTATAAATTCAAACTTCCAAAGAATAAATTTCTTTTTAAACGACTTCTTGCTAAAAACAATTAAAACTATTTAAATATTGCGATACGGTAATCAGTGTACTTTTTTTACACTAAAAACAATTTTTGGATTTTTTATTTTTTCAAAATAAATAATTTTTAACATAAGTATGAGAAGTTTGTTATTGTAGCTGTTGCTTTGTACAGCATTAACGTCCACAAAAAGAAGAACAAGTCTTTTTTAATCTTAATTTTAAAATTTTCTAAATAATTTACTTAACTTTCCATTCTATTAATACAAATACAGTAGGTATGTAATATGTAGGGAACAATTATCAATAGCGCATGTATATATATTACAACTAATATCTTGATTTGATTTGATTAATAATTTAGGTATGTATGTATATTTTTTGTTGTAAATTTACTCGTAATTTTACTTTGATTTTTTTCACATAATTTAAGTTTTTAAATTTAGCTGTTTCTTTTTTTAAGTATATAAAATTATTCACTGGGGATTGTCTGTCTATTATATTTCATACATAATACAATAATAATTTTAATAAATATGTAATTTATTTTATGATAAGGTAAATATAAAATAATGTACTTAAAACTAGTGCACACACATTTAACAATAAAAATAAAATTAAAATTAGTCTAAAGCGATGCTGCCGCTGCCTGCTGCCGGTAATTTTTTTTAATTTTAATTTTGTTTTTATTTTAGAAAATCACACATGTATTGGTGTGCAATTTTTTGTGTTCCTCCAATGAACGCAATTTCTCATCGTACCATTTCATTAATCGTTGATGATATGTATCACGTTCATATTGATATCTGGCCACATGATAGGCCTTGTGATACGTTGTTATGGGTAGAAATTCTTGATGTTGACGGCTCATATTAGCCGTTATATCTTTACACTATTTACAGTGTAGAGTGTAAGTGGGCTCATTGGATTTGACGCGTAACTTTTGCTTATAATGATACTCCTTTAGGTAAGATTTTAGACGTGCCGGTAATTCTAATTCATTGATACCATCGTATGTGGTATTCGAGACAATTGTGGCGCGACAAAGCTTCTGCAATGAAAAGCAGTTCCTCCGGTGCAGCGGTATAGTTAGCATAGGTTCAAAGAACATAACACAAGCCGGATCTTTATAGTGTTCCAGCAACCCGGTAACAGTAGGTGCAGTAAAAACACAGGGATCATGGCAATCGAAACTATTGAAGAAGAAAATCAAATTAGAATTGGAAATTGTTTTTTCAACGTTTTGAAAGTAAATTACTCACCTAAAGCGATGATCACTTTGTTCAATGCGCGCATGCAAAGAGCGACCATATTTACGAAACGTCACCGAGAAAAGAAATTCTTCCTGTGCCGAATCTCGCAATAAGAATGTACCCTCTGGCTTGCCTTCTAGCAAACGTTCGGCTTCATAGCGATCCATTTTTCCCCAATAGAAGCTTGAATTGATTATATGCTCCAAGTCGGGCACCAAATAATGAACAAAATCAACTTGAGAGTGTACAATAGGACCTGCGGAGCTAGTCACCAATGTACGTGGAATTGTGCTGTTCGAAGGAACTTTAACCATTAAATCATTTGAAGAGGAAGATGTTGAGGTTGAGGTTGACGGTGATATAATTTGGGCTGCTGTTGGCATCAAATTGTTGGTGGTGGAGGGTGTGCTGGGTAACGGATGAAGAGCTGCATTCGAGGAATTGACAATAGCACATTGCACAACAACAATTTGTGATGGTGCTGGTGTTGTTAGGGGTATAATTACATCACTGCCACTTGCACCAGCAGCGGAGCCCCACAATGATAATTGATTGCTTACTACAGGTGGCACAACAATAGCACCTGTTGTGGCAGCTATAGGAGGGCTGTTTGCATTTGAGCTTAAAGTGTTGGAATGCATGGAATTACAATGCTGTTGTTGCTTGTTTGCATTATTTAAAATGGGGTTGCCAATGGAATGTCTATCTTGTGATTTAGTACGATTTTGTTCTTTCTGTTGTTTGCTGGCTTTGCTTGATGATCTCGATAGAGAAGGATCTAAAAAGCGCCTGAATGCATCGCGACAACTACATTTACGACATCTACTTTTTGTTTTCGCACCCGTATTATTGCTGAAAGACATTGAACTTCCACCATTAGCTGCTAAAGATTTTGATTTTCGTCGACAGCACACATTTGCCACATTATCTGGTTCTGAAATTTAAAATTTATAAAAAATTTTTTTAAACATCGGTCAGCAATTTAAATTTTTCAAAATATGTATGTACATTAGATTGTACCAAAAAAATTTTTTTGGCACTCAAGCATAATTGGAAAGCTGATATGTATGTAAAGGGTGTTTTTTATTGAGGTATAGAACTTTAAGTTGGCATCACTTTTTTAACTGGAGGCCATTTTGTCAGCTGTCAAGTGATTAATATTTAGTTTGGTTTGCCATTTCATCATGAACAGGTTGACAAAAGAACAACGCTTGCAAATCGTGCAAATTTATTTCGAAAATAATGGTTCAGTTCGCGAAGTTTACCGCAAGCTCCGTCCATTTTATGGTCGACATAATCGTCCATCAGAGCAATTAATTCGGTTAACCATGGATCGTTTCCGCACTACGTTTACTCTATGTGATAATACGCATCCGCAGAGACGTCGAACAGTGCGCACCGAAGAAACAATTGCCGCTGTAGAGCAAAGTGTTGAAGAGGACCCGAATGAATCGATTCGCCACCGTGCACAGCAATTGGAGCCGACTAACCGACTATTTTGTTCCCGAATTGGATGGCATGAATGTGGATGAGTTGTGGTTCCAACAAGACGGCGCTACATGCCACACAGCGCACGTCACAATCGATTTATTGAAGGAAACATTCGATGAGCGCATAATTTCGCGGAATGGACCTGTCAATTGGCCACCAAGATCGTGTGATTTGACACCATTGGATTATTTTCTTTGGGGATATGTGAAGTCGCTCGTCTACGCCAACAAATCAGAAACGTTAGGGGACTTGGAAGCCAACATTCGTGGCGTTATTGCCAACATACGGCCCCATATGCTCGAAAAAGTGGTTGAAAATTGGACCTGTAGAATTGGCTTTATTCGAGCCAGCGGCGGCGGCCACATGCCCGAAATCATATTTAAACATTAATGGCATAAAATTATCCTTCCAATAAAGCCAAATTGATGGACATTAAAACGATTTTCTTGTGTTTTATTTCAATGCAAAGTTCTATACCTCTTAAAAAACACCCTATATATACAATTATTATTATACATATATATGTATGTATCTTCAAGTATTTTTGTATTTTAAATAAATTAATCAATTGTTTATAAATCATATTCATATTATTATTTATTTACCTTCAGTTATTGATAGCATTTGTATGCCATTACAGCTACTACTACTGCTTGTTTGGGGTTGCTGATGGTGATCTTCCAAGACTTCACAATATTCAACAATTTCGCCAATATTTTGTTCAACGATTTCATCATTGAATTGTAAAGAATTAAAACGTTCCGGCCGTCCATTCATTATTGACATAGACATCATGCTGCTGTGGCCGTTATCAGTTGTACCACCGCTATTTGAATTCAAATAATTATTATTTTTGTTTAAAGAACTGCCAGCAGTTCTAAACAATGAAAGAGATGAAGATGATGATGATGATGATGACGATAATGATGGAGTTATTGTTGCTGTTGTAGTGCTCGTAGTATTGGGATTTGGCATAGAATTACAATTGTTACTGCTATCCAAGGTAAGATTTAAAAATTGTGTGCCTGCTGCCGTTACAGTTGTTGATAATTCATTTGAATTGAGATTGCAATCAGCTGGTAAAGCTTCTAAGGAAGCATCCTGTTGCAGTTGTTGCTGATGTTGAGATAATGACGATGTTGATGTTGATGTTTTATTTCCGTTTTCCATTTTAGCCAATTGAATTTTAATGATTATCTGACGACCACACGATAAATTATTGCTGCTAATACTATTGTTATATTGTTGCTGCTGTAAAATGCCAGCTGTTGTTGCTATATGATTCTGAGCACTGCTTTCGATTGTTCTATTGCCGCTACAGGTAGTAGGACTTTCTTGTATTTGTAAATTAATTGTAGGTCCCAAAAAATTTTGCTGATTACTGTTGGGTATTGGTATAATACTTGTAGTTGTTGTTTTAAATTTTTTCTCAGTTGTTGTAGTAGTTTTTGCGGCAATATTATTTGCAGCAGTTTTACTCAAACGATGACCCATCTGAATTTATAGCTGAACAGTTTTTACACAAAATTTGTTTGGATTTTTCCATTGGCACTTGATTTCTATCTACATATATCGCTTTGAGTTAAGACCTTTTTTACATATCGTCGTTCGCAAGTTATTGTGTTCTATACCGCAAAATATAAAAAATTGAGATAAGAATGATTTTTAGTAAAACTTTTAGAGATCTGTCGATCTGTGTAATCAATTTGTTTCTATCATTTATAGTTTTTGAAATATATATATAGTTACTGCGAAATTTTTAAAATTTACTCTCAAAAAGAGCGGTAGCCAAAAAAAGTACGCGAACGGAAAAATAGTAAAAATTAGTAAGATTAAAGAAACAGCTGACTCTATCTAACTCCACATAGTGTTGAAAAATATATAACCTTTTGACTATGCAACTCTTTTAATTATTGGTACTCGACACAATATTTTTATAACACGAACAATCTAAGAATAGATTCTGTAATTTATTTCATGTAATATTTGTAATTAATTTCTTTTGGGTTTCCTTGTTTTGTTGTTGGCTAAATTACTAAAAATTACATGACTATTTGTTAATGTTACTGATTACCTTAAAAGAAAGTAACCAAATACTTTACAGTTTTACAACTCTGAGTAATTAAAATAAATTGCAAAACAAAAGGTTTAATAAAATAAGTTACAAAATATGTATATTAACAGCTATTATTATTATGCTTTATAAATAAATTATTTTTTAATGACTTTCACAATTTTTATTTAACCTTTTCTCAAGTTTGTACACTTTTCGTTTAATTAATTTTCATCTGTTTACATTTTGAATCATATGTTTTCATCTTACTAAACTTTACTACGACAAATTTCTGCAGTAAAAATTTGCAAAACACTGAGTCAAGAACTGCCACTTTACTCTCTCAATTTGTGTTCTCATTTACTGTATTTTGGGTAAACGAACGCAATTTAGTAAAATGCAGTAAAGTTCAGTAAAAATTTTTAAAAACTTTTGAGTACGCGAACGCAATTATTAGTGACAAGCTTCGTAACCTATTGTGTTCTATATGCAAAAACTCGTGCATATAGAACAAAATCGCACCAAAAATACTAAACAAAAAAAAATAGTTTTTTATTTTGTTCTATAAACAAAGTTTGTACTAATTTGGATCTCTTTGCATTATCTGTTTTTGTTTTATTTATTTGTTGTGACTTCACATTGCACTTGGAAAATGCAATGAAACAAAAAAAAAAAAAAAAAAAACAGAAAAACAATGACAATCAGTATTCAAAAGCCGTTAATTTTTAATTAGGTCCGGGTGTTTTCTTATTGATTATATCAATGAAATGTTATTGCTATTTATATATATAAATATATATAAAACTACTGTTGAAAAAAACGAAACATTTTTTTAATTGTTAATCCTTCCTCCAAATACTGACGTGATGTACTGGCTCATGCTCAACATGCTTGCCCTTTCGTAATTCATTCACAACACTTGTGGATGCATCGCAAATGTGCTTGAAATGATAATACTCTTCAAAAAATTTTGTGACAATTGATCCATAAGTATTCGTCCTATGACTTAAGAAAGTGGGAGTGTTATCAAAAGTAAGGAGTAGTGTATGGTGAAAAAACGACATATCCTGTAAATGGTTATATATTCACCATTGTGTTGATGTATAATCGTGATCTTTTGTCAATTTAATTGGGATTTGGTCTAGTATTATAGTAAAAGGCTCAGTTCGATGTGGTTGGGTCCAGGACCTATCAAACAGTATAAACATAATGTTCGCTGTTCCCTCCAATGGTACCGCCAAGCCACTCTGGAACCAGTCCCGTAACTATTCTTAGATATTAACCTGAGCTTAAGTGGTGTTTATACTTTTGAAATATGAGTGCCTCTGTGGTCGGGTGGGTAGTGTGCAAGCCTGTCATGCCGGAGGTTGGCAGTTCGAATCTCAAAAAATATCTTTTTATAAATAAATTATAATTGCATTTGTAACAATAACAATAACAAGAAAGTTAAAAGTTTTCATTTGTTACAGTTAAGTGTCGGAACAGCGATGCCATATTTATTTTCTCAAAAACCTTCAAGTCGAACACAAAAATCTTTTTTTTTTTTATTTATTGAAAATATATTAATATCCATTGATTTAAATGAATTAGAGTTCAAGAAAAATTCATTTTGTTTCAAATGAACTAACAAACGTAAAGGTAACTAAATAACACATAATATTTGCTGAGTAGAACATGTATACGACAAATACATGAATGCATATAATTCATACTTTTGATGAAGGAAAGAAGAAAATAGGTCAGTACTTTAGTCAAAAGGACCTTAAATAATATACTAAAAGTACCAAATATCATATTCTTAAAAATCTTATTTTTAACAAAGAAATCTTTAAGCATTGTTAACATCCCGAAAAACTTCGAAAATCAGACAAATCATCACATATGGTAACGGTGTGTCGGAATGACATTTTTAAATAATTTATGTTATTCCACACCGATTATGTCCCCATGAGATAATTCAGTGACAAGTCACAAGGTGCATACAAGGTATCAATTAACCCCATTCTAGGCCATCCCCATGTAAAAGTGACTGGTCCGCATCAAAGGAAGTGGTAGAGTTCGGACTGGTCCCTATTACTCTGGGATCGATCACGTGACTAGTCTTGTGTTAGTTCCATTTCCTGCAGGGAAATAACCAGCATATTCTTAAAGTATTTAAAACACAACATTTATCTACATTTTGTTCTATATGCTATAAGACAATGAGAGTTTCGTAAATAAGTGCATATAGAACAAAGCGATTGTTTTAAAACGCGTCTTACTCTTAAAATCATTTCCAATGACGAAAATTCTTTTTACAGAAAAACCCAGAAATTCTAGAAGTTTTCTTGGTGCGATAACTTTTTCGGTTCAGTTTAACAGCGATTTCCCAAAAAAAAACATTTTTGTCATATAGAACACAATAACTTACGAACGACGATATATGTATATATATATATATATATATATATATATATATATATATATATATATATATATATATATATATATACATATATATTTAAATATATATATATATATATATATATTTAATTACGTTGTAATTTTGTTAGCTGTATCTGTAAATAAATAATAAATTACAAATTAACAAAACTTTAAAAATTTAAATACATATGTATGTAAGAAAAATGTTTTGTGTGAACGCAAATAAGCACATAAATGAAATGAAAATTGAATGAAAAATATCTATTTTAGAGGTGCTCCAAATTTGTTGTACCTTGGCTTGTAAATTGATTGTAAATGTGTACGAGTTAATTAACTTCATTTAATTTATATGTTCGTATTTTACTTCGATTTTATTAAAATTTTTTTCCAAGTTGTTCTTGCTTGCTTTTATTATAATCGCTCTGTACTTTTCAATTACAAAACGCAGAAACGACCCACCAATTTTTTTTATATTTTCTTGAGTTATTTAAAATAACATATGTGCCCTTAATTGTGAAAGTGGTCTAAGTCATGTGCATTTTTGCTTCGAAATATCAAATAAATCTTTGAATAACTTCAATAAATATTTAATCATTATTAAATAAATTTTTATAATTCGAGACTAGTACAACTTTAAATTAAAATTCTGCATAATATAAAAATACGTTTTGATTAGTTCAAATGTAATCTACTAAATATCTTGACCGGAGCAATATATGACTTAGACCACTTTCAACATATGTATGTACATAGATAGGTACATATATGAAGGATCATATTTCGGTTATTAACTTAAATCTTTATAGCATGATTAAGATCAAATAGCTGGGATCACGTAGCCAGTGCAGACTTTTTTATTTTTTAATTAAAACGAAATTTTTGTCAGATTGTGGTACACTTGAATAAGAGTACCCTTTGAAAGTTTTAGCTGTGTACAAGAGTACAGTGCACTATACAAAATACCTACATATGTATGTACATACATACATATGCCCAGCGAAAATCCAAAAGGATGTAAGTAACAAAAATTTCAAAATGGATTTTTTTTTTATTTAATTAATTAAAATGTATTTACCGATCTTATTAACAAAGTACAGAATGCGTGTAATATCTAAATACATATGTGAGTACATATGTATAGTTATATCATTACCTTAATATAGAAAGGCCCTCTCATTATTTTTTTTTAAATCGAGCTTTTTGTACATTTCGATAGAATAACATCCATTGTATCGAAAAATGCAAAAATCTCGATTTCAAAATAATTCTTTTTGCCAAAAAAAAAACCGACTTCAATGAATAGATCTGATAGAAGAAGATAAGAAGTACGTGATATATAAAATTAAATTTTAATGGGCGTGCCTCCGCCCATTTTTTAAATGCAAGATTGTGTATTTTTTAGAGCTCAGGGTGCATGTTGTATTGTAAAAATGGTAAAGTAGAACCACTTAAAATAAAATATTAAATTAAAAAAAAATGGGCGCAGTCACGCCCAGGAGGATTGTGTCTATTTTAGAGCTCAAATAAGTAAAAATCGGTTAGGTAGAACCGCGTCAAATTTTATAATAAATTTTAATGGGCGTAACCCTGCCCATTTTTTCAACTTTCAAATTGTTTAATTACAAGAACCAAAGGTGTTTTATAGGTTTTGCAGCAATCAAATAAGTACAATGGGCCCAGTGCGAAGCTATACCCTCTCAGACAACAAAAAAATTTTATAATCGGTCCAAAATGTACTGAGAGTTATGAAGATACACACTTAAAAAAATAGAGACGAATTGTTAACCTCCTCCTTTTTTGAAGTCGATTAAGAAATAATGAGTTAGGACCTTTCTTTATTAAGCTAATAATATGAATGTACATCGTTTTAAGAGTATAATGTTATTAGATGCTTCACATATAAAAACCTAAAAAGTTTACTTTTGGATTTTAGCTGACGATATGTACTGTATGTGAATATAACAATATTGGTTAGACAATTAAAGAAAATTAATTCTTCATTTGTAGTATGTAGAAGTAAATAAAAACTTTTTTAACGAAGGAAAAAAATCTTGAAAATTTTTACATTTTTAATGAGTGGGGGATGATGACGCAACGACATGATGATGATGATGATTATGAAGTAGTTAAAGAATATAATAAATATCCAATTAGTAAATAAATAATACATATAGACACACATTGTATTTACAAATAAATGCACGTTCTCTGCACAACCACACAACCCTAATACATATTTTCAAATACTCTTAATATTTAATCAAACGAATAGTTTTGTCAAAACAACTGAAGCAAATAATTCCTAGAAATGGCGGAAAAATATTCGAATTCTACGCAGAGAGAATGTAATGTAATTGTATTGCATACATACATATGCATGTATGTACATATGTGTGTAAATACATATCGTCATATAAAATCAAAAAAGGCGCAAGTTACAACTATTACTATAGTATCTTACAGGAGAAGAAAACCCATTTAACGGTCTGTCCCACGATGTCGACCAAAAACGTTTGATCGCCAACTTGTACTGGAAAAACAATAAAATAATAAAATATGTTTTTATTTGCAATATAAGTAATCGACAGAAAACGTTCGATCCATTACTTATGAATATTGAAAACCAAAAAAAATATATTATGTTATTGTTCATTTCATTGCAAGTTGTCGATGGAACGTTTTCGGGGAAACGCTTTTAATGTAGGTTAATAATAAATAATTTTAAAAAATTCGATATATTTTGGCAAACATACACGGATAAAAAATGTTGTAGGTAGAAGGATTTATTTTCATCAAATTCATCCTGAATCAAAAAGAAAATTTTGAATTTTTTTCAAGTTACATATGCCTTTTTTGATGTTATATGACGATATGTACATAAATACATATGTACATATCGTTACCTTAATATAGAAATGCCCAACCTAACTATTTTTTTTTAAATCGAGTTCTTTGTATATTTCGAAAGCAGAACATCTAATATATCGAAAAATTCAAGAATCTCGATTTCAAAAAAAAAAAAAAAAATAGCGAGTTAGGACATTTCTATAGTAAAGTAACGATATGTACATACATACATATATACTTATGTAAATGTTATAAATATGATAAAAAAAAAAGTTGTGTTTGTGTATTGTAAAAATAAATCAAATTAATGAATTTTAGTAGAAAATATTTTGTTATTCAGTTTTTATAAGTTCTAGGAAAATTAATTTTTTTCTAAATTCTGTAAACTGCCTACAATTTTATTATTCCGTCTTTAAAGAAGACAGACGATCAGGGACCGAATTCCGCAATGATGACTTTTGAAGTGTTCACCAACTTAAATTTTCACAATTCACCGCGCTTTTTCCAGTGAAAAATTTTGACACTACTGTTTACTATAACCAGTGTGACCAGATTTTAAAATAACATTGAGCTAAATCACCTTTGAAAAAAAGCTAAAAACTTACAGCCTTAATAAGTTTTATAAATAAGGCTGTTAAATTTTAAGCCAGAAAATAAAACTAAACATTTTTCTACTACTTTGATCAATTTGCAATAGTTTTTAATGCTAAAATAACGTTAAATATACATACATATACATATGTAGTATATAAACACACAAAAATATTTTTTTTATATGAAATAAAAAATATTGGATAATGTTCAATGAAATTATTTTGCCAATTATTATATTTTAGATTTAAAGAAAAATAACAAAAATTAAAAATTTTAAAAACTCCCGACTTTTTTCAGAAAAAATGTTATATCTTCTAAACGGCTGGACCGATTTTCTTCAAACATAGCTAACAACCCACTCGATCAAGTCATCTTTCAAACAGAAAAAACTAAATGAAAATCGGTCCAGCCGTTTGGCCTGTACGTGGACACGGACAGACACACAGATACACAGACACACACTACAAACTTATAACACCCCTTTTTTTAGTCGGGGGTTAATAAAACAAAAACTTTCCAAAATAAGCTTAAAAGTTTTTAAAAATGTAAAAACATTTATACTTAAATACGAAAGCTTTTAAAAAAAACGTAATGCCCCTATTATGGTTTTCAACTTTTAAAATAGTTTGGTTGCGAGTGATAAATTTGAATTGCCATTTTCAACTAACTCAACAGTTGACTTTTCAGTTGTGTTTTGGTATTGTCATTTACAACCCTACGTGGGGCCGGGTTTACATCTGTGTGCAATGTGCCAAAGAAAGCGTAACCACTATTTGCTAATGAAAAACTGTTTGATCCAGACATGTATTTATTGATTTAAACAGTTTCCAATCATGTTAGATTCTATAAAATTGTCTATTAGTTATGTATGAAACTCTTTACATGAATATGTGTTCAAATATATATTCAGCAACAAATGTTAAAATACATTGCTGAGCAACAATCTCTTAACACATGCTGTCAAATACAAATTATATTAATTTTTTTTTTCAACAAAAAAGTAGAAAACAAAAGTTTTAACTACATAAAGTTAATAAAAGTTCAATTTAAACTTAGAAAAGGATAAAATTATTGATAATTTAAGTATTTATGTGAATAAAAAGCAAATATATTTGAATATATGTACGTGTTCACCACCTCCAGATACATTGTTGAACACAAGCAATTTGACGTCATCATTCTGCCGGCGTTATTGCTTGTATTAAGACACATCAAATTGCTCGTGTGGTCGTAGTGTTAACTTAATAAATAAATACGTGTCTGAATCAAACATTTTCTCATTAGTAATTAGTGGTGACGCGTTTTTGGGCACATGACAATCCTGAAATGCCAGATGTAAACTCAGCCTTAAAGGCTCAGTTAGCCGACTGTAATGTAATGTAACTGTAACGTAGAAAAAAGCTGATCGACATTTTTATATGAAAATTAGGTTACGTTACATTACATCTCTATAACCACTTTCATTACTTTTCACATAAAAAAATCGATCTGCTGTTTCTTACTGTTGCCGTTACTTTACATTACAGTTAGCCGACTGTAATGTAATGTAACTGCAACGTAGGAAACAGGTGATCGATATTTGTATATGAAAAGTAGGTTACGACGTTACATTACATCTCTACAACCATTTTCATTACTTTTCACATAAAAATATCGATCAGCTGTTTCCTACTGTTGCAGTTACATATGTACATTACATTACAGTCGGCTAATTGAGCCTTTACACACATTTTCAATGTTTTTAAAACAGCGCTGAGATTCAAATTATTTTAAGAATTTTACTTAAAATTGTAGGTATACCCAGTTTTTTCTCACATGAACTATGTACATATGTATGTATGTACCTTATTTTTTTCTAACTTAAAATTCAATATTCATATTTAATGCTATAAAACTTACCCTCTTTCATCTCGTTGATCACAAAACAAAATTAGAAATATGTACATGTGTACATTCATAAATAAATATGTATGTACATACTAAAGGCCGTCACAAAAATAATTTATTATGTGAAAATTAAATCCATTTGGTTTTGTTTGATTCTCTACGAAACGAGACCAAAATATAACAAAAGACCAAGCATGCAAGAGCAAGCCAATTCAAGGAAACAACAAAAACTAAAATTGTATTCTTGGATTTGCAATAAAATACGAAGAATGAAGGGTATTTCACAATTTCTTAGAAAATTGATTAGCAATACACTCAAACAAACAATTCAGATGTGCTGCAAAAATTCAATCTTATACAAAATAATAAAATATCGCTGTATTGCTATTACTTAAGTATAATTTTTTTTCAGTTATTGCTTAAGAACCCAGCAGGAAAACTCAGAAGACCTTTTTACTTAGCACCTTATTAAAGAAATGCTTAAGAATTTTTCGATTCAATTATTATCCTTATCTAACTACTAAAGAATGCCTTATAGAAGGCCTCGACTCTTTCGCATAAAAAATAAGATACTATGAGAAGAGAAGGAGTAATTTGTTTTTTTTTTATTTTTTTACCGAAGCAAAACCAAAATTCATTAATTTGAAGGCCTTGGCGAGAGAAGCGAGAGCGAAAGGAAGGCCTACCTTGTAACGACAACGTGTGCCTTCTAGAAGGCTTCTTTTTCCCTCTGGTAAGTTACTTTTATTTGTTACTAGCTACACCCTGTGTGCTTCGCTACCCCCATTGTCTTTTCAATTTCATTTATATTGATTTGAAAGTGTTGCGCATTGGTGGTGCAATATGAAAATTGGATTTTGCCACGCCCTCCGCCCGCAGACCGAAAATCAAAAATCAGACTTCACAATGTCACCCGCCTGAATATTCTGAAGATTCCCTGAAAATTTCATCAAAATCGGGTCAGCCGTTTTGGAGTCCATACGTTACATATGTACATACATACATACACACATCCTCTTTTACATATATAGATAGATAGATGTTAGTTGGCAAAATTTACAAGAACAAATGGCTTTGTTTCGAATTTTTATTTTTACTAAGAACTTGATTTTAGTTCAAATTAAGTTTGGTATTTAATAGGGATTGGTAAATCGATTTCGATTCCAATCGAAACCCGATTTTATGTTAAAAAAACCCGATTTTTTGTAATCGATCTTACGTTTGCGATTTTATACTGAAATCGATTATTGGGCTATAAAAATCGATTTTTTATTATTATCAAAATTTTGGAAACTTTTTAAGTATTACTGAGTGAAGAAGATTGGTTTGATAGCTAATATTATTCATCTTTATTCCGTAACTTTTTATCGACATCAATGCCAAGACAATATCGAAAAAACGACACTTACTTTCTCTAAGGGCTAGAAAATAGCAAGAGTCGGTTAAAAATAAACAATTACTGAGAAAAAATAGTACTTAAGTGCCCTATTTTGACATTGCCTGACGTTGATGTTAACAAGAACAAGTAAAGGTGATTAGTTTAAAACATTTAAACTAATAATCCTTAGAAGTAATTTCTTAAATTTATTTTATGTAATATAAAAAATTGCTAAACTTAAGAAAGTTTACGTATAATTTTAATTTAAAAATTCAGCTTTAATATCTAATATGGATATGTGACGCGCAAAATAGAAAGGGACCTAAGGGTAAAAACCGGTTTTGTTCAGGAGAGCCATTTTAAAGATTTAAATACATACGTGTATCTTTGGTGTACTTCAATTTCATAAAACGCGCATATGTCTGGGAGGGAACACTTTACGGGCATGGGATCGGTTCCATTCGATGCTCAGATGTTGTCCACATCAAAAAAAAAAAAAAAAAAAAGTGAAAATTGATTTTTTTACCCTTAGGTGCCTTTCTCTATGCGCTGTCACATACATATACATTCATATGTATGTATGTACCTTACTGAGTTTAAAGTGTTTCGCTAAATTAACTTTGTGTGTGTTTTTAATGTACATAAATATGTTAACTTTTGTTTTTGTTTGTTATTTGAATTTTTATAAATAAAGATTATTTTGTTTATAAACTAGCCAATTTGTCTTAAACGATTTTAAAATCGATTTTCACGTACGATTAATCGATTTCAAAAATCGAAATTAAAAAAGTTGATATAAAAATCGAAAATCGATTTTTGAAGATATTTACCAATCCCTAGTATTTAATAAAGAAAATAACACTATGTAGACAAGTAGTTGTTTTACAATAACAACAAATACTTTTTTAGGTACATAATGGGTGTTTTTTGTTGTTGTTGGTTTTCTCAGTGTACATATTTTTTATATACATATTTATTTATTGTTGCAATGCCAAAAATTTGGTGTGGTTTCCAAGCCGACGGCATAACTGGGCCGCACTTTCTCAAGAACGATGAAAATCGCAATGCTACAGTCACTGGAGCAAGTTACCGTGCGATGATTACCGACTTTTTTCCCCCAAAATGGAAGAAGTGGACTTAGTTGTCATGTAGTTTCAACAAATCGATGCCACATGTCACACGGTACCACGATCCTATTGAGAAGCGAGTTTGTTGAACAATTTATCTCACTGCATTCGCATAGCTATACGCGGATAAGCCAGCCACAATGCCAAATGGCAGTTGTGTTATTGGTGAGATACCGGCCGATTTGATGGAAAAAGCATGCCAAAATTGGACCTCACGGCTGTATCACCGACGGCATAGCCGCGTACAACGATTACATGAAATAATCTTTAAAAAGTAAACGGCAGGCATTCATTTATCTCCCCAAAATTAATATTTCATTCAATTTGGCAAATTTTCTATTCCTTTTTTTGAATTTTCAAACCCCAAACGGTTAAAAATCACCCTTTACAAGCAAAATGCTGTTGGAATAAATTTTCATTTGATACCTATTATGATGACACTCATTGCAAATTTCGCTTATTTCGATTTTTAAAAATAGTTTATCAGCTGAGGCTAAATAAAAAAAAATACAAAATTACACAATGACATAAAAATATTAAGTAATAAATAATAATAAAAGTAAATCAAAATTAACAAAATATGTAAATGCGAAAGTTCGATTATTCGTCAGATGAAAATGAAAGTTTACAGGAAATGGTCATGGGGTTAGAAGCAGCTAATTATATAGTGGATCAATCAAGAAAGTGATTTTATTTCGTCTCTAACTGTGTAATAGTAAAAAATCCACACACAGTATAAGTTCGATAGCGCTGCCAAAGGGTAGTAAAAGCCTATACTCAGTTTTCTCGATTTTGGTGGCCCAACTTTTTTATGGGCCTTCAAAGATTTCGAAAATCAGTGCACCCTCAAAGTGGTGTCATCAGCTAATAAATGAGATTAAAAGAGGAAAAAATTAAGAAATCAATTGGATAGTTTAAAAAGCTTAAACTCTAAAGAAAACGGGAGAAATTTTATTCAACCGAATTGAAGCGTTTGGCTCGAACGCACAATTCTTTTTTCAAATCATCGGGTATGTTCTGTATTCCACGTGGAATTAAAACATGCGGATTTGCCATAAAATTGTTTTTGGAGATATGTATTTATAAAAATAATGTTATGGCAATTCTGAACGATTTAATTTCATGTGGAATACAGCACACACCCGCATATTTTAATTAAGTTTTCTTAATTTTTAATTATTTTCCATCAATATTTATGCTGTGATTAAATAAATTGTCTTATCCTTGTCCAACAAAGCTATGATCTGCAATTTTGTATTTAATTTTAGTTTTATTTAAAATAAAGGGTGATTTCTTAGCAACTTTCTTTTTGACAACAACACTGTAATTGGCAACTCAGATTTTTTCGTGTATCATATTACTGTTAAACATTTTCAGTTTGGTATATAATTTAACCATGAATAGACTTAAAAATGAACAACGCTTGCAGATTATTAAATTTTATTATCAAAATTCATGCTCGGTTAAGAAAGTGCATCCATGCACTTATATTTTATGTTTAGTTTGGGAGATCTTCTGAGGCAGCTATTTGGAATCTTGTGATTAAATTTCGCACCAGACAGAGTGTGGACAGATGAAAATATCTTAGGTGTATCCGCCAGTGTTGTTGATGACCGTGAATTATCGTTTCGGTGCCATTCGCAGCCTCTGTTACTTTTTTGTACAAAATGGAAGAGCTGGACTTGGCTGACATGTGGTTTCAGCAAGACGGTGCCACATGCCACACATCACACGAAACAATGGCCCAATTGAGATGCGAGTTCGGTGATCAGTTTATTTCACGTTTGGGACCGGTAAATTGTCCGCCTAGATCATGCGATTTAACGCATTTAGATCATTTTTTGTGGGGCTATGTTAAGGCTCGCAACGGTTGACGCACTTTAAGATAATATTGACGAATTTATTCCTGAGATAGGTACTAAAGTCCTGCACAAGAGCTTTTAATGCATTAAACACATTCACCACAGCAAGCTACCGACTACCAAATGTCAAGGATAGAATACACATGTTTATATGAGAATAATTATTTTGAAGACAGCAAGACAACATGGCGGCAGGTTGTTGTCTACGCTGATTTTGTCGTTGCAGTCCAATTAAACTAATTTCTATTTCTTTGGCTACAGTGAGAAAATCCAGTATTGCCAGTATAATAGAAAATGTTGAATGAATGATTTTGTACAATTATTTCATATTATTTAACAGAAACAATATCCAAAAATTTATGGTAAGAATAAATTGATTCATTTTTGTACTTTTACGTGAAATAAGTACATTTTAAAAGAGTAATTAATTTTTATAAATGCAAAACATATAAAAGTGGCAATACTGAACTATGTATTTGTATTTGAATATCAACTGCAGATGGTGCTGCTGCCGTCTCCAAAATAATTAAGTAGCCGGCTACGAGGCGACAAATGCTGCTAGTGGCATTTGAAGTCGTGTGTTCGTGTAGCCTGCTGTGGTGAATGCGTTTAATGCTTAAGACATGATGGATTTTTCAAATGCTTTGCTACAGCGAAATATTCTAAAACAAATGTATACAACACTATTTGCAAGATATTTGTTTCAGTATTGTAGGTATAGGAGTAAAGAAGAAAATACTTCGTGGCGGAAGAATTTGTGATGCTTGGTTTTTCATACGCATGGGCGCGTATACAAACGTCATGCATGCACATACATACATAGATAAGTTGTGTTTATGCTCTATGCTTTTTCTGCGCATATACAAACGCACACATGCATTGACATTGCTTTAAAAAAACCTTCCTTAAACACATACTGCCGTATTCATAAAAAAATATTTAAGGTTTATTAAAGGCTTATTTGACATATTTCTATGAAAATTTTGTCAAATAACCCTTTAATAAACCTCAAATATTTTTATGATAATATCTTACCATCTACATCTTACACACACATTCAAACGTACAATATGAAGAATAACAAGCATACACGCATCAACACTACTTCTTTTGATTGTTTGTTACGAACAAGAAGTCTTCGCGACATCGCTTATTAACACTCATATACACGTACACCAATACATTCATAGTGCTTCGCTTATTAAACGACATCATTTATTATTGGTTTAGTATAATACATGATACAACAATACATTTAAAAAACAAGACGTATTTGCATTTCAAGACTGTTTACGCATGTCTCTAATAGGTACCGGCAATATGATGGAGAAATTATGCCAAAATGACAGAGCATGAACCATTTCCGACGTATGTATCTGCCGTCAAAATTTACATGAAATCATCTCTAAATATTGAATTATATATGTAGATCGTTCTACCGACTCAAATAAAGATTTCATTTCTCTAAATCTTATGCGTTTTTTTATCAATTCCGAAAGTTCTAAAAAAAAATCACACCTTACATATCCATATTTAACGCACACACGTTACGTACCTACATATATATCTACATATTAAAAAAAATATTGGCAACAACTACTATACAAAAAAAAACAATTCTGAGAAAATTTAATCAAATTTTACTTTGTGTGTATCGGAACGTTCATATAAAATTTTAATTCACTTTAGCATTTAAACAATTCTGAGAATGTTGTTCAGTAAAAAAAATAATAAATAAATAATTCGATGAATTTTTGTAGAGGATAAAATATTGTAATTATAAAAACATATTCATAAGTAATTTTGCAAGAATTTAAAATATAAATATGTATCGTATGTATGCACATACACAATTTAATTAATGCCCTAATTCAGTAAGAAGATTTAGGACGTTTTTGTTTGAAAATACTTTTGAGTTCTTGTTTTTGAATTCTTCAAATCATTTTCTTCAAAAATAATTGTCTTTGATAATGAAAAATAAAAATATTATTACCATGTTTTTAAAATATAAAAATTAAATGAAAGTTTTATACAATATTTTGAAAAATATATGAAAAAATATGTGTTGGATATAATGTTTGGAATAAAATCATAAAGCAACTACAAGCACATTCTAGCAGAGACTATTACTAATAATTGTTTTAAAGAATCACAACTGCGGCTTTTTTCCGTCCATAGACCAGTGATGCCAACTTTTTTGGCTCTAAAAGCACATCAAAATTTGGAAAAAGCACAAAAAGCGTAATTTTGAGATTCAAAAAGCGTAAAAAGCACTAACGTGAAAAACGAGCTCGATGTTTAATATTTTCTAAGCTATTATCTATTTCGGCAATGATATCAGTATCCTTAATGAAATATATCAGACGAAAAAGCTATGCTTTACACTGAAAAAATAAAAAACATCAAGTTTTTATTAAAGTAATTTTAAGAAATAAACAAATTTCTTAAAAGCACTACTTAGTGCTATTTCTCAGTTTTGCACTAACGCTTAAAATTTGGCGTTTAGAGTCTTCAAAAAGCACTACAAATAGTGCCAAAAGCACCAAGTTGGCATCGCTGCCATAGACAAGACGGCTCAATCGTCGAACAGAATTAGGGTATACGAACTTTTACAAATGCCATTCTCTTCAACTGTGCGAAAACTATTACAAAAGCCAATAAGGAGGGGTACAATGAGAAACAGAATGAATATACCAGGGACGTAACAGTTGTAAAAGAAATTGCAAAAAAGTCTTATTTGACAAATCTGTGGCAAAAAGGAAAAAGTGCTTAAGTCGAAATAAGCTGATTTTGAGTTTATTAAAATTTTGTCAAAACATATAGTTTAATGGCAGTCATAATAATCAGTAAAAAAAACTCAATTTTTTGTTAGTTGCACCTTTTTGCATTTTAGCTAATGATATATAAAATCGCAGTGTGTGTTTGTTCGAAACGCATAATCTCTGGAACTATAAGAGCTGTAGAGCTGAAATTTTCAACAATGTTCGGGTCAATACCCCCGGTAGGTTTTCGTTTTGGTTTTGACCCAACAAGTGACCACTGTGTGCAGTAATTTGTAGTTCAAAAAATAGTTGAGGGTAAGATAACGTTTGCCGGGCTCAGCTAGTACAGAATTATGTGTATAAAAAATTAATATAGACTTAAAAAAAACAATTATGGATAATAACAAAAAATAAAGTAGGCGACTCCGAAAACGTGTTAAATAGAACTAGGTCTGGCCCTAACGCCCCAGAAAAGTGCACAGTCTCCGGGAAAAGAGAACGGATGGCAAGGATTTATAGAAGTGATATGGTAAAGATTTGAGTTAAATCGTGCCCCATTGAGGTCAAAGTTAAAACTTTGCCAAATTCACCGATTTGTCATATACATTTCGAATCAAAAAAATGATTTTTTCTCGTTATATTTAATTTTTTTATTCTGCTATCTCAAAGTATGTTTTTTTTAATGTAAATTTCCAAAATTTTTAAAAAATATGTAATTTATTAAGTCTTATTTATAAAAATTATTAGGACTTTATAGACTTTTTAAGAAAAATTTTGTATGAAAATTTTTTTTAAAAAGCCTACAAAGCCTTAATACGTTTTATAAATAAGGCTGTATAAATCTATGTACCTCATATCTTATTGCATTTGTTTTTTTTAAGATTTAAGGCTCAGTTAGCCGACTGTAATATAATGTAACTGTAACGTAGAAAACAGCTGATTGATATTTTTATATGAAAAGTAGGTTACGTTACATTACATCTCTATAACCATTTTCATTACTTTTCACATAACAAAATCGATCAGCTGTTTCTTACTGTTGCAGTTACTTTACATTACAGTCGGCTAACTGAGCCCTTATTTAATATTTCGAAGCAAAAATGCATATGTCTTGGACCACTTTCATAATGAAGGACACATACCTACTTACCCAGCAAAAAAATAAAATGAGTATTTCTTTAGAAAGTACTTCTTAATTACTTCCAAAATAGGTTATAAATTTTATTCTGGTTTAACGAAGGTATCTTTAATCACATATCTAAAGTAATGATACATCACATATTTTGTTATTATTATCCTCTAAAATAAAAACATAGTAAAAAGTGATGAAAAAAGTAGAAAAACCACCACAACTACTGATACGAACTACTACAAACTCCGAGCAATCCAGTAAGGTAATAAATTGGCTTATTTTGATTTAAATGCTTAAAAGTACCAATTCTTCAACTTCAGAGCAGATTTCCCTTCTTTTTTCTTCCTGAGGCAGTTATCTTAATGAGTAGAATACTTTTAGGAATTAAATGACTTCCAAGTGGGTTAATAAATAAGTGCATAAGCACCACTTCCTAAATCATAGATTTAAGTGCTTTGGAAAAGTGGTTAATAACCACATCTTAAATGTAAAATATATTGGATTTACTGCACCATTAAAAAATCACACCTTATTTTAGAATTTTTATATCAAATAAAACGTAAATCTTATTCACGCACGGTTTGGCAAAAACAAACCAATTCGCTCCAATGACACGCTAATGTAAAATTCACTACTTTTTGGTCGGAGTTTGAAGTGTTTCGTATTAGTAGTTGTGGTGTTTTTTCTACTTTTTTTCACCACTTTTTTGCGGGGTAGTTTTGAAACAACAACGTGTAGTTATGTATTTATTTTCAAAAATTAAACAAACTGAAGGCCGGGGCACAATGAATCCGTCATGCGTTAACTCAACGCAAAGTACAAAATTTGGTCAACTTTTAACTTTTTGTGTACGTTGAGTAGTTTGACAGATATTGATTGATTTTTTTGGTATGTTCTGAATTAGTTTTTTGTGTTTTGTGGCAGCAAAAATAAAATTAAACAAAAGAAATAAACGAAATGAATACAAAAAGTAGAATTTAATAAATAAAATGGAGAATCGACCTATTGAAGCTGTTCAAATGTTTCCGTCAATAAAGTACTCATTGTGCAAACCTTCTCCGTTAATGTCAGTTGAAAAAGGCGAAGTTTAACGTATGACGGATTCATTGTGCCCCGGGCTTTACTTCTATTTTATAAACGTTAGGTTTTAAAATGAAATTGTTGCTTCTTGATTTTCAAATGTAACCAGTTTTTAATTTTTTGCAATCCTTGCAATTTTATATTTTTATTGACCACTTTACTTCACTTTTGAACTCTTGACAGCATTGCGTTGGATATGACGTTACCGTTAACAAACCAGAAGTACTTTGTAATACTAAAACAAATTCAAAAACCACTTTTTAGACCCTTATGTAGATATTTTTCAAGTAATATTTACATTTGTGGGAACCTACATAGATACATGTATGCATGTATGTACATATGTATGCATGTACATATGTACATATATACCTATATTTTTAATTAAAATTCTTACACCGAACTGTTTCAGTTTCTACACTACTACTGTTTACTATTGAAAACCACACAATCCTCATTAAAAAACCGCATTAGGTAGGGTTGTCTTCCTTTTGAAATACGAATATAATTCTTTATACAATACATGCACACATCAACACACACATATACCTTATTTGTAAACTTTAACATCTTAATGGAGTTGTGAAATTGCATTTCCTTTTCTTTGGATATTAAAGTAAATAAGTAAGCATATACATACGTACATACGCACCTAAATATTATTAATAAAAAAAATTTAATCAATTTATCAAACGTACAAAAATTGACAAAGCTTAAAACGTGCAATTTATAGTAATTTACAAAAACGTTTTTATAAGTAAGTACTATGTCATTTATACACTAAAAAAAAACGACGGAAGTTGACACCAAATAAGTTTTTTTTTTTATTTATTTGCAGGTATGTATAAACAACACAACAAACACATTTTCATGATTTGATAAAAAATAAGGCACGTCCACAAATAGAAAATTTATTATATTTATAAATACACATGGACATACACACATACATATATACACACGTGTTATCTACATCCCATACATAATTCAGTATATAAAAAAACGTTGTAAGAAAGTTAATGAATGAAAATTGACACGATTGTTTAAATTTGTTTTTTTTTACTACACACCTTTTTATTTTAATTTCTTTATTTTTGTTTTCTTATTTAAAACAAAAGAGCGTAAAAAACAAACACCGTTATGCGTTAATGTGTGATTATTGTTGAACAACTCAAATTGAAATGAAGTGAATGAAAATTTATTTGCAACTTTTTAGCCAACATCAGCTCGGAACGATAATAATTTTCAAAATATCACTCGTATTATCAAAACAACAATAACAAAAACAACAACAACATCAATCACGGCCATAATAATAATGATGACGAAGACAATGACGATGACGATAACAACGTGAAACAGGGTTGTGAAATAATCACTAAATATGTACATATGTACATACATACATATGTATGAATGAATAGAAGGAGCATATGGAAAATATTATGCTTCGTTTTCATGCAGAAAGCACGCAAGTTTGATCTCGAATGGCGAAATATTTGAGATTTCTGAAAAAGCAGTCGTTTGTGAATATGTTTCATAACACTTCGCAAGGCTTTAATTTTTTTTATACACATCGCTCAATTACTAAAACAACGTCGTAACGCAAAAAATTACATTTTCGAGTTAGTGATACGGGATTAATCCTCATATCTTTATTCGTATTGTGTACAAATTTCATACAAATATCTTGTTTCCTCAACTCTTGGGAGAAAAAAAGTACATAACATTTTTTTTTGTATAATTACGTTGTGTGCAGTGTTGCCATATTTATTTTTAAAAAATATTCAAGTCGAGCAAAAAAATCTACTAAAAATCTTTTTTGTTATTTTTTTTTTAATGAAAATGAGTTAAAATTAATTTTGCTTCCTGTGAACTATTAAAAGTAAAGTCAAATAACACAAAATATTTACTGTATTGAATATGTGTAAGATCATTATGAAGCAAATCAGAATATTTGTAAGTAGTTTAGTCAAAAAATCCCTCAATAATATATTAAAAGTACCAAAAGTAAAATTTTTAAAAATCTTATTTTTAGATAAGAAATCTTTTTTGTCGTTTTAACATGTCTAAAAACTTCAAAAATAAGATAAATCTTCACATATGGTAACACTGGTTGTGTGTAAATTGAAAAATTTTAAACTCGTTTTCTGACATATTAGTTTTTTTTGAGTTATGAGCGATATACATATCCTTATCCTAAAGCTATGTACAGACGATTGCCAAATCTTACAATATTTTCAGATCTGGCAACGTCCATCCAGTATGTCCGGTAGATTGTCAGTTCACACGGCTGTATCAAATTTGACAGAATATCTTACAATTTATTGCTAGACTGTTGTATGACAATAAATTCATCTGGCAAAATCGTCAGTCGAAAAATTATCAGTTCAAAAATTGTCAGATCTGTTGTTATGCGTTGCCACACTCAAAGCATTTGTTATAAATAAATTGATCCATATCAATTGTTTATGGTTGTTTTTAATATAAAAAGTGAAAATATGAATTATCATGAATCATAACGAAGCAATGGCAATGATTTTGGCTGCTTATATTTTATTATATATTTTTTCTTTAAAGTCAATCGTGTGAATTAGGAATATAATCTAATAAGAATGCGTTCTTTATTTTTAAGAATGAAACTTGAGAATTTCTACAATCTAAATTCAAGAGTTTTGTTCTCAAATTTTTATGGTTATTTTTCTATTACTGTATTATTTAAAAAAATTCTGCTTTTTCGGCTCTTCACGCGGACCCCATGGACCAGAATTTGGGCAAATATTTGTCAGGTGTGACCGTATATTTACGAATATATACATATCGCTCATTTACTCAAAGAACGCCATAACTCAAAAGATTGAATTTTTGAGTTAATAATGCAGAGTTAATTATCATATCGTTCTTCATATTGTGTAAAAATTTCATACAAATATCTTGTTTACTCTCAGCTCTTGAGAGCAAAATAATATTTTCTTTTTCCATTAAGTTTGTGTGTAAATTGAAAACTTCAAACTCGTTTGCTGGCAAACTGGTTCTTTTGAGTGATGATGACGTTGTTTGAGTAAATGACGGATATGTATGTACTAATGCAACATTGAATTTATTCTACCTTTTCAGAGAAGGTTTTTAATTTTAAATAAATTTCGAACGATTAGGGGAAAAAAACTTACAAAATATCAAAAAATATGGGGAAATTATAATGTACTCAAATTAGAAATTCACACATTATCAACAATTCATTCATCATTTGGATTAAAGGAAGCCGTAAACAACAAACTTTGAGCATTCTTTTTAAATATCAACTAACAAGTTCAAAATTAAATTTAGAAAACACAACCGCACGCGAATTTCATCATCAAAATTGATAAGAAATATTAAATTGATGTAACTTGATACATACATATGTATATATTATTGGTGATTAACACATTCTACACCGATCGATAACTTGAAATTATTACCGTTTATCAAAACAAAAAAAAAAAAAAAAAAAAAAAAAAAGTATATTTTTTCCAACAAAAAACTCTTCCAAAAATCATTATAAATACCTTCTATTAAATGGGAAGTCCCAGGTAAGCGAAGTTCTATTTTAATGCAAGTCATTTTAAATTTAAAAATTTATCTCCTCAAGTACCTTCTTCTGTTATGATGTCTGGAAGTGGTTTTATTTGAAATTTGGGTTAAACCCAAAATATATATGTATGTATGTATACTTAAGTACTTTAATATAATTTTTATAGTTTATAATTAATCGATAGATTTTTTGGAAAAAAAGGAAGCAGATTATTCAATATTTTTAAAATTTTAAGATAACAATATTTTTTTAAAGAAATCAATGTCATATAATTTTTTTTTAACTAATTAATTTTGTTTCGGTTTTTAATAAATATCTCTAAATTTGTTATTAAAGTTAATTTTTTTATATATTGGCATTTCCACAGGAATGTCAACTTTTTTTTTAGCGTGCGACATTAAACAATTATATTTGTTTTTTTTTTTCAAAGAAAACGAAACTTTCTTTTTACTTCTTTATATATTCGTGTATGGCGTCAGCAGCTCTACATTAGGAAAAATTTTAGGAAAAATCGAGTCACATTGTTCTGAAATACAAGCTTAATTGCTAGCTGTCGTACGCGACAAAAAAGTGAAATTTCTCGTGGAAATGCTCATATATAAACAAACACAACCCGCGAACCGATTAGAATGTTTGCGGAAAACAACCAGGGTCTATGGCGGTAATCGAACGAACCCAGCAAAGCTGCATTATGCTTAGAAAGATTTTAATAACACGTATTCAAAACTAAAAATTCAGTCATTGAATATACTCGTAAATAAAATTGTTTAGCAATTTTAAAACACGTTAGTTAAACAATACATAATAATAAAACATATTAGTTTTCATAAAAAAATAATATAATTTCAAAAACAAAATTAATTGAATACAAATTTTCGCAACTCAAGTAGGATTTTGGTTATTATTATTCATGCAATTTATAATTTATATGTATAAAAAAAAACTGAAATCTAGTTTCTATTACGAAAACTTACTAGTGCATTTTATTGTTAAAATTGTATAACGAAAGTTACGAATGTACACATATTAAGTACCATAAATTTGTAAAAAAAAAATTAAGGATAAGGATATGCAAATTACTGGCCTGTTGAAACTACCTGATATGGATACGCATGCCACGAGTATAAGTATTACAAAGTCCCAGTTCACACGTTTCAACTTTTGTTGCTCAACTCGTAATTCTGCTGTAAGAAAAAAAAGAGATATTTGTACTTCCGTCTCCGTCTTTCTAACAGCTGAATAACGAGTTGAGCAACAAAAGTTGAAACGTGTGAACCGGGACAAACGATTTTCGATGAATGGAAACTAGGGTTTTTCACCAGGAATTTCACTCTCAAAATTCCCCGATTTCCTGCGATTTTGTATGCGTCATCCCGGGAAATAATAAAAATATAATTGAAAACTTTACATTCAGAAAACAGCTGCTTTCACTTTGGCATTTCGTCGGTTCATTTCTGGTTTGATGTATGGAATATTTTTACAAAAATTGAGTTATTGATTTATTATATATGAATGTGTCCTCTTTCGAAATTCGTTATCAGTTTTCCGATATCTTGAATATATCAGGACATATAGAGCTGCAATATTGCGTCATTTCCACAATTGTTGAACATTGTAAAATCTCTTTTACGGCAATCAAAATTTTTTGGGATATGTGGCACATTTCCCACGTAAAAGTATTTATATTGTTATTCGCATCTGTTATAATGCATATCAATGCATATTCTACTCAAAGAACGTAAATCAAAGCAAAGTACAAAAATTTAATTATTGTGAATGAAATGAATTGATATTTATTTTTTATTAATAAAACTTCTTTTATTAAATATATCGAGCCTATATTTAAAACACGTCAACTCAAAAAAGCTAACTTTTCAGTAGATCGAAAAAAACTATTATTATTAAAAAAATAAATGATGTGCCTTCCATAATATGGTTAATATGCTTACTAATTTATAGGTCTGCAAAAAATATTTTATTTTGCACTGGTTTGCGTATTTTTATGAGATAGCATGTGTTAGCCGATCAAAAAACAAATAATTTTTTAGAGTTAGCGTATTTTGTCGGAAAAAAATATAATTTTTTTGAATATATTAATTTTTTAAGCAATTTGTGAAATCTTTTATTCAATACTAGTTATAAGAATTGAAAAGTTACAGGAAAAACTTAAAATACCATAAAAAAAATAACTTAAGCCTGACTGAAAGCCTCTTTCATCTCGAGGTGGTCAGCTTTAGCACTCACTCTCTGTGTAACAGGGTCACTTCAAATTATCAATTTCGAAAGCTTGTGTCATTGGCTATAATCGGTCTATACATAGTGTTTCCATTTGATTAACAGTTTAAAAGTTATACATACAGTACCAATTTTTTTATCGGAACCCCTCTGTACAAATATATTAAAAGTGACACTATCTCAAAAACTAGCCATAGGATATCAAAATCCTTACCAAATTCGTCTTTAGCATGCCAAATGCAATGAGATATGAGGTAAATTTATAATAAATTATTAATTTTTTAAAAATAACTTAAATTTACATGGGAGTTATAATTTATTTTCACAAAAACAAATTCTACTTTGAGATAGCAGAATAAAAAAATTGAAACGGGGAAAAAATAATTTTTTTGATTCGAAATTTATACTACAGATGAATATAGCATAGGGGAGCTATTTGCCATCAGAAACTTATTTTGACCAAATTTGAGATGACGTGTTTTGAATATAGGCTCTCGATATTCAAGTGTCTATGTTTTTTTTTTGCTCTAAAAGTAATGTTATATGAATAAAACTGATATTTTCACCTTTTATATGTACTTAAATATACATATGTGACAGCGCATACAGAAAGGGACCTAAGGGTAAAAAAAATCAATTTTCACTTTTTTTTTTGATGTGGACAACATCTGAGCATCGAATGAGACCGATCCCATGCCCCAAAAGTGTTCCCTCCCAAAGATATGCGCGTTTTATATCACATATACATTATACACCAAAGATTCACGTATTTAAATCTTTAAAATGGCTCTCCTGAACAAAACCGGTTTTTATCTTTAGGTCCCTTTCTATTTTGCGCGTCACATATACAGTAATTTAACCTACTTGAACAAGTAGTGAAAAATATTGTTATGATTGTGGCATGCGTTGACAAAGATTTTTGTAATTTTTTCTTTAAATCCTAATAATTTTTCATGTTGGATGTAAAAAGTTTACCAACTTTAAGTTTGAATAAAAAACATAAGTATTTCATATTTCTTTCTCGAAAACACATTTCTGTTCCATGCACCAGAAACCAACCGACGATTTGTGAAAATTTTTTGGTAGCAGCGCTTTTTCTAACGAATTTTACATTTATTTTAATGTAATTTATTGAAATCATTATTCTGTTTTTTTTTGTTTTTAATAAAAACAAATGAAATTCTTTTAGATGGTTCTTCCATCTATTGTATGGAAGTTTTTTAAGAAAAAATTTACTGATCTGTACCCATGTATTACTTATTTTGTGTTTGTTTTTACTAACTTTAATTTGTTTATGCTTTATATTTGTAAGGCCGAGTTTATATCTGTGTGCCATGTGCCCCAAAAAGCTTAACCACTAATTACTAATGAAAAGTTTTCAAAAGATTAAAATTGAAGAATGTCGAATTATCGACGTTAGGTTTATGACTTTTGCATTTCTTTATGTCTACGGGAAAATCTTTTTTATATTACAAAAATATTTTTTTACTGACGTCATTTTGTTGTATGTATTCTCAAGAACTACTTTGGTAGTGACTCATTAAAAGTCCGTCTGGCCTCTTCATGTTTAAAACTCTTTAAATGTGTGTATGTATGATCAAAGATACGAGTAAGTAGATTAAAAGCGGTTTTTTACCTGTCGCTATCTAATGAATTTTTTTGTTGCTAATTTGGGTTCCTGGCATTGGTAGGAATTTGTATTTTTTTTTTTTTTTTTTTTTTTTTGTTAGAATTGTTTTAGCTGAATGGCACAAAATCCATAGAAGTTTCATCACAACTGTATATGACTCTAACGTCTATTCGCAACTTTGTATGTAGATATATACATAAATACATACATAAATACACAACTTTAAAATTAAAAAAACTTTCGTTTGGAAGCTAAAATTTGTGTATATCTTATTATTAAAGTTAATGGCCTGTTTCACCACAATAGCGAAAGAAAACATTCCACTGAAAATTTATATTGAAAACAACAATAAAATATGAAAATTTGTTTTTGTTTTCAATATAAATTGTCGAAAGTTTTCTTTCGTTATTGTGGAACGGCCAAATTAATTTTTGAGCTTTACAAAATCTTCTTTTTTTTAAATTCACTGGGAAAATGTTTCACTGGAACGAAAATTCCACTTGCTATTCACGATAGCGATCATTAATTAAAATTTTCCAATTAAAGATTATAAGAATTCAATTGAGTCTAAAATTAGTGGTTCTATTATGGATAGGAACCAAATTTCAGTTTTTCAGGTTGGTTTCCGCAAGGCAAAAATATCATTAAAAACTAGAATTTCTTGGTTGCTGGAAAGCACTAATTTATCTATTGCCAATCGCCTTTGTTCACACAGTTTTTTTTTTGGCAGCTGGCAACTTAAGTGAAATATCGAAATCGATCTATAAGTTGTCTAACAAAATTTAAGTAATTGAATGTTTTTTTTTGCAATTGAAAATGCAAATGTTGCTGTTGAATTTCACAGTTTTCATAATTGAAAACTAAGTTTCCATAATTGAAATCAGATTATCAGTGTCTTTTTTATCGGATCCTCTCTGCTCTGTTTAATGGTATTTGATATTATGCGGAAAATATGCTCAACATCAGCTTATCTGGACTTAAGCACTTTTTCCTTTTTGTCACACAATTTATAATCTCTGGGGAAAAATTACGATATCGATCGAAATTTCCATTCAAACACAATTAAAATTGTATAAATTTTTTTTCGATATAGAATTCCGTAATACACATCACATACACCAAAAAAAATATTTTTTGGTCCAAAATTTTTAAATATTTAAATAATAATATTTTTAGTTTTTTTTTATAATTTGCAAATTTTCTATTAACAATTAAAACAAAGTAGGAGAGCGGAGTTCTTATATCTGATGATTTTTTAGTTTACTTTCACTTATATCTTAATGTCACGTCCGTCGCACAGTGGGGTGAATGGTAGAGAAAGTGGCGATTAATTCATAGAAGTCGTAACTTTAAAGTGTTGTTATTTTTTATTGATGAATATTAATAAATACATAAAAACCAGCATTTAAAAAAAAAATTTAACCTTTTATGGGCATTTTTGTATTTTGGAGAAAATGGTCATATTTGACTATTTTTGCTATAACTTTGGAATGAAAAGAGATAAATTAGTAAATTAAATTGTAAATTAGAGCATACTTTATGTGCCTTTAAAAAAACTAGTTTGTTTTTTGTTTAAATAAAAAAAAAATAAATATTTAACATGTATTTTTCACATTGATTTTTAGCAACTGGAATTCTCTCACAAAAACCTTCATAACTCAAAAATCGCACAAATGCGCAAATAGGTATTCTTTGATTTATTAGCTAAAATCTTATATTTTAAGAACATAAAAGCATTTTTTCCCTGCACTCATCCGCAAAAGTATGTTGAAACATACATAGATGTATCAAAAATACCACATTTTAAAAAGCAATTTAATTTTTTTTTTAATATTTCTAAAACATTTATCTAAACAAAAAATAATTTTTGAAATTGACGGTTCCATTATAAAACTTTTACTTATAGAAGTCTTAGTAAAAACTATAATTACTTGAAATATCAAAATTTTCTCTCTTAATCAATGCGCGCAGAAATAACTAAAATTATTGAACTTTGAACATACACTGCAAATAAAGAACTTTTATTTTTACAGTTAGTGATGTAGAATTTTATCTACTTTCGTATGGTACCAAATATGGTTGTGAAAGTTAAAGTTCATCTTTTGAATTAATCGCCAGTTGTGGAGGCTTTCACCCCACAGTGCGTCGTCCAAAATCACTATTAATTGTTTTCAGCAGTAAAAAAGCATTTATTATTGTTTTATTTATGTTTTACTTTTTTAATTAAAGTTCAATCGTTATTATTAACAAAGTTACTGTGTTTTGTTCTCTTGGAAAATATTGTCGGGTCCGTTTTGTAGCGCCTGTATTTGTACTTTATCCAATTTAAAAATATTAAAAGAAAATTTGCATATTTCATGAATCTATATATAGGTGATATTTAACCTTAATTTCCACATTCTCAAAAAAAAAAAATATTTCAAAAATTTCGCTGAATTATCTACATTTCTAATTATAAGTGCACAAAAAGAACTTCTATTTTTGTTGCGTTCGTTTCTTGCTGATATTTGCTTATATCATTTTTATTATATTATTGAATTAGCCCAATTTTTTCAATATGGGGCCTGTCCCACGATTTCAGCAGAAATCGTTCGATCTAATACTTATATTGAAAACAACAACAAATTTTCTAATGTTATTGTTGTTTGCAATACAAGTTGTCGATCGAACGATTTCTGGTGACATCGTGGGACAGGCCGATAGTGCTCTTCTCTTGGTTCAAAACACTGTGATTTTATCTACATCGGATCTTTCCATTCCTGTCTTATTTTTGGCTTAACTAAAAGTGTACAAATGCCTCGTCCGTCGCCCAGGAATTGCCCATATGTATTTATTTTTATTTCCATTCAAAAATATTTTTAATAATATTAAACTACTCGTACTTCACGGCCGATGTGGCTCAGTACCTATAGAAAGCTTATTATTTTTATTATTTCATAAACAACAGATATTGCGCAAAAATTTGCTCAAGCACCTACTACATACTCGTACTACATACTTATTTTTATGACAGTTTAATTATTTTATTTTTATTTTCAGCTACATATGTACATGCATACATACTCGTACATACATACTAATGCATTGTGAACACACTTTTGAAATTACCTTATAATTAATTCAATTGAAGAAAAAAATTAATTTAAGCATTTTCATTGGAAAATAAACTGCATCATTCATACAAATCCATAATTGCTTAAATTCAACAAAGCAACAAATAAAAATTTGAACCACAAAATAGCCTTCTATATAGAAAAAAATATATTACAATATTATTTACAACAAACAATAACAAAAAAAAAAAAAAAAGATTAATTTTTGATGAAATCAAAAGCGCGATGCATTAAAAACAATATCTATACTGCACGTATCTCGTATGTGGAAAATAAACATTTTCATGTGAATTTTCTGCGGTACAATAATTGTTTGTTATTTTTTATTGTATAACTAATGTTACAAATACGAGGGCGGATCAATAAGTCCGTGACTTTTTTAATGAAACACAGTTTTTTTTTCTTGCAAAACAAAAATTTATTTTTCAACATAATCTCCTTTTAACTCAATACATTTAGTAAAACTTTTCTCCAGTTTTTGTATCAATTCCAAAAAATAGGATTTTTCGAGGTCCTTGAAATAGACAATAATTTAATCGATGGAGCTAAATATTTTTCCGCCGAGCCATTTCTTTAGGTTTGGAAATATGAAGTAGTCGCTAGGGGCTAAATCCGGAGAATATGACGAATGGGGTACCAATTCGTAGCCCAATTCATAGAGGTTTACCATTGAGACTGCACACGTATGTACTCGTGCATTATCTTGATGAAAAAAGAAATTTTTCTTCGTCATATGGAGTCGTTTTCTTTCTAAATCCTCATTAAATCGGTCTAATAAGTTGGCATACGAGTAATATTCGCCGTTTATTGTTTTTCCCTTTTGAAGGTAATCGATGTGGATTATCCCGAATGCATCCCAAAGAACTCTTGCCATTACCTTATTGGCCGACAAACTCACCCTGTCCTTCTTCGGAGCAGATTCACACTGAGAAACCCATTGTTTAGACTCCTGCTTGGTCTCCAGAGTACTCTAATGGATCCATGTTTCATCCACAGTTACAAAACGGTACAAAAACTCATTCGGATTGCGGTTAAACGTTTATGGTTAGTTGAGAGCAAAAGCGGCACCATCTTGCAGACACTTTCTTAAACCCAGCTGATCATTTAAAATCGAAACCATACTGCCATATAAAATGCCTATGGCATCAACAATCTCACGCACTTTTACTCCGCTATCGGCCAACACCATATCGTGGATTTTTTTCAACATTTTCGGTTGTGCTGACCTCAATTGGCCGTTCAGAACGTTCAGCGTCTGGACGGCCACAAAACTCATTTTTTTCTCAAAAGGGTGCTAAACACAAACTAAATGACACAGCTTGTTCAAATTTAGACAGTAGTCAACTGACAGTTGCCTCTTGACAGGAGCAGTTTTGCCATTTCAGTCAAGAGGCGGGAAATACAAAAAGACACTGAGTTTATGATCCACCTTCGTATTACATGTTTATTATATATACGGAACCCTTCGTGTGCGAGTCAAAGTCACACGTTATAGAATGTATTTAATAATGCCAAAACTCAAATCAAAACATGTAAAAATTTTAAAAATCGAAAAAAGAAGACAGGTGTTTTAGAACACCCGGTTAGAGCTATGCTGCTCAGCTATATAAAACAAATTTCATATGTTAAATAACAATGCAATAAAATTATAATATTATGATGTCAAATTCGCCGCAAACATCTCAAAACTTTTCCAGTTATTTCTCATTATTTTTTTCCAGCTCATGTGCAAAAACAATTACAAAAATAAATTCAAAGACAGAAACAAAACATAATCAAACATTTTGATTCGTTTATTTCCATACTCTGCTTTTAAGTACAAAGAAATCAAAACAAAAATAAATTTATAACTGTAATAGTGTCGATTATTTTTGCTGCGCAAATCACGTCCTACCTCCTGTGTCGTGGTATAAAGAGCATAGCTCTAAAAATCCAACTGCAACTAATTTAAAAATATTAAATGGTCACGCATAAAAGAACGATAAAAGAACTTTCATGCAGATATCTCGAGGTATACTCTTTAATCCGAAGCGAAAGAAGATGCTTTCAAATTTGCCTGTAACTAACATACAAATTCGAAAGTATTTTCTTTCGTTTCGAATTACAGAGCATACCCCGCTGATTCAGTTATAAGGTCACACAACTTATAAAATATACATATACATGGAAGCCTAAGTATATCCTCAGGTATTGGATCTAATAGACAGATGCAATCAGATTTTTTTTTCAAACTTTATACATTCATACAAATCTATATTAATTCTAATCCATGTTTGGTAAAATATCGCATAATCTATACTCCTAATGAATTATTTATTTTTTTATATGTACATATGTATGTATGTATTGCATTATTATTTAACTGAGAAATAAAATAAAATCATTGTGTTACAAACTTCTCATGAAATTAAACAATAATGACATACACACATGAATAATTACTGAAATGTGCACGAGTACAAAAGGGATGTAGATAGTTGATGGTACAAGTACACACGTAGTACTGTACTGAAGATACGTATTTACATAAATACACACTTACATTGGATCAATAAAGTTGAGGTGTACCTTCCAATTTTTTAATAACACTAGTTAACCAGGGCTCGGATTTTTATGCAAATGCATGTTTATTTTTTGTGATAAATAAAATTTTGTTGACAAATTATCCATCGGAATCATCAAATTTTAAATAATTTGGCATCGATTTGTAGTTGCATGCATGTATTATTTGCATATTTTGCTGATGTTTCAACAATAAATGCATATTTTTGCAGTTTTAATGCATATTTCAAAATTTAAAAAAAAAAATCATAATTGAATTCTAACAAGAATGAGTTGATCTTTTTATACATATTCCACCTGTCAGCCTGGCCGATGATGTCGACAGAAAACGTTCGATCGATTATTTATATTAAAAACAAAAACAATTTTTTTTTAGTTAATTTTTATTATTCGAACTCCATTTGTTTCTATATTTATGATTTTAACAGGCTAAAGTTCGTATCGCTTTTTAAGCCAAATTGTGATAATTATTAATGAACAAATAACACCAAAGTTAGTTGTAAATATTCTGACAACACATAGTTGAACGGAACAGCCAGCCGTTTTCGAAGGCCACTAAACCTTCATCATCAGCGTAATTTTGTGTTTGGTCCACTGTGTGTGGTGTCAGTTGATGTAGATTTCTGCTTTATATACTTAGCATTATTGCAAATGGAATATGTGAATTGTTTTGATTCATCGTATTTCAATTTGCTGAAAGCTTTTTTGTATTGTAAGCTCAATTTTACCATCTCTATATTTACAACAGTCTTACCATTGTCGTTTGTTCTTTTACTAATTATACACATGTTAGTTAATTTGCTTATTTTTGTTCTACTTAAGACAAACTTTTTTGGTTTGTTACTATTAAGTATATTTTTTTATTTTTAATTTTTGCCACAGACCCATGGCTATTAATTTTAGTTAATTTTTATTATTCGAACTCCATTTGTTTCTATATTTATGATTTTAACAGGCTAAAGTTCGTATCGCTTTTTAAGCCAATTTTTGTTTGTTTTCAATACAAGTTATCGATCGATCGTTTTCTGTCGACATCGTGGCTCAGGCCGTATATTTTTTTTTTTAATAAAACTATTATACTACTGCAAGGATTCAACACTTTTAGTAAACAAGTAAATTCCGTCGAAGAAAGTATTAGAAAAGTTTACAATAAAGGTCAAATGCATAAGAAATAAAAAAAGAGTCAAGCAATACCATGGAGAAAAACCTCGGTTATCATGTTTTAAAACAAATTTCCGAGATACATGAATCAAGTTCAAATAATTTTGAAAGCGGACTTTCGCCGATAGAACTTGAGTAGAAGTGGATCACTAATGGTATCGAAACTTTAGATGTCCTAATGGACACCCACTTCCCGCGATGTCAATCATATATTGATATGCCTCAAGCCCAGTCTCCTGTATCCATAGACATTACCGTGGATAAAGAGAAATGGGGCCCTCAAAAGCTTCCATCCGTTGAAATCATTAGGACCGGATAGTATTATTCCTGCGGATCTACAACATAATGCGGATATGATTACTCGCCTTATATAAGACCTGTAATATTCTAATCAGCTGGGATAAATATGATGTGATCGTCATCTCCAAGGTACGAAAAGCATCACACGAAGCCCATATTTTTTTTTTGCATACAAATCACGAAGTAAAAATCTCATTCGCATCCAAATTTGTATCCATGTAAGCGAGATAGGATGCACTACAAAAAATGTTAATATATATATAATATATAATATATAATATATAATATATAATATATAATATATAATATATAATATATAATATATAATATATAATATATAATATATAATATATAATATATAATATATAATATATAATATATAATATATAATATATAATATATAATATATACTTTGTGTCATAATCAAATCTTTTCCGAATCAGCTTGACGGGAAATATAACCTCGTATGAGCTCATTTTTCGAACATAAATGATACTACCGTTGTGAGAAAATGGTACCCTACAGATGAATCATATCAAAGAATTATTTACGATACGATTTGTTGATTCATTTTTGAGCAAATTTCTGGTAATTTAAATCATTAAATCACCTTTTGCGGTTTCTTTAAATTTTGTTCCCCTATTTTTAAGAAATGGTTATTTGATCATATAGATGAATTTTAAGTGAATCTTTTTTCAATCACCCAAGTGATAATTCAGTTTTTAATCATCAAAAGTGATCTGAGGAGAATCCCAGAAGAGATTTCTGCAAAAAAAAAAAAATGATCACCCAAATGCAAGCAGGGTATATGAGTATAAACAGCCGGCCAACTTCGCAGTTTTTGTGTTAAATTTCGTCATTAGCTTACGTTATAGCATCCTCGTGAGGCAGAGGGTATGCAAAATGTGCTTCTCAGCATCTCCGAAGCGTTTCTTTTTGTCTTAGTGCTTACTTGTACAAAATTTATTTTTGCCGGGTCTCATTCTGCTGGAGACGCTTCCAGGCTGCCTTTCTTGAATTAGCTCAGGGCGGATTCTGCGCAATAGCGGGAACACTCTGGCCTCACCTAAGCCCTTACAAACTAAAAAATTCATGAACTTCACTAGGAAGAACTTGAGGAATCTCTTGGTCACACTAACCTAACGCTGCGCTCTCCGAACCCATGCTAAATGTCTGGGTTTCCCTTGCAACGAATACTGTTGCAGTTGAAATGATGAAGAGGAGGAGAAAAGCATTATGCATTACGAGCCCTGCTAATTAGTGTTATTATCAGGATGAATATGTATTTATATGTACTTACAACTTTGTATTGTTAAGTAACTGTGTTATGTGCACAAATTGAATGCTGTGGATGTGCAAATTTTCCATTCTAATTATATGTATTTATCTGAAAAAAAAAACTTAAAATAAAAATTTCTAAAAATAATACTCACTTTTCTCTTTGGAAAATAGCATGAAAAGTGTATATAAATTTAGAAACAAAACATCTAAATTGAGAACATTGCTGCTGTGTCTGTGGGGGCAGCACATGTTAAAAATATTTCTTAATAAATTATAATTCAGATTTTTTATTAAAGTGTTTCGTTATAGGATTTTTTTTGTTATATATACTTATGTATATGACTTTATCTAAGATCAAATATTTTTCAATGATATTACTTCGGTATTGAACCAAAAAAAACTTTCGTTACTCATTTTTAGCTAAAAAAAATTTTTGCGTCATAATGTTACTTATCGAAAAATGTATAGTAATTATTTTCTAAAATTGTGAAATAAACTATCGCTTTTTAAATATTATTATTGCATTTATTATATTTGAAATTAATACTATACAAAAAATAATAAACGGCATAAAATAATCTACTATGTACAGGTTTTGTATTAAATTCTGCTGAATTAACTCCTTATTTTCATTGTACGAGTATCTCTACTATGCGCAAATTTGCAGTGCGCATTTAGTAATTAAAATTTTTTTAATATAATATTTATGTAGGTATTAAGAAATTAAAAAAAATACATACTATTTCAGATATTAATGTGATAGGTATAATGAAACGTTAAACAATTTACATTTTCGTAACCGAAAAATAAAACTAAAACAATATTTACATAAGTTAAACTATTTAAAAATTAAAAATTTAAATGTGAGTTAATCACCTATTGTTTTAGTAACATGAACATCAAGGTGAATATTGTTTTTTCTCATGGGAAATATTTTGAACATTTATTATTATTATTATTACTATTATTATTTTAATTAATTAATTTATTTTTTTTTTCGGTAAATTCAAATCAGTTAACTTTGAAAATAGAAAGTTTTGATTAAATTAATTTTGACGTTTAAATTAATCTCATGCACTGGAAGATGCTATGGTTTGCATATTTCGACATCGACTATGACATTTTGGTCCTATATTAAAGAAAAAATATTTTAATCTACTACAAAAACGTCTTAGTTTATGGCGAAATACGTCAACCAAGATAAGGGAAATTATAAGACACTATCTCAGTATACACTGATATTAGTGTCCGACCGAAATGGATTTTTAGGCGGATGCCGAGGCTGGGCGAAATTTTTTAAATTCGGTCCTACCGAAGCCGAACTAAACTCTTACATAAATTTAGTTTTTTCCCCATTAGCCAGTTTTTACTAACAAGCAAAGGTTTAATTGAAAATTTCAGCTAGAATAGACAGACCATTATTTATTTTATGGTTTAAAAAAATTCAGTAGTTAAAAATGGCCGAGGCTGGGCGAAATTTTTTAAATTCGGTTCTACCGAAGCCGAATTATACTCTTACATAAATCTAGTTTTTTCCCCCATTAGCCAGTTTTTAGTAACAAGCAAAAGTTTAATTGAAAATTTCAGCTAGAATAGACAGACCATCATTTATTTTTTGGTTTAAAAAAATTCAGTACTTAAAAATGGACAAAACACGTGAACAGGGAAGGATGGCACAGCTTGTGCTATCAGTATTATGAAGTTGTCCTATATATATACATTTGTACATATGTATGTATCTACAGTAGTTTTCGTTTATTGTCACATTAATGATATAGTCCATATTTAATGTTTTTTGTGACTTTTGAACTTAATTTCATTCAAAAAGTTGACGATATAGTCCATTTACTATATAGTCATATTTGACATATATGCACCAACTTTGTGGTAGTCAAAATCCAAATTGTATGCAAACAATTCGTGTTATAGTCACAAAAATGTTCAACAGATTTTTTTTAGTTATTTATTTGTCATAAACCAAAAAATTAATCTAAATTTCAACCTCCATCCACTGTTTAGTGGAAGAACATGTCTTTAGAACAAAACATTCTTGCATTAAATACAACATTGTTTTGTAATTGACATAATTGGATTGTATGGAAATTCTGCGTGGCATATAAAAAAATTTGGCTTATAGTCACATTAGCGATATAGTCCACAATTTCTGTGCAATTTTAAATGTGACTATAAGCGAAAACTACTGTACCTACATACTTTTTTTAATATTAGACTAAATAAACAAACCCGATTTGATAATAAAATCAGGGCTATCATGAATAAAATTCTGCGTGAAATTTTTCCCGGGGAACAATTCCAACTAATAGCAAGTATGTAATAGGGAAAACACAAAATTGTAATTGGAAAAGGTAGAAATTTCACGCGGAATTTTATTCATGATAGCCCTGAATATCTTCCTAGACAACATACCTAGTTAAAGAAAAAAAAATACCCAAAATGTAATTCAATACAAATACATATATATATTCAAAATGTTTTTAATTCTTGGGCGAACTTACTCCATACCTTTAACTTAAATTTTCGCTTGTGTCACAAAATTATGTATATAAAAAAGTTAAATGAAGTTTTTCTTGGTATTTGATAAATAACTTAGAAATCCTATACAAAGATAAAATTCAAAAATTCTCGTGCCAAATTATGTGTAAATAAATGCTAATTTTGAGAAAACAACTGTTACCTTAAAGTAAAATGTATTTCTCTATTAACTTTTATTTAATTTCTTTGAAATTATGACTTTTAAGTTGACTTAAATTTTCTTTGTTTTAAAGTGAACAATTCCGGAGAAATATTCTGAACTTATATATGTATGTGTGTATGAATGTACATACCAGATACACAACGAAAGGTTTATTGTTCAAGATAAATTTAATTACTTTAATTTGCTGCAAATCTAATTACTTTTTTTACAACTAAAATGTAATCACGAAAAACTTACAATATGAATTCGGTATAAAAAATGGCATACGTACTACCTACCGACATACATACCTAGATATGTACATGCATCCATACATACATATGTACATCATACGAGTACATACATCCATACATAACTACATATACATATATGTATGTACATAAATGGTAAAAACGAAATTTTTCTTTAAAATACGATACACACGCTCATATTAAATGTTTCTTGGAAATTCGGATATGTACAAACTATAAATATTTTTTATTGTTTGATAATTAAGCTGAAAGAAAAATGTATGTATGTATGTACCTATTTGTGAGAGGGTGTTTTTATACCAATCCACAAAATTCTTATAGGCAAATCTAAAAAATTTTGACGATTAAAAAAACTTAATATACCTACATACCTATCAGACTAAAGCTTAAATTAGACGTGACATAGCCATAATGCCATAGCCATAACCAAACCAAAATTAAATTGGTTTCTATGGTGAGAGTTATGGCGTTATGGCGAGTCACCTATAATCAAATACAGTGTTGCCCATTAGTTTGGTTCGAACGGCTGTTCTCTATGGCTATGGTTATGTCACGTCTGATTGAGCCTTAATTGTTTAAGCTATGTAGGTATGTATGTATGTAGATATAGAAAATGAAATGAAGTGAGTTGACAGATTTAAATTCTATAAAAACACTTATACCTATGCAAACTTACACAATTTTGTTGATTAAAATTTAACCAATCCATAAGATTTATTAATACGGATATGGCCTTTTACATGCTGTGTACTGTAGCAGCCTTACAGTTTTCAAAAATTTTGATTTGATTACATGGATAAATACATAGGTACATAACACCTGAAGAGTAACGTAGCAGCAAAATTTTTTACAGTAAAAAACTGTACAATACAGCCCACTCAGAAAAATACAATCGGGCCAAAGTCGGCAAAGCGTTTTTCTAAGGTGATGCAAACGTTGGCAATTAGTAATATATTGCCAACACTCAAATGATAACGTCGATGGCCGACATATTGCGAAAACTAAAAAACCTGTGTTTTGCCAATATTCACCCCTATCGGAAATAAAAGGTGAAAACCATGATACAATAATATAGGTAACCGCGAAGCTCCAACTGTTTTGCTTGTTTCGTGATGTGATCTGCCAAATGGTGTTTATGTTTTACCAACACACGCGCACAGTGCCTATTAAAACTGTACTAATACAAACATGCTTTGCAAAGCCAAGAAAAAAAGCAAGTACATGTATATTGTTTTCTCTTGGTTGTCTCTCTTGTCAATCACAAAACAGCAGTGTTGTCAGATATGGCGATATCTCGCCAAACGTGGCGACGAAAATTTGTTTTTGGCGATGAAAATTTTGAAATGGCGATTGGCGATTTACTTGGCGATATTTGAACTCCATGGCGATATTTTTGGCTATATTTTTACGATTTCAATAAAATAGAATAATGTTAATATGAAATATTTTTTAAGGAATTTTTTCTACAACATAAAATATTTCGTGCAAAAAATTCTAAATGTTATGACTCTCCTCTATATCAAACAAAATTTTCTGAAATTCAAGAAGTTTATATATTTTTTAAGGAAATTTTTCTACAACATAAAATATTTCGTGCAAAAAATTCTAAATGTTGTGACTATCCTCTATATCAAACAAAATTTTCTGAAATTCAAGAAGTTTAAACCTGGCTTGCCATTTTAGCACTTTTAGTGCTAGATTTTGCACTTTTTTTCGTTTAGCACTACAGATTTTGAAAATAATGCTAAGTGCTAGTTTAGCACTTTCTTAAAACTATTTAGCATTTTTTGCACTTTTTATTTCATTAAATTTATAAGATTGCGAGCCAATTAATATTATATTTTTATCAAATTTATTTATCTTCAATAAGTGTTTAGTATGACAGGAGTCATATAACTGAACCGCTTTGAGATAGGTACACATATGGGTACAAATATATTAGTACACTATTTGAAATACTAAGTAAATTAACAAAACTTGTTTTAAGTTTTATTCTGTTTTGAAAACGTGTAGTGTTAATAAGGTTATTCATCATCTTAACAAAGAGCACAGTTAAAGCTAAAATGAGCCAAAGACTTTAGTTGTCAGTTATACGATTTTGTTTATCTATGTATAAAATATATTTTTACTTAAATGCTATATTTAACACCCTTAAAGATTTTTTCTTTCTTGGTATTCCATTCGCAGCTGGAATCAAAATTTATAAATTAAATATTTCAAGCGGCCTATACATACAATATTATTGAATATGTTATTGTTCACATCGTTGGGGTTGTGAATTTTGGTTGGGTTGCACAATTTATGAAACACCATCCAAAATATTTGTCGCTTTCACCTATACTATGGAATGATTGATACAAATCTTTCAAAAAATATGGCGAAATTTTTCTCACACTAAAAAACTTAATAAAATACCATATAATTTTGCAACACATTACACAATATAATTCTATTTTCCTTGTTATGAAAAAATGCATTGTGCCACTTATAAAATACAAAAAAAAAAATATCACAATTTTATTGCAAGTGTAGGGCCGCTTAAAATATAAGTGAAATTAATCATTTTAACTGATTTTTTAGCACTTTCTTGTGTGTGCTGTAGAACATTTTAGCACTTTTATTTCTGCAATCTAGCACTTTTTCTCTTACATTTTATGGCAACACTGGTTTAAACAAAGAACATAGACCACAAAATCTCACTTGCTATTTATGAAAAATAGTGAGGAAAACTTTCTTTTATAAGTTAGAACCAACACTTTGATAATGAAGCACCAAAAATCCTATACGAGTTCTCGCCTAGAGTGTATGAATACGAGGATGCTGGTGGTACTTATCATATCAAGGATACGATATGTATACTTAAATACACATTTAAGTAAATGTTAATTCAGTTGTTTTCAAGAGAATTAAATAATAATTTTTATCTTGGTGCTCAATTTCAATTTATCCTATTTAGATTGATCTTTTGGAATAAGTTATTTTTTAATTTTTCTTAAATACTATCTGCCTTATTAATAAAAAATATTTCAGGTTTATTAAGCGCTTATTTGAAATATTTTTATGGGACATTTGTCAAATAAACCTGTAAAAAACCTAAATTTTTTTATGAATTAGACCGTATAATTTTTATGTTTTACAATAGACGTTACATACTGAATTTAAAATTTAAGAATATTTGTAATGTAATTACAAAATATAAGACCTTATTCCGAACAACTTTCGATCTTCGACTCTAGTCGAAAGCACTGATCGAACTAATTTTTATTTGGTATTATGACGAACATTTGGAAAAGAATGTGAATATCACTCAAAGTAATTTATAAAATTTGCAACAACTTTACCCAAAAATAAAAAACAATCGTTTATAATAATTTTTTATACTAAAATATTTCAAATTCGTTGCCCAACGAAATTTTCGATGTTCATAATATAAATTGAACGTTCGATGTTCGATAGCCAGCGAAGATCGAAACGCGAATGTAACTCATACATAATAAGGGCTAATACATATATTTTTGTAGCTATAATTTAATGTTTTATTATATTGGCGATGTTTGGCGATATTAGACAAGTCATTTGGCGAGGAGGCTGAAAATAAATCTGACAACACTGCAAAACAGCAATAAAAATCACTGTTGTTTTATTTGTTGTAGATTCGCGGCTACCTGTATTATTATACAAAATAATACACTAACACAACAACAACAACCCAAGATTACCGACCGCAATTTTAAGGATAGGAACAGTGTTACCAAAACGGTGGGTTTCCGGCTATACATATATGACTGCATTTTGTTGTCATTAGCGGTAAGTCTAATAAAAAAAAACCACCAGCGGGGTTTTTAGCGGAAAATTTTCTTAGTTGACGGTTTTTCAGCTTTTTACTGAAACTTATAAAGAAAGATATTGAATCAAAATAAGGTATTTTAACGCAGCTATGCAACACGTACCCTAGTATTTATGTTGAGTTTTTTTTTCGATAGAAATTAACTTCACTTTTTTGCAAATAAAAAATTGACAACTTGTGGTGGTGTAGTAAAGGGTGTTTTTTATTGAGGTATAGAACTTTAAGTTGGCATCACTTTTTTAACTGGCGGCCATTTTGTCAGCTGTCAAGTGAGTAATATTTAGTTTGGTTTGCCATTTCATCATGAACAGGTTGACAATAATGGTTCAGTTCGCGAACTTTACCGCAAGCTCCGTCGATTTTATGGTCGACATAATCGTCCATCAGAGCAATTAATTCGGTTAACCATGGATCGTTTTCGCACTACGTTTACTCTATGTGATGATACGCATCCGCAGAGTCGTCGAACAGTGCCCACCGAAGAAACAATTGCCACTGTAGAGCAAAGTGTTGAAGAGGACCCGAATGAATCGATTCGCCACCGTGCACAGCAATTGGAGCCGACTAACCGACTATTTTGTTCCCGAATTGGATGGTGAATGTGGATGAGTTGTGGTTCCAACAAGACGGCGCTACATGCCACACAGCGCACGTCACAATCGATTTATTGAAGGAAACATTCGATGAGCGCATAATTTCGCGGAATGGACCTGTCAATTGGCCACCAAGATCGTTTGATTTGACACCATTGGATTATTTTCTTTGGGGATATGTGAAGTCGCTCGTCTACGCCAACAAACCAGAAACGTTAGGGGACTTGGAAGCCGACATTCGTGGCGTTATTGCCAACATACGGCCCCATATGCTCGAAAAAGTGGTTGAAAATTGGACCTGTAGAGTTGGCTTTATTCGAGCCAGCCGCGGCGGCCACATGCCCGAAATCATATTTAAACATTAATGGCATAAAATTATCCTTCCAATAAAGCCAAATTGATGGATATTAAAACGATTTTCTTGTGTTTTATTTCAATTCGAAGTTCTATACCTCTTAAAAAACACCCTATATAAAGTGAAACTTTAACAGGTTAAAAATAAAAACATATACTTGTATATAAAAGTATACAAATCTCATTTTTAATCAATAAAATTTAATTCAATATTAAAAGTATATTACAAACCAATTTAATCATTCTTTTCGTATTCAAAATTAATAATTAGTAAACAGATCTTTAGACAAGTGGAAAACAAACCGAAAACTGGGTGATTGGATCAGTGAGTGTGAGGAAAGGATAATTTCAAACAAAATCTCTCAAAACTATTTTTAACCACCGACCAAAAAAAGGGGTGTTATAAGTTTGTAGTGTGTGTCTGTGTATGTGTGTCTGTACGAGTTCACGTACAGACCAAGCGGCTAGACCGATTTTGATTTAGTTTTTTCTGTTTTAATAAAATCGGTCCAGCCGCTTAGAAGACATCTTTTCTAGAAATATTCGGGTGTTTTTAATTTTTTTTATTTCTGAATAATTTGTTTTTGATTAGTAACTTTTTTATTGAAATTTTCTTTTGAAATAGAACTTCAAGCAAATTTGAATAGAGCCATATAGTTTATTTTATCAACTCTATTTGTTAATTTCAGATAACCAGAAAATCAGAATCATATTTCTGTAACACAGGTGACTTTTATATGATTGACAAAATCAGCATAGTAAAAAAGAGTTATTGCGTCGATGTCTTATCGCGATGGAAATCTTGACATTTCTGTAATAAATAGTTTCCTTTAATCTATTACGAAAACGCTAAGATTTCTAATGTCAACATCTTAAACAAATAAGTTTTTAATTTATATTGTTTTAAAGAATTTGTATATCGTTAAAAAAAATCGATAAGAAAACATAACATTACTAATGCTAAATAAATGTAATGTAATAAATGTAATAAAATCGTATTAAAAAAGGTTTCAATAAACAGATGCGTTTTCATGTTTACATAAATATCTATTTCATAAAAAAATTTTTGTACTTCTTAAATTTTTTTAGTGTTCAAAAATATGGAAATTGGCGCATCCATAGTAGGTCTGTTCTAGATGTATAGCAAAACAGTCCGAACTTATACAAAGTTATCCAAAATCGCTCCAGATAGCAGTTATTCAGGGCTATCATGAATAAAATTCCGCGTGAAATTTCTCCCTTTTTCAATTAGAATTTTTTGTTGTCCCTATTACTTGCTGTTAGTTGGAATTATTAACCGTGAAAAATTTCACGCGGAATTTTATTCATGATAGCCCTGATTGTGTAATTTTGAGAGCGAATGTACAAACTTAGTACGAAATTTTTCTTCTGGGTACGTTCGGACAAGAATTAAATAATCAGCTGTTTTTTGTTTACATATGAAACTGAAAAATTAATCAGAAAATTTGCAAATATAGGAAAAAAAAGTTTTTATATAAAAACTTATTAAAAAGCAAAATGGAAGGATTTTTGAACAAAGTTGAAGTTGTAAGTATATTTGTTCATATTTCTCTTTTTATTTTTTTTTTGGAACTTTTTTTCATTTACATTTCACAGCTGTTGCCAATGATGCGAAACTTCTGTTTTTATAATCAGGGCTATCATGAATAAAATTCCGCGTGAAATTTCTCACTTTTCCAATTAGAATTAGAATTTAGAATTTTTTTGTTTTCCCTATTACTTGCTATTAGTTGGAATTATTCCCCTTGAAAAATTTTACGCGGAATTTTATTCATGATGTCCGTTTAAGCGACTAAAATCACTTAAATTAAATTTAATATAAAAAGTAAGCAACATTATTAGTATTCCAAGAAGTGCAATTATGGTTTTTTTTCGTTCCAGCAACTTTGAATAACTTTTGCATATTCAGAGATTAATTATCTTTTTCCTCTCATTAGTCAGGACTGAAACGAAATCTTGTGGAACATGCCTTATATATGCAGAAGTGACAATAATGAAATTACTGGGTAGCTCGAGTCACAAAGCTTATATGTGTCTTGAATAACAAATCAACTTGTCAGCTGCTAAAAGCAGTGCATTCCATTTTTCATTATTTTTGTTCTGCTCTCATCATATGTGGAAGGTATTTTAACAAGGTAGCTATTTTGGTAGTAAAGAAAACACCATAAAAAAATAATTAATAGTTGGTAAAAATAAGTAGGACTTTTTCGGACGAAAATTTTTTTCTACTTGTGGGCAAATTTACACAATTGTGGTAGATTAAAAATTAAATTAATAAGATTTATTAAAACAAGTATTTTTAGTTTAGGGTTCTTTCATGAGTATTTTCCAGTTAGCGGTTATTTATTTCTTTTCAATCCTGAAAGCAATTTGACACTTTAATATTAAACTTTTACGGCACAATATCATTGTTACGTATAAATTAATATATGTATTCCTACTAAACCCAATGCTACAAATAAGCTAAACCATAAGCTGCCGCATTCTAAAAAAATTAATTTTTACATCAAGTGTGCTGTCAATGTCAAAATATCCATGGACTTTTCGTTTTAACATATGAACACTCCAAATCCTTAAGCCTATAGCACACGGCATGTAAAAAACCACATGCGCATGTGATTCTGACGTAATTTTGACGTCATCACAAAGCTACATTTGCTACATGCCGTGTACTAGTAACATATGTACATGTAGATATTCACATGCTTGCAGATGTGCTGCCTCGGAAAATGTATTCGATTCGGCTACATGTGCCACATTTGTATTTTGGAACAAAAATACTATCAAAATTGTACGGCATATAGCCACTACTAGCAATTTAAAAAAATTCAATTACCATGCTGAAAATTCACGTGACGTCATCGCCACATACGCATGTGGCTTTTTACATGCCGTGTACTATAGGCTTAATAATTTTGAGAATGCGACAGAGTCATTTAATGTTGCTCATGTTTTGCACTTTTGGTTCAAGAAACGACAATAAACAGTTTTAAGCTGCATGTGGTGGTAAGATAAAAATGTTTTATGTACTTGGTGTATTGTTGTATAGTGCATGCCACATACAGTGCTTTCTAAGATGATTAACAGCACCACCGCTAATTGATTGAATAACGAAAGAGAACAAAAATATGTGTATATGTAGAATGTACATTTTGTAAATTACACATACATACATAGTACATATGTACATAATATAGGAGTAAGAGTAATAATAATTACATTTGTTTTTTGTTCTAAAAATTCAAAATTCATAGAAAAGCCTGAGAAAAAACTGGCATGTGATATAATGAACTTACATATCGATGGTCTCAAGTGGAAAGGCCCTAGCTCGTATTTTTTACGAAATAGAGTTTTTCAGTGATTCCAATACAATTTACACTAGGGATGCCAATCGGGATCGATTTTTGGAAATCCTGGGATTTTCGGGATCTCGGGATTTTCGGGATCCCGGGATTTTTCGGGATCAGGGGATTTTCAAGATTTCGGGATTTAAATATTTTTCGTAAAATAAATTATTTTTTTAAATAAATATTACTTTAATAACAATTTAATGCATTCTAAAAGGTTTTATGTTCATAATTTATCATTGCACAATTGTCTTTAAAGTGAACAGTTTTCTAATACGAGTATGAAATAAAAATCAAAAGAACTTTTCTCATCTATTTTTAAGTTGATTAATCACATTTGATGTTAGAGAATTTATAGTGAAAACAATAACTAAATATGAAAACTTGTTTTTGTTTTCAATATAAATGTTTTTCTATTATCTAAACCAAAACGAATACACATATCGGTGGACTTTTAGCACTACCGCATAAGTTGACTTACGAAAAATTTTAGATTCACTTTCATACAAATAAGTTGCAAAAACAATATTGTTTTGTTAAAAATATATCTACTAACGTTTTTTTAATTGCGATTGATCAACAACAAGTATAACGATTGTTACATATGTATGTATACCAAGCATTATCTAATTTTTTAGCGATTTCGTTACGACTATGACAACGATAATAAGGCTGAACATGTCGAAAAATTAAAAGAAATGTATACACTATTCTAATCAAATTCGATTAATTACGTCTAAAGGTCACATTTTTATAGGCACATACATTAAAAGTTTGCCTGAGCACTTGAACAGTATTTTTGCTCTACTGAAAAATTTTAAATTCATACATAATTTTTTTTCTACAAGTTCAACAGATACATATGTATTAAAGGGCTGCGTAAATCGTTCTAAAAGTTTTGTATTCAATTTCACACTACTGCCAAGCAGTCTGTTTTAGTGCAAACATAAATAACAAAACAAAACTAACAAAACATGACTCGCACTAAAATCAATCAAGCATCATTCAAATAGTTTTTCTCTGCAGTTTTGTTAAGCGGCTATTACATGGTACGACTTGGTCTGCCAACATGGTCTGATGAGAGAGAGAGAGAGTTTTGCTATTAGACTATCATACCAAGTCGTCAAACATCAGTATAAAAGCAAACACTGTATGATGAGGTTTATGTCTATTATGGCGCGTGAGTTAGTTGCTGCTTTGGTAATTGACGAATTGTTAGTTTTTTGTTTAATTTTTTTCAACTCACGTCTATAAGAGGTACGCAAATTACTAATTTTTTTTTTAACAACTTCAATTGTTGCTTCGGGTTCAACTGTTTTTAATTTTTCAAGAAGTTTGTCATAACCCTTCTGCTTAAGAACTTTATTGTGGTATACTTCACTTTTTACCTGCCACAATTCTGGCAAACTTTCATATATTTCAATGAACTCTTTTAAAAATGCGCGCTCTAAGAATGCCATGTTTACTATTTGCTTACGAAAACAACAATGAAATTTACGCTGAGTTTTACAGAATTGCTATTAAACGAGTATGATGGTTAGATGACAAACACAAAATATCAAAATTTTTTGAAAACCATCCAACCAATTTGACAGACACACATTTTGCACTATTACACGAGTCTGATGGTACGCCATCAGACCATGTTGGCAGACCAAGTCGTACCATGTAATAGCCGCTTTAGTGCTTGTGTTCTCAAAACAAGTATATAGAACAGCAAAACGAAAAGCGAGAATGAAACAAAACAACAGTAAATCATAGCAGAAACATCGAGTGCACTAGAAAACGAGCACAAACATGCAAGCTATATATGTATGTATAGGTATATATGTATACATATATTGAAAATAAAAATTAACAAATTATTATATATAAATGTACATAAGTATGTATGATATTATTTCATAGTAAATAAAACCTCTTTTCAGCTTTCATATTCCTAAGTCCCAAATCACACTATGCAAGTCTTATTGCTAAGCTGATTAGTTTGTTAGGAGAGAGAGACGGAGGGAAAAGAAACGTTTCTGTTCCCCTCGTCTCTCCCTCCTAACAAACTAATCAGCTTAGCAATAAGACTTGCATAGTGTGATTTGGAACTAACGAAGCGCAATGTTTCTTTTATATGTAAAATTATCTTTGCTATCAAAACATTCAAACATGATTTGAGTGTTCTGTGTAAATTTTGATGTTCTATTTCATTTTTGTTTTGAAAGGCTTGGTTTTACTTCAACATTGTTCTATTGCAGTTTTGTTCTGTACTGCAGTATTCTTATCGTAAAGCAAAACACATCTCTTTTGCAAGTTTTGTTTTAAAATAACGGAGCAATATACACACACATTTTGAAATTAATGAGAGTGCTTGTAAGCCTTTGTTTTAGGGCTTGTGCCACGCTCTAATATGTATGTATTCATACGTTCGCTAAGAGGAGTATGGTTTATTAGTGTCCTGGCCTTCTACTCTGCAACTCGAATACAACTATAATTGAGTCGAACTCATTCAGTCGGTCGTTTTTGACTAAAACTATTTATGAAATCCATGTAATTTAATTGGGTTTGATCTTAGGTTTGTATCAAAAACGACCTAAACGGTCTAAATAAAAAACAAAATAATTTTGAACTGCAATGTAAAAAACATACATACACACTCGAGCAGTTTTTTAGACAAAATACTCCGGATTATTCTATAAATATTTCAACCCGACAACAAAAAGTTTTCACTTGCCTTGTATTGTATTCTACTCCAATTGTAAGGAGGTGTCAATAGTACTCAATTGTTACCGACAAGTAGATAAGTGCTAATTTTTTTAGCGTTGAGGAGTCGACATACAGATAGTTATACACTGCAATTATGAATAAATTTCCGCAAGAAATATCTCCCTTTTCCAATTAGATTTTTTTGTTTTGCCTATTACTTGCTACTGTTTGAAATCATTCCCCCGGAAAAATTTCTCGTGGAATTTAAATTATAATTGCCCTCATAATATAGAATAAGATGGAAGAAATTTGTCAAACTTATGAATTTTTCAAATGTTATTTTCCTTCCAAAGGTAATGAGGGCAATTATGAATAAAATTCCGAGGGAAAATTTTTCCCTGGGAACAATTCCAATTAATAGCAAGTAATAGGGAAAACAAAAAATTCTAATTGAAAAGGGAGATATTTCTCGCGGAATTTTATTCATAATTGCCCTGAATATGTTTCTTTTGTTTTCAAAATAATTCTAAAATGTACATATATTGTAGCACCTTTGATGAAAATAACCGTAGAAAGTAGTTTATTTATTTTGCTCTTGTTGTTAATTTATAAGAAATAAGTCACGAATAGTCATTAAATTGTTAAAACTGTACGTATAAAATTGTATGGGACTGTTAAATATTATAAAAAATACCTTAAAATCAACGAAAATTTTAATTTATAAAGTTTTTATATAAAAATTGATAAGAAATCCCGAAAATGAAATCCCGGGATTGAATTTTACAAATCCCGGGATTCGGGATACAACTCGTCACAAAAATTTATTGAAATAGTGTAAAAACACCCCCCCCCCTTTTACACACGGAAAGTTTACTTTGCAAAGTCTTAATTCAGCTGTGTGAAAGACAGAGGGAGGAATACTATCTCTTTCTGTTTCTCTCTCAGATGAATTAAGATTTTGCAAAGTAAACTTTCCGTGTCTAAAAGGAATAAGAGTAAACTTTCCGTGTGTAAAAGCGGTAAAAAAACGCTTTTAAAAGCGTTTTATTTTTATCTTTTCCTGTAAAGTTAGTGTTATTTGAGTTAGGGCCTTTCTACAGGGTGGGCCAAAAGAAACCAAGGGGTGTAAAAGTTTAATAACTTTTTTGTTTATTAACTTTTTTTTATTTTTTCTTTCAGATTATATAATATACAAAATGGAAATTTTTTTACACTAAGTATGAAAAATGATGTCTCTTAAATGACCACCGTTTTCAGCTTCGCACTGATGGGCTCTTTTTAGAGCATTTTGCATAACATCTTTCAAAACTTGTGGCTGTAGCGTTCGAATTTCTGCAACAATGTTTGCCTTGAGCTCAAGGATTGTCTCTGGCTTGTGCACATACACTCGCTCCTTCAAAAAACCCCAAAGAAAATAGTCAGGTGCTGTCAAATCTGGCGATCGCGCTGGCCAAATAATTTCCGAATTTCGAGAAATTATTCGCTCTCCAAAAATTTGACTTAAAAGTGCCATTGTGTCTCGGGCAGTATGGGCAGTGGCTCCGTCCTGCTGAAACCACATACCAGGTCTGTTTTCAAGAGCAGGACGTAAAAAATTTTCTATCATAAACCGATACCGCTCTCCATTTACGGTTACAGCACTTCCATCTTCATTCTCGAAGAAGTAGGGCCCAATGACATTTTCAGATGTGATCCCACACCATACTGTACACCTGATGGGGTGCAATTGGCGTTGATGAATGGCTCTTGGATTTTGAGAACCCCAGAACCTACAGTTCTGCTTATTAACAAAGCCATTCAAATGAAAATGAGCTTCTTTGCGTTAAAATAATTGATCTCTGGTTTAAATAATAAAATTCTATTGTTCTGGTTCTCTGTTCAGTTGTGAACCTCTCCATTATAAATTCTCCAAGTGTTGTCTATATAATCTAAAAGAAAAAATAAAAAAAAATTAATAAACAAAAAAGTTATTAAACTTTTACACCCCTTGGTTTCTTTTGGCCCACCCTGTACTTATGACCAACAATATGTACATGAACGTGAGTAAATTGTTTTCATGTTTCCGTTTTGGTTAAATAATATTAACAAATGTTTAAGACTTTTTGCTTGTTTCTTTTTGGATTAAACAGCGTTCCTGTTTATGGAACTCATCAGTAGACTGCAACCCAAAATTTTTAAAAAATATGCTAAAAAGTTCACCAAAATAACAAGCAAAAATTTCTAATACATTAGAGACTAAATGTCAAATGAATGTACTTAGTTACTTATTAAACAACCCAGTAAAAAAATAGCTTCAAATAAAGCAAGTTTCTATCGTTTTTGATTTTTGTATGGCTTGTAACTAGAGATGTGCACGTGAGTGTTTTCTGACTCACGCACGCACGCTCACGCAGAAATATATTTTACTCACGCACTTTCACGCACGAATGATTTTGAACATTTTCACGATCACGCACGCTCACAAATAAAATATTTTTAATCACGCACGAGTAGTTTACAACTTATCACGATCACGCACGCTCACGAAAAAGTATATGTATAATATAATTTTTATGTTTTTTGGGTTGAAAAATAGGTTCTTACATATACATATCTGGCGCGCAAAATAGAAAGAGACCTAAGGGTAAAAACCGGTTTTGTTCAGGAGAGCCATTTTAAAGATTTAAATACTTGTATCTTTGGTGTATCTTCAATTTCATAAAACGCGAATATCTCTGGGAGGGAACACTTTTGGAGCATGGGATCGGTCTCATTCGATGCTCAGATGTTGTCCACATCAAAAAAAAAATAAAAAAAATTAAAATTGATTTTTTTTTACCCTTTCTCTATGCGCTGTCACATATGTACATATCTATGTATATACATATGTATGCTCGTGTTTTTGTAAAATTTACAATTCGTAAAGAATTCGTAGCGATTGGTCGACAAAATCTTCCGATTTCGGCACCGAAATATTACCGAAATCGTAAAAATTTTTGTATGAAATGGTTGACACGACTTCACCATCATGTTCAACAACCATTTGCTTATGATGTACAACATCGAATACAATTTCATTCGAGTATTCAACTAATTTTTTATTTTATTAAATACATTTTTATTACCTTGAAGTTAAGCAACATAATTTATAAAATATAAGCTTCTGACATGGAAGCAAAAGAGATAAATATTTTTATGAAGTAAAAGTAAAAAAATATGATGAACATAAAAAATTATCACAATTTATTTTATTCGAACGAAATGAGTATTTGAATATCCAGCTTTTTTCGATTCGTTTTATTTGAATGTACATCACTAAAAATTTTTGTATAATTGTATTTATTTTAATATTGTTTTCATGGATTTTGCTATGTATTTCGAATCAGTTGGATAATTTAGTGATATTTTCCATCACATGACAGAAAAAATAAATTTAAGATAAGAGCTAGCACTTCTAGCTTCATTTTCAGATGTAACATGAATCAATATGTGCTATGTTAACAAAAATATTTGAGGTACAAAATACACATTTTGGAAATATCAACTTAAAGTAGCCTTAACAAACGTACTTAGGTGCCTATTTTAGAATTTTGATATAATAATTTTTTTTAACACAACTTTACTTAACATTGCTTTTCAAAGCTTTATTAAGTTTTTTTTTGAATACGACCCTTAATGTTTAAAAAAAATTGTTCAGAGAAACTACCGAAATGTCTTAACGACAAGTCTGACTTCAGAAAAAGTCGAAACATTTTGTTTGGGGATATTCATTATGTTTGTAAGCTCATACTACCATACATATTACTATACATATATGCACTTATTATTATAAAATAATTTATTTCAAATGATGGAATACAGTTACATATGTATGTACCTATGCAGGAATGTTATCTCGTGAGAGCGTGAGAATTCGTGCGTGATTAATAAAAAAAGCTCACGCACGATCACGCACGAGTAAATTTTTTTCAATCACGCTCACGCACTCACGCGTGATTAGTTATAATATTTGATCACGAATCACGTGATTCACGCGTGACTCACGCTTGACACGATAAAATCACGACATTTGCACATCTCTACTTGTAACCGATTTGGAGAACTACATTTTTGCTCACAAAAGCACCTTTTGTTTTTAAATCTAATAAAACATGAAAACATAGCAGTTATCTAAAGCACACTTTAAAGGATTAATAATATAAACGTACATATTTACTTACATATGTATGTATGTATATAAAAGCTTTGCAGGATGTATGTGTGTACATTAGCTTACTTTATGGCTTTATTAAATTAATTTTTTTCTGTAGTTTGCTTCATATACTCGTACGACAGATTTATCGGATTTATTTATAGTATTTTTTTTTACAAAAATAAAATAAAAAATTTTCTCCCATACCTATACAGAGATCAACAAAAGTTTTTGTCCATGTTTAGAAAATTAGATAATTAACATACATACAGATATGTATGTGCCATTAATTATGAAAGTGGTCTAAGTCGTATGCATTTTCGCTTCGAAATATTAAATAAATCTTAAAAAACTTCAATAAACATTTATAAAATATTAAATAAACTTATATTTATATATATATATATATATATATATATATATATATATATATATGTATATATATATATATATATATATGTATGTATATATATATATATATATATATGTATATGTATATATATATATAATTAATTAATTATATTATTAATAGAGACTAGAACAACTCTAAATTAACATGTTGCATAATATAAAAACATTGTTTCATTTGTTCAAATGTAATGTACTAAATATCTCGACCAGAGAAATGTATGACTTATTAGACCACTTTCATAATTAAGGGCAAATATACATATGTACATATCTATGTACATATATGTATATGCAGTTAAAATTAAATTTCTTTTATTTTGCGTAACATCCCACACCCAAATTTTCATGACAGAATTAATATGAAATTTGGGTAAAACGGAAAAAACACATAAAAGATAAGTATGATATAAAAATAAATTAAATTTTCTAGGAAAAACAAATTAAAAAAATTTCATACATGCACACACACACACATACATTTGCATACATATTATGTATGTATGTGTATATGTACATATATATACACATATGTATATAAATGTACATAAGTGTGTCGCAAACATTTTATTTTCTTTTGCCACAGTATTTTTTGAAAGCTTATAGGGTACAGTATTTTTGTGATTTTTTTCAGATTTTTCGGAAGATGTTTAGAGGTCGCTTGTTCGTACGCGGCCTATTAGCACGATTTTTTTTGTTACTAAGGGCCTGTGCATAACGGTAGCAAAGTACCAGTGTAAGTAAATTTTTGACACTTCTGAGGTGAATAAAATTTCACTAGCCCTGTGCCTATGTTCGTTCTGTAACTTTGGTGAGAACTTTTCCAGACGAAAAGTTTGTTATCATTCTGTGAAACACAGGATGAGTATCAAAAAACTTAGTTCCATGCTCATGTTTATTGTAAGCTTCTTTAAGGTTTTATATGAATCAGCCTGTGAAAAACAGGATACCCAATATAATTGTTTGATTTTTCTCGACGCGAAAACTTTTCGCAAGTTACAGAACACAGGTACTTGATGCTAGTAGAAATTTTGACACAACAGGTAAATTTTTGACAAGCTGCAATAAAAAGTATGGTATCATAAAATTGAAATCCACCGCCGTCGCTTCGAACCGTCGCCCAATACAAAGATTTTTACGTATTTTAAGTTTAATTAGACTGTGAAAAAATCATTGTTTATTTTAGTTTGCGAAAAATGTTGCATTATATATGTATATAATATTATATACATAATTTATTGCTACAAGAATATTGTTTTATATAAAAATCTCTTCTTAAAAATTTGTTGGTAGCCGGCGGCTTGTAGTCAGGCGAAGCAAGCCCTTAGTGCTTGTGTCAAACGGTAGAAAAGTACTATGGTAAAAAAATATTTGCCTGTGGGAAAAAATTTTCATTTTTCTGCTGTGCCAAATGATATCTTTTTTGACAATGTAAAATTTTGACAAATTCGCTTGAGCATACAAAGAAGCTGATGAAACAATTGCTGCGGCGGCGGTTTTGCTTCGCCTGACTACAAGCCGCCGGCGACCAACAAATTTTTAAGAGGACATTTTTGTATAAAACAATATTCTTGTAGCAATAAATTATATAATATTATATATATGATGCAACATTTTTTGCAAACTAAAGTAAACAATGATTTTTTCACAGTCTAATTAAACTTAAAAGACGTAAAAATCTTTGTCTTGGGCAACGGCTCGAAGCGACGGCGGTGGATTTAAATTTTATGATACCATGCTTTTTATTGCAGCTCGTCAAAAATTTACCTGTTGTGTCAAAATTTCTACTAGCCCCCAGGGCTAGTGAAATTTTATTCACCTCAAAAGTGTCAAAAATTTACTTACACTAGTACTTTGCTACCGTTTGGCACAGGCACTAAGTAATTTTTTTTTAATTTTTTAATATGTTGAAAAAATAACAAATAAAAAAATTGCAATAAAGAATAATTTAGTTCTACAGTTTCGACTATTTAAAAAATAAGTTTAATAGTGTTCATCTTCTTAGTTATTTTTAAAAGAAAACAGGGAAGGTTAAACCAAGGCGAATTCATAACAGGTGACCTTAACAGTCCCGATGATTATCAGGTGTTCGAAAACTGCTTAGACCCCAACTGTCAAAATGTCTTCTTTTATCTGATGTTTGTTTACATTTAAAGTGAAAAAAATTATATCGTTCTTTATGTTTAAAAAATATATTTTAAAGTAAAAAGGATTATAATGTATGAATATTTATCACAATGGAACCCAATTGGGTCTCCGAGTGGAGGTGCGGTATAGCACCACCCTTCCTAACCTATACATTCTAAATTAACTCTTGCATAATGATTAACTCCATTAGTTTATTGATGATGATTTTTTAAAAATTGTATCGAATATAAAATATTTCTACCACATGTGTCTCGCCTAAATGCATGATAGCTTTTGGTACAGAATCTTGTATGGACTTTCGCACAATATAGAAATAAGATTTTATCAAACGTTCTGCATTCCTTGAGGCAAAGAATTAATACTATTCGACGCATTTGCACATCGTTGTGGTTGCTGATGTCGATATGGTTCCATTGTGTCAGCTTTTAGTAGACTAGGCATGTTTATGAAAATTGGATATTTATATAGACCAATTCAATGGCTCCCAAATTCTCAACCATGACATTGGTGGCTGGTAAACGACGACGCAATAACGTTGTCACCACATCAACAATTTTTCCTTGCAATTTTGGGAAACCTTAAATAGATATAAGCATACATCCATATGTATGTATACATATATTATAAATTAAGTTTATACATATTCAAGCATACCTTAACATTTCCTGTTGCACTTCATTGCCACAATGCGCTGCATATCCTCATGTATCAACTCAACACAACGCAAGTTCTTAAATGTGCGGGTAAGAAAACTCTTCCGGACTCAACTAGTACTAGCTGACTTCTTATATATGTATGTAGGTATAAATAAGACGCACGTTTATTTGTTGTAAACTTAAGTATTTCATTGTACGTTTTGGTGAATAATTTCATGCATTTAAGGATAATATTTTGTTTACGGCCATGATGGCCAGTAAAACACATTTTACACCACTGATTTCGCGTTAAACAAACCATCGGAGAGGCTGCAATAAGGCAGCAAGTAAGGTTTCTTTACGTTGTCCCAAAATATCAGGATCATTTAACTAGAACCGTCTTTCATAATTTTAATTACATTTATTTTACAAATATTATTTTCTGTGTTGTTGATAGTAGATGCACATCGATAGTAAAATGTGTTTTTATAAATATGTATGTATTGGTATTTTAGTCAACTGTTTTTGACAGATGGGGCTTTTGAAGCCAGACGAATTGCATGTTGTTTTTAGTATTGTTGTATTGTTGTAGCGATAAGGTCACCTGTTATGAATTCGCCTTGGGTTAAACCAAACAATTTCAGTATTTAGTTTTACTTACAGTAAAACTGTTTTTTAACCGACTTCAAAAAAAGGAGGAGGTTATCAATTCGTCTCTATTTTTTTTTTTTGGCGGTGTTACTTCATAACTCGGTTCATTATAGACCCATTGTATCTAAATATTTTTTATTTGTGTGAGAAGGTATAGCTTCCCATTTTTATATTTCGATATATTCGATATTTTTTTTTTATTTAATTTTTTTCTTTTGTCTTTTTTTGCTTTCAGTATTATTGAGTAGTTTATTGCTATTATTATTGTCGGTCGGTTTTGCTCAACACTATTCAATAAATTGCACAATATTACAAAAATATATGGCGAAATTTTTCTTACATTACATGTAAAAGTAAATAAAAGCTACTACACACACATCTGTGTTTAAGAAATTTAAAAATTGTCTTTTCGTGATAAATGATTTTTAATAAAGTAATTTAAAAAATAGAAAATAGTTTTTATTGATGTAGTACCTGGCAATAATTGTACATTGTTGCGCAAAATATATCAAAAGACTTTTCATTTTATCCAATATTTTATTCTACAATATCAATTATTGCACAATAATATTGAAAATGTGTGGGTGCCTTAAGGTACTATAAAATCCACCGTTATTCTTGTTAATATAAAATTTTAAATTTTTTGTCTCAAAAAAGCATTCAAGCGGTGTTACGAGATTCTTTGCTCCATCTGATCTCCTTTCTATTTATACCACATATCCGAAAATTTTATATAACTCTCATGTACCTACGTGTTCTAATGAAATCAGGGAACTTGTTTCCTGAGCACACCCATTTGTGCTCGATAAATCGCACTACGGAGAAAATTCGTTTTTTAGCCTTACTGTGGAACAAACTACCTGCAGAGGTGTTTCCTGCTACTTTTCATGTGGGAAAAGTTCAACTTGAATGTCAACAGTCACTACATCGTCTAACCTCCTTTAAACTGGAGATAGGCTCGTGACACGAGCACTCACGACTCAACACGAAGTGTTCATGTCAGAAAATCGTATTCGGTGCGTGTTTGTGAAAATTTCGACACTCGCCCATCTCTACTCCAAACAACCTGTTTTTTTACTTCAACCACAATGCATTCATTGCCTGAGTTGGGCTTGTTCCCTGAGGGCTTTTAAAATATGTAGTGGTGGTTAATCTAAGCAATTTGTATTATTTTTACTGAAAATAAAAGTTGTTGTTACGATTCGGTTAAATAAACTATTTTTGTCGGTTAATCTAATTACTATCTTGATGGTTAAAATATCTCTCATTTGTATGTATTAACTTTATGATGTTGATATATTAAGTCTCGTTAGGGCTTGGTTAGTGAAGGTATATGTACAGGGTGGGCCAAAAGAAACCAAGGGGTGTAAAAGTTTAATAACTTTTTTGTTTATTAATTTTTTTTTAGTTTTTCTTTCAGATTATATAGACAACACTTGGAGAATTTATAATGGAGAGGTTCACAACTGCACAGAGGACCAGAACAATAGAATTTTGTTATTTAAACCAGAGATCAATTATTTTAAGCTCATTTTCATTTGAATGGCTTTGTTAATAAGCAGAACTGTAGGTTCTGGGGTTCTCAAAATCCATGAGCCATTCATCAACGCCAATTGCACCCCATCAGGTGTACAGTATGGTGTGGGATCACATCTGATAATGTCATTGGGCCCTACTTCTTCGAGAATGAAGATGGAAGTGCTGTAACCGTAAATGGAGAGCGGTATCGGTTTATGATAGAAAATTTTTTACGTCCTGCTCTTGAAAACAGACCTGGTATGTGGTTTCAGCAGGACGGAGCCACTGCCCATACTGCCCGAGACACAATGGCACTTTTAAGTCAAATTTTTGGAGAGCGAATAATTTCTCGAAATTCGGAAATTATTTGGCCAGCGCGTTCGCCAGATTTGACAGCACCCGACTATTTTCTTTGGGGTTTTTTGAAGGAGCGAGTGTATGTGAACAAGCCAGAGACAATCCTTGAACTCAAGGCAAACAATGTTGCAGAAATTCGAACGCTACAGCCACAAGTTTTGAAAGATGTTATGGAAAATGCTCTAAAAGGAGCCCATCAGTGCGAAGCTGAAAACGGTGGTCATTTAAGAGACATCATTTTTCATACTTAGTGTAAAAAAATTTCCATTTTGTATATTATATAATCTGAAAGAAAAAATAAAAAAAAGTTAATAAACAAAAAAGTTATTAAACTTTTACACCCCTTGGTTTCTTTTGGCCCACCCTGTATATTTGCTTACAAACACAAGATGAATTTGGCACGAACTGCAAGTAGAATATGTATATCTTTTTTCGTTTCTATATTTCTTAACTTCATTTTGCCGTAAACGAACATAAGCGCTTCTTTACTCTTTCAATTCGCGAAATACAGCGCCCCTATTCGTGATTCCCTGAAAATGATTTCCAAATGTCATTACGTATTTTGTTGGCAATTAGCGTCTTTCCGAATAAAATTTTATTTCCAATATCAACGACTCGCTTGTTTTTTTATCAATATCACTTTTCAGTGAAGTGTTAAAACACTTAATTTATATTTTAATTTACTAAATTGAATCTAGTTTTGTTTTATAATTTATTGTTTAATGGCATTGAATCTTAACAAAAAAAAAACAAGTTTTCAGCTAAAATAAGCATATAAATAAATACGAGACTTAATAGTTTTGTTTATACTTATTTAAAATGAAAACAAAAAACTGGTATTAAATAAAAAAAGTCTCACACATACGAGAATAATGTAATAAAAATTGTTTCAAAAACAAAACCGATTGTATGTATGTATATCTACTAATTTTTTAGGAAGTAATTTTCATAGTTTTGTGCAGGACACTAATACATACTACACAGAAGCAGATGAGAAATCAACAATAAACACAATAATATTGGAAAAAGGATCCCTATTGAAATAATATTTAACAAAATTGTTATGTTCAACTCGTATAATGGCAAGAAATTTGAACATATATGTATTTGCATAGGTACAATTCTTTATCTACCGAAAAAAAGGGAATCAGGATACACAAATTAAAACTCAAAATAGCGTACGGACTACAATTATTGGCACCAAGAAATATTGACCCAACTATTGGCACCCTCTGCTTGCATAGCAACAGCAAAGCGTCCGTTAAAGTCCCGTTGTAGCTAAGTTAGTTTTTTTCATTCTTTGTTTTGTTTTCTTGTTTCTTATTCATTATTGTTTAACTTTAAATGGCTCAGTTGCTTGTAATCGTTCGTGTGAGAAAGGTGTTTTTGAAGAACGTTGGTTTGAAGTTTTAAGTATTGATTTCAATAGTGAGGTGAAGTTTGGTAAGTACCATTATTTTTGTATTTATTGATTTTTCAATGAAGTCTTATGATTACTTTACTAAATATACGTCAAACCTAAATAATTTCACCTTAAAATATGAGTTTTTTACGATAAATTGTTGTAAAACGTGAGTGCCAACAATTGGTTCCAAATAACTTTAAATTCAATTATTGGCAGGGGGTGACAATAATTGAATTTGTAATTACTACAATAATTGGCCCTGCCAACCATTGTACCTTTTTTGAGTGCCAATTATAGAATTTAATATATTTTCAGAATATTTTGAAAAATACCTAAGAAAAACAACACATATGATGAGAGCCTTCTGCAAAAAGCACTATCGGAAATTAAAGAAGGGAAAATTTCGAAAAAAAGGTGCTTCGAAAACATATGGGATACCACGGTCAACGTTGCAACTCCGTCTTGGCTCAAAATTTCTTAAAATTCGACCCGGACCCACAAACCATTTTAACGCACTCAGAGGAAGAAACCATTGTGGACTGGGTGAAAGTTTCACAGCGAAAAGGTTTTCCAAAAAGAAAGGAAGACGTGCTGTATGCCGTTAAAGACTTTCTTGAAGTTCATGCTCGGGAACACCCTTTTGGTGAAGACAATTTACCAGGCAAAGGATGGTTTAACTCATTCCTTAAGCGGCACCCAACTTTAACATTTAGAGATACCGATGCTGTTTCAACTGCCAGTGCTAATGTAGGTGCTTCTGATATTTTTGGCTGGTTTGAAAAAATAGAAAACTACTTAGTTGAAAATAACTACTTCAATATACTATCTGACCCTAACAAGATATATAATGGAGACGAAACTAACTTCATGCTGTGTCCCAAAACCAAAAGCGTACTAGCAGCAAAGGGATCGAAAAATATTTACGAAGTTGCTAAAGGTGTAGCAAAATCTAACCTAACGGTAATGTTTTCGTTTTCTGCGGCAGGAATCATTACACCACCTATGATCATTTATCCTTACAAAAGAATGAGGGAAGAAATTCGAGTGACTATTGCAGAAAATTGGGGCTACGGCATAAGTGACAACGGTTGGATGACAAAGCAAACCTTCTACGAATATACATATTTCAAAAGTATTTTATCCAGATCTTGTGAAGAACAACATTCAATTCCCAGTTATATATTTTGTAGATGGGCATAGCACTAATTTAACACTTGATGTTAGCAAATTTTGTGTCGAGTTGGGTACAATTCTGATAGCACTCTATCCAGATTCCACAAGGATTCTGCAGCCAGCTGATGTTGCGGCCTTCAAACCACTAAAAAATGTTTTAGAATGGCGTCGCAATAATCCTCATAACTCTTTAACAAGAGAATTATTTGGTCCTCTGCTCAAAAAAGTGGTAGACAATAGTCTAAGCTCTGAAAGCATGAAAAACGGATTTAGAGTATGTGGTTTATATCCTTGGAATAAAACAGCCATAAACTTATCGAAATGTTTAGGTAGATCAAGACAACCATTGTTTAAAAGTCATGACACATCAGATAGGAATGTCTTTAGAAAAGTTTGTACTATTCTGGGAGAAAAAAAGGTTAAACTTTTCGATCAAATATCTGAAGAACAATATTCACCAGAGAGAACGGAGGATTTCAAAGCATTACATAAGCTATATTGCTACTTTAAGACCGACAACTTCGAACCTAAAGAGAAAAAAAAACAATGAATGATACTGCCTCGCAAACCGATTCTCCAAACCTATGTAATAATATATCTAACATTGATATTGCTGGTATCAATGACTTTGTGTTTTTAGAAGATGAAAATGTCGAAGCAATAATACCGCTGGAATTGCCTGCCCATGAAATAATTATTTCTTTTCTTTATTTCCCTTCGAAAATAGAATATGGCTTAAGTATTGTTAACACTTTTTAACTCCCATGGTGCCAATTATTAATTTTTTGGTATGCCAATAATTATGGCCTCATGCCAATAATTATAGTTTTTGAATTGTCAAGAATTGTAGTCGAGTGCCAATAATTATATACATAAATGTGCCAATAGTTGTAGTGCAGTGCCAATAATTGTAGTTTTTAAACGGCTTATTTTATTTTTATTTTAAAAATTACACATAAATCATATACATTTTTCAAAAATTTGATCTTATAGAAAACATATCCAAAAATAAAAAAAAATCCGCCAAAAATTTTCTCTACAAACCAAAGTAAATGATACATGTTCAAACTCTAAAATTCCTTATGGGTGCCAATAATTGTAGTCCGTACGCTATTATACTACACCAATAATAAATGATGTCGTTTAATAAGCGAAGCACTATGGATGTATTGGTGTACGTGTATATGAGTGTTAACAAGCGATGCCGCGAAGACTTCTTGTCTGTAAGTCCCAAATCACACTATGCAAGTCTTATTGCTAAGCTGATTCGTTTCAGGGAGAGTGAGGCGAGGGGAACAGCAACGTTTCTTTTCCCCCCGTCTCTCTCCCCTAACAAACTAATCAGCTTAGCAATAAGACTTGCATAGTGTAAATTGGGACTAACAAATACTCAAAAAAGTAGTTTTGATGCGTGTACATATGCTTGTTATTTTGCATATTGTACGTTTGAGTGTGTGTGTGTGTAAGATGTAGACGGTAGGCTATTATGTGTTTAAAGGAGGTTTTTTTAATGCAATCGCACACAACTAAGGGCCTGTCCATATATTACGTAACGCTCAATGGTGGAGGGGGGGGGGGTTCGAGTTTTGTTACGATTTGTTATGGTGGAGGGGGAGGGGTCTTTGAAAATGTTACGTAACAGAAAAAATTACTAATTTTGTACAAAAATACGTATGTTTTTCTCATTTATTTATTTAATTGATCATACGTGTCGCCTGCATATATTATGTACGATTATGTATACTACATACATCTGCCGAATGCCAACTTTTGATATTCGCGAATTCGAATTCGAATATTTAAAACGATATCCGCGAATACGAGTATTTAAAACGATATTCGCGAATACGAATATCTATTGTATGTGAAATTTATGGACATTTAATTGGGGGTCTATATTATTCTGCAGAATTAAATAAAAAAAATGTGTATAGAAAAGAACTTCATAATTCTGTCCACGTACATTAAAGTTTATGAAAACTATCCAAAAGTTAAAATAACATTTGAAAATTATACAAAGTTTTTATAATAAATTAAATAAATTGTAGTCAAACTGAATTGAACTGGTTCTGAATTCCCCATCTTTCTTTATCCATTTACATTCTTAAATATTCTTAGTATATGTACATATGTATGTACATAAAAACTTCTTTCCATATTAAACTGCAACATATATTAACATTAAATCCATCAAATACAAAGAAGGAAATGGTATTTGCAGAAGTTTAGGAAAAGGTTTCTTGCAATTCTCATGGACAAAAAAGTGTCCTTTCAAAAAATATATTCTTCCATATATGTACATGACAATATCAAATTATTTAGTTTTAACGTTTTTGTTGGTCAACTTGAGGCTACAATGTTTAAGTTTTGATAGATGTGTTAATGGAAACTTGCATACATAGACGTATTTTCATAAGGATATTATTTTAGTTTTTTATGCAACAGAACTTAAAAAAAATATTTTGAAAACAACATTGAAATGCGTTTAGGAACTAGATTTTGTGCCCCCTAATTTTAAGGTATTTTTAAGGTATATTTTTTTAATGGGCAAATATCTATTGAAAATGTAATGTTGTAGAAGGGACAAAAATCAAGAAAAGAAAAATTGCAAATCTTTCGTAATTGACATCATTTTGAATCATTTGATATCCCAACAATCTGTATGTTTAAAGCGGGTTAAAAATGTTCTCTTTTAGAAAATGAAATATAATTCACCATGGCAACCTTTATTGATCCAAGATATAATTTTTTTTGTTTCACGCACATTTTACATTGATTTGAAGATGGCCAAACGGAGTCATCTTTAAGCTCTGAAATACACGACGACTTCACTTATAGAAACTAGTGAAAGCGGCCGCAAGGCTAATGCCAATTCTCTTCTTGGTGTTTCAAATACTGCTCAGTCATCAATACGGAAAACTATAGCAGATTATTTGGCAAACAACGCATAGCAAAAAATAAAAAAGAATTTCCTTTTTAGTTATTGCAAACTAATATTTGTGTACCATTCATTTAAATTTCGTTTTGGATTTATGAATTTCTTTATATATTTTTTTAAACGAATACGAATATCTAGAAACGGCCGAATGTTTTGGAATTCCAATACACATCACTAATGCATACATACAGTTTAGGAATAAGCTCTTTATAGAGAGCCATAATTTTTGGAGTTTGAGGATACTTGGGAAGAAATTTAAAAATAGTTTCGCCAATATATGGAGTACGTTCATATGTAAGCTTATTTAATTTTTGTCTACGCACTGTGCTGGTCTAACAAATGAATTTAATAAAGCAATAAATTAAATTAAATTTTTTTTTAATAAAAAGTTTTAACCATTTAATTTATTTTTTATCTCATTGTTACGTTATTCCTGGGGGGAGGGGGTTCACAGTTTTGTTACGATCTGTTACTAGGGGGGAGGGGGGGGGGGTCAAAAATCGGGGAAACAGCGTTACGTAATATATGGAGAGCCCCTAATGTCAATGCATGTGTGCGTTTGTATGTGCGCAGAAAAATCAAAGAGCATCCACACAACTTCTGTGTGTATGTATGTATATTAGGGCGGGTCGATTTGCATGGAGGCAAAAAAATCGCTCAAATTACAAGGAAAATCGTATTCTAGGGATCAAAATAAGAAACTTGGCCGAAGGAACCATACCTCTAAAATGTATTTTGATGTCCCGACTTTTGATCCGAATGGTCAAATTTTCTTGAAGGGTCAAATTTAGAAAAATCTCACTTTGACCCATTTAGAGTTCCTCAATCGAGTCAAAATGTATGACCCACCCCCACTAATTTTGGAGGGCCGATCCACCTATGCCAGTGGCACACGCCCTGGAACCACCCCTGGGGGGTTCACAATACAAACATTTCAAAAAATCACAAATGTTTGTATGGGCATCCTAAATACTTCACTAAGCCCACTTTGCAGCTTAAAAATTTTCGTTTTTTACTAGTTAGACTATATTTTTTTTAATTTTTTTTACTTTCTTTGTTATTGTTGCATTTCTTGTATTGCAAATTTCAGTACTTTCTATTTTGAAGTTTTGTTGTTGCTTTACCAAATATTCTTAGTGCAAAAATATTAGTCCTTGTAAGTTATGCTGAAAAAGAAATATTATATCGTCAATTTAAAAAAAAAAAAACAAAAAGAATAGCTGGAAAAAATTAATTTTTCTGCACAAATTGCTCCTGAAACTCAACAGGGAAGTGTGCATTTCATTATATAATTTTCAAAAAAAAAAAAAAAAAAAAAGATTTTTAGCCTCGAATAGTGAAAAACGAAAATTTTTGAGGTAAAAAGTGGTGTTTATGAGCTATTACGGTGCCTAGACATATTAAAATTTTATTGATATGCTCACAAAAGTTGTTCAGCTTTATCGATCATGTTTCATTCCAAAAAAAAAAAAAAAATTGTAATGAATTATTTTAATTTTTTCTTATCTCGTACGATTTTGTGTAACATCTCACACAGCCTTGCATTTCATAAAAATATATGAAATCCTTAAACAAATAATTTATCTCGTCCAACTTATGTTGGTTATGCTACAAAAATATATCTTGATTGAAACTTTTTGGTATACACCAGAGCTGCCCACAGAAAGAAAACCGAGAGAAATGTATAAGCGTATGTGTAATTAATTTGTATAAACAGCCGATTGATGTCTGGCACTCTGGCGCTTCTCTGGAATACGTTTGTCTCGAGTTTCTCTCTGTGGCCAGCTCTGGTATACACTATCACGTCAAAAACCAATATGGCCGCTGACTGTCACTCAACCGCATAAAAAAGTCTGCGGTTTACTGTTGACAGACGAAATTTGTGTACACACTATCGATCAAGCCAAAATTTTAGAAAACTCTCACTCATGTTCTATAGTGTGTACTCTACTTTAGGCTTCCGATTATTATGCAGAAGACACTAAAATGTGGCTTTTATTATTAACAGGATTTCAAATGTTTAGGGGAGTATCCTGTGTATGTAGAACGTTCTTATAAACTATAAGTGTTGGCACATAAACATTAAAAAAAACACACAATAAAGGTTACGGGAGTTCAAAGGAAGCCAGATTATATCAAAAACAAAAACCGAAGGATAACTAAGTAAATTGAAAAAAGGGAGTTGAAATATTTAAGATCCCTTCATATTTTAATACAAAAATTGTTTATGCACAGACGAACATTTATATACATATAAACATATACATACATACACACATAAGTAGTTTTGCATGGAAACACAAGTCAAGTTGAAAAATGTGAATATAAAAAATGCGAAAGCCAGTTTTATAGTTTTTAAGGTGCGCAAAATAAGAAGATGAAAAATAAAGGTGTTGTTACTCAAATTACAAAAGGGGAATATAGTTACAGATACAAAAACAAGGGTTAAAAGCTGTTATAAGGATTCGACATTTTTTGTGCGACAGCTTGATTACGAAAAGATATTTTTTTTTCGACTTTTTACACTTACTGTCCGCCAATGTTGTGAGAAGTTGCAAAATAAAATAACATAAATGTTCAAGCAAGCTGACGAACTTGTAGAAAAGTATCACTTGCGATGAACATGCCTGACTCACGTCAACCATGTGAGTGATGGAATTTTCTACTAGTCATATTGAAATTGAAATATTTTGGATACAACCTAAATAGAGGAGAGAGTGCAATAATCGTAGACGATAACTTTTCTATATAAAAAAATTGTATGCAACTAAATTCATGAAAGAAAAAGGATTTTGAAATTATTTATGAGTTTAAAATATAATGACCTAGAAAAAATTCCATATAATAAATCTCTAGAGGATTTTTGATTTTGGACTTATGTCAAATTAATTATATTATTAATTTAATTATTTAAACACTTTAATTGAACTTGTACATATTTTTAGTAATTAGGAATTTTTGCTTATTTTGTTGGTTGACCACCGTCTATATGCATTTCGTTACATCTTGAGCAACTCATCAGTAGACTTCAACCGAAAATGTTTGAAAGAAGCTAAAAAGCTTCTTATGTTTATAGTATGACTCTTAGCTACAAATTCAAAATCTATAGTTAACTAAAGCTCTTTATCAATTTCATTGGTTAAACCACCTTCATTAGTTAACTAAAGACTATGAATTTGAGCCTTAACAATAGTGAGAATCGCATACGGAAACATAACAAGTTTCAAAGCGTCATCAAAAGTCTATACAAAACAAGGAACTTTATTTGATTTTGACTCCATTTTTCATAAGAAAGAGACAAACAATCTTAAGGATCATACGCCAAGTGTAGCTTAATAAAAAAAATGGTTAAAGTTTACTTACTGAATTATAAAAATTCAGTCGATAGTAGAGATGGGCGAGAGACGTGTTTTTTCCGTGACACGAAAACGCACGATTCAACACGAAGTGTTGGTGACAAAAAATCATGTTGAGCAAAATTGACACGAAAAACACGAAACAATTTTAGATGTTAAATATGTATGAATCAATTTCCAGTAGAGAAAAAATTTTATATTTATTTTTAATCGTCAAACAAACAACACCAGCATATTTGTTGATATTGTATGGGCTTCTGAAGCTTAAAGTTCTGTACGTAAACCGATAGTATCAGAAGTGGTGGCATATAGTTAGTATCAGCTGGCAGTGCCAAATCGGTGCCACATTTTGAAAAGCGACTCTGGAAAAAAATATCAATCAAATTTTCCTGATCTTCAATACCATACCAATAATATTTCGTGCGTGTTGACGAAATTTTTCGCGTGAGTGTTTCGTATGTGTTGAACGACTTGGTATTCGTGTTCGTGCAGTGTTGAAAAAATTCCACACGCGCCCATCTCTAGTCGAAAGTAATAACGATAGTAGAAAATATCGAAATGCGTTTTTAGAGTTAATAATGCAAAATAATTCAGCATTTCGTATTTTATACAAATTCGTATTTTGTAAAAATTTCATATAAATAGCATGTACCATCTCGTGAGAGAATATTTTTCATGTCTTCATTGACTTGTATGTAAATTGAAAACTTTAAATGCGTTTTCTGTAAAACAAATTTTTTGGAGTTGTGACACTATTGAAGTAAATGAGCGATATGTATATACGTAACTACGAAACAAATGCCTTGAGAATAATAGCAGGCATACTAACAAAAGCCTTAAGCTTGAAAGAGGATTGAAAATATATTGAAAAAGGTTATCGTAACAATTGTAGATTTACATGGGCATTATTACTATAACCTTATCCAGCAATTGTAAAATAATCTTACGAAAATAATATTCCTTTATGTTTTATTATGCGTGCACAACTTCATTCGTCGCTTTCTGAGTGACGACTAAATGAAAGAGCATAACGATGGCTTAATATAAAAAAGGCCTAACTCGAATTTTCGATATTTTACAGAAGCAAAAAACTGAAGAAAAAATAAAGCATTTACATGCAGAAATAGTTTTTAAAGTTGCCATAAGTCCTTGATTTTGAATTGTAAAGTACTAAGATCTTCAAGGAGGATGCAATTATACGTTGTCGCCTAGAAAACATTAAAAACACGATTTCGAAAAAAAATGAGTTAGGCCCTTTTTATATTAAGCCATCGATAAGCATATGTGATTTTCCCTCCACAATTGTGGTATGGCGTGCGGTTCACTGGTTTCGATTCACAAATCAACCTGGCAGATGGCTCTGCAGTCGGTAACTGGGTTATTTATATATACTGCAACTAAACGGCTGGATCGACTTGAATGAATTTTTGTGTATGCGTTCAATTGGGGGGAGGGGGTGGCGTAAGACAACGTTTGCCGCGCTCATCTAGTATACTTATATATAGTCTGAAACGGTCTTTATAAGCATACTTCAGAAAGAGTTGTGTATATTTAGAGTTTCTCAAGCATTGTTAAAAACTGCCTGTGAATTAAAATTTTATAAACATTAATATAAATGAAATTTATAAAAGCTTAAAGCTACACTAATTTTAGAAGCTTATTCTCAAGTTGTAGGTATTGAAGTCTGATTATTGTGTTGTATGTTGGGTAGAATCAAATCGTTGAAAATGAAAAAAGTCTCTCTATTTCATTAAAAACGTTTCCCAGGAAAATAGGTGCCTATTTTCTTTCCTTTTTTTTTTTAGTAATTTAATAAAAATTCAATATGTACCTATGTACTTACTTTTACGTATGTATGTACATATCTATGTACGTTTCTCATTGCAAACTATTCTTGGAAAAATGAAACATCTAAACAAAAACAGCTACTGTGATGAATAAATTGATTTTCAAATGAAAAATTCATTTCAATTTTATCAGCAATCATTGCCGCCAGTTGCATGTAGTACATACATACATCCATACATACATATGTATGTACATACATATGTATGTATGTATGTACATTAGAGTGGCCTTAATTTTTTTTTGGATTTCTTATGCTCTCTCCCTCAAATCGGTTCAGTTTTATGTAAAAAATACAATAAAATTTCATAGCGATAAGTTGTGTTTTAGGGTGTGTGTCCGCCCCTTAAAATTGGCCTTCAAGCCAATTTTTCAATGTAAATTTTTGCATATAACTATCTTTTTAAATAATTATTTTACAAGAATATGATATATGGCAATAATGTCTTTGAGACATTAGTCTCAAAGAAAGTATTTTGCTAAAATTAATATTTTAGGAAATGAAAATAACAAAAATTTTATATACCAAAAATACCTACATATATTTAGTATATGGAAATTATTTATATTAGCATGTACAATAAGAACTTATATCTATTAAATTGTTTCATACATATACATACATACATATGTATATATGTACCTATATACAGTCAAAAGAAACCTAAAAAAAAACACATTGAATACCTACATACATATATGAGCTTGAGGGCCAACTTTGTGGGGCGGACGCACCACCTAAAATACAACTTATCGCTATGAAATTTTTTGTATTTTTTTACATAAAACTGAACCGATTTGGGGGAGAGAATATCAGAAATCAAACAAAAAAATTCTCCATACAAATAACGGCCACTCAAATATACATACATAAATCTTCTATATATATGTAGTATATACATATGTACATATCGAGCCATTACCGCCAAAGAAGCTTAACCAACATGATTTTCGAAATGAGTTTTTTATAAAAATCATTAACTTGTTATCATTGGCATTATTACCTAATTTACATTAAGCATTTTTTTCATAAAATTAGTTGCATGAAAATTTTTTATTTGCCAATAGGAGGCCTGGAGAAGCAACTTATATCAAAAAAGTTGCCAAAAATGCATCAGAGATTCATTCTACGCCATTTTTTATATTAAATTCTCTTTTATAGCTCTGGAATTAGCAAAGCTTAAGTACAAACTATTTTTTGTTCACAGTTTTTGTAACAGAAACATGTTACTTAAGCTAAAATTTCCTTTTGAAAATAAAGCAAGTATGATATAATATTCGGATTAGCCGTATATAATATACCCTCCATGGACTTCGTATGAAGTATAGGGTGTTTTTTTAAGAGGTATAGAACTTTGAATTGAAATAAAACACAAGAAAATCGTTTTAATGTCCATCAATTTGGCTTTTTTGGAAGGATAATTTTATGCCATTAATGTTTAAATATGATTTCGGGCATGTGGCCGCCGCGGCTGGCTCGAATAAAGCCAATTCTACAGGTCCAATTTTCAACCACTTTTTCGAGCATATGGGGCCGTATGTTGGCAATAACGCCACGAATGTTGGCTTCCAAGTCCCCTAACGTTTCTGGTTTGTTGGCGTAGACGAGCGACTTCACATATCCCCAAAGAAAATAATCCAATGGTGTCAAATCACACGATCTTGGTGGCCAATTGACAGGTCCATTCCGCGAAATTATGCGCTCATCGAATGTTTCCTTCAATAAATCGCTTGTGACGTGCGCTGTGTGGCATGTAGCGCCATCTTGTTGGAACCACAACTCATCCACATTCATGCCATCCAATTCGGGAACAAAATAGTCGGTTAGTCGGCTCCAATTGCTGTGCACGGTGGCGAATTGATTCATTCGGGTCCTCTTCAACACTTTGCTCTACAGCGGCAATTGTTTCTTCGGTGCGCACTGTTCGACGTCTCTGCGGATGCGTATTATCACATAGAGTAAACGTAGTGCGAAAACGATCCATGGTTAACCGAATTAATTGCTCTGATGGACGATTATGTCGACCATAAAATGGACGAAGCTTGCGGTAAACTTCGCGAACTGAACCATTATTTTCGAAATAAATTTGCACGATTTGCAAGCGTTGTTCTTTTGTCAACCTGTTCATGATAAAATGGCAAACCAAACTAAATATTAATCACTTGACAGCTGACAAAATGGCCGCCAGTTAAAAAAGTGATGCCAACTTAAAGTTCTATACCTCAATAAAAAACACCCTTTATATGCATACATACAATATTACATAAGTACATGATCTATTTTTAAAATAATTAACTAGATCAGTCTTTTCTGATAGCAATTTATTCACCCACATATAAAAAACTTGAATGCACATTATTATACCATACAAATTGCGGAAAGTATTTATTTTATTCGCTCCACCAGTAGTTTCTGATAGACCGGCCATAAAAATCACATATGTGTAAAATTGCACTAATAGCGTGCATACCGATCATGCGCATTGCATTTTTCACCTAAAAGATAACCTATCTTGGATATAAACACTTTTGGCAGCATAACTTTTAAATGCGGCGTTTATCGGAAAAACTTTTGTATCCATTTTTGTTTAGAATAAATACCACAACATCTTTCCTCTACATAATTTTCCCATAAAAATTACCTATCATGGCCCTTTAATGGGATGAAACTATGTTATGACACTAATTTTTTTTTTTTTTTGAAATACTTTTTTCAACGGCTTGCGCTGAAAAATGGGTAGTGATAATTATAATTCGTTTTTATAATTTTATAAAAGGTAAGATCTGTATACTATAAAGCCTCATTTGGACCAAATATGTATCATCTAATAATATAAGAATAAAACATCACATACCAGTTTATTATAAGCTTTCTTATGTATTTGGAAATTATCCTACAGCTCGTGACCCATTGAGTATATCTCAACAAAACTACACACAAATTTAGACGACAGAGGAAAACATATTTTCGCATAAAAAATCTGCGTACATACATACTTGTATATATTATGTAACTTCACGAACAAATCATTACAATTCTTCCAACAAAAAAATAAATAAATACAGTATTTTTAATCTAGAACCAACTTTTTGTAGTCTAAGTCAAAATACGCGAATCACGATAAGGCTCATTCAATTCAATTCTACGCCTAATCAAAAAAATATGATTGCATTGAAGTGAGTTACCACTGTTTTAAAGGCTATGTTCTCCAACTTGAAAAAAATCACCTATAAATCTTAAATATGGTTATTTGGATAACTCTGCAACAATTTATTATGATTTAAATTTGATTACGCAGTCCTGGCGAAAAACTGAGATAGTCGCCAGTTCAGTTCCGGTACGTAGAAATTTATTAAAAATTTCTTCACAAACGTATACGAACTTGGAAATACTTTCCGTCGGTAAAACTATACACAACAAATTTAATAGCGAACTTAGTGATTCACTACATGGCGCCGATAAAGAAGACAATAATTTAGCAATTTGGAGACAAGTTTAGGTAAAAAAAACTGATTTTACTTTTTCCTAAAAAATTTTTTTAGCTTAACGAACACAGAAATATACACAGGAGGTTATCAGGGAGACAGCAAAAAAAAAGCTTAAGGGACAAAAAATACCGTTATTATGCTAATATTTCGTTTAAATTCGATGCGTTACTTATATTTAGCACAATAACACCTAAATACTAAAATTCAATGAATTAACTTAAATAAGATCGAAGATAATTAAAAAAACCTCCTGTAAAATTTTGTTTTTGTTATTTAAGCTTTTTGTGCGGTTATAGCTCGATATATAAAAGGTATTCACGTCAAAAGTAGCACTGTTGCAGAAATGCAAAATTGCAAAATTTTGCGGAGGGACGTGGCAAAATCCATTTTTCATATTGCACTACCAATGCCATAGGCATATCTATATTTATTTATTTTTTTTATTTTATTTTATATTTTTTGAAAGCTGAAATATTTACATCATTCGATAACACGATGGGGGTAGCGAAGCACACCGGGTGTAGTTAGTAAATATAATGTTAATATACTCCATATGAAAGTAACAATAATTTTTTGTGATTTTTTGTATATTTTAATTAAAATTTATTTCACTTTAAACGAAATGGTTTTAAATATTTATGTAATAAAAATGGATTTCGTTCATTCCATGCCTTTAACCAATACCTACATACATATATACATACCTATTAGGTGTTTCTCACAAATACTTGAAATGACGCCGCCTGAGTGCGAGTATTTATTAAAATTTTGGCATTCACATGCCATACTCTTTTCATTTATTTATTTTTATTATTTTATTTTAATTCCGCTTACAATTGAAAAATTTCATGTGAACAATTAAAAAAAAATAAATAAAAGTACACATGTATGTATGTATGTACGTAAGTATTTATTCCAGGAATTCGAAATACCAACGAATTTAATATTTATGTATGTATGTATGTATATACATATATACATATGTACAATTTAATACCAAAAACAAGAAAAATAATACTGAAAGAAACAACAAAAAAAAAAGAGTTAACACTGCAACAACAAGGAATAACGAGAAAAAGCGAAACCGATAAAAGTATAGCCGTCTCAATGCAATCATACCACATTATTATGAGAAATTGAGGTAACACAATTCTTTTGTTGTTGTTGCTATTGTCGTTAAATTGTAATATATGTACATATATGTAAATCACTGCTGGCCAGAGAAGCGCCAGAGTGCCGAATATCAATCGGCTTTTTGTACAAATGAATGCACATAAGCTTATACATTAATATCGGTTTTCTCTCTGTGGGCAGCATTGATGTAAATGTTCATACATGTGTATGTATATATGTATGAATGTATACAGTTTACTCTAGATAATTTTATACTTGTTTATTTGAAACTACCAGCAATTTGATAAAACTGACGATGTCTAGATAAAACTGATGATAGGTTGCATAAACTCAACGTAATCTGAAGTCGCCAAAATCTCATCTACGGCATTTTATAATTCTAATGGAATTGTTTGTGTTCCTGTTTTAATCACGCACTTGACGCGACAGCTAGTCAGGTTAAGTTAAAAAGTTAATTTAGAATATTTAGGTATAAGGTGCAAGAAACCATACTCTCTATAGTATGTTTTATTTAAATTTGAAGATGCTGGAATTGTAAAAATATGTGTAATATTAAAATAATCCCTTTTATTTAAAATTTTCTAGCTTAATTTTGATTGATTGAACACTTGTTCTGAACTATCTCTTACTTAAAGGTTTTTTTCAAATTATACATATATTATTGCATCAGATAGCTCAAATTATTCATTCGTCCCTACCCACGTCAAACTAGCCAATATGCAATAGTGTCCTGCACAAGACTATTTGTAAGACCTTTCAAGACGAGAGATTTTTTCAAATACTCTACTACACCGAAATATTCTAAAAGAATCGGTAAACAACACTGTTGGCAAGACAATTTTTTCGGTTGTTTGTCTTGCCAACAGTGTTGTTTAGCGATTCTTTTAGAATATTTCGGTGTAGTAGAGTATTTGAAAAAATCTCTCATATCTTGAAAGGTCTTATAAATAGTCTTGTGAAGGACACAAAATAATATGCAAATTTGAACTTTTCAGAAGAGCACGAAAACCCGTCAATTGTGAATTTAAAGTCGGCGTATTCCTAAAAGTGCAGGACTTCAAATATTTCTTATTGAGTTAACTATCGTCCATGAGAATTTCAGCAATCTTAAACGAGGCATATCGTATAAATTCGGGTACCAAGATAACGAATCTAAAAAATCAATTTTGCATATTGGATAGTTTGACGCGGTAGGGACGATATGTACAAACAAATAGCCAAAAAAATTCACTCATTCGTATGATGCATTGAATATTTAGTTAACCTTTCGTAATTAAAGATGTATGTATGTACGTGCTGTACTTAACAACTTCCAATAAAAAAATGATCAAAAGTTAAGTACACTACAATCATATTTGTAATCATGTATGACAGAATTCCCAATTGGTTCATATTAACTTAAGTACATACATATTTCAAATTGAAAATTAATACACTGACAGACCCAACAAACACAGTCGCCTTTAATATGAAACATTCATTTTGAAAATGAATGAAGTAAGTCTATTTTTGCAAATTGTTTGCAAATATGAACAATTGAATGGACTTGGCTCACTTCCAAAATTTACATATTAAAAAAAATTAACAAAACCCATTAGCAAAGAAGAAAAAGAAGAAGAGAACATTCAGTTAAATGTCTGTCTTAATATAAAGACTTCATTAATAGCTTTTGCTTATTGCTAAGTAACATGTGAAGTTCTTATAATATTTATATTAATATGATTAAAATTTATTTTATAAGAGGATGTAATGTAGTAAATATGTACCTACATACATACATACTATTTTTCTATATAAGATTTTGCGAACAATTGCGAACAATCAAAGCAAAAATACCAATAGTTATGTTATTAGAGAGAAAAATCATCTAATTTAGGTAGATAATCATTTAACCAGGCATCAGCATAGATATGTATGTATATACATACATAAATACATACGTACCTATTGCAAAATTTGTCAGTTTCCATATCTTCAAACTTTTATGGTTTAAAAAAGAATCTCCTAAAATATTCTTGGAAAATATGTCACTTAAAATAGTACATACGAAGATATATGTACGCACACACCGATTGAAAACGCAGGGAAGATTTTAAGAAAATACAGTTCCTGGAACTCAAAATTAAACCATTTTAACAAGATTCATGCCATAATAATACTTTCTCCCCCCATACATTTCTTGCTATGCTTCGACGCTTTCTGAACAAAATATTCCAATGAACTTTTAAATTCCAACTAAATGAAAATACCTAAAACAAAAAAAAAAGAAAAGATGAGATGATAAAAGAACGCAACTAACAGCTGGCACTCAACCTACATACATGCAAGAACAATAAATATGATGAGTGTATGGACCCCTAAAAGGTCACACATGTCAAAGAGTTTCCTATTAATGCCAAATAGAAGAAATATAGTATATGTGTATGAAGACATAAATATCGTAAGATTAATAAGCAAATGAATGAAATAAATTGCCAAACGCTTAACTTATTGGCAGCTGAGTATGTACATATGTACATACATACAACAATATAGAAACATGCATATGTACATATTGCATATATGCATTATTTAATTATAAAAATATGTTTTTATATTCGTAATAAAACATTTTTTAGAAATTAAAAATTTTAATATGAGGAACCCCCTAATGATTGAAGATGGAGGCTAGTTGTGTTCTGAACAAATGTTATGGCAACGAAAATATTCGGGTCGGTCATATATTTGACTCCTCTAGGGGCACTCTGGGGCTAGTTAGGTCTTTGGGGGGGGGGGGGGCTAATTTTATAAAAAATAATATTTTGTACGGGAGCCCCCTTAAGGAGCGTAGATAGAGGGTTGGTATATTCATAAAAAATGTAGGGAGAATATATTAGTGGGGGGTCGGTCGTAAGTTTTACCCACCTAGGAGGAACTCAGGGACAGTTGTGAAGCTTTTCGTGGATTTTGCCTCGTTTTACCCCGTTTTTTGACCACGATGAGGACCCACTTACCGCCATAATTGTTTGCTCATGCATTTTTTTTCTAAACTTTACAAAATTAGTGGTAATAGCGTGTCCAAATCCTGTAGCTAAGTATTTCCATAAAGCACTATTCCACTCCTAATGTACATATTATGTACATATCGCTCCTTTAGTGCAACATCGTCATAACTAAAAAAAACCTAGGTTTGTAAAAAAATAAATAAAAATAAAAATAATACATATGTAACTCAAACAAATTTATTCCTTCAACAAGTGAATTTACAGGCCATTTATACACAACTTCTACATTATGAACTCTAAAAAGGCATTTTTTGAGATCTGAATATGTTGTAATAAATCAGGGATATGTACAGGATTAACCATTTTTCGGTTGCAAAAGTAAAGTTATATAAAAAAAGATATAAAGCTATGATTTCGATGAAAATTCTATTTCATTCATTATAATGCTTACCATTACGTACGAAATACAATGGCAGACCTTACCATTACGAAGTACGATATACAATGTTATGCTACGCCGTCCATCTGTCCGTCACAGGCCATTTTCTCGAGAACCGTAAGAACTACGGACGTGATATTTGGACAGAGTATGTAGAACTTTGGCCGCTACAACAACAAATACATGAAAGTTAAAAATTAAAGGGTGTTCTAAAACGAGGAACGAAAAATGTTAAAATCCCATGTGATATATGTACATACAATTATGTGTGTATAGACACTTGAAATTTGTAAAATTACTGTATTTTTATAAATTAAAGGGTGGTCCATCAGTTAATGCAATTTTGACTATGTAATTTTGACAACTTATTGTATCCTGGAAAACGTAAGAGGCAAACTATTGAAATTTTCAAAAACGGTAAAACTAACAAATTCCAAAATTATAAAATCGCCAAAACGAAAAAATCGCCCAAAACTGAAAAAATTGCCAAAATGAAAACAGCGCTAAATTAAAAAAAAATATCTAAAACTAAATTAATCGCCAAAAACCGAAAAATCACCAAACTGAAAAAAATCGCCAAAATGAAAAAAAACGCCATTATGAAAAAAAAATGCCAGAAAACCGAAAAAAAATCTCCAAAACTAAAAAAATCGCCAAAACCGAAAAAAGCTAGGACACATACTATTAGTTTATATATTCTAAATTTCAACTTAAACAGGTGTAGCATGCTTTATTATCCGATCTCACAAGAAAACATGTGAAAGCGATATGAAAGCCAGAATATAGACGATTATTTACATGCAGCTTAACTGCAGAAATTGTACTTTATTAGTTAGTTTAAATCATTTCGTTGGTTGGCGCAACTGTAATCGTTAATATTGGTTATATTGAGCTATAAATTTGTCTGTTATATTAAAAAATATCTGTTTGAGAAAAAATACTAACAAAAGACGACCCATCAAATTTTTATTGTAAGGCTTTTGAAAGTTAGAACTCGTTCATAGTGACAGATTCCTAAATTCATTCAAATGGAATTAAAATAATTCTTTCTGCAAAAAAAAAAAAAATACCCCGACTTCAATGCCAAGTTTTGATAGAAGTGCAAGATTGTGTGTTGTTCAGAGCTCCGGGTGCGTGTTAAGTCTTGTTAAAACCGGTGAAGTAGAACCACTTAAAATAAAATATTAAATTTCAATGAGCGTGGATCCGCCCATTTTTTTAATGGAGGATTGTGTCTATTTTAGAGCTCAAGGTGTGTGTGGTAAGTTTCGTAAAAATAGATTAGGCAAAACCGCGTGAAATATTATAATAAATTTTAATGGTCGCAAACCCGCCCATTTTTTTAACTTTCAAATTGTGTGATTACAAGAACCAGAGGTGTTTGATAAGTTTCGCAGCAATCAAATAAGTAGAATAACATAAAATTAAAAAACTTTGGAATTATTCCCGCCCACTTTTTTACAATGGGACCAATGGGAAGCTGTACCCTCTCAGACAGAAAAATAATTTTTACAATCGGTCTACAATGTTCCGAGTTATGAAGTAACACCGCAAAAAAAAAATTGAGACGAATTCTTAACATCCTCCTTTTTTTGAAGTCGGTTAAAAATATACCTATGCAACTGATCACTACTTTTCTGTTCCGAATGTACATACATATGTATGTACACTTTTGCAAGTAACTATAAATGCATATGTATGTTGTATCTATGGCAAGAGTGGCGATAAAGAGTGTTAAAATACAATATGATTTTAATATATAACTTGTTGTTATTGTTGTTGTTATTGTGATTATTGCCTTTTTGCTAAGGCAAGCTGTTGCGATGATATTTTGTTGCTTTACTCATTCCTTGTACATTTATATGTGTGTATGTATGTATGTATGTGGGTATGGTTTTTTTTTGTTGTTGAAATTGCTGTTACTACCACCGTCTGTCTGTCTCTTGTCTTGTCACTTCTGAGAATTCGGTCTAAATTAGAAATGCGTTTCTTGGAACTTTTGGTTATTATATTCATTTATTGTTGACTGGTTGGTTGGTTAGTTGGTTCGTCACTTAGTTGGTAGGTAGGTTGTTGCTTATGAGTTGGCTGGTTGTTTCCCTGGTTATTTAGTTGGATGGATGTGGATGGGATGGTTTAGTTTGAAGAATGAATTGACTTGCTGATTGATATGTATACTACAGCTGCATACCTACATACATACATATATATGCACATTTGATTGTACCCAGCGAACATTTTTTGAGTCGAATTTTTTGCCTGAGAAAATTAGTAGACCAATTAAGATATGTCGGACAAGTGTCTTGGAATTCAAAAAGTGCGAAAATTTATCTTAGACAAAGTAAAGGGAATTAATAGAAACTTCTGATGAAATAATTAAACAAAGGTCAAACTTTTCTGATTCAAATCGAATAACATTAACATTCCTCTCAACAGTGTGCAGATTAGTCTGATATTAATTGTACATAAAAAGCGTTTAATGTTCTGATATACATATCGCTCATTTACTCAAAGAACGTCATAACTCAAAAATGGAATTTTTGAGGTAGTGATGTAGAATTAATCATCATATTGAGTAAAAATTTCATACAAATATCTTGTTTACTCAGCTCTTGAAAGCAAAATAATATTTTATTTTTGTGTAAATTGAAAACTTTAAACCCGTTTTCTTGCAAACTCGTTTTTTTCAGTTATGGCGTTCTTTGAGTAAATGAGCTATATGTGTGTCTTAAGGTACGGTCAAACTTGTCAAACATTTGCCCAAAAAAGCGTAACCTACAAACACTAATGAAAATCATTTTAAACAGTTTCGAACACAAATAATGGACAATGTTAGACTTGGGTCGAACTCGTTCACTAGTTCATTTTTGCCACAAACCAGTAACCCATTTAAATTACATGGGTTTGATCATAGGTTTGTGGCAAAAATGAATTAGTGAACGAGTTCGAACCAAGTCTAGACAATGTCATAGAATCCAACAATATTGGCTTCTCTTTAACTTGACAAACTTTTGTCTGAATTGAAAGATTTATCATTAGCATTTAGTGGTTACGCTTTTTTGGTCAAATGTTTGACAAGTGTGACCGTATCTTGAGGGAACTTTAGTCAATTGACTTTGTTGCTTGGTAGTTTTAGATATTTATTTATTTATTTATTATACATATTATACAAAGTAAATTTGCATAATATGGTGTTGCACAAATATGGGCGGGGTAACTAGACCATATGCCAAGATGGTATTAACAGTATTTTAAAAGGTTTTGTGACTGACTGTACACGACCTATGCCTTCACATAGGAAGTAGCAACGTGGTTGTTAAAGAAATTTCACAAAAAACCGCAAGATTATACGGTTATCCGTGGCAGATCAGTCAACCAGTGCGAGCGAGACGAAAAACTCTCGAAGGCCAAACAACATACACAAGCCTGACCGCACTTAAGAAATAATTACGATGACGCGACAGATGTTCCTCAACCCAGAGCTGCTTTACGACTCCTTATATATTTATTATTGACACCAAATGTGCACTGGGTATGTACACATGCATGCATTTTTAACATTTCATACGTTAATAAAACGGTTTAGCCTAAAAGTTTTTTTTTGCTCATTTCGAAAGTAAACAAATATCGTTAATAACAATTTCTTTGGAACTATTACATACATTTTGGAATACCATCTTACATATTTTTTGTATGTATCACTTTTTTTCATGACTTTTATTGGGGTTTTTTGCATTTTGATTCACTACTTCAACAATAAGGCGGTAAAAAAAGCAATTTAGAAGTAATGAATTAAAATATTACATCTAGTAAGAGATACGCTGGAAAGTAATAAAAGGCTTTCTGGAACTGTTATCTGTAGTTCATAAAAAATACATGCCTATACCTACCTACCGTATTCAGTTTAAAAAGTTTGTCAAAAGATTGCTCGTTCAATTCTCAACACAAATAAGTAATACATATCGCTCCTTTATTGCAACAGAGTCATAACTCAAAAAAAAAAACTAATTTTGCAGAAAATAAGTTTTAAGTTTACAATTTACATACAACTCAAGGAAGACATACAAATTTTTACTTTTCTCAAGAGGGGCGTGTACACAGCCTTTTACACATGAATTTACATAGCATAGGCCGGGTTTCCATCTGTGTGCCATGTGCCACACAAGCGTAAAAAAGCGTAACCACTAAAGCCCCGTTCAGACTATTATAAAGTATTAATATCTACTTTCATCACATTTTACGATACAGAAATCTAAACACATTCGTTGCGACTGTCAAAAAAATCTAACGTAAAATCACATACTGTGTTCAGACCATCGCACTTCAAATCAAATGTGTAATACAAGTAGAAAACAAAACAGCTGTTCAATGAAAATGTCTGCGCTATTCACTTACTAGCGGCGGCAAAACGGTTTCATGCAGGCGGGGACGTGCCGACACTTGAAAAAATTTAGCAGTTAAAAATATTCTATGTAAATAACAGAAAAAATTTAAAAAAATATATTACAAAAACGTTAAAAAATTACGTCAACGAAATATACTTCCATACGATTCACTTATTCAAAATGTTGTGCCGATATACATATGACAAAACATTCCATCAATGACGACACGCTATCCGCGGCGAAACAGCCGACTTGGAAGTTTGGTTTGTGTGAAAATGCAACCCTGATCTAATGAAAAGTATTATCGTTTAGAAAATTTTCTAAAAACGAAAAAGTCTTATGGGATGTCAAAAATTTTATCGTATTATTTGCCACTTTGATGACATTTTGCGCTCAGACTATCACACTTGCACGTATTATTTGAATTTTTGACAAGTATAAATACAAAGTATAATAGTCTGAACGCGGCTTAAGTAAAATATTTTTTTATTAAAAATACATTGAAATTGATTATTGAGGGGTTTAGCTGGATCATATGCGCATTTCACTGTTGCTAATGCAGATCATCAGGGAACCTTTACCCAAAGCTTCTTAGAACAACTAGAGTTATTATATTATAAACTTTCATTTAAACAAATGAGAAGCTCAATAACAAATAACAAAGTTGAAACAAGAACTCAATAATCAACATGTTTTTTATTTTCTTACTTTACTATTGTTACATTGGCTGACTTTTTTTCAGCTTCAAATTGTAGTCGTAAGAGTATGTAAAAGAAAATAAATGTAAATAACAACAACAGCTATTTAAGATTAGAGTGTTGCCACACAAGTATTTTTTTGACCGGGTGCAGTCAAGTTAATAATTAGTGTTTTTTATGGGAATTGTTACAATTTAAGTTTAAAATTTTTAAACGCACTAATAATCCCAAATTAATATTTTACTTATTAAGTAAAATATTTTTTTATTAAAAATACATTGAAATTGATTATTGAGGGGTTTAGCTGGATCCTATGCGCATTTCACTGTTGCTAATGCAGATCATCAGGGAACCTTTACCCAAAGCTTCTTATAACAACTAGAGTTATTATATTATAAACTTTCATTTAAACAAATGAGAAGCTCAATAACAAATAACAAGTTGAAACAAGAACTCAATAATCAACATGTTTTTTATTATCGTTTAGAAAATTTTCTAAAAACGAAAAAGTCTTATGGGATGTCAAAATTTGTATCGTATTATTTGCACTTTGATGACATTTTGCGTTCAGACTATCACACTTGCACGTATTATTTGAATTTTTGACAAGTATAAATACAAAGTATAATAGTCTGAACGCGGCTTAATTAGTAATGAAAAACAGTTTGATTCAGACACGTATTTATTAAATAGTTTCATACATAACTAATAGACAATTTTATAGAATCCAACATGATTGGAAACTGTTTAAATCAATAAATATACATATGTCTGAATCAAACAGTTTTTCATTAGTACAGTACAACTTCGACAATCCGGACACATATAGTTTTAGGCTCGTTCGGATTAACGAGTTGTCCGGACTATAGCAGTTGAAAATATTTCTAATAATCTAAGTGATTTAAATACATACATATGCACATATATACATACATACTATGATATATAAAAAGACGAAGTTATTTTGTGCTGACTAACTTTGTTGAGGTGGTTGATTTGTGTATTTTGCTCTAGTCTCTCATATTCTCCTCAGCCCACTGAATGCAAATTGGAAATGTTTTCTTTGCACCTGCATTAGAGATCTTTGTTTTTGCATCCATTTATACTTTTTTTAATGTCATAAATCGTTGATTTAGGAACATGGAAATTTTCGGAAACCTGCCTAATAGTTTTTCCCTCATCAAGTCATTTTAAAATATCACACTTCTAATGTAAGTTTAGTATTTTATGTTTGCGTTTATTATTTAAAAACATGGCACTTCGAATGGAATTAAACAAACACGCATGCGAAATAATGAACCGAAACTGAAGCAATAACAGTGAAAAATGTAAATCAAATTACGAATAACAAAACAAAACAAAAATTCCCGTTAACTCGCATGTTTTGCTTGGATTTCAGTTTTTGTTCTTGCATAAAAAAAATTTTTCCGGATTGTGGAGGTAAAAACTTTAAATTGTCCGAAATGTAGAAGCGTCCGAATTACTGGAGTGACCGGACTGGCGCATGTCCGGACTATCGAAGTTGTACTGTAATTAGTTGGTTACGCTTTTTAGGGCAAATGACACACAACAAATACCAGATGTAAACTCAGCCATATGCAAATATGTAAGCAAATTTTTTATAAAAAAATTAATTTTCCTCTATCGTCTATATTTGTATTTAGTGTTGTTGAGACATATTCAATTGATCACGAGCTGTATTTTAATTTTTTTGTCATTGTAAAAATTTATGTAAATTAAATAAACTTTCAAATGCATTAACAAAAAACAGGCAATAGTCTAATTATTTAAAATTAGATATAGGAACCTAGGTACTAGGGTGATCGACTCGGGTTTTCAACCGGTGCTAAAACCCGGTTTTTCACAATACGGTTGTCGGTTTTTTCAAAATTTTGATTTTTCGAATGTCGAATAGTCCGGTTTTTTTACAATTTAAAAACCGGCTGAGTCGAATACTTTTCGATTTGTATATTTTGCGTGTTTTGTTGATTTTCGTAAGTTTTTTTTAGTATAAAAGCTCTAAACTTTTTTTGAGCATGGCGACATTTACTGAAACATGAAATTTAAGAGAAATTATTTTATGAGTTAATAGCAGAGGCGAATTTAATTGGCCTTATGGTGTGCAATGGATATCAAAATACAGTTGCAGTGTTTTTAGTTTTGTTGACATTTTGCTTCATATTTTATATAGATATCCACCTTGTCCATACATTCATATGTACATATACATATACCATTAAGGAATAAACTCTACATACACCCATCATTTTTGGGGTTTGAGGTAACTTGGGAAGAAATTCAAAAAATTAATTATGTCAATATTTATAATAATAAATAAATTATAATAACAATAACATACATATTAGACCATATTTGGATGCCATTTGTTGACGGCTTGGTACCAGAAATCACAGAATTTTCAAACAAGTTGACAACATCAAACATATTGCACGTATTTTTCATGTATTTTATGCCTGTATGTATACTTTTTTTCTATGTATTTTTAATATTTTTGCTACTGTGGGTTTTAATATAATTATTTTTTTATTTTTTGTATAAACATATTTATTATTATTAGCACCATAAATATTGGCATAATTAATTTTTTGAATTTCTTCCCAAATTTCCACAAACCCTAAAAATTATGGTTTTATGTAGAGTTTATTCCTCAACTGTATATTATATATACATGTTTATGTACTATACATACATAAGTATATGAAGTCAATTTTTATGCTTTACCTTTAATTTTTGTATTGTTTTATAGTATTTACATGAACTGTTAACTATTTTTTTTAATAAAGCAATTTAAAATCAAAACTTTTGTGTAATAATTTTCTTACTTAAAAAAACCGGTTGACCGGTTTTTCCTGAATTGTAAAAACCGAAACCGGGTTTTTCATAATTTCAAATATTCGAACTATTCGAAAACCGGTTTCTGGAAAAAGTCGAATAATCGATCACTCTACTAGGTACCTATTACTAAAATTTTTTGAGTTATTGCTATAATTTTCCTAGTACGATCTTTTGTTAGTCAAATGTACGGATATTTTTTCTAGGAAGTGTATGTATGTATGTACCCAGAGAACGAGGCCGTGTATATTTTTGGTTGGCGACGGTTAAGACCAAATCGGACGAATGGCGGCGGCTGAGACTGATCGGCGTTTACTTATGTTTCAATAAGAGTATTACCTACATACATACATATATGTATGTAACTTGGTAATAACATATCGAGCCCTTGCTGAAAGAAAGTCATAACGCAAAAAAAACAGAAATGTATGCATTATGATACGTGAGTACATATGTATGTACATATGTATATGTATGGATAGACGTGTGCCTATAATTTAAAAGAAATTCTGATACACCAAAAATTCGATTTTTCATCCCTAATCTTGTTCACAAGTTTTTGTTGTTGCTTTTTTCCATTAATTCATTTTTACATATAATTTTCAATTAAAATTTAGTTTCTTTTAAAATTTACCTCTTGCTCTCTGTATCTGGAGTGGTTCATTCTCATTTTCATTATGTTTTGAATGGCTATTTCGCTTTTGATATAAAATTCTTGGGAAATATCTTAATCAAAACAAAATTCCAGGAATTTCATATCTCTTCCAACACACTCAACTCGTCACAGAAAACAAAAAAAGCAAAACAAAAGAAAAAACACGTTTAGTTTTATTGGCATTTTGTTACTGTTTGTGTGCATGGTGTGTGTAAATGTTGTTGTTGCTGTAGTTGGCAATGATGTTACCGATGAGAATGATGATAATAATGATGATTTTTTCTCAATGAGCTTTTTTGGCATTTCATTACATACATACAGACATATTCAATTTATACTTATATATTTACCTTTTATTAATGTATCTCTGCGAGCGTTGTATCCGTTGTGAGGTGTAGAGTTGTTGTTACGTTACTATTACTGAACAAATATTGCAGACAATGCTCATACATATGTACATACATACATGCTAGAAGTATGCGTATTGTGCTATTTTATTAAGTAAACCTTCCTATTTTATTTCCCCACGCTTTTATTGACAACAACTTATCAAATAAACAACTTTATTTCTTTACTTTATGCAATGTTTATTTATTTTTTGTAAATACTTTTGTTGTAGATATGTATGTGGTTGTCTTTTGCATAATTTTCTGCTTTTGTTTGTTGTTTCGCTTTACTATTTCTTGTTAATCATTTGCAATTTACTTGGAAAATATTAACACACTGTAAATTTTCCTTTAATTTTTTTAATACATTTTAACACAATTTATCTGTTTTCTTCTTAAAATAACACTGAACTTTCACCACACAAAAGACTTGGATACATAAAAACACGTTATTAATTAACAAAATTTACTTTGATTATTAAATAATAGCTTTTAATTCATAAATTTATTTCACAATTTATTTATGTATGCATATTTCTATTTAGTTTAACCGTAGTAAGACCACATTTGAATGTATATTTAACATTAACTTGCGTGTGAACTTATAGGAATCGCCATCTTAACTAATGAAAGTATTAAAAAAAATCTAAGATTTTAGTATAATCCCCATGCAGGGTTGATTTTAACTGTAGTATGGTGAGTTTTATACCAGTTTCTACTAAATACAACTATGCTTATTAAATTAGTTTGAATTTTCATATTAACAGAAATTGTAATAACGGCAAGTGGGAATTTAAAAATTTAAATTTATTATATTCAGCTAGTATTTATTAGATGGGCAAATGCAAAAAATGTGTCGATATATGTCGTATCGATATTTTTGCAAGGTATCGATACATATATTTTTAAATAATCGAAATATTGCGATATAACTATATTTTTGCCTAAAAATGTGTGGAAAATATTCCAATTAATCATTGTTTAATGAATGCCCAGTGTTGAACACTTAAAAGTTCATCATTGCGGAAAACGAGAAATATCCACAAGGCATCCATCCATTAAAATATTATTTAATATTTAAAGAAATTCCGAAAAACTAACTTAAATCTTAATGAACTCCATGAGTGGAAAAAATCCAAATGGATAATGATATCGAAAAAGGAAAAAAATTATGTATGCATCTGCATGTTTAATTTGTATTATGGGATATTTTCTGGAAAACTGCATAATTTCGAATGCACAAGTAGTCACATTAAGAACTTTAACACAAAAGAACTGCATATGTTAAGTAGCTCCTTATGGCTTTATTAATATTTACCCTATGTTGCTGTTCTGTACTGTGCTGTTCTATTTCTAAATTTTAAAAGTTACTTTTTCTGTAATAAATTATCAAGTGCTTCTGAGCAGAACGGTCACAGTATTACACTAAAGTGATGAGTTTTGAATCGTTTTATGTTTTTCTGGTAAAAATAAATTTTTTTAAATTCTTTAAGCACAATCACAGTTTATTTATTTATTTTATTTATGCTGTCACTTACAATTACTTAACATTATTTTTGTTTTTTTGATTTTTCACAGGTTGAACCGAAATAAATAGAACAGAACGAAAGAGAAAAACTAACGGCTTGTATAAGATTTCTATAAACAAAAAAAGAGTCAGCTGGTTCGTAACAGAACAGAAAGTAAAAACTAATGGCGCATTTGACATTTAGCTACAAAAAAAATAACAGTCACCTGGCTGAGTGGGCTCACCTTATTTGTGCGCCTTGGCTGTTATTATGAAATTCATCTTTTTTTCCTTGAATCACTAGCAGTGATGCCAATATCGTGCTGTAAAAAAAAGGCTAAAATCTATAGAGCTCTTAAAAGTATCGAAACACGATGCTCGTAAATAAGAATCGATATATCGGTTTTTGAAATATCGGCGATATATATCGATATTTATTTCCACAAATATCGGCAATATATATCGATATTTATTTTCTCAAATATCGGCGATATATATCGATATTTGAGAAAATAAATCTCTAATACTTATATTTACATAATAGATTTTCAGTGTTGCCAGTTCTAGTTTTGAAAGTAGTGAGTGGCAGGTTCAATATTGCCAAAAAATCGATCGCAATGGAAATAATTATTTACGCCATGTGGCGAATTGAAAATAAGTTGTTTAACTTTATACGGCAAACAAAAACATGTCCTTAGTTAAATTTTTAATATAAATTAGAAAAAAAAAAATAATATATATGATACAATTACCATATACAGTAGTTTTCGCTTATAGTCACATTTAAAATTGCACAGAAATTGTGGACTATATCGCTAATGTGACTATAAGCCTAATTTTTTTATATGCCACGCAGAGGTAATTATATAAAAGAATTTCCATACAATCCAATTATGTCAATAACAAATCAATGTTGTATTTAAAAGGCACATTTGTATGGCCTTTTATGAAACAATGTTTTTTTCTAAAGACATGTTCTTCTACTAAACAGTAGATGGAGGTTGAAATTTAGATTTACTTTTTGGTTTATGATTTAAATAAATAACTAAAAAAAATCTGTTGAAAATTTTTGTGACTATAACGCGAATTGTTTGCATACAATTTGGATTTTGACTACCACAAAGTTTGTGCTATATGTATGTCATATATGACTATATAGTAAATGGACTATATCGTCAACTTTTTGAATGAAATTAAGTTCAAAAGTCACAAAATACATTATATATGGACTATATCATTAATGTGACAATAAGCGGTAGTGATTATAAACGATAACTACCGTACATATGTACATATACATTAGACCACCCAAATTGCGAAAGTATTTATTTTATTTGCTCCATAAAAAATCTCGTGGGTGTAAAAATTGCACTGTTAGCATGCAAACAGGTCATGCGCATTGCACTTTTCACCCACAAAATAACTTATCTTTACTATAAAAAATTTTCGCACCATAACTTTTCTAAAATAATTTTAAAAACAAGAATTTTTTTTAAACTGACGATTGGCGTTGCTATAAATTTTTTTAAGGGGCATTATAACTGGTGATTTTCATGAGTAATAATAAAATAAATAAGTACATGCAATTTTTAACAATTCTAGGGGGCAACAGCAATTATTGGGGGCAATGCACCCCCAGAATACCTTTCTACGTCTATGCACCTGACCCACATACTTGGCCGCAGAACGAGTTCTATCTAGCGCGGCGTGGCTCTAATAACGCGCTTCAATGCTATTTTGACACATCAGGAGGAGCAAATAAATTTATTATTTAAAAACATTTGTATTTAGCTGTTCACTATACATATTTATTTATTTTTATTTTTATTAATTTTTTTTTTGCAAAAAGAATCCTAATGATTTGTTCGTGAATTTACATAATATACGTAAGTACATATCGTTACCTTAATATTGAAAGGCCCTAACTCATTATTTTTTTGAAATCGAGTTTTTTTTTTTGTATATTTCGATAGAAGATTATGTAATACATTGAAAAATGCAAAAACCTTTATTTAGGGCCTCTCTATATTAAGGTGACAATATGTATGTAAGTATGAACGCAAATTTTTTATGCAAAAATATATTTCCCTCTATTGTCTTTATTTTGAGTTTGCCCATAAAAAAATACTTACGTAAATGTAATTTTAAAAATTTTAATTAACGACTTAAAAACATTTTACTAAATCTTTTCCAATATCTTTCATGTCATTCCAACTTTAAGGCTTCACCAAAACGTGGCAGCAATATGGATAGAGGAAAAAAAGCAATAAATAACCCAGATTTATTATTAATGTATTAAGTGTGTTCGTTTACTTTTGTAGTAAAATGCAGTAAATGAGTAGTTACTGCAAAAATTTTAAAATTTACTCTCAAAAAGATCGGTAGCCAGAAAAAGTACGCGAACGGAAAAATAGTAAAAATTAGTAAGATTAACGAAACAGCTGACTCTAGTTCCACATAGTGTTGAAAAATATATAACCTTTTGACTATTCAACTCTTTTAATTATTGGTACTCGATACAATATTTTTATAATACGGACAATCTAAGAATAAATTCTGTAATTTGTTTCATGTAATATTTGTAATTAATTTCTTTTTGATTTACTTGTTTTGTTGTTGGATAAATTAATAAAAAATACATGACTATTTGTTAATGTTACTGATTACTTTAAAAGCAAGTGCGATAATAAGTACCCAGATACTTTACAGTTTTACAACTCTGAGTAATTAAAATGAAATGCAAAACAAAAAGTGTAATAAAATATACTAGATATACCAAACGGACGACACACTCGTCTGTATTCTAGAATCAAAATGTAAATAATTTAAGATTCAAAGAAATAGTTCATATCTAAACGTCATAAAAAATTCATTAAAACACAGCCACACACAAACTTACATACATATGCAACCATAATTAAATAATACATGAAATTAAAATAAATTCAGTAAAGTGCGATTCTGACTCGCGCACGAATGGTTCCGTACGGACACTAGATATGTAATTTAATACAAACTTCATCCTATATAATATATAGTTTTCGCATTTTTTTCGTTTTTGGGGTCTTTTCGTTTTTTTTTTTGTTTTGGCGGTTTTTGCGTTTTTTCGGTTTTGGCGATTTTTTTAAGTTTTGGCTCCTTTTTTAGTTTTGACATTTTATTTTCTTGTTTTGGCGATTTTTTTCGGTTTTTGGCGTTTTTTTCATTTTGGCGATTTTTTTATTTTTGGCGATTTTTTCATTTTTGCGATTTTTTTTATTTAAAACTTTTTTTAATTTTGGCGACATTTTCGTGTTTTGGCGATTTTTTCGCTTTTCGGCGTTTTTTTTTTCATTTTGGCGTTTTTTCATTTTGGCGATTTTTTCGAATTTGGCAATTTATTTTAGTGCTAGAAATTTTTTTTCATTTTGGCGATTTTTTTCGTTTTGGCGATTTTTTTTTGGTTTGGCGATTTTATAATTTTCGGTTTTTTTAGTTTTACCGTTTTTGAAAATTTCAAGTGTTTGCCTCTTACGGTTTCCAAGATATAGCAAATTGTCAAAATTACATAGTCAAAATTCCATTAACTGATGGACCACCCTTTAATTTTAATTTTTTTGTAATTTTAGTGTTAATTGTTGTAGTCTGTATAAAAATACACTAATTTTACAAATTTCAAGTTTCAATATAACGGGTGTTTTTTTTAGAGGTATAGAACTTCGAATTGAAATAAAACACAAGAAAATCGTTTTAATGTCCATCAATTTGGCTTTATTGGAAGGATAATTTTATGCCATTAATGTTTAAATATGATTTCGGGCATGTGGCCGCCGCGGCTGGCTCGAATAAAGCCAATTCTACAGGTCCAATTTTCAACCACTTTTTCGAGCATATGGGGCCGTATGTTGGCAATAACGCCACGAATGTTGGCTTCCAAGTCCCCTAACGTTTCTGGTTTGTTGGCGTAGACGAGCGACTTCACATATCCCCAAAGAAAATAATCCAATGGTGTCAAATCACACGATCTTGGTGGCCAATTGACAGGTCCATTCCGCGAAATTATGCGCTCATCGAATGTTTCCTTCAATAAATCGATTGTGACGTGCGCTGTGTGGCATGTAGCGCCGTCTTGTTGGAGCCACAACTCATCCACATTCATGCCATCCAATTCGGGAACAAAATAGTCGGTTATCATGGCTCTATACCGGTCTCCATTAACGGTAACTGACTCTCCAGCATTATTTCGGAAGAAGTATGGCCCAATGACTCCACCAGCCCATAGAGCACACCAAACAGTCAGTTTTTGTGGATGTAATGGCGTCTCAAGGGTCTCATGTGGATTATCTTCACTCCAAATGCGGCAATTTTGCTTGTTGACGTAGCCATTCAACCAAAAATGAGCCTCATCACTGAACAAAATTTTGCGATGAAAATCAGCATCGAGATCAATCTCATTTTCGGCCCATACACCAAAATCACGACGCATTGCATGGTCTCGCGGCTTTAATTCTTGCACAAGCTGGATCTTGTAAGGTCGCAAGCCAAGATCTTTGCGCAAAATCTTCCATAAAGTTGATGGACAAAGCTCCAATTGCTGTGCACGGTGGCGAATCGATTCATTCGGGTCCTCTTCAACACTTTGCTCTACAGCGGCAATTGTTTCTTCGGTGCGCACTGTTCGACGTCTCTGCGGATGCGTATTATCACATAGAGTAAACGTAGTGCGAAAACGATCCATGGTTAACCGAATTAATTGCTCTGATGGACGATTATGTCGACCATAAAATGGACGGAGCTTGCGGTAAACTTCGCGAACTGAACCATTATTTTCGAAATAAGTTTGCACGATTTGCAAGCGTTGTTCTTTTGTCAACCTGTTCATGATGGAATGGCAAACCAAACTAAATATTAATCTCTTGACAGCTGACAAAATGGCCGCCAGTTAAAAAAGTGATGCCAACTTAAAGTTCTATACCTCAATAAAAAACACCCATTACATATGTTCATACAATTGTATGTATATTACATGGGATTTTAACATTTTTCGTTGCTCGTTTTGGAACACCCTTTAATTTTTAATTCTCATGTATTTTTTGTTGTAGCGGCCAAGGTTCTACATACTGTGTCCAAATTTCAAGTCCGTAGCTCTTACGGTTCCTGAGAAAATACCGTGTGACGGACAGACGGACAGCGTAGCGAAAACAATAGGGTTCCTTTTCACCTTTGGTGTACGGAACCCTAAAAAGATAAACAAAATCCCTTCAACCAAGCTAATTCACTTTATTCAATTCTCTTCCTTTAAGTATTGTGGCCAGCGATGCCAACTTGGTGCTTTTGGCACTATTTTTAATGCTTTTTGAAGACTCAAAACGCCAAATTTTGAGCGTTAGTGCCAAAATAAGAAAAAGCACTAATTAGTGCTTTTAAGAAATTTGTATATTTCTTAAAATTATTTTAATAATTATTCGGCGTATTTATTTTTTCAGTGTAAAGCATACATTTTTAGTCTGATATATTTCATTAAATGGAGAATAGCTAAGAAAATTTTAAACATTATTAAACTTCACATTAATTCACTTTATGGATTTTCAGTCGTTTTTCACGAAAGTGCTTTTTACGCTATTTAGATATCAAAATTACGCTTTTAAGTGCTTTTTTTTTTGAATGTTGATGTGCCTTTAGAGTCAAAAAAGTTGGCATCACTGATTGTGGCTTTCATACCAGTGTGCACACTTCTACCGATATTCGGTAGATTCTACCGAATATGTTTGTGAATTTAACAATCTACCAATTCTACCGAACAAGGCCTGAAATCTACCGAATATTGTTATTTAGTAATTTAAGTCGATATATGTGTAAATTGCCTATTTTTCCACATAGCAGCGCGGCCGCAGATCGGTCATTTTCTATCATGAAAATCATTAAAACAGAATAAATAAATCGGTTAAAAACTGAAACTATAAGTAACCTAATATTTGCCAAAGAATTGTGCCTTGGGGATGAAATATTTATTCCTACCAATGATTTAATAATTTTTGCACAAAAGTTTAAGTTACAAATGTTTGTCAAATAAAAGTTATTTTAGTAGCTTTATAAAACCTATGTACACAAACTGAATTCCTGTTATTTATGTATATTATTTTATATATAAAGGGTAAGAGCAAATAACTGGGGATAACACTTTTTTATTGGAAATGCTTCATTGTTTATGTTTAGCTTGATACTCCTTGCACTTACCCTTTATATATAAGTACATATATTATGTTATTTTTATGTTTCTTTGAATTATTTTTAGGGTTCCGTACACCAAAGGTGAAAAGGAACCCTATTGTTTTCGCTACGCTGTCCGTCTGTCCGTCTGTCTGTCACACGGTATTTTCTAAGGAACCGTAAGAGCTACGGACCTGAAATTTGGACACAGTATGTAGAACCTTGGCCGCTACAACAACAATTACATGAGAATTAAAAATTAAAGGGTGTTCCAAAACGAGCAATGAAATATGTTAAAATCCCATGTAATATACATACAATTGTATGAACATATGTATATTGAAACTTGAAATTTGTAAAATTAGTGTATTTTTATACAGACTACAACAATTAACACTAAAATTTAAAAAATTTAAATTAAAGGGTGGTAAATCAGTTAATGCAATTTTGACTATGTAATTTTGACAATTTGCTATATCTTGGAAACCGTAAGAGGCAAACACTTGAAATTTTCAAAAACGGTAAAACTAAAAAAACCGAAAATTATAAAATCGCCAAACCAAAAAAAAAAATCGCCAAAAATTAAAAAAAATCGCCAAAAATTAAAAAAAATCGCCAAAACGAAAAAAAATCGCCAAAATTAAAAAAAAAATTCTAACACTAAAATAAATCGCCAAATTCGAAAAAATCGCCAAAATGAAAAAAACGCCAAAATGAAAAAAACGCAAAAAATTGGAAAAAAATCGCCAAAACGCGAAAATGTCGCCAAAACTAAAAAAAAATTTATATAAACAAAAAATCGCAAAAATTAAAAAAAATCGCCAAAAATAAAAACAACGCCAAAATGAAAAAACGCCAAAAAACCGAAAAAATCGCCAAAACAAGAATATAAAGTGTCTACACTAAAAAAGAGCCAAAACTTTAAAAAATCGCCAAAACCGAAAAAAAACGCAAAAAACGACAAAACAAAAAAAACGAAAAGACCCCAAAAACGAAAAAAATGCCAAAACTATATATTATCTAGGATGAAGTTTGTATTAAATTACATATCTAGTGTTCGTACGGAACCCTATGTGCGCGAGTCATAGTCGCACTTTACTGAATTTATTTATGTTTCTCTGAATAAAAAAAAATTTTCTACCGAATTTCATTCAAATCTACCAATTTTTTTCGTCGATTCTACCGAATTTAAAAAAAAATTAAGTGTCCACACTGTTTCATACAACAACAGATAAGAGAGAGAAAAATTGTTAGATCAAGAGAAATACTACAAAAACACACACACACTCATGTTTTGTTTCTTTTTTACTTGCATGTAAGCTAATAAATGCGTGTGTAATATGTGTGCATGTAGTAGTAGCAACTTTAAACGCTTATAGCTCCCAAAATACTAAACCGATTTCAATAAAATATAGATTATGCACATCTGTACAGAAAATCCTTTAAAACCACATAAATCTTTTTAAAATCGGTGTAGTGGTACCAGTGTAAAATGGATTACAAAAAACATGTTCGCCTATTAATTATATAGATTACAAAATATGAATATTAACAGCTATTATTACTATGATTTATAAATGAATTATTATTTAATGACTTTCACAATTTTTGTTTAACCTTTTCTCAAATTTTTACACTTTTCAATTGATTAATTTTCAATTGTTTACATTTTGAATCATATGTTCTTATCTTACTAAACTTTACTACGACAAATTTCTGCAATAAAAATTTGCAAAACACTCAGTCAAGAACTGTGACTTTACTCTCTCAATTTGTGTTCTCATTTACTGTATTTTGGGTAGACGAACGCAATTTAGTAAAATGCAGTAAAGATCAGTAAAAATTTTTAAAAACTTTTGAGTACGCGAACGCAATTATTATTAACATTAACATTTTAAAAATGTTGATCTCGATTACCTCCATTATATATGTACATATGTAATTCATTCATAAAAATATTTTTTTTATAATAAAAAAAATTTTTAAATTTATAATAAAAAATTTTTTTAAAACATTTCAGATAAATAGATAATTTAAATTATGAAAAAATAATTCTTTGTTATCTTTGTTTTTGTACTTTTGACAGTTGTTTAAGTTGCTTGGAATTTTTATCTAATTTTTAATGTACGATAAAGTGAAGTAAAAACAAATTTATCCGAATGAGTAAAAGGAAAATTAAAAAGAAAAATTGTCAACTCTTTATGAACGGCAATTGAAAACTTTTACGTCCTGGCCCACAATGTCGACAAGAAATTTTCTATCGAGAATTTGTAATGAAAACAACAATAATAAAATTGAATATAAAATAGATAGAAAGTTTGTTGTTGAGATCGTGGACCAGGACGTTAATTTTAAATATCAGAATATCTGCCTCAATTTGAAATTTATTTGGTGGTGGTTCAGCATTTTCTATATGCATTTCAATGTTTCTGTAACAAATAGTAAGTAGACTTCAACCACACATTTTGAACAGTCACAAACCTCTTATCTTATGCACAGACTTTCAAAAACTGTTTGAGAATTCACAAATAATAAAATATTTGAAAATCACTAAAGAACAGTAAGCGTAGTAGGCCTAGAAACTTATACTACGCTTATTTTTCTTTTGTGATTTTCAAAAATATTATTATTTGTGAATTCTCAAACAGGTTTTGAAAATCTGTGCATAAGTCTGAGTTTACATCTAGCATTTCATGTGGGTCATGTGGCCGAAAAAGCGTAACCACTAATGAAAAACTGTTGATCATTGCAAAATCTGTTTTACGGCAATCGACAATTTTTGGGATATGTGTCACATTTCCCACGTAACCACTAATGAAAAACTGTTGATCATTGTAAAATCTGTTTTACGGCAATCGACAATTTTTGGGATATGTGTCACATTTCCCACGTAACCACTAATGAAAAACTGTTGATCATTGTAAAATCTGTTTTACGGCAATCGACAATTTTTGGGATATGTGTCACATTTCCCACGTAAAAGTATTATTGTTATTCGCATCTGTTATAATGCATATCAATGCATATTCTACTCAAAGAACGTAAATCAAAGCAAAGTACACAAATTTAATTATTGTGTTATGTTTTAATCAAATGAATTGATATATATTTTTGATGTGTAAACATCTATACGCTAGGGGGTAAAAATTTTTTGGCTTGATTCTTTGCTGAGATTTCTTTGCTGAGATTTCTTTGCTTTTTGCTTTTGCTTTGCATTGTCAAATCGGTGTGAGCTACGTATGAGTGTATTAGTGTTTGAAAGAAGCAATACCAAGCAGAGAAACAAGTCGACCGGCTCGAAGCCGACGGTGCGCCGCCGCCGGTTATTTTTCTGTATATTTCCGTACACCAAAGGTGAAAATGAACCGTAAGAGCTACGGACTTGAAATTTGGACACAATATGTAGACATTTGGCCACTACAACAACAAATACATGAGAGTTAAAAACTAAAGGGTGTTCCAAAACGAGCAACGAAAAATGTTAAAATCCCATGTAATATACATACAATTGTATGTACATATATACACTTGAAATTTGTAAAGTTAGTGTATTTTTATAGAGACTACAACAATTGACACTAAATTTAAAAAGTTTAAATTAAAGGGTGATCCATTAGTTAATGCAATTTTTACCTTGTAATTTTGACAACTTGCTGTATCTTGGAGACCGTAAGAGCAAAACTCTTGAAATTTTCATAAACGTTAAAACTAAAAAATCAAAAAAATATAAAATCGCCAAATATAAAAAAATCGACAAAAACAAAAAAAATCGCCAAATCGAAAAAAGCACCATATTAAAAAAAATCTCTAGGACTAAAATAAATCGCGAAAAACCGGAAAAATCGCCAAAATGAAAAAATCCTTAAACAAAAAAATCGCCAATATGAAAAAATCGGCAAAATGAAAAAATCGCCTAAATAAAAAAACCCCAAAAACAGAAAAAATCGCCAAAATGAAAAGAACCCCAATAAACAGAAAAAAATCGCCAAAATGAAAAAATCGCCAAAATGAAAAAAAAAATTGCGAAAACTAAAAAAACGCAAAAAGAGAAAAAAACCGCCAAAACGAGAAAACAGCGATAAAACTGAAAAAAAATGGTTTAAACTGAAAAAACTTAAAAAAGGAAGAAAGCTAAATAAAAAAAATAAAAAATCAAAACCGAATGTGCGCGAGTCAAAGTCGCACTTTACTGAATTTATTTTAATTGCAATGCGTACACAACAACAAGAACAGCAACAACTAAACGATGAACAACAGGAATTAAAAATTAAAAAGTAAAAGTAAAGGGATTTACCATAGATGAGCACTGCAGTACCACTAAAGTTTCAGTAAAAACAATAAAAAATATTTAACAAGTAAATTTTTACTGATTACTAAAATTTTGTTTCTACAATTTTTATAAATTGCCTAAATGATTTGTTATATGATGAGGTGCATTGAATTTTCAGTAATCAGTAATGCCCGTATTCATAATGAAATTCTACCAAGTGGCTAAATATTTTTCATACAAAAGTTTCAAAATTTGAATGAAAAAACTTTGACACTTGCTACAATTTTATTATGAGTACGGCCCTACGATTTTACTGGTAATGCAAATTAAATTTCATTAGCAGTAAACATTTACTTAATTTTTTTAGTAATCATTAAATTTACTGCTTACTGCAATTTTGAATGCAGTACATATACATATACTGCAGTGTGCCCTTTTACTAACCAAATATAGGCTGGGTTAGCCGAACGTTGCTGTTGCTGTTACTGTACCACACCGTACCGTACTGTTAGCACGTTGGTGCAGTTATAGAACATTTAAAAACGTGCTTTACTTCGTTTTGTTGTTTTAACCCATTTCCGCCCAAAAAGAAACTGTTAATAAAAAAACTTTTTTTTATTATTATTGATTGCTTTAATATACATAAAATAAAAGGAATTCATTAAAAAAAAATCAAAATTTTTTTTAGCTTTTAAGAAAAATGGGTGTGCCCACATGAGGACAACGGGTGTTTTAATTATGAAATTTACCAAAACACTTTCGTTCTACACAAAGTGTTTTTGTGCATAATTCGCATCTCCATCGACATTTGGAATGACAAACAATACATCGCAATTGATTTGCTATTCTTTCAGGATTGTGTCCGTTGTTTTTTCGATCAGCATCAACTGCGGTGGAAGAAGTTGGACGTTTTCTAGAAATTCCAGGCGTTAAATATCCCTAGCAATGTTTCTTCTGAACGATAATTGATCCATTGGAGTCATATTTTCAGCTCTGCATAACAAAACATGTAACCGCCAAGCGTTACTTACCGCCAAATCTAGAATATATGTAAAAATACACCACCACCACTTCTTTCCTCTAATGGATACTCTGTAAAGGCTTATAGATTGGTCCATTTGGTCAACGCCTCCCATTCCCTGGTTGTAATTTACAAACAATCTAGGTATACTGAAGTCAGTCTTTTCTTTTCGAGCCTTACACCATCTTTTTACTTTTCCTAGTGGATGAACAAAATCAAAATTTGTTGCCATGGTGACGACGTTATTATCTTTCCAACGTACTATTGTGATTTCATTATTTTTATCAAAACGAAAATCATATTCTGCTCTATCTTTTTTTTTCATTTCTTTTACGGACATTACTGGACATCTTTTGGTTCTGTTATCACGAATTGTACCAGTCGCATTGTTTTTATAATTACATATTTCCAGCAACAATTGTATGGCAATTCCACTCGTTTTAATTTCACGTGGAATGCAGAACATGCCCGACTGATTTTGATTTTCTTCGAGAGGCAGTTCAAAATAAAGGAAAAATTTGGGGCCAGCAACTCGGACCGGGTCCAGCTATCAAAAATAAATAAATCCATTATTTCTGCTTCGGCTAACCGTATTTGAACAATAATTGCTATGTCGATTTAGTTTACCTTTCATTCTTCTTCGAAATATCAATCCGCCCGCCATGACTTTGCAACGAAACCAGACTTGCAGTGAAAATAAAATTTGAAGGCAAAACAACGTTTGCCTGGGTCAGCTAGTTTGATATAAAATCAAGAAAAATCTCAGATACATTTTTATCTACTCTTAACCCTCTCTCTAATTTCTGCCCTTTTGAAATCGATACTTAAGCAAGTGGCGAAAATGAAATAATCTTTCGATTTCTCTGATAAAGATATAGTTCAATCGGTATATATAGTTATAACTACAAGCTAAAATATTGAAGACCCTGATAGTGCTTTAGAGAAATCTGTAAATGTTGAAAATAAAGTTTCAAATAAAGAAGCAAGTAAACTTTTTTCAAGAATTATTCTATGGGCCGAACAAACAAAAGCGACAGAAAAGGAAATTTTATTTTTAAACGAATTTAAAAATAGAGCAGATAAACTGCATAAAGATATGTGTATTCAAACAAAAATAATTTCTTATATCACATAATGAATATTTTTAATCACTTCTAGTATAAAGCTACAGTCACACTTGTCAAACATTTGCCCAAAAAAGCGTAACCACTAAATGCTAATGAAAAATCTTGCAATTCAGACAAAAGTTTGTTAAGTTAAAGAGTAGGCAATATTGTTGGATTCCATAACATTTTCCGTTAGTTGTGTTTGAAGCTGTTTAATATGATAAACAAGTGTCTGGATCAAAACTTTTTTCATTAGTGTTTGTTGGTTACGCTTTTTTAGGCAAATGTTTGACAAGTGTGACCGTAGCTTAAGTTTTTAAATGTTTGCTGTAAATCAATTAAATGAAAATGAATTCTTAAGACTTTTTATGTTTAACCCCCGACTAAAAAAAGGGGGTTGTAAGTTTGTAGTGTGTGTCTGTGTACACGTACAGACTAAACGGCTGGACCGATTTTGATTTAGTTTTTCTGTTTGAAAGGTTACTTGATCGAGAGTGTTCTTAGCTATGTTTGAAAGAAATCGGTTCAGCCGCTTAGAAGATATCGCATCTTTTCTAGATATGCTCGGGGGTTTTAAAATTTTTAATTTTAGTTATTCTTTAAGTTGTTTCATTGAATTTTTCGGCAATAAAAAATAAGTTTTTAACTGTAGTCCGGACGATTCAGTATCTGTTCGGATTAAAGAGTTTCTACTGTATTTTTTTATATAAACCATTTAATCTTACCCTCGTATTACGACTTTTAATTGTTTATCATTTAAAATATATATTAAAAATGTATACATATGGGTAATTCCAGAAAAAGGTCAACCAAAAAATATTTTATTTGCTCTAAATTTTTTTTTTTTTTTGTATTAATAATAAAGCTGAAAGGTCTTACTTTATAAATGTAAAAACAGTTTTCATTTTTGAAATAATTTGACCGAAATATACAACTTTAAAAATTTTTTTGCTGAGCATTTTTGCGACTACCCATTTAAAATAATATTATTTGTTTTTTTTTGTAATTTCCAAATTTTTTATTAACAATTACCTTACTCATTAATACAAAGAAAATTAAAGCTATTACATCTATGGTCGGACTTGGATTGGAAAAAATCCGGGAAGATATACCGACGGAGAGTTTTAGCACCTTTGGCTTAATCTCCCTGTATTGAGGCATGCAAAGCCAATGATTGGAACGTATAACCAAAATAGTTTCATAGCTTTTATGTCCCTGAGTTAACAAAAATTTACGAATGCTCACAGGCTTCCTCATAGGCTATTTGCAGACTGAGAAAACACATCAACAGACTTGGCATTGAGAGTAAAAGCCTGTACAGATTCTGTGATTACGACGATGAAACTCCAGAGCATATTCTGAAGGACTGTGAAGCGTTATGCCGCAGAAGATATAGCCAATTGAGCAAGCACCTATTGGAGGATTGGGAACTGCCAACACTAGACCCACTTGAGATACATCAGGAGAGTAGGTCTAGATGAGGTGTTCTAGCACCTGGCAAGGGATACAATAGATCTACTTCGGTTGCTGTGTCCTGTGTTTCCCGCCAATTTAATTCATTCATTCAACACAAAGAAGGAGAGAGGAGTTCTAATATCTGATGTTTCAATTATATCTTAATGTCGAGTCCGTCGCCCAAAATCACTATTAATTGTGTTCGGCAGTACATAAGCGCTAGTTATTGTTTTATTTAATTTTTAAGTAAAGTTCAATCATTGTTATTAGCAAAGTTACTGTGTTTTGTACTCTTGGAAAAAATTGTCACGTCCGTATTTGTACTTTATCCAATTTAAAACTATTAAAACAAAATTTGCATATTTCATAAATCTACAAATAGAAGATGATCTTTCTCCTTAATTTGAGGTCACTTAACTATACCGACTTCAGCAGATACTAAACCTAATGCAACATCAGAGCGCTTCCTTCGTTGTGTAGCAGCTTAAAAAAAGATTTAATACGCCTCATTTAACACTAGAGGCGCTGTAACAGTGTAAAATATTGAAGCTTTCCTCTATTTCTTCTTTCACCTCCTGTCTTCTCTATCTGTATCGCTTTCCTAAAGAAGGTAACACCTGGTAATGCCGGAGTGTTACTTCTCTTTAACCTTTAATTGCCGAGGTGGTGTCACCGTGACACAGCACGAATTGAAACATTAATATTTCAACAACCAAAAGCTTTATATAGCTGTTTTTTCAGTAGCTGCTTTTTTTTACTTCATCTTTTGTTAGTCTATAGTGAACTTTCAGTACGTTCACAGGTTTTCGCGCAATCAGTCCTCTGGTGTCACCGTGACGTGAGGTCGGTATTAACACGTTCCCTGTCCCAAACAAAAAAGCAAAACTTCACCGCACGTCCAATTGGTTTTTTGTTGAAAATTGCACTGCTATGGTTATATGAATATCCCCAACACAGAATAATAGTGATATAAAAAGTGGAAGTGGGTAATATTTCCATGAACCATACGTGGTACAGGAGCGTACATAGACATTTTGGCGTTTGCACGCTCAGCCACATGTGTTGCAGGTAATAATTATGCTTATTTTAGTCTGGTAACTGCGTGCCAAATCTCATAATCATTATCTTGTGCTGTCAAATAGTGTTTTACGCGTGATGTTGTATAGTATTTTGAAAAATGCGTCCGAAACGATTATCAAACAAAAAAAAATTCTAACAACTGAAAATTTACGTCGTATTTTGGAAGAAAGTGACTATGAATACAGTGAAAACGAACCCGATTCAAGCGACAATTCTGACTCGGATAATGAATATCGAGAACCAAGTATTTTTGGTGATGATGATGTCGGTGATCCTGATTTTGATCCAGATGAGGCTCCTGATGCAAGTGTAGAAGTTGACTATGGCGACTACTCTAGAGACTCGCCAATTGATGAGCACTCCGATGTTGTCATAGATCCATTGCAATTAGGTTCTAGCAGCAGCTCTCAGCAAAACAGAAGATACACTCTCAAGCAGGCCATGCGGATGTCCAAACGAGAAATAAATGATTTGGATGAAAGAAATGGTTGGAGTCAAGATGTAATACCATTGTCACGTCAGCATTACAATGAGAGCCCAAGTATTCAGATCGAAGGTAAACACTCTGTTGTGTCTATTTATCGTCAAATCTTGACTGATGAAGTTATAGATCTAATGGTCACCCAGACAAACATATATGCATCGCAATTGAAAGCGAATATCACCCTGCCTGCACATAGCCGTATGAAACGGTGGACAGACGTAACACGCGAGGAAATGCTAAAGTTTATTGCTTTATACATGTTGATGGGTATTGTGAAGTTTCCCACTTTAGAATCACATTGGAAAATAGATCCGATTTATTACCACCCAATTTTTCACAATGTCAATATATCGTACAATCGCTTTTCATCGATACTCCGTTGTTGGCACTTTGTAGACAATGAATGTCCCAGGGATCCACTAAATCGTTTATATGAAATAAAACCACTTTTGGATCTTGTAATAAGCAACTGGAAGCGTCTACTGACACCTGGTGAATTCATCGTTATGGACGAGTCTATGATGCCGTTTAGAGGTAGGATAAGTTTTCGTCAATACAATCCATCAAAAGCGCACAAGTATGGACTAAAAATTTACAAACTTTGCACAGATGAGGGATATGTATGGAACTATGTCATTTATATAGGGCGCGACCCTCAGATGCCTGGCCTTGATAAACCTGGAAGTGTCGTCGTACAGTTATGTGAAGGTCTACTGGAATCTGGACGGATGATTGTATGTGACAACTTTTACAACAGTGTAGGACTAGGCAAATATCTACTTCAACACAAAACTGATTTATGTGGCACTTTGCGTGTGAACAGGATTGATCTGCCATGGGCTATGAGACTAAAAAAATGGGCCCTAAAGCAGGAGAAGTAGTTGTGCTTCAAAAAGAAAACATCACTGTTATGAAATGGAGAGATAAGCGTGATGTGGCTTTGATATCTACCTGCCACGATGCTAGTATGCACATGTCATCAGGCTATCAACCAAAACTGAAGCCAAAAGCAGTGTTAGAATACAACGCACGAAAGAAGGGCATAGATCTATCGGATCAGCTTTCAAGTTACTATGATCCTAAAAGAAAATCCCTAACATGGTACAAAAAAATTGCTCTGGATACTTTGATTTGCGCATCTGTTACAAACGTCACGCTATTGTATAATAAACTGCACCCAACAGACATGAAATCGAGAAAAACCGTTTTACAGACGCAACAAGATATTATAAAAGAATTCCTGGATACTTCCTCGTCCTCCACAAGAGCTACTGGTTCAAATACTTCTATTGGCACCGGTTCAGTCCCTTTCAGTCAGTTTTGTCTAAAATCCCGCGAAAAGCTGACGGCAAAATTGGGCTAAAACGATGCTGCGGATGTTACGAAAGCATGCGAAAAGATGGTACTGACTGGATGACTGCGGCAAAAAGAGTAAAACGCGTAGACACGGAGTGTTTGCAATGCAAAAAATGCTTTTGTTTGTCTTGTTTGGAAAAGCGCCATGATTAGTAAGTAAGTAAGTAAAAAACTGTAATTTCGTCATTTAAAAATTAAAATAGTTTCGTACGTCCCGTGGTTTTTTTTTTATTATAGGACTCTCCTAGCACGCCCGTAGCAAAAACAGCGCAGTCTAAGCACGCCTCATAAAATTATTGCCCTTCCAAGTTGTATTGATCTCCTGAGCCATATGTGACACATGAACGTAGTCGTCCAATCCAAATGCACGTTTTCTGAGCCATATGTGGCTCATCGGACAGGGAACGTGTTAACGTTATAAATTTACGATTTTTTATTTTTTTTAGTTGCTTTAAAATATGCTTATTTTGACTTTTCTTTTCGATGTCGGAACCAAGTACTTCAGCAATCGGGCATAAGAGAGGACGAAAACTGAATTTGAATAGCCCTCGCCATGTAGAAATTCTAGAAAATTGGTTAGACGAAGAATTGCAAGATTTTAGCGATTGTGATGATCAAATTGCCGACCCGGATTTTCACCTCCTCAGTGAAAATGATACAGACTCAGAGCAGTCTGAAAAAGAGGATCCATTAGATTTGTCGCAAAATAAATTGGAAATACAAACGTGCATCAGTGCATCAAGTGCAAAATATACATATGTCTTCAATGCGCCCAAAAAGTCTGCCAGAATTGTGCCTTAGAAGACTAGTTCTTTAAAATATTTTTTATGTCTTATGAATTAGTATCTTTTTTGTTAAATGTATACGAAAAGTTTTTGATTTTGTTTTCTTTTTATGAATTACTATGTTTTTTTCCATACCTAAAAATTAGTTCCTAAAAAAGTGCCTTTTTGCAATTTTGCAATAAAATTTTTGTAAAGCTTATCTATGTTTTTTTTATTTGATTCCAATTTTCAGTAAGTAATTATTCATATTATATATAATTTAAAAAAATTTTTGACGCAGAAACTCTTAAAAGTACGTCGCTAAAAGTGGTGTCACCGTGACCTAACGTCGGTAGTTATGTACTGAAAAAAGGGGTCGGTAACTACAGGTTAATACAAAAAAATGCTTTCTCATTCACAAATTTTTCTTCACAAAATTTCGCTGAATCTTACATTTCTATAAGAGAACGAAAAGAACTTCTATTTTTGTCGCTTCCGTTTCTCGCTGATATTTGCTTATATCTTTTTTTTATTATTGAATCCGCACATTTTTTTTTAATTTAGTACTCTTCTCTTGCTTCAAAACACTGTAAATATATGTATATCGGATCTTTCCATTACAGGGACAGGGTGTACGAATGTCGCGTCCGTCGCCCAGGAATTGCCCATATGTTTGTACATACAGCAAAGCAAATATGTAAGTATGTAATATATTTCGCATTCTTGTTGAAGCTTTTCCCATTTTTACAATTACATATGAACGTATGTATATACCTGTATTAATTTTTTAAGTACATAGCACTCGTACATCCATGAGTATAATAGTAATGACGACTTTAAACTGTGATAAATTTAAAAGCGCCTATTTAATAGATAATACACACATATCTATCATTTGCATCATCTTGAGTAAAATAAAACCGACAAAATTTTCTTGATAAACATGTCAGCGCATTCTCAATTTAGAAGATGAAAAAAATAAAATTAAAAGAAAACAAAAAATTTAACTGATACTAAACTAACATACAATAATTTAGTTATCTTAATGACCAGCATTTTAGTTGACGATCATAGCTGCTACTAAATGGAACTCGAAATAAAAAAATTTAAAGAAATTTTCAAAACAATTTATTAAAGAATACTACGAGTACTAAGCATTCCTTTCTATTTAGTCGATTTAATTTAATTAAGTGTAAAAAAAAACATTAAAGCTAAAAAAGTAATATTAGCTAATTGGTTTTAATTACTTGTAATTATCATTAAGATTTTTGTGTGTGAAAGCCTATCAAATGAATCCAATTGTGCTGTAAGAAAACACAATACTGGCAGTTGAAATGACTTCTTCAGATAATCCCACAATGCATCGTTCTATTTCGATGCCAGCCCAACCCCAGCCATTGCAGACAAAACCCATGAAACGTTCACAGGAAAAGGAAACACTAATAGAAGAAGATTACTATCCCGAAAGTCCAAGCTGTGAAAGACGTAAAAAGTCTTTGTCTGATAATCGAGACCGTTTGGGTTCCTGTACACAAAGTGCTAGCAAGTGAGTAGTGAAAATGGCCTGTTTAGTGTATGTATGTCAAGTATCACTGATTTATGATGGCAAATTGCAAATTACATGGCACGAATATAATTTATTGTGCCTTCATACTCGTATGATAAGATGTTTTTAAGTATGTATGTGTGTGTGTGTATGTACCCTGTTGGAGAATGTGTGCCCTCTAGTCAGCCTAGAACAGTAACCCGCAAGCCATAGCACAATTGTGCAGATGAAAATCACATAAATGCTTATGCTCTTTCATTTAGTCGTCACTGAGTAAGCAACGAATTAAGTTGTGCACGCATGTATTAATTTTTTCCTGGTTTTTGGTTTAGTTTTTTTGAGCACACGGAACGAAATTAAAGTTAAAATTTAATAAATTTCTACAGACAAAAAATTGATAATATAATTATGGAAGCTAAGAAATATTTCGTGATGAAAAATGCTTTTCGCAATATGCAATGCATTTTATGTTATGAAACATTAAAAAATAATAGGGAAAATGGTTTAAAAAGGCATTTTAATAGTATCCACAGAGCTGTGAATAAATTTTATTTTGAATTTATACACTAAATTGTTGAATGGTTATTAAATTTTTAGTTTTTACTTAAGTTTTCATTAAATTGCTTATTTAGAAAAAAATACAAACAACTAATAACCACATCATGTATTTTATATTACAAAACTTTTCTTCAAGTGCAAGTTTATTTTACTCTCATTTTTCTCACCAATACAGACACATTTTATTTTGCGGGACACTGACCTAGAACCATATGTCTCAATGTCAATACTCTTTCTCCAGCGACAATTGCACTAGTCAAAATGCCGACAACTTTCCTCATGCGCGAGTAGGGATACGTTAGAGACAACAGTTCTAGTGTATTTCTGGTGATATTGTCAATGAACGCGTCAATATTGTTTTTCTTTTTTTATTATGCTGTGGAATAATATTAAACAAATATATATAGACGAGGGTAACTAAAATCTACTAGTGAATCTTTGGTTCAAATATTTCCATATGATCGTAAAAGAACTACCTTCTCAATAGTGCTAAAGTCTACTGGTAGATTTTCAATGACAACCCTATGTTGTGTCAATAGGCGATTACATTGACTGGGGTGCACCTAGTCAGTGGCACTATTGACAATGTCACTAGAAAATCACTATAATATTACTATTGACAACGAGCGAGGAAATATCGATTTTGTAGACTAGAGCCCCTAGAATTTACTAGTGAATCTTTGGTGTCAATGTCTCCATGTTGTCCCAAAAGAACTACTTAGTTAGTAGTGCTACAGTCTAGTAGTGGATTTTCAATGACAAGCTAATGTTAAATGTCAATGTCTCCATGTTGTCCCAAAAGAACTACTTAGTTAGTAGTGCTACAGTCTAGTAGTGGATTTTCAATGACAAGCTAATTTTAAATGTCAATGGATGATACCATTGGCTGGAGTACACCTGGTCAGTAGTACTACTGACAACGTCACTAGTAAATCACCACAATTTCACTATTCGCACTTTCTGCAAGGTGGTTAACTACAAAAATAGTTAACTCATAGTTAACTTTTCTTAGACTGACTAAAAGCTAACTACAATGTCATCCAGAACAAACCCCAAATTAATTCTTAAGTTGAGTACGTAATCGAATTTCATGAGAGCCAACAAATTTATTCTCAGCTACTTTGAAACTCATTTCAGTTTTATATCATCATTTTGCTGTTGTTATTTTAGATGGTACCTTAGCTGAGTTAGTACACAACGTGTAATGATACATGTTCGAACCCCAGAAAAAATTGTTTTAATTTACAGACTACCAGGTGATTTAAAAAAAACAACTTTAAGTTAGCTGAAAGTAATGCATTGTGAGACAATTGACTAACGCCTAGGACATCGAAATATTAAAATAGTCAGTTGATTACATTGAAAAGTAATCCAAGTGTCAGTCAGTACAAGTTGCGAAATAGTTAGCTTAAAGTTAGTTTAAAGTTAACGTATTTTCCGACAGGGTATGTACATACATATCGGTCATTTGCTTAAATAGTATAACAACTAAAAAAACTAGTTTTGCAGAACACGCGTCTAAAATTTTGAATTTAAATATATGTAAATACAACCCACTGAAGACATGAAAAAATATTTTTCTCTGAGATGGTGGTACTACAAGCTATCCAGCAAAAAATTACACATTACCATTAGAACTACTTGCCATATAATGACTTACTTTTCTGATTGCCAATTTTCATTACTCGCTTACAAATCACATTACCTAAAATTACAAAAAATGACGTACAAGTTGCTAAATGAAGAGAATGATTTTTTTAGACGAAATAGATTACGTGAAATGTTGACAAATAAAAAAAATGTAAGTAGTTCTCAAGAATCGATTATTTTAGTCTCACGCCTTGTTAAAATCATTAAGTTGGTAATCCAGTAGGGAAGTGCTTCCACCAAAAATGCTTAATTCCAAACTCGATTACTTTTTTTGAAATTTTTTTGCTTGGTATTTACATACATATGTATATAAAATTTTTACACAAGATAAAATGTCGAATTATTCTGCATAATTAATTCACAAAACGCTTTTTTGAGTTATGACACTATTGAAGTTAATGAGCGATATACATATTCATATATTTGAAAACTATCTCACTCAAACTAAATAACAAAATGATTAAGATAGTTATTAGATACGAATGATGACTATGATATAAATAAAAAAAATCAAGTATGTGCATTAGTGTCTCGAAAAAAATTCGCCGTACATCACCGAATATAAAAATTGCTGCAAGGCAGTTTCGAAAAAAAAAATTATTTTTTTGCCGAACGTAGGGGTTGCCAAAATAATTTTTATAGCTCTTGCTATTTATGGCGCAATACAGGACGCGATTTTCCTAACAAAAATAATAGACACTATTACAGTTATAAATTTATTTTTGTTTTGATTTCTTTGTACTTAAAAGCAGAGTAGGAACATAAACGATACAAATTATTTTTTTTTTGTTTTGTTTCGTTCTTTGAAGTGAGTGATACAAAAACTAAACAAAAACATTGAGAACGATTGCTCAATTTGTTTTTGTATTGTTTTTGCCATGAGCACAAACCAAAGATCGAATGTAAGCAGGCTAACAGTCGCCACCGGCAACAAACAATACATTAATTTAGTCGTGTGCCGCTAGAAAAGATAATAATGGGAAATAAATGGAAACGTTTTGAAATATTTGCGGCGAATTTGACATCATATAATATAATTTAATTCATTGTCATTTACCACATTAAGTTTGTTTTATATAGCTATGTATGTATGTAAGTAGCATAGCTATAACCAGGTGTCCTAAAACACCTCTCTTCTTTTTTTTTATTATATCTTCGGCAGTTACAGTCGGATCTTAAAGTGCGATATATCAATGTTTTTAGCTCAAGGAGAACAATGTTTTGCTTCAATAGTCATTGACCTCAAATATCGCGTCCTAGTATTTACTCACCACATCTCAGTTCCTACTACCATAATGTAGCACCCTAATGTAGCACCCTAATGTCAGAAAATTAAAGCTTGCAAAAAATCATTAAACTTGTATTTCGATAATTCCAGCAGAACTATTTTAAAAAATATTTTATGTTTTTTTTTTGCCGAATGTAGGGATTGGCTTTTTAAATTGTTGTCATATCTTCGGCATTTATAGTCATATCTTGAATTATGATATATCAATGTTTTTGTCTCGATGAACTTTATTTTTCGTTAATAGTATTTGATCTCAATCACAATCTTCTAGTACTTGCCCATCATATCTCAACTTATACAACAAGAACTCAAAAAAATTAAAGTAAAATCAAATAATGGAATCATCTCAATCATATTTTGATATGATCCAAGTTGGCTGTATTCTTGGCGGCTCTCGAGTTTGAAAAAAATGTGGCAGATGCGTTGTTGAAAAAAAAAATTATTGTCTTAGTTTCGAATTAATCGTAAGCGACAAAATTAAATTTTTCAGGGAAATTTTTTTTAAAACATTCAAATATATTTTGTACGTAAATTGTCGCTTACGATAAAATTTTACACCCCGTATCTTAAAAGGTACAAATTTGGCATTTTGATACTTCTTAGCTATAAGTAGGTCCATCAAATTTTAATTTCAATAAAAAACTATATTTTCGATAACATGCCGCTTACGATAAAATCGAAAATAGGGCTCGATATGAGGCGATCATCTTCTGGTCCTTTTTTTATTATAGTACACTGAAAGGAAAATCATTCATTCAGAGAATGAAACGGTTTCATTAAATGTTCTGCATTATATTACTGAATCTTTTCATTAATACAATGAACAATTTCATTGTAAGTGCATGAAATCTTTCCATCTCTGCTCTTCATGTGTTCTTCATAGTTCATTGTATTAATGAAAATCGTTACATTGTTTAAACGAATTTTCTTTTTGGCAAATTTGAGGCAAATATAAATAAGTTCCAAAAATTTTATTTTATTACTGTATTCAGTTTGTCAAACTTAAATAAATAAAAAGTTATTTCTTAAAATATATTTTCTATTTCTTACTTTTCCAATCCTTTTAATTTCAAAGCAGTATGGTCATCATAAATGCAATGAAATCATTTCAGTTATACAATGTAATATTCTTCATTGTATAGCAGATATCTTTTTCTCTTTTTTTTATCCATTCACGTCCCTCACCACTATACAAACGCAAGAAGGTTGTGCCAAACATCTTATAACGATGCTTGTTTTGTTAAGATTTTTGTTTTATTCTTTTAAACTTATGTTTGTGTATTGTGATTCTCAACAACATATTAAGAGTTTTATACCCTTTTCACACTCACTCACATCTTTGAGGAATGCGTGGAATATGTTGAAAATTGAAAAAACCTGTTCACATTACAACATCTCTCATCTTTCATCTGTCATGTATTATAATACTATTTTTACGAATGTGAGCTACTAAAAATTAAATAATAAAATGCAATTTAAAAATTCAGTAGACATTGATTTAATTGCTGGCTCCTGAGGAGCAGAAACTAATAATGCTACAATGTGCAGAATTAGTTGAAATTATGCCAGCGGACAATGATAATGAAAAAATATTACAAACTTTATCCGCAAAGTTTTCGCGTAGACATTTGCAACTACTTTTATGTAATTTATTTCGATTTGGAAAATATATAACAGATTTTATTATATGCATACATATACATACATATGTATGTATATAATAAAATCTTAGAGTAATTACGGATCTTTTTTTGGGAAGGATATTCCAAAATGTAGCCTTGAATGTATGTAAATATGTCCATGCATATGGAAATATACATACAAACATACATGCATATGTATATATTTTTATAGTATGTATGCATGTATGTATATAGTTGCATACATTTTTTCTAGTGATGACACTAAAATAATCGAAAGATGTTGAACGGAACAAAGTGAGATAGGAACATCTTTTAAAGATGTTGAAAGATGTTGAACATTCAGCCCTGTATAATTCTTATGGGAAAATGTTATCATCTGGCCAAATTGATGAAAGATGAAAGATGTGAGTAAGTGTGAAAAGGCTATTACTATAAACGAGCAAGTTTTTCGGCTTACTTAAACATTATTTGGGTTGAACTCTACTGATGAGTTTCTTAAATTTTAACTGCCTTATTCATAAAAAATATTTCAGGTTTATTAAGCTCTTATTTGACGAATTTCTATGGGAAATTTGTGAAATAAACCTGTAATAAACTTAAAATATTTTTTATGAATTAGACCGTAAATGTTTTACGTTAATAAATACATACATATGCTTATATATTAAGTACATATGTATTTCTATATATTAAATAAAATAAAAAAATCTATATATCTTTTATTAAGTAGGTGGTTTGGAAGGGATATGATTTCATGTTTTAATAGAAAATTTTCATTATTTACTGCTTATATTTCATTATATACATATATGAAATTTTCTTTATATTAATGAATAAACTTCATTTATAGTGTGTAAAAAGTTCATTAAATCAATGAAATAACTACATTATATTCATGAAAAAGTTTCATTGAACTAATGAAATAGTTTCATTCTATTTATGACATAGCCGCCAAAATTAACTTCATAAATACAATGAATCATTCTCCATTGATCCAATGAAGGGCTTCATTAGCTGACTTTTAATGAAACATTTCATTAATACAATGAAGAATTTCATTGTCTGAATGAAGGTTTTCCTTTCAGTGTACCTCGGGAGCCTATAATATTAATTTATGAATGTAACCCGCTACTATTGGGAAGAGAAAATTAGAAAACAGGAAACCCCAACCGTCTGTCCGCTAGTGGCTATTAATGGCTCCCAGTCGTTTTCTATTTTCTTCTCCAGAGCACTATCGTCAATACATTATCTTACAAGGTTGAATTTTGGCCTTGTGGTTAACGCATTGAAATCTACTAGCAAGTTTCTATATTACATTTTCTTTTTCCATAAAGTTCTGTATAAATTGATAGTTGAATAAAAATTATTAAACTATTAAAAAAATAATAAAATATTTTATGTAGTCGCATACTCAAAGTCAAACCAAAGTATACTTTAAAATTTTAAAAGCAGTATTTTGTAAAGTATACTTTCTTTTGACTATGAATATGTGTCACTGATTTTTTATAGGCATTCAAAGTGAAACAATTCATTGGCTAACATTTTTCACTTTCAAACCAATTTTTTGCGTTATACAAATGTATGTATCTGTTGATAAGGTATCTTTTATACTGTTCAAGATTAGAAGCTCATTTGAACCATTTCATAGATATCAGCAATTTTAACTACTGATTAGCTGATAAAGTATTTTAAGTAGTTAAAAGTAAAAATAAACAAAATAAAAACAAACAATTTTATATTTTTTTTTAAAGAGAAGTAACACACAGGCAATGAATGCCTACTACTATTACTAGGTGTTACTTTCTTTAGGAAAGGGATAGTGATAGAGAAGACAGGCGGTAAAAGAAGAGATAGAGGAAAGCTTCATTATTTTACAACTCTGCTTTTTGCACTTTTTTTAATAATTCAGTGTTACAGCGCCTCTGGTGTTAAATAAGGCATATTAATTTTTTTAAAGCTGTGGTTTGTAGCCATTTTATCGGTTATTTTACTTCGCCGATGATTCTGCTACACAACGAAGGAAGGTGCTCTGATGTTACATTAAGACCACTGCCTTATGCCTGCATCGCTTGAATACAAAAATACACCCAAAGTTTACTTTGCAAAGTCCTGAGTTTGTAGTACAGAAAGAAAATGAGAATGCAAGCTCTTTGCATGTGGAAAAGCCATCTAACTCGAAAATATCAAAAAAGGTTTTTTTCAGTACTCGATTTATATTAAATTTTAAATAATTTTTAAAATAAAAAATTCACTCTACATATCGCTGGCTCAACATAAAAAGGCTCTAAGTGCATTTTTTTAGAAATTAAGATTTTAATACAGTAATGTATAATAATTAAAAATGCACTGATAACAAACAAGAAGAAAAAATAACAGTTGTCTCGTTTTTTCCTATTGTTTTGTAGTAATGAGAAAAAATAATCTCTAAGTCCCTATGAGAGCCTTGCGTAAATATTCTCGAAATGTAAATACGTCTTGCTTTTTAAATATATTGCTATTGCATGTATTATACTAAACGAACAATAAATGCTGTCGTATAATAAGCGAAGCACCATGGATGTAGTGATGTTCGTGTATATGAAGGTTTACAAGTGATGTTGCGAACACTTTTTGTTCGTAACAAACACAACAAATACAAGTAGTTTCTTCACCTGGTTACAAATACTGGTAACAACTACATAATATAATAATGCTGCCACTGGGGATTTTTTTTAGATTTTCAGTGTTGCCGTAATTTTCCGAGGAATTGCCATGGAACTCCTGGGATTTTGGGGATTTTTAGCTTGGGTTTTGGGAAACTTCAATATGGTTTGTGACTTGGATAAGTGGTTCGTGGCAGTGATAGCTGAAGGTGTCTGCTAAAATAAAAGAGCATACACACAACTTATGTGTCTATGTATACATACATACATGCGTAGGAAAAAGCAAACATCATAAAATCTTTCTTTCTTTGCTTCTCTACCTACAATAACTGAAACAAATGTCTTGCAAAAAATGTTGTTCAGTGTTTGTTTATGAAAACTTCACTACACTAAAGCATTTGAAAAAGGGAGGAATACTTCCCCTTGCCCATAGAAGCTCAAAAGCTGAATTTTTATTATATAAAGGGCACAAGTAGTAATTTTTTCTTAATATTTGCTTTATATTGGGAAGCGGAGACCCAAATGACATCTTACGGTCTACTGAATCCAGGTTTAAGGTTTTCATCGGTAGGATTAGTTTCTCTGAGGGGAACCTTTTTCCCCTTTGTCCGATTTTTATTTTCAAGGTTTAACAGCCTAGGACTATAAGGCATATTTCTGCCAAGTTTCATTGATGTAGGGGCACTCAATAGCTTTTCACAAGCAATATAAACTAAAAAAAAGTAATGCCCAGCCTTTTGGCTCAAATACTCCTCTGTGCGCTGTCCGTCACAGGCTGTTTCCTCAAGGACCGTAATAGCTACAGAGTATCTATAACCTTGACCACTACAACAACAAATATACATTAGACAGTTAAAAATTAAAGGGTGTCCCAAAACGAGCAACGAAAAATTTTGAAATCCTATGTAATATATACAACTATATTTAGAAACTTGAAATTTGCAAAGTTAGTGTATTTTTATACAGACTACAAGAATTAACACTGAAATTTAAAAAAATCTAAACTAAATAATGTAATTTTGATTATGTAATTCTTACAACTTGCTGTATGTATCTTGGGAACCGTAACAGGAAAGCTCTTGAAATTTTCAGAAACGCTAAGTTAAAAAAATACCAAAATTATAAAATCGCCAAACCGAAAAAATGGCTAACAAACTGAAAAAAATCGCCGTAACGAAAAAGAGCTCCAAACTAAAATAAATTTCTAAAAACAAAATATATCGCCAAAAACCGAAAAATCGACAAAATGAAAAAAAAATCGCCAAAGTTCACTAAGTTCCCTGTTGTGGAAGGCGACTTTACTAGTAGGCCTGAAGCTATTTCATCTGGGACCAGTTTTATATTTGATTTATACTTGTGATATACCTGTGAGCAGTAGTATCCATACTTCCACATTTGCCGACGATACAGCCTGCCTTAGTATGCAAGAAAACCCTGATGAGGCATCCCGCAAACTCCAGGAACACATTAGCCAGATGGAGCTTTGGTTAAACTTATGGAGAATCAAGGTAAATGAACAAAAGTGTGTTCAAGTAACATTTACCTTACGAAGAGATACTTGTTCCCCCATTCGGATTAACAATCAAGTTGTTTCTCAACATTCACATGTGAAATATCTTGGTATACACCTTAATCGACGACTTACATGGAAACACCACATTGATTCTAAGCTATCACAAATGAAACTTAAATTAACTCAGGTATATTGGCTTATTGGTAGAAATTCAACGCTTAGCCTAGACTGTAAACTTTTAACATACAAGTCGCTTTTAAAGCCAATATGGTGCTACGGAATTCAACTATGGGGCACTGCTTCAGCTTCAAATGTAGAGAAAATTCAACGAAGGCAAAACAAAATTTTACGTATGATAACATCGGCTCCATGGTACATCAAAAATTCAAATATACATCGAGATTTGAATATGCCATTAGTGACTGAAGAAATTGCAAAATACGCAGGCAAATATCTAACAAAACTCGAGTCGTCACATCCTAATCCGCTTGCTCGTAATATTTTGAACTTTACTGGACACATCCTCCTAAAAAAGAGGGACACACGGGCTCTTATACCTAACACTCCAGATGGGACTACTTGAAAATACTTTTTTTCCCCTTTTTTGATTATCACTACTAATGTATTATTTATAACTATCACTAAGTTTATGTCCGACACTGGTCGGGCCTAATAATTTTTTTTTATAGACTTAAGATTTCAATACTTATTGTTAGTTCATATATGAAGATACAATAAATAAATACATGCATAAAAAAAAATAAATCTTTAAAAGTAAATATATCGCTAAAAACTGAAAAGTCGCCGAAAAAAACCCAAAAAAATCGCCAAAACCAAAAAAAGCGCCAAACATAAAAAAATCTCTAAAACTAAAATAAATCTCCAAAAACCAAAAAAAAAAAAAAAATAGCCAAAATAAAAAAACGTCAAAAACCGAAAAAAATCATACAAGCAAAAAAAGCGCCAAAAATAAGAAAACCCGCCAAAACCAGAAAAATCGCTAAAGTTCGTTCAGTATTACGTATGTATGTAGTGTCCGTACGGAACCCTTTTTTTAATATCATCGTGTCAATAGCTTGATTGTTCTTTTGTCTCCCCTGCAAAATTTAAAAATATGGACTGATAGCCTTTAAATGTTAAGCCAGCGATATACTTTTAAATATTTATTACCCCAAAAAACTTTCATTCATATCGTTGCAGTTTAATAACAACTGAATGGGCTGGTAGTACCATAGAACTAAATTCGGATCCTCGAAGAAATGGTAATATTTAATTTAAAGAAAATTAAAAAAATTAATAAAATTTAATATAAGTATTTATATGTTTTGTAAACAGAAGTTGACACTCTCTACTATCGCCACAAGCCATATCGTGTAATAGAAAAGAATGGAAGGGAAAATGTTACATTTAAGAAAATTCCGGAAAAGTCGTATCGTTACATAAGGGACTTTGTAACAACATTGGTAAGATGGATCTTACCTAAACGATTTTTAACATACTATAATAATACACCAACCACTGTAAATAACACACAAATTCCATTAAATTGTGATGCAAGAAAATTACAAAAACGGGAAAGCAAAATTTTACAAGATACGAGTATTACTGAAGATCCTAAAAATTGTGATGACAACAGAGATGTAGATATAAAAAATAGTAAAAATAAATATGCAACATTTATGTTGTACGATTAGATACATAGATATATGTACGTTATTAACACTTATTAACAATTTATTAATTATCAGGCCTGTATATTTTTGTAATAAAATAATAAAAAAGTCTATTTGTCATACAATTAATCCACTAATTAAAATCATTTTCATGTGTTCATAATCTTAAGAAATAACATCGATTATCAACTTGAGTATTTTAAATATTTCTTTCATAGATTGAATTAGATTGGAAATATATGTTGACTATGTTTGTTGGTAGTTATTTTCTAAGCTGGACATTTTTTGCCATACTGTGCTATATGGTAGCCTTTTCCCATGGCGATCTCATGTTCGACGAAGTTACGGGTGAGCGTTTGGGTGAAGGCAAGGAACCTTGCATCATTGGCGTCTATGACTTTACATCGATGTTGATTTATTCCATTGAAACTCAGACTACAATTGGCTTTGGGGAAAAATATCCCAGTGAAGAGTGTCCCGAAACTATGTTTTTGTTTATAGTACAAATTATAGTTTCGATTGCTATAGAGGGTGGCATGATAAGTATTATTTATGCTAAAACTGCTAGGCCAGCTAAGCAATTAACAAAACTGAAATTTAGCGATAAAGCTGTGGTATGTTGTGGTTTTGGAAAAATAAATATACTATACATATAAAACATATAGTAAATATTATTATATTATTTTAATAATTTCTTATAGATATGTCATCGTGATGGTAAACTATATTTGTTATTTCGCGTTTGCGATCCGCGAGAGCAACAAACTATTGAGTCTAAAATTCGGGTCTATATGATTATCGATAAGCCGTAAGTTGAAATAATATCAATCGGATGAATGTATAAGTTATGCCATTTCTTTAATTGTGCTTTTTCTCCAGCACCAAGGAAGGTGAATTGATAAAAATTCATACAGAATTGAAATTGGAAAATAATGGCCAACAAATCATTATATGGCCGGAAATAGTGTGTCATGTTATCGATGATACCTCACCACTGTCTCATTTTAAATGCGCCAAAGATGTAACTAACGCCCAGTTTGAATTGTATGTTAGTATTGTTGGAGTTTCTGCGGCCACAGCTCAAGTTACTGAGGCCAGAACTTCTTATGTGCCTAGAGAAATCTTTTGGGGTCAACGATTTATAAATGTCATTAAATATGATAGTTCAAATGAACGCTATATTGTTGATTATGGGAATTTTAACACTACAATATCGGTTAGTTTTATAATAATTGCTTGAAGATTAATAAACTTATAATTTAATTTTTTTTCAAAGGTTGATATGAACCATCATTTTAATAACATGGAAGAAATAAACCATGAAGAGAAAGGTGATAACTATTAACTAGACAAACATACTAAAAACTATAATCCATAAATATTTAATAGAATAAAGCAAGTATGTATTATAATATTCTCAATATAGTAAAAATAAATAAAATGTTTTTCGATTATAAAATGAAATAAAGTGAATGTAAAATGATAAGTGTTTGATGAGCACTAAAATGGATTATATCCACCAACAGCAGGCAAAAATACAATTAAATAAAGTGCAAAATAAACTAAGCTAACTAATTTTTTTGCAAGTCTCTAAAATTGGGGAAAAAAATATTAGGATATATAATAATAATTCCGATATAATATATAAATTAAATTTTTTGTTGTGTTTTAAAGCGGCGTATGCCAAGGATCAGGACCAGAATGAAGCACAATTCAGAAATAGAAATTATCACTTTAGGATTTTTTTCAATATTTCTTATTAATTCGCAGTTTTAGTAACTGCGCAAACAATTCATACGCTCACATATATTCGCTCAAACAACTAGGACTATAGCCGATTCCAACATACAAGAACAACACTACTTCGTTTATGCGAAAAACTAAAATACTCTACAACTAAAAACTTTCTCTCTCTCTCTATCTCTCTCTCTCTCTTTCATACTTTCAGTCTGAGTATGTTTATACTCAGGCTATGGATGTTTAATCGGACAAAAAAAAAACATGACATTCGGGATATATATTCATCATTCCCCACCGTATACAATACATTTGTGTATATCGATGACTTAATATAAAAGGGAGTGTCTCAATTTTTTTTCGAAATCGCGTTTTTAACGTTTTCTGTGAGACAACGTCTACCTATCATCGATAGGTTTAGCAGCAGTCAAATAAATAGAATATCATAAAATTAAATTAAAAAAAATTGTGGGTGCGTCCCGTCCACTTTTTTACAATAGGACCTATGGGAAGCTATACCCTCTCAGACAAAAAAAAAAAATACAATCGGTCTAAAATGTACCGATCTATGAAGCAACACCGCCAAAAAAAAATAGAGACGAATTGATAGCCTCCCCCTTTTTTCGATGTCGGTTAAAAATGGCATGCAACATTTGTGGATGTGTGACGCTGTTTGAAAACGCGCTTTATGTGTGTGGGTAAATAAATAGCCTTGTATATACGCATGTGTAGTCCATTAATAGTCAGAGTATTTTTATACTCGTGTGTGTGTAGTTGTTGGATGTTTATAATTATACGTATTCGGTTTTAAATTAATGCGTATGTTTGTATATGAGCGTGTTTTTTATTTTTAGCTGTACGCATTCGTGGTTGTTTGACGACGACCTACATATGTATACTCAAAGAGTACTTCAAGCAATATATTTGTCATTCTCCGGTGGCGGCGGCACGTCAATCAAGTTTATTTCTGATGATTTCTTTATAAAAATATACGGTAAATTTTTATTGAAACTTTATTTAGAAACTTTATTTAATTTTAACTAGCAAGTGGCGGAATACAGTTTATATATATATATATATATTTTTGCAACAACAAAAATCTTAAAAGAATTAAACAAATAGAAAGAAACGTTTTTAAACAATTAAATAAAAAATACTAATAGAGAAACTTTATTACATCACTTTTTTAATAATTGTTGCAATTGATTTTTCAACAATTCATTTTCTTCCTTCAGTCTTAAAAATTCATTAACAAACGGATCAGTTTGTAACAAAACACCCAAACAGTCACGTATCTCTTCCGTTTGCTCGGAACGTTGGCTCCATAAATTAAAGGTCTGTGTAAATATTTGCCATTTATTATTTTCCATTGCAAATTTCATTTCCGATTCCAAATGATCCAGACGTTGTAACATTTCGGTACGTAATTCGGAAATAGCTTGCTGAAAGTCGGTGGAGCAGTCTAGTTTTAGTTGGGATACGGATGTTTTGGTTGCCGTAGATGTCGCGTGTGGTTCATTAAGATGGTTTGAGTTGGCCAATATGCCTTCCATAGAAGTTCTTTCATGTTGTGGCGTGCTCTTAAAATCAGATGGCAGGGATTTTAATCTTTTGGAGGTAAAATCTGCTGATATAAAACCCAACTCTACACTGGGATTCTCTTTATCACTTTCGGATGTGTGATTGTAACTAGAATTTTCCGTGACTTCTTGTCCATTTTTTTCCTCTTCAACAATTTGTGTCAGTTTGCCTGCTAAAGGTGATTGAGCTGATATAGTGTTACGACTTTTTAGAGGACATTTTAGTGCATCCGATAAATTTGTTTTATCAAAGGAATCATTTTGTGTGGCTGAAGTATTAATACTGTGGGTGCTAACTCCAACGAAAGATCTGCGATTTTCATCCGGCAGTGGTTTTCTGGAAAGTACTTCCCAATCAAAGCTATCTCTTCGAGGAGCAAATCGTGGTGATATTTTCTCTTGGCCACGATTCGCTTGAAAATCTAGAAAGTCACAAAATGAATCTCGATGTACACGAGTATTTTCTGTCAATATATTGGAAGCCACAGATTTGCGCACATCTGTGCTCCCCCCACCACCAGCATGCAGATTTGTCAACGAATTTTCTGCACCAACACCTGAACTTGAAAAGCTTGTGCTACTTTCAGCAGCTGTAGGAGCAAACGCTACTCTGGTTACTCCGCAATCATGAACTTTTTTCGAAGCCAAAAACATTTTTGTATTACGGATATCATAAGTAGTTAGTTCTCCCTTCAGATTCCCTACACAAAAATAAATACCACATTCGCTGGCTGCCACTGTTGACAATGGATGACAGTAAATCAATTGCGTGGGTTTTACTTTTCGCCTTGTATCAAATATATTAATTATACAATCGTAGCCTACACTTATCAATGTGTCGGGATTAGCAGGAGATATACACAAATCACGACATTGTGCTGCATGGGCGTCTGTGGCATGAAATACTTTACGTTTGGAGTGGAAGTCATATATAGTCACAGCACCTTTATAGGATGCTATCGACAAATGAAAACGTTTCGTAGGATGACAACGAGCCAGAGTTGAACTGTAAAGTTAGAACGTTTAAAATGGTATCAAGTAGTGTAACAATTCTCTCATAAATTTATTTTATTAATTTTGCAGATCGAACCCCCTAGTTTTGGTACTGCTTTTCAATCATTGATGATAATTTCCCTTTTATATGATAAATTTTTTTTTTTAATGTAAATTTCTATAAATATTTATTTAATGCTGCTAGCCTTATTTATAAAAATTATTAAGGCTTTATAAAGGGTTTTTAAGAAAAATTTTCATACAAAATTGTTTTTATTAAGCTTACTTCGGGAAAAAGTTTAACCTTGATGGAAAATACCACAAGGCAACTGTAACCGATACAGTTATTTGAGGTAACCCTTATAAAATGCGAATGGAACGCAAAACTCTTCAAGGCTGTTCTTCAGCCACAGATCCTTTACCACTCTTTTTGGAGTTTATCCTATTATTTACGTACTTTGTTCCTGCTTATACAGCACTGACTCGACTTTAAAAATAATAAATTATTTATTTATTTATACATATTATACAAATTAAATTTGCATAATATGGTGTTGCACAAATATGGGCGGAGTAACCAGACCATATGCCCAATATGGTATTAACAGTATTTTAAAAGGTTTTGTGACTGAGTGTACATGACCTATGTCTTCACATAGGAAGTAGCAACCTGGTTGTTAAAGAAATTCTACAAAAAAAAACCGCAATAGACGAAAAACTCTCGAAGGTCAAACAGCCAAAAATAATTACGATGACGCGAGAGATGTTCTCCAACCCAAAGATGCTTAATGACTGAAATAAGAAATTATATCTAATGCTAAAACTAAATTTAACGTACTTGCCATCTATGTTAAAAGAATCTACTTTTGTTATTGTTCTTTGCCCATAAATATTTATAGATCCATTTTCAAACACGGAAGCTATGTACTCATCCGAGGAATTATAATCCAAATATAAAACAGAGTTGCGATTAGAATCTAGAGCAAATAGAAAATCAGTATAACAAATAATTCTTTCCAGTAAAACAAAACATTCACCTGCATTAAACTTGTGAATAAATTCTGACTTTTTATAGTTGTATAATTTAACCTGACCGTTCGCTAAGCCAACTGCCATCTCTTCCAATGATTGCTTCGCACAGGCCACACAATACACATTATCTACGGTAAGTCTACGTACGCGCTGTATATCGGCTTCTGAAAATTAGAAAGTTTCAATAATAAAATAGTTTAAGGAAAATTTTCATACTCTGTGACTTTTCTCTGATACGCATTATCTCCAGGCCAGATTTTTTATTCACTTCCACAAATATGGGCTGTTGTGCATAAAACTGAAAATCTGTATTTTCACCATTTGAATGTTGATAAACAGATTTCGTTTCCAAATTATTGAAATCTGTTAAGACAGTGGTCTTAGCACTTGATATTAAATACATTTTTTAATGCAAATAATAATAATTCGAAGCAAATTTCCGAAAAGTAAAAGGCGCTTCTTCAGTTGAGAAAAATGACAGTTGTTTAAATTTTCCAACACATACAAAAGTACCAAGGAATGTGTAAATACGCCTTGGTACCAAAAATTAAACTACATGGTTGTATTTTGCCACAAAGATGTGCTGGTAAACGACAATATTGTTATAAACATGATCCGTACCGTGATAAAGACATATAATTATAAAAGATTATTAAATCAAAATAAATGAAATCAAATTAAGAAGTTTTGCAGTGGAAAAACCTAGCCCACGATCTCTACCTGACATAAAATGACTAACTTTGACATTAGCATCAAGCTTATGTTAGGTGTGGACTGCTCAAGTTAATGATTTTTTCAAGTTATAACATTGTCAGTGCATTTGTTTTAACAACTCAGTTATATCTTCAAGTTACAAAAAATTTGCATGTTAGGTGGAGATGTAGAGCAAAGTTAAATAACTTAACATAAGCCCAATTCAGAATCTTGTGCAAATGGTCTTGCATCGTAGCATCTGAAAAATGGTATAGTCGGGCCTGTTCTGAAAATCACTGTGATTTAAATCACGTTGATTTCAAAAGTAAACTATTAATAACCGACTTGTTGTGGGTTTTTGTTGTATTTTAAGTTTTTGTCATGTATAATAGAATATTTTAATGCAACTTCCATCGCTATAAATTGTCAAATTTACAAAAGCAATGATTTAGGTTTTATTGATTTATTGAAATCACCGTGATTTGACATGTCGTGATTTGCAGAACAGGCCCGAGTATATTGATACTCACCACCAGCCACGAAGTTGGCTAAATAAGACCGCTCATGTCCATGTATCGCCCATGCTCTGACATCGAAATAAATAAATAAATATATTCCATCTCTCTTGTACTACCGCGAAATACTTCGATATGCCTGGACATGGACATGGCACGTATTCACCATAACAAAAAAGTAGATGTATATTTCGCAGTTGCTCTGCCGGCGACATATTCATGTCATGTCCAAGTCGATGGATCGTGAAAACTTAGAGTGACTAGTGCGAAATAATTGCCCATCGCTGTAGAAACTATTGGCCTATTTCCCACCTGCGAAAGAAAACGTTCGACTTATAATTTATATTGAAAACAAAAACAAATTTTCGTATTTTATTGTTGTTTCCAATATAAATTGTAAGTCGAACGTTTTCTTTCACAGGTGGGAAATAGGCCATAAGCCTGTAGTACACGATATGTAAAAACATATGCAGCTGTGACGTCACGAGTAGCATATAGTTAATGTAGCTTCATGATGTCGTCAAAATTACATCAGAGCTACATGCGCATGTGGCTTTTCGCACGCCGTGTGCTTTAGACTTGCACCTTACTTTTTATATAACAATATATCAAAATATTTTATAATCTAAAATATATTTAAATAAAAAAACAATAACAAACTAGGAGAACATTTTCAGTATTCCTTATGTTGTATACGGGATAACAAGCCATTTAATTTTTCTTAGGATCATTGCTTTCGTTAGTATCAGCTTCTTTTAATAACAACGATTCAATGCCAACTTTTTTAAGTTCTTCAATTAAATCGCCACTTTGATGCATTTGCAGTAATATATCACAACCTCCAATAAATTCGCCATTGATGAATACCTGTGGTATAGTAGGCCATTCCGTAAAATCTTTTATATCTTAAAAGGAGAAAAAATATAACATTGCAGGTTCCTGGTTATGTTTATATACTCACTTTGTCGTAATTCATCGCTCTGCAACACGTCGTGAGCATCGTATTGTACGCCATGCATACGTAGAATTTGTACTACAGCATTACTGAAGCCACAGCGAGGAGCTTCGGGATTTCCTTTCATAAATACAACCACTTTGTTGGTATTAACAAGTTGTTTCAGGATGTCTTTGCTATAAGTTTGTGGTCCACCACCGTCAGCCGAAAATGCCCTGGACGAATATGTCCACAAGCCTACTGAACGATAAAGACTTGGTTTTAAAATTTGTTTTATTAGGGTGGCCATATTTGATCGCTGTTTAATTTATTTTCCTTCAAATAATTCTCGATTTCTTTCAGATTTTGAACACAAAAATTTCAACACGTAACTTCCTTTTCTATGATAATTTTGCCAAAAAAAAAAAAAGACTAAAGAAAAACATCAAAATATAGGAATAACATATCACAGAGATGGTAAAACTGAAGTAGATAAAGTTTTTAGGGGTTTCAGCTTTGACTAGGTGCGGAATAACAGATATGGGAATAGTTCCGATTAAAGAATATAAACGCAAGATATGCAATTGCGTTAGAGGTATTATATTAATACTTGTGTTATAGTCAGCTCTAAACATTTAAAAATTTGGGAGATTATCTATATACACTGAACAAAATATAACCAGTTATATATGGAAAAGCTCTCCCCGAAATTGATTGTTTTGTAAAGCAGAGGTCTGGTATCACTTGTTTCTTAACTACGTCGTACGGCAACACTGCCAAAAATAATTTTTTCCGTCGTGGAATGTCAAAAACTATCAGAAAAATACGAAAAAATATAAGAAAATAAAAAAAAATTTCTATAATACAAAATATTTGAGGAAATTTGTGTATTATTTAAATAATACTAAATGCATACATATTTTTAAAAATAATGAAATTTGGTACGATTGGTGGAATATTGTGTGTTGTGTATTTTTCATTTATGTACAAGTATTAACGACGAAAGCAAGTTGAGGAAACATAAAAAAGTAAATATTGCAGCAAGAAACACAATATTAGAAAGAAAAGTTGGAAAAATTGTGTAGAAGATAAAAACACCCATTTGTAAAAGATTCTAATATTAAAAAAACTGCAACAAGAGTTGTGTTATTTACAAAGAGTGCGCAGCAATGAATCGTACTGATGGTTTAGTAAGACGTGCAGTGCGTCCTAGAGAAAATGGTGCCGAAGGTGGTGGCAGTGCGTCTGGCAATGCTAATACACCCGAAGACAATTCCGATATGTTGGATAATAAAGATCAAGAAGATAATATTGATGATGGCGACTCCAAAGAGACACGTCTAACATTGATGGAAGAGGTGTTACTTTTGGGATTAAAAGATAAAGAGGTTAGTTACAATTCCGTACCATATTAAAGTTTAGTGTGGTTGTCGCAAAAGTTGTTGGTGTAATGGATTTTAATCTTTAACCGTGTCAATACATCAAGTTCTACTTTTTTTTATTATTCTTTTTGCAAGGCTATCTATCTACCACGCTCTGTTGTAACATTTTGTATCAGTCAGAGCATACCTATTGTCTTCATCATCCATATAAATTTTTATATGATTTTTTATTCTTGATTGATTCTTGATTCCCCCTTCCTTACTTGAGCAGTAATTGAGTTTCTTTATTATATTACCAAGTGCACAAATTGTGCCTATGTGTATAAATATGTACAAAAGGCCTCTTTGTTTTGATGACGTTGTTATATTATTGTTGTTTTTCTTGTTTATCTAAATTCTATTAAAAATCTCATCTATGTCACCATTTTCCATTCTCATCTTATGCGTTCGTTACCAAAATTGAGGTAATTCCTTTTTATTTAAATTTTATTGATTTAAAAATGAATAATTCAGTACATATGAAGCATTTCTGTTAATGCATTTACATTGACTAATAAGAAACTTTATTATATGTACTATGTACTACGAACGACAAAATCTCCATATACAATTAACACGAAAAAAATCTCCATACAAAAAAAAAAAAAAAAACAAAACCAAATTTAAGTGCTTTGTTTTTGTTTTCAATATAAATAGACAGACGAGAATTCTAAGTTGTCTTCTAACAACTGGCAGTTAAAGTTACCCAGCAAAAAAAGTGGCGAAAAAAAGTAGAAAAAGCACCACAACTACTAATACGAAGCACTTCGAACTCCGAGCAAAAAGTAGTGAATTTTATATTAGCGTGTCATTGGAGCGAAGTGGTTTGTTTCCAACAACCCGTGAGTGAATAAGATTTACTTTTTATTTGCTATAGAAACTCTAAAATAAGGTGTGATTTTTTATTGGTGAAGTAAATCCAATATATTTTACATTTAGGATGTGGTTGTTAACCACTTTTCTAAAGCACTTAAATCTATGATTTAGGAAGTGGGGTTTATTCACTTATTTCCTAACCCAATTGGAAGCTACTTAATTCCTAAAAGTATTCTACTCATTAAAATAATTGTCTCAGAAGAAAAAAGAAGGGAAATCTGTTCTAGTTTTCGTTTATTTATGAAGTTGACGAATTGGTACTTTAAAAAAATTAAATCAATCAGTCAATTTATTAGCTTACGGGCTTGCTCGGAGTTAGAAATGGTTCGTATCAGTAGTTGTGGTGCTTTTTCTACTTTTTGTCATCGCTTTTTTACTGGACTTTTATTTTAGAGAATAATAATAATAAAATAAGTAATTTGTCATTACTTTAGATTTGTGATTAAAGATAACTTCATTAAACCAGAATAAAATGCATAACCTATTTTGGAAGTAATTTAGAAGTACTTTCTAAAGAAGTACTCATTTTATTTTTTGCTTGGTAGTTAAAAGTTGGATTTTTTCGGTCGTATAAAAAGTTGTTCTTTGCTAACAATTTAATTTAACTTACCAGAAGGATAAATTTAAAAACAAGTCTAGTTTAGTCAAACTGCCCCAAATAATCTTAAATGTTAAAAAATTTAATTTTAAGATAAAACTCTTACGTACAAAAATCGTCAGAAAGACATATTTACGGAGCTACGGACCTCAAAAATTTTGAATGTCTTTTGGCATTTTTGGAAAATTTTTTGATTTAGTATAACAATGTGGGTATCATATTAAAAGTTAAGGCTTATTCAAATATTACGTAACGCGATTTTCGGAGTTCTTGTAGCATCTCCTCCACGTTTTTTAAAAGTAACTTATAAAAAATTATCAGCAATAATTTTCCAAACCGTTACAAATTCAGCAAAACATTGAAATGTAATCAGCCTTATCATGAATTCCACATGTGAAAATTTCCGAATGAAATTTTTCGTTCACATGGATTTTAATTTCGTATATTCAATTCGAATAAAATCAAAAGCTTACATATTTCCAATTTTCCCAACATACATATCTTTGTGAATGATTTCCTTCATAAATTGTCAAAATATTTCGCAATCTTATGAAGTTTTTTGACACCAATTGTTCACACGTTCGGAAATTTCCATGTGAAATTTTATTCATGATAAGCCTGAAAAAGTCAATTATTGTCTAAAATTAAATTAAATCTTTTGTGAGGACGTTGAGATGCTTATAGTCAAGTCCTTATTAAAATAAACCGTTCAATTGTACTAATAAGAAACTTTTTATAAGCCCCATAAAATCCTACTTTTAACTAACTTTAAGTTGTAATAATGGCCCTAAAACTAGAACACCTAAATTTAACCTACAGTTGTGTTACTGGTATCAAATGCAAATATTTTTTTATTATTTATTTATTTAGTAACATATAGTATAATAATAGTAAAGCCTTTATTAAAATTGTATGTGTTTATATCGCTCATATATAATTTTTTGAAGGCAAGGGGCATTGACATTAGAATTGCTTTGAACGCTAATGTATATTTTTAATATTTTTTCAAAAACCGCGTATTACATATTAAATATCACCCTTTTTATTATTACAAAAGCTGGTACATATCTACTGATAATACTACATTACATTCACCAATAAAGAGTTCACTTTGTTGGACTCTTTGTTCCAAACGGAACCAAAAATTCCAACGGCACGTAGCTGAAGAGCCGGAGTATCACACGTGTAGGACCTTAGACTTTCGTATTTGAATTAGAAGATCCACTTCTAGAGCTTTTATTCTTTCCACCAGTATAAATCTTATTAAAAACATTTTCACTTGATAATTGAAAATACCACAAAATAACTATGTATATGCGATGTACTTTGTGATATGCGATATCTTGAGTTATAAAAAAGTATACTTCGAATTTCCCATTAACCTGCTATAAATACACTAGTAGGATCATGCTATTTTGTTTGTCATATACGGTGGCGAGCATTTCTTGATTCATTCTTACTAAATACGATAGAAAAGCAAATAATTTTAAATAAAACAGACCAATCGCATCAGCATACACGAGCGGTTTGAAAACGCCAAATTCCTATCCTTTTCCTTGAAAGTGGAAGTTTTTAACTACAAATTTTGACAAAAATTTCTTTTAATGTAAATTAAATTATTTTTGCTTACAACTACAATTAATACATACCATAAATACTAATGGTTATTGTTAAGCATAAAAAGCAAATGTCGTTTGTGTTCATATCAAATATTTTTTGTAAATTGATAACAAAACGTGGCTTATTTCTGTTTGTTTGGGGCATTAATTTTAGTCACAACTCTAACACATTCTTTTGTGCGCATAGTACACAATTTGTAAAATTTTTTTGATATTTTATACTTCTTTCCGGTTTGTAAATCATGATGATAATAATCAAACTGAAAAGCAACAAAAAGAAATATAATAGGTCTGTTCAATTACTTTAACAGCAGAAACTACCAACGAGAGAGTAAAGCAGAAATTTACAAAATTACTTTCCTAAATATGAAAAAGTAAATGAACGCTTTACTTGTAAAAACTTGCAAGAATATTTTATTCATATCAGAACCATGGATGGAAATCATGATACAATTGTACTTTTTCTGATGTATTTTGTTTGATAATATTTTAAATTGCAATTTTTTTTAGAAGTACCATTTAATTTAAAATTCATTGCACAGTTTCATGTATTTTTACTATTTTTATGCATTTTTCATAATTTTTCAATTTTATTCCATTAACAAATATAAAAATGCGACTTTCCATCTCTGATCATATATGAGAAAAACAAAATTATTTGCCATTAATATTGAATTTATGTGGCTTAATGAAAGAAAAACAATAAATTAGGAAAATATAATTTCTTTTTTCATACGTATACAAGTTTTTTTTTAACAAAGTAATACACATTTTTCAGTTTTCCTTTTTCAGATATTTTTGAAATAACTAATTTGACAACAAAATACATAACAGGTGGTTGGATAATTCTTGCAAGTAAAAGTTTTACTAGTAATAATTTGTAGAAATTTTTTTGTCTCCCAATTTTTTCTCTCTTTTGACGGTCTCTCCTTGGAAACTTTTTGAGATAATGAACACTTTCCAGTAATAATTGTTACAAATTCGTAAAAAAAATTAACAAACCTAATATTTCTTAATACATTATGAAAAATAACATACATCGTTAATTCGATATAAAAAATAAAACAATACAAACTGTTCGAAAACCCCCGATAATTTTGATTAAAAAAAAAACGTGCGCACACGTCTAGTCTTTAAATAACACACTTTTTTATTTTAAAATTATTTGTGACATTTTTATTTTAAGTAAATTTTATAAATTATTTCCTTTTATTTTTGTACGAGATTAAAGAACACGTCAAATTTTTTTAATCATCTATTTTACGGAAGCACTTCCGAATAAAAAATTAGTTTAAATGATAGAAAATTGAATTGTAGAAAAAATGTTTTCTGCCTAAATTTCTGACCATATCAGAAGGAGGTGATATTAAAATTGTTTAACTTTTGTTAACCCATCAAGAGAATATAATGTTTATTTAATGCAAGGAATGTTTAGTAAACGAAGTCAATGTTTTCCTTTACCGTATGGTAAAGAAAGAAATCCTTTAAGGCGACCGAAGGCAGTCTGTGCAAGTAAACGAAAAAATGTTTTTTCTCTTGATGAATAATAACAAATATAAAAATAAAGATATTTTCAAAGATTTTATGTGATAGGACTCATATTGTTATACTGGATTAAAAGTTTATTAATAAAATGCCGGAAGATCTTTAAGTCTTTGTATGTTCGCAATTCCGAAAATATACGTTTACGAGGATTTTTTACTGACCACTAATTTCTTAGAATTAAATTTTTTTAAATTACTTCCCAGCAAAAATAGTGATGAAAAAGAAGTAGAAAAAGCACCACAACTACTAATATGAACTACTCGTATATCAAACAATATATTTCACATTTAGGATGTGGTTATTTACTACTTTTCCAAAGCAGTTAAATTTCTGATTTAAGAAGCGCTTATTCAGTGGTTTATTATCCCACTTAGAAAGCCGAAAGATTATTCTAGAGAAGGGAAACCGTTTCTTGTTTCCGTTCAGTTTTGAAGTTGAACAATTTTTATTTTTAAGCATTTAAATCAATCACTAAATTTTATTCGCTTACGGGTTGGCAAAAACAAACCACTTCGCTCCAATGACACGCCAACTTCACTACGATTTACTCGGAGTTTGAAGTGGTAAGTGTCAGTAGTTGTGGTTCGTTTTCTACTTCTTTTACTGGGTTTTTATTTTAGAGAATAATAATAATAAAATAAGTAATTATAATATTACTTTAGATATGTGATTAAAAATAATTTCCTTAAAACAGAAAAAATTGTATAACCTACTTTGGAAGTAATTAAGAAGTGGTTCTTTAGAAAACATTTTTTGTTGGGTTAAGATAGATTTGTTGTAAATTAGAGTTGTTCCAAAAATTATAATTTTTCGGTATAGTTTTGTTGACGCTAGTTTTACGATATTTTGCAGAAACTGGAAAGCTTTTGAAATTTATATCATTGCAAGTTTATCCTTTTAAATTTATAACTACATATTTTCATAATGCATAAACAAAGCATAAAAAATTAAAATTAACGATTATGCAAACAAATGAAAAAATAAAATAAGGTTCATATTCGCACAACATATCGTTCATTTACATCAATAGTGTCGCAACTCAAAAAAACTATAGTTTTACAATGAAGATATGAAAAAGTATACTTCTTTCAGGAGTTTGTACGAAATGCTAAATTATTCGGCATTATTAACTCAAAAAATGCATTTTTGGAGTTATGGCATTATTGAAGTAAATAAGAGATATAAAGATTGCCTATTTTTGTATGTATTCGCTTTGATTTTATCTTGGTATTCGTTTTTTTTATCATTTCAGCATACTACATAATTTTTTTGCCTCTACTATTCTCTGAACATGACATATTTGCAACTTTTTTAAGTTCCATACGTAAAGTTTTTAAATTTTTTTCTTATCGTTTCTTTTAATTAAGTAAATTACTAAAAATATATACATATGTTTGTACCTATGTACACACAAAAAAATTCATAGGTTATATTTCCTAAAATTATGGTATAATTTTAACTAAGTGAAAGGGTAGAATGGCATTTACAAAGTTTTTTAGGTGATTTAACACAATGTTTAGTTGATTTCTATGTTCGAAAAATCAACTAAAATTTTAGTTAAAACTCCTTTAAGACTAGGGATATTCATAATCTTATTTTTTGTGAATTATCTAAACAGAGAAGTAAATTTATAGATATATATTGCTGCAAATTACCATGAATTTTAGTTAAATTAACTATATGATTCGATATATGTCATACATTTTAGTACATTTGGGTTTTCCCGTTATTAAATAATAATTAAAAGAACTTTCGCATTTGTTAATTTATTATTTATTAATTTATCTACATATATACAATTCAAGTTATGTTTTCGTTTTATTTTTGAATTAAGCGTCTATTAGACGGTCATACTTGGCGTGTGAACATGATGTGTAGACCTACCATCATACTTCTGTAATAGTGCAAAGTTCGTGATTGTCAGTTTGGCATGATGGTTTTAAAAAAATTTTATATTTTGCGTTTGCAATCATACCATCGTATCCGTATAATAGATGTTCTGTTAAAGTCAGTGCAAATTTAATTTGCGTTTCTTTAAGCAATGGGTGAAGATGACTTGGTTAGAGCGCACATTTTCAAAAGAGTTGTACGAAATATACGAAAGTCACTACTCAGTGTAGACTTGGGTCGAACTCGTTCACTACTTAATTTTTGCCACAAACCAATGATCAAACCCATTTACATTACGCGTTAGACCCAAGTCTAACTCAGTGCTTGCGAGTATATTGATGTTTGATATATGTACTTGGTATGATAGTCCAGTAACACAACAGTATCTCTGATCGCACCATATTCAGATACCAAGTGCGACCGTCTATTAGCCGTTTAATAACTGACCATTCATACACAACAAAAATGCATAAATTTTTACAGCTTGTGTATTTTTATACATACAAATACAAAAACAACGACAATAGAACATTTGAAGGCAATATAACGTTTGCCGGGCTCAAGGCAAATTGGGAAATAGTTTACGTCATGAGCCCTGATGATGGTCAGTTGTATCTAAGAACCGAATTGAACTGGTTTAGACCCCAACTGCCATAATCTGTTTATGAGAAAAAAAAAAACGTGAAGCCAGACGAACTACATGTTTTTCGTACATGTTATAGCGATAAGCTCACCTGTGTATCATTTCGCTTTGGCCGGGCTCAGCTAGTTTATCTGTAATATGTAATTAAAAAACATACTTTTACACAATTTTAAAAATTTTTTAAATTTCATGTATACATACCTTTTTGCTCAAAAATTTTCTTTTGACAATAGAATAGAAAACAAGTACCTTATTGTCATAGTTATATTAACTTGGATTTTAGGTAAAGTGTAATGTACAAATCACCTAACTGCATATTTAATAAAACCCGAGTTTTTAACTTTAATATAAAAAAGTTACCTATGCAATCTTAGTTAATACAGGGTGGGCCAAAAGAAACCAAGGGGTGTAAAAGTTTAATAACTTTTTTGTTTATTAACTTTTTTTTATTTTTTCTTTCAGATTATATAATATACAAAATGGAAATTTTTTTACACTAAGTATGAAAAATGATGTCTCTTAAATGACCACCGTTTTCAGCTTCGCACTGATGGGCTCTTTTTAGAGAATTTTAAATAACATCTTTCAAAACTTGTGGCTGTAGCGTTCGAATTTCTGCAACAATGTTTGCCTTCAGTTCAAGGATTGTCTCTGGCTTGTTCACATACACTCGCTCCTTCAAAAAACCCCAAAGAAAATAGTCGGGTGCTGTCAAATCTGGCGATCGCGCTGGCCAAATAATTTCCGAATTTCGAGAAATTATTCGCTCTCCAAAAATTTGACTTAAAAGTGCCATTGTGTCTCGGGCAGTATGGGCAGTGGCTCCGTCCTGCTGAAACCACATACCAGGTCTGTTTTCAAGAGCAGGACGTAAAAAATTTTCTATCATAAACCGATACCGCTCTCCATTTACGGTTACATTCTCGAAGAAGTAGGGCCCAATGACATTTTCAGATGTGATCCCACACCATACTGTACACCTGATGGGGTGCAATTGGCGTTGATGAATGGCTCTTGGATTTTGAGAACCCCAGAACCTACAGTTCTGCTTATTAACAAAGCCATTCAAATGAAAATGAGCTTCATCACTCATAATCAAATTTTCATCTCTGGTTTAAATAATAAAATTCTATTGTTCTGGTTCTCTGTTCAGTTGTGAACCTATAACCACTTTTATTTTTTTGTGTGTATGTACTAGTGATGCACGAATATTCGTATTCGTATTCGAATTGTCGAATATTCGGCCATTTTCAGGCAAATGCGAATACGAATATTTTTCCAAAGAAATTAAATAAATAAATGCATAAATCCTAAACGAAATTTAAATAAATGACCAAAAATTTTAGTTTGTACAAATACATTAATTTTTTATAGAAATTTGTGCTTTGTATCATTTTCAAATATTATTTAATGACGATCATTAAAATTTTGGGTACTTTTTATTAACTTTGAAGTACGCCAACAAGAGTGTGAAGTCCTTTTTCATAACAGTTTTTTTAATATTTCATATTGCATATAATATTCGTATTCGTATTCGCGAATATCGTTTCAAATATTCGTATTCGTATTCGCGAATATCAAAAATTGACATTCGTTACATCACTAGTATATACACGACCCAACCACACACTAAATAAGAGTTTCTTTCTCAAACACTTCGTGTAATCGAGTGGCAAATAAACACGACACGCACCCATCTCTAATTTAAAGTAAGAAAAGGTAGCTCAGATGTGTTATCCACACCACCTGTAAGTGAATTCACCTTGCTGGCAGCTGCTTAAATAAGTGTTCTTGCAGATTTTGTTTTTCTAGTTTCAGATTTTGTTTATTTTAATTTTATTTTTCAATTAAATAAATTGTAATTGTATATAGTAAATACATACATATGTACATTATAATTGTGTATTATAACTTATAATATAATAAGTTAACTTATACGTACTCAACCTCATTCTTCTTTCCCTTCTCTCCAACAAACTCAAGACTTTGCAAACTATACTTTGCGTGTGGAATAGAGGTCTTGGTACTCTAAAACAATAACATTTTGTTTTTATCTTCTTATAATTCTTATAATTAATTGAAGTTTTCATGTGTTTCCCTAACGTTTTTGAAAATATTCTATCGCTTATGTTTACCAGGGATAATGTAGGATTCTAATGGTAAAATAATTCTTCAAATCAGTTCAGTATTTTTGAAGCCTATTCAATGCAAACCAACAATCAAATCTTTCCTCTTTATAATATTATTATAGAAGCATAGATAAATTATTAAAATTAATTATACTCTTCATTGATACAATTTCGGTAAAATAAAGGCATCATCTTTTGAATGAATTTCCTTGAAAATTTTTAGGTCATCAGCATATAACAAAAAATAAATACATACATAAATTCAAATTAAAAATAACAAAGGCCCAGTATACCACACTTTGGAATGCCAGGAGTGACATTATAAGGCAAAGACACAAAATTGTCATTGACAACTGTATATTTCCTGTTAGTCCTGGTTCACACTTTTGTTGATCAACCCGTAATTCAGCTGTAAGAAAGGCAGAGAAGGAAAAACAAATATCTCTGTTATTTACCAGCTTTATTAAGGGTTGATCAACAAAGTATGTGAACCGGGACTTAGACAGATAAGACGGTCAACCAATTAGTCCCGGTTCACACACTTCAACTTTTGTTGAACAACTCGTAATTCAGCTGTAAGAAAGACGGGGAAGGAAATACAAATATCAGTTGTTTTCTTGCAGCTGAATTACGAGTTGATGAACAAAAGTTATAGTGTGTGAACCGGGACTTACAATAGAAACATACCACGAAAGCCCATAGCTTGAAGTCTAAAGCATAGAATATCATGAGCAACTTTATCAAATGTATTGCATATGCCTATAAACAGCTACTTCAAAACACACATTCTCTGACATTTGCATTTGAGGTAAACAGTTTTGAAAGGTATTACAATTTGTGCTTGTTTCTTTGCAAAGTAACTAACTCAGCTGACGGAGAAGGAAATACAAATATCTCTTCCTTTCTATCAGCTGAATTAAAAGTTGATCAACAAAAGTTGACGTGTGTGAACCGGGACTAAGCAGCAAGAGCTGTTGTCGGCGAGTTCTGATCGGCTGTTGCGCTTTCGTCGGTGTGAAAGCACAAAGCTCTTTTGTAAAAGCTCGCACATTGTGTCGCCGAGATCAGATTGGCTGTTGCGCTTTCGTCGGTGTGAAAACACAAAGCTCTTTTGTAAAAGCTCGCACATTGTGCATACGGTTTGGACCGCATTTACTAAAATTACAAAAATGATTGAAAACTGCAAAATTTGTAGCTGCAGAACGTCCAAGAAAAAAAAACAATGCTGTGCATTGCAAATATAACGTGTTATTACCTTGTGAATGACCTGAGTAATATCGAGGATTGATGGATTGTCTCCACTATTGTAGATAATCTTAAAGTTATTGCAATTTGTTGAATATCTTTTTAGTCTGCGCTAATATTAATAAAAATAATTTGCAAGTTTATAATGTAGCAAAAAAAAAAAAAAAAAAAAAAAAAAAAATAAAATAAAATAAAAATCTCTTTTTTAGGGTTATACATCATTTTGGAATGATTGCATATCAAGCGGTCTGCGTGGATGCATACTCATCGAGCTTGGTATACGAGGTCGCATTATGATGGAAAAATCCGGTATGCGCAGACGTGGATTGTGTTCAAGGTAAAATTTCCATACTACAAAAAAAATACCAACCTTCTCAAACTTTGAAAACAACTTGATGTAATATTTTTTTTTAGAAAAGTTATATTAAAATCGGACCAACCAACTGGAGATGTGCTTTTAGATGAGGCCTTAAAGCATATTAAAGAAACAAATCCACCAGAAACAGTTCAAAGTTGGATTGAATATTTAAGTGGTAAGTGGCAAAAGAAATAAATAAAGGATTTAAGGAGAAAATTAAATAAAAATTATAATAAAAAAAGGTGAAACGTGGAATCCTTTAAAATTGCGCTATCAGTTGAAAAATGTAAGAGAACGTTTGGCTAAAAATCTTGTTGAGAAGGGTGTCTTGACAACAGAAAAACAAAATTTTTTACTTTTCGATATGACGACACATCCTTTAAGTGATAATGTGGTTAAATGCCGTTTAGTTAAAAAGGTTTGTTTATGCTCTATTGAAGAAAGAAAGAAAGAAGAAATTTAAAAGACTTTTTGCAATTCTTGTAACAGATACAAGATTCCGTCTTATCTAAATGGGTAAATGATCCTCAACGCATGGACAAACGTATGTTAGCACTCATATTTTTGGCCCATGCTAGTGATGTCATAGAAAATGCTTTTGCCCCACTTAACGATGACGACTATGAAGTGGCCATGAAACGTGTAAGAGAGCTTTTGGATTTAGATTTCGAAGCCGAAGCTGCCAAACCAAATGCTAACGAAATTCTCTGGGCAGTTTTTATGGCTTTCACAAAATAAAATCCATTATTTTAACTAAGTAATTTAAAAATAAAAAAATTTATTATTGTTCTTTTTGTTTTTATTATAATTTTTAATTTCAACAAAAAGATATATATTTTTGAATATCATAAAAAAAAGAAAAATTAAAGAATTAAACCTAAATCATATATATACCACATAAATAAAACTCTTAGTACATATGTGCGACTTTTTATAAATTAAACAAAAATTTATTTCTTAAATTGGTATAAAGATATTAGAAACAATTGAATGAGTCCTTTAAAGTTTCAACAATTTTACAGACATTGTGCTCTAAATGAAACTTAAAACTTAAAACTTATTAAAAAATGTATTATTTGTTTAAACTAAGCTTTTAATTTCAATTATTAAATTCTAAATTTTATATAGTACATACATACAAAATACATTTATTAATTATATAATTAAATCTGTAAAACACAATGAAGTTTGATTTCAATTAAAAAAATTAGATTAAAAACCGAAACATACTTTGAGCCATAACCGCAAAAAAACTTAACCAACACATTTTTTGGACCTCGTTTTTTTTGACGAAAATTAAGTTCGAAAATTATGGCGCTTCAGATTTTTTTGGTGGTTAGAGGCACGGCATAATGCTTCTTCTGTGGGAGTATTTGATATTACGGCCAACGGATTTATTGGAAATCGTTCCTTAAATCAAACATTTACGTACATGTGTGCATATATTCTGATTGCTTTAGGAATTTATTCTATTATCAGGAACTATTTTAAAAAATTTCCAAATTTATTTTGTTATTTCTATTTAGTGTATTAGCTTTATAAAATTATATACAAATAGTTGCATCTACACTGGTATCAAGCATTTTATTTAAAAAACTGAAATATTTCATTGAGAATAGAGATGGGTGCGTGACGTGTTTTCTCGTGACACGAACACGCACGGCTCAACAGTGTTCGTGACAGAAAATCTGATTTCGTGCGTGCTAGGGTCGTATCGTGCGAACAAAATATTTAGGTGAAAAATATCGTCACCTTAATATAGAAAGGCCCTAACTCATTTTTTTTTTGAAGTCGAGATTTTTGCATTTTTCGATATATTAGATGTTCTTCTATCGAAATATATAAAAAACTCGATTTCAAAAAATAATAATGGGTATTACCTTTCTATATTAAGGTAACGATATGTATGCATTAATTTCCAGTAATAAAGCATTTACAGCTGCACATAACCTAGCAGATTTTTGTTAAAATCTATGAAAATCTACACCGTTTATACCAAGTTTTTTTAATTTATCAAGATTTTTTTATCCAAAACAAAACCCATTAACAGAAAACTGTCCAAGAAATAGAGCCAACCAATTGCAATGCAGCCAATTCGCACACCTTTTTAATGCAGACAGTAGCTAATTCACTCACCTTTTATATAAATATGTTGTACAGCGTAGTAAAAAATATATTAGTTTTTGAGTAGGTTTCCTATAAATCTACTGAAAAATTACATATCGTTTTGTATGGAAAATCTAGTAAAAAGCAGTTATATTCAGCTGAAAATCTCCTAAGTACTAGATTTCGAAACAATGGAAATGCCCTTTAAATAAAAAACTTCATATTTTGTATCGTCAAAAACGGAGCACCAGCAAATTTTTTGATAGTGCATGGCTTAAAGTTTTAAAATCACACAAAAATACATACATATGTATCGACCTGCATAAAAACATGATTTTTTGTGATTCAAATTGATTTCGTGCGTGTTCTGAAAAAATTTCACGTGCATGTTAAGTACGTGTTGCACATCTAGGTTTTGTTCAGGTCGTGTCGTGTTGGAAAAATTCGCCATGCACCCATCTCTAATTGGCAAGCGTTCCAAAAGTATTAGTTGTTCAAAGTTCAAATTTTTCTTTTTAAATAGCTTCATTGTGTTTTTTTTTCGTTCTTTTTATAAAATAGAAAAAATTAAAATATTGTACAGTTTTTTTAAAAAAAGTTTAATTGTAACTAAAAATATCAAAAATTATTTACATATATGTATAAGCATAATAAAAATCTATATTTGATCTTGAAAAAGAAACACTAATTCATACAAAGGCAAATCAATATATTACTCAAATTTGTTTTACAAATAACAAACTCGGAATAATGGGAATGGTTGTGCAAAGCGTTGTTGGCGTTTCCGCCTAAGTTCTTTTGTTTTTTTCTTTCTTTGTAATAGATTAAAGATTGCAGGTTGCTTGTGTTACTTTAATCTAGTACAAAAAATTACATATCGCTCATTTAACCAAACAATGTCATAACTCAAAAACTTTAATTTATGAGTTAATGAATGATGCAGAATTAATACTAATATCGAGCCTTATTTTCGATTTTATCGTAAGCGACATGTTATCGAAAATTGACTTTTTTATTGAAATTAAAATTTTATGGACCTACCACCCATAGTTAAGAATTATCAAAATGCCAAAATTGTTGATAACTTTTAAGATACGGGGTGTAAAATTTTATCGTAAGCGAAAATTTACATACAAAAAAATATTTGAATATTTAAAAAAAATTTCTCTTGAAAAATTTAATTTTTGTCGCTTACGATGTGATCGAAAATAAGGCTCGATATGAAGAACGATATCGATCCTTATTTTCGATTTTATCGTAAGCGACAAAAATGAAAGTTTTCAGGGAGTCTACTTCGTAATTCGAAACGAAAGAAAATTCTTTCGAATTTGTATGTTGATTACATGTAAATTTGAACGCATTTTCTTTCGTTTCGAATTACATAGTAGACTTCAGCAGAAGGTTATTTTTTAAATATTCAAATATGTTTTATATACGTAAATTGTCGTTTACGATAAAATTTTACAGCCCGTATCTTAAAAGTTATCAACAATTTTGACATTTTGATAATTGTAAACTATGGGTAGACCCATAAAATTCTAATTTCAATAAAAAAGTATATTTTCGATAATATGTCGCTTACGATAAAATCGAAAATAAGGCTCGGTATCTTGTTTAGTAAACTTTTGAGAGAAAAATAAAATTTTATTTTTTTCATAATGAGGGCAAAAAAATAATTATCACTAAGCTTATGTCCGACATTGGTCGGGCCTAATAATTTTTTTTATAGGTTTAAGATTTGAATACTTATTGTTAGTTCATATTTGAAGATACAATAAATAAAAAAACATGCATTAAAAAAAAAAATAATGAGGGCAATCATGAATAAAATTCCGCGAGAAATTTTTCCCGGGGAATAATTGCAAATTGCATTTGTTTTCCCTATTACTTAAGTAATAGGGGAAAAAATCTAATTGGAAAAGGGAGACTTTTCTTGCGGAATTTTATTCATGATTGCCCTAAATGTTTTGTGTAAATTGAAAACTTTAAACTCGTTTTGAGTTGTGACATTGTTTGAGTAAATAACCTTTATATGTTTACTACAACCAATGCCTTACACCATCAGTCCCAATATTTTTCATCTTTTCTTTACGATAACTAACAACACTGCTATTGTGCAATTTATGGAAATACACAACTATAGGAAACATTTATTCAATTTATTTCCTTCGACTATTTATAAAAGAAAAAATATTAATTGTAGGCCGCATTAGTCTTTACTTTCCTTCAATTATTTATGATTAACTAATTGATATGATGGGATTTACCTACGACTATCATATCCCCCTTTTGGTTGGCGTATTTAGACCATGACTATGACGTTTTTTTTTAATACATAGATTAAAGAACACCGCAACATTTGTTCTTTAATCTGGAACTAATAACACCCTCAGTCGTAAAGCAGCTCTGGGTTGAAGAACATTTCTCGCGTCATCGTAATTATTTCTTAAGTGCGGTCAGGCTTGTGTATGTTCTTTGGCCTTCGAGAGTTTTTCGTCTCGCTCGCACTGGTTGACTGATCTGCCACGAATAACCGTATAATCTTGTGGTTTTTTGTGTAATTTCTTTGGTTGTTGCTACTTCCTATGTGAAGGCATAGGTCGTGTACAGTCGGTCACAAAACCTTTTAAAATACTGTTAATACCATCTTGGGCATATGGTCTAGTTACCCCGCCCATATTTGTGCAACACCATATTATGCAAATTTACTTTGTATAATATGTATAATAAATAAATAAATAAATAATAACGCCCTGCTTGTATAAGACGTTAACGTTAGATATCTTTGCATTTTTGTAATAGATTTAGGAAAACATGTACATGTTTCCTTTAATCTAATACGAAAACGTCAAAATTCCCGTAGCCAACGTCTTACAGAAACATGATGGAAATTAGCCTTGTCGAAGTCGAAATACGGCAACCACGAAATAGTCCTTTATTTCTCTTTAAATAAATTTTAAATTTGTGCCCAGATCATGTTTCATCAGTGCAGAAATAGAACAAAGGACAGTAACGGAATGATTTATATGTAGTTATTGAGAAATATTCATCCTTATCGGGAATAAAGAAAGTTCACGTGAAATTTTTGTTCAACATTTTTTGTTCATGAGAAATATTTTACCTCTTAACGACGATATTGTTAATACATACATATCGCTACCTTAATATAGAAAGGCCATAACTCATTATTTTTTTGAATTCGAGTTTTTTTTTTTGTATTTTTCGATAGAGGAATATCTAAAGCATTTAAAAATGCAAAAATTTCGAATTTCAAAAAATAATGAGTTAGGGCCTTTCTATATTAAGGTAACGATATAGTATAATCAGGCATTAAAATGAAAGCTGACCCTAAAAATATAATAAATTACCAAAATATATTCCATTTCAATGGAATATTTTAGGGATCACGTGTTGTTTGTCAGTAGGATTATTTTGCATGAAGTAGGAAAACTTGGGGCAAATCACGGCATTCGAAATCGAGTGCACGTTCGTGTAGAGAAATATTTCGATGGCTGCAATTTTTTGGATCACGGTATTCGATCGTATTGTATGTTACCTACTACTATTTTTTACATTGCTGTTAGCATATGAAAATAAGGAAAACAAAACGAAACATGATGTTCCATCATAAATAGCTTCACTAATTCTTTTTGTTTCCCATTTACTTTATTTGTATTTGTTCTGGAAGCGATTTTCCCTTATTTATTTTTGCACTGTCTATTGGGCAATCTTTGTATTCATATTCACTTTCCCTAAAAACAATTAAAATTTTATTTTCTAAACTAATTGTGCGAAAATATCAGAAAAATACTTATATTATTATTACTTCTTTATTTTTTTCCTTTGTTTTGTTTCTTTGGTTTGTTTCGGGGCAAAAAGCTAGAGTTTACTTGCTTTCGATAGTAGATTACCAATCGAGTGCAACTTCGAGTAGATACGTTTCGAAAACGATTGCCGTGATCCACGTTAGCAACATTTCGATGACAAAGTACTCGATTTCGAATGCGGTGATTTGCCCCCTGGTTCGAAATTAATAAATGAAAAATGTTAACAAATTGAAAAATGGCCTTAAAAGTGGGATATATAAATATTTTGAAATTTCGTTCGACATCGAATGCTATAATTACTCCGTAATTCGAAACGAAAGAAAATGATTTAGAACTTGTATGTTTCCACGGAATTTAAATCCAGGAATTGTGCTGGTCTCCCCAATAAATTAATTTTTTTGTCCTTAAAGCATCCATGTGAAGATTTTAATTTCATATCATCAATTCCATTAAAATTAAGATCTTGCATATTTCCAGTTCTTTCGGTAGACGAATCTTTTAAATTGTCAAAATTTTTAAAATGCAAACATTTGGAAATTTACACCACGTGAAAATGACAAGCCTGATTATGAGCGTGACCCTTTTAGCAATTTCACTGCTAAAATTAGCATTATTAATTTTGATTTAGCAGCGATTTTTTTATTTCCCATTTAGCATTTTTTCCAGCATTTTTGTATTGTTTTTTTTAGCATTATTTAGCATTTTTAATTTTATAAATTTCATATATTCTTTTGCATTTATATTTTAACTGTCTTTCACAAACGTCAAATTCCATATATAAAAAACATAAAAAAATATTTTTCAATATAAAATTTGACTTTTGATATTATAAAAATATATCAGGTGTAGACGTAGCGTTATGTTGATAACTGATAATACAATAAAAACATGTAAACTAAAATTTTAACATTATTTTATGCATTTTTAGCCTCAGTTATAAAAATTATAAAGGATTAAAAAGAAAAATTTTATATGAAAATTGGTTTTAAGAACCCTTTCTAGAGCCTTAATAATTTTTATAAATAAGACCGTTAATTTTTATATGAATATTAGCAATAACAGATTTTATTTACACTATTATATTTAATACGATTATACAAAGATACAAATGGTTTTATGAATTCAGCAATTGTATTTTGTAGGCTCCTGAATTGTTGTTTTTATAGTTTAATCAAATTTGTTTTATTCAAATTAAATAAAATATTTGTTCGTAGTTATAACGATATATATAATTGGTAAAAAAATCATTACAAAATTTTAGCATTATATTTTAGCATTTTCAAATTCTTTTTTTTTTTTTTAGCATTTTTAACATTATTTTAAGCCCCATTCAGCATTAAAATTTTTCTAGTTGTGGCCACACTGTTGATTATGTATGTATTTATATCCAAAAAATTATTCGAATATTTTTTATTAAAAATTGAAAAATTAAAATTAAAAAAAATTATTCGAATATTAATTGTTCGAAACTATTTCAAAAATTGTAAGGAATTTTTTAAAATAGTTTTGTTTTATATTTTATTTATTGTGATTCGTATGTATTGTTAATTAAAATAAATGCTAGAGCAAGGTGTATCTAATTACACCATGTGCTAGAGAACTACAATTATTTCCAGTGTGACCGGATTTTAAAATAATCACCCCTATTCCAGTTGTCCACATCGACGTTTCATTAATGCAATACACAAATATGTAATTGGGGCTTGGCATTGATTTTGCTTACCCGAATCGCCAATGTCTTTTTTTGGTCTCATCGGCCCTTTTTCTTCATTTTCCAAATCTTAATGGTAAAAAATCATTTATTACCGATGACATCTATTGCATGTATTGAAACGAGTTTAAAGCACAAATTTCGTATGGAAACACTGGTTTTAAAACTTTCATTTAAAAATTCCATATGTCAAAACATTTCCAAAATTTATATGTATATGAAAATCGTTAAATACATTATTATAATTTTTTGTTAAATAACTTTTCTCTAATAAGATAATTTTTTTTTATAAAACTAAAAATTTTATATGGAAACATAATTTTTTAAATAAAATTAAGAAAGTTCTTGGATTTTTTTTATTAAAAAAAAACCAACCTAGTTATAAAATAAAATCAGAAAAAAAATCATATTTTTATCTTTATGTACGAGAACTGTTCAATAAATTAAAATTAAAATGATAAAAGAAAATAAAACTAATATAATCGAAAATAAATATTGTACTACATTTAGTTTAATAAAAAAAAAAAACATTATTTATTGGCAAAAAAGAAAAATTGAGTTTAAAGATTGATCACCACATAACAGAATGATTCAAGAACTCTATACCAGCTTTTGGAATCCGTAAAGATTTACTGCCTTATTCATAAAAAATATTTCAGGTTTATTAAGCGCTTATTTGACATATTTCTATGGGAAATTTGTCAAATAAACCTGTAATAAACCCAAAATATTTTTTATGAATTAGACCGTTAAAATTGTGGTATTTTAGGGTGGAATATAAAAGAAATTGAAACCCTATTTGTGGACCAAATGTCTATAACATATTGTTAAGTTAAAGAAATCGAACTGTTCATTGTTTTTAATTAAAAATCAAATTATTGATTTCGAAAATGCACAGGGGTTCTACTCTGCAATTCGAAATCAAAGCAAATGCTTTTGAATTGTACTGTTAATAACATCCAAGTTGTAAGGTTAATAACATTCAAGTTGTAATGTTAATAAAATACAAGTTTTAATGTTAATAACATGAAAGTTGTAATTTTAATAATATACTATGTAGTAGAAAGCATTTCCTTTCGTATCGAAATACAGAGTAGAACCCTCTATTGCTAAATTATTTCAGTTTATGTGGAAATATTTTAAAATTTCGATCCTTATCGAATGTCATAATATACACATTCGAGAACATTTTCTTTTCGTTTATCAGTCCTAAACATGTGTTTAGTAAATATCACTCTTTTATGTTTTCGATGTGATTTTAACTTTTCGAAAAAAGAAGAAAACTCAAAACAAAAATTAATAAAGTTTTGTGTGAAGAACCCACTTTTTTTGTAATTTCAAATAATTTTCACAAAAAGTGATTTCTAAAAGAAGCCTGTGCGCCTAATGTGTAATTCGAAACGAAAGAAGATGCTTTCGAATTTAAATGTTATTAGCACACATATTCGAAAAAATTTTCTTTCGTTTCGAATTACAGTATATACCACTTGTATTTCTGATACAAAATTATAGACTACAGTTGTAACAAATTTCGTCTATAAAGAAAAAAATTTACAGGTTCCATGGACTTCATTGTAAGCGAATTTAAAGAGCGTGGCTCCGTCCACCTTTTCACACACAAGATCTTGTCAGTAGGAACTCGTGTGGAAAGTTTCACAAGATCCGGCTGCCTCTCCCACTACCCCATATTTTTAAAGTAAAATAAATACAATTGCTTTTTTATGCATTTTTATTTAATTTGAAAATCATTTCCTTTACATACTTTCTTAATTAAAATTGATTTCTTGTTACTTAATTGTTGTTGTATTTGTATGCGTAATGATGTTTTGAAATAATTAATTCTATAGAAATTTATCGATTCTTTTCGATTAAACATGCAATATAAGAGAAAATTAAAAAAAATGGAATATGTATTTAATATATACGTATGTGTGTATGTATGTATGTATAACAGAAAAACCAAACTTTATGTTTACATATAACATGAAAAAGACTTCGAAAACATATTCACACGGGTACAATTTTTTTTTTTAACTAATTTCGTTTATAACTCAGAGAATGTAATGAAGTAGGATGCAATAGTAGCAACTAGTTTCAAACCATTATTTTAACTTTCAAAAACATTCAAAGAACATTGGAAGAACAGAAAATAGAAAGTGTTTAATTAATTGCCAATCAACTAAAAAGTGCTATAAAGGAGCAGTCAAAAATCTAACATAAAGCGAATGTATTTTGTATATACTATACGTTTTCATATTTTGTTGAAACAATATTAATAATTATTTATGTATGTATGTATGTAATAAAATCGTATTAAAAAAAAGAAACAAACATTTTTAACAAAAAAATGGTAGTGTATTTTTTTTGCATTAGATATTTTCTTGTTTAAACAATAAAACTAGACTTGTGTCCAACAGTTCTTTTTTAACCAGTTTGAGAACGTTTGAATCAAAAGTTGTTTCAAACCCATTTAATTTACATTGATGTATTTGACCGAACTTGTGTCCAACTGAACGAACTATTTAAAAAAAAACTTTTGGATACAAGTCTAAATAAACCATTGTTTTATGTTGTTGTTCTTTGTTGGTCTTATTTATATATATGTTTATTTATTTTTCCTACCATCTTTTAGCACGTGTCACACGCGAGAGTCGGGCACGATTTTGAGAAAAACTGCGACAGGTTACAGAAGCCACAGTCTTACCGCTACTTTTATTATTATTATTATATAGTTTACTATCTAACAGCTAACTTAATAATTCCTTAATCTCCTTATGCATATGACACAGGAAATCTACATAGCTCGCAGAGCCGTCAGTGCCACGATCTTCGATAAGAAAATGTCTGAATACACTTTCCAATTTGTCGTTTTGGCGAACACAAGTAACCTTTAAAAAGTATATGCGAATTAATAAAATACTATATATATATATATACAGATACAAATTTAAGCATTCAACTTACCCTCATATGACGAGTACGATTTGCCATGATTGTTTGAATAATGCCACGTACCCTTTGGGCCAACGGAGTATCGCCCGTTATGGCGAAACGTTCGGCATTCACCTGCTGAGTACACTGTACGCCAAACAGCGATTGTATGAAAGTCTGAGGCAACGACTGGCCCAACCATATGAAGAAGTGTACACCATTCTCTAAAATGTATGCACCATCTTCGGACATCTTGTCATGGGTACAGCGCATCGAGGGAGGCAATTCCGTATCATCGGGATCCACATTGTGTATGGGCAGAAACCGTGGATACAAATAAGATACAAACGTATTCAAGTCCATAGATAAAATGAATTGTATGACATAAGAACGATCATCGAGGGTCATGTCGGAACCACCGGAAATAGCATCGTTTTTCAAAAGACACGATATATAGAGCGGCAACAGTTTTAAGCACTCTGGCAATATAAGTTGACCAGCTGACGATGGCGTGGTGCAGTGTTTACGATAGCATGCCAATATTTGAGCCGAACGATGTATTAGTGTATCTTTGACGGCTTTGGGTGTTAGTTCCATAAGTTTGAAACAAGATTGTTTGGCAAAGAACAACATTATGGCATCTAAATCGCAACTCTTGAAAACCTCAGCAATTGTAGTGGTGGCCTTAAGGGCAATATTAAGTATACGCAAACGACGCTGACCGCCACAAGAGGTGTAAAGTAGAGCAACTTGTAAGTAGACATTTTCTTCGGGTGGCAATTTGTCGTCGTGCTTGATTTCAATAGCAACCGATTTGTCGCAATCTGCAAATAAATGGGAAAAGTGATTTTAAGATTTTTATGAAAGCAATAAAACCTACAAAAGCTTCGCATTTATAATACTTGTATTCTTTTCAATAAATTTTCTCCAAAAAAAAAATAAACAAAACAACTTACCAATACTAGCCAATTCGATATCCGTTGTATTAGTCATAAAGAAGTGGCCATAGAAATCGGTGGCTCTAACTCCTGCCGAAGTACGGACACGCATAACAGCATCGAAAGCAATGGGACGGGAAACGTTTTTAATAATATCAGCAATTAAACGTTTGCCATCAACATCAGCCTTAAGGAGTACAACAAAACCATTAGTTAAACTAAAATACATGAGTAGTTTTCAAAAAATTCATTTACCTGGAAATAAGTGTACTTATAAACTTCGCCTCCCGTCAGCCTGGCCACTTGTCCAATAGTGGCTATATCGATGTATGAATTATTAAATAAAAATAAGTCTACTGAACAACCGCTTTGCACACATTCTTGCCCCAAAGTATTGTATGATTGACACTGGGGTATCAAAACCGTTTTCTCCTTTTCAGTTCCTAGCAGCTTACGGTCATCGCGGTTTTTCAATTTGCCCGGAGCCTCGGCAATGGGCAAAGATGAATTAAATACTAATAGTTTGCCAGCACAATTGGAAGCCTTCAGAGCTTCAAGACCAGCTTGTATAGCTGGATATAGTATAGTTTCAGTTTCTTTTGTGTCGACAAACATTTTCGGTATTTGTTCCATAAGAGCATCAATAACAGCTTCTGATTCTTCGGGATGACAAAGGAAGCCATCCAGCAGAGGCATAAACATGTCCTTATAGCAGCAATAAGACAATTTTATTAAAATTTAAAATATGTATATGTATAAAGCTTACTTGCACATCGCCCACAACCATCATTTGTGGTTGAGCCAAACTGCTTTTAATATTGTAGAAATGTACGGTGTTGTTGTAAGTTATGAACCCAACACGTATTTTAGACTTATCTTGACCCTGATCAATAGGTAAACTTTTCAAAATTTGCTTAATTTGCAAGCACAGCAAATGTACCAAGCCCGACTTCATTGTATTATAAGAAACATCAATAATAAAAATAAATGCTGGTATTTCCGGTGGAGTATTGTCCTAAAAATTTAAATGATAAATGAAGAAATACTATTTAAAAAAAGGTGTGAGTATTTTTATTTACACGACAATAATCCTTGGTAGCAAAAAACTCATAAGTACCCAAAACCAATTCAGGGCGTTCATATTTATCAACTCTCTGGCCAGTATGATCCAAATGTTGGAAGTATTCAGTGGGCACTAAAAACAATTATAAAAATAGATGATTTCATAATTTAAAGGCCGAATATGAATATTTAAATTTACCTTCCGTGGAGACCTTGCACATCAAACATTGGAAACGTCGACCGGCGTCTATAAATTGCATATTGGGCGACATATAGCCCTTGCAACGATTACAACGTATGGGTCCCAAAGTACCAAAATCAACAATGGGCGGCTCAAATTCACCTTCTGCAATACGAGCATAGGGCGATATAATTAAAGAGAAAGGAAGAGCAGTGGTTTTCAATATATCTGCTGTGGCAGGTACACAGTACAAAGAAGACCTGAAGCATAATAAAAGGGAATATCATAGATTTATATTATACATATGTACATATATTCAAAGTGAAAATCACCTTAAAAATCTTGGTGATGAATTGCCTTGATCTTGTACAACATATTTGGTAGTAACCAATGGTGGCAAAAGACCGGCTTGATTAGACACGAATGCCCCACCAGCATTACGTTGGTTCTCAATCATAACTTGTATGGGATTAGGCATTTGATCGGGATCTAAGCGTTTTTGTTGTTGTTCATATTGGGGTTGTTGATACATACCGCCAGCAGGCTGCTGTAAGGAGACATATAGGAATTTTGTTTAAAAAAGAACAGACTTTTTAATGCAGGCAGTAGTAATATTACTTACATTGTAACCTGGCCTTCCAGTCATAGGTTGGACCTGTTGAGGTCGCACCATTTGTGATGGATAAGCGCCGGGCATGGAAGGTTGATTGGGATGAGGCGGATAGCCAGGCATGGCATTTTGTTGACCTGGCTGTGGCGGGTATCCAGGCATCGAAGGCAAAGCCTGCTGCATTAGCGGCATTCCAGGCTGCTGCTGTTGCTGCTGTCCTGATATGGGAAGCATGCCCGGCTGCTGTCCAGGCATTGGAGGCATACCTTGTGGATGTTGTCCTTGCATGGGAGGTATTCCACGTTGCTGTTGGGTGGGCATTGGAGGCATACCAGGCTGCTGTTGGAGCTGTCCGGGCATAGGAGGCATACCTGTCTGCTGCTGGAGCTGTGCCGGCATTGGAGGCATACCTGACTGCTTTTGGAGCTGTCCGGGCATAGGAGGCATATATGATTGCTGCTGTCCCGTTATGGGAGGCATACCACCTTGTGGCACGGGAGCTGAAGGTTGTTGACTATTAAAAGTCGGAGCTGTTGCGGTTTGTTGAGTTTGTGGAGGAAATTGGGCAGCAGGATGCTGCGAGCCAGGGAAGCCTTGCATTGGCTGCTGTTGGGAATACTGTTGTCGTTGTTGCGCAGGCATAGCCGGCATCAAAGGAGGACTTTGCTGTAGCACATATTAAATTGTTTAAGGAAAGTTTTTGATTCTCTATTAATATGACTTACAGTAGTTTTCTGTGTAGCTGGTGGCATGTGAGGCATGCCAGGCAAACTGCCACTATTAACAGTCATTTGATTGGGACCTCCGGGAATATTTTGAGTGGGAGGTAAATTATCCCCAGCCAAAGATGTATTTGTTTGTGATTGTTGTTGATTTGGACCCGTCATGGAAGTTGCAGGTGGGGGAGGCATGCCTGGCGCACCAGCAGTAGGTGGTCTGCTTGATGTTCCATTGGGATAGGGACCAAAGTTGTTATTAACATTTGAAGATGAAGTTGGGCCCGGTTGTTGTGCGGTCGGAGGTCCATTTGAAAGAGGTTGACCGACTCCATGCATTTGTTGTGGAATATTATCATTGTTCAAAGAATTAAAATTTACTCCAGATATAGGCTGTTGCTGAGTTGGTGATAGCTGTTTCAAAGGGTTCATAGTCATAGCGCCCATTGATTGCGACAACTAAAAAAGGTCAATTAGCACAATCTTAGTTTTATATGTGTTTGCATAGTTACATATGTATGTGTCTGTATACAAAAATAATTTTCTTTATCGCAAGCCACAGCAGTTCCAGAAAATAATTTAATTGAACTGATAACATTGGAGTTTTCATGTATGTATATTTTATATAAATATGTTCACTATTGCAATAAAATGAACTATTTATTTGCACTATACTGTTTTTTTTTCAAAATTCTCTACTTCTTCCTTTACAAAAACAAATGTATTTATTATATATTCTTTTGTCATGATCTTTATGAGTGAGACAAGTAAAAGGTGAGAAGAAAAATGGAAGTGAATTTAATAAATTATTCAAATAAGAAAGTGAAGCAAACTTAAAAAAAAAAAGAGTAAATTGTGTTTAGTGGATTTGAAAACTTAGTGATAACAAATACAATACTTATAAAAAAAAAAATCATTCATTCATCTTTACAACCTGCTGCTGATAATTTCCATTCATAATATTGGATGAGGGTGGTGCAGCCATTGAAGCTGCCGGAGGAGGGCCTTGCGTGGCAGGTTGTTGAGGCCAACCTGCTGGTGTAGTATACTGGTCCTGACCTCCAGCAGATGGTATTGCCTGCGGCGGCTGTTGTTGTTGCTGTTGCATAGTTGGCGGTGGACCGTAAGCATTAGGATTCATCATTTTTTCACTTAATATTTTTTTATGTTTATTTATTCATACAATTTTATTTCTTCCAACATATAATTAATTAATAGCTATTAACTTCCAATTTTTCTCGGTTAAAAAAAAAATCGGTTTTGCACTTTTGTGCCCTGCTTTTATAAGATTATGTTAACACGTAAACACCACTTGAAGGCCCAGAAATTCCTTTTTAAAAACTGTGGAAACTATTTCTTTGCACTAATACTTATTTTGCCAAAAGGTTTTTAAAAATATCCTTTTGAAATATGATGGAAATTTTGTGAGAAAACTATTTTATTTTTCCACTTAAATGTTTAAAGAAATAAATACACATCCACGTCAGAGCAGCCTAGTTTTGCATCAAATTTTTTTCCAGTTTTTGGTTTTTTCTTTTACTTTTTATTCTTGATTTTTTTTACAGATGATTTGACAGTTTGCCACGTACTTTTTAAAGTTGTATGTTCAGTGCAAAGCAACTCAATACAGGGATGTTAGTTGAGTAAAGGAATAAAGAAACGGAAGAAATACTTTCATATTGTTAAACTATCCATTATCATATAGTAAGGAAAGTATAGCCGAGTACATTTTTTTATTTTTTTAATTAAAACTTTATTGTGCATAAAGTTGTTAGGAAAATTTGTAGATTCTTTTAATTTTAAGCCGAGTCACCAATACACGCATGTTGTAACCGCCACTTTGGCGGGCAGCGTTGCCATGTATTTTTTTTCACAATTCCAAAGGAAATTGCAGTTTCAGTAAATCCCGTTTGACACACAGTAACTAATGCTTATCAAATCTAGACCATGGGCGAGAGCAAACTATAATAGCTACCTTCTAATAGTCCTCTGCTCCCTAGCCCATAAACTCATAAGTTGCTCAACTAAAATTTGTTGAGCTCAAACCAGCATAAAGAATGCCAATACCGTTGAAAAGGTACTATGGGGCAATACTGTATGCACTCTCCCCCTCGGTCAAAGTAAGTTACCTTGTGTGAACCGGGACTAATTACTAGTTCCTTTTGACTTGAATTTGTTTACATATTTCTTTCCTGTGTATTTTTGGCGCTCTATCTTGGTTCTACAATCTAGATTTGTTTCAAAACTCTTAAGTAAGATTAATTGGTCATATATCCTAATATATAAAATGGATACGGATATAAACGATAAATCTACAAGCTCCAAAAGATTTTTAAGGCAAGTGAATGCAAAACTTTTCTGCTTTTTGGAATTTCCTTACGTTGAAACAAAATGCCATCACGTACATACATTAAACAAAAACTTTAAGAGCAAATTGTTTTATGTAAGTATTTTTTATATAAATCGGTTGAGTAGCTTATAAGTTGCAAATATATTACCACATTTTCTATATCATGCCACTGTGAGGCGTACGATAAAGGAACTAAAACACAGTTTAAAAAATCTTCTAAATTGCAATCGCTCATTTATTGCAATATAAATATATAACACAAATTCTTATATCTTTCCCTTTAACACTTGCATTCATACATACATATGTACACACATAATAACGCATTTGCAGTACCACAACTACATACATACTTACGACTTGCTGCCACTTGTGTTAAGCAATTGCACTTCATAAGATGCAATTGCACTCTATCACAGTCATGTTGACTGTTAATTTGTCATTAATTGGTTTGGTAGCAAAAGATTTTGCTCATTAGCATTGCTATTTGGGATAATATTGCCTTTTGAACAGGTTAGTACAAGAAATTTCTTTCCGCTCTTAACAAAACATTTTCCGCCTAGATAGACACATCACTAAACAATAACCCAACAAACGCAAAGTCAATATGTTTTAGGCCGGGCTTACATCTGTGTGCCATGTGGTAAAGAAAGCGTAACCACTAATTACTATTGAAAATCTGTTTGATTGAGAAATGCATTTTATTGATTTAAACAGTTTCCAATCATGTTGGATTTTTTAAAATTGTCTGTTAGTTATGTATGAAACTGTTTATCTTAATAAATATGTGTCTGAATTAGAGATGCTAATCGGGACAGGTTTTGAAAATCTCGGGCTTCGGGATTTAGTGATGGAGTCTCGAAATCCCGAACAGGGACCCCGGGACTTTCGGGACTTACAAAATCCCGAAAACATTGTGCGTTTTTATATTAAAAATAATATTTTTGTTTAACAATTATTTTTTTCCATATAAAAGAAACGAAGTTCTGAAAATCGACGTGAAAGTTTAAAAGTGCTCTCCTGCAAAACAGTAAAATATGACTTAAGTGCTTTTTCCTTTTTGCCACAGATATATGTATATTATGTACTTGTATTATAGCATTGCACAGATACATCTGTTTGCACTAGTTTTGCGTGTTTTTTGGTTCTGGTATGAACAAATATGTTATTTATCGTTTTCTGTTACTAGTTGTAAATGTTGATTTTTTAAGCAATTATTGTATGGTTGGGCAATGAGCAAATGAAAACAACACATTTATTTTTTTTGTTTTTCTAAGGCAAATAAGATACATAAAACTGCTTTTACCATAAGTGCCTTATGATGTGTTGAGAAAAAATGTAATTGGCTGATGAATGAATGAATGAAAGCAAAATTGCACATACATATGTAAGTAAATGATACATGTACATGAAACACATGCATTTGTAATTACTCTCAGAGCAAAATTGTCTCTTTCTCTCTCTATACTTTGGCTGCGCCAGAAAATAACATAACGAACGTCCGCACATACATCTGCACATCATGTATTTGTTTAAATAGTGGTTTTTTCCTATATTTGTATTACAATATATATTTTTGAGCAAAAACAGATCAAACAGTTGCTCAGCAGCAATACAATAAGCAATTGTTATTTGTTTTCAATTGTATTTTAATTTGGAAAAGCACGCACGCACAATAACTCTTATACTAGTTCTGTCGCTCACACTACAATTATATGGTACATACCATGGTATATTTGTTTTGTGTATACAAACGAGTATACAAATGCAACCCTTTATAACTTGTATACACAAAAATATTTATTCAAAGCAAATTTTTAATATAGAATATGACAGTCAAAAACATTATTTATGCAAAAACGGGATTCTTACTCTTTTTTGGGCACATGGAGCACATGAAATGCCAGATGTAAACTCAGCCTTAGTTATTTGATATCGTAAATTACTGTTAAGTTTGTTCAAGTTTTTCCCAAGTTCGGAAATAAAAATTGTCGGCCTGTGGAACGATGTCGACAACGTTCGACTTGTCGCACACTTACATTTGAAACAACAACAAAATACCTATTAAAATTTGTTTGTTTTTTAAATGTAGGCGAGCGACAAGTCGAAAGTTGTCGACATCGGAAGATTGGCCCTTTCTTTTGTTATAGAAAAAAAAATATCACATAACGAATTTCCGGCATTCTTAATTAAAAGAAAATCATTATTTGAGATATATATGTCTATGTTGCAATAAAGGAGCGACTTTAAAAATTTAATTTTGTATTTCATTCATTTAAAATCCAAAAAATTGTCATTCTGTGTGTAATTTGCATAATAATCATATTTTTATGAATAGCGAAGTCGCAAAAAACGTTGTCCGTCTGTCTGTACTCCGAAGCTTCCACAAAAGCTAGACCGCCTTGCCTAGTCTTGGACTAATATATCAGAATTGGCCCTAAATAGATTGGTATTGAAAATAAGCGAAATAAAAAAGCGGTGCAAGAGCTGGAAAATTTAAACTTTTTGTTAACTAACTAAAACTTCCTATATTTGTGATTTGAACGGGCTAAAGTTCGTATCGCTTTTTAAGCCAAATTACATGTGATAATTATTAATGAACAAATAACACCAAAGTCTGTTGTAAATATTCTGACTAACAACACATAGTTGAACGGAACAGCCAGCCGTTTTCGAAGGCCACTAAACCTTCATCATCAGCGTTCTTTTGTGTTTGGTCCACTGTGTGTGGTGTCAGTTGATGTAAATTTCTGCTTTATATACTTAGCATTTTATTGCAAATGGAATATGTGAATTGTTTTGATTCATCGTATTTCAATTTGCTGAAAGCTTTTTTGTATCGTAAGCTCAATTTTACCATCACTATATTTACAACAGTCTTACCATTGTCGTTTTGTTCTTTTTACTAATTATACACATGTTACTTAATTTGCTTATTCTACTTAAGACAAACTTTTTTGGTTTGTTACTATTAAGAATATTTTTATTTTTAATTTTTGCCACAGGCCCATGGCTATTAATTTTTAGTTAATTTTAATTATTATTCGACTCCATTTGTTTCTATATTTGTGATTTGAACGGGCTAAAGTTCGTATCGCTTTTTAAGCCAAATTACATGTGATAATTATTAATGAACAAGTAACACCAAAGTCTGTTGTAAATATTCTGACTAACAACACATAGTTGAACGGAACAGCCAGCCGTTTTCGAAGGCCACTAAACCTTCATCATCAGCGTTCTTTTGTGTTTGGTCCACTGTGTGTGTTGTCAGTTGATATAGATTTCTGCTTTATATACTTAGCATTTTATTGCAAATGGAATATGTGAATTGTTTTGATTCATCGTATTTCAATTTGCTGAAAGCTTTTTTGTATCGTAAGCTCAATTTTACCATCACTATTCTACACTACACTTCTTTTAATATTTTTTTAGTTAAACATTTTTAATATTTTAGAAAGAAATATATTGATATTAAAAATCAGAAAACGCAAAAAGACGATTTCATTTTCGATTTTGTAAACACAAACGATTTTTTCATTTTAAAATTTTTATGGAAAAAATATTTTTTTTGAAACGAATTTTCTTTATTTTTCATACAAATTTGAAACGTTTAGAAACGAAATTTTTACAAAATCTGCCTATAAAACGATTTTTTTTAGTTAAACATACTTCATAATTTAGATAGAAATAGATTGATACTGAAAGTCAGATTAAAAAGACCCTTCCAGGGTTGGAAAATTCAAACTTTTTTTGTTTCATAAATCTTTAAAGTAAATGGGCGCATTCATAAGACGTAGCTGTTGAGCTCAACAGTTGTGAAACTGTTGCCAACTGTTAGCCCCAACAGTTACGTCTTAGAGCCAATTTCACCATTTTATTTAAATATCAATTCATATTTCAAATTTATTTTTCCATACAAAAATCAATGAAAATCGACATTTAAATATGAATTGATATTTAAATAGAGTTGGTGAAATTGGCCCTTAGAAACGGTTTGATGGATATAATTTAATTTTATATCTTTATTTCGTTACTTCACATTTGTAATGTAAAATTTAACAAATACTTATTCCTGCCACCTAAGGCCGGGTTTCCATCTGTGTGCCATGTGCCACACAAGCGTAAAAAAGGCGTAACCACTAATTACTAATGAAAAACAGTTTGATTCAGACACGTATTTATTAAGTTAAACAGTTTCATACATAACTAATAGATAATTTTATAGAATCCAACATGATTGGAAACTGTTTAAATCCATAAATATATGTCTGAATCAAACAGTTTTTCATTAGTAATTAGTTGGTTACGTTTTTTGGGCAAATGACACACAAGAAATGCCAGATGTAAACTTAGCCTAACAAAGCATATAAAAAGCATAACTCTATTCGAGCAGCTGTTTAGGCTGAGCACAACACGTTGACTATAGGTAGCGAAAAAATTTTATGATGGAAAATTACTCAACTGTTGAGTGTAGCGGAATTACTCAACTATGCGTTTCTAAGGCAAACACACAACGGTTGCGCAACAGCTACGTGCTATGAATGCACCCAATAAAACTGATTTGTTTTTAGTTTTTAAATATTAACCCTTATATTTATACAATTTAAAATGAATACATTGAAATGTATTTTATTTAAAATTTTATATACAAAATTTTCTTAAAATTGATTTCAAACGCATTTTATTTTTTTTATAAATGGGGGTGGGGGCAAAAATATTTTATACATTAGATAGATCTTTAATCAAGAATTTTTTATATTTGTCAAATTTATATACATACATATGTATATAAAAATCTAGTTTAAGCATACAATCATAAGCTTTTATTGCTGATATGTAATTAATGGACACTCATTAGTTTTACGAAACAATATTATGATGCTCTCACACAATTTTGTTTCAAATCGATGGTCGTATGTTAACAACACGTAACTAAGTTCTTTTTTAATTTTTAGTAAGTGGAAATAACTTTAAATATATTGCTAATGAATATTCATAACTACAAAGTAAATTAACGGACATGTTCTTTTTCATTTCCCTGAAACTGTTCCCTTCTGCTAAGCAAAATCGAAAAATTCAGAGGGAATAAAATTTTTACCTAATATCGCTTTCATCATTTAAAATTGTGTCATTTGAGAAATAATTTGACTTGAAAACAAACACCTGTGTTTGCTGGTATAATGTTTATACGTTAATGATTTACCAAGTGATATTTCTGGAGCCTATTACATACGTACATACATAAATAATAAATAATTTAAGCATTTTCTCGTTAAAAAACATATGGTCTTAATTAATATTTATTATGGGAAATTTTAATAAATTTTGCAAAGTCACGTGTTTAAAAATAAATTTTGCTTTTATTAATTAAAAAAATATTGAAAGTGAATATCTTAAATATATGGGCAATTCTATGCAAAACGACCGACCCTACACTTAAAAAATATAGTTTACTTATTTACTGATATCCACAAGACAATGTCAATTATGGAAAATTTTGTTTCAATTTGGAAATAGATATACATACATATGTACATATATGTACCTATACTTTTTTTTGTTTATTTTCGACTTTGTATGTCTTATGATGAGAATTTTGTGGATTAATTGAAATATTATTATAACAGTCACAGCGGTGATATCGCAAAAATTATGGAAGTCGAATTGTAAATAATTAGAATACATACATATATATGTACATACATATGTGTACATAACGGGTGTTTTTTTAGAGGTATAGAACTTCGAATTGAAATAAAACACAAGAAAATCGTTTTAATGTCCATCAATTTGGCTTTATTGGAAGGATAATTTTATGCCATTAATGTTTAAATATGATTTCGGGCATGTGAAGGCCGCGGCTGGCTCGAATAAAGCCAATTCTACAGGTCCAATTTTCAACCACTTTTTCGAGCATATGGGGCCGTATGTTGGCAATAACGCCACGAATGTTGGCTTCCAAGTCCCCTAACGTTTCTGGTTTGTTGGCGTAGACGAGCGACTTCACATATCCCCAAAGAAAATAATCCAATGGTGTCAAATCACACAATCTTGGTGGCCAATTGACAGGTCCATTCCGCGAAATTATGCGCTCATCGAATGTTTCCTTCAATAAATCGATTGTGACGTGCGCTGTGTGGCATGTAGCGCCGTCTTGTTGGAACCACAACTCATCCACATTCATGCCATCCAATTCGGGAACAAAATAGTCGGTTATCATGGCTCTATACCGGTCTCCATTAACGGTAACTGACTCTCCAGCATTATTTCGGAAGAAGTATGACCCAATGACTCCACCAGTCCATAGAGCACACCAAACAGTCAGTTTTTGTAGATGTAATGGCGTCTCAAGGGTCTCATGTGGATTCTCTTCACTCCAAATGCGGCAATTTTGCTTGTTGACGTAGCCATTCAACCAAAAATGAGCCTCATCACTGAACAAAATTTTGCGATGAAAATCAGCATCGAGATCAATCTCATTTTCGGCCCATACACCAAAATCACGACGCATTGCATGGTCACGCGGCTTTAATTTTTGCACAAGCTGGATCTTGTAAGGTCGCAAGCCAAGATCTTTGCGCAAAATCTTCCATAGAGTTGATGGACAAAGGTCCAATTGCTGTGCACGGTGGCGAATCGATTCATTCGGGTCCTCTTCAACACTTTGCTCTACAGCGGCAATTGTTTCTTCGGTGCGCACTGTTCGACGTCTCTGCGGATGCGTATTATCACATAGAGTAAACGTAGTGCGAAAACGATCCATGGTTAACCGAATTAATTGCTCTGATGGACGATTATGTCGACCATAAAATGGACGGAGCTTGCGGTAAACTTCGCGAACTGAACCATTATTTTCGAAATAAGTTTGCACGATTTGCAAGCGTTGTTCTTTTGTCAACCTGTTCATGATGAAATGGCAAACCAAACTAAATATTAATCACTTGACAGCTGACCAAATTTCCGCCAGTTAAAAAAGTGATGCCAACTTAAAGTTCTATAACTCAATAAAAAACACCCATTATATAGAATTGGTAGCTTTAAATCACAGCGTTCATAAAAAAATACTTTAAAACATACTCGACAGGAGTATTCTGCTGTATATGATAGAGTGGATAGCGAATAAGTTAATTTCTTATTATTTTCCTCCTATTGTTTACCTTTCTATTGATGATAAGTATGAATGCAGTCAATAAAAAGTTGTATATCTTGAAACTTTTTGAGTTTTCATACCATCTCATACTCGCTATGCAAAGAGTAGAGCTGGGTCCAACTCGTTCATTCGTTCATTTTTGCCACAAACCTATGATCAAACCCATGTAATTTAAACGAGTTGGACCCAGCTCTAACAAAGCGGTCACAGCTGTCACATTTTCCAAAAAGTTTTTTAAAGAAAATTTTGTTTTTTCGAGGCATCAACTATTTAATAGAATCAGAAAGACTTGGAACAATTTGAGATTAAAAAGGTCACACCCGTCACATTTCGATGGCCATTTTGATTATAATAATATTCTGTAAGTATCTAACTGTTACTGAATGTTTTTAAGATGAACATTTTTGGGAATCGCATCATGATTAAATTATTAATTTTATACTTTTTATTTCATTTATTTAATCCATTTCGAGCCCTATTTTCGATTTTATCGCAAGCGACATGTTATCAAAACTAGAGATTTTAATTGAAATTAATATTTTATGGGCCTATACATACAATTTTATCGTAAGCGACAATTTACGTACAAAAACATATTTGAATATTAAAAAAAAAATCTTCTGAAAAATTTTATTTTTGTCGCTTACGATTAAATCCAAAATAAATCTCGATATATCTAAGTATGTACATATGTATACATTTTGAATTATGAAAAAAAAAAATTAATATCATGGTGACACCCGTTACAATGGAATTACCCATATCTAATATGTGCATACAGAATTTCATTTATAGAAATTAATTATAACAAATTTACGAAATACTGTAATTACGCTCAACGCTCTAATTTAGGTTTGACTGGGGTTTGCACAGCGATTATAATCGTAATCGAAATCGCGATTAATCACGCCTTTTAATCGTAATCGTAATCGTAATCGAATCCTTTAATCGCTCGATTACAATTTTTCCCCCTTTTTTTTAGGCAAATAATTTATGCCAAATTTGCATACAGGGCAAATTCAACTCATAAAAATTTATATTTACAAGTGGGTGTGGGCACCTGCTGAATTTATATCATGGTGAATGAACAACTTCATATAAAAAACGGTATAACAAATACGGTGTTTTATATTAACTTGTTCATTCTTTATGATAAAAATTCATCAGGTTTGTGTAGAAATATACTTCATCCTAGAAAAATTGTCCCACCAAAAGATTGATTTCCCACAATTTGTGTTGTTTTTGATACTCATTAGTTCTGATTTACGAAGTTCATTTCACATGCTTTACAATTTTCTCCAAATAAAAATTCAATTAAAAGCGTACTCAAGAAAAAATAACAAAATTTCTTTGGCTAAACCCATACAGTTCGACTAAAACTCATGACGCAATTTATTTTGGTTTTAGCAAACGTTATAATAGTATGTTTTCTTGATTAATCGCAATTAACCGATAATCGCGATTAATCGCATATTTTTTAATCGTAATCGCAATTAAGAAATTCTGCGATTATTTGCAAGCACTAGGTTTGACTATAATAGTTACCTTTAAATTCAGATAATATATTTATATGTATCTGCCGCGGCTTAGCTGGGTGATATTAACACGCCCTCAAATCACTTTTGCATAATGACTAATGTAGCCTGAGCTGCCTACGGCGCTCTTCACCTTAAAATACACTGCATGAACAGGACAACCATTTTGATAAAATCATTTTATTATTGGCACGTGTTGTTGAATGCTATATGCCCCATTTTTATTTGGCAAAACGACATCCTGTTGGATGTAGATGTATTTAGCTTCAAAAATATGGCCGGTATAAACTGTCAAAGTTCGGAAGTCTCTATTGGAAGACCTTTTGTAAGATAGTGTATAGTAGTGGTGTCTAGTGATGAGGGATAGCGCTATTTTTTAATAATGTTGCTCCTTGTGAACGTGATTTCTAAATCGCTGTTCTTTTAAACTGTGACTGTGATTACAGTTTAGCAGTATTTTGTTTGTAGCAGTTCTGTTACTTTGAGAAAATCTAATAAGAAGAGCAGCAGTGAAATTAAACAGTGACTGTGATCACGGTTTAACACATTTCAGCTCTTCTGCTTTAAAAGTATTTATTAGTATTGGTGTTTTTATAAATACTAATAAGAAGAGCAGCAAGAACAAGCAATTAGCAATCAACCCCGTTCAAATATTGAGAATAAATAAAAAAATATATAACAATCAGAGAGACAATAAAAGCTGAAGGTATAAAAAAAAATTAATGTGGTAGCTTTATTTATTGTAAAATAAGCATGCAAGAACAATCAAAGTTTGTATGAAAGAACTATATTTTCAAAACCTGTTACAGGATAAATTCAGTCACAGTTGTGATTTGTGATTTTTCAATCGCTGTGAAAAAGTAACAGGTTTCTAAATATCGCTCAACTCTAGTGGTGTTATATTTATGCATCTAGATGAAAATTTCTATAATTAAAGTATAAAAATTTTCATCACAAGGGAAAACGGTATACACATATATGTATATGAAGAAAAATTTTATAATTTCCTATAATGAGTTCTGTCTTAGTTGCCGTGAAGAAAGCAAAGAAAAGGCAGTCTTTCACTTCCTTTGCGAATGTCCAGCTTTGCATTTCTCGAGATAAAAGTTTTTAGGCAGTTACGTACTAGACGACCCTTCAGAGTTATCAGATATTGGTTTGAGTGACCTCATCAGATATCTCAATGCGACGGGTTGGATCTAGTAGCAATCAGCGTATCCGAGTACTTGGATACATTTCTCCATGGGTAGACACTGACGAGTAGAGTTGTCTTTCAAAAAGGAATCATCTAGACTCTACTTGAATGCATGCGTGAAGCGAGAAACCACGTAAATCAAGCAACTCTAGTGTATATGTATTTATGCACAACACTGTAGTAATTTACGAACTTTATTTGTTTAAATTATTTATAAGCCACTGAACCTTAATAACTTTATTTTAAGATTGGTCAGCAGAAATGCTTAGTTGAATTGTATGTACTATCGCCAATAGGAAATTATTGTTATTGTTAATTTATCAGCATTGTATAATGATATTTCAATGTCAATGTTTTCCGCAACTCAAATGTTATTTGAATATTCAACAAAATCACACTGTTGCAATGAATTATGAATTGATTTGGTTTGTTTTTAAAATAATGCTGACCAATAGAATATTTACCCCCTTATGCAAAAACGTTTGTTAAAGTTAAAGCATAAGGGGGTTAGTATATAAGCTGGTATTTTTGTAAACACATTTCAAAATTGATTTGATTATCAACAGTTAACTTTGTTTATTCAATCAACCATAAAATAGGATTAACTAATAAAGAAATACAAATTGTTTTAGTTTTTTTTTTTTTTTTGATATTTCCGATTTTCAATACAAAAAAAGTTTAAATTTACCAACCCTGGAACCATATTTTTTCATTTTCAACACCAATCAACTACTTTCTAAAATTAAAAATATGTTAAACTAATAAAAAAATAAGAAATAAATAAGTTTAAACTATTTACTTTTATATATCGAGCCTTATATTCGATTTTATCGTAAGCGACAAAAATTAAATTGTTCAGGAAAAGTTTTTTTTTATAATATTCAAATTTGTTTTACATATGTACGTAAATGATCGCTTACGATAAGAGGTGTGTTTCTTTACTCTACATTGGGATCCCGTGGGATCCCAATTTGTACGAAAAGCGTTCCCGTACTCGAAAATTGGGTAAATATGAGAGGTTTTGTGAGAGTAATGTTCTTCTTCTTCTTACACGAAACAGCCCGTACTTCAATCAGCTGTTTGAAAAATTACATTTACCTAAAAACTAAAAAAATAGAATTTTTTTTTAATGCATGTATTTATTTATTGTATCTTCACATATGAACTAACAATAAGTATTTAAATCTTAAATCTATAAAAAAAAATTTTTATTAGGCCCGACCAGTGTCGGACATAAACTTAGTGATAGTTATAAATAATACATTAGTAGTGATAATCAAAAAAGGGGAAAAAAGTATTTTCAAGTAGTCCCATCTGGAGTGTTAGGTATAAGAGCCCATGTGTCCCTCTTTCTTAGGCGTATGTGTCCAGTAAAGCTCAAAATATTACGAGCAAGCGGATTAGGATGTAATTCGAGTTTTGTTAAATATTTGCCTGCGTATTTTGCAATTTCTTCAGTCACTAGTGGAATATTTAAATCACGATGTATAATAGAATTTTCGATGTACCATGGAGCCGATGTTATTAACCGTAAAATTTTGTTTTGCCTTCGTTGGATTCTCTCGACATTGGAAGCTGAAGCAGTGCCCCATAGTTGAATTCCGTAGCACCATATAGGTTTCAAAAGTGACTTGTACAGTAAAAGTTTGCAGTCTAGGCTGAGTGTTGAGTTTCTGTCAATCAACCAATATATTTGAGTTAACTTAAGTTTCATCTGAGTTAACTTAGAGTCAATATGATGTTTCCATATAAGTCTTCGATCAAGGTGTATACCAAGGTATTTCACTTGGGAATGTTGAGGAATATTTTGATTGTTGATTCGAATGGCGGAGCAAGTATCTCTTCTTAGGGTGAACGTTATATGGACACACTTTTGTTCATTGACTTTAATTCTCCATAAGTTCAACCATATTTCCAGCTGGGTAATATGTTCCTGGAGATTGCGGGATGCCTCATAAGGGTTTTCGTGCACACTCATACAGGCTGTATCATCGGCAAAAGTAGAAATATGTATATTATTGCCTACAGGCATATCACAAGTATATATTAAATACAAGACAGGACCCAGAATACTACCCTGTGGCACACCAGAAGATATAGATTCGGGCACACTCGTGAACTCTCCTTCCACAACAGTGAACTTCCTATCAATAATATAACTTTTCAAAAGCTTTTGAATGTTTATTGGCAGATATGTCTTCAATTTTAAAACTAGGCCTTCGTGCCATACTTTATCAAACGCCTGAGAAACATCAATAAAGAGAGCAGAACAATACTTCTTTTCTTTAAATGTTCTTCTTACAACTTGGACCAGTCTATGCGTTTGTTCAATCGTGCTGTGCTGACTTCTAAAGCCAAATTGATGGTCCGGGATGCACCCATTATCAGTTAAAATTTTGGACAATTCAGTCATGAGCAGGTTTTCGAAAAGCTTTGAGATTGTAGATAGTAAGCTTATAGGCCTATATGACTCAGTCTTGGTAAGATCTTTGCCCGCCTTTGGAATCATTTTGATCTTGGCAAGTTTCCAGTTATGTGGAAAATACTGCATTCTTAAAATAGCATTAAAAATAAATAGCAAGATTCTTATTGCAATATGAGGCAAGTTCATGAGCATTTTGTTACTAATGCCATCAATACCTGGAGCTTTCTTCGGGTTGAGTTCAGCAATTACTTTTTGTACTTCACGCATCTTAAACCTTAAGGGACGAGGGGGTAGAGAAACTACACTCGGTAAATCAGCAGCACCCGTACATGAATTGGGAGTGAATACAGAAAACTTTATGAAAAAATGTTTAAAAGCTAGTGGCAAACAAAGTTTTATAAGTTTTTATATGAAGTTAAGATAACAAAACCTATGTAAGTAAGTATGCTGAATCATGTAAGTAAATACGTGCGTGTGTATGTACATAAGTAAGTGTTTAGTTACGTGGATACGTATGTATATGTATTAGAGTTTATCTTTTCCCGGACTTTTTCATTTCCCGGGAAAGCGGGAACGACTTTTCGGTTTCCCGGGAAATCCCGGGAATTCTCGCGCAGTGCAAAACAATACAAAATATTCTTTAATTTAATTTATTTTAACAAAAAACAAATTGTAATTCATGAGATCGGTTAAATAATAACGTTTTATAAACAAATTAAGGCTTCATTAGCCTTTACTTTCTGTTGCTGTTCTGTGCTCTGACGTTCTGCTTCAATTTGACTACTTCCTTTTTCTGTAGTAACTTATCAGCAGTTTCTGACCAAAAGCGTCGCAGTTTTCCACTAAAGCGATGATGCATCGTCCATTGTTAAGTTTAAATATAATTTATGTTATTCTTTTAAATTAAATTTTCTAAATTCTAAACGCACAATCACAATTCATTTCAAAATATATTTATTTAATTTATGCTGTCACTTACAATTACTTAAAATTTTTTTTGATTTTCACAGGTTAAACCGAAACAGAACAGAACGAAACAGAAAAACTAACGACTTGTATTAGATTTTCATAAACAAAAAAGATTCAGCTGATTCGAAACAGAACAGAAAGTAAAAACCAATTCTGCCTTTAGCCAAAATATAATATTATTTCAGTTCTTTATATAATAGTAATGCATAAATATCAATATTATATGTAAATCTAAGGCCAAATGCATTGATATAACGCAAAAAGAAACAAATTATGTTATTAAAAAAATATTCCAAAATATTTGTAGAGCTTTAATAGAATCGTTCATTTTACGAAAGAGAATCTGTAATTATTTTTTAATTTTTCTTTTATTGCCTTGCGCATTTCTGTTTTTACTTTTATGAATTGTTGTAGAATTGAATTTTGAACGTCACGTTCTGCTTTTGGTAAATAAAGGCCTCTAAGTCTCACAGCACATGTGTGCCAGATGTAAACTCGGCCTTAATTGTTGTAAGGTTTTAGCTATTGTGCTAGTGCCATCACCTTATTATTACACCATCGCATTCATAAAGTTAATAACTTCACTAATCAATGAATGTGTATATGCAAACTAAAGTTGCCATAATAAAATCAAAAAAAAAAAATCCCGGGAATTGCCGCACAAATTTCCCGGGATTTCTTTCCCGGAAAATGTGCGGGATCCCGTATGAAAAACACTAATATGCATACATGCATTGACGTTTATTTTCGTGTTAAAATGTTGGTTTTTCGCGTTCCCGTACTTTTGTGCATTTTTGTATATTATTGAGCGAAATTATAGCTTCCTCTCATTTTACCGAACTTCACCCAAAAAGTAAAGAACGAAAGCTAAAATTTTGCAGCCCATATCTTAAAAGTTATCAACAATTTTGACATTTTGATAATTCTAAACTATGGGTAAGCCCATAAAATTTTAATTTCAATAAAAAAGTAAATTTTCGATAACATGTTGCTTACGATACATTCGAAAATATGGCTCGATATGTATGTATGTACTAAAAAAATATTAAATTTGAAGGACCAATTCTGACACATCAGTCCAAGACCGAAATCTCTAGCCTAAACCGATTTCACGATTTCGACAGACATACGAACATCGTTTATTCGACTTCCCTGTTCATTAGGACCCATATACATATGTATACTTTATGGTGTCTCATATGAATATTATGGCAATTACACACGGAATGATAAACCTATATATGTATATGTATGTATGTACCTTTAACATTTTTGGTGAATAGTACAATAATTTGAGAGCAATTGTAAGAAATTTGCATTTGTTATCAGAATTTTTTTTAACTCTAAAAAAGATAAATATCAAACCATTTGTGCAAATAGAAGTATTGTGATTATATTTTAAAATTTAGCGAATAAGATACATTCACATATGTATATACATATGTCTAGGCTGTTCAATCTGGCACCAGAGTGCCGAACGTCAATTGGCTTTTCATACAAATGAATACACATACGCTTATACATTTCTCTCGGTTTTCTCTCTGTGGGCAGCTCTGATAAATGTGTATGTATGTACCTATTAGATTCATTGGGGGCATACTCATAGTCATAAACAAAGTATACTTTAAGAGTTTAAAACCAGTATTACAATACAAAATACTGGAGTATGCGCCATTAACTATTATTTTTTTTACCGACTGTCAAGGAAAAAAATAGTTTGTACGGAGGAAAGATGAACGACAAGCATCCGCAATAGTGATGCCAACTTCTTCACTTAATACAGTATAATTTAAGAAAAAAAAACTAAAGCGTTAATTAATAATAACAAAAATTAAAAATTTTAAAAACCGAAACAGAAAAGATGTTATATCTTCTAAACGGCTAGACCGATTTTCTTCAAACATAGCTAAGAACCCTCTCGATCAAGTCATCTTTCAAACAGAAAAAACTAAATGAAAATCGGTTTAGCAGTTTGGCCTGTACGTGGACACGGACAGACACACAAGCACACAATACAAACTTATAACACCCATTTTTTTTGTCGGGGGTTAATAAAATGAAATAAATTACAATAGAATAGAATAGAATAAAATAAAATAACAATAAAAAATAAAATAAAATAACAATAAAAAATAAAATAAAATAAAATCAAATCAAATAAAATGAAATAAAATAAAATAAAATAAAATAAAATAAAATAAAACAAAATAAAATAAAACAAAATAAAAATAACATAAAATAAAAAAAAAATAAAAAAATATAATAAAATAAAAAATTAAATAAAATAAAATTAAATAATTTAAAATAAAATAGAATAAAATAAAATGAAATAAATTAAATTAAAATAAAATAAAATAATATAGGAGAAAAACCAAATTAAAAAAAAAGTATTAAAAAAGTGCGTTCCTTTTTTAATAGTATTTTTATATATGTTATGTGATTTATTTATGTTATATTATGTTTTTATTTTCGTTGAATAACGTTGCAATAAAATAAAATAAAACAAAATAAAACAAAACAAAACAAAACAAAATAAAATAAAATAAAATAAAATAATAAAATAAAATAAAATAAAAAAGAATAAAATAAAATAAAATAAAATAAAATAAAATAAAATAAATAAAATTAAATTAAAGTAAATTAAATTAAATTAAATTAAATTAAATCAAATTAAATTAAATTAAATTAAATTAAATTAAATTAAATTAAATTAAATTAAATTAAATTAAATTAAATTAAATTAAATTAAATTAAATTAAATTAAATTAAATTAAATTAAATTAAATTAAATTAAATAAAATAAAATAAAATAAAATAAAATACAATACAATACAATACAATAAAATAAAATAAAATAAAATAAAATAAAATAAAATAAAATAAAATAAAATAAAATAAAATAAAATAAAATAAATAAAATAAAACAAAATAAAATAAAATAAAATAATATAAAATAAAATAAAATAAAATAATATAAAATAAAACAAAATAAAATGTAGTAAAATAAAAAAAAAAATAAAATAAATTGAGATAAAATAAAATAAAATAAAATAATATAAAATAAAATAAAATAAAACAAAATAAAATAAAATAAAATAAAACAAAGTAAAATAATATAAAATAAAACACAATAAAATGTAATAAAATAAAAGAAAATAAAATAAAATAAAATAAAATAAAATAAAATATAACAAAAATTAAAAATTTTAAAAACCCCCAACTTTTTTCAGAAAAGATGTTATATATTCTAAACGGCTGGACCGATTTTCTTCAAACATAGCTAAGAACCTTCTCGATCAAGTCATCTTTCAAACAGAAAAATACTAAATGACAATCGGTCCAGCCGTTTGGCCTGTACGTGGACACGGACAGACACACAGATACACAGACACACACTACAAACCCTGTCGGAGAATGTGTGGTTGACTACAAAAATAGTTAACTTATAGTTAACTTTTCTTAGACTGACTAAAAGCTAGCTGCAAAGTCATCTAGAACAAACTCAAAATTAATTCTTAAGTTGAGTACGTAATCGAATTTGGTGAGAGCCAACAAATTTATTCTCAGCTACTTTAAAACTCATTTCAGTTTTATATTAACATTTTGCTGTTGTTATTTTAGATGGCAGTTTAGCCGAGTGGTAGCGCGTTGAGTACACAACGTGTGATGTTACATGTTCGAGCCCCAGAAATTTTTTTTTATTTACTGATTACCAGGTGATTTAAAAACGTCAACTTTAAGTTAGCTTAAAGTAGTGCAGAGTGAGACAATTGACTACCGCCTAGGACATCGCAATGTTAAAATAGTCAGTTGATTACATTGCAAAGTAATCCAAGTGTCAGTCAGTACTAGTTGCGAAATAGTTAGCTTAAAGTTAGTTTAATATTAGCCAAATTTCGGATAGGGAACTTATAACACCCCTTTTTTTAGTCGAGTCGGGGGTTAATAAAATAAAATGAAATAATTAAAATAAAATAAAATAAAATTAAATTAAAATTAAATTAAATTAAATTAAATTAAATTAAATTAAATTAAATTAAATTAAATTAAATTAAATTAAATTAAATTAAATAAAACAAAATAAAATAAAATAAAATAAAATAAAATAAAATAAAATAAAATAAAATAAAATAAAATAAAATAAAATAAAATAAAAGAAAATAAAAGAAAAGAAAATAAAATAAAATAAAATGAAAAAAATAAAATACTATAAAATAAAACAAAATAAAATAAAATAAATTGAGAGAAAAATAAATAAAATAGAATAAAATAAAATATAGTAAAATAAAATAGAACAAAATAAAATAAAACAAAACAAAATAAACAAAAAATAGTGATGTAACGAATGAAAATTTTTGATATTCGCGAATACGAATGCGAATACGAATATTTGAAACGATATTCGCGAATACGAATATTTCATGTGAAATTTATAGACATTAAATCAGGGCTCTATTTACGCCTGCAATATGAAATATCAAAAAATTGTTGCGAAAAAGAATTTCATACTCCTGTTGGCGTACTTTAAAGTTAATAAAAACTACTTAAATTTTAATGATCGTCAGTAAATAATATTTAAAAATGATACAAAGCACAAATTTCTATGAAAAATTTAATGGATTCGTACAAACTAATATTTTTATCCATTTATTTAAATTTAGTTTAGTTAGGCAAATACGAATACGAATATTTAGTATTCGTATTTGCCTGAATTTGACGAATACGAGTGTTTCGTATTCGAATTAAAAATGGCCGAATATTCGGCAATTCTAATACGAATATTCGTGCATCACTAACAAAAAATTATATAAAAAATAAAATATAATAAAATAAAAAGCAAAATAAAATGAAAAAAAAAATAAAATAAAATAAAATAAAATAAAATAAAATAAAATAAAATAAAATATAATAAAATAAAAAAAAAATAAAAAAAAAATAATTTATACAACAAAATAAAACAGAATAAAATTTATAAAAAAATAAAACAGAATAAAATGAAATAAAATACAATGAAATAAAATAAATTTAAATAAAATAATGTAAAATAAATCAAAATACAATAAATTAAAATAAAATAAAGTAAGAATTTAAAAAATTTATTTGTTTGAATTCGTATTCATTTTGACGCGTTAAATAAAAATAAAATATTGAAATAAAGTAAAATCTAATGTTATTATAAATTAAAAACTCACTAAACCAGTGCCGCCGAAAGCACTAACTTCGTATTACTCATTCACAACCACATAACGATAATGATATTCTCAAATGAATATTATAAATAATTTTTAAGAGTGGAAAGAAGAGAATGATACAAATACGGGTTTAATTGCAATTAAATAATGTTTTAATAATGCTTGATGACTAGATGGTCATTTTCAGTTATTTGTATTTTTTTTTCGAAGATCGGTAACAGTTCATTTAAATTTTAAAATAAACAATTCAGTTGTTTCGCAAATTTACTATTGAGCAGACGACCAGCTTTCTCTTGTTAAACTTTCCGAAATAAATGAAAAAATATCAAAATAAAAAAGTTTTGTATTCGCGAAAAAATATCAGCTGGCACGCTAAATTGGCTATTTGGAAAGAAACAACTAAACGAAATTAAAAAACGATAAATTAAAAACGAAAATAAAAGTTGACTAATTAAAACTAGTGTAAATTACTAATAATTTACAATAACTAAATCGTTTAGAAGTGATTTCAAATGCATATATTCAAGATACCACAAAGTTTTTTAAAAATAACTTTAATATTTTTGTTGCTGGAATTAATTTTAATACAAGGTAAATATGCTTTAATTTTTTTTGTTATAATTTCGGCAAATATGTGGCTCATTTACTTACTCAAACAATGTCATAACTCAAAAAAACTAGTTTAGCAGAAAACGAGTTTGAAGTTTTCAATTTTTGAGTTTTTTTTCTCAAGAGTTTAGTAAACAAGATATTTGTATGAACTTTTTACACAATATGAAAAACGATATTAAGATTAATTCTCCATCATTAACGTAAAAATACATTTTTTGAGTTATGACGTTCTTTTAGTAAATGAGGGATATCTTAATTAGATGTAAACAAGGCCGAAAATGTACGTATGTATGTACTTAATAACTATGAAAATTATACTTAAATAATTTGTATTGTTTTGTTGTTTTTATTTCCCACATCAGTCAATATCGTATCTTGTGCTCCCTCCCAGTCAACGCAGACAAATGAAGTTGACGATATTTGCGTTCATACACTGAAAACTGAAAAACCAAGTTATTTTAAACGTCACTTTGATATGTCATTTTGGAAGAAGTTCTTTAAACATTGGAACCCCTTCGGCAGTGGTGATCGTGTGAAAATGCAATTCTTTTTGTATAAACGGGATTTTCCTGAATGTGGTCGAGAAATACGAACCGATGATGAGGAGAGTGTTAAACTTTCCGGTTTTAATCCTGATCATCCCACGAGGTAAGTGTTGTTAAAGATGAGATTTTTGCAGTGCGAAAGCGTAAAGACTACAAGCAAAAATTTTAGCAAACATGCTGCGCTCAATTTCTGTTCTATTCTATTTCTATTTTATTCTTATCAGTTAATTTATTTTTAATGCAGCTCTAAACATAAAGTTATTAGTTTCTGAGTCATTGGCGTTTGAAAGTAGACAAAATTATAAAATTGTGTGCAATGTTATCTCGATGATTAGCTACAATAATTTTCATTTAATACTTTTCATGAAAGTAGTTTTTTGTGTAAAAATAGAAAAAAATTTGAGCGGGTCAACATTAGCAAGCCATTTTTCAAGATGGTTTAAACTTAGAATATTCGCAAATTCATCAAACTATTTATTAATTAAATTGCTGTTAACAATGTTTTCACTAAAACTACACAAAAAAATGTATGCTAATGTATTTTGCCATTATTTATTACCAGAGAAACCGCAAATATGCAATTGCATGTTTTTTCTTGTGTGACATATTCATGTAGGGATAAGATATTTATCCGTTTCAGATCTTTTTATGAATTTTGACATCAGGTTGTTAGTGCATATTTTTGCATATTTTACCCTTTAAAGCCGTGGTCGGCAAAATAAGGGCGCCGCGCCTTTTATTATGCTCTTCTATTACGTATGTGTACTAGTGTCCTGCACAAGACTATTTATAAGACCTTTCAAGACGAGAGATTTTTTCAAATGCCTTACTACAGCGAAATATTCTAAAAGAATCGCTAAGCAACACTGTTGGCAAGTAATTTTTTTCGGTTGTTTGTCTTGCCAACAGTGTTGTTTAGCGATTCTTTCAGAATATTTCGCTGTAGTAAAGCATTTGAAAAAATCTCTCATGTCTTGAAAGGTCTTATAAATAGTCTTGTGCAGGACACTAATGTGTACACACGCATCGTTGAGAACAAGTTGTGTGTATCTCATACTTTTAAGAATAAGCGTTGCCAGAAAAATAGAAAATATGTGTGATGAGAATTTACTAAATTTTTTGTTTTCAGAAAATTATTATGGCAAACCAGAAGGTTTGGTTTGTCATTGTGCGTTGTCATACATGAATAAAAGTGAAATGCAAAGGCATTTTCAAGCATATATTTAAATTATTTTAAGAATGTTTTATACAAAACCATATCTTTACTTACCACTACATTGACGTAACAACAACAGGGGATGCCTTTCTTTATAGAAAATTTGTTGAGTGTTTATTCTGACCATAATATAATCAAGTTTGCCTTTGAAGATTTAAAATTTGAAATCAGGGAAATGAGACGAAATTTCACTGGCAACACCGGTTTGTAGTGAGAGTATAACTCATACAATTGTAAAATGTAATGGTATAAGTTGCCGACCACGGCTTTAAAGCATGTTTTTGCATATTTCAGTCTTACACGCATATTTTTGCATATTTTACCTTTTAAGGTCTTAAGCCGAGATCCCACTATCGGCGCAATGTATATATAGTCTTATTTAACAATTAATTGAGAAATAAATCCGTTTTGGTTTATTACTTATGACTTGACTACAGTGAGTCGACGAAAATCGGTACATTGTGCCGATTTTAATTTTTAAAACTTATTTGACGCTTTTAGAGCATATTTCGATATTTTATAAACATTTTTTATTTTAATATGTTGGTCAACATTTTTATTTTATTGATAATATTTAATGAAAAAAAAAAAAAAAATTAAAGTGCAAGACACCTTAACTTAAAATTATTCAAAGCAAAGATTTAAGAAAATTATTCGTACCGGAATGCATTTTATGAAAAATTTTGCAAACCATTTTGAGCTGCTGACATTCATTCCGCTATTGAAAATACGAAATAAACATATTAAAAACTTTTTCAAGGAATATACAAACTATAAATTGCTGTTAGATACGATTTTACGTTCAAAATATGTAAAAAAGTATTTACGAAAATTTTTTAAATTATTTTATATGCATACATATCGTCGGTTGGTTTCTGGTTTGATTGATGTATGGAACAAAAATGTGTTTTCGAGAAAATCGATTAGTTTAGTTTAGTTCATTAGTTTTATAAAAATACATGATACATTTTTTTGTTTAATAATAAAAGTAATAGATACATATGTTTTTTATTCAAACTTAAAGTTGATAAACTTTTTACATCCAACATGAAAAGTTATTAGGACTTAAAGGAAAAATGACAAAAATCTTTGTCAACGCATGTGACAATCATAACAACAATATTGTTCACTACTTGTTCAAGTAGGTTAAATTATTGTATGTATGTAAGTATATATAAAAGGTGAAAATATCAGTTTTATTCATATAACATGACTTTTAGAGGAAAAACGATGGAAAAAATTTTAATATATTTAATAAAAGAAGTTTTAGTAATAAAAATTAATATCAATTCATTTGATTAAAACATAACACAATAATTAAATTTTTGTACTTTGCTTTGATTCACAACAATATTAATACTTTTACGTGGGAAATGTGCCACTTATCCCAAAAATTGTGGATTGCCGTAAAACAGATTTCACAATGCTCCACAATTGTGCAAATGATGCAATATTGCAGCTCTATGTCTCCTGATATATTCAAGATATCGGAAAACTGATAACGAATTTGGAAAGAGGACACATTATTCATATATAATCAATCAATAACTCAATTTATTTTTAAAAATATTCCATACATCAAACCAGAAACCAACCAACGATATGCTATTAAATTGTTGAATTAAAAATATATTTCCGTTTACAAGTATACCAAATTATGTTATTTTTAATGTCATATTTTTTGTTTTTAGTGCATATTTTCAACTTTTTACTGCATATTGAAAGCGCATAAAATAATTTTTTTAGAGCATATTTCTTGTTTCCCTGCTTATTAGCTATTTATTTATTTTTAATGGCGGGAATGATTGATGATGTTATAAATTTGATTAGAGTTATATTTTATGTTTTAAATCTTCCATTCAGCTTGGCTCAAAAATACAACACTAAAAATATTGATTATCTTAATTTGAGTATTGAGTATTTAAAAAATAATGCGAAAATTCGATACTCGATACCCCCTACTCAATACTTTATCAGTCCTGCTGAAACAAGACGTATTTACATTTCAAGACTGTTTTCGCAAGCCTCTAGCATGTATGCAATTAAAAAAAAATTACATTTGCCATGAACTTAAAAATATTTCAATGATGTACTAAAAGCCGTTTCAGACTATAATACAAGTATTAATACTTTTGTGGAAAATCCAACTCTGACATGTTGAGTTGTTATTGTTTTCTGAAATTTTTTAAACAGAAATTAGATCAGGAAGCATTTTCGTCAAAAGTATTAATACTTGTATTATAGTCTGAAACTGCCTTACGTGTTATATTGAGAAATCGATTTATTAGATTAGATAAGAACAAATGGTTCTAATATATACTTCAAAGCAAACGTACCTCCAAAAAAGCAATAAAAACTTAAATTGTTATTGAATAAATAACTAAAAGACATTGACAACATTAGTAATCAATTAAATAAATAATTTTTTTTAATATTTTTGTTATCAGCTGTTTAAATAAAATGTTAAAAAAGCAAACAATTTATTTTCATGTAGAAAATATGTGTATCGCTGGCTTAACATGCAAAGGCACTAAACTCCCTTACAGGGGAGAGAAAAAACAATCAAGCTACTGACACGTTGATATTAAAAAAATGAACATATGTACATTAATTATTATAAAACAGATAGAGCCACTATTACAACTTAAAGTTAATTAGTAGGATTTTATCGGACGTATAAAAACTTTTCAATTTGCAAAATTTTACTTTAACCTAAAGTGAGCGATAAGCTACAGCCAAATTTATCCTATTTATTAAGTTAAATCCAATTTGCAATAATGGAAAGCTTTTTATATGTTGGATAAAATCCAACTTTTAACTAACTTTAAGTTTTAATAATGTTCCTTAGGGCCATTATTACAACTTAAAGTTAGTTAAACGTAGAATTTTATCCGACGTATTGAAAGCTTTTCATTATTGCAAATTGGATTTATCTTACCAGATAGGATAAACTTGCATGTAACTATAACAATTTTGCCAGTGATAAATATTTTATACGTCCGATAAAATCCTAATTTTAACTAACTTTAAGTTGTAATAATGACCCTTAGTAGATTTTTTTAATACATGTGATTGAACAGTTTGATAGAAATGGTTAAACTGTACTTTTTATAGGTACTTTAAGAGCCTTTGCATGTTAAGCCAACGATATGTATTTATAATTTACAAATACTCAGAAGAAGCTAAAGTAATCAGGAACAACCCCACAAGAATAGTATCAGTCAATTGACCGGTAATTTGATCGGGTAGTCATGCAAGATATATTCATTATTGCGTAGACCAACGTTTCTATCACATTATTAAAGGCAAACTGAAAGATGTGATGGAAACTTTTATGTACATGTGATGTTGCATCTCTCTCCCTCTAACTAATGAATTTCGTCGACTATATAACATATATTCGAACTGCTCATATTCTGCTTTTTACTGATCAATGATAGCATAAATATCAGTCGAGTTTGACTGATCATAATTGACTAGTATATCCCCACAATTGAGCAATTATATATGATTGATATACTTGGGGTATTCACAAGGGTGTCTTAAGTGTCCTAAGTGTCATAATGTCTTAACATTTTAACATAGTTTAAAAAAATTGTTGTTGTGGCTCAAACAAAAAGGTCATAAAGTAATAAGGCTTTCTCAGCTATGTTTATTGTTTGTCATAACTACATGTAGAAATGCGTGAGAGTTTACCAAAGGAATTGAGAGAGAGAGTAAGAAATGTACAAGGTGTTAAAACCAAAATACAAATAAGTACAATATTTATAATTGTAAATTATAAGGGGTTGCTCACAGCAGTCATATATTTTCGTTTTATAACTTTAAAACGTGTTAATTTATGAGTACCATTTGAATACCCCAACTGTCAATTAATATAATTTTTATAATATTTGATTTGTGTTTTTATTATAAAAACAAACTTTAAACTTCACAATTAAATAAAAAAACGTAAAGCCAAAAATATAAATAAGCAAAAACATAAAATAGAATAAGCAGTATCTGGTCTGGCCTTTTTCCCACCTTTTCGCCTCCAACGTCCCTTGTTTTTTACAAATATCTAAAATTTTGAAAATAAATACATATTTAATTATCTTTTTTAACACTTTTATAAATTTTAATTTTCACAGACAGAACGAATTGTATTTTTTTTTTTAAATAAAACTCGAGTTTTAAAAGTTTTGGCATATGTCCCACTCTATGTATGTATATGCTAAAGTGGAGCAACTATAATTAATAAATAAATCCATCATCACTACCTATCAAATGACTAGTCAATTGACTGTCACTATTGAATTCAATGTAAAATTGTTGCAAATGTGTTAGTGAACAAATTTTGTTTGTTTTAGTTTCAGCCATTCATTGCCTGGAGGGAACTTCTCTACTTACTAGATTTTCTGATATCATTTTGAATTAAAACTAGTTTAATTTACATTGGAAAAAATAAAACACGAATCCACTATTCGAATTTAGTAAACAAAAAGGTGCATATGAAAACTGACAGCTCTTCCTCATAGCAAAAAAAAAAAAAAACTAAACATAATAGGTTAGGTTAGGTGTATAGATTGGCTCACTCGCCCTCAAAAATTTACATATATTCCCTTTGTGTTACTTGAAAGTCATGGGAGAAAGGCAGATGTCCTGAGAAGGTGATAAAAAAAAGCAAGTTAGTTAGGGTTGAAGAGCTGAAAGTATTGGTTATAGATATGAAAAAGAAATGAAAAAAAAATCTAATGAAAGCAGTAAATTCCGAAGAGCGAAGGCGGTGTTTTTCCAAAGTAGGACAGAATCAGACAAGATGTGGGATATGTTCCGAAGGCACAGTGACACGTAATTATAGCCAGATATATCTTTGGAGAGGCAGAAATTTCCCCTCACCCTTGGCCCTACTTTAAAAAAATGTATAACATGTATTTTTTTTTAACACAGATCTATCTAATTTTAAATTTCATCAAACTCTATTAACCCGTTTAGGATCCCAGCAAAAAGTACTGCTTCGCTTTAAGCAGGTTTTTAAGGGATTGTCAAGCTGCTATTGCGACAATCGCGATGCCCCACTTTTAGGTTTCTCGTATGATTTTTCATTTCGAATGAACATTTAGGATATTTAACGGTTCAAAGTAGGTAGCAGTCGGGGTTTTTGATTTTTTTTTGATAAACACTTGTTGACTTAGTGCTTACTTGTACCAAATTTATTTTTGCTGGGTTATAAAGCGTAACTAACAAAATTACTTTTGCATTTGGTAAATTTTTGCAGTACAAAGTAGTGTTAATGAGATATTTAGGTTGCCTAGACACGTTGAAGTTGTATTTATATGTACGTTCACAAAAGTTGTCCAGCTTTACCGAAGCTACAACTTCGCCAAATATTGTTACCAAAAAATTAAAAGTCCCTGTAAGTTGTGCTGGAAAAACCAGAAAAAAATTTTTTCCATCAATTTTTGCAAAAAAAAAAAAAAAAAAAAATGCACGAACAAATTACTTTTTATGGCCACAATATATGTTTGGTAGACTCTTACCTACATTATTGCCATATATAGCTTCGACCAAGCCTGAATTAGCTGGCTGGCGTTGGCTAAAGAAGTTAGCACGTAAACTATAAAACGTAGTAGGTTCAATCCCTGTAAACCAAAAACCGTCAAACTGAGTATAGGGGTTTACTACCCTTTGGTAGTACTATTTAACCTATACTGTCCAGTCCGTGTGTTTTTCGAAAAATTTTCATTTGTTGCATAATAAATAACAAATTAAACAGAAAAAAAGAAGAAAATGCACTTATGCGTTTATCACATCAAAACTCTTCCAACCGGCATTTAGAGTGATACTTAACAATTAGAGAAACACACTTTAGCTAAGTATTAATAATGAAAAAAGATTTATTTGCTTTAAACGCATTTAATATTAAGTTTTAGTTGTTCAGCAGACACTTTATACTGCAAAGTGCTGTAATAATTTCCTGAGTACTTCCCATATTTATGATAATCTTTAACAAGGTTTTATTATAACAAACTTACGAACACAAATTAAATACATTGCTTTTATTTAGTTCTCTTTGTTTTTCTACTTCTTTTGCAGAATCGTCATACACGGTTGGATGAGTCAAAGTAAGGGGACTTTTAATCGTGCTGTAAAAAATGCTTACATGAACCTCACAAATGTCTCTCACAATGCAATAAATTTAAAAGAAAATGACACAATTGCAAGCAGCGACAGTCTACAACCGCCAATAGCATCACCTGAGGAGTTACATCAGCAAGATAGCGTCATATTTGATGAAAATAATAATGAAGTTGTCGGAAATTCCACAATGGATTTCAATGTTATTGTAGTAGATTGGAGTGTTGTCTCATCGAATGCGAACTATTTTGGTGTGGTGGATTTAATTGATGATTTGGGTTTTCTTTTGGCTGAATTTGTGCGTTTCTTACATTTGAGGGCAAACTTATATTTTGGCGATGTGTATCTCATTGGCCATTCGCTGGGAGCGCAGATTGCGGGCAGTGCTGGCAAACAAGTCCAACCATTTCGCTTTAATACGATTTTTGCTTTAGATCCGGCTGGTCCAAAATTTCGCAATCGCAGCAGTGAATATCGCCTCGATGCCTCAGATGCTGAATATGTTGAGTCCATACAAACCAGCAGTAGTTTAGGCTTTCAGGATCCAGTGGGTCATGCGACTTTTTATCCCAACTTTGGAAGAGATCAAAAGAAATGCTATTTCTATGGTTGTTCTCATTCAAGGGCCCATCATTTCTTTGCCGAATCTATAACGAGTAAAGTTGGATTTTGGGGTATACCTTGTGAGCGCCAATCGGAGAATATTTGGGTGATGCCAGAATCTGGAGAGGAGTTCAAAATGGGTGGTGAACCGTCTACACCAAAGACAGGGACCTTTTACGTAAAGACAAATGATAAGCCACCTTTTGCCATAGGACGACGCAATGCTTTAGGTTCAATGGACAAAGTGCCAGAAGATAATAATATATAAAAAAGTTTGATAAAAATATTTTATATTTGAAAGTATGACAGAGTAGCGGAAATTTTACGAGTATTAAACATATTTTGAAGGCAGTACTGTACTCTAAACTGTTTTATTGAACTGAATTCGATAATGTATATGATATGGATAATAAAGAATTTTACTTAATGCTCAAGTGCAGTTTTATGTTTATAAAATTATAATATCTTATTAAAAACTAGACTTATATTTAGAGGATTCAAAAGGCAGCCATAAAGGTTATATTGTCGTAATATTCTAACGGTCTAATTCATAAAAAATATTTTAGGTTTATTGCAGGTTTATTTGACAAATTTCCCATAGAAATATGTCAAATAAGCACTTAATAAACATGAAACATTTTTTATGAATAAGGCAGTAACACTTTTGTTTAGAAGCAAAAACAATTATATATAAATAATTTAGAACATTACGATAATACGACCTTTATGACTACGGTTAGTATCACCCAATTTTATTTATTGATTGTATTATTTAAAGTAAAATAATTTATTTAATAAAATTTAATTTATATTTCACCACTAAATGCAAGAAAAAAATTCTCAATATGTTCGATTTAAGTTTTCATGTCATATTTTAAGGGCTGTTAATCCATTCTGACTACTTTTCTGATAATGTCTATATGGATGTACTTCAGTGCTGCCCACAGAGAGAAAACCGAGAGTAATGTATAAGCGTATGTGTATCACACGGATGGAAATCATGGTACAATTGTACTTTTTATGGTACATTTTTGACCTTGTTGGTACCGTGGTACTACCCCGAGTTACTTGGTACAATTTAAAAATGTCAATGTTTCACTATATAGTAACATTAATACCACGTTTAGACACGCATAGTTTACTTTGCAAAGTCTTAATTCAGCTGGGCGACAGACAGAAAGAGAAAGCATTTCCTGCTCTGTCTTGCACACAGCTGAATCAAGACTTTGCAAAGTAAACTTTGCGTGTCTAAAAGGGGTGTAATTTTGCCTATGTTCTCTTTAAATTTTTGTGTGTGTTTTATTTTAATCTCTAATATAATACATAGTCGACTCTACGAACGTACCTTTTTGAATGTAATATTTAATGTTTTTTTGTGTTAAGTTTCTGTTTTTTATTGTAAACTTCTGTATTTTTATACCTACTAATTTTTTTACGTTTCTGTTTTTATTAATAAGTATTAAAAATTGGTACCGTCATGGTCTAAAAAGTACATTTTATTTTCACAGTTGGTACAAAATCCAAGAAGTCATTTTCCTTCCCTGGTGTATCAATTTGTATAAAAAGCCGATTGATGTTCGGCACTCTGTCGCTTCTCTGGGCGGCCTGGATGTACTTATGTATGTACCCTACAAGAACACTACCAGTCAATTGACTGCTCATTTGATCGGAAGTCATGCAGGATATATCCATCAATGCGTAGAACAAAGTTTCTATCACATTGTTAAAGGCAAAATCAAAAATGTGATGGAAACTTTTGTGTACGTGTGATGTTGCATCTCTCTCTAACCAATGAATATAACATATAGTTGAACTGCTCACTCCAGTGCCTTTTACTAATCAATGATAGCATAAATATTACTCAAGTTTGACTGTTCATAATTGAATAATATATCCCCCACAATTGAGCATTCATTTATGATTGATATATTGACAGCAAATATAATTTTTATTTTATTTGCTTTTTATTATAAAAAATAACTAAATTACACAAGTAAATAACATGCATATTTAAAACAAAAAATACAAATAAAAATACAAAATAACTTCAGCGGAATCTAGCTCTCTTCACACCTTTTCGTCTCCAACGCACCTATGTAGCTCTTGACAAATATCTGAAATATTGAAAATAACTATACATATTAAATTAATGTGAATTCTTTTATTCGCTATTTTACTTATCTTTTTAACACTTTTGTAAACTTTTCACATGCAGAATGAATTGTATTACCGCCTTCTTCAACTCCCAACGCATCTTGATCTTTCCAAACATCTAAAAATTTAAAATGAAACGAATACATACATACATATGTATATTTTCAATTAAATTGTATAAAATTTCTTTTGTTCATTATTGTTTTTATCTTACCATTTTCACAAACACCATAATTTTTTTACTATTTTTATATTTACATTTTAGTTTTACAAAATGAACGAACTATGAATTATTTTCAATAAAATGCAATATTTTAAAAATTCTGACATATGTACATTAGTCGTTCCACTCTAGCATATATGTTAGAGTAGAGCAACTATTATAACTGTTGAATTGAATGTAAAATTGTTGCAAATGTGTTAGTAAAAAAATGTTGTTTGTGTTAGTTTCAGTCATTCATTTCTTGTAGGGTATGTATGCGCATAAGTTTGTAGATTAGAGGCCTGCGTAAACAGTCTTGAAATGTAAATACGTCTTGTTTTTAAATGTATTCTCGTGGCATGTATTATACTAAACCAATGATGTCAGTTTCATGGCACAATTGTGCAAACTAAAATCACACACATTCTTATTCTCTTCCATTTAGTCGTCAATGAAACAGCGACGATAACACATGCGCAGCGGGTGTATTAAATTCTTTATAGATACAGTGAAATAAAAAAAGTGGTATGCGAAAAATAATCTATGATTAGTAATGCTTTTTGCGACATTCAATGTATTTTATGTTACAAAACTTTTAAGGAAAGAAATGAATACATATTACAAAGACATTCTCATTTTTTTGGAGCAGCTTCAATAAACTGTATTTAAAATCAAAACTTAAAAGACCAATAACTCGGAAAATATTGGTCGCAGCTAATATTTTTGTTTAATTTTTTCTTCTTATTTTTCAAGTTTCTATCAGATAAGCTATTTAAAAATTTATTTTTGGAATTTCTTCACAGTTTCCTATGAAAAGTTTACAGCGCCGTAACTCGGAAAATATGGGTCGCCCGCAACTTTTTTATTTAATTTTTTTCCTTATTTTTTAATTATCTACCATATGGACTCCTTTTTATATATTTTGAGCTGCTTCACTAAACTGTATTTGTTGCAGATATTTATTTTTTTCGATGTACTTCAGAGACGAATGAGAGAGCTTTTGTCACACATACAACTATAGTTTTATTTTTGACACCACTGTACTAAACAAATCACAAATGCTGTCGTTTAATAAGCGAAGCTGGATGTATATGAGTGTTAACAAGCGATGTCGCGAAGACTTCTTGTTCGTAACAAACAACCAAAAGAACTAGTGTTGATGCGTGTATGCTTGTTATTTTGCATATTGTACGTTTGAGTGTGTGTGTAAGATGTAGCCCTGCAAATAATGCGACTAGTCCATACATTCATGTGAGGACTAGTCCAAAGAGGAGTAGGAGTACCACAAAACTACTCCAAATATATAAAAAAAGGTGGTCGATTTAGCATTGCGATCTCCTAGGGTTGGACCACATGGTTCAATTTTGCATTATATCGGACAGACCCCAAAACTACCCCATATGGAATAGTTATAGACTACTCGCATACAATTTGTAAGTGCATAAGAAGAACGATCATAATCGTTTAAACACGAACACTTATCGTGCAGCATTGAATGATATGATTGTATGAAAACGCTATGTTCCATGACTGCATTACAAGGGACCATGATGTAGATAGTCTGTTTCATCTAGATTGGACCACGTAGTCTAATATTATTTTAAGCAAAAATAATTTCTTAATCGGGCTCAAGTTTAGAATTTTCAATTTTTATAGAACGAAATATTTTGATTGATTAATGTGCTTTTCTAAAGAAGACAAGAGAAATTAAACTAGACTAAATTTTTCTGTGCAGTTACGCACTTCATAAGCACCCATGCCTATCTACTTGGGCAGCTTTTTAACATGATTATGAATATGAATATGATTGATTTTATGTTTTTCAATTTTTTTTATTTTCAGGTCAGCACGAAGTTATGTCACTCTACATATCTAAGTAAGTTCTAAGTATTATTGTTTATCCTTTACGATCATCTCATTAATTACTTTACTTATTTAATCATTGTTCAAAAATTTCGAACAAACTTTAAAAATTTGTAGCGGAAGACTAGAGGAATGGCTTGCAAAGTAGACAATATTCCATATTTTTCGTAAAATTTATTTTAATCATAAAATTGCTGATATCAATCAACACATTTTTTATGTGTTTGTATGATTTCAAGTTGAGTTTATAATTGACAATATACTCAAAAACAATTATAGATGGCAAATGAAGTTTAGCTGCGTTGACAGTTGTTAAAATGATAATACGTATGGCAACTGACAGCTAATAGCTGTTAAGTTAAGTTGCCAAACAGCATTAATATTAACAAGCACAAATTTTTAATAGCTTTTAAAGCCAGTAAGCGCCGACATTAAAAAAATAAAATAAAATAAAATAAAAAAATAAAATAAAATAAAATGAAACAAAATGAAATAAAATAAAATAAAATAAAGTAATACTAAAATAAAATAAAATAAAATGAAATTAAATAGAATTAAAATAAAATAAAGTAAAATAAAATAAAATAGAGGAAAGTAAAATAAAATAAAATGAAATTTAATAAAATTAAAATAAAATAACATAAAATAAAATAAAATAAAATAAAATAAAATAAAATAAAATAAAATAGAATAGAATAAAAATGAAATGAAATAAAAGAAAATGAAAAAAAATAAAATAGAGTAAAATAAACTAAAATAGAATAAAAATGAAAAAATGAAAAATTCTGTAAAACAAAGTAAAATAAAACTAAATAAAATAAAATAAAATAAAATAAAATAAAATAAAATAAAATAAAATAAAATAAAATAAAATAAAATAAAATAAAATAAAATAAGATAAAATAAAATAAAATAAAATAAAATAAAATAAAATAAAATAAAATAAAATAAAATAAAATAAAATAAAATAAGATAAAACAAAAAATAAAACAAAAATAAAAAAATAATATAAAAATAATATAAAATAAAATAAAATAGACTAAGTTTAAATAAAACAGAACAAAATAGAAATAAAATAAAAATAATATAAAAATAAAATAAATTGAAATACATGGAAGAAACTACTTCTTGTTTGGGAAGGCGAATATGTGACTTAAGGCTAAAAAAGAAATTAGCCAAAAATTATGTTAATTAATAATATTTATTTACTCACATTAAAGGCAGTAATTATAAAGGAATTGAGTTGTCCTTTACGTGGCGTCTAATATATATCAAATGTTTGCTTTCTTCTCTTCATTGAAAATTAATTCTAATGAACTAACTTTATGATAAGTAATTTTTTAGACACTTTTACGTTACAATTTGCTTTCTAGCACGTTTATTTTTAAGCTTTGTTTACGTTATTTGCAGTTACCAATCTGTCAAAATCATATTTTCGATAGCTTTTTGTAAACTGGAGAAAGCTGCTGTACATAATACTAAATTTAATTTCGGTTGCGCTGCCAATTGACACGGCAGCTAAAATTCTGTTGCCATTTATCAGAGAGCCATTGAATTTTAGGATGATACATAGACTTTAACAAAAACACATTGAAGCTTCTTATTTAAGATAAACTCAACACAATCGCTGTCTGTCTTATATTTTAATTAAACAATTGCAAACAATTCATTTGAAAAGCCATAAATCCATATAATTGTCTAGTATTTTTCCATTAGAAATATTTCAATTAGCATGCCAAACTAAATAACAAAAATCTGGAAAATGTGCATTCACAAATAATATAAAAAGCCCTCACAAGCTCTATGTATATAAAATTAAGAAAGCAAACGTGTAAAAGAGAACATGATTTCTATTTATTATTTGTTGCCAATTTTTATAATTGCTGTGAGCGCTAAGGCTGCTCCACAAGTTTGGAACTATCCAGATAACGATATATATTCGGAATGGGATCAACCATACTATCCTGAATTCGATCCAGATAATTCAGATGCTAATTTTGACTTTGAAAGGAAGCCTCCTAGCAATCATTTAGGATTCAGTTTAATCATCTTAAAAGGTTATGCTGACAGTGAGAGTGGTAACTTGCGTTTTGATCTTTTATATGACTTTTTTACGGATGGTACAGAATTTTATGTAAAAGTGTTGGAAGCTTTAAAGCGTAAAGCCTTAAAAGTCAATGTGTCCTCTAATGAGGCACAACTATAAAATGGTAAAAAAATTAAATTTGCTTTGATGAAATTTATAAACATATCATGAAATAAAACAATCTTCACTGTTGCAGTAAAACATTTTTTAATTGCATATAGTTTTCTTTTTACGAATTTTGTAATTAATTGCTTGGATTTTCTTTTTTTTTAAATTAAATAAATGAAGAAAAATTAATATTATTTACTTATTTTTTTTCTTTTGCTAAACCTTATCAACCTTGTCTACGATATCGAACATATTTCTTTGGCAAGCTTTCTATGGAGAAAACTGAAAACTCTCCATACGACAACTCGAGTAGAAAATCAAAGCGAACGAAACCAAGCACTTCCATATAAAATTGCGTCCCAATAATGCCGGTTTTGCGACGAAAAATGTCAAAAAACAGGCACTTGTGTTTAGGATGTATTCTGCAATATATCGCAAAATACAAAACTTCTTAGCTCTTAAGGTAGACCCACGTCGTGTTTTCCCAGAGCGTCGAATATTGGATTGCGCCAGACTGGCGTTAACTTAGTGTACAACATCGGATATTCGATTCTTACTCTGACTATATGGCTTTTAATCCAGACTGATGCCGTCTTTGTCCATAGCATCGAATATTGGATTGCCCTTCTGTTTTTGTAGCTCTTAAGTCAGGCTGGAGTTGACTTAGTGTACAGCGTCGTATATTTGCTTCTTCCCTGTCTCCGTTGCTCTTAAAGCAAACTGGCGTCGGTCGCCTTTATTCAGAGCGTCGACTATTGAATTGCTCATCCGTCTCTGTAGTTCTTAAGTCAGACTGGAGTTGACTTTATACACATCATCGAATATTAGATTCTTTGTCTATCTCCATCGCTCATAGGGCGGACTGATGTCGTTTTGTTCAAAGCATGGACTGTTCGATTCCTTCTCTGTCTTCACAGCTTTTACCACAGAAGACACTGGCGTTGGCTTTTTTAAAAATAGTAATTTATTCCACTTACTAGAACTTTTATTTTCGAACTAAAACATAATATAAAATGTATGAAATTTTAGTTAAAGTTTTTAATTAAATGAATCAAAAAATTAATTGAAAATAAGTGCAAAATCAATTAATCAAATGATTGAATTAAAAAACTAAATAATTTAAATTATGACAAGAATAAATTGAATTAATTAGGCAGGTTGATTGGCGTAGCTAGAATATATCGTCAGCTGGAATGTAAAATCGCGTAACTACTTTTTTTAATTTTATAGGAGATAGACTGATTGTTATGATTAGGGAAAGGATTTTCATGCATTTAAAATCACGTTTTATGTACATAAAATATGCAGTAAAAATATAAAAATATGTATTTAAAACTAATAAAATATGCATTTATCAACTTTTTTTAAATTTTTTTTAATAACTTAAAAACTTAAAAAAATCAACTTCATTGCTTTCCTTCACAAACATTTTGTCATTAAAAACTTAAAAATATAAAATTTTTTTTAATGTTTATTTATTGAAAATTCATATTATTTTAACTAAAAAATAAACAAATAGTGTGAAGTATAACTTAATCTATACACAATGTCCCAACATTACGAGCTCTCAAGTATAATCAATAATCAGTTTCAATGCCTTCTTAATAAATATTTGGCAAATAATATGGAATACAAAATAAAGTTCCGTCGAGCTTTTATTTACGTACATGAATGAATAAATGTTTTTTTTAATTGTCGAAAGATAAATCTTTGACGATTTTTTCTGAAAAAAATTTATGTAATAAAAATGAATGTTCCACGACAGCAGAAGTTATTGGTGCGTACTTAAATGCTGCTATTTCGTTTGTGGAATATTCAGTTTCTAAATTTTCGTTCTTAGAACCTTAAACTATTGATCCAATTTGGTGCATATATTTTAAGTTCATAATTTTTTTTATAATTATTTCTAATTGATGTGTTAACGTAACGAAAGCCTCTAATTGGCCTATAGTGTGAACAAGAAACCAATACTATGTGTACCCAAATGTCCATTAGGCAGAAGGCTGTCGGATACTATATTTCTATTAATAAAATTAAAGAAATTTTAAAGCAAAAAAAACTTGCACCCATATGCCAAAAACACAATCGCAAAAACTGCAGCTTTTAAATACTTTACAACTAATAAAAAAAATTAGATTTATAACATGAAAAAATTAAAAAATGTATTAAAAATATACATTTATAGTAAAATATGCAAAAATATGTATTTATTGTAAAATATGCAAAAATATGCACTAACAAATCGATGACATTTTGTCACAAATTTGTTGATTCACAAAGATATTTTATTTACGTTGATCTAAGACCAACGACAAAAAACATGTATTTACATGAAAATCCTTTCCCTAGTTATGATAAAGCTTTGAAAATGTGTAGGGACACGTGTTTCGATATAATACCCAATAATTAATTACAAATTAGCTTTTGATTTCTTTTTTTGCTAGCTGCGTGGTCTAGCTACGTGGTCAGCTGGCGATATGTTGCATATCGATAGTACTAATGTCGACTTACAAAGATCTTAATAATGTTCAGAAACCCAAAACATAATTACTAACAGAATTATGCAAAAACGATTGTTGAAGTTAAAGTAGGCGTTAAAACCGGCTTTGCCATACAAAATTTTGTTTGTTAAACCAACTTTAAGTTTAATGAATTAAACACATTCACCGCAGCAAGCTACCGACTTCAAAGTGTCAATAATAGAATTCACATGTTTATATAAGAATGATTCTTTTTACTGCAGCAAGGCAAAAGTGCAACAGGGCAACAGGGCAGCAGTTGTAGTCCAACTAAATTAATATATATTTCTTTGGCGACAATGAGCAAATACAGCGTTGCCAGTATAACAAAATGTTAAATGAATGATAGCTTACGTTTATTTAGAATTATTTAACAAAAATAATATTCCGAAATTGACGTTAAGAATAAGTTGATTTATTTTTATATTTTTACGTGTGTGGAAACATAATACTACTTAAAACTGCTTCTCACATTTTTATATTGATTATATTAATTGTAAATATTCTGGCGAACGGAACAACTAGCTGTTTTCGAAGGTCACTGCAACTTCATCATCAGCGTTCTTTTGTGTTTGGTCCACTACGTGTGGTGTCAGTTGATGTAGATTTTACTCAGCCATTATTGAAAATGGAATATGTGAATTGTTTTGATTCATCGTATTACAATTTGCTGAAAGCTGATGAGAAAGATAATGTGGTCTTCGAAAACAACTAGTTCCCTGTCGGGATTTGAGCTAACTTCAAAGTAACTAATGGTTAATCAGAGACGAGTAACAACTGACTCAAAAGCTAACTCATTTTATATGTTAAACGCTATTCAGTTTTTTTTTTAACGTAATGTCCTTAGAACGAGTCAGTACTCACTCACGCTGCATAAGTTTCAAATAACCACAAGTTAACTCATTTCGAGTGAGTTATTAGTTAGCTACGAACTGACTAACTAATGTCTTACCCATTATTACTTAGTTTGTTTTATTATTTTTAACTTAATAATGATTAACATTTTCAGTCAACTTAAATTTTAAACAATTTAAATTTTTTTTAGAGACGAGAATGGGTATCGAACCGTGATCACTTTGTTGGTCATCATACCTAACACTTTGCTATTGCGCCATATAAAATAAAGACGGTACAGAGTTTACATAAACATGAATATTATGCTGACATCTTCACGATAAACTTTGACTCATCTGTGCATCAGCTTTGAGTTAGCTAAAAGTTAGTTCAAAACTTATCGAAGATATGTTAGTTGTACAAAAACAACTCGCTAATCTCAGCATCATTATTGAGTTAGCTTAAAGTTAGTTCAACACTTATCGGGAAGAAGACAATTGTGCAAAAAACAACTTACTCACATCTGTATCACTTATGAGTTAGTTCAGAAGCTAGTTGTAAATGAGTTAGCAAAAAGTTACCTATATTTTGAGCTAACTAATAAAAATCCTACAGGGTTGTTACGTTCTACCAAAGAATATAAATTGTATAGAATGCGCATCTGAGCTAAAAAATTAAACATTTTTTGCTTACGCTTTAGATGCGGGGGGGAAAGTATAAAGCGCAAGCAAAAAATGTTTAATTTTTTAGCTCAGATGCGCATTCTATACAATTTATATTCTTTGGTAGAACGTTGCCGCTGTGCGACTTAAGTCGCATTTTGCTACTTTTTCAACAGCAAAACATGCGGCCAATTGCAAAAAAACTATGTAAAAATATCCGAGTTTTACCACAAAAAATACCGATTTTCGGATGAAAGTTGCTGTTGCCGAAATAAAGCTTGTTTTAAGGATGATAAGTTTCCAAATTCTGCAGATTTAAAGTCAGTGAATTACACCTTATTTCTTCATCTTTATAAAGTATAATTTACAAAAAAAAAAAAAAAACATAAAGTATAAACATAAATTAGCGTTACTAAACAATTATCAAATAGACTTAAAGTAGACACTTGTCAAAGATTAGATTCCAAGTGAAGAACTTATTAAGAAATACAGAATGTTCAGTTCAGAACTATGCATAATGCCTTAATAGAATAGTATAACTAGCTATATTATCCTCTTCAGAATCGAATTTTAAAATTTTCTACAAAACTTTAAATGGTTTTTCCTCAAAGTAAATTTTTTGATTTATGCTGGTTTTTAAGTAAATAAGTGAGATGAACCATGTATAATGTATTTATGTTTTTACAGTCTCTAATTTTTTTTATAAATCTTAAGTAATTGGGTAAATTAAGGCACTCGATATCGAACGAAATATGCATTTAATTTCGATTGGAATTTCATTCGATATGAAATGCTACAACTTGACCATTCTTTTTTTAGATTTCATGATTTTTTTATATTTAGTATTTAGCTTATATACATACATGTATACTTTAAGGCCAAAATTGTGGCTTCCAAATTTACTTCATTTGAACCTATTTTAACTTATAAACATTTTATAAAAACTTACTTACTAACTTATGAAAAGTTTTATTAAGATTAAAAATGAAAGTAAGTTAAATTACATATTTTTTTAATTGTGATACTTCGTGAAATAATTTGCATTTGGAATCAAGGATTTGGGTGTCAGATTTTTTGCAATATTTTCACCATTTATTGGCTTTTCTATCGACCAAAACAATAAAATGATCGACATCATCAAGCCGAATATCGCTAACTGGACGAACAGCTCTTTTTCTAATACCTGATATGCTAAACTGTGTATATGATTGCCCTACGGCATACATTCTGTTAAAATGATACAAAGGGATAAATTGATAAAAGGGTAATAAAAAGTGTCATTGGCACGAAAACGAGTCAAAAGTGATACTTTAGTGTCACAACGGCAGCGCTGCTCTCAGCAATGCGAGCGTAGCATACGTTTGTCAGAATATGTTTGTCAGAATACTTACAACTAATTTTGGTGTTATTTGTTCTTTAATAATTATCACATGTAATTTGGCTTACAAAGCTCTACGAACTTTGGCTTAATCAAATCATGCATATAGAAACAAATGAAGTTCGAACAATAATAATTGAAATTAACTAAATTATTAAATTTAGATGTTATATGAAACAATTTTTTTTCTTTACATTTATTAAATCTAAATTAGAGATTTTGGCGCTTTATTAGCAGCAGACTGTGTATTTTCAGTAAACTCATAAATTTATTTATATTATAATATAATTATAAATATATTTTCTTTCGATATTTAATTAACTTTTGATGATACTCTTATAAATATAATATATTTTTTTGAAGTAATTTTATTATACAAAATAACTTAAAACTGATAGTTTATTTATTTTTTACTTATATCATTTATTAAAACAAAATATGAATTACCAATGCAATAAGTTTTATAATCTCGATAAGTTCATTTGAAAGAAGCAATTCTTTATTTTCCCAACTTTCCTGATTCAATTTATATGAAATTGTTCTGTTTAACACTTCTAGAATATTATCCTTCTGCTCTTCTCCCTCAATAAATAATACAATTATAATAGTTCCATTTGGTTGCATACTAGCAATGGAAATTAAATTTTCTTCTGAATAAGAAATACTTGAAGAAGACAATTCTTTAATTTCTGCTACGCTTTCTTCTACAGGTGCTGCTTGCACAATGGCCACAAAACCAATGAAAAGAAAATAAGTAGAAGCTTTCATTTTAGCTTTTAAAGTTTTGAAGGCTTTTAAACTATATCACAATATAGTTGAATTAAGGCTCTTTATATTGATTTTTTTCAGCTATTAACTTTGGTATTTGTTCCAATTAATTTTAAATGTTTTAAATATTAAGAAATACTTGCTGTTATCTGAAAACCAATAAATTTTTGTATGCCGAAAGATAAACGATATAATTCAATTTTAAAGAAATATTTTGCAAAAATATATTTATTTTATATTTGCCCATTGAAAGCAGCGCTAGAGAACAGAGTGACACAGAAGAAATGACGCAGAATTAATCACTCAAAGATTTATGGTAACTTTTTTTTTTAAATCTGCCTAGAAATGAGATGGTACCCTGACAATGATAATATAAAATCCATAAGAGATAAATAATATCTTGGTCAAAAATTTGATCTCAATATCTTTGCCGGCCGAAATTTTTGATAGTAGCTTGGCTTTTTTTGTATATTTATAACTTTGTTAGAATCTTAATTTTTTTTAGATTTTTTTTACTAAACAACTTTAATTTACAGTTTCTAGTCTCTTATATTTCTATTAAGGAAGAATATGCCAGTTGGGAAGGGCAGAGGTACATAAAATAATGGGTTAGATCTTAGCTTGATGTGTGTAGACCACCTTAACAAATAAACTACTGTGTCATTACAAAAGCCCGACTTGTGAACGCAAAATGTACTCGTAATTCGTGTGACCTTAACTACTTTTTTAATTAGACTAATAGATTAAACTCTAACTAAACGCTTAATGATGGATGGCCTTGCATAAGTGAAATGTGTATGCATAGTTACAATATATACGCTAATTTGATTTATAGTTCTGAGCTTAAATAATTTATACCCTAGGCCTACTTTTATATTGAATTTCAAAGTTTACCATAATATATAACGTTAAATTTTTATGGGCGTGGCATCGCCTGTCTGGTAAAGAATATAAGTTTTCAGATTTTTCTGGTTTCTTACTGACTAAGGGCTACTTGTGTAGTAAATTTCAACTCTCTACAACAGCTACGTCCAAAACATATGCACAATGTGCAAACTTTTATAAAGAGCTTTTTGTGCTTTCACACCGACAAGAGCACAACAGCCAACCAGATCTCAGCGACAATGCTTTATTTTATTTTGCAAAGAAACAAGAACAAATTTGAGAGTTTTCAAAGCTATTTACCTAAAATGCAAATATCAAAGTATGTGTGTTTGGAGGTAGCTTCTTTAGAGCAAAATATATAATTATAAAATTTTTATGGGCGTTTGCTTATGATTCATCTAAAGTTTCGTAGGAATACTCTAATCAGAAATAAAAAATATATTAAAAGCTACTAGACTGAAGTATAGAAAACAGAAGGTTAGAAATTTATGAGCGTAGTCACGTCCTCTACTGAAAATGAAAAATTACACTATTGCATAATTGCTATGGGTATGCAAGGTTTCACTTGTGTTTAAACTCTTTAATTTTAATTTATAGTTCTAAGGGCGTGGCCTGGCCTGCCTGGTTAAAAACTCTAGGTTTTCAGAGCTTGTTTGTTGATAACTCACTTAGACCTACGTATGTAGTGAATTTCAGCTTTCCAGCGCAAAATATATTTTATAAGTTTTATGGGCGTAGCCCCGCCCAATTTTTTAAACTCAAGATTTTTCTGTGTCCAGAGTTTCGTAAGAATATACCCACGAGAAATGAATCTATAACAGAATAAAAGCTGTCAGGCTGAAGTACAAGAAGCAAAAGCTTAAAATGAAAGAAAGAAAAAAGTTTTGCTTTTTTTGTTGGAAAAGGAAGCGGCATCAATTACACTTTTGTAGGATTGCTTTAGTTAAGTTTAATTACTCATCTTTTTTTTGTTGTGTATAACAGTTTAGTATTGACTGCCTAAATTATATTCCTTCCAATTGAACTGCTGGGATGTTGTTTCCTTTTAATTTTTTTTTTTTTTTTGAGTGCTTCAAACTATTAAACAATTTGCCCACAAATCCTTGTGAAAATTCAATTACCCCTTTTGCATTTATTATCACTTGTATGATTTTTTATGTTTTTCTTACATTTTACTTTGACGAAGTATGTGAAATATTTCGAAATGTAAGCGATACGTAATATTTTTTTCTTTCTATTTTTGTGTAAGAAGTGCAAATAAAGTAGAGCATTGAGAATTTAGAGAGATAATATGGAAGAGTCATAACCTTAAGGTAAACGTATTAAAGTGGAAAGGAAAAGTTTAGAGAAATATGCTTGGCTGAACAGAAACTGTCATGTGCAAGGCGAAAATAGAAAGGAATAAAAGTTTTATTACAAATAAAAAAATAAGCAAAAAGTAGAGTTGTAAAAGAATGCAGCTTTCCTCTATATCTTTCCTGCAGACAATTTGGAGACAATTGATCCAAATGTACTCGTCCTATGACTTGAGAAAATGCTAGTGTTATCAAAATTATGGAGAAGTGTATGGTGAAAAAAGGACATATCGTGTAAATGGTTACATATTCACCATTTTCGTGATGTATCGTCTTGATCTTGAGCCAATTTAATTTGGACTCGGTGCAATATTGTAGTAAACGGCACGGAACATGTTTGATGTGGTTGAATACATGGACCTATCAAATAATGTAAATATAATGTTAATTGCTCCCTTCAATGTTACTCTGGAACCAGTCCCGTAACTATACTGATATATTAACCTAAGCTTAAATGGTATTTATACTTTTGAAACATGAGTGAACCTGTGGTTGAGTGGGTAGTGTGCAAGCCTGTTATGCGCGAGGTTGTCGGTTCGAATCTCTAAAAATTTTCTGCTTAAAATTAAATTATAATTGCATTTGTAACAATAAAAAAATTATAAGTTTTCATTGTGACAGTTATGTGTTGGAATGACATTTATATATAATTTATATATTATTCTACACCGAATAGGTCCCTATGGGATAGTTCAGTGACAAGTCACAAGGTGCATAAAAAGTATCAATTAACCCCATCCTAGGCCATTCCCATGTAAAAGTGACTGGTCCGCTTCTTAGGAAGTGTTAGAACTCGAACTAGTCCCTATCACTTGGAGACCGGTCACGTGACTAGTATTGTGGCAGTTCATTTACAGTTACATCAATTCCATTTAAATATCAATTCATATTTAAAAGTTGTTTTTCATATATTTAATTTAATTTTTTTAATGAAAAACAAGCTTTAAATATGAATTGACATTTAAATAGAATTGGTGAAATTGACCCTGAGTGTTACTTCTCTTAAAAAAAAAATTACTAAATTATAATGGTCATGGCTTTTCTCAAAGTGAGATCGTGTCACGAAGTTTCGTAAGGAAATCGGTTCGGGTAGAAGTACACGTGAAATATGTTACTAAATTTAAACAGGCGGATCTCCGTCAACTTTTTTAAGCTCAAGTGGAAATCAGATGAGTAGAAACACATAAAATACATGACTAAATTATAATTATAAATTATAATATAAATGGGCGTATCCCCGCCCATGTTATAAATCACGACATTGTAGCATTACGAGTGGTTAAGGCGTGACAATCAGATGAGTAAAAGTATACCCTCCCTAAAAAATTGCTCAATTCGCAGCCGTTGTTCAGTCATAACCTCTTTATGATAAAATGGCTGGCCGAATTTAAAAAAAAAAACAAGTAACGGTTCTAAAATGTCAGTTATAGCAGACAGTATTGCCAACTTAAAGTTTAAGGCCTCTAAAAAACAATGAAATAAATTATGTCTGCCACATTAAAAATTTTTATCATCAGCTCAAACTTCATCTTTAAATAATTCTGTTTATTTGCAGATATTCATATATTATGTTATAAGTACGATTAAACTTTAAATTAAATTATTGTTGGTCAACACTTATGAAATATTCAATTTGCACACGTTAAAACATTTAATGTTCAATAAAAACATTGTTTTACTTATACACACAAACTTGCATGTCGCTGCATTAAAAGCCGAATCATGCAACCACACACTTTTGATTTTTTTTTGAAAAGAAAGAAAAACTTAAAAAAAAAACTGCAAGTAAGTCCATATTTACACTATGCAAGTCCTATTGCTAAGCTAATTAGTTTATTAGGAGAGAGAGAGACGGGGGGAAAAGAAACGTTGCTGTTCCCCTCGTCTCTCTCTCCCTGAAACTAATCAGCTTCATTATTGCTTAGCAATAAGACTTGCACAGTGTGATTTGGGACTAAGTGGGGCAAGTGGAATTTTTATTTTATTTACAGAATAATTAAAAAACCATTATGAATTTATTGCCTGCAAGGCTTCAGTTTTTCATTAATAAAATTTATATTTTTCGACAGGTATGAATATAATTTTGTGGGTAGATGTGCTGTTTAATTAATTACACTATCAATTACTATAATAAAGTTGATTGAAAAACTTTTCTTTGATACAGCTATTTGAATTCGAACTGACGATATGCATATGTGCACATTAGAGTGGCCGTTAGTTGTATGGAGAATTTTTTTGTTGATTTATTTTATTCTCACCCCCAAATCGGTTCAGTTTTATGTAAAAAAAAATAAAGAAAATTTTATAGCGATAAGTTGTGTTTTAGGGGGTGCGTCCGGCCCTCAAAGTTAGCCCTCAAGCCCATATATTCAATGTATTTTTTTGTTTAGTTTTTGTATGACTATACTTAATATATGTATGAAATAATTTAATAGATATAAACTATTATTGTAAACGCTTAGTAAAATAATTTCCATATAAATGCAATTTTGGTATATATAATTTTTGGTATTTTGTTGGCTATTTTCTTAATTATTTTCTAAAATATTTATTTTAGCAAAACTCATTCGTTAAGACTAATGTTGTAGACTAGAAGAGCTAAAATATTGCCATATATCAAATTCTTGTAAAATGATTTTTTTTAAAAGATAGTCATATGCAAAAAAATTACATTGAAAAATTGGCTTGAAGGCCAACTTTGAGGGGCTATGAAATTTTTTTGAATTTTTTTTCATAAAACTGAACCGATTTGGGGAGTGAGAATAAAAGAAATAGAAAAAATAAATAACGACCACCCTAGTGTACATACCTACATACATATGCAATGAAAATACCCAGCAGTCGAAGAATTGTCAAATATCTAAAAGCTGGCAAATGAGAGATTTTAGAATTAATACATTTGAAATAAATGTTAAACACTATGAGAAGTAGTCCCAGATAACGTGTGCAAACTTATTGGGATCGATAAAAAAAGTAAACATTTAAATAAATAAATCCATAAGGACACTAGATATGTAATGCTAAGTTTTTTTTAATATGGCGTTTTTTATTTTTGGCGTTTTTTTTCGGTTTTGAATCTTTTTTATTATTTATTTATTTATTTCATAAATACTTTGCAAAATAAATTTGCAAAGTATTGTTGCACAAATATGGGCGGAGTAAATAGACCATATGCCCAAGATGGTATTAACAGTATTTTAAAAGGTTTTGTGACTGACTGTACACGACCTATGCCTTCACATAGGAAGTAGCAACGTGGTTGTTAAGGAAATTCCACAAAAGAACCGTGGCAGATCAGTCAACCAGTGCGAGTGAGACGCAAAACTCTCGAAGGCCAATAAACGACAGTGGCCTGGTTGCATTTAAGAAATAATTGCCAACGACGCGTGATGTTAACTCGCCCAGAGCTGCTTTACGACTGTTGAATCTTTTTTAATTTGGAGTTTTTTTAGTCTTGACGTTATTTGCTTTTTGGGTTTTTTTCGTTTTTGGCAATTTTTTTAGTTTTTGCGCTTTTTTCTCGTTTTGGTGATTTCGGTTTTTAGCGTTTTTGCATTTTGGTGATTTTTTTTTAATTTTTGCTATTTTTTTTATTTTGGTGATTTTTTCGGATTTTGGCGATTTAGTTTAGTTTTAATTTTTTTTAATATGGTGATTTTTTCGTTTTGGCGATTTTTTCGGCGTTGGTGATTTTTTTCGGTTTGGTGATTTTATAATTTTGGGATTTTTTAGTTTTCTCGTTTCTGAAAATTTCAAGAGTTTTCCTCTTACGGTTTCCAAGATACAGCAAGTTGTCAAAATTACATAGTCACAATTACATTAACTGATAGAACACCCTTTAATTTAGATTTTTTTAAATTTTAGCTTTAATTGTTGTAGCTTGTATAAAAATATACCAGCTTTACAAATTTCAAGTGTGTATACATACATAAGTAAAGGGTCCGCCAGATAACTTTTTTTTTTTGAAAATGCTATAAAAAAAACTACTGAAGCTTCGGCTGTGTGGCACGTAGCGCCGTCCTGTTGAAACCAAATGTTGCCAATATCCTCATTAAATTTTTGTGAACAAAAATTCGTTCAACATGGCCCGATAACGATCGCCATTGACTGTAGCGGCCACACAAAATCCGCACCAAACAGTGACTCGTTTTGGGTGCGTCGGCTTTTCAATGTATGCGTTCGGGTTTTCTGTGCCCCAAATGCGACAATTTTGCTTGTTTACATACCCGCCAAGATCAAAATAAGCTTCATCTGAAAAGATGATTTTTTTTGGCAAAATCGGCATCTTCTGTAAGTCGATCGCAGGCCCACTTAGCGAAGCGAAAACGCATTGGATGGTCAGTTGGCTCGTTCAGCGGAAGAATAAAACTAATTATCTGTCAAATCAGACATGAGCTAAGTGTTACCATTCACGAAATAAGCACTAGTTGAAAAAAAAAAAACGTTTATATAATTGTATGTATGTATATACACGGGATTTTAAATTTTTCGTTGCTAGTTTTGGAACACCCTTTAATTTTTCACTCTCATGTATTTGTTGTTGTAGCGGCCAAAGTTCTACTACAGACTACTCTGTTGTTTCAAGTCCGCAGCTCGTACGGTTATCGAGAAAATAGCCTGTGACAGACAGACGAACAACAATAAGGTTCCTTTTCACCTTTGGTGTACGGAACCCTAAAAAGTACTCACGCTATCATGGGACACCGGGTAGGAACGTAGATCCTTATCAAAAATAAGCCCACTACCACATGTAGGAGGAAATTTCCAAGGCAAGTAAAACGTGTCTGATGACACTGCACATTTTTTTAACCATTGGACGCAACATTTCTAGTTCATATTAAAATATTCTTATTTTAACATAATCTAACCAATCCCGATTGTCAAGTTTACAGTTCTTGTACATTATTCCCACCACATCACCTCACGCTTCGTGCCCAACAATAATTGTTTTAACAATTATTTATCATTTACATGTGGTTTAACAGCAGAAATTGTACTAAAACAAATTTATGTATAAAATTCTTTCTACTGTTTCAAATTAGTTAATTTAACAAATTTCGTTAGTTGGTGTAATTTAAAGTGTCAAAATTGGTTCATCTCTGTATCCCTTTGTTTATGTGTCTGTAATCATGAAAGTGGTCTAAGTCATAATTATTTTGTAATCGGTCTAAAAGTTCATTATACAAAGATTTGTTAGCATTATTCTTTTTTTTGCTGGGCTCACTGTGTGCTGCTGGGTATAAACTTATTTCGAAAACGGTTTATGCAAATGCAAGTATTTATGGCACACTTGGTAATTGTTGTACGAGTAGCATGAGAAACTATTAATTGAATTTTCTTCAAAAACCGAAAGAAAGAAGAAGAAAATTGAAAAGCAAACATGAAAAATTCTGTTCAAAATTGTTTTAAAATATTAATTTGTATTGATTAAACGAATACATGAAGAATTTGTTGATTCTAGAATTTTTTCTTAGTATTTTTGTACTTGAGCTTAAATTTGATATTTCTCTAACAGCAATGAAATGAATTTTTGGAAAATTTTAAAAATTTTTTAAATTTAAATTTGTATTGATAACATTTGTATTAATATCTAATAGATGTTGTGGTTTTCAATTATTTTAGTTGAACATTATGTATATAATTTGCTTATCTAATTTTTTTATCTTTTTTATATATGTATATTATTAATTGCACTTTATTAATAAATAAAATAAATATTTAGGGTTTGTGTCCTTCCAGACTCACATCTATCTATGTTTTGAATTTCATCAAAATCGGATAAATAGTTTCAAGACACTTACCCTTACCTCCCCACGTGCTCCTGTTTGAAAAAAGTGTACAACCATGTGCTTTTCGCATAGATAGTTTCAAAGATGAATATACTTCCCCTTACCTCCCCTCGTGGTCCTGTTATTGAAAACAATCTATAGCCTATGACTTCTTTTGGATTCAGATCTATCCATGTTTTGAATGTCATCAAAATCGGTTAGATAGTTTCTGAGACGCAGAAATTTCCCCCTACGTCTCCTCGTGCTGCTAGTTTTTTTATGTTCTAAATTTCATAAAAATCAGTTCCGTGGCTTAGGCCGAGTACACACTGTGGCATTTTGAGACAAATATAGCAAAAATAACAGTGGGAACTAGTGGCAACGTTTGTCATTTCCGATATTTTTCGATGTGTGACATTACAAAACAAACTGTTTACGTATCTGATGTAAACAGTTGTGAGAATAAGTTGGCTGCATTGCAAAGACACAAAGAAAATGTCAGCGTGTTGACATTTTGATATTGAGAAAATACCGAAAGAATTTTAAATGTGTGTCGGTATAAAAATTTTAAAGTATGGAAAACGAAAAAGAAAGTGGAAAAGCATCCTATGTGTGAGAGAAATTCAAGCGCCCTGGACGCATGACATGACACAGATAATTCAGCTTGTGGAGGTTCGTGAGGCTGTATGCAAATATACATATGCACTTTTTGGGATAGAAATGCAAAAAAGGGCTAAAATTTCGGTGAAGTTAGGTATTCATGCACATTAAATTTTAAACCAACTGGCATCCTGCTTCCGTAAACTGGAATGCTGCAGAGTACAATATAATCCTTTGGTGGCACGCATATTAAGCCCTGGTATTTTCCACCACATTGCCGTTTTTGGATTTTCTTAATTTTTTTCTTATTATTGATAAACACACGGTGGCACTAGCCAATTGAATAATTTTGTGATTATCCATTTGTATAAATATTAATTAACAAACAATACGGAAATCAAAGTCTCACTATGATAAATCAAACGACATTAAATGTAATTATGTCAAAATTAGTTCTTGATGTAGACAACGATACCGTATTGCCATTATTTAGGGATGGGACTATTTTCTGTTACAAAAACAACAAAATTGTGTGTCACTGAAAAATTTGATGGGAACGGGACTGTATACATATGAAAATGACACCACAAAATGACAACATTTGAAATGCCCAATGTAAACTCGGCATTAGCCCTCAAAGCACAAGAAACAAACAATAAATTTACTTTCGCATTTAAAATATTAATTATCAGAGACACCCACCATATTGATGATTCCCATAAACTATGCTAAAAATTACCAAAATCCCAGGAGCTCTCCAGCACTTCCCTGGAAAATTACAGAAAAACTGAAAATCTAAAACATCCGCAGCACCATTAAACTATGTATTTTTACCAATATTTGACACTAGTATTTGCCAGTATTTTTCATTTTCAAAAAATTTTTGTTTTATATGCATGGCGCACCATAAGGAACTCACGTTCGAGAAATATTTGATTTTGTGTAAATCTACTGACAAAGTAGATTTCGTTTTGTATGGGGCATCTATCAAAACGCAACTAGTAGACTTAGCTCGAAATCTCGTAAGTACTAAATTTCGAGACAATATAAATGCCCTATAAGTCCTATTCGATTGTTCGAACGAATAACGGATAACAGTTTTATTGCTAAATAATTGAAATTGAGAGATTGAAAACCGAAGCGGTACAAATGCAAAAAATAAAACTGCTGCATCTAAGTAACTCAATTTTTTTTATAGGGCATTAACACCAGAACAAAATCTAGCAGATTTAATTCAAATTCTTTAACAAAATCTATATCAAGATTTTTTATCCAAAACAAAACCCATTAACTGACGAGTTTCCTAGACTACAACTAAACAATTCCAATTCAGCCAATTCACACACTTTCTAGGGCTCCGTAAACCAAAGGTGAGAAGGAACCCTATTGTTTTCGCTACGACGTCCGTCTGTTCGTCTGTCTGTCACAGGCTATTTTCTTGAGAACCGTAAGAGCTGCGTACCTGAGACAGAGTATGTAAAACTTTGACCGCTATAATAATAAATACATCAGAGTGAAAAATTAAAGGGTGTTCCAAAACGAGCAAAGAAAAATTTAAAATCCCAAATTATATACATATGTATACACACTTTAAATTTGTAAAGTTGGTGTATTTTTATACAGGCTACAACAACCAACACTAAAATTTCAAAATTTAAATTAAAGGGTGTTTTATGAGTTAATGGAATTTTGACAACTTGCTGTATCTTGGAAACCGTAAAAGGCAAACTCTTGAAATTTTCAAAACCGGTAAAACTAAAAAATCACAAAATTATAAAATCGCCAAACTGAAAAAAATCGCCAAAAACCGAAAAAATCGCCAAAACGAAAAAATCACCACATAAAAAAAATCCTGAAGCTAAAATAAATCGGCAAAAACCGAAAAAAACGCCAAAATAAAAAAATCGCCAAAAATAAAAAAAACGCCAAAACTAAAAAAAACGCCAAAACCTAAAAAAATCGCCAAAACCAAAAAAACAAAAACCAAGATTTTTTTTCTAAAACTATTCGAATATTTAAAATCCTCAGAAAGCATACATAAATCTTTATTTGTTTAATAAATTTCAAATATTTGTTTTAAACGCTGAAGTATAACCTACATGTATAAAATACCTGAACAGGTAAAATATCTATTTCATAATGTGCTCGTTTTAAAGTACATATATGTGCCCTTAATTATGAAAGTGGTCTAAGTCATGCGCATTTTTGCTTCGAAATATTAAATAAATCTTTGAAAAACCTCAATAAATATTTAAACATAATCAAATAAATTTATATAAATCGAGACTAGAACACAACTCTAAATTAAAATGCTGCTTAATATAAAAATACTTTTTCATTTGTTCAAATGTAATCTACTGAATATCTCGACAAGATCAATATAATGGGTGTTTTTTATTGAGGTATAGAACTTTAAGTTGGCATCACTTTTTTAACTGGCGGCCATTTTGTCAGCTGTCAAGTGATTAATATTTAGTTTGGTTTGCCATTTCATCATGAACAGGTTGACAAAAGAACAACGCTTGCAAATCGTGCAAATTTATTTCGAAAATAATGGTTCAGTTCGCGAAGTTTACCGCAAGCTCCGTCCATTTTATGGTCGACATAATCGTCCATCAGAGCAATTAATTCGGTTAACCATGGATCGTTTTCGCACTACGTTTACTCTATGTGATAATACGCATCCGCAGAGACGTCGAACAGTGCGCACCGAAGAAACAATTGCCGCTGTAGAGCAAAGTGTTGAAGAGGATCCGAATGAATCGATTCGCCACCGTGCACAGCAATTGGAGCTTTGTCCATCAACTTTATGGAAGATTTTGTTCCCGAATTGGATGGCATGAATGTGGATGAGTTGTGGTTCCAACAAGACGGCGCTACATGCCACACAGCGCACGTCACAATCGATTTATTGAAGGAAACATTCGATGAGCGCATAATTTCGCGGAATGGACCTGTCAATTGGCCACCAAAATCGTATGATTTGACACCATTGGATTATTTTCTTTGGGGATATGTGAAGTCGCTCGTCTACGCCAACAAACCAGAAACGTTAGGGGACTTGGAAGCCAACATTCGTGGCGTTATTGCCAACATACGGCCCCATATGCTCGAAAAAGTGGTTGAAAATTGGACCTGTAGAATTGGCTTTATTCAGGCCAGCCACGTCGGCCACATGCCCGAAATCATATTTAAACATTAATGGCATAGAATTATCCTTCCAATAAAGCCAAATTGATGGACATTAAAACGATTTTCTTGTGTTTTATTTCAATTCAAAGTTCTATACCTCTAAAAAAAAACACCCGTTATGACTTAGACCACTTTCATAATTAAGGGCACATATATAATATTTTTGTATGTATGTACACATGTACTCTAACGTAAACATCTCAAATGTGCAATAAAATGTTTTTTTTTTAACAAGTACGAGTATTAGCATTTCATGTTCATACAATATAAATAATAGATAGAATTTTAAAATGCTCATATTTACTGCTGTAGAAGATTGTATTTAGACAAGAGTGATTAAAGCAATTTGTATTTATAAGTTTAGAGAACTATTTATGAAATAAAAAACTAGTTACATAAGCTCTTAAGGCTACTTGCTAGTCACAGTGTTTTGGCTCCCTACAATGAAGAAGTGAAATTTTTAAAAGAAAATTATTTCCACTACAATTATAAACAAAATAAAGCGAAATTTTCTAAATATTTCATGGACTACCTTTTTAACTCCGAGCAAAATTTCTCTTCAATTGGAGTCAGAACATGATTGCCTCCCATATATGTATCCTTAACGCTGAACCTCCAGCAAATAAATTTTAAAATATATTTTTTGAAGCTAAATTTATGTTCAGAACGCGCGAAAGAGCTTTCAAATTAAATGTGTTAATTCTGTGGAAAAATTTCGTTCCTGCTTAATGCAATTATATGACCAACCTCCCACACATGCTTAATTTAAAAACCCTTAATATGTAAATTCTATTTGCTTAAGGCTACCAAATTAAATTTAATTTAATTTTGCCTATTGTACAAAGCACTGTGCGGCCATCTGACCAAGTGTATCATAGAATTTAAATTTTAATTATTAAATGTATTTTGCACAATATAATAAACATTTATTTGTATAAACAGCAACAATTGAACGTTGTTAATGCATTATTAATAATCTCAGAAATTTAATTAAAACTTCACAAGAATGTTGTTAACTCAAGTGTTTGTTCGAATTTATATTTATATCCTTTGGAGCAAAAAAGCAACGGGTGTTTGAGTAGCATAAAATTTTTAAATATATTTAAAATATTAATGAAATAAATCTTTTGAAAGATAGTTTTGTGGCACGATTGGTTTACTAAAAGGTCGGACATGTAACTATAATCCACAATTTTCTGATAACACCAGATAATAATAGAACAAAAATAGAAGTTGTTTTTGCAGTTTATATTTACGGTAATGAAAAGAATATTTATTGATTAAAAAATCTATTAAAAACAAGTAAGAGTGCTATATTCGGCTGTACCGAATCTTATATACCCTTCAAAAACGTACGTATATGTAATATACATATTTATACCTACATACATACATAAGTACATACATAAATATTTGTTTTGTGAAGCAATTGATTTTTAACCCCCGACTAAAAAAAGGGGTGTTATAAGTTTGTAGTATGTGCCTGTGTGTCTGTGTATCTGTGTGTCTGTCCGTGTCCACGTACAGGCCAAACGGCTGGACCGATTTTCATTTAGTTTCTGTTTGAAAGATGACTTGATCGAGAGGGTTCTTAGCTATGTTTGAAGAAAATCGGTCCAGCCGTTTAGAATATATAACATCTTTTCTGAAAAAAGTCGGGGGTTTTTCAAATTTTTAATTTTTGTTATTATTGACTAAAGAATTTGATTTAAATATTTTATTTTCGATACAAGCAATAATTGAATATTTTATTCTACAGTCTGTATTTAAGAAATATTTTACATTCACCCTTATTCCAGTTATCAACATCGATGTCACGTCAATGCAATACTAAAAAATGCGGGCTTGTTTACTCAGTTTCGAGATTTTCAAAAACTTTGCTACTATTTAATCACCCTAAAAGGCACTTCCCAATAAGCACTCAAAAAATTAAAATTAAAGCCCTTCAAATTGAACTGGAAACAAAGTTGAATTCAAGCATTTTTTCAAGTAATTTTCAAGTTTGAAAATATTTTTAAATAAAAAATCAAACAACATACATATGTATATGCTCAAACCTTGTCAAATACGTAATTTATTTATTATTAAAACTGAAATTGGGGTGAAAACATCAAAAATAAATAAATAAAAGTGAATTTGGAAATCAAAGGTGAGTAAAATCGTGAAAACAATAGCGAAGGCAGATGTGCAGAAAATTATTATTAGAAAAGAATTTGCATTTTGCTTTCTATTTTAAAAGTCTTGTTTTTGCAGCTTGAAATACACTTGAATTCAATTGTAACAAGGCTTAATTGTAATTAGTATAATTCAAGGCTTGAATCACACTGTACTACAACTGAATTGTTCGCATTGAATTCAAGTTCCCTTTTCACTGGAGAATGTTGTTGAATTAAAGTGTAAATCAAGCATAATTCAACCCTTGACAATTGATTGTGTGGCTTGAATTACAATTGTTTTACAGTAGATTTCAAGGTGTTACTTGTTCATTAATAATAATCACATGTAATTTGGCTTAAAAAGCGATACGAACTTTAGCCTGTTCATATCATAAATATAAATTAAGTTTGTTAAAAAAAAACAAAACATTATTTTAGCCAGTTCCTTTTATATGGCAAAATGAAGTTTAAGTTTTCCAGCTCTGAAACAATCTGTTCAATTTTGCTGATTTTCAATACCAATTTATTTTGGACCATTTCTGATACACTTTAGCTTTTTTAAGAGCTTCGGAAAACCGATTTCACGTACATCAGACGGACATCGCTATTGAAAAGGATTCAGAATATATATACTTTATGGGTCGCATATGAATATTGTGGAAATTACATTTTTGGTGAAGGGTATAACAATCGGAAATAGACAAATATATTTTGTTTTTTGTTCACTGTATGTGATTTACATAATGTAAAATTTAAGCTTATTTTTAATTTTTTTTTTCTATGAAAATGGAATATGTAAAGTGTTTCGATAAAAAAATCGGACAAGTTCCAATTTTTGTAAAACGAAAACATTAAGTGTTGATACATTTTATATGGAAAAACATGAATTACAAAAACAAAATATTTATAAAATTTGTTAACGCTTAAAGTTTTCGTTTACAAAATTAGGCCCTAAATCGAGGAAATCGATTTGACGAGAACTTTTGAAGTTACTCAAAGATAAAAACAAGAATAATTGAATGCACTTGTATATAATGATATATTCAATGAAGATGGAAGCAGAAATGAATAATTATAATTATAAATGCATTTACCGACGGTAATTAAATTGGATGGGCACGAAGGGTGCCGTACGAACACCAGATATGTAATTTAATACAAACTTCATCCTATATAATATATATTTTTGGCATTTTTTCCGTTTTTGGGGTCTTTTCGGTTTTTTTGTTTTTGGCGTTTTTTGCGTTTTTTCGGTTTTGGCGATTTTTTAAAGGTTTGGCTCTTTTTTTAATTTTGACACTTTATTTTCTTGTTTTGGCGATTTTTTTCGGTTTTTGGCGTTTTTTCATTTTGGCGATTTTTTTTTATTTTTGGCGATTTTTTTCATTTTTGCGATTTTTTTTTTATTTAATTTTTTTTTTAGTTTTGGCGACATTTTCGCGATTTTTTTAGATTTTTGGCGTTTTTTTCATTTTGGCGATTTTTTCGAATTTGGCGATTTATTTTAGTGTTAGAAATTTTTTTTTAATTTTGGCAATTTTTTTCGTTTTGGCGATTTTTTTTAATTTTTGGCGATTTTTTTTTTGGTTTGGCGATTTTATAATTTTCGTTTTTTTTTAGCTTTAGCGTTTTTGAAAATTTCAAGTGTTTGCCTCTTACGGTTTCCAAGATATAGCAAATTGTCAAAATTACATAGTCAAAATTGCATTAACTGATGGACCACCCTTTAAATAAAATTTTTTTAAATTTTAGTGTTAATTGTTGTAGTCTGTATAAAAATACACTAATTTTACAAATTTCAAGTTTCAATATACATATGTTCATACAATTGTATGTATATTACATGGGATTTTAACATTTTTCGTTGCTCGTTTTGGAACACCCTTTAATTTTTAATTCTCATGTATTTGTTGTTGTAGCGGCCAAGGTTCTACATACTCAGCGTTACCGTTGAAAAATATCAAAAAGGGGCACAAAAAGGGGATTTTCAAAAAAAAAGGGGCACAAAAAGGGGATTTCTAAGAAAAAACAGGGGCAACTTCAAAATCAAGGAAAATTTAAAAAAGCAAACATATTTATTAAGCTATTTTTATTAAAAACAAACAATAAAAACAAAATTTCTCATGTATAAAAAGTACACAAACATTAATTTTATGAGAACTCATAAGTTTATTCGTACGTTTTATTTGCAAGTAAAAATTCTAACTTGTGACAGAATTAGGTTTTACTTTCTGTTCTGTTACGAATCAGCTGACTCTTTTTTGCTTTTAGAAATATTACTCAAGCCGTTAGTTTTCCTGTTTCGTTCTGTTCTGCTATGGTTCAACCTGTGAAAATCCAAAAAATTTTAAGTAATTCCAAGTGACAGCATAAATAAAATGAAAATTGTGACTATGCTTTTAAAATTTAAAAAATTTAATTTTTATCAGAAAAACATAAAATTATTTTGAAACATAAAAAAAGACGAACTCATCACATCAGTTGAAAACTGTGGCCATTCTGTAATAAGTTATAACATAACATGTAACTATTAAAATTTAGAAACAGAACGGCACATCACAGAACATCAATAGAAAGTAAAGAATAATGAAGAAAACAGAAAAAGAAATTTTTGATTTTACAATTGTTTATTTGACGACTGTGAATATATTATATTTCTATAATACCGGCTAGTTGAGTATTTGCAAATACAGTTTTACAAATAAGACGAGTATAAACGTAGTATATATGGCTACTAAATATAAAAATAATCATAAAATCTATGATAATAATGAAACACTGGTCAAAATGTGGCATTTGATACTGATCGTAATTCCAATAGAAAATAAATGGAAATTTCTTTTGATATTGAATGCCGTAATTTGCCCAGTTCTTAAGATTTACAAAAAATTAAAAAAATCACTTTTTTACTTAAAAACGAGTATAATTCAAAAAATTTACTTAACCATTTAAAGTTTTGATAAAAACTTTTAAAATTCGATTCTGAAGAAGATAATATATTTATGGTATTATTTTTATGCATAATGCTTACTTATTAAATAGCTTAAATGTCAATTCTTTTGAAATTGTACATCTGTATTTATTAATAAGTTCTTCAGTTGCAATCCATTCTTTCAAATTGTTTTGAAATAAATTTAAGACAGACAGACAGCATGGACAGACAAGTGTCTACTTTCAGTCTATTTGAAAATTTTAATTTAAGTTTACGCTCTATGTTTTTTTGTTTTTTGTAAGTTTTTTTATAAAGATGAAATACTGTTTAACTCACCGACCTTGCCATTGCTGAATCTGGGTATATTTTTGCGTTTAATTTGGTCAATTTGTCCATTGACATAAACGAGTAGTTGCAAGTTATCATCAGCAATAATCACTTTCCTCCAAAAATAAGTATTTTTTGTGGTAAAAACTCGGATATTTTTCGATCATTTGCTTTTGGGAATTGGCCACATGTTTGACTGTTTTGGTTTTCTAAAATCATGCGATTTCAACTCGATCGGTTTACAGAACAGCCTTTTAAAAATATGTACTTTAATTAAATTTGGCTTTCACAATAGATATCGAAAATACAGTTAGAATTATCAAGTATGAGTGTGCAATTGTACTCGTATATTTAAAAACCTTACACAAATGAAGAGATTCATTCCAAGATGTATGTTTTTATATTAAATTTGACACATAGAAAATAAAATCTTGTTTAATGTGGTAGAATCTGTAGGAATCTGCGCACATTTATTGTCAAAATAAAAACGAAAGTTGACTTTGAACAAAAAGGGACAAAAAGGGGCACAAAATAATGCAAATGATACTAAAAGGGGATTTAAAAGTAAGGGGCATAAAAAGTGGCAAGGCAGTTGAAAAAGGGGCAAAATGCGACTTTAGTCGCACAACGGTAACGCTGTACATACTGTGTCCAAATTTCAGGTCCGCAGCTCTTACGGTTCCTGAGAAAATGCCGTGTGACGGACAGACGGACAGCGTAGCGAAAACAATAGGGTTCCTTTTCACCTTTGGTGTACGGAACCCTAAAAACGAGTTCTCGTATTCCTTTTCCATGAAAATTGCATGTAAAATAGTTGATGTTAATTGGTGATCTTCTCCCCAAAAAGAAAGGAATGGGTGCTGATGAAGCAGCATTTTCCCAACCCATCTAAATTAACAAAAAAAATATTGTATTTTGTTATAAAAAAAATTTTATACTAGAAACCCTGAAGAATTTTTTTCTTAAATGAAGATATAAGACAGTATTCGAAACACTTCCTAAAAATTATCTTTCGAATCATTAAAGCTATTTAAATCGAATTTTTGCCATTCGAAGTGGGTTTTTTAAGTTCCAAAAATTGGGTGAGCAGAGAAAATCGATTTGCCTAAAACTTTTGTAGTTATTAAAATAAACCACTGTTATCGAAAAATCTCTGCAACGATATCTGTTAAGCCATGAAACCGACTGAGATTAAATTTATGGCATTAGACAAAAATCAAAATGTATTTGTATACGAAAATGTTCATCAACGAGATATCTCATGAATGAATAAATCGTTCAAATTGGCGGTAGTATGCGATGTTTTTTTTTAGCTTATATGCTTTTGGATTCGTTCTGCTTATTTCAAGAATATATTTTGATGAACATTTTATTAAATTTTCGAATATTCTTGCACGCACATAAACTTAATATTAAAATGTACAAGAAACAGTTTAAATGAACATTATTCGGTAATGATTTTGCTTCATATATGTTTCATGTTAATTTAACATGATTTTCAGTAAACTTCGGGAGAAATTTTTCCTTTTGAAATTACTTTATTTTATTCTGATTGTAAATTCCAGTGCTGTTAATGTAGGTTGAATCAAAGTTATTTCAAGTTGAAACAACGTGAATTTGATATTGAAAGAGCACCATGAACCATGTTAAATCAACATGAATTTAATTTAATGTAGTAGTTTTATTTCATTAATTATTTAATTGACGTATGTGTGTGTAACTATTGGCATAGATAGACATCAGTAAAAAGTGTGTGTGTGTGTGTGTTGTATGTAGTTGGTTTCCCCGGCCAAGATATTAACTCGTGCTCATCGTTTGTTAGTCAATGCGCTTACCGCTGTAGCTACGGCAAACTTAAATATTATTATTTATAGATACACTAGACACTATTATTTATAGATACTTAGACCGTAATTCAACATGATTAAACCTAAATTTTCTTAAAATTTTTTTTACACAAACTGCGAGGCTATTTTGGCTTATCTGTAGAAATACCCAGAGTCTCTGGCAGAATTCGAACCTGAGTTTCTCGGTTATTTACACAACACCAATATCAAAGCAAACAACAACAAACAAGAACAAGTCATATACATACATATACATATATATGAACATCAATTTTAAAATATTCATAACTAGCTGACACGGGCAAACGTTGTTTTGCCTTAAAATTTTATTTTCACTGCAAGTCTGCGGTATCGGGCTAATTAACGCCACTACACGATAATTAAGGACCCAACGCCTTCAGCGAAACACAGCATAGGCTTATCGCGCTAATTTCTATCGGGCAAAGCACGAAAAAACCAAATATTGCGCCATATGTCAGACGAACTTCAAACTACACAGAAACACTCCTCACGCTCCATAGAGCATGCATATAAAATTTGGTCAAAATCGGTCCAGTAGTTTTTGAGTTTAGCGGTCACGAACATACACGTCATTTTTATATATGTAGAGATGTTCATATTTGAAAATCGTTGTAAAATGAATAGCTTCCTCTTCTTGATAGCGCGAAATGAAAACTTTTTAGAGTCTAGGACTGAATATATATTGTGCTCACATTTGCGTTTTTAAACACGTTTAAAAGTACGTTTACATTTCAGCAAAATCTAGTATTTACAAAATTTTGGGAAAAATTTAGTAGCTTCCCATACAAAAGAAAATTTACTTCGTCACTATATTTTGTCGAAATCTACTTAAAATCTTGTAGAACTTAGTGATGCAATTATCGGTTTTTCGATTATGTTCTAAAAAGTTAGGTTTTGTACTTAGAAAGGTGAGTGAATTGGCTAATTGCAGTTGTTTGGTTGCAGTTTTGGAAAATTTTCAGTTAATGGTTTTTGTTTCGGATAAGAAACTTGGTGTAAACGGTATAGATTTTCACAAAGATTTTAGTTCAAATCTGCTTGATTTCGTGCTGTCCTATTACAGAATATTTTTTACAATCAAAAAGTTTTTCTTTATTTTATATACATATGCGCATATAAAGCTGAAATCAACTTTAATTTAATTTCCATGCTCGCAATCAATGTTAAAAAACAAAGACACCAGAAACATGCGCACACACACACACTCACACACACATATGTATGAAACGTTTTGCATAATTAATGCAGAACACGTAAATGTAGCTGAAATCTCGGTAAGACATGTGTATTCTCACATGTTCATTTACACACTTACAAAAATACTCGCATTGATAAGGAAAAAAGCCAAGAATCAAGGTGCAGATTGAAAAGATACTCTCACACTTTTGTGTTTAACAATCACACACGTGAGCTTTTGAATACACAGATAAGGTATGTATGGTGATATTTAAGTGTGTTCACAAGTTAAACTGGAAAATTCTCGCATGCATTTCCATAATACGACGAGCAGAATTTACTTTTTGCTAAATGTCATGCTTGTATTATTATATAAAAAACAAGAACAAAAGAAAATTTTCAGGAAAACCATACGTACGTGTAGGTGAAAATTACTCGTATATGGTGCTAAAGGATTTGAAAATAAACACACACTTTTCATGTATTTTCTATTCAATGAGCAAAACGAAATTTGCCAACAATAGAATTTTTGTGCTTGTATTTAATTGAAAATTCTTTGCTGTTTAAAATGAATTTTAATTTTTTTTATTATTATTACTCAAAAAAAAACTACATACTGACAGAGTATTATATTTCATTTGAGCAGTTTTTTTTTCTCGTTCAAACCCACTAATTTGTCGCGTTTCCGTTTCTCTTCTCTTACATTTTCAGCATATGATGAATCTTTGTGTGTGTGTGTGTGTGTGTGTGTGTGTTTGTTGGTTACTTGGAATTTGTTTTAATGATCATTTCTTCTTTACTATGTGTTAATTATTTTTGGTTGTTGTTGCTTTTGCTCTACTTTGAAAATATCCTTTGTACGATTCCATTTAACTGCGATGAACTGCATTTAACACACATAAAAATGCAATTACTTTTAACCGCATTTAAGGGTTAGTCGCCGTTTGCTATTGCTTTTGTGCTTTTATTTTTTAATTACTTTTCTCGTTTTTTTTTTTTTTTGACAAAATAATAAAGTGTTAACTGTGTTTTTGGGGCTTGATAAAAAATGAGTTATGTTTATTTCAGCTTTGCCAGTTTATCTTTTCTGAATATATTTTCTATTAATTTTTCTTTCGCCTTGTTTTCTGCAAAAAAAAAGAAATATCAATATATGTTGAACTGGAAGATGAGACGTTAAACAAGTTTGGAAAGTGTTCAGATGAATCTATATCAGCTGGTCCCAAGTGTCCAGATACTTCAGATGTCAACACATATTTTTCAGTAAATTTTTTCTTAACATCCCAAGTATAAATTTTTCGAATTGAGGTACCTTGTAGGAAATTGTAGCATTTCGTTTTAAAAAATAAATGTCTATTAACAACATTTGACCTTGAGAGATTCAATTTAGAAGCAATAAAATGTAGGCTGCAAAATATATTTTTTTTAAAGTATAGTTTAAGGTCTATTTAATAAGATTTATTTGATAAGCTCAGTTGGCTGATTTTTTCGTAATAAATTCTTGTAAAATTTTCATAACTCTTTTTTACGCAAATTTTTCTTTAAATTTAAATTTTTTTTGACAACTACAAAGTACCCCACAAGAAACGAATGACTGAAATTAACTGACTGAAAAATGTGGCTCTCGAGGAAAAAAGTTTGGTGACCACTGTTGTAACTGTTGTTTGTACTATGTCTTGAACTATGTTTGTTAAATTATACTTTCATCATCCTGGAAACTTAAATACTTTAAAAATACATAAATATGACACGAAACACATTATGCAGGAAGGTTTTTTTTTACCAAAAGGTCTTCTAATAAAATATTTAATAACACAGTGCAACACGAAAAAATATAACCATATACGGACACCACTACGTGATAAAAGACAAAAAAAAAAAAAAGACCACTGTCTCTCAGTTTTGCCCCAAGTCATCCCATTTTTTCCATGGGACCGCAAATATTTGGGGCCTCGGTGTAATTTTTGCATTTTCTTAGGCTCATATCTTGCAAACCGTTTGGAATTTTGATTTACTCTGTGAAGTAAAGTTGTAGCTCTGGTCATAAAAAACAAAAATTATGAACATATAAACACAAAAAACTTCATCTTCAAGATCAAAATCGCAAAGAATTTAAAAGAAATATCTCAGCAAAATCTAGAACTAAAGAAATTTTGAGAAAAATCAAGTAGATTTCGAGTAGATTTCCCATATAAAACAAAATCTAATTCGTCACTAGCTTATGCCGAAATCTGCTTAAAAGCTAGTAGAACTCAGTGATGCAACTATGGCTTTTTCAAACTTGTACTACAAACTATACGGAGGTAGTTAAAAAGGTGTATGAATTAGCTATTTGGTTGTATGGTTGTAGTTTAGGAAAATGCTCAGCTAATGGGTTTTGTTTTGGATAAGAAATCGTAATAAATGCTAAAAAAAACTTGGTGAAAAAATTGCAAATAAAAAATATTCGTTTTATATATTTTTTTCTGTAAAAAACATTTAACTTCAACACTTACACATAAAATTCTTTTATTAATAATGAATATTTTCAAAAATTGGCTTGTTTTTATGGTTAAGCAATTGTCTACATGCATTTCATTCCCGCTTTTGGAACACGTCAGTAAACTTCAACCCAAAAAATTTTTGAATTTAGCTAACAAACTCCGTATGTTTTTTACTGACGAGTTCTAAAAGCGGGAACGAAATGCATATAGACAATTGCTTAACTATAAAAACGAGCAAATTTTTGAAATTAAATAAAGACATTATATCAAATAAATATACTTCAGTATTTCATGTATAATAATGAATATTTTTAATTCTCAGTTAAATCATACTTATTAAAGCTGAATAAAATTTTAAGTGAAATTAGAACAACTCAGCTTTTATGTTAAAGGCTGTTTTTGCAATTCTTGCAATTTCATCCCCATTTCAGCTGCTGCTCCTCCCGACTCCTTTCAACTGTCTGCCGTTGCTGCATTGTTTCCAAGTTTTACTCTTACATTTATGTTTTATTTATTTATTTTTTTTTTGTTGTTGCTGTTTTCCGCTACTATTTATTCTGTTCATTTTAACAACTTATATCGCTACGAGGTCAATTGATAAAAAGTTAAATGTACAATTTTTTAATTGGCTGCAAAGTATTCAATATCATTATGCGAGTGTTCAGTTCAATATAATCACATAAAAAAATTATGAGCAAAAAAAAAAAGAAATAAAAATATATATATTTGCAGTTTACCACAAAATGCAGCAAATTGAATTCCAAGGTTTATTTTTTTATTTTTAACCAACTTGTGAAAGAGCACCATAATACAATGAATATGAGCAACATTTTTCTTGAGAAAAGTTTTTAAATTTTTTTTTGCGATATTCATAGAATGGAATTTAATAATTTAAAAATATTTTAATATAGGAAATCAAAAGAGGGATGTTTAAATAGTAAATTTTTTTGTATTTAATTAACGCATAAGAAATTTATTACTCGACATATTGTTTGAAGTTTATTTTAATTTGAAATTTATTTTCTTAAATGTAAAATTTAGATTTTATTTTTAATTTTGCCTTATAATTAGCTTTATTGTTATCCGATGGATTTCTAATTGTATAAAGGTGTAGAAAAATAAAATAGATTTGTATCGAATATAAATTATTTGCTGGGTTTCTTGTATTACTACTACGTAATACAATACTACGCTTATTTTTCTTTTGTGATTTTCAAAAATATTATTATTTGTGAATTCTCAAATAGTTCATGAAAGTCTGTGCATAAGATAAGATGTTTGTAACTATTCAAAATATGTGGTTGAAGTCTACTGATGATTTGTTACAGCAGCAATGAAATGCATATAGACAACGTTGAACCACCAGCAAATAAATTTCAAAATTAATTAACGACTTTCTTGCCGGATATAGTCACAGCTTTGAGTAGAAAGATCAAAATGAACAACCAACTTGAAAGCCTTAAATAAAATATTCTCTAAGTAAGAGGTTATTTAAAGTAATGAAATTCATTCAACATGCATATCAAATGGAACTCTTGAAAATAAGATGATAGTCTGTTCTATTTAATGAATTTGTCTGTATTTTTTTATATTGTTGCTTCATAACTCGGCACATTTTAGACCGATTGTAAATTTTTTTCGTCTGTGAGAGTATAGCTTCCAATTGGTCTCAATGTAAAAAAATGGTTACACATTTTTAAAGTTAAGGAAATGGGATAATTATTTATTATTATATTTCATGTGGTTCTACTTAACTGATTTTTACGAAACTTACCACACACCTTTGGCTCTAAAGTAGATACAATATTCCATTAAAAAAATGGGCGGAGATACGCCCATTAAAACTTAATTTTTTATTTTAAGAGGTTCTGCTTTAGCGATTTTTATAAAACTAGATACACACCTTGACACACACTCTGAAAAACACACAATCATGCTTTTAGAAAATGTGCGGGGCACTCCCATTAAAATTTAAATTCAGGTCAAAAATACTTGTGTGGCAAAACTCTGTTCTTGAACAGCTGTTGTTGTTATTTACATTTATTTTCCTTACATACTTCTGACAACTACAATTCGAGCTGAAAAAAGTCAGCCAATGTAGCAATGGTAGAGTAAGAAAATAAAAAAACATGTTGATTATTGAGTTCTTGTTTCAACTTTGTTATTTTTTATTGAGCTCCTCATTTGTTTAAATGAAAGTTTATAACATAATAACTCTAGTTATTCTAAGACATTTTTCTGCAAAGGTTCCCTGATGATCTGCATTAGCAACAATGAAATGTGCATAAGATCCAGCTAAGCTACTCAAAAATCAATTTTAAGGTATTTTTAATAAAAAAATATTTTACTAAATAAGTAAAATAATAATTTGGGATGATAAGTGCGTTAAAAAATTAAAAAAAAATATTTTTTGATGGCTTAAGGCTTAAGTCTTTACTTTTTGTTGCTGCTCTAAATTTGAGTACTTACTTTTTCTGTAGTAACTTATCAGCTGTTTCTGAACAGAAGGGTCGTAGTTTTTCAATAAAGTGATGAGTTTTGCATCGTTCATTGTTAAGTTTCAATATAATTTTATGTTTTTCTTTTAAAAATTATTTTTTTTAAATTCTAAAAGCACAATCACAATTTTTTAAAAAATTTTGCATTTAATTTATGGGCTAATAATCCCAAATTTATGAAATAAATGTTAAACTTCTAGTAATGAAATTTTTTTTAAGTTGGATGTACTTATGCTTTTAGTATCTTTTTTAAAATTAATTAATTAAAAGTAGCAAAACTTTCAATATTGTAAATACATATGAATTTGTTGGTTTTTGTTTGTTTTATTAAACTTATTTGGTTAGTAAATGGGCACACTGCAGTATATGTATATGTACTGCATTCAAAATTGCAGTAAGCAGTAAATTTACTGATTACTAAAAAAATTCAGTAAATTTTTTACTGCTAATGAAATTTAATTTGCATTACCAGTAAAATCGTAGGGCCGTAATCATAATAAAATTGTAGCAAGTGTCAAAGTTTTTTCATTCAAATTTTGAAACTTTTGTATGAAAAACATTTAGCCACTTGTTAGAATTTCATTATGAATACGGGCATTACTGATTACTGAAAATTCAATGCACCTCATCATATAACAAATCATTTAGGCAATTTATAAAAATTGTAGAAAAAATTTTAGTAATCAGTAAAAATTTACTTGTTAAACATTTTTTATTGTTTTTACTGAAACTTTAGTGGTACTTCAGTGCTCATCTATGGTAAATGCCTTTCCTTTTAATTTTTAATTCCTGTTGTTCATCGTTTAGTTGTTGCTGTTCTTGTTATTGTGTACGCATTGCAATTAAAATAAATTCAGTAAAGTACGACTTTGACTCCGCACATTCGGTTTTGATCATTTTTTTTTTATTTAGCTTTCTTCCTTTTTCAAGTTTTTTCAGTTTAAACGATTTTTTTTCAGTTTTATCGCTTTTTTCTCGTTTTGGCGCTTTTTTTCTCTTTTTGGGTTTTTTTAATTTTCGCAATTTTTTCATTTTGGCGATTTTTTCATTTTGGCGATTTTTTTCTGTTTTTTGGGGTTTTTTTAATTTTGGCGATTTTTTTCTGTTTTTGGGGTTTTTTTTATTTAGGCGAGTTTTTGATTTTGGCGATTTTTTCATATTGGCGATTTTTTTGTTTAAGGATTTTTTCATTTTGGCGATTTTTCCTGTTTTTCGCGATTTATTTTAGTCCTAGAGATTTTTTTTAATTTGGTGTTTTTTTTCGTTTTGGCGATTTTTTTTTTGTTTTTGGCGATTTTTTTATATATGGCGATTTTATATTTTTTTGATTTTTTAGTTTTACCGTTTTTGAAAATTTCAAGAGTTTTGCTCTTACGGTTTCCAAGATACAGCAAGTTGTTAAAATTACAAAGTCAAAATTGCATTAACTGATGGAACACCCATTGATTTAAATTTTTTCAGTTTAGTATTAATTGTTGTAGTCTGTATAAAAATACACTAACTTTTAAAATTTCAAGTATATATATGTACATACAAGTGTATGTGTATTACATGGGATTTTAACATTTTTCGTTGCTCGTTTTGTAACACCCTTTAGTTTTTAACTCTCATGTATTGTTGTTGTAGGGGCCAAATGTCTACACATTGTGTGCAAATTTCAAGTCCGTAGCTCTTACGGTTCATTTTCACCTTTGGTGTACGGATATATACAGAAAAATAACCGGCTGCGGCGCATCGTCGGCTTCGAGCCGATCGACTTGTTTCTCTGCTTGGTATTGCTTCTTTCAAACACTAATACACTCATACATAGCTCACACCGATTTGACAATGCAAAGCAAAAGCAAAAAGCAAAGAAATCTCAGCAAAGAAATCAAAGTCAAAAGATTTTTACTCCCTAGCGTATAGATGTTTACACATCAAAAAACACCAAAAAGTGTTTTATTTAACTGAATTTAAATAAGTTTTTCTTTCTTTAGCGATTATTTTTGAAGTCTGTTAAAGTTTTTTAATATTGTTTGTAACTTTTTAGTTTCAAAATTTAATGCTAGAGGGCGTGGCTGTGATTCACTAGTTACACTATTACAATGGCTTGGAAAGTGCCAAGTAAAAACCGACAACTACAGTTTTAACAGGGCTCCATTGTGAGTTGAAAAAAAATTAAAGAAGGAAAGAACCCAAAACATCAGAAACTGCATCTTACAATTGAAGGCCGATTAAAAAAATACCAGCCAATGACAAAATGGAAATTGTATCCAAATCACAAGTATCACTATTGAAAATTTTCTGATCAGCCTTGAAATGGTGACGCAGTACGGGAAAAAATCCGAACGGGTTGTATTTTAAGCAGTTGCAGAAAATAAGTTAAGAATTGTCATTGTAGTATCATTTAACTTGAAGGGTGAGTACCAGCTATTATCTATTTTATTATTATCTATTATTATCTATTTCTTTACACAACTGAAGGCAAGTTTTTTCATTTAAATAATTGTGTACATATTTTAATTCAGTGCGTATGACTAATATGTAAATATGTGCATATCAGAGAACTGCACGTATCACTCACTAGAAAAGCCTAGAGTCTCTTAGGCGAGTAAAAAAATTAATCAAAAAAATAAGCATGCATGATTTGCTGACAAAGACAAGGGATTCACAATTTTCGTTGGTTAAATTTTTAAAATTTTATGCTGAAATTACTTTTACGTACATACACGATTTTTTTTTTAAATTTTTGTCACATACATATGTAAAATATCCATACATACATACATATATATATATATATATATATATATACATCTGTGCTTAAGTCATATTTTATAGGAGAGCAAATTTAGACTTTCAAGTCGGTTTAAAAAAATTTATTTCTTTTACAGTTAAATTGGGAAAATTGGTGCTCACTTTTGTATTTTTTCCGAAAACGTCGTTTTACAAGCTATAGATAAAATATTCAATACAATTATCTGTGGCAAAAAGGAAAAAGTGCATAAGTCGAGATAAGCTGAATTTGAGCTAATGGTACCTCCGTAATCTGCATATTCGAAAGTACCCCTGGTCAAAATCTCAATTAATTTGTTGTGGTTATTCAGAAAGTTATAACAGTATGACTTGCGGCTTATCTTTTTTAGAATTCTAATATCATTTGGAATAATGCCTTAATATATATTATACTTTGGTATATAAACTTAAATAAATTAATGATAGTGTGTTTTAAAAATAGTGTGATTAAAAAATAAAGGTTAAAAGAGAATTTCTTCATTTAATTGTAAAAGAAATAAATTTCCGAAAATAGATTTGAACGTTTAAAAGTGCTCTCCTGCAAAACAATAAAATATGACTTAAGCACTTTTTCCATATTGCCACAGATATATCAAAGTACATATCGCACAATCAGATCAATAGTGACATAACTCAAAGAATTCGTTTTTTGAGTTAATAATGCAGAATAATAATGCATTTTATATTTAATTTTGCATACAAATTTCACATAAATAGCTTTTACTATCACCTCCTGAGAGAAGAATATTTGTTCATGCCTTCATTGAGTTGTATGTAAATTGAAAACTTTAAACGTGTTTTCTGCAAAACTAGTTTTTTTTTTGAGTTATGACACTATTGAACTGGATGTGAGACATAAGCTACATTAAGCTTTCATTTCACATGAGATTATAAGTAGAAAGAGAAAGTCTTTGTTTTATAGCTTCCTGAAAAGTCGCACCAAATAATTGAGGTTTTTGAATATTAAGTTCCTATTTACACTATGCAAGTCTTATTGCTAAGCTGATTAGTTTATTAGGAGAGAGAGAGAGACGGGGAGAAAATAAACGTTGCTGTTCTCCTCGTCTCTCTCTCCCTGAAACTAATCAGCTTAGCAATAAGACTTGCACAGTGTATTTTGGGACTAAAGGGTATCATTTACTCAAAATTAACTTATCTCGATTTAAGAACTTTTTCCGATCTACCACATAAAAAAAACAAGTAAGAGTGCTATATTGCGGCTGTGCCGAATCTTATATACCCTTTACCAAAGTGTTTTTATGTCGTATAGAGATACATATATAAGCACATACATAAAGTATAAACAAAAAGAAAAAATAACAAAAATTAAAAATTTTAAAAAACCCCCGACTTTTTTCAAAAAAGATGTTATATCTTCTAAACGGCTGGACCAATCTTCTTCAAACATAGCTAAGAACCCTCTCGATCAAGTCATCTTTCAAACAGAAAAAACTAAATGAAAATCGGTCCAGCCCTTTGGCCTGTACGTGGATACAGACAGACACACAGATACACAGATACACAGATACACAGACACACAGACACACACTACAAAATTATAACACCCCCTTTTTTAGTTGGGGGTCAATAATTTGACCTAGTTACTTTTATGTACAAAAAAATAAATTTACAAACCCTAGAATCATTATATTAGATTTTACTGATTCCTTATACCAATCTAGTAGTTCTTAAAAAAATATAGAAAGTGTGTTAAGTAAAAAAAGAAAAAAGGAAATTAAAAAAAATGTTTTATTTAGTTACTTTACTTTGGTTTTATTTTTATAATTTCATACACTAAACTTTTCTTTCCAAAACCTAAAATATGTATAATCTATAAAGGAAAAGATAAAAATTAATTAGACTTACTTATTTTTATATATCACAAAAAGTGTAAGTTTCCCAACCCTAAGATCATTCTTTTTGATTTTTCTGATTTCTTACACCAATCTCTTTCTTTTAAGAATTTAAGATATGTTTAATTTATAGAAAAAAGGAAAAATTTGTTTTAGTAAGTTACTTTTGTACAAAAAAAGTTAAAGTTTTCCAACCCTGGAATCGTCTTTTTAATTTTTTTAATTGTGTTTTTTTTATTTTAAATACCAATTTTTTCGTACTCAAGCATAAAATAAGTTTATTAAAAAAAAAAAAATAAAAATCATTTTTCGGTAGTTAATTTTTTATATCACAGAGAGTGTAAGTTTCCCCACCCTGGAATCCCCCTTTTTGATTTTTCTGTATTCTTAAAAACAATCTTTTTTTTTAATAATGTAAGATATGTTTAATTTATATTAAAAAATGAAAAAATTTGTTTTAGTAAGTTACTTTTGTATAAAAAATAAGGTTTTCCAACCCTGGAAACTTCGTTTTAATTTTTTTTTAATTTGAAATACCAAATTCATTCGTACTGAAGTATAAAATAAGTTTATTTTATAAAAAAATAAAAATTAGTTTTCGGTAGTTAATTTTATATATCACAAGAAGTGTAAGTTTTCCAGCCTTGGAACCGTTATTTTTGATTTTTCAGATTTCGTACACCAATATGTTCCTTTTAAGAATATAAGCTATGTTTAATATATAGAGAAAAAGAAAAAATTTGTTTTAGTAAATTACTTTTGTATAAGAAAAAAGTTAAAGTTTTCCAACCCTGGAAATGTCTTTTTCATGTATTAAACTTTTGTTTTAATTTTTAATATCAATTAAATGTGTACTGCAGTATAAAATAAGTTAATTTGATAAAAAAAATAAAAAAATTAGTAAGACTTAGTTACTTTTATATACTACAAAAAGTGTAAGTTTCCCAACCCTGGAATCATCCTTTTTGATTTTTCTGATTTATTACACCAATCTCTTTCTTTTAAGAGTCTAAGATATGTTTAATTTATAGAGAAAAAGAAAAAAATTTGTTTTAGTCAGTTTCTTTTGTGTATGAAATAAAATTAAAGTTTTCCAGCCCTGGAAACGTCTTTTTAATTTTTTTAACTTTCTTTTTTAATTTGAAAAACCAATTTTATTTGTACTGAAGTATAAAATAAGTTAATTTAATAAAAAAATATAAAAAATAGTTTATTGTAGTTAATTTTTTATGTCACAAAAATTTTAAGTTTCCCAACCCTGGAATTATCCTTTTTGATTTTTCTGATTTTTTAACCCAATCTCTTTCTTCTTAGAATATAAGATATATTTAATTTATAGAAAAAAGGAAAAATTTCTTTTAGTAAATTAATTTTGTATAATTTTGTATAAAAAAGTTAAAGTTTTCCAACCCTGGAAACGTCTATTTAATTTTTTAATTTTTTTTTTATTTTTTTTTATTTTTTTTATTTATTTTTTTTTATTAAGAAATATTAGTTTTATTCATAATGAAGTATAAAATAAGTGTATTTAATAAAAAAAATGATAACTAGTTTTCGGTAGTTCGGAGCTTCGGAAAACCGATTTCACGTACAGACAGACGGACAGACGGACATCGCTTATTCGTCTTCGCTATGCATAAGGATCCAGAATATATATACTTTATGGCTCGCTTATTAAAATTCTGGAAATTACAAACGGAATGACAAGCCTATATATACCCTTTTACCATTTTTTGGTAAAGGGTATAAAAAAATATACATACGTAAGCAAATAGTCCTAATTTTAGTAACTGGGGACAATCATAATTGTAGCACAAACAATTCATACACTCAAACAGTTTCTCTCAACCAACCAATAACTAAACAAAAAATATGCAACAAGCAAAAAACTAAAATACTACCATAACTAAAAACAAAAAGGCACAAACGTATCAAACTAATTAACTCTCTGACATGCTTTCAGTCTGAATACTCAGAGTATAGATATTTAGTCGGACAAAAAAATATACGCATGATACTCGGGATATATATTAATCATTCGCCATAATGCACATACATTTGTGTAAATAAATTGGAATGGAAAATGTGTGGGTGTGTGTGGCTGCTTGGAAATATGCTTTATGTGCGCGCGTGTAAACAAAATAGCCATTTATATACGCATGTGTAGTTGTTTGTGCTGAATAATTTAAAAAATTTGTATAAACATAGTTTTCGAATGTTTATTGTTGCACGTATTCGGATTAAAATTAATACATGTGCTTTTATATTTTCATATATTCATAGTTCTTTGTCAGCCAATACTCAAAAATATTAAAAATTATACTTTTTTTATACTAATAATAAATATTCTAGAATGTTAATCACTGACTCATAGATGGCGCCATCAAATGTGTAACAGATTTAGTAAACCCAAAAATAACTGCATTTTTGCATACATCTCTTAATCGATTGCACTTCGTAACCAACTGATGAAACAGTCTTCTCAAACAATCTGCGAAATTCTTTAATTACTGTTTCCAGAAGTTTGTGGAAAGTTCTATTGACCGTTATTTTAAATTTCTGAGTAGCTATGCAACAATTTTTGTGCTGGCAAGACTATGTGCAGAGTTGTTTCTACCATGTTGTAACGGGTGTTTTTTTAGAGGCATAGAACTTCGAATTGAAATAAAACACAAGAAAATCGTTTTAATGTCCATCAATTTGGCTTTATTGGAAGGATAATTTTATGCCATTAATGTTTAAATATGATTTCGGGCATGTGGCCGCTGCGGCTGGCTCGAATAAAGCCAATTCTACAGGTCCAATTTTCAACCACTTTTTCGAGCATATGGGGCCGTATGTTAGCAATAACGCCACGAATGTTGGCTTCCAAGTCCCCTAACGTTTCTGGTTTGTTGGCGTAGACGAGCGACTTCACATATCCCCAAAGAAAATAATCCAATGGTGTCAAATCACACGATCTTGGTGGCCAATTGACAGGTCCATTCCGCGAAATTATGCGCTCATCGAATTTTTCCTTCAATAAATCGATTGTGACGTGCGCTGTGTGGCATGTAGCGCCGTCTTGTTGGAACCACAACTCATCCACATTCATGCCATCCAATTCGGGAACAAAATAATCGGTTATCATGGCTCTATACCGATCTCCATTAACGGTAACTGACTCTCCAGCATTATTTCGGAAGAAGTATGGCCCAATGACTCCACCAGCCCATAGAGCACACCAAACAGTCAGTTTTTGTGGATGTAATGGCGTCTCAAGGGTCTCATGTGGATTCTCTTCACTCCAAATGCGGCAATTTTGCTTGTTGACGTAGCCATTCAACCAAAAATGAGCCTCATCACTGAACAAAATTTTGCGATGAAAATCAGCATCGAGATCAATCTCATTTTCGGCCCATACACCAAAATCACGACGCATTGCATGGTCTCGCGGCTTTAATTCTTGCACAAGCTGGATCTTGTAAGGTCGCAAGCCAAGATCTTTGCGCAAAATCTTCCATAAAGTTGATGGACAAAGCTCCAATTGCTGTGCACGGTGGCGAATCGATTCATTCGGGTCCTCTTCAACACTTTGCTCTACAGCGGCAATTGTTTCTTCGGTGCGCACTGTTCGACGTCTCTGCGGATGCGTATTATCACATAGAGTAAACGTAGTGCGAAAACGATCCATGGTTAACCGAATTAATTGCTCTGATGGACGATTATGTCGACCATAAAATGGACGGAGCTTGCGGTAAACTTCGCGAACTGAACCATTATTTTCGAAATAAATTTGCACGATTTGCAAGCGTTGTTCTTTTGTCAACCTATTCATGATGAAATGGCAAACCAAACTAAATATTAATCACTTGACAGCTGACAAAATGGCCGCCAGTTAAAAAAGTGATGCCAACTTAGAGTTCTATACCTCAATAAAAAACACCCATTATTTGTGTTGGTTATATTTGAATCTCTTTATTTATTTTTCTTTTGCAAGCACCACAATGACAGCACTCAAAACAAACTTATGCTAAGTTTTAAAGTTGAAAAACTTTTAACATAAAAAATATGTACTTGGTAGAAAACACCAAAAAGTGTATCCTAGAGAAGAAAAAAAACAAACATCTACTTTTACTCTCTTGAATATAAATCACTACTCTCTGCCTTTCATTTACTCTAGTCAGGGATGATAAACTTGGTACAATTGTTCTTTTTTTGGTACTATTTAAACCTTAAAAGTACGTTGGTACTCCCGTGACTCATTTGGTACTATATATTTGAAAAATTTGCGAGAGACTATCCCTTGTTTTACTTTCAAAAAAATATGTAATTAATCGCGATCATCTAAAGTATAATCAATTTGAGAGAAAAGTGGCGAATTTGTTTTGTTGTTGAGAGCGAATACCCTTTTAGATGTGCATTACACTTGATTGGTTTATTATAAAGAACTACATCTAACTTCACCGGTGTTTCATTTTCAATGCGCCGTCTCCATTTATTTTATCTATTGTATTAATATAAAATTTGTAAGAAATAAAAAATTTGCTATATTATTATCATATCAATCGTTTAAGTGATGAAATTAAATGAAGCTAGGTATGCTACATACATATGTAAACGATTAAAATTTACTTTGAAATTAAAAACTTTATATATCTAGAAATAAAACTAGAAGTTGTGTAGTTACGGATTTTAAAAGAAATGTTAAACAACCGGATTTTCAAAGAAATATTATAGAAACTTTTGCGAAACTAAATAAAGTTACTTTTCATAACGAAATTTTAACATGTCTAACAAAATTCACTCCCGAATATGTTAGTAGTATAGTATCTCTCTTATTAAAAAATATTCCTAAGAGAAAATGGAAATTATAATACTATAAATAATGAGTTTCGAGCTTTAAAAAATTAATTGAATGAGCTAATGAGCTTTCAAAAGTTATCAGGAGAATATTGTCAATTCTTCACTCATCAGCGAATGTGGAAAGAGAATTTTCATAATCAAAACGAAGACTTGAAAGTTTAATACAAACAAAGGACTTATTGAGAGGCTGTAACGCATATTTTTTTACGAAATTCAGTTTTTCAGTGATTCCAATATAATAGTTTGAAAAGTAACGCTTTTACAATCAGTTGTACAAAAATATTACAGAAAGAGTATTACAGTTTCTATTGTGTTTTTACCTTCTCCTATAATTTAAACAGAACGGTTGCCCAAAATTCCGGAATTAAAAAACATAAATTTTGACTGGTGAAGAAAAAAGAAGTGTTAGAACTTTCTTATTTTGCTTTGTTCTTTTTTGTAAGGAGTGCTGCCATTATTGTTATTGAACTTCTTTATTTAGACATTTTTATACATATTTTTCAACCAAACGAACAGCACAAAACCAAGATAAAAATGAATGCTTGGTGGGGCATCAAGCATGGTAACATCAAGCCGACAAGCACACGTACACAAACTTGACAGCAAGCATTTTTATCGTGTCCAAAGCCCTTTACGTTCTCTACTGGAGTTACAGAATACACAGAAGTAAAGAAAGTGACTGGTAAAAAAAGCTCCAATCAGGTTTTTGTTAAAATTCGTGGAAAAAAGAGAAAAGCATAGTGTATTTGATACTGTAGTGTATTACTACTTACCAATTAACACAGCTAATAAAAATTTATTGCACTAGAAATACGTAGCAAAACAAAAATGACGACAAAATTTGAGGGAAAACGAGAAAAACAGAAAAATACACGTATCTTCCGTCTCGTGACACTTCTGTATGTTTTGTGCTGGAGTCCCTTCTTAAATCCATGCACGTTTACATAGACTTCTTGTTGCAGCAGTCAGGCGACTTTTTACAATTATTTGATCAATTTTTTTTATTAGTTCATCCGTAGAAGTGTTGCAATAAAGTAACTAATTTTTAATTCAATCAGGAAGCTTAAATGAAATTTATGTATAGTCTAGTTTCTATGGTTTAACAAATTATTTATGAAGTTATTTTTATTGGCATTTAGGACATCAATTACTGCAATATTCAAAGTATTGCAAAATAAATAATACTACAACGTGGTGATTCAATAATTCACGTACTTTTCTAGAAACAGACTGGGTTCAAAAATGTTTTTATATGCTTAAACAAATCGTCGTTAAGCCGTTCAGCCGCCGTCGCCGAAAATATTTGTCTTTCAGCCACCGCCGAAATTTTTTGGTCGGCTTGCTACTCTGGTTAGGGCCTTTTTACTTGAGACCAACGATATTTATTTACTGCTTGTTCCACTGTCTCTAATTTTAATAAAATTTCAGTTAATGATGGAGATTAATTCTCATATACAGTGAAACCTCTCATAACCGGACACTCACGGTCGCCCTGTTTTTGTCTGTTTATTAGAGGTGTCCGCTTATGAGAGAGTTACACATTTTTTGGATTTCATTGTAGTTGAAAAATTATTTTAAGAGTAGACTTCTTCAAATTAGATTGGTATAATTTCAGCTGTTGGGTTTCAAATGACTTTCAATGATTTTATTTGTTGGAATACAACAAAGTCCTCTCTAGAAAAATGCTTTGAAAAGGCAGCTTGTATAAGAAATGGAGCAATATGAATTGTTAAAATACACAAGAAACTTTATATCTTCACAAGTTCGTGCACCGAATATTTTCCTTTTTTCTGTAATTGATAAAAACAATTTTTTCACTGCCCCCAAAATGATACCAGCTAAGCAAACAACTTCTTCATATAAACAGCAATTTCTTTGCGTCTCCAACGAATCAGTATTTATATATGCGTTAACCAGGGAACCAGCAATATCATTGACACTATTATAAATATGAATCAGAATTAAATAAAGAAAGACCTACTAGTTAAATGCAACTCTTGTTGCCGCGTTTAACCGCTTCTGTGCTTTTATGAGAGTCTCCAGTTATGGGAGTGCATTTTGTATGGAAAAACTAATGAACGTGTTGGATCTACAAAAATTGTCCGGTTATTAGAGGTGTCCGGTTATAGGAGGTGTCTGTTATGAGAGGTTTCACTGTAGTTCTTTTTTTGAAACAAACACAAAATTTTAATTTTTTATTACGACGTGTGTAAATTGAAAACTTGAAATTTGTGATCTGGCAAAATAGTTTTTTTGAGTTATGACGTTATTTGAGTAAATGAGCGACATGTTCCCAAAATATAATAAAAAAAAGTTAAAAATACAAAAAATACCGATTTTAGTACTATGGGTTCGAAAAAGTACATTTTTAAAAGCTAATTGGTACGAAATTGGTTTTCTCATTTATCATCCCTGATTTTAGTTGTAAAAGTGCTTGTCTCTGTTAACTTTGTGGTCAACATTTTACTTATTTTACATTTATTTTATTTTCTCTGGTTAAGAAGTCATTAAGAAAAGTCAACAAGTTGTTTGTGTTGTTGCAAGTTTGTTTGCCATTGCTGCTGGAACACAAATAATACTTTAACTATGCAATTTTATTTTAATAAAAATTAATTCTGCTTCTAATGCTTACAGCCTTATTAATAAAATTTATTATGGCTTTATAAAGGTTTAAAAAGAAAGATATTTTATGAAAATCTATTTTAAAAACCCTTTACAAAGTCTTAATAGTTTTTATAAATATTTAATAAGTGAAATACGTTCTCCCTTTTTTTAATTGAATTTTAATTCTTTTTTTTTGAATTTACTATGTCAAGTTTGATTTCTTCTCAAAAGACAGGATGTCATTAAAAAATGTATTCCTATTTCATTAAAAAATGTATTTCCTGGCGAGACGAATGGAATCAGAATACTATATATCCTCACAAAAACATAAATGTGAAAAAAGGCCAAGTTCCTATAAAAGACTTAGGCCATTACAAGTAGTGAGATATAAATTTTGACCAAGTTCTTGTTTGGTACAATACCTATCACTGAAATATGCTATGCATTATATAAATTTGTAATCGTAAGGTTGTCATATAATTTCTAGATAATCTGCTAACATGACAACATTTTTAACGATATAAAGAAATGAACAAATATACAAATATACAAGTATGCCAAGTTAGCAGATTATCTAGAAATTATATGACAACCTTACGATTACAAATTTATATAATGCATAGCATATTTCAGTGATAGGTATTGTACCAAACAAGAACTTGGTCAAAATTTATATCCCACTACTTTTAATGGCCGAACTTTTTTATAGGAACTTGGCCTTTTTTCACATTTATGTTTTTGTGAGGATCTGACTACTTTTTGAAAAATTTGCCAAGATAACATTTTTTTACACTTAAAATTTCTAGTGTGTTTTATTTCTATTCATGATCACTTTGCCAGTTAAAAATGGCAAAGTTACATAAAATAATGGGTTAGAGCGTGAGTAAAAATGAATTATTGTGTTATTATAATGGGTCGCCAGTGTGTACGCAATTTATTAAGAGTCGTCTGGAAAGAAACATGTAAAATACAGCGTCAATTTTAGTGGGAATGATCCAGGCTATTTTCTCAGTATATTTACATATTAAAGTCTGCTTAGCCGAAGTACATAAATCAAAAGGATATGCCCAATGTGTATGCAAAGTTTCAATAGGGTAGCTGGTGCTTTTAATTTTTGGATTTTCCGATTGAGTAAATCAAAATAAAAAATGTCTACAAAATGTCAACTTTCTACAGTATAATATTACGTAAAATCTTTATCGGCCTGGCCCGCCGACTTTTATTTACACTAGTGCTTATGGTTCATGTAAAGTTTCGTAGGAAAACTCTAATGAGAAATACATGAGTAATAGAGTAAAAACTGATAAGCCGAAGTACATGAAAATAAAAGCTAAGATTTATGGCTGAAGTCACGGCCACTTTTCAAAACAGGAAATTTTTACTTTAGATAAGTGCAATCTGTATGAAAAGTTCCAATAAAATTCAACTTAATTTTGAGTTTACAGTGCTTCTTCCCAATCCCTGATTGAAACTTCTTCTTAGTGATATCTGATTTAGATTAATTTGTGTACCAAATTTCAGCTCTCTAGTGCGAATTAGAGTTTTAGCGGATAAAATTTCGTGGTTTTAAGATTTTCCCATTGGCTTACTTATCTACACTTGCTTGCGTATAAAATTTCAGCTCTCTAGCGTGAACTGTACCTTATAATTTTATGAGCATTACGCCTCCCACTATTTTAAACTCACAATATTTCTGTGAGCAGCGCTTATAATTCATGCTAATTTTCTTTTAAAATATGCTAGACCGAAGTAGATTAAACACAAGGCCAACATTTTATGAGAGTGATCACGCCCACTTTTTTATATGATAGTTTAAAGTTTTGTATACGTGTAACGTATATGCAAGTTTTCACTAAAATGGCTTAAGTTAGAAGCTGTATATTAACAGCCTTATTTATAAAACTTTTTAAGCCTTTTAAATAAAGGGATTTTGAGACAAATTTTCATAAGAAATTTTTCTTAAAAAGGCTTAATAAGATTTATAAATAAGGCTGTAAGTTTTCAGGTTCAAGCAATAGTAGCATATCCCCGCCCATTCTGGTAATATATTTTGGTTTTTCAGATTTTTTTAGTTGCTTTCTCACCTAGCCCTACTTATGTATCAAATTTAAGCTCATACGCGCAACTTTTAATTTTTAATTTTAAAGGGCGCAGCTCCGCCCCTCTGTCTAAGATATCTGGGTTTTCAGGTTTTTCTTGTTGTTTTCTCACCTATACCTACTCGTGTATCCAATTTCAGCTCCTTAGCGCAACTTTTAATTTTTAATATTTATGGGCGTAACCATGTCCACTTTTCCAAACTTAAAATTTTTTCGGCCAGTGTTTATTATTTGTGCCAAGTTTCGTTGCAAACGGACAATAATACATACAGAAATAGTATATCTAAATATGCTGAGGCGTAGTACACGAAAATGAAGTTGAAATGGTATGGGCGTGTCAACGCCCACTTTTTTAATGAAACATTTTTAGGCTTGCCCTATCGCAGTATGTATGCCGAATTTCAATAAAATAGCTTCCATTAAGCGCCTTAGATTTGCTTTTTTAATTCTAGCCTTTGTGGGCGTAGCCCCGCCCTCTTAGCCAAAATTTTCGGATTTTAAATTTTTTTTAGTTTATTGTCCAGGTAGACCTAGTTCTGTAGCAAATTTCAGCTCACTAGCACACATTTTAATTTTTATGGGCCCTTGGTTAAAATTTTCGGGTTTTCAGATTTTTCTAGTTCATTGCTCACCAAGATCTACTTGTGTACCAAATTTCAGATCTCTAGCTATAGCGAAAGTGCTTCATAATATTGATGAGTGAGTCAGTGAGTCAGTGAGTATGTCTTAAAATATGCACTTTTTGCACCTCCATATCTCCGGAACCTCTCATTGTAAAACTTTCAAACTTTGCATATGAGGTTACATGAATTCCTTGGTGTTCCTGCATTGGCCGGAACTTGGCCTGGCGCATTGCCGTGCGCCTAGATAGGAGAGGATATATAGGAGAGGAATTAATCACATTTAATGAACGTAATTTTATTACTTTAAGCTTGATTACGTTGCCTTGTGCGGATTAAGAATAAAAACTTTCCAATTTTATATTCCTTTCGATAACTTTTCAGCGAAATGAGATATCAATTAATGCTTGCCTCTGCTTTGATATTCCGAATTTAACACCAATTTTGTTAACATCCACCCTTAGCAGATGGCAGGCAGCTGCAGGGAATTTGATATTTTTTTTAAATTAAATGTTTGCTCTCAAAATCACGAATTTCTCATCATCACGTTTAATATTATATAAAACTTTTTTGTATTGTAGCACAGTATATATACATACACACATACATAAATACATATGTACAAGTTTGTTGTAATGTTATACTTGTAGGTGTATTAGTGCATAAGACTTGTGCATGTATTAATGGTATTTTCATTTTTTTTCATTACATTGTTTTAAAATTTCGTCCTGTAGTCAGTTGGGTTTGTTGTTGTCTCTACAATTAATTAAATTAATTCCATCATATCGCGTAAATTGAAATGCTAACTATCCCTTTGCAGCCACTGAAGCGTGCTATAACTATCGAGTGAATGTTGCCTTTTGCCTATCGCCATTGCCTTCGTCATATTATTTTTAAAAAATGTTATTCTTGCAACGAGTATAGTGTTTTCTTTTTTGGATTTTTTGTTGTTTTTTTTTTTGCTTTTACTATTTTACTGGTTCACAATAAAGGGTTGCATTTGTATACTCGTTTGTATAGCCAAAACAAATATACCATGGTATGTACCATATAATTGTAGTGTGAGCGACAGAACTAGTATAAGAGTTATTGTGTGTGCGTGCTTTTCCAAATTAAAATACAATTGAAAACAAATAACAATTGCTTATTGTATTGCTGCTGAGCAACTGTTTGATCTGTTTTTGCTCAAAAAATACATATTGTAATACAAATATATGAAAAAACCACTATTGAAACAAATACATGATGTGCAGATGTATGTGCGGACGTTCGTTATGTTATTTTGTGGCGCAGCCAAAGTATAGAGAGAGAAAGAGACAATTTTGCTCTGAGAGTAATTACAAATGCATGTGTTTCATGTACATGTATCATTTACTTACATATGTATGTGCAATTTGCAGCCAATTACATTTTTTCTCAACACATCATAAGGCACTTATGGTAAAAGCAGTTTTATGTATCTTATTTGCCTTAGAGAAACAAAAAAAATAAATGTGTTGTTTTCATTTGCTCATTGCCCAACCATACAATAATTGCTTAAAAAATCAACATTTACAACTAGTAACAGAAAACGATAAATAACATATTTGTTCATACCAGAACCAAAAAACACGCAAAACTAGTGCAAACAGATGTATCTGTGCAATGCTATAGTTCATAACTATGTATGTATGTATGTAGTACTGTTTGCCAAGCATGTTTGTTGCAAATGTGCCTGCCATTATCGTCAACAATATGATGTATATAGTTTGCACAATATCTATAGTTCTTGTGGCCATGTTGTTGCATAAGTTTTGCAGTTTGTTTTATCGCAGAGGAGAACAACCTATTTGAAAACTGTAGGTGCAGTTTCGATTGCATTTTTAAGTTCAATATACATATGTTGGTAAAAAAAGAGAAAAAGAGCGTACATTTATCTTCAAACAATTATTTTGACGCCATCATAGCTACTAGTGTCCTGCACAAGACTATTTATAAGACCTTTCAAGACATGAGAGATTTTTTCGAATGCTTTACTACAGCGAAATATTCTAAAAGAATCGCTAAGCAACACTGTTGGCAAGTAATTTTTTTTTCGGTGGTTTGTCTTGTTTGTCGGTAATGACGCCATCATAGCTACACGGTTACAACTGGTTTCACCCAAGGCAAATTTTGTTGCACAATTTTCGAGTTTATGGAAGAGAGAAAGATTGAGGAGGAGAGAGAGTGGGAGAGCGAGCAGAGGAGGAGATAGAGGAGGAGAGAGAGGAAGATGTAGAGGCAGCGTGACCGTTTGACCGACTAAAGTGGCAATTTGCCACTTTTTCGACTGCGTTTCCCCTTTTTTCAACTGTCTTGCCACTTTTTGACCCCCTTTATTTAGGGTGAGTTATATGAAAATACATTAATAACAAAAATTAAAAATTTTAAAAACCCCCGACTTTTTTCAGAAAAGATGTTATATCTTCTAAACGGCTGGACCGATTTTCTTCAAACATAGCTAAGAACCCTTTCGATCAAGTCATCTTTCAAACAGAAAAAACTAAATGAAAATCGGTCCAGCCGTTTGGCTTGTACGTGGACACGGACAGACACACAGATACACAGAAACACAGATGCACAGATACACAGACACACAGACACACACTACAAACTTATAACACCCCTTTTTTTGGTCGGGGGTTAAAAATAAAAAGTTTAGTGCAGTTCTCTCGCTTTTTAGGCTTCCGTACACCAAAAGTGAAAAGGAACCCTATTGTTTTCCCTACGCTGTCCGTCTGTCCGTCACACGGTATTTTCTCAGGAACTGTAAGAGCTACGGACCTGAAATTTGGACACAGTTTGTAGAGCCTTGGCCGCTACAACAACAAATACATGAGAATTAAAAATTAAAGGGTGTTCCAAAACGAGAACGAAAAATTTTAAAATCCCATGTAATATACATACAATTGTGTGAACATAAAAACATATAAACTTAGTGTATTTTTATACAGACTACAACAATTAACACTAAAATTAAAAAAAAAATTAAAATTAAAGGGTGGTCCATCAGTTAATGGAATTTTGACTATGTAATTTTGACAATTTGCTATATCTTGGAAACCGTAAGAGGCAAACACTTGAAATTTTCGAAAACGGTAAAACTAAAACAACCGAAAATTATAAAATCGCCAAACCAAAAAAAAAATCGCCAAAAATTAAAAAAAAATCGCCAAATGAAAAAAATCGCCAAAATTAAAAAAAAAATTTCTATCACTAAAATAAATCGCCAAATTCGAAAAAATCGCCAAAATGAAAAAAAAATCGCCAAAATAAAAAATAACGCCAAAAATCGAAAAAAAATCGCCAAAACGCAAAAATGTCGCCAAAACTAAAAAAAAATTATATAAAAAAAATCGCAAAAATTAAAAAATCGCCAAAAGTAAAAAAAATCGCCAAAATGAAAAAACGCCAAGAACCGAAAAAAATCGCCAAAACGAGAAAATAAAGTGTCAAAACTAAAAAAAATAGCCAAAACTTAAAAAAATCGTCAAAACCGAAAAAAACGCAAAAACGCCAAAACAAAAAAACCGAAAAGACCCCAAAAACGAAAAAATGCCAAAACTAAATATTATATAGGATGTAGTTTGTATTAAATTACATATCTAGTGTTTGTACGGAACCCTTCGTGCGCGAGTCAGAGTCGCACTTTACTGAATTTATTTTTAATTTTGCCCCCTTTGTTTGATAAATCCCCTATTTAGTGCCACTTTTTGAAAAATGTCATCGGTCACCCTGTGTAGAGGAGGAGATAGAGGAGGGGACAAAGAAGATAATAAAGAGGCGAGCAGTCGCATTTTCCTCTCTTGAACATAAGCTGAAGAGCAGCGATGCCAACTATTTATAACCCAAACGCGCTACTGCCCTTCTCAAAACGCGTTAGAACGCGCTAAGTTACAGCATTGTCAAATATTTATAGCAAAAAACGCGCTGTTTTATGTTTTAATTAAGTAAAATCATTTAATACAGAATCAGAATCGTCTTCCAAATAATCGAAATGCTTAGTTTTTACTCTTAATTTATTTCTAAAACTTTGTAACAACATATAAATTGTCGAATAGTTTTGCGATTCAAATGCTTTTTGTACTTCAGCTATAATATATGCTTTGTACGTTATGTACATTTTTTGGGTCATTGTATGTAGTACATATTTTTATTTGTGAAATTTCAAAATATTTGTCATTACAGTATTAAAATGTGTTTTTATTCTAACCACAGCAAAGCGAATTTTGTTTTCGACAGCTGAATCGTTAAATAATTTAAAATTTTTTATCGGAGTTTCGGATATTAGAAAATTGCTAAATTTATACAAAAAAAGTTAAAACAAGTAAAAGTGCTATATTCGGCTGTGCCGAATCTTATATACCCTTTACCAAAGTGTTTTTATGTAGTATAGAGATACATACATAAGCACATACATAAAGTATAAACAAAAAGAAAAAAATAATTTGACCTAGTTACTTTTATGTACAAAAAAATAAAATTGCAAACCCTAGAATCATTATATTAAATTTTTCTGATTCCTTATATCAATCTAGTAGTTCTTAAAAAAAATATAGAAAGTGTGTTAAGTAAAAAAAAATAAAAAAGGAAATTAAAAAAAATGTTTTATTTAGTTACTTTAATATCCAGAAAAAAAGGTCAAAGTTTCCAGCTCTGGAGCTGTGGTTTTTATTTTTATAATTTTCTACACTAAACTTTTCTTTCCAAAACCTAAAATATGTATAATCTATAAAGGAAAAGATAAAAATTAATTAGACTTAGTTACTTTTATATATCACAAAAAGTAAGTTTCCCAACCCTGAGATCATTCTTTTTGATTTTTCTGATTTCTTACACCAATCTCTTTCTTTTAAGAATTTAAGATATGTTTAATTTATAGAAAAAAGGAAAAATTTGTTTTAGTAAGTTACTTTTGTACAAAAAAAGTTAAAGTTTTCCAACCCTGGAATCTTCTTTTTAATTTTTTTAATTGTTTTTTTTTTATTCTAAATACCAATTTTTTTCGTACTCAAGCATAAAATAAGTTTATTTAATAAAAAAAAATAGAAATTAATTTTCGGTAGTTAATTTTTTATATCACAAAGAGTGTAAGTTTCCCAACCCTGGAATCCCCTATTTTGATTTTTCTGTATTCTTAAAAACAATCTTTTTTTTTAATAATTATATTAAAAAATGGAAAAATTTGTTTTAGTAAGTTACTTTTGTATAAAAAAATAAGGTTTTCCAACCCTGGAAACTTCGTTTTAATTTTTTTTAATTTGAAATACCAAATTCATTTGTACTGAAGTATAAAATAAGTTTATTTTATAAAAAAATAAAAATTAGTTTTCGGTAGTTAATTTTATATATCACAAAAAGTGTAAGTTTTCCAGCCTTGGAACCGTTCTTTTTGATTTTTCAGATTTCGTACACCAATATGTTCCTTTTAAGAATATAAGTTATGTTTAATATATAGAGAAAAAGAAAAAATTTGTTTTAGTAAATTACTTTTGTATAAGCAAAAAAGTTACAGTTTTCCAACCCTGGAAATGTCTTTTTCATGTATTAAACTTTTGTTTTAATTTTTAATATCAATTTAATGTGTACTGCAGTATAAAATAAGTTAATTAATAAAAAAATAGTAAGACCTAGTTACTTCTATATATTACAAAAAGTGTAAGTTTCCCAACCCTGGAATCATCCTTTTTGATTTTTCTGATTTTTTGCACCAATCTCTTTCTTTTAAGAGTCTAAGATATGTTTAATTTATAGAGAAAAAGAAAAAAATTTGTTTTAGTAAGTTACTTCCAACACTGGAAACGTCTTTTTAATTTTTTTAACTTTCTTTTTTAATTTGAAATATCAATTTAATTTGTACTGAAGTATAAAATAAGTTAATTTATTAAAAAAAATATAAAAATTAGTTTACGGTAGTTAATTTTTTATATCACAAAAATTTTAAGTTTCCCAACCCTGGAATTATCCTTTTTGATTTTTCTGATTTTTTAACCCAATCTCTTTCTTCTTAGAATATAAGATATATTTAATTTATAGAAAAAAGGAAAAATTTCTTTTAGTAAATTAATTTTGTATAATTTTGTATAAAAAATTAAAGTTTTCCAATCCTGGAAACGTCCATTTAATTTTTTTATTTATTTTTTATTAAGAAATATTAATTTTATTCATACTGAAGTATAAAATAAGTTTATTTAATAACGGTCTAATTCATAAAAAATATTTTAGGTTTATTACAGGTTTATTTGACAAATTTCCCATAGAAATATGTCAAATAAGCGCTTAATAAATCTGAAATATTTTTTATGAATAAGGCATTAAAAAAATAATAATAACCAGTTTTCGGTAGTTTGGAGCTTCGCAAAACCGATTTCACGTACAGACAGATGGACAGACGGACATTCGCGTTTGGCATAGTTAAAACGAGCTAAATCTAGCGCGAAACGCGCTAAATTGGCATCGGTGCTAAAGAGTTGCTCAAATAAAATAGCCTTGTACAGCGTTGCCATTTTGGTGATTTTCAGGTATTTTTTGTTGCTTTTTTCCTTTCTAAGTATTTGAGACTTCACTAAATAAATACCCGTTTTAGAAAAGCGGTTATGTAAAGAGCTTTTTACAATTTATCTCAGTGCTTTTTAGTGGTTTTTCAATAACTCCTAGTTTACATTATGCAAGTCTTATTGCTAAGCTGATTACTTGGTTAGGAAAGAGAGAGATACGAGGGGAACAAAAACGTTTCTGTTCCCCTCGTTTCACTCTCCTTCAAACTAATCAGCTTAGCAATAAGACTATAAACTAGGACTAATCAAAATTTTTGCAATTTAGACAAGGTAAAGAAGCAAGCGCTTCGACTTGTCTCGATAATTTTTTTTAATTCCTTATAAGAAATTTTTTTTGTTATTTTTTTTAATGATTAAACAGAATTGCGGCATAAACACATTTTGCATAGAAATTGACACAAAAAATTAGCCCCAGAAAGCAGTCAAGAGATAGAATCTATTTTATTTTGACAAAATTTTTTAGTCTCTCAGCAATGCTACCATACTTTCAATAAATTCCATACATTTTCTGAACAAAACTGCAAAGAAAAATAAGCAGAAAAGAAAATAAAACAAAAGATAGAGAGCATTTGAAGTTACTGCCGTAGATTTTATTATGGGCTTTGTTAATTTGACAGCGATTTTTTCTGAAGTTGCAGACTTATTCTATTTCTATTTCTATATCTATTTTCTATTATTCTATTTTACTATTTTAATTTACATGTGTGACCACAGTTAAAAAATAAGTATTTGTCATTTTTGAAAATTTAATAAATAACAAAAAAGTGCCTTAGTTCTTATGAAATTAAACATTTTTAATCAGAAATAATTTCTTATTCGGGCTTAAGTTCAGTAATTTCAATTAATTAATGTTAGTTCAATTAATGTTAGTTTCTATAGAAAGAAGACAGAGACTAGCACAAAAGGATCATTATATTGAACTCAAGTGAGCTAGAATCTAATTTTCTACTTTTTCCAGCCGCTATCTAAAGAAGAGAATAAAAATTAAACTAGACTTTTTATTAGCTGGGGGAAATACCGATATTTTTCTGTGTAGCCACTCACTTCATCAGCACTCTAGTCTATCTACTTGGGTAGAGATTGTTATTAATATCTGCTGTAGCGGTTTTGCATATTTTGTGAAAATTTTAGATCCTTAGCTTTTACGGTTCTCCAGAACACGGTATGTGACGGTCATCGTAGCGAAAACAATATGGTTCTCCTTTTCAACTTTGATGTACGGAATCCTAAAAATAATTTTGTTTTTAAATTTTTATGTGATAAAAGTACATTTTGAACAATTAAGTTAACTCTAGCAGGGATTTAATTAAAAGCTAACAGGGGCTTTAACGGATGTGTTGTATGAAGAACTTGTATTTAAATTTATAAATGTGAAATATTTGAATGTGGCAGCACTTAAATATGTATTGATACTTCAATATCAGCTCCTTTTGATGTTGCTGTTGCTGTCAATATAATAAAAGAGTTGACTACACTGCGTCGATAGCAGCCAGCAGCGTGTTGCTGAGTGGCATACAGGCGACAGTTTTTAAATTAATACCTGATTTACATTAAGCATTTTTTTTCATGAAATTAGTTGCATGAAAATTTTTTATTTGTCAATAGGAGGCCTGGGGAAGCAACTCATACAGAAAAAGCTGCCGAAAAAGCATCGGAGATTTATTCTATGTCCTTTTTTATATAAAATTCTCTTCTATAGCGCTGCAATTAGCAAAAAGAAAAAGTTTCGTACAACAAAATTCATGAAATTTCATGAAAAAATGCTTAATGTAAATTAGGTATAATTCTCGCTAGCAGATTGAAATTTTGTTAAAATGTAATGCAAGGTATATTTATAGCCGGTATACTCTCCATAATTCGCTTTGAAAAAACGCGTTCTTTGGATATCAAAAAAAAAAAAAAAAAAAAAAAAAATGTACTGAAGAATATTGACATCTGAAAGATATTCAAATCACAAGCAATGAAAACCATCACCTGTACCTGGATTCAGAGACTTTTTGCGAACCGAACATCGTAATATTTATCCATATATTTATTCGTTTGCGGTAACGATAATGTGATTCTGTAATTTCTTTCTTGCGATAGTGTACATTTGTGTTTTACTCGCCATTGAATTGTCAATCATGTGGCATCCCTGCATACAAAATAAGCGGAAAGCACAAAAAAATTAAAGAAAAACTAAATGAATTTGATCTTGTTATTTTACTTTTTTGCTTGAGCGAATATCGATAAAATATGTTATTGAATATCAAACTGGATAAATATTCGTTATATTTATTAAAGCGATACGATTATCGCAATAAAAGTTACTGAATCCAGTTACTGGGCTGTCGAGGTCACGATAATAGTATCGCTATAATTAAAATTTATCGAGCTTGCTATCCAGTTACATATTTTAACGATAATCGCTGTGGGTTAAAGTAAGAAAGTAATATAAGAAGTTCAAATTCATTTAGTTTTTCTTTAATTATTCTTTGTGCTTTTCGCTTGTTTTGCCATTTTGTATGCAGGGATGGCACATTATATACAATTAAATGGCGTGTAAGATACAGATGTACATTATCGTAACAAAGAAATTGCAGAATCACATTATCGTTACCGCAAACGAATTAATATAAGAGGTTTAGAAAATAGTTTGGAAAATATAAAATTTGTTTTATAAACCCTTTACCGAATCTTTCTCGTTCTATTGGCAGGGTCAAAGGTTTGCTCTTGCGGTTCGACATGATGACGATGATAAAGTACATGTGAATATTTTGTGTTGTTAATATATTTGTCTACGAAGACATTATTGTTCTTGTCCTCTCTGGGTGTTTTATTTTCCCAGATGTAATGCTATCGTTTTAAATGTTGTGCATACATATAAACATTTGCTGACACACAAAAGGACTTGTTAATGTGCATGTGTGTGTGTGTAGAAAAACTTGCGCTCTGTAAACAAAAAATGCACATGCATACATGTGTATTTTCCTCTTTTCTCTTATTCATTGTATGTTTTTTTTTTTTAAATAGAAATTGTGTAGAAACATTCAAAAATTACTTACTGCGGTTTCAGCGGTTTCGGAACGTGTTGCTTATTGCAAATGTTTTAAATTTTTTTTCTCACAAAAATTACAATATTTGTACTCTTTTTTTATCTTTTTATTTCCTTTTTATATCACTTACACTAAAATATCCCAGCAAACTTACTTCTATGATCTCCGATTGAGTGTGAGTTGAATTTTTATTTGCTCCCTAAGTTCTAATTTTTTCCTTAAGGCAAATCAAATTTTCTATTTCAGAACCATAAAATGCTGCTTGGCATAACTGCAGAGTTATAATAAAACTATTCCAAGGGTTTACTTAAAAATAATTCTGAATAATTCAATGTAAAGATCTGATAGAACATTTTCTAAAAGAAAATTATGGGGTACAAAATTAAATTTTAATGGGCGTGCCTCCGCCAATTTTTTAAATATAAGATTTTGTGTTTTCCAGAGCTCAGAGTGTGTGTTAAGTTTTGTAAAAATCGATACAGTAGAAACACTTAAAATAAAATATTAAATTTTAATAGGCGTAACTCCGCCCATTTTTTCAAATGTAAGATTGTGTTTATTTTTGAGCTCAAGGTGTGTGTTAAGTTTGGTAAAAATTGGTAAAGTAGAACCTCTTAAAATGAAATATTAAATTTTAATGGGCGTGACTCCGCCCATTTTTTCAAATGTAAGATTCTGTATATTTTTGAGCTCAAGGTGTGGGATAAAATTTGTAAAAATCGTTTAAGTAGAACCACGTGAAATATAATAATAGATTTTAATGGGCGTAGATCCGCCCATTTTTTCAACTTTAAAATTGTGTAATTGCAAGAACCAAAAATGTTTTCTAGACTTCGAAGCAATCAAATAAGTAAAATATCATAAAATTAATTGAAAATATTGTCGGCGTGTCCCCGCCCACTTTTTTCAATGCACAGTGGGGTGAATGGTAGAGAAAGTGGCGATTAATTCATAGAAGTCGTAATTTTAAAGTGTTGTTATTTTTTATTGATGAATATTAATAAATACATAAAAAACCAGCATTTAAAAAAATTTTTGAAAAAAAAACTGTTTATCCTTGTATGGACTTTTTTGTATTTTGGAGAAAATGGTCTTATTTGACTATTTTTGCTGTAACTTTGGAATGAAAAAAGATAAATTAGTAAATTAAATTGTAGATTAGAGCACACTTTATGTGCCTTTAAAAAAATATTTTTTTTGTTTAAATAAAAAAAAAATTAATATTTAATATATATTTTTCACATTGATTTTTAGCAACTGGAATTCTCTCACAAAAACCTTCATAACTCAAAAATCGCACAAATGCGCAAATAGGTATCCTGGGATTTATTAGCTAAAATATTATATTTTAAGAGCATAAAAGCAGTTTTCCCTGCACTCATTCGCAAAGTTGTTGAAACTCAATATCAAAAATACCACATTTTTAGAGCAATTTAATTTTTTTTTTAATATTTCTAAAACGCTTATCTGAACAAAAAATAATTTTTTAAATGTTCATATCAGGGGTTGCCGTTCGGTTTTAACCGAAACCGCGGTTTTTAACACATAAAAACCGAAACCGAAACCGACAAAAAAATAGTCGGTTTTTAAGTTTTACTTTAACATTATTATCTCGTTTAAAAATACAGCAAATGTACTTTACATTGAAGACTTTTATACATTACTAAGCATTCTGTAACAATGAAAGGTAAGAAAATTGTAAAATTTTAAGAAAATTTAACCATTCTTTGTAGGCAGAATTTTAATCTGTTATAAAAAAAGCTCTAGCAGATGTAAAACAAAAAGATGATAATTTTTAACGTTCTTCGACAAGAATTTGTAATTTATAAAAAAACGAACAACAAAATAAACCAACACATTATTGCTTAAGCCGCGTTCAGACTATTATACTTTGTATTTATACTTGTCAAAAATTCAAATAATACGTTCAAGTGTGATAGTCTGAACGCAAAATGTCATCAAAGTGGCAAATAATACGATACAAATTTTGACATCCCATAAGACTTTTTCGTTTTTAGAAAATTTTCTAAACGATAATACTTTTCATTAGATCAGGGGGCAAATTACGGCACTCGTTATCGAACGAAATTACGAAATATTTCAATAGAGTTTATACGAAAATATTTCGTAATTTCGTTCGGTAACGAGTGCCGTAATTTGCCTCCGGGGTTGCATTTTCACACAAACCAAACTTCCAAGTCGGCTGTTTCGCCGCCGATGTAATGTTTTGTCATATGTATATCGGCTCAAAATTTTGAATAAGTGAATCGTATGGAAGTATATTTCGTTGACGTAATTTTTTAACGTTTTTGTAATATATTTTCTTAAATTTTTTCTGTTATTTACATAGAATATTTTTAACTGCTGAGTTTTTTCAAGTGTCGGCACGTCCCCGCCTGCATGAAACCGTTTTGCCGCCGCTAGTAAGTGAATAGCGCAGACATTTTCATTGAACAGCTGTTTTGTTTTATACTTGTATTACACATTTGATTTGAAGTGTGATGGTCTCAACACAGTATGTGATTTTACGTTAGATTTTTTTGACAGTCGCAACGAATGTATTTAGATTTCTGTATCGTAAAATGTGATGAAAGTATTAATACTTCTTTAATAGTCTGAACGGGGCTTTAACAAGGCAATTACACAATAAAGCCTTATTCAACTAAAAGCGAAATAGTAACTTGTGCACAAAAATAAGATTTCGTTTAAACGAATCTACATTGAACGCTTTAACTTTTTTAAAATTTTATTACTTGATAATTAAATATAAGTTTTTTATTCTCAAGCTTTTTATACACATACTCACTACTAAATGTTCCTTTTTCCTGAATTGAATACAAACCCTCTAGTAAAAATTTTTCCCCTCGAAAAGTTTTCCCAGAAATATTTTCCCTTTTTTGGTTCCCCTTATCATGAATAATCTGCCTTATCGTGGTTGGCGTATTTCAAATACGACTACGAATGTTTGGTAATAAATGAAAGAAAAACTATTAAAGTCTTCTTTAATCTATTATCAAACAATCGTAGTTGTATTTGAAATAATCCAACCACGATAAGGCTCGTGAATTTTTTCACTTTTTCTTTGGTTTTGTTCACTTTACTTTTGCAGGCGAACTGAATTATTACATCGAATAATTTCGATATATTTCTTCGAATTATATATTAAAAGTTAAAATAATTAATTTTTGGGACAAGATTATTAAGTAAAGCTTACGATTGTTAACAATAATTCCCTACAACACATTTTTTCATAGAGTATGAATCTCTTTGGTTCACAGACAGTAAATTTCATGGTGGCGCACCACGGTGTTATACTTAATGAAAAAATAGCTAAATCAGCAGAAGAAAAAATTCTTCTCTTTTTTACATTTACGTGGACTGATAGCGGGGAAAACATTCCACCGGATATTTAAGACATAATTTTTCTCTTCGAGGGTAATAAAAAATTCACATGAAGAAAAATTCCATTTGTTTCTCACGACAGGGATGATTATTTTTAAATCATCATTTATCTTTCCAGCATACATACGTATTTATATACATGCATTTTTTTTAAACCGAAACCGAACCGAAACCAACCGGTTTTAATAGCTTAAAACCGGAAACCGCGGTTTTGTAATTTCCACGTTTTTTGGCAAACCCTAGTTCATATACTTGAAATTGACGGTTCCATTATAACCATTTTAGAAAAATTTTACTTATAGCAGTCTTAGCAAAAACTATAATCACTTGAAATATGTATAAAAATTTTCTATTTTAATCAATGCGCGCAAAAATAATTAAAATTATTGAACTTTGAACACACACTGCAAATAAAGTAAACTACCAAGAACTTTTATTTTTGCAGTTAGTGATGTAGAATTTTATCTACTTTCATATGGTACCAAATACGGTTGTGAAAGTTAAAGTTCATCTTTTGAATTAATCACCACTTTTGAAGGCTTACACCCCACAGTGCAATGGGAACAATTGGAAGCTACACCCTCTCACACAAAAAATTAATTTTTACAATCAGACTAAAATGTACCACGTTATGAAGTAACACAAAAAAAAAAAAAAAAAAAAATAAGAGACGAATTGATAACCTCCTTCTTTTTTTGAAGTCGGTTAAAAATAATGTCTACACGGAAAAAAATTTAACCTTGATTGAAAATTTTGTAAATTTGTTTAATTTGAAACTTTATAATATTAAATAGTTAATTAAGTTGAATAAAAACAAATCAATACCATCAGTTATATTTTAAACATTTAATTAACAGGGTGTTAACCCATAACCCAGACGATAGACTTACGGCCGTATTATTCACTTTAGATAAAACCAGCGTGAAAACTAGCTTTCTTGCAAAAAATCTGAAATTCATTCAAAGCTAGTTTTAAAAAAAAGTTGGTATTATTCACATATGAAAATAAAACTGGTTTCAGTTTTCAAACGCATTGCTAGTTTTGTGATTAAAACTAGTTTTGTGCAATATTTTGCATCAAAACACATGCTTTCGCTGGCAGTGTTTACATTTTGAGTGCTTAACATCATTGCGGAAAACAAAATATTGTTTTATATATTACTCGTGAGTTCGATTTGAATAAATATTGATTGTAATATGTGTTTATAATATAACACAACGTCAAAAAGGTAAACGCAAAATCGCTGCAGTTTCTGATGCAAATGTCGAATGTCGAAAACAAGAAAAACACGCAGCGGTGATGAAGTATGATGCTATGTTAATGGAGGCCAAAATAAAAGAGTTGCGCAAAAAGGAGATGGACCGGCAGTTGGAGCGAGAGTGAAGTGCTGAGTTACACAAACTTGAGCTTGATCGACGTGCCATGATGATTCACCACGAAGAAACCCTTTTTTTCCCTTAAAAAAGATGTTTTATTGGCGCAACGTGACGCTTTTGCTCGCGTTTCGCCTCAAAATGTTATGTTACTGCCAACGCAGATTGATGGTTTAAATATGACGCCGATCAGAGCAGCAGAATTAATAAACACAGTTGTTGGAAGCGAAAAACAAACAGAATAATATATATATATATATATATATATATATATATATATATATATATATATATTCAAATAACTGAACTATTGGTTTTACTTAACTTTAGAATAGAATGAATATAAAAATTAAAATGTTATGCTTCCCCAAGCAATGATTGTTTTTTATTTAATTTCGATGTTGGTGTCGCTCAGATTCTATGCGGAAATACTGGAGCACTTCGTCCCTTGCCGATTGGTTTCCACCCGGAAATAATTCATCTTCTGTTAATTCTTCGTTGACTGATTCTTCTACGTTTTCATTTTCCACCAATTCGTCCATATCGCAGCAAAATTGCAGCGGCAATAATTAATTTGTGAGCGGTGGGCAATGATACGTTTAATCCGTGCCGAAGTACTGGGAAGCGCCGTTTCAATACACCGTACATACGCTCCACTACATTCCGAATGCGTATCAGAGAGGCTTGGTAAACACGCTTGACCGGGTTGGTCTCCAAACCTGGATGATTAATGGTGTATGGCGTGGCCAAATATGAAGTGTTAGCGTATCCTGAATCGCCGACCATGATGTATCGGCCGAAATAACCTGTATCAAAACGCATTTTCAAATTTGATGCAGAAAAAATGGTTTGATCATGGCTTGCTCCCGGCCATCTCTCAACAATATCCAAAATCTTCAAATCTGCAGAAGAAACCGTTTGAACATTGAGAGAAAAATAGCCTTTTCGGTTGCGGAACGTTTCGGCTTGAAAAAGTAATACATGTATTATAATTTTATTCCTTGTGAAATCGAAGATATAATCGACAATGTAATCAATATTAACCTGCAAACCCCCTGGCGATAATATTTGGATGTGAGTGCAGTCTATTGCTCCGATAGTCCGCGGAAAACCAGCGATAGAATGAAATGCGAGTGCTGCCGCTTGTCGCTCCGACGATGTCTGTAGCATCCGAATAAATTCGGTAAAATAATTCAGCAACGCATCGCACACAATTGGCAAATTCAGACTAATGGTTGGCTGAGACACACATACTAAATCTGCAGCATTCTGCTCAAAGCTGCCAGCCGCCAGAAATCGCAGCAGAATCAAAACTCTCTGCTCAGTGGTGAGAGAACGGCATCTGTGGAAGCACGAATTATTTCTACTTAATAGCGAGTACTCAAATATAGACACTTACCCGTTGCCATATTCGGTTCAACCATTGCAACCACGCGCCGAAAAGTGGTCTTTTTCATTCGAAATCGCTGATGAAATCGCATGGATTCGTAGTGTATATGGTCGACGAGGGCGAACGTCTTCAAATTCTTCGTCAGAGTTGGAAGTGGTATCATCGTCGTCATCTGTTAAGAAGTCGGCCATCCCCATTTCTTGCAGTGCTGCTCGGCGTGCCATTTTTTCAAATTAATAATGTGATACAGAGGCAAAACTAGTTTTATCTACGCCAAAGCCAGCTTTTTCTAGTTTTGACGAAAATTAGTTTTCAATAAAATTAGTTTTCAAAATCCGCTTTTTATCCCTCAAAACTACAATGAATAATACCGAATTTCTCAAAACTAATTTTTCAATTGCCTATAAAACCAGTTTTCACCATGATACAATAATATAAAGGTAAAACCGTTTTCTCTTTTCGTCGCCATAGTGCTAATTCACACGGTGAAATTTATGACGTCTATTTTTCTTAATTCTCTTTTGAAATTGCTTCCAAAAATTCCTTGCATTCATACGATGTTTTTTTTAGACGTCTAATTTTACTTCTCTCCACCAATATAGCCAATAAGCTAGAAGAGTAACAATAAAAAATAACAATAAGATAGAAGAGTAACATTAAAACGTAACAACAATAACAACAAGAGCAATGTAAAGAGAAATATGAAAAAAATTATAAAAACAGAAATCAAGTCATTTTTTCTACCCCTCTTTCTTCTCTACACCGTTCGCTCACAAAAAAAAAGTGACGTCGAAAAATAGACTTCATAAAAGTCTTCGTGTGAATTAGATGATATTAACCTTCTGACGTTTGTCCCGATTATTTTTACTCTCAAAATTAATGCTACCTTATTAATTTATGAAATCCGAGTTTTTTTTTATTTTTTTGACGTTCTTGTTTATTAAATTAAAAATAATGGAAAATATTTTAAGAATTTCATAAATTTATAAAAAATAAACAGCAAAAAAGTTACAGCAGCACCAATAACGGCAGCAAGCAAGATAGAACAGGAAGGAAATTTCCAACTGAATCAAGGCGGAACTTTGTCTTTATACTCTCTGGTGTATTGTCTTACATCAACTGCATCCAAGCTATACGAACTATGTGTAAAGTTTTACAAAAGACCTTTTGTGGTTTCACACTGACGAGAGCACAACATCCAAGCATGGGTCAAATCGCGGCAATCGTTATCGAACGTAATTACGAAATATTCCAATAGCATTTATATAACGAGTGCCGCGATTTGCCCCAGATTTCGGCGACATCTTTGGTCTTTGTAAAGAAACAATAACAAAGCTGAAATACATATATTAGAGTATGTGTGTTTAGACGTAGCTGCCTTACATTATTCGGATGAAATTGTTAACGGGTTGTAGCATCCTTACGGATATTATTAGATCAAGTGGTCTATTTTAAGGAGAAATATGATAATTGCATGTTCCTAGCCCAATCATAGGCCATGTCCTTAACAAACAAAAAATAAAAACAATGTTTGTTGTATATATCAACAAAGCATTAACTCTTATTCAGCTACGTCCAAGCCATATGCACAATGTGCAAACTTGTATAAAGAGCTTTTTGTACTTTCACACCGACGAGAGCAGAACAGCCAACCAGATCTCGGCGACAACAATGCTTGCTGTTACTTTGCAAAGAAACAAGAACAAATTTAAGAGCTTTGAAATTTGTTTACCTTAAATGCAAATGTCGCAGTATGTGTGTTGTGCTTGATGTAAACCAGATAAATTTGCACACGAAGTATATGCGAATGTGTATTATATGTATGAAACAACCGTGAATAAAACATCGATGTATCGCCTCTAAGAAACGCCGTATCTTTATATCGATGTTTTTAAGAACGAAGTTGTATCCCAAGCCGTGAGGCTTTTTTTTGTTATCTATTGATTTAAATAATTAATCAAATATTTGCTTTTGTAGGTCTTATTACACACAGATTTCGTTATTCTCATGTTCAATTAACATTAAAAAAATATGTGTTTAACTACAATTTCTAAACTCAAATTACACATTTCAAAAAGCATTCCTAAATAAAAGTTGCCATTATATGTGTGTGGCAACGCTTTCCTCTCTGTTTACAAAAAAACAGTAATAATTGGGACAAAAGTCAGAATTAATTTTATACGTCAAATGTGGTTGTACCTTTATATTATTGTATCATGGTTTTCACGTTAAACTAGTTTTCAAACTTATCAATAATACGGCCGTTAGGAATATTCATATGATAAGAACTAATTCTTAAATTCGACTTATGGAAATTTACTGAGAACAAAAATAAAGCACTCAAATTTGTTTTTGCTCTCAATATAAATAGACAGACGAGAATATTTACTTGTCTTTTAGAAATTGGTAGTTAATATCATCTTTAATTGTTATATTTTCAATTAAATTAATGTTTAGTTTTTACAATGCAAGCAATTTGTCTAGAAATTTTTTTATAGGAAGCACTCAAAAAATTAAGTGTGTTTCATATACATATATTTTTTTTACTAGACAAATCGCTTGCTTGCATTGTGGAAACTACACTTTAATTTTTTTTTTGTATGTAATGTGTAAAATTTTGAGAGTACAGATTTGGGAATATTTTGGGAATTAATACATGCCTTAATTTGCACAAAATTTATCATTCCTAGTTTTAAGTTTATTCTGTGAGTTTGAGTTGTTTGCTGGTCGATGATAATGCGATTTTAGCTGTGTGTAAAAAGTAAAAGAATATGTTGTGTATTGTACGTGACAACATGACTTTACAAAGGCCAGTATAGCAAGCAACACCAACTTAACATCAACATCAACATCAAAACTTGCATTTCTGTACTTAAATATTCACAAGAGATGCTAAGACACAATCATTACTTTTATAAAGTTGAAATTTTTTTGCAAAAGAAAATTTTAGTTTCTCTATGTTTTGGCTGCATGCTTTTGATGGTAATTATTTTAAGCAAATAATGCTTTTGAATGCATTTAAAAGAGTACAAGTTTAAAGGACTAATGCAACAATGTATAAATTATAATTAATGAAATATTATAATAGAACTATAATCTTAAAAATATGCATAGCAAACAAGTGAAATATTTAATTTTTGGAAGATAAATCTAAAAATATTGGGCTTGGTAAAAGAACTTGACAAATCGATTCCATGATTTGAAACTAAAGCTATGTACAGACGATTGTCAGATCTTACAATATTGTCAGATCTGGCAATGTGCTGACAACGTACTGGCAATCGAAAATTGCCAGCACAATATTCCTTGTCAGTTCACACGGTTGTCAGAAAATCTTACAATTTATTTTAAGATATTATTAAATTCACCTGACAAAATCGTCAGTAGAAAAATTGTCAGTTCACACGGTTGTCATATGCACAAATTGTTGGATCTGTTGTTATGCATTGCCAGACTTAAAGCATTTGTTAGAAATTGTTAAATATTTATCATTTGTGTTTGTGTTAAATGTAAAAAGTGAAAGTGTAAATTATTATGGACCATGAAGAAGCAATTGCAATGTTTTTTTTTTTGCATATATTTTATTTTAAATATTTTCTTTAACATCAAGCGTGTGCAGTGTTGCCCATAGAAAGAATTCTCTTACAATGACGCCATTGTCAGATGCTTAAACTTCGCACATCTGACAATATTAAAATGTCTGACAAATATCTGGCAATAATTTTACAATGTGTTCACACGATTGTAAGATATCTGACAATTTGTTGTCAGTTCCTAGTCTTGCAATTTACTAACAATGCTTTTTATGGCAACGACGTCTGACAAAAATTGTCAGTTCATACGGTTGTAAGAAATTTTGACCGCATTTTACTGACAATATTGTAAGATCTGACAACCGTCTGTACATAGCTTAAGAAATACTACATACATAAGGTGTAATTAGACGTGCCATAACCATAACCATAGAAAACAGCCGTTCGAACTAAACTAATGGACCTATGGAAACCAATTGAATTTTGGTTTGGTTATGGTTATGGCACCTCTAATTGCACCTCTATAATCGTTACGGTAGTAATATCAATCATTAGCGAATTTGGCTTACTTTTTGAGCATTCATAATTTATTTTATATATAAAGTAGACTGGTCCTTTTTTTCAAAATGTCACAATAAACCTCTGGAATTGTTCCTTTTAGCATTATTGTTTAAAAATTTCAAGTCGATATTTTAATACTAAAACGTGTCGCGTTGAGTTTAAAGTTCCACGAAAAGTCTCATAACTGTCCCTGACCCGTTTTCAGAAGGGTAAAATGTAAGACGGACTTCCATTAATTCTTTATCGCAAAAATTTTCTCAGAATACACTAATACCCTATCTCTCCTCGTTAAATGAGTTCCCATACAAAACACACATACATATACAAATATTTTATGTTTCAGTTAATCTAAATTATTTTTCACTTTTTATCCCCATATTCATAAAATTTAAAATGAATTTGAAATGTAATTTATTTAAAATTTTTCATACAAAATATTCCTAAAATGGATTTCAAATTCATATAATTTTTTTATGAATATGGGGGTTTCCCAGCGATAAAACTCAGAAGACTTTCTTGGTGCAGGCTTTATTAAAGGACTCTTTCGCATAAAATATACGATACACATTCCACACTCGCTTCTATGAGAAGGGAGAAGAGAAGGAATAACATGTTTTGTTTTGTTCTTTTACCAAAGCAAAAACAAAATCTATTAGTTTGAAGGCCTTCCAGAATCTCTGGCGAAAGAAGCAAGAAGAGAACGCCTGCTCCGCAATGACAACGCGTGTAAAAAAGATGTGAGTATGGAATGGAGCGAGCAGGTCTTCTACATTCAAAAGTAGGCGTACAGAGGCCTTCTATAAGGCATCCCTACTCCTTCTGGTTCCCGCTGGGTTTATTTTAAAATTTTTATTGCCATTTTTATATATGTATGGCCGTGGTTACATCCAGTTTGCCAAATATTAGTGTACGCCCACTTTTCTAAATTCGACTTCGCCTCATTTTCAGAGCTCAAGGAGTGTGCGGCCCGCCCACTTTTTTGAATGCATGATTGCGTCTTTTTTGACTTCAAAGTGCTTGCCAAGTTTTGTAAAAGTGGGTTAAATAAAAGCACCTGAAATATAATATTAAAATGTAGTAGGCGTGGCCCTCCCACTTTTTTGGAAGCAGCTTTGTATTTTTTGAGCTCAAAATGTGCGCTATGTTTCGTAAAAGTCGGTCAAATAGAAGGATGTCAATAATATTAAATTTTAATTCTTTTAATTTTTTGATCCCTTTTTAATTATAATATTCTCTTATTTTATTCAGCTAAGGTCTCTTGATTGTCTCTTTTCTGATCACAGGGTATTGCACTAAGTTTCGTAAAAATCGGACAAATAGAAGCATGTCAAAAATAATATTAGGTTTTACTGGGCATGTCTCCGCCCATTTGTTAAACTTTGTTGGGTAACTTTCGATTGCGACAAAATAGGTAAAATATAAAAATCATAGCAAAAAATTAGTGGGCATTACAATGGGGCTAAATGGACAGAGCTTTTGCAATGGGTCTAAAACAGTGCTATTCACCGAGAGAAATGTATTCGTGTGTGTGTATGCATTTGTATAAGAATTCAATTGAAGTTCGGCACTCTGGTGCCACTTTTGCCGGCCACGATCTAAAATGTACCAAGTTATAAAGAACAGTGCCAACAAAAAAAAAAAAAAAAAAAAAAAAAAAAAAAAAAAAACAGACGAATTCAAACCTCCTCCTATTTTTAAGGCGGCTAAAAATTGACGCAAAATCGATTAAAATTGCTTGCTTTGTAAAAATTTTTATTTGAGACTGAAAAATTTATTATGTTCATATATCGTTACCTAAGACCCAAAAGGACAAAACAAACAAAAAATTCAAAATAGATTTTTTGATATACATACGATTTTGATTAATCACATCAAAATCAATCAAAAAGTGTTTTTTGAATTTTTTGGTAGTTACGGCCCTTTGGATTTTAGGTTACGATATATATGTGATTCTCAATAACATATTAAGGTCCTTTATTATAGCTTAAAGTTAGTTAAAAGTAGGATTTTATCGGACGTATAAAAAGCTTTCCATTATTGAAAATTGAATTTAACTTACCAGGTAGGATAAACTTGTCTGTAATTTATTGCTCACTTTAGGTTAAAGTAAAATTTTGCAAATGATAAAGTTTTTATACGTCCGATAAAATCCTACTTTTAACTAACTTTTAGTTGTAATAATGGCCCTAAGAGTCTTACTATAAATACACGAAGTTTTTTAGTTTATTTATTTCTAAAACTTTTAGGTGAAAGTCTACTGATGAGTTCCATCAGCAGGAAGGAAATGCATATAGACGTTGCTTAACAAGCAAATTTTCATAAAAAAATTAATTTTTTATTTATAAATTTCAAAATGTTTCAATATTTCTAATCAAGGCACATTCACCAGGTAGTAGCGGAAATGCAACCGTGCTGTTTTTTTTTCAAATTAAAGTTCATCCGAAGCTTCAAAAATTGTTTACGAAAAAGAAATTAAAAAAAAAAATTTTAAAAATTTCAAAAATTGGCTTGTTTTTATTGTTAAGCAATTGTCTATATGCATTTCGTTCGTTTTATTAAAAAATTCTTTAAAACAAATTTAAAAATACGAAAAAACTATTAAAAAATTGTGAAAAGTGCTAAACGTTGCAATTGTTAGCTGCTTATTTACTCGTTCTCGAGAAAAATTTTGTGCTACTGACAATCTATTTCCGTTCAATATGGTCTAGAAAATATTATAAAACTGTCAACAGGAGTCAGTTGTTTTCAACAGCGGTTACACAAGCACCAATTTTTTTTGGTATTTTGACGTCGATGCCGACAACTGGAATAAGGGTGATTATCTGGAATTAAATGTGCCATGATTTTTAATGTTAAAATTCATTATTGACTCTCTGTAAAATGAGAGAGTGAGATTTGACTCTTCTACAACTCTCTGTTTGTATAAATTTTAAAGCTAAAATCACATTGAGCGTCGCGACGTGACGTGACGCGAGTACTCACAATGGCATTCTGTGAGATCGCGTTAGTGTGTACTAGTGGTAATGTTTGTCATTTCCCATATTTTTGTTGTGTGGTATTGCTTTCCATATAAAAAACATACAGCCTGGCCCACGATATCGACAACGTTCGACTTGTCGCACACTTACATTCAAAACAAAAACAAATTTTAATATTTTGTTGTTGTTTCAAATGTAAGTGTGCGACAAGTCGAACGTTGTCGATATCGTGGGCCAGGCTGATAATGTGAGCGGCGTTGCACACATTTAGAAAATGACATCACAAAATGACAACACAAGAAATGCAAGATGTGTACTCGGCATTAGTAAACTAGGAAAAAATTCACGTTCTGTTGTTTAATCGCTTAAATCAGTTGTCGCTTAGGCCGGGCTTACATCTGTGTGCCATGTGCCACACAAGCGTAAAAAAAGCGTAACCAATTAATTACTAATGAAAAACTGTTTGATTCAGACATGTATTTATTAAGTTAAATAGTTCCATACATAACTAATAGACAATTTTATAGAGTCCAACATGATTGGAAGTTGTTTAAATCAATAAATATATGTCTGAATCAAAAATTTTTCATTAGTAATTAGTTGGTTACGCTTTTTGGGCAAATGACACACAAGAAATGCCAGATGTAAACTCAGCCTTAGTGTAATCAATTACTTAAGCCGCGTTCAGACTATTATACTTTGTATTTATACTTGTCAAAAATTCAAATAATACGTGCAAGTGTGATAGTCTGAACGAAAAATGTCATCAAAGTGGCAAATAATACGATAAACTTTTTGACATCCCATAAGACTTTTTCGTTTTTAGAAAATTTTCTAAACGATAATACTTTTCATTAGATCAGGGTTGCATTTTCACACAAACCAAACTTCCAAGTCGGCTGTTTCGCCGCCGATAGCGTGTCGTCATTGATGTAATGTTTTGTAATATGTATATCGGCACAACATTTTGAATAAGTGAATCGTATGGAAGTATATTTCGTTGACGTAATTTTTTAACGTTTTAGTAATATCTTTTCTTAAATTTTTTTCTGTTATTTACATAGAATATTTTTAACTGCTGAACTTTTTCAAGTGTCGACACGTCCCCGACTGCATGAAACCGCTTTGCCGCCGCTAGTAAATGAATAGCACAGACATTTTCATTGAACAGCTGTTTTGTTTTCTACTTGTATTACATATTTGATTTGAAGTGTGATAGTCTGAACACAATATGTGATTTTACGTTAGATTTTTTGACAGTCGCAGCGAATGTATTTAGATTTCTGTATCGTAAAATGTGATGAAAGTATTAATACCTGTATAATAGTCTGAACGGGGCTTAAGAGCACGTTAATGCACCATGTTCCCACGCCCTCCTTCTACAAATGCAAATTAGGGTTAAATATATTGCCGCATAGTTACGTCTCAGAAAACTGATTTATATAATTTAAGCAAAAGCTTTGATATTTTTTTTCACATGTATGAAAATGTATGAAAGTTGAAGAAGCCAAAAAATGGTACGAAGTGAAAAATTTACAAATTCCCTAACTCACCTAAATAACTTTTATTTTCTAATAGAACAAAATGATATACTATTTTCACTAAAAATTTATTTTAATACAATTTGTTGATATCTATATATAAATAGGCAAGTGAAAAAAGTTAAGAACCATTTTAACTGACTTAAACTCAACGTATTCGCTTGATTTTTTGGTTGATAGATTGTCAATAGGAGCAGTGCAGAATGTATTTTTTCTTCGACATTTTTGTGTCTAAGATAGTTAAAAACAGTTAAGAATATTAGCCAATCATAAAGCAATGATCTCTCTTCCTCTCTTAATTTGCTAAAAAAATTACAACAAAAAACTCAAAATTAACTAAATTAAATTTGGCTTGGCAACTCCGTAAACACTCAGAAGCAGTGATGGGAAATGAGATTTGCATTTCGGTATCAAAAAAATTTTTTTTAGTACTTTTTTTTAATAAAAAATTATATAAAATTAATTTACAAAGAAATAAAAATGAAACACAAAGCATATGGATAGGATGATTCTAAAAAAAATCGTTTGTTTTTCTCAGAACCAGGTTTCAAACTTTTGTTAGGTAAAAAATAGGCCTGTTAAAATGTCAGCTCATAATATTAATGGTGAGATGGTGCGTTCGATTTCCCATACGATTTACATGGTATAAATTGATTTTATTTATTGTGATTGTCATAAGTAAAGAACGGAATGAATGTCATATAATAAACTTCTTGGTACGCTTTTGTAGAAAATTGAATTGATTTTTTTTTAGAATCACCCTAATATGCATACACACATATGTATGTATGTACTCGTTCATAGGTACAAGTGCTAAAGTTATAACAAGAAGTGTTTTAAGATTTCAATAAATCTTAGGCCTGGATAAGACTTGATACTGTTGGAACATAAAGTATGTTCCTTTGTTTTGTTTTCATGACATTTTGTAAGAGAAAATCCTTTCGACATTTACAGAGGAGTGAGGTATAGACAAAATTCGGTAAGCTACTGTCGATTTACCTAGAAACATGTATTCATCTAATGCGTTTTTAGTTTAGCATCGGTAGGCCAAAAACTGCATATAAAGGCATGTTCTGCAAATCATGATATGTCAAATCACGGTGATTTCAAAAAATTAATAAAAGCTAAATTATTGCTTTTGTAAATTTCACGATTTATGGTTTATACATGACTATAACTTAAAATACAATAAGTATCCAAGAACAAGTCAGCTATTAGTAGTTTGTTTTTAACACCACCGTGATTTAAATCACTGTGATTGTTAGAACAAGCCCGATATTTTCTGTTGTTAATAGTTTTAATTCTTCCAAATCAGCCAATGCTCTATATTGATTGTTAATATTTTCAAAATTTTGCTTTTCGCTGGGAAACATTTTTATTCAAAGCGATATAATGCTATTGGTTTTAACAGATAAATCATTTTCAGGGGAAACTTACTAAGCTAAGTTAACATTTCATTGTCAAAGTCCACTTTTGCCCTTAGAACTTGACAGAATTTAATATAAACTTTTTACAATATTCTTTAAACTGATCAAAAAAACATAGATCAACTTCTGTACCACAGAAAATATCATTGAAAGAAATATGGTTTTTATTTACATATATTTAATTGTGAAGGGTTACAATTTTCTAAAATATCTTTATTAATAAAGTTTCGTACCATTTGTCGAAAAAGAAATTGAATTCTTGGCAAAAATATATGTGTACGCGCGTCTTCTGACTGTATTTCTGGGTTGGGCGAGAGAGTATCAAATGTATTGCGGGAGTACTACGGTACTTTTTCATGTCAAATAGTATCAAAAAAAGTACGATTGTACCAACTTTTCCAACACTGCTCAGAATGAAATACTTATTTTATTTGTTCATTCTATTCTTATTTCCATTTTTGTATGTACTTAAACGATTATTGCTGAAACTAATAAAATTTGGATATTTAAATAACGAGTAAGTTAAATACATTACGGTACTGTATTGTTTTTCTTTAGATGCTTAAAAATAATGGGCCATAACCATAGACAAACATTAAAGTCGGTTTTTTAGAGACAACTTAAATTTTAACATCTGTTGTTAGTTTTCTTTCAACTATTGTCAAAATTAGAACCGGTTTTAAGTCGAATCAGCTTTAAGTGGGTGATGAGTAAAATCTTGAAAATTTTGCATGCAATTTGGTATGAGTAATAAGCAAGTGGCATCTCTGAACAGCTGACAGAATAAAAACGACAAAATGTTAAATGAAATAGAATCCATTTTGGAGAAAAAAAGTTGAAAAACATAAACCGGAACAGTCGTTAAGCAGCTCTGGGTTGAGGAACATCTCTCGCGTCATCGTAATTATTCTTAAGTGCGGTCAGGCTTGTGCGTGTTGTTTGGCCTTCGAGAGTTTTTCGTCTCGCTGGCACTGGTTGACTGATCTGCCACGGATAACCGTATAATCTTGCGATTTTTTGTGGAATTTCTTTAACAACCACGTTGCTACTTCCTATTTGAAGGCATAGGTCGTGTACAGTCACAAAAACTTTTAAAATACTGTTAATACCATCTTGGGCATATGGTCTAGTTACTCCGCCCATACTTGTGCAACACCATATTATACAAATTTACTTTGTATAATATGCACTAAATAAATAAATAAATAAATAAAATAAACCGGAACATAAACATGAACATCAAAACCGTTTCTATTATTTATTTGGAAAGTTCACATTAATAGATACAACTGTTAAAGACCGGAGTAAGTACGGTAATGCATTTTATTAGAAATGAAGAAATATACCTAATTTACATTAAGCATTTTTTTCATGAAATTAGTTGCATGAAAATTTTTTATTTTTCAATAGGAGGCCCGGAGGACAAACTCGTATCAAAAAATTTGTTAAAAATGTATCAGGGATTCATTTTACGCCCTTTTTTATACAAAATTCTCTTTTATAGCGCTGCAATTAGCAAATAGAAAAAGTTGCGTGCAACAAAATTCATGAAATTTCATGAAAAAATGCTTAATGTAAATCAGGTAATATATAACATTTAATCTGAGCGGTTTGTATTATTGCAATGGTTGAATTTCAACCACTGGGCGAACACTAGTATGATTAAATTAAGCTAAATTCGTTTTAACCCATTCAGTTTGTTTTTGTTTTCAATAAAGTTTAACCACTCTCGTCATATTCCCTAAACAAATATAAATTCCCACAATACTCGAATTTTTTACAATCAACCATAAAATTTTAAGCGAATTCCCAAAATTTTTTCCTAGTAGAAAAATACCTGTTGTTAGAATACATGGATTTTTTTTTGCATAGATATTGCACATGAATTGCAAAGATGTACAGAATACGGTTACAACTGCTAATCTAAAACATTTGTTTAACTCATTTACAAACAAACATCCATAAAATACACGGTTGGTTGTCAACTCTTATCGCAGTATGAAAAAACCATAGATTAAAAATGTGTCAAATTTTCTAAAACATTGAAGAGAGCAAAAAAGAAAAAAAAAAGATATTGTAAAAATAGTCCAAAACTGTAGTTAAATGATAAAAGGTAAATATGTATTCGCAACTGCATGTTACTCGTGTACATGTACACTGAAAAAAAAAATGATTACAAAAAATATATAAAATTATTGTGTAAAATAATTAAAGTTTTTATAGAAATTGAAAATTTATACTTAAGTAACAATGGGTAATAAATTTTTATTAATGACAGGACTTTTAAATTCAATAGAAATTTTTAGTAAGCTGATGGGATTTTTTTCGGTGTACTGGCTTAAAAAAACATATAAAAATTTATTTCTGGCAGTGATGTCAGAATAATTCAAGTGGATAAAATATATCCTAAAATTTATAAAATTGATTTAGATGTATATTTTTTGTTTATCAAAAGTGTCAGTTTTATAACAATCATTAATAAATGTTTAAATTTTGCGAGAATTTCTTTTTAAAGAGTAAAACTTGCAATAGAAAAATATTCAACCATAAAATATTTTAATAGTACAGGCAAATCCCGGTATAACGAACGATATAATGTCAGGCATATTCGTTATACCGAAAAATTCGTTATATCGCAAAGATTTTTTTCAAGTGTTATTTTAATAATTATTATTGTAGACATGATACAATACAATAAAAAGAATGAGGGTTATTTATTTTAAAATAAACTACTAAGTACAAACTAATGGAATCACATTTTTTTGCATTTACATTGCTGCTGTAGATTTTGTTTAATATTTTTTGCCGTACGTTATAAAGGGTGACCCAACAAGAACGCAAGATTTAAATTTTAAATAAAACACAGATATTAAAAAAAACTTTATTATGTCGTAAAGTAGACAAAATGAGGTTATGTGTGGAACAACAAATCGGGCAGATGGCCGCCGCGGCTTTGCTGGCACACACGCGATCCTTTAATGAAATTTTCAATGGCCGTTTTGCATAAATGCTGCAGTATTTCATTAATGCAGCGTCCAATTCCCTCTTTTAAGGCTTGAGTCGTCGTCGGCTTATTCGCGTAAACCATCGACTTCAAAAGAAAAAGTCTAATGGTGTTAAATTGCACGATCTAGGCGACCAATTCTGGTCTCCAAAACGCGAAATAACACGACCGGGAAATGACTGATGTAGCAATTGAATTGTTTCTCTGTCTGTATGATATGTGGCGCCGTCTTGTTGAAACCACATGCCCTCCACATTAATTTCTTCAATTCTAGGTACGAAAAAACTGGTTATCATTTCACGATACCGAACACCATTGACTGTTTGCGCTTGACCTGCGTTTGAGCGACATCATCACGTACAGCTGCGACATTTTCGGTCGATCGACCTGGTCGAAGGCGCGTTGTTGTCTTTACATCACTAACAGACCCAGTTTCGGCAAATTTATCCATTAATCTCTTTACAGTTGACTCTTTTGGAGCATTATTGTGACCCCAAATTGATCGGAAATTTGCGAACTGTAGCCGCAACCTCGTACCTTCTACTAGCAAACCATAACAATTGTTCAAATGTCAAACAATGACACTTCGAATGGCGCCAAATTTAAATCTTGCGTTCTTGTTGGGACACCCTTTACAAAGCACACATTTACCAAAATATTCGCTACACAAAGTGGAACAAAATCTTAGAAATGTGTTCCTAACAAGCTTTTGTTTTTTATTTTGCGAGTTTTTTCTTCATAATTCGTTATATCCAGTATAAAATTAGGATAGTATTCGCTATATAAGTTTGTTAATGAAAAAAATTTGGGCGTTCGTTATATCGGATTTTCGTTAAAGCGAGATTCGTTATACCGAGATTTACCTGTAATTGCATTTACTGAAAAAAAAAACTACTAGCAGGCTAGTAAAAATTATTATTTCTTGGTCTTAGGTGAACTTACCCATTTGTGTCAGACAAAAAACTTTTTTTTTCTGATGAAGTGCGTGGCTGCGGTATTTCCCCCAGCTAATAAAAAGTCTAGTTTAATTTTTCTTCTCTTCTCTAGAAACTCGCATTAATTAATAAAAATATTTCATACAATAGGAATTGAAATTACTGAACTTAAGCCCGCTTAAGAAATTATTTCTGATTAAAATTTTTTGATCCGATAAAAATATTCTCTGAAACGAATGGAGGAGTTCAGGTTAATTAATTAAAAAAAACGTATTTAGGTTTTAAAATAAAAGGTTGTCATATTTCTATTTCTAACATATTGAAGTTAATATTAGAGAATTCCATAGAAATAAATTTAGATTTCTGGTGGTATATTTTCTGCATACAAATTCTCTATGTTTCCCGATGGTTCATAGGCCACAACAACGGCCGTCGTGTGCTCTCTATATAATTAAAAAAAAAACAAACAATTATTTAATACATTTATAAAACCAAAAGGAAATTTTCATTAGATAATTTATAAGAAAATTGAAGTTTTAAATCTTTAAACGTTAGCCGTCGAATGAGAACTCTTTTTATACTCGTATTATAAAATGAAATTTTCTTACCTTTTGCTAACACCAACTCCCAAAAATTTTGTATTTTTCCAAATGATTTGCGTAAAATGTTCAGTGTCCTCGTTGTAACCGGGCTGTTGAAAATCATAGTTTTCCATTTCATCATACCAGCTGCTAACAATTAGATCTGCTGATGGTGCCACGTCTTGAAAAACTATTGAACTAGTGGCATATTTGGGAGTATCGGTTAATTCTTTATTATCTATAAGTTGCTGAAGTTATGAGAGAATTTAGAGACTTGGGTACCATTATCCAGCCTTATTTTCGATTTATATCGAAAGCGAATATCATTAAAGTTTTCAATTGAAGTTTTTTTTTTTTAAATATTCAAATATGTTTTTGTACGTAAATTATCAGGTATCAGGTGACCTTATGAGTCCGGCTGATTATCAGCTGTTGATGCAAAATTGAGCAATTTGAACCAAAATGTCAAAATTTGCTCAGAAATCTTTTGACAGATTGCTTTTGTAGAATAGCAAACTACATCTTGTTTTTGTTGTTGTAAAATAGTTGTACTGATTAGGTCAGCTGATACTGAATTCGCCTTGTTGCTTACGATAAAATTTTACAGCCTGTACATTAAAAGTTATCAACAATTTTAGCATTTTGATAATTTTAAACTATGGATAGGTCCATAAAATTTTAATTTCGTCACCAGCAAAAACTATACATTCTTCTTCTGTGGTAATCAATGTGTAATTATTGTGTTTGATCAAATTATCCTCTCGCTTCTAAGGGAACGCATTGTCTTGCTTTGGAAAATAATACATTATTTCTCCCATTATTTATGTAAATAATGCCTACTTTTGCAGCTGGGAATTTTCACAATGGGAAAAGTGGTCATTAATTATATAATAATAGTCATTAATCACAAATCGAGAAATTATGGAATTTTGTGTTTCACACTTCATGTTTGGTCACCAAAACAATTACTTGAGTCAACAAAAACTAATTTGTCTAGTGAATGAAAATTTGTATTAACGAAATTGGATGATTTAAAAAAAAACGAAATTAATTGAGCGTTTAATTTTTGCATTTGAAATGTAGTGCCAGTTTGTAGAAGACAAGTAATTATTCTCGTCTGTCTATATACTAGGGTGATCGATTATTCGAATTTTTCCAGAAACCGGTTTTCGAATAGTTCGAATATTTGAAATTATGAAAAACCCGGTATCGGTTGTAACAATTCAGGAAAAATCGGTCAACCGGTTGCTTTTTTAAGAACATATTAGACCATATTTGGATGCCATTTGTTGACGGGTTGGTACCGTAAATCATAGAATTTTCAAACAAGTTGACGACCTCAAACATTTTGCACGTATTTTTTCATAAATTTTATGCCTGTATGTAGACTTTTTTCCGATGTATTTTGAATATTTTCGCCATTATAGTTGTTATTATAATTATTTTTTTATTTTTTCTATAAACATATTTATTAAAACCTTAAATATTGGCATAATTAATTTTTTAAATTTCTTCTCAAGTTTCCTGAAACATCTATATAAAATATGAAGCAAAATGTCAAGAAAACTAAAAAAATACTTTTTGCAACTGGATTGACATCCAATGTTTCAATAAATGTTGCCATGCTCAAAAAACCCTCAGAGCTTTACACTGAAAAAACAAAAATACTTAGGAAATTCAACAGAACACGTTGGTCTAAGTTTTAACATAGTAAAAACTAATTTTATTGCGAAATGTAGAAATCGAAAAGTATTCGACTCAGCCGGTTTTTAAATTGTAAAAAACCGGACTATTCGACATACGAAAAATCAACATTTTGAAAAAACCGTCAACCGTATTGTGAAAAAAATCGGGTCTTAAACCGGTCGATCACCCTACTATTTACATTGAAAACAAAAGAAGCACTAAATTTTTTTTAAATATAAATAGACAGACGAGAATTATTACATGTATTCTATAAACTGGCAGTTAATTTTTTTTTGTGTGTAAGAACTAGTGATGAGCGATAACGTGATTTTTAATAATGTTGCTCCTTGTGAATGTGATTTTTAAACCGCTGTTCTTTTAAACTGTGACTATGATTACAGTTTAGCAGTATTTTGTTTGCAACAGTTCTGTTACTTTGAGAAAAAAATATAAGAAGAGCAGCAGTGAAATTAAGCAGTGACTGTCATCTCGCTCAGGGCTGTCAGATATGGCGATTTCTCGCCAAATGTAGCCATTTTTCTTCTTGTTTGGCATCCAAATTTTTGGTTTGGCGACATGGCAATTCTTCTGGCGATAAATAAATTTATTGGCGCTTTTACTGGCGATAAATAAATTTGTTGGCGATTATTATGGCTATTTTTTAAGAAAATTGAACTTCAAAACGTTTCCAATTCAGAAAAATTGATTTGCTGAAGCAGCAGCTTCAAAAATAAATCCTACCAAAAATCTCGTCTTCAAGACGATTTTTGATGCATTTTGAATTTGGATGAGAAAAATTTACAAGAAATAATTTTTGGCGATTTTATTTCTAATTTTTGGCGATTTTGTGATAAATTTTGATATGATAATTTTTAAAAAAATTTATATTAAAAAAGTATTATATAAAAACAAATTTATTATTAAATATTAATAAGGAAAACTACATAAAACTGATTTATGGCGACTTTTGGCGATTTTTAAACTCAATTTGGCGAAATAGGTCGGAAAAAAGCTGACAATCCTGATCATGGTTTAACACATTTCAGCACTTCTGCTTTAAAAGTGTGAGTTAGTATTAGTATTTTGAAATACTAATAAGAAGAACGACAAGAACAAATAATTATCAATCAACCCCATCCAAATACTGAGAATTAGCGTATAAGAGACAATAAAATTCCGAAGACAAACATTTGAGAGCTATACATAGTTGCCACAAAAGAAGATTTGACATGATTTGACGATTTTTTCTTGACAAACACTGAAGGTATATAAAAAAACTAATGCTGTAGTTTTATTTACTGTAAAGTAAGCATACAAGAACATACACAGTTTGTATGAAAGAACAATATTTCCAAAACCTGTTACTTGATAAATTGAGTCACAGTTGTGATTAGTGATTTTTCAATCGCTGTGAAAAAGTAACAGGTTTCGAAATATCGCTCATCTCTAGTAAGAGCCATGAAATCTACAAGTATGTTACGGATTAGCACATAACCCTCATACTTAAATAAGAGCGGCAAGCGTTGCGTTAGCAGCAGGGTACGCATTTTTAGTATATTTAAATGTAAAAATATTTTTTGATTGTACTGAAAATACGTACCCTGCTGCTAACGCAACGCTTGCCGCTCTTATTTAGGTATGAGGGTAAGCAAATTGTTTAAGTTGCTTATAATCTGAAAGAGACTTCGCACATGAGAACAATTGTGATGGCATAAAGGTGCAATTAGACGTGACATGGCCATAATGCCATAGCCATAACCAAACCAAAATTCAATTGGTTTCTATGGTAATGGCTATGGCGTTATGGCGAGTCACCTATAATCGAATACAGTGTTGCCCATTAGTTTGGTTCGAACGGCTGTTTTCTATGGCTATGGTTATGTCACGTCTGATTGCACCTTAACGTGACAACTTGTATGTTTGAATAAAAATTATGCGCATAAACATTTTTCCTGTATGTGAGAATGAAACCAAGAATCCCAACTTACATTTGCATAGCTTAAACAATAATCCATTAACTCTTGACTTAATTTCAAAGTTGGACAACCATGTTTGGCTCGATAGACATTATGACTCCTCAAGATATCTGCTGTAAACTCATCAACAATGGCGGGAGCATGATGTTTCATTATTGGCAAAATATCCTCTTCGCTGCCCGCTGCTGGTAGAACATTTTCCTCAAATCTATTCATAATATTTCCCTTGGGATCATAGTTGCACACTATACAAGTAGTACGTCCTCTAATTTAAAGATAAAAGAAAAGCTAAAACATTTTAAGAGAACATACATACATCTTACACTTTTGCAACACCCACACCCAACTTTTTCGAACTTTTCCATACGACTTGAGTAAAGCTGGCTGACAATGCACTGTAGCCCGGCCTATTGAAATTGTAGTTTTGAATACCACTGTACCAGTACTCAACTGGATCTTGACCTCTTACCGCTTTGTTGGTTGCGTAAAAAATGTTTTCGCCAAAACGATTATTTTTTCTTGGTTCAAATTTATTGTTTGTTGCTAAATGCTTTTTATTTTTTTGGGTTGTTATAAAAATGTACTTTTTTTAATAGCGAATAAATACTTTTTGGAGAATACATAATATTACGAGTAAATATTAAAATATGAATTTATAAATTATGCAGTGGTTGTAGTCTTTGTTGTTCGTATGGTGTAATTTATTTGTGTGGTACGTACTTGCGCCCAATCTTTGGCAAACAAACTTATGTTTTTATTTAATTCCAAGGCCGGGGAGCCATGTATGGCACGCAGATTATTATGACTGTCCAAGCAAACTTCTTCGAAAGACGGTTGCTTATCATCGTTTTGGTTTGTTTTTTTTGAGTTGGTAGTGCTGGTCGGCTTGTCACCTGGTCTGGGTACCTGACTTTTATACTCATTCATAACATTACCAGGCGGAGAATAATTGCAAACTACAAACGTTGTGTTATTGCTTAAAATAAAACAGAATTAAAGAAAATCGAAATATCTACAGTTTGTTTGTTGTGTTACTTACAGTTTGGTTATACCAACACCCAATTCTATGGAATCTCTCCAAACAACTTGTGTAAAGTGTCCTGTTTGCGAACTGAAACCAGGTTTTGAAAAATTATAATTTTTGATTTCGTCATACCACGATTTAACACAATGTTCAGCCGTTGGTTCAAAGTTCATGGCATAATAAATATTTTCGCCATAATCATTTCGGGGGCGATGTGACAAGGTACCCTGTTTGGCCAAATGCTGTAAGAAAAAATTTCCTTTTTAAGTTTAATAATAATAATTTTTTGTTCAAACTGCTGTTTAATTTTTACCCGGGACCAATCTTGTGCCAAATTACACAGCTTTCGGTTGAGTTTCATAGCTGGACTGCCGTGAATGGCTCTAAATTTATTGTGGCTATCCAAACATTCCAATTCAAATTGTGACCACAATTTCAAATCCTTACGCGAATAAGTTGGAGCCAACTCATCAGGCTGTTCTGCCATTGTCTTGGATGTTCTACTCAACAATGATTTTCTAGGCTTCATTTTGTCTATTACTTTAGTAACAGTCTGCTCAATTAATGGAGGAACACACTGATCGTAATGGCCCATTATATTTCCGGGAGGATCATAGTTACAAACCACCCAAGTTCGATTATCTCTGCAATTCAATAAAATATACATATTAGCATAAATAACAAGTCTTTAGAAAAATATGTGCCTACCTGGTTTCTATTCCCACACCCAATGTCTTACTAGTCTTCCAAATGACTTGTGTAAAATGCCCATTGCCGGGTGAAAATCCCGGCTTATTGAAATTATAATTTTTGATTTCATCATACCACGCTTGTACGGCCAACTCGTGCGTTTGGGGCCCCATGCCTGTACCCACATATAGATTTTCTCCATATTTATTATTTTTGCGATGTTGTAGTGTATTACTACTGGCCAAGTGCTATTGAAAGGGGAGGAAATAGTGAGGAAAAATGAAGGAAAGTGAGACAGAAACGTTGTTTATATGCTCCATAAATTCTTGTAAATATATGACATGATTTAAAATGACACCCCACAGTTGCTTCGGACCAAATTCACCAAATTAATTTAAAAAATGGCCAAAAATAGCGAACATCAATTTAATGTAGTTTTTCTTAATATATATTTGATAGTAAATTTTCTTTTAGATAACAAAATTTTTTATAAAATAATTGTATAAAAATTTAGCAGAATATCCCCAAAAAAATATTTCTTGTAAATTTTTCTCATCCAAACTCAAGATGCATTAATTATTTTAATTAATACAAGAAATATCGTCAAATTCGAATGGTTTTAATTTCTAGCAGAAGAATTTTGATAAGATTTATTATGAAACTGCTCCTGCTCAACAAACTAATTTTCGTTAATTAAAAAAGTCCTGAAGTTCAATTTTATTCAAAAAAAAAAAAAAAACGCAATAAAAATCGCCTACAAATTTATTTATCGCCAGAAAAATCGTCATGTCGCCAAATCAATTTAGACGCCAAACAAGTTGAAAAATCGCCACGTTTGGCGAGAGATCGCCATATCTGACAACCCTGCAACAACACAGCATAATGCTAGGAACAGATGTGCAATTGCTTTACATGAGTACCTGACGTTACGGTCTTATCTCACGTGTGCCAAAGCACCGGGTGTGGGTTAGACGCCAGACCAAAGCCCCCATGCACCCTTTTAGAATGAACCTATGGCCCACTCCATAAGGCACATAGGTTGCAATCTTTGAATATAGTTACTAGTTATCCCTGTTCTATATTCAAGTACCTTGATGAGGTACTTTGAGCTATCTAAACTCTGCTGCTAAGTCCGTGCCCATAGCAGCTCTGTTGAATGGCAACAGCACCTAGAACAGTGTCTGGCTGACCGCGTCACACCAACCACTAGCATTGATTTAACACTGGGAAGCCAAGACTATTCTCCCAGCGATGTTTGGTAGCAAACCACAACCACCACGATAATTCTCCGGCTTCCCCGCTTAGGTGTTGTGTATACACCTAAGCGAGGTCCCCTAGAAAATTCCTCAACCATTGCCGGCACAGCTAACCACTCATCCATAATGAACGCATGCCTGTGTCGCCAAATAACCAGTGCCTACTCCACACTTACCAAAATCGTCCCTTTAACCCCGTGGGGTATACCCCATTGGGGTAGGACGAACTCGGCATTTTAGCAAAGGAAACTGAGGACCGCTACATGCACTCAGAACTTCAGAGCAGCGAGGACCACCTACGCGAGAAGAATGCAAGCACGCCACCTAAGTTTCTGTGCCTACTACGGCAAGACACTAAAGAGTGAAAGAGTCCAGGGGTCGTATCCAGGACAAAAGCCATTTTGGACCAGAAATTTCCGGCAACCGCAATGCATTTATCTCTAAGCAGCTCAGCTATCGGGCAACCGGCACCCGTGGTACCAGAAGTAGCCTCTGGTTAGACCTCGAAGTTCCACCACAAGGGCTTCACCTCTATCGTCTTTTGAACTCAGGGGTAGTTCTAGGTGACGCTGCACCTAGCTGACAACAACGGGAGTACAATATTTGTTTTCCTTTTATAAATATGTGCATATCCGTTACTCTGTTTATATTCAGAGATTGGGTAGTAACACATAAGTTTTACGGGTAATGAGCCAAAGGTCCGAGCGGAGAAAGCTACATTACCCTAGCTGGGGCCCCGGGATTGCCACACCCGTAATCAAAAATAGACTCCCCTGGGGGTAATGCTAGGAACACAATTGGGACGAACGACGAATTTTTCGGTGCGAACTTTCGTCGTGCGTGATGAACTGTTGTTTCTATTTTGTACGCCGACCAGCGTTGTCAACTTGGTGCGTTTCACACCATTTTGGGTGCTTTTTGAAATTTTTTGTGCGAACAATTCCTTAGTTGGTGCGTGGTGCGCTTTTTTTTTAAATTTCGGTGCGTTTTTTAATTTTTGGTGGCACCAACGCAAATTTAACACAACAATGGGCTAAAACCGGAAAATTCTTGTTGTAAAACTTACCAACTTCCTGTTAATTACCATATTAATACTAATGATGTTTGCAAAATATCACAATTTGGAATGAAATCTGTTTTATGGCCCAATGATAACAATAATGATGAAAATATTAGCTTTATTTATTTGGAATAATTAATTTTTGGTCACTTTTTAAAAAGTTTTAAACCGAATTTATAAAATTAATATACAAAAATGTATCATCTTGTACAAATGAATTCAAAGATATGTATGTGCCCTTAATTATGAAAGTTGTATAAATCTTATATTTCTTTGGTCGAGATATTTAGTAGATTATATTGGAAACAATCCAAAAATAATTTTTTGTTATGCAACAGTTTAATTTAGAGTTGTACTAGTCTGATCAAAATGTACTATATCGAATCAAAAATGGTATGATCTAGACCACTTTCATATGTACACTATGTATGTACGAATTTGTTTATTTTATTTTTTTGTTTGTTTCTTAATTATGTACATATATTGTAAAAAGCTGTTAATTTTTATTGTTATATTTTTAATATGGATATACATATTAAACTTCCGATAAAAAAAAGAAAAATATTTCAATAAAATGATAATTAAAGAAGAAGAAGAAAAATTATTATCTATGTAATACAATAATATAATATATAAACAAATTTGCTAACTGCCTCTTCCACTATTTCGAAAGAAGGTTTTCGTGCGCATTCTATGCGAAAGAAAGCTGATTTTCATTTCTTTATCTTACCTCTGTACCAAATTTGACTCGAACGGCAGGCCGCAAGAAGACGTGTTTTCATACAAATTTTGATACCACTAGTTCGAATGAATTGTCAACAAAGCGAACACCATGTAAAAATCAAGCACTTGCTATTTTGCTTTCTGCTAGCAACATTTATTTGCAAACAATCAGATAAAATTTATGAAATTAATATGTTATCATTTTATTGTTTTTTTTTTATTCAAATTAGATGAATTTATATTTTATTTGTGTTATTTTAACTATTATTACTGTAGAAAAGATAGAATACAATTAAAAGAATGAAGGCAATTTTTTTCAAGTAAGCAACCAAATACAAATTAACTGTATCACATTTTTTTTTGCATTTACATTGCAGCTTTAGATTATGTTTAATATATTTTTTGCCGTTCATTATACAGAGCACACATTTATCAAAACATTCGCTTTATAAAGTAGAACTAAATGCTAGAAATATATTCTTAGCAAGTTTTTGTTTTTTATTTTGTCATTTTTTTTATCATTCGTTATATCCAGTACAAAATTGGGATAGTATTCGCTACATAAGGCTGTTAATGTAAAAACTTGGACGTTCGTTATATCGGATCTTCGTTAAAGCGAGATTCGTTATACCGAGATTTGCCTGTACTTTGATTTATAAACACGTAAAATAAAATATTGACAAACGTAATCATAAGCAAAAGAAAAATGACGACATAATGGAATGAAAATTTATTAAAGTTCGAGCGACTAGTTTTCTTTCGCAAAGGTTTTCTTTCGACATAGTGGAAGAGGCAGTAAATTTTTGTAGGTTTTATTTTTTTTAAAGCTGAACTGTAAAATCCTGTTTTAGTGTTAAATTTTTAACACAAAAAAATAATGTACTTTTATGCAAAATTAATTCAATAAAGATTTTAAACTAAAAAAAGAAATTCTATAATTGGTGCGTTTTTTTTTGTAAATGGCGCGTTTTTTTCTCCATTTTGGTGCGTTTTGAAATTTCAAAGTTGACAACGCTGACGCCGACGAACGACGAAAAAACAATTTTCTCTTTCACTCTCTTTACATACACAATAACCAGTGTGACCAGATTCTAAAATAAAATTAATGTCTTTAATACAAATGTCTTTAATACATTTTTAGAGAATACGCCATTTGGATTAAAAAAAAGGCTAAAAATGCTAATACCGTTTTTAAAAAACCTAAAAAATAAGCTAAGACCTAAATGAAATTTTTTAAGCTAAATCCAGAAGAAACGAGCTAAATTTAGCCCAAAATTATCTAATATAGTCACACTGACAATAACCAACTTTATCAATTATAAGAGCTAAATGCGCTATTCGTCGTTATTGTCCTTGACACGAATTCTTGTCGAGGAATTCGTCGATGTGGACGAAATTCGTCGATCGTCCCAATTGTGTTCCTAGCATAAAGCGAGTGCCAGGCACATTAATATTCAGCTTCAATATGTGTGGTTGTGTGCGTTTGTTTACCAAAAATAGTCACACATACATATACTATTGGTGTGAATATTTTTTTTTTTTTTTACAAAAAAAAACGCACTCGCTTTAGATAACAAAGCATAACCCCAGCAAAAAAAGTGAAGATAAAGAAGTAGAAAAGGCACCACATCTACTAAATCGAACCACTTAAAATTTTGGTAAAAAACCAATGAATTTAACATAGACGTGTCATTGGAAGGAAGTGGTTTGCTTTTGAAATTTTAAACTCAATAAAAATCATATTTTTGATGCTATAAAAATCCGAAATTCGTGAGTGAAAATAATTCACTTCAAAAATGTAGTAAAAAATTGCTTTTTATTCACTTGTATATATATGGTTTGAAAAGAAAAAAATGTTAAATTATTTAATTTTTTTTTATTTTATTCCATTGTTATTTTTAATAATGCAAATTTTTTGATTTGAAAAGCCTGAAATGTAATAAAAAAAACATTTGTATTTGGCTTGAGCCAAAAAGCAATGACTTTGCTGAAAACAAAGTAGTGATTTAAAATTCTATTTGATATGTGGTTAAAAATAACTTCTTTAACATCTAAAAATGTCCATTACATACTTTCGAAGTAATTTAAAAGTGGTTCGTAAGAAAGTACTCCTTTTATTTTTTTGCTGGGACATAACATAGCTGAACACAACATAATTTAACATAAGAGCCCGTTCAGATGAAGGGTCACATAGCAGCGACATGTCGCCTGCGACTCGTGTTTGTAGGCAGGAAGTGAACAGAAGCTTGAGGGGTAATAAAGGCCGCACGTAAGAGTCTGAACACAATGTAACGAGAATTCATTGCGGTGCGGTTTTTCATACGATTTTGAAGTCAAAACCCGCAGTGCGGAACGGCATAAATTTAAAATTTATTTTATTTTCATTGCGGACTTTCTTATTCTCTCAATTTTTGACTCTCTTTCTCTTTCTGATGTTGCCATAGTTTTTGAATAATTGATGGTGTTCACAACAAAAAACATGATTTTGAAGTTCAAAAATGTTTGTCATAAAATATAAAAGCTTAAAAAATTTATTAAATATATCTGCGAATGTATAAAATTTTAATCATTTTTTGTTTTTAGTTACTGCCATTACAAAATATTTAACAGAAAGAGTAAATTTTTCACAAAAATGTATGCACAAAAAAATTAATAAAAATTTAAACAAACAATGACAAGTATTGCCGTAGCCGTCTTCTATTGTATTATGTTTATTTTTCTCTCCCGCAACGAGAAATCGCACCGCACCGCTAACATTGTGTTTAGACTCTAATGCGAATTGAAGCGACAGTTAGACCTATTTTTTTTTGGTGCTTTTTGAAATTTCGGATGCGAAAAATTTTTGTTTAATTAATTACCATAAAATTTGAAACGAATTTAAAATGTATTTTATTTCAAATTTTCCATAAAAATTTTTCCTAAAATGAATTTCAAATTAATTTTATTTTTTTATGAATATGGGGGTTAGTGTTTTCTTAATTTATTGTTTTTCTTTTATTAACCCCCTTATTCTGAACTTTGTGACAGATGACAAAATTATAAAAAATGACAATTTTTATATTTTAAGCAATGTAAAAATTGTCATTTGTTATAATTTTTATTTTGTCACAGAGCTTAGAATACGGGTGTAAGCCACATAAATTCAATTTTAAGGGCAAATAAGTTTGTTTGTTTTTCATTTGTAATCAGAGATGGAAAGTGTGCATTTTTGTATTTGTTAACGAATAAAATTAATAAATTATGAAAAATACATAAAATTGTAAAAAAAATACATGAAACTGTGTAAAGAATTGTATATTAAATGTCAATTTTTAAAAAAATTACAATTTAAAATATTATCCAACAAAGTACATCAGAAAAAGTACAATACAAAGTCATAATTTCCATCCGTGGTTCTGATATGAATAAAATTTTCTTGAAAGTTTTTACAAATAAAGTGTTCATTTACTTTTTCCATGATACAATAATATAAAGGTAAAACCGTTCTCTCTTTTCGTCGCCATATTAACCTTCTGACGTTTGTCCCGATTATTTTTTACTCTCAAAATTAATGCTACCTTATTAATTTATGAAATCCGAGTTTTTCTTTTATTTTTTTGACGTTCTTGTTTATTAAATTAAAAATAATGGAAAATATTTTAAGAATTTCATAAATTTATAGAAAATAAACAGCAAAAAAGTTACAGCAGCACCAATAAGGGCAGCAAGCAAGAAACAACAGGAAGGAAATTTCCAACTGAATCAAGGCGGAACTTTGTCTTTATACTCTCTGGTGTATTGTCTTACATCAACTGCGTCCAAGCTCTACGCACCCTGTGCAAAGTTTTACAAAAGACCTTTTGTGGTTTCACACTGACCAGAGCACAACATGCAAGCAGAGGGCAAATCGCGGCAATCGTTACATTCCAATAGGATTAATATTCCAATAGGATTTATATGGAAATATTTCGGAATTCGATAACGAGTGCCGCGATTTGCCCCCAGATCTCGGCGACATCTTTGGTCATTGCAAAGAAACAATAACAAAGCTGAAATACATATATTAGAGTATGTGTGTTTAGACGTAGCTGCCTTACATTATTCGGATGAAATTGTTAACGGGTTGTAGCATCCTTACGGATATTATTAGATCAGGTGGTCTATTTTAAGGAGTAGACTTGGGTCGAACTCGTTCACTAGTTCATTTTTGCCACAAACCACTGATCAAACCCATTTAAATTACATGGGTTTGATCATTGGTTTGTGGCAAAAATGAACTAGTGAACGAGTTCGACTCAAGTCTATTAAGGAGAAATATGATAATTACATGTTCCTAGTCCAATCATAGGCCATGTCCTTAGCAAACAAAAAATAAGAACAATGTTTGTTGTATATATCAACAAAGCATTAACTCTTATTCAGCTACGTCCAAGCCATATGCACAATGTGCAAACTTGTATAAAGAGCTTTTTGTACTTTCTCACCGACGAGAGCAGAACAGCCAACCAGATCTCGGCGACAACAATGCTTGCTGTTACTTTGCAAAGAAACAAGAACAAATTTAAGAGCTTTGAAAGGTGTTTACCTTAAATGCAAATGTCGCAGTATGTGTGTTGTGCTTGATGTAAACCAGATAAATTTGCACACGAAGTATATGCGAATGTGTATTATATGTATGAAGCAACCGTGAATAAAACATCGATGTATCGCCTCTAAGAAACGCCGTATCTTTATATCGATGTTTTTAAGAACGAAGTTGTATCCCAAGCCGTGAGGCTTTTTTTGTTATCTATTGAATTAAATAATTAATCAAATATTTGCTTTTGTAGGTCTTATTATACACAGATTTCGTTATTCTCATGTTCAATTAACATTAAAAAAATATGTGTTTAACTATAATTTCTAAACTCAAATTACACATTTCAAAAAGCATTCCTAAATAAAAGTTGCCATTATATGTGTGTGGCAACGCTTTCCTCTCTGTTTACAAAAAAACAGTAATCAACTAATCGGGGAAAAAGTCATAATTAATTTTGTACGTCAAATGTGGTTTTACCTTTATATTATTGTATCATGACTTTTTCATATGTACTTAGGACAGTAATTTTGTAAATTTCTGTCTTACTCTCTCGTTGCTAGTTTTTGCTGGGAAAGTAAATGAACATACCAAACCCTGCAATTACACATGTAAGTGATTCGTTGCAAGTAGTGTATACCTATTATCAACGAAAATTTCGAAGAAATAACCGAAAGTCTTGCAAGTTACTTGAGAGTTTACACAGTCAGTTGTAAGTTTACTTTTAAAACTTTTTCGAAGCGTACACGTCTTATGAAAATAAATTTTCTTTTGAATAAAAAAAATATGTTTATTGCAAAAATATATGAATCCAATATTACCGTGTTGCCAAAATCATAAATTACTGAAAACAATATTTTCTTTAACAACGTTTTTGTCAAAAAACATGAAATTCATATGTAAAAACATAATCAATATGCGTTGTAGCACAGTTTTGTTTTTTTTTAAATTATTTTCTTATAAATACGAAAGAAATCAGTAATAAATATTATTTTTATTATACGAAGTACTAAAAATTTATACAAAACTCATTCTCGGTAACACTTTCCCTTCAATTGTCATTTTACTTACAGAAATTTACTTACAAGGAAATTATGTTGTAAGCTGAGCAGTAAGTACAAAAAATGTGATTGTGTTAGTAAAAAATTGTGAATGTATTGAGTTTTTCGAACTTGCACTTACATGCGTAAATGCTAAGTAATAATGCATATAAATATTTTTTTATATAACTTCAAAAACTTTCAAATCACTTTTTGTCAACATCGTTACCACTCAGCCACAAAGGCAGCCACACACAATATTTAATGCAGGAACCTCTTAAATTGTTTCTTTTAGCAAAATAATTATTATATAAAAGCTTCAAGTAGCAACGAGCCGCATTGAAGCTAAAGTTCGCTAAAAAGGGCTAAAAATTCACGCAAGGTCTGTCAACTTCCCCTGACACGTTCCCAAAAGAGTAAAATGTCAGACCAATCACCACTAGCTTGTTATTCCCAAAATTTTTTCAGAATATACTAATCCCCTATCGCCCCTCGTTAAGGGCGGTTCCCATGCAAAAATATTTTTATAAAATTTTCCCCAACACCCAAGTTACCCCCCAGGAACAAAATGTATAACCGATCCACATAAATTTTTTCTCCGCTACATTTCTCTAGATACACCAACTCCCTATCTCTTCTCCTTAGAAGATCTCCGAAGATCTCCCATACAAAAAAACAAATTTATTAATTTTCACCACCTAGGGTGCCTTTATTGGCTAAAGTGTAAGTCTGACCCCCAATTGTTCTTTCTTTTTAGCGAAGAAAAAAAAATGAATGTGCGTCGTTCATACATTTGGTTCCTCTAGAGAACGTAATTTGGGCCTTATTAGGACAGTGGGGAAAATTTTAGAAAAATATTTTTGTATGGGAATCCCCTTAACGAGGGGCGGTACGAGGTTAATATATTGTGAAAAAATGCTGGGAAGAAATAATTAGTGAGGGTTGCACCAGTCTTATGTATGTATGTGTGTGAAGGTGTGTCATTACGATCGCTTAGATTTTGTAATATGATGAACTGAATTCGATACGAAAGATCTTAAAAATTTTCGAAAATAAAGTATTCAAACAAAAATTTTTTCTCAAATAAATTTTCAACTACTAAACCGATTGAATTTAAAACCAACACAGAAAAAAATGATTTGTAAATACAATTAATTTTTTTGTTATATCAATTAAATAGTTAATTGATTTTGAACCTACAACGATTTTTGTAAATGCAATTAACGAAATTGTAAGTTAAAGGATAATCTGAAAAATATTTTCAATTAAATATATCAACAAATAGTTTGCTGAAATTTATTTATTTTTTCAACATTTATTTTTGTTAGATTCCAAAGTTATTTCAATTAAAGTTATTGTTATATTAACAATGCGAATTGTTGATTTTCCGTATCAAAATTGTGATATTAATGGTTTTTTTTATACACAATCACAATCTTCGAAACGATTGTCTGCGAAAAACCTAAATGTTTTTGAGTGGAGTTGAACCGGCAACCTCAGGACTGATAAACTATACCACTTACCTCTCAGCTAAAGAGCAACACTTCATTGAATACGCAAATGATGAATACGCTCAAAACATGATTTCTTGTTTCTTCTACTTGTGTGCATTCTGTTATAACATAATTTAACAAATAATTTTGTTGAGTAGTTTAATTCACTACAAAAATTTAAATTTGTTATATCAACCATGATCATTGTTAATTTTTAAATTAAATTTAAACAATTTGTTTTGTTGGTTGCATTTCGATTATATTTTTTCTGTGAAGGTCGACTGCAGCAAGTTTGTCGAAAATCGATTGATTGGTTAGAGAGATATCGTTAAGGAAAATTTTTTAGAAAGCTTTTTATATTGATAATTCGAAAACATCTTGTCAGATCGATTTTTAGAATTAATTTCCTTCTTTGGACCTGACAAACTGCAGTAAATAACGCTAGTTTGAACGAAATGGGTAAAATGGTTTGAGAGTTACCGTTGTCAAAAATTTTATGTCTGTGAATTTAGCAGCGCTTCGAGCTTGAAGGGATGGCCTGCTAGGTCAAACCTTTCCCATATATTTTTATTATTCTGGCTTAATTTGTTTTAGGTGGCAAATTTTTTTTGGGTTCCACAAAATTTTAGTCGTGGCAACACCTTCTCCAAGGCAAAGAATTTTATAAAGTTCCTTCATTAAAGATCAATGTAATTGGTTACATCTCTATTTATTATCTTTGTACTTGAGGTCATTCATTGTCTTGTGATTTTCGCATCAATATTTTAATTATAATAAAGAAAAGAAAACAGCAACAAATGTAATGATTTGAAGTGATGCATTCTTCATTATTGTTTTTTCTCACTTCTACTTACTTTTGCCCATTCTGTGGCATATGCACACAATTGTGCATTTAAGGTCAATGGACCGACACCATGTTGGGCTCGCAATTTATTGTGTGCCTCCAAACATTCCAGCTGCAACTGCTTTAAATTCTTAACAGTTTCTTTGCTTTTATGAGCTCCCATTGGTACGGCAGCAGCTGCTTGCAAATTTGTATTTAAATTATTGCGAGTCTTGGGCCTTTGACGGTACTCATCATCGTCGGAGTTTTGGCGTTTGAAGCACCATGAAAACATAACCGAGCACTAATTTACTTAATTGTTATTGTTTATAATTTAATTAAGAAACTACACTCGTTTTCTTTAAATGCGTATGTATAAAAATTCTGTGTATTTTTTTTTTTTTTTGCTTTTTTCAATTAATTTAAAATTTTTATTATATTTTTGTCACTTCCGTTTGCAGGGCTTTCGTTTGATTTATTGTTATTTGTTTTTTTTTTAATTCATTCAAATAATTTATGTCTGGTTGTATTTCGTTTCAATTCAATTTTATAACTACCGTTAAAGCGTTTTGTAATTTTCAGTTTCACTCGTTTTATTTATAAAACAGATTTGTACGACAGTAAGCAATAAAAATTATGCGAGTAAAAACACACAAACACACACACAAGCACACAGTATGCATACACACACACATGCATACTTAATGGGGAATACATTTCCCATTATTGTGTTCTTATTTATCAAATTTTTTTTTGTATTTTACCGATAAGATGTATAAGAACGCGTATTGCACCCAGCGAGCACCCGGCTTAAATTGCAAATGAATATATCATTCATTTACTCAAACAACGTCATAACTTAAAAAACGACTAGCTTGCCAGAAAACGGGTTTAAGGTTTTCTATTTTCACATAAATTACCTTGCGGCTACACGTTCAATAAATTGCTTTCAAATTTTTTCACACATATTGTTTGTCAAAATTTGGTAAAAATTGAAGTTGTGACGTAGGCTGCAAGCAATTTGATTTCCAATCTTATGTTCAAAATGCCGTCGTCGAGGACGGCAGCAAAGAAAATTACTTCTGTTTTAAATTTTTTTACAAACACAAAAATTATTTTAAAACAGCTGTTAAATTGAGAGAAAAATTTAATGAAGCGTCGAAAGGAAAATTGAAGTCCACCTGGCATTCAATTCCCAAATGTATGAGTGGGGTAGTAAAAAAGTGTGAATGTATTGAACTTTGAAACAAAAATTGAGAACGTGTAGCCCCGAAGTAAAGGGAAAAAGAAAATTTTATTCTGCTTTCAAGAGTTGTGTAAACAAGATCTTGAAATGAAATTTTTGCACAAAATGAAGAACGATAATGATGAGGCTTAATTCTGCTTCAATAACTTAAAAATCCAATTTTTGACTTATGACTTTCTTTGAGTAAGTGAGCGATATGTTTAAAATCGAATGCTACGTCTTTTTAATTGCTCTCAAATGCTTTGCTTACAGGATCGGAATCAATTTTGAACTACTACTAAGACTACTACTACTACTTTTCACAATTTTTTAATATTTAGTTCGGATTTTTAAATTTGTTTTAAACGAATTTTTTAATAAAACATTTTTCACAAGGCACATTCACCAGGCAGTAGCGGAAACGCAGCTGAGCTATTTTTTTTATTTAAATTATAGTTCATTCGAAGTTTCAAAAATTGTTTACGAAAGAGAAATTAAAAAAAAAATGTTAAAAAATTTTCAATGTGAAAAATATTTTATTAAAAAAATTCTTTTGAAACAAATTTAAAAATATGAAAAAACTATTAAAAATTGTGAAAAGTGCCTAAACGTTGCAAATTTTGTTAGTGGTAGGTAGCTGCCGTGAAGAAATTTTTTCACATTTATGTGAATAATTTTCATTATTATTATTTTACAACAAATTCTATTTTTGACATTTTGGATCAACTAAAAGCCATGTTGTTTTTTTCATTGTTGTATTTTTTCATTGTTCTTGTAATCCTGATATTACCTGGAAATAAATCCGCCTTGATTTTTCACATTGAAATTTTTTTTTAGCATTTTTATTTAATTTCTCTTTCGTAAACAATTTTTGAAGTTTCGGATGAACTTTAATTTGGAAAAAAAATAGCTCAGCTGCGTTTCCGCTACTACCTGGTGAATGTGCCTGGACTTTTTGTAACACATTCGTACCCGAAGGAGTCGTATTCGCACAACTGTAAAACTAGTCAAAGTTCAATTGTTCTTCCAAATCGATTCGAAGACAATTTAACGCTTTAAAAATCATTGTTTATGGTAAAAATTGCAAAAATCGTCAGTATAGCAAAAATTTTAAAAACTATAAATTCTGTGCGGCTATGCCTTAATATATTATCACTGCGTATCCTTTCAAACTGTGCCATAACCTCCAGAAAAGCTTAACGGACACGGTTTTTGCATCTCGTTTTTTGACGTAAATCGATAAATTATATCGCTTAAGGTTTTTTTTTTGGCCGTTATGGCACGATATATTTTAAGTTTCCTCAAAATCAGTTGGATAGCTGTGCACAGCTGTGGAGAGTCCAAAATTACCTTCAACCATCCTCTCCATCTCTTTGTTTAAAGTTTCCTCAAAATCAGTATAATAGTTTCTGAGAGCCATAGATTGCCCCACTGCGCCTCTGTCTTTTTCCTAGTTTTAAAAATATCAAACCTGTGTGTCTTTTTAGATGCAGATGTGTCTACGTTTTGAATTTCATATATTCATGGCTAGTTTCGGAGAAACAGAAATTGCCCTCCGTGGGCCCTTCTTGGTCCTAGATAAAAAAAATATGAAGCCTATACATACTCTTAGATATAGATGTATCTATGGCCTCAATTTCATTAAAATCGGTTGAAGAACTTTGGAGGGCATATATTACCCCACTGTCTCCTCCTAGTCCCACTTATAAAACATATGTGTAACTTATGTGATTTTATTTGTAGCAGACTATCTTGATTTTAAATGTCATCTAAAGTGGTTCAGCCATTTGGCCACAAGCAAACAAAGTTACTCTTGTATTTGGTCAGGCGATGGACGGGAAACGGACTGATTGACGGGATAGCAGACAGACGATTTGGAGGGCGCACAGCATACTCACGTTAATAGGGTTCTACATGGCTTTTTAATACGTCAACCAAAATACTCTTGCTTTAATAGATCTCTGTTAAAAGCATAATAAATATTTTCTAGGCATCAGGGGGTTTATCGCCCCACAATCATCTTTAAAATTTTACCTCCTTTTTAGTGTTCCGTACACCAAAGGTGAAAAGGAACCCTATTGTGTTCGCTACACTGTATGTCTGTCCGTCTGTCCGTCACACGGTATTTTCTCAGGAACCGTAAGAGCTACACAGTATGTAGAGCCTTGGTCGCTACAACAACAAATACATGAGAATTAAAAATTAAAGGGTGTCCCAAAACGAGCAACGAAAATGTTAAAAAATATACATACAATTGTATGAACATATGTATATTGAAACTTGAAATTTGTAAAATTAGTGTATTTTTATACAGACTACAACAATTAACACTAAAATTTAAAAAAATTAAAATTAAAGGGTGGTCCATCAGTTAATGCAATTTTGACTATGTAATTCTGACAATTTGCTATATCTTGGAAACCGTAAGAAGCAAACACTTGAAATTTTCAAAAACGGTACAACTAAAAAAACCGAAAATTATAAAATCGCCAAACCAAAAAAAAAAAAAAAATCGCCAAAAATTAAAAAAAAAATCGCCAAAACGAAAAAAATCGCCAAAATTAAAAAAAAATATCTAACACTAAAATAAATCGCCAAATTCGAAAAAATCGCCAAAATGAAAAAAACGCCAAAATGAAAAAAACGCCAAAAATCGAAAAAAATTGCCAAAACGCGTAAATGTCGCCAAAACTAAAAAAAAATTTTATATAAAAAAAATCGCTAAAATTAAAAAAATCGCCAAAAATAAAAAAAAATCGCCAAAACGAAAAAATAAAGTGTCAAAACTAAAAAATAGCCAAAACTTAAAAAAATCGTCAAAACCGAAAAAAGCGCAGAAAACGCCAAAACAGAAAAACCGAAAAGACCCCAAAAACGAAAAAAATGCCAAAACTATATATTATATATTATATTGTATTAAATTACATATCTAGTGTTCGTACGGAACCCTTCGTGCGCGAGTCAGAGTCGCACTTTACTGAATTTATTTATTTTTAAGCCGATTCTGTGTTAAAGCGAATAAAAGGAAAAAGTATTCAAACTGGTAAAGTCGTTTTTCAGTTTCGGCGGGATAAAGAAGCGCCGATTTATTTTTATATATACCACCGGGTTAAAGTGTATACCTGCTAAATCCAATTTTTGTAACATATGACATTTCAATGCTGTTCGAAAGAAAAAAAATTTAATATATTAAGCTAACTTCTTAAGCTATGTATAGAAAATGTTAATAGTATTTTGTCTCTCCAGCAAAATTTGGTTGAAGTGTGTTAAAAGGTTTTTACTCCAAGTCGACAATATGTAGATATTTATATAGATGAAATAAAAGTCAATGTATATTTGTAATTTTCTCAACTTCTTTTTAATTTGCGCTAAGAATACTCACGGAACCGCTTCTAATTAACTATGCGATGCTTTAAGCAAGAATTAGGAACTAGAGCAAAAGTATTTGTGCACATTCGATTTCAATTTTGTTGATTTTTAAATTGACAGAAAATAGTTCTCCAAGAAATTTATTCCACATAAAAAGCGAATTTCTCTCTGTGAACCGTAATGCTCTAAACACATAGACTACATCAGGCTACATGACTACAAGACTACAAGTGCCGCTAGTAACAAATGTTGCCTGGTAGCTAGCTGCTTGAATATTTTGAAAACGGCAGCAGCACCATAAGAACCTGCTATTGAAATATATATTTGTATTTCACATTAATAAAAATAAAATATTTTATACCAAAATAAAAAAACAGTTTATTTCTTTATACTTTTTTCTTATATTATTTATTTACATGTTTAGTAATTTCTTCAATACATTTAGCGTTTTTTCCATATTTTTTATATTTTTTAATGGATTTCGCGATTTCTAATTAGGGCTTATTTACGATATTGTAACTTTTCGCGAATTTTTGGCAAACTTTGCGAAAAAAGCGACTTTTTGCATGCTTTAAGCCTCCTAACAGTTTTGCCGATTTTTAAACAATATAAGAATTTTTTATTATCCCGCAGTTAGTAAAGGCTTGACCCACGATTACATTTGAAACAACAACAAAATATTAAAATATGTTTTTGTTTTGTATGTGAGTGTGTGACAAGTCGAACGTTGTCGACATCGTGGGTTTGGCCTTAAGTTTTTGCGATTTTTCGCAATTTTCGCGATTATTAACGATTTTTTTTAATTTCTTACGCGTTTAGTGATTTTTAGTCAATATTGTGACTTGCTTAAAATTTTGCAGCTTTTCGCTAATCATCGTTCTTTTAGCTTTGTAAAAGTATAATTGCTTTTGTAATTAAAATTTATATTTTGTAACTTTCTTCTTTATTTTGGAATAAATAAAAAAAAGTTAAAAATTTTAAAAACCCCCGACTTTTTTGAGAAAAGATGTTATATCTTCAAAACGGCTAGACCGATTTTATTCAAACATAGCTAAGAACCCTCTCGATCAAGTCATCTTTCAAACAGAAAAAACTAAATGAAAATCGGTCCAGCCGTTTGGCCTGTACGTGGACACGGACAGACACACAGATACACAGACACACACTACAAACTTATAACACCCCTTTTTTTAGTCGGGGTTTAAAAATACTTCTTTGCACTAATTTAATTTACATATTTTGCCATATTGTCAACACTGCTTTTGTTTTGTAGCCATCAATAATAGAAATTAGTTTAATTGGACTACTACGACAAATGTAGCACGGCCAACAACCTGCCGTCCTGTTGCATTGTCATATAAATAATATTTATATGAAAATGATTATTTTTATGTTTATTCTCTCCTAACATTTTGTAGTCGGTTGCTTGCTGTGGTGAATATATTTAACTGTTAATGCTAGAAACACAACTATTACGAATGGCGAATTTTTCGCTGTGAACTTTTGTCATCAAAAAAACGTATGAAAATTAACACAACACCGCAGTCTAACGAAAATCGTCATGCGTGACAAACTCTGCCATAGGTTTGTGTTGGCAACACAACTGGGACGAACGACGAATTTTGTCGCTCAGAATTCGATAAGTGAATTTGTTATATAAGCCACAACAACTATGAAAAAATAGCAGGGGGCAAATTACGGCACTCGTTATCGAACGAAATTACGAAATATTTCAATAGAGTTTATACGGAAATATTTCGTAATTTTGTTCGGTAACGAGTGCCGTAATTTGCCCCCAGGTCTTATAATCGATAACGTTGTTCACTTACAAAAATACAAATAAATCTACTACAGAGTTCGCATTATTTTTGTTTCCTACGCTGACGTACGACGAACAAAGAATTTTCTCTATCTTTGCAAAAACAGTAACAAAATTTATCAATTATAAAAACTATTATTTTTCTATTATATTTCTCTATTATATTACGAATGGCGAATTTTTCGCTGTGAACTTTAGTCATCAGAAAAACATATGAAAATTAACACAACACCGCAGTCTAATGAAAATCGTCATGCGTGACAAACTCTGCCATAGGTTTGTGTTGGCAACACAACTGGGACGAACGACAAATTTTGTCGCTCAGAATTCGATGAGTGAATTTGTTATATAAGCCACAACTATGAAAAAATAGCAGGTCTTATAATCGATAACGTTGTTCACTTACAAAAATACAAATAAATCTACTACAGAGTTCGCATTATTTCTGTTTCCTACGCTGACGTACGACGAACAAAGAATTTTCTCTATCTTTGCAAAAACAGTAACAAAATTTATCAATTATAAAAACCATTATTTTTCTATTATATTTCGTCGTTCGTCTTAGTTGTGTTCTTAACATAAACCGATAAACTGACTACTTTTAATGAAAAATATGTTGTTTACTCCTCTCACTATTTCTCATACAATGTTTTATATTCGACTTAAGAGTTCAGCAAATAAAGATAAATTACCATTAAATATGCCTTAGGGCGCCATTGTGTTTTGTTATATTTTCGAGTAGAAAAAAAGAACATTCAAACATTCAAACATATAAACCATGGTACAATTATACTAGGTACATGCACGACTACAACAAAATTACAACACCAAAAAATACATTCATATTTGTTTGTATAAACAAACGAATAATTGTCAGAAACAGATGCCTTTTGTTTTTAAAAATAACAATTACAGGGTAACTAAAGTACAATTGCAGACGCGGCATTCCTGCATGATTATAGTTATTCAGTGTTGCCAATCTGTGTGTAGTTAGACAGTTTGTAATTTCTACTCACATGTGTAGGCCATGTAATTAAATTCTTGTATAATCTGTGTGTAATTCTACTTTGGGTTCTATTTTTATTTATTTTTGTTTTAATTTTAACCTACACAAATGATGTGTAGTGTAATTTTCTTCGATGTGTAATTGGAGACACAGCGATGTGTAAATTCATTGGCAACACTGTAATCATTTTATTCACACACATACACTAACATTTTCGCAGCTTGTAAACAAAGTTTGACAACTATTTGCATTGTATACATTAACAGGCTGGGCTTGTGCATGTACCTGTTATAATTGTATCATGATATAAACTTTCGCATCTATTGTTGTATACATAAGAAGAATTTAAGACTAAAAGATAATGAAAAAAAAAATTAAGATTTTGAGACAAAATTGAGAGTAACACTTGCTTGATATCAAATGAAAAAATTATGTTTTGCTATCAACTGATGAAACCGAAGCATTTCAAACGTTTGACCTTGAGTTTGTTGGGATATATATTTTGCGGTTGGATGGCATTTTTAGTCATTGCTGGTGGTTGTATTACGTTTCGAAAATTGCTATTGTTAACAAAAAAATATTAAAAGTTATTTTTATCAGAGAGATATGTTGTTAAAATAAAATTAATATTAGAAAATACTAAAGTTTAGGATTTTTGTTTTATTTTACTAAAAGTTCCAGAATCTTATTTTATTGGAGTTATAAGAGTAAAAACAATAAAATCGTTGAGTATTTTATTGGCAAAAAGTACGCAATCAACAAAACATACATAAAAAAATCTTAAAAAAATTTAAACTACTTCGAAAATAGACGCTAAGGGCGACTTTTTGGGTACGAGATTAAGATTAGTTTATTTCTATAATTAGCTAATCCGAAAATTAACTTAATCTCAAATTAATTAGTTTGATATTTTTGAGTGGTAGTTTAAACTTCTTATTATTTGTAGTATTACCATACTGAGGAACAAAATAGTGGCAAAATTTTCTGTGTAAAAGTCAAACATGTTATCAACACACTTTGATTTTTTGTGGAAAGAAGAAGAAACTGCAATGTTTTATTATTTACAAGTAAAATATTGCGCGTGTTAAAGGAAACAGATAAATAATATAAAATATATATATTTATTTATATGTTTTTAAATTATTTTATAATATAATTTTTACAAATAGTTATAAGTTTCACAAGTGTATGTTGTCAATGTTAATGTATGATTAAACCACAACGATTGCCCGCTTAAACTAGCAAGTAAATCATATAATCGACTACCCAAAAATCACAAATGAAGATTAAGGTTAATTTAATCTCTAATCTTCAACTCAAAAAGCCGCCCTAAAAGGTTAAAAAGAATTAAATTCAAACAAATAAAATAAATATCACACAGAGATGGGTGCGAGTTGAATTTTTCGAACACGACACAACCCGTACACGAATACCAAGATGTCCAACACGAACGAAACACGCACGCGAAACATTGCCTCAACACAACACAACACAACACAACACAACACAACACAACACAACACAACACAACACAACACAACACAACACAACACAACACAACACAACACAACACAACACAACACAACACAACACAACACAACACAACACAACACAACACAACACAACACAACACAACACAACACAACACAACACAACACAACACAACACAACACAACACAACACAACACAACACAACACAACACAACACAACACAACACAACACAACACAACACAACACAACACAACACAACACAACACAACACAACACAACACAACACAACACAACACAACACAACACAACACAACACAACACAACACAACACAACACAACACAACACAACACAACACAACACAACACAACACAACACAACACAACACAACACAACACAACACAACACAACACAACACAACACAACACAACACAACACAACACAACACAACACAACACAACACAACACAACACAACACAACACAACACAACACAACACAACACAATACAACACAACACAACACAACACAACACAACACAACACAACACAACACAACACAACACAACACAACACAACACAACACAACACAACACAACACAACACAACTCGCACTAAAATCAATCACCCTTATTTTATTTGGCGTCGGCAACATAACACGACGTCGTTTTTAATGTTTTTTTTTTTGCAAATAGGCATTCCCGTAGATAGTATTGCCATTTATCGATGACTGTCAACATATTTTTGGTATTATGTAAGAAAAATTGATATTGATGTTGCCGTTCATTTTGTCGTCAGTGTTTTTGATGTCGTTTTCTGTTGTGTGCAGGCCTCAACGAATTTGAAATATAATTTAAATGGTAAAAAAGTGAAATATAAGAAATACCAAAGTAGATATAAAAATTTACATACATATTTATTTGAAAAAATTTCTTTAAAAAAATTGAAAAATGTAATATGGACAAAATGGTTGCATGAACAATCGTCCAAAGGACAATCGCCAATAGCACCAAAATGAACAATCGCTCAATGTTTTTGGGCTTTTATTCGTAATGAACAAAGAAAAATAACCCAAATACAAAATGAACGATCGCCCATTAATTTGGGTTATTATTCATTATGAAAAATCACCCAAGTTTATGATGAACAATTGCCCAAAATGGCTGAATAAATAAGCGCCCATAAAAAAATCGCCCAAACCACATAAATGTACAAACGCCCAAAGAAATTAAAACAAAATTTGGGCGATCGTTCGTTAATTTGGGGTTTTCGACATTTTTTAAATATTTGGGTGATTCTTCATAATGAAGGATCACTTAAACTTCCAAAATGTCAAAAGACCTAATTTTTTTTGGCGATTGTTTATTTATCTTATTTTTATAAAAACGTAAAATTTGTATTGCAAGCTAACTGATCATCTTATTTCTTTATTATGCTCCGCCGCTTCGGGAAATACGATGGTGGAGATAATCCGTAAGCTCTGCTGAAGGCCAGCAGTCTGGAAAATGTTATCAGGCAGGGAAACTTTGCAAGACAGAAAATCTTTATTAGGTTGTTCAACAGCAGTGGCCTCGCTGAAGAGTGATGCTTCGAAAACAAAGCTATGTAACACTTTTCGTCTTATTTCTCCGAGTTCTGTAAGGAACCATAATCAGAATGCGGTGCCGTAGAATCCCCACAACAGATAAGGCACTTAATTCTCTTTGGACGATTATTAATAAAAACTGTGTGATTTAAAGATATGGGCGATTGTGCACTTTGTGATTTGGGGGGTTATTCACAAAAGTTTGGGCGATTTGCACTTTGTTTGGGTCTTTTTTCATTATGAACAATAGCCCAAAAACATTGGGCGATTGTTCATTTGGGTGATTTGACATTTTCCTCCACACAAATATTCAAAAAGCTTAATATTCACTAGTTTATGTAAATAATAAATGTACAATTGCCCAATTGGGGTCATTGTACATTTTTGTAAAATGGGTGATCGTTCATAATGAACAATCACCCAAAATTTAATAATGTCAAAACACCCAAAACCAATAAACAAACTCCCAAATTTACAAAAGCAATTTTTTGAGCGATTGTTCTTTGGACGATTGTTCGTGCAACCGGACAAAATTAAAATTACCAACCCCAATCAATTTGAAAGGCTTGTGGAAGAGTTTAAAGAAGTCCTTCTTTTGCTAGAGGATTCTGCAGGGGTAGTGTTCCTAATTAATTCAAGGTACAGTGTGAGTGTGAAGCAACTGGAGACAGCGTATATAAACAATTAGCACTGAGCCTCTTTGGAGGAAGCTCCAATCTCCAATAAACGTTGATCTGATCCCTTTCGTTTCAAAAATTAGGCTCTATTGTATCCAATACATGCCTAAATGATGTTTTTCTACCAAAAATAACTTTAAAATATTAAAAGGATGAACATTACTCATTATTTTCCAAAAACATGACAGAATTTATCACTTACTTTTCATTGGGTAACTTTCAAATGCATGACTTTTGTCTGAGAAATCTTATTTTCACTATTAATTTTTTTTAATTTTCATCATCCCAATAAGAAATAAAAACATTTAATTTTAATTTATTTACAAAGCTTTTACTTATTCAAAAACACTTTTACCATAAATAGTAAACAAAATGACTCAGCTGACTCAAATATTGGATATGTGTATTATATTTATCGATAAATAGGCAACATCGTCATAACACTGTTAGGGAAAACAAAATTAGCACTGATGTTGTATTATATTGATGTTGTTTCAAAATTGACGGACGACGATGTTGCCGACGCAAAATAGAATAAGGGCCATTATTACAACTTAAAGTTAGTTAAAAGAAGGATTTTATCGGACTTATAAAAACTTCATCGGTTGCAAAATTTTACTTTAACCTAAAGTGAGCGATAAATTACAGGCAAGTTTATCCTACCTGGTAAGTTAAATCCAATTTGCAATAATGGAAAGGTTTTTATACGTCCGATAAACTCCTACCTTTAACTAACTTTAAGTTGTAATAATGGCCCTAAGAGTGAATAATTTAACGTATAAATATATCCTAGCGGCAGAAGAGAACCTTTTTACTTCACTTCTTGTTAAAGGCCTACTTAGGATTTTTTTATTCAATTACTATTTTTATCTAACTGCTAAATACTGTCTCATAGAAAGCCGTGATTCTTTCGCATGAAAGATAACATACACATTCCACATTCTTTTCTATGAGAAGGGAGAAGAGAAGATGTACAATTTTTTTATTTTTTTTTTCAACATTACAAAAGCAAAATTAATTAATTTGAAAGCCTTTCAGAATCTCTGGCGAAATAAGTGAGAGCGAATGGTAACACTCGTGTAAAAAAAGATAAGAGTGTGGTATGAAGTGAGCAGGTCTTGTTGATCCACAAGAAGGATTACTAAGGGATTCTAGAAGGTATCGGCTATATACATTTTTAAAAGTTAGAGCAGGAGGTCGACCGGTGAGAAATTTCTGCTACTCCGAAACGTTTAAACCGATTTTAATGATATCTAGAACATAGATACATCTGCGTCTAAAAATTCACAGTCTATGTTTATTTTGAAAAGTATGACCAGGATGGCGACAGGCTGGACATTTTTTACCTCTTCAAAACAATCAAACCGATTTCAATGAAATTTAAAACCTAGATAGATCTGCATCTAATAAGTCACAAAATTACCCTAGCCATTTGCTAAACTGGGACAACTGGGACCAGAAGGAAGTAAGGGGGATAATTTCTGAGTCTCAACTCGATTTTGATGAATTTTAAAATAAAGATCACTTAGAAGGGAGACATACTCTATGTACCTTCTCAAAAGTAAGATAAGCAAGGAGGAAGGGCATGAGTCCTGCTCCTCCGAAACTTTGAAATCGACTTTAATGAATTTTAAGGCATAAGTATCCCTTCATTTAGAATAACACAAATTCTATGTACCTAATTTCTGCCCTTGCGACACTTTCAAATCGATGTAAATGAAATTGAAACGAGGATGGGGGTAGCGAAGCACACTGGTATTAGCTAGTCAGCTTATATTTAAGTACATAAATATATAAATTATCTAAAATCCAAAAGGCCGTAACTGCCAAAAATTCAAAGTTGACTTTTTGATTGATAATGATGTAAATAACAAAAATACATCATTCCTTAAAATTTCACACAGATGCGTTAAAAAATAACGATGTTATTAACACAATTCAAAAGACCGTAACTACATTGCGAATAAATATGTAAGCCAAAAACAGTGTGCCTGGCCTGTTCAGAAATGCATCACTGCTCTGCATCATATGAGCAAACTTTAATTTAAATGCAACTAAAGTTCATTCGTTTATCTTTAAATTTTGGCGCCCTTTAATTAATGCTCCCATAGGCCCGGAATTTACGGGCCTAGGCCTTAATCCAGCACTGCTCTACACATACATATATAAACATAAATGAGATCACATAATATCCACTTTTGTATGCCTATCTGGGATCAAATTGAGAGCATAAGAGTCGTAAGTGCCAAGAGTCGTAGGGATCGGTTAGATACAATACGAAAATCACGATACATCAAATTTTAATTTAATTAATTTTAATCTTAAATTTAATTTTAATTTTAAACTTAATGCAAGATTATGTCCACTTAAGAGCCTAAACTGTTCATAAAGTTTCTAAGGAATCTGTTTCCTAGAAATATATAAAATACAATATTAAATTTAAAGGGGCGTGGTCCCGCCCTCTTTTTCTAACACACTATTATTGCATCCCCAACACAGCCGAAGTTGTATGGCAAGTTGCGTGAAAATAGTACGGTTAAAAGTATATGCGATAACATAATAGTTTTTGATAGGCGTGTGCCGGCCACTTTTCAAAACTTTGCATTGTGTCCTTAAGGGAGTTGAAACACGAATTTAATAATCAAATTTTTTTTATTTACTTAATTTACCATTCCTATGTGTATGACCTTATGACTTATAAAACTCACATAATTATGGTCTCATAAAAAGACAAAATTTATTTGTAGGGTATTTTGACGTCGTCCGTATCTTCTTACGAATTTCTTTTCGACTCCTATTAATTTATTTAAAATTTTTGTATTCGCATTGAAACCATCAAATTTTAAAGGCGCTCAAAAGCAATTTGTTTGGTTTATATTTTATTTATTTATTTTTTAAAGCAATAAAAATGCAAACTTAAGCACTTGCTGGCGAACAATGAAGAGAAAAAAAGTAAATATTCAATTGTGTTTATTATGCGAGTTTAACCTACAAATAAGTATTCTAAAGAACTCGTAGAATGAAAATGTCGAATAAAAAAAATTGACACTAATAGCAAAAAAAAAAACGAAAAAAAAAATAAAACACAATACTACTTAATTAAATTTATCTTGTATGATTTAAAGACAGAAATGCATAATTGACTGCTCATAAATGTATGATTCATATGAAGTCGTCTATTGTTGTATTTTACTTATTTTTTTCACGCTTTTCTTTTATTTTCTTTTGTAAACAAATTTGTGATAAACATTTTGTGTTTACTGTTGGTGGGTCTGCCCCGTCATTCCGGTGATGAAGTTGTTGTTCATATTGTTGTAGTACAATGTTATTTGCCGGAATAAATAAAAAACGTGCACAAAATAGTAAATTTAAAACTCATCGAGTTCTTAACGATATTGTTTTTAAAAACACAATAGCTCTGAATGAAAGTGATTGCAGCTGATAAGATTATCAATAAAAATTCTTTGGCAAATAGGTATATTATAAATGAAAAATAGATTTTTTAAGCAATTATGAAATAGCGGTGGGAGGGGTATAACCATGATATAAATATAGAAGGTATTTCCATTCTCTCTTTGTTTTTAAAAATAAGTATTTTTGAAGTTTGTTTTTTGAGAGAAATAAAGAAAAATGTTCCCATATAGTAAAAAACTTAAGTCTTCCCCTAGAAATTTTTTACAAAAATGTGTAATTATCTTAACAAAAATTTGGGAATAAATAAAATTATACATAAATACATATCTGTCTAGTTTAAAAAGTGATTATGTAATAACTTATCTCATATTTTTAAGTTTTCTGTCTGCTTAATACAAATCTTTTAACTATACTTTCGTCTAAATTTGGCATTGAGAAGCCAAATTGATTGATAATTTGGATTATTTGACAACGAATTTTCATTAAGTTTTATTTAAATATTAATTGGTATTGCATTCTATTTAATCTAAATAATATGTTTCTTGTTGATTGTAACATACTATTCTAAAAACATTGGTTTAATAACCGGTCAAATCTTTTGGCAAGTCTATTTCACAGATCTTATAGGCTCTTAGCCACTGTTGGTGAAGACCAGGAAATGAAGGGAATTTAAAAAATGCTGCACTCTTATTTCTTTACTTATGCCTTAATTTAGTACACAGACAAAACTAAATTTCATTTTCAGTAACCAAATTCGTTGAATCAGTAAATATTTTATTTGAATGCGGTCCTACAAATAATTTTGTAAATTCTGATAAAAATTTTGTAAAAATTTGAATTAATCAGAATTCGGCTGAGAGAAAATGTTATTTCAGTGTGTTGGTGTTTATCTTGCTTGTTGATAGGAACAACGTGCTGTTGTGCGGTTGTTGTTGTTTATTTTGATTGATCGTGTTGTATACATGTAAATGCCGAAAAGTAGCCGACAAACGTCGTCGCCTCTTTCTTCTCTACACAGTTTTTTCGTACAAATTAATTTAGTACAGTACAGAATATTTACTGAAACTAAGTTTGATTTCAAACAAATATTTGTTTAAAAATTTTTTGGGAATAATTTTTTCTTATAAGAAGATTTTGGACGCTTTTTTGTTTGAAAATAATTTTCTTGTTTTTGAATTCTCTAAAATACTTTCTTCAAAAATGGTTAGAAAATAAATAATGTTTTAAAGAATCATAACTGCGGCTTTTTTCGTCCATAGACGAGACGATACAATCGTCGAACAGAATTTGAGCATTAATAGTTTAATTTATACATTCTGTATTTTATAAAAACAATTTCTAAATAATTTTTGAATAAAATTTTCAAACAAACTGGAAATGGAGGGGGAAATATTAAAATAATACGGTAGCACGATTTTACCGGAAACTTCACAATACTTATACTTGTCAGATGGTGAATGTCAAGAAAAAATGAGAGGGTATAACCATACATACATAAGTACATATTAGAGGGCTGCCCAAGCACTCTTGAAATGTAAATACTAAATTAACTAAAATTAATAGTCATTGGCTTGCGGCAAAAATTAAACAAATATACTTAATAGTAATAAACTAAAAAAGTTTGTCTTAAGTAGAACAAAAATAAGCAAATTAACTAACATGTGCATAATTAGTAAAGAACAAACGACAATGGTAAGACTGTTGTAAATTTAGAGATGGTAAAGTGAGCTTTCATTACAAAACATCTTTCAGCAAATTGAAATACGATGAACCAAAACAATTCACATATTCCATTTGCAAAAAAGTTTCGTATATAAAGCCGAAATCTACATCAACTGACACCACACACAGTGGACCAAACACAGAAGAACGCTGATGATGAAGGTTTAGTGGCCTTCGAAAATGGCTAGCTGTTCCGTTCAACTATGTGTTGTCAGAATATTTACAACTAACTTTGGTGTTATTTGTTCATTAATAATTATCACATGTAATTTGGCTTAAAAAGCGATACGAACTTTAACCTATTCAAATCATAAATATGTAAATACATCTTGTTTTTTAAATGTATTGTCGTAGCATGTATTATACTAAAGCAATAATAAATAACGAAAAAAATTAAAAATTTTTATAAACCCCCGAATATTTCTAGAAAAGATATGATATCTTCTAAAGGGCTGGACCGATTTTCTTAAAAAATAGCCAAGAACTCTCTCGATCAAGTCACCTTTCAAACAAAAAATCAAAATCGGGCCAGACGTTTGGTCTGTACTTGGACTCGTACAGACACATAGATACACAGACACACAGACACACAATACAAACTTATAACACACCTTTTTTTTGGTCGGGGGTTAATGATGTCGTTTTATAAACGCAGTACGATGGATGTACTGATGTACGTGTATATGAGTGTTTACAAGCGATGTCGCGAGGACTTCTTGTTCACACTCAAAAGAAGTGCACTCAAAAAAGTTTTACATTAACTGTTTTTAGTTGTTTCAGAAGTTTACCGTAAAGTCAAACTTAAATAAAAATGCAGTTGTCCTACGAAAAAAATTATATTTTAACTTTTAAGTGTATTTGTAAGATGTAGATGGTAAGATATTATGTGTTTAAGGGTGGTTTTTTAAAGCAAGCGCACACAACTAATGTCAATGAAGAAGCAAGCATCACATATTCTTCCGTCACGAAGTATTTTCTTCTTTACTCCTACATCTGCAATAACTGAAACAAATTTCTTGCAAACAATGTGGTTTAGCGTTTGTTTTAGAAGATTTTGCTGTAGTAAAGCATTTTAAAAATCCCGACTGTCTTAAAAGCTCTTGTAAGTGGTCTTGTGCAGGGGTCTAATACATATTACTAATTTACTTAAAGAACGTTATAACTAAAAAAAAAAACAGTTTGCCAGGAAACGAGTTTAAAGTTTTAAATTTACGCACAACTTAATAGTATGTTTACACGATACGTGCTTCGCTCTCTATTCATGCTTCACACCCCACCCCAATCATGACCGAATCAACTTGCTTCGCCATACAAAATTATGAGAACGAATCAAGTAGATTCAATATGAATCTACTTGCGAAGCACGTAAAATTGATATCTTCTCTAACTTTTATCGCAGTTTATCGGCAGTTTAGCTGAACCAGCTTTCAAAACAAAATATGTATAGGTACATATGTGTATGTATGGGCTTGAACAAATAAAAACAAACCAAAAAAACATAGATGTGAGTTTAATATAAATAAATTTAATTAAGTTATGAATAGTAAAAAAAGGAAAAATAAGAAGAAAATATAGGGATGCCTTCAAAAATAAAATTTTGAATGAGTCGAATGTATGTAAATATGTATGCTTATGTGTATGTATGTATATACGTGCATATGATACGTATGTACCAGCTGGAAAAGTAGGCATTAATTACATGGAGTATTATTTTCCAAAGCAAAACAATGCATCCCTTAGAAACGATAGGGTAATTTGATCAAACACAATTAAAATAATTCATTACTTTCCTAGGACATGTTCTGTGTTAACAGTAATCAATTCAGAAATGAAAAATTATACATGCTGTGTGTGCATTACCTTATAATTTACTATTCATTACCTTTTCCCACTGGGTATGTACATATATGCGTACGTATGATATGTATGAATGTGTGAATATAAATAAAAAGATGCCACACGAACAGTGATGCCAACTTTTTCAGAGCAAAAAGCACTGTGCCTTCAAAAAAAATAAAGCAAATGCAATAAAGCCATATTTCGATTTTGTTCAGTTATAAGTAGAATATGAGTAGGAAAATAATTTAAGTTCAAGACAAAACCAAATTAAACAATTGTAATGGGATATTTGATATAATAATTTTGGAAAATTAAAGCAGAACTCGTAAGCTTATATAATCCATAAAACTAAACTTCATAAACAAAGTAATTTTATTTACAGGTTAAATATTTCAATTAAAATTTTATTTGTACTCTTTTATATAACTGCCTAAATTAAATCATTCCGTATAGACGAAATATCAAAACACTTGATTAAAATTTATGTGGAAATGTAGGATTTTGGTCGATATAGAGTTCATCAATTTGTTACTGTAACTCCAGTAATTGTAACTAGAATCAAAATAAAATGAATTCTGCGTGTAATTAGCATACAAATCGAAAGAATTTGTATGTATTTATGTATATGTACATACATGCGTATAAATATGTAGGTATGTATCAATGAATTAACAAAAGCTATTTACTATGTATGGATGTACATTAGGGTGTTCTCAAAAAAAAAAAAAAAAAATCCTTTGTTTTTCTCAGAACCAGGTTTCAAACTTTAGTTTAGGTAAAAAATAGGCCTGTTAATATATCAGCTCATAATATTAATGGTGAGATGGTGCGCATCGCACTTTTCAATTTCCCATACGATTTACATGGTATAAATTGATTTTATTCATTCTGATTGTCATAAGTAAAGAACGGAATGTCCTACAGTAAACTTCTAGGTACGCTTTTGTAGAAAATTAAACGCTCTATAAAAAAAGTTACATAAAATTTTTTGATAAGTTAGCTGGATCAAAAGTTATTTACAGTCCAAATAAAATTTACCCTAAATTTATAAGATTTTTCAAGAAAACAACAGAAATATTATGTTATTCCAGAAAATTTTACCAAGTTCCATACAAAATACAAACACGCCTTTTAAAAAGTGCCAAAGAAGTGTTTTTCGTTATAATAGAGAATTATAAAACAATTTTATTAGTTTTTCAATTTATTTTAGCCATAGCTGTAATAAGTGAATGAAATGGAAATTAAAAATATTTTTATTTCAGATTTACGTCCCTTTTCACAATGTATGATTAAACTTAAAGTGAACCTTAACTGACAGTTCTTCATACAAAACTTGCCGTTAAAGTCCCTGTTAGGTTTTAATAGTACATTGTGAAAAGGGCCGTTAGTTTAATTTTAAATTTTTTTATAGAGTGTTCAATTTTCTACAAAAGCGTACCAAGAAGTTTACTGTAGCACATTCCGTTCTTTACTTATGACAATCAGACAGAAAATTGGAAAATGTTTATTTGTTGTTTTGTGTAAAGCCACCACACTATCACAAATTTATATTTAGTGGATTTGTTAAACGCACTAAATGCACTAAAGTCAAAGATGAAAAAGCACAAATTTCAGGTATTTTTTTCAAAAAAAAAGCACCTAGTTGAAAAATTCCGGACTGTTATGTATTAAATAGCACTAAATCTAGTGCGAAAAGCACTAAATTGGCACGCTGCGCACGAAGCACGAAGGCGTCGTATAAACGGCAAGATTAAAAAACAAGATTCAGAGAGCGAAGCATGTGATTCAACTCGTCGTTTAAACATAGTATAATGGAAAAAGAAAATTTGATTTTCTCTCAAAAGTTGAGTAAACAAGATATTTGCATGAAATTTCTAGACAATGCCAAGAACGATATGAGGATTAATTCTCCAATATTAACTCAAAAAATCAACTTTTTTGACAAGAGTTACAACTTTGTTTCAGAGACTGAATCAAAATTCCCAACGGTTCGCAAGATATGAGCTGGAGAAAATGCAAAACTGACTTTGAGGACCAAAATCTTTGGGTGCCCATAAAAAAAGTGCATGCATGACGTGAGGCAAAGCTGGGAGACCCGAGTCTTTTTTTGGTCTTTTATCACGTAGTGGTGTCCGTATATGGTTATATTTGCATGACGCATGAAGTGTCAATAAAATTAAAGTATCCATTTAGAAACTGCAGATTTGTTTACATTTCATTTCTAAACTCTCCCACTGTCAGGTCATTAGAATTTTGCTATTTTTCTTGTGTGTTGGACAGTGCAATTGTGTTGCTGTCAAACATGTCGTTGCTGTCAAACAATATGGCCTTTAAGTTATGATTTCATTAATTTCATTATTTTATTAATGCTTTTTGCTGCAATTGTTTTGCGGAATTCTATTTTTACAAACGACAATCTTTTCTTTCTGTTTCATGCGAATAACAAAAGAAATTCACGTTGTTACGGTTTCACACAAACACTCAGGCAAACTCTTACCTTCGCTGTAGTGCGGAGAACCATCAACCAGCAAACGAACACTACACTCGCACACTGCTGCACTCTTTAACATCTGGTTATATGGTGTCGTGTATGCTGCATATCGTTAGCTGAAATGCAACTAACTACATTTTTTTTTAATTTTGTATGGGAGAGAGAAAAAGCGAAACAAAATCATTCCATTGCACATTAGGTCAAATGTTCACTTTTTCTGTGCAAAATTAATAAAAACAAAAGTGATCTTTTACTTTTCTTGTCGATGTTTTCAATTGTCAACATTTTGAAATAAAGACACGTTATTTTAATTTTCGCAAAATATTAAGCACTATCGCATATTTTTATATCAAAGTCGATAGATTTAATTGTTCCTTAAAATAAGCTTGTGAGATTTGTAGAAATCCGTCAACTTTAAGTGAATTTTTCTCGAATTGCGTTGGTATTAACTGATTGCAGTGAAATGGAAAATAAAACGACAGGTAACTATTGATGTTTTTTTTTATAAAAAATGTTTTATATTTATATCGCTACACAGAGAAAACAGTGCCTAATAATTACCTCATAAAATAGAACAAAATTAATAAGAAAATCTTATTAATTTCATAGAAAAATCTTTTTGAAAAAATCAAGAAGAAATCTTGTAGTTTTTATGAGGTTATCTTATTGATTTTTTTAAAAAGGTTTTCTACTTGATTTTATTAGGCTATCTTATTGATTTTTTAATAAGGTTTTCTTCTTGATTTTATGAGGCGACCTCATAAAATAAGAAAAAATTATGTCTTTCTTTATTCTTTGTGCTTTGCTTATATATTTTCATTCAAATTCTATACCATATACTTTGAAAGAAGACAAGTATTGAACCAGCAAACTTCTGACTGATAGACAAACACTCTAATCAATATGCTAACAAGCAGTCTGAATAACCATTGAAATAATTTTGCAAACATGCTTATACAAAAACGAAAAAGATCATGAAAAAAAATTGTCTGTGTCTATTTATAGATATGAAATAACAAGACACCTCATAAAATCAAGAAGATTTCCTTATTAAAAAAATCAATAAGATGCATTACACATAATCATATAGGAACCTAATAAAATCAAGAAGAAAACCTTTTTAAGAAAATCAATAAGGCAACATAATAAAATCAATAAGAAATCCATAAAGTTTACAATTTATAAGAAAACCTAATAGAATCAATAAGTTTTTCTCTATGGATTGTTTTTTTGGTGCCAAAAATAGCGGAAATTGTGTAAAAAAAGTTGGGAATAATACGATTTCTTCGTGATTTTATGTGGTTTTCTTCTTGATAAAATTAATAAGATTTACCACATAAAAACAATAAGGAATCTCTATGAAAAAATCTTCGCTTCTTTCTGCTGGTATACCCCTTAGCCTAAAAACGTTTCATAGAGAAAATCTTATTGATTCTATGAGGCAGTTTTTTCTCTGTGTATGCTTTAAAATAACTCTCGTTATAATGAGCTATAGCTTAAACGGTATAATTTTTCATAAGAACTGACTTTATGTAGGCCCTCCAAGGACAAGCTTACTGTAATGAACTAGAAATTCAGTAAATATTTTACTGGTTTCAAGTAAAAAATAGCTTTGGCGCCATACGACAACTTTTGTTTACTCAAATTTGGAAAATTTTCCAAAGTTTTAGTTAGTTTTTTTTTGAGTGTGACGAGGATTTCTTAAATTTAAATTTACCAAATGAACTAAATTTAAGCAATTACCTAATTTTTTGTTAAAATTAAAATTTATTAATGCATATATGTACTTTTGTTATTAAAGGGTTAATTTTTGGTCAATAATGGGTTAAATTAAATTTTTAAAAAACTTTTTTCAGAATTTGGTTTGGTAGGCGGTTTTAATTTCGCACAGAAAAATTGGTGATTTAACCTATAGTGCAGTGACTGACGTAAAGTTATTTTATTTTAATTTTTAATTAAACTGGGCTCAAATAGTCAAATCCGTGATCGTATCGACAATCGTAATAAAACAAATTAAGTGATACGTGAATCGTATGAGCTGAATAGGATTTCAGTACGTTCACGTATATCATAATCCGAAAATGGCGTTTTAACGTGACGAGTTGTACATTCCCTGATTTTTATGATAAAGTTTCGAAAACTTGTATTGATATGTGTTTCGATGTGATACTCAATAACACTATGGAACATTTTTGGGATTATTGTCTGGGGGGTGAGAAATTCCAAGTCAGGGTGATGGTACTAGGTCAGTATAGTAAAACCCTCAAAGGGTTTGGCGTTCGTATGTGTCAGTTTTTTTATGACCTTTTAAATTTTTTCCTTATCTTGATGTTTTTTCGCTTAGTTGTAACATTTTGGCAAAATCATAGTTTAACATAACTCGAGAACCACTTGTCCGATTTTGATGAAACAAACTCAAAAAAATTTAGAATTACAATTTCTTTAATTCGTTCATATAACGTTTTTCTTTATAATCAACAGTTTTGCCGGTAAAAATAAATTTGTGGAGTCAAAAAAATATTTTTTTGCCTAAAAATTAAATTTTTTTTTTAAATTCATAAAAAATCCAAAACGGAAAAAGGATCAAGTGTTATTAATTTCGTGTAAAGTCACATAACCTATAAACAAAATGCGACATAGATCATAGAAATCGATTAACGCGTTCTGCTTTTATTTACAATTAAGTGAAGGTATCCCATTTTGACAAGAATATTGATATTTGTTTTTATTCAAAAAAGTGTCATTTATCGCCTTTTTTATAAATTTTCCCCAATAACTCCAGACTTCTGGCCATAAACTACTAAAAAAATTAAGTAAACATTTTTATAATTTTTTATTTTTATTTTATTTATTTATTTTTATTTATTTTAATAAATATTGCCTAGACTTTTTCGATGGTGGTTGTTCGGGACTAGTGGCATCGCATTGGAGTGTTGCCTGACGACTTCGATAAGCTGTGACTTTCACACCGGGTGCCAACAAATTGTTTGATTTCAAAATGGAAGCCAGCTCTTTCGATTTATGCTGTGTTAATTCCAACTTGGCAACAATTGAATCAAGCTTATTTTGATTTATTAAAATTGGCACATTGGATACTGATGGCTCATATGGGGGATCATCACGTGCATGATATATCGGAGCAGTCGTAGAAGAGAAAATATCTGGGCTAGAAACTTTTGGCACAGGAATGTGGTCCGAATGAGGCAATGGTGTTGCGGCACTTGCAACACCAACGTAATTATACGATTTTCTTATCCTTTTTGCGGCTCCTTTATTCGCACATGCATAGCAATTCAATGGATTGTGACCTTCGCCAGGATTAGTCCAAGTCATTGGGATACCGAATGGCATACTTTCACGTCTTCTATTTTTCCAATCCATTAGACGGTTGTAGCAGCTTTTACACACTATATTTGGCACCCAATTTTCGTTCACTATAACATTTTGGTTGAAGTACATCTCGTATGTTTGAACAAAATCAGTACTGAAATTTCCACTTTTTTTATGTGTTGAGACATATTGACCACAGCAGTAGCGAGAAAGAAAAAATGTATAATGACAATGCATGTTTTATGTGAACATCACAGAACCAGTGTTGCCACATCAATATTTCTCTTTTAGTACAGTAGAAAAATATGAGAGAGTTCGGCTTGTGAGTGTCAATGTTTTCTCCAAATAATGTTGTGCATATCTGGAGCAAATTTTTGAAATTCATACATTTACCTAATTGTGAATAAATGAGAAACGCGTGCATTGATTTTCATGTTCTATCCCTTTTTTTGCTCATGAGTTATGTGACTTTACGCGGAAGTAATTAGTTTTGGCACTTTTTTCCATTTTGGATTTTTTATGAATTTAAAAAAAAAAATATTTAAATTTTTAGGCAAAAAATACTTCTTTCCCTTCATACATTCATTTTTAACTTCGAAAGTGTTGCACATATAGGAAAACGGTATAGAAACAGATTAGAGAAATTGTAATTCTAAATTTTTTTGAGTTTGTTTCATTAAAATCGGACAAGTGGTTCTCGAGTTATGTTAAACTACGTTTTTGCCAAAATGTTACAACTAAGCGAAAAAACATCAAGATAAGGAAAAAATTTAAAAGGTCATAAAAAAAACTGACACATACGAACGCCAAACCCTTTGAGGGTTTTACTATACTGACCTAGTACCATCACCCTGACTTGGAATTTCTCACCCCCAGATTGGCTGTTGTACTGTGTAATTAATCAAAAATGTGATTTTACATATTTCTATATTTATGATTTGAGCAGGCTAAAGTTCGTATCGCTTTGTAAGTCAAATTACATGTGATAATTATTAATGAACAAATAACACTAAAGTTAATTGTAAATATTCTGACAAACATGTTGTAGAAGGGAACAACTAGCTGTTTTCGAAGGCCTCTAAACCTTCATCATCAGCGTTCTTTGTGTTTGGTACACTGTGTGTGTTTTGTAAGTTGATGTAGATTACTGCTTTTGCATATTTCGTTACGTGGTTTTGCATTTCAACTGGCGATATATACACACATATTAACAAATAAAAAGCCTACAAAGAATGTATGCATTGGCGTAGCTAGACATTTTTTTCTGGGGGGATGCGGGGGGGGGTGAACACAATTTTTTTTAATTAGTGTTTTTTATGGGAATTGTTAAAATTTAAGCTTAAAATTTTTTTAACGCACTAATAATTCCAAATTAATATTTTACTTATTAAGTTAAATATATATTTTTTATTAAAAATACATTGAAATTGGAAATTAAAAAAATATATTTTACTTAATAAGTAAAATATTGGTTTGGGATTATTAGTGCGTTTAAAAAATTTTATACAGATTTTTTTTATTTAACATTTTTTTTTATTTAAGTTAAAACATAAATTAACAGTCCAGTTTCAATAACAAAAATTAAGTTATAATTAAAACTAGAAAAACAAAACATTCAAATCAAAAACAGTATATAGACAAAAAGTAAAGTATGTATTAGAAAAAAACTAAATAATAATAATAATCTAATAATAATAAACTAAATAATAATAAAATTAATATTCGTTTCCAACAAGTTTATATGTTCATATGGAAAAATTATTTATGTATATACTATATTTGAATACAATATTTTGAAAAGATACAAGCAAGAAATGATTTCATTCATCATTCATGATTTCATTTCTTAATAATTTATTATTAACTTTAAAAAAAAATTTATCTGTTGGTGCATAAATAAAAATGGAAAATTGCCATTTATTATTTAGTTACCCTTCCAATATTGAAGTTCTGAATCAATACCATATTGTTGCGATGAATGAACATACATACAGAAATAAGTAGAAACATATGTATGCAAGTATGTATGTATACGTGTTCAATTGAAAAAAACTTTATGTGCATATATATACATGCATACATATCGAAAGTTGAGTTTTTCAGTGATTTCAATAAATTTCACACTAATACACCTCATCACAAAAATTTATTGCAATAGTGTAAAAAATAGCGCTTTTACAAGCAGTTGTACAAAAAAGTTACATTTTGAATATTACACTTTCTATTATGTTTTACCTTCTCCTGTAAAGTTACAATTATTTGCGTTAGGGCCTTTCCATTTGAGACCAACGATATATTGACCTGTGTAAGTTGATATCCTATCAAAAATTTCGGTCATCAAAAGTACTGATACCAAAATTTGGACCTAGGAATATTTTTCACAAGTTTTCCACTAGTCTAACAAAGTTGTATATGAACATGAATTGTTTTGTTTTGTTTTCTAATAAAAATAAAACATATGTATACATGTTTAAAGAGGAAATTTTGATTTGTTCGATTTTCTGACGATTTTTCGGACATGAAATGACGATTATTTTATATTTTATCGGGATTTCGGTGATTTTTCCATAATTTTATCTGGCAGCCCTGGATTGAACCATAAATATGCATACATACATACATAAATGTGTGTGTACGAGTATATATAGTATATGAATATATACAAGGTATTTGCAGATCATAATTTTTCGCTATTTTTTTAATTTTACTCTAAATAAAAATTGGTGGCTATTGTTACAAACTAACCCCCTTATGCAAAAAAATATTTTATTTTAGCTTTAAAGTTCACAGTAGCTGATAAGCACTTTAAGGCTAACATAGCTTTATTAAAAAATCATATGCAAAAGACAACTTTAAATACTTTGTGATTTAATAATAAATACTGGTAACACCACCGTGTTTAACAACCACTTCACAGCTTATGATGTACAAAATTGAATACAATTTCATTCGGGTATTCAAATATTTTTTTTATTTTATTAAATAAATTTTTATTATCTTGAAGTAAAGCAACCTAATTTAAGAAATATGAGCTTCTGACTTAATAGGAAAACAGTTAAATACAACCATGAAGTAAAAGTAAAAAAATGTGAAAAATTATCACAATTTGTTTTATTCGAATGAAACGAGTATTTGAATATCCAGCTTTGTACGATTCGTTTTGTTTGAATGTACATCACTAAAACATTCTTGTATAATTTTATTTATTTTAATATTTTTTTATGGATTTTGCTATGTATTTTGAAGCAGTTGGATAATTTGGTGATGCTTCCCATTACATGACAGAAATAATAAATTTAAGATAAGAGCAGCCACTTCTAGCTTCATTTTCAGATGTAACATGAATCAGTATGTGCTATGTTAGTAAAAATATTTGAGGTAGAAAATACACATTTTGGAAATATCAACTTAAAGTAGTCTTAACAAACGTGGGTGCCTACTTTAGAATTTTTATACAATAATTTTTTTAGAATACAACTTTACTTAACATTGCTTGGCAAAGCTTTATTAAGTTTTTTTGCATAAGACCAATAGTTTTTTAGGTATTTGTTATCTAATAAAAGTATGCATATTTAGCGATTATTCCAAAAGTTTGTATAAAAATTACTGGTGATTTTCATGAGTAATTTTAAAATAAATAAAAAATAGAATTTTTTAATATTACAGGCAAAAGAATATGTTTTAAAAAGAATTTGTAATAAATCCTGGGGGGGCAAAATCAAGTCTAGGGGGGGCATTGCCCCCCCAGAAAGGCCTAGCTACGCCTATGAATGTATGCATGCATTCCAGCGGAAATTGCCTTAGAAATGCTAAAAATGAAAAACTAAGAACAAAAAACTGAACAACAATAGCATTAAACGAACAACTAACAATAGCAGTAGCAACAACAACACCAACAACAAAAGAATAAGGTTGCAATTTAAAATAACAATGTAAAAATGTATATACAGGTTGGTCGGTAAATAATAAATGGGGAACTGTATGTAGTAAAGAAAAACTTTCGCTTTTACACGCAAACACACCTGAATTGATATAAACAAAGGCAACAAAGGTTGGTTGACTTGAGACTCATCACTAGGCGAGCAAATTATTAAAAAAGAAATCTGGGTCTTTATGCCTCCGTACAACAATAAAAAGTAACAAAAATATAAAAGATATATTTTCTTCCCGTGTTATTGAAAAACAAAGCGAACACACAACAATAGCATACATACACTGATGAACAAGAGATGAACAAGTTAATTGAAATGCAGCATTTGTTAAATAACAATTGTTTGAAGGTACAATGATTGGAATTTAATAAGACAATTTTAGTGAATTCTAACTCATAATTTGCATTTTTTTTAGCTGAAATGCATTGCAGACTCCTGCTTTACTAAGAAAAGCTTCAATGAACTTTAATAGGGCGAATGATTGACATGCGGTGCATGAAATTAATCATACTCTAATTAGTGTAAATTAAATTTTTCTTAATTAGCCTGTAGCTATTCTTTATAATTTGATAAGTAAGAAAGAATGAAAAAAAATAACTCCATTAAATATGTTATATTTCTTAAATACTTTAATAGGCCGGAGCAAATATTATTTCCAACTGCTGACGATTTTTTATAAAAATGGTAAAGGATACTCGTATATATAGTTTTGTCATTCAACATTAATATGCGACACATAAATTATATACATACATTCTGGTTCCTTATAAATAAGGACGCAGAACCGATGCCCGTCTGTCCATCTGTGCGTCCATCCGACCGTCTGTCTGTACGCGAAAGCGGTTTTCGAAGCTCTCAGAAAAGCTACAGTCTTCGGTCTCTAGGCTGTTGTATCAGAATTGATCCACAATAGATTGGTATTGAAAATTAGCAAAATCGAAAACATGCTTTCAGAGCTGGACAATTAATTTTTTTTTGGTACACCCAGAGAAACAACAGCTTAAAATCAATACAAAACACATTGAATTAATAAGAAACATTAACGAAAGTCTAGTCATATTGAAATTTTTTATTTCAATGTGGAAAAATATTAATTTACAGTATTAATTTATTAATTTTATTTATTTCTAAGTATCTCAATATACATTTTCTATTATAATGAAAATTATTGAATTAATGTGATGCGTTCTTATTTTTAAGTTGCTGCTTTTTCCTGAGTGTATAAAAAAGTAACTAGCTAAAACTAATTGTTGTCCTTTTTTGTTCAATAAACCTCTTTTAATATATTAGTAAAAATAAAATTGCCATTCAAAATGAAAAAAAAAAATAAAAATTAAAAAGATAATTCCAGGGTTGGAAAGTGTGAACTTTTTTTTGGTATATAAAAGTAATCAACTACAAAAAAAATTTTGCTTTTTCTTTATAAATTAGACATCAATATTTTATACTTTTTAAAGCAATAAATTGGTATTACAAAATACAAGAATCTAAAAGGATGATTCCAGGGTTGGAAAGTTTATACTTTTTGGAGTATAAAAGTAACTAGGTCAAATTATTGTTTTTTTTTCTGTTTCTTTATAAATTAAATATATTTTATGTTTTAGAAAAAAATATTTTGTATAAAAAATTAAAAAAAAAAACACAAAACACTTCTCCAGAGCTGGAGAATTAAACTTTTTTTGGTTTACAAAAGTAATTAAATAAAATTATTTTTTTCCTATGTTAATTAAACGTAGTACTTTATGTGTTAAAAAATATAAATTAATATTAAAGATCAGAAAAGTCAAAAGTATGGTTTCAGGGTTGGAAAAATTTAAACTTTTCATTTGCTAAAAAAAGAATTAAATAGCAATTAATATTTGTTCTCTTTAGTAAATATATTCCATCAAAAAATTAACATACAAAAGCATTACTTACAGCATTGATGCACTCAGCTCCAAGTAGTTCTATTTGTGGTGAAACACCAATGAATTTAACACATGCTTGTCATAGCATGAAAGTGATCGAAATAACTGAATGGTGTGCGCTGAAAATATTATTGGAATAATTAGAATAATAAATTCTGTATCTGTAGTGATTGGTATGTAATGAAAGCGGTAAACCTTTGGAACTAATTTAATTTTTTTTTTTTGATTGGTATTTCAAATTTTATGAAAATCTTTACTCAGTTTTCGGTGTCGGTATCAATATGGTGAAGACTGGCAAAAGTTTCATTTTATATTTTTACATTTAGGTTACTTAAGATGTTAAGGGTGAATAAATTTCCATTAAAAATTAGTTATTTAAAATTAAGTCCTTGCATCAAATTCTTTAATGGAAAAATTTCTGTAGGTCTCTTACTATAAATTTCACTACAGCAAAAAATAAACGATATATTCTTTTCACAAAACAAATATGTATGTGTGTACTTATGTTTGTGTATACATAATTATATTCCATAAACGCACATACGTCGGTGAAGGGTATATACGATTGGGTACAGCCGAATATAGCACCCAAATGTAAATCGATACAAGTTTTCTTCCGAAATCTTTAGTGAAACCTATTTATTTTAAAATATTGAGTATAACTGTCAAAAAGACGTATGCGCCAAAAACCAAATTGTACAATAAAAGGAAACCCTTTGTTCAGACAATGAAATTCTTCATGAATTTATTGAGAATCTCAATACTTAAACATAATAAGGTGGCGTGGGCTGAAGTAGTTAGCAACCGATTGTCCTGGATTTGAGCCCAGTCACCTACCACGCATTTTTCTGATGTAAATTAGTTTGTATCAGTTGTTGTAGGAAAATTCAAGCGATGAAGCTGATGACATTGGTCACTGAACTACACCGGCTTCAGCGGATATTAATCCTAATGTAACATCAAATGCCCTCCTTCAGCGGTATTGTGTAGCAGAATCATCGGCAAAGTAACATAACCAATAAAATGACTACCAAACACAGTTTTGAAAATTTAATATGCCTCATTGACACCAGAGGCGCTAAAACTCTGCCTTATGAAAAAAACTTGCAAACAATCAAAGTTGTAAAAGAATGAAGCTTTCCTCTATCTTAAATCTCTACAAAGCAAGCATCCTTATTCGATTTTATGCACACCCTTTTTATAAATGTATAGTGGCGAGAGGGACGTGGATACCATTATGCGATAGATAAAAAGAATTTAAGAGTGGAAGTGGAGACGTATAAGAAACAATGTGTTTTATACAATGAAGAATATTACATTGTATAAATGAAATAATTTTGTTGCACTTATTATAAATAAAAGGATTGTCCGGCGGTCTTCATCTGACCACTTGTCTTTATATAATAGAAACTTGTGTATACATATGCATTTACAAGTACAAAAAAAAAAAAAAAGAAATTAGTTTTTTTTTAAAGCAAATAGTTTTTATTAAATATCTTTGGTTCAGTTCTAAGTATTACCGTGAAACCACGTTTCTGTAACAAACGCACATTGTAATTGTTCACACATCTCATAATAAAAAAATATCGCTTAACAAGGTTTAATTGTTTAATTTATGGTATTTCACATTATACATAAATTTTATTTTACATCCAATTAATCCGTCAAATAATTTTATTTTATTTCCCAATTTTTACAAAAAAAAAAAATGGATAAAGAATAATGAATAGCCCTTATTATTTTGCATAAATGATAAATGAAAATACAAAAAACATGTATTATTTTACCATTGTACGAGTAATATCATGTGGCACTTTGCTCACTTCTGTCTGTAAGTATCACTCAATTGTCATTACCATTATCCATTAGGGTCGATATGACTCCTGTATATAAAATTCAACTTGAGCCAACTTTATCATTAACGAACTAATGATATTTTATTTTAGGCGTATGGAGGCGGCAGGCTCTGGCAAGAAACCTTAACATAAAAAAATATCAACATGACACTGATCCAGGAAATATAATTTACACAAAAATACAATGCAAAAACAAATGTGCCAGCATATTATGTCGTGTTATCATCACATTATGTGTTGTCAAGTGTGGATGTTGGTGTTCTATACTTGTGTTTTTCACATCCTGTCTAAATACATGTCAGCACTATGAGTACGAGTATGAAATGTGTATATTGCATCATCAGCACTACCCACGGATACACACACACACACACACACACACACACACACACACACACACACACACACACACACACACACACACACACACACACACACACACATACATACATATACAAACACATAAGACCGATATCATATGAATGTAAGCATATCATTATTTTTTGTTTGTTGGTTGCCAGCAATGGTGTGTGTGAGTGTGTGTGTGTGTCGTTATCCAGAGAAATGTATTAATATGCGAATTTGTGGGCATGATATTTTCTAACAATCAACATTTTCCCATTAAAGTATGATAAAAGATACTCTTTTTGCAAATTTTATTCAACTCAACAACAACACGTAAAATTTACAGATTTATTAAAAAAAATATCAAGCTAAAATAATGTTAGCTTGTGCACAAGATTATATAAAAGTTATGTTAAATTCTTGTGAAGATACCCATACACTACACAATATTATTGAGTACTTAGTTTCATATTGAATTTTTTCGTTTACACAGAAAAAAATGATTTGTAAATACAATTAATTTTTTTGTTATATCAATTAAATAATTAATTGATTTTGAACCTACAACGATTTTTTTAAATACAATTAACGATATTTGTAAGTTAAAGGAAAATCTTAAACATATTTTCAATTAAATATATCAACAAATAATTTGTTGAAATTTATTTATTTTTTCAACATTTATTTTTGTTAGATTTCAAAGTTATTTCCATTAAAGCTGTTGTTATATTAACAATGTGAATTGTTGAATTTCCGTACAATAATTGTTTTATTAACAAGCTGTTTGTACACAATCACAATCCTCGAAACGATTTTTGCTTGTCTGCGAAAAACACTAAATGTCTTTTGGGCGGAGTTGAACCGGCAACCTCAGGACTAATAAACTAACTCATTACCTCTCAGCTAAAGAGAAATACTTTATTAAATAAGCAAATAACGAATACACACAAAACATGATTTTTTGTTTCTTCTACATGTGCGCATTAAGTAATGATATAATTTAACAAATAATTTTGTTGAGTAATTTAATTGAGTACAAAAATTTAAATTTGATATATCAACAATGATGATTGTAAATTTTTAAATTAAATATTAACAATTTGTTTTGTTGGTTTCATTTCAATGATATTTTTTTCTGTGTAAGTGGTTTTTCTTTAAATTGATTGTCTTTTGTTTTTACGATTCTTTATTTTAGAGATTTTTCTGAATTTTTTTTCTAGTTAGGTATAAAGAAAAAACAAGGAAGAGTGCTATATTCGGCTGTGCCGAATCTTATATACCCTTTACCAAAGTGTTTTTATGTAGTATAGAGATACATACATAAGCACATACATAAAGTATAAACAAAAAGAAAAAAATAATTTCACCTAGTTACTTTTATGTGCAAAAAAAAAAAATTTACAAACCATTAAATTAGATTTTTCTGATTCCTTATATAAATCTAGTAGTTCTTAAAAAAATATAGAAAGTGTGTTAAGTAAAAAAAAGAAAAAAGGAAACAAATGTTTTATTTGGTTACTTTAATATCCAGAAAAAAAGGTCAAAGTTTCCAGCTCTGGAGCTGTGGTTTTTATTTTTATAATATTCTACATCAAATTTTTCTTTTCAAATTAGACTTAGTTAGACTTAGTTACTTTTATATATCACAAAAAGTGTAAGTTTCCCAACCCTGAGATCATTCTCTTTGATTTTTCTGATTTCTTACACCAATCTCTTTCTTTTAAGAATTTAAGATGTTTAATTTATAGAAAAAAGGAAAAATTTGTTTTAGTAAGTTACTTTTGTACAAAAATAGTTAAAGTTTTCCAACACTGGAATCGTCTTTTTAATTTTTTAATTATTTTTTTGTTTGTTTTAAACACCAATTTTTTTCGTACTCAAGCATAAAATAAGTTTGTTTAATACAAAAAAAAAAAAAAACTAATTTTCGGTAGTTAATTTTTTATATCACAAAGAGTGTAAGTTTCCCAACCCTGGAATCCCCCTTTTTGATTTGTCTGCATTCTTAAAAACAATCTTTTTTTTTTTTTAAGAATGTAAGATATGTTTAATTTATAGTAAAAAAAGGAAAAATTTGTTTTAGTAAGTTACTTTTGTATAAAAATAAGGTTTTCCAACCCTTGAAACTTCGTTTTAATTTTTTTTTTAATCTGAAATACCGAATTCATTCTTACTGAAGTATAACATAAGTTTATTTTATAAAAAAAAAATAAAAATTAGTTTTCGGTAGTTAATTTATATATCACAAAAAGTGTAAGTTTTCCAGCCCTGGAACCATTCCTTTTGATTTTTCAGATTTCGTACACCAATATGTTCCTTTTAAGAATATAAGCTATGTTTAATATAAATAGAAAAATAAATAATTTGTTTTAGTAAGTTACTTTTGTATAAGAAAAAAGTTAAAGTTTTCCAACCCTGGAAATATCTTTTTCATGTATTAAACTTTTTTTTAATTTTTAATATCAATTTAATGTGTACTGCAGTATAAAATAAGTTAATTTAATAAAAAAATAAAAAAATAGTAAGACCTAGTTACTTTTATATATTTCAGAAAGTGTAAGTTTCCCAACCCTGGAATCATCCTTTTTGATTTTTCTGATTTGTTACACCAATCTCTTTCTTTTAAGAGTCTAAGATATGTTTATGGACAGACGGACAGACGGACAGACGGACATCGCTTATTCGTCTTCCCTATGCATAAGGATCCATAATATATATACTTTATGGCTCGCTTATTAATATTCTAGAAATTACAAGCGGAATGACAAACCTATATATACCCTTTTACCATTTTTTGGTAAAGGGTATAAAAAATGCCTAATGTAAATTTAATTTAAGGTTTTAAATTCATTTATTTATTTCATAAAATGGGAATTTTGTAGAAAAAGTACCAAAAAGAAGGCGAACCTTCATTTGTGCGTATTGAAAAAAAAATGACGAAAGTTTTTAAAATTTGCTCAAGGAGAGTTAAACAAATATTAAATTTGTATTCCGCATTCAGTACCAGAGAACAGAAATGAGTAGTGAAAAAGTGAGTAGAATTGAATCATGATTGTATGTAAATACTTATGCGCACTCATACTTATTGCAATGTTGTCTATGAATCAAATTCACGCGAAAGTTTCAAGAATTAATACTTTTGACGAAAATGTTTCCCTGATCTAATTTCTGTTTAAAAAATTTCAAAAAACAATAACAACTCAACATGTCAGAGTTGCATTTTCCACAAAGGTATTAATACTTGTATTATAGTCTGAAACCGCCTTTAGAAATATTTATGACGGTGTTGATTTCGACTCTCCTTAACTCAATGCCTATGGACGATGCAAAATAAATATGATTCACAATGGGAACTTCGGATACGAACATTAAAGTTCTCATTATGAGGTTATGTGTTTCTCTGTTGTTTTTTTTTTGCAGGAATTGAAAACCAACCATATTTACTACTATTGTATAATACTTGCAAACTGTTTAATGACTAAACTTTTAAATAAATAAACATGCATGAGTTGAGTGAGCTGAATCAATGTGAGTAGTATAAGTATTTTCCTGAAATTAGAAATCAAACTGAGGTGATTTATGAGTGTGAGTATGGTATGAGTATGCTGTCGACGTCGCATTCATACCCTCTAGTCAGCCTAGAACCATATGTCTCTATGTCAATACTCTTTCTCCAGCGACAATTGCACTAGTTAAAATGTCGACAACTTTCCTTTTATGCGTGAGTAGAGATACGTTAGAGACAACAGTTCAGGTGTATTTCTGGTGATATTGTCAGTAAACGCGTCAATAGTTTGTTTTTCTTTTTTATTATGTTGTGCAATAATATTAAAAAAAATATATGTAGACGAGGGTCACTAAAATCTACGAGTGAATCTTTGGATCAACTATCTCCATATGGTCGTAAAAGAACTACCTTCTCAGTAGTGCTAAAGTCTACTAGCAGATTTTTAATGACAACCCTATGTTATGTGCCAATAGGCATTTACATTGGCTTGGGTACACCTAGTCAGTAGCACTATCGACAATGTCACTAGAAAATCACTATAATCTTACTATTGAGAACGAGCAGAGAAATATCGATATTGTAGACTAGAGCTCCTAAAATTTACTAGTGACTCTTTGGTGTCAATGTCTCCATGTGGTCCCAAAAGAACTAGTTAGTCAGTAGTGCTACAGTCTAGTGGTAGATTTTCAATGACAAGCTAATGTTAAATGTCAATAGATGATTACATTGGCTGGGGTACACTTGGTCAGTAGTACTGGTGACAATGTCAGTAGTAAATCACTACAATTTCACTATTCGCACTTTCTGCAGGGTATTTATTGCAACCTATAATTATAAGTAAATCAATACTATTGTAAATGTGCGTAAATCAGAGTAGTTGAGTTTAAATCAGTGATGTGCACTAACACATAAGCACACTTGCGTTTGTGTGTGGAGCAGAGAAAAACCTCTGCTTAATTTTAACAGAGGTGGAAATGTTTTCTGAGACACCACGCGCACAAAATTTTTAAAGAAAATTACGAAAGCGAATTCTTTCATCAGTTAAAGCCATGTCTCAATTCGATGATAATAAATAAATTCATTGAGTTATATACAATAAATACAATTATAAATGCAAAACATACGAGTAGTAGCAACAAGCCCTTCAACTCAAAATATAGATCAAATTGAAAAATACTTGTTATCCATTCCTGTTCGTTGTTAAAGAGCAGCCAAAACCTAAAGAGAGCAAGAGTAACAACATTTTTTTTTGGTGTACGTACAGCGTTGCCACGACCAAACAAATTTTGTAACCAAAATACAAAAAAAAGTAACCAAATACATAAAAAAATAACCAAAATTTTTATATATTTATAATATTGTTTTATTTGTACTTCAGTTGAAAAATATACATACATATATTAATATGTATTATTACAAAATCATATATAGGTAATATAAATGGACCATTACATTTAAATTTTTATCTTATTATAATTAATAACAAAAATTAAAAATTTTAAAAACCCCCGACTTTTTTTCTAAACGGCTGGACTGATTATCTTCAAACATAGCTAAGAACCCTCTCGATCAAGTCATCTTTCAAACAGAAGAAAATAAATGAAAATCGGTCCAGCCGTTTGGCCTGTACGTGGACACAGACAGACACACAGATACACAGACACACACTACAAACTTATAACACCCCTTTTTTTAGTAGGGGGGTTAAAAATTAATAAAATCAATTTTGTAACAAAAATACTTCAGGTAATATTATTAGAAATTCCACACCAAAAATATTTTTAGTAACAAAAAAATAATATGTACCTTAATTACATACATTCGTTATCAAAACACAAGACTGTATAAACAAAGTATTAAATTTGTTAATATTAAAACAAATCTTTTTGGCAGACCAAACATAATAGGAATTGTTTCGATTGATGTACAATTCTTTAGATTGCATTATTGAGTTTACAGCCTTAAAATGAGCTTATTCCTATATTAAGTTTTGACTAGACTTAGCTGCGAAAATATCCTTTCAGCAGCAGCCGAACTGTGTGGCAGTGACATTAAATTATATACAAAATTATTCAAATCATAAAAACATTTTTCGTTCAATCCATTTGTATGTTTTGAAACTGTGTCCCAAAAATCAATTATGTCCATATCAGCACTTACTTCTAATTTAGAAAATCTGCCAGGAGCGGCTGTTAGCCGACTCACAGCCGATCGGCTTCGTTAGCTGCTTGTTACTCCCTCAAACTTGAGGCTCAGTTAGCCGACTGTAATGTCGCACGTACTGGGAATTGAAGCGACAATTTTATCTCTTCTCTCTCACAAATTTTTTCTCTCGTATTTTTTGTGTTCTATGTACAAACAGTGTTGCCAGTTAGACCAATTTTTTATAACATGCATCAAAGAAACAGTTATAATATAAAAATTATTAACAAATAAAGTAAGGAGAGAAAAGGAATTTTTGGTGTTTTTGTGGTAAATTAAAAAAAATAAAAATATGTGGACATATTAATTATACATTTCTCAAACTAACAATTAGTTCCATTACGGTAACACTGCTACGAATGAACGAATAAAAAGCATTGAACAAATTAATATCAAAAAGTCGCCTGACTATTGCGACAAAAAAGTCTTCATGTAAACGCGCGTGGATTTAAGAAGGGACTCCAAAAGAGAACGCAAGCGTTGTCGCAGCGAGGCCACCCTTCATCTAAATGAGCTCTAAGCAGAATTTGTTTTATTTCTTGCTTTCCTATAACGTATTATAGGGAAAGAGATGCTAGCACATATATGGTTTAAATGATGTCTACTCACTTATTTTTAAAATTTCATGAGTCAGTATGAATAGCGAAAAAGCGATTCATTGCCGATCACTGTTCAGTACTTTAGAACATTTTTTTTTATCCATCTTTATGCATTAAACACATTCACCACAGCAAGCTAACGACTACCAAATATCAAGCATAGAATACACATGTTTATATGAGAATGATTCTTTTGAAGACAGCAAGGCAACAGGGCGACGGGTTGTTGTCTATGCTGATTTTGTCGTTGTAGTCCAATTAAACTAATTTCTATTTCTTTGGCTGCAATAAGAAAATTCAGTGTTGCCGGTATAATACAAAATGTTGAATGAATGATTTTGTGCAATTATTTAATATTATTTAACAGAAACAATATCCAAATTTGATATAAAGAATAAATTGATTCGTTTTGTACGTGAAATAAGTACATTTTAAAAGAGTAATTAATTTTTATAAATGCAAAATATATGAAAGTGGCAATACTGAACTATGTATTTGTTCTTGAATATCAGGTGCAGATGGTGCTGCTGCCGTCTCCAAAATAATGAAGTAGCCGGCTACCAAGGCGCATTTATTAGGTGGCAGCACTACACCATGTGACTAATGTCATTATACCAATTTAAATGTCCAAATTGTATAGTGTAGGTATAAGCCTAAAAGCATGCTTTTATTTGGGTATCCATAAACACCTTTCGAATATTCAGTTTTGTATGGTGTTTGACATTTCCTATAAGAAACATGCAGTCTAACGATGCTACCCTGTTTTGAAAAGTATGAAGGTAAATTATACCAACAAAGTACATGTGGTTATTGCTGTTGTCATATTTGTTGTAGAAATGCGGGTACCTGATTGATGTGCCTTGCCGGCTACGATGCGACAAATGCTGCTACCGGCATTTGAATTCGTGTGTTCGTGTAGTCTGCTGTGGTGAATATGTTTAATGCATTACCCCCTAAGAGTAAAAATGTCAAATAAATACCAAAACCCCACATTTTTATATTTTAATTTAATTATCAATTACAATAGTTCCGGAAACAATCAGCAGTCACGGTTTTATTCTTTACCAGGTCTCTTACCTCTAGAATTTCTAAAACATCTCCTCTTGTTAGATCTGTACGTCTATTATTTTTTCATATACCGAATTTAAAGTCTTTATCTTTAGTCGCTTGGGTTGGGCGATGGTGAGTAAGTTAGTCAGGATAAAATCGTTGTGTGTGTTTGGTAGTAACGCATGATCTCTGGAATTATAAGAGCTGTTGAGTTAAAATTTTCAATAAAGGATTTTGAACAATACCCGAAAGGTTTTTGTTTTATTTTTGACCCAACAAGTAATTAAAAAAAATTAAATAAAATAATTGAGAGTAAAACAACGTTTGCTGGGCTCAGTTAGTATACATATGTATATAAAGTGCATTTTATAGACGTATGTATACATTTTTAAAATCTTTTTTAATCCTTTACAACTCCATATCGTGAAAATATTTTTATTTATTTTTGAGAGCTGATAGCCTAAGCAAAAACATTTCTTCAGAGATTTTTTTTTGAAATTTAATTATTATTGTTTTCGGTCTCTGCTCATTGTATATCTGCTAAACATTATTTTTGAGGGTAGCGTTTTCTGAAGTAGTCAGCACGTTGGCTACAAAAGTGAAGGTCCTGGTTTCTAGCCCGGTCGTGAAATAAAAACACCACTAATTTTTGTGATGTGTATTAGTGTCCCTTTGAATCAGTTGTTGTAGGAAAGTGCAAGTGATGAAGGCATAGTCACTGGCCACTGAACTATGCTGACTTCAGCAGATACTAATCATAATGTAACATCAGGGTGCCCTTCTTCATCGGTATTGCGTAACAGAATCATTGGCGAAGTAAAGTATCAAATAAAGTGGCTACTAAGCTCAGCTTCAAAAATTTAGTAAGGCTCATTGACGCCAGAGGCGCTGTAACGCTGCATTATTAAAAAAAAAATGCAAAAAACAGAGTTGTAAAAAGAATGAAGCTTTCCTCTAGCTCTTCCCCCACCACTTACCTGCCTTCTTTATCGCTTACCCTTCCCTAAAAAAGGTAACACCTACTAGTAGTAGTAGTAGGCATTCATTGCCTGAGTATTGCGACTCTTAAAAAAACAACAATAAATTGCATTAGTCAAAAGACAAATCCTTAATGTTGTTGCCAAATATTTAAATATAAATATATATTTATATTTTAATTTATATATAAATTAAAACACATTTAAAATACATAATTGCACAAACCCTACCGCATAAGACCATAATAAATATATGTATATACTCTTTTAGTGAGTTTTAACCAACAAACTATTTGATTTGGGTTAGATGCGATTTTTCCAGCTAGTCAACACATTTATATACAAGAGTCTCATTCATAAAAGTCCTGCCATAAAATGTTTAAATTTATTCGTATAAGCTTTCAAGGGAAACTTTATTGTTTTTGCTTTTTTACGTGCATGTTCATTTAATGTGTTAATTGGTGAATGTGTTTGCGCGGTTGGTACCATAAATTTATTTTGATTTCATTAGTTCTGCAGCGGAAAATTTAAATTATTTTATTTAAATTATAGAAATTTTGTATACAAAATATAAATATTATTAGGGCATATGTATGTTATTATTATGTATTGTTATTATATACATATATCACTATATATATATATATATATATATATATATATATATATTGTTACGGAAATGGCCGCGAACAGAGTTAATGTAAATGTTTTTTAAAGAAAACATTTGGTAAATAAATTAACATACATAACAAACATACAAACATGGTAGTTTAGACCAAAGCTGCCCAAAGTAGCACCAGAGTGCAGAACATCAATCGGCTTCTTATACAAATGAATACTCACTCATAAGCGAAAACATTACTCTCGGTGTTCTCTCAGTGCCCAGCTTTGGTTCAGACGAAAAAAGTGCACTAAACAATAGAGAGTTGCACGAGCTTTGAAATTAAACAACATGACCATGTCCATGTGTGTTCAGTTTAGTAAACATCGTATATGTAAAAGAGAAACGTACTCAGTGTAGAGTACTCATGAGCATTGCTCGAGTGTTCCGTGCATTGCTCTAGTAAACAACCACCGTAAATTGCTTTTTTACTCATGTTTTAAACTCGGCAGTTTTTCTTGAACCAAGTCTGAGTTTATGGGGGAGAGAGGAAAGAAGAAAGAAGAGGGGTACTGACTTGCTTGTACAGAAAAGTTACTTCAATTCTCTTTTGTTCTTTCATTCGCAGCATTAAAACAATAGGAAAATTTAACAAAAACCCGTCTGAGTGTAAACAAACGAGCAGTTTTAAAAGAGAATTGAAGATAATTGCTTCAAGAAAAACTGCCAAGTGTAATACATGACTTAATCATACAAACACGTATGTACATATTTAATCCATGAACCAATTGCGTGATTAGTAAAAAAAAAAAAACATTGAAAAGGCTGCTGATATTGTCTAGACGTTGCTGTTACATTCTGGAATTCTTGTGTGGAGTATAAAAAGGGCAATGCATATGTTGGCGGATCAGTCTTTCATCAATCAGTCAATTGCAGTCTATAATTGAGTCTATCGTGAAGTCTTGTTAAAGCGTAAATGATTGAACAGAATATCGGCAAAAACACATTTTCCATACAAATCAGTGATGGGAATTGGAAATCTTGATTTCGTGCCAAATATGCTTTTAAATAGTGCCAAAATCACTTGAATAGTGCCAAACCACTTTTTTATATAATCTTAATGTTGGCACTTGCTGTTCATTTAAACTATGGTTCTTGAATGATAATTTATTGTGTTCATAACTAGAAAAATTTACTTTAACTGGAAAACACAGTCTAAAATTAGTTGTATATAGACATTAATACATTTCGATGTCTATTTTCGATTTAATCGTGAATGACACGTAGTAAAAAATTAACTTTTTTGTTATTAAAATTGCAAAATTGTTGATAACTTTTAAAATACAGGCTGTAAAATCCATCGTAAGCGACAATTTACGTATGTACTCGTAAAACATATTTGAATATTATAAGTAGGGCGACAATTTCAATGCAAATGCATATGTATTGTCGACACCTTAAAAGCTATTCTGAACAATTTTCTTTGCGTTTCATAAGATTTCCTGTAAAATGGCATGAATTTGTTTTTGCATATTTTGCATATTTTAACAAAAATCTAAGTTCTGTGCATATTTTTGTCATAAGTGCATATTTATTTGCATATGTTCCAAGTTTTTCACAGCTATAACAATATCAAAAAAAAATATCCTCCATTTTCTCAAACTTGCACTGAATACTTTAATATCATTTCTGAAATAACCGCCATTTAATACAAGATACAACGTCCATACTATGTACATACATACATATGTACATATTTAAATGTTATTCATTATACCAGCTGATGCGGCAATGCCGGTGAAAATTTATGTAGCCAACTTTTTAAACACAAGAAAACGCATTTTAAAAAAACGAACGATCGAACATTTTCGATGTACAAAAAATTTCTGCGCCCCAACAGTCACTTTACATTTGAAAATTTAAAAAACTGTATTTATTTATACAAAAAAAAAATTTATGTTAACACTACTCGTTTAAATGTACAGATTCTATGAACTGATTTTATTTTTATATTTTAATTTTTTATTTGATTGCGTAGACTGGATTTTATTTTTTGTTATGTTATGTTATTTTGTTATGTTTTAATAAATCTAGTAAAAAATTAATTGTTTTTTGTTGCATAATTTTATTTGCGCATATTTTCATTATTTTGTTGCATATTTTGACTTCTATGGTGCATATTATATGCGCATATTTTTAATTTTATAGTGCATGAAATTTGTCGCCCTAATTATAAGAAAACCTTCTCCTAAATCGAAAGTAATGCTCTAATACTTATTTACAAGGAATACAAATATAAAAACATTTTTTGCGTAATAGTAATGATTCTAAAGGACATACTTTAAGATTATAATAAACCTAAACTAATTTAAATGATCAAATAACTTTTTCTTATTAGATGTATATAATTACTTAGTGACAATTATAAAATTATAGTTTATGCTTTTTTTATGGTTAATATACTGTCGAGTTGTACAAATTCGTGAACGTTAAAAATAATAATAATAATAATTAATCAAACAAAGATTATGTGGGTATAGTAGAATTTGTATGTATTGCTTTTTTGGTTCATCGTTTTATATGTATTGCGATTATATAAAAGATATATTGTTAGACTTCAAAAATCTTTGCCATGTATTAAAGATGCTAAAGTTTATAATTGCAGTCCATTTAAAATTTTTCTTTTGATTAAATTTCGAACTAAAAATATACTTTCAACGCTTGATGAAGAGTAGAGAATAAAAAGGATATCTTGAACGATTCGATAAATATTACTTAAAAGTTTTTCATTGAAACTATTGCTTACGTCTCCATGTCTCTCAAAAACTCACTCACACTTAAGCTTTTGAATTGTTCAGATTTTCAAAGTCTAATATTGATATTTATTCACTTTTAGTTTTTCACGTATTTTCTTTCGTTTAGAAGCATTTTTTTTTTATCAAAAGGAATAGTATTATTTGTATCTACAATTAGTACATGTGTATTCTGGCGCTTTATTAAATTAATCAATTAAAATTCCTTGAAGTTATATTTAGTTTTCATATATTACACAAAAGAAATACAATAACAAGACTTTAATTCTATTTTTGAATTCTACAACTTTCTGCTGGGAAAATTAGTTTCAATTTCAGTGCCGCAATAACTTTCTTCCATCAATATATTTTTTGTTCAAAAAGTTTTGACGTAAATGACGAAATAAAAAAAGGCTATTTAAAATTAAATGTAGTCTCACATTTTTAGATTGCGTTTCGATAATTTACTATTTCAAGGACATAAGATAAAAATAAAAATGCATCTTAGTTATATAATCCGTTAAACTATTTAATATGAATAAAATTTTATCATTGCCTTATGACTGAAAATTTTATAATGTGAAGAAATATTTCAAGGCTCACAGTGTTCAAAGACTCTATGTGCAACAATCTTGACGAGACAACCAACGGTTTGGGGGAATAATTGAGAATTTCATGAATGTCAGAGTTGAAATACGTCTAAAAATTTATCTGTACGACATGAGCTGTTACAAACAAATTTATATACTCAGTTTAATAGATCGTTAATCAGCTCAATCATGAATATTCCCTCGGAATTCATTTCTCACGGAAAATAATTTTCTCGAGAAAAAATTCCTCCAATCATAAATTGCTTGGGAACAAAAAAGAGTAATACGTGGCATCACCGCAGTACGAAGCTCGTTGTTTTGCTTGCTTGTTGACATTTTGTTTCTCCCTTTTTTTGTAGTGAGAGAGTAAACAAATAATTATTAACATTCACCAACTTATAAAAATATGTAAAAATAAGTTTATAAATGATTTATTTGGGCATTATTTGTATTTTTTCACATACAAGAACTATAAAATAGAAGTTTATGTATATAAATTCTTGTTTAATGGAGTATTAAGTGTATTTTTATGTAGACTCCCTTCTGTTTTGCAAGTGAAAGATTTTTAGTGAAAAAAGCAAGTTCAACTGCGTTCATGATACCTACATTTTCCCCCCGGGAGTTCTTTTATTACCGCATTTGGTAAAAGGAGGGAAAAAAACAAATTCATAATAGGAGAAAAGGGAAAAGTGAGAAAACTCGTGCGAAATTTTTGTTTATGATTGGGCTGAATGTCTCTGGGCAAACCGTTACTTTTAACTATCAGAACCGAACAGCTGTCATCCTCAAATCCTACTAAATTTTCATTACTTAAAAACGTAAAAAGTATGAGAAGAGTACTTATTATTGCAATAAGAAAAGTTTCCATGTTTAATGGACAAAAAGTGCCAGAAAAGGAGCGAGAGTGCCACAGTACCAGGCAATGTCCAATAGTGCCAAAAATGGCACAATTGTGCCATATTTTCCATCACTGATACAAATTGGCACAATAAATGATTAAACAGAATACCGGCTTCAACACATTTTCCATACAAATTGACACAAAAAAACAGCCGCAGAAACCGGACGTGAGATAGAATCTATTTTATTTTGAGAGCGTTTTTTCTTATACTCTCACATATCAATGTTCATTCTCACAAAAATGTTACCATACTTTCAATAAATTTCATATATTTTGTAAACAAAACTACAAAGAAAAATAAGCACAAAAGAAAATAAAAGAAAAATTAGAGAGCATTTGAAGTTACTGCCGTCGATGTTATTATGGGCTTGATTAATTTGTCAGCGATTTTCCCGAAGTTGCAGACTTTATTCTGTTTCTACATTAAAACAGCCTCAGAAAGTAGTCGTGAGATAGAATCTATTTTATTTTGAGAGCGTTTTTTCTTATGCTCTCATATATAGATATTTATTCTCTCAAAAATGTTACCATACTTTCAACAAATTTCGTACATTTTTTTTAATAAAACTTCAAAGAAAAATAAGCACAACATAAAATATAACAAAAATTAGAGAGCATTTGAAGTTACTGCCGTCGATGTTATCAAGGTAAATTCAGACGTGCCATAACCATAACCATATAAAACAGCCGTTCGAACCAAATTAATGGGCAACATAACGCCATAGCCATTGCCATAGAAACCAATTGAATTTTGGTTTGGTTGTGGCTATGGTATTATGGCCATGGCATGTCTAATTGCACCTTTACGGGGTGTATTATTTTGGGAGCGATTTTCCTGAAGAAGAATTTATTCTGTTTCATCATAAAAGTGAACCACCCAGCTGATAGTCGGGCAGAGTCAATCTTATGTGTGACGATAAGCGGAGAGAAGGGAATTGCTTCAACACTAGCGCATCCAAATGTGTGAGACGTGTGTATACTATAGGGTTGCATTTGTATACTCGTTTTTATAGCCAAGACAAATATACCATAGTATGTACCATATAATTGTAGTGTGAGCGACAGAACTACCCTCTACTCAGACTAGAACCATATGTCTCTATGTCAATACTCTTTCTCCAGCGACAATTGCACTAGTTAAAATGTCGACAACTTTCCTTTTATGCAAGAGTAGAGATACGTTAGAGACAACATTTGTAGTGTATTTCTATTGATATTGTCAATGAACACGTCAACAGTTTGTTTTTCTTTTTTGTTATGCTATGCAATAATATTAAATATATATATGTCACTAAAACCTACTAGTGAATCTTTGGTTCAAATATCTCAATGTCGTCATAAAAGAACTACCTTCTCAATAGTGCTAAAGTCTACTGGTAGATTTTCAATGACAACCTTATGTTATATGTCAATAGGCGATTACAGTCAGTAGCACTATTGACAATTTCACTAGAAAATCAATATAATTTTACTATTGGCAACGAGCGAGGAAATATCGATATTGTAGACTAGAGTCCCTAAAATTTACTAGTGAATCTTTGGTGCCAATGTCTAAATGTGGTCCCAAAAGAACTACTTAGTCAGTAGTGCTACAGTCTAGTGGTGGATTTTCAATGACAAGCTAATGTTAAATGTCAATAGGCTCTTACATTGGCTGGGGTACACCTGGTCAGTAGTACTACTGACAACGTCACTAGTTAATCACCACAATTTCACTATTCGCACTTTCTGCAGGGTAGTATAAGAGTTATTGTGTGTGCGTGCTTTTCCAAATTAAAATACAATTAAAACAAATAACAATTGCTTATTGTATTGCTGCTGAGCAACTGTTTGATCTGTTTTTGCCCAAAAATACATATTGTAATACAAACATATGAAAAAACCATTGTTGAAACAAATATAGGGTGTTTTTTTGAGGGGTATAGAACTTCGAATTGAAATAAAACACAAGAAAATCGTTTTAATGTCCATCAATTTGGCTTTATTGGAAGGATAATTTTATGCCATTAATGTTTAAATGTGATTTCGGGCATGTGGCCGCCGCGGCTGGCTCGAATAAAGCCAATTATACAGGTCCAATTTTCAACCACTTTTTCGAGCATATGGGGCCGTATGTTGGCAATAACGCCACGAATGTTGGCTTCCAAGTCCCCCTAACGTTTCTGGTTTGTTGGCGTAGACGAGCGACTTCACATATCCCCAAAGAAAATAATCCAATGGTGTCAAATCACACGATCTTGGTGGCCAATTGACAGGTCCATTCCGCGAAATTATGCGCTCATCGAATGTTTCCTTCAATAAATCGATTGTGACGTGCGCTGTGTGGCATGTAGCGCCGTCTTGTTGGAACCACAACTCATCCACATTCATGCCATCCAATTCGGGAACAAAATAGTCGGTTAGTCGGCTCCAATTGCTGTGCACGGTGGCGAATCGATTCATTCGGGTCCTCTTCAACACTTTGCTCTACAGCGGCAATTGTTTCTTCGGTGCGCACTGTTCGACGTCTCTGCGGATGCGTATTATCACATAGAGTAAACGTAGTGCGAAAACGATCCATGGTTAACCGAATTAATTGCTCTGATGGACGATTATGTCGACCATAAAATGGACGGAGCTTGCGGTAAACTTCGCGAACTGAACCATTATTTTCGAAATAAATTTGCACGATTTGCAAGCGTTGTTCTTTTGTCAACCTATTCATGATGAAATGGCAAACCAAACTAAATATTAATCACTTGACAGCTGACAAAATGGCCGCCAGTTAAAAAAGTGATGCCAACTTAAAGTTCTATACCTCAATAAAAAACACCCTTTACATGATGGCCAGATGTATGTGCGGACGTTCGTTATGTTATTTTGTGGCGCAGCCAAGTATACAGAGAGAGAATGAGACAATTTTGCTCTGAGAGTAATTACACATGCATGTGTTTCATGTACATGTATCATTTACTTACATGTGTATGTGAAATTTTACTTTCATTCATTCATTGCGCTGATTTACACGGGCATAATTGTGCTGGCATAACATGCCAGTTTGATGGTGAGAGAGGCAAAGAGATTGGTTTTGCGGTTGGCATAACTTTTCAACCAGCTATAACCCCGCATTAGCAGCATAAAACCAATACACACACAAATTAAAAAACAGCAAGTGTTAAATGAATACGAAAAACACTAACACACACAAAGCTGTGTATACGTATACATTTTGTGTAATTTGGAAAAGAACAAAAATTGTGCGGTTTAAAAATTGTTCTCGTCTAAACTACCTCATTCATCAACCATGGATTTTTTTTTCAACACACCATGTGATACTACCCTATGTTAAAACCAGTTTTATGTATCTTATTTGGTATAGAAAAACAAATACATACAAACGTGTTTTTCTCATTTGGTCTCATTTGAACCATACAATAACTGCTTTAAAAATCAACATTTACAACTAGTAAAAGAAACGCTAAATAACATATTTTTTCATACAAGAACCAAAAAACACGCAAAACTGGTGCAAACAGTTGCATCTGTGCAATGCTATAGTGTATACAACAGCGGAGTAGACGTAGTAGTGGCCACTTGTGGTAACACTGAAGGAAACGTGGGGTTAAGTGTCCTTAAGTCACCACTTTTGTGGACTATTTAGGTGATATTGTCAACGGAGCGTCTTCATATTAATACGAGTATAAAAATAAAAAATTTGAAAATTAAACAATTTTTAGCGAAAGTGCCAATTAGGGAAAATTTTTTTTTGAATCTGTTTAACATTTTGTGCCATCAGTTAAAGACTTGTCACACTTTCAGATCCATACGTAAGTTTTTGACTTTACTAATTCTACGAAACATACAATTTAAATTAATCAGTACAGTTTTACTACGAACATGTATGGTGATATCGCCAATAGTAAGTCAGTACAATCTTACTATTTACATTTTCGCCATATGGTCCCACAAGAACTACCAATTCAGTATTGATGCAGTCTACTGGTAGATTTCGTAGGACAAGCCTGTTTTAAAAGTCAATAGTAGATAGCATTAGTTGGGGCATAATTTGTCAGTAGTACTGGTGACATCGTCAATAGATAATAAGTATAATTTTATTATTGACATTTCCTGCAGGGAATTTAAGTTGTGTGAGTGTATTTAAGCTCTTGATTAGAATAAGTGCATCTTTTAAAAAAATAAAATAGTGCCATTCTCAACCCTAATTAGTGCATTGAGATCTTTTAATCATTTGCAAATCTTCGGAAAAGCGTTTTTAAAGGGTAAAAATGTAACAATATGCATAAATATCGATGGTTTACTAACGCAACCTCGTAACTTAAAAACTACTACTTTTCAGGAGAGACAAAAAATGATTTATAACAAGTATTTAATGAAAATTTACAAGTATTTAATTGAAAATTTAACAAAATCATCCAAGTAATTAGATTATAAAAAAACATATATTAAAAATGTTTAAATACTTGTTATAAACCATTTTTTGTCTCTCCTGAAAAGTAGTAGTTTTTAAGTTACGAGGTTGCGTTAGTAAACCATCGATATACATATACATATCTATATATATACTGACTGCCCTCTAGCCAGCCTAGAACCACATGTCTCTATGTCAATACTCTTTCTCCAGCGACAATTGCACTAGTTAAAATGTCGACAACTTTCCTCTTATGCGTGAGTAGAGATACGATAGAGACAACAGTTCCAGTGTGTTTCTGGCGATATTGTCAATGAACGCGTCAATAGTTTGTTTTTTCTTTTTTATTATGTTGTGCAATAATATTAAATAAATATATGTAGACGAGGGTAACTTAAATGTACTAGTGAAACTTTGGTTCAAATATCAGTAGCAGTATTGACAATGTTACTAGAAAATCACTATAAATTTACTATTGACAACGAGCGAGTAAATATCGATATTGTAGACTAGACTCCCTAAAATTTACTAGTGCTTCTTTGGTGTCAATATCTCCATGTGGTCCCAAAAGAACTACTTAGTCAGTAGTCCTACAGTCTAGTGGTGGATTTTCAATGACAAGCTAATTTTAAATGTCAATAGATGATTACATTGGCTGGGGTACACCTGGTCAGTAGTACTACTGACAATGTCTCTAGTAAATCACTACAATATCACTATTCGCACTTTCTGCAGGGTGCCTTAAACCTTTTTAGATGTGTTGAAGGCTTATACACAGCATAAAGGAATCTTATGGTATAAACAAAATTATTATAATAAAAAACAAAAAGTTTATTATGATGCGAACTTACAAGTTGAGCATAAATTTGTATAACATTAAAAAAGTTTGCAGACAACAAAATTATGTTTTCTTCTACCGGTATTATTTTTTTCTTCTTTTCCTCTCTCTCATGTAATTTGTGTCGGAGTAAAAAAGTACTTAAATAAACATAAACTTAATATTGGCGCATACTTATGAGTAAAAGTTTTGTTGGCATCATTGCGATGTTGGAACAATAAGCAAGGAGGACAATACTAGCGTGGAAACGGAGGAATGCGGGAGTACGTAAAGGAATCAACCTCCTATACTCTCAACAAGTCAGCTAGTCAGTCAGTCAGTCAGTCATTCCAGATCCAGAACGCTAAAAGAAATAACAAGTTTCTATTATGCCATGCCAAAAAATATCTTGCCGTAAAGTTTATAAAACTATTTTGCATAATGTGTATTTTTATTTCATTTTATTTCTATTCTTATTTTTATGATTTTCCCAGTTAGTTGAGCATTTCAGATTGTTTCGCACTTTTTACTGATAAAATGATGCATACAAACTTCAGTACTGAGTGCAGTCAGTACGCGTTTAGTTTTGACTAAAATATTCACAATTTAGGGGTTTAACGCAATTAAAATTTGTCTAATACCCCGTAATAATGTTTATGACAGACTATCAAAGTTATTTATTCGAGGAAAATTCAAAAACAATGATAGTTAAAAAGTAAGTAGTTTTCAGTTCTTGTAAATAAAAAATGCAGACAGAAAATGGAAGACCATTAAATGCTTAATATTCAGGGAAGAGGATGACTTAAAAAAAAAAACTTGTAATGTCTTATGCAAGCATCTTAGCATGCAATTAAACCAGATAGGGGGAAAAGTTAAAAAATTTAACTGAAATGAATTAAACATATACACAAAAAAGTAATGTGAATAATTTTTTAATATCAATTAAAATATTGGTAATATGAATTAAAAAACTTTTTCAATTTTCACCTATAAACAATTTGATAATATCAATTAAGCTTTTTCACTGAAATTAATTAATACGATTAAAAATTTAATTGAATCAATTAAATTCTCAATTGAATTTAATTGAATACTTTTTTCCATGTATATTTATTATTAGAAACAATTTATTTTCTGGTATAAGTTATCACATATTTAAAAGATTTGAGCAAAGTGTTCTTACAAACAGGATACTGCCGGCTCTGGCCGGAACACACATAAAAATTTCAACTTTAAATCTAAGTAAACAAGCTTAATTTAATCTTTTTCTTCAATAATTTTGCTTCATATGTGTTTCATGTTAATCTAACATGATTTATAGTAATATCCAAAGGATTATTAGTCCTTTTGAAATAACTTTATTTCACATTATTGTGCCGTCTTGTCTATGGACGGAAAAAAGCCGCAGTTGTGATTCTTTAAAACAATTATTAGTAATAGTCTCTGCTAGAAGGTGCTTGTATTTGCTTTGTAATTTTATTCCAAACATTATATCCAACACATATTTTTTCATATATTTTTCAAAATATTGTATAATACTTTCATTTAATTTTTATATTTTAAGAACATGGCAATAATATTTTTATTTTTCATTATCAAAGACAACAATCATTTTTGAAGAAAATAATTTGAAGAATTCAAAGAGAAGAACTCAAAAGTATTTTCAAACAAAAACGTCATAAATCTTCTTAGGGCCATTATTACAACTTAAAGTTAGTTAAAAGTTAAATTTTACTTTAATCTAAAGTGAGAGATAAATTACAGGCAAGTTTATCCTACCTGGTAAGTTAAATCCAATTTGCAATAATGGGAATCTTTTTATACGTCCGATAAAATCCTATTTTTAACTAACTTTAAGTTGTAATAATGGCCCTTACTGAATTAGGGCATTAGTTTTATACAAAAAAAAATTTAAATTTTTATGCTCTGGATATGTGCTGTGTGTTTTTTAATTTTTTATAAAACATTATATTTTTATACCCTTTACCAAAAAATGGTAAAAGGGTATATATTGGTTTGCCATTCCGTTTGTTATTTCCACAATATTAATATATATATATATATATATATATATATATATATATATATATATATATATATATATATATATATATATTCTGGATCCTTATGCATGGGGAAGACAAATAAGCGATGTCCGTCTGTCTGTCTGTCCGTCTGTCTGTACGTGAAATCGGTTTTCCGAAGCTCCCAGAAAAGCTAGAGACTTCGGTCTTGGACTGGTGGGTCAGAAATAAGATTGGTATTGAATTGGTATTGCACAATTGAGCAGACGATTTCAGAGCTGGAAAACTCAAACTTTATTTTGCCATACTAAAGTAAACCTGAAAAATTAAGTCCATTTTTGAGTGCTTATTGGGACCGCACGTAATTTAAATATGTTTTTATTAAAAATTTAATAGTGAAAGTGTTGGATTTAAGTCTAAGTCATATACCAAATAATGGCGGTAATTGAAACATAAAATTGATGATAATTTTTTCTGTGCAACAAACAAACCAAAATGTTAACACGAAACGAAATTTTCAAGCAGGTAAAAAAATATTTCTGAATTTAACCGGAAAATATATAAATTGGCAACAGGGGGGGGAGTTCTCATATAAATTGTTTTTCTCTCTTGTATAAACCAAAAAGCTTATTTTTTACTCTGCAATTTAGTTTCTTAGTTGCTCCTATTTTTTTTGTAAACATACATATTTGTTTGAAAAAAAAAAATAAAAAATTTAAATAAACTTTACCAACACATAAAAATTTATAGCAATTGACAGAGTTTATTTTGTTGTTGTTAAAATATTTTTATTTTTGTTACAAGAAAAATCTCACTTCAAAGTTTTAATAGAAAACTGTAACTTATAATGCTGGAAAAGTAAAAGAAAATATATCTAGAATAAAGATAAAGCGAACAAAACATCAAAGGACATCATATTTTTTTTTCTCTTTGAGTTGCAACTTTGTTGTTATAGGTTTATATAAAATTGCATTACGCTTTTTCTTACAAAATAATGGCAAAGAAAGTTTTGAAAGAGGAGAGTGTTTTTTTCCAACATAAAATAATACATAAGCAAAAGATTACGCATACTTTAATGTTATTTAATAATATTAATATACATAAGTAAGAAAAAATATGGACCAGCTGTGCTAGCTGGGATAAGAGATGCCATAAAAGTGACATTTCTGAAATTGTGTGATTTATTTTGTTATGGAGTAAAAAAAATAATACGGGACTTTCTTTTTCTTAAATTTGACAGTCCCGCTTTAAGTTCATTTATACTTTGGGATATTTGGTTGAGCTTATTTGGTTGCAACAATATGTCAGGACATAATTACATAGTTTCTTATGCCCATTTTTTCAGTTGGTAATCAAACTGTAATTAATTTTAAGTTCTAATTAAATACGAGATTGTGTTTTTGAGTACATATTTAAATAATAATTAAATGCCCAACCTTGCGTAATTAAATGCTACTTAAGTTTTATGATTGTACCATATGTTTTTATGCTTGTGTGTGTTTATTCTACACATGCACATGAACATCATGTGGTCGGGTTGAAAACATCATGTGGTCATATTAAAAAGAATTTCGATTAATTTGAATAAATACATAACATAAAATATTCACAGTTTCATATCGTGGAATAAATAAATAGAAAAATGCATTCTGATGCTCCTTTGGTTTCATAAAATGTGTTTTTATGCAATTTTAATTTTCTGCATTTTGGTAACCTAACTTTTTTGTTTATGTTAAACAGCTGTTCTTTGGAAAGCTTTCCATAATACTGAGAAATTTTGAAATGCTACCGTACTTTCAACGTAATTTAATAAGAACTTTAATTAACCACTGAAAAAATGAAATAGTATTTAATTACAACTTAATTTTAAATAAAAATTAGCTAATTACGTACTTAATTTTTAAGTTAAAAAATGGGGGTTAGAAAGGTCATGTAATCGGTGAAATAATGTATGGCCTGTCCCATAATATAGTCAGAATTAATTCAAGTGATTTAAGACTCTTTCACTCTAAAAATTTTGTAATCCATTTTAATTTTATTATATAATTCTTTTTTTAGCACTTGCTAACTTATTTGCATTTAATTTGTGTTTAATTTCCGAAAATTCAAGTGCTTTCAGTTACAAATGTTTAAAAAGGGAATTCTATAATTATAATTCAAGCCCTACAAGCCCACATTCATGCCTAAACTATGAAGGATTTTGATTGTAGTTGGCACTTAATGTATGCACAGTTATTTCCACTCATAAACACAATTATTTGAAAATATGTGAATGTATAAATAAATGTGTGTTCATTTTATATTGTCAGAGAAATTATTACAGTTATCTTGTTTTAAAAGCTTTCCACTTTTAATACACAGATGGGAGACCTTACATGTAACGAGGTTTTGAAATAATATGAAAAAATAGCAAAATATTAGAAATTATTTTAGGAAAAATAGAATATCCAAGCAATTCAATAAAACTGAGTGATAAATATTCTAATAATGTAGAAAGAATAGACATTATTTTCAAGTGATTTTTACATAGACATGTCTTTGCAGGCAGTGGTATTTTTTCATTCCTTTTTTCTTCTCTCTGGAAGTTGTATTGAAAATGAGTAGAAGCCTTAAATTTCTTGATGATGATATTTTTTTTTACTGGTGCTAGGAAATGTTGAATAAATTCAACAGAAGACTTAAGTACTATTTTCGAAAATTACTAAAAACTTGCATAACTTTCGTTCTTGTATGACTTGTTTGTCATAAGACTTAAAATACTTACATATATTGTATATACATATATGAATGAGGCTATCAGCGCAAAAGTTTCGGGGCAAAAACCATGTTTCAGCTCCATCTTCTTTTAATTTTTTTTTCATAGTTGGTGATCTAAAGAATTTATATATCATCAAGCAACAAAAAAGAAAAAGAAATGTGGTTGGTGGTGTACACTTCTGCGCTGATAGACTCTCATATTAAATTAATATTAATTAGAAATTGTTCTATAGAAAATTATAAGACCCTGAAAAATGTTGCTTAAATTTCTAGAAGTATTTTTAGATGCGACTTTCTTAGAAATAAAACTTATACACTTAGAAGATTTGTGGATCCAAAGAATATGCCATTCCTTAAGAAAAAGTTCCATTTCAGTTTGCTGGGCACATTATTGTCCAAAACAAGGCAATTTTATTTGCAGTCATAAAACTGTATAATCTGTAGTTGGATTATATTCTTGTTTAAATAAATTTTTTATAATTTTTTTTCTCCCATCAAAAAATCGAAATTGGTACAATAAAATTATATACATATGTATTTATATAGCATTTTAAAACAATATTTTTTTAAATAAATTTAATCCAATAAGGATGAAAATAAGAGACTTTTTATTATTCGAATAAATTTAATCGAGTAAAATTAATAGAATAATATCAGTCGAGTAAAATTTTTATGTTCAAGCTTTTCGAGCGATTTTAATCGAATTTGATGGCAGTTATTTTATTCGAATAATTTTTATTTAAATAAATAGCTTAAACGAATAAAATTGACAAATGGCTTCACTGATTTTTTTATATTTTCATTCGAACAAAAATGAATAAATCTAAGAATTTATTTTAAATTATTCGAATAGAATTAGTCGAATAAAATTAATCGATTAAGAATTTTTATTAAAATTTTTCGAGCAAAGTTAATCGAATTTGATGGTATTTACTTTATTACAATAATTTAAAAACTATGCATCAAATTAATCGAATAAAAACTATTCGAACTTTGCATATTGATTCAAATAAGAAAAAAAATCTTAAATTGTGTTAGTTATTCGAATAAAACTAGTCAAGTAAATTTTTTGTATAATTTATAATTTTATATTATAGATTAATTCGAATAAGTATGGAAATCTAAGAATTTTTTTTTAGTTTTTCGTATAAAATTAGTCGAGTTAAGTTGTTTGCTAATCGAATTTGATGGTATTTATTTTATTCGAATAATGATGAAAAACTATGCAACACATTAATCCAATAAATAATTATACGATAATGCATATTGTTTTAAGGATTTGATAAATTTACACGATACATTGATTTTTTTAACTTTCATTCATTTCATTCATATTCTTTAGATTATTCGAATAAAATTAGTCGAATAAAATTATTCAATCTTTTCGATCAAGGCTAATCGAATTTTATGATTTATTTTTTTTTTGGAATAATTTTTAAAAACTGCTAAAAATTAATCGAGTAAAAATAATTTGATAAATAGCTACATGGTACATTGATCGTGTTAAATACTTTTATTCGAATAGAAAAGAGTAAAAGTCTTAGATTTTATATTAACTATTCGAATAAAACTAGTTGATTAAAATTACTCGAGTAAAATTTTTATATTATATGTATATTGTTTTATATAATAAATTAATTCGAATAAATAAGAAAATCTTAGAATTTTGTTTATTATTCGAATAAAATTAATCGAGCAAAATTAGTCGAGTTAAATTTTTAAATTTAAACTTTACGCCAATGCTAATTGAATTTGTTGGCATATTCTTTATTAGAATAATTTCTATCAACTATGTAAGAAATTAATCGAATAAAAAATGTTGGAAATTTGTATATTGTTTTTAGCTACGCTCAACATTGATTTTCTTAAAATAAATTGAATCGAATAGGTATGAAAACTTAGGATTTTTTTTTAAATTACATATTTGTATAAAATTAATCGATTAAATTATTCGAGTAAAATTTGTATTACATTATGGTGACTATCAGTTGTTAAAGTTCGGAATAGCCTTAAGAACCGAAAAAGCCAAAATTCCATCTCTAAAGATTACATTGCTGTTGAAATGCCCATCTCTGACTTATGGCTGGTTATCTCATTGTAACAATTTTCTGTTGTTGTGTAGCCCAAGTACAAGTTGCAAATGCGTAAACGAGTGCAACATCAAAATTCACGCACAATATTGTAAACATTTTAATAGGTGGCAATGTTTTTACATAAATAACAATCTTTTAGTACGTGCACATGTACAAGCATTCCATGTACATATGTGTGTATGGGTGATGTTATATATTCATGTATGTATGGAAGTATGTAGAAACAAGTGTGTGATAGTGTATGGGCTTAGCGTTGCTCTTGCTATTGTTTTGGTTATTGCAGTTGCATTTGTTGTAATCCCATATAAATGTTACTATTATTCTTATTATTTTCATATGAAAACACTGCAAATATGTATTTATGAAATGCAAATGCGCACTGCAACATATGAACATTTGAGAAATTTGATGTGCAAATTATTATACAAATATATATATGTACTTACAAATGCATGTATGTATGTGTCTATGTATGTATGTATGTATATGCTTGAATATAAAAATTTCGTTCGGTTTATTTACAAACCGTCATTGTACAAATACAATTATTTGCATTTAAATTTTGATTTTATTTTCATTAGAATTTATAAATAATTGGCATATTCAAATGGGCTTGCCAACATCTATTGCTTTAATTGCCTTTATTTTGGCAAAATTCATTTTGGCAAATTTTTACAGCTCTTCAACGATTACATAAAATTATACAGAATTTGAAAATCAAGTAATCGACTAGTTTGTAGCAGAAATATTTAAAGTAAGCAAACATTTGAATGAAAAATTAGTGAAATAGTGTTAAGTACAATTATTAAGGGTGATTATTCGAATCAAATTTTTCGAATATTTTTCTTATCATTTTTGAAAATTATTTGGATACGTTTTTTTTAAAGTAAAACTATTCTCATATAAAAATATCAAAGTATACTCGTATTTATTTGAAGCTTATAAATATATTTAAATCTTAACTGCAGTATTAAAAAAAAAATAATGTTGGTTTACAAAAGGTTTACAAAACAATTTGTATATGGAAACTTGTTTGTTAAACGTTTTGTAAACCCAAATTATTATAGATACCCTTTACCAAAAAATGGTAAATAAGTTTATAAGGTTTGTCATTCCGCTTGTAATTTCCACAATATGAATAAGCGAGCCATAAAGCATATATATTCTGGATCCTTATGCATAGGGAAGACGAATAAGCGATGTCCGTCTGTCCGTCTGTCTGTACTAGAAATCGGTTTTTCGAAGCTCCCAGAAAAGTTTGAGACTTCGGTCTTAAAATGGTGTGTCAGAAATAGTCTGAAAAAGATTGGTACTGAAAATCAGCAAAATCGAGCAGACGATTTCAGAGCTGGAAAACTCTAACTTTATTTTCCCATACTAAAGTAACTACCGAAAACTAATTTTTATTATTTTCTTCATTAAATAAACTTATTTTATACTTCAGTATGAATTAAATTGATATTCCTAATAAAAAACAAGTAAGAGTGCTATATTCGGCTGTGCCGAATCTTATATACCCTTTACCAAAGTGTTTTTATGTAGTATAGAGAAACATACATAAGCACATACATAAAGTATAAACAAAAAGAAAAAAACAATTTGACCTAGTTGCTTTTATGTACAAAAAAATAAATTTACAAACCCTAGAATCATTATATTAGATTTTTCTGATTCCTTATATCAATCTAGTAGTTCTTAAAAAAATATAGAAAGTGTGTTAAGTAAAAAAAGGGGATTTAAAAAAAATGTTTTATTTAGTTACTTAAATATCCAGAAAAAAGGTCAAAGTTTCCAGCTCTGGAGCTGTGGTTTTTATTTTTATAATTTTCTACACTAAAATTTTCTTTCCAAAATGTAAAATATGTATAATCTATAAAGGAAAAGATAAAAATTAATTAGACTTAGTTACTTTTATATATCACAAAAAGTGTAAGTTTCCCAACCCTGAGATCATTCTTTTTGATTTATCTGATTTCTTACACCAATCTCTTTCTTTTAAGAATTTAAGATATGTTTAATTTATAGAAAAAAGGAAAAATTTGTTTTAGTAAGTTACTTTTGTACAAAAAAAGTTTAAGTGTCCACCCCTGAAATCGTCTTTTTAATTTTTTTTAAGTGTTTTTTTTATTTTAAATACCACTTTTTTTCGTACTCAAGCATAAAATAAATTTATTTAATAAAAAAAATAAAAATTAATTTTCGGTAGTTAATTTTTTATATCACAAAGAGTGTAAGTTTCCCAACCATGGAATCCCCCTTTTGATTTTTCTGTATTCTTAAAAACAATCTTTTTGTTAAGAATGTAAGATATGTTTAATTTATATTAAAAAATGGAAAAATTTGTTTTACTAAGTTACTTTTGTATAAAAAATAAGGTTTTCCAACCCTGGAAACTTCGTTTTAATTTTTTTTTAATTTGAAATTTCAAATTCATTCGTACTGATGTATAAAATAAGTTTATTTTATAAAAAAAAATAAAAATTAGTTTTCGGTGGTTAATTTTATATATCACAAAAAGTGTAAGTTTTCCAGCCCTGGAACCATTCTTTTTGATTTTTCAAATTTCGTACACCAATATGTTCCTTTTAAGAATATAAGCTATGTTTAATATATAGAGAAAAAGAAAAAATTTGTTTTAGAAAGTTACTTTTGTATAAGAAAAAAGTTAAAGTTTTCCAACCCTGGAAATGTCTTTTTCATGTATTAAACTCTTTTTTAATTTTTGATATCAATTTAATGTGTATTGCAGTATAAAATAAGTTAATTTAATAAAAAAATAAAAAAATAGTAAGACCTAGTTACTTTTATATATTACAAAAAATGTAAGTTTCCCAACCCTGGAATCATCCTTTTTGATTTTTCTGATTTGTTACTCCAATCTCTTACTTTTAAGAGTCTAAGGTACGTTTAATTTATAGAGAAAAAGAAAAAAAATTGTTTTAGTAAGTTACTTTTGTATATGAAAAAAATTAAAGTTTTCCAACCCTGGAAACGTCTTTTTAATATTTTTAACTTTCTTTTTTAATTTGGAATACTAATCTGATTTGTACTGAAGTATAAAATAAGTTAATTTAATAAAAAAAATATAAAAATTAGTTTACGGTACTTAATTTTTTATATCACAAAAATTTTAAGTTTCCCAACCCTGGAATTATCCTTTTTGATTTTAGAATATAAGATATATAGATTTAATTTATAGAAAAAACGAAAAATTTCTTTTAGTAAATTAATTTTGTATAATTTTGCATAAAAAAGTTAAAGTTTCCCAACCCTGGAAACGTCTATTTAATTTTTGTATTTTTTTTGTTAAGAAATATTAAGTTTATTCATTCTGAAGTATAAAATAAGTTTATTTAATAAAAAAAAATAATAACTAGTTTTCGGTAGTTATTTTGGATGGCAAAATGAAGTTTAAGCTTCCCAGCTCTGAAACCGTCTGCTCGATTTTGCTGATTTTCAATACCAATCTTATTTTGACTATTTCTCACACACCAGTCCAAGAACGAAGTCTCTAGCTTTTCTGGGAGCTTCGGAAAACCGATTTCACGTATAGACAGACGGACAGACGGACATCGCTTATTCGTCTTCGCTATGCATAAGGATCCAGAATATATATACTTTATGGCTCGTTTATTAATATTCTGGAAATTACAAACGGAATGACAAACCTATATATACCCTTTTACCATTTTTTGGTAAAGGGTATAAAAAAATTAAAAATTTAAAAACACGTTTCCAGGGTTGGAAAATTTTTTTATACAAAATTATACAAAAGTAACTTACTAAAACAAATTTTTCCCTTTTATCTATAAATCAAACATGTCTTATATTCTTAAAAGAAAGAGATTGGTGTACGAAATCTGGAAAATCAAAAGGAACGATTCCAGGTTTGGAAAACTTACACTTTTTGTGACATATGATATTAACTACCGAAAACTAATTTTTATTTTTTTATTAAATAAACGTATTTTATACTTCAATACGAATAATATTGGTATTTCAAATTAAAAAAACACATTAAAAGATATTTCCAGGGTTGTAAGACTTTAATTTTTTTTATACAAAAGTAACTTACTATATCACATCTTATATTCTTAAAAGAATGAGATTGGTGTAAGAAATCAGAAAAATCAAAAAGGATGATTTCAGTGTTGGGGAACTTACACTTTTTGTGATATATAAAAGTAACTAAGTCTAATTAATTTTTTTCTTTTCCTCTATAAATTATATATACATATGTATATGTATTACGTTTTGGAAAGAAAAGTTTGGTGTAGAAAATTATAAAAATAAAAACCACAGCTCCAGAGTTGAAAACTTTGAAGTTTTTCCTGGATATTTTTTTTTTAATTTCCGTTGTTCTTTTTTCACTTAACACACTTTCTATATTTTTTTTTAAGAACTACTAGATTGGTATAAGGAAACAGAAACATCAAAAATTATGATTCTAGGGTTTGAAAATTATTTTTTTTTCTACATAAAAGTAACTAGGTCAAATTATTTTTTTCTTTTTGTTTATACTTTATGTATGTGCTTATGTTTGTACCTCTATACTACACAAATGCTCTTTGGTAAAGGGTATATAAGATTCGGCACAGCCGAATATAGAACTTTTACTTGTTTTTATTCTGAAAAAGGCCTTACGTGTTTAATGTATTAGGAGTTTTTGTTGTTTGTTGGTTGAGAAACATTATCCTTAACTTGATATAGAAAGGCCACACACAGCTCATTATTTTTTTGATATCGATTTTTTTTGTATATGTCGATAGAAGAACATCTGGTGTATCGAAAAATGCAAACATCTCGATTTAAAAAAATAATGAATTAGGGCCTTTATATATTAAGGCAACGATATATATGTCGTAATAAGTTTATTTTAAAAATCCTTTGCTTAAAGTCGACTGTTTAGTTTCTTAAACCGAAAGGAAATGATATTGTTTAACCTACAATAGAAATATAAATTTATCCCATAATCAATATTTTAATAGAAAATATTCTAAAAAAATTATTCGAATAAATATTCAAATCAAAATTAATCGAATAAAAATGATTCGAATAAAAACTGTGCAAGCAATGATTGAGCTATTGAAGAGCTCAATATTACCAGTAAAAAAAGATACTCCCAAGACGTCATGAAAATGTGAAGTTTCCGAGCCGGAAGTAGTACAAAGTTGTCTTTTTCGATGCCTAGTCACCGAATTGGAATCGAATTAAAAAAAATTTTTTTTGGGGTTCTATAAGCATATTTTCAACTAGGAAAAATGCTCAAAAGATAAGTTAATGTTTGTTTTTTTATATGTATATGAATTTAAACATGAAACAATGTTTTCATAAATAACTTTTAAATTTTACACCAAAATTAGTTCATATATTTTTTTAAATGATCGATTTTTAATAAATTACGTTGGGTATTTTCTAAAATTATGAAGGAATTACAAGGTTTTGCATCACGAAAATAAACTTCTACTTGCTTTACTGATAATTATTGGCAAATTAAAAATATTGATTTTTTTTGAAGCAATGAAGATGCAGTTGCTTCAGAATGACTTTTTTTTAATGGGGCGTGTATAAAAAGTAAAACAAGTTTATTTTTTTTTAAATTTTTAATAAATTTAGTAAGGTACGACACTACATATGTAACACTACATGAAGTTTTGCCTATTTAATCGAATAACTTAGCTGATGTAGAATTTCTTTTTAATATTTCAACTGCACGGTAAATTTTTTTTTTGATTTTTGGAGATTTTTTGTTTGAGTTTTTGGCGCTTTTTATTAGTTTTGGTGCTATTTTATTTTTTGGGTTTGTTTTTTCTTTTTTATTTTTTTAAATTATTCGAATAAAATTAGTCGAATAAAATTAATCGACTAAAAATTTTATATTAAAATATTTCGAGCAAGGCTTATCGAAGAGCAAGGAAATTTATGGTATTTATTTATTTTGTTCAAATAACTTTTAGTAACTGCAACAGATTAATCGAATAAAAATATTCGAAATATGAATATTGTTTTAAAAATTTGATGAATAGCTGCACTGTATACTGATTTCCTTAAATTTTTTCATTCGAATTAGAATGAAAATTTTTTTAAAGTTATTCAAACAAAATTAATCGATTTAAATTATTCGAGTAAAATTTTTTTATATTAGAAATTTTCGAACAATGCTAATCAAAATTGAAGATATTTTTTGACTCGAATAATTTTCAAAATTTGCAACTAATGAAAAGAAATTTTTTTTAAGAATGAACGAAATCAAACTTTTTAAACAGGTTCTAATGACTAAGACCAAGCAAGTTGCTCTCCATTGCACATTGTTACGGCGAATCAGCATTTAAAACTATGAAACCCTTTCATTTATTTTATATGTGTAAAGTCTTACGACGAAATTTTTCTCGGCACATTTTAACCATCTAATTTTTTCCTTGAGGGTCTTTTTCACCTTACTTAAAAAAGTGAATAAAGATACGTTTTAACTTATAATTTTCTACAAAATTATTATATTACTAGCTGAGCCCGGTAAACGTTGTCTTACTCTCAATGACTTTTTTCAACTACAATGTACTCCACGCAGTGGTTACTTGTTGGGTTAAAAATAAACCGAAAACCTACTGGGTATTGACTTAAACCTGTGTTGGAAATTTCAGCTGCACAGCTCTTATAGTTCCAGAGATCATGCGTTAGGAACAAACAAACACTACAATTTTATATACATACATATGTATATATATATTATATATACTAGTACGTTGGCTCACTAAACTATTGTGGTGTATTAAATTTTTTTGTCTCCTTTTCATCTCTTGTACGTATGTGCTTTTATACAAGTTTATTACTAAGTATCTTTGACTAAATATGTTTGTCTGTCTCATTATAAACTTAAATTTTCCAAAGCATACTCACGCACACACATACTCATATCACTATGAAATCACTTTGAAATCCCTTTGAAATCTCGAAAATATTTCAATTTGATCTTTGTTTCTTTTTAAGTGGCTCTTGCAATTATTTTTCTATTATTTTTATATATATATAAAAAAAAAACAAATCCTTGCCAAGTCCCCACTCATTCATTTCATTGTATTATTGCTTTCATACTAAATGTGCATGAAATATGGAATTTTATTGTTATTCTCGTTACTATATATTTCCAGTTTTATTACTCTTTACAACTGTTACTGCCGACTAAGCACAGGGTGGACCATATGTTTTGTGCACTTTATAACTTTGGCAATTACAATAAAACATGTTTATTCACTCATTCGTTGGTTGGTTCTTTCTAGTACTTTGATTGTTTTTTTGTTCATTTGTTGCTTTTGTTAATATATGCCTTGTGTTGTTTATTACTGTACATTTATCTTTTGTTGGAAGTGTGTGTGTGTGTGTGTGTGTGCGTGAGTGTGTAAATGCATGTGGATGTTTATCTTGCGATTTTATCCGGGATTCTTGTGCAGGGAAGTTAAGCGTTTTATGCGTTGCATATTTTTAGGCTGGTGTATATATAACCAATGCATCGTTTTTTATTTAGAAAATATGTATATTCCGCCGTTTGAATATTAAGGATTAAGGATCATTTAGTCAATATTTGATTTTTTTTAACGAAAAAAAAGAAACAAAGAATGCGCACACGTTTTTGGGTCCCGTACTCCAAAGATGAAAAGGAACCCTATTGTTTTCGCTACGATGTCCGTCTGTCTGTCTTTTCTGTCTGCTACAGGTTCTTTTCTCGAGAATTATAAGAGGTACGGACCTGAAAGATTCACAGAATATGTAAAACAATTAAAGCCTGGTACGGAATTCTTAAGAAATTTCACATTTGTAAATTTACATTTATTTCCACACGAAAAAATAATCGTGTAAAATTATATATGAATACAGACAAATTCATTTATATTTGAATTTGTAACATACAGAAACACTAAAAATTAATTAAAATTTTATGATTTTTAATTATATGTTTATTAGGGATGTAACGAATACCAGTTTAGCGAAAGCGAAAACGAATAATGCATGTGCATTTTTGCGAAAGCGAATGCGAAAGCGAATGCAAATGCTTAAAATACGATAAAAAAATCACACGAAACTAAATTTTTTTAAGAACATGAAGTTGTATGATATAAATAATTGTACTACATATAACATTTTTAACCCGCGACTAAAAAAGGGGTGTTATAAGTTTGTAGTGTGTGTCTGTGTATCTGTGTGTCTGTCCGTGTCCACGTACAGACCAAACGGCTGAACCGATTTTGATTTAGTTTTTTCTGTTTGAAAGGCGACTTGATCGAGAAGGTTCTTAGCCATGTTCTAAGAAAATCGGTCCAGGCGTTTAGAAAATATCGCATCTTCTCTAGATATATTCGGGGGTTTTTAAAATTTTTAATTTTTGTTATATTTAAATTGAGTCTTGAATTAAAAAAAATTTACAAAATCATAGGCAATCAACCCATTCGTACTTTGGCCCTAAAGCCTGGTACTGTGTCAATATTTCATGTGAACTGCTGTCAAAATACATATTAAGAAAAATTGTAATGAATTGTTCATGAAATAAAACTTGAGAAAAATATATAAAATATATCTTCAACATTTTAAGTTTTCATGTCAAATAATACTCGTATGAGTGGCACTTGCTTCGCATGAAATTTACAACAAATAAGGGCTGGTTAATATTTTAGCATTTAAAATTTTCTGTACGAAGTAATGAATGGTACTCAACATTTTTCAACAGTTTGAACAGACTAGTCTTAAGTAGAAAAATATTTTCGCGCAAATCAAACACTGCCTCTTCTTTTTCGAAAACTAATAAATATTTCCAAACACAGTTGGATTTTGGATTCATTCTGATAATTATTATTTATAGAAAAGTTTTAAGCTAAAATTTTAAAGCTTTGTTTAGAATCGTAAGCTATTTTCGTAAAAGAAGTACAAATTTTTGTTGCTTTTAGTATTCGCTTGAAATATTCGCATATTTTAGCGAATGCAAAAGCCAATGCAAATAGCAAAAGTAAGCGAATAATTTGCGAATGCGAAAGCGAATGCGAACATTCGTTACATCGCTAATGTTTATCGTCTCATTCGTGTTTAAGAGCTTAAGCACGACGATTTCGAGATGTTTTACCATACATTGACTTGTTTTGTTAAACATCACAATTGAGGTGTTTTTGATTTAAACACTTCGTTAAACAAGTAAATGAAATATGTTCAGTGCGTTTTTGTATAACTCTGGCATCCTTGTGTTATTATTAAATAGCGGCACGAAAAAAAAATCCTCACAAAAACATAAATGTGAAAAACGGCCAAGTTCCTATCCAAAATTTCGGCCATTAAAAGTTGTGAGATATAAATTTTGACCAATTTCTTCTTTGCCACAATACCTAACACAGAAATATATTATGTATGATATAAATTTGTAATCGTAAGGTTGTCACATAATTTCTAGGTAATCTGCCAACTTGACAACATTTTTATCAATATAAAGAAATGAACATTTATACATTATTTTCTCCTTTTTTGGAAAGGTAAAAATATTGCCAAGTTATCAGATTATCTAGAAATTATATGACACCCTTACGATTTGGTAAAATACAGTGTAAATTTTACTGGGCATGACCATGCCTATTTTCTCAATATATTTACATGTTAAATAAAGTCTGCTTAGCCAAAGTACATAAATCAAAAGGATATGCCCAATGTGCATGCAAAATTTCAATAGGGTAGCTGGTGCTTTTAATTTTTGGATTTTCCGATTGAGTAAATCAATTACTATTTGTGTACAAAATGTCAGCTCTCTATAGTATAATATTACGTAAAATTTTCATGAGCCTGGCCTCGCTGACTTTTATATCTGCTAGTGCTTATGGTTCATGCAAAGTTTGCTATTAAAAAGTTAATGAGAAATATATGAATAATAAATTAAAAACTGCTAAGCCGAAGTACCTGAACGAAAAAGCTAAGATTTATGGGTGAAGTCACGGCTACTTTTCAAAATAGGGAATTTTTATTGGATAAGTGCAATGTGTATGAAAAGTTTTAATAAAATGTATGTTAATTTTGAATTTGAAGTGCTTGTTTCCGCACTCTGATAGCAACTTCTGGGTTTTCAGATTTTTCTTAGTGATCTCTTATCTAGATTTATTTGTGTATCAAATTTAAGATCGCTAGTTCGAATTGGAGTTTTACCGTCGTGGCTCCGCATACCGGGTAAAACTTTTTGATTTTAAGATTTTCCCATTGGCTTACGCAGCTACACTCACTAGTGTATAAAATGTCAGCTCTCTAGCGCGAATTATATCTTTAGATTTGATCAGCATTACCTCTCCTCACTATTCCTAACTCAAAATTTTGTTGTGAGCAGCGCTTATAATTCATGCTAATTTCCTTCTAAAATATGCTAGACCGATGTAGATTAAACACAAGGCTAACACTTTATGGGAGTGATCACGCCCAATTTTTAAGGTGATGCAAGATTTCACTAAATTGGCTTGAATTAAAAGCCCCGGCCATTCTGGTAACATTTTTTGGGTTTTCTAATTTTTCTAGTTTGTTTCTCACTTAGACCTACTTGTATATCAAATTTCAGCTCCTCAGCGCAACTTTTAATTTTTAAGTTTTATGGGCGTATTCCCGCCCACTTTTCCAAAGTAAAAATTTTTTTCGGTCAGTGCTCATTATTCGTGTCTAGTTTCGTTACAAACGGATAATAATAGCTAGATAAATGGTATATCTAAATATGCTGAGCCGCAGGGCATTAAAATGAGGTTTAAATTGTATGGGCGTGTCAACGCCCACTTTTTTAATGAAAGATTTATAGCGTTGCATTAGCGCAGTGTAAAAGCCGAATTTCAATAAAATAGCTTATATGAAGCGCCTTAGATTAGCATTTTTAATTCTGACCTTTATGGGCGTAGCAACGTCCTCCTGGCTTAAATTTCCGGGTTTTCAGATTTTTTTATTTTATTTCTCACCTAGACCTAGCTCTGTATCAAATCTCAGCTCAATAGCACAAATTTTAATTTTTAAAAAAATAAAATTTTCGTTGCTCACCTAGATCTTCTCGTGTACCAAATTGTAGCTCTCTAGCTATAGCGGAAGTGCTTCATCAGTTTGATGAGTGTGTCAGTGGTCAGTGAGTATGTCTTAAAATATGCACTTTTTGCACCTCTATATCTCCGGAAGGTTTCATTGTAAAACTCTCAAACTTCGCATATGAGGTTATATGAATTTATTCTAATTATGATTAAAATTTCATAATTTTACGGTCGCGAGGAACAAAGTTATGAGGGGAGTAAAAACAGCTCGAATGGCTTCGTGTAAATAGACACACTGCATTGGCCAGAACTTGGCCTGGCGCACTGCTGTGCGCCTAGATTATTTCCTACACAAGTAATTGCTTAAAAAATATTAAACTTAACAATAATAAAACAAATTAAAAACATAATTCTTCGTAATAAATTACAAACACAATAATTTACTGACATAACAAAATCTAAAAATTTTAAAAACCCCCGACTTTTTTCAGAAGAGATGTTATACCTCTCGATCAAGTGATCTTTCAAAAAGAAAAAAAACTAAATGAAAATCGGTCCAGCCGTTTCGTCTGTACGTGGACATGGACAGACAGACAGATACACAGACACACACTACAAACTTATAACACCCCTTTTTTAGTCGGGGTTAAAAACATCAACCTCAAACATCTCAAATATAGTGTAAACGGTTGTGTTTAGTTTTTTAAAACACTTAACTTAAACACATTGAAAAACATAAGTGTGAGGTTAAATTTTTCAAGTTACAAGTACGCTAGAAATATTCTAGCTGTGCAATTTCTTTAAGTTTTTAGGTTGGGTTTCCTTCCCTCTTTTTCCTTGGCCAGAAAAACTAGCAAAAGTTTATACATACATACATATATCTTGCAAATAAAAAACAAAAAAGAAACATCTCACAAATACATAAATCCATTTTATTTTCTCTGTAAGTATTTGTACGGATATAAATGCTTGCCAGTGCAAGCGTTTGCTTGCCGCCCTTTGCATCACTACAAAATCCTGTTGCACAATAACATAACAACGATGGATGTTAATAGAAGATGCGCTTTGTTGATGCTCAAAAAAACAATAGAAGACTTTGGTTTGCAAAAGATAATAAAAATCCTTTTGCATATGAAATTCAATTTTTTTTTTTTTTTTTTTGGAAGCAAGCAAGTTCGACAGGCTTTGAAATTGCAATAAGTTTTTCTTTTTTTAAGGGCTAGAGGAGGGGTGGGGAGGGGGAAGTACTTACCGCCTAGCAGATGGCAATAAATGAATTGAATTTATTTCATATTTCAAAATTGTCAAAGAGTTGAAAGTTTGGAAAAAAATTAATTTTCTTAGCTTGCATTAAAAATTTTAAATAAAAATTTTCTTAAACGTTAAGCAAAACAATTTTAAATTAAAATCCTTTCAAGACGGCTGAGGAGTGTGATACCAAAAAATGGGGTGCAATGCAGTGCCAGTGCTTAAAGGCTCACAACCAATATCGACAACAACATAATGCCCCACCTTTGAAAATGAGTAAAAAACTTAATAAAATTGCCAGCTCCTGGGCCAAGGTAATTTGGACGTCTAATACTCGTATGTAATTCGAAATTAAAGAAAATGCTTTCGAGTTTACATGCTATCGACATACAAATTGGAAAGCTTTTTATTTCATTTCGAATTACAGAGTTAGGCCCTTGGGCTTTTATTTTGACCATTCCGTTTTGTGAAATAATTTTTTTTTAATCTCTTGAAGAAATTGTGTAAGAAAGGTAAAATGGAACATAGTTCTGGCACAACTTATGGAGAGAATCTATACTTTTGCAGTGGCTGTTCTGAAGTAACTGGTGATATGACCGTCAAGCCTTGGTATGACGAAATAGCAATGTATGATTTTGCAAAGGCAGAGTTTACACCTGGCACGGGCCATTTCACTCAGATTGTGTGGAAGGATACTAAGGAATTGGGCGTAGGTTATGCTAAAAAGTAAGCCAGGTTTTTTTTTTTGTTTAAAACATCTTTGAAGTAGTAAAAATAATTTACTTTTGCAGGGGGAAAAACTTTTATTTGGTTTGCAATTATTTTCCGCCCGGCAATGTGATAGGTAAATTTCGAGAAAATGTTTTACCCACAAATAATAGCAGTTGACCAAATTTTAAAAGTTATCAATGGTTATTAAGAAAAATTTCTTTTTTTAAATATTTTTAGCAGCAAAATTTTAAATAATTCATCTCAGTTAAATTAAGTTAAGATTGTCAGACTTTGAATTGTCATGAAATATATATAAAAAAATTAAAAAAAAGAAACAAAAACAAAAGGCACTATTAGTCCTCGTCCATAGTTGCAATTTTTGTGCCTGCAATTTTTTTTAAATTATGCTTAGCAATTGCATAAGTGTCCACATTAGGAAGTTCTAGTTTTGCAATTATGTATTGAGAAATTTTATTACCTCACACATTTCCCTGAAAAATTAACAATTCTGAGTCTGAACACAATGTAACGAGAATTCATTGCGGTGCGGTTTTTCATATGATTTTGAAGTAAAAACCCGCAGTGCGGAACGGCATAACTTTAAAACAATGATGTCAGTTTCATGGCACAATTGTGCAAACTAAAATCACACACATTCTTATTCTCTTCCATTTAGTCGTCAATGAAACAGCGACGATAACACATGCGCAGCGGCTGTATTAAATTCTTTATAGATACAGTGAAAGAAAAAAAGTGGTATGCGAAAAATATTCTATGATCAGTAATACTTTTTGCGACATTCAATGTATTTTATGTTACAAAACTTTTAAGGAAAGAAATGAATATATATTAAAAAGTAATTTTGGTATTTTTTGGAGCAGCTTTACTAAACTGCATTTAATATCAAAACTTAAAAGACCAATAACTTGGAAACTATTGGTCGCAGCCAATTTTTTTTGTTTAATTTTTTCTTCTTATTTTTCAAGTTTCTATCAGATAAGCTATTTAAAAATTTATTTTTGGAATTTCTTCACAGTTTCCTATGAAACGTTTACAGCGCCGTAACTCGGAAAATATGGGTCGCCCGGAACTTTTTTATTTAATTTTTATTCCTTATTTTTTAATTTTCTATCATATAAACCCCTTTTTATATATTTGAGCTGCTTCAAATAACTGCATTTGTTGCAAATATTTTTTTTTTTTCGATGTACTTCAGAGACGAATGAGACAGTTTTTCTCACACATACAACTATAGTTTTATTTTTGACACCACTGATTTAAAATCTATTTTATTTTCATTGCGGACTTTCTTATTCTCTCAATTTTTGACTCTCTTTCTCTTTCTGATGTTGCCATATTTTTTGAATAATTGGAGGTTTTCACAACAAAAAACATGATTTTGAAGTTCAAAAATGTTTCTCACAAAATATAAAAGCTTTAAAAATTTATCAAATATATCTGCGAATGTATAAAATTTTAATAATTTTTTGTTTTTAGTTACTGCTATTATAAAATATTTAACAGAACGAGTAAATTTTTTGTAAAAATGTATGCACAAAAAATTAATAAAAATTTAAACAAACAATGACAAGTATTGCCGTCGCCGTCTTCCGTTGTATTATGTTTATTTTGATCTCCCGCAACGAGAAATCGCAACGCACCGCAAACATTGTGTTTAGACTCTCTCTTTGATGTTTGTTATATTTTGTATTTTTTATACAACTAAAGAAAGAAAGATCAAAACAAAAGAGAATTGCAGAGCACATGAAACTGCGTAACCCTCCCAAATCTTCTCACCCCTCTCACCTATAAACTCAGAATTGCTGCAACAAAAATTGCAAGTCTGGACAAGGACTCATGAGTTGCATTCGATTTTCGATCTTCGCCGGCTATCGTACGTCGAAAATCTAATGTTAAATTCATATAATGAATATCGAAAATTTCGCTGAGCAATGACTTTTTTAACGAACAGAATTTAGCTTTCGTTGAAGTATTTTAATATGAAAATTTAAAAAAAAGTGCTAAACATTTGCGTAATTCACAAAACTTCTTGTTTAGTAGAACATAAATAAGTGCATAATTAGTAAAGAACAAACGACAATGGCAAGACTGTTGTAAATTTAGAGATTGTAAAATTGAGCTTTCATTAAAAAAAAGCTTTCAGCAAATTGAAATACGACGAATCAAAACAATTCACATCAAAACAGTCTACATCAACTGACACCACACACAGGGGACCAAATACAAAAGAACGCTGACGATGAAGGTGTAGTGGCTAGTTGTTCCGTTCTACTGCGTGTTTGCCAGAATATTTACAATTATCTTTGGTGTTATTTGTTCATTAATAATTATCACATGTAATTTGTAAATTATAAATAAATTAAAATAATCAGCCATGTCGCAGAGCTCAATTCCATTCGGAAACGGAATCCAATCCGTATTTTGGTGTTTTAGAAAACGAAAAACGAAAAAAAAAATTTCGGAATGAAATCACTTTTAATTTCATGAAATTAACATTTTATGCATGTTAAAGTAAACAAAAATATTTTAAAGAACTTTTTTTCAATTAAGAATTCTATTTTTAACCCCCGACTAAAAAAGGGGTGTTATAAGTTTGTAGTGTGTGTCTGTGTGTCTGTGTATCTGTGTATCTGTATATCTGTGTGTCTGTCTGTGTCCACGTACAGGCCAAACGGCTGGACCGATTTTCATTTAGTTTTTTCTGTTCGAAAGATGACTTGATCGAGAGGGTTCTTAGCTATGTTTTTGCAGAAGATCGGTCCAGCCGTTTAGAAGATATAACATCTTTTTTGAAAAAAGTCGGGGGTTTTTTAAAATTTTTAATTTTTGTTATTCATTTATTTATTCAAAGCTGGATTACAATTATTTAGTTTTTATTTATTTATTATGCAAATTTCTCAAGTCATTACAAAAATAAAATCAACAGAACAAAATGTTCGGAATTGGTTTCACTGGTATTGCCATATCATTTTTGTATGTACTTTATCAAAATCTTCATATTGGCAGCACACAAAACAAAAAAAATACGAGACAGAATTAAAATATGCATACAAAAAAAAAAAATTTAAAACGCCTAAACATATGCCACATTATGATTTAATACAAGAATATATTGCCACACTTGTTACATAAAAACTATTTGACAATTTTTTTCGGATTGATGAAAACGATCGGAATCTAAAGCACCAAAATGAACATCGAAAGGAATGGTTAATACGGAATCAAAACCATTCCGAAAGGAATCTGTGAGACGGCTGAATAACTTGGTCCTATTAGTGCCTTAACCAGTGTGACTAGATTTTAAAATAAACTTAAGCTAAATCACGTTTCAAAGAGAGCTAAAATAAGCTAAAAATTTAAATTTTAAGCCATAAAATAAAGCTAAACTTTTTTCGACTTCTTCCACGTTGCAAGAGTTTCTTATTGCTAAAGTAACGTTAAATATATACGTACACAAACATATTTTTCTATTATTTGAAATAAAAAATATTGAATAATTTTTAATTAAATTAAAGGTTTTTTTCTTGTTGGAAAAATGGAAAAATGTAATTTTTTACAACAAATACCTGATTTACATTAAGCATTTTTTCATGAAATTTCATGAATTTTGTTGCACGCAACTTTTTCTATTTGCTAATTGCAGCGCTGTAGAGGAGAATTTTATATAAAAAAGGACGTAGAATAAGTCTCTGATGCATTTTTGTCAACTTTTTTGATATAAGATGCTTCTTCAAGCCTCCTACTGACAAATAAAAAATTTTTATGCAACTATTATTTAAAGAAAAATTAAACAAAAACTTCCAAAAAATTTAAAAACATTTATACTAAAATACGAAATTTTTTTTTAAATTAATTAGTCTTAAGGTAGAATTAGCCGAACGTCCACGTAAGCTAACGAAACAGCTGATCGTTTTTGTTGTTTGAAAACAATGCAAACGCTTACCGAAGTTTGCTGTAACGGTGACGGCACGTCTCAACCTGTATAAAATAGAATTTCCTAACGTTGTTAAGTGACGTTTGTAAGCCAGTGATGGTGTCATTGTAAGTTAAATGGAATAGGGGTATTTTGGCTCTGTTTTTTGGTACTTTTGTTAATAATATCTGTGTGGAAAAACATAAGTATATAAATAAATATTTGGGAATGTACATATATACATACTTATGTACACAAATATATTCATGCATGTGTATGTATATGTACTTATATATAATAAAGAAATGCATAAATATGTATGAGTAAAATATAAATGTGATATGTATTAAAGGATTTAAATGGTATCAAAACTTCTTATTGTGTATGCACACATGCAAAAATTATTTCATGTTGCATACATATCATTGGTCACAAGTAGAAAGGCCCTAACTCAAATAATTGTAATTTTACAGGGGAAGATAAAAACATAATATTAAACAGCACAACTGCTTTTAAAAGTGTTATTTTTACGATATTGCAATAAATTTTTGTGACGAGGTGTACTTGTGTCCATCGATATGTATGTATTTATGAACATATTTATTTGTTATAAATGTATAATAGACAGTATACAGTTTTAGTAGCGTTTACATATTTTAGGTACTTTTTCTTCGCTACATTCACAATTTGAACTTTTTTATTTCCCATCACTGTTTTGTGAACAGCTGTTCCTTTTTAATATTAAATAGACTTGGGTCGAACTCGTTCACTAGTTCATTTTTGCCACAAGCCACTGATCAAACCCATTTAAATTACATGGGTTTGATCATTGGTTTGTTGCAAAAATGAACTAGTGAACGAGTTCGACCCAAGTCTAATATTAAAACAACAAAACGAAGTAAAGCATACGCACGTTTTTAAATGTTCTATAAGTGCACCAACGTGCTAACAGTACAGTACGGTACGGTACAGCAACAGCAACGTTCGGCTAACCCAGCCCTTACTAACAGAAAATCTATTTCTGATATTTGTTTTAAGTAAATTCATGCCGCTGTATACAAGTTCAACTCAACTCAAAGAAAATCTTTAAAAGTCTTATAGGCAATATTAAGTTAACTTTTGCCATTATAACTCCAAAATTGCAATGAATGTCACCTATTTTTAAATTTGCAATTTACATTTTGTATTTTTAAATTATTTTCCAATGAAAAAATTTCATAATTTTGAATGTTAACAAATTATCTTTTTTAACCTTCCTTCAACCAAAAAAGGGTGTTATAAGTTTATAGTTTTGTGCATCTGTACGAGTCCACGTACAGACCAAAGTGCTGCATCGATTTTGAATTAGTTTTTTTTTTTGTTTGCAAGGTGACTTGACCGAGAGTGTTCTAAGCTTTGTTTGAAGAAAATCGGTCTAAGTTGAATCTGTGTCTTTGACGCCAACGCTCCCAAACTGCTACACCGACTTCAATTTTTTGTCTTTTTTTGTTTTTGTCGTTTGAAAAGTGACTTGATCTGGCCTATAATTGATGAAAATCGCTTCAGCCATTTAGTCAGTTCGTTGGGGGGTATTTTTAATTTTTGTTATTATAACTTTTTTATTTGTTTAATATATTTTTTGAGAACATGCAATTTAGATTAAAAACGGCTAAAAAAGCTAAATGAGTTTTTAAAAAAAGCAAAAAAATAAGCTAAGAGCTAAATGGAAATTTTGCAGCTAAATCCCAAAAAAATAAGCTAAATTTAGCTCAAAATAAGCTAATATGGTCACGCTGGCCTTAACAAATGTTAAACAAAAGTTGTAATTTGTAATAATTATTTCTCATTCCATAGCATTCTGAGTTAAGCTGTGTTGAGAACACTTCTTTTTAATAGAGCAGTAAATTCAATTAACATAAATATATATTCAATTAAAATATTAATCGCATATAATATTTTTTCCAACCAATCTCTTAACTAAAAATAAATTCAGCGATTTCTTAAGTTATTAAACATTGTTAAATTTTAGGTATTATTTTGTTTGCTTACAATTAACATCATGCTTCTAAAAAATAGTGGTTACGTTTCAATATTAAAACAAATTTGATGGCATCTGTTTATGTCAGTACAGCATTAAACACAAAAGTTCGCATCTCAAGTGGATTTCGAGTATAAAGCTTGAGGGATAGATTTAACCATAAAGAAAAGTTTGTGTGAGTGTGTGTGTTTGTATTTGTGTGAGAGCTGATTGCAGTATCTTAAAATGACTGATGACTGGAAAGTGATAATCATAGTGATTGAATTTCAAATATAATTTCATCATTTACATACTTAAGTGTGATTAACAACGAAGAAAGAAAAAAAAAATATTGACGACTAGAAGAGCAGCTGTGTTGTAGGGAAATTGAAATAATATTATTGAACAAGAACGATGCTGATGATGAGTATGAGTACGATTATGATGGTAATGATGACGAGTGAGTGGATAAGTGCTTGCTTGATTTATTTGCCAAATTGATGTGATAAGTGTTAAGCAAACAACATATGGGCATAATATATCTTATTAAAGTATTTAAATTGGTAGTTTTAATTTTAAAATTTGCCCGAAAAAGTTTTCTTTAGCTTCTACTTTAATGTTTGTGAGCATATTTTAAAATTTAAATGTTTCTGCTCGAATAAGTTTTGAACAAAGTTTGCACTTAACACTGTGAACTTAATACACTTGATTAAACTTGGATTTTTTTTTGTATTCCGTAAATTGTTTTGTTTCGCCATATTTTTAATGCTTTATTATACTCTTTACCAAAAATGGTAAAGGGCATATATAGGTTTGTCATTTCGTGTAAAATTTCCACAATATTCATATGCGACCAATAAATTTTACTTATTATGAATAGGGAAGACGAATAAACCATGTCTGTCCATTTATGTCTCAGTCTGATTCTACGTGAAATCTGTTTTCCAAACTCCCTGAAAAGCTAAAGGGTGGTGTAACAAAAATGGTTAAAAATGGATTGGAATGGAAAACCAGCAAAATCGAAAAGACGGTTTCAGAGCTGGACAATTTTAACCTTTTTTTTTTTTTGCTATATAAAAGTAACTAGCTAAAACTTATGGTATTTTTTTTTGTTAAATAGACTTATTTTAAATATAAGTAAAAACTAAATTGGTATTAAAAAAATATAAAAAGACGATTCCAGGGTTGGACAATTTGAACTTTTTTGGTAACTAACTAAAATTAATTTTTTCTTTTCCTCTCTAAATTAAAATTTTTTTATACTTTTAAGAGAAATAAATTGAGTAATTTTGCCAAAAAACGACCGACTTCAACTTATGTTGATCTGATAGAACATTATGGAAAAAATTTATGGGACACAATCTGGAAAAAAATCGAAAATCTGTTGGTCAAGAAGAAGTACGAGAAATATAAAATCAAATTTTGATAGACGTGCCTCCGCCCATTTTTAAATGCAAGATTGTGTGTTTTTCAGAACTCAGGATGCATATTAAGTTTTGTAAAAATCGGTAGAGTAGAACATCTTAAAATTAAATATTCACCCTTATTCCAGTCACTTTAACACAATACCAAAAAATTTGGGCTTGTGTACCCGTTGTCGAAAACAACTGACTCCTTTTGGCAGGTTTATGATATTTTCTAGACCTAAGGGAACGGAAATATATTGCCAGTTGCACAAAATTGTTCTTGAGAGCGAGTAAACAAGTCCCAATTTTTTGGTATTGTGTTAAAATGACGTCAATGTCGACAACTGGAATAAGGGTGATTAAGTTTTAATTTGTGTGACTCCGCCCTTTTTTTAAATAAAAGATTGTGTCTATTTTAAAGCTCAAGGTTTGTGGAAAGTTTCGCTAAAATCAGTTAGTAGAACCACGTGAAATATTTTATTTTTACTTTTTTTTACAGTGGGACCTCTCAGAAAAAAAAACAGATTTTTGCTATCGCTCCAAAATGTGCCGAGTGGTGAAATAACAATCTAAAAAAAAATACAGACGAATTAAATTCCTCATTTTTTTGAAGTCGAGTAAGAATAGAAAAATTTAAAAGAATGATTCCAGAGTTGGAAAGTTTATACTTTTTGATATATTAAAGTAACTAAGTCAAATTATTTTTTTCCTCTTTCCTTATAAATTATATATATATTTTTTTGTGTTAGAAAAAAATTTTTTTTGTATGCAAAATTAGAGTAACATAAAATATCTCCAGAGCTGGAAAATTTAATTTTTTTGGTATATAGAAGTAATTAGATAAAACTTATGGTTGTTTTTTGTTTGTTTTTTTTTGTTTGTTAAATAAGCCTGGTATCCGAAATAAAAAAAAAAAATAAAAAGATTATTCCAGGGTTGGAAAATTTGATCTCTTTTCATACATAAGAGTAACCAATTAAAACCAATTTTTTCCCTTTTTTTCTCTATAAATTAAAAGTATAAAATAGCCGTTTAAAATAAATAAAAAATAAAAGCAATTATTTCAGGGTTGGAAATTCTACACTTTTTGGTATATAAACGTAAATAGGTCAAATTATTTCTTTTCTTTTATTTATATATATATATTTTTTTCTTTTATTTATAAATTATATATATTTTATGTGCTAGAAAAAAATAGTTTTGTTTAAAAAGTTAGAAAAATACAAAACACATCTCCAGCGCTGGAAAATTGAAACATTTTTTGTAACTAAATAAAACTGTTTTTTTTTTTTTGCTTTGTAAATTAAACTTATTTTATGTTTTACAAAGAAATAAATAATAAAGATCATAAAAATTAAAAATATGCTTCCAGGGTTGGAAAATTGAATTTTTTTTTTTTTTTGGTAAAAAAGTAACTAAATAAAAGTTATTTTTTTCTGTTAATTAAACATATTTTATATTTCAGAAGAATCTTTACTAAATAGTATTTTTGTATATATTAAGTTTTCAGTGTCGGTATCCATACGGTAAAGAAAGGCTTGCAAATGTTTTAAATTATATGTATATGCACATTCGAATTGCTTTAAATATGGGGAATGAATAAATTGACATTAGAAAGCGCTAATATCTGTCAAAGTCCCCTTTAATTAATCTCTTGTCATTCATTTTAAAAATGGAAAAATATTAATAATGTTAAAAAAATTCTGAAATACAGAGTGTAGAATACAACTATTGCTAATAGTGAAAATAAAATCTTTGCATTAAATTCTTCTTGTTTTAAGTATTTTTTTTTTTAATTTTTCCACTTTTTGGGTCATTTTTTAATTTTCAAAATTTATTTACATATTTTGGTTGCACTATCCAGGGTTCTAATAATCATCGCTTTCGATAACAAGCTGATTCGATCACTTTTTTCAGTTTGAGATTATGGCATTCGCTACCGAACAATGTAGTAATATGGCACTATATCAAATGCCATAATCTCAAACTGAAAAAACTTGATCGAAAATAGCTTGTTATCGAAAGTCAGAAGTCAGTCTATCATTTCCATTACAGAATATTTGTCTTCGAAGAACCTGGAAGCACTGAATATCAAATCAAATATCAGAAATTTAAAATGTTGTGGATACATTTGATATTATTGATTCCAAGGCAATTTAAGAATTTCAAAAACTTTTTGCATTTTTTTTTTAATTTTTAGATCATTAAAATTCGAAACCAGATTATGATATAAAAAGCTTATCATGTCTATTCACAGAAAGTATTGTGACTGAAAAATAGTCATAATTTTAACATTGTGACTAAAGAGTAAAATTTCCGATTCTCAACACAAAATTCTAGCAACATAAATTTTTAAAATAAAGACTAGGAATGTAGACAATCATAGGAATTGTGACAGGCATTTCAAACTAAAATAATTAATATAAAATATTTAAATAACAAAAATTAAAAATTTTAAAAACCCCCCGACTTTTTTCAGAAAAGCGGGGGATCGATTTTCTTCAAACATAGCTAAGAACCCTCTCGATCAAATCATCTTTCAAACATAAAAAACTAAATGAAAATCGGTCGAGCCATTGGGCTTGTAAGTGGACACGGACAGACACACAGACACACAGATACACACTACAAACTTATAACACCCCTTTTTTTAGTCGGGGGTTAAAAAGAGAAAGTAATGTAAAAGTGCCAAAAGGTTTGTACATAATATGTACATTTTTGCTAATAGCCAATTTTAGGAGTGATTTACAATTTCCACAAACAATCGAAGAGCAAGCTGTGCTCCCAGATTTTACTCTTATATTTATATTTTTTCTCGCGACTTTGTTCGCACTTAGAAAGAAACTGAGTAGGCTTTAAATTGCATTTAGGCCAATATTATCTAAAACAGACAAAATACCAACAGTGAAAATTTTCGCGATTTATTCTGTTACGCACTACTTTCTCAATTTTTTTTCATATCATTCTCCAGACAATAATAAACCAAACAAAAAAGGATATGTGGTCCAGGCCTTCACGCGTGCTGCCGTAGGAAAATAGGGATTCATTCTGTGCAGATAATGCGACTAGTCCATACATGCATGTAAGGACTAGTCCAAAGAGGAGTAGGAGTACTCCGAAACTACTCCAAATACATGAAAAAATCTGGTCGATTTAACATTGCGATGTTCTAGGGTTGGGCCACATGGTCAAACTTTGCATTCACTGAAAGGAAAATCATTCATTTAGAGAATGAAACGGTTTCATTAAATGTTCTGCATTATATTAATGAAACTTTTCATTAATACAATGAAAAATTTCATTGTATGCATGAAATCTTTCAATCTCTGCCCTTCATGTGTTCTTCATAGTTCATTGTATTAATGAAAATCGTTACATTGTTTAAACGAATTTTCTTTTTGGCGAATTTGGGGCAAATATAAATAAGTTCCACAAATTTGGTCTTCTTAATGTATACAGTTTGTCAACCATAAATAAATCAAAAGTTATTTTGTTAAAAAATCATTTCTATTTCTTATTTTTCTAATCCCTTTTTATTTCAAAGCAGTATGGTAGTCATAAATGCAATGAAATCGTTTCATTTATAAAATGTAATATTCTTCATTGTATAGCAGATATCTCTCTCTTTTTCTTTTTTATCCATTCACGTTCCTCACCTCTATACAAACACAAAAAAAAGTTGTGCCAAACAAGAATGATAAACTAAAGATTACGTCATCTGCGCATGATGGAATTCTGACGTCACTCAGCCTGTGTTCTCATTGCGCTGATTTACACGGGCATAATTGTGCTGGAATAACATGTTAGTTTGTTGGTGAGATAGGCAAAGAGAGTGGTTTTGCGGTTGGCATAACTTTTCAACCAGCTTCAACCCCGCATTAGCAGCATAAAACCAATACACACACAACTTAAAAAACAGCAAATGTTAAATGAATACTAAAAGCACTAACACACACACACAGCTGTGTATACGCATACATTTTGTGCCAGATGAATTAGTCTCGTGTAATTTGGAAAAGAACAAAAATTGTGCGGCTTAAAAATTGTTCTCGTCTAAACTACCTCATTGGCTAGTAAAATTCAACTGTAGAACTATTAAGGCAGAATTAGTTTGTGCCGTTCTGGTCTGAATCAGCTGTTTTGTTTCTGTTGAGTTTAAAATCTGTATGTGTGGTTAGTTTTTACTTTTTCGTTCTGTTCTGTAGCGGACAAATCTTTAGAAAATAGAATTAAACGTTAAGTGACAGCCAAAAGTGTGTATGTATTAATGTGTTGTGATATTTTCTGTACAAGTGTAATCAATTCTATAGGTTGCCAGCTGATTTTTCTCACAGACAGAGTAATTGCAAAATATTTTATACAGAAAGGAACGGCACAGAACAGCAACAGAAAGTAAAGACTAATGAAGCCTTAACACGCACAAAAACTCACATTTCATATTTGCTCTTTTTCTTATCTCTTTATTTTTATTTTGTTTTTAATTTTTCTTAGTTTTGCACCTTTTAAGCATTTAACACATTTAACTTTTTTCTTGGAGATCTCTCTGAGTAAATTAATCGCAGGGCTGCCAACTACAACAAAATAAATAAATTTTTTGTAAGAAATTATAAATTTCACATATGACACAGACTTGGTAACCTTTGCGAGGGGACTACTACGTCATCAAACGGTAAATCATGCGCAAGGCGTAATCTTTATTTTATCATTCTTGGTGCCAAACATCTTATAAAGATGCTTGTTTTGTTAAGATTTTTGTTTGATTCTTTTGAACTTATGTTTGTGTATTGTGATTCTCAACAACATATTAAGAGTTTCACTATAAACATGTAAGTTTTTCGGCTTACTTAAAACATTGTTTAGGTTGAACTCTACTGATGAGTTCCTTAAATTTTAAATGTTTAACGTTAATTAAATAAATACTTACATATGCGCATATATTAAGTACATATGTTTTTACATATATTAAATTAAATACAAAAAATCTATATATCTTTTATTAAGTAGGTGGTTTGCAAGGGATTATATTTCATTATATTTATGAAATTTTCTTTATATTAATGAATAAACTTCATTTATAGTAGGTAAAAACTTCATTAAATCAATGAAACAACTTCGTTATATTAATGAAAAAGTTTCATTGAACTAATGAAATAGTTTCATTCTATTTATGACATAGCCGCCAAAATTAACTTCATAAATACAATGAATCATTCTTCATTGATCCAATGAAGGGCTTCATTAGCTGACATTTCATTAATACAATGAAGAATTTCTTTGTCTGAATGAAGGTTTTCCTTTCAGTGTTACATGGGACTAACCCCAAAACTACCGCATATGGAATAGCTTTAAACTAAATGAACACTTATCCAGCAGCATTGAATGCTTGTATGAAAACGCTATTGTCCATGACTGCATTACATGGGACCATGATGTAACTAGTCTATTTCATCTATATTCGACAACAAGGGAGTCCAACATTATTTGCAGGGGTAGATTATTTGAGCGTGCGATACTTTTGGTTTTTATATACATATACATATACATATACATATACATATACATATACATATACATATACATATACATATACATATACATATACATATACATATACATATACATATACATATACATATACATATACATATACATATACATATACATATACATATACATATACATATACATATACATATACATATACATATACATATACATATACATATACATATACATATACATATACATATACATATACATATACATATACATATACATATACATATACATATACATATACATATACATATACATATACATATACATATACATATACATATACATATACATATACATATACATATACATATACATATACATATACATATACATATACATATACATATACATATACATATACATATACATATACATATACATATACATATACATATACATATACATATACATATACATATACATATACATATACATATACATATACATATACATATACATATACATATACATATACATATACATATACATATACATATACATATACATATACATATACATATACATATACATATACATATACATATACATATACATATACATATACATATACATATACATATACATATACATATACATATACATATACATATACATATACATATACATATACATATACATATACATATACATATACATATACATATACATATACATATACATATACATATACATATACATATACATATACATATACATATACATATACATATACATATACATATACATATACATATACATATACATATACATATACATATACATATACATATACATATACATATACATATACATATACATATACATATACATATACATATGTACATATATTTTTTTTATTTTTTATTTGACTTCATTCAATATTCAAATGCCATAATTTTTAATGTCATAATTTTCATTAACATAGAATGTTAACTATAAAATTTGGATTTTTGTGACTATGTTACGAGAATACAAAATTAAGACGGAGTCACAAGAGTAAATATAGAACTCTGTCATAGCAAAAGTTGTGACTGACTTGAGACTTTTTCTGTGAATAGGCCTGTATATCAGATATATCTAAACATGTGCGTTTGAAAGTAAAAATTATATATTGTCTGTAAATTTTTGATTTTGACAGACATGTGAAATTACATATGAGTCGCTTAGCTGACAACACACGTATAAAATACCTGTCGTGTGAAACGGACTCTATGAAAAACTAAATATGTATTTATATTTTATATTTGCATATACATAAATCAGAAAGACTTTGTTAAATAACTCATACTAACAGTCAAAAGGCGTTTGAATACATGTCACATAGATGTATAAAAATACCAGACAGAAAAATAAATTTATTTTAAAATAAATCAAAATTGTCGCAAAATAACACATTTGTCTTGTTTGTCAACAGACAATACAATTGGGATTTGCATACACACTCGTACATTTTTTTCTTCTACCATGTTTTGTTGTGGTTTCTTTTTTTTTTTTTTTTGCTTTTCTTAAATATCTTTTTCAACAGCAAATAATCTAAAGAGACATAATGTTGATTTTAATGTGAGATTGAGAAAATATGAAATTTCCTTCAAGGCAAATGAAAATGTATGGGGATGCTGTAAGGCAACTATGTTATTATTATTTTTTACTCAAACTCATAGTTTTTATCTACGCCGACAGACGATTAAATATTTGCTGCTTTTAAAGAGAATTTAAAGAGATTTAAAAATTTAATTTTACTAATGGGAATATAATTAGAAAAAAGTGCGTTAAAGTATTTAACTTTAACACAACAGTTCTCAAAAGAGCACAAATTATTAACTTGGCAGCACCTGCTTAAAAATATTTTTTTGGCTGTGGTTGTTTCTTACATTTTGCAATTATGTACATACATAGAAAATTTTACTACAAATAAATGAGTTCAATTTGAGTAATAAAATCCCAAAATTCCCAAAAAAGGAATATGAACAATTCCAAAATGGGAATTTTCCATTTTTTTTGCTCTATTGCGCTCATAACAGAATTGACGGAGGAAAAATTACTAAATTTCGTTGTTTTTTTTTAAAGAGAAGTAACACTAAGGCAATGAATGCCTACTACTATTACTAGGTGTTACCTTCTTTAGGAAAGGGATAGCTATATACAAGACAGGCAGTAAAGGAAGAGATAGAGGAAAGCCTCATTCTTTTACAACTCTGCTTTTTGCACGTTCTTTTTAATAATGCATTGTTGCAGCGCCTTTTTTGTTAAATGAGGTGTATGAATTTTTGTTCAAGCTGTGGTTAGTAGACATATTATCGACTATTTTACTTCGCCAATGATTCTGCTACACAACGAAAGAGGGATTAATATCTGCTGAATTCGGTATAGTTCAGTGACCAGTGGCTATGCCTTCATCACTTGAACTTTCCTACAACAACTGACACAAAGGGGACACTAAAATGCACATCAGAAAAATGCGTGGTATTGTTATTTTAATGACTGTTGGATATCGGAATTGAACCCAGTACCTTCGGTTTTGTAGTCAACGAGCTAACTAATTCAGCCAAGGCAGGATAATTAGTGCGTATAAATCATGGTTTTAATATTTTTTATCTCAGCTTTGAGATTATAGAATAACGAGAGCCTATATTCAAAACACGTCAACTCAAATTTGGTCAAAATGAATTTCCGATGGCAAATAGCTCCCCTATGCAATATTCATCTGTAGTATAAATTTCGAATCAAAAAAATGATTTGGTTCCAAGTTTTATATCAATTTTTCTTATTCTGCTATCTCAAAGTATAATTTTTTTCCCAATATGTTTAAAAAATTAGTAATTTATTATAAAACTACCTCATTTCTGATTGCATTTCACATGCTGAACACGAATCTGGTAAAGATTTTGATATCCTGTGGCTAGTTTTTGAGATATGGTCACTTTTAATATAACTATTAGTACGGAGGGGTTCCGATAAAAAAATTGGTAATGCATGTATAGCTTTTAAACTGTTAATCGAATAGAAACATGATGTATGGAGCGATTATAGTCAATGATATAATATTTCGAAATTGATAATTTGTAGTGACGCTGTTACACTAGAGAATGAGTTAGAGAGTGCTAAATCTGACAACCTCGAGATGGAAGAGGCTTTCAGTTAGGCTTATGTTATTTTTTAAAGGTATTTTAAGTTTTTTCTTGTAGCTTTTCAATTCTTATATCTACGCTCAAAAAAAGACATATACTATTATTAAGGAAAAAATTTTTCTAAGTTAAAGTAAAAAAAAATTTCTAAGTTTAAGTAATTTTTTCTAAGTTTAAGTAAATTTTTACAAAAATCTAGTAAAAATTACTTAATATGAGTAAAAAATAAAAAGTTCATATTCTCAAAAGTAGTTCATAAAAATACACACAAAAATTCTCACATTCAAGGTCAAGTTTACTGGTTTAAAAGAAATATTTACCAAAAATTGGAAAACGGTTTAAAAGTTTAGGGAAATTGTATCCTAGAAACTAGTCAATCTCGTTATAAATCAAAAAATAAATTTTAGGACATGACTTACTCCTAATTAGTTCATCAAATTTGACTAACTTGAAAGATATAAAAAGTTATTCTAAATTTTCGAAATATATTTACCAGTTTTAAGTATTTTTTCTTTAAATTATAGAATATATTTTTTATTTGCATTAAGCAAAAAATTCAAGTACATTGTTCATATATATATCCGACGAATATTTGAACTTGAAATAAATTTTTTTGAAAATAAAATAAAATTTTAAAACACAAAAATTTCAATGCTTATTCAGGCTGCCTGTTAGGCAATTGGTTAGAGTGCTTGCCTATCAGTCAGAAGGTTGTGTTGGTTCAATACTTGCCCCCTCTCAAGGAATTAATACGTATGTATGTATGGTGAATTAATTAAGAATATAATATGAAGATATAATAAAAAACATACCATGTGGTATAGAATTTAATTAAAAACAAAAAAGTACCAAAATTAAAGACAAAAAGAAAACTTTGAAAAATTTACTAAATTTGAAATAAAAGATGACAAACCTTTTTTGCAATTTTCCGAATTTTATGGAGAAATTTGACTTAATTTTAGAAAAATTTTATTTAAATATAAAAATATAATTACTATAAACTAGTTCATTAATGAACTAAGAATTTAGTAAATATTTTACTGGTTTCGAGTAAAAAACAGCTTTGGCGCCATACCACAACTTTTTTTTACTCAAATTTAGAAAATTTTCCAAAATTTTAGTTAGTTTCTTTTTGAGTGTAGTATTGAGTAAAAGATTTCACAAATTGATTAAAAAATAATATATTAAAAAAAAAATTATATTTTTGCCGACAAAATATGATAATTCTAAAAAAATATTTGTTTTTTGATCGACTAAAATATGCTATCTCATAAAAATACGCAAACCAGTGCAAAATAAAATATTTTTTGCAATCCTATAAATTAATAATTATATTTAAACCATATTATGGAAGGCACATCATTTATTTTTACAGTATTGTGCGAATTAACTAGTTTTTTCGCTCTACTGAAAAGTTAGCTTTTTTGAGTTGACGTGTTTTGAATATAGGCTCTCGATAAATGGTTTATCTAGGCGCACGGCAGTGGGCCAGGCCAAGTTCTGGCCAATGCACGCAGTGTGTATATTTACACGAAGCCATTCGAGCTGTTTTTACCCTCCTCATAACTTTGTTCCCCGCGACCGTAAAATTATGAAATTTAAATCATAATTAGAATAAATTCTTGTAACCTCATATGCGAAGTTTGAAATGAAATCTTCTGGAGATATAGAGGTGCAAAATGTGCATATTTTAAGACATACTCACTGACCACTGACCACTGACACACTCATCAAATTGATGAAGCACTTCTACTATAGCTGGAGAGCTAAAATTTGGTACACGAGAAGATCTAGGTGAGCAATGAACCAGAAAAATCTGAAAACCCGAAAATATTAAAGAGGAGGGCGGGGCTACGCCCATAAAAATTAAAATTTACGCTATTGAACTGGAATTCGATACAGAGCTAAGTCTAGGTGAGGAATAAAATAAAAAAATTTTAAAACCCGAAAATTTAAGCCAGGAGGGCGGGGCTACGCCCATAAAGGTCAGAATTAAAAATTCTAATGTAAGGCGCTTCATAGAAGCTATTTTATTGAAATTCGGCATATATACTTGCAAGGCTATAAATTTTTCTTTAAAAAAGTGGGCGTTGAGACGCCCATAAATTTTAAACCTCATTTTAATGCCCTGCGGCTCAGCATATTTAGATATACTATTTATTTAGCTATTATTATCCGTTTGTAACGAAACTAGACACGAATAATAAGCACTGACCGAAAAAAAATTTTGACTTTGGAAAAGTGGGTGGGGTTACGCCCATAAAAATTAAAAGTTAAAGGTTGCGCTAAGGAGCTGGAATTTGATATATAAGTAGGTCTAGGTGAAAAACCAACTAGAAAAATCTAAAAATTCGAAAATTTTAGTTAGAGGGGCGGGGCTGCGCCCATAAAACTTAAAAATTAAAAGGTGCGCTAAGGAGCTGAAATTTGATATACAAGTAGGTCTAAGTGAGAAACAAACTAGAAAAATTAGAAAACCCAACAAATTTTACAAGAATGGGCGGGGCCACGCTAATATTGTTTTGAATTAAATACTTAATATACAGCTTTTAATTCAAGCCAATTTAGTGAAATCTTGCATCACCTTAAAAATTGGGCGTGATCACTCCCATAAAGTGTTAGCCTTGTGTTTAATCTACATCGGTCTAGCATATTTTAGAAGGAAATTAGCATGAATTATAAGCGCTGCTCACAACAAAATTTTGAGTTAGGAATAGTGAGGAGAGGTAATGCTGATAAAATCTAAAGATATAATTCGCGCTAGAGAGCTGACATTTTATACACTAGTAAGTGTAGCTGCGTAAGCCAATGGGAAAATCTTAAAATCAAAAAGTTTTACCCGGTATGCGGGGCCACGACGTTAAAACTGCAATTCGCACTAGCGATCTTAAATTTGATACACAAATAAATCTAGATAAGAGATCACTAAGAAAAATCTGAAAACCCAGAAGTTTCTATCAGAGGGCGGAAACAAGCACTTCAAATTCAAAATTAACATACATTTTATTAAAACTTTTCATACACATTGCACTTCTCCAAAATAAAAATTCCCTATTTTGAAAAGTAGCCGTGACTTCACTCATAAATCTTAGCTTTTTCGTTCAGATACTTCGGCTTAGCAGTTTTGAATTTAATACTCAGGTATTTGTTATTAACTTTTTAATACCAAACTTTGCATAAACCATAAGCACTAGCAGATATAAAAGTCAGCGGGGCCAGGCTCATGAAACTTTTACGTAATATTATACTATAGAGAGCTGACATTTTGTAGACAAATATTAAGGGTTTTCATGAGACCTTTTAAAATTCCCATTTGTGCAATTGGGCAAATGTGCGAGACTTGTTTCATGAAGCCCCTTTTCAACTTTTGCGCAAACAGTAAAGTTAATTTGAATGAAATGTCAAAAAAATTAATATAATAAAAATAAAAAAATTAGATTTCAAGCACTTTTAAATTAAATACATATTTATATATTTCTATTAAAATAAAAAGTGCATGTGTGTATCTAAAAATGCTTCAAAGAAGCAAAAAAAAAAACAAACTAAAAAGTTGTTGTTGAATAAATGCTCATTTGCACAGCTTAAGTTTACGAGTGAAAGTTGTTGGGCAAAGTTAAAAGGTTTGTGTAAATAAATTTCCATACAATTTTGACATATTATTTACGAGAGTGTAAAAATGCACAATTGCACAGTTGGTGCATATAACATAATGGTGCTGATAACTTGGCAATATTTTTACCTTTCCAAAAAAGGAGAAAATAATGTATAAATGTTCATTTCTTTATATTGATAAAAATGTTGTCAAGTTGGCAGATTATCTAGAAATTATATGATACCCTTACGATTACAAATTTATATCATACATAATATATTTCTGGGTAGGTATTGTGGCAAAGAATATATATATATATTATATCTCACAACTTTTAATGGCCGAAATTTTTGATAGGAACTTGGCCTTTTTTGACATTTATGTTTTTGTGAGGATAGTTTACATTTGAACAAAATCTAGTACTAACGAGATTTTGGGGAAAATCTGGTACATTTCCCATATAAAACAAAATCTACTGCGTCACTAGACTTTGTCGAAATCTGTTTAAAATCAAAAAATTCAGCATTTGTACTCAAAAAGGTGTATGAATTGGCTACATTGCGGTTGTTTGGTTTTGATTTTGGTTAATGGGTTTTGTTTTGGATAAAAAATCTAAATCCCTCAATAATCAATTTCAATGTATTTTTATTAAAAAAAAAATATTTTACTTGATAAGTAAAATAATAATTTGCTATTAATATTAGTTCGTTAAAAAATCTGTGGCAAAAAAAAAAAGTGCTTAAGTCGAGATAAGCTGATTTTGAGTTAATAGTACCTCCGTAATCTGCATATTCGAAAGTACCCCTGGTTAAAATCTCAATCAATTTATGATTATGATTTTTCAGAAAGTTATAGCACTATAACTTGGGACTTTTTTTGAATTTTAATCTCATTCGGAATAATAGCTTAATTGAGGTTATACTTTGGTATATTTAAACGTAAATGTATTACTTATAGTGTTTGATTAAATTAAATTAAGTATAATAGAGAATTTTTCAAATTAACTGCAAAAGCAATAAATTTCTGAAAATCGACTTGAACGCTTAAAAGTGCTCTCCTGAAAAACAGTAAAATATGACTTAACCACTTTTTCCTTATTGCCACAGAAATGTTAAACTTAAATTGTAACAACTAAAAAATCTTTGATAAAAAAACTTATTGTAAACGGTATAGATTGTAATGAACAAATTATTTATCTACTGCTCTTAAGACTGTACTTGCTTGTAGGCGATTGTTTTGCTCTAGATAATGCAGAACGAACGGGAGCCATTAATAAAACTAGCTAGCAGTCGGGTGGGTGGATTCTTGTTCCTTATATCCTTTGCCAATACAAAAATCAATCCATCACACAACTATCCCTATAAACATAAAGATTTTAATTAAAATTTGCTAGATTTTTTGCAGGTGAAAATGTCCTTTAAACAAAAACATGCGAGTAGTAAAGTTAAAGAAATCAGAAAGTTTCTGCTTCCATTATTGCCAAAAAACAATACCAAGGATTGTAAAAGAAAAGAAAAATTGTAAGTCAGTAGTAAGAAATTGTTTATCACAAAGCCTTCATAATTGTCATGGTATTATCCTCTAAACAGAATAAAATTTCAGTTAATATAATAACTATTGTTCGAATTTTTGTTTATATTTTTATGATTTGATCAGGCTGATGATGAAGGTTTCAGTGGCCTTCGAAAACAGCTGGTTGTTCCCTTCTACTACGTATTTGTCAGAATATTTACAATTAACTTTGGTGTTATTTGTTCATTAATAATTATCACATGTAATTTGGCTTACAAATTGATACGGCCTGATCAAATCATAAATATATAATAAAATTTCTTTTAATTAATTAATTTTGTTGTTTATTTAATTTCAAATTCAAAAATACTCTCTCATAAAAAACAAACACCCTTTACGTACTCATTACTTAATGCAACATTGGCATTAAATAAATAGCTTTTTTAATTTAATTATTTGTGATTTAATAAAGCAATTTCCAATCAATATCATATTTGATTAAAGCATAATTTGCTATTCGTACTTACTGGTAAATGGTATGTGATTATTGAATATAATTTTATACCATAAATGTTAATTTATTGCAGTATACAGCGAGAGGAAAGAGTAAGGTTAATCTATTATTAGTCAAGCTAGAAATATTGTAAAGTGCCCAGTAGACGATCAAATAAAAGTATCAATCACCTAAATGTGTGTGTGCTGCTCTCACGTGCCCTCGTGAGTGATTATTGAAAATAAAAAAATTTTGTTGTTTTTATTTGACGGCTGATTATTTGATCGTGTCCAACTCTGTGTGACGAAATATTTTCATATAATTTTTGACGATATGGAGAAGTGCGTGGATGAAAAAAGTTTTTATTTTACATTTATGGAAAATCAACACTGTTCTTTATAAAACTTTAAATGATCAAAAGCTTACCAGCAGTTTTATTATTATTTATTATCAAAAATTTGCACAAAAATAAAAGAAGAATTAGAGTGGAAGATGGACAAATTATAGTTTAACTTTTACCTGATTTACTTTAAGCATTTTTTCATGAAATTTCATAAATTTTGTTGCACGAAACCTTTTCTATTTGCTAATTACAGGGCTATAAAAGAGAATGTTATATAAAAAAGTACGTAAAATGAATCTCTGATGCATTTTTGGCAACTTTTTTTGATATAAATTGCTTCTTCAGGCCTCCTATTGGCAAATAAAAAATTTTCATGCAACTAATTTCATGAAAAAAAAAATGCTTAATGTAAATTAGGTATTTGTATGATATTTTTTTATGTGCAACTTATTCTATTTAAAATATTTTAAGAGCTCGTATCATAAGTAAAAAAAAATTTTTTATGATTTTTTTGAAATTTTATTTATATTTTTTCTTGGCGAAAATGGGTTAAGAAGAAAAAAAAAGAAAAAAAAAAGAACGTCAAATATGTAGGCGATAAGATCTTCAAATTAAAAAATATGAGTGCAACACAATATTTGAAAAATGAAACAATAATTGACTTGGACATTTACAAAATGTAATTAAGTAAAACACCGAGAATATAACTTTTTAAGAAATTACACTACGGCAACATTGATTTAATAAAACCGTCCTGCTGTAGCAGATACAATTATTTTTATTAAAACTGGTTATTGTACCAAAGTTATTGAGTTGAAATAAAATTAATAATTAAATTTGATTAATAGTTTTTATAGGGATTTAATGGTTTCTAACATATCTGTTAATAAGGGTTGAAAAAGGGTTAAACTGTTCCTTTGTTTATACCAAGTTTTCATAAAGAGTTTTTTTATTTACAAAAATGCACTTTCCGACAATACTAGAAACTCATTCTCCGACTAAGACATAATTGCAATCGCCTACAACGATTATGTGTTAATTAAACGACACTAACATATACATATTAACTGATTGATGATTTTATTTGATAGTCTGCAGAGCCCATAAGTTTAGTTCAAGTGAGTTAAACATACATATTTGTTTTGTGAAAATAATAGATCATTTATTTTTTTGCTATAATGCAATTTATGCTAAAAGACTTATAAGTATTTTTCCACTAAAGAATTTGATGCGAAGATTTTATTTTCAATATTAGCAACAGTTGAATATTATTGAATATATTACGCAACACTCTGTCAGAATTTTTTTACATTATTAATATTTTTTCTTTTTAAAATAAATGAGGAGATGTTAATTGAAGAGGACATTAACAAAGATCAGCGCTTTCTAATGGCAATTTTTTCACCCAGATCTAAAGCAATTTGAATATGAATTTAAAGGGTGGGCAAATTTAAGGTTAAGGTACATTGCCTTACAAAATAAACTTTTTTTTGCTAAATTCAGTTTCATGCATACCAATGTAAAGTAGAACTATGGGAACCAATAACGAAATATGATGTGGGGCAAATGTTCACCTCTAATACGTCGCACTGTGGGGTTAAAGCCTTCACAAGTGGCGATTAATTCAAAAGATGAACTTTCACAACCGTATTTGGTCCATATGAAAGTAGATAAAATTCTACATCACTAAGTGCAAAAATAAAAGTTCGTGGTAGTTTACTTTATTTGCAGTGTGTGTTCAAAGTTCAATAATTTTAGTTATTTTTGCGCGCATTGATTAAAAGAGAAAATTTTAATATTTCAAGTAATTACAGTTCTTGTTAAGACTTCTATAAGTAAAATTTTAACAATGGAAGCGTCAACTTCAGGTATATGAGCATTTAAAAAAGTATTTTTTTTGACCTGGTGCAGTCAAGATAATAATTAGTGTGGCAACACTCTATCCTTAAATAGCTGTTGTTGTTATTTGCATTTATTTTATTTTAATGGGTGTTTTTTATTGAGGTATAGAACTTTAAGTTGGCATCACTTTTTTAACTGGCGGCCATTTTGTCAGCTGTAAAGTGATTAATATTTAGTTTGGTTTGCCATTTCATCATGAACAGGTTGACAAAAGAACAACGCTTGCAAATCGTGCAAATTTATTTCGAAAATAATGGTTCAGTTCGCGAAGTTTACCGCAAGCTCCGTCCATTTTATGGTCGACATAATCGTCCATCAGAGCAATTAATTCGGTTAACCATGGATCGTTTTCGCACTACGTTTACTCTATGTGATAATACGCATCCGCAGAGACGTCGAACAGTGCGCACCGAAGAAACAATTGCCGCTGTAGAGCAAAGTGTTGAAGAGGACCCGAATGAATCGATTCGCCACCGTGCACAGCAATTGGAGCCGACTAACCGACTATTTTGTTCCCGAATTGGATGGCATGAATGTGGATGAGTTGTGGTTCCAACAAGACGGCGCTACATGCCACACAGCGCACGTCACAATCGATTTATTGAAGGAAACATTCGATGAGCGCATAATTTCGCGGAATGGACCTGTCAATTGGCCACCAAGATCGTGTGATTTGACACCATTGGATTATTTTCTTTGGGGATATGTGAAGTCGCTCGTCTACGCCAACAAACCAGAAACGTTAGGGGACTTGGAAGCCAACATTCGTGGCGTTATTGCCAACATACGGCCCCATATGCTCGAAAAAGTGGTTGAAAATTGGACCTGTAGAATTGGCTTTATTCGAGCCAGCCGCGGCGGCCACATGCCCGAAATCATATTTAAACATTAATGGCATAAAATTATCCTTCCAATAAAGCCAAATTGATGGACATTAAAACGATTTTCTTGTGTTTTATTTCAATTCGAAGTTCTATACCTCTAAAAAAAACACCCGTTACATACTCTTAAGACTACAATTTGAAGCTGAAAAAAGTCAGCCAATGTAGCAATAGTAAAGTAAGAAAATAAAAAACATGTTGATTATTGAGTTCTTGTTTCTACTTTGTTATTTGTTATTGAGCTTCTCAATTGTTTAAATGAAAGTTTATAATATAATAACCAGTGATGCCAACTTTTGAGACTCAAAACGCGTAAAAATTTTTGAAAAAAGGGCTAGAAAGGGCTAAATTGAAAAAATTTTCAAAAATAAAAAAATAGTAAAATTTTTCGAAAAAGCGCGAAAAGGGTCTAGTATTAAAATGTTTCTGTTGAAAATAAAAACATCAAATCAATTTTTGTAAAGTAATTTATTAGAATATAAATAACTATCATGAGATCAACACATACATAGCTTCAGAGCTTCAATATTGTACATTTGTATTTCATTTACATTTCATATTACATTTCAATAAGGCATGTACATACGTAGATTAAATAGTTAGCATATACATACATATATAATAGAAATATATATACATATGTGTGTTTACATAGGTAGATATGTACATTTAAAATACATTTAAAATATTCCAAAAACATACATTATCTGTTTAGGCTGTACTGAATAACTTTCAAGACATAAAAAATTTGGAAGAAATCAAAGATTACTCAATATAATTCTTCTTTTTTAAATTGGTAAAGCAATATCTACTATTTACTCATTTTATTTTGCTAGATTAAAGGAAGAAAAAGTTCGCAAAAGTTTAAATGGAGCCATATCGAGCAAAAACTAAAAAGGGGCTAAAAGGGCTGAAAGATTATGTAAAAAGTGCTAGGTTTGCGCCTTTTTTAGTTTGGGGCTAAAATTTTTTTTTCGCGTTTTGACTGGCAGAAAACGGGCTAAATCCAGCCCTAAAAGGGCTAAGTTGGCATCACTGATGATCTGCATGAAATACGCATAGGATCCAGCTAAACCCCTCAATAATCAATTTCAATGCATTTTTAATAAAAAAAATATTTTACTTAATAAGTAAAATATTAATTTGGGATTTTTTTTTTATTCAAACAAAAAGAAAATATTTTTTTTCAAAGGCACATAAAGTATGCTCTAATTTACCGTTTAATTTACTAATTAACCTTTTTTCATTCCAAAGTTACAGCAAGACCATTTTCTCCAAAATACAAAAAAACCCCATAAATGGTTAAAGTTTTTTTTTTCAAAAAAATTTTTTTTAAATGGTGGGTTTTTATGTATTTATTAATATTCATCAATAAAAAATAACAACACTTTAGAATTACAACTTCTATGAATAAATCGCCTCTTTCACTACCATTCGCCCCACTGTGCGTCGGTAGACCTTAGCTCTTTTCACAAAATTTTGAATCATATATTGCAACAAAACCCGAAATCTTTTGGGGCCCATAAAAAAGTGCATGACTTGTGTCAAAAGTGGGAGACATGGGTCTCTTTTTTGGTCTTTTATCACGTAGTGGCGTCCGTATATGGTTATATTTTTTCGTGTTGCACTGTGTTATCGAATGCAAAGGCCTTTTAAAAACTATTTGAGAATTCACAAATAATAAATTTCCTGAATGTGGGACTTAGATTTTATTTTCCATGATGCCTTAAGGGGCCCATACACACATACTGCTTGCAGCTACTGCCGATGAACCCTTGGTATACGTGTGTGATTGATATTTTACCAGAAACCTATCAATCATCATTTAAAATAAAAATTTATAAAATAAACATGTCCTTGAGAACAAAAAAAAATTATTGGTAGAATTCAAGAAATCAAGAAAAAACGTTTTTTCTTTATACATTTTTGTCCAAACTTATTTTTTGTTTGTTTTATTTCCTTTTATGTTTGTTTTACTTTCTTTTTTTCAGTAAAACTTCAAATTTAAAAAAAATTCATATCAAAAAAAATGAATAAATTCATTTTTTGTTCTTTTGAAAAACTGTCAGCAGTGTGAGTTCATTTCAAAATCAAAACTGATTTGATTTTTCATACTGCATTGTCTGTGTGACAAATACATTAACAAAAATTGAAAATTTACCAACACATTCTTATCGCATGAGCATGAGCAGTATGTGTGTATGGGCCCCTTTATAAATACTTTTATTGTTATCCAATGGATTTCTATTTGTATAAAGATGTCGAATAGAGATTATTTGCTGGGTTTTTCTTAAAGTTTTTAAGCCTACTACGCTTATTTTTCTTTTGTGATTTTCATAAATATTTTTATTTGTGAATTTTCAAATAGTTCTTGAAAGTCTAAGCATAAGGCTGTTCAAAATATGTGGTTGAAGTCTACTGATGATTTAGCTAGGAACCAATAAAATATATATGCAATGCTTAACCACCAGTTAATAAATTTCAATTAATGAAAATAAAAAATTATATTACACTAATGTATCAAGCGGCTTTTATAACCAGAGTATACCCTACAGGAGAACGAACTAGTGTCCAACTAGTATTTTAGTAGTACAGATATCACCACCACTAGTTCCCAACTGTAAACCTTCCTATACTATCGTAATGCTCAAATTAGCATTGAGTGTGTTTAGAAAACTACTAGTACCATTGGTACTAGTTTAGGACTAGTTTATTACCAGTTCTTTTGTAAAGAAAAATTTTATAAAATTGGTGGTTTATTCCTTTGTTACCCAGTGACAACGCCAGTTAAAATTTACAATTATTTATCAAAATTCAGAAATACAAAAGGGTAGTTATAATTATTTAATTATAATTATTTTTAGATCAAGCTAAAATTTTAGTAATTATCTGATACCAATTTTCATAGAGTGCAAGAGCTCTGTTAGACAGTTAAAATTTATTTTGCAATGTGGTGCCTTGGAACTACTTCATATACTAGTACTCATCAGCACTAGTAATTTTACACAACAACTTTAACCCATTTTGCACTAGTTCTTACTAGAATAGCACTAGTAGCCTTTAGACAATTATCGCCTATTCTCCTGCAGGGTACTTATACTTAAGATACAAGAACTGTTTGTTTATTTAAAGTGTTACAATATATATTCTGAATAAATAAAAAACCATTATAAGTTTTCTATTTATTATCGCTCGTGGGAAGAAAACATTTTCCTATTTATTTGTCTTGCTCTTTTATAATTGCTTAGAGTATTTTAATTATGAAATAATTAAAATTATATATTGTTCGTAATATTTTTATGAGTTGAATATAAAACCGCATAATTTAGCAAACAATAAAATTCATGGCCAACTTTTAATTATGGTTGTACTTTTCGTATGTCTGTCCACTTTGGTTATGAGTCTGCAGATGCTGGTATTTAGATGTGTACATCACACAGCACACAAACAAATACTAAAATATATAAAATATACGCACACATGCACATAAAATTCAGAAAAGTTTAAAGTCAGGGTAATCCTAAATATTTGAAGGTAAAAAATGTTTTGTTTTTGGGTAGCTGTGACATGTAGTTTGTGTTGCTACGAAATATCCCTCAACTATTTGCCCTCATCTAAAGATTTGCATTAAACAAAAAAGTGTATCAGGTTTTTGTTTTATTAAAATCATAGCTGTAATAAGTGAATGGAATGAAAAATAAAAATATTTTTATTTCAGTTATAGTTTTTATTTTAAATTAGAAATAATAAAAATTCAAACAATTATTTGCTATGTGAAAATTCAAAACAATTTATTTATTTTAGAACGATTGAAATTTTTTAAAATTATAATTACATTGCTCAAATCAATTTTTTAGAGTATTAAATCAATTTGCAATATTCGAAATACAATTTTTTTCGTATTTTTAAAACAAAAGAAAGTTTATTGAATTTAAATATTCAAAATTTGAATAAAATTCATTTCCATATTATTTGACTACGAAAAAATCAAATAGTTTTTCTCAGAATTTAATTTGAAAAACAAACAATAAATTATTTCTTGAATAAAAACTATTTCTGAAAAATAAAAAGAAATATTTATTAGACTTAAAAATATATAACAACTTTTTTTTTAAAACGGACTCATGGTATCAGCAACGAAAAAGAGCACTTTTTGTGCGAACGCGTTTTTCTTATCTCTTTTATTACTACTGAGCCTCTGGTATTCATTATATTTTTCACTATGAAATTTCCTTAGGTGTACAATAAAATTTGAATTTCATTTAGAGCTAGCACATAATGATTTCGCGCAAGTTTTGCAAAAACCCAATCAATACCTTGTTATTTTTATTGAGCTAAATAATTTGTTATATGAAAATAACGTTAAAAGTAGACAAAATACGGATATAGTGCTAACTGTATTTCTCAATTATCCAAAGTGATAGATAATTGAGGCAATAGGTGCATTCCTCTTCATTACTAGAAATGTGGAGGTCCATAACAAAATGCAACAATTCCACTTTTTGAGTTTTCTGATATTTTATTTAATACAGTTCTGCAGCTTAAAATCTATGTAAACATTTTCATAAAACATGCCAAAGGTCTATAGTTTTATTGTGACTCAATACCTAAACTAGATATTCAGACCAAAATAAAATAATTCCAATATGTATTCTAACAGTCTAATTGCAGTTATTCGTTTATTCAAAAAATTTCTCAAGTGGAAATGTTGCATTTTGTTATGGACCTCCTCAAATCATCTTACAAGGAGTATTTTTAATAATAAAAGAATTTTTTCTATTTGTAGATCTTTTTACAATTTAAAAGTATTTGAAACTATTTTTTATGAATTTGATATAATCAATAAAGTTTTCGTTGAATAATATAAATTTGACTTATTAACAAAAAATTATTTGAATTTCAAAAACTCAAATAAAATAAAATAAAATTTCATTCAAACTATAGAAATATAATTTAAAAAAATTTCAGTCGCTGAATTCAAACAAAGCATTAATTTGTTATATTTTTATTTGAATTTCTGAAGGCGTGATTTTTTTTAAATTTTCTGACAAAAAAATAAATTTACATTTGAGTAAAATTTTATTTCAAATCAATAACAATAAATTTTAATTCATTTCATGAGAAATGTCAATAATTTCAATGAAATTCTATTTCTTAAACAGAAATAAAATTTAAGTTTAATTTAATTTTATGTAAAAATTCAAATAAAAAAAATCATATTGAACAGCTATGATTAAAATGCATACACAGAAAAAATTGTTCCCAAAAAAAAAAATTTCAAACAGACGTGTGCTTTGAAATATAATTTAGTTTCAGTAAATATTTTTTACTGTTCCAGTAAATTATTTGTTCCAATTTTATTTTATGTAAAAAAACTGTATAGAATGAAAATTATCTATATAAAGTAAAATTTTTAAAAAAGTTTTTTAGATTTGTTTTTATATTTAAATTTGATATTTTCAGTTAAATTTATTTTTATATACTGTAGAAAAATTTGTCTGATTTTTTTTAATTTTTCCAGTTTAATTTATTTTTATACACTGTAAAAAAATTTGTCTGATTTTTTTAATTTTTTCTACAAATTATTTTATAGATATAAAAAACATTTTATTTTTATTAAAGACTTTTGTTTGCAGTTTTCAAACTTATTATGTTTGTATATTGTGATTCTCAATATAATGGGTGTTTTTTATTGAGGTATAGAACTTTAAGTTGGCATCACTTTTTTAACTGGCGGCCATTTTTTCAGCTGTCAAGTGATTAATATTTAGTTTGGTTTGCCATTTCATCATGAACAGGTAGACAAAAGAACAACGCTTGCAAATCGTGCAAATTTATTTCGAAAATAATGGTTCAGTTCGCGAAGTTTACCGCAAGCTCCGTCCATTTTATGGTCGACATAATCGTCCATCAGAGCAATTAATTCGGTTAACCATGGATCGTTTTCGCACTACGTTTACTCTATGTGATAATACGCATCCGCAGAGACGTCGAACAGTGCGCACCGAAGAAACAATTGCCGCTGTAGAGCAAAGTGTTGAAGAGGACCCGAATGAATCGATTCGCCACCGTGCACAGCAATTGGAGCTTTGTCCATCAACTTTATGGAAGATATTGCGCAAAGATCTTGGCTTCCGACCTTACAAGATCCAGCTTGTGCAAGAATTAAAGCCGCGAGACCATGCAATGCGTCGTGATTTTGGTGTATGGGCCGAAAATGAGATTGATCTCGATGCTGATTTTCATCGCAAAATTTTGTTCAGTGATGAGGCTCATTTTTGGTTGAATGGCTACGTCAACAAGCAAAATTGCCGCATTTGGAGTGAAGAGAATCCACATGAGACCCTTGAGACGCCATTACATCCACAAAAACTGACTGTTTGGTGTGCTCTATGGGCTGGTGGAGTCATTGGGCCATACTTCTTCCGAAATAATGCTGGAGAGTCAGTTACCGTTAATGGAGACCGGTATAGAGCCATGATAACCGACTATTTTGTTCCCGAATTGGATGGCATGAATGTGGATGAGTTGTGGTTCCAACAAGACGGCGCTACATGCCACACAGCGCACGTCACAATCGATTTATTGAAGGAAACATTCGATGAGCGCATAATTTCGCGGAATGGACCTGTCAATTGGCCACCAAGATCGTGTGATTTGACACCATTGGATTATTTTCTTTGGGGATATGTGAAGTCGCTCGTCTACGCCAACAAACCAGAAACGTTAGGGGACTTGGAAGCCAACATTCGTGGCGTTATTGCCAACATACGGCCCCATATGCTCGAAAAAGTGGTTGAAAATTGGACCTGTAGAATAGGCTTCATTCGAGCCAGCCGCGGCGGCCACATGCCCGAAATCATATTTAATTAATTATTATATTATTAATTTATTAATTTATATTAATGGCATAAAATTATCCTTCCAATAAAGCCAAATTGATGGACATTAAAACGATTTTCTTGTGTTTTATTTCAATTCGAAGTTCTATACCTCTAAAAAAAACACTCTTACTATAAACATACGGAGTTTGTTAAAACTCCAATTTTTGAAAGTAATAAAAAATAGTTGAACCTTTCATTTGATTCAGTTATTTTTTTCAAATAAAACTTTTACCAATTTTTTTAAAACAAATTTTTTAAGAATTGTTATTGATTCAGTTAATTTATTTTCTGATAATACGAAAAATTTTAGTGAATGTGTTTGTAAATTATAAAAAAAAATTTGCTGAATAATACAAAAAAAATCTGCAAAATGTTTTTCTGTTCCTATTAATATGTATTAATGACTGAAAATATTTTAAGTTTCAGTTAACTTTTTTCTCTAATGCCATAATAAGTTAACTAAAAATAAATTTTTTTTCCAGTTAAATTTTTACAAAATTGTTATCAGAATCTACAAATTTCCTTGTAGGTCCGCATTTACACAAAAAAATTTACTGATTCAATGAATTTGGTTACTGAAAAAGAAATTTATTTTTTTCTGTGTAAATGTTTAATTTTTTAAAGTACTATACATAAATAAAAAAGTGTTTTGTTTGTTTAGTTATAAAAAGCCATATGTGTCCTCTTTTTTCAATTCAATGTTTATCTCCAGCTCAAATTCACATGCACAAAACATTTGCAACTGTTAAATTAAATCATTTTTATTTGCATACACAGAAAAAAATATTCCTTCAATAAACAACTTTATTTGAAAATAAAACCAAAAATCAATTAAAAATGTTTTTAAGTCAATTAAACTTTTGTTTAAGAATAACAGATTCCTGAAACATTTTTAGATTTATCTCTACCCAAATAGATAGACTAGAGTACTGATGAAATGCGTGGCTGTACAAAAAAATATCGGTACTTCCCCCAGCTAATAAAGTCAAGTTTAATTTTTCTTCTCTTATTTAGAAACTTACACTAATTAATAAAAATATTTCATTCAATAAGAACTGAAATAACTGAACTTAAGCCCGATTAAGAAATTATTTGTGATTATAATAAATAAACAACTTTAATTGAAAGTAAGACAAAAAAATCAATTAAATATGTTATTGAGTCAATTAAACTTTGTAATTAATTAAATTTTAAACAAGATTTTAATTGACTTAATAATGTATTTAATTGATTTTTTGTCTTACTTTCAAATAAAGTTGTTTATTGAAGGATTATTTTATTTTTAAACAAAAGTTTATATGACGCAAATACATTTTTAATTGATTTATGGTTTTATTTTCAAATAAAGTTGTTTATTGCTGGAATATTTTTTTCTGTGTATGTGAATTTATTTTGTTGCTGTTAAAGTTTTTAGTTTATTTTGGTATGGATTTTACTTTTATGAAATTCTATGAATGCAGTAAGTGAAAAAGTGAAGAGAAATTATAAATATTTTGTCTCCAGCAACAACATGTGGCAAATTAATATTTTAATTAAAAATAAATTTTATGCTTCTAATTTCTCTTGGAGATATGTAATTAATTTGAATTTCTATTTTCTTTTATTTTATTCAAGCAGATTAGATAAATTTTAACTAAGTTATACTGAATGAAACATGTGCAGCAACCTTTACCAACAAGTATTTTTTTTTTAACAGGCTCAAGTTGCGAACTGTTCTTTTATAAAATTTAACAAAATTAAATGTACTTTTGATATTTATTTATTTAAATTTATCTCATTTAACAAGAAATACTTTTAAAATTCATTTAAAAATAATTTTGAAAAATTTCCATTATTTTTGAATCTCCCCAAAGCTAAACGAAATCATCTACATATCTATTTTCATTGTTGCAGGCTATGTTGCTTTTGCAAAGTATGCATAACAATTGCTGCAATTGAATGCATTATTAAACTTACCCAAATTTGTTGTTTAATACTTTTTTATTCCGCCTTAACATTTAGCATAAAATAGAAATTGAGAAATCATGCTGCATATCGTATATTTGCAAGAAAATAACAAATTTAAGTTACAAAAAAAAAAAAAAACAAAAAAAAAAGATAAGAAGAAATAAAATTATTACTTGGCCAAAAGCCAACACAAAAAAAAAACATAACAATAATAATAATAAAATAAATACAGTTTTATGCTGCTTTTTATTTTTATTTAAACATTTTAGGCAGTCGAGTGTTGAAAAAAAAAAAATTAACTGCGGCTGAAATGTGTGCGATGGTGCCTCTGGTGTGTGTGCGTGAGTGTGCGAGTGCATATTAAAAGTTTGAGTCGGCAACAAAATTAAGGAATAAATATTAAAATTTATCACTATATCTTTTTAACACAAGATTTCATAATCAAACAACAAATAAAATAAAATTTTATGACCTGCATAAAATTCACAAAATATCCTGGGAGAGAGAGAAAGAGAGAGAGAGAGGGAAGTTAATTTGTTACTTGTATTGTAAAATTTATGTATGTATACCAGTGATGGGAAAGTTGGTACGATCGTATTTTTTTGATACTATTTGACAATAAAAAGTACCGTAGTACTCCCGCAACACGTTTGATACTCTCACGGCTAGCTTAGAATTATAGTCGGAAGACGCGCGTATGCATATATTTTTGCAAAGAATTAAATTTCTTTTTCGACAACTGGCACGAAACTTTATTAGTATTATAAAGACATTTGTACCAAACCAATCACAATTAAATATGAACCATGGGTGACCAAGATAAATTTAAGGTTGTGTAAGTGAGCGAAAAAGATAAACACACAGGCAGAAACAATTAATAAAAGTAATTCTTTTATGATTTTTTTTATGAAAGAATCTCTTTCTAGAAAACCGTTTCAACAAAAAGTAATAAATAAACATTATTATTCACTTAAATTCTGAGTTTAAAACTACTAAAGACCAATTTGTAAGAGAAAATAATTTTTAATTTTCACGTAAGCAGAAGCATTTTTTAACATAAACAGCATACACAATAGATTTCTCGTAGTGCGTTTGAGAAAAATGAGTAAAAAGATAAGCAAAAATTTATCTCAGATAAGACTAAATGAAAGAGAATAAGAATACGTGTGAATTTGATTTGCAAAAATTTGCTACATGATGTTCACCCATGATATAAACGAAACCTATATTTGATTCAATGATATTTTCTGTGGCACAGAAGTTGATCTCTATGTAAACAGAAATCATGTTGAAACAACTGTTTCAGTTTAAAGAAAATTGTAAAAAGTTTATATTACATTCTGTGAAGTTCTTAGAGCAAAAGTGGATTTTGACAATGAAATGTTAGTTTGGTTTAGTAAGTATCCCTCTGAAAATGTTTTATTTGGTAATTAAAGTAGTATACTTTTAATTAAAGTGTTTCCCAGCGAAAAGCTAAATTTTTAAAATATTAACAACCAATATAGAGCATACTATGGAATAACTGAAGCCATTAACAACAGAAAATATATGTATGCAGATTCTGGACTTCTGTGGCTATAACTAAAAACGCATTGGACGAATACATGTTTCCTGGTGAATCGAGAGTAGCTTACGGAATTATCTCCATACCTCACTTCACAATCTCATGAAAACAAAACAAAGGAACAGGCTCTATGTTCCAACACTATAGTCTTATCCAGGCTAAAGATTTATTGAAGTCTAAACTGTTTTTGTTATGACTTTAATATTTATACCCACCCAGACAGAAAAAGACAATCAGCACGATTTTGTTACGATGGTCTGCGGGTACAACTAACATCAGTATAACATCTGTTTACCAATATTTTAAGGTACTCATAACATTAAAATTGTAACAACGAATGACCGTCCTCCAACTCTTGTTTTTAATGTTGTTGCAATACTCTAAATACAAATTTATAAGTTCGTCACAATGGAAATTTTCAAACTTAAGTAAAATTTTTGTATTTACGGTGTTGTAGTGGTATAGGATTACTAAGAGCACAGTATTTGTAAACACAAACTCTAATTTTTGTGTTTGTAGTACTGTGGTGGTACAAAATTTTTGGAAGACTCGTAATTTTGTATATACAGTGTTGTGAAGGCACATACTTTTTGCGCAAAATCACAATTTCTGCCTGGTTATGTACATATGTATATGCTTTGTATTCATTCTCTTATTTATTTGTAATAAATTTTATATAATTTTTTGTTAATAAAATTTAAATAAAGAAATAGTTTTTGGTACTCTCGGGATAGAAAAGTACTCAAAAAGTTTTTTTTTTTGGTACCGAAATGCAAATCTCATTTCCCATCACTGATGTATACTAGAGGTACAACTTTTTTACAATTTTTGAAAATATCAAAATGGCCCTATCCATACCATGTAGTGCATAAAAAAGCAATAAGAACTGCATCTTTAGATTTTCGATATCGTTAAAAAAGGTTCCGCGTCAAATGCAATTAAGTTTGGGATCAGTAAGTTCTAAAAAAATAAAAATATTTTCTTTATAAATTCATTAAATGATAAATAAATTATAAGTTTTTCCATTAAATATTGAATAATATTCTTTAAATACTATATGGAGCACAATAAATTTCGTTTACTAATGCTAGATGGAATTCTAGAGCAATTCTTGCGATTCTAGCTTACATACTAATTCCAAAATATCGTAGCAAATTATATGCAATATGCGAATTTATATGTGGCCCTTGGTACAACATTTGATTTTCAGACCATTGTTACAATAAAAATGACTTCGAAGCCTTAAACAAATCATTATCGGGCATTACTAGTGCTCAGAAATGCTTTCTGAGACATTAGGTGAAAGATGAATCAAGAATTCCAAAAACACAACGCAGCAACATTTGTGCGGAACGCGCCATCAAAGTCGTACAAGATATTTTCCCCCAATGCAAATCAACACGAACTCTTAATCTTGTTAATCACTTAACAAAGATAGTTTTTAGATTGTGATTTTGATTACAATCATATAATTACATTAAGAAATGTAAATATTTAAATAAAAAATTTTGAAAAAATAAAAAAAAAAAATCTTAAAGTGCTTTCAGAAATCGGCTTCGACGCGGAACGTTTTTGTTCCGAAATGACCTAAGGAAACATTTTTTGGTTTCAGCACAACATCGGCTACAGCGTGGTGATAGGGTCTTATTTTGGTTGTACCCCTAATGTGTACATACAGGCAAATCCCGGTATAACGAATCTCGCTTTAACGAAAATTCGATATAACGAACGTCCAAATTTTTTACATTAACGACCTTATATAACGAATAATAGCCTAATTCTATACTGGATATAATGAATGATGAAGAAAAAATCGCAAAATAAAAATAAAAATTTCATAGGAAGATATTTCTAAGATTTTGTTCTACTTTGTATGGCGAATATTATGATAAATGTGGGTTCTGTATATCGAATATTAAACAAAATCTACAGCAGCAATGTAAATGTAAAAAAAAAATTGATTCCGTTAGTTTGTATTTGGTAGCTTATTTGAAAATAAATTACCCTCATTCTTTTTATTGTATTTTATCATGTCTACAATAATAATAATTAAAATCACACTTAACCTTCATAGGGTCTTTAAAATCGTGGACGTTAACGATTTTCGGGTCAAATTTGAGCCAAATTGAAAATTATGTATTGGTTTCATTTATTTGTGATTCATTTATTGCCAATGAAAGAGAACATTATTTCATATATTTGATTCGATTAATATATGATAGATAAAACCGTAATATTAAATCGATATTATTATTAAATGTACATAAAGTAATGGTTTCAGAGTGTAGTTTTCATATCAAGTTTTTGCAAGTTATAATAGTATCTAATGGTGTTTTATTTTCTGCGTTGAGGCCTAACTGGCAACGACTTCTTTTGGATCTGTTTTTACCCTCTTCAAGCATTTTTTCTTTGGATTTAGTTGAAGTTTACGGCTACTCATTTACCTCACGTAGTTTTAGTGCAACTATCTGTGAAAATACTGATATTGATAACCTCTTTTGGTTCTTTATATAAGGCATAGTAAGCTGCAATCCTAAATTTTCTAAGAAGTGTCGACGTTTCGAAAAACAGTTTATTTCCAGCCGCTATTAGCTGATGTAGATATCACAAAAGCATTGTAAGCTTATATATCTACCATGTTACTAACCACCATTTGACAACATTGATTAGTCTTTCTTTTGCAAGTAAAACATGATCTAACTTTGTCCAGCAAATAAACCCTTCCATTTTATTTATTGTAATCTAATCATATTTGCAGTTTCTTGTCTTGGTGATTACTAACTTTAGAGATATGATGCAAAGTACTAAGAAGGTTAGGTTAGTTTAGGAAGGGTGGTGCTTTACCGCACCTCCACTTGGAGACCCAATTGGGTCCATTGTGATTCCATTCTGTTGACCAAAAAAGTAATATTTACCCTCCCATTTGTAGCCAGAAGTGACCATATTATACTAAGAAGATTCACAGACTTTTTTTTATCGGAATATATATAAGAAGGGTACGAGTACTATCTTTGTAAAACAAAAATAATGATAAACACGCATGATAATAACACATGTACTATCTCTGGTAGTAACTCATTTATATTTTTATGTGTAGTTTGAACTAAAGTGATTTGTGATCTCAGTATTTATTGTTCAACCGATAAGATGTAAAAAAATTATCTGCAGTCGTGTTATATTTTCAAAATCGTCTGATAATGTATGCAGGCCATTTTCTATTTCATTATCTTTCATTATTTTACAAGAAATACCAGACACAACACTTCTAAACTTTAAAACGGGTCAAATTTGACCCGAAGATCTCTAGTGTAAAATCTTGCATACTATTTTCTTTGGCAAGTTTGCAGATATATAAACCTACTATATCTGTTAAGATATAAAATTAAATAAAAGTCAGAAAATATGACATAGATCAATCACTCATTTTCAGAAAAAATCAAAGTTTTTTTCCTGAAATGGGTCAAAATTGACCCAAAGACCCTATGAAGGTTAAAAAAAATCTTTGTGATATAACGAATTTTTCGCTATAACGAATGGGCCTGACATTATATCGTTCGTTATACCAGGATTTTCCTGTACATTGATTTAAGTATTAGATAAATTTTTTTTTTTAAATATATTTTAATGTAAAAGTTTTTTTTAATGTTTTTTTTTAAATAAAAATTGTATTCTTTAGTTTTTAACACAAGCACTTGCTTGGAATTGTTTCATGTTCGTTTCCTTATGAAAGCACGTATAATTAAATTGTTTAAACATTTTTAATGGTTTGGTTTCCTGTGGCTGGTGGGTCTTTGTTTCTATTTAAATTTCTTGGAAGCCTTGTGGCTTTGTTTTTCCTGCTAAATTGTATGAACTCAAAGTTTGGATATGAAAAGTGCATATATACTTGCCAACGCTCAAGCACACACACACACACACACACACACACACACACACACACACACACACACACACACACACACACACACACACACACACACACACACACACACACACACACACTCACGGACGCACATACGTAAAAGCACAGTGGTATAAATATTACTTAGTAGGGAAGGCCTTTTTTGTCAGAATAAAGAAATTCCCTCTTTTTTACTTGAGATGGGAGAAAGATTTACTAAAAACTAGTTAATTTATGCACTAATTATATTTTTATTTTTAAATGAAATTTTATTCAAATTGAGGGACTGTCCCACGATGTCGGCAATGTTGATTTTAAATAAGTTGCTCAACTAAGCATAAAACCGAGATCGCACTATCGGCGCAATGTACCGATTTTCGTCGGCTCACTGTAATCAAGTCATAAGTAATAAACCAAAACGGATTTATTTCTCAATTAATTCTTAAATAAAGCTATATGGTCTTATTACCACTGAAGTGGAGCGCTGTCAGGTAATTGTTTTTAAATTAATTGAAAAATAAAGTCATTTTACTGCTTTACTTACGACTTACTTATTTACTTACTTACTTTTCAGTAAGTAACGAAAATCGGTACATTGCGCCGATAGTGTGATCTCGGCTTAACAGTGTACACCAGTGAACACCAATAGACCTAAACAAAATATCGCTCCTTTATTTGCAACATAGTCATAACTAAAAAAAGTTAGTTTTACAGAAAATAAATTCAAAGTTTTCAATTTACATATACTTCAATAAAAATATAAAAATATTTTCTTTTCTCAAGTCGTGAGTGTAAAATCCTTTTTTTGTATGATAGGAGGACGGATCAATAAGTCCGTGTGTTTTTGAATGAAACACAACAGTTTTTTTTTTTTTGCAAAACAAAAATTTATTTTTCAACATAATCTCCTTTTAACTCAATACACTTAGCCCAACGTTTCTTTAGTTTTTGTATCTCTTCCAAAAAAAAAGGATTTTCGAGGTCCTTAAAATAGGCAATAATTTCATCGTTGGAGCTAAGTCTCTTTCCACCTAGCCATTTCTATAGGTTTGGAAATAGGAAGTAGTCACTGGGTGCTAAATCCAGAGAATATGGTGGATGGGATACCAATTCGTAGCCCAATTCATAGAGTTTTGCCATTGAGACGGCATACGTGTGCACTCGTGCATTATCTTGATGAAAAAGAACTTTATTCTTGGACATATGGGCTCGTTTGTTTTTAAATCTTCATTAAATTGGTCTAATAAGTTGTTATAATATTCGCTGTTTATTGTTTTTCCCTTTTGAAGGTAATCGATGTGGATTATCTCGCGTGCATTCTAAAAAACTCACCTTGGCCTTCTTCGGGAGCAGGTTAAGACTGCTGCTTGTATGTGTATGTTTTCGAAATTTTCGGGTGTACTGACCTCAATTGGCCGTCCAGAACGTTCAGCGACCACAACGAAAGTTAGTAAACCACTTTTTTACCATTGAAATCGATGGTGCAGAGTCCCTTTAGTATTTATCAAGCTTTTCCTTGGTTTGATTAACGGTTTTTTTCGAAAAAAAAAATAATGTTCAATGAGCACACGAAATTCTTTTTTTCAATTTTTTTTCTCAAAAGTCGAGATAGTCAAAGGCTGCCAAACACAAACCAAATGACACAGCTTGCACAAATTTAGACAGGATTTAACTGACAGTTGCCTCTTGACAGGAGCAGTATTGCCATTTCAACCAACCACTGAGCTAATGATTCACCCTCGTGTTTTCACAAAATATTAAATATTATATAACGAATTTTTCTGCATTATTAACTTTAAAAGTATATATTTTATGAGATATGACTGTGTTGCAAAAATTTCTAATATGTATATTGAATATGATTTTTTTTAATCCAAATTTTTGCATGATGATTGCACACTGATATTTCTTTCTGTATGCATCAATATATGAATACCGAGTATGATTTAAAAAAAATGTTTTTTTTTTGGAAAAGCACCTCTTCTTAATATTTTTATTTAATTTTTTTCCCTGATTATGTGTATAACAGTGTTTAAAATTTTTTATGGCATTAATACTGCATTTACATTAATTTAATTTTAACGGCTGCATTTGTGGAATGAAGTAATGCAATTTAATAATAATTATTTGTAACAAAAAAATATAATCATTGGAATTTATTTCTGTGTTTCTTTATTATTTTGTAATACATGATAAGAATTTAATTAAATATAATTAAAATGGGAATTTTTGCCTTAACCTTAAAGCATGCATTGCAAAAAAAAAATTAAATTAACATTTTCAAAGTTCCCAGCGTTCCACAAAAAATGTGGCTAAAGGTTTAAATGCTGTAGCAATCACTAGGCTGATGGTAACAAATTTGTTTGTTATATGTTATACTTCCCGCAGGGGGAGTACTATTTCAGATAACGGGTGTGACAATCCCGTCTGGATAATTTATCCCTTTCAAGCATTGCCTTTAGTTGATTATCCATAAGGCTAAGTAGGGTTGCTAGCTAATCCCTGAAATAACAGAGCAGCGAATGTACGCAGAAAACTATACATTTTTTGAAAAAGTCACGAAACTTTCCATAATAAATTTGTGCAAAAAACCTATTGCAAGAAACCAAAACTATTTTTTACTAAAATATTTATATTTACTCGCATATTTTGAATTTATTTAATGTGGTTATTAGTTATGAAAATCATTTTGTATATAGTTCTGCTCTTTTGTATATTTTGTTTGTATATATAATTATAATTCAATTTTCATAAGCACATAAACATAATTTATGCAGTATTATTATTGCATATGCATGAATTCGCTTTCTATTATGTGCTGACGTTGTGCATATGCGTTTAATATCAAACTTAATTCAACCTTAAAAATACGGTCAAAGAATTTCAAAGTATGTTAATGCTTATACATTTGCGTTATATACATGCAAACATACAAATGTATGTATATACATACGTATGTATGTTTGTGTACATACGAGTATTCCTTAGCCTTTGCCATATTTGTTTGAGGGCAAACTAAAGCAATATGTGTGTGTGTGTGTGTATGTGTGTGTTCCTTTAAATAAATGCATTTATAATGCAAAATCAAAAACTCATATAAAAAATACTACGAGCAGTTTGTCAAAGCACACAATTATTATAATTTATATTTCTTTTTAAACTATTTGCACGCATCAAAGAGAAAATTAAAAGTATGTGTGTGTTTTTTTTTTATATAACAAAAATGGAAAATTACAATTTGTTTGATGTCCTTTTGCTTTTTATTTAACTGAACTTTGTAGAAAAAAAGGAAGCAAAGATATTTTCAACTGGCGCGTATGATTAATATTATTTAAGTTTTAGCATTTCTTATTGCTTATACGAGATAGCACAGTGTGCATTAGAGTGGCCGTTAGTTGTATTTAGAAAATATATTTTTGTTTGACGACCGCGTTAATATGCATTAAAATTTCACTAATGTGAATTAAAAATTTACCCTTGCCGACGAAAGTATTTGCATTAAGTAAACAAAATCTGTGCATCCCTTTCGTATCACAAACTTCGATAATTTTCCTTGGAAATATTAAAATGGAAAAAATGTGTCTCGATTTTAATATTTCTTTGTTCTTTTTCTAAAAACAATTAAAATAAGTTATGTATATTTCCTGACTGAATCGCATTTAATTTTGAAAACGAAAACAATTTGCCAACGGTGTTACCATATGAGGACTGTGTTATCATATAGCTAAATTCAATATTAATTACCTCTCATTTAGTGCATTTACTACGGATGAGGATAATTCACAATTTAATTTGCATTAAGACAGTTAATGCAAATTAACGCTGTCGCCTGTCTATGCTATAATACGCATTGAGATGGGGATAATTCACAATTTAATTTGCATTAAGACAGTTAATGCAAATTAACGCTGTCGTCTGTCTACGGTATTATATTCTCTCCCAATGTAAAAAAAGTTTCATAGCGATAAGTTGTGTTTTAGGGGGTGCGTCCGCCCCTCAAAGCTAGCCCTCAAGTGCACATATTCAATGCATTTTTGTGTGTTTTTTTATTTGTTTAGTTTTCTTTTGACTACCCATCTATCATTTGGAAGAGACATAGTTTTGCTGAAAAATCACCTTGCTGAGTCTTTTTAGATTACTATTCGTAATCGAAAACTGATTAATCATTTACACGATCAAAAAAGGACTCGAAAAAGATTCGCGCTAATGGGTAAAAATAGTTCGATTTAAAGTAAAATAACAAATTGTATAGCAATCACAAATTAATCATCCAAATGTGTAAAATGTGACTATTATTTCAGTTTGTTATTATCATATTTCGCTTACCTGGATTATGTACTTTATGATCATATTTTACGCAGATAGATGATTAAACACTACTTGATATGTTGTTTTTAAGTATAACGGGGCAATCTTTACTTATAATGTCAAAAACTTTTTTTCATTTATAAAAGTTAAATCGAATATGAAATTAAATGATGAAACAGAATAAGTCTGCAGCTTCAGGAAAAATCGATTTCAAATTAACAGAGCCCATAATAAAATCAACGGCAGTAACTTCAACTGCTCTCTGATTTATGTTATATTTTCTTTCTGCTTATTATTTTTTTTACAAAATGTATGAAATTTATTAAGAGTGTGGTAGCATTAGAAAAAACGCTGTCAAAATAAAATAGATTCTGTATCTGGACTGCTTTCTGTATCTGTACTGTATGGAAAATGTGTTTGTGCCGTAATTCTGTTTGACCATTAAACGTAGGAATCAGAAAGCTGACTAAAAAATACTCGAGAAAAGTCAAATACGATTAGAAATGCGACTGATAAATGACTCAATTAAAAGTCATAAATGACAATAAAAAGACTCATAAACTGGCTGATAAATTTCTCAAATATGACTTGTAAGCGATTAGAAGCATGGCTGAAAGACAATTCGTAAAAGAGTTAAAAATTAAGCGAAATAAGACTAATAAATGATCAGAAAACGATTCGAAAAAGACCTTAAATACTACTAGAAAATGGGTCGAAAATGACTCTAAACTAATATAGAAGAAGACTCATAAATAAGTTATCAAAAAAAAAAAAAAAAAAAAAATCGCGGGTAGTCACGTTTTTCTATCGACAAAAGTATAATTTATGATCAGAAAATGAGCGCATATTCTAGCTTTTTAATCGCGCAGAAGAGTCAAAAAAGACTCGAATTTGATTGAAAATTTCAAAAATTGCTGGCTTATTTCATACATATACATATATATATGTATATGTATGAAATAATTTAATACATATAAGTTCTTATTGTACATGCTTAATGTATGTACATAAATAATTTCCATATAAATATAATTTTGTTATATAAAATTTGTTGTATTTTGTTAGCTATTTTCTTCGTTATTTTCTATAATATTAATTTTAGTAAAATACTTTCTTTGAGACTAATTGTTGCTGACTAGACAAGCTAAAATACTGCCATATACCATATTCTTGTAAAATGATTTTTTAAAAAGATAGTCATTGCAAAAAATTACATTGAAAAATTGACTTGAAGGCCAACTTTGAGGTGCGGATGCAGCCACACACAACTTATCGCTATGAATTTTTTTTGTATTTTTTTTTTACATAAAACTGAACCGTTTTTTTGGGAGGGGGAAGGGGGGGGAGAGAGCATAAGATAAAAAAAAAAAATAATAAATAACGGCCGCTCTAGTGTACATACTCGTATGAACGTCATGTCAAAAGGGATATGTTTTAATATCGTTACAGAATTTCTTAACCCTTTTGTTGAAAGTGCTGTATATCTTTTTTTTTATCAAAGAACATAAGATGTACATACATACGTATGTACGTACATACATATATTTAAAAAAATACTACCCCAAGTTTTAAAGGAAATTCAACTTAAAATATAAAGAGAATTACTTTTGAAAGAAATTTTAGAATTTTAAATTTCAATTGCTTATTTAATTATATAAAAATTCAGTAAAGTGCGACTCTGACTCGCGCACGAAGGGTTCCGTACGAACACTAGATATGTAATTTAATACAAACTTCATCCTATATAATATATAGTTTTGGGATTTTTTTTCGTTTTTGGGGTCTTTTCGGTTTTTTTGTTTTGGTGTTTTTTGCGTTTTTTCGGTTTTGGCGATTTTTTTAAGTTTTGGCTCTTTTTTAGTTTTGACACTTTATTTTCTTGTTCTGGCGATTTTTTTCGGTTTTTGGCGTTTTCTCATTTTGGCGATTTTTTTATTTTTGGCGATTTTTTTCATTTTTGCGATTTTTTTTTTATATAAAATTTTTTTTTTAGTTTTGGCGACATTTTCGCGTTTTGGCGTTTTTTTTTTTCATTTTGGCGTTTTTTTTTCATTTTGGCGATTTTTTCGAATTTGGCGATTTATTTTAATGTTGGAATTTTTTTTTTAATTTTGGCGATTTTTTTGTTTTGGCGATTTTTTTTTAATTTTTGGCGATTTTATAATTCTCGGTTTTTTTAGTTTTACCGTTTTTGAAAATTTCAAGTGTTTGCCTCTTACGGTTTCCAAGATATAGCAAATTGTCAAAATTGCATAGTCGAAATTGCATTAACTTATGGACCACCCTTTAATTTAATTTTTTTTAAATTTTAGTGTTAATTGCTGTAGTCTGTATAAAAATACACTAATTTTACAAATTTCAAGTTTCAATATACATATGTTCATACAATTGTATGTATATTACATGGGATTTTAACATTATTCGTTGCTCGTTTTGGAACACCCTTTAATTTTTAATTCTCATGTATTTGTTGTTGTAGCGGCCAAGGTTCTACATACTCTGTCCAAATTTGAGGTCCGTAGCTCATACGGTTCCTGAGAAAATAGCGTGAGACGGACAGACGGACAGCGTAGCGAAAACAATAGGGTTCCTTTTCACCTTTGGTGTACGGAACCCTAAAAACTAACAACCATGTCTAGCGAAATGTTGACATCAATTTCAATAGGTTTGTTCATTGACTGAAAAAGTTTGCAAGGAGAGAGCGTCAAAAGAGAGAAAAAAATTTAAAGACAAAAAGATTCCTGAAAATTAAAATTAAAATTATTTTTATTATTTTTATTTTTATTTAAAATTAAAAAAATTTTTACTTGGAAGAATTGTCCAACCACCTTTTGTGTGTTTTGTTGTGAAATTAATTATTTCAAAAATATCTGAAAAAGCGAAAACTGAAAAATTTGCATTTTATTTGTTAAAAAAAAACATGTAGACGTATGAAATTAGAAAGCATGTTTTCTCTGTTTATTGTTTTTCTTTCATTAAGCCACATAAATTCAATTTTAATGGGAAATAATTTTATGTGTTTCTCATATATGACCAGAGATGAAAAGTTGCATTTTTGTACTTGTTAATGGAATAAAAAAATATTATGAAAAATGCATAAAAATAGTAAAAATACATGAAACTGTGTAAAGAATTTCGTATTAAATGCCAATTTCTAAAAAAATTGCAGTTTAAAATATTATAAAAAAAAAATCAACAGAAAAAGACAATTGTATCATGATTTCTATCCATGGTTCTGATGTGAATACAATTTTCTTACAAGTTCTTACAAGTAAAGCCTTCATTTACTTTTTCGTATCTGGGAGAGTAATTTTTTTAAATTTCTGCCTTACTCTCTCGTTGCTAGTTTCTGCTGGGAAAGTAAATGAACAGACTTAATGTAATAGTAATAATTTTTTTATTAGCATGAGAGCTTAAAATAGTAATACAACATCATAAGTTGTTGGTATTAAATTCTTTTGTAGATAATTTTATGGCTTTTTTTTAATATGAATTTCGGCTTATGTCCGGTGAGGCTACGAGTGATATGGTCTATTCCATTAGCCCAGCTTTTGACGATCTAACAATACGGAATTAATGGTGGCAAATATTAAACAAATAAATTTAAAAGTAATAAACCAAAAAAGTTGCAATCAACAATGGCAAGACTGCTGTAAGTTAAGATATGGTAAAATTGAGCTTTCATTACAACAAGCTTTTTACAAATTGTAATACGATGAATCAAAGCAATTCACATATTCCATTTGAAATAAAAGTTACAATTATAAAGCTGAAATCTACATACACTGACACTGACACACAGTGCACCAAACACGAAAGAACGCTGATGATGAAGGTTTAGTGGCCTTCGAAAACAGCTAGTTGTTCCGTTCTACTAAGTGTTTGTCATAATATTTACAATTAACTCTGGTGTTATTTGTTCATTAATAATTATCACACGCAATTTGGCTTATAAAGCGATACGAACTTTATTCTGATCAAAAATCATAAATATATAAACAAATGAAGTTCGAATAATAGAAATTAAAATTAACTTGAAATTTTTTTCCCCCATTTAAATCTCATTATCAATATTCTATGCATGTAGTGTATAGTGTATAAATTTGGCTTACTTATTACGCCATACTATATTAGTTTTTAATAAACATAGTTGCTTGTTTTGACTATTCAATAAAAATATTGGATTTTAATTTCAATAAAAATTTGGGGTTTGCTCTTTGTTGCCCCAATTACATCAGTAGCACTTGAAAGAAAACTTTAACGTATAAAAATCTGTTTCGTTGTGACATTCGAAGTGATAAAAAGCGATTATTTATCAAAATAATTGTTCCAAATTTTTAATTCTCATAAAGGGATTTATTTTGAAGTTGAAGTTAAATTTTATTATTTATTAAGGCTTTATAAAGGGTTTTTAAAACAAATTTTTCTCAAAGCCCTTATAAGTTTTATAAATAAGGCTTTTTTTTTTTTTTTTTTTTTTTTAAATAGGACCAGCACTCGGGGATAACCCCTACTCATGCAGTGCATTGTGCTAGAATTAGGAAAATAGGTTATAGGGAAGGAAGATAGAGCGAGTAGTGTCTGTGTACATTTGATTTAAATCTTCCCACGCTGGTAGTGACAGAAAAGACCTCCGCAGGTAGTTGATTCCACATACGAACAGTGCGGCTAAAAAAGGAATTTTCTCTGTAATGCGTAGTGCGATGCATTGGCCAATCGACCACAAAAGGATGTGCTCTAAATGAGGCACGTGTTGTACGTACATATGTGCGGGTTTCAGGAACAAGTTCCCTAATTTCATTAGAACACATTCCGTTGTAGTAACGATAGAACAATGAAATGCACCCCACATTGCGTCGATGCTCCAATGAATCAATAGAGTTGGATACCCTACTGTCACCGATGAGCTTTTTCGCCCTCTCCTGTACGCGGTCGAGCAGCCCCAAAATAGACTTTGAAGCGCCGGCCCATACATGAGAGTTGTATTCCATTTTCGGACGGATATAGGTGGTATAAATAGTAAGGAGGTCAGATGGGGTGAAATATTGTTTGCACCGTTTCAAAAAGCCGAGGCACTTGAATGCTTCTTTTGCAATTTGAAAAATGTGTTCAGTCCAACGAACATCACACTGTATTTTCATGCCAAGAACATCAAGAGCATCTGATTCCTTAATATTTATACCCCCCATAGTTACAGAGGCAACAGCATTTTCGGTCATACGTCTGTGTGTAACCATGCAACATTGGGTCTTACGGGCGTTAAAGTCGACCCTGTTCACATGGCCCCATTCAGAAATTTTTTCGAAATCATAGTTTAAAGTCTCATTCATTATTTGATGCATGGCCTCAACCTGCGGCAGACTAGGTCTATTGCTGAATGAGAAAGAATGGCAAATGCTGCTGTCGTCCGCGAAAGAGTAGATAGGGTTGAAAGTTTTACATAGAAGGTCGTTTATGAAGATAAGGAATAGAGTTGGCGAAAGAACGGAACCTTGCGGTACCCCTGAATTTAACTTGAACTCATTTGATGAGATCCCATCTATAGCAACTCTTATAGTGCGATCCCTGAGGAAACTCGATAAGAAACGAGAGAAATTATCACCGACACCAATGGCAATACATTTTGACAAAAGTGCACCATGCCACACTCTATCAAACGCCTTGGAGATATCTAGAGCCACCATCTTAATTTCGCCAAAATGGTGGACTGAATTACACCATATCTCCGAGAGGAGGGCTAGTAAGTCTCCCGTAGAGCGGCCTCTACGAAATCCATACTGCCGGTCGTTGAGTAAGCTGTTGGACTCCAAATACCTTACAAGATGGAAATTTACCATACTTTCCATCACTTTGGAAAGTGCGATAATTTTCAGGGTTAGTAGCTTCTCCTTTTTTAGGGATTGGCGTAACGTTAGCAATCTTCCAACACACTGGGAACTCACCAACATGGCACAACGTGCTGAAGAGATTAGCTAATGGACGTGCTAGCGTCGAAGAGCACTGTTTCAAGACCAGTGCTGGAATGCCATCCGGCCCAGGAGACTTGTTTATGTTGAGTTCCGACAAAATCCTTTTTACTGCCCGAGCTCGAAAGAATATCTTAGGCATAGTAGTGGATACTCTCTCTAGTATATGCAGAGGCTGATTGCTTTCCGGCAAGTAGGAATTACTTGCAAATATTTCAGCTAATAGGTTAGCTTTATCGGCTGTTAATTTTTACTGTTTTTTTTTTTTGTCTTATTTTATATGCAAATATCATTGAAGTGTTGGATTGAAAATATACATATATTTTTTTTTTCAAATAAATCAATTTATATGGGTATTAGTTATTTTTAACCCTTTCGTGGACACCCCTTTTAACGAAGGGTTTCTACGTCATTTTTCTAGATAGCGAAATTCCGAAAACACCAAACTGCTCAAAATTAATATATAATATAATAATAAGATTTTTGACGTTTATTTCCGTCATGATGCTCTTTGTACCTCAGCGATGACGTTAGAGACCATGACGTCGATTGCCGTCACTAATTTCCATATAAACTTGACGTGTATATACGTCATGTGTTTCTTGGAAACAATAATAACATTTAATATGATATTATGACTGAAACTTTGTTTATAAACATTCATTGTATGCAAAAGCAATATATTAAACGCAGTTGCTGATTCATTGTTGAAAAGCTTCAATATTAACAGTCTTAGCAGCAAAAATTTTTATGACGTGTAGGAACGTTATGTCCTACCAGAAACCTTTGTTATGACGGCTATACACATCACTGTCCGCGAAAGGGTTAAGAGCATATTTTTTAAAGTTTTTAGGGCATATTTTTAAGTTTAAAATGTATATTGAATGCGCATAAAACACCTTTTAGAGCATATTTGTGGTTTCCCTGATAATAAGCAATTATATAAATTTATTTATTTATTTATTATATTTAGTTAAACATTTTCCTGAACTCTTTTAATTTTATTTTATGATATACTTGTGAATAAAAAGAAAAATTAGCATAGTCTGTACAAAAAATTCAGAGGCAAAAATTTTTTAATATTCGTGTGCCCCGTCTTGCATTGAAGGCTATTTTAAGAACAAATTTTCAATTCCTTTTTGAGTAGAAAAAAAAGTAATTATTCATCTCCACTACCATTTACACTCCATCAAGCAGAGTTTAAGAAACAAAAAATAAACCAATAAGCAGCATCTTTTATAAAAGAAAAAAAAAACATCAGCAGGAAACAACAGCAAAACTGAATTCCAATGTCAATTGCTTGAAGGCTTTTTAATGCCAAATAAACCAAATTCTTGTGTGTGACATCATTCAATTGTCATTGGAATGTTGCATTTAACATTAACAGGCAAGCACTCAGAAAACGATATTTAAACATTTCAAATGTTCCTTTTTCAATCATCTAGACATCCTGTCAATTTCTGCTATAAACTCATATACTTGTATGTTAAAATTTGACCAATTCCTGCGACCAGCTCATGTGATTGTATGCTAAAACTTAGAAATTTTTGTGTGTATCGCATGAAAATACACATATGTTAACGTTTGTTTTAGTACTTTTGCTTTAATTTTTTATATTTTTTATTTTTTTTTTTGCTATTCATTCATTTATCTTCTTAGCCTTCAAGCGAAAATTTTTGTACCTGTTAATTGCAATCGACTTATAGCAAACCCAATCTACACATAAATATTTTCAGATCATGGTTAATGCCCAGCAAGCAAATCAAATGTAAAAATATAAATGCAACAATTAAGAAAGATAATTTGATATAAACATATCATAACATGTTTCATATTACTGGAAATTTATTTCTTTTAGTTTTAATAAAATTAACAATTGCACTCTCCACACTTTGCATGTTTGCTGGGTAAATACTGTACTTGTATTTGTCTGTCTGATGCTAAAAAAAACAAACTGTTGTTAGCCAACAGGAAAATACAATTAAAGTCAAATAGCTACACATGATAGATAGATATACTCTTATATTCCATTTTTCTGCTAAAATTTACACACACTCATACATACATACATATATGCATATGTATGTATGTTTGTTTGTGTGCATGTATGTATCTGTCTGTCATTCATCTGTATATTGAGTTTGTGAGTGCTGCAACAATCAGAAGTTCAAGCGTTTCAAATACATAATGGTTTTTTATTTGATATTAAATTTCGTCTGCAATCCTTTTTGAAAATTGGACAGATTAGGGTGAATAAAATTTAAATTGAAATTGGTGTTTAACGAAAGGCACATTTTCAGTTCGATATAAAGTGTTTTTGAATGTTAAAAAAATATTATATTTAATAAAATCTTTCACATCTAAACTCAAAATAGTTATGAGTAAGAAACAGTTTAAGTAAAATTTCATTTTTGGTTTTGATAAATACTTTTCAGGAATTCCTTAAAAACAAACTAAAGCCTTAAGTAACACATGACCCTAAATCCAAGATAAGCAATCCAGTTGATTAAATTCAGCCTGCCTTATGCAGCAGGGTCATGGGATGTCAGTGATTTCTAATACGAGGTGATGATGAATATTTCCACAATTATATTTAACACATAATTGCATTGATAGGCATTTTAAACTAATGAAAAAATGCGCTTAATTCAAATTTAAAAACAAAAAGCGTTTAACGAAATACCCTTTACAATCAATTCATGTGTGAGGGAAATGTTTCTCTTTTTTTTCGCCATTCTATTTTTTTTTTTTTTGATATTTTTAGTAATTTTTCTTCTTGCAAATTTAGTTTGCCTTAAAGTGTCAATATGATTAAAGGAAATATGTTTCTTTTTCTACATAAAAATAAATAACAATATTTTTGTGTGTGTGAGTATTTTTGTGCAAATTTTCATAGCTTTCAGCATTTGATCTATGGTGAGATTGAAAATCTTGCAATCCTCGTAATTGAAATAAGTTTATCATAAATATATAAATGAATTTTTTTGTAATGCTTTTAGCGAAATGAAATGAAAATATGTAGCCCTTAAGCGTTTGCAAATACACATTAAGGGTTTTGCAAGTTAAATTTTCAATCATATTATTTATAATGTGATATTTGTTTGGTATGTATTAAACAGGGATTTTTTTTAATATTAACAATTTTTATTTATTTATTGAAATACAAACGAATCTTTTCAATTCGAGATTTTTAAATCAGCATGTCAAAGTTTTTTCTTATCCTGTAAAATTTAAATAAATTCGACTTTGACTCGAGCGCGAAGGGTTCCGTACGGACACTAGATATGTAATTTAATATGAACTTTAGCCTATATAATATGAAGTTTTGGCATTTTTGTTCGTTTTTGGGCTTTTTTTTCGATTATGAATGTTTTTTAGTTTTGGTGTTTTATGCGTTTTTTGTTTGTTTTGGCGATTTTTTTGTTTTTAGTTTTGGAATTTTTTTTCTCGTTTGGCGATTTTGTTCGGATTTTAGCGTTTTTGCATTTTGGTGATTTTTGTTCATTTTTGCGATTTTTTCATAGAGGCGATTTTTTAACTTCGGCGATTTTTTCGCGTTTTGGAGATTTTTTTCGGTTTTTTGGCGTTTTTTCAATTTAGCAATTTTTTTCATTTTAGCGATTTTTTTCATTTCGGCGATTTTTTTTCATTCAGGCGATTTTTTTTAGTTTTGGTGCTTTTTCACGTTTTGGCGATTTTTTTCGGTTTATGTCGTTTTTCCATTTTGGCGATATTGTTTTTTTTTCATTTTGACGATTTGTTTTTTCATTTAGGCTAATTTTTATGTTTTGGCGCCTTTTTCACATTTTTTTCGGTTTTAAGCGTTTTTTTTATATCGGCGATTTCTTTAATTTTGGCGATTTTTGCGGCTTTGTCGATTTATTTTAGTGTTAGAATTTTTTTAATGTGGTGATTTTTTCGTTTTGGCGATTTTTTTGCAATTTTTTTGATTTGACGATTTTATAATATTGAGATTTTTTCAAAAAATTTCAAGAGTTTGCCTCTTACGGTTTTCAAAATACAACAAACTGTCAAAAGTGCATAGTCAAAATGGCATTAACTGATAGAACACACTTTAATTTAAATTTTTAAATTTTAGTGTTAATTGTTGTAGTCTGTATAAAAATACACTAAATTTATAAATTTCAAGTGTCAGTATACATATGTACAGGGTGGGCCAAAAGAAACCAAGGGGTGTAAAAGTTTAATAACTTTTTTGTTTATTAACTTTTTTTATTTTTTCTTTCAGATTATATAATATACAAAATGGAAATTTTTTTACACTAAGTATGAAAAATGATGTCTCTTAAATGACCACCGTTTTCAGCTTCGCACTGATGGGCTCTTTTTAGAGCATTTTCCATAACATCTTTCAAAACTTGTGGCTGTAGCGTTCGAATTTCTGCAACAATGTTTGCCTTGAGTTCAAGGATTGTCTCTGGCTTGTTCACATACACTCGCTCCTTCAAAAAACCCCCAATAAAATAGTCGGGTGCTGTCAAATCTGGCTATCGCGCTGGCCAAATAATTTCCGAATTTCGAGAAATTATTCGCTCTCCAAAAATTTGACTTAAAAGTGCCATTGTGTCTCGGGCAGTATGGGCAGTGGCTCCGTCCTGCTGAAACCACATACCAGGTCTATTTTCAAGAGCAGGACGTAAAAAATTTTCTATCATAAACCGATACCGCTCTCCATTTACGGTTACAGCACTTCCATCTTCATTCTCGAAGAAGTAGGGCCCAATGACATTTTCAGATGTGATCCCACACCATACTGTACACCTGATGGGGTACAATTGGCGTTGATGAATGGCTCTTGGATTTTGAGAACCCCAGAACCTACAGTTCTGCTTATTAACAAAGCCATTCAAATGAAAATGAGCTTCATCACTCATAATCAAATTTTCAATAAAGTTGATTTCATTTCTGGCCAACTCTTGAAATTTAACTGCAAAATTTAGACGTTGCCGATGATCTGCGGGTTTTAATTCTTGGACCAATTGCACCTTATATGGGTATAACTGTAATTCTTTTTTTAAAATGCGCCGTAGTGACGTACGAGACATTTCTAGCTGAGCAGAACGCCTTCTGCCAGATGTTTCTGGAGCTTCGTTAACACTTTGCTGTACTCGTTCAATATTTTCCGCAGTGCGACTTAAACGTGATCTACCGGTTCGAGGCAAATCTCTTACGCTGCCATGTTGGTGATGACGATTAACTAAGCAACGAATCATCGTTTCAGAGGGCGAAATTCTGACGTTAAAATGTCGACGATATGCTCTTTGCGTTAAAATAATTGATCTCTGGTTTAAATAATAAATTTCTATTGTTCTGGTTCTCTGTTCAGTTGTGAACCTCTCCATTATAAATTCTCCAAGTGTTGTCTATATAATCTGAAGGAAAAAATAAAAAAAAATTAATAAACAAAAAAGTTATTAAACTTTTACACCCCTTGGTTTCTTTTGGCCCACCCTGTACATACAATTGTATGCATATTCCATGGGATTTTATTATTTTTCGTTGCTCGTCTTGGAACTCCCTTTAATTTTTAACTATCATGTATTTGTTGTTGTAGCGGCCAAAGTTCTACATACTCTGTCTAAATTTCACGTCCCTAGCTCTTACGGTTCCTGAGAAAATAGGCAGTGATAGCCAGGCGGACAGCATGGTGTACGGCACCCTAAAATTGAAGTTAATTAATTTTCATTTATGCTAACGATATATTTATTACTCATACACACCCAGTGCCTGAAAAATTATAAAAGCCTAAATATATGCAATACTTTTGATGCTAATCTTCGCGTTATACATTATGTGCAGTGTGACCGTTGGCAATTTACTAAATATTGCACCAATAGCATTTACAATTGTAAGTACAAGTTCGAAAACCTCAACACGCACACACTTTTTTTAACTAATACAATCACACTTTTTGTACTTACTGCTCAGATTACAACACAATTTCCCTGTAAGTAAATTTTTATAAAAATGGCAAATTAAGAAACAGTGTTACCGAGAATTAGTTTTGTATAAATTTTTGAGTACTTCGTATAATAAAAGTAATATTTATGAGAGATTTCCTATATATAAAAAAACACGACTATATTAATCATATTTTTATATATGAATTTCATGAATTTTGACATAAAAATTTTTGAAGAAAATATTATTTTCAGTAATTTTATGATATCGGGAATACAGTAATATTGGGTTTATATATTTTAAAAATAAACACATTTCTCCAATCAAAAGCAAATTTATTTTCATAAGAAGTGTACGCTTTGAAAACTTTTTTAAAATGAACTTACAACTACTCTTAAGTAGCTTGCAAGACTTTCGTTTATACAATACTTGCAAGCAATTACTTGCATGTGTAAATGCAATGTAAAGGGAAAGTGTATGGAGCGAAAAATACAATAAAATAAAAAATATATTAAGGTATGATTTACATATTAAGAGGAGCCAACTAAATTGAAATTTTAGTAACTTTTCACATAAACTTTCCAGGCACTACATACGAGCGTTTGTAATATGGAATATTGAAATAAAAATTTTGATTACTAGAAATATACTATACTAGAAAATATTATTAAAATAATTGAAATTTATTTGCTGGTAGTTTAGCATGTCTATATACGTATTTCATTGGCGCTTGAACCAAATCATCAGTAGACTTTAACCACAAATTTTAAACAGTCACAAACCTCTTACTTTATGCATAGACTTTCAAAAACTATATGAGAATTCATAAAATAATAATACTTTTGAAAATCACAAAAGAAAAAATAAGCTTAGTGGGCTTTGAAACTGATACAAAACCCAGCAAATAATTTATATCCAGGTAGGCTCATTTTATTTTTCTACATCCTTAAAATAAAAAAAATAAAAAAAAAATAAATTTCAATTATTTTATGTACACTTCTGACAATATGTCAATAATGGATTTTCTTTAGAAAATATTATTGTTATTAGAATTAAGTTCTGCTTAGTTCGAAAGACTGAACGTTTATTTTACTGATTTCGAAATCAAATTAAAAAAGTCTTTTACTTGAATATATCAAAAAGTTTAAACTTTAAAGACTTTACAAGTAAAATAATAATTTTTGGGGAAAAATGTAATATTGTTTTCCTAAAACATCTTGTGTAAACTTAGTTCTATGAAAGTTGCATCTCTATAATATATTAAAATAATACAACCACTATAATCTTTCTAAGATTCACTTCACATAAACGATTTAATTCAATTATTTTCTTAGAAATGTTTTCATTTTGAATTGTTATGTTTGTTTTGCATCTACGAACATATGAGCAAAAAAAAAAAAAAAAAAAACAAACTAAAACAAATACGAAAAACTTTTTGTTACCAAACAAAATACAAACATTTGTAGCTCTCGTACTCGCACACGATAATATTATTGTTCATACAGCTGGAATAATGGAAGTGAATATAAATAAATTAATTATTGTTATGGCACAGACATTGTTTCGAATTACCCTCCTGGCAGTGAACTCATACATATTTATTTATTTAGTTGTAAAAATATGAAATGTATAAATGAGAAATCGTTTATCGTTTGACTTTTGCTGCAAATGCATGGTGGCAAGTCAGGGAACTTATATTAATAAAAATATAACATTTTATAGATTTTGTATTAAATAATTTGATTAAAAATATTTAGATTTATTGCTTAGTGTCAAATTAAGTTGGAGTGATAAAGTTGATTTGATGATATATAGCAACGGAGAAAACGGCAGACAGACAGATAGCGGAAACAATAGGGTTCCCTTTTACCTTTTTTTTATGTGAAATCCTAATAAATAAACATATATTCGATTAGAAAATAATTTAATCAGAAATAATTTTTAGTCAGGCTTGAGTTCAGTAATTTCAATTCTTTATATTGAATGAAATATTTTCTATTAATTAATGTGAGTTTCTAAAGAAGAGAAGAAAAAGTAAACTAAAAATTATTTCTGATTAAAAATTCACTATAGTTCAATTAAAAATCTAAAAATGTCTCAATTCATCATGGGCACGTGACAAAAATATGTTCACTTGGCAATCACTGTTCACTTGGCAATCATTAATGTTCGAAAACCAAATAAACGGGAGAATGCAACAACAAAAGTAACATAATATCCACTACTATAATATCTATATACATGTACCGACGGTACATCGAATAAGTAAAAATAATTAATGTGATGATCGTAAAAGATAAGCAAGAATAGTTAAACATACGTGAGTAGAGTAATATAACTTCGTGCTAACCTAAATAGAAAAATGAAAAAAATGGAAAAACAGGGGAAATAAATAGTGATACTTACATATGTATTTACCAAAGGTAAATCAATAATTGTACACAACAATCATTTCTCACATTCCGTTTCATTAGAATTTACGTTAAATAGCTGATGTTAATAACAATCTCTACCCAAGTAGATAGACTAGGGTGCTGATGAAGTGCGTTGCTGCACAGCTTAAAAGTCTAATTTTATTTTTCTTCTCTTCTTTAGAAACTCACATTAATTAATAGAAAATATTTCATTCAATATAAAGAATTGAAATTACTGAACTCAAGCCTGACTAAAAATTATTTCTGATTAAAAGTTCACTATAGTTCAATTAAAAATCTAAAAATATCTCAAAACAATTTAATTATTATGTCATTATTTAATTAAATTAAATTCCATGAAATTTTTTTTTTTTTTGCTTTTCAACTTCTTCTTGCCGAAAATGCCAATCATTTTCTTATATTACATTACTTTTTATTTTAAAAGCACATCATAAATAAATTTACAGACTTCTACACAAATACACACAAACATTAAAGTCAGCTGTATTAATAAAAGATAAAATCAAAATGGATTTGACTTGATTTGATTTATAAAAAAAAATTTATTGCAATCCTTTCGTACACTAAGAAATGAAAAATATAAATTGAATTTGTAACATTCAAAAATGAATATAAAAATATTCAATAAGCAAAAATAACTGAGAGACTATTTTCTATTTAAGTACTTTTTTGCATAGACAAAAACAAAAATAGGAAATATTAAATTTTAACGGCTCAAGGTAAGTAAGCATCGATATTTTATTCTGTGTTCAGAAAACAACTTAAGGTTACTCAACCTTAATGTTACTGCTTAAACTGGCAATATATTGTGTCACTCTAAATCTTTTATTCAGCATTTTGTTAAACTCTATATCTATGTATGTGCTAACATACACAGTTACACCTTTAAGGACTCATGAGGACTCATGTGTGCTCAAATTCTATTAAATAAAATAAGCAAGCAGAAGGACCAAAAATATGTTGTTACAATCAGACTTTTATTCAATTCACTGAAGATACTGATATATATACATATATATATATATCTTTTTTTTCGAAAGAGAATTATTAGCCGACAGAAAAAGCCAATTCAATAAAGGATTATGGAATTAAGTTTAAATTTCTTGAGAAGAAATTTTCATATGCTAAAATTCTCAAAAAATTAATTATTAAATCATAGCAAACTCAAATTTTTAATTTTTTCTATAAATTAAATATATCTTATATTCTTAAAAAAAAGAGATTGGTGTTAGAAATCAGAAAAATCAAAAAGGATGATTTCAGAGTTGGGAAACTTACAATTTTTGTGATATAAAAAATTAACTACCGTAAACCAATTTTTATTATTTTTTATTAAATTAACTTATTTTATACACTTAAAGTACGAATGAAATTGGTATTTCAAACTAAAAAAAGTTAAAAAAATTAAAAAGATGTTTCCAGGGTTGGAAAACTTTAACATTTTTTCTTATAAATTTTTTTCTTTTTTTCTATAAATTAAACATATCTTATATTCTAAAGAGAAAGAAATTGGTGTAAGAAATTAGAAAAATCAAAAAGGATGCTTTCAGGGTTGGAAAGCGTACACTTCTTGTGATATAAAAAATTAATTACCTAAAATTAATTTTTATTTTTTTTATTAAATAAACTTATTTTATACTTCAGTACGAATGAAATTGGTATTTAAAAAAAATATAAAAACACGTATTCAGGGTTGGAAAACTGTAGCTTTTTTTTATATAAAAGTAACTTTCTAAAACCAAGTTTTATTTTTTTTCTATAAATTAAACATATCTTAAATTCTTAAAAGAAAGAGATTGTTGAAAGAAATCAAAAAAATTAAAAAGGACTATTTCAGGGTTGAGAAACTTACACTTTTTGTGGTATTTCATATAAAATATAACTTGGTCTAATTAATTCTTTTCTTTTTCTTTATAAATTAGATATATTTTACGTTTGGGAAAGAAAAGTTTGGTGTAGAAAGTTATAAAAATTCAAACCACAGCTCCAGAGCTGGAAACTTTGAACTTTTTTTCTGGATACTAAAGTTACTAAATAAAACAATTATTTTAATTTGATTTTTTGATTTTGTATGATGTGACGTCGTTTTTGGCAACTGGAATAAGGGTGAATGTAAAATATTTCTTAAATACAGAGTGTAGAATAAAATATTCAACTTATTGCTAATATCAAAAAAAAAATATTTCATCGAAAAATACTGAGAGGTCACTTACAAAAATTGCACTAGAGAAAAAAATTATTATTACTAATTTTTCTTGTATGTATCTCTATTCTACATAAGCACACTTTCGTAAAGGGTATATAAGATTCGGCACAGCCGAATATAGTACTCTTACTTGTTTTAATTAAACATATTTTATATTTTAGGAATACATTTATTGAATAGTTTTTTTTTGTATTTTTTGTATTTGTACTTGTACAGTTTGGTATCGGTATCAATATGATAAAGGCTGGCAAAAGTTTTAACTTATATATGCACATTCAGGTTGCTTTAGATGTGGCTGTAGTAATTTCCATTAAAGTCCTTTTTAATTAATCTCTCACCATTCATTTTAAAAATGGAAAATATTAATAGTGTAAAATAATTCTGAAATACAGAGTGTAGAATAAAATTTTCAACTATTGGTAATATTGAAAATAAAATCTTTGCATCAAATTCTTTAGTGGAAAAATACCTTTATTTTATACTTAATATAAAAAATAAATGCTTCATTCTTTTCACAAAACGAATATGTATATATGTATATATGTTTGTGATATATATTTACTTATGTTTGTATATATATACGTCGATGAAGAGTATATAAGAATATAACACACTTGTTAAATTCTGAATCAAGTTTTTTCTAACAAAATTCAAAAAACAATTTTTGTTTGGAAGTTAGAATTACTAAACTTTTTTGTATAATTATTTGCATTTTTTTTTAGGGTTTTTTAAGATTTTTTTTTGCTGTATGGATGGAGTAACCAATTGCATCTGTGCAAATATAGATTCTTCTTAAAAATACTTTACTTGCAAAATTTATTTTTTTAGCTTTTTCTCTCGACAAACCATGAAAAACATCCAAACAGGGAAACATTAGTATTAATAAGATAATTATATTAAAGTGCTAAATGACAAATGATTATTTACAAGAAGAATTGTTGAATTTCTAAATATTTTATAAAAAATTTCCAACCGAAATGATTTGTTCTAGTAACATCTAACATCTACTTCTCAACTAACTCAATAGATATATAGAAAAAAATGTATAAGTACATATTTGATAAACTTAAGTTTTACACAGACAAACACAAGTATCACACTCGACTGCTCTTATATGAACAACAATTTATATGTACGTATGTATATAAGTATGTGGCGGTTACAGAGAAAATAGATAAAATAGATTGAAAAACTATGATAACAAAATAGGTGGAAAACAATTTTCCACACGATTGATTCAGACGGCATGTGTTCGCTACAAACATATTGGTTTTCCTTCTCTGCTCTGTTTGGTGGGCGGCAGTTTGCTTCAACTTGCAGACTGAAAATAGTTCAAAAGGAAGTAAATTAAACTTAAAAAATAAAAATATAAAAACAATTGACAAACAAATTAAATTAGGAGAGATTAAAGCATTTAATTTGAAATGTTGCTTAAGTAGAAATGAAAAATTTAAAAACTATTACAATAATTTCCTTAGACATGCGCTAAAAGGTTTTATGAAAAATGTTTCCATTTTGTGAGGATGTAATTAAATATTTTTTTGTTTATGTATAATAATAATAGCACTTGAGTTGTTTAAATTATGTTTTACATTTTTACTCAAGATATTTTGGCTTGCATATTTATACAAACATACATAAAGGGTGTTTTTTATTGAGGTATAGAACTTTAAGTTGGCATCACTTTTTTAACTGGCGGCCATTTTGTCAGCTGTCAAGTGATTAATATTTAGTTTGGTTTGCCATTTCATCATGAACAGGTTGACAAAATAACAACGCTTGCAAATCGTGCAAATTTATTTCGAAAATAATGGTTCAGTTCGCGAAGTTTACCGCAAGCTCCGTCCATTTTATGGTCGACATAATCGTCCATCAGAGCAATTAATTCGGTTAACCATGGATCGTTTTCGCACTACGTTTACTCTATGTGATAATACGCATCCGCAGAGACGTCGAACAGTGCGCACCGAAGAAACAATTGCCGCTGTAGAGCAAAGTGTTGAAGAGGACCCGAATGAATCGATTCGCCACCGTGCACAGCAATTGGAGCTTTGTCCATCAACTTTATGGAAGATTTGAATGTGACATGAATGTGGCTGAGTTGTGGTTCCAACAAGACGGCGCTACATGCCACACAGTGCACGTCACAATCGATTTATTGAAGGAAACATTCGATGAGCGCATAATTTCGCGGAATGGACCTGTCAATTGGCCACCAAAATCGTGTGATTTGACACCATTGGATTATTTTCTTTGGGGATATGTGAAGTCGCTCGTCTACGCCAACAAACCAGAAACGTTAGGGGACTTGGAAGCCAACATTCGTGGCGTTATTGCCAACATACGGCCCCATATGCTCGAAAAAGTGGTTGAAAATTGGACCTGTAGAATTGGCTTTATTCGAGCCAGCCGCAGCGGCCACATGCCCGAAATCATATTTAAACATTAATGGCATAAAATTAGCCTTCCAATAAAGCCAAATTGATGGACATCAAAACGATTTTCTTGTGTTTTATTTCAATTCGAAGTTATATACCTCTAAAAAAACACCCTATACATATGTACATATTTATAAATACAACGTGTCTGGTGGGATACTTGACTTATAAATATTACATTACTCATACGCACGCTTGAAGCTGTACAGTTAAATATTTATGTTTGTAGTTGTTGTAAGCAGCAGTATGCATGTAAGCAAACATGCATATGTGTGTGTATGTGTGTGATTTTGTATATGAGTTATGAGAGACGTCCCTGAATCGTTATCATATGCACATACACACATATGTATATAAACACACATATTTAAATATTTTATAAACTATTTTTTATTTATTTATTTTTGTGTGGTGTGTGTTTGTGTGTGTTTAATAAATGTATGATCTTTGGGTCCCTTAAGTAATTTAAATATGAATGTTCTTAAATTCTTTTCTAAAAATTACTTCCTACCAAAACCACACATACATTAAGAAACCTGTTAACCACACTTGGAAATTTAATGATCTACAGTGAGGCAGAAAATATTACTTACCTTTTTTTTAAAGGTTGGACTATAAATTTACTGCTTTAAATTTTTCAGGTTTCATAGAATAATTTAAAAGGTAAATAGTCTATTTAAATGCACAAGTGTTTAATATCTTCACACTTTGTGTGCAAAAAAAAAAAAAAATCATTTGGCGCTAGTTCTTTCATTTATTAAACCCTAGGACTACTTTCTAATTCTAAATGCAGTTTTTCTCAAAGAAATATTTATATATAGACGATTGATATAAAAATAGGCAACGCTAGAAATACAAAGAATATAAATGATAAATTTCGTATAACACTTCGCCCAATTCTTCGATTAAAGTCCGTTGTGCTAATTCCTCGCATAAATCTCAATAACAAAGTAAAAATAACAGCTGTTATAATTCAGGAGCTGGCGAACAAAACCACACCAGTTCCAATAAATAATTTTTACAGGAGAGTCAAATTACTGAACTACCTAAATAGAGACTAGCAACGAAAATTCAGTATACGTTTATTTTTTAAGTAGGACTGAATTGGTCTTGAATGAAAATATTTCGTGACTTCATAGATGTATTTTTGAAGAGCCCGGATAAAAAAAAATCATTTACTACGGACATGTCTTGCTTTTCTCGCCAGCTCCTTGATTGATAAAATTGTTTTATGTTTGTACCAAGAAAAAACAAATTTAAAAAATAATAAAAGTAATCAGGAATAATTTCTTAATCGGACTTAAGTTCAGTATTTTATATTCTTAAGCCTGGATTATACTATCACTGCAATAAAGTCACAAGTAATAAGCCAAAATTACATTATTACTCTTTCTTGCTTTCTTACGAGCGCAGTGTGGTGCAATTATGTCCTTATATTTCAATTAGTTGAGAGATAAGGCAAATTTAGCTTATTATTTATGAGCCAACGGGAGACGGAGCACTGTGCCGATAGTGCCATCTAGGCTTTATAGCATAAAGTATTATTATTTACTTAATGAGATTTTCTAAAGGAGATAAAACATGCCCCAGAAACATTTAACAAAACACAGTGGGTAAATTTGGAAAAAAAAATGGAAATAATTTTGATTTTTTTAAACGTGAGATTTGTATAAAATTTCATACAATTTGGAGTTTGTATCTTTATCTTTAAAGTAGACCGAGCTAAAAAACCCCAACGTGGGCCAACTCGGTTTAATCGGAATTCAAAAATAAGCTTTCTTCCAAGTAGATTTTTCCATCCAAGAGTAAAAAAAGTCGAGGTTTGGGAAATATTGGTGAAAAAAAGTTACACTGGTTTACTAGTGGGAAAGTCATTCTGTAAATTAAAAACAAGCAGCCTTATTTCTAAAAATTATTAAGGCTTTACAAAGGCTTAATAAGAAAATTTTTTTATGAAAATTTGTTTTAAAACCCCTTTATAAAGTCTTAATAGTTGTTATAAATGAGGCTGAAAATTTGCAATATAAAATAAAAAATTTGCTTAAAAAGCACTATTAGTCAAAATTTATACGCAATTTAAATCCGTGGTTTTCTTGAATAAGCGCGTATGTCTAAAAACCAATTTTCAGAAGAGCCGAAATACTGTATTTTTAATACTACGGACTCTGTGTGATTTTTATGAAACTTTTTTTTTTGACAGTCGCGTAAACATATTTTGTGTGAAAATTTCAGGCAAAAATTCCCTAAGGGCTAAGAAATCAGTGTGAGTGAATCTCTATTTTTGGTTTAAAATGTGTTTAAACCAGCAAAGCTATAAATCAGTGCAGTATTTAAACGATCTGTAAACGCATAAAATTGGGCATTTAAACTACCAATACAGGTCATGTGATTATATTACTTACACACCATATGTTTTGCATTTAAACAGCATTGAACTTTTTTCCAAGCTTCTACTTTTTCTTCAGATCTTTTTGGATTTGCTTTCTTATGTGTAGTTTCCACAATGCAGGCACGCGACTTGTCTAAAAAAATTTGTATAGGAATCACTCAAAAATTTGAGTGCCTTTCATGTGTTTTTTCTTGACAAGTCACTTGCTTGCATTGTGGAAACTACACATTACACTCTATTGTTCATTTATACTATTCTACTTTGCCAAGAATATATATATATAATTTCTTTCTCAGTAAAATTTGGGTACTTTTAATTAAATTTTATTAAATTTTTTGCCTTTTGACTGTGCAAAGAACTGATAGCCTGCTGCAAAACAGATGTTTTTTTGACATTTATTCTAGTGCTGCCACAATATTATTTTTTAAAGTACACGTAAGGTATGGCTCACTGATTTACTCCTGTTGAGTTTAAACCACATATGAATTAAAGTTTAGTTCAACTAACCCAGCGCTTAAACTTTAACTCATTTATTAGCCCTAAGGGACATTGGACAATAATTAAAATAAAAATTTGCCAAGGACACTAAAAATTTGCACACAAAATTGTTTTACCTGAAAAATGCTTGAGCATAAATGACTTTAAGTTTTTATTAACTGAACAATAACCATAAAATATTTCGGAAATGTATTCAAAAGTAATAACGCATGTGGCCATGTGCTTTTCTTTCAACGGCAAAAAAATTCCATCACGAAATTCTAAGTCGATTTAGTGCATTTTGATTTAAAAAATATTTGAGTGAACTAAGAAGTTACATTGTTTTTAGAAAAAAAAAAATCGGAATCGGTCCACGTTATTAGCGAAATTTTCGGTCCATGTAAAAGAGCATATGTAATAATGTAATTTGACATCAATAACTCAAAATCGTTTTAAATGGACATACGGGCTTATTCAAAAAAAAAAAAAAAAAAAAAAAACACTGAAATTAATCTTAAAGAAGTAGTTTATCCCCCGTTTTTTGCGCAAAAAAGTGTGTTAATTTTTTTTTACAATTATTAAATTTTTTTTCCAAAATCAACAAAGCCAAACATAAAATTAAATATTGATTGATTGATATGAGAAATTTTTTGTTTACAATTTTCGTTATTGAAAGTACCAGGGCATTTAGAAAAAGACATATTTTTGTTGTATACAACGAATTATGAGTAAAGGCTAAATGATCAAACAGAATTCCATTGTGAACACATTTTCCACGCAACTTGATACAAACATCAGCCCCAGAAAGTAGGGTTGTAAGTTTTTGCGACCTTAATTCACTTTAACACATCTGGCGCCAAGCCCCAAAATCGCGATTTACTCACTCGGGCCAAAATATTTTTTTTCTGATAACATTCTGTTTATGTCCATTTATTGTATATGTATTTGAAAACAGAAAGTGAGAATTTTCACTTTTTCCATAATTTTTCATAAATTTTTCTGTATATAAATCAATGTAAATCGTGCGCGCTATGCCACATTGTGTGTGGATATGTGAACACGCGGCCCAAACGAGTACTCAGGTCGTGCGCACTGGTGCCGCATATGGCGCTAAATGTGTTAAAAATCGCCAAAAGTCGCCAAAATCAGTTCTATTTCTAGTTTTGACGATTTTTTTTTTTTTTGCTAAATTTGTATACAATTATCTTATAAAAATTAATATTAAAAAAGTGTCATATAAAAACAAATTTATTTTAAAATATATACATATTTAAGAAAATACTTAAAAATTGATTGTGGTAAGTTTTGGCAATTTTCTAAATAAATCAATTTGGTGAAATAGGTCGGAAAAAGTCTGACAATTCTGCAGTTGTTTGCTTTTTGTTCAAGTTTTGACTTTGTGTGTCTTGCAAATGAGAGTTATGTGGATTAATTTAAATTTTTAAAATTGAACAGTCTTTCACCTCAATTCATCTTGGAAAAAAATACTTATAGAAATAAAGACAATATAATAATATATTTAACATCTAAAATAATCGAAAATAGATAAAAATTGTTGTTCATTTATTTCGATTTATTTTATTTTGACAATTTTTTGTTAATAACAGCGTATGACTGAACTTTGTTCATCATTTTTATGTACACTTTTACATAAAACTCAATAACTTTAACTATACAACGAAGGAGGATGTGAGTTTACAATTTTCATCGATTAGAAGAAACTAAAAAGCTAGTCTAGGGTTAAGCAAAAATTTATATATGCAATAGTCATACATGACCGTTCACTTTATGATTCATGAATAATTTATTGGGGAAACTGAATACTTTTAGTTGTATTAACCTTTTTCATTGTGGTCATTCAACCGCATCTAGACATTATATTCACATACATAGACACACACACACACACGCATACACAAATTAAATGCACAATCCTTTTCGGGAGAGCAAATAGTTATAAATAATATTACAATTCTTTGTGGTCTGAGCATTTAAAATGGATGCCTGAAAATGTCTATAAATGCACATCTAATACTTTAAATCTTTAAAAAAATTCGTGAATTTAGTAAACGACCAAAGATAGTGGGCATCCATATATGGGGGTGTGTATGTGATATCCTGCCAGTTGAAAACATTTTTCCTGGCTGGGGGGATGAAGTATTGTAATGTTGGCCCCATGAAATATTTAGTTTAAATGAGATACATGTAAATGATAGATATAAGTGCTGAAGATATAAGAGTAAAAAAAATAAGATCTTATTTTTAAAAGTAATAAGAGTGTTGAAAGTTTTCTCCAACACAAGATATGCATAATAATTATTTTTCTGCATAATTCCTTGTTTAAGTTATATAAATAATCTTAATATAGACTATAGTCTGGGAAAAGAAAATGGTAATATGTATTTGCGTTCATTTATGTATTTCAAAAAGATTTTGGCTTGATTTTGCAATAAATGCGCTGACTTCATATGGCATAGCAGGTTCAAAAAGTTAAAATGTATTCAAGTAATATTTCATATAAATAAAAATTAATTAGTGTCATTTTAATTTTCTATATTTATTAAACGGGCATGAAAACGCATCCGAATTTAAAAACAAATACATTTGTTGTTGGTTAAGCACGTTACTGCTTAGGCAACTTATCATTAGACTTCAACCACAACTCAAAAAAAAAAAACTTCCACGCGTTAATAAAAAAAATATAATAACAATATATTTAAGTTTAACATTGGTTAACGCACTAATAATCCCAAATTATTATATAAATAACAAAAATTAAAAATTTTAAAAACCCCCGACTTTTTTCAGAAAAGATGTTATATCTTCTAAACGGCTGGACCGATCTTCTTCAAACATAGCTAAGAACCCTCTCGATCAAGTCATCTTTCAAACAGAAAACTAAAATGAAATGAAAAACTAAATGAAAATCGGTCCAGCCGCTTGGCCTGTACGTGGACACAGACAGACACACAGACACACAGATACACAGATACACAGATACACAGACACACAGACACACACTACAAACTTATAATACCCCTTTTTTAGTCGGGGGTTAAAAATAAAAATATTTTTTATTATAATTTATAAAATACTTTTTTTTTATTAAAAATGCATTGTATTTAATTGATTACGAAGGTCAACAGCAAATAATTGCTTGAATAACTATTATAATATATAGATTTGATGTATCAAAATATTACATCTAAATCTATTCCCGTTACATCTGGTGTTCCACAAGGAAGTCATCTTGGATCACTCCTTTTTTCTTTATTTATCAATGATTTACCTAGTGTAATCAAGAATTCCTTAGCTACAATGACTACAAAGATTATATGTTACTACAAGAAAATTTAAATTCTTTACATTCCTGGTGTGATATGAACTTTATGCAATTAAATTTTAAAAAATGTAAGCATATGTGTTTTTACCGGAAGAACCATTTAGCCGTTAAATACTTCTTAGGCACCTATGAGCTGGAAACTGTTTGTGCTATTACTGATCTTGGAATATTACTGGATCCTAAACTTAATTTTATTCAACACATTACATTGATTATAAATAAAGCAAGATGTCTACTCGGCTTCATCAAACGTTGGGCTAAGGAATTTGAAGACCCCTATATTGCTAAGGAACTGTTTACATCTCTTTTTCGTCCTGTTCTGGAATATGGCTCAATAATTTGGGACCCAACATATAAAATATATATTAATGCAATTGAATCGGTACAAAAACAATTTTTAATTTTTTGCCTTCGCGGATTGGAATGGAATCCCCTATGTCTTCCTTCGTATCAAGCTAGGCTTGCGCTTATTAAACTACCATCTTTAAGTAGTCGAAGAACTATGCTAAGTGTTATGTGTATTTTAAATGTAATTAATGGTAATACTGGCTGCAATTTTTTAATTGAAAATGTTTCTTTTTGTGTTCCGCAGCGTCCTACACGACATTAGTCACCACTTTCTATTAAAGCGTTTAGAACCAATTATGCTAATTCTGATCACTTTATAAGAAGTTGTAGAGATTTTAATAAACTTTATTTTTATGTTGATTTCTCTTTGAAAGATCATTTAATCAATATTCTAATCGCATTGAATAATTAACAACTTTTGCAAAAATTGTATATACGTACATACATGTATAAATAGTCTGTAAGAATTGTAAATTCATAGACTTAGTAAGTAAATAAATAAATGGCTACCTAATTGCAAAAATGGAAAAATTTTTAAATTATATGGATAATTTTTTTTAAATTACTTTTAAGTAAAATTGTCAATATTTCGAGACATGATATGTTATTATAACTGAATAAATTCATTGAAGGGTTCAGGACGAAGCGTTCCGTATGGACAGTAGATATGTAATACAATACGCACTTTAGCCTATATAATATATAGTTTTGACATTTTTTGTTCGTTTTTGGTTTTTTTTTCGGTTTTGAAGTTTTTTTCGTTTTGACGATTTTTTAAGTTATTGGCCTTTTTTTATTTTGGAGATTTTTTTACATTTGTAGCGATTTTATAGGTTATTAGCGTTTTTTTTTATTTTGCCGATTTTTTTTCTTTTTGGCGATTTTTACGGTTTCGGCGATTTACTTTAGTGTTAGAAAATTTTTTTAATTTGGTGCTTTTTTCGGTTTAGCAATTTTTTTTTGGTTTTTGGCGATTTTTTTTGGTTTCGCGATCTTATAATTTTTGGATTTTTTAGTTACCGCTTTTGAAAATTTCAATATTTTACCTCTTATGGTTTCCAAGATATATACAGAAAGTTGTCAAATTTACATAGTCAAAATTACATTAACTGATAGAACACCCTTTAATTTAATATTTTTTTAATTTTAATATTAATTGTAGTCTGTATAAAAATACACTAATTTTAGAAATTTCAAGTGTCTATTCATGGGATTTTAAAATTGTTTGTTGCTCGTTTTGAAATACCCTTTTATTATACCCTTTACCAAAAAATGGTAAAAGGTTATATATAGGTTTGTCATTCCGTTTGTAATTTCCAGAATATTAATAAGCGAGCCATAAGGTATATATATTTTGGATCCTTATGCATAGGGAAGACGAATAAGCAATGTCCGTCTGCCCGTCTGTCTGTACGTGAAATCGGTTTTCCGAAGCTCCCAGAAAAGCTAGAGACTTCGTTCTTGGACTGGTGTGTCAGAAATGGTCGAAATAAGATTGGTATTGAAAATCAGCAAAATCGAGCAGACGGTTTCATAGCTGGGAAGCTTAAGTTTCATTTTGCCATACAAAAGAACTACCGAAAACTAGTTATTATTTTTTTTATTAAATAAACTTATTTTATGCTTTAGTATGAATAAAATTAATATTTCTTAATAAAAAATAAATAAAAAAAATTAAAAAAATTAAATAGACGTTTCCAGGGTTGGAAAACTTAAATTTTTTATACAAAATTATACAAAATTAATTTACTAAAAGAAATTTTTCCTTTTTTCTATAAATTAAATATATCTTATATTCTAAGAAGAAAGAGATTGGGTTAAAAAATCAGAAAAATCAAAAAGGATAATTTCAGAGTTGGGAAACTTAAAATTTTTGTGATATAAAAAATTAACTACCGTAAACTAATTTTTATATTTTTTTTATTAAATTAACTTATTTTATACTTCAGTACAAATTAGATTAGTATTCGAAATTAAAAAAGAAAGTTAAAAATGTTAAAAAGACGTTTCCAGGGTTGGAAAACTTTAATTTTTTTTCATATAAATACAAAAGTAACTTACTAAAACAATTTTTTTTCTTTTTCTCTATAAATTAAACGTACCTTAGACTCATAGAAGTAAGAGATTGGTGTAACAAATCAGAAAAATCAAAAAGGATGATTCCAGGGTTGGGAAACTTACACTTTTTGTAATATATAAAAGTAACTAGGTCTTACTATTTTTTTATTTTTTTATTAAATTAACTTATTTTATATTGCAGTACACATTAAATTGATATTAAAAATTAAAGAAAATTTAATACATGAAAAAACATTTCCAGGGTTTGGAAAACTTTAACTTTTTTCTTATACAAAAGTAATTTACTAAAACAAATTTTTTCTTTTTCTCTATATATTAAACATAGCTTATATTCTTAAAAGGAACATATTGGTTTACGAAATCTGAAAAATCAAAAAGAACGGTTCCAGGGCTGGAAAACTTACACTTTTTGTGATATATAAAATTGACTACCGAAAACTAATTTTTATTTTTTTATTTTATACTTCAATACGTATGAATTTTGTATTTCAATTTAAAAAAAAAATTAAAACGAAGTTTCCAGGGTTGGAAACCCTTATTTTTTATACAAAAGTAACTTACTAAAACAAATTTTTCCTTTTTTTTACTATAAATTAAACATATCTTACATTTTAAAAAAAGATGGTTTTTAAGAATACAGAAAAATCAAAAAGGAGCATTCCAGGGTTGGGAAACTTACACTCTTTGTGATATAAAAAATTAACTACCGAAAATTCATTTTTATCTTTTTTTTATTAAATAAACTTATTTTATGCTTGAGTACGAAAAAAATTGGTATTTAAAATAAAAAAAAACAATTAAAAAAATTAAAAAGACGATTCCAGGGTTGGAAAACTTTAACTATTTTGTACAAAAGTAACTTACTAAAACTAATTATTCCTTTTATCTAGAAATTAAACACATCTTAAATTCTTAAAAGAAAGAGATTGGTGTAAGAAATCAGAAATATCAAAAAGAATGATCTCAGGGTTGGGAAACTTACACTTTTTGCGATATATAAAAGTAACTAAGTCTAATTAATTTTTATCTTTTCCTTTATAGATTATACATATTTTACGTTTTGGAAAGAAAAGTTTGGTGTAGAAAATTATAAAAATAAAAACCACAGCTCCAGAGCTGGAAACTTTAACCTTTTTTTTCTGGATATTAAAGTAAATAAATGAAACATTTTTTTTTAATTTCCTTTTTTCTTTTTTTACTTAACACACTTTCTATATTTTTTTTTGGAACTACTAGATTGATATAAGGAATCAGAAAAATCTAATATAATGATTCTAGGGTTTGTAAATTTATTTTTTTGTACATAAAAGTAACTAGGCCAATTATTTTTTCTTTTGTTTATACTTTATATATGTGCTTATGTATGTATCTCTATGCTACATAAAAACACTTTGGTAAAGGGTATATAAGATTCGGCACAGCCGAATATAGCACTCTTACTTGTTTTTAACTCTTATGTATTTGTTGTTGTAGCGGCCAAAGTTATTCACACTCTGTCCAAATTTCTGGTCAATAGCTTTTACGGTTTTTGGAGAAAATATCCTGCGACGTATAAACGGACAGCGGGGTGCAGAGTAGAGAAAACAATAGGGTTCTTTTCACCTTTGGTGCACGGAACCCTAAAAAAGTGTTAATCCGATATTGTTTAAACAAGTTTAGAAAAATTAAAATTTACATAATCTTTAATCCGTTTATATATTGTGTATCAATCGGCTGAGTAGTTTCGGAGTTATAATAAAAAATTGTAGTCAAAAATATTTTTTTAAATGAAAATAGCAATTTTTTTTTTGTTTTAAAAAATCATGAAAAATCGAAAACGGCAAAAATCGTTCAGATTTATTGCTTTATCGTAAAGCCACATGTAATAGAAACGAAATAAAAATCGAAAGATTCTTTTCGAATTTATTCACAAATATTTAAAAAGTAAAAAGAAATAGAATTTGACTTTGACTTTGAGTTCCCAGCGATTCCAAAAAAAAAAATCCAAAAAAAAATTCCCAAAATCCCAAAAACGCTTTTTTTTAATAGTTTTGCTGTATTTTTCCTAATTTTCGCCAGGTGCAGATAATATTTTTATTAATATTTAAAAACATACATTTTCTGCTTCAAGCTTTTGAATTTGAGAAAAAAGGCCTTAAATTTGATATTTTTAACAAAAATAGGTCTATTTCGAAACGATCTGGTTCCTACAAAAACGAAAATTTTGAATAAATTTTTTTTTGTAATATTTTTTATAGTATTACCTTTGGAATAAGTAAAAATATGGGGTTGGTATTTTTGCAATTTTTTTTAATAAAAGCGAAATAATTAACCCAGTTTTTCTGCAAAAACGGCGAAAAGTCGACTTTTTTCAAAAATTTCATTTAAATTTTGAATAACTTTTGGTTAAATTGTATTTTTGATACCAAATATTTTTTCTTAATGTTAAAAATTTTGTTTTTAACTCATAATAAGTTTAATTTTCTAAATTGAAGAAGACTTAACTTCTGCATTAGCAGAACAGTGGACCAATGTTGGTAAAAAATCCAAAATTTAATTTTTTTTTTATTTTTGGAATATTTCCCAAACTGTAAGCGAAAACCCACAAATGTAGTAGACTCTTTTTTAGTTCTTGGATAGAAAAAAAATCTACTTGCAAAAAATCTTTTTCTTGCTGATCAAAAACATAAGCTTGGCATCGGTTTTAATTTTTCATTAACCTTAGGTTGTCCACTTTTTGACTCTGCCCCCCTTAAAGGTATATAGTCCACACTCCAAACTTAAACTTAAACCTCGTCAAATGCTGTTAGAAATGCCATGACAATCGGACGGCTCGTTTAGAAACTGCAGTACTATTTCCATTATTTTTAACAAAATCCCTCACTGTGCATGGGGTACTTTAGGCCCCACTAGGCACCGTGTGATCCATCTAAGAAATTAAGACCGCATTTATGACAGCAAACTTCATATTTTTAGTGCAAATATATCAATTAAAAAAAATTGTTTGCGACATGGGAATTTCCAGGGTGACGAACGTTACTGTCGTACGTATTAAATGGGGAAGGAAACCTAAAGCAAAAAAGTGCCAAACTGAGAACGCACATTCCATAAGGAAATAACTGTTTGTACATTTTTTAAACTCAAACAAGCAGCAGCAGAAAATATTCATTGATTTTAAATATTTTTTTATTGTTTCTTAAAATAAAGCAAAACTTTTATTTTCAATGTTTGTTTTACATACACATATACACACATACACATGTATTTACTTATGTATATTCACTGTTGTACTTTTTAGTAGGCAAAACAAATAAAACAAATAATAAGGTGATGGATATATTTATATGTGAATTTTTAATGGATTAGGACATTCTTTCAAGTTAGTTTGATTGAATTGCATTCATTTAGGAGTTATGAGAAGAAACAAAATTATTGACAATACCTAGATGTGCAGCTGTGGCTAAAGAATACTTAAGTGCATGTACATTATGGCCACCTAAAAGACACATCTGAATTGTTTAAGCATTTGACAGACTTATCGTTCAATTCTGACATTAGCTTAAGCCAGCTTAGTCATATTATAGTTGGGCCTTAAAATATAAAAAATTTTATGTAATTGTTTATTTAATACAAATAACAATGCTGTTCAGGATATTATGTATCTATCGTCTTACAAAATGCAAAAGGCCCCATCATCATTTTTAAAATTTTTTTTAGCAAGTGATACATATTAAATTTAATTGAACTAGAGTGAATTTTAATCAGGAATAATTTCTTAATAGGGAGTAAGTTCAGTATTTTCAATTCTTATTGAATGAACAAATTTTTGTTAATTAATGTGAGTTTCTAAAGAGAAGAAAAATTAAATTCGTCTATGTTCTGGCATCCACATCGTTTTCACATGTTTTCTTTCCAAATTGTTTTCTTCTAAATGAAAACATGTAAAAACGATGTGAAAGCCAGAACTTTGACGATTATCGGACCTTCATTTTTCTTTTTGTCCCGATATCTTTTTGTCTCACACGATTTTTTTCTCTTTTAGCAAATTGTTGTCATCTTTGGTCTAATGTTTCTTCATTCTTTCTTTTGTTTTTTAATCTATACTCTTCTATCTTTAATATGTCCATTTTTAAATTGTTTCTATGACGCTTTTCATTTTATTTTTTTCTTTTCCACCAGCTTTTTATCCCTCTGCATAAAAAGATACGTTAACCCATATCAATATTTTTTTGAAAATAAAGCATTATTTACGATTATGACCTCTACAATCTGAAAATACTAAATAAAAAAATTTTTATAAATTTAAGTTTTTGTATAAAATTTTACTTACAATGACGAACGCTACAAACTTTGCCTACCTCAAAAGGCATTTGTTTTGAAAATTTTTTGCAAATTGCAAAATATTTTTAAATTCTGTTCCCCAAACTTGTTTAAAATCCAACTTTTAAGACATCTGGTCCTGACGAGTCAAATATAACTATAATATTTCATCCTTTTTGGAAACGAACGCTACATTGAAGGATAACGAAAAACAAGTGGAAAAGATTAATGTTAAAGAATATTTGTTTACTCTCTCTTCATTTGTTCCTATTAGTTGTAGTTTTAAGAACATATTTATGGAGAAAGCACAACCACTACATACTTATTAATATTTTGAACATTAAAGAACAAATATGATAAAATATTACTAAGAGTTAGAAAAATAGAAATTAATTTTTGGCAGCTTAGTTTTTCTTTACTACAACTGAGATGGCGTATAAATACATTACAATCAAATTATTTGAAATATTTTTTATGATACTATCGGTCAAGCAAAGCCTTTTAATAAAATTTAAATTTTTTGTCACGATTTACCTTTCCCTGGAAATGCCCATATATATCGTTAGTTAAAATTAAAAAAGGCGTAACTAACAGAAAATCAAAAATCGAGTTTTTGGATTAATGGCGTTCAACATGATCAATCAAAAACTCGATTTTGAATTTTTTGTTAGTCACGCCTTTTTTAATTTTAACTAACGATATATACTTTAGTGGTTAAATATGAAAGTTGTGTAAATTGCACACGAAATGAGAAATCTATATTCACCTTTTTCCATGTTTGGTGAAGGGTATAAAAAAAATTTTATGTGCCAAAATTTTAAATTTATCTGCATTAATTTCTAGTTCACGACTTAAATTCCCATGGACAGACATGCATTTAAATAACGTTTAAAAATTTTTTACACATCGGAAAATCTTTTTTTTGCTTAGCAAACAGCCAGTTAGTTAAGTTGATAAATAAAATATGAATTAATCGCCATTTACAGCCCGTGTTCCCAATGTGCAATGCTGTGTTTGTATGTGTGTTGACATACATATCGCACATCCAGTTCAAAAGTGTCATAACCCAAAAAAACTAGTTTTGCAGAAAACACGTTTAAAGTTTTCAATTTACATACAACTCAATGAAGGCATGAACAAATATTCTTCTCTCAGGAGGTGATAGTAAAAGCTATTTATATGAAATTTGTATGCAAAATAAAATACAAAATGCATTATTATTCTGCATTATTAACTCAAAAAACGAATTTTTTGAGTTATGTCACTATTGAACTGAATGTGCGATATGTAAAGATATATGTAATTGTGTATAGTTTGGTTTTTATTCATGTTTAATCAGGAGTTTGCCATTTTACTTTTTTATGTTATGGATAACTTTTATTGTGAACATGAAAAAAAAGAAGTAAGAGCATTTGCATTTTTAATATTCTGCTTGAGTGTTAATTGAGGTGCTATAATTGAGTTTTTCTCAACGATTATTGTTTATATACAGTCAAATCTCGATAACTTGAAATTCTAATAATATATAATAATTAAAAAAATGCTCTTAATTCTGTACATTGTATAGGTTTACAGATGTGATGAACTGGAGAAAGCAAGTACAACACCGAACTGTTTGGAAAACATTTATTAAACCCAACAATAGGTTTGCAAACTAAAAGCACATCTATATTTAAGGGTGCTTATTTGGCTCAAAAAACAAAAAAAAAAACTAAATGGAGAAAAGCTAGTCTGTATGAATATATCAGGAACCCCATTCGAAAAAAATAACGAGACTATAATTTTAATGGATTTCAGCTTGCTTTTAATTAAAGTATTGATGATTTGGATTTTTGCCATATACGGATTGATTTAAACTTTCGATTTTTCTAACACTTTCTCTGTTTAATTTGAATTATAGATTGTCGAGTGTGCACTGTGGATAAATAATTTTTATTGTATTTCATTACTATTTTCCTGCATGCGCATTTTTTCCGCTGCCATTTACACATTTACGATTCGTATTGTTATTCAAAATTGGCAAATAAAATAAAATCGACCATAGCGCAAAAAAGGAAATGTACGTATGTAAATACAATTGAGAGATCGTGGTGCAATATTTGCACAAACTGAAATTTACCTCATTGACCTTTTTTTTTTTACAGAAAAACAATAACTTTAATAATTAAATAATACATTTATTCAATTGAATAAGTAGGTATTATAATATTATGCTTGAAGAAATATGAATTTCATTGTGAAAATATTAAAAATATTTTTTTAAATGAGTGGCCACTAAAATTTGATTTTTGTTTTATAAAACAATAAATTATGTTTGCTGCAATTTCTTTCTATATATTTTCATTTAACGCGCGTTAAAATGAATACGATTTAAAAAATTTTTTTGTTGTGCTTAACCAACAACAAACAAAGTTTTTTAATTCCTGCAATAAATTATTATTATTATTATTATTATTATTATTATTATTATTATTATTATTATTATTATTATTATTATTATTATTATTATTATTATTATTATTATTATTATTATTATTATTATTATTATTATTATTATCATTATTATTATTATTATTATTATTATTATTATTATTATTATTATTATTATTATTATTATTATTATTATTATTATTATTATTATTGTTATTATTATTATTATTATTATTATTATTATTATTATTATTATTATTATTATTATTATTATTATTATTATTATTATTATTATTATTATTATTATTATTATTATTATTATTATTATTCGAATTGCATCATTTCAGCTCTATGGCTGGAAATTCACCTATCCCAGATATTTTTATCATAAGGATTAGGCTCGGTACGAATTGTTGATAATTGTTGTTGTTGTTGAAGTCTATTGTAATTTTTATTGCTTTTAGTTTTATTATCTTGCATCCATAAACCGGCGCACTATTCTAGTCGTTGCTATGACCGTTGACTTTTGGATATTTTTATAAAGGTCAGTGTCTAACTCTAGTTCCTTAAGTCCATACAGCATATTGTGTGGTATAACTCCAGTACTTGATAATACTACCGGTATTATCCTTACTTCCTTCACCTTCCATTGTCTTTTTATGGGTTCTATGAGCTGCGCGTACTTTGATATTTTTTCGGCATACGTAACCTCGAGATTCTGGGTATTCGGGACGGCCACATCAATTAGGAACACCTTACTTTTTCCCTTGTCAAAGAGGACAATGTCTATTCGACTGGACAGTTAGGTCTGTTAGTATTGTCCTATCCCAGTAGAGTCGCGATGTTTCGTTTTCTAAGACATTTGATGGCTGCTATAAGTAGATAGGCTCTTTCATTTGCTTAAGCTTATATTTGCATGCAAGCTCCTGGTGGACAGTTTTGGCTATAGCGTCATGTCTTCTTTTGTATTCGTTGCCTGAGAAATATGTGCAGCCTGATATTACATGCTGTATGTTTTCTACCGCTTCACACCCATATCGACAACTATCCGTTGCGACTTCAGGATCACCAACAACTCTTCTCATGTAGTTTCTAGTTGGTATGACTTGATCTTGGATGGCTACCATAAGTCCTTCTGTCTCCGGGAATAGCAGCCCTGCATTAAGCCAGTAATTTGAAGCATCTTTATTGACGTTTTCTTGGGTTATAGAGTATATGTGCTTCCCATGGAAGGCTTTGCTCATCCACCTGTCGATTTTGTCAGCATTAGAGATGGTATTGCTTTGGTACTCACGATCTGCCAGTCTTATTGGAGTGTTTTCATCTGCATAGCATATAGCACGATGGAGAGGTGATGTTTCACACTTACTAAAGAAGTATTCCCGCAGTGCTCCTTTCTGGTTTTCTAGAAGATTGCCTATTATTATTATTATTATTATTATTATTATTATTATTATTATTATTATTATTATTATTATTATTATTATTATTATTACTATTATTATTATTTCTGAGGATTTTTTAATTGCAAAAATTTTGTTTTATTTAATTACACTAGCGTTGCATTCATTCTCTGTATATATAGCTCTGCAAAATGTTTCGCAAAATATATTTTTTGTTTTGCATTTGCGATAATGTCGTTCAAATTATTAATAATTTGATTTGTATCTCATGACATTTCAAACGTAATTTCTTTTTAGTTCCTTAATTAAATACCTGCCTTTTTGAACTTCCCACGTAATTAATTAGAACTTTTACCGGAACTAAAGTTTGTTTGCTTTGAAATGCAAAACAAATAAACGAAATTTTGCATGCGATTTGCTTGAATTGGCTGCTGATCACTTAAACAAAAATAGTATTGACTGTATATAAAGCGAAAAAAATAACAAAATTAGAAAAACGATGCATGCTGCAAATTTTTTAATGTTTAAATATCTAAAAGTGAAAAAAAACTGTTCGATGATCTTGTTGATCTTTAAATTATGACGGTCAAAACAAAAATATACTGATAATAAGTATTAAAAGTAATAACAATGTTATATATTCATTATCAAAAAATTTAAATATAGTTCTTTTTTTTTGAAATATGCAATCTCGGTGAATTTTGTGTGCATGTTAGAGAACTGCACTATTACATTCATTTATTAGATTGCACACAAATATGTAAAATAATACAAGTATTCACAAAACAAATTTGAAACTTAACGAGAGATAAAGAGGAATAAACAAGTAATAAAACAACATGAGCGTCTATTTTTTGAGGGTGTTACTTCATAACCCTCTACATTTGAGACCGATTGTAAAAATTCTTTTTTTTTTTGTCTGAGAGGCTTTAGTTTCCCATTGGTTCCATTGTAAAAAAAAGTGGGCGCGGACATACCTACAATTTGTTATACCCTTTACCAAAAAATGGTAAAAGGGTATATATAGGTTTGTCATTCCGTTTGTAATTTCTAGAATATTAATAAGCGAGCCATAAAGTATATATATTATGGATCCTTATGCATAGGGAAGACGAATAAGCGATGTCCGTCTGTCCGTCTGTCTGTACGTGAAATCGGTTTTCCGAAGCTCCCAGAAAAGCTAGAGACTTCGTTCTTGGACTGGTGTGTCAGAAATGGTCGAAGTAAGATTGGTATTGAAAATCAGCAAAATCGAGCAGACGGTTTCAGAGCTGGGAGACTTAAACTTCATTTTGCCATACAAAATAACTACCGAAAACTAGTTTTTAATAATTTTTTATTAAATAAATTCATTTTATGCTTCAGTATGAATAAAATTGGTATTTCTAACTAACAAAAATTAAAAAAAAATTAAAAAAATTAAAAAGACGTTTCCAGGGTTGGAAAACCTTATTTTTTTTGTTAAGCAAAAGTAACTTACTAAAACAAATTTTTCCTTTTTTTCTATAAACTAAACATATGTAATGCTCTTAAAAGAAGGAGATTGATTTAAGAAATCAGAAAAATAAAAAAGATGATTCCAGGGTTGGAAAACCTACGATTTTTGTTATATATACAATTAACTACAGTAAACTAATTTTTTATTTATTATTATTAAATAAACTCATTTTATACTTCACCACGAATAAAATTGGTATTTCAAATAAAAAAAAAATTAAAAAATTTAAAAAGACGTTTCCAGGGTTGAAAAACTTTAACTTTTTTACTTATACAAAAGTAACTTAGTAAAACAAATTTTTCCTTCTTTTCTATAAATCAAACATATATAATGTTCTTAAAAGAAAGAGATTGATGTTAGAAATCAGAAAAATCAAAAAGGATGATTCCAGGGTTGGGAAATTGAAACTTTTTGTGATATAAAAAATTAGCTACCGAAAACAAATTTTTATTTATTTTTTTAAAAATAAACCTATTTTATACTTCAGTACGAAAGTATTTGGTATTTCAAAATAAAAAAGTTAAAAAATTAAAAAGACGATTCCAGGGTTGGAAAACTTTAACTTTTTTTATACAAAAGTAACTTGCTAAAGCAAATTTTTCCTTTTTCTCTATAAATTAAAGATATCTTATATCCTTAAAAGAAATAGATTGGTGTAAGAAATTTAGAAAAATTAAAAAGGATGATTCCAGGGTTAGGAAACTTACTCTTTTTGTGATATAAAAAATTAACTACCGAAAACTAATTTTAATTTTTTTTAAATAAATAAAATTATTTTATACTTCAGTACGAATAAAATTGGTATTTCAATTTAAAAAAGTTTAAAACACGTTTCCACGGTTGGAAAACCTTACCTTTTTTTATAGAAAAGTAACTTACTAAAGCAAATTTTCCCTTTTTCTCTATAAATTAAAGATATCTTATATTCTTAAAAGAAAGAGATTAGGATAAGAAATCAGAAAAATCAAAAAGTTTGATTTCAGGGTTGGAAAACCTGCAGTGATATTAAAAATTAGCTACCGAAAACTAATTTTTTTTTTTTATAAAATAAACTTATTTTATACTTCAGTACGAATGAATTTGGTATTTCAAAATAAAAAAAAAATTAAAAAACTAAAAATAACGTTTCCAGGGTTGGAAACCTTATTTTTTATACAAAAGTAACTTACTAAAACAAATTTTTTCTTTTTTACTATAAATTAAACATATCTTATATTCTTAAAAAAAATGGTGTAAGAAATCAAAACAGATCAAAAAGGAGGATTCCAGGGTTGGGAAACTTACACTCTTTGTGAAATAAAAAATTAACTACCGAAAACAAATTTTTATCTATTTGTATTAAATAAACTTATTTTATGCTTGATAACGAATAAAATTGGTTTTTCAAATAAAAAAAAACTATTAAGAAAATTATAAAGACGATTCTAGGGTTGGAAAACTTTAACTTTTTTTGTACAAAAGCAACTTACTAAAACAAATCTTTCCTTTTTTTCTATATATTAAACATTTCTTAAATTCTTAAAAGAAAGAGATTGGTGTAAGAAATCAGAAAATCAAAAAGGATGAGTTCACGGTTGGGACACTTACACTTTTTTGATATATAAAAGTAACTAAGTCTAATTAATTTTTATCTTTTCCTTTATAAATTATATATATTTTACGTTTTGGAAAGAAAAGTTTGGTATAGAAAATTATAAAAATAAAAAGCACAGTCCAAGAGCTGGAAACTATGATTTTTTTCTGGACATTAAAGTAACTAAATAAATCATTTTTTTTTTGAATTTCTTTTTTTTCACTTAACACGCTTTCTATATTTTTTTAAGAACTACTAAATTGGTACATATAAGTAATCATAAAAATCTAAAATTATGATGCTAGGGTTTGAAAAATATTATAATTTTTCCCTTTGTACATAAAAGTAACTATGTGCTTATGTATGTATCTCTATACTACATAAACGCACTTTGGTAAAGGGTATATAATATTCGGCACAGCCGAATATAGCACTCTTACTTGTTTTTATTTGATTTTATGTTATTCTTCTTATTTTATTGCTGCGAAACCTAGCAAACAACTTTGGTTCATGCAATTACACAATTTTAAATTAAAGACATGGGCGGCACTGTTGCCAGAACTTCTAAGGGTGAAATCGTCCAAAAATACAGATTTCTGCGCAAGAAATCGTCAAAATCGTCAGGTCATTTTAGAAAATCGTCAAAAAACGTCAAATCAAAAATATTCAATTTTTAACCCCCGACTAAAAAAAGGGGTGTTATAAGTTTGTAGTGTGTGTCTGTGTGTCTGTGTATCTGTGTATCTGTTTATCTGTGTGTCTGTCCGTGTCCACGTACGGCCAAACGGCTGGACCGATTTTCATTTAGTTTTTTCTGTTTGAAAGATGACTTGATCGAGAGGGTTCTTAGCTATGAAGAAAATCGGTCCAGCCGTTTAGAAGATATAACATCTTTTCTGAAAAAAGTCGGGGGTTTTTAAAATTTTTAATTTTTGTTATTTTGTATTTTAATTTGTTTTATTACAAAAACTATTACTATGGTTCAAACTTATTAACTATGCTTTCAACAAATATACACATATACATTAAACATATGTATATTACCTAAACATGATAACCATTAAAATTAAAAATAAAAGTTAAAAAAACTTAAAATGAAATCAGAATTCACATACGTACATATATATTTATTTTTAAAACAGATAATTTATAAAAAAATAATTAGCATTTTTGTTATAGAAACATTTTATGTATAAATATCAGAATTTAACATTTTGAACACAAAAAAATCATAACATAACAAAAAACCAACTCTAAAAATGCAATACTAAAAAAAGTTTCCATATATGTTAAGTTTAGAAAAATCGTCATTTCTGGACCTAAAATCGTCACTAGTGTATTTTGAGAGGTGAAAATTGTCAAAATGCAGAGAAATCGTCAATTCTGGCAACAGTGATGGGCGGGTCTATGCCCTTTAAAGTCTATTATTATATTTTACATGATCCTACTCAACCGATTTTTACGAAACTTACACACACAAGAAATGCCCCTTAAAATTTAATATTTAATTTTAAATGGTTATACTGTACCGATTTTTACAAAACTTAACACGCACTCTGTACCCTGAAAAACAAAAAATCTTGCATTTAAAAAATGGCTGGAGGTACGCCCATTAAAATTTAATTTTATATCCCATACATTTTTTTCGAAAATGTTCTATCAGATCTTTGCATTGAAGTCGGTTTCTTTTTTGGGCAGAATTGTTTTGCAAGTTTTTTGACATTCAAGTTTTAAATTTATTGCTTAAAGAAGTAAGTTTTTTGAAAATATATGAAGTTTTTGAACATCTTAAATGAAAGATAAGAATGACAATTTTACATTAACTGTACCGTGTTACCCTAGCGCTGTATTATCATTCCAATATAAAGTGCCCAGGAGACGATCAAATAAAACGATCAATCACATATTTGGGTGCTCGCAGTCGTTTTTTTTCTCCGGCTACACGTACGCCATGTCATCAGTGATTGATGAGAATAAAAAAAATTTGATATATGATTTGATGGTTGATTATTTGATCTCCAATAATCAACTGATTATTGACAAAAAAATATCATTTGGTTTATGATGAGATGGAGAAGTGCTTGGATTTATTTTACATTTTATGTAAATTTACCATTTTTCTTTGTAAAAAACTAGACGATCACAAGTCTAAAAGCAGTTTTATTATTGTAAAAAAAATTGGAGTGGAAGATAGAAAAATTATCGTTTAACTCTGCAAAATAGTTTTTTAATGTACTTATTAACCTCTTTCTTTTGTATCCTAAGGGCTTGTCCCACGATGTCGACAACGTTCGACTTATCGCACACTTACCGTTGAAACAACAACAAAATATTAAAATTTGTTTTTGTTTTGAATGCAAGTGTGCAATAAGTAGTACAAGTTATGAGATTATCTAGGAATTATATGACACCTTTACGATTACGAATTTATATCATACATAATATATTTCTGTGTTAGGTATTGTGGCAAAGAAGAACTTGGTCAAAATTTATATCTCACTACTTTTAATCCCAGAAATTTTGGATAGGAACTTGGCCGTTTTTCACATTTATGTTTTTGTGAGGATCTGATTACTTTTTGAAAAGATTTCTATAATAACAATTTTTAAACTTAAAATTTCTAGTGTATTTTATTTCTATTCATGATCACTGTGCCAGTTGAAAATGGCAGAGTTACATAAAATAATGGGTAAGAGTATGATGGGTGTTGAATTGTTGACCTTAAATATGCACCATTGTGTCATTACAACGGGTCGCCAGTGTGTATGCAATTTGGTAAGAGGCGACTGGAAGAAACATGTAAAATACAGCGTAAATTTTACTGGGCATGGCGGGGTCATTTTTTTCTCAATATATTTACATGTTAAATAAAGTCTGCTTAGCCGAAGTACATAAATAAAAAGGATATGCCCAATGTGTATGCAAAGTTTCAATAGGGTAGCTGGTGCTTTTAATTTTTGGATTTTCCGATTGAGTAAATCAATTACTATTTGTGTACAAAATGTCAGCTCTCTATAGTATAATATTACGTAAAATTTTCATGAGCCTGGCCTCGCTGACTTTTATATCTGCTAGTGCTTATGGTTCATGCAAAGTTTGGTATTAAAAAGTTGATAAGAAATGCCTGAGTATTAAATTAAAAACTGCTAAGCCGAAGTACTGAACGAAAAAGCTAAGATTTATGGGTGAAGTCAGGGCTACTTTTCAAAATAGGGAATTTTTTTTTGGATAAGTGCAATGTGTATGAAAAGTTTTAATAAAATGTATGTTAATTTTGAATTTGAAGTGCTTGTTTCCGCCCTCTGATAGCAACTTCTGGGTTTTCAGATTTTTCTTAGTGATCTCTTATCTAGATTTATTTGTGTATCAAATTTAAGATCGCTAGTTCGAATTGGAGTTTTACCGTCGTGGCCGCGCATACCGGGTAAAACTTGTTGATTTTAAGATTTTCCCATTGGCTTACGCAGCTACACTTACTAGTGTATAAAATGTCAGCTCTCTAGCGCGAATTATATCTTTAGATTTTATCAGCATTACCTCTCCTCACTATTCCTAACTCAAAATTTTGTTTTGAGCAGCGCTTATAATTCATGCTAATTTTCTTCTAAAATATGCTAGACCGATGTAGATTAAACACAAGGCTAACACTTTATGGGAGTGATCAAGCCCAATTTTTAAGGTGATGCAAGATTTCACTAAATTGGCTTGAATTAAAAGCTGTATATTAAGTATTTAATTCAAAACAATATTAGCGTGGCCCCTACCATTCTGGTAAAAATTTTTGGGTTTTAAAATTTTTATAGTTGGTTTCTTACCTAGACCTACTTGTATATCAAATTTCAGCTCCTTAGCGTAACCTTTAACTTTTAATTTTTATGGGCGTAACGCCGCCCACTTTTCCAAAGTCAAAATTTTTTTTGGGTCAGTGCTTAGTATTCGTGTCTAGTTTTGTTACAAACGGATAATAATAGCTAGATAAATAGTATATCTAAATATGCTGAGTCGCAAGGCATTAAAATGAGGTTTAAATTGTATGGGCGTGTCAACGTCCACTTTTTTAATGAAAAATTTATAGCCTTGCATTAGCGCAGTATATATGCTGAATTTCAATAAAATAAGCTTCCATGAAGCGCCTTAGATTAGCATTTTTAATTCTGACCTTTATGGGCGTAGCCCCGCCCTCCTGGCTAAAATTTCCGGGTTTTCAGATTTTTATATTTTATATCTCACCTAGACCTAGCTCTGTATCGAATTTCAGCTCAATAGCACAAATTTTAATTTTTATGGTCGTAGCCCCGCCCTCCTGGCTAAAATTTTGGGGTTTTCAGATTTTTCTGGTTCATTGCTCACCTAGATCTTCTCGTGTACCAAATTTTAGCTCTCTAGCTATAGCGGAAGTGCTTCATCACAGCTCGAATGGTTTCGTGTAAATATACACACTGCGTGCATTGGCCAGAACTTGGCCTGGCGCATTGCCGTGCGCCTAGATATGGTGGTGCAAAAAGTGCATATTTTAAGAAATACTCACTGACTCACTCATCAATATTATGAAGCACTTCCGCTATAGCTAGAGATCTGAAATTTGGTACACAAGTAGATCTAGGTGAGCAATAAACTAAAAAAATTTAAAAACCCGAAAATTTTGGCCAGGAGGGCGGGGCTACGCCTATAAAGGCTAACATTAAAAAAGCAAATCTAAGGCGCTTAATGGAAGCTATTTTATTTTATTGCCCTATCGCAGTAGGGCAAGCCTAAAAATTTTTCATTAAAAAAGGGGGCGTTGACATGCCCATACAATTTCAACCTCATTTTCGTTTACTACGGCTCAGCGTACTTAGATATACTATTTATGTATGTATTATAATCCGTTTGCAACGAAACTTGACACTAATAATAAACACTGGCCGAAAAAATCTTAAGTTTGGAAAAATGAGCATGGTTACGCCCATAAATATTTAAAATTAAAAGTTGCGCTAAGGGGCTGAAATTTGATAAACAAGTAGCTCTAAGTGCGAAACCAACTAGAAAAATCGGAAAAGCCGGATATTTTAGTTAGAGGGGCAGGGCTGCGCCCATAAAAATTAAAAACAAAAAATTGCAGAAAGTTAGCAGATTATCTAAAAATTATATGACACCCTTACGATTACAAATGTATATAATGCATAGCATATGTCAGTGAAAGGTGTCGTGCCAAACAAGAACTTGGTCAAAATTTATATCTCACTACTTTTGATGGTCGAAATTTTTGATAGGAACTTGGCCTTTTTTCACATTGATGTTTTTTGTGAGGATATATTCTTACAAGAAGTTGCTTAAAGTTATATAGGTATACATTTATTTAATTTGAGGCAACAAAACTTAAGAAAAAAATTCATACATGCCATGTCGGAGAATGTTTGGTTGACTATAAAAATAATCAACTCATATGAGTAGTTAACTTTTCTTAGACTAACTAAAAGCTAACTACAATGTAATCCAGAACTGACCCCAAATTAATTCTTAAGTTGAATACGTAATCGGATTTGGTGAGACCCAACAAATTTACTCTCAGATACTTTGAAACTTATTTCAATTTTATATTAACATTTTGTTGCTATTATTATTTGAAGTGGTACCTTACGCTTAAATTAGACGTGACATAGCCATAATGCCATAGCCATAACCAAATTAAAATTCAATTGGTTTCTATGGTGAGAGTTATGGCGTTATGGCGAGTCACCTATAATCAAATACAGTGTTGCCCATTAGTTTGGTTCGAACGGCTGTTTTCTATTTCTATGGTTATGTCACGTCTGATTGAGCCTTTAAGCCTAAATTAGACGCGATATAACCAATATCCATACCAAACAGCTGTTCGAGCGGAAGTTAGGGGCAACACTGTATTTGATTATAGGTGACTCGCCATAACGGCATAACCATTGCCAAAGAAACCGATTCAATTTTGGTTTATTTATGGCTATGGCATTGTGGCTATGGCACGTCTAATTTAAGCTTTAACTGGATGCTAGGGCGTGTACTATACAACTTGTGATGATACATAGTTTGAACCCCAGTAACATTTTTTGTAAATTTTTAAATAGTTGTTTCCATTGGAAAGTAATTCAAGTGTCATGTCAGTTAGAACTAGTTGCAAAATAGTTAGCTTGAAGTTACTTCAAAGTTAACTTATTTTCCGACAGGGTGCTTTCAAACATACCAGTGTATAGCATTTGTGTAAGTGTATTTTTAATATACATATATATACATGTATGTATGTACGTGGGCACTGCATTTCAAATTGAATTTATTTTAATACATTTTTGTAAATTTTTTCTTTTATTTCTGCATTTTGTTCTTCCTGTGCTCTTTAAAAATGAACATGCTTGTCACAGGCAAAGAAAGTAAAGAAATTAAAAATAAAAATTAAATAGAATTAGTTGCTGGAAGCTGACTGAAACTACTCATGTACACTTGTTGGTCATAATGATGCAACCAACTACTTTGTCTGACTTTAAAACTTAACAAGAGCCAAACAAACTTAACAATTTACAAAATAAGAGAGAGAGAGAGAGAAAAAATATGCTTGCAGCAAATTCTAAACGCATCTAAATGTAGTTTTAATTGTTTCAATTAGCAAAAAACTAAAAACAAAGGATATTTTTTCCATTTTATTCTCCTTCTCGACTCAAGTAATTCAAGGTTTGTTATATTTTTGGTTTTTCTTGCTTTCGGTTTAATTTTTATTATGCACCACAACAAAGTAGAACAAAGTAAAATGTTACTTCCCATTTTAATATAATTTATTTTATTTATTTTTTTTAATTAAAACCACAATTGTTGACACGTTTGTGAACGTTTTCATTTTGTAAGGCACTTTGTGTGTGTTGTGCCTGGCCAAAAAAGGAAATTATTATTTTGTAGAAAAAAAAAATTAGTATAAAATTTCTTTTGGTTATTTTGTTGATAATTTATTAATGTAATAAAATTTTTCCATATGTTTGTTTAGTAAAACATTTTTAAACACATTAAAAGAAAGGAAGAAAATATGAAATTAAGATAAGAAAGCCTGGGGTAGTTTTCTACATGATCATACACTTGGACAAGAAATAGAAGTTATTTATAGTTGTTCAAAAATTTAAAATTTCTTATCTCGTTAAAAAAAATTGCTTAAAATCCTATCTAAAAACACTAAAAAAATTTGTTGATAATTTTGTAGGATAATAAAGGGTGTTTTTTATTGAGGTATAGAACTTTAAGTTGGCATCACTTTTTTAACTGGCGGCCATTTTGTCAGCTGTCAAGTGATTAATATTTAGTTTGGTTTGCCATTTTATCATGAACAGGTTGACAAAAGAACAACGCTTGCAAATCGTGCAAATTTATTTCGAAAATAATGGTTCAGTTCGCGAAGTTTACCGCAAGCTCCGTCCATTTTATGGTCGACATAATCGTCCATCAGAGCAATTAATTCGGTTAACCATGGATCGTTTTCGCACTACGTTTACTCTATGTGATAATACGCATCCGCAGAGACGTCGAACAGTGCGCACCGAAGAAACAATTGCCGCTGTAGAGCAAAGTGTTGAAGAGGACCCGAATGAATCGATTCGCCACCGTGCACAGCAATTGGAGCCGACTAACCTACTATTTTGTTCCCGAATTGGATGGCATGAATGTGGATGAGTTGTGGTTCCAACAAGACGGCGCTACATGCCACACAGCGCACGTCACAATCGATTTATTGAAGGAAACATTCGATGAGCGCATAATTTCGCGGAATGGACCTGTCAATTGGCCACCAAGATCGTGTGATTTGACACCATTGGATTATTTTCTTTGGGGATATGTGAAGTCGCTCGTCTACGCCAACAAACCAGAAACGTTAGGGGACTTGGAAGCCAACATTCGTGGCGTTATTGCCAACATACGGCCCCATATGCTCGAAAAAGTGGTTGAAAATTGGACCTGTAGAATTGGCTTTATTCGAGCCAGCCGCGGCGGCCACATGCCCGAAATCATATTTAAACATTAATGGCATAAAATTATCCTTCCAATAAAGCCAAATTGATGGACATTAAAACGATTTTCTTGTGTTTTATTTCAATTCGAAGTTCTATACCCCTCAAAAAAACACCCTATACTACCGGACGATATATTTTTTTAGCTAAATTCTAAATAAAGTTGCAGGTTGAGTATCACTTGAAATAAGAAAAGTATAATTTTAATCATGAATAATTTTTTAAGCTCCTTATTTTCAATTCTAATAGAACAAAATATTTTTTATATTAATTAATATGATTTTCAAAAGAAGACAAAAAGAATTAAACTAGACTTTAGCTAAAAAAAATAACGATATTTTTCTGTGCAGCCACGCAGCACCCATGTTTATTTAATTTGGCAGCAAGTGTTTTGCTAACATCGGTTTTTAACATAAATTTTTAATGAAATGGAATATGAGAAATGGTTTTTTATTGATTTATCATAAGAAAATGCATTTGTATGATTTCCGTATTTCTTTGTTTTTTTTGGTTCCTTACACAAAAGGTGAAAAGAAACTGTATTGTTTTCGCTAAGAAGTCAGTTTGTCCGTGTGTCCGTCAATGACTATTTTATCCAGAACCGTAAGAGCTATAGACCTGAAATTTTTACCAAATGTATAAAACTTTAGCCGCTACATTAATAAATACATAACAACTAAAAATTAAAGGGTGTTCCAAAACGAGCAACGAAAAATCTTGAAATTCTAATGCAATATACCGAAAATTATGTATAGACACTTGATATTTTCAAAGTTGGTGTATTTTTATGCGGATTACACCAATTAACACTTAAATTAAAAAAATTAAAATTATTATTCTAAATTAAATTTTAATAATTATTCTATTAGTTTCATGTAGTTTTAAAGACTTGCTGTACCTTGGAAACCGCAAAAGGAAAACCCTTGAAAATTCCGAAAATACTAAAAGTTAAAATTCAAAAATTAAAAAAAAAATGTCAAAACGGAAAAGTCGCCAAAAACGGAAACAATCGCCAAAAACTAACAAGAAAAAAAAGTTAAAACTAAAAAAACGCCAACAATTAAAAAACATCCCCAAAAACGAAAAACACTCCAAAATTAAGAAAAAGCACTAAAACAAAAAAAAAAAAATCGTCAAAAACCGAAAATAAGTTTACCAGGTACATATTTTTTTTCTAAAATGTCTACATCAGGTAAGACATTAGATTTTATAGGCTAAGGTACATAAGTATGTTGTATCCATATGGAACCCTTCGTGTGCGAGTCAAAGGCGCAAAATATATATTTGTTATTATGTTTTGAAGTGCGTGTTAGCACTGAAAAGTGCAGCATTTCCCCCGTTTAAATTTCCTTGCATATTCTAAGAAATCGTATTAATTAATAAAATATTTAATTCCATAACAAAATTTAAAAATACTGCACTTGAGCCCCGTTAAGAAATTATAGTTGATTAAAAATTTTCTTCTCTCAAAAGATGAGTGTTTAATATATTTTTATGAAATTTTTACACACGATAAAAAACAACATTATCACGAATTACGACCAACTATAAAAAGATATAGTCCTAGTTTACACTATGCAAGTCTTATTGCTAAGCTGATTAGTTTGTTAGGAGAGAGAGAGAGAGAGAGAGAGAGAGAGAGACGAGGGAACAGAAACGTTTCTTTTCCCATAGTCTCTCTCTCTCCTAAAAAACTAATCAGCTTAGCAATAAGACTAGCATAGTGTAAATTGGTACTTAACTTTGTCGCCATAAAGGAGGGTGTATGTGTATGTCCATATATCAATAAATTTTTGTTGGAAAATTGTTACTTTTTAGTTGTTCACAGATAATCATTATCAATAAATTATTCTATATTTGTTATCGATTTTATAACAAATTTGCGAATTTAATAAATGTTTTCAGTTTTATATTAACCTTTGCAGCTTAATCAATCTTATTAATTAATCTATAAGCAGCAAAATAATCGGAGATTGCTTTTGAAAACCTCTTGGAAATTTATGGGATAAATATTAATTTTAATAATCGCGTTTTGTAGCTCAATATGGGTTGCGGGTTTGTTCCGCAAATCACGACATAACAAATCACGGTGATATAAAAAAAATTAATAAAAGCTTAATTCTTGCTTTTGTAAATTTCACCATTTATAGCGATGGAAGTTGGATTAAAATATTCTATTATACATGACAAAAATTTAAAATACAATAAAAAGCCACTAACAATTGAGTCATTAATAGTTTGTTTTTTAAATCATCATGATTTTCAGAACAGGCCCGTATACATATATTCGAATAAAAATAAAATATTGCAAAACATTTGTAATATATACATACATATACAATATGTAATGGTAAGTAAGTTCTGCTAGTTAAATGTGATTTTACTTAAGACAAAAGCGTTCTACGCTTTCTCGCATCCCACGCCTCTCTCATTTTCAGATCACTATAAGGGAAGAAGGGTATCTTGAAAGTCTTAACTATAGTGGTTCTGGTTTCAACTTTTTCACTGATGTTTCAAAGCTTGGTATAGAGGAATCTTATAAACTTCCTGATCACTGTAGCATCTTCCAGGCGGAAGTCTATGCAACCAAAATGGCAGCAGAGTTAGCCTTCACCCCTCTAACCAGTAATGTGCGTGTAGATATAGAGAGTGAAGCAGCTATTAAAGCAATTTCAGCTGACTGCAACTACTTTTCGATTGTGCTCACGTGTGGAAAGAGCCTGAATATGTTATGTACATATATTCTGGGTACGGGAACACATGGGAATTGAGGGAAATGAAATGGCCGATACACTGGCCAAAGAGGAATTCTATTACCGGCTCAGGAAACGGTATGTGTCCGAAAACCAATTCAACATCTGAAAGGGATCATACACTCTAAGATGAGGGAAAAAGCGGAGAAATGTTGGCGTGCGACGAAAACTTGTAAAACTTCTAAAATCATGTGGAGCTCCTGTGATTCCAAATCGACTAAATTCTTTTTTCATTAACTAGAAGCAATTGCAAACTTCTAGTGGGGTATTAACTGGACACTGCTGGACAGCTTCGTATGCTGTCAAAATGGGACGAATACTTGAACGTACCTGCAGGAAATGTAAGGAACCCGGGGTAGTTGAAACAATGGAATATCTACTGTATCACTGTCCGGCTCTAAGCCGCACTAAATATAACGGTCTTTGTGCTCACACTTTTCGTAGTCTTGAACTTGTATCGAAAGTGGAACTGTGTAGAGTGCTAAAGTTTGTTAAATCTGTGTGGGAGTCATTCGATACAGACACCACGAACTAGGCTGCCATACTCACATGTTCTTTTCTCATCTGCTGGTACCGTTGAGGACCAATCCCGGTCTATGCGAGGTCTTTGACCATTCAGATTAACCTAACCTTACCCCATTTTCATAATTAGCACAAGGTGTAGGCTACTGATAATGTACAAATTTAGTTTTCTAAATGTCAATTTTTTGTTGCGTGCAACACCACACCAATACACACAAAAAAGTAATGTGAATGATTTTGTAATATTAATTAAAATGTTTGTAAAATCAATTAAAAAATTAATTAAATTTTCACCTATAAACAATTTGATAATATCAATTAAGTTTTTCTTAAATTTTTAATTGAAAATATTAACTGCTGAATACTTTTTTCTGTGTATGCTTGTTTTTTTTTCAAAGCAAACGGAACTTTTTACTTCTTTATAAACATATCTGTAGCTTTACATTAGGTAAAATTAAAAAAAAAATTGAGTTACATTGATCTGAAATACAAGCTTAATTGGTTGCTGTCGCACGTGACAAAAAAGTGTAATTTCTCGTGGAAATGCCCATATCCTTCTTATTTGGCTATTAGTCATATCGAGCATTGTTTTCAATTTTATCGTAAGCAACATGTAATCGAAAATAGAATTTTTAATTGAAATTAGAATTTTATGGGCCTACTCATAGTTTAAAAATTATCAAAATGTCAAAATTGTTGATAAGTTTTAAGATACAGGCTGTATAATTTGATCACAAGTAACAATTTATGTACAAAAACATATTTGAATATTTAAAAAAAATCTTCTCCTGAAAACTTTAATTTTTGTAGCTTACGATTAAATCGAAAATAAGGCTCGACATAATAAAAAGTCAGAAAACAGTTAAAATTATTAAACCAGTATAACTATCAATTATTTTTTTTCTAAAATTTCTTATATCATTTTACTTTTCCGACTCTAAAAAGAATGTTTGGTATAAACCTACTAAAATTTTGATCTAACTGATTCTTTTTAAATAATTTTCTTATCTCCGCACACACGTGATTATTACACAGTCCGTCACACAAACATTTGTACGTAGCACCACCAAATTTCATGTGGGAGAGCGATAATCTTGTGTACTTAAAAATGCATATGCACAAACTCATTGAGTAGCATAATATAATTTCTAGAGGATCAGTGTTATCAATATTTTAGCGCTAATTTACAATGAAAATTTTTTGTTTGTGCTCAAATCTCTTATCAACTTTTGTTTAAAAAAAATATCTTTACATTTTCATAAACATTTTCAAGAGCTAAAAGCGAGAGTTTTTCCCTTGAAATAAAAGTATGTACATACATATGTTTATATTTATTTTTTTCACTGAAATGCGTAATGAAAAAATAATCTCTAACAACTTATTACTGCTTTTGATAGGGGCTCGACACTAGAGAGTATTAAATTTTTAGAAACGTTTCAGCGTTTGAGGAAAACAGATCTTAAATCGGGCAAATAAAAAACGAAAAGCAAAATACTCAAAATTAAAGTAAAAGAAAATTTTATACAAAAAATCTTCAGCATGATGCGTTTATTGCAAGCTCGGGCAACATTGCCGGCCAGCGATAATAATATTGCTAAGATCTTCGCCAGATGGCGCCATGTAGGTTTTAAGAGATTTTTTTCTTAAACTGTTTTTAATTCAGTGGAAAATTAAATGTTAATTTATTTTTGTTGGTATGTGTGTATATATGTATATATTCCTTTCTGTAGCATGGAAAAGTTATTGCCATTCGACGAGAAGATCAATCGGTGTGGGAGCGGAGAGCTGCATTTGGTCCTGCTCATGTACAAAAAATGGTTAAACAAGGCGTAAAAGTTATTGTGCAGCCCTCTAATCGCAGGGCCTATCCAATGCAGGTAAGTTTGTGATACAATTGGGACGGTATGTTTTAGTGTCATATACTATGTTTATACGGTAACTATTTGCAAATAAATTAACTCGCTGCTTATGCGGCATAGCAAAATTACCAAACTTATTAGCACTTCTATAGAAAACTTATACATGTTGATTAAAAAAAAAATAGTGAAATGTACCAAATATCAAATAATTATTAGTCTCAATTTTCATTATTTGCTTCTATCAATATTTTTTTTGCATTATATATCCATTAATTGTTTTTTTTTTGTTACGAGCAAACATTTGTATGCGTGGCAACCTAAAACATTTTATTTGCGAATAGTGCCTTAATCAGGAATTGTTTTTGTGAATCAGCTATTTGCGAATAAAAAATTAATTCGCCGTTTAAGTGGCAAAGTTCTGTACTTGCAATATTTTTTTTTTGCGAATAAGTCGTGCGTATAAACGCAGATGATAGTGTTTTCAAACTAAAAGTTAAAACCTGGTTTTAACGTTAAAACCATAAACAGCTGATTTTAAATTCATACTGCAAGTTTGTTAAATTCTGATTTTAACTCAAAGACTGTCTAATAACTTTGTTCAAAAATAAAATAAATCTCCTCCAGAAATGCGTGTATATGTTGTTGTAATTTTTTCTGCTTTTTATAACATTATTTAAAATACTGTACAACAACTTTTCTTGTTTGTATAAAAAACTCGGAAATTTTACAATGCGATATAAAATGGAAATTATTTTATATTTTGTAAATAAATATTTTAAAATTATGGAACTAGTAATACAAAGTGAAGAAGTGCTTAAAAATCAAATTATTGTATATTAAAAATTCACAAATACATCACAAAATAAAACTTTTTTATCGGCGGATCGATGGGAGTCATGTCATCTATTTTCACTTCTCGGAGGTAAATGAAAATATTTTTGTTGTTTTACGTGCAAAGAAAACTATTTTGTCCATAATTTTTTGATTATTGTTGCTGTTGCATCAATTTTTAAGTTGAAAATCTTTCAAGTGACATCTATTATTATTCACTGGCATAAACATTATCATCTGCTTCCAATCATTTTAACTTGGCAGCACTGAATTTAGCACAGCGAAAACAAGGTTGCATTTCATAAAACCAACATAAAACCAATTCACAAATAGCTTTAAGTTGGTTTTAAGAACAACAATTTGTATGGTAAAACCAGGTCTTAACACTTGGTTTTAACGTTAAAATCAACTTTTATTAAAACCATGTCAGTATGAAGAAAGCACTATGACATAATTATTTACTGCTCTGAAAACAAAATAGAAAAAATTAATTAAAATCTTCAAAACTCCTATGATTGTGTTGAACAATATGCAATTAATTGGAATATGAAATTAAACTAGATATACCAAACGGACGACACACTCGTCCGTATTCTAGAATCAAAACGTAAATAATTTAAGATTCAAAGAAAATGTATCTAAACGTTATAAAAAAATTCATTAAAACACAGCCACACACATATACATACATATGCAAGCATAATTAAGTAATACATGAAATTAAAAAAAAAACATAAACAAAATCCCTTCAACCAACCTAATTCAATTTATTCAACTCTCTTCCTTTAAGATACCAACAGACGACATGTTTTTCACATTGTATGTGCCAGAATTTACATATGTAAACGAAAACATGTCGTGTGTTACCTTTAAAACATTGCTTGTGTAAAAAACATGACAAAAAACATAAGACATTATTTGAAATATAGCGTGCTCTATTTTCTTATGTTAAACATACAACTCCAAATGTCTATGTCATGCGAACAAATTCGTCGGCGGTTGATTATGTGCACTATCATTAGCCGTCTGAATGAAGTATTTTGCAAGACAAATTAATTATATATTTTTTTTTAATTTAACGTTGTCGTTTTATTAAAATACGTCCAAAAATGTATAGATTTTTAGATACAACCTCAACGTCTTGTTTAAAAAAGAAAAAAATTAAAAAAGCAAATTTGCGTCGCCAGTACTACAGCGACGGAACCAAAAATATTTCGACGGCTGCAAGCCATTTATAAAACAAACTACGTGGATATTTATGTACTGAAGAAGAAGAAGTGATACTACATGTACGTTTGTGACCAAAAATTATAAACCTTATGTAAATTAACCAATATTGACAAGCATAAAGAAAAACATACGAGTCGAAAACTTAAAAAACACATGTAAAAAAAAAACATGTCGTCTGTTGGTACCTTTAAGTATTATGGCTTTGATACAACAACAAATAAGAGAAAAACAATTGTAAGCAGTGATGCCAACTTGGTGCACTTGGCACTATTTTTAGTGCTTTTTGAAGACTTAAAACGCCAAATTTTGAGCGTTAGTGCCAAACTAAGAAAAAGCATTAAGTAGTGCTTTTAAGAAATTTGTGTACTTTAATAAAAACTTGGTGTATTTATTTGTTTAGTGTAAGGCATACCTTTTTCGTCTGATATATTTCATTAAAAATGTTGATAATATTGCCGAAATAGGGAATAGCTTAGAAAACATTACTACACTTCACTATTTTTTCACGTTAGTGCGTTTTACGCTTTTTAGATTTCAAAATTACGCTTTTTAGCGCTTTTTTAAGATTCCGATGTGCCTTTAGAGCCAAAAAAGTTGGCATCACTGATTGTAAGGTCAAGAAAAATGCTACAAACACACAACACGCTCATGTTTTGTTTCTCTTTTTACTTGTAAGCTAATAAATGCGTGTGTAATATGTGTGCATGCAGTAGTAGCCAAGAATGATAAAATAAAGATTACGCCTTGCGCATGATTTACCGTTTGATGACGTAGTAGTCCCCTCGCAAAGGTTACCAAGTCTGTATCATATGTGAAATTTATAATTTCTTGCAAAAAATTTATTTATTTTGTTGTAGTTGGCAGTCCTGTGATTAATTTACTCAGAGAAATCTCCAAGAAAAAAATTAAATGTTGTTGCTTAAAAGCTGCAAAACTAAAGGCCCAACTATAGGGTGTTTTTATCAGAGGTATAGAACTTCGAATTGAAATAAAACACAAGAAAATCGTTTTAATGTCCATCAATTTGGCTTTATTGGAAGGATAATTTTATGCCATTAATGTTTAAATATGATATCGGGCATGTGGCCGCCGCGGCTGGCTCGAATAAAGCCAATTCTACAGGTCCAATTTTCAACCACTTTTTCGAGCATATGGGGCCGTATGTTGGCAATAACGCCACGAATGTTGGCTTCCAAGTCCCCTAACGTTTCTGGTTTGTTGGCGTAGACGAGCGACTTCACATATCCCCAAAGAAAATAATCCAATGGTGTCAAATCACACGATCTTGGTGGCCAATTGACAGGTCCATTCCGCGAAATTATGCGCTCATCGAATGTTTCCTTCAATAAATCGATTGTGACGTGCGCTGTGTGGCATGTAGCGCCGTCTTGTTGGAACCACAACTCATCCACATTCATGCCATCCAATTCGGGAACAAAATAGTCGGTTAGTCGGCTCCAATTGCTGTGCACGGTGGATAATCGATTCATTCGGGTCCTCTTCAACACTTTGCTCTACAGCGGCAATTGTTTCTTCGGTGCGCACTGTTCGACGTCTCTGCGGATGCGTATTATCACATAGAGTAAACGTAGTGCGAAAACGATCCATGGTTAACCGAATTAATTGCTCTGATGGACGATTATGTCGACCATAAAATGGACGGAGCTTGCGGTAAACTTCGCGAACTGAACCATTATTTTCGAAATAAATTTGCACGATTTGCAAGCGTTGTTCTTTTGTCAACCTGTTCATGATGAAATGGCAAACCAAACTAAATATTAATCACTTGACAGCTGACAAAATGGCCGCCAGTTAAAAAAGTGATGCCAACTTAAAGTTCTATACCTCAATAAAAAACACCCTTTATAATATGAATAAGCTGGCTTAAGCTAATGTCAGAATTGAACGATAAGTCTGTCAAATGCTTAAACAATTCAGATGTGACTTTTAGGTGGCCGTAATGTACTTATATGCACTTAAGTATTTTTGTAGTAATTTTGTTTCTTCTCATAACTCCTAAATGAATGCAATTCAATCAAACTAACTTGAAAGAGTGTCCTAATCTATTAAAAATTCACATATAAATATATCCATCACCTTATTATTTGTTTTATTTGTTTTGCCTACTAAAAAGTACAACAGTGAATATACATAAGTAAATACATGTGTATGTGTGTATATGGTTATTGTAAAACAAACAATGAAAATAAAAGTTTTGCTTTATTTTCCGAGTTTAAAATAAGAAACAATAAAAAAATATTTAAAATCAATGAATATTTTCCGCTGCTGCTTGTCTGAGTTTAAAAGATGCACAAACAGTTGTTTCCTTACGGAATGTGCGTTCAGTTTGGCATTTTACTTAAGCAAATGACATTTGACGAAACTTGACGAAAAGTTTGTTAAGTACATTATAGTTTGCCACATGCGTTTTATATGTAACCGCACAGTTGCTTAAGCTAGCTTATTCATATTATAGTTGGGCCTAAAGAAAAATAAAAAACAAAATAAAAATAAAGAGATAAGAAAGAGAGCAAACATGAAATGTGAGTTTGTTTGTGAGTAATAGTTCTATAGTTGAATTTTACTAACCAATGAAAACACAGGCTGAGTGACGTCAGAATTCCATCATGCGCAGAAATGTATTTTTATTCTTGCGCGCTGGCGTAATCTTTATTTTATCATTCTTGGTAGTAGCAACTTTAAACGCTTATAGCTCCCAAAATACTAAACCGATTTCAATAAAATATAGATTCTGCACATCTGTATAAAAAATCCTTTAAAACCACATAAATCTTTTTAAAATCGGTACGGTGGTACCAGCGTAAAAGGGATTACAAAAAACTTGGTCGCCTATTAATTATATAGATGAGCAAAAATGTGAATCAATCCTCTTTAGGCCACCTGTAAATAAATGCAATTACAGCATCAGAAATAATTGAAAACAGTTCAAAATAAAGTCAATTTTCCATAATTATACAATTTCTACTAAAGAGATGGTTAAATATTTGGGTGTATATATGGATAAATTTTTATAATTTAACCAGCATATCAAAGAAACGCTTACAAAAGCTAGAATAGCTTTTGGTATATACAGGCCATTATTTTACTCAAATACATAAAACCTAGGGTCAAAATAATAATGTATCAATCCTTAATAAGACAAATTTTAACATACGCATGTCCCATTGGGTTCAATGTATCACCTTCTAACATGGAGAAAATAAGAGATTTTCGAAAGGAAATGCTTAAGGGCTTGTACAGCACTATATATAGACCCATAAAGTAGATTTTTAAAATACATTTCAAATAAGATAAACTTAGTATTTTGATTGATAATGGTTGAGTTTTGTTTTTTTGTTTTTAACGATTTTTTTTCGAATATCAATACATTAATGATAACATTAAATATGTTCATCAAATCAATGTAGAATTGTTTTTTTAGAAAATTTAATTTTTACAAACACTTGGTTTCATTTGGAGCAGTTGTTGCTTTAAATTATAGATTTGTTAAAGTGAACACTAAATCGAGTAATTCAGGTCAAAATATCATGATTTCTGTATATATGAAATACAAAAAAAAAAACTTTTCTTCAAATTTTCATCAGCTGAATTGTCGTTTTGAGAATTGAGAAGTATTTGGTCTGAAGTTTTCCTTATAGTAATTCCCACTAGTGCAAAAAAATATTATTTTCTTGCTACATAAGTGTGTATCAAAACATACTAGGTCAGGCTGAATTTAAAGGTTCAATTAAACGTGCCATAACCATGACCATAGGAAACAGCTGCTCAAACCAAACGTATGGGCAACTTTGTATTTTATTATAGGTGACTGGCCATAACGCCATATTTTACTGAATAACTAAAATAATAATTTGGTATTATTAGTGCGATAACAAGTCACGCTGAAATAAGGCCCAATGAAATAACGCAAAAATTAAAAAATGAAATAAAGCCTAATAAAAACAATGAATCTTTAATTTGACTTTATTTTAACTTGTGTTTATGAGTGGGTTTATATATTTTTTTTTGGCCTCATTTCATCCTAATTTTCGTTTCATTGGGGCCTTATCAATTTTTTTTTTTTGGTTTTTATTTCATTGGGCATTATTTCCTTGGGCCTTATTACATGGCGCCTTTCATGGTAAGACTTTATTTCATTAATGCTGGGATGCCACTCATGTTGTTCTTTATTTCATTATTTACAATGGTTCTAAAAAAAATATCAAATAATTATAAAGTTATTGGCTAGAACAATATAATGATGGTTGAATTTACAGTAAGAAATGGTAGGCTTAGAGTTGTACTGAAAAGCTAATAGTTGGTCTACTAGAAACTTAGCCCAGCTTTTAAAGGTTAATATATATAAAGAAGCTAGGATTAAAACAGGTTTATATTTTCTACATTATAACAATCGAATGATAGTTGAATTAACTGTGAAAATTGGTAGTAATAATTAAATGACATTCTATTAAGCTGCTAGAAGTTTTCTTACCATACTTTGTCAATTATTTTAATATTCAACTTAATGATAGATGATTAAAAGTGGTTTATATGCTCTAATATTATAGCAATTAAATTATAAATAGTTAAGTTTACTAAGTAAAATGGTAGATTTTAACAAAATTCAAAAAAGCTGATAAAAGGTTTCATTTCGATTTAATATTTAAATAAATGAGCGATGATTAAAAGTGTTTCATATATTCTAATGGTAGCTCTAAACGAAATTATAAAAAGCTGGTAGAATGTTCCTTACAAACTTAGTAATTTTTTTTAAGATTCAAATAAAGAATTGGTAATTAAAAGAGAGTCGTATATTCTAACATGATAACAATAAATTGATGGTATAGCTTACTGTGAAAACTTGTAGCTTTCAAAAAACATAGTGAAAAGCTGATAGAAGTTTTTTACCGACTTAATCAAATATTTTAAGATTCAAATAAAGACTTGATGTTTAAAACAGGTTTATATGTTTTAACATGATAACAATCAAATGATAGTTAAGTTAACCGTGAAAAATTGTCGCTTTAAAAAACATTCCAAAAAGCTGACAAAAGCTCTCCTACCGACCTAGCGAAATATTTTCAGATTCAAGGGAGCGATGATTGAAAATGCTTCATATATTCTAATATTATAATAATAGAATGGTAGTTAAGCTTACTGAGCTAATAAATAGTAGCCGTAAAAAACCTCCGAAGAAGCTGATAGCTTATTTTAATATTCAAATAAAAAAGCGATGATTAAAGGTGATTTATATGTTCTTTGTTGTTTTTATAAAACTAATTAGTTATTAATAAAATTAATTCTATAAAATGAAAGAATATGATAATATATACTTTGATTTTATATTTATTTCAGGCAAAAAGTAGTGAAAAAGTCTCTGTGAAAGATAAAGAAATGGAAAATTTTAAAGATAATAATATTATGTTGTGCAAACTAAATACATTAACGTCAATAGATACATTAAATATTCAAAGTCATGTTGAGAGTAATCTACAGAAAATATTGACATACTTAATAATGTAATTTGATATGCGTCAACGATATTAAAAATTCGTAATTATTTTTTTTTTAATTAAAGCAAAAAAAAAATAATTAATTTTCTAAATTATACTGCAAGACAGAGTAGGAAAAGTAACAAAAGGAAACGTTTGCGTTTGTACGGCGAGTAAAATAAAACAAACACAATGAAAGCGACTGTGACACTTAGTTTTCACTTAAATTTTCCCATAAGCACAAATTGTATTTTTTCATTTCCAAACTATACAGAAAACAAATAATAATTTAGGGAGTTCACAAAAGCGTTTTGAAATATGTTCTAATATTCCAACGTTTCAATTTAAGTACTTTAATATAAGTTGGCAAGTTTGTCATTTGTTTTGTGTGCAAATAAAATTTAAAATGAAGTTTCAAGCTGTTCAATATGATAATATGGTAATGCATAACTTTAAAATATATAAAACTGTCAGTGCTGCTGTAGTTGAAGAAAAAAATATTAAAAAAATTTAAATTTTAAAAAAACTTCGTTATTTTAATACTTTATTATGCTGTGTTTTATATCGTTGCCTGCTCACAATGAAAACCTTAAGATGGCACAATGTTGCCACATTACAGTTTTATGATATTCATTGTGAATTCCCTAAAAATAAACTTTGCTGATTGCTTTACTTATTATATAGTGGAGAATGTTTTATATTAGCATAATATAAGTACACGTATATGTGATTTTTTGTGAAAATTAAGAGACAGCTTGCAAAGTTTTTGAACACATTTGAGTTATCTCTGCATTGTATAAAGATTTCGCACTGAAAGAGTTATGTGCTTAACTATAAACTATAACTTTAACACCACCTTTAAAACATGCGATTTATAGAAGAAAAAAAACGCACTATTTAGTAGAGTCGTAAACCACAAAACTTTGTCATAAGAATTCGTTCGTGAGAATTACTTAAATTTTTTTGATTTATTTAGTCAAAGCTCCCAGATAACGTTATCCAAATTGTTAAATTAATTTAATTTTTCCACTTTTTTTTTTCTAATACTGTATCAAATCCAAAGATTTACTTATCTTCACTTTTTTATATTTTAGTAGAGTGCATAAATTACACTATGATAAAGTTGATGCCTTTATGATTTTTTTAAATATATTTTTTTGTCGTTGTATTCTTATCTTTGTTAAAAAAATTTACAAAAAAAATAGAAAGAATAATTTGATTTCTGTAGTTTTTTTTAATACAAGGTAAATGAGTGGATACATACATGCGTAAGTATATTTTATGAGTGGTATTGTTATCATATCGCAGGGTTTTGTTAATAACTATTTGATAAATTGAAAGTGAACTAAGGAGCTTAATATCAAAGGGGTAGAGGTGAAAAAACTAAAAAAAATAAAGTTAGATGCAGCAATAAACACTTGATTTAACCAAGACAAATTGTTAGTTAAACCACGAGCATTAGTTAACTATTAACTGTGCATTTGGAACTAAGAGTGACAAATACATTCACAGTCTTAAGTTAACTAATGAGGGTGGTTTAACCTAGGGTTTGCCAAAAACCTTGGAAATTAGAAAACAGCGGTTTCGGGTTTTAAGCTGCTAAAACCAGTCGGTTTCGGTTCGGTTTCGGTTTTAAGAATACACATATATATAAAAATATGGTTGTATGCTGGAAAGATAAATGATGATTTCAAAATAATCATCCCTATCGTGAAAAACAAATGGAATTTTTCTTCATGTCAAATTTTCATTCCCCTCGAAGAGAAAAATGCAATCTTGAATATCCCGTGAAATTTTTTCCCCGCTATCAGTACACGTGAATGTAAAAAAGGAAAAATTTTTGTAAAGCTTAAAAATTAATTGAAAATCGGACAAATTTAAGTTGCATAAAATATCACACACATTTTATGTTATAAATGAAACTTATTTAACTTAAAAGTCTTACTCATGGAGGCGCTTCTGTTGAATTAGCTTTTTTGTCCTTAAGTATACCACCGTGGTGGTGAAATTTACTGTCTGTGATCCAAAGAGATTCATTCTCTATGAAAAAATGTGTTGTAGGGAATTATTGTTAACAATCGTAAGTTTTACTTACTAAAAATAAATAATTTTAACTTTTAATATATAATTAGAAGAAAAATATTGCAATTATTCGATGGAACAAAAAGTGAACAAAACCAAGGGAAAAGTGAAAAAATTCACGTGAAAAATATTCTGCCTTATCGTGGTTGGAGTATTTCAAATACGACTACGACTTTTTGGTAATGGATTAAAGAAGACTTCAACAGTTTTTCTTTAATCTATTACCAAATAGTCGTAGTAGTATTTGAAATACGCCAACCACGATAAGACAGAATATTCATGTTAAGGGGAACTAAAAAAGAGAAAATATTTCTGGGAAAAATTTTTCGAGGGAAAAAATTGTCACTATAGGGGTGATAGTTTCTCTGGTTTGTATTCAATTCAGGTACTTATATTAGAAAAGGAACATTTAGTAGTGAGTATGTGTATAAAAAGCTTAAGAATAAAAGATTTATATTTAATTATGCAAGTAATAAAATTTCAGAAACGTTAAAGCGTTCAATGTAGAGTCGTTTAAATGAAATCTTATTTTTGTGCAGAAGTTACCAGCGACAGAAAACACTCTTTCGCTTTCAGCTGAATAGGGCTTTATTGTGTTATTGCCTTGTGAAGCAATAATATATTGGTTGTTTTGTTGTTCGTTTTTTTTATAAAGTACAAATTCTTGCCGAAGAACGTTAAAATTTTCGTCTTTTTGTTTTACATGTGCTAGAGATTTTTTGATAACAGATTACAATTCTTCCTGCAAAGAATTGTTATAATTTTCTTAAAGTTCTACATTTTTTTACCTTTGATTGTTACAGAATACTTAGTAATGTATAAAAGTTTTCAATGTAAAGTGCATTTGCTGTATTTTTAAACCAGATAATAATGTTAAAGTAAAACTTAAAAACCGACACTTTTTTTTGTCGGTTTCGGTTTCAGTTTTTATGGGTTAAAAACCGCCGTTTCGATTTCGTTAAAACCGATTACCGTTGATTAAAAAAATCTTTAGTTAAACCACGATCATTAGTTAATTAACTAACTAAGAATGACAAACTCTCCGAATCCATTATAAAAATTAAAATTTTCGTACATATTGCACTTTACGTAATCATATCTTTATGAATTCATGGCTGCAATTTCCATTCAGTCGGTTGGCTCTTTTTTCTTACTGATTGTGCTTATGTATATGTTGGCATACATATGTTCTTATTTATCACATCAAGTGAAGATTGAATGAAGCTTCGCATGCAAACACTTAAGTTTTGTGACGCGTTATCGGTCATTTGCCCATAAAGTCATTTGAACTTGAAAATATGCAACACAAAAAAAAAACCAAATATAGAAGAAGAAAGATAAGAATGCAAATACGAGTATGTATGCACGAGCTTACTGTGAAAATAAATAAAATAATTTGGTATGGAACCAAAAAAAATTAAATTTTAACTTCTGGAGGCAATAAAGACAATTTATGCTTCCGAGAGTGCGCAAAAATTTGAGAGAAAATTTTCTCAAATTATTTTTCCTAAACGGTAAAAACAAACATCAATTAAACAATGTGTGAGAACGAAAAAAATTAGTTGTTCATTCGTTATTTTTACATTCACATACTTCGATATGTTCCATCACTCACTGAATTTAACAGCAACACAGTGGGATGGTTTCATACATTTTTGTACAACAAGTATAAAAAGTGGCTTTAGATTGTCGAAAAATGCCCCCCAAAAATGGAGTTTCATCAATATGTGGCCTCACAAAAAAAAAAAAAAACCATTCGTTATAAGTGAAACTTCTCTATATCCGGTGTTTGCTATAAGTGTTTCTCTTAGTATATAATATTTATGCAAAACTTTAGGTACTAAAGATATTGTTCGTTTTACTTCATCATGTATTATAATCAATGTTCGCTATAACCGAACTGCACTGTACACACTTAATATCGCAAAATTTTTCGTATGTGTTTCGGAATCCAGGCTTACATGCAAGCTGGTGCCATTATACAAGAAGACATAAGTGAAGCTTCGGTTATCTTTGGTGTAAAACAAGTTCCCATCGATGCTCTGATACCAGGAAAGACATATTGTTTCTTCTCGCACACCATTAAGGCCCAAGAAGTGAATATGCCTATATTGGATGCGGTGTTGGAGAAAAAGATTCGTTTGATTGATTATGAGCGTATTATAGACGAGAGGGGAACTCGTCAAGTGGCATTTGGGAAAACAGCTGGTGTTGCTGGTATGGTTAATATATTGCATGGTATTGGTTTGCGTTTATTGGCTTTGGGCCATCATACACCCTTCATGCACATTGGGCCGGCTCATAACTATCGCAATTCTTCTATGGCTAGACAAGCAATACGTGATTGTGGTTACGAAATTGCTTTGGGTATGATGCCAAAATCTATTGGTCCTTTGACTTTTGTATTCACTGGTTCGGGTAATGTATCCCAGGGTGCTCAGGAAGTATTTCAGGAACTGCCTATTGAGTATGTGCCACCAGAAATGTTAAGAAAAGTGTCCGAACATGGCAGTAAGTTTTCTTTGTTCTCTAATAATTAATTAATTAATTGTTTAAATTAACTTTTTTCTGCTTTAGGCCAAAATAAATTGTATGGTTGTGAGGTCAGCCGTTCTGATCACCTGGAGCGCCGTGAGGGTGGTGGTTTTGATGCTAAGGAGTATGATGAATATCCAGAACGCTACATTTCCACTTTCAGCCAAAAGATTGCTCCTTATGCCTCTGTTATTGTCAACTGCATTTACTGGGCAGTAGGCAGCCCCAAGCTGATTAGTATACCAGATGCTAAGAATCTATTGCGACCTGCTAATACCCCCTGGTTACCCACTAGCAAGGGTAGTCCTGCTTTGCCTCATCGCATGTTAGCCATCTGTGATATATCCGCTGATCCTGGTGGTTCTATAGAGTTCATGAATGAATGCACCACGATCGATACACCCTTCTGCTTGTACGATGCTGATCGCAATAAAGACACCAAGAGTTTTAAGGGTCCCGGTGTTTTGGTGTGCTCTATTGATAACATGCCCACACAATTGCCTAGAGAAGCAACTGATATGTTTGGTGAACTGCTGGCTCCCTTTGTCGATGACATTATCAAAAGTGATGCCAAGAAGCCGATAGAGGACGAGAATTTTCCATGTCCTATTAAATCGGTAAGTGAATTGAAAAAATTGTTAATGTTTTCAATCTAATTGTGATTTTTTTAATTTGCTTCGTTTTAGGCCGTTATAGCTAGCAATGGAAAATTGACCGAAAACTATCAGTACATACAAGAATTACGTGAATCTAACAAGTAAGTATGGGTTTAAGTATGGGTTCGTTTAATTATATAATTAAAAAATTGTCTATAGATTCGTATATTTAATATGTATACACATCAGTTGTATTTCAGTTTTAGGCAAGTTCTAGTTTTTTTATAGTTAGGTTCTAGCTCAGTTCTATTAAAGTTTCAATTTAGTTTTTTTTCTAGTTCTTATTAAACTATAGTTGAGATCTAGTTAAGGTTTAGTTAAGTTTTAGCTAAGATTTAGTTAAGTTTTAGTTATATTCTACTTTAACCCTTGTTCAGTTATAGTTTAGTAGTAGCCCAGTTCTAGACCAGTTCGAGCTTAGTTATATTTCACCTCTAGTTAAATTATAGTTAAGTCTAAATTAATTTCTAGTTCAGTTGTTTTTTACTTCTAGTAAAGTTTTGGCCCAGTCTTAATTCAATTCTAGGTAATGTCTAGCTGAGTTATAGTTCACTTATAATTCAGAAATGTATGTTTCAGTTGTAGTTTAGCTTAAGTTCAGTTCTAGCTCAGTTTTAATTTAGTTTTTTTTTTAATTTCTTGTTAAATTTTAGTTTAGATCTAGCTCAATTCTAGTTTAATTCTACTTTAGTCTTAGTTCAGTTATAATTTAGTACCAATTCAGTTCTAGCTAAATTTGAGTTCATTTCTATTATTACGTCTATTTGAATTATAGTTGACTCCAATCGCATTCAGTTCTTGTTAAATTCTAGCTAAGTTCTAATTCAATTATAATTTAGTTTATAGTTCATTTCTATTTGAAACTTAATTCTTTTTCAGCTAAAGTTTAGTTTAAGTTGAGTTCTAGTTCAGTTTCAATATAGTTTTTTTTCAATTCTTTGTACTGGTACAAGTACAGCTACCTAAAAATATTTATCCAAGAATATTTTACGGCCAAAACCAACGTTCATTAAATACTTATTTTTCAATATAATGTAATAACATTAAATACCAAAGTTCAACTGCACTAAACTTTTTATCCTACCTCTCGTTGTGGCATAGTGAAATTTTACCTAAATTCATACACATCGCTCATTTATTCAAACAACGTCATAACTTAAAAAAAAAATGGAATATTTGAGTTAATGATGTAAAATTAATCCTCATCATCATCCTTCATATTGATACAATATCTTGTTTACTCAACTCTTGAAATTAAAAACATTAACACCCTGTTTCTACATTCCAGACGGTCGACTTGAGTATTTAATTTATATGGAAAACACTAATTTTTTTTGAGTGATATTCATACAAATTTTCTAGACGTGTTTTCTGTCTAACTTGTGGGGACTGTACATAAATTCGTTTTCTGGCAGACTTGTTGTTTGAGTAAATGAAGCGATATGTTCTCTAATGAGCCCAAAAATCAAAATAAGCGTTAAATTTTATTCCACAACAGGGTCTTTCAAAGATAACAACTGTATTTGTTTCTTTTATATATAAATACAGCCAAACCTTTCCCATAACCGGAAACCTTTAATAACCGAAACAACTTTTTAGATCCAACAAGTTTAGTAGTAGTTGTTCCATACGAAATGCATTCCCGTAACCGGACACTGTAGCAAACGGACTTGGACATTAAATTTTAAAAAATATTGATATTGTTCAAAATATCTCCTAATTATAAGTAGACAGAACCATTGAAATACGGCAACAAGTGTTGTATGTAGTAAATCGTAGAAATCAGTACAATTGAAAAAAAATCAGTACATTAATTTTTTCAATATAAAAGGCTTTAACTAGGAATGTAACTAATACCAGTTTAGCCCATGCGAATGCGAATACTACATTTTAATTTTTGCGAAAGCGAACGCAAATATTACAATACGTTAAAAAATGTACATGGATGTATATACTACATATAGCATTTTATTTCAACTGAGTCTTGCATTGAGCAAATATGTATTAATTTATTAAAAACACGAATTCATAAAATAGAAAGATACATATGTACATATGTTTGTATATGAAATTAATGAGTGACACTTGTTTCGCGTGGAATTTACTAGAACAATGACTAGTTAATATTGTTTGCGATTCAAATTTGTTTGTACGAAGTAATGAATGGTGCTCAAAACATTTTTTAAAAGTTTTAACAGACTAGTCTTAAGTAGAAAATACTGCTGCCGAAAATACAATGCCTTTTCTTTTTCAAAAAATTAAATAGGTATATTTCCAAACACCGCTGGACTTTAGTTTAATTTTGATGCTTATGAGAACTTTTTTATAGAAAAACTTTCTGATAATGCTTTGAAGAATGCCTTACTTATAAGTCAGCTACGTCCAAGCCATGTGCACAATGTGCAAACTTTTATAAAGAGTTTTTTGTGCTTTCACATCGACGAGATGACAACTTTCTTAAATAAAATTACTTGCCGACTTAAAAATTGTTTGCAGTTCGTTCAAAAAATGCCAACTATGCACAGATATTGAGCAGTTGCAAAGCATGTGCAACAGTTGATCACGCATACGCAGAAAAAATTCGCAGAACTTCTGCATAAATTTGCTGAAACTACGAACATACCCTATATGTATATTTTTCATGCTGGCTTAAAATAATTTTCGTATTTTTGGCGTTTGTTAATGGCAATTTTTTTTTTGTAAAAGAAGTCCAAGATTTTTTTGTCTTAAATATTTGCATACATTTTATCAAATGCAAATATCAAAAATAAGCGGAAAATTTGTAAATGCGAACATTCGTTACATTCCTAGCTTTAACCATTCTTAAAACAAAACATGAATTCAATGTATACTTTGTACCAAGGCATATGTAATTAATAAAATAATATTATCAAAAAAATTTTCGAAAAAGAAACTTTAAATTCATTATTTGCATGTATCAGAAATCACTTATAGCAAATCCTTCTTGCAAATTTAAATTAAAAAAAATCTCAATAAAATTAACATTAACTTAAACTAAAATTTATATGATCTCTGACAGTTTTGGCAGAATTTGCTTGAGCATTATATGGATACCACTTTGAAAATAAATTCGCCTTAAAGCGAACGTAAAGTAAAGAACACTGGTGATTCAAAGAAAATAAATAAACACTATGACAGGTATTCTTATACATTGATCATAATTAATATATAAAAACAGTACAAAAACAGTACATACATGAAAAAATCAGCACATTTGCGTACTGAATTGCTAGTTATGCATAAATCAGTATTAAAAAAAAAAAATCAGTACATGTACTGGCAAAATCAGTACGACTGGCAACCCTACACTAGAGTATCGAACATCAATCGGCTTCTTATACAAATGATTATAGATATATATTTCTCTCGGTGGCCCGAATTGATTTAAATAGTAGTTCTTCTTTTATTCAACTTTGATTCATATTTGTATTAATGCAGAGACAAGCTAAATTCCACCCGCTCGAAATTCTTTATTCTCTTATTTACACGTACTTAAATACACGTATCAGGGAAGGAAAATGATTTTTTGATTTTGTACCAACTATGAAAATAAAATGTACTTTTCAGACCATGACGGTACCAATTTTGAATATATATTAATAAAAACAGAAACTTAAAAAAATGAGTATAAAAATTCAGAAGATTGCAATAAAAAACAGAAAGTTAACACAAATGTGTATAAAAATTCAGTATACAATAAAAAATAACAAAAAAAAAAAAAAATATTAAATATTACATTTCTAAAGGTACGTTCGTAGATTCGACCATTATATTAGAGATTAAAATAAATCACACACAAAAAATTAAAGAGAACATAGGCAAAATTAATGTTACCATATAGTGGAACATTGACATTTTGAAATTGTACCAAGTAACTCGCGGTAGTACCACGGTACCAACAAGGTTAAAAATGTACCATGAAAAGTACAATTGTACCATGATTTCCATCCGTGACACGTATGGAAGAAAACAATTCAGTCTCTCATAATCATTCGTACAAGCAGGGTGACCGATGACATTTTCCAAAAAGTGGCACCAAATAGGGGATTTATCAAAAAAAGGGGGCAAAATTAAAAAAAACGAGAAAACTGCACTAAACTTTTTATTTTTAATGTATTTTCATATAACTCACCCTAAATAAAGGGAGTCAAAAAGTGGCAAGGCAGTCGAAAAAGGGGAAACGCAGTCGAAAAAGTGGCAAATTGCCACTTTAGTCGGTCAAACGGTCAAGCTGCGTACAAGCATGCATTTTACTCTCTTTCGTATTATACACTAATATTTGTTTTCCTGATTTTGTATAAATTAGTGATGAGCGATAACGTGATTTTTCAATAATTTGCTCCTTGCGAACGTGATACATAAATCGCTGTTCTTTTAAACTGTGACTGTGATCACAGTTTAGCAGTATTTTGTTTGTAATAGTTCTGTTATTTTGAGAAAATCTAATAAGAAGAGCAGCAGTGAAATTAAACAGTGACTGTGATCACGGTTTAACACATTTCAGCCAGTGATGCCAACTTTTTTGGCTCTAAAAGCACATTAAAATTTAAAAAAAGCACAAAAAGCGCAATTTTGAGATCTAAAAAGCGTAAAAAGCACTAAAGCCAAAAAAAAGGAGTGAAGATCCCAACGAGTGAAGTTTAATAATGTTTAATATTTTCGAAACTATTATCAGACGAAAAATTTAATTTTTACTTTAAAAAAATAAATACACCAAGTAGACTTCAACCACAGCAACAATGAAATATATAGACAACGCTGAACCACCAGCAAATAAATTTCAAATTAAAATAAACTTCTGACAATATGTCGAATAATAAATTCCTTAAATACACCAAGTTTTTATTAAAGTAACTAGCTGACCCGGGCAAACGTTGTGTTGTCTTCAAATTTTATTTTCGGGCTAATTAACGCCACTACACCCTGATTAAGGACCCAACGCCTTTAGCGAAACACAGCATAGGCTTATTGCGCTAATCTCTATCGGGCAAAAACACAAAAAAACTAAATATTGCGCCATCTGTCGGACGAACTTTAAAATACACAGGAACACTACTCACGGCCCATAGAGCATGCATATAAAACTTGGTCAAAATCGGTCAAGTAGTTTTTGAGTTTAGCGATCACGAACATACACGTAATTTTTATATATGTCGACATTTTAAGAGATACACAAATTTCTTAAAAGCACTACTTAGTGCTTTTTCTTAGTTTGGCACTAACAGTCAAAATTTGGCGTTTTGGGTTTTTAAAAAGCACTAAAAATAGTGCCAAAAGCACCAAGTAGGCATCGCTGATTTCAGCTCTTCTGCTTTAAAAGTATTAATTGGTATTAGTGTTTTGATAAATACTAATAAGAAGAGCGGCAAGAACAAGCAATTACCAATCAAACCCGTCCAAATATTGAGAATTGGCGTATAAGAGGCAGAGAGACAATAAAATTGCAAATATAAAAATGTGAGTTGTACATAGTTGCCAGAAAAGATGTTTTGACATGATTTGACAATTTTTTTCTTGACAAAAGCTGAAGATATAAAAAATTAATGTGGTAGCTTTATTTACTGCAAAGTAAACTTACAAGAGCAATCACAGTTTGTATTAAAGAACTATATTTATAGAACCTTTTACATGATAAATTCAGTCACAGTTGTGATTTAAGATTTTTCAATCGCTGTGAAAAAGTAACAGGTTTCTAAATATCGCTCAACTCTAGTATAAATGTATTAATAATATTGGTGATTCCCTTGTTAACGCAAATGTGTGTACTAGTGATGCACGAATATTCGTATTCGTGTTCGAATCGCCGAATATTCGGTCATTTTTAATGCGAATACGAAGCATTCGTATTCGTCAAATTCAGGCGAATACGAATACGAATATTTTTCAAAAAAAAAACAATTAAATAAATAAATGCATAAATCCTAAACTAAATTTAAATAAATGGATAAAAATATTAGTTTGTACGCATCCATTAAATTTTTTATAGAAATTTGTGCTTTGTATCATTTTCAAATCGATCATTAAAATTTTGGGTAGTTTTTATTAACTTTAAAGTACGCCAACAGGAGTATGAAGTTCTTTTAGATAACAATTTTTTAATATTTCATATTGCAGGCGTAAATAGAGCCCTAATTTAATGTCTATAAATTTCATATGAAATATTCGTATTCGCGAATATCGTTTCAAATATTCGTATTCGCATTCGTATTCGCAAATATCAAAAATTGGCATTCGTTACATCACTAGTGTGTACATACTCATGCCTTGGGGATGTCAAAGAAATTACCGTTTATGTGAAGAATTTGTTTGCTTAGCTCGTGTCACAAAATGTCAAAAAAATAAGTTTTTTTTATCACTTAATTTTTTATTTATTTATTTAATGTTAAAAATATAATTACAAATTAAACCACAACTAAATTTAAACGAGAATAGTAACGAAGACCTTCACTCGTTGTAGTGAAAGAGACCAGAGTCGATGTCAATGTATTTTAACAATCACATGGTTACATTATTTTTTACAAATTGCCAGTTTAAAGCATTTTGCTAGAGGCCACAAAAAAAAAACATTAAAAGTCAGTTTGAAACCCAACAGCTGGAATTTTATTAATCTTAGTTGAATCAGTCCACTCTAAATACATATATTTGTTTATAATAAACTATCAAAAAATGTGTAACTCTCTTATAAGCGCACACACCCCTAATAACCGAACAGAATTACGGTGACGGTGAGTTTCCGATTGTGTTAGATTTCACTGTATTTGTTTTGAATCTTTTACCAACTCAACACAGTAGATTGATTATTCTTTCCACTTGAACGATTCAGCTGGGTCTGTACTTTGTGATTAATAAATAACTAAAGTTTGCAGTAAATTAAATAATTTTATATACGAGTACATATGGCTTCTAGGTATGTAACAGCACAATAATGCAAATGATTTTCAAATATTCAAAGAAATAATATTTTTATCAATTAAAAAAGTAAAAAAAAATTAATCTGTTCGAAGAAATTTTTAGGGTTCCGTACACCAAAGATGAAAAGTAACTAAAATAAATCGCCAAAATGCAAAAACGCCCAAACTAGTTAAAAAATCGCCAAAAACCGATAAGATATTTGATTATATAGTCTAATATTCGTATAGTATTATATATGCAGTGTCCGTACGGAACCCTTCGTGTGCGAGTCACAGTCGCATTTCATTGAATTTATTATAGAAAGTGAGATTCAGATATTTTCTTAAAAAAATATTAAAGCTTTCTATACTTAAGGTACGGTCACACTTGTCAAACATTTGCCCCAAAAGCGTAACCTACAAACACTAATGAAAAGAGTTTTGCTGCAGACACTTGTTTATAATTTTAAACAGTTTATAACACAACTAATGGACAATGTCTTAGAATCCAACAATATTGGCTACTCTTTAACTTCACAAACTTTTGTCTGAATTGAAAGATTTTTCATAAGCATTTAGTGGTTACGCTTTTTTGGGCAAATGTTTGACAAGTGTGACCGTAGCTTTAGAAATGTGTGTATGTGTGTAATTTTACCTTACGTCTACAATCAAATTGGCAAGATTCAGTGCAAAGCTTAGATTTTGGCAACGGAATTATAAAATTTCTCCACATAAGAAAATTGCTTTAATAAAGAAAGCTTTCGTAGCGGCACCGTTTATGGTAATTTTTTATTTATGTATTTAATTTTCTTTTCAACCAGCTACCGCTCTCGCCATAAAATCGAAGGACGTTCTGATGCCGACAAGAAAGTGTTAGTGTTGGGCGCTGGTATGGTATCTGCTCCCTTGGTGGAATGGCTGCATCGCGAAAAAGACGTTTCAATCACAGTGTGCTCGCAGATAAAGGATGAAGCCGATCGTTTAGCCAGTCAGTATGCCGGAGTGGAAAGTGTTTACTTAAATGTCAATGAAAGCACGGATCATTTGCAAGAGCTGTGCGGCAAGGCCGATGTAGTGATATCTCTGCTGCCTTATAGCCTGCATGGTATGGTTGCCAAATACTGTGTGGCTGAAAAGACTCACATGGTTACGGCCAGCTATTTGAATGAGGAAATAAATGCATTGCATGAGGAGGCTCGTCGTAGTGGTGTCACGATTATGAATGAAGTTGGTCTTGATCCTGGTATTGATCATTTATTGGCCTTGGAATGCATACATGAAGCTCAAGAGAAGGGTGGTGTTATTGAATCCTTTGTGAGCTTCTGTGGTGGTCTACCAGCTCCCGAGCATTCCGACAATCCGCTGAGATACAAATTCTCTTGGTCTCCGCGTGGTGTTTTGTTGAATACTCTCTCAGCCGCCAAGTATTTGAGTAAAGGACAAATAGTTGAAATCTCTGGAGGTGGTGATTTAATGTCAAACCCTAAGAATCTAGATTTCCTGCCCGGCTTTGCCTTGGAAGGTTTTCCCAACCGCGATTCTACAAAATATGCTGATCTTTATGGTCTGGGACGAGATGTACACACTTTGCTGAGAGGCACCATACGTTACAAGGGCTTCTCGCAATCCATACAACCCATGCAATTATTAGGTTTAATCGATCCGGAGCCCCATCCCATGCTGCATCCCAGTGGTCCGGATGTAACTTGGCGTCAATTGGTCATTCATATGCTGGGATTGTCTGACACAAGTATTTTCTATGAAAACCTTAAACAAAAATTGGTTGAACGTATTGGTGATGCTGAGTGTTTGGAAAATTTGGGTTTGCTGGAAGATACTACTGTGGTTAAGCTTAATACTCCTTTGGATACCTTGAGCCACTATTTATCTTGCAGATTGGCTTTCGGTAAAATATTTATTATTATATTAAACAAACCTTTAATTAAATTATTATTTGATTACTTTCTTAGAACGACAAGAACGTGATTTGGTTATATTGCACCATGAAGTGGGCATTCGTTGGCAGGATGGCCGCATTGAGGAACGTGGTATTAACTTTGTTGTTTATGGCCAACCTAATGGTCACTCTGCCATGGCCATGACTGTGGGTAAACCTGCTGCTATTGCCGCTAAAATGATTCTAGATGGTGAAATCCAAGAACGAGGAGTTGTCTTGCCTTTTACACCCGACATCTATCGTCCCATGTTGCAGCGCTTAAGAACTGAAGGCTTGACTGCCTACGAGACCTCCAGGTTTATTCAATCGTAAACATTTTATATCTACAAATATTTTGATTGATTTAATTGTAAAGTAATACTTTAGTGGTCTTATTAATTATTGTTTAATATTAATATAGTAGTTTATTTTTTAAAATTAGTTTGTAGTTTAGAATAAATTCAGGTATTAATGAAAAAAAGTTGCTGAACTTGAGTTATGCAAATAAATGAACTGAACTAAAGCGAGATTGAAAATAATTGTGTTATTCTCTGTGCTAAAAATGGGTGAAATTCGGAAGGGTAAGAGATCTAGTTTAAAATTATTTGCTTAAAAATAATCCCTGAAAGGCTACGCACAGCACAAAATTCCAACGTAAAATCAAGATGCAAAAATTTTGATTGCAAATCATATTGAAATTATAAGAAATAATATAATTATTATTTAAGTATGCCGGGGGTCTACTCTGTAATTCGAATCGAAAAAAAATGCTTTCGAATTTTTAAGTTAATAACACACAAATTCGAAGTCATTTCTTTTCATTTCGAATTACAGAGTGGAACGCCTAGTGTTTACTTTCTCTGTTCACAGCTACAATACAATATTGTGCTCAGTTGTGTGACATGCTGTTGCTTGTTTCGTTGTTTGTGTTGCGTATATCGCCGACGAACTCCTGCTGCTGGCTAGTAGACAGCGCATTGATGACAACCACGCGATGAAGCCTCTGTTACACTGCAGTCACACGTTCAATAAATCGCTTTCAATTTCATTACACATACTGTGTGCCTTGAAATTGGTAGCTGTGACACAAATTGATAGTCAATTTCATTTTATAAATGCCACCGTCCAAGAAACAACTCAAATTTGTAACTTCAATCAATGTGTGCTGTGATCAGCTGCTCCAATTGAAAATAAAACTGCCATATAAATGGATAGGTGAATTTTAAAGCAATCTAGCTTCCAATTTAAAAAGTTTTATTGTCTTAGTAAGAAAAGTGTGAGTGTATTGCAAATTGAATGGAATTGAAAGGCAAAAATTGAATGTATGACCCCCAAGTTAGCACAAACAATTATGTAAGTTAATTAATTAATAAAATAAAATAAAATAAAATAAAATAAAATAAAATAAAATAAAATAAAATAAAATAAAATAAAATAAAATAAAATGATTACATTAAATTTAATTCATGCTGTTTTGTTTCATCGTAATATTTTAGTATCAAATTCACTTTGTTTCAACTTGAAATAACATCTTCAACATGATTCGTCATTTTAATTTAACAGTACTGGAATCAACATGAAACAAAGATAGTTTTCTTTTTAAAAATTATTGTAAATCATGTTGAATTAACACGAAACACATATGAAGCAATATCATCGCCGAAAAATGTTAAATTAACCTTGTTTTCCTAGATTTAAATATGAAATTTTTCGTTGTATATAAATTTGTTATACATTTTTAAGGACACTTAAGTTTATAAAAAAATTGTGGGGCTTTTATGGAAAAAACATTTTGAAAATTATAAAGGCTCTCCTAATTACCTGATCAAGTCACTAAAGTGATTTTTATATGAAAAACAAAATTTCAAAAAATTTTAAAAATTTTGAATTTCTCCTCTTTCATCGAAGAAAAGCTTGAATTCCGACTTTGCCTGGCTTTTCACAATTTTTAGAATATGTATGAGATTGTTTTTTTTTTTTTTGATATTGTTGCATGTTTTCCATATAAAAATCACTCTGGTGACATCATTTAGACGTGGTTAGGCTCAATTTTTTTTAAATAAATTATCCTTAAAAACATTTTTTTTGTATATTGCCAGTGTTTGTCTTTAATAAGTTAATATGTAAATAAGTTTTTGCCAGCCATAATGTTTTTCAAAGTTTTTATAGCTTTCTCAACTTTTTTCTTGTTTTCATTTTGTTTTTCTTAATTTTTATTGATGAATTTTCGCACTTGATATTTTACTTATTTAAAGGAAAATCTCTTCTTATCATTAACATTAATCCTGTCTGCCATCTGTATGATAAAATTAACTTGCTTTTTTTTTTTTTTTTTTTTTTTTTTTGTTATAAAAAAGGAAGAGAAACTACGAAAATTTTGGCAGTGGTAAAATAGCTCTGGCTGGGAAAGCAACATTTTCATCATCATAATTATTTTGTTGTTAATACAAATAAAGTTTTTTTTGCTGTGTGGCCTTCAAAGTTTTACGGTTTCACTTTCTCATGTCGAATTTGCAAGGGTATTAAGCCTTGTGATGTGGAAAATTTAGTGAATGGTAAAAAAATAATGCTTGTAATATCAGTTTTCTCAAATAACCACTTAAGTCATTGTGTTTATGTAAATTTCATGCTATTAATTTCTTTTATATCATAAGCCAAAAATACTAAGTTCTTGGAATCAGTTAAAATTATTCATGATTTCTAGATTTGCTATTTTGAAGCGCTTTCGAGGAAGTGCTCTCAATTTATTGTTAACATTGTTGAAATCGGTTGGTTATTTACATTTCTTTAAAAGAAACAGTAAAATAAGCTATCTCTCTCTCTCTCTCTCTCTCTATCTCTTTCCTTGTGAAATTGAATTTAAGAATTTCATTGTTTGAAGTTCAGTCCAATAATTTAAAAGCTGTATATATGAATGTAATTAAATGTTTGCTGCATTAAATAAACATTTGCGGTCTAATTCATAAAAAATATTTTAGGTTTATTACATGTTTATTTGACAAATTTCGCATAAAAATATGTCAAATAAGCGCTTCATAAACCTGAAATATTTTTTATGAATATGGCAGTTGAAAGGAATCTCTCTAGTCAAAAACTGAATATGGAGTGTCGTCCAAAGGTGTGTCAAACAAAGCATGACATATGCGAAATTTTAATGATTTTATAAAGGGTGATTTTCTAGCAACTTTCTTTTTAGAAACGCAGTGTTTGGCAACTCAACTGTTTTCGTGTATCATGTTACTTACTGTTAAACAAAGTCAGTTTGGACTATAATTTAATAACGCTTGCAGATTATCAAAATTCATTTTCCGTGAAGAATGTGCATTAGTACACTTCTTCCGTTTTATGGTCAGTTTTGGCGACCTTTTAAAGGCGGCTATTTGGAATCTTGTCATTAAATTTCGCATCAGAATTACATTACTGAACACCACAACACATACGTAGAGTGTATACAGAAGAAATTATCGCAGCTTTATCCGCCAGTGTTGTTGATTACTGTGAATTATCTATTCGGGGCCACTCGCCGCAACTGGGCCTCTGTTACCTTTTTTTTTTTTTTGACCAAATGGAAGAACTGGACTTGCCTTACATGTAGTTTCAGCAAGACGGTACCAAATGCCACACATCACGCAAAAAAAAAAAATGGCCCAATTGAGAGGCGAGTTCGGAGAATAGTTTATTTGACATTTAGGGCCGGTCAATAGGCCCCCTAGATCGTGTGATTTAATGTCCTTAGACTATTCTTTGTGGGACTATATTAAGGCTCATGTTTATAGGGATAACCCTGAAATGGCTGACGCACTGGAAGACAATAGTGCAGAATTGATTCATGAGATGCCGGCGATATGATGAAGAAATTATGCCAAATTATGAACCATTTCAAACATATCAAAATTTACATGAAATCAATTTTAAACATTGAATTAGATATAGATATAGATATAGATCCTTCTAGCGGCTCAAGTGAAGATTTCATACATTTTTCTAAATGGCATGTGCTCTTAAAATTAAGTGAGAGAGAGACAGAGAGAGGTTTTTCTAGGTCCCTACAAGAGGCGAACTATATTCGAAATTACCAGAGCTCGCAATAATTGGTCTCTCTCGTGCTTGTTGTCAGAAAAAAAAAACCACTCGTCCACTGACACGATGCGACACTGTCGCAAAAAAAACCCCCAAACTTCGTTCTTCTTTGGCTTGCTCTTTGCTCAACCAACGGCCGTCCGCATCAGTATTCGATCGCTCGGCTCATGTGTCCACTCGAGACCCTTTATTCCGTAAAATCTCGGCAAACGGTCTTTTGAGCATGTATGTATGTTGCGAGTTTAGTTTCATTTACCAATATTTTTATTGTTATTTATTATTATCTTCTTCCTTCCTCTTTAATGCTTTGCCAGTGACGAGATATGTGAGGCAACAACATAAAGCAAACGCAACAACAAAAATAAATAACTTTTTTGTGAACATTTTGCTTGTTTTGCTCACTTACTGACCCTCATATTTTTACTCCAAATATGAAAGTTGGGATTTTTATCAATAGCAATTTTGATTTGATCCCAGACACTTAATACATATCTATTTAAAATAAAATTCAAGCCAAATGAAACCTAAAATACTTTTTTTTTAACACAACACAATCCGCGAAGTGATTAGCTTGCCTGCGGAAAAACATCCATGGTCTATGGCGGGAATTGAACTCACAATCTCTGTGCTGAGAGGCTAGCATCGCTACCACTCTGAGAACTTAACCTTGTGTACTTACTCTGTCTCCTAATAATATTTTTCTTTGAGTGTATTCAAAAATTAATACTTGTAAATATTAAAAATTTATTACACCCTTGAGATTTAGGAATATTTTCGTACTTGCTAAGGAGGGGAGAAAAACAAATTGTGCTTAAGTCTTTTCTACAAAATTTCTTGTAGACGTGACCCTTATTTTAATCATTGTATTATACATAAACTTTGGTAATAATCAAAAACTTGTTAGACTTAGTTGAAAATAATAATAAAAAAATTTGCAAACTGCTGAACCAGTATATGGGGGGATTCAACAATTTATTTTTAAATGACCATTAAACAGTGGCAGAGAACTTTTTAATGAGATTTGTTTTGTAATAAAATCTTTCTTCGTTAGCATAAATTAGAAAAGCAATAAATTGTACTTTAGTGGGGGATTTTAAGTTGTAGGGAATTTGAAATAAAAGAAGTGTTTACCTATATGGTCTTATACAATTTAGTATGGGAGAGTATTACAGCCTTATGTATTACAAAAAACTGGCATAAAGTTAGCATAAGTAGCAAAATTAAACATGACCTTAAAGAGTTTTTCCACAAGATTTAACTATAAAAATCACGCTAGTATTTAAAAGTTGGTTAAAACTACATTATGCGCCAATTTGGATTGTCAAGTTTTATGAAGGAACTCGTTCGACGCTTATGCTAACTTCAAACCAAAAAAATGTACATATCTACATGTATTTGCAAGATATTTAAAAAAAAAACTAATAACAATGAGTGCAACGAAAACTCAACCCCATATTCATATATTGAAACCAGAACTTTTAAATTTCGATTACGATTAGGAATCAATTAAATTACATTTTGAAAAGAATTTTACTGATTATATAATCCCCTTTTATAGAATTTCTGATAAATAATTGATTACGATTACTAATAATGGAAAAGTAATCTGAATTGCTAGAAATTACCGGCTAAAGTTTTTCAACCTTTTTCATGTGTAAACATCTGTAGACTATCGGGTAAAAATCTTTTTCACAGTACAATCACAAATTTTGAGTAAGATCACATCGGTGTGAGCTATGTATGATTGTATTATTGTAAACATACGAACAAGAAGAACAAAGAAACTTAACAGCTGCATAGAAATAAATAACTCATCCGAATTTTAAAGCATACCTTCAGGAGTTGATTTTAATAGAAATTGTTTGTGAAGTGTAATAGTGTTGCCAGTGGGGATAATTTTGTTAAAAAATTGAAAAATATAAGATAAATAAAATATATATAAACTTTTAAATAAAAGAGCATTTTAAATGTCAAATATTTGTTTAAAAGATATATACCAGTCTTTATAAAGAATTTATAATATTATATCATAACATATCTTCATTACGTACTGTTGCCTTACACTGAAGCTGGTGCACGACAATGGGGTATCAATCTCCATCTCATGCCAATTATTATGGGTGGAGATTTTAATACAAATTTTGCAAACCCCCAGTCGCTAGCTTTATCAAAATTTTATTTGACGTTTTCCCCTTGCATATGAGCAATTCTCCACAAACCCCCATAACTAATAATTCCACTACTATAGATGCAGTTTTCCATAGATTTTTTAAGTACAGTAGAGTCAGACGTTTATATATCTTATTTTAGTTATAATAAGCCAATATTAACTATTTGTACTTAAGGCATTTACCAAAGATCTGCACTTTGCAGTACTACTAAAATTTCAGTAAAAATAATTTTTTAACCAGTAAATTTTTACTGATTACTAAAAATTTCAAAATTTGAATGAATAAAAATTTGCCACTTGCTACAATTTTATTATGAATACGGCCCTACAATTTTACTGGTAATGCAAATTAAATTTCATTATCAGTAAAAATTTACTGATTTTTTTCAGTAATCAGTAAATTTATTGCTTACTGCAATTTTTAATGCAGTACATATACATATACTGCAGTGTGCCCATTTACTAAAGGCCATGATATACTATCATACAAAGTCGTGCGATCTACGAAAATATACAACCCTGGTGTGATGAATTGTTATTTGTTTTGAAAATTTTCATAAACTCCATCATACCAGCGATGTACTTTTTCGTAGATCGCACGACTTTGTATGATAGTGTATCACGGCCTTAACTAAATAAGTTAAATAAAACAAACAAAAACCAGCAAATTCCTATGTATTTACAATATTTAAAGTTTTGATACTTTTAATTGATTAATTTAAAAAAATATACTAAAAGCATAAGTACTTCCAACTTTAAAATAAAATTTTCATTACTAGATGGTTACACATTTCCGCTGTGGTCGGACTCACATTGCTTTTTTTCATTTACTGGTCTTTAATTTTGCGAACTGTGATCGCGAAATTTTCACTATTTTCGTAGTGGATTTTGTTAAGGTCTATGAATTGTTGCAGTTCATATTGTTCTATATATTTTTGTTAATGGCACACGGCCTTTACATGTCATCTGTCAAGAGATAAAAGTGGCGTAATATTAAAAATTAAACATCTTATTTAAAAATAAATAATAGATTAAAATAAAATAATTTGAAATAAGTGAAACCAAAGTTTAAAATTTTCATGGGCATATTCACACCCAATTTGGAACATACGAAATTATTATCTTGCAAAGTGCAATTAATTAGCATGCAAATGTTCAATGAAATTGCTTGAGTTAAAAATCTTTAATTTTAATTTTAATTATGAGTTCTAAGGGCGTGACCCGCACCAGATTTATATTTATATTATTAAGGGTGGTTAAATTTTAAGGGCCGATGTTGACTTTAAATAAAACACAAATTATTTAGGAACTTATTGTCATTTCTTTTCATTATAATAACATGGTATGGTTCAATTATGTATGGAACAAAATATCGGCCAAATGGCGGCACACCTCTATCCGATGTTCCAAATTTTCGATGACGCTGAGGCATAATTGAGGTTCTACGCCGTTAATGTACCGAATTATCTCATTCTGTATTTCTTGAATTGTTGCTGGCTTTTCGACGTACACCTTTTCTTTCAAATAACCTTAAAGAAAGAAGTCCAACGGTGTCAAATCACATGATCTTGGGGGTCAATTGACATCGCATCGCCACCACGTGACATAACACGACCAATGAATTTGTCGCGCAAAAGAGCCATTGGGTTTGACGCATAAAAACGAGTAAAAGCGCTGAGTTGAGTCAGGTGAGCAATTGCTCGTAAGTTGAGATCGATCAAACAGCAACAGCTTTTGCTCAATTTCGTATGCATAAAAATTAGTTCAAACCAATTGCAATTACTTGAGCAAAGGGAGATCAAACGTCTAATGGTTATTGAAGTGCAAACATGTCGTCAAGTGAAAGCGAAGTAGAAGTAGAATCAAATAATAATACAATACAAACTGATGACATTTCTTAATTTTTAGTAGAAAAAATAAAATAAATATTTACTAGAAAAAAGTCAATTACCAAGCATTTACGGCCCGTCCCACGATGTCACCAGCAATCGTTCGATCGACAACTTGTATTGCAAAAAACAATAACATTAGAAAATTGTTCAATATAAGTATTCGATCAAACGATTTCTGGTGACATCGTGGGACAGGCCGTAAAAATAATAAAAAACAAATAATAGAAACAATTGTAACAGAAATTAAGCAATCTTATTTTAGATTTTGCTATATGTAGTTTATTTTTGAAGGTTAGCAAAAAGTCAACAGCAGTTTTGAGTCGTTATGAAACTGATGAGACAAGGGATTTGAATTTTCAAAGTCTGCAGAGGCTTTTTTTGTTAAAGCAAAACAAGGTGATTCCTACAAAAATGCAGATTTTGCAAGAAACACTTGTGGAAAGAAACTTGCATCTTTTATTTCATCTGCATCTTTCGGGAATTTTATCCACTCGCTTGTTTTGGCAGATATAAGTTTCGCAACTTCTGCAATAGTTCGCGACACAGTGGATTAATGGACTCCAATATCTATGGTTATAAAGTTTTGGAATCCAGGATCTGCACAAAATCTTAAATACAGTCGAATTTTATCAATGTTACTGAGGGCACCACCACGTGTTTCTTCTGACCCAATCAAAAAAAAAAATTAGCCAACCAGCAGATGCTACTATCATCAAACCTATTTATTTATCATTTTATTATTAATTATGTAAAAAAAATTAATAATTAAGAATACAAACCTGTATAATTTTTTATCCTCACTTGTGAAATTTTTTTTACGCTGTTGATAACATTTTGTATTTCTTTGTGGCACAAAATTTTCAGCCATGATTCCTTTTTAGTGTACGCGAGTCAACTATAAGTCAGGCTCAACAAAATTTGAGCAAGAGCTCACAAAAGAAAGCAAAAGCTTGTTTTTATGCATATGAAAAAGAGCACAAGCTCATCTAACTTAGTTCAAACTGAGCAACACGAGATCAAACGTGAGCAGTGAGTAAAAGCAAATACATCAAATTTTATTATGCAAAGGACAAGCACATTTTACTCAAACAATCGAGTTCGAGCTCAAGCTCACGTTTTATGCATGAGACCCGTTGTTTCGTTAGCTGTGTGGCAAGTGGAACCATCCTGTTGAAGCCACATATCGTCCGAATCCCGATTCGGGCCATTAAAAGTTCGTTATCATCTCACGATAGCGTACACCATTCACAGTAACTGCCGGACCGGCTGCATTTTGGAAAAAATACGTCCCAGTGATGCCGCCAGCCCAGAAACCGTACCAAAAAGTAACTCTTTGTGAGTGCATTTGTTTTCCGACAGTCACTCTTGGATTATCATTCGCTCAAATGCGGCAATTCTGCTTATTGACCAATTTACTGAGGTGAAAATGTGCCTCATCACCGAAGATGATTTTGTTCGAAATTTGAGCATCCACTGTTGCCATATCTCGGACCATTCTGACCATTGACGACGTTTGGAATGGTCAAGAGGCTTTAGTTCTTGAGCCAATTGCACCTTGAAGCGTGTAAATGCAAGTCTTTATGCACAATGTTCATCAACGACGAGCGATGTTTTAACTGATTTTAGCAGTTTTGCAGTTTTCTGCTTAAAAAATAATGGCCAAACCCACGATGTCGACAACGTTCGACTTGTCGCACCCTTACATGCAAAACAAAAACAAATTTTAATATTTTGTTGTTGTTTCAAATGTAAGTGTGCGACAAGTCGAACGTTGTCGATATCGTGGGTCAGGCCCTAAGTTTTACTATAAACTGTGCAGTTTTTAATTTTTACTTTATCTCAAGTTTGTCATTTTAGTTCTTTTCATTTTGCTTAACATAATAGTGAAGGTTTATTAGTACTTTTTCGTACAGCACGAGAGAATTCTCACGAAAACTGTGTTTTTCTTTATTGAATTTGGTCTTATTGTTTGCAAGTTCGGTTCATACGGATGTAGCAAATACTTTATTAATATTGATTTACATTGCCTTATTGAAAAAGAAAAACAAGTTTCTTCATTGAAATAATTCGATCCCATATAGTATGAGATAAAACACGACGAAATATATACCAAATTAAAGGATAGACCCCATAGAATTTGAAGACATACACATTTTTTCAGAACACTGTTAGCAAAATTTCTATAATTCACAGAAAAAAAATATTTTATTTTGGCTAAGCAAGTGTGTTAAATAAATAAATCATTATGCATTTCAAATAAAATAAAATCTTAAAAAACCAAAGCAAACATTTTAGTTAGAATATTTATTGAATTTTGGATCCACTCACTTCTTTAGGTTGATTTGGGAAAAGAGAATTTCCCCGTGTAATTTAAAGCAAAATGTCAAATAGTGCAACTAAAACACTTCCATTTCAATTAATTAAAAACTTTATAAATTTGTAGAGCCATATTTTCTTAGCTGATGCAGATGAGGCTTTCGAGATGGTAAAACGTAACAACTTGACAAACATTATCAAGTCATGATATAAAAATAAGGCACGTATAGACTTATGGTTAACATCCCCTACCCCCAAAATATACAAAATATTTCTTATGAGCAGTTTTTTCACATGAAAATCAGTTTTTTTATTCTAAATTTTCAGTTTTCCAAAAAAATATTATGGCAACGCTGGTTGTTGGTCACGACGACGAGTTGAGGTGTACGGCTCTTCAGTAGCAATATTTTTTGCAGTACGAGCATTTACTGGTATTTTGTCATCTCCTACAGACCCGGTTTGCTAAAAATTTTAAACGATTTTTCCGGTTGTACGCACATTTGGCCCATTGTGCTGACCGAAAAAATCACGAAGTGCACGATATGCATTTTGATTTGAACGCCCATTTTCATAATAAGCCTGAATAGTTTTAAAGCGTTCCTCAATTGTGTATCTTTTCATGGTTCAAATTGAGTTAGTCTGAAATTGAAAAATGTCAAATGAAATGCAGAAAAAAAACTTGACGTTTAGGTGTCGTTCACATATAACATTGGCCCTTAAAATTTAACCACCCATTATATTAAAAGGTGCACCTTTTACACCTTCATATCACAGGAAGCTTTTACAATAAAAAAATTTGAAACTTCGCGTACTCAGTCACATCAGCTCGATGCAGTTTTCTTATGTTTTAAGTTTCATCATTTAACGATTCAGGGAAACAAAAGTTGTGAGAGGGGGTAAAAATATTACGAATTGCTTTGTGTAAATTTACACACCTCACAGAAAAAAATTGATAAGAATTATTTTCAATAGAACCATGTTATTGAATAAAATTTTTAATTTCAATAATATTTGTCATTAACTTAAATATTGTTTTTATCAATTCCGCGCATTTTAAAATATCATTTAATGTCATTTATTTGTGTTGGTGTTTTCCTTGCTTGTTGATTGACTCAACCTGGGGCAAATCGTCACATCCGTGAACGTACAACTGGTCACGTAAAAACTCCATTTTCGGATTATGACATACATGGACGTATTGAAATCCCATTCAGTTTATACGATTGACGTATTACTTAATTTGTTTTCGTACGATTGCCGATACGATCACGTATGTAACGATTTGAACCCTGGGGGCAAATTACGGCACTCCTTATCGAACGAAATTACGAAACATTTCCATATAAACTCTATTGAAATATTTCGCAATTTCGTTCGATAACGAGAGCCGTAATTTGCCACCCTGGTCATGTGTGTTTTTTTTTTTTTTTTTTTGTGATTGCTTGTGTTATATACGTGTGAGTTCGGAGAAGAACCGAAAAACGTCGTGGCTTGTATTTTTTTTACTCAACAAAGTTATTTTTAGATTATATCAAGACAATGCGCACATAAGAAATCATGTTTTGTTTCTATTCATTATTTGCTTATTTAATAATGATTTGCTCTTTAGCTGAGTGGTAAGTACTTTAGTTTATTAGTCAAGAGATTGCCGGTTCGACTCATCCCAAACACATTAAGTTTTAATAGCAGCCAAGCAAAAGCAAACAAAAAGGGGTTGAAATGAAAAATGTAACATTCATCCACACACACACAATAACAATTATCACTGAAAATAAAATTTCAGTCAACAACTTTTTTCTTTGATTCATTAAATTTCTTTATTGATTGATATTGATATTAATGCAAAAATCGTCAACACAGAAAATTTGAAAGATTTTTTTATTGAATCAACGACTTTCGTATTCAAATATCAAAATCATTTTTTTCTGTGTTTATGCACGGGCCTGCAGTAGTACTGTTGGCCTAGATTTTATTATTGGCAAATTTTTAAACTGTTAAATTACAAAAAATTAACGATTTAAATATTAATCATGGCTAATGATTAAACGTTAAGATTAATTAATAACACTCATGATTATTTATTATCTAAGTGTGTAATTAAGTAACTAAATAGTAATTAACTAGTAATCAAATCTTTTTTTCTAATTTTCAATAATTGGTTAAATAGCTTAAAGTTAGTTAATGCCAATCTGAATTAAAAAAACCCCAGCACACACAAATTTTTCATCGGGTTTTTTTTTCCAAATTGGCATAATAATGAATATACTCGTATTGAGGGAAAAATTAGAAATTAATTGGATAGTTTCTAAGAGATATTGTGGCGCCACATACGTAAGAATTATGAAGTGGAAATTATTTTCATGCATAATTTCAATAGATTCTGAAAGACTATAGGCTCTTTTTTTCATATAAAATGTGGGTATCTAATTCGCAGTAAATGATAATTTATAAACCAAACTTGCTTAATTCCTCAACTAATTTAAATATAATGATTGTATTATAGTATAATATTATATGTTGTAATTCCTAGGAGGAACACATTGTACTATAGTGCAGGTAATAAAGCCATATATCCATATATACAGAAAAAATATTGTAAATATTTTATATGGATGCGGACCTACAAAGATATTTGTAGATTCTGATAACAATTTTGTAAAAATTTAACTGGAAAAAAGTTTTATTTTTAGTTAACTTATTATGGCATAAGGGAAAAAAGTTAACTGAAACTCAAAATATTTTCAGTCAAATGTATCCTCACAAAAACATAAATGTGAAAAAGGCCAAGTTCCTATCAAAAATTTCGGCCATTAAAAGTAGTGAAATATAAATTTTGAACAAGTTCTTGTTTGGCACAATACCTAACACAGAAATATGCTATGCATTGTATAAATTTGTAATCTTTAGGGTGTCATATAATTTCTAGATAGTCTGCTTACTTGACAACATTTTTTCCAATACAAAGAAATGAAGAAATACGCATTATTCTCTCCATTTTAGAGAGGTAAAAATATTGCCAAGTAAGCAGACTATCTAGAAATTATATGACACCCTTACGATTACAAATTTATATAACGCATAGCATATTTCTGTGTTACGTATTGTGCCAAACAAGAACTTGGTCAAAATTTTTATCTCACTACTTTTAATGGCCGAAATTTTTGATAGGAACTTGGCCTTTTTTCACATTTATGTTTTTGTGAGGATCTGACTACTTTTTGAAAAATTTTCTGTAATAAGACTTTTTAAACTTAAAATTTATAGTGTGTCTTATTTCTAATGATCATTGTGCCAGTTGAAAATGGCATAGTTGCATAAAATAATGGGTTAAATCGTGATGGGTGTTGGATTGTTGATCTTAAAAATGCACTATTGTGTCATTACAACGGTTCGCTAGTGTGTACGCAATTTGGTAAGAGTCCTCTGGAAAGAAACATGTTAAATACAGCGTAAATTTTAGTGGACGTGATCCCGTCTATTTTCTCAATAAATTTACATATTAAAGTCTGATTAGCCAAAGTACATATATCAAAAGGATATGCCCAATGTGCATGCAAAGTGCTTTAATTTTTGGACATTCTGATTGAGTAAATCAATTACTATTTGTCAACAAAATGTCAGCTCTCTATAGTATAATATTACGTAAAATTTTTATGGGCCTGGCCTCGCGTCTCCTAGTGCTTATGGTTCATGCAAAGTTTGGTATTAAAAAGTTAATAAGAAATACCTAAATATTAAATTAAAAGTTGCTAAGCCGAAGTACCTGAAGGAAAAAGTTAAGATTTATGGGTGAAGTCACGGCTACTTTTCAAAATAAAAAATTTTTGATGTGTTAACATCTATACGCGCGCCTCTAGGGCAGTAAACTATCAGTTTCAATACATACGCAAGTGTTAGGTATGTAAGAGTAAATTATCGTTTGTTTGTTCGTTGCTTGGCAGTCGGTATTGAAAGTGATTATTGGGCGATTTTCATATAATTTTCCCACGCGATTTTCTCCGGAAATTCATAGCCGATTTTGTTAATTTTTGGATTAAAAAGCTAGTGCGGGTTTTGACGAAGAGTTTAGGCTAAAAATTAAGGCGATCCGATATCGGCAAGCCGAGATTTAAGGGTTTTAATTTGGAGTATTAATTTGGAGTAATATTAAAGAAGTGTTTTATGTTGATCTGCGGTTTTGTCTTATGCATAGCAAAGAGAATAGTGACGTGGTTATACGTACATATGTATATAAAAATGAGATAGCAAGACAGCAACGTATGTAGCTTATGTACAAACATAACAATGTATGTATGTATATTTGTCTGTTGCTTTGCATTCTCTTAAAATAAATAAAAAGTATTAAGCAAGAAAATAATGAAATCATTAGCACTTCTGTTTAAATTTTTTCATTTTTAGTGCATCTACTAAATTTATATATATATATTATATATATATTATATATATATATATATATGAAAACATAACATTAAAAAATTATACAAAGTAAAATTAAATTCAATAAACTATTCTTTTTCATTAAATACTTTATATTAATTCTACCTCCGGGTTTGTGGGTCTGTGTTCATAGAAATCGAACAGGTACCGTGAAACAAAAATGCGTTAACACATCGCCCGTGAGTTCGAACACTCATTGTTTTATTATTTTGGATAAGTGCAATGTGTATCAAAGGCTTCATTCAATAAAATCTATCTTAATTTTGAATTAAAAGTGCTTGTTACCGCCCTCTGGTTGAAACTTCTGGTTGCTTAGATTTATCTTAGTGATCTCTGATCTAGATTTATTTGTGGATCTAATCTCAGCTCCTTAGTGCGAATTGGAGTTTTAAGGGTGTGGCCCCGCATACCGGAAAAACTTCTTGGTTTTAAGATTTTCCTATTGGCTTACTCTACACTTACTTATATATTAAATTTCAGCTCTCTAGCGAGAATTAAATTTTATGAGCACTATCCCTCCCACTAATTTAAACTCACAATTTTGTTGTGAGCAGCGCTTACAACTCATGCTAATTTTCTAGTAAAATATGCTAGACTGAAGTAGATTAAACACAAGGCTAACATTTTATAGGAGTGATCACGCCCACTTTTTAAGGTGATAGTTTAAGGTATTGCATACGTGCAACGCGAATGCAAGATTTTACTAAATTAGTTTGAGTTAAAACCTGTATATTAAGTATTTAGTTCAAAACAATATTAGCGTGGCCCCGTCCATTCTGGTGAAATTTTTTGGGGTTTCAGATCTTTCTAGTTGGTTTCTCACCTTGACCTACTTGTATATCAAATTTCAGCTCCTTAGCGCAACTTTTAATTTTTAATTTTTATGGACGTAACCCCGCCCAATTTTCCAAACTTAAGATTTTTTTCGGCCAGTGCTTATTATTCGTGTCAAGTTTCGTTGCAAACGGATAATAATACCCACATAAATAGTATATATAATATGCTGAGCCGTAGTACACGAAAATAAGGTTTAAATTATATGGGCGTGTCACCGCCCACTTTTTTAACAAAAAATGTAAAGCCTTGGATTATCGATCTATATATGCCAAATTTCAATAAAATAGCTTCTATTAAGCGCCTTATATTAGCTTTTTTAGTTCTGAATTTTATGGGCGTAGCCCCGCCCTCCTGACTAAAATTTCCGGGTTTTCAGAGTTTTTTATTTTAGTGCTCACTTAGACCCAGCTGATTAAAGTTTTCGTGTTTTCAGATTTTCCTGGTTCATTGCTCACCTAGATCTACTCGTGTACCAAATTTTAGCTCTCTAGCCATAGCGGAAGTGCTTCATCAATTTGATGAGTGTGTCAGTGGTCAGTGGTCAGTGAGTATGTCTTAAAATATGCACTTTTTGCACCTCCATATCTCCGGAACCTTTCATTGTAAGATTCAAACTTCGTATGTAAGATTATATGAATTTATTCTAATTATGGTTTAAATTTTATAATTTTACGATTGTGGGGAACAAAGTTATGAGGGGGGTAAAAACAGCTCGAATGGCTTCGTGTAAATATACACACTGCGTGCATTGGCCAGAACTTGGCCTGGCGCGCTGCCGTGCGCCTAGATTAATAGGAACAGAAAAACATTTTTGCAGATTTTTTTTTGTATTATTCAGCAAATATAATTTACAAGCACATTCACTAAAATTTTTCGTATTATCTGAAAATAAATTAACTGAATCATTAACAATTTTTACCTATTTTTCTAAAAAAATTAGTAAAAATTTTATTAGACACTGCAAAAAAAGTTTGCAAAAATTACTTTAAATATTTCAGAAAAAATACTGAATCAAATAAAAGGTTCAACTATGTGTTTTTTATTTATTAAATAAAATGTTTTTTAGATCTATGATATAATTTGTAGAAAAAAACTAAAAAAAAACAAACAAACTTTTTTACAGCATCCATATATATAAAAATTAATTGCTGTTCGTTAGTCTGACTAAAAACTTTTTTACAGTATCTATATATCGTCACCTAAAATCCAAAAGGCCGTAACAACCAAAAAATTCAAAATAGACTTTTTGATTGCTTATGATGTGATTAACCAAAATACATATTTTCCTAAAATTTAACTCACATATGTTCAAAAATACCGATTTTATTCATTATTCAATTTGGCACCTAACATATAAATAGTATTAAATTTATGAAGTTTTTTGCTTCTCCTGTAAAATAGTAAAAAGTGTACTTACGGCCTTTTGGATTTTATGTGACGATATATAAAAATCAATTGATGTTCGTTAGTCTGACTAAAACTCGAGAACGGCTGAACGGATTTATCTTATTTTGGTCTTGAAATGTTCGTGAAGGCCTAGGGAAGGTTTAAAAGGTGTGAAAATTTCGAATAATTGCCGGGAAAACCCTAAAAACAGTCCTTTTCTTTTTCCCATATAAACGATTTCTAAATAAAATGTAGAGTCAATTTGATCTTTATTGCTATTCAAACTAACTTCAGTTGTTAATCTATCAAATTATTTTATTTTATATAAATTGATATATATTAAGTTTTGTCACAAATTAAATTTTTGAACGCAACCATTATATTTGACATTAGATTTGGCAACCAACTAATATGTCAATCCATTCTGTCGCACTTCAGCACACGGAAACAAGTATTGCGATATTGTGTTACAATATCTATGAGTGCGCAAGAAATTTCTCTACTTTAGTGATCCTTTGTGATAGTGACATTGCAAGTAATGTGCTCTTTTATTTTTTTTTTGATATTTGTGATTTTCATCAGACTCTTCCAGTTATTCCCCAATCAACTGTTGCTGATGAACTAAATGCATGTCTAAAATCAATATGTGGCAGTATGTAAAGACACTGCAATTGACAACTAACATGGTAGTATTTCTGCAACAAGATGAAATTGGAAATGTGTTTGCGAAGCAGTTATTAGACATTGGAAATAACAAAGTTGCAGTGGACACCTCTAGCGGATTCATCACATTGCCAACAGATTTCTGTCACATCACAGACTCAAAAGAGGAGCTTATTCAGCGTGTTTTCCCAAATATAGCACAAAAGTTAAATAACCATAATTGGCTGGGTGAACGAGCAATATTGGCGGCGAAAAATAAAGATGTCGAGGATCTCAATGTGACCATTCAGAATTTTCTTCCAGGACAGTTGATTTCCTTCAAATCAGTCGACACCGTTATGAACCAGGATGACGTAGTCAACTATATCACGGAGTTTTTAAATTGACTGGAATTGACTGGATTACCCCACCTCACAATTTGCAGTTAAAAGTTGGATCAGTTGTCATCATGCTGCGTAACATTAATCAACCTCGACTGTGCAATGGAACAAGACTGGCTGTGAAAAAGCTGATGAATAACGTCATTGAGGCAACAATCACAAAAGGAAAGTACAAAGGAGAGGATGTCTTAATCCGGCGGATACCGATGATTCCAACGGATTTACCATTCGATTTTAAACGCTTACAATATCCAATATGGCTGGTCTTTGCGATGATCATAAATAAATCGCAAGGACAGTCGTTAGAAGTTTGCGGAATCAACTTGGAGTTTCCCTGTTTCTCGCATGTACAATTCTACTTCCCCCAGGGGAGTCTACTTATAGACTACGGGTGTGGCAATCCCGGGGCCCCAGCTAGGGTAATGTAGCTTTTTCCGCTGACGGACCTTTGGCTCATTACCCGTAAAACTTATGTGTTACTACCCAATCTCTGAACATAAACAGAGTAACGGATGTGCACATATTTATAAAAGGAAAACAAATATTGTACGCCCGTTGTTGTCAGCTAGGTGCAGCGTCACCTAGAACTGCGCCTGGGTTCAAAAGACGATAGAGGTGAAGCCTTTGTGGTGGAACTTCGAGGTCTAACCAGAGGCTACTTCTGGTACCACGGGTGCCGGTTGTCCGACAGCTGGGCTGCTTGGAGATAAATGCATTGCGGTTGTCAAGATTCTGTGCTAAAATAGTTGTGCGTCACACCCTCTGGGTTAAGGGGCGTTTATCAAGCATGATCGATTGTAGTAGGCACAGGATCTTGGTGGCGAGCTTGCATTCTTCTCGCGTAAGTGGTCCTCGCTGCTCTGAAGTTTTGAGTGCATGTAGCGGTCGTCAGTTTCCTTTGCTAAAATTCCGAGTTCGTCCTACCCCATCGTGGTATACCCCACGGGGTTAAAGGGATGATTTTGGTATGTGTGGAGTAGGCACTGGTTATTTGGCGACACAGGCATGCGTTCATTATGGACGAGTGGTTAGCTGTGCCGGCAATGATTGAGGAGTTTTCTTGGGGACCTCGCTAAGGTGTATACACAACACCTTAGCGTGGAAGCCGGAGAATTATCGTGGTGGTTGTGGTTGCTACCAAAATCGCTGGGAGAATAGTCTTGGCTTCCCAGTGTTAAATCAATGCTAGTGGTTGGTCTCACGCGGTCACCCAGACACTGTTCTAGGTGCTGTTGCCATTCAACAGATCTGCTATGGGCACGGACATAGCAGCAGAGTTTAGATAGCTCAAAGTACCTCAGCAAGGTACTTGAATATAGAACAGGGATAACTATATTCAAAGATTGCAACCTATGTGCCTTATGGAGTGGGCCATAGGTTCATTCTAAAAGGGTGCATGGGGGCGTTGGTCTGGCGTCTAATCCACACCCGGTGCTTTGGCACACGTGAGATAAGGCCGTAACGGCAGGTACTCACGTAAAGCAATTGCACATCTGTGCAATTATACTTCGATTGTTCGCGCGCCGGAAAACCTTCTTCTTTGTTTATTTATGAACCACAAAGCAAAACAAAAAATATAGTTTATGAGAAAGCTTTAAGTTGATTAACAGACTGTGTCATAACAATGTGTGTCTGTCAATATCAAATTTAAACCTTAAGCGTATTATTCACGGTGGAAATGCATGACCTGCATTATGATAATATTAGTTAAATTTTGTTTATATGAGTCACACCGACGATGCTTGAAGCAAAATCTAAATTTTTTGATTTTTGCACATGCATGTATACAATACAAACATATCAAGATAAACTACTCAAAGCAGTGAGGTTTCAAAGAACTGTAAAATTCTATACGTAAAAGGTTTTTGTACGAAGTTTGACAATTGCCTTGCAATTAGTTTGTAACAAGATGCTATCAATTTGTCGTGCAATGCATGCACGAGTATGCTGAGTTCTTCATGCACAAGTATACGATGCTTGTGTCATTCATTTTGACCGTGAATACTGCGCTTTATAAGTAGCCAGTATTTCAGAAAAACTCTGTTTTGTAAGTAAGCAATATGATGTGTCAAAAATAATAATAAAACTTCATGCTTCATTCAAAAAATGCTTCTTTATTGACTACGGATTCGTTTTGTTATGCCCTTTACCAAAAAAATGATAAAAGGGTATATAAAGGTTTGTTTGTTTTAAGATTATTTTATAATAAAGTTTAGGTCTTTTATTTATCAACTGAGGCAGTACGAAGTAAGGCGGGTCAGCTAGCATAAAAATAAATTTAACGGACAAATAACAAATTTAAACATAAAAATAAATCTAACAAATTTTGTTACAAGCCGATAGTGAGCTCTCGGCTTAACTCCACTTAGGCTAGCCAGATATTAAGTTGGTAAAAAGTACACCAAAGAAAAAAACAAGTAAGAGTGCTATATTCGGCTGTGCCGAATCTTATATACCCTTTACCAAAGTGCTTTTATGTAGTGTAGTACATACACAAGCACATACATAAAGTATAAACAAAAAGAAAAAAATAATTTGACCTAGTTACTTTTATGTACAAAGAAAATTAATTTTCAAACCCTAAAATCATCATTTTGGATTTTTCTGATTCCTTATACCAATCTAGTAGTTGTTAAAAAAATATATAAAGTGTGTTAAGTGAAAAAAGAAAATTCAAAAAAAAACTTATTTATTTATTTACACTAATATCCAGAAAAAAAATCAAAGTTTCCAGCTCGTGAGCTGTGGTTTTTATTTTTATAATTTTCTACAGCAAATTTTTCATTCCAAAACGTAAATTTCTAAAGGAAAAGATAAAAATTAATTAGACTTAGTTACTTTTATATATCACAAAAAGTGTAAGTTTCCCAACTTACAAATTTGTGTTAGTAAGTTACTTTTGTACAAAAAAAAAAAAAATTAAAGTCTTTCAACCCTGGAATCGTCTTTTTAATTTTTTAAATTGTTTTTTTTATTTGAAATACCAATTTTATTCGTACTCAAGCATAAGATAAGTTTATTTAATAAAAAAAAAAAATAAAAATTAGTTTTCGGTAGTTAATTTTTTATATTACAAAAAGTGTGGATTTTCCAACCCTGAAATCATACGTATTGATTTTTCTGATTTCTTATTCTAATCTCTTTCTTTTAAGAATATAAGATATCCTTAATTTATAGAGAAAAAAGAAAAATTTGCTTTAGTAAATTACTTTTGTATAAAAAAAGTAAAGTTTTCCAACCCTGGAAACGTGTTTTAAATTTTTTTTAAATTGAAATACCAATTTTATTCGTACTGAAGCATAAAATAAGTTTATTTAATAAAAAAAAATAAAAATTAATTTTCGGTAGTTAATTGTTTATATCACAAAAAGTTTCAGTTTCCCAACCCTGGAATCATCCTTTTTGATTTTTCTGATTTCTTACACCAATTTTTTGCATTTAAGATTATAAGATATGTTTAATTTATAGAAAAAAGGAAAAATTTGTTTTAGTAAGTTGATTTTGTATAAGAAAAAAAGTTAAAGTCTTCCAACCCTGGAAACATCTTAATAATTTTTTGAAGTTTAATTTTTTATTTAAAGTACCAATTTTATTCGTGGTGAAGTACAAAATAAGTTTATTTAATAAAAATAATTAAAAATAAAATGACAGTTTACGGCAGTTAATTGTATATATCACAAAAATCGTAGGTTTTCCAACCCTGGAATCATCCTTTTTGTTTTTCTGATTTCTTACATCAATCTCCTTCTTTTAAGAATATTACATATGTTTAGTTTATAGAAAGAAAGGAACAATTTGTTTTAGTAAGTTACTTTTGTATAACAAAAAAAGTTAAGGTTTTTCAACCCTGGAAATGTCTTTTTATTTTTTTAATTTTTTTGTTAATTTTTTTTTAGTTAGAAATACTAATTTTCTTCATACTAAAGTATAAAATAAGTTTATTTAATAAAAAATTATTAAAAACTATTTTTCGGTAGTTATTTTGTATGGCAAAGTGAAGCTTAAGTCTTCCAGCTCTGAAACCGTCTGCTCGATGTTGCTGATTTTCAATACCAATCTTATTTCGACCATTTCTGACCCACCAGTCCAATAGCGTCTCTAAGTCTCTAGCTTTTCTGGGAGCTTCGGAAAACCGGTTTCACGTACAGACAGACGGACATCGCTTATTAGTTTTCCCTATGCATAAGGATCCAGAATATATATACTTTATGGCTCGCTTATTAATATTCTAGAAATTACAAACGGAATAACAAACCTATATATACCCTTTTACCATTTTTTGGTAAAGGGTATAAAAAAAGGAAAGAAGCAGTACAATTAACAAAAAAAGTACATTTGTGTTTTTATTTAAAACGTCCTTAAATTCATTCAATAACATATTTGTTACTAAAGAACATAAAAATTAGATCGTAAATATTATTAACAACAAATTAATAACTTCAAATTAGTCATTGTTTCGAATTGTGCCAAGAAAAAAAGTGAATTTGAACAAGTTTATATTATAATTTTTAATACTGACAGCCTATTTTACCAAGTTGTTAATATATCAATTCATATTTAAAAGTAATTATTCCATACAAAAATTAATAAAAATCGACATATAAAATATATTAAATTTTCTTAATGATTCATAAATTTTACAAATATATATCATTCTTTTGAATATGGCAACAATTACATTTTTCCCATTTTCAGTATTTAAGAAATTAAAAAACTCGGTAATTTAAAAAGGAAAGTCATCACAAATGGCAATATTTTCATTCTCATATAAAATATATTGAAAAATACTTCGAGTTGTCGCCACAAAAGTACAAAAGGCAAAAAGAAGTACTTTAGCATACTTTTTTTAGGGTTATGCAGATAACAGTACATTGACTAAAAAAGTACGGGTACTGCTGAAAAAAGTACGCCTGGCTAGCCTAATAATGTTTTCACACTGACATCGTTTTAATAAAAGTTGGTTTTAACGTTAAAACCAACTATTAAAACTTGGTTTTACCATAAAAATTGTTGTTGTTAAAACCAACTTAAAACCATTAGTACATTGACTAAAAAAGTACGGGTACTGCTGAAAAAAGTACGCCTGGCTAGCCTAATAATGTTTTCACACTGACATCGTTTTAATAAAAGTTGGTTTTAACGTTAAAACCAACTACTAAAACTTGGTTTTACCATAAAAATTGTTGTTGTTAAAACCAACTTAAAACCATATTAGAATTGGTTTTAAGTTGCTTTTATGAATTGCGAATTTTTTTCCGCTGTGCTAAATTCAGTGCTGCCAAGTTAAAATGATTGGAAGCAGCTAATAATGTTTATGCAAATGAATAACAATAGATGTCACTTGAAAGATTTTCAACTTAAAAATGGATGCAGCAGAAACAATAATCAAAAAATGATGGAAAAAAATAGTTTTTTGCACGTAACACAACGCCGATATAAAAGTTTTATTTTGTGATGTATTTGTGCATTTTTAATATACAATAACTTGATTTCCAAGGACTTTATAACTTTCTATTACTAGTTCCATAATTTTAAAATATTTATTTACAAAGGGCCTGTGCCAAACGGTAGCAAAGTACTAGTGTAAGTAAATTTTTGACACTTCTGAGGTGAATAAAATTTCACTAGCCCTGGGGGCTAGTAGAAATTTTGACACAACAGGTAAATTTTGACAAGCTGCAATAAAAAGCATGGTATCATAAAATTTAAACCCACTGCCGTCGCTTGGAGCCGTCGCCCAATACAAAGATTTTTACGTCTTTTAAGTTTAATTAGACTGTGAAAAATCATTGTTTATTTATAGCTTGTAGTTTGCGAAAAATGTTGCATCATATATACAATATTATATAATTTATTGTTACAAGAATATTGTTTTATATAAAAATGCCCTCTTAAATATTTGTTGGTAGCCGGCGGCTTGTAGTCAGGCGAAACAAAACCGCCGCCGCAGCAATTGTTTCATCAGCTTCTTTCTATGCTCAAGCGAATTTGTCAAAATTTTACATTGTCAAAAAAGATATCATTTGGGGAAAAATGAAATTTTTCCCCACAGGCAAATATATTTTTACCATAGTGCTTTTCTACCGTTTGATACACGCCCAAAATATAAAATAATTTCCATTTTACAACGCATTGTAAAATTTCCGAGTTTTTAATACAAACAAGAACAGTTGTTGTACAGTTTGTCAAATAAGTGTTATACATAGCAGAAAAAAATACAACAACAAATTACACGCATTTCTGCATGAGATTGATTTTATTTTTGATCATAGGTTATTAGAAAGTCTGTGAGTTAAAACCTGATTTTAACAAACTTGCAGTGTGAATGCAAAATCCGCGCTATATGGTTTTAACTTTTAGTGTGAAAACACTATAACTCCACTATATACATAGTTCATTTAAAATTATGCAGCATATAAACTACAAAATCATATAATGCTAAATATTATTAGATAATGATAGAATAAAAGCAAGAAAGCAATAAATTTTACTTGTGAGCTTAAAATTATGAACATGAGTTTCCAAATAAAAAGACAAACAGATTGCTTTGGCCAAAAATAGCCACTGTAAAAATAAATATTGTGATTAATAACCCGGTGTCATAATCACAAATTTCCGAAGAACAACAAGTTCATACTTCCTTTAAGTTACTTTGCATTTAGCAATCATTAACTAAAGAATTTCGAATCCAAACCTTTGTTCGACTTTTGCAAATAAAATAAAAAATTAATTGCAACAAGGCTGCTTCTTGCTATTTATCAGCAGCTCAAGTTAAGTTCATACCCTGCCTGCATATTGCAAAACGAATGCAACCATTAAAAAAATTTTCTCTAAGTTAAAGTAAGTGTAAATAAAACTTTGCAACAGCTCCAGTAATTTTATCAAATATTTCCGCATTGAGAAGCTGCTTCTCTCTAATTAATCTTAAATGTCTGAATGTGAATGATATGCAATGTTCAGATCGAATACTGGTAAAACAAGTTTAACACTTTGCTCAGAAAAATAATGGACACTGATAATGTAGAAAAAAAACACTGATTGGTTGGTCGGTTGGTGCATTGTACGAACAAATATTTAAAGGAATAAAGAAGTTATTAAAAACAGCTGCTTCATATGCGAATTTTATATGAACTACATATAATTTGTGCTTTATATTATATTTTTACTCAGTGCACATTTTAATATTGTGACAAGTAAAAAAATCAAATTTTGAAATAATAGCGAAAATCACTCGTCATTAAATTTTCGGATTTTTTTTTAAATTTTCAGTGAAAAATTGAAGGGCATTCTATTAGTTAATAAAATTTCAACAGCTTGCGGTATCTTGAAAAAAGTCTTGATGTTTTCAAAAACGACAAAACTAAAAAAACCAAAATTATAAAATCGCCAAACCGAAAAAAATCGCCAAAAACCACAAAAAATCGCCAAAACGAAAAAACTGCCTAACTAAAAAAAATTAAAACTAAAATAAATCGCCTAAAACCAAAAGAATCGCCAAAATGACGAAAATCGTCAAAAATTAAAATAAAAACGCCAAAAACCAAAAAAAAAAACAATTCTTCAAAAATTGTCAAAACAAAAAAAAAAAAAAAATCTCCAAAAACCGAAAAATTGCCGAAAAAAAAAATAAGCGGCAAACCTAAAAATCGCTAAAACTAAAATAAATCGCCAAGGCATCAAAAATGCCAAAAACGAATAAAACAGAAACTAAAAAAAACGTCTAAGCTAAAAATCCCAAAACTAAAAAAAACTCAAGAAACCGAAAAAACCTCAAACACGAAAAAAGCACCAAAACTAAGAAAACAAATCCGTAACTAAATAAATCGTCAAAAAACCGACTTCTGATATAATATTCTTGAAACAATTTATGCGCTCTTGCAAACCCAAATAAGAAGTACCTGAAATATAAAATTAAATTTTTAAATTGTAAGATTGTCTGTATTTCTGAGCTCAAAGTGTATGTTATGTTTTGTAAAAATCGGTAAAGTAGAACCACCTAAAATAAAATATTAGACTTTAATGGGAATGACTCCGCCCATTTTTTTTTATATGGAACATTGTGTTTTTTTTAGAACCACGTGAAATATAATAAGTTTTAACGGGCGTAGACCCGCCCATTTTATCAACTTTAAATTGTGCAATTACAAGGTGTTTGCTAGTTTTCACAGCAATCAGAATATCATAAAATAAAATAGAACAATTTGTGGACTTATCCCCGCCCACTTTTTTTAAATGGGACGAAAAAAGAATCCTTGCAATCGGTCTAAAATGTATCGAGTTATCAAGTAATAATGTCAAAAATGACGAATTGACGAACTTTGAAGTCGGTTAAAAACCAAAAAAAATAAAAATAAAAAATAAAAAACTTAATAACAACGCCCATTGTTAATATTATAATTGCGTACAAATTTATTAAAAAATTTGTTTTTGTTAACAACACAATAGTTTTAATTGCAAATAATTAAGCTGAATTTATTTTTTTATGTTACAAATGTCGTGTTTGTACAGGGTGGTGCAGAATGAGCTACATGGTTTAAATTCTTTATAACTTTTTATTTATTATTCTTTCTTTGTTTTTTTCAGCATTTTGTGGAGAAGACTTGGGGAATTAATTATGAATCATTACATGACCGGTCAAGATACAAAAATAATTGAATTTTATTTTTCAAACCAACAGTCTATTGTGTTGACACAGCGTGCATATCGTCGTCATTTTTTTATTTTTTAAATGGGTGTGTCAACAAGCAAAACTGCACAATTTGGGCTACGGAAAATCCAAGAGCAGTTCATCAGCGACAATCACATCCACTTAAGCGTGCTGTTTGGTGCGGTGTATCCTCCGAAGGGATAATTGACCCGTATATATATATATAGCTTTGCTATTTATTGGAGCCACAGCACATACTGCAGGTGCCTCAAAGGCTTTGTTAAGGGACATATTCGGCAAACGTATTAGTTCGCGCACAAGTGATTTTAACTGGCCCCCACGTTCACCAGATTTAACAGCTCCTGACAGTTTTTATACCCTTTACCAAAAATGGAAAACGGTATATATATATATACATATATACATATATGTATATTCTGGGTCATTATGAATAGGGAAGATGAATAAGCGATGTCCGTCTGTCTGTCCGTCCGCCCGTCTGGTGTACGTGAATTCGGTTTTCCGAAGCTACCAGAAAAGCTAGAGACTTCGGTCTTGCACTGGTGTATCGAAAATGGTCCAAAATAGATTGGTATTGAAAATTAGCGAAATCGAGCAGACGATTTCAGAGCTGGAAATCTTAAACTGGATTTTGCCATACTAGATAACACAAATTTGTTGATTGTGTTGATTAAATAAACTTATTTTATTATTTGTTTTAAAATATAAAAAAAATAAAAAATACGTTTCCAGGGTTGGGAACTTTACCTTTTTTATATAAAAATAGCCTACTAAAACAAATTTTTACTTTTTTTTTCTATAAATTTGAAATATCTTACATTCTTAAAAGAAAAAGATTGGTGTAAGAAATCAGAAAAATTTAAAATTATGATTCAAAGCTTGGGGAACTTACACTCCACAGTTTTTTTTAATTTAATTAATTAAATAAAACTAGTATTTTCCTTATTTCTTTTTCTTTTGTTCACTTAACATATTTTATATATTTTTTTAAGAACAAGATTGGTATAAGGAACTAAGGAAAAAATCTAAAAGAATGAGTACAGAGTTGGGAAAAGTACACTTTTTTGATATGTAGAACCAATCAAATAAAGCTAGTTATTTCTTTGGTAAATAAATATATTTTATATTTTAGAAAGAAATAAATTAGTACTCGTATTAAAACCAGAAAAATTGAAATTATGGTCTTAGGATTGGAAATTGAAAAAAAAAATTTTGGGTAAAAAAATAACCAAAAATAATTTTTTTTTAACATATTTTATATTTTAGCAAGATCGTTACACAGAAAAAACTAAATTTCATTTTCAGTAACCAAATTCGTTGAATCAGTAAATATTTTATTTGAATGCGGTCCTACAAATAATTTTGTAAATTCTGATAAAAAGTTTGTAAAAATTTAAATTAATCAGAGTTCGGCTGAGAGAAAATGTTATTTCAGTGTGTTGGTGTTTATCTTGCTTATTGATAGGAACAACGTGCTGTTGTGCGGTTGTTGTTGTTTATTTTAATTGATCGTGTTGTATACATGTAAATGCCGAAAAGTAGCCGACAAACATCGTGGCCTGTTTCTTCTCTACACAGTTTTTTGGTACAAATTAATTTAGTGGAACAGTACAGAATATTTACTGAAACTTAGTTTTATTTCAAACAAATATTTGTTTAAAAATTTTTTGGAAATAATTTTTTCTGTGTACTCACGCAAATTCTTTAGTCGAAAAAAACCGAGAGGTCACTTACTAAAAATTGCACTATAACAAAAAATTATAAATTTTATCAAAAAACAAATATATATGTATGTACTTATATATGTACCTTTATACTAAAGGGTGTTTTTTATTGAGGTATAGAACTTTAAGTTGGCATCACTTTTTTAACTGGCGGCCATTTTGTCAGCTGTCAAGTGATTAATATTTAGTTTGGTTTGCCATTTCATCATGAACAGGTTGACAAAAGAACAACGCTTGCAAATCGTGCAAATTTATTTCGAAAATAATGGTTCAGTTCGCGAAGCTTACCGCAAGCTCCGTCCATTTTAGGGTCGACATAATCGTCCATCAGAGCAATTAATTCGGTTAACCATGGATCGTTTTCGTACTACGTTTACTCTATGTGATAATACGCATCCGTAGAGACGTCGAACAGTGCGCACCGAAGAAACAATTGCCGCTGTAGAGCAAAGTGTTGAAGAGGACCCGAATGAATCGATTCGCCACCGTGCACAGCAATTAGAGCCGACTAACCGACTATTTTGTTCCCGAATTGGATGGCATGAATGTGGATGAGTTGTGGTTCCAACAAGACGGCGCTACATGCCACACAGCGCACGTCACAATCGATTTATTGAAGGAAACATTCGATGAGCGCATAATTTCGCGGAATGGACCTGTCAATTGGCCACCAAGATCGTGTGATTTGACACCATTGGATTATTTTCTTTGGGGATATGTGAAGTCGCTCGTCTACGCCAACAAACCAGAAACGTTAGGGGACTTGGAAGCCAACATTCGTGGCGTTATTGCCAACATACGGCCCCATATGCTCGAAAAAGTGGTTGAAAATTGGACCTGTAGAATTGGCTTTATTCGAGCCAGCCACGGCGGCCACATGCCCGAAATCATATTTAAACATTAATGGCATAAAATTATCCTTCCAATAAAGCCAAATTGATGGACATTAAAACGATTTTCTTGTGTTTTATTTCAATTCGAAGTTCTATACCTCTAAAAAACACCCTAATATACATACTTTGGTAAAGGATATATTATATTTAAGATATAGGGTATATTTGAAAAAGAGAGTGTATGTTAACAAACCAAGAAACATACTCCAACTAAAAACCAACAGTCGAAATGAAATCATGGCCGTTGCACCCGAAATTGTGTGAAAAGTTATGGAAAATATAAGATGTATACTGTCTCTCTCTCTCTAAAAAAGAGCACATATGTGCAAAGCAGAAATTGGCCATTACTTACAGGACATCATTTTTCAAATGTAATTGAAAAAAATTCCCCGGTAATATACTGTATTTAAAAAAAATTATAATAATCACATAAATAACAAAGTTATAAACCATTTAAACTAAATAGCTCATTCTGTGCCACCCTGTATTTACAAAAATCATTTTATGTGCCTTTTTAAATAAAACTCAAATTGTTTTAACAAATCTTTTTTTTCTGTGTATGCGTTAACTATTCCTCGGAGCATACATCACATGAGAAAATTATCAATATTTTTGAAGATTACTTCAAATCTATCTGATCTCTATTAGCTTGAATAAATTGTCAGTGGGCAATTAAAATATATGATTGTATGAATCATTATGAGAATTTTATCAAAAAGTATTGATGTTTATTTTAGAAACCAGTTTATTAAATATTTATGCTATTTACGTTTTGAAAAAATTCTTAAAATTTTTAATACTCATTGCAAAGTCCATTTGACGTTAAAAATTTCATGTAGCGTGTGCGTGTGCGTGTATATTTAAATTCTTAAAGCTGTCTTACAGCTTCACACTGTAGAACTTTAAGAATTTATTCTCACTGCTTGATAATCAGTTGTGAAAGCAAGTTCGAATGAAGAGAGTGATTCAGAATGCTGCCTAAAAACCGGATTAAACTGATTCTGTTTGTAAACATAATTTTTGTTTATTTATTAAACAATCAAGTGAAAACAGCCAATAACATTAAAAAAGCATATTTAATTGAAAATGAGAAATTTGTAAGTGAATGTTGCATTATTATTTTTTAAGCAATTGCTTATAAAAAGTAAACAAGGAAATGCAAAAGATGTAAAAGATGCTATTGCTTATCTGTAATTAATTTTAAATGCTAATTATGGTCAAAAATTTTATTTGTTTGCTAGGTAAAACTAGATATTAATTACTAAATAATATAAAAAAACGTAATAAAAACTTATTACAACTTGTATATAAAAAAAACGTCAATGAAATCTTAATTTAGGTTTTAAATATTTTATGTAAATAAAAAATGTGTACGTTTGTGTATTATTAATGTCTAAGGCAGATGTTTTACTAAAAGTTGGTTTATAAATAATATAATATAATATAATATAATTTAAAAAATTGGCTTGTTTTTATGGTTAAGCAATTATCTATATGCATTTCAACCCGCTCTTGGAATGCGTTAGTACACGCAAAGAAAAAATATGGTTGAGGTAACCATAATCAAACAGCAAAATACTATGATTGAATTATATGGTTGCAGTCAAATCATATTATTGTTAATAGAAAAGCAAAATTTAATAATATTATTATCTGAGTTAATATTAATATTATATAAAAAAAAAATAAACTTTGTTACACCTAATCTTAGTATTGTAAATATGACAACACTATTGTTAGATATGACTAAAATATAATTGAGACTCACCATGTCTTGTTATAATATTATATTAATATTTTTAAATACGATCACAGTATTATTTATTATAATAATACTATTTTGTTATTTAATCATATATTTATTGTGGAAACAGCTGTGCGTTAAATTCGAAATAAAAATAAATTAATATTGTTGAAATAAAATGTATATATAGAAATGTATACTCGCATGACAAACAGACATGTCTGTATAAAGAGATACACAAATATTTATATATTTTTAGTGATCTACCCTTTTTGTTTATACTTTATTTATTTATTTATTCATTTAACACCACCCGTGCACTAGCGATAGCTTACAAATGAAATACTGAACTGACAGATGTTTCTGAAAAATATTTTTTTAAAAACTTAACATAGTATGGTTTTGGATAACATTATATTGTTATTTACATCATATTATTTTTAAATAATAACACAAATTATGTTGTAGTCATAAATTTTTAACAAAACTATATTGTTAAACTCTAAGCATATCACACTTTTTTATGGATGTGATAACGTAATTATTAAATTCAAACATTACTCTGTTTATCGTAATGAAATAAATGTTTAAAATAACAATAACTAGTTTTCGACGACCACACATTTGTTTCAGAGAACATAATATTGTTTTCTCAACCATTCTACAACCATATCTTTTCTTTGCGTGCGGGTGCGTGAGTATGAGTGTCGCATGCTTGTCGCTTCAAAAGAGACTCGCAAATAAATACGTCAATCATCAGTTTGTTTTTTGACTTCCGCACACTTTTCCGTCATCAAAAAGAATTATAAACAAACTGAAGTTTTTTTTGTCAATCAGAGTTGTAGACGAGCAAATATTCAGAAAACCAAAACCATTTGATTTTCATCAACCATTGTCGACAACGAGTACCAGCAGTGGCCAACTAAGTGTTTGATGATTAAAAACTAAGTTCAAATGGATATATAATCTCTTAATAAAATCAATTTTTTACGCGATTCTGCCTTTATTTTCGATTTATAAAATTTTTCATAAAAAAAATTAAAATTTAGATTTACACATCTTTCTCAGGAACGTATATATTCGTGTAAATCCAGGGATAGGTGTACTAGTAAAATTATTGTGATAATTCCATTTGTATTGCAATAATTAATTTTTTCTGTGTATTTTTGTTTTACATTGATTCGAATAGATGAATAATTGTGAAAAATTTTACTCGATTGATTTAAAAAAAAAAAAATACCAAAAAATTACTTGCATATATATTGGTTTATTTTTTTTATTCATAAACAAGAAATAATATAAATTACACCAGCAGTAATTATTTCCAAAGAAACACTTAGAAAAATTCGCTCTTTTATTACAAAAGAGGACATCAGAAACGTCCCATAATTTATCATCTTAGTTGAGGTCGTTGGCAATATTTTAACAAAAAATAATTGTGAAAACAAAGTATTTGCATATTTTTTTCTTACCTCATTTAATCAAATCAATAGTTAAGAAATTTGTTTCGAATATTCGAATAATTTTTATTCGAATTTCATACGTGCTTTATATATGCTTAACATTTTTTTTATTATTTTAATTTGTATTTTCTTTTAATTGTTAGTTAACTTGGCACGCCGCAGTTGAATACTGTAAAAATATGAGCATGTCCTTGTTTAGGATCGACAATTATGATGAATTTGAATATTTGAAATCTATAATAAAATCAAAACATGGTAAGTATTTATTATCTTATGTTTGTTTTTTTCTTAGAAATTCCTAAGGGCCAAACCCACGATATCGACAACGTTCGACTTGTCGCACACTTACACTCAAAACAAAAACAAATTGTAATATTTTGTTGTTGTTTCAAATGTAAATGTGCGACAAGTCGAACGTTGTCGATATCGTGGGTCAAGCCTTAATATTAATTTTATTTTCTGTTTCAGGAGTAATTTTTCCCTATTGGTTGGGGGCATACAGAATAAATGGCGTTTTTAAATGGATTTCGAACGGAGAAGATATAAAATTATTTTTATGGCATGCCGGCGAACCGAATGATAAAAGTGGCCACGAAAATTGTATACACACATGGGATGAGGATTTTGATTGGAATGATAATGACTGTGAAAGAGAATTACCATTCATATGTGAACTGGAGGAAGAATAAACTGGAATTTTAACTAAAAAAATTTGTTTTACTTTTAAGTTATTTCTTGTAGATAAGGAGAATTAAAATATTTTTATACAAAAAGTGGCCAAGAATTATAATAAGCAGGAAATGATTAATTTATTTTTCAAGTATGATGAATATTTAAGAATTATGTATACTATATATTCAAGTAATATTTAAAAACCTTTTTTTATTTTAAATAATGTTTGGAAATTTAATGAAATATCTTGAAATTGAAAAAGGTGTGGCTTTTTGTTGATAGCAGTAGGAGAGAGAGAGAGATAGAGAGAGAGATATAGAGAGAGAGAGAGATAGAGAGAGAGTAACATAGAATTTTCATAAATTTTGTCGCAAGGATTTTTTATTTATTTATTATTTTATTTAATAGGAACGCTGGCATAGAAACTGACATTAAACAATGGCAAAAATGTAAAATATTTATGACGTCTGAAAGCAAATGAATTTTTTTCATTAACCAGAGTTGCAGAATCAACCAATCAATCGACAAATAAGAAATCAAATTTTTTGATTTTCATTAGCCGAAAGCACACAACAGCACGCACACAATTATGTGATTGATGAGTTTATTTGCCGGTCTCCGGGCACATTAGCGTATTTTTTTTTATTTCTAGAATATATTGCAGCACGGCTAAGTAATGAATATTATTTAAAATTTCTACATAACGTATACGCATTAATTTCACTAGAACCAAAAGGTGAAATTTCTTATTCTACTGCATTAAAAAGTAAGTATTAAGGGCGACTTTTTGAGTTCAAGATTAAAGATTAAATTAAACTTAATCTTCATTTGTGATTTTAAGGGAGTCGATTATATGGTCTTACTAGCTAGTTTAAGCGGCCAAGCGTGCTGGTTTAATCATCATAATTTTTGTAAAAATTAAATGATAAAATAAATATACATATATATTTTATTTTATGTATCTATTTACTTTAACATGCGCAATATTTTACTTGTAAATAATAAAATATGGCAGTTTCTTCTTTTTCCAACTAAAAATCACAGTGTGTTGATAACATGTATGAACTACCACTCAAAAATATCAAACTCAATTAATGTGAAATTAAGTTAATTCCCGTATTATATATTTAGAGAAATAAACTAATCTTAATATCAAACCCAAAAAGTCGCTCTAAATGTTCATTTATTTAGAAATTAATTAATGCCCTAATTCAGTAAAAGAATTGAGACGTTTTTGTTTAAAAATATTTTTGAGTTCTTGTGTTTGAATTCTCTAAATTATTTTCATAAAAAAAAAAAAAAAAAAAAAATGTTGTTGTTTTTTATAATGAAAAATAAAAATATTATTGCCATGATCTTAAAACATAAAAATTAAATGAAAGTTAATTAGGAATTATACAAAAGTTTGAAAAATATATGAAAAAAACATGTGTCGGATATAATGTTTGGAACAAAATCATAAAGCAAATATACGAACCTTCTAGCATAGACAGTAAATAATAATTGTGTTAAAGAATCACAACTGCGGCTTTTTTTCGTCCATAGACAAGACGATACAATCGTCGAACAGAATTAGGCCATAAATTAATCTAAGTTAAAATAATTTAAAAAAAACTCAGCAGAGACAATGCTATAAACAATTTGTAAATTGTTTTACATTCATAGCGAACAGACGTCTTAGCGGAGTTTTTATTACATATTAAACAAAAAAAAAAAAATATGTGAAAAAATATTCGGAATGCATATTGTTATTGATAAATAAGTTTTATTTGTTTTGCTAATATTTTTTGCATAGTCATAAATAACAAAAAAAAAACCGTAAAAAACCAAAAAAATGCCCTTGAGGAATAGTCTAAATGAGTAATTCAAAAACAAATAAATGTGAAGCGAGTTCTAATGGCAGAAATGCCTATTTTACTGTGAGTTCTGAAGCTCTCAATGAAAATAATAAAAATAAAAAATCTGCTGATAGTCTTACTATGAGTTCTGAAGCTCTTAATGAAAACAAACTAAATAAAAAACCTGATAATAGACTTTTTTTTAACGGCAAAGCCACTTTTTCGTCAGCGATAAACTTCGTTAACATTACCTTTGCCTAGTACTTCTACATTTAACTCAGCGATTTCGTCCGCTTCGAGCTCGTGGTCATCACTGAACCAATTTTTCACTGAAGATAAGAGCAGCCCAAAACCCAAGGTCCAAGTTGGAATGCTAAAGCGCGGTCGAAGCCCAAAGTCTTCTAAAATTTCATCTGCTCCAAAAATATCTAGGGATAACAGCGCATCCTCTACTACCCACCAAAACCGTTTTCAAATATTGCAAAATGACAACAACAAACCCGATTTATCCCCGAACAAACCATCTAAGCCGCCACCAATCTATTTGAGAGAGAAAAATTCAAATGCTCTTATTAAAAAATTAATCTCGGTCATTGGTGAGAATAAATTTCACATTGTTCCAATAAAACATGGTAACATTGATGAAATGAAAATTCAAATTTATGAAGAAAAAGATTTTCGCAAAATGATTATTGAATTTGAAAAAACTAAAAAAAAACCTCTACACATATCAGCTTATGTTGTTCCCGAGGAAATAAAAGATGGACTCGTCCTTCAGGGATTTAAGGTAATAAATGTATCTAACAAAGTGTATTTTAGCATGAATGTGAAAATCTGCAAACTTTGCTCAAATATATACATACATACATATTTTATTATGTATGTAAATATATATTCAGTTTTAATTTTATTTTACTATAAAGTTTTCAAAGTGAATCTCGTTTCCGGTACATGTTAACTTTGCCAAAATAAAATCACAAGCATAAAATAAACCAACACAGAGAACATGTGAAAGTTTGCAACAAGCAACAAGCACGTTTGAAACATAAATATTTTAATTTAACTAAAATGTGTTGAAAACTTAAAAAGTCTAAAATAAACAAACAAATAAGTATCTTAAATAATATTGTTAAGTAAAATGAGATTAATATGATATTATTGGACGTTTATATTTTAAATAAATTCAGTAAAGTGCAACTTTGACTCGAGGACGAAGGATCCGTACGTACCAGAGAACAGATTGAATGCCTTATTTTGTTTATTTGAATACAATCACAAAAAACCTGCATTTTGTTGTCAATCCACAACATTTGAAAAAAAACAACGCATGGCACAATCGAAAGAGATGAGTGTGTCGAATTTTATTGCGTGCATTGCTTGTTTTATATAAGTGTTCACCGGTCTTGTTAAAAGCAACGAATACTCAGTGAATGGTGCGAATACTTTTTACTATGATTGGACACAACGTAGTCTTTGTACATATTTTGTGCTTGTATAAAACTTTTACATTAGTATTCATAAAACACAATATAGATTTGAAATGCATTTTATGTAAAATTTTATATGAAATCGTTATTTGAAATACATTTCAGATCTGTTTCACTTTTTCCAAATTTTAATTTTTGTATTTTCTTTTTTTTTCTAACACTGTAAATATCGGCATTTATTTTTTCTAAAACTTCCTCCCTCACACTGCATTTTTTTATTTATGACCATTAAAATCACGTAAAACAAACTTGTTATTTAAACGTGATATACAAAAGATCAGCGAATACTGAGTGAATGGTATGAAAGTAATCAAAGTAATCATGCTGCATCATTCATTTCACTGCTTGTGTTATAAATACATTGTAATAACTGAGTGCGTATGAGCAATCAACAAATCGCAATTACATATGTTATTTTTGTCGAATAAATGCATGGCAAAAGCAACGAATTTATGAATTGTTAGCAAATGTGAATGGTTTCATTCTGTACTCTGGTACGTACTCTAGATATGTAGTACTATACACAGAAAAAATAGACAACAAGTATTTTCAATAAAACCATGTCATTGAGTAAAATTTTTAATTTCAATAATATTTGTCACTAACTTGAATATTGTATTAATCAATTCGGCGCATTTTAAAATATCATTTAATATCATTTGTTTGTGTTGGTGTTTTTCTTGCTTGTTGATTGATGCTAGGAACACAATTGGGACGGACGACGAATTTCGTCCACATCGACGAATTCGTCGATAAGAATTCGCTACATAAATTCGTCGTGTGAAGCACAATAACGACGAATTTACTCAGCGAATTCATCTTATAATTGATAAAGTTGGTTATTTTCAGTGTAACCATATTAGCTAATTTTGGGCTAAGTTTAGCTCATTTCTTCTGGATTTAGCTTTAAAATTTTTATTTAGCTCTTAGCTTATTTTTAAGTTTTTTTGTTAAACTTATTTAGCTTTTATAGCATTTTTTAATCCAAATTGCGTATTCTCTAACAATATATTAAAGACATACGTGATTTAGCTTAATTTTATTTTAAAATCTGGTCACACTGTTTATTGTGTATGTAAAGAGATTGAGAGAAAATAGTTTTTTTCGTCGATCGTCGGTGTACAAAATAAAAATAAATCTATCTCAGAGTTCGTCACGCACGACGAATTTCGTTCTATGGCGGTGTTGTGTTCATTTTCATATGAACAAATGTGTTTTATTTTTTATAACGAAAGTTCGCACCGAAAAATTCCTCGTTCGTCCCAATTGTGTTCCTAGCATGAATCAACGTGGTCATGTGCTGATGTTGTTGTTGTTTTTTTTTTTGATTGCTCGTGTTGTACACATGTGAATTCGGACAAAAAGACAAAAAACGTTTGTGGCTTGTTTTTTTTACGGAACAAAGTTATTTTTAAATTATTTCAATGCAATGTGCACATAACAAATTATGTTCTGCGTGTATTCATTATTTGTATATCTTTAGCTGAGTGGTAACTACATGAGTTTATTAGTCAAGAGATTGCCGGTTCAACTCATACCATACACATTTAGTTTTAATCGCAGCGAAGAAAAAACAAAGAAAAAGGAGTTGAAAATGTGACATTCATCCATCCACACACACACAAATAACAATTATCACTGAAAATAAAACTTTAGTCTACAACTTTTTTCTTTGATTCATTAAATTTCTTTATTGACAAAATTACAAATTATTGATAAGATATTTATTGATATAGCGGATTTCTTTATCACAAGAAATTCGAAAATTAATATGATTGAATACCGGGATTTTTGTTTTTTTCTGTGTACGAACATTATATATATATATATATATGTATATATATATATATATATATATATATATATATATATATATATGTAAATATATATATATAGTTTTTGGGATTTTTTTGTTTATAGCGTTTTTTTTAATTTGGCATTCTTTCTACTTTTTGGCGTTTTTTATTTTTTTTTTTTGGTTTTAGCGATTTTTTTATTTTTGTGCTTTTTTCATTTGGTTATTTTTTTATTTTGGTGAGTTTTTAATTAAACTTTTTTTTCAATTTTGGCGATTTATTTAAATTTTAATGTCTTTTTTTGTTTTTGGCGATTTTATAATTTTTAAATTTTTTAGTCTTACCGGTTTTGAAAATTTCAATAGTTTTACCTCTTACGATTTCCAAGATACAGCAAGTTGTCAAAACTACTTAGTGAAAATTACATTAACTGATAGAACATCCTTCAATTTAGAATTATTATTATTGATTGTTATAGTCTGTTTAAAAATACACTCACTTAAATTTTACGTGTCTATATCCATGTATATTACGGTGGCAATGAAATGCCTCAGTTGTCCGATTTGGCTCAAATTTTGAGATGCGCTTACTGAAATATCGTTTTATGTAAATTGAGTAAAATTTTGTAAAATTCGAATTTTGACCTACATATGGCATGCCAGGGAGCTACCCACTTTGGCTAAGATTTTCACCACGTGAGTTTTAGACCAAGTACCATAGTAATCCGAACAACTTTTTATAAAATTCCAAAACAGATTTTCATTGCACCCTAATGTATATACATATGTATGTATATATAATAATAATAATAATACATATACATTGTATATGTATGTATTTATTATAATTTTTTAATGCTATACATTTTGAAACAAAAAAGATTTAATATTAAAATAGAAATTCTGGAATAGCTATTTCATATACATACCTGTGACTAGAAATAATTGAATGAAAGCCATAATAAATTCGAGAAATGCACCGTAAAACAAAACTACACTCAAAGAAAAAATAAAAAACTAACTAAAACTGTGGAAAATTTTCTAACTGCCAGTTTATAAAAGCCATGTAAAAATTCTCAGCTGTTTATTTATAATGAAAACAAAAACAAATTTTGAGTGCTTTGTTTTTGTTTTCAATATAAATAGGCAGAAGAGAATTTTCACATGGCTTCTATAAACTGGCAGTAAGTTTGAGTAAAAAAAGTTGTCGTATGGTGCCAAAGCTGTTTTTTACTTGAAACCAATAAATTATTTACTAAATTTCTAGTACTTTATAGTAATTATATTTTTATATTTTAATAAAATTTTTCTAAAATTAAGTAAAATTTTCCCATTACAAAAAAAAATTTCATCTTTGATCTCAAATTTAGTAAATTTTTCAAAGTTTTTTTTTATGTATTTATTTTTGGTACTTATATTTATTTTTAATTAAATTTTATACCACATAGTATGTTTTTTATTATACCTTCATATTATATTCTTAATTAATTCACCATAGTTCTATATTAATTCCCTGAGAGGAGACAAGTATTGAACCAACAACCTTCTGACTGATAGACAAGGGACTCTAACCAATTGCCTGAATATGCATTGAAATTTTTGAGTTGCAAAATTTTATCTAGGCTCACGGCAGTGCGTCAGGCCAAGTTCTGGCCAATGCTCGCAGTGTGTATATTTACACGAAGCCATTCGAGCTGTTTTAACCCCCCCATAACTTTGTTCCTCGCAATCGTAAAATTATAGAATTTAAACTATAATTAGAATAAATTTAGATAACCTCATATGCAAAGTTTGAAAGTTGTACAACAAAAGGTTCCGGAGATATAGAGGTGCAAAAAGTGCATATTTTAAGACATACTCACTGACCACTGACCAATGTCCACTGACCACTGACCACTGACCACTCACCACTGACCACTGACCACTCACCACTCACCACTGACCACTGACCACTCATTCATCAAATTCATGAAGCACTTCCGCTATCGCTAGAGAGCTAAAATTTGGTACACGGGTAGATCTAGGTTAGCAATGAACCAGAAATTTCAACCAGGGGGCGGGGCTACACCCATACAAATTGAAATTTGTGCTAGTGAGCTGAAATTTGATACATAGGTCTATGTGAGCACTGAAATAAAAAATCTGAAAAACCAGAAATTTTAATCAGGAGGTGGGGCTACGCCCATAAAAACTAAAATTTGTGCTAGTGAGCTGAAATTTGATACATAATAAAAAAATTTTAAAACCTGGAAATTTTGGCTAGGAGGCCGGGGCTACGCCGATAAAAGTCCGAATTAAAAATGCTGATATAAGGCGCTTAATAGAAGCTGTTTTATCGAAATTTTGCATGTATACTGCGATAATGCAGGGCTATAAATGTTTTGTTAAAAAAGTGGGCGGTGATGCGCCCATATAATTTAAACCTCATTTTCGTGTACTACGGTTCAGCATATTAGATATACCATTTATGTGGGTATTATTATCCGTTTGCAACCAAACTTGACACGAATAATAAGCACTAGCCGAAAAAAAAATCTTAAGTTTGGAAAAGTGGGGGATACGCCCATAAATATTAAAAATTAAAATTTGCGCTAAGGAGCTGAAATTTGATATACAAGTAGGTCAAGGTGAGAAACCAACTAGAAAAATCTGAAAACACGGAAATTTTAGTTAAAGGGGCGGGACTGCGCCCATAAAAACTAAAAATTAAAAGTTGAGCTAAGGAGCTGAATTTTTATACACAAATAAGTCTAGGTGAGCAACCAACTAGAAAAATCTGAAAACCGAAAAAAGTTTATAGGAATGGGCGGGGCCACGCTAATATTGTTTGGTACTAAAGCCATAATATATAGGTTTTAACTCAAACTAATTTAGTGAAACCTTGCATACGCGTTGCACGTATACAGTACTTCAAACTATCACCTTAAAAAGTGGGCTTGATCACTCCTATAAAATATTAGCCTTGTGTTTAATCTACTTCAGTCTAGCATATTTTACTAGAAAATTAGCATGAGTTGTAAGCGCTGATCACAACAAAATTGTGAGTTGAAAATAGTGGGAGGGAAAGTGCGCATAAAATTTAATTCTCGCTAGAGAGCTAAAATTTTAAACATAAGTAAGTGTAGAGTAAGCCAATAGGAAAATCTTAAAATCAAGAAGTTTTTTCCGGTATGCGGGGCCACGCTTTTAAAACTCCAATTCGCACCAGAGTGCTGAAATTAGATACACAAATAAATCTAGATCAGAGATCACTAAGATAAATCTAAAAAACCTGAAGTTTCAACCAAAGGACGGTAAAAAGCACTTTAAATTCAAAATTAAGATAAATTTTATTGAATGAAGCCTTTCATGCACATTGCACTTATTCAAAATAAAAATTTCCTATTTTGAAAAGTAGCCGTGACTTCACCCATAAATCCTAGCGTTTTCTTTCAGAAACTTTGGCTTAGCTGTTTTTAATTTAATACTCAGATATTTGTTATTAACTTTTTAATACCAAACTTTGCATGAACCACAAGCACTAGCTTAAGGTCAGTAATTTCAAAACTTAAGCCTGACTAAAAATTATTTCTGATTAAAAATTCACTATAGTTCAATTAAAAATTTAAAAATGTTTAAATTCAGATTTTTTTTTTTTACTTAAACTTAGATACTTTTTTTTCTTTAATAATATCATATCAAGCCTTAATTTCGATTTGATCGTTAGCGACAAAAATTTAGTTTTTCAGGAGAAGGTTTTTTTTTTAATATTCAAACATGTTTTTGTACATAAATTGTCAGGTTAGGTTAGGTTAGGTTTATCTGGTTGGTCCAAGACCTCGCATAGACCGGCATTGATCCTTAGCGATACCAGCAAATGAAATGAGAACCTGTTAGTATGGCAGCCTAGTTCGTGGTGGGGTATCGAATGACTCCCACACAGATTTAACAAATTTTAGCAACCTACACATTTCTACTCTCGATACAATCTCAAGACTACGAAAAGTGTAAGCACCAAGATAGTTATATCTAGTACGGCTTAAAGCCGGGCAGTGACACAGTAGATGTTCCATTGTTTCCATTTCTCCGGGTTCCTTACATTTCCTGCAGGTACCGTCGGCTATTCGTCCTATTTTGACAGCGTACGAAGCTGTCCAGCAGTGCCCAGTTAATACTCCCACTAGAAGCTTACAGTTGCTTCTAGTTAGTGATAAAAGGAACTTAGTCAATTTGTGATCATAGGAGCTCCACATGATTTTAGAAGTTTTGCAAGTTTTCGTCGCGTGCCAACATTTCTCCGCTTCTTCCCTCATATTAGAATGTATGATCTCTTTAAGGTATTGAATTGGTTTTCGGATATTTACCGTTACCTCAGCCGGTAATAGAATTCCCCTTTTGGCCAGTGTATCGGCCGTTTCATTTCCCTCTATCCCCATGTGTCCCCGGATCCAGAATATATGTACTTGTCTACCAGTACATAACATATCCAGGGCCTTTCTACACAGGAGCACAACCGAGGAGTAATTGCAGTCAGCTGAAATTGCTTTAATAGCTGCTTGACTGTCTATATACAGATTTACACGCGCATCCATAGTTAGAGAGGTGAAGGCTAACTCTGCTGCCATTTTGACAGCATAGATTTCCGCCTGGAAGATGCTACAATGATCAGGAAGTTTATAAGATTCCTCTATATCGAGCTCCCGACAGTAAACCGCAGCTCCTACCCCTCTATCCATCTTTGAACCATCAGTGAAAAAGTTAAAACCAGAACCACTATGATTAAGACTTTCCAAATAGCCTTCTTCACTTATAGTGATCTGTGGTTTGGTAAAAAAGTTCGTCACTGGAATGATGTAGTCCGAGCTACACTCCATGTTTTCTAGTAATTTGCTGTGACCAAATGATCTGTACGACATCTGACCTGTTGTCCTTAGTCGGATAGCTGATTTGCATGCCACGTTCACTGCAATTAGCTTTATTGGTTTAAGGTCCAATATAACGTCTAAGGCTGCAGTAGGTGTACTCTTTAAAGCTCCAGTGATGCAGAGCTCTGCTAGCCTCTGGATACTTTCCAGCTTTTTCAGGTATGATTTTGTCTCAGTCGCCCTCCACCATACAAGTATTCCGTAGAGTAAAATTGGTCTAGCTATCGCTGTGTATGTCCAATACGTAAGAGTAGGTGAAAGGCCCCATGTCTTGCCCAGCATTTTTTTACATGCATATAGAGCAATGGTGGCCTTTTTAACTCTATCTTCTATATTGTACCTCCACGTCAGCTTACTATCCAAAATAACCCCCAGGTACTTTGTATGTGTTTTGGGCGAGAGCGATATACCGTCTAATTTTGGTGTTCTCCATTCCTTTACTTTCCTATTAGTAAAAAGCACAAGGTCAGTTTTTCCTGGGTTTAAGTTCAAACCTACCCTTGTTGCCCATCTATGAATATCCCTCAACGAGGATTCCATTAGGGAGCTAATTGTATCGAGGAACTTACCAGTTATAATGATAGCTATGTCGTCCGCATATGCTGTAATCTTAGCTGCTTTACCCTCGAATTCCATGAGAATTTCATTTACAACCAGCGTCCAAAGAAGTGGCGATAGAACACCACCTTGGGGAGTTCCTCTCTTAGCTTCTTTGTTTACCTTGGCATTGCCTAATTCCGCAGATACTATTCTACATTTCAATAGGTTGCCTATCCAGTTTTTGACTTGCAAGTTAGCCCCGGAACGATTAACACTTTCCATAATTGCGTCCGTAGAGACATTATTGAAAGCGCCTTCGATGTCCAAAAAGACCCCTATAGCAAAGTCCTTATAGTGTAACGATTTTTCGATTTGTTCAACAACATTATGAAGTGCTGTTTCAACCGATTTGCCCTTTGTGTATGCATGTTGGTTGGAAGACAGGATATTTGGATATACAAATTCTTTGATGTGTATATCCAGAATTCTCTCTAACGTTTTCAGTAGAAAGGACGTCAAACTGATAGGCCTAAAGTCTTTTGGATACATATGGTTGCTCCTACCTGCCTTTGGTATGAATACAACCTTGGCAATCCTCCATGATTTTGGCACATAATTCAGTCTGAGACATCCTCTAAATATTCCTACTAGCCAGGGAATTATCCTCTGTTTACCATACTGTAGTAAAGCCGGAAAAATACCATCTGGTCCTGGTGATTTATATGGTTTAAAGGAATCGATTGCCCATTCCACCTTACTAAGGGAAATGACGTCACAATTCTCAGTATTTAATTCATTTGTCATTTCTGAGCGAGGGGAGATCTCCGTGCAACCTGGGAAATGTGTGTCCAGGAGAACTTCCAGCGTTTCTCGGCTGCAGTTAGTCCAATCGCCGTTAATTTTACATATTGTGCTAGGCACTGATGGATTGCTTGCAAGCAGCTTTCTCATTCTGGCCGTGTCCGTAGTTTTTTCTATATTGCCACAAAATTCCTTCCATGAATTTTTCTTGGCCTTTCTCACCTCTTTTTTAAAAGATCTCAGTGCTTTTTTATAGTCCCTCCAGCATTCAAATTGGTCTATGTATCTAGCCAATCTGAAGAACTCACGCAGGTCACGTCTTTGTGCGTCTAGATCACTACTCCACCATGGTGGTCTAGACATACGTTTTACGCGCGAGAGGGGACATGCTGATTCATACGATTTTGTTATGGCTTTCGTTAAGCAATTAACAGACTTTTCAATATCAGCCTCACTCTTAATCGATTTGGCATTATAAAGATTATTTTCAATGTTCTTCCTGTAATAATCCCACCTAGTATTGCGTGGGTTCCTATATAATTTCTTAAGCTTTGAAACTTCAGATAAAATTCTAAAAGCTATGTAGCAATGGTCAGAGAAGGACGGCTGTCTAAGCACCATCCAATCCTTAAGTACAATATCTTCATTGTTAACAAGTGTTAAGTCCAATACATTCGATGATGTAGGACCTATATAAGTAGGTTCCTTCCCTCTATTCACAATCACAAGGTCAGTTTGCAGTATGAATTGAATAAGTGACTCACCTCTTTCATTGATGTCCTTACTTCCCCATACAGTATGATGTGCGTTAGCGTCTGTGCCTATCACCAGTTTTTGTTTCTTCTCGCAGGCTTCTTTAACGAGCCTTTGGAGCTCCGGTGGAGGTGCCTCAATTATGTGTGGCATGTAGCATGATGCAAGGAGTATTGGCTCATCCTTGTCACCATCTACCGCTACAACAACTAAATCGTCAGTGCTGTAATTATACAAAATATATGAATTAAAGTTCTTCTTAATTAGGATAGCTGATCGTATCCTGCTTACCGTCTTTGAGAAGTATGTATGGTAATTACGTAACTTTAGCCCAGAAACCCTGTTTCCCGATGAGATCCACGGCTCCTGGACTAACGCCACGTCATAGTTGCTCTCCTCTAAGGTAAGGAGAAGCTCAGTAGACGCTAATTTACAATGTTGGAGGTTCACCTGAAGGATCTTTAACTCCATCTTCAAAGCTCACCTTTCTAGAGTCCATATCAGGGTATGGGATCTCTCGTCTCGGCTCCTCCAACTTTAAGCCGGCTGTAGCAGCTGCCAGTTCGCTCTCCAGTTCCTCGGCTTCTATAGTGTTATCGTTTTTGTCATTGGGGTGTCTCTTCTTCAGACGTAGGTAGACACTACCTACACCCCATGCCATCTTGCCATTCCGCTTATAAAGAATGTCCTCAGCATTCTTATTAATCTGCAGAATGTAACTCTGGCCCTCTGACTTCGGTTTTGCCACATGCAGTACCCTCCAATCCTTCGTCGGAATCTCCGGGTTTTGGTTTTGTAGAAGACGAAGAGTGATATCCGGCTTCACTACACGCGGAATTATGACCTTCGCCTTCGGTATGATGGGGATGTCATCCTTGCTCACAATCCGAAGTTGTGCACCAGGCCACAGGTTTTTGAGTGTCGGAACAACTTCCTTCAACCAATCCATCGACATTGTGTCCCTGCATCTGATGAGTTTCGCACCATTGAACCAGCTAGCTCCTTCAAAAGAAGGTAGTGGTTTCTCCGGTTCCGTCTCCATCAGTGCAACAATGGCGTTGAAGATAGCCGTTTCCGCAACCTTCCACTGCTCCATTGTCACTTCTCCAAAAGGTGCACTTTTGTCAAGGAGTCCCACGATCAAGTGTCGCTTCGCTACCTCACTGACGTTAGTGACCGCGGATTGTGCTTTGGAAGCAGCTTGGGAAGTGGATGGTCTATCTTCAAAGCTGTGTTTGGACCTCTTCGCAGTCGACTGTGAGCCATCAACCGATCTATTCCTTTTGTCACTCTTCTGCCTCTTACCGGGCTTATCGCTGCTCGATGCCAGTCTTTTGAGCACGCCCTCCTCTATGTTATTTGCATATCGGGGATCAGTGGTCTCAAAGCGTTTTTTATCAGCGAAGTGTTCACGGCCTTTGTTCACTGCTACCTCAGCCCACTTAAGTCTGTCTAACTGTACAGAAGACAGATCTTTCTGTGAGCCAAGGAGGTGTACAATCCGTACCGCCGCTTTGTACTCTGACAGAGCCTTAATAGCCTCCTTGTTCTTCGGGGCTCTCTCTCTTTTAATTGGAGTTGAGGTGGAAGAACTCGGCGACTTCAAGAGCTCGATCTCTGATTGCATATTGACGCAGGTAACGTTTTCAAGGTCCGATTCTGAATCGATCGAGGCACTTGAGTGTTCCGCGTTCTTAGATGCATTGCTTCTTGCCATTTCAGTAGCACTACAACTGCTGTGACCTGTTTCCATCACAGTAGAGGTTTGACCGCTGGCGACACGCAGAGGATCATGACTTCCTCCGTGCCCGCCGGTGGACGCAGTCAATTCAGCCACCGACGTTTGGGCGTATATTACCACCCGCTTTTTAATTTCTTCCTGACTCATTTCTTTTTTTTTTTTTTTAAATTTGCGTTTTATACATTCCGCCATGTACAAGAACCGCCGACCCTCTGGGTAACAGACGCGGACCAGGACGCCATCCAATATGGAGCAGACGCGCCTGGATTTTAATCGCCATCCCAATCCAAGCCATGGTCCATTCATTGCATTACAAGAGAAGGACTCACAGACTGAATTGGAATAACGATTACCTCCTACCTATGATCAGAGCTCATTCCAATAATGTACACAATAGGCAATACATTGTGACACTATGTTCAAAACCCTGACCTTAGCCGTGTATCACTTAGCACACGTTACCAGCCGGCACCCACGAGGAGGGTTTGGTAGAAGGATTTCTTATGCCGGCCACATAAATTGTCGCTTACGACAAAAATTTTTGTCATTTTGATAACTCTTAACTATGGGTAGTCCCATAAAATTTTAATTTCAATAAAAAGGTCAGTTTTCGAACATAAGGCTCGATATGTTTTTTTTTTGTTGAGTGTAAATATGTGTTTATTTCAGTTGGTGACCATGTCTTATAAATAAGAAAAATAAAGTAAGGATCAATTATGTAGAGCATGCATCTTCAAAATATATCGTTTAATAAAAACGAAAAATTTAAATAAAAATTACATTCATGGATTCCTAGAGACTGACGATTTTTGTAGTTATACCACACGCAAATTTTATATTTAGCAGATAAATTTTCAAAAAAGTTCTTATGCTCTGCCTTTGTTATCGAAAAATGGAGACATCATTACCAATCGGATATTGAATTTATTATTTATTTAAACAACCCTTTACTACACCCACAATATAATAAATAACAAAAACATTTAGGATAAACCAAAAGCTATATTTGAGTGTAGTTTCCACAATGGAAACAAGCGATTTGTATAAAAAAAATATGAAAAGCACTAAAATTTTTGAGTGATTCTTATAAAAATTTTCTAGACTAGTCGCTTACTTGTTTTGTGGAAACTATACATTGCTTTGCATTTTATTTAACTCAATTTCTTTATAAAATTTCTACCATTTGTTAACATCATATTTTTCATCTACAGAACACAAGTTTGTGTATAGAGGATGTGTTCCAGTTTTACAATCCTCAGCAGGCTTTGAGCAAGCTTTGTAAATAGGACTTCCAACCATGTTAGTGGTTGCATAGTTACAAACAGTCAAAATAATTGAATAACTATCTTTGTCATAAGTGGAAGCGGCACAACCTAAACGAATGTTTCTATCAGCCATCATGACAGTGAAGTGGGTAATTTGTCTACAAAAAAAAATGTATTTCTTGACTTAAATTTTCATTTAAAATTTTAAGACTTACGGGCCACTGTACACTTTTGGGAATAAATCAATTATACGTTGATTGCAATTTGTGGACTCTTCGAACCAACCTTCAACAGCTTGTCTTAGCTTATGTGCATGATCTATGTGACCTCCTAGTGTTTGACCGGCAAAAGCAATATTCTGACCAGAATATTGGAAGGCGGCGGTATTATGGCAATGATCGTGTTCCATAGTACACTGTCGAACATTAAAAGCAGCAAGTTTAGCCAATTCATTATCCCACTGAATGGTGGCCATACGACAAGCAGGAGAGAACTTCTTAACTAAACCGCCCGCAACCATGTTACGTTTTTCATTGTGAGTATCAACTAAAATTTTTCGCAAGGCAGGTGTAATTTTTACCAGTTTGGCATTTGATGAACATTGTGCAGGGTCAAACCTCTGCGAGAACAAAAAAAAAAAAAAAAATAAATAAATAAATTTTAAGGACAAAATTTATATAAATACACATGAACATAAAATATACTCACCTTACTGGGACGGCAACCGATGTGTTTTATAACATTATTTGTTGCATAATTTTTGCAATTCAATTTACAATAGTCCGTGCCAGCTGCCATTACTGTGGCGCTCACAACTGAGAAAACTATGAAAAAGCTCTTCATTTCGTCTAAATTTTGCTTGTAGGTTTAACTTCAGCTAAATCGAACTACTGATGAAAGTTTAGGCAACAGGCAGCTCTTTTATACTGTTAAGTTTGTTTGTGTTTATGATAAAATTTTATTTTTCTTTTATCTATTCAAAGAAATGTTTTAAATAGCTTAAATTGACATAAAAGTAGTTCATATTTGTATAAGCATTATTTATGATATTTTTGCTTTATAAATTCATAACAATAAAAAAATGCAAAGTGCGAAAGAAATTTTGAAATAAAGGAAAACATAACAAAAGTTATAATAGAATGTTAAGGTTGATAAAAAATTTATCGGATGACAGGCGCTATTTAGAGTTCATGCAATACATGCATAAATATCATTGTTTGTAAGAAATCATTTTAATCCACTAATACTTTTCATCAATTATTACATCAATTTTACATGCCTTGTACTCAGAGGTAGACCAAAAGTTTAGTGTAAAAAGGTTTCCAACCCTGCCAACCACATCCGTGTATTCAAGTACGGAAATAATAGCGCATAATCGAGAGCAAACGCCAGCTAAGGGCGATCAAAGTATAAATAAAGTATTCTGTCGATTATTCAAAGAATTGTTAGGCTGACCTAACATCTGTGTGTCATGTGACCAAAAAGAGCTTAAACACTAATTACTAATGTAAAACTGTTTGGTTCAGACATATATTTATTGATTTAAATATTTTATTTTATTTTTTTATTTGTATTTTGACAAATACACGTCTGATTCAAACAATTTTTCATTAGTAACTAGTGGTAACACTTTTTTTTTGGACATATGCCAAAAAAGTGTAAACTCGGCCTTAGTTGTTTAATTGTTCAAATAATAAAAGAGGCAAATTAAGTTTAAAAAATAACTCAAAAAATATAACTCCATCAAGTTATTTATAATTAGTTTCTTATTATTTTTTTTCACAATGTACAATTAAAAGCTAACAGGGACTTTAACGGCAAGTTTTGTATGAAGAACTGTCAGTTAAACTTCAGGTTAAATTTTAATCATACATTGTGAAAAGGGACGTTAGACGGTTTTATTCTTATTTTGATAATTTTTGCCGTAAATGATGATTTTTATGTGTTAAGCGTCTTTAAGAAATTTGTAAAAACAATTCTGTGCTTTTTACTAATAACAGCGTATGTTCAAAGATCAAGTTCTTTTAGTAAAGCCAAAAAAATTTATTTTTTTAAGCTTATAAAACAAAAATTAGGTGTTGTATTGTTTATAAAAAATTTCTTCGAACTTTCTGAAAAGCATTTAAAGTATAACAATTTGATATCATAAACTCGAAACAAGAAATACACAACCTACATTTTTATTATTGAAAACCATGAAAATGTTCTTAAAAAAATAGAAGAGAGGAGTCTTAGGACACCTGATTATAGCTTTGCTGCTTATACCTAATTTACATTAGGCAGTTTTGCATGAAATTTCATGAATTTCGTTGCATGAAACTTTTTCTATAGCCTAATTGACAACTTTTTTGATATGAGTTGATTCTCCAGGCCTTCTATTGAGAACTGAAAATTTTTCATGCAACTAATTTTATGAAAAAAAAAAATGCTGAATGTAAATAAGGTGGAACAACAATGCAATAATATTATATGAAACGTTTCCATTTATTTCATTTCTAGGGGCGTACGTTCAAATATATGTATTCTTTGTATCAGGTGGTGGCTGTTAGCGGGCTTCCAGCAGATCGGCTGTGTTCTCGGGTTTGTACTCATGTGCAAAAACAAAACAAAAATAAATTGAGCAATCGTTCTCATTGTTTTTGTTTCACTCCTTACTTCAAAGAATAAAACAAGGTAAAATCAAATAATTTTTCTCGTTTATTTTTGTACTCTTCTTTTAAGTACAAAGAAATCAAAAGAAAAATACATTTATAACTGTAATAGTGTCGATTATTTTTGTTGCGAAAATCACGCCCTAACTTTTGTATGGCGCAATTAATAGCAAGGCTATTAAATGTGAGAGTGCTACGAAATCGTATGTACTCGACTCAAACTCGTACTTAGACCAATTTCTATGGTCACAAGCCATAACAGCATAAGTCGCAAAATATGGTATACTTAAATATTTTTTATGAATATTTTTTCGATAAAATTAAAATGTGCAAATTCAAGTATTTTTTTTCGCAAAACAAGTATTACCCAATAAGTTATTTTTTGCTGGAAATTAAGTGTAAAACAATTGTTATATAAGTTAACAATCAATTATAAAGGATTTAATTATGCTTGATTTACACTTCAAGTCAACAATATTTTCCAGTGAAAAGGGAATTTGGATTCAATTAGAACAATTCAATTGCATTACAGTTCTATTCAAGACTTTAATTATACTGCAATTCAGCCTTGTATTACAATTTAATTCAATTATATTTCAAGCTTCAAAAACAATTGATGGAATTTGATGAATTGATGGAATTTTTTTGTTTTCACCTTCACTTTTGTTTCAAGATTTTCAAGACTTTGATTAATTTTGGATTTAAAAAATAAACGTTTTTACTTATTCTTGATATTTTTTAACACAATTTTAATTTTATTAAAATGAATATACCTTAAATTCAAACGGACGTAACTACACTTTTATTTTTTATTTTTACAGGAGAAACAAAAAACGTTTCAAAATCAATAATGATAAAGAGTTCTTGAAAATTTTCTTCGAAATTTACTTGTTGTATGGATACTTGTATGTTATTTTTACCATTTATTTCCTTTTAATATATATTTAAGCTTTTATGTTAGTTATGTTCCTTGCAATAAAAAAAAGGAATTCGTTATTACGCCCATTTGAATTTCTTTAATAAAGTCATCATTTTTGATAGCAGGTGTCTAAATATTTACGTGAAAATGTAGTTTGATAAATTGAACCATAAACAATCAAAAACTCGATTTTGAATTTTTGTGTAGTTACGTGCGTTTGCATTTAAGGTGATGAATGATATGGATATGTACGTTGTTTGCTTTTTATTTCAAAATATTTTTCAACTTGAAATGCTTGAATTCAAGTTTGTTTCCAGTTAAATTTCAAGTGCTTGAATTTTTATTTTTTGGGTACTTTATTAACACCAACAACCAAGGTTTTTTCCCGGCGAAATTTTAATTCATAATAGGAGGAATGCGAAAATGGGAAAAAAACTCCCGGGGAATTGTTATTCACAATTGTGCTGATTATTTATATCTTTTTCTATCTAAGCACACATAAATTTAATTTGGATATATTTGCTAAACAAAGTGCAAAGTTGTCAAAATTTGTTTATGTTACCTTCTAATTGACCATGGTAGATTTAAAAAAAAAAAAACATAAAGAAATAATTTTGCCTGAAAAGAAAATATTCACATATGAGCGAGTCACTATAATTATCTTTACAAAATCCAATGTTCTAGATCCTTTTACAACTTTCAAACATCACCATTACAAATCAATGGCGAAATCGTTGCACAATGCACGAGGTTATTACGGTTTCCTCAAGAGCAACGAGATGACCATGTGGCTTTTAGAGATCATAACCAGTGTTGCCAGAAAATGTAAAAGGAAAAGTGCTGGATTGTTTTACAGCACACACAGTAAAGTGCTAAAATCAGTGGCCCATACACTTGCAATAATAATATATAGAATTACGTCAGGTTTTTTACTGTGAAAAAAATTATTTTTATGCAACCCCAACAATGTGAACAATAAGATATTTAATAAAATTGTATGTATAAGCCGTTTAAAATATTTACAGCTTTATTTATAAAACTTAAAATGGCTTTATAAAGGCTTTTTAAGACAAATTTTGTATGAAAATTTGTTTTAAAAAACCTTTATAAAGATTTTTTAAGTTTTATAAATAAGGCTCTTAATTTATAAATTTTAAATCCAGCTACGAATGGAATACCAAAAAAAAAAAGTCTTTAGGATTGTTAATATGTAGATAAATCAGATGAACCGATTTAATTAGCAGATACACTAATAGCACACGTTATATAGTGTTTTACTCACACATAATCGTATAACCGACAACTAAAGTCTTGGGCTCATTTTAGTTTTGACTTTGCTTTTTCTTAAGCTGATCAATAACCCTATTAGCACTAAGCTCTTAAGAAGAATAAAATTTAAAACTAGGTTTGTTAAATTAGTATTTCAAATGGTGTACTTTAATATATTTGTATCCGTATGTGTGTCTCAGCGCGGTTCAGTTATATGACTCTTGTCATGCTAAATACTTAATGAAGATAAATAAATTTGACAAATATATAATATTAATTAGCTCACTATTTCTCTTAGGGCCATTATTACAACTTAAAGATAGTTAAAAGTATGATTTTATTGGACGTATAAAAACTCTATCATTTGCAAAATTTTACTATTACCTAAAGTGAGCGATAAATTACAGGCAAGTTTATCCTACCTGGGGGTCGATTCTGGTTCTGTGATAATGTGAAGTGAAACAAAACGTTTCATTTTCGTTTTCATAGCAACTTTTCACACCGTCTTTTCACAGTTTCACAGATTGCGATTCTGGTTCAAGAAATGAAAAAATGTTTCATTCCAGTGTAGCTGTGAAAAGTTTCTATTCATGTTATTTAACTTTAATTGTCAAATGCAGAGATCTAAGTTTCACAGTTACGATGCCGCGCTAAGCCACATGCAATTTTTTATTAATTCCTGAGCCACCTGCTTATATTTATGAATGAAGTATATAATCTGGCTTATATTTGAGCCTGATTTATTTATAAAAAAAAAAACAAATATATACATTGTACATACATATGTAATTTAAATAAGAATGTACATGAGGAAAAGTAAAGTTCAAACAAGACAAACTTATGTACATACTTATATATGTACATACATACATATGTATGTTCGTAAATATGTAAAGTTTTTTTGGTTCGTTTTTAGGCAATTCTTTTTTTTTATTCCATGTATCTAATTTTAATGGGATAATCGTGGCAGGGATTAAGTTCTTGTTGAATTTATGTATATACTTACATATGTACATATATACATATATGTATATGTTTCTGCGTTTTTATGTATGTGAATAACACAATTATTTTTATTAGTATTTCATATTTTTCATATTTTTTCAGCCTTTTACTAGCTTTAAGTTTCACTCAATAAAGAAAATAGTTCACATTACAATAAAATATTTTACGAGAAATACAATTTAAAATATGTTTGTGGAATGAAGTGGTTTCATTTATGATGCTAGTGTGCATGTTTCTGTCAGGTAGAGAAAAGTGTAAAATACCAGCATAATCGAGGATTCCAAAAAAATGATAAGCAAGCTAAACAACATGCGTTTTTTACCTATCTTTTTAATAATGTGCATAGGAACATTCATACATACAAACTAGCATACGTACATGTGTACACATTTATGTAAATACACATGTTCTTCAAAATTCCTCATAGTGCTTCACAAATACAAATTGTTTTTAAAGACTTTGGAATTGTTGCATTGATTACTCTTTTCAGTACTAGAAAGCTAAATATATTCTTATGCAAATGGAGTTTCAAACTTTCTTATAGAAAACATATTAATTTTATAATATAACAAAAATTAAAAATTTTAAAAACCCCCGACTTTTTTCAGAAAAGATGTTATATCTTCTAAGCGGCTGGACCGATTTTTTTCAAACATAACTAAGAACCCTCTCGATCAAGTCATCTTTCAAACAGAAAAAAACTAAATGAAAATCGGTCCAGCCGTTTGGCCTGTACGTGGACACAGACAGACACACAGATACACAGACACACACTACAAACTTATAACACCCCTTTTTTTAGTCGGGGGTTAAAAAACTATTATAAATAACATTTCAAGTTAACTTCCACTCGTCGCCAAATTATTTTTTGCCGCCGATAATAACTTAACTTATGCCTCCCTCGGCTTCTGATCAATTGCCAAATTATGCAAATATAAACATGAATAAAAATAGAAAATGTCTGGATAAAATGTTTTAATGGACGTATCAGACGAAATTAGGGATGAGGATAAGTGAATTAAACATTTTAAAAGTGTTTTAGTAGTATTAGTATAGGTTTTTAATGGGTTTCCATGCTTTTTCACTAATGAATTGTGTGTGTAAAAAAACTTTTCATATGAAAAGGTTTTGACATTTGTTTACACTTTTTCATAAAACGAGAATCAGTAATGATGTGTAACTGTGAAAACGTTTTGTTTCATTCCAATTGTTTTTTTCATATGAAATCATTTCAATTTTGTTTTAATTTTTTCATTGAACTAGAATCAGAACAGAAACACTATGAAAAGATGGAAAAAGTTTTCATTTCTCATTATCACAGAACCAGAATCGACCCCCTGGTAAGTTAAATCCAATTTCCTATAATGGAAAGCTTTTTATTTGTCAGATAAAATCCTACTTTTAACTATCTTTAAGTTGTAATAATGGCCCTTAAGGAATTATCTACCCAGCTAAAAAAATATGTATGGAACATATATGATATCCCATATATGGTTCGGATCCGAAAAATGAGGGTATATGGCCATATATGATTATATATATTCATATATTTTCATACATGTATGGGTAAATATTCGCTCTACAGTATGCAAAGTGCATATTCATACTCTCTTGATTCACAAAAGCGCACTGCAGTGCAATAAATTAAATTACTAAAATTACTTTATTTTAGATTTTGAACAGGGAGGTTGTATTTAATGAAACATTTGTTTGGACAAATAATTCAAAACGAACTAAAAGTCATTTCATTCCTCATTTTAAGTCAAAAAGTGAATCAATTATTTAAAAAACACAAAACTCATATTCGTACTTAAAATTTAATTTAAGAAATCAGATTAAAAACTAATGCAATTAATTATAAAAGAAAAAAATAATCCGTCTAACAATAGTTTTCACTTTGTTTCTTATCTAGAGAATTTTGTTATTTTCTATAAAATTAATGACTGGATTATCCTTTTGATTATTTGATATATTAAATGGGGCCACAATGTATAAAACCATAGAAGAATGGTTTTTTTGTAACAAAAGTTTTTCTTTTTAAACGTTGACGGTACGCATATAAACTTTGCATGCCGTATGTATTTTCTAATGGATTTCCAATTCACCAGTGATAAAATCCAGGCTTGTTTGATTGCAAAAACGATCTTATGTGAGATATCATGTATGCATACATTCTTATATGGCTCCATATATTAAGTCCTATATCTATATATGGATCACATATGAAGAGCTGCATAATTAAATTTCCATATGTGAGCTCATATATTATAATACATTTCATATATTAGTCCATATATTCCCAGTAAAAAAAAATGGAAGTCATTCTGAAGGAACCACATTTTCATTGCTTCCAAAAAATCGATGTTCTTAATTCGCCGACAGTTACCAGAAAACCAAGTAGAAGTTTATTTTAATCACACAAAACCTTGTAATTTTTCCAAAGTTTTAGTAAATACTCACCAAAATGTTCAAAAAATCGATTTTTTTAAAGAAATTTATGAACTAATTTTGGCCTAATATTTAGAAGTTATTTGCTTAAATTTACATGAAAACACTGTTTCGCGTTTCAATTCTTATAAAAAAAACGAATTTTTAAAATATGTAACTTTTTAAAATTTTTTCTAGATGAAAATATTACCATAGAACACAAAAAAGGAAATTTTTCTTAAAATCCCTTCTAATTCGGTGACTAGGCATCGAAAAAGAGAACTTCTTGCAATGACAACCCTATGTGAAAATCATTAGATCGGATCGAAATTTGAACTACTTCCAGACTGCTAACTCTACATTTTCATGGAGTGTCTTTTTTTACTGGGTTAGTTCATATTTAATAGTTTTGCCATATCTAATCCCATACATTTTCATACATGAATTCATACATATTCATATATAGTTATATACATTCATATATTAAAATTATATGGGCCATATATAATTTTTTTAGCTGGGTATGGAAAATTTATAAATTTTTTTGTAATAGAAAAGTGCTAAAATGCCAAATAGTTTTAAGAAAGTGTTGGACTTTTCAAATGAGGACATGAGTAAACTCTTTTGCTTGTTTAAATTCAGTTGACTAAAACATTTGAAATTGAAAAGAGTTAAAAATTTTATTTTATATTTCCCGGTAATTGTTTTAACACCTGTGTTTATTTTTCAGTGGAATTGTTATTAGTCTTAAGAGTTTTATAGCACAACTTAGCTTATTTAATCTTATTGTTATAAATTGAATTGTTATTAGTCTTAAGAGTTTTATATCACGACTTAGCTTACTTAATCTAATTTTTATAAAGGTATATATATTTTAGAATTGAATGTTAACATAAATGTTGAATGTTAACATAAATTAATAAGGGTTTTCATGAGAACTCTTAAAATTGCCATTTGTGCAATAGGGCATACTTGCGAGACTTGTTTTATGAAGCCCCTTTTGAACTTTTGCGCAAACAGCTTATGAAAATATGAAACAAACGTCAAAAATTCATTTAATAAAAATAAAATAAGAAAATTTCAAACAATTTTCTATTTAAAAACATATCTATACATATTTATAAAAATAAAAAAGGTGTGTGTGTGTCTAAAAATGCCTGAAGAAATCCAAAAAGCAAGAATTTGTTGCTTACAAAATGCACAATTGCACAGCTTAGGTTTATGAATCAAAATTATTGGGCAAACTTAACAGGTTTGTGTAAATAAATTTCTATACAATAATTAACATTTTATTTACGATAGTGTAAAAATTCACAATTGCACAGTTTGCGAGACTTTTGAATATTCTCATGAAAACCCTTAATATAATAACATATACTGTCTGTACTTGCATATTTTCTTTTTATCATGTTTGTCTAACGCTAAAATACAAATTAAAAAAAAATTTGCTTTATAAAAATGCATAAGTAACTTGAAACTAGAAATGAAAAAGTCTACTTAATAAGAGACAAGTTAAAAATTAAAAATATCATAAACAATTTATACCATCGACAGATAGAAGACCATTTGACATTTGACAACACTAATTTTATACCCGATACTTATGCGAGTAAAAGCAATAAAATAGACACGATGCTTGAATAACAAGCAGAATATGTTCTTTCGGATATGGATAAAATCAGCATCTTGTTAAGGCGATTCAATAGAATATAAGGAATATAAATAATTCTAAGGCCAAAAGTGCTTAAAGGCTCAGTTAGCCGACTGTAATGTAATGTAACTGCAGCAGTAAGAAACAGCTGATCGATTTTGTTATGTGAAAAGTAATGAAAATGGTTATAGAGATTAATGTAACGTAACCTTCTTTTCATACAAAAATATCAATCAGCTGTTTTCTACGTTACAGTTACATTACATTACAGTCCGCTAACTGAGCCTTAAGTCGAGACAAGCAGATTTTAAGTTAATGGCGCCGCCGTAATCTGCATATTTGAAAGTACCCCTGGTCATGATGCAATTATACAGGTAACCGCGAAGAGCCAGCTGTTTTGCTTGTTTCGTGATTTGATCTGCCAAATGGTGTTTATTCTTTACCAACACACGCGCACAGTGCCTATTAAAACTGTACTAATACAAACATGCTTTGCAAAGTCAAGAGAAAACGCAAATACATGTATATTGTTTTCTATTGGTTGTCTCTCTTGTCAATCACAAAACAGCAATAAAAATCACTGTTGATTTATTTGTTGTACATTTGTTGTAGATTCGCGGCTACCTGTATTATTGTATCATGCCCCTGGTCAAAATCTCAATTAATTTGTGCGATTTTTCAAGAAGTTTTAATAAAATGACTTGCGGCTTATCATTTTTAGACTTCTAATCACATTTGGAATAATAGCTTAATTCAAGTATTAGTGGCTGTAGTGTCAAAAGACACAAACTTTACCAATCCATCAATTGCCTATTGTTGCAAAACAAATTCAAGGTAGTGCACAGTGGGGGATATCTTTAAAAAAAATTAAAATAATTCTGCAGTTTGAAAACAGGACGTCCGATTGTTATTTAATTTCATACAGCATTTGAGGACAGCGATGCCAACTTGGTGCTCTTGGCACTATTTTTAGTGCTTTTTGAACACTCAAAACGCCAAAATTTGAGCGTTAGTGCCAAACTATGAAAAAGCACTAAGTAGTGCTTTTAAGAAATTTATGCATTTTTTATAATTACTTTAATAAAGGCTTGGTGTATTTATTTTTTTCAGTGTAAAGCATACCTTTTTCGTCTGATATATTGCATTAAATAGAGAACAGCTTAGAACTTATTAAGCATTATTAAACTTATTTCGTTTGAACCTTCACACGTTTTCCACGTTTGTGCTTTTTACGCTTTTTAGATCTCAAAATTAAGCTTTTAGTGCTTTTTTAAAAATTTGATGTGCTTTTAGATCCAAAATAGTTGGCATCACTGTTTGAGGAGAAGTCACAGAACTTAAGTCTGGAAAACGTATTACTTTATTTTATAAATGTTAAAAATTTTGTTTTCAAGCCATAATAACTGCCAGTTTAGAGAAACCATGTAAACATTTTTGTCTGTCTATTTAAATTGAAAACAAAAACAAATCTGAGTGCTTTATAACAGTGAGATTACACGAGACATAAATTTGTGTTGACAATTCTCAAAATCTGTTGCTAACACAAAAAATGACTGTGTAAACCGTAAATGTTAGTGTTCGAACACATGTTTGGAAACAATTGCTCAAACACAAGTCTGAATAATTATGTTAGGACACAACTGTCAAATTTTTCGTAGAAAATAATGGCGGAAAACTAGAAATAATAAGTTTATTAAAAAAGAATTAAGCAGAAGCATAAAATTTATGCTCTGTGGCAGAAGTATTAAAAAATCAAAACGTAAAAAGCGCACTTTGTATGCATACGACAACCAGGTTGGCAAACGGTATCTTAAGAATACCGATACCGATTCCAATACCGTTAAAATTAGGTACCGGTATCAATACCGATACCGAAACTCATTTTGGCTCGAAAATACCGGTATCGGCAATACCATTTATGTCTATACCGGTACGTACCGGTATACCGATTTCCGTAAAAAAAATTACAAAACTTAATTTAAATTAACTTTTTTTGAAATTAATTACAGAAACAAAATTTCCCCCTTTAGACGTTCTTATTCAGCTCTATTCTTACTACTTGTTATCGACAACAAAGTGTAAGCACACCATAATCAAATACATATGTATAAACTAGAGTTTTTCTTTTCCCGGACTTTTTCATTTCCCGGGAAAGCGGGAACGACTTTTCAGCTTCTCGGGAAATTTCCGCCCAGTGCAAAACAATACAAAATATTTTTAATTTAATTATTAAAAAATATATATATATATATATATATATATATATATATATATATATATATATATATATAATTCATGAGATCGATTAAATAAAACGTTTTATAAGCACATTAGTAAAGAAATAATACCATTTGAGTTCTTTAAATAATAGTAAATTACTATATACCAATATTATATTTAAATGCCAAAAAAAAAATTATTTATTTATTTATTGATACATATTATACAAAGTAAGTTTGCATAATATGGTGTTGAACAAACATGGGTGGAGTAACTAGACCATATGTCCAGGATTTTATTAACAGTATTTTAAAAAAGTTTTGTGACTGACTGTACACGACGTATGCCTTCACATAGGAAGTGGCAACGTGGTTGTTAAAGAAAAACCGCAAGATTATACGGACTAAAAACTCTCGAAGGCCAAACAATACACACAAGCCTGACCGCACTTAAAAAAAATATATTATTAAATAAATATTACAAAATATTTCTTTGAAAATAGGACTTTAGTACAGAACAGTAATGTGACGAATGTCAATTTTTGATATTCGCGAATACGAATATTTGAAACGATATTCGCGAATACGAATACGAGTATTTAATGTGAAATTTATAGACATTAAATTAGGGTTCTACTTACGCCTGCAATATGAAATATTAAAAAATTGTTATGAAAAAGAACTTCATACTCCTCTTGGCGCACTTTAAAGTTAATAAAAACTACACAAAAATTTCATGGATCGTCAGTAAATAATATTTCAAAAAGAGCAAAAATTTCTATAAAAAATTTAATGGATTCCTACAAACTAATATTTTTATCCATTTATTTAAATTTGGTTTAGGATGTATGCATTTATTTATTTAATTTATTTAATTTTTTGGAAAAATATTTGTATTCGCCTGAATTTGACGAATACGAATGCGAATACGAATATATAAAAATGGCCCAATATTCGGCAATTCGAATACGAATATTCGTGCATTACTAGTACAGAATAACCATTAATAGAATCGTTCTTTTTACCAAAGAGAATCTGAAATTATTTTGTAATTTTTCTTTTATTTTGTAGAATTAAATTTTGAACGTCGCGTTCTGCTTATGGCAAATAAAGGCCTCTTAGTCCCAGAGCACATGTGTGCCAGATGTAAATTCGGCCTTAATTGTTGTAAAGTTTTAGCTGTTGTGCTAGTGCCATGGCATTATTATTGCGCCATCGCATTCATAAAATGAATAACGACATCCATCAAGTTGCCATAATATCAAAAACTCCCGGAAATTCAGGCACATTTTCCGGGAAATCCCGTTTGAAAAACACTAGTTAGTATAAACGTTTATAACCAAGCTACCCAGAGAAGCGCCAGAGTGACGAAAATCATTCGGCTTTTTATAGAAATGAATAAACATATGGTTATAGGTATACATTTCTCTCAGTTTTCCCTCTGTGGGCAGCTCTGATCTAAACATATTTATGCATGTATGTATGTTTATACAAACATACAAGTTTACACTACAATTGTGTAAATAATCTGTGTAGGATATAAAACTTAGTTTTTTATGTTACTGTTTACTAAAGACTTTACGTAAAATTACTTACTTTTAACTTAATAAAAGACGTTTTTGCTATATACACTGTATAAATTAATAAACTTCACAGTAATAGCGGTATACCGGTATTTTAAACTCGATAACGGTATGTAACGGTCATACCGATACCGAAATAAAAAAATTACCGTTACCGTTACCGATACCGAAATTTTTAAAATAATTGTACCGGTATCAATACCGATACCGTTATTTGTTTCGGTTTCCAACCTTGGTTTTAACATTATACGTCTAGCCACCCCTTAAAATAAGTTTGAACACAAACATTTTTGTGACGTCATTCTGCCGACGTTATTTCTTATGTTCAGAAATAAAAATTGCTCGTCTATTCGTACTGTAAATTAAAATTCATGCACTTGAAATTCAATTGGAAACAAAGTTGAATTCAAGTATGAAAGTATTTTGAAATAAAAAATCATACATATATGTTCAAGCCTTGTCAAATATGTAATTTATTTATTATTAAAACTGAAATTGTGAAAAAAATATCAAAAATAAATACATAAATAGAAAAAGTGAATTTGGAAAACAAAGGTGAGTAAAACGTGAAAACAATAGCGAAGGCAGATGTGCAGAAAATTATTATTAGAAAACAAAGAAATTGCATTTTGATCTATATTTTATAGGACTTGTTTTTGAAGGTTGAAATACACTTGAATTCAATTATGATAAATGATTAATTGTAGTAAAATTATACTTAATTGTGGTATAATTCAAGGCTTCAATTGCACTGTACTACAACTGAATTGTTAGAATTGAATTCAAGCTTCCCTTTCACTGGAGAATGCTATTGAAATAAAGTATAAATCAAGTATAATTCAACCCTTGAAAATTGAATGTGTGGCTTGAATAACACCAGGATTCGAGCATTTTTTCAAGTAATTTTCAAGCTTGAAAATATTTTCCAATAAAAAAACAAACAACATACATATATTTTTAAACCTTATCAAATAAGTATTTTATTTATTAATAAAAATTAAAATTGTGTTTAAAATACTAACAGCCTTATTGATAAAAAATATTTCAGGTTTATTAAGCGCTTATTTGACATATTTCTATGGAAAATTTGTCAAATAAACCTGTAATAAGCCTGAAATATTTTTTTATGAATTAGATCGTAAATAAATAAGTAAATTTTTAAAAAAAGGAAGTAAGAGTAAAATGGTAAAAAAAGCGCAGAAAATTTTTGCATTGTTTGCCAGTAAATGATGCAACAGAAAATTTATTTGGAGCAAAAACATTGAAGAAGAAAATCTTGGAAGTGGAAAAGAAAATTAAAAAAAGTGTGAATTAAAATACAAATTAGCTAATTGCACTACTTCTTTAAATATTGTTGTCAAAAATATATTTTAAATGTTAATATTTATTTACATACAAAAAAATATAATAATAAATTTATTATTAGAAAACAAACGTTTCTTTCTAGTTTAAAAGCATTGTTTTTGAAGCTTGAAATAGACTTGAATACAACTGTAATACAAGGCTTACTTACCGTTTACACATGCAAGTACAAGTGCAAGTAACTCAATACATCGACATATTTTTACTAATACAATCATAATGCTACAAGTTGTAGGCTCACTGGCAAGAGATTTTAATTACAAGTAATTTTTTCACTTGCATGTAGGAGAATTGTCAAAAATAAAAACTGTGTTACCCTTTAAGGATTTTATTTTAATTTTAATGGATAGCTTACATGGAATAATTTTTAAAATTGTTATTATTTCAACTTATATACAGAAAAAATGAACATGTAATCAAATATGACTTATTATTGATTTGCAATATAAATTTATCATTTATTTTGGTACAAAGTTGATCACTAAATTCGTTTCCCTGTAATGTTCCTATACCAAAACTTTGGCAGTCCACACAGTAAAAACTAATATAGACGAAAAAAAAGTACAAGCAACGGACAGAAGAAAGAGAAAAACGAAATTTTCAAATATTTATAGTAACATATAGACAAATTAAAATAAACTTACACTTGACTGTGTAAACAATCAAGCAAGTTGCGAGTGTTTTTATTATTTCATTCAATGTATTGGTTGTTAATACGTACACACAACTTGTAACAAGTTACCTGAATGTGTAAATGAAGCGTTAATTAAACTGTAATTCAAGGCTTGAAGTAAACTGTATTAAAATGCTTGAAACATATGGCATTTCAAGGCTTGAATTACACTGTATTACAACTGAATTTTTCGGATTGAATTCAAGTTCCAATATCACTGGAGAATGCTATTGAAATAAAGTATAAATCAAGCATAGTTCAATCCTTGACAATTTAATGCGTGGCTTGAATAACAGTTATTTTACACTTGATTTCAAGCAAAATTGCTTATTGGGATAGTTGTTTTACACTTGATTTTAAGCAAAACAGCCAAATTTTTTTCTCTCGAATATTGCCTAAGCTGTAAGCTAAACCGCATAAGTGTAGCAGAAAATTTTTTTTATCAGATCAAAAACACTAGCTCTGCATCGGTTTAAATTTTTCAATATCCCGAGTTTGGTCACTTTGCGGCTTTGTGGCGCCGCCATCTTAAAAGATATAAAGTAAAAATATCAGACTTAAGCCTGGTACGGAGTTCATACGGAATTGTACATTCTCATACAAACTGTATGTAAAAAAATTACGCAAGTTCAGATCGGTAAATTTATAACGAAGTTCCCATTTGCTAATATGGACTTTCAAAGGAAAATTACACGAAATTTTTTATTCGTCAGCTATAATTTCCATACACAAATATTCTATGTTTGGTATACCTAGCAAATTTTCCATCTTTTCACTGGTAACAATGAGAGGCAATTGATCTTATTTTTTTATTCTCTTTATGTCTGGAAGGAGTTAACCGTCACAGTGCGGAAAAAATGCTTGAGGAATCTGTATTGTTATAAATAAAATGCATTTAACTAATTTTAAAATTTAACTTTCAGTTCAACGATAATCCGCTTAGCCTGTCTTCTACGGTAATATATTTGCATTGAATGAATCGTGGTTTGATTTAATTACACATCTTCCATATTTATTGCAGTAGAATCAGAGGAAACGTCCTTCATTTTATTAAGAATGAAGGCAGCAGTTGCAATAACAATATGCAAAAAATTTTCGTCATTTGTGGCATGCGAAATATATAAAACAATTTATAGACTTTTAGCTTTAAATAACCCTACAAGTTATAAATTTTTAAAGCTTTAACAATAATTAGTAGTCATTACAAAATTAAAATACTTTTTTATCCAATGAATTAAATTTTTCCATGGATAAGTTATAAAAGACAATAAAAATAGGACTGAATATGGGCGTTTCCATAGTAAAGTCAACCTTTTGTCACGTTACGACACCATGCAATTAAGCTATTATTTTGCTGTTTGATTGATTTTTAGTTTTTATCTAATGTAGACCTAATTGTGCTCTACAACGACATGCAAAAAAGTATATAAAACATAAGTTTTTCTTTGAAAAACAAGGCATGTTACAAAGTAACGTAACGTGACTAAAGATGAACTTTTTTGTGCAAATGCCCATATGTGTTTTTTCATCATATAGGGTACTTTAGCCCACCCACTAGATACAAGAAGCTACCGTCAGATAGAGCTAACAAATTAAGACCACTTTTATGACAGCAAACCTCATATTTTCGGCAGCGCATATATTAAGAATTAAAAACAAAAATCTCATACAACCTTCGACCTGTCCAGGGTATATATTAAATTAGGATTTAAATATTTTTAGTTGCTCGCTTAGTCCCTATTTACACTATGCAAGTCTTATTGCTAAGCTGATTAGTTTATTAGGAGATAGAGACGGGGGAGAAAAACGTTGCTGTTCCCCTCGTCTCTCTCTCTCTCTCTGAAACTAATCAGCTTAGCAATAAGACTTGCACAGTGTGATTTGGGACTTAAGAACACCCTTTAATTTTTGATTATCATATATTTTTGGTGTTCTAGTGGCAAAAGTATAACATATGCTGTTCCTTTTCACCTTTCGTGTACGGAATCCTCAAAAAGGTCATGTCTTAGCTGGTTACTCAATCTTGTGTTTAGAGGAGTGTTGTTAACATCATGGTATTCTAGCTAGTGCGCTCAAACGTTCTTAATAACAGTGTAGAGTAAATAAAGTTTTATGATTAAATAAAAGCTTTAAACTTGTGATTTTTTTTTATTGCAAATTTTAAATCTAACAAAACTAACGAATTTAAAAGGTAAAAAAATTCAACAATATAATACAATTGTATTTTTCAGCAAATAACTTAAAACATGTATGGTAACTTTAAATATAAAAAAAACTAATTAATTAAACAAAATCTTTTAGCACCTTGCAGCACCTTTAAATTTTCTTATTTAAATATAGTACAAATTTAAAAAGTATAAAAATATAACATAGAACCTATAGAATCACAGAGGTAAATTAATAAAATAAAAATTAAAAATAAATCCGTAACTGCTTAGAGATCTAATATAAACTATGGAAAAATATTGATAGCAATATTACAGTTAATAAATAACTCTTAATATAATCACAGGTACTTTACTTATATATAATAAGGCCGTTCTTAATAGACAACATGTTGCTTACATCTGACTTTCTAGTTTGTAAACCTGATATCGTTACCTTAAAACACAAAGGCCCTAACTCATTGTTATTTTGAAATTGAGATTTTTTAATTTTCCGATACGCTAGATGTTCTTCTATCGAAATATACAAAAAACTCTATTTCAAAAAAAAAAAAAAAAAAAAAAAAAAAAATATTGAGTTATGGCCTTTCTATATTAAGGTAATGACATGCTATTTTAATTTCCACACAAACACTACTGGTCATGCTTTTCCAGATCAAAGCTAGCACTTTCTTAAACTGTTATTGCTCATTTAAAAGTATTTTGCAGTTTGTAACTTGTAACATAAAAAGCAAGTCATCTATTGAGGACTTAAGAAATTCGGGCCTTCAGTTCTTATGACTTTTTACCATTACCCTGCAAATTCACCCTTCCCATGGCAAAGGGTGCTCCAGCATTTGTATCCACATAAAATATGCCTCTTTTAGGTATCGAAGGCTCTCCACCCATACGATAGTCACGCATATCCGTATCATCACATTTCCATTCCTCATTGCGTCTCAAACATTTAATGCCATAAAATCCAACAGGTGAGTTAATGGACTCCACAAACATTTTATATGCTCTTATATGGGAACAGCCCACATAGTAACATTTTTTCTGGTAAACGCCATAATTCGGGTAAAATGTGGCATTCCCGGTGGGCTCTAAGAAACCCAAATTTCGGCTGGTTTGTATACTCTCAACATACTTGGCATCGGTGGGATCTATACGAAAATCTGTGCTTTTCTTGCGGAATTTTGGACCAGCCGGATCGAGTGCGAAAATTGTATTGAAACGATATGGCCAGCTACGTTTGCCTGCAGCTCCAGCTATTTGAGCACCTAAAGAGTGGCCAATTAGATAAATATCATCATAGTCGATGTTAGCCTTTTCCGACAGATATCTGCAAAATTGAGCTAAATATGAGCCAAAAGTTTCTACCAGCCTGACCACATGGAAGTAATTGATATTTGCTGCATTAGCACTCCAATCAGCGACAATTATATTAAAGTCACCTTTTTGCAGATAAGCATTTTTAATATCACGATTAAAGGAACCACGTGATTGACTCATCCAGCCATGAATAATAATTCTGCATAAGAAAGAAAGAGAGAGAGAGAGAGAGAGAGAGAGAGAGGGAGATACAGAAAATTATTGAATCAGCAACTGGTAAAAATATCACAACATTTTCTAATAAATTTCATTATTTTATAAAGTAAACATTGTTTAATTTTTAAATGACTGCGCAACGCAAAGAAGGAGAATACGTTAACTTTAAACTAACTTTAAGCTAACTATTTCGCTGTGCTGACTGACACTTGGATTACTTTTCAATGTAATTAACTGACTATTTTAACATTGCGATGTCCTAGGCGGTAGTCAATTGTCTCACTCTGTATTACTTTTCATCTAACTTAAAGTTGATTTTCTTAAATCACCTGGCAGTCAGTAAATTAAAAATTTTTTTCTGAGGTTCGAACATTTATCATCACACGTTGTGTATTCAACGCGCTACCAATCAGCTAAGGTACCATCTAAAATAACAACAGCGAAATGTAAATATAAAACTGAAATAGGTTTCAAAGTAGCTGAAAATAAATTTGTTGGCTCTCATCAGATTCCATTACGTACTCAACTTAAGAATTGATTTTGGGTTTGTTCTGAATGATATTGCAGTTAACTTTTAGTCAACCTAAAAAAAGTCAGCTATAAGTTAACTATTTTTGTAGTCAACCACACATTCTCCGACAGGGGTATTGTGTTTGTCAGTCAATGTGTGTATGTATGTATGTATGTATGTATGTATGTATATATGTGTGTATACATGTGAGTAAGCATAAGTCAACTTGGGCCAAAATCAAGGAAAGCACTATGGGTGGCATATCAGAATATATGTATATAATATAGGGTGTTTTTTTAGAGGTATAGAACTTTGAATTGAAATAAAACACAAGAAAATCGTTTTAATGTCCATCAATTTGGCTTTATTGGAAGGATAATTTTATGCCATTAATGTTTGAATATGATTTTGGGCATGTGGCCGCCGCGGCTGGCTCGAATAAAGCCAATTCTACAGGTCCAATTTTCAACCACTTTTTCGAGCATATGGGGCCGTATGTTGGCAATAACGCCACGAATGTTGGCTTCCAAGTCCCATAACGTTTCTGGTTTGTTGGCGTAGACGAGCGACTTCACATATCCCCAAAGAAAATAATCCAATGGTGTCAAATCACACGATCTTGGTGCCCAATTGACAGGTACATTCCGCGAAATTATGCGATGGACGATTATGTCGACCATAAAATGGACGGAGCTTGCGGTAAACTTCGCGAACTGAACCATTATTTTCGAAATAAATTTGCACGATTTGCAAGCGTTGTTCTTTTGTCAACCTGTTCATGATGAAATGGCAAACCAAACTAAATATTAATCACTTGACAGCTGACAAAATGGCCGCCAGTTAAAAAAGTGATGCCAACTTAAAGTTCTATACCTCAATAAAAAACACCCTTTATTACTAGGATTGGTCTGGCAAGGCATCGACTTAATTCCCTCATAAAAGCCTTTGCATACTTTTTACCCAAAGAACTAACTTTTTCAGCCAACAGCATTTACATTCATATTGTTACCGTAATATAGAAACGCCCTAACTCATTATTTTTTTTTTTTTTTTTTGAAATCGTGTTTTTTGCATTTTTCGATAGAAGAACATCTAATATATTGAAAAAAGCAAAAATTTAGATTTCAATAAAATAATGAGTAAGGGCCTTTCTATATTAAGGTAGCGATATGAAAGCATGCCTGATTTGTCTTAATAACTTTAAAAAACTGCTCTTATTATACTTTTAAACTCAAAAGGAATCTAATGCCCTAATTCTGTTCGACGACTGTATTGTCTTGTCTATGGACGAAAAAAAGCCACAGTTGTGATTCTTTAAAACAATTATTATTATTTATTTAAGAAATTTATTATTCGACATATTGTCAGAAGTTTATTTTAATTTGAAATTTATTTGCTGGTGGTTCAGCGTTGTCTATATATTTCATTGTTGCTGTAACAAATCATCAGTAGACTTCAACCACACATTTTGAACAGTCACAAACCTCTTATCTTATGCACAGACTGTATTGTTATCCAATGGATTTCTAATTGTCTAAAGGTGTAGAAAAATAAAATAGATTCAAATCGAATATAAATTATTTGCTGGGTTTTTTGTATTAGTTTCAAAGCCTACTACGCTTATTTTTCTTTTGTGATTTTCAAAAATATTATTATTTGTGAATTCCCAAATAGTTCTTGAAAGTCTGTGCATAAGATAAGAGGTTTGTGACTGTTCAAAATGTGTGGTTGAAGTCTACTGATGATTTGTTACAGCAACAATGAAATATATAGACAACGCTGAACCACCAGCAAATAAATTTCAAATTATTATTTATTGTCTATGATGGAAGGTTCGTGTATTTGCTTTATGATTTCGTTGCAAACATTATATCCAACGCATAATTTTTCATATATTCTTCACACTATTGTATAATACTTTAATTTAATTTTTATGTTTTAAAAATATGGAAATAATATGTTTATATCTCATTATCAAAGACAACAACCATTTTAAAGAAAATAATTTAAAGCGCATTTATATTACCTCGAAATCTAGTACATGCGAGATTTCGAGGTAAATCTTGCTGCTTTTTACTAGATTTCCCATGCAAAACAAAATCTATTTTGCCAGTAGATTTGTAGGCAATCTAATAAAAATTCAATATTTTTATTTATTTTGTACTACCCTGTACAATATATTTATAAAAAAAGATGAGTGAATTGGCTACGTTCTGTTTAAAAATGTGTGTGATTTAACTGCATTGGTTGCAGTTTTGGAAATTTTTTTAGTTAATGGGCTTTGTTTTGGATAAAAAATTATGATAAATGTCAAAAAAAGTTGTTCTAAATGGTTTAGATTTTCATAAAGATTTAAATTAAAATCTCTCAGATTTTGTGCTGGAATAAATGGCCTATTAGAGAATTCAAATACAAAAACTCAAAAGTATTTTCAAACAAAAACGTTTAAAATCTTCTTACTGAATTGGGCATTAATTAAAAGCACTTTTTGTTGTTCGCCAAAGTCATTTACGGCAACAAAAACAATTTTCTCTTATTAAAAAAGAGAATATACATATATAAAAATTACCTGGTTGGCAGTGAACGATCTAAACCGGATGTAAGTATTGACTCAACATTACCCATCACTAATTCTTTGCCACAGTCCGGAAATTCCCGTTGAAATAGATAAAAATGCATTTCTAAGCGGGGACGGGAAAAGGGATTCAAGTTACGCACAAGCTTCTTAAGAAATGGGAAATCCAAATAACGCCTTATACCACTCTCTTGCCGCAAGTCCTTATCACACTTCAGCCATTCACAATATTCATCATCGTCGTTTTCATCCTCGAGATCTTGTGTTACATCTCGATCCGAGTAAGACGTATTTAATTCACCATTGGGAAAATCTTCTTCATAATCATAAGAGTCTACCTGTTCAACATTCTGAGTTTGCAAAGAAAAGCTGGCTAAGATTTGAAGAAAACTTTTATTGTATTTTCATTTTATATGGTTGCAAAATCATTTGCAAACACTTACTTAAAGTGACACTTAAGAGAGTTACAATTATTACTAAATATCTCATGGCTTGGAGATTATAACACTTTTTTTTTTTTAAACACACACTTGAATTGAATTGATTTCTTTAAGCTGAAATTAGCCGGCCACACTTGTGAGTCAACAAAATAATAATAACAATAATAATAATAATTAAAATCTTCTTCTATGCTTTGGTCTTAATTTCAATTTATTTTTGTTTCTTAATTTTGATGTACGAGTATTTTTATCGTTTTTAATTTATGCGATTCGCTTTTGTTTTACTGCACTTTACTGCGCTGGCTATTGAACTCTAATGTTTGTTGTTCAATTGCATTTGTTGGCTTTTATAACGTTTTGTTTCAACAATTGTTAGTTGTTGTTTTATATTGTATAAATGTACATACATTTTTTTTAGCGCTTAACTAGTTTTTTTCTTGCTTCCAAATGTTTAGTTGTTGTTGTTGTGCTTGCAAATAATATTGCTCTCAGTTTGATCTTATTTTTAGCGTTTTATTTTTAAAATTAAAATGGTACGTACATATGTATGTATGTAGCTGCAGCTTTTGTTTTTGCAAAATATTTAGTGCATTTATGCGGAATTACGAGTATTAACCCATTTGGAGTAGCATAAGAATAAAAAAAAAATATTGTTCTCTTTCCTGGAAATCCAAACAATAATTCTAAAAAAGGGGTATTTTTTAAGGAATAAACTTCAGATGAAAAAGTTTAAATTTTATATTCCTTACTTTTAATAATATTTAATTCACATTATAAATTTTTCTTTATTATTAACGTTAAACTAGTATGCGAAAATTGTCATATCAAATCATTCTATTTCCACATACATACATACATATTGTAAAGAATCAGTAATTACATTTTATATGTAGTTTCCACATTACAAACAATCGACTAGTGTGGAACTTTTTTTTTAAAGATATCAATTAAAATAATTTAATGCTTTCAGTATAAATTTTCCAGACAAGTTGACTGCATGTAATGTCGAAATAAACAGTAGTATAATTTTGTCATTCCCTATTTAGTATACTCAATCGGGTATGCTCTGCATTCCACGTAAAATTAAAACGATTGGAATTGCCATAGAATTGTTGTTATAATTACATATTTCCAACAACAATTGTATGGCAATTTCACTCATTTTAATTTCACGTGGAATGCAGAACATACCCGAATATTTTTTGTGACCTCATAAAATATACTGTATAAATTATCTGTCCTCATAAAGAGGAAAGTCAAATAAGCGATATCCATCAGTCCATCTGCCTCTACGTGGAATCAGTTTTCCAAAGCAACCAGAAAAGCTAGGGACTTCGATCCCCGCCTGTGGAGTCCGAATTGAAATTAGATAGATTTTTAGTGAAAATTTGTTTTGCAGGGCTGGAAAGTTGAAACTGATTTGGGATATACATTAACGTAATTAACTTAAACTATTTTTTTTTTGCTGGTTAAACATATCTATGTTTAACATTTATTAACCCAATAACAGCCCCAAATTATTATTTTACTTATTCAGTAAAATATTTTTTTGTCTTATTAAAAATACATTTAAATTGATTTTTGAAGGGTTTAGCTGGATCCTATGCGTGGTTTGCTGCTGCTAATAAGAATCATCGGGGAACCTTTATCCAAAAATTTCTTACAACAATAAGAATTATTATGTTAAACTTTCATTTAAACAAATAAAAATTTCAAGTGTCTATATATAATTGACTGTACATTACATTAGGATTACAACATGAATCGTTGCTCGCTTTAGAATACCCTTTAATTTAAAGCCAAAGTTGTACATATTCAGTGAAAATTTCAGGTCCTTAGCTATTATGGTTGTCGAGAAAACAGCCTGTGACAGACTGACGTACAGACGAACATCACAGCGATAGGGTTCCTTTTCACATTTGATGTATGGAAAGACGTTTCCAGGGCTGGTAAATTTATTTGTTTTATATTATAGTAATGAAATAATACTAATTTTTAATTTTTTATTAGTTAAACTTATTTTATATTTAAGAAAATAAATTATTGGTATTGAAAATCAGAAATCTCACACAGGTAGTTGCAGGATTGGAAGATCCCAACCATTTTTTTTTGGAATATAAAAGTAACCTAATCCTAATTTTTTTTTATTTAGTATTAGTTGAACATATTTATATTTAAGAAGAAAAAAAAAAGATTGGTATTGAAAGTCATGAGGACCAAAAATCCGGTTTCAGGGTTAACAAATTTAAACTTTTTGAAACTAAAACAAATTTGTTCTTCTTTATTAATTAAATATATTTTGTGCTTTATAAAGAAATATATTGATATTGAAGTTCAGCAGAATTCAAAAGATGGTTCTAGGGGTGGAAAATTTAATAGTGGCTTATAAGGTATATATGAAAAAAAAAATTACTTAAGTTTTTTTTTTTTTCTATATAAAAATTGAGTTTAACCATACACAAAATATTCTCTGAAAATAATACATTTACTTAATAATATGATAGGCTAAAACACATATATTTTTTTAACTTATAATTATTATCTTTTTGGCAACTAATAGTGCACACTGCGTTAAAAAAATTTTTTCTTTTAAATAAAATAAGGAAATTATTTCAATTCAATTATTTAACTTTTAAAAATGCATACAATAATATCTTGCCTAATTCCTTTAAGCTTTCTTGAAAATATTTTTCAGTTTTTTCAGCGAATTGCTGGCAACCGGTTAATTTTCTTCTATAAATGTGCATATTGAACATGAAAGTATTGGTTTTATTGGTTTTAACTTATTTTTAGTTTAGTGATGAATATTTGTATATTTATTTTTTAACTGATGGTTTTTTAAGAAAACCCCATTTTAAACATTCAATTGGAACTTAAGACAAACTTTTTTGGTAACAGTTCTGTGACTTCTTGAGACCTAACTAAAATAGTTAAAAATATTCTGTTATGTGTACCAAGCATTCTTCTAGAAATTAAGTTGCTTTTTAGGGTTCCGTACACCAAAGGTGAAAAGGAACCCTATTGTTTTCGCTACGCTGTCCGTCTGTCCGTCACACGGTATTTTCTCAGGAACCGTAAGAGCTACGGACCTGAAATGTGGACACAGTATGTAGAACCTTGGCCGCTACAACAACAAATACATGAGAATTAAAAATTAAAGGGTGTTCCAAAACGAGCAACGAAAAATGTTAAAATCCCATGTAATATACATACAATTGTATGAACATATGTATAGGGTGTTTTTTAAGAGGTATATAACTTTGAATTGAAATAAAGCACAAGAAAATCGTTTTGATGTCCATCAATTTGGCTTTATTGGAAGGATAATTTTATGCCATTAATGTTTAAATATGATTTCGGGCATGTGGCCGCCGCGGCTGGCTCGAATAAAGCCAATTCTACAGGTCCAATTTTCAACCACTCTTTCGAGCATATGGGGCCGTATGTTGGCAATAACGCCACGAATGTTGGCTTCCAAGTCCCCTAACGTTTCTGGTTTGTTGGCGTAGACGAGCGACTTCACATATCCCCAAAGAAAATAATCCAATGGTGTCAAATCAAACGATCTTGGTGGCCAATTGACAGGTCCATTCCGCGAAATTATGCGCTCATCGAATGTTTCCTTCAATAAATCGATTGTGACGTGCGCTGTGTGGCATGTAGCGCCGTCTTGTTGGAACCACAACTCATCCACATTCATGCCATCCAATTCGGGAACAAAATAGTCGGTTAGTCGGCTCCAATTGCTGTGCACGGTGGCGAATCGATTCATTCGGGTCCTCTTCAACACTTTGCTCTACAGCGGCAATTGTTTCTTCGGTGCGCACTGTTCGACGTCTCTGCGGATGCGTATTATCACATAGAGTAAACGTAGTGCGAAAACGATCCATGGTTAACCGAATTAATTCTCTGATGGACGATTATGTCGACCATAAAATGGACGGAGCTTGCGGTAAACTTCGCGAACTGAACCATTATTTTCGAAATAAATTTGCACGATTTGCAAGCATTGTTCTTTTGTCAACCTGTTCATGATGAAATGGCAAACCAAACCAAATATTAATCACTTAACAGCTGACAAAATGGCCGTCAGTTAAAAAAGTGATGCCAACTTAAAGTTCTATACCTCAATAAAAAACACCCTTTATATTGAAACTTGAAATTTGTAAAATTAGTGTATTTTTATACAGACTACAACAATTAACACTTAAATTAAAAAAAATTTAAATTAAAGGGTGGTCCATCAGTTAATGCAATTTTGACTATGTAATTTTGACAATTTGCTATATCTTGGAAACCGTAAGAGGTAAACACTTGAAATTTTCAAAAACGGTAAATCTAAAAAACCGAAAATTATAAAATCCCCAAACCAAAAAAAATCGTCAAAAATTAAAAAAAATCGCCAAAACGAAAAAAGTCGCCAAAATTAAAAAAAAATTTCTATCACTAAAATAAATCGCCAAATTCGAAAAAATCGCCAAAATGAAAAAAAATCGCCAAAATGAGATAAAACGCCAAAAATCGAAAAAATCGCCAAAACGCGAAAATGTTGCCAGAACTAAAAAAAATTATATAAAAAAAAATCGCAAAAATGAAAAAAATCGCCAAAAGTAAAAAAGTCGCCAAAATGAAAAAACGCCAAAAATTTGAAAACAATCGCCAAAACGAGAAAATAAAGTGTCAAAACTAAAAAAATAGCCAAAACTTAAAAAATCGTCTAAACCGGAAAAAAACGCAAGAAACGCCAAAACAAAAAAAACGAAAAGACCGCAAAAACGAAAAAAATGCCAAAAATATATATTATATAGGATGAAGTTTGTATTAAATTACATATCTAGTGTTCGTACGGAACCATTCGTGCGCGAGTCAGAGTCGCACTTTACTGAATTTATTTATTAAACACTTCGTTTCTTTAAATTTAAATATCACTGATTTTATTTCGAAAAACGTTTCAATGCTTTTGTGTATAGAATATGAATGCAGAGCAAGTTCCAGCCACAGCTTTGTTGGTTGGCGGTTATTCAAAATATCCACATTAAATCATCTCCACTTGAAATAAGTAGCATGGTCCAATGTAGCGTAAGCTGTATGTGAAACACAGTGTCGTTCCGCTGTAAATATGTACATGTCGTTGATATTCATATCATCCAGTTCTGACGGTCGCTACCTTAAAATTACCGAACTTTGTTCGTTTAGAGCATTTTGATTCAATTGCGCCTGCAGTGATTTGGCAAAGCAAAATAAATAAATGACAGCCAATTGAACAGATTTATATAGGTTAAAAATATATATTTGCCATAAGCTGACAAGACTCGAAAATTCCTTGATTTGGCTCCAAATTAAAAATATTTTCCAAGCTACTTAATAGCTTATGCAAAATGACAAGTATCATATTTATTTTGCCATTGTCATTATCAAAGTATTTCAATATCAGTAATAAAAATATCAACTTTACCACAAGCCATTTATTTTTCAGCGTTTGTTGCATTTCAAAATACTCTGCTTTGCAATGATTATATTGAATTTATTAATTTTACTGTTTAATCACCGACCAAACGGCTGGACTGATTTGTTTCTGTTTGAGAGTATTCGTATTAATGTTTGAAGAAAATCGGTCCAGCCGCTTTAAAGATATCATATTTTTTCGAAATTTATTCTGTTGAATATGTATTTTTCTGACTCCTTAGCTCCCAAATGGCTAAACCTTTTTTTTTAATTAGTGTTTTTTTATGGGAATTGTTAAAATTTAAGTTTAAAAATTTTACTTAATAACTAAAATATTAATTTGGGATTATTAGTGCGTTTAAAAAATTTTTAAATTTTTAAACTTTTTTTTTTTGGTTAGAAAAGTGACTTTATCTTATATCTTCTATACTATTTAGCAGTTTTGTCTGTTTGTCGGACGTTTTTAAAATTTTTAATTTTTGTTATTTTACTTTAATGATTAAGAATTGCATATCAATTGGGACTTACAAACAAAACAAACCTAAATGCTATTGAACTAAATTTTAATATATGCTCATTTAAACACCACTGAAACAAATTTGGAAATTTCGATTGATATCGAATTCCATAATTTTAAAGATGATATTAGGTTATGTTAAGTGGCGGACACAATCCCAGACACACTGAGAACCCTCGCATCCACTGCAGCAACACATAGTCTGTTTAAACGGAGACTCCACCGCCAAACCAACCAGAGCTCAATATAAAGCTACTGAATCGTTCGAAACTTCAGAAAGTTCCCTGAAATAAAAAATTATCATTATCTTTCTTGCTAATTGAGGGCAAGTACAAAAAATGATCAACGTTTTCTTGTTCGTCAATATTTTGGCAACTGAGGGAGAAGTTATTGTACTCAACTCTTAAGTATTCTGCATACAGAATACGGTAAATACGGACACTGAAACAGAAACTTGTTTCATAAAGCATGAAGATTATTCTTATAAAGGCAAGTCCATAATAGTCTGGTGACAACTAGGGCTCTTCATTAGCCATTTGCCTAAACATATGCCTGAGCAACACGAGATTTGACTTCCTCAACCATTTGCAGTGGAAAGAAAATGGACAGAACAACATTGGTAATAATAAATCTCTGTTGTACTACCGCGAAATACTTTTTATGTATGTATATGCCTGAACATGGACATCGCACGTTCTGATTGTTGCAAGCTCATCAGCTCTAGAGTTTCTCTGAAAGTTTCTATGTTCGGGATTCAAATGATCTTAACATTAAAATGCCCTGCTTCTCGCATAGAGATGATCGATTATTGAAGTGTTATTCACTCCCAAGCAATACTTCCTTTGGAAGTCGGTTTGCAATCACTCAGTAACCCATACCTACTAAAGTTATGCAGCCATCTGTGTAGAATTCAACATCACTTATCCTACCTGGAGTACAATTCCTCCAGTTTTCTAGGGATAGTCTTCAGGTCCTAGGGAGATATTCGAAAAATTCGTAATAAAGAAATGTTTAAAAAAGATTAGATAGTTCAAAGATGTTCACAGAAAAAACTAAATTTCGTTTTCAGTAACGAAATTCATTGAATCAGTAATTTTTTTGTGTGAATGCGGACCTACAAAGAAATTTTTAGATTCTGATAACAATTTTGTAAAAAATTTTCTGAAAAAAAAAATTATTTTTAGTTAACTTATTATGGCATTATAGAAAAAAATTAACTTAAACTCAAGATATTTTCTGTCAAATTTATTAATAGGAACAGAAAAACATTTTTGCAGATTTTTTTGTATTATTCAACAATTTTTTTTTTTATAATTTACAAGCACATTCACTAAAATTTTTCGTATTATCAGAAAATAAATTAACTGAATCAATAACAATTCTTATTTTTTTTAAATTAGTAAAAGTTTAATTTGAAAAAAAAAATAATTGAATCAAATGAAAGGTTCAACAATTTTTTTTTACTTTCAAAAATTGGCTTGTTTTTATGGTTAAGCATTTCGTTCCCGCTCGTCAGTAGACTTCAACCCCAAAATTTTTTTAATTTAGCTAACAAACTCTGTATGTTTGTAGTAAGACTCTAAATACTATATTGAGAATCACAATAAACAAACATAATAAGTTTGAAAACCGCAAAAAAAATCTTAAAAAAAAATAAAATGTATTTTATATCTATAAAATAATTTGTAGAAAAAATAAAAAAATCAGACAAATTTTTTTACAGCATATAAAAATAAATTTAACTGAAAAAATTAAAAAAAGTCAGACAAATTTTTTTACCTTATATAAAAGTAAATTTAACTGAAAATAACAAATTTAAATATAAAAAAAATAAATCTAAAAAACTTTTTACAAATTTTACTTTATATAGATAATTTTCATTCTATACAGTTTTTTTTTACATAAAATAAAATTGGAACAAGTAATTTACTGGAACAGTAAAAAATATTATTATAAATTATATTTCAAAACACACGTTTGTTTGAAAATTTTTTGGGAATAATTTTTTCTGTGTTCTTTATGAAAAATTTTAAATCAAAAAAATTAAATATGGGCATTTCCCCCGAACGGTCAAACAGGATGGAAAAATAAAATGTTGATAATCATCGCATTTTATTGTTTATAATTATTATTATTTATAATTATTTTTATATTAGAATGGTTTCATAGCATATTTCAGCTGTTTTATTAGTTGAACTTGAGCTAGAAACTGGAAAATTTTATATATTCTTTTTAATCTACTTCTAAAGACATTCCTATATTTAATTATTTTACAAGCAAAAAATATAATATGTTTGCACTCTTTCTTCAAATCGTCTTTATATGTGAGTTTTAATTTTTATATCGACGAAATAACAAGCACATTTAGTGAAAATATCCATAGTGAATGATTACTGCTGGATGGAAATTTGTGAAACGTCGTTACATAAAAAGAAAAAACAAAGTAGAAAAGTATTATGCTTTGACCAAAATGAGAATAATGAAATGGTGTCTTGACCATTAAAATAAAATTCAAATTCAGATATTTTCACTAAATATGTCGTAACTTTTATATTTTTTTCCTTTGATTTCAATTTAACAACTCAATTTGGTACAAAATTTTATTTAAGCTTAAAATACTGAACTTAAAAAAAATTAAAGAAATTTTGTTTTAAAAAGCCTTTCCAAAGCTCTAATAAGTTTTATAAATAAGGCTGTTAATGTTTTAAATTATTTTAATATAATTGTTTTTTTTTTTTTTTTTTTTTTTTTTTTTAAAACTTTTTAAAACATTATGACACTACGACACTTAAGACTTTCATTTGAATCCTTCAAATTCTTGTACACAAACAATACTTAAAAACTGGATTATGCACAGCGGAATGTTGTTGTAGTGAAAACAAAAGTATTTTATGTGTAAGTTCAAAAACCAAACATTGATTAATTGTTATTTTTGTTTTAACATCTGCTTAAATTTTGTGAAATAACTATATAAATTCGCTTATAATAACAAACTTTTATTATTTAGAAATATTATACAAAAACAATACAGAATAAATAAGTACAACAACCTTAACAATTTATTTCCTCTATTATTCTATAAAATTTACAAATTCTTATGTTATTGTTCTTTAGAATTGAAAAAATAATAGATTTTTAATTATAATCGCGTGACTTAAACATTCAATTAGAGCTTAAAAAAATGAATATTGTGTACTGTAAACTGAAGTCTATAACTTCAGATATAATCTTTTAAACTACTATTGTTATAATATTTATATAAGAAAAATAATTGTTTTGCTAGTTTCAGCATTTATTTCGAGCTTCAACAAGGAAAACTTACAAGGGAGTTCCAAATACATGAAAAATAAGATCTTATGTAATTTCATTTGAATTCTGAAATTATACAAGTTAAACTTTTACACAATATTTTAAACATATTCCAATAAATTATATGTTTGATTTCTAAATTTTTTTCTTTTCCCAAAATTCCTATCCTAAATAATTTTTTCCGTACGAACACTACATATGTAACTACAGACGAACTTAAGCCTATATCTAGCGAATGTGTTACCTGATACTGACATTAAAAAAGAAAATTAAGTATCCGGTAAACTTTTTTTGTTTGTTTTTGGCGATTTTTTTCGATTTTTAGATTTTTTCGGTTATTGGATTTTTTTTTGTTTTTCGTTTTTAGAGTTTTCCTTTTACGGCTTTCAATAATACTTAGTTGTCAAAATGACATAATCAAAATTAACTAACTTTGAAAATTTCAAGTGTCTGTAGGCGAGCTATGGAACACCCTGTGCAAAAACTTTGACAGTGTAATTGTTAATTACTAAAGGCTTTATTAATAAAAGATAACAAGCTAATAAAACGATTTCCATACAAAATTAGTTTTATAAAGCCTTTATAAAACAAAATAATTTTTTATGAATACGACACTAACTCGTATCTAAACACAACAAGGGAGAAAGTTTCAGTAAAATTTATAATAAGGGTTTTCATGAGAACTCTTAAGATTCCTTCCCATTTGTGCAATTGGGCAAATATGCGAGACTTGTTTCATGAAGCCCCTTTTCAGCTTTTGCGCAAACAGTTAAGTAAATTTGAATGAAATGTCAAAAAAATTAATATAATTAAAATAAAAAAATAAAATTTCAAGCACTTTTTGCATTAAATACGTATTTACATATTTCTCTAAAAATAAAAAGTGTGTGTGTATATAAAAATGCTTCAAGGAAGCAAAAAAAAAAACAAAGAGTTGTTGTTTACTAAATGCACAATTGCACAGCTTAAGTTTACGGGTGAAAATTGTTGGGCAAAGTTAACAGGTTTCTGTAAATAAATTTCCATACAATTTTTGACATTTTATTTACGAGAGTGCAAAAATGCACAGTTGCACAGTTTGCGAGACTTTTGAACATTCTCATGAAAACCCTTAATATATTTAGTGTTAATTCTTCGAATAATTTAATATATTATTATTTTAATTGAATTCTTTTTAAGCATAGACCAAAAAATTTACTAAAAAAATGTTTTGTTTGATTTTATTGTAATGAAGAAATTGATTGAAACAATCAGTAAATTAATTATATATATATGTACATATATATGTAGTTTGTGAAACAAGGGCTAGTGATATTGACCTTTCCTATGCATATATTAGGTGTCAGCTTTCAACTGACCTTTTTGCGGCTCCTTTTGATGCCCAAGTAATAGATTTTTCTTAATAATAGACATTAGAGACCTGCGTAAACAGTCTTGAAATATAAATATGTCTTATTTTTTTAAATGTATTCTCGTGGCATGTATTATACTAAATCGATAATTAATGCTGTCATACACCTATCACAAACGAGACCAATTGTGCTAGCATAACGTGCCAGTTTGTAGGCGAGAGAGGCAAAGAGAGTGGTTTTATGGTTGGCATAATTTTTCAATCAGGCACAACCACGCATCAGCAGCACAAAACCAAAACACACACAACTTAAAAAAATAGAAAATGCTAAAAGAATACAAAAAACACTAAAACACACAAAACTGTGTGCACGTATACATTTTTATGCGAGATAAATTAGTCTCATGTGTTCTAAAAACAACAAAAATTGGGCCGACATAAAAATTACTCCCGTGTGTGACAGGCCATAGAATAAGCGAAGCACGATGGTTGTTTTGATGTCGCGTACGTTTGAGTGTGTGTGTAAGATGTAGATGGTAAGCTATTATGTGTTTAATGGTGGTTTTTGAAGCAAGCGCATACAACTAATATCAATGCATGTGTGCGTTTGTATTTGCAGAAAAATATGAGATCATACACAAAACGTGTGTATACGCGCCCATGCGTATGAAGAAGCAAGCATCACAAATTTTTTCGTCACGAAGTACTATATTTTCTTCTTTACTTCTACACATACAATAACTGAAACAATTGTCTTGCCAACAGTATTGTTTAGCATTTATTTAAGAAGATTTTGCTGTATTAAAGCATTTGAAAAATTACTCAGGTTTTAAAAGTTCTTGCAAGTGTTCTTGTGCATGACTTTAATAGACATAAATACTTTTATTCAGTTCGAGAGTTTGTTCTTCAAATTGCTTATTAAAATTGAAACTTGACCAAATAAGTGATTAGTTTCCATTATTTTCGTTTAGTGAATGTATATTTTAATATAGCAATGCATTTTGTTTTAAATATTTTCACCGTAAATTACGATCTCTTTAAATTTTTTTAAACAAATTTGAGCTTTCTACATTCAACCAAAACGAGGCAACCCAATTTTTGACATATTGTCGCTATAGGAAACCACTTAGCTATTAGGGTGTCCCTGTGGCAATGCTAGCCTGTCAGTCTAGAGGTTGCAGGTTCGATTCCCACCATACATCCTGGGTATTTTCCGCGAACAAGCTAATCACATCGTGGGCTGTGATTGTTTTAAAAACATTCCAAAACAGGTCATTTTATTTAAAAATCTTTAACAGCACTACAAAAAAGAAACTTAAAAAAATTGTTTTAAAAACATAATGCCAGATGTCGTAGATACAGGAGTCTGGCAAGATGCGTGTTTTTTCTGGATTAAGCGAAATGAACAACAACAACAATGGCGGAAACAATATCCAATACAATCTATAAACTCAATAGGCCTGACCCACGATATCGACAACGTTCGACATGTCGCACACTTACATTTGAAACAAGTGTGCGACAAGTCGAACGTTGCCGATATCGTGGGTTTGGGCCAACACATTTAGCAGATAACAGTATGTCAGTGGGTTAATTTTTATAATATAAAATAAATCAGAATAGATTTTATATTAAATTAGTGCGAAACTGTTTTAAACTCGGAGAATTTAGATAACAAAAATTTTCATTTGGTTCTAGCACGTGAGAAAATTTTAGCATTTGATTTATGTTATACATTTGATAAATAATTTCAATGAGTAAAGAGGTAATTACTTTGGAGGCATTTTTTTTTGCAAAATAATGACAAATTAATGTTTAATTTATTGTACAAAGAATTAAGAAAATATGTTTTTTTAATATTGTCCATTATTAAAAACCCTCATGAATTCGAATAAATATAAAAATGACGTAATCTGACAGTCATTGAATTAAAATAATAATCTTATTTTCATAAAAAATATAATTTTTTTTATACAACGACTTATAATTTTTGTCTAAATGTTCTCATTCAAAAAAAGTTCTGCACAATGAATCACCATTTTAAAGCAGGAAATGCTGACCAACAAATTGGAATAAATATTTTGTTTGTAGATTAACAGCAATCATTAAAAATTTTATTAAAAAAAATCACAGTTTATTTTGGAAAATCACACAATAGGATGGGGATAAGAAACAAGCACACGTTGGGGGAAATACAAATACAAGAATCAGTGAAAGCAACAATAAAAAAACTAAAACATTTATTTGATTAATTGTTGCTAATTAAGCAGATATTAAAAAAGTTTACAAATTTTAAGGAAACGTAATTCGTTAAATTTTTATTTATCATGTTGCTCATTGACTACAATAGTGGCAAGTTTGTCATTCAATCAGTTCAGAAAGAGTTGTTATACCAACGTCCAATTAAACTTTTTGATTTACATACAATGTAAAATAAATTTTTAATTCCCATACAAAGTTGAGACTAAACTTCAATTAAAAAAAAAAAAATAGTTCAGCCTTAGTCAAGAGCTATTATTATTCTGTATCAATTAAGTGCACAACTTGTATCTGTAATTTATTCACAAGTAACCTGAATGAACACTCATAGAATTTCACAAAAGAAACATTTTTATTTAAGTGCAATTTTTATGATGAATTTAATGTTGGGTGAAATTTTGAAAAATATTTAAAAATTTCATTTAAAAACATTGCAATAAACCTTTCTATAGAAGCTGTGATTGTGTTTAATCATATAATACCGTGTTATTTTGTTTTAATTACCTTAGCATTTATTTAAATGTGTAATTGCTTTAATTAAGCCGTTAAATAGCAACTAGTTTTTTTTTTTATAATTAATTAAACTTAACTATAATACAGATTTAGTTTGCAAAAATGTAACAGATTGTATTTAAACTGTTTTAATAACTATTTTCTATTTATGAGTATTAACAAACAATTTCTGCTCTCATATGCTGAGAGAAAAAATTTCGATCTTACCCCCCGTTTCCACAATCCGAACGGTCGACTTGAGTAAAAAATTTATATCAAAACACAGATTTTTTGAGTGATTTACATAAAAACTTTCTAGATGAGTCAGTCACCTGCCTGACTTAAATGAAACAGGATGTAAATTAGATTTTACATTAAAAAATTTAGTTCTGATTTTAATTTTAAGCACACCATTTATTTAATTTACAGATAAATAAAAAATTGTAGTAAGCATAAAGGATACAAATATTAAATCGGAAAAACAGTCCCATAGAGCATTTAAATATTAGTCTCCTGCATAAGATATCTTATAAGAACTTTCAAGACATGAGGGATTTTTCAAATGCTTTACTACAGCGAAATCTTATAAAACAAACGTTAACAACACTGTTTGCAAGAAATTTATTTGAGTATTGTAGGTATAAGAGCAAAGAAGAAAACACTTCGTGACGGAAGAATTTGTGATACTAGCTTCTTTCTACGAATAAGAGCGTGTACGAACGTCATGCATGTACAGGGTTGCCAGATACCAAAAGTCAAATAACTGGACAATGGAAAAAATTCAACTGGATTTTGAAAAAATAACTGCACAATTTAAAAATTAGCTTAAAAAGCAAAGTGTTGATGCTTTTTGAAAATATTGTTTTGGTTGTAAATTGCCAGTGATGTACGAAATAGAGGAAGTAATCAGTGTTAGGGAAAATTACAACTGGTTGTACATTTGCAAGCACTATTGTTTCTTTTTATATAGTATTAAAAATTTTTCCTTAGAAGATATAAAAACACAACCACAAAACAGAAATGTTTGCCTTGTTTTAATAAGAAAAGCTGATCCTTATGTATTTTTATCTCCTGATTACGATTTCGTCATTAGTTTTGATCTGTAAAACAATTTCCTTTATTTCGATAGCTTTACATTGAGGAGCATAGTTTAGTCCATAAAACTTTTTTATTATATTTTTTACTTAAATAACTAGTCGTTATGAATTTTTGTCCGATAATTACGAAAAAAGATTTCCTATATTCTTATACCCTCTAGTTTCAGAGATTTGTGCGTTATATTTAAAAAATAACATCTCGAAGAAAATATCTTACGCCATCAAAAAATATTATTTATAATAATATGACGTCGCTGATTTTGAATGTAGCCTCTATTTTTTTGATAAGTTCTGATTATTTTAGTGAGCCTAATTACGAGTGACGTATTACGAATACGAAGAGTTTGTAAAGCAATACTCTTTAGTCTTGTACAAAATAGTCGTAGTAGAAGTCGAAATACCACACTCGTGATTAGGCCCAATAATTTTGCATTAAAAATTAAAATTTTTCCTTAAAATTGTTTTTTTTTTGGTAAAAGCTTCAAATTTCGATATAATAACTATAAATAAAACAAAAATTTTCTGGACTGGTCAATACAGCATTTATTATACGTAATAATTGCATTGATCAGATATGTGATACAAAAAACAAATTTTCTTGGAAGGCATGAGAGAGAAAAAATTTTAGTCCTTTTTTTTGTGAGACTAGAGGTGATAGATAAATAATAAAACTATATTCGTAATCAGCGGACAAAAATACATAAGAACCAGTTAATTTAATTTCAAAAATTTAAATAAAAAATATTTAAGAACTAAAACAAAAAGACACGATTTTTAACATCCATGTAATAAGAGTACGATATCATGATATATTCAATGTTCATCTACTCAAATAGAATTTAATGAAATTTTATAATCCTGTACCCCATTTCTGTAACTTGTGAGAACTTCTCGCATCGAGATAAATTAAATAATTATATTGGTTGTCCTATTTTACACAGGGTTACTCACATAAAAACTTACAAAAGTTATCAAAAAATACAGTTTTTTTCTTACTCACCCTGTGTTTTACAGGATGATAACAATTTCCTCGACTCGAAAAGTTCCCACATTCCTTACAGAAACGAGGCACAGAAAGTATTTTTAAGGTTGGGGGACCATTCGTGATATACTAAGTGAATTATAAAAAAGTGGCATAAATTAAGCATATGCTAATTGTCACTATATCTTTTAAACTAGAGCTGCTGGGGAAAAACTAATGATGCCATCGTAATCAGCAGATAAAAATACATAAGGATCGGCTATTTTAAATGAAGCAGTAAAACCACTGTTCCGCTGTGTAATTAATTAAAAAATATAATTGATAAAGAAATTATTTTTCAAAATTTAAGAAATAATTTTTAACTGGATAAATTCTATGTTAGCTGGTAACTGGATGAGGCTCTAAAAAACTGGAAAATCCAGGCCATTCTAGGCCGTCTGGCAACCCTATGCATGTATGTGTGTGTGATCTTTTATTTTTCTGCGCACATGCAAAGGCACACACATGCATTAACATTAGTTGTATGCGGTTAATCACATAATAGCTTGCCATCTACATATTACAAACACACTCAAACGTACAATATGAAAAATAACAAGCATACACTAATCAACAGTACTTCTTTTGAGTGTTTGATACAAACAAGCAGTCTGCAACATCGCTGATATACAGGTACACCAAACATCCATCGTGCTTCGCTTACAGTACGACAGCATTTATTATTGGTTTAGTATAATACATGCGATGTGAATATATTTAAAAATCATGACGTTTTTACATTTCAAGACTGTTTACGCAGCTCTCTATTAAATATGACGAATTTCGAGGAAAATATATAGTACATTTCACCTACAAAACAAAATCCAGTTTGTAACTATATTTTGTCAAAATCTACTATAAAACTATAGGGTCCGCCATCTAACGTTTTTTTTCAACTAGTGCTTATTTTGTGAATGGTAACACTTAGCTCATGTCTGATTTGACAGATAATTAGTTTTATCCTTCCGCTGAACGAATATGGTTGTGTATACGCTTGAACAAGTGGGCCTAAGTGGGCCTAAGTGGGCCTGCGATCGACTTACAGAAGATGCCGATTTTGCAAAAAAAGCATCTTTTCAGATGAAGCTCATTTTGATCTTGGCGGGTATGTAAACAAGCAAAATTGTTGCATTTGGGGCACAGAAAACCCGCACGCATACATTGAAAAGCCGACGCACCCAAAACGAGTCACTGTTTGGTGCGGATTTTGGTCCAGAATCATAATTGGGCGATTTTTTTTTTCGAAAATGAGCAAGGAGTGGCCGTTACAGTCAATGGCGATCGTTATCGGGCCATGTTGAACGAATTTTTGTTCACAAAAATTGAAGAGGAGGATATTGGCAACATTTGGTTTCAACAGGACGGCGGACGATGTTTTGCGCCCTGTTTTTATACCCTTTACCAAAAAATGGAAAAAGGGTATATATAGGTTTGTCATTCCGTTTGTAATTTCTAGAATATTAATAAGCGAGCCATAAAGTATATATATTCTGGATCCTTATACATAGGGAAGACGAATAAGCGATGTCCGTCTGTCCGTCTGTCCATCTGTCTGTACGTGAAATCGGTTTTCCTAAGCTCCCAGAAAAGCTAGAAACTTCACTCTTGGACTGGTGGGTCAGAAATGGTCGAAATAAGATTGGTATTGAAAATCAGCAAAATCGAGCAGACGGTTTCAGAGCTGGGAGACTTAAACTTCATTTCATACAAAACAACTACCGAAAACTAGTTTTTAATAATTTTAAATTAAATAAACTTATTTTATTCTTCTGTATGAATAAAATTGGTATTTCTAAGTGCCGGTCCAGACTTGCAATTTTTGTTGCAGCAACTTTTTATTTTTTAATGCAAAAGATCGAGAGAGGGATACAAAAAGTATATATTCCTATTTCAACACTCTCACACATATTCAAGAATTGCTGCAACAAAAATTACAAGTCTGGACCGGGACTAACTAAAAAAAAATTAAAAAAATTAAAAAGACGTTTCCAGGGTTGGAAAACCTTAAATTTTTTTGTTATGTAAAAGTAACTTATTAAAACAAATTTTTCCTTTTTTTTCTATAAACTAAACAAATGTAATGTTCTAAAAAGAAGGACATTGATGTAAGAAATCAGAAAAACAAAAAGCATGATTCCAAGGTTGGAAAACCTACGATTTTTGTGATATATACAATTAACTACCGTAAACTAATTTTTTAATTATTTTTATTAAATAAACTTATTTTATACTTCACCACGAATAAAATTGGTATTTCAAATAAAAAATTAAACTTCAAAAAATTATTAAGACGTTTCCAGGGTTGGAAAACTTTAACTTTTTTTCTTATACAAAAGTAACTTACTAAAACAAATTTTTCCTTTTTTTCTATAAATTAAACATATCTAATGTACTTAAAAGAAAGAAATTGATGTTAGAAATCAGAAAAACAAATAGGATGATTCCAGGGTCGGAAAACCTACGATTTTTGTGATATTTTATTAAAAAAACTTATTTTATACTTCACCACGAATAAAATTGGTAATTCAAATAAAAAAAGTTTAGAAAATTTAAAAAGACGTTTCCAGGGTTGGAAATCTTTAACTTTTTTTCTTATACAAAAGTAACTTACTAAAACAAATTTTTCCTTTTCTTTATAAATTAAACATATATTATATTGACAGAAAATTTATTTTTTGACATATTGTCAGAAGTGTACATAAAATAATTGAAATTTATTTGCTGGTAGTTTAGCATGTCTATATACGTATTTCATTGGCGCTTGAACCAAATCATCAGTAGACTTTAACCACAAATTTTCATATATTATATTCTTAAAAGAAAAAGATTGGTGTAAGAAATCAGAAAAATCAAAACGGATGATTCCAGGGTTGGGAAACTGAAACTTTTTGTGCTATAAAAAATTAACTACCGAAAGTTAATTTTATTTTTTTTTATTAAATGAACTTATTTTATACTTTAGTACAAATAAAGTTGGTATTTCAAATTAAAAATTAACCTTATAAAATTAAAAACATGTTTCCAGGGTTGGAAAACTTTAACTTTTTTTTATACAAAAGTAACTTACTAAAACAAATTTTTCCTTTTCTCTATAAATTAAAGATATCTTATATTCTTAACAGAAATAGATTGGTGTAAGAAATCAGAAAAATTAAAAAAGATAATTCCAGGGTTGGGAAGCTTACTCTTTTTGTGATATAAGAAATTAACTACCGGAAACTAATTTTAATTTTTTTTTAATAAATAAAATTATTTTATACTTCAGTACGAATAAAATTGGTATTTCAATTTAAAAACTTTAAAACACGTTTCCAGGGTTGGAAAACCTTACCTTTTTTATCGAAAAGTTACTTAATAAAGCAAATTTTTCCTTTTTCCCTATAAATTAAAGATATCTTATATTCTTAAAAGAAAGAGATTAGAATAAGAAATCAGAAAAATCAAAAAGTATGATTTCATGGTTGGAAAACCCACATTTTTTGTGATATAAAAAAAACTATTTTTTATTTTTTTTTTTATAAAATAAACTTATTTTATACTTCAGTACGAATAAATTTAGTATTTCTAAATAAAAAAAAAAAAAAATAAAAATATTAAAGCGACGTTTCCAGGGTTGGAAAACCTTATTTTTTATACAAAAGTAACTTACTAAAACAATTTTTTTCGTTTTTACTATAAATTAAACATATCTTATATTCTTAAAAAAAGATGGTGTAAAAAATCAAAAAAAAAATCAAAAAGGAAGATTTCAGGGTTGGGAAACTTACACTCTTTGTGATATAAAAATTAACTACCGAAAACTAATATTTATCTATTTTTATCAAATAAACCTATTTTATGCTTGATAACGAATAAAATTGGTATTTCCAATAAAAAAAAATAATTAAAAAAATTAAAAAGACGATTCCAGGGTTAGAAAACTTTAACTTTTTCTACAAAAGTAAGTTACTAAAACAAATTTTTCCTTTTTTTCTATAAATTAAACATTTCTTAAATTCTTAAAAGAAAGAGATTGGTGTAAGAAATCAGAAAAATCAAAAAAGATGAGTTCAGGATTGGGACACTTTCACTTTTTTGATATATAAAAGAAACTAAGTCTAATTAATTTTTATCTTTTCCTTTGTAAATTATATATATTTTACGTTTCGGAAGGAAAAGTTTGGTATAGAAAATTATAAAAAATAAAAACCACAGCTACAGAGCTGGAAACTATGATTTTTTTTCTGGACATTAAAGTAACTAAATAAAACATTTTTTTTGAATTTCTTTTTTTTCACTTAAAACAGTTTATATATTTTTTTTAAGAACCACTAGATTGGTATAAGTAATCAGAAAAATCTAAAATTATGATTCTAGGGTTTGAAAAGTATTATTTTTTTCTTTGTAGATAAAAGTAACTATGTGCTTATGTATGTATCTCTATACTACATAAACGCACTTTGGTAAAGGGTATATAAGATTCGGCACAGGCGAATATAGCACTCTTACTTGTTGAAGATGGCATTATCAGCCGCAGAGCTGATGTCGTTTGGCCACCTCGGAGTTGCGATTTGACACCGTTGGACTATTAAAGAAAAAGATAAGTGTTACGCCGACAAGCCAGAGCAAATTGACGCTTTAAAGGACAATATTCGTGAAGCCATTGTTGAAATACAGCTGCACACAATCGATAATGTACTTAGAAAATCGTGTAGGCTACTGCATGGCCAGCCGTTTATATATTTAAGAAATTTATTATTCGACATATTGTCATAAGTATATATATTAATTTGAAAGTTATTTGCTGGTGGTTCAGCTTTGTCTATATTCATTTCATTGTTGCTGTAACAAGTCACCAGTAGACTTCAACCACAAAATGTGTGGCAATAAAAAGAAAATGAACTAAATATAGCTATGGGCTTGTGGCAAAAATTAAATAAATATACTTAATAGTAACAAACCAAAAAAGTTTGTCTTGAGTAGAAAAAATAAGCATATTAACTAACATGAGCATAATTAGTAAAGGACAAACGACAATGGCAAGACCGTTGTAAATTTAGAGATGGTAAAATTGAGCTTTCATTAAAAAAAAAGTAATGTGAGTCCGATCACAGGGGAGATGTGTAAACATCTAGTAATGACATTTTTTTTAAGTTGGAAGTTCTTATGCTTTAAGTATATATGTTTTCAATTAATCAATTAAAAGTATCAATTGTTATCATTCTGATAACAATTTTGTAAAAATTTAACTGAAAAAAAATTTTATTTTTAGTTAACTTATTATGGCATTAGAGAAAAAAGTTAACTGAAACTCAAAATATTTTTAGTCAAATTTATTAATAGGAACAGAAAAACATTTTTGCAGACTTTTTTTGTATTATTCAGCAATTTTCTTTTTATAATTTATAAACACATTCACTAAAATTTTTCGTATTATCAGAAAATAAATTAACTGAATCAATAACAATTCTTAATTTTTTTTTTTAATTAGTAAAACTTTTATTTGAAAAAAATAACTGAATCAAATAAACTATTTTTTTTTTACTTTCAAAAATTGGCTTGTTTTTATGGTTAAGCATTTCGTTCCCGCTTTTGAAACTCGTCAGCAGACTTCAACCCAAAAAAATTTTTTAATTTAGCTAACAAACTCCGTATGTTTATAGTACGACTCTTAATACTATATTGAGAATCACAATATGCAAACATAATAAGTTTGAAAACCGCAAAAAAATTAAAAAAAAAATTAAATGTTTTTTATATCTATAAAATAATTTGTAGAAAAAATTATAAAAAATCAGAAAAATTTTTTTACAGTATATAAAAATAAATTTAACTGAAAAAATTAAAAAAAATTCAGACAAATTTTTTCACAGTAAAAATAAATTTAACTGAAAATAACAAATTTAAATATAAAAAAAAATAAATCTAAATTTTTTTTACAAATTTTACTCTATATAGATAATTTTCATTCTATACAGTTTATTTTTACATAAAATAAAATTGGAACAAATAGTTTACTGGAACAGTAAAAAATATTTACTGAAAATAAATTATATTTCAAAACACACGTTTGTTTGAAAATTTTTGGGAATAATTTTTTCTGTGTAAGCAGTAAATTTATTGATTACTGAAAAAATTTAGTAAATGTTTACTGATCATGAAATTTAATTTGCATTACCAGTGAAATCGTAGGGCGGTATTCATAATAAAATTGTAGAAAGCGGCAAAGTTTTTTCATTAAAATTTTGTATGAAAAAAATTTAGCCACTTGGTAGAATTTCATTATGAATACGGGCATTACTGATTATTGAAAATTCAATGCACTTCATCATATAATAAATGATTTAGGCACTTTATAAAAATTGCAGAAAAAATTTTATTAATCAGTAAAAATTTTACTGGTTAAAAAATTATTTTTACTGAAATTGGTAAAACAAAAATATGGTAAATGCCTTAAGTACAAAAAGTTAATATTGGCTTATGGTAACTAAGATAAGATACATAAATTTTTGACTCTACTGTATTTAAAAATTAATCGAAAACTGCATCTATAGTAGTGGAATTATTAGTTATGGGGGTTTGTGGGGAATTGCTCATATGCAAGTGGAAAACGTCAAATAAAAATTTTGACAAAGCTTGCGACTGTGGGTTTGCAAAATTTGTATTAAAATCTCCACCCATAATAATTGGCATGAGATGGAGATTGATACCCCATTGTCGTGCACCAGCTTCAGTGTAAGGCAACAGTACGTAATGAAGATATGTTATAATATAATATTATAAATTCTTTATAAAGACTGGTATATATCTTTTGAACAAATATTTGACATTTAAAATGCTCTTTTATTTAAAAGTTTATATATATTTTATTTATTTTGTATATTTCAACTTTTTAACAAAATTATCCCCACTGTCAACACTATTACACTTCACAAGCAATTCCTATTAAAATCAACTCCTGAAGGTATGCTTTAAAATTCGGATAACTGTATTTCTATGCAGCTCTTAAGTTTCTTTGTACTTCTTGTTCGTATGATTATACTAATACAATCATACATAGCTCAGACCGATTTGATCTTACTCAAAATTTGTGATTGTATTGTGAAAAAGATTTTTACCCCCTAGCGTATAGATGTTTACACATAAAAAAAAAGCTTTCAGAAAATTGTAATACGATGAATCAAAACAATTTACATATTCCACTTGCAATAACGGCTGAGTATATAAAGCAGGAATCTACATCAACTGACACCACACACAGTGGACCAAACGCAAAAAATGATGATGATAGCGGTGTAGTGGACTTTGAAAACAGCTAGTTGTTCCGTTCTACTAAGTGTTTGTCATAATAGTTACTATTAACTTTAGTGTTATTTGTTCATTAATAATTATCACATGTAATTTTGCTTAGAAAGCGATACGAACTTTAGCCTATTCAAATCATCAAATATAGAAACAAATGAAGGTCTAATAATAATAATTAAATTAACTAAAATAGCTTTATCTCTCGACTACTTTCTGGGCCTGCTTATTTATGTTACTTTTGTTCGGAAAATGTATTGATGCCGCGATTCTGTTTGATCATTAATAAAACGTTATTATGTGGAAACATGAATTGATCTTCGAAAAAATAGGCTTTCACCCCACTGTGCTGTGGAGCATAAGTTACGATACTACTGCTATTTTGTGTGAGAGTTTTCCTGATTGGAAATGCATGATAGAGAAGATCTATGCCAATGGCCCACAAACTATTCAATACAGCGAGGACAGCGAATATGGTATTGTATATCTTCCTCTTTAAAGTTAAATAAAAGTCCAATCCAATTCGCTTAAGTTAACTTTAACCTTACATTTAGAAATGATCCCTTTTAATGGAAGGCTTTTATTAAACCTCATTTTCCCGTATCAAATTTGTGCAAAATCTTTTTCATCGTTTATTTTTATGAGCCAACAAATATTTGATGTTATTTGGCTGAATGACAAATAAGACAATATATTGTACAAGCATTTACACGTTTGCAGTTTATATTTTCTTTCATTTACATATGCAAATAGCTAATGTTAATAAAAATGCAAGGAATCCAAGAGTTAAACGCTGTTAGTGTTTCACTGACAGCAGTGAAGATGAGCAAATTGCCAGGCAAAACTTGCAACTAGAAAAACAATTGTGAAGATAAAATTTTGGCTTAAAGCCAAAACTGAAGCATGCAGTTATGCTTAAAGCACAGAAAGTTTTTCATAAGACCAATTAAAAAATAATAATCAAAAACAAGACCGATTTGGCGTTATATTGAAATATTTAAAGCACAATTTTTAAGGCACAACAATTTATTTAAAAGCAAATAATAAATATTTATACTATGTTGGTATTGACAATAACAGAGAAAAACTAACTTCAAAAGCTTTTAGTTCAATTCCTTTTTTTTTGTTGGTAATTTATCTCTTAAACATTTGTCCGGATAAATTAAAATATTGTATTGTCATTTCAGATATTATAATTTTTATCGGCTTCTGTAAGTCGCATTTAATACTTTATCATAACAAATTATTGCATTATTATGTCAACATGACAAACACACATAAGAGGAAATAATAATATATATGTGAATAAAAATATACATGTATTATGTCTTATGAATGATGAAAGCACTTTGTGTTTAACAACCCTTAACAAATCGCCTAAAGTAAGTATCCTACAGCCGCCATACGAATACAAAGAAATGAACGAAGGGTGTTCAAAGAAGTAGAAGTATTTTTGGGAATTTTCTAGCACAGTAATTTAACAAATAATAAAGACTTTTTGAGACACTTACATAATTTATACCGTATAAATATATTTATATATAAAAAATTTAACGAATACAAAATAAAATATCTGTAAATTTTCCAACATAACTTATATGATTAAATATATTTAGAATTACACAAATGTAATTCGTGTAAACAGATATTATCTAAAAGAAATATTATTATGATATCATTATAGAAATAATGTTATTAAATGTTATTGAAAGAAGAAAATATATATAACGCAGTCTTATATATTATTATAACTTCTCTATTCATTACTCACCTTTGAAAAAAGCTTACACAATTTTGTTGGTGCTAAACATACCGGAGAACTCTGGGAATTGTTCACTTTTTTTGGGCCAAAACTATGAAAACGTAATATTGAAAATTTGTTATGCTCTAGTATATGTAAATCATAACAAATTAAAGTGTCAAACTATGTATATAAAGATGGTTGTCAGATCTTACAATATTGTTAGTAAAATGTGCTAAAAATTTCTTACAATCGTGTGAAATGGCCAGAAAAAGCATTGTCTGTCCATTGCAAGATTAACAGCTGACAACAAATTGTCAGACATCTTATCGTAGGTACGGACTTAGCAACGTGTTTATGCAACCAGGTCGATTGCATTGTCGGTCGCAAGTCTGTAGTCTTGTTTATGGTTGCGTTCGAAGTTGCATTCGAAGTTTCGAAAATATCAAAATGTTTTGATGTTTATGGGTTGCATTGACGGTTGCATTGTAGATTGCAGTGTCTGTATCAAAGTATTCGAAAACGTATTGCGTAAGCAAGTTGTAAAGTCTCTATCTACCATAACAATCGTGTGAACACATTGTAAAATTATTGCCAGATATTTGTCAGAGATTTGAATGTTGTCAGATGTGCGAAGTTTATTCGTCATTGTAAGAGAATTCCTTCTATGGGCAACACTGCAAACGCTTGATCTTAAAGAAAAAATATATAATAAAATATATGCAGGCAAAATCAATTGTAATTGCTTCTTTATGGTCCATAATAATTTATATTTTCACTTTTTACATTTAACACATTACCACAAACTATTGATATTTAACATTTGCTAACAAATGCTTTGAGTCTGGGAAAGCATAACAATTTTTGCATATGACAGTGGAGGAGAATATGAATTGCTACGCAAAAACGGGCCTTTGGTCCCACTATCCGTTACTTTACCGTTGCATTATAATATAAGTAAAGACTGTATGCAGTGAATACAGTGCGAATTTCAGATACAATTTTTTTTTTAAATTTCAAAAAGTGAGTACTTATTTTGTGTTTAACAAAAATTTGATGAATTCGTGTATTAGATCGATTAAATTGAAATTATTGAAGTGACCTTAAGGTAAACTAAGGGAACTATAAAGTTTTTTTCAAATTCGAACTATTATAAAAAAAGTTTTCTAGAACAATTGGTTATCTTCTATTTTAGCTGCAAATAAATGTAATTTCACAAAACCCTAATTTTCTAGTTAACGAAAACGAAATACTTGCTGTACGGGGCAGAAATCGAATATCATTTTTTTATTCAGTTTAAAATAAAAAAATTTTAATTCATATTTAAACCAAATTTAAAGGACTAAAAAAAAGGAATGTTTAAAAATTGTCACGCCTGAGAATGCGTGAGCGTGAGTGAAAAAATGTATTATTTTTTTTTTTTTTTTGATTTCATATAAAGAGAATAGCAAAGAAAACTATTTTTAGAATTTTTCCACATTTTTGATCTACTGTCACTTTATCAAGTGTTTTGGATGTGATTTACAATAACGATTGACTGTTTCATAAGGAAAATTTATAACTTTTGAAAATTAAAAAAAAGTTTAGTCCCTTATTTTGTTTTTATTAAATCAATTAAAGTTCTTTCCATATAAAATTTGTCAATGCTTAGCATTGCGTTTTATCGAAAGTAAGTGTATTATTACCGTTAATCAAAATTGTCACGCTTTAGAGGAAATGAGCGTGAGTGATAGAAAATTATAAGTGATAAAAACTATAAGAACATTAAAAGGGAGGCTTTGGAATTTTGATTGCAAGAAATCATTGTAATAGATTCTGCCATTTAGCTGTAATTAATATTAGTGAACAGTTATCATACGTAAAAGGACGTGAGCGTGAGTGATAAAAAAATGATAAGTGATTAAAACGTTAGGAATTTTGATTCATAGAAATCATTGCAATCGGTCATGCTGTTTAGCTGCAATCAATTATGGCCACAAATAGATAAAATTTCCTACAGCGCAGAGTACGAAACTAAACCAAAAGCAACGTTGTCTTGTGAGAACGATTATGTCATTATTTAATTTTTGCTCATAAGTATCACCTGAACCTTATTTTAAACGAAGGATTTTGAGCAGAAAACATGACAACTAAATTGAATATTTTAAGGTAAAACTATAAAAGGTTTAAAGATTGGTTTGATCATAATGATCAGACAATGCATTAGCGCAGTATAATTATTAGTTTTTGCTTTTAAATCAAATTAAAAGACAGCGAGCAAGCGTTTTTTGTTTTTATTAGTTAAAATATGTATGTGTATAACTTTCATTAAAATAGAGGCAGCACTTTTTACTCTTATTATGTTAGTTTTGGTTGAAAAAGACGAGCAGTCCCATGACCAGATCACACTTCAGCTCTCAAGGCTTGAAAATAAGACGAGTTCTTAATATAAATATGTAATTTTTCTAGGCCCACAATCTTGAATTTGTAACACTGTTTTATTTGACAACCGATTCAACAGCTGATAGTGGCTTTTTATTTAAGACCGTACAATCCGTCATTTCTTGTACGTCGCTTTTTTCCACTAAATATTTCTGTTCTGACATAACTTTGCATTTTTTTTTAACTTCCTGCAGCTTTCAGCTAATAAACTGCTGTAAACTTATTAAAACCTGCAGCGTATTTCTGGACACCCTTTAAAAGTAATTTTATAATGGCACAAGAAATAAATAAAATCGTCTTATATATATATACATATCGCACATTTACTTCAATAGTGGCATAACTCAAAAAAACGAGTTTTGCAGAGAACGCGTTTTAAGTTTTCAATTTGAATACAACTCAATGGAGAAATGAAAAAAAATCTTCTCTCAGGAGGTGATGGTACAAGCTATTTATATGAAATTTTTACACAAGATAAAATACAAAATGCCGCATCTTTCTGTATTATTAGCTCAAATAACTCATTTTTTGAGTTTTGCCACTATTGAAGCAAATGTGCGATATGTATGTACATTCTCACTTAATAACCAAAGTACTTAAAGATATTTGTGGGTTTTATCATTGAATGATTATTGCAAAATATTTAATGCCAGTCGTAGAGTTTTATTGTCGTAATAAGAAGATAATTTCAGTTAGTATCATAAAAAATATCTTTACGAGTACTTGCTGCACAATACTGTTGCATGTTTGTGGTCTTTGAATAAACATCCACATGTATTAATGTGACTTAATTTATATGAAGAAATTCATGGCTATACATACGGTTTTAGCTGTATACAAAAAGAGTTCTTGCTTCCTTATGACTTTGCATAATATTGATGTTATTTTAATGTTGGCAATAAGTGTAAAACTTTATTATCTAGTAAAAAATTATATCGCATGAAGATACCCAGCAAAAAATTAGCCATTACCATCAGAACTACTTGCCGTATAATGAATTACTTTTCTGATTGCCAAATTTCATTACTAAAGTTAAAAAAAAAATTATATAGAAGTTGGTTGATGAGAAGAATGATTTTAATTCATTACGCTTTACCAAAATAAAAAAGTAAGTACTAACTTTAGCCTGTTTAAATCATAAATATAGAAACACACGAAGTTCGAACAATAATAATTAAGGGCCTAATTTTGTAAAACGCAACGCCAATCGTTGACAAATTTTATATGGAAAAATTTTAAATTACAAAAACAAAATACCCTAAATTAATTAAAATTAATAGCCTTGGGCTAACAGTAACAAACCAGAAATGTTTGCCTTAACAAAATAAAGCAAAAATAAGCAAATTAACCAACATGTGTATAATAAGTAAAGAACAAACGACAATGATAAGACTGTTGTTAATTTAGAGATGGTAAAATTGAGCTTTCATTACATTTGAGGGTGGCGTTGGCTGAAGTAGTTAGCCCGTTGACTACAAAACTAAAGATCCTGAGTTCAATCCCTGTATCCGACAGTCATTAAAATAACAACACCATGTATTTTTCTGATGTGCATTAGTGTCCCTTTGCATCAGTTGTTGTAGGAAAGTTCAAGTGATGAAGGCATAGTCTCACTGGTCACTGAACTATACCGACTTCAGCAGATGCTAATCCTAATGTAACATAAGAGCGCCCTCCTTCGTCGGTATTGTGTAGCAAAAATCGTCGGCGAAGTAAAATAACCAATAAAATGGCTACTTAAACACAGATTTAAAATTTAATACGCCTCATTTAACACCACAGGGCGCTGCAACACTGCATTATTAAAAAAGCGCGCAAAAGCAGAGTTGTAAAAGAATGAAGCTTTTTTCTATCTCTTCCTTCACCACCTATCTTCTATCACACTATCCCTTTCCTAAAGAAGGTAACACCTAGTAATAGTGGTAGGCATTAATTGCCTGAGTGTTACTTTTCTTAAAAAAAAAAAAGCTTTCAGCAAATTGAAATAAGATGAATAAAAACAATTCACATATGCCATTTGCAATAATGGCTAAATATATAAAGCAGAAATCTACATCAACTGACACCACATACAGTGGACCAAACACAAAAGAACGCTGATGATGAATGTTTAGTGGCCTTTGAAAACGGCCACGGTTGAGCTGTTCCGTTCAACTATGTGTTGTTAGTCAGAATATTTACAACAGACTTTGGTGTTATTTGATCATTAATAATTATCACATGTAATTTGGCTTAAAAAGCGATACAAAATTTAACCTGTTCAACTCATAAATATAGAAACAAATGAAGTTCGAACAATAATAATTAAATTAACTAAAAAATAGTTTTATTTATTTTATTATATATATTGGAAAAATTTTCATTGAACACCCCAATATTTTCCCTTTTTAGGGGACCATATGTAGATTAATTTAGAAATACAAAATTATAATCTTCTCCTCATAAATAATTGGGATCAAATAATTTGTTTTCATAGTGTGAACAGTTGTGACGTATGAGTGATGTGTGACTTACACATTAATAATACGCATGAATAAATTGGACTTCTTCGCAAAAGCTGGACATCAAAAAATTCTACATATACATACATACATGCATACATAGATATATATCTGTGGCAGTGAGGAAAAACTGTTTAAGTCATACTTTACTATTTTTCAGGTGATAACTTTTAAGCTTTCGAGTCGATTTTTAGACATTTATTTCTTTTATAGTTGGGAAAATCTCTATTAACATTAACCTTAATTATTTTTTTAAGCAAACATCGTTCTCCACACATAAGCTATTATTCCAAATGAGATAACAAGTCTAAAAAATATAAATCGCAAGTCATAGTGCTATAACTTCCTGAAATATCACACAAACTAATTGAGATTATGACCAGAAGTACTTTCGAATATGCAGATTACGGAGGTACTAAATATTATTTCAAAATTGGCTTATCTTGCCTTAAGCAATAATTCCTATTTGAAACAGACATACTTTGAGCTTTTTTAGTTTTAATAAGATCTTTTATATATATCCCAAATATACGGGGTATTTAAGAAGTGTCTTAAATCGATCGTGATTATTTTTAGAGGTGTTCAGAGGGGGTAGCAACAGAAAAAAACTAAAAAAATCATCGCGCAAATCTTTTATAAAAGAGTAGTAATACTTAAAACCATATATTGCCAATCACTTACATAAATAATGAATTTATTTATGTATATATTTGTATGTATATATTTATTTATTTGTTGAATTAGAAGTTATTAAATATTGATAAATAGAGCCATGTCCCGCAATTCAATTCGACGAATATTAAAATGACATAAAACTTAAACAGTTTAACTTTAAATTTCCAAAATAGTATTAAAACTTCAAAAATTCCGGAAGCAATTTAGCGATGAAGCTATTTAATATAATCTAGAGATTTTGTGCTCCAGCTAGTTTTTATTATGTTCTTAAAGAGTCCTTTATATCAAACTGTTTAAATACATGATGACAAATTTATGTAATGCATAGCAGATTTTAGTGATCGGTATTATGCCAAAAAAGAAATTGATCAGTACTTTTATCTCAGTACTTTTTATGGTCGATATTTTTTTACATATATATTTTTATGAGATTGTAATCATGCAAAATAATAGTTTTTAGATGCAATAATGTTTAGTTTAATTTTAACTAAAATCACTAATTTGGAAAATTTGCTTATTATGTTTTTGTTGAGCAACGTCTTTTCAAATTTTGTTTCTGCCTGCTTAAGGAACTAATCAGCTGACTTTAACCCAAGCATTTTTGAAATATGCTATAAAACTTCATATGTTTATAGCAAGACCCTCAATATGTTGTTGAAAATCGACTATACAAACATAATACGTTCTAAGATCTTAGACAAAAATCTTTACATAAGAATGAACTTTATTAAATTTATTATCAATTTCCATTTTGTATTACTTTTTTACAATTAGTTGATGCATTAAATATAAAAATGATAAGTTTTTGTTTTAACAAAAATTTTCTTTGTTGACCCCTTTTACGAAAACAAGTGCGATATGTTGCCAAATTTCAGTCCCATTGAAAAAATTTCTTAAAGTTGCGCCCTAAAATTTAAAATTGTTCTTGAATTTTTCTAGTGACGCTTGCTGCCGCCATACGAGTATTTAACTAATTTAACAAGTTAAAGTTTTTACTTATTAAACACACCCACTAACACACATCCAATTATCATCATTATTATGTAATTATTATTGACATTATTTATTATTGTGTTCAAACATGTCACTTTTGTATATTTAAAATGTAAATAAATATTAATGTCAGCATTGTTAGTTGTGCGGTATTAAACAAAAAAATAAAATAAACGGCAATTTTTCGTTCTCGTTTTCTCTCGTCATAATTGGTTTGACATCAAAACATAGAATTTCCAATTGTTGTTGTTTTTTGTTAGTGGATGATGTTGTTGTTAAATAAATGTATGTTTGTGTGCTTGTTAGTGTGTACGTATGTATGTAAGTTTGTTCAATTTGAATTCTGTATGAAAAAAAGTGCAGCCAGTTAATTTTTAATAGAAAGTGGTTGATGATGGTTATAAAAAAACTAATTTATAGGCATTGATAACACTGCACAACAGTGATTTGGATGCTTAAATAAAAATAGCCGATCCTACTGTATTTTTGTTTCCTGATTACGATGATGTCATTAGTTTTTCTCTATCAGCTCTAGTTTTGAAGATATAGTGTCATTTAGGATTTGCATAATTTGCATCTCTTTTTGTATTATACCGTTAATATATTACGAATGGTACTCCAAACTTAAAAATACTTTCTGGATTATTTATCTACACAAAAATCCCTTTCATTTAAATAGATTCACATTGATGAGTATATCAGGGTATCTGACTATTATTGCAAGGATGTTAAAAATCATGTGTTTTTAGTTCAGTCCTCTTAACATTTTTTGATTATAATTTTTTTCGACCAAATATAACTAATTCTTATGTATTTTTGTTCGCTGATTACAAAAATAGGTCTATTTATTTTATAGCACCTCTACTTTAAGAGAATTTTTTTTTTTCGAAAGCCATACAAAAAATTGTTTTTTATATTACATTTGTCCATTTACAAGTTATTAGTGCAATTATTACGCAAAGTAAAATGTTGTATGGACCAATCCCGAAAATTTTTATGCTATTTGTAGTGAATCAATGCGAATCTATTTAAAGGAAAGGGATTTTTTTGTAGATAAATAATCCAGAAAGTACTTTTAAGTTTGGAGTACCATTCGTAATATATTAACGGTATAATACAAAAAGAGATGCAAATTATGCAAATCCTAAATGTTAGTATATTTTCAAAACTAGAGCTGAAAGAGAAAAACTAATGACGTCATCGTAATCAGGAGACAAAAATACATAAGGATCAGGCATTTTTATTTAAACATCATAAAAAAACTCTATTTTGTTGTGCAGTGTAATCAGTACTTATACGGAATTTACACGATGACTTGTTTCTCTATATTTTTCTTGAATTCTCTTTTATGTTGCTACCTCTTTGATCACCTTTGTACCCCTTTTGTCAATAAACTCTAGGAAAGTCACGGTAAAAAGTCATAGTGTAAGTCCCGTATTAGTGTACACACATAAACTACGAAACCTTTGACCTTGCATAATATACTACATTTTGTTGAACTGTGTTATTTTTATAAAAAAAAATATTATCAGATAATTGAAAAACTGAAGTGAAGTTCTTGTTTTGTCGGCAAAAGTAACTGATACGAATTAAATTTATATTACAGATTTACTAGGACTGTGTGGCCCTGCATGAGCCAAAGACGAACTAATAAAATTTCTTTGAATCTGCTAGTCAATATTAAGCACGCTAATAGTGTGCGTGTGGGCAAACTTCAGAGCTATTACCACCTACCAAAGTTGACTAAAAAAAGGTGAGAAAAATTGTTAAATGGTTGTCTTGAAGGCCTATTTATCAGGTCAACGCAATCGTCCTGATGATATTCTGTGCTTTCGTGTTTTAACTGTCAAAAGCTGTTTGCACTATGTACTTTAGTTCATGTTTGTGTGTGTTTCTGACAACTGAAACACAAAGTTGTTTTTTGTGTTGCAGTGTTTTTGTAGAGTTGCATAGAGCTAATAAGTAGGCCTTGGTTGTCTTAAACTTCAAGACTGCTCTCAACTTCTGCTCTCTTTCTTTCTATCTCTCTCTCCCTCTCTCTCTCTCAATTTTTTACTCACAAGCTGGTGGACTACCGCATAAAATCTCGGTTAAATTGCTATGCAAGCCCCAGACCTTGTTGTGTGTTTTGGACACAAACTATACAACAACGTGTGCAACATTAGCGCACAACTTCATTTCACAAAAAAAAATTTTGAGTAAACATGACATCGAGTGCTACTGCGCATATTGTAGTCGATAATTTTTTTCGTGGCAAACGAAGAAGAAGAATGTAAAAACGGGGCAAAAAAAAATTAGTTTATATAAAAAGAAACATATTCTAACAACAAACTTTTAAAAACACTAAAAGAAAGTGAGCCAAAAGACTACAAAAATTACATTTGCATGACATTTCTAACGCACATTTGAATTCGTGCGTGACGTTTCTTTATACGACTTTACGAAAATATAAACAAAGTTAAATGAAGTTGTACAACATATTCCTAAATTATACAACCAATCTATACAACTTGCCAAAAAATCAAATCTTTTTAATCTTTCGTACAAACGGGACACAACTTCATACAACGACCGCTCACACTTTACAATCTCATACACAACCTGCTCATGTTGTACCAACGATCGCAAGGTTTGTGGCTTGCTTTAAGAGAGTCGAAATTGGTAACTTCAGTCGATATTCAGAGATCCACCATTTAAACCTTACCGAACATAAACTAAATGCCTCGAGAAAAGGCCTTAAGTCCGTAAAATTAAGTTCAGCGGAATGATTTATGTGATTTAAATTTCCTATGACTAATATTCGATTAAAATAAATAAATTCCGTTGAGTGCGATCTTGAAAATTTTTCTGGTTTTTGGCGCTTTTTTTAGTTTTGGCGTTTATTTTCATTCTAGTGATTTTTCGGGCTCCGGCATATTTTTCGTTTTGTAATTTTTTTTTTAGTTTTGGTAATTTATTTTAATTTAAGCGATTTTTTAGTTTTGGGGTTTCTTCTTTTTGCGATTTTTTCGGTTTTTTGGCATTTTTTTTTATTTTGGCGATTTTTTAATCTGGAATTTTTTAGTTTTAGCTTTTTTGAAAATTTCAAGAAATTGTCTTTTAATGAAAAATGGAATATCTCTTGATTTTGACATAATCTTTTACAACGGAGTATATCACTATGCTACGGCCCAAAATTAAGTTAGAGCGTATCGTTTTTTTTCTATGCCATTTTGATGTACTTGCAGTGTGAGTGTAGTTTGTATAAAAATATACCAACTTTGATACTTGCAAGTGTCTATATATAATACATTGGGATTTCAACATGCTTACTTGCTCGCTTTATAACTTTCTTTAGTTCTTAACTCTTATATATTATTTGTTAAAGCGGTAAAAGTTTTACACATTTTTTGAAAATTTCATGTGTATAGAAAACAGCCAGTAACGAACAGACGGATAGACAAACATAGTAGGGAAAACTGTGGGGTTCTTTTTCACCTTTTTTTTTCTAAGGAACCCTAATAAACAAATGAAATTCGTTTTAAAAGACGAAAAGTGCATAAAAGTTTCATCCTTTAACTAACAGCTTGGCTCACGATGTCGGCAGCATGTATTGAAAATAGAGCTTTTCTTTTCCCAGACTTTTTCAAAAAACTCGTTCCCCCTTTCCCGGGCATTCCTATGAATTTCCGCCCAGTGTAAAACAATACAAAATATTTTTAAATTTGATTTATTTCAACAAAAAAACAGATTATAATTTATGATATCGATTAAATACATAATAACGTTTTATAAACACATAAGTTAAATAAAAACAATACCGTTTACGTTCTTTATATAATAGTAGTACATAAATACCAATATAATAAAAAAGAAATTATACGAGTATTGTTAAAAAAAATTTTACAAAATATTTCTTTGGAAATAGGACTTTAACACAGAATAAGCATTGACAGAATCGTACCTTTTACCAAAGAGAATCTGTAATTAGTTTGTAAGTTTTCTTTTATTTCTCTGCGCATTTCTGTTTTTTACTTATATGAATTTCTGTAGAATTAAAGGCCTCTAAGTCTCAGAGCACATGTGTGCCAACTGTAAGTCCCAATTTTCACGAGGCAATTTTACTTGCGCAAGTCTTGAATTTAACGAACAAAGAAGTGAGGAAGAAGTGAGGAGTGTAAAAACCAGCAGAATTGCCGTACAGACTTGCCTGTACATGACGATTCTGATTTTGCTATCATTCAATCTATATCAAATTTGACATTCCTTTTCATTTGTGTTTGTTTTCTGTTCTGGTTTTTCGTCTATTAAAATTCATTGTGGCTCAAAGTGTTAGTTTTGTGAGAATATTAATAACAATTGTTAATTTGCTTCAAATAAAAAGAAATAAAATGGTCAAGTAAACTTGCTCTATCTAAACGCTACAGCAAGTTTAATAAAAAAATTTATGACTTGCGCAAGTAAAATTGCCTCTTGAAAATTGGGACTAAGCTCGGTCTCAAGATGAAAGTACATAACAAGCGTTAGTGCGCGTGCAAGCTGTAGGCACATGTCAAAAAAAGGTGAAATAGTTTTTTTGCATACAACAAGTTACACACGAAACTCTTTGACTCGTTTGCCGCGGAAAGTTGGTTAACTTTCAACTTTTTAAGGCGTTGTATTGTTTTAACAACTAACTAACTAGCCGATAATAAATAAGAAACAATTTTAAAAAATTTGAATCATGGAGTAAAAACTTATTGACAAGTTTGAAAAACATGCAGTATTGGATAAAAAAATATTTGAAAATGTTACAAGTCCATTTTTCAATTTAAATAATGTAATAATGTAAGTAAATAAGCTGACAGAATAGGCTTTTATAAGGCGTGTTGTGTAACTTGCTAATTTTTGTGCGGTAAAGTTTTCAAATGCACGATACTTGTAGACGAACTGACGCGTGCTATGTACTTCCACCTTTAGTTGTTGTAAAGCTTTAGCTATTGTGCTAGTGATATCACCTTATTATTGCACCATCGCATTCACAAAGTCAATGACGACACTGACCAGGAATGTTCACATACAGACTAAAGTTGCCATATTAGAATAAAAAAAAAATCCCGGGAATTCCCACAAAAAATTTCCCGTGATTTTTTTCCCGGAAAATGTGCGGGATCCCGGGAGATCCCGTATGAAAAATACTATTTGCAAACAACAATATCATAAGAAAATTTCGCTGTGTTTTCAATACAAATAATCGATCACACATTTTCTGTTGATAACTTGGGCCAGGCTGTAAAAATCAAAATCAAAGATTAAATTTAATATAAAAAAATAAACATTCAGAGAGAAAGAAGGATTTAAAATTAAATATAACTGACGTGTCAAAGAAAATTAAATAATTTGAGCTTAAAGTGTACGTTAAAGCAAAATTTTCATAACATCTTTTACTAAAGTACACTTCAAGTTTCAATTAATTGTTTCTGGATACGGCCGTGTAAGAATTTAAATTAAATACAGTAAATTTATTTAAATTCAACTTGTACTTTGCTTTATTAAATTATTTACGAGTACTTCTTATTAAAAATTCTTTTTTTTAACCTACTTTCTTGCAAATAATAGAAAATCCATATGAATTTATGACTGTGTTGTACACATAATTACAATTAAATAATTCTATTTACACCCTTGTTGTAATTTAACACTAATTAAGTTCTATCACATAAATTAAATGTTCATATAAGGCGTCTTGCATTATAGACTTCCCACCTTTAACAAGTTAAAGCGGCCATATTGTTGAAGGTTTATCTGCCAAATAAGCTTCAATTTAGTCAATATATTTTACCAAATTACAATGGCTGGATAAAGCATGAAGCAGCTTGTGCAAGCATTACAATTAATTTCTTATCAAAATGTTCATTTTGTTCGAGCAACGTTCCGCTAATTTCGCCCATTTTACGGTCTACGTAAACGTTCTACTCAGAGGACTATTCGCAGCATGGTAGATACATTTGAATACACTGTGTTAGTAAAATATCAACCAACAAGTTTACGTTTTTTTAGTAATAGGTGTTACCTTTTTGGGAAAGATATAATGATGTAGAAGACAACTGGTGAAGGAAGAAATAGAGGAAAACTTCTTTGTTTCACAACTTTGCTTTTTGCACGTTTTTTTTTTTTTTTGATAATGCAGAGTTGCAGCGCCTCTGGTGTCACTGAAGCATATGAAATTTACTAAGCTTTGCTTAGCAGCCATGTTATTGATTATTTTACTTTCCCGATGATTTTGCTACACAATATCGATGACGGATGGAGCCCTGATGTTACATTAAGATTAGTATCCGCTGAAGTCGGCGTAGTTCAGTGACCCGTGCCTATGACTTCCTTCATCGCTTGAAGTTTCCTGCAGCAACTGATACAAAGGGACACTAATGCAAATCAGAAAAATTAATGCTGTTGTTATTTAATGACTGTCGAATAAAGGGACCGAAATCAGGACCTTCGGTTTTGTATTCCACATGCTAACTACTTCAGCCAATGCCAAAGTTAACAAAATGCATTATCTGCCGAATTTATCGCTGTTTTTTCTGAGAATGTCCAGAATAATTAAAATAAATCGAGTTTTCGTCGCCTTTTGCAGATCATAGTTTTGCGGATTTTGCATCGTAACTTAAGCCTGCACTTGTGCAAAATTCAACCCAAAAGCTTAAGGGAAAGGACCATAGGCAAAAACGTGTGTTTGCTGATTAGGCCTTGGAGCAGTTGGAAGGTGACTCTAGTTTTGATCGAAAGAAAAGAGCAACATTTTTATATTTGGAGCAATAACTATCCATATAAGATCCAAGAGCATCAAATGTATCCCAAGAAAATGCACAGTTCGCTCTTCGTTTTGTAGCAACGATCCATACTTTTTCAGAAATATGTTTTCCAGGTCAACATCATCAACGACAAGTACTAAGAATCCCTTTTTGGGCTGAATTGGATGATATACATACTGAGAAAAATATTAAACCAGACGTGCTCAAACTGATCACATTTGTTGTTAAAAGTGTATCTACAATATTTGTGTTACAATTTTTCACCCCGTTGTCAATTTAACAACTAGACATTAAAATAGATGCTTAGCCGTTGACCATTAGCTTTATAAATAACAAAAAGTTAACAATGTACTATTGTCAGTTTATACACGTCCATGTACAAGTGGATAACCAGCGCTGGCAGTATTTATTCAGGAACTGCTTTTACTCTACTTCCTAAGTATCAATCAATAAGTATTTTGAATTTTTCAGCAATCGATTATTAACAGCATCCATATAATTAATCATATAATCACTTATTCAAAATAAGAGATGATTTGTTGTTTTTGGCAAATACTTACAATATGTCTTGATTTTTTTTAGGAAAAAGAAATACATCTCATGAAGTATTCTAGTTTTATTTATAAAAAGTATGTTTATTGATTGAAAATTTAATTTATGTTAAGCAAAAAGAAAAAAGTAAAAAAATTATATTTATTCCCCGTTTCCACAACAAGTACGGTCTACACAGAAAAAATGTTTCCCAGAAAATTTTCAATAAATATTTGTTTGATATTAAATTTAGTTTCAGTAAATATTTTTTACTGTTACAGTAAATTTTTTGTTCGAAAAAAAAACTATATAGAGCAGAAGCAGGCCACGACGTTTGTCGGCTTCCTGTCGGAATTTACATGTATACAAGACGATCAATCAAAATAAACAACAACAAGAGCACAATAGTGCGTTGCGTCAATCAACAACACAGAAAAAAATATTTCTATAATAAATAACTTTATTCGAAAATAAAACCAAAAATCATTTAAAAATGTATTTAAGTCAATTAAATTTTTGTTTAAAAATAAAATATTCCTGCAATAAACAACTTTAATTGAAATTAAAACCAAAAATCAATTAAATATGTGTTATTGAATCAATTAAACACATATTTAATTGATTTAATGGAATTAAAAACATTTTTAATTGATTTTTGGTTTTAGTTTTATTTTCAAACAAAGTTGTTCATTGTTTATATTTTATTTTTAAAGAAAAGTTTAATTGACTTAAAGACATTTTTAATTAATTTTTGGTTTTATTTTCAAATAAATTTGTTTATTGCAGGAATATTTTTTTCTGCGAAGCAAGATAAACACCAACACATTTAAAAAACATATTCTGTCAGCCGAACTCTGTTAAATTTAAATTTTTTACAAAATTGGTATCAAAATTTACAAAATTATTTGTAGCACAGCATTCATACATATTTTCTGATTCAATGAATTTGGTAGCTGAAAATTAAATTTAGTTTTTTTTTTGTGTACTTGAGTAGAAAATTTCTTAAGAAAGCACTAATTTTTTTTGTAAAGATTTTCATAAAAAATTTCTAGACAAGTCGCCTGAATGACTTCTGGAAACAGGGGGTTATGTAACATCATGAACATTATTTTAAATTCACTTAATATGTTTCAAATAAAGAGAACTTCTTACAATGACAACAATATGTAAAACTTATAAGAAATATGATCCAAATTTACTCTCATTCCGGATTATAAGTTCAGGATTTTATTGACTTCCTTACAAGCTTTTTTTTACTACATATGTTTCAATAGCCTAGAGTTGACAATATAGAGTTGTCAGTATTTGTACACGTCTACATACAAGTAATGTTGTTAAACAATATTACAACGCAGGGTTTTATATTGATCACAGGTGTTAATGATTTTACAATGTCTGTTCTTCCCGCAGCTTGTGATTTCAACACCATGGCACTTTCTGCACGGAGGATAGAGCCTGGTCATCTCACGTTGAGTTAATATCAACGGGCCACCGAGATGATAAAATTTTAGTTCATTAAAATATTGCTCCAACAAACACCTTTAATTGAAAAAGAAAACTAAATTAGTTAAAAATTTAATTGTGTCAAATAAATTTTTATATGATTACGACCGTATTTTAAAAAAATAACTCGTACTTCAAGTGTTTTAGTCAAAATTTAAACCCAACTCTTTTTTATAATACGGCAGTAAAATTTTTAAATAATAATTCTTTCTGCCATAAAAACCGTCTTCTATAGAAGATAAGATATATAAAATTAAATTGTAATGGGCGTGCGTCCGCCCATTTCTTAAATGCAAGATTGTGTGTTTTTCAGAGTTTAGGGTGCATGTTAAGTCTTGTAAAAATCGGTAAAGTAGAACAACTTAAAATAAAATATTTAATTTTAATGGGCGTTACTCCGCCCATTTTTTTTAAAGGTGTGATAAGTTTTGTAAAAATTGGTTAAGCAGAACTGCGTAAAATATTATAATAAATTTTAATGGGGGTAACCCCCCTATTTTTTAACTTTCAAACTGTGTAATTACAAGAACCAAAAGTGTTTTATAGGTTTCGCAGCAATCAAATAAATAGAATATCATAAAATTATGTAAAAAAATGTGAGCGTGTCTCCGTCCACTTTTTTTTTTAAATGGGACCAATGGGAAGCTATAACCTTTCAGACAACAACAAAAAATATACAATTAAAAAATTTTTGAAGTCGGTTAAAAAATAATTGACTCAATTAAATTTTTAATGAAGCTTTTAATAATAAGAATTAGAGAGCTGCGTAAACAGTCTTTAAATGTAAATACGTCTTGTTTTTTAAATCGTCGCATGTATTATACTAAACCAATAATAAATGCTGTCGCATTATAAGCGAATCACAATGAATGTATTGGTGTACGTGCATATGAGTGTTAACAAGCGATGTCGGCAAGACTGCTTTTTCATAACAAACAATCAAAAGAGGTAGTGTAGTTGAGTGTATGCTTGTTATTTTTCATATTGTATGTCTGTGTGTACGATGTAGATGGTAAGCTTTTATGTGTTAAAAATAAAAGATCATACACACATACATGCTTGACGTTTGTATACGTGCCCAAACGTAGAAAGAAGCAAGCATCACAAATTCTTCCGTCACGAAGTATTTTCTTCTTTACTCCTATACATACAATACTCAAAAAAATTTCTTGCAAACAGTGTTGTTAACGTTTGTTTTAGAAGATTTCGCTGTAGTAAAGCATTTGAAAAATCCTTCATGTCTTAAAAGTTCTTGTAATGGGTCTTTTGCAGGAGTCTAATAAGAATTAAAAGAAAATAATTTTATTGGCTTGTTTTAATTCGTAAGTGGTTCTTTGTACTTTTTAACCCCCGACTAAAAAAAGGGGTGTTATAAGTTTGTAGTGTGTGTCTGTGTGTCTGTGTATCTGTGTGTCTGTCTGTGTCCACGTACAGGCCAAACGGCTGGACCGATTTTCATTTAGTTTTTTCTGTTTGAAAGATGACTTGATCGAGAGGGCTCTTACCTTAGAAGATATAAAATCTTTTCTGAAAAAAGTCGGGGGTTTTCAAAATTTTTAATTTTTGTTATTTTTTAATTAAACTTGCTTATTGTAGAATTCTTTTTCTTTGTAGACTTTTTCTTTTAGAGTTTTCTTAAGTCGTTGGTCTTTGCATATAAGCCACAAACCGCAGATGCCGTAAAAGTCCATGCCAATGGTAAAGTTTATTTGCCAGAGTCAAGGAAAGTTTAACATTTAAGGTGATGGCCGCAGCTATCTGAGGCTGAGTCAAATACTTGCACAAACTTTTTCTTTTTTTAAATTTTAAAGATTAAATATAGAAAGTGCCTAATGAAATACTGTTTATTGGTTTTGCACACTGCTGAAGATTTGTAAGTTTACATTTTCAATGCTTTTATTAATTAGAAGGTTTACGAGTATAGTTATAATTTTGGTAATATTCTAATTTGAAATAAATTTTAGCAAACCAAAAAGTTATTTTTGCCCAATTAATATTAAATTTAATTATTTATGGAACTAATTTAAAATGTTTAGTTATTGCTTTATAGCTATTTAATTTAAAAATTATACAAGCAGAAAAAAATTTATAAACGTGATTTAATATAAATACATACATATCGTTACCTAAAGTCCAAAAGGCCAATAAATTCAAAATAAAATTTTTGATTGATTAAAAATGTATCTTTCCTTAAAACTTTACTCACATATGTTTAAAAAAAATACCAATTTTATTCATTATTCAGTTTGGCACTTAACAAAAAAATAGTCACAAATTTAAAAGATGTTTTGCTTCTTCTGTAAAAATATAAAAAGTTTACTTACGGCCTTTTGCATTTTAGGTGACGGTATGCAATATTGTACGTAAGCTTGTATGTGTTGATGTAAATGTTGACTGTTTGCACAAATACATACATACATACATGCGTATATAGAACTATGCCAAAGCATGCTTATTTACATTATAATTAATTACATGTAAATTTATATGTGTATGTATGTATATTTATATTGTTTGTAATTAACTTTACAAATTATTTGCAAATATTTAATCAATATTTTCTCATGGCATGGAATAAAAAAACAATAAATGGCATATCATCAGAATTTATGTATTTAATTTTCTCTCATTAAAAACGTTTACATTGCAATTGAGAAACACAAATAAATAATAATGATAAATTTTTTAATAGTTATTTGCTTTTAAGTGAAAGTTTAATCAATTTTAGGTGAAACATTACCATTGATCTATATTTAATTATTAAAGTTTTAGTGAAAAAATATTTAAATTTTAAAGTTTAAAGTGCGAATTCCTTAAAGCCAATTTATGATATTAAACAAAGCACTTAGAAAAATTTTCAGTTTTTTTTAATAATTTTTTTTTTGCACGAGCAAAATTAAAAAAAAAATACTTTTTCAATGATTTAGAGGAAAATTTGGCTTTCACTTCTACAATATTCATATCCGATCCCATAAAATGTGAATATTCCGAGTTTTTATGAATAACAAGCTCCCGAATAGGTACATACTTCCGTGTTGGATTGATGCTAAAATTTTTTTTATTGAACATGTTTTTATTGAAAATCAGTTAAATCAATAAGGCGGTTCCAGGACTGGAAAATGAAAACTTTGTGTTGGTGTATAAAAGGAATGAGTTATACAGGGTGGCGCGGAATGAGCTATATGGTTCAAACTATAACTTTTTTTGTATAACTTTTTTTATTTATGCGATTATTATATAATTTTTTAAATACACTATATTATTGGGGAATTTTGCGCAATTAAACTTACAATTACATTTCATATTTTCCATAGCTGTTCGCAAAATTTCGGGTGTAATGGCCATGATTTCATTTCGAATGTTGGTTTCTAGTTGGAGTATGGTTCTTGGTTTGTTAACGTACACTCTTTCTTTCAACGCACACATTCAAATGACGACAATATAAACGCTGTGTCAACATAATAAACTGTTGGTTTAAAAAATAAAATTCAATTATTTTTGACATTGTTCGATCGTGTAATGTCTTCTTCCCCAGAAAAAAATTTCAAAAAAGGTAATCTGGTTTGGAATCAAGCATTTTTGGTGGAAGCTATTCCTTACTGGATTACCAACTTAATGATTTTAACAAAGCGTCAGACTAATAATAATCGATTCTTGAGAAAAACTTACCTTTTTTATTTGGCAACTTGTTCATGTAATCGATTTAATCTAAAAAAAATCATTCTCTTCATTTTCTTGTACATATTTTTTTTAAATTTTAGGTAATGTGATTTGTAAGCGAGTAATGAAATTTGGCAATCAGAAAAGTAAGTCATTATATGGCAAGTAGTTCTGATGGTAATGTGTAATTTTTTGCTGGGTCACAATATGCTGTAAAAAAAACTAAAGAAAGAATAATAACTGATAACAAAAATTAAAAATTTAAAAAACCCCCGACTTTTTTCAGAAAAGATGTTATATCTTCTAAGCGGCTGGACCGATTTTGTGCAAACGTAGCTAAAAACCCTCTCGATCAAGTCATCTTTCAAACAGAAAAAAACTAAATGAAAATCGGTCCAGCCGTTTGCCTTGTACGTGGACACGGACAGACACACAGACACACAGGCACACACTACAAACTTATAACACCCCTTTTTTTAGTCGGGGGTTAAAAAGTGATAAAGAATTCAAACTATATAGATCATTCTGCGCCACCCTGTGTGTTTTTGTTTTAAATATAAGTAGGCAGACGATAATTTTTACATGGCTTCTATAAACTGGTAGTTAACCTATTTTAGATTTTGAGTGACAATCTACAAAATCAAACATTCCAGGGGTAGAAAATTTTAATATATTTTTTTTTTATAAACTAAAACTTATTTTATTTTATGTTAATTAAACCTATCGAGCCATAACCTCCAAAAGAAGCTTAAGCTAGACATTTTTTAACTTCGTTATTTGGAGAAATTCCGTTATCTGCGATCGTTAAAATTTTAATTTTGAAAGTTATGCCACTTATGCTTTTTTTTCGGCAGATATGGCACAATATGTATTTTATATTTTGTAAAGATTTTTACTGCGGATTTTTTTAAATTTGTTAAATTTTGATATAAAAATCTGGTTTAGAATAGGGTGGAATAACGAGCAAAGTCCGTCTGTATGCAGAAAAGTTGGCCTTCCAAAGCTCCCGAATAACAGGATACTTTGGTGTTGGGATGGTGCGTAAACCATTCGTGCTTTTGTTGTCCTGCCAACAGTCGCCTCTTAATGCTGTCTTTATAACAGCATTGAGTCTAATATCACTCCCAGATAGTTTACCTCTGATGAGCTTTCTATTTGCACGCATACTAAATTATATACAGTCACAACTCAAAGTTATCAAAATGTTTTTTTTTCATAAACCACAAACAAACATATTTCTTTTGCAATATAGTCTTATTTTTTATTTAATTTTTTTTAGTTCTGCAAAGCCGAATACAGTATTCTAATTTTCAAGTTTTTTCCATATTTAAACATAAGTTGCATTTGCATTAAGTGTCTTTTTGACAACACAAAGCCAAGCCAAACACAAAACCCACTCAAAGTCATTCACAAAAAAAAAAACAAAAAAAAAAACAATATTAAATAAAACGCTTATCATAATTTAGGAAACACTCACTTTGATTTAAAAAAAATGTTGTTGCAGGAGCTTTTAATATTTTTATAATATATACTATATCATAATTCAGTCCGTTAACTTAATGCTTGAGGTCCTTTGAAATTTGTTTCTGAGTGCAAAAATTACTTTTAAAATTAAAATGCAGCCTGCATTTAAACAAAGAGCTAATGTTAGGGACAATTCGGTACTTAAGTGCAGGGAAAAATGAATTACTACTAAAGTAAAAGGAAGTAACATTGACAAAATTCTTTATTTGCTGTAATTCACAAAACGTTAAGGGATATTCCATATCTTTTGGTGATCAACTCTAATATAGTAAATTTTTCTTTTTTCTGCCTTATCTTAGTTATTCTTTGACGTTACATGACATCCTGATAATGCATTGTTGTCTGTTTTGCTATTTTTTTTCGATGAATGAGCATATTTTCTACCAAATACACGGCAGACGGTTGAGTGGAACATTTTTAACAAAAAGCATTTGAGAAAAATACAAATTTTGTTATATGCACATACATACAAAGTTGTGCCAGATGTGTTCCATATGTCAGAGTATACATATGTATGCACAAGCGAGTAGTTACCTAAGAAAAAAGCAAAGGCTTTTATTATTTTAATGTCAATTTAAGCCAAGTTTTTTTTTTAATATTTTCATAAAATTAAATTTTTTCTAGTGGTAGTGAAAAAAAAATATATAAAAAAATTTAACTGATATCACTTTTGACTATGATGATGATTTATTTTTTCCAAAAGATTATAAACTAGATAGCTTAAGCTTCAAAAATTTATAAAAATTCCTTACGTTCTAAAAATTTTCAAGGATTGCTCCATTTTAACTAAAAATAAGTATAGTTTTAGTATACAACATTTCAACATGTATATATATATATATATAAAAATTATGGCTAAAGTCCCAAGAAAGAGGAAACAAAAAAAGCAGACAATTAGAATTAAACTTACAAGATAATAACTTAAAAACTATTTTAAAAACTAACTACAAACTATAGATTAAAACTAAAAAAGGCAACAAAATAATATTAAATTCGTTCTTAACAAAAAAAAAAAAGAATTAATAATATTAGAGCTTGTCGTTGTAACTTCGCTATGGCGATTCCTCTTAGAAGATAATGTTGTTGCTACAATGAATTGTATAATTTTATAGACTTTTCCATTAACCCTGAAGTCATTAAAAGGAATATTATTTTATTTTTAAATCAATTAAATAATAAATTATTTTTCATTATGCATTATTTTTAAATCAGTAATCTTAATAAATAATTTTCCATTATGCATGTATACATCATATATAACTATGTAGCTATCATAGCTGTTCAGTGTGATTTTTTGATGTGTAAACATCTATAGGCTAGGGGTTAATAATCTTTTGACTTTGATTTCTTTGCTGAGATTTCTTTGCATTGTCAAATCGGAGTGAGCTATGTATGAGTGTATTAGTGTTTGAAAGAAGCAATACCAAGCAGAGAAACAAGTCGACCGGCTGGAAGCCGACGGTGCGCCGCCGCCGGTTATTTTTCTGTATATTTCCGTACACCAAAGGTGAAAATGAACCGTGAGAGGCACGGACTTGAAATTTGGACACAATGTGTAGACATTTGGCCACTACAACAACAAATACATGAGAGTTAAAAACTAAAGGGTGTTCGAAAACGAGCAACGAAAAATGTTAAAATCCCATGTAATATACATACAATTGTATGTACATATATACACTTGAAATTTTAAAAGTTAGTGTATTTTTATACAGACTACAACAAATTAACACTAAATTTAAAAAATTTAAATCAATGGGTGTTCCATCAGTTAATGCAATTTTGACTTTGTAATTTTGACAATTTGCTGTATCTTGGAAACCGTAAGAGTAAAACTCTTGAAATTTTCAAAAACGGTAAAACTCAAAAATCAAAAAAATATAAAATCGCCAAATATAAAAAAATCGCCAAACCGAAAAAAGCACCAAATTAAAAAAAATCTCTAGGACTAAAATAAATCGCAAAAACCGCAAAAATCGCCAAAATTAAAAAAATTTTTAAACAAAAAAATCGCCAATATGAAAAAATCGCCAAAATGAAAAAATCTCCTAAATAAAAAAACCCCAAAAACAGAAAAAAAATCGCCAAAATGAAAAAACCCCAAAAAAACATAAAAAATCGCCATAATGAAAAAAAATTGCTGTATCTTGGAAACCGTAAGAGCAAAACTGTTGAAATGTTCAAAAACGGTAAAACTAAAAAATCAAAAAATATAAAATCGCCAAATATAAAAAAATCGCCAAAAACGAAAAAAAAAATCGCCAAAAACGAAAAAAAGCACCAAATTAAAAAAAATCTCTAGGACTAAAATAAATCGCGAAAACCGGAAAAATCGCCAAAATGAAAAAATCGCCTAAATAAAAAAACCCCAAAAACAGAAAAAATCGCGAAAATGAGAAAAACCCCAAAAAACAGAAAAAAATCGCCAAAATGAAAAAAATTGCGAAAATTAAAAAAAACCAAAAAGAAAAATAGCGCCAAAAGGAGAAAAAAGCGATAAAACTGAAAAAAATCGTTTAAACTGAAAAAACTTAAAAAAGGAAGAAAGCTAAATATAAAAAAAAATAATTAAAACCGAATGTGCGCGATTCAAAGTCGCACTTTACTGAATTTATTTTAATTGCAATGCGTACACAATAACAAGAACAGCAACAACTAAACGATGAACAACAGGAATTAAAAATTAAAAAGTAAAAGTAAAGGCATTTACCATAGATGAGCACTAAAGTTTCAGTAAATACAAAAAAAATTTTACTGATTACTAAAATTTTTTTCTACAATTTTTATAAATTGCCTAAATGATTTGTTATGTGTTGAGGTGCATTGAATTTTCAGTAATCAGTAATGCCCGTATTCATAATGAAATTCTACCAAGTGGCTAAATGTTTTTGATACAAAAGTTTTAAAATTTGAATGAAAAAACTTTGCCACTTGCTACAATTTTATTATGATTACGGCCCTACGATTTTACTGGTAATGCAAATTAAATTTTTTAGTAATCAGTAAATTTACTGCTTACTGCAATTTTGAATGCAGTACATATACATATACTGCAGTGTGCCCCTTTACTAACCAAATAAGTTTAATAAAACGAACAAAAACCAACAAATTCATATGTATTTACAATATTGAAAGTTTTGCTACTTTTAATTAATTAATTTAAAAAACATACTAAAAGCATAAGTACTTCCAACTTAAAAAAAAATTCATTACTAGATGTTTACACATCTCCTCTGTGATCGGACTCACATTGCTTTTTTTATTTGAATTTTTTCATAAAATTAAATTAATTTTAAATTTTATTTCTGTTTAAGGGCTTGTGCCAAACGGTAGCAAAGTACTAGTGTAAGTAAATTTTTGACACTTCTGAGGTGAATAAAATTTCACTAGCCCTGGGGGCTAGTAGAATTTTTGACACAACAGAGATAAATTTTTGACAAGCAGCAAATAAGAAGCATGGTATTATAAAAGGCAAAACCACCGCCGTCGCTTCGAGCCGTTGCCTTTTACATACATTCTTACGTCTCTTAAATGTAGTTAGACTGTGAAAAATTCATTGTTTATTTTAATTTGTGAAAAATTTTGCATCATTTATATAATATTTTATTAATATTATGTTTGCTACGAGAATATTGTTTTATAAAAAAATCTTCTTTTAAAAAAATAGTGAAATTTTTTGTTTCGCCGCCGAAGCAATTTTTTCATCAGCTTCTTTCTATGCTAAAGCGAATTTGTCAAAATTTTACATTGTCAAAAAAGATATCATTTGGCACAGCAGAAAAATTGAAATTTTTTCCCCACAGGCAAATATTTTTTTACCATAGTACTTTTCTACTGTTTGGCACACGCCCTAAGAAACAGAATTTCCTTGAAATCATTGACATTTCTCATGAAATGAATTAAAATTTGTGGTTGTTGATTTGAAATAAAATTTTTCAAATGCAAATTTATTTTTTTGTCAGAAAATTTAAAAAAATCACTCCTTCAGAATTTCAAATAAAAATATAACAAATTAATGCTTTATTTGAATTCAGCGAATGAAATTTTTTTAAATTATATTTCTATAATTTGAATGAAATTTTATTTTATTTCATTTGAGTTTTTGAAATTCAAATAATTTTTTGTTAATAAGTCAAATTTATATTATTCAACAAAAACTTTATTGATTATTTCAAATTCATAAAAAATAGTTTCAAATAGTTTTAAATTGTAAAAAAATATACAATATTGTTGAAAATACTCCTTGTAAGATGATTTCTAGTAATGAAGATTTTGCCTGCGACGACCCCTAGAGGAATCCACCTATTGCCTCAATTATCTATCACCTTGGATAATTGAGAAATACAGTTAGCACTATATCTGTATTTTGTCTACTTTTAACGTTATTTTCATATAACAAAATATTTAGCTCAATAAAAATAATAAGCTATTGGGTTTTTGCAAAACTTGCGCGAAATCATTATGTGCTAGCTCTAAATGAAATTCAAATTTTATTGTACACCTAAGGAAATTTCATAGTGAAAAATATAATGAATACCAGAGGCTCAGTAGTAAGAAAAGAGATAAGAAAAACGCGTTCGTACAAAAAGTGCTCTTTTTCATTGCTGATACCATGAGCCCGTCTTAAAAAAAAGTTCAACTATAGAACTCTCTGAACTAAATATATCACAAATGGTTATTATATATTTTTAAGTCTAATAAATATTTCTTTTTATTTTTCAGAAATTGTTTTTATTCAAGAAATAATAGCCTGATTTAATTAATTTATCGTTTTTTTTGAAATTAAATTCTGAGAAAAACTATTTGATTTTTTCGTAGTCAAATAATATTGAAATGAATTTTATTCAAATTTTGAAAGTTTAGATTCAATAAATTTTTCTTTTGTTTTAAAAATACCAACAAAATTGTATTTCGAATATTGTAAATTGATTTAATACTTTAAAAAATGGATTTGAGCAATGTATAAATTAAAAAAACTATAACTGAAATAAAAATATTTTTATTTTTCATTCCATTCACTTATTACAGTTATGGTAGCTATATTTAAACAGTCTGTAAGGAATTTTTTCCATAGACTTAAATCAAATAAATAAATAAATAAATATCTAGAGTTCGGATTCTTCTATGGTAAAATAAAAGATACACACCCTGAAAAAGTATACCACCATCCCTAAGGGCCAATAGGTCTATGGGAGAAAAGTAATTTTTGGACCGAACGGTCTCCAGATTGGCAGACAAAGAAGGCATTGGCGAACTAATGGATTATCAGAAGACTGCATACCTTCCGGGAACATAATTGAATTCCCTACCATAAAAACATCAATATGTCCAAAAACAATGCCATCATAAATTGATCTGCAAGATGGTCTACGAAGTTCTTCATTTGGTTTATAGTATGGTCTTAGGCCAAGACAAGATACCAAAATCATTCTCTCCCATCTCTTAAGCCTCTCCATCTGGCTTGATGAATTCCCAAACCAGACTGGAAAAGTTTAAGAGATGACAGGTCGAATGATTTGGCGGTATGCCAAAAGGCATACTTTTCTGTCAAGCCCGATCCTACGCTTCAAAATTCCCTGATAGTAAGAGTAAATCCTTTTCGTCCTTTCAAATATGTCGTCAATGTGTCGATAGTACTCAAAGTTTTATTGAAATGTAACTCCCAAATACTTAATCTTGTCCGAAACTCTAATCATTTGCTGTCCAATAAGTAAACATGGTATATACGTCCGACAATTTTTGTAAATGTGTTTATGTCATCCTTTTATCATGACTGGCACTGTCTTTTATATATTCAGGTTGAGTCTCCATTTTGTAAAGTAATCTGTCAGTACTGTTAGACAGGAGTTAAGTCAGGCGTTAACTGCCCTTGCTCTACCAGCCGATGAAGCAATTAGAATGTCATCGGCATACATTAAGAGAATATTATTGTCAGAAGGTTCAGGTATATCAGACACAAAAATATTATAAAGCACAGGCCCTAGCAAAAATTCCTGTGGAACATCCGCACAGATTGAACCCTCATGAGACAGATTGTTGCCAATACGAACCATAAAAAAATCGATCTTTTAAAAAGCTTTTCACCATTACTTTTAATTTTCTAAATGTACATTAAATTTAAAAAATATTTTCCATAATATAAAATCAAAATTGCATTATCCACTTTTAATTGGATTAATTAATAATTAATACTGATTTCTTAGACTAAATTTGTCTCTTGCTTTCAAGTAAATAAATAAATATGAAATGTACCAGCCAGTTTATGGAAGACACGTATTAATTCTCGTATGTCTACTTATATTGAGAACAAAAAAGAATTTGAGTGCTTTGTTTTTGTTTTCAATTTAAATAGGCAGACGAGACATTTTACTGATCTTCTATAAACTGGCAGCTAGTTTTTCATGTACAAAGTTGTACAGCCGGTTTTTCGAAAACATATGTATGTCCTTTTGTTTTTATATTTCGTTTATTGCTTTTTGTAAAATATGTTCTAAAGCTTTATTTATGACATTAAGGGAGCTTGAAGTTTAATTAAAAATGTCCACTAACAAAATTAAAAATAAAAATGTACTTGAAATCTATTAAAAATAAAATTTCTGCTGTTACTAACACAGTCGAATTTTTTATGAGCAAAGTGTCCCGCAATTGACCTATTTATTAGACTTTTCTACAAAAACATATGTCATGACTGACGCAGTCAAAGTTTCTATAAGAAGAGTTAGTTTTAATAAAAAAAGTACATTTTATAGGGGGAAAAAAGTTTGATGTGACTGACACAGTCGGTCGTCAGCTTTTCTATGAAAAAAATATGCTCTGACTGGCGGAGTCGGTTTTTTTTGTAAGTGAAGTTTGCCCTGACCGCCTCAGTGAACGTTTCTTTGAACAAAAAAAAAGTGTGTTATGACTGATACAGTTGACTTTTGTTTAAGCAAATTCTACTGTAATTTACACAGTCGACGTGTCTATGAGAAAAGTTGTTGTTATAAACACAATCGACTTTTCTATAAGAGAATCGTGCTGTGATTGACAAAATCAAGGTTTCTACAAAACAGTATGCTGTAACTGGCACTGTCAACTTTTCTATAGAAAAAAAAATGTGCACTGATTGAAACCGTCGACGTTTATATAAGAAAACTATGCTACAACTGATACAATGGACAAATGTAAGAGCAATAAAGATACAAAATGGTGCAATTAAAACTTTGATCTCAATTTAAACATAAGAGCTCTTGTAAGAACAACGGCAGAAATGGTGAACAACTTGTTAAAAAGAAATCTTAGGGGATGTTGCTGATTCAAATGTGGAAAGGGCCAGGGAAAAGCCTGACCTGAAAATTTAACATTCAATTGCTTTTGTTGTCATATTTTTCTATTTTTTTTCAATATGTTTTTCAATAGTTTGTCTTCTATTAACCATAGCAGTTTTGCAATTTTTTCTTTTCATTTAATAGATGGTAGGCTTCAAATGGTATTCGACAATTATTTTACATGTTACTATTCAAATTTACCTTTTAAAATTAAATATGACAACAATATGGCCAATGAAATTGCAAAATAAGTTCGTTTTAAGTGTAGCATGAAGGCAAAACAATTTTTGTAATACACAAAGTTTAAACACAGATTTTTTGTTTTGAAAAAGTATAAAATTACAAAAGCTTACAACACTGTACTCACCAATTGTAGGCGATTTTAAAACAAAAATAAATATGTTAAATGCACATAAAAAGTAGACTGGAAAAAATTTGAAAAAAAAACAAATGAATAATTCTTAATGCAAATTCAAGGTTTTTTGTATGCTTTTTTATTCACACTAGTCGCCACAGAATTGTATTTTTTACTTAACTTTGTAAAAATGCAGTGTTTTGAGTAATAGCAGTGTAATACTGTAACAAAAAATTCATTCTTGTTTTAATTTTTTTAGTTCATTAATTAAATATGTTAATTGCTTGCCCATAATAAAAAAAATAATAAATCATAAACAGGGACAGGGGTTTCATGCAAATGCATGTTTTTCCCCTTAACTCTGATAATGGCTAGAATGAAATATCTTTACGAAACAATGAATTTGCTTAAAAATGGCATCAAGTTGTTAGTTCATATTTTTGCATATTTTGCTCAAAATGCATATTTTTTCATAATTGAGTTATAAATGCATATTTTTGTCTCATATTTTGATATAAATGCTGATTTTCTCTAAAATTCAAATTTCAAAAAATATTGCAAAACCGTTTTTTGTTTGAAGAATTGTGGAACGATTGTTCAAGCACTCACACCTACCAAATTTAATGGAAATTGTAATTTTGATAATTTAAAATTGTCTGCTATTAAATCCGGAAGTAGTGAAACAATTATCCTGAAACTTGATATTGTTCTTAAAAATTATAACGGATTCAAAAACCAAGTCTAATAGCTAGTATTTAATTCATTGTAATGGTTGAGTTAAATAAATATACAACATTATATAAAAGGAATCATTTAAATTTGAGCCGATTACATCCACAGATGTTACAAGGCCTTTTTCAATGCACAAAGCTTTCTAAGAACATATTGATTGGACTTCACATTCGATAATACATATGTATGAATAATAAAAAAATAACGGCCTGGCCCACGATGTCGATAAGAAATTATCTCTTGCTTAGTTATATTGAAAACAAAAACAAATTTTCTTATTTTGTTTTTGTTTTCAATATTACTAAGCGACAGATGATTTCTTGTCGACATCGTGGGTCAGGCCGTAAATAAATAACAACACTTTTCTTTTTCTATTTACGTATCGCAGCTTTACTGCAATATAAACATACATATGTCGAAAATGCGAATTTGGAGTTAATAATACCATATTTAATCTTGTGTAAAGATTTAATATAAAAGGCTTGTACACGCACCTCTTGAGACAAGAAAATATTTTTACATCTTTATTTAGTGATATGTAGATTGAAAACTTTACTTTTGAATAATTTTTTTTTAAAGATATGTGCATATTTTATTATTTTTAGTGTATATTTTGCGTTTTTGATGTCATATCTTAGGCGCCCCTAAAATACCTTTTTTAAATGCATGAAATCCTTGTCCCTGATCATAAAACATGCATAATATTTTTCACCCGCTAGCGTATGCTTAATGGCAAAAGTATTCCATGAAAATTATTAATCATACGTCAGAAGTTAATTAACAAAATGAAATAATAATCGAACTTAATTAAATAATACATAGATTGAAAATAGTATTTGCTTAATAATTTTTAATTGTGTAAAACAAGTGGAAATTAAATATCACATATTAATTAATGTGTTATATATTCATACATAGGATACACCTGCTCCTCGATTTAAGCGATAGAAATATTAAAAAGAAAACAGGCAAATTAAAAATAAAGAATTTTCTTTTATAAAAATCTATATACATATGTATGATTTTAATAATTTGTATTCCTCATTAATTTATGCTCTTATTCAGCAAGAAGATTTAAGACGTTTTTATTTGGAAATTTTTTTGAGTTGTTGTGTTTGAATTCTTCCCTAAATTATTTTCTTCAAAAAAGTTTGTTGTCTTTGATAATGAAAAATAAAAATATTATTGCCATGTTTTTAAAACTTTAAAATTAAATTAAAGTATTATACCATAAATTGAGAAATACATGAAAAATTATGTATTGGACATAATGTTTGGAACAAAGCCATAAAGCAAATACACAAACCTTCTAGCAAAGACTATTGTTTTAAAGGATCAAAACTGCGGCTTTTTCGACCATAAATAAGACGATACAATCGTCGAACAGAACTTGGGCATTAATTTGAAACATTTGTTTTTGATTTTGATATGTTAACTTAACTTAAAATTAAAATTTCAATCATTTTATACTTTCAGAAATTCAAATAATAATATCATAAATTAATACTATATTTAACAACCAAAAATTTTGTTTTATTTCATTACAGCTTTTAAAAATTATATATTTATTTATTTTTTTTAATCACTTTAATCATTGGTATTTTTTTTTTAACAAGAACTGTTTTAAAATTTTAAAATATATGCACCGATGATAATTCGAATAAGTAAAAATAATTAGTCTGATGATCGTTAAAGATAAACAAGAATAGTTAAACATGCTTAGGTATAGTGATATACATACATAACTTCCTGCTAACCTTAACAGAAAATTAAAAACAAAAAAAAAAAAAAAAATAAATAAATAAAAACAGAAATATTCATAGTTATGCTTACAAATGTTTTTACCATACGTAAATCAATAATTGTATACACAATAATCATTTCTCGTATTCAATTTCACTAAAAATTTACGTTAAATAGCTGATGTTGATAAAAATCTCTGTCCAAGTAGATAGATATGAATGCTGATGAAGTGTATGCCTGCACAGAAAAATGAGCATTTCCCTTAGCTAAGGCTAATAAAGTCTAGTTTAATATTTCTCCTCATCTGTAGAAAATCACATGTATTAATAACAATCATGCATTCAATAATAATTAAAAATACTGAACTTAAAAAAAATAAAAAAAGATAAATCAAAGTAATGAAAACGACCATGATCAAATTATGCGAATTCTGATCGAATATCTAGTGAAAATTTAACTAATGATGTCGTTGAAATTAATCCATCTTTTGCCATCGAAAAAAAAGAAAAGCTTTTTTAAATAATTAAAATAGTTAAAAGCTGGTACAACAAGTTCTTTTTTCCTTGCTGATTATACGATTCCAGTGTCAATAATAAAAAATAAGTATTGCAATTTTTTTTAAACGAAAAACAACATGTGCATTTTTAAATTCAATAATAATTTTATTTTATTTTTCAGAATTAGATTTTATTCTAGCTTGATTTTCCTAAATGTAGGTCATAAAAACTATTGAATTTCGGTATGTTATTTAAATATTATTGAAGTAAATTATTATGAATACTTACAAATTATGAATACTTAAAGACATATCCCCAAATTCATAAGAAAGTAAAATGTATTTGAAATCCATTTTATGATCATTTTGTATGAAAAATTTGAAACCAAATACATTTTGAACTCATTTTAAATTTGATGAATATGATTGATTAAATATATTTATGATTTGATCAGGCTAAAGTTGGTATTACTTTTTAAGCCAAACTACATGTAATAATTATTAATGAAAAACAAACACCAAAGTTAGTTGTAAATATTCTGATAACACATAGTTGAACGGAACAACTAGCTGTTTTCGAAAGGCACTACAGCTTCATCATCGGCGCTCTTTTCCACTGTGTGTGATGTCAGTTGATGTTGATTTCTGCTTTATATGCCTAGCCGTTATTGAAATGGAATATGTGAATTGTTTTATTCATGGTATTTCAATTTGCTGAAAGCTTTTTTTGTAATGAAAGGCTCAATTTTACCATTTCTAAATTTACAACAGTCTTACCATTTTTTATTTAAATATTTACCAAACCCACCAAGTTGTTTATAGCCAGCAAAAAAAACTTGATGTGGAAACATTAGCAAATGAGAGAAGCAATGTATTGCTTACATGATAACAAAAGCTTCGAAAAAAGCAGAAAAGAAACGCACCGGTATTGATTTAAAAAGCATAAAATTTTTTATTTTTATGTGTGTTAAGTTATGAGAGAGGAAATTGCGAGCGAAACAAATTTTTAATTAAATATAAATGAGAGTGAAGATCTACGAAAAGCACTAACGTAAGAGAGCAAATTTATCGTCTTAGAAGAGCGTACATATAAGGCTTCAGGATAATTGAATAAAATAATATAGTATACTCTGAAGATAAACTAATTACATAATTCAGTAGAATACACCTAAACCAAAGACACCTAAACAATTTGAGATTTTAAAAAGTGTTAAGTGAAAGAAAGAAGTATATAAAATAAATGTTTGTGTAAGTTGTATATAAGTGTGTTAAATTTTATTTTTTATGTACTTCTGCGCAGTTCTATATCTGAGTTTTTTTTATTTATTTTAAAATGCCATTAATGGCCTGATTTTGTGAAGTAAAACAAATTTTCGTTTTCGTTTCTGGTTGGAGATAAAACAAAAATATTTAAAATTTTGTAAAACGCTACATTGATTTCGTTTCCTGTCAAAATATTGTAATTGAAAAATATATTACCATGGTGTACTAATACAGGTGATTGCGTAGGGATTTGTTATAAAAAAAATACGGCAACCATAGCTGTGTAAAGAACCGAAGAATGTCAAAAGCACAAAAATAATTGTACTAAAACGAAAATAAAATCGAAGTTTTTGACATCGAGCAAAAAATTATCAGCTGAAGTAGTGCTGCCACCTTGTTAGATACACCTTGATTAAAACTGAATATAAACATATTCTTAAAGTCAAATTTAATTAAATAGTGAAATATGTTTCAACGAAAACAATAAATTCTAAATCAGCGGCGTTAGTTAAGAGACCATAAATACCTATTGGATCTTTGTGAAACTTTGAAACCTTCAATATTCAATGTTGGAGTAAAATTTTAATGTGTATGGACATGGATTCAGTCAAGTTTCTATCCAAAATCTCACAACTGCAATCGTCAAGGTCTCATATCATTTGTAGGCAACCTGCTTACCTAAAAATGATATGATATTAATAAATATGTGTAAATATACAGTCCATTTAATATTTTGCGAATTAAATGAGACATTTATGGTCCATTAAATTTTTTCATAAAAGAAATTAAGAAATAGGCGATGTATTGCCCATTAAATTTTGTTTGTTAAATCTATTTAATTTTTTCATGAAAAATAGACGAAGTATAGTCTTTTTAATTTTTTTTTGCATACAAAATGGATGATTTACCGTCATTAAATTTCTATATAAAAAAATTAAAAATAGATGATAGAGTAAATTAAAATTTTTTTATATTTTTTTTTTTGTATCCAGAATGAATGATGTACAGTCAGTCCATTCAATTTATTGCACGTAAACAAGACAACGTATACAGTCCATTTAATTTTTGGCGTACGAAATGGGATATTTATGGTCTATTAGATATTTACATAAAAAAAATGGACGATGTATTATAGCCCAGTAAATTTTTTTGTGTAAAGTCATTTAATTTTTTGCATGAAAAACATACGAAGTATAATCTTTTTAATTTTTTTTTTGCATACGAAATGGACGATTTATAGTCCATTAAATTTTTTCATAAACAATTGAAAATGGACAATGTATAGTCTATTAAAATTTAAGTTATTAAATTAAATTATTAAAAAATGGACGATGTATAGGCCAATAAATTCTTTTGTGTAAGGTCCATTTAATATTTTGCATGAAAAATAGACGAAGTATAGTATTTTTAATTTTTTGCATACGAAATGGACGATTTATAGTCCATTAAATTTTTTCATAAAAAATTGGAAATGGACGATGTATATATAGTCCATTAAAATTTTTTCACAAAAATTTTTTTTTCATGAAAAAAAGATGACGTACAGTCTATTTAATTTTTTGCGTACGAAATGGGAAATTTAGGGTCCATTAATTTTTTTCACAAAAAAAATTAAAAAATGGACGATGTAAAACCCATAAAATTTTGTATGTAAAGTCCATTTAATTTTTCGCATGAAAAATAGACGAAGTATTGTATCTTTAATTTTTTTTTTGCATACGAAATGTACGATTTATAGTCTATTAAATTTTTTCATAAAAGATTGGAAATGGACGATGTATAGTCCATTAAAATTTTTTCACAAAAAATTTTCTTTTCATCAAAAAAAGATGATTTTCGAAAAATAGACGACATATACAGTCTATTTACTTTTTTGCGTAAAAAATGAGCAATTTATGGTCCATTAAATAGTTTCATAAAAAATATAAAAAATGGACGATGCCCAGTAAATTTTGTTGTGTAAAGTCCATTTAATTTAGATGACGTACAGTGTATTAAATTTTTTGTACGAAAAATAGACGAAGTATAGTATTTTTAATTTTTTTGCATACGAAATGGACGATTTATAGTCCATTAAATTTTTTCATAAAAAATTGGAAATGGACGATGTATCAATAGTCCATTAAAATTTTTTCACAAAAATTTTTTTTTCATCAAAAATAGATGACGTACAGTCCATTAAATTTTTTGTACGAAAAAAACGACTTATACAGTATTTTTAATTTTTTTGCGTACGAAATGGGCAATTTGTAGTCCATTAAATTTTTTCATTAAAAAAATTAAAAAATAGACGATGTATAGCCCAATGATTTTTTTGTGTAAAGTCCATTTAATTTTTTGCATAAAACATAGACGAAGTATAGTAATTTTAATTTTTTTGCATACGAAATGGACGATTTATAGTCTATTAAATTTTTTCATAAAGCAATTGGAAATGGACGATGTATATATAGTCCATTAAAATTTTTTCACAAAAAAATTTCTTTTCATCAAAAATGGATGACGTACAGTCCATTAAATTTTTTGTACGAAAAACAGACGACGTATACAGTCTATTTAATTTTTTGCGTACGAAATGGGCAATTTATGGTCCATGGAATTTTTTTCATAAAAAAAAATTAAAAAATGGACGATGTATTGCCCATTAAATTTTGTATGTAAAGTCCATTTAAGTTTTTGCATGAAAGACAGATGAAGTATAGTCTTTAATTTTTTTTTATACGAAATGGACGATGTATAGCCCAATAAATTTTTTTGTGTAAAGTCTATTTAATTTTTTGCATGAAAAATAGACGAAGTATAGTATTTTAAATTTTTTGCATACGAAACGGACGACTTATAGTCCATTAAATTTTTTCAATAAAAATTTTTTTTCATCAAAAATGGATGATGTATAGTCCATTAAATTTTTTGTACGAAAAAAAGACGAAGTATAGTATTTTTAATTTTTTGCATACGAAATGGACGATTTATAAACCATTAAATTTTTTCATAAAAATTTGGAAATGAACGATGTGTATGTAGTCCAATAAATTTTTTCATAAAAAATTGGAAATGGACGTTGCATGTCCATTAATGTCCATTAAAATTTTTCCCGTAAAATTTTTTTTTATCAAAAATGGATGATGTATAGTCCATTAAATTTTTTGTAGGAAAAATAGCGATGTATACAGTCCATTTAATTTTTTGCGTAAGAAATGGGAAATTTATGGTTCATTAAATATTTTCATAAAAAATTAAAAAAATGGACTATGTATAGCCTAGTAATTTTTTTTTTGTGTAAATACCACTTAATTTTTTGCATGAAAAATAGACGAAGTCTATTAAATATTTTCATAAAAAATTTAAAAAATGGACGATGTGTATCCTAGTAAATTTTTTTGTGTAAAGTCCATTTAATTATTGCATGAAAAATACACGACGTATAGTATTTTAAATTTTTTGCATACGAAATGGACGATTTATAGTCCATTAAATTTTTTCATAAAAAATTGGAAATGGACGATGTATAATAGTCCATTAAAATTTTTTCATTAAAAATTTTTTTTCATCAAAAATGGATGATGTATAGTCCATTAAATTTTTTGTACAAAAAATAGACGACGTATAGAGTCTTTTTAATTTTTTTCATACGAAATGGGCAATTTGTGGTCCATTTAATTTTTTCATAAAAAAAATTAAAAACTGAACGATGTATAATAGCCCAACAAAATTTTTGTGTAAAGTCTATTTAATTTTTTGCATGAAAAATATACGATTTATAGTCCATTAAATTTTTTCATAAAAAATTGGAAATGGACGATGTATAGTCCATTAAAATTTTTCTCAAAATTTTTTTTTTCATCAAAAATAGATGACGTACAGTCCACTAAACATTTTTCACAAAATTTTTTTTTTCATCAAAAATAGATGTTGTACAGTCCATTAAATTTTTTGTACGAAAAATAGACGACGTATACAGACTTTTTAATTTTTTGGGTACGAAATGGGCAATTAGTAGTCCATTAAATTTTTTCATAAAAAAAATTAAAAAATGGACGATGTATAGTCCATTAAATTTTTTTTATAAAAAATTGGAAATGGACGATGTATAGACCATTAAAATTTGTTCACAAACATTTTTTTTTCATCAAAACTAGATGACGTACAGTCCATTAAATTTTTTTGTACGAAAAAAACGACTCATACAGTATTTTTAATTTTTTGTGTACGAAATGGGCAATTTATGGTCCATTAAATTTTTTCATAAAAAAAATTAAAAAATAGCCGATGTATAGCCCAATAAATTTTTTGTGTAAAGTCCACTTAATTTTTTGCATAAAACATAGATCGTATAATATTTTTAATTGTTTGCATACGAAATGGACGATTTATGGTCCATTAACATTTTTTCACAAAAAAATTTTTTTTCTTCAAAAATAGACGACATACAGTCCATTAAATTTTTTGTAAGAAAAATAGGCGTCGTATACAGTATTTGTAATTTTTTGCGTACGAAATGGGCAATTTATGGTCCATTAAATATTTTCATAAAAAAATTAAAAAATGGACGATGTATAGCCCAATAAATTTTTTTTTGTTTAAAGTCTATTTAATTTTTTGCATGAAAAATAGACGATGTATAGTATTTTTAATTTTTTTATACGAAATGGACGATTTATAGTACATTAAATTTTTTTATAAAAAATTGGAAATGGATGATGTATAGTCCATTAAAATTTTTTCACAAAAATTTTTTTTTTCATCAAAAATAGATGACGTACAGTCCACTAAATTTTTTGTACGAAAAAAAACGACTTATACAGTATTTTGATTTTTTGCGTACGAAATGGGCAATTTGTAGTCCATTAAATTTTTTCATTAAAAAAATTAAAAAATGGCCGATGTATAGCCCAATATTTTTTGTATGTAAAGTCCATTTAATTTTTTGCATGAAAAACAGACGAAATATAGTCTTTTTAATTTTTTTTATACGAAATGGACGATTTATGGTCCATTAAATTTTTTTATAATAAATTGGAAATGGACGATGTCTAAGTCCATTAAAATTTTTACACAAAAAATTTTTTTTTATCAAAAGAAGATGACGTAAATTAAATTAAATTTTTTTACGAAAAATAGACGACGTATAAAGTCGATTTAATTTTTTTGTGTAAGAAATGGGCAATTTATGGTCCATTAAATATTTTCATAAAAAATTTAAAAAATGGACGATGTATAGCCCATTTAATTTTGTATGGAAAGTCCATTTAATTTTTTGCATGAAAAACAGACGAAGTATAGTCTTTTTAATTTTTTTATACGAAATGGACGATTTATAGTCCATTAAATTTTTTCATAAAAAAATGGAAATGGACGATGTATATATAGTGCATTAAAATTTTTTCACAAAAAAATTTTTTTTTCATCAAAAATAGATGACGTACAGTCCGAAAAATAGACGACTTATACAGTATTTTTAATTTTTTGCATACGAAATGGGCAATTTATGGTCCATGGAATTTTTTTCATAAAAAAAATTTAAAAATGGACGATGTATTGCCCATTAAATTTTGTATGTAAAGTCCATTTAAGTTTTTGCATGAAAGACAGATGAAGTATAGTCTTTTTAATTTTTTTTTATACGAAATGGACGATGTATAGCCTAATAAATTTTTTTGTGTAAAGTCTATTTAATTTTTTGCATGAAAAATAGACGAAGTATAGTATTTTTAATTTTTTTTTATAAGAAATGGAAGATTTATAGTCCATTAAAAATGAACGATGTATAGTCTATTAAAATTTTTTCACAAAAATTTTTTTTTCATCAAAACTAAATGACGTATAGTCCATTAAATGTTTTGTACGAAAAACAGGCGATATATACAGTATTTTTAATTTTTTGTGTAAGAAATGGGCAATTTATGGTCCACTAATTATTTTCATACAAAATTTAAAAAATGGATGATGTATATATAGCCCAGTAAATTTTTTTGTGTAAAGTCCATTTGATTTTTTGCATGAAAAATAGACGAAGTATAGTCTTTTCAATTTTTTTTACACGATATGGACGATTTATAGTCCATTAAATTTTTTCATAAAAAATTAGAAATGGACGATGTATAATAGTCCATTAAAATTTTTTCACAAAAATTTTTTTTTCATCAAAAATAGATGACGTACAGTCCGAAAAATAGACGACTTATACAGTATTTTTAATTTTTTGCATAAGAATTGGGCAATTTATGGTCCATTAAATTTTTTCATAAAAAAAATTTAAAAATGGACGATGTATAGCCCATTTAATTTTGTATGTAAAGTCCATTTAAGTTTTTGCATGAAAGACAGATGAAGTATAGTCTTTTTAATTTTTTTTATACGAAATGGACGATTTATAGTCCATTAAATTTTTTCATAAAAAATTGGAAATGGACGATGTATAACCCCATTACAATTTTTTCGCAAAAAGTTGTTTTTCATCAAAAATATATGACGTACAGTCCATTAAATTTTTTGTACGAAAAATAGACGACGTATACAGTCTATTTAATTTTTTGTGTACGAAGTGGGCAATTTATGATCCATTAAATATTTTTATAAAAAAAGATTAAGAAATGGACGATGTGTACCCCATTAAATTTTGTATGTAAAGTCTATTTAATTTTTTTCCATGAAAAACAGACGAAAATTAGATTTTTTAATTTTTTCATAAAATATTGAAAAATTGACGATGTATGACTATTAGTCCATGGTAATGGTTGGTGGTGTTAATTGTCATTAATTTTGTTTTAACAAAGTTTATTCGCAAATATTTTAAGTTTGTTCTGCGTTGCCGTGGCCGATCATATGTGAGATAAGAGTAGACTTGCGTAGTTTTGGTAGTAGTCAGCCTTACCGATATGTGGGAGTTCTTAGTCGTTTTAAATAAACTCTCAATTGGCCTTCCATCCAACTTCACTAATTTCAAGGATATATACTCCAAATAAAATAAGCCATTTTATCACATTTTTAACATTTTTGCACAAATTTTGATGCAAATTAAATTAAGTGACTCAGCCAGCTTATTACACTGCTACGCTACGCTTTAAATTTTGAGCATAATTTTGCAACTTATAAATCGTGTAGTAATGAGGAAAATGAGAAGGTTTGAAGAAGAAACTTGTGAAAAAAATATATATTGGTGGCTGGATTTAAATTGAGTGCCTTTTGTCCAAAACAAATAGCAATTGAATAACAATTTTCAGAACTTCACTCGTATATGCCTTTATGGAGCACCATATAAGATTAATTAAACTAGTAATTTATTGGAGCACATCAATGAAATTTTATACAAACTGTAGAGCCATAAAATAGACACCCACTTTGGCCTCTTCATTACAACACTTCATGTTCCCCTGTGCACAGCAATCGCATCCCTTCAGCTTGTGCTCTGAAATGAAGGAAAATAGTTACTTTAATTATTGTCACAATCACATAAAACACTCATGCAAACACATCAAGCTAAAATCATGCAACTTTTTTTTGTTTTTGTTAAGTGGGTTTTTGTGTTTGCGTCTATCAAACACTGTTTTACTGAATTGTGCGTGTTTAAAGTGTCTAAATGACTGTCTGTTGCATTTGTAAGTCAGTATACTGACTTAAGCATGTTTGTATGAATGTACGATATGTTTGCCCTTGTAACAACCTAACTGACTTTAGTATGTCAACGCATTTAATGGTTTGCTCTTTTAATTTGTACTTATTCAGATTTGGCTTAATTCCGATTTTGTTGCCACCAACAAGTCATTCATTCATTAATTAAGTCCGCATTTCAGTCGTAAATTCATTGTAAATAGTTACCACCTAGTCAGCTTTACAACATATTTGTTACCATTTTATGGTTAACCCCCAGTTGGAGCTTTAGATAAAGGAATGGGTGAGCGAACAAATGACAAAGTGTTTAAATGTTTGGTTTTTTTCAATGCTAATCATCTGTATTTTGTTTTTTTTTTGAGTCATTGGAATTTAAATTATTTATCTAATTTTTCGACCTTTTATATAAATATCGCGCCATAACCGCGAAAATAGCTTAAGCGACACATATTTTGGACTTCATTTTTTGACGAAAATCGACTATTTACGATCGGAAATGATCGATTTTGATCAAAAATTAAAGTTTGAAAATTATGTCGCTTAAGCTATTTTCGCGGCTATGGCACGATATGTTCAGTGAAAAATATATTTTTAGGTTTACCCCCCGTTGTCACATGCCAGTAGTTACTTGCAAGTACTGTATATGTATTACTAACGAAAATCAGGAGAAATGTAAAAAACACAAAATTTTTTTGAGTGGCTACACAGCACAGTGCAAGTTAAAATGTCGTCAACAAGTAAAGTTCTAGCTAACAGCGTTACTTCAGCTGTTAGTGCAGTGTTGCCAATAAGTCAATATTGAACTTTAATTGAATTGTTAATATATTTCTTTTATTAAAACATGAAATTTATGTTCATGTTAGCTCCAAAATGAGTATTTATGCAATTTCTGAATATCCTTTTTATATATACATAAAATCAGCTATAATACTAATACAAAATTTATGTAATAACTCTCTACTCAGCAACACTGTTTTTCGTTTTGTCACTTTACTTGCGACAAGTGTGAAAATTTGCTTGCTTCAAAATTTCATTGCAAGCTGACTCGCAAGTGGCAAAAGTGTGGCTGTGTTAGTAAAAAATGTGAGTGTATTGCACTTGCATGTGGCAACGGGGGGTTAACGTCAATTTTATATATGTATTTTTAGTCTTATAAATCGATAATTCGTTAATCTTTGGTTAACTGCTTCAGGATTGTTATTTTAATTTTCTTTTTTTAATAATAAGTTTCTATCTTTTTCTTTCAATCATAAAAAAAAAAAAATTTTTTAATGTGAGTGTATTGAGTTTTTTTCACTTGCACTTGCATGTGGTAACGGGGGGTACGCTTAAAAAATAGTTATTGGAATTTTATTTTTGATTTGTACTTTTAAATTTATTTGCTTTTTTCATGAATCTCTTTCATGAACTGATTTTAACTAGCCACTTTATAAGTTTCTTAAGCAGGAAGGAAGTGCATATAGACGGTGCTTAGCCAACAAAACAAGCAAAAATTGCAAGTAAAGGGTGTTTTTTATTGAGGTATAGAACTTTAAGTTGGCATCACTTTTTTAACTGGCGGCCATTTTGTCAGCTGTCAAGTGATTAATATTTAGTTTGGTTTGCCATTTTATCATGAACAGGCTGACAAAAGAACAACGCTTGCAAATCGTGCAAATTTATTTCGAAAATAATGGTTCAGTTCGCGAAGTTTACCGCAAGCTCCGTCCATTTTATGGTCGACATAATCGTCCATCAGAGCAATTAATTCGGTTAACCATGGATCGTTTTTGCACTACGTTTACTCTATGTGATAATACGCATCCGCAGAGATGTCGAACAGTGCGCACCGAAGAAACAATTGCCGCTGTAGAGCAACGTGTTGAAGAGGACCCGAATGAATCGATTCGCCACCGTGCACAGCAATTGGAGCCGACTAACCGACTATTTTGTTCCCGAATTGGATGGCATGAATGTGGATGAGTTGTGGTTCCAACAAGACGGCGCTACATGCCACACAGCGCACGTCACAATCGATTTATTGAAGGAAACATTCGATGAGCGCATAATTTCGCGGAATGGACCTGTCAATTGGCCACCAAGATCGTGTGATTTGACACCATTGGATTATTTTCTTTGGGGATATGTGAAGTCGCTCGTCTACGCCAACAAACCAGAAACGTTAGGGGACTTGGAAGCCAACATTCGTGGCGTTATTGCCAACATACGGCCCCATATGCTCGAAAAAGTGGTTGAAAATTGGACCTGTAGAATTGGCTTTATTCGAGCCAGCCGCGGCGGCCACATGCTCGAAATCATATTTAAACATTAATGGCATAAAATTATCCTTCCAATAAAGCCAAACTTATGGACATTAAAACGATTTTCTTGTATTGTATTTCAATTCAAAGTTCTATACCTCTAAAAAAAAACACCCGATATATATTAGTTTTTACTGAAGCAAATTAGAAAAAATAAATAAATAAAAAAATTAACATGAACATCACATTAACTTAATACGTTTTCAATAGATGCTGACCATACTGTACTTCACGATTTTGAATCTATTCCCAAACGTGGATTCTGGCATGTTGTCCGAACAAAATTTTAAACGGACTATATTCTTTTATGTGTAGTTTGACGTCTCTCTTCTTGAATGAGAGAAAATATTTTGCGAACAACTCTCAGCTTGAAATGGTTTAATTTTATATTTTGTCCGGACAAACTTGAACTAAGCTGCCAATAGGTAAAATTTTTTTTTCACACAAAGTTGTATTGTATAAAAAAATGTTCATAGTCATTTTATGTTTTTGAAATTCTATAGTCAGTAACATTTCTTTTCAATATTTTTAATAAAAGTAAAAAATAAGAATATTCACCCTTATTCCAGTTGTCGGCAACGATGTAACTTTAACACAATACCAAAAAATTGGGGCTTGTGTACCCGTTGTCGAAAACAACTGACTCCTTTTGGCAGGTTTATGCTATTTTCTAGATCTTAGGGAACGGAAATAGATTTCCAGTTGCATAAAATTGTACTTGAGAGCGAGTAAACAGGCCTCAATTTGTTGATGTCGACAACTGGAATAAGGGTGAATATAAATATTTTTGTTCATGGTAATTTTCATACAAAAGTGTGTTCTAATTATACGATTGAATTTTATATGTTTTTTAAATCTTTGTATTGGAGCTAGGTCTGAAAATAATTTATATGTTAGATTGAACTTTATATGTCTGTGAAATAGTTGCATTGAGGTCAGGTCTGGGAATATTTTATGTGTTAGACTAATTTTTACAAATCTTTTAAATATGCAATGTCTAGCACCTGAAAATAAATTCAGCTTAGTGATACCTTTAATTTAATTTTAATACATTTCAATTTAATTTTAATATAAATTGCTTGGTTAGTTTTCATGCTATCAATTGAAATATGAAAGATAAAAACAAATGTTTATATGAGAATGATTATTTTGACGACAGGGAGGCAACACTAGACTTATGTCGAACTCTTTAAATTGCTTGAGTTTGTATCTAAAGGCTCAATCAAACGTGACATATCCATAGCCATAGAAAACAGCCGTTCGAACCAAACTAATGGGCAACACTGTATTTGATTATAGGTGACTTGCCATAACGCCTTAACTCTCACCATAGAAACCAATTGAATTTTGGTTTGGTTATGGCTATGGCATTATGGCTATGTCAGGTTTAATTTAAGCTTAACCCATAATTAAACTAGAGATGAGCAATTCTGTGATTTTTTAATAATGTTGCTCCTTGTGAACGTGATTTTTAAATCGCTTTTTTATTTAAACTATGACTGTAATCACAGTTTAGCAGTATTTAGTTTGTAACAGTTCTGTTATTTTGATAAACTTAAAAAAAGAGCAGCAGTGATATTACAAAGTGACTGTGATCTCGGTTTGATACATTTCAGCTCTTCTGCTTTAACAAAGAGCTGCTCACAGAGAGGAAACCGAGAGAAATGTATTAGCGTATGTGTATTCATTTGTATAAAAAGTCGATTGATATTCGGCACTCTGACGCCAGTTTGAACAGGCTAGCTTAAAAAGTATTTATTAGTATTGGTATTTTGATAAATACAAGCAAGAACAAACAATTAGCAATAAACCCCATCCAAATATAGCGCATAAGAGGCAGAGAGACAATTAAATTGCAAGTACAAAAATGTTCGGAGCTTTACATAGTTGTCAGAAAAGACGACTTGACATGATTTGACCATGTTTTCTCGACTAACACTGAAGGTATAAAAAAAATGAATGTGGTAGGTTTATTAGCTGCAAAGTAAGCTTACAAGAACATTCACAGTTTGTATGAAAGAACTATATTTCCAAAACCTGTTACTTGATAAATTGAGTCACCAGTTGTGATTAGTAATTTTTCAATCGCTGTGAAAAAGTAACAGGTTTAGAAATATGGCTCATCTCTAAATCCAATCCACTTGAGTTACATGTGTAATGTAGCGTTGTAGAGTGTAGAGTGTAGAGTGTAGAGTGTAGACTTGTGTCCAACAGCTCTTTTTAAACTAGTTCGTTCTGTTGGACACAAGTCTGGTCGAAACGTCAATGAAAATTAAATGGTTTTGAATTTATTTTCGATTCGAACGATCTCAAATTAGTTCAAAAAGAGCTGTTGGACACAATTCTAGGCTAGTATCTAAAACAAGCTACTGAAAGAGTTCGATAGAAGTTTAAGCAACATGCTGATTTTTTTGTTCTATTCCAATAACAGAAATTATTTCTTTATTGGCGACAATGAACAAATATAGTATTGCCAATATAATACAAAATATTTAATGAATGATATCTTACAAATATTTCATATTATTTAACAGAAAGAATATCCCATAATTAATGTTAAGAGTTAAGAAATATGTTAAACATAAATTGAATTATACACTCAGGGAAAAGTTGCAACTTAAAAATAGGAACGCGTCACATTAATTCAATAATTTTCAATAAATAGAAAATGTATGTTGAGATACTTAAAAATAACTAAAATTAATAAATTAATACTGTAAATTAATATTTTCCATATTGAAATAAAAAATTTCAACATGACTAGACTTTCGTTAATATTTTGTATAAATTGAATATGTTTTTTTATTGATTTTAAGCTGTTTTTCTCTGGGTGTAGTATGCATAGTTTTACGTGATATATGTAAGTACATTTTAAAAGAGTAATTTTATTTTTATAAGTGCGAAATATTTGAAGGTGGCAGCACTGAAATATGCATTTATACTTTAATATCAGGTGATAATAATGCTGCTGCCATCTCCAAAATAAAGCAGTTGGTGGCATTTGCAGTCGTGTATTTGTGCAGCCTGCTGTGTGGTGAATGTGCTTAAAGCGCATTATTCACGGTCAAAATGCATGACCTGCATTATAATAATATTAGCGAAATTTTGTCTGTATGAGTCACACCGACGACGCTTGAAGCAAAATCTAAATTGTTTGATTTTTGCATATGCATGTATGCAACACAAACATAACAAGATAAGCTACTCGAAGCAGTGGCTTACACATCTACTTGTCAAATTCTAAGCGTAAAAAGTTTTTGTATGTAGTTTGACATTTGTGTTGCATTTAGCTTCTGTATAAGATGATATTAATTTATCATGCATTGCATGCACGTGTATGCCGAAACCTTCATGCACACGTACACGATGCTTGTGTAATGTATTTTGACCGTGAATAGTGCGCTTAATGCATAAACATGCATTGATTTGCTTTACAATAAATTAAAATTGTATTCAATGGAAATTAGTTGTCGATAAATAGATTAGAAAATTTTAGGCACACAGAGTTTTTCTAAGACATTTCCGTGTTTCTAAGTCATTTTTCTTTTTAAAAGGATGTTTTCTTCGCAACTAAAGAAATAAATAAGAACTAAATTACTTTTGTAGCAAACAATTTGCTCATTATTTTATTAGGCTGCTGTTGTGATAAAAAGTATGTTTATAATCACAATACTTTTTATTTTATTAAGGTTTCTATCACTTATTGTAAATTTATTTTAAATAATTATTTACCGTTTTTCATTTCAGGCAAATATATACACATAGAATAATATGTGATATATGATATTTTTCTAAAACATAAATAATTGTTTAAACTAATCTACATAAATTCACTTATAACGTTTCATGCTGTATATCAGCAAACAAATTCCTACAAAATTTGTTTAAAACATGTGAAATTTTTAATTAAATTATGATTTTTTTTTGTAATGAAACTCTAGACATAAAGTGTATTTGCATATAGGAAATCAAATATAAAAAAAACATCATCATCGTATGTCTGGCAAAGACACTTGGAATGCTTCAAATGCCTGGTTATTATAAATGTTTTGCAAAAAATATTTTATTAAAATAAATATTTGTCTAAACAAAAACAAATTTATTTCAAAAATTCGTCTATGAACAATATTTGAGACAAGTAACGAAAGAAAAACCAACAGAGATGACTTTAAAATGAGCTAATTGAAAGAAGACTAACAAATTGGGTTTTAGAAATAGCAATTAGTTAATGGAGCGTTTCGTGGACTTAACTTGTCCTGTAAAATTACAAACTATTATTTAGTTTAAAAAAGAAGGTCCTGTAACTAGTTCCTCAAATAAGTTTTAACTAGTGATTTCATTCTGAAATTGTGCAGGCTATTGAAGGATAAGGGGAAGACAGAAGCAATTAAACACATCAGGGAGAACTAGAAACTATGAAGGGATCCACAATGGACTAAGACATAGATCTTAACAGTGCTTAAAACTACCCAATAAGCACGAAAAAAAAAATAAAATTCAAGCACTTGAAATTGAACTGGAAACAAAGTTGAATTGAAGCATTTTTTTAAGTAATTTTCAAGTTTGAAAATATTTTTAAATAAAAAATCAATCAACGTACATATATGCTCAAACTTTGTCAAATACGTAATTTATTTATTATTAAAACTGAAATTGTGGTGAATATATCAAAAACAAAAAAATAAAAGTGAATTTGGAAGACAAAGGTGAGTAAAACGTGAAAACAATAGCGAAGGCAGATGTGCAGAAAATAATTATTAGAAAACAAAGGAATTGCATTTTGCTTTCCATTTTAAAAGCCTTGTTTTTGCAGCTTGAAATACACTTAAATTCAACTGTAATACAAGGTTGAATTACAGTATAATTCAATTCAATTAAGAATATTTCTGTGCAGCTTTTTAACGAAATAAAATAATGTCACAAATTAATTCAAAAGAAAAATTTTAATAAATCTTGAAAATTTGTTAGAGAGAAAAAAAAACTTATTGCATGTTTCCACAAGACGGACAGTTTTTTATTAATATAACTCGAAGAAAATAGTGCTCAACCGACTGCATTATGGAAACAGAGCGTTAGTTAAATTTTTAAAAAGTTATTTAATTTTTGTTTTATTTACTTGGCTGTCAGTCTTAAATAAAACTTGTGCGAACATCGTAAAGGTATTCACGTCAAGTCTGGCAAACTTTTAAAATTCATAATTGAATTTTTGAACAAACGCAACCTGCATATTTCTTTTTAAAGTCAAACATGATGTATGTATATATGTTTCGTAATTGTTAAAAGTTTCTGTTACAATGTAAAAACTTCGCTAATTAATGAAATTATTCTGTAATTTAATTAATACTAATATCGAATATTTCAATATACCGAGAGACATCAGTTTGTGCATAAACGATTATAAGTTAAATTTTATAAACGCATGTACAACCACATCATCTAAATTGCAAAACATGCAGTCAAATATTTAACAAAACTCGAGTCTCATCCTAATCCGCTTAATTGTAATATCTAGAACTTTACTGGACACATCCGTTTGAAAAAGAGGGACACAAAAGCTGTAATATACAATACTTCAGATGACAACTCTTGAAAATATTTTTGTGCTTAGTACGACATTTATGTATTATTAACTACTATCACTAAGTTAAGGCTTAAAAATTATATCTAGACTTAAGATTTGTATACTTATTGTTATTTAATTTTTTGTTTTTGAAGATACAATACATAAGTATATGATTTAAACAAAATTTTAAATCACATGCATTCGTATAAAAATACTCTGAGTATTTATTCTGCTACACATGTGTATGTACAGGAGTATTTTATTTTCATAATTTTTGTAATGTAGAAACATGCTATTAGTTTCATACATTTTAATCATCAATAGTGCTAGAAAAGAGAATTGGTAAAATGCTAAGCTGACAACGTTGTTCAATTAATTGCATCACAGGGATGGAAAATGGGAATTAATTATTTTCGACTATAAGAAAAAATTTCAATCTTAATCTTTACTAAAAATACATTTATCACAATACAAATAAGAAAACATCAACTCATTAACAATTTTTTGTGTGGTAGTTCTACGAGAAAATAGGAATAATATCAATTGTTTCGACGTTATATTATATTTGTAATTATTTATTAATTAATGTTTTCGAACAGCCAATGCACTTTTTCTATTCTATTTTATACGCAAAAATGCATAATTACTCTGAGTATATTTTTTCCGAATAAATATTCATACCCAGAGGAGTCGCAGATCCGGTCTTTGGACTAAATCTTCCTCCATATTCTATTCTATTCTAAGCATACTCACAGTACGCATGTGCTTTTATTGGGTGCTGAAATCATCTATAATCTGAGTTGATTGAAAGCAAATGTGTGGGATTACGAAATGTTTGTGCAGTTTTTGAAATTAATATTAAATACTTAAGTATATTTTTGAAAACATATTGTCATTCTCTCTTACAAATATAACTGCTATAAACTTAATTGAAAATTAAGCACTTTATTTGGCAAAAAAAAACTTTATTTTGTATTTTTTCTTTTAATAGAGGGAGTAACAAATGATTTCTTTAACGAAAATAAAATGTGACAACAAATGTTCCCATTGTGCTTATAAACAAAAACAATCACAATAACCTCAAGCAAACAGTCATAAAGTAATGGCAAACTTTTTGCATAACTGAACAGAAAAACCAAATCAAAACAAAATAGAGACATTGTCTGCAATTTGATACGAGCATTGTTGCTACAGCAGAAACAAGGACACACAGCATTAGAAATACAAAACAGCATAAGCAGCCTGCAGCATTCCCAAAACAATTTCTTACAAAATATCATCACACAGCCAAAAGTATTTTAACGGAAATTCATTTTATTTTATTTTTTATTTTTTAATGCTATAGTTTTTTTTTACTTTGGGGAAAAATAATTTCATGTTGGAAAGAAATTCTCTGCTTATTTCACAAACCTTTGTAATACTCTTTTTTGTTACAAAAATATTATTGCAAAAAAAGAATAAGTAAAGTTGTTAATAGTTTTTGTATTATTTTCAAAACAAAACGGAAATTATATAAAGTTTGCAAAAAGAAAACTCTAGTCTGCAGTGACAATGATGCTTGTGTTTGCTTGTGAATCATTTCATTTACTGATTTACACTATTTAATTGAAAATAACAAGCATTAAGGAAATTGGGCAGTTTATTGTGTTTTTTTTTTTCTTCTAAATAAATCACAACTATAATTTTCAGCCAAAGGAGTAGAACAAAATAAATTTTGCCTATAAAAGTTATATAAATAGATGCTTCCCCAATGGGGTTGTTGCTTGAATGGCTTCCATCTGCCGTAAGTCGTTCTTCGTTATTGTTTGTGAATGTCATCATGCTGATATTTTCTAATTTTCATCTAAAAACTAAAATTTATTTAATCCGCCTGTCTATTTGGTTTGTTTGTAGAAACTTCTGGTTTATCGGTTCCTCTAGTTTTTTTTTTTGCTATTTTTAACGGAAATTCTATTATTTTACGGTTCGTTGGAATAATTATTATTCTAAATGCCTGTTTATAGAAGCCATGTAAAAATTCTCGTCTGTGTATTTATATTGAAAACAAAAACAAATTTGAGTGCTTTGTTTTTGTTTTCAATATAAATAGGCAGACGAGAATTTTCACATGGCTTCTATAAACTGGCAGTAAATGATTGCTTGGCCATTAAAAGGAAAATGTACACATTCACAATTATGTACATGTCAAGTAAACATTTCTTGTCGAAATTTCTAAAGTTTATTCTACGAGTATTCATCCTCGCATCCTGAGTGTCTGTAAAAAAGTATAATCAGTGGCGGTATTTGATGTATGATGCAAATGTTCTTGCGTTAGTGCAAATGCAAAATATCGCAGCTTTTCCTTAAAATCCAACACCAAAATACACACACAATCTAAAGAAAAGCTACGATATTTTGCATTTGCACTAATGCAAGAATATTTGCATAAAACATCGAATACCGCCAGTATATTTATTTGCTGCAAATTGCAGAATGCAAGGTATAGGATGCCATGTTATATTGAATAAAAATATTAGGTTTACTTTTTAAGCACCATAGTCCTGATTTTGATACTCCGTGATGAAAAATGTTTTATTAAAATAAATGTTATCGTCGCTGCTTAGCATGGCATACAATTTCAAATTCAGAAGATGTAAAATGTAGGGAATGCTTAAAATGTGTTAAAAAGAAAACGCGTTATGTTTAAAATATTTATCGAAAGCGATTGAAAATTTTTTGAACTATTGCCAGATCTTTCTAATATACATTTCTGTATTTCTTTAACAGTTCTTTTTTTATAGCTATGCTATTTATGTCACGACACAAGAGCTAGGACGTGATTTTCGTAACAAAAATAATCGACACTATTAAGGTTATACATTTATTTTGTTTTCATTCCATTGTACTTAAAACCAGAGTAGGAAAATGAACGAAGAAAAAATTTTGATTTTGTTTTGTTTCGTTTTTTTTAAATGAGTGAACCAAAAACAATGAGTAGAATTGCTCAATTTGTTTTTCTGTTGTTTTTGCACATGAGCACAAGCCAGAAAACACAGCTGAACGGCTGTAAATCGGCTAACAGCAAACAGTTGGCCACAAACAATACATTAATCTAATCGTATGCCACTGGAGAAGAAAATAATGGGAAATAAATTTAAAAGTTTTGAAATATTTACGCTGAATTTGACATTTTCATATAATATAATTTTATTGTATTGTTATTTAATGCATTAAATTTGTTTTATATAGCTAAGTAGCATAGCTATAACCGGGTGTCAAAAAACGCATTTCTTCTTTTTTTTTTTTTGAGGGCATATTTAAATTGTATGTACTCTACCAACCACATCTGCATTATATTTGCATATTAATATTAGTGCATCGAACAATAACTGCTAAAAATTATGTCAGGTCTGAAATCAGCGGTCTAAGCCACGCAGATGTATCACAAGAATATCTCGGCAGCTAGGGCTGCCAGGATAATCTCCAGATAGGCAGGCTGAATTTATATGTAGCGAGTCGTTTGCTTCGAGAAACCGGCACTTTTGACATGACATCAGACGCTAAAGGATAGTGGCTATAGAAATATGTGTAGATGAATATAAAAGTTTATGCTATATAACAAATATCTTCATATAAGTTTCAATACATGCATATAAGGGTGACAAGGTATGGGTTTGAGATATTACATATTACAAACTTATTCATTAACATTTTTTTCTTTTTTATTTGACAATGAATGAGTTATTTTGCTTACGATTTTTAAAAATTCATTTATAGTGTATCGTTACCTTAATATAGAAATGCCCTAACTCATTACTTTTTGCCAATCGAGACTTTTGCATTTTTCGATAAATTAGATGTACTTCCATTGAAATGTACAAAAAACTGGATTTAAAAAAAAAAATAATGAGTTATCTTTCTATATTAAGGTAGCGATATGTTTTAACGCATACTACATACTTATGTTTTTATATACATTTTTGGTAAAGTCTACTGGAACAATTAATAATGTCCAGTAAACCTTGCGTTCATAGCCTCGATGGCGCAGTAGGCAGCGCGTAAGTCTCATAATCTTAAGGTCGTGAGTTCGATCCTCACTCGGGGCATAATATATTTTTGTTACATAATTAGCTAAGCTTGAAAATATAATTCAGTAAAAAACTGCAATTGCAGCTCAAAATAAATTAGTCCAAGTGGTACATAATAGGAAAGCAGAAAAATATAAAAAAAAACTATTAATAATTGAATCCTAATAAAAAATTATTATTAAAATAGCAACTAATATATTTAATTTAGTTTTTTTTTCTAATTTGCATTAAGCATTTTTTTTATTACTTGCATGAAATTTTTTGGAAACAAACATTTTTTGAAAATTAAAAAATATAAACTCTATTGAAATATTTCCCTGGTAACAACTACATAGCACAATGGTGTTGCCACTACGGATGTTTTAGATTTTCAGTGTTGCCGGGGAACTCCTGGGATTTCAGACTTGTTTGTGGGAATCTTCAATTTGGTTTATTCTAAAAGGTTCGTGACTTGTATAAGTGATTCGTGGCGGTGATAGCTGAAGGTGTCTCTGCCAACTTATATTATAAATGTTTTGCGCTTTAGTGACTAATCCACGAATCTGATGTTGATGAAATTGAGACCATAGATAGATCTAGGTCTAGAAGGACGCAGATTATATGTTATTTAAAATAAGGACCACAGAGGGAGGTACGAGCAAATTTCTACCTCTCAGAAACAATCTTAACGATTTTGATAAAATTCAAAACATAGATAGATCTGACTCTCGGAAAGCACACTGTCTAAACATTTTTACAAAACTAGGACTACGAGGAAGGGGAAAACTTCTTCTTTTTTGAAACTATCTATCTAATTTTTATGAAATTAAGAACATAGAAAGACCTGAGTCTACAAAAAGACAAAGGCTATACATTTTATAAAAATAGGACCACGAGGTGGAGTAAGTGGAAATTTGTTCCTCTTTTAAACTATCTAACCAATTTTGATGAAACTTAAAACATAGATAGATAAGAGTTTCGACGCTATATATTTTTATCAAAAATAAGCCCACTAGGGTATAAGTGGTAGTTTCTAAGGTAAATAATACGACAGAAACTACGTTCCTACCCGGTATCCAATTTCACCGTGCATTATTTTTCTTCAAAAGGGGTCCTGGTTAAACAATACACCTTATTTTTATCCTTTTCACCTTTTGTGTACGGATACTTATTGTTTTCGCTACAATTTTTGTCATCTGTCCAAATCAGGCTGTTTTCTCGAGAACTATAAAAGCTACGGACCTAAAGTTTTCACAGAATATTTAAAACTTTAGCCGCTATAATATATTTAGGTTAAAAACTAAAGTATGTTCTAAGGCGAGCAACGAAACATTTTGAAATCCTTGTGTAATATACAGGAAAATATATATAGACACTTGAAATTTGCCAAGTTGGTGTATTTTTATGCACACTACACTAATTAATATTGGTATCACGTGTTATGTTAATTTAACTTTCATTTTAAAATGCATTAAAATTTCCCATGGGAAATTTGTTTAAATTTGTGTGAGCTCATACTTGATATTGTAGCCTCGATGGCGCAGTAGGCAGCGCGTAAGTCTCATAATCTTAAGGTCGTGAGTTCGAGCCTCACTCGGGGCAGGTACTTTTTAATAACTAAAAAGTTCAAACAGCAGTACATTTTTTTAAATAAGCTCAAAATTGATGAATATATTTACTTCATTTATTTTTATAATTATATAAGTAAACATAGCGCTCACTTACTTAAACAACGTCATAACTTAAAGGAACTAGTTTGCCTTAAAAATAGTTTAAAATCTGCAATTTACTTACATACAACGCAATGGAAAAAAATATTTATTATGCTTTCAAGAGTTGAAATTTGTATACAATATGAAGAACGATATATGATAAGGATTCATTTTGCATTATGAACTCAAAAATTTAACTTTCTCACTTATGTGGTTGTTTAAGTAAATGAGCGATATATTAGAAGAGAGATTTGTTTATTAATAAATTTCATATTGGAGGTTTTGAAAATTTCATCAAAAAGGGTCCGCCAGATAACTTTTTTTTTTGAAAATGCTATAAAAAAAAAATACTGAAGCTTCGGCTGTGTGGCACGTAGCGCCGTCCTGTTGAAACCAAATGTTGCCAATGCTCTCCTCTTCAATTTTTGTGAACAAAATTTCGTTCAACATGGCCCGATAACGATCGCCATTGACTGTAACGGCCACTCCTTGCTCAATGGCCTAATTATGCCTCTGGACCAAAATCCGCACCAAACAGTGACTCGTTTTAAGTGCGTCGGCTTTTCAATGTATGCATGCGGGTTTTCTGTGCCCCAAATGCGACAATTTTGCTTGTTTACATACCCGCCAAGATCAAAATGAGCTTCATCATTTTGGCAAAATCGGCATCTTCTGTAACGAAGCGAAAACGCATTGGATGGTCAGTTGGCTCGTTCAGCGGAAGGATAAAACTAATTATCTGTCAAATCACACATGAGCTAAGTGTTACCATTCACGAAATAAGCACTAGTTGAAAAAAAAACGTTAGATGGCGGACCCTTTATAAACTGAACCAACAAGAGGGTATTAACTCAAAATTTTAAAATTTTCAGTAGAGATGAAAAACTGTTTGTGGTTACATTAACAGCTTCATTATTTTTAATTTGAATAAAGGCTCAAATTAAAATAATACATTTTTTATGAAAACATACGATGCATTTCTATTTCCACTTTTTTGGTGATATAAAGGTAGTAACTGTATTTTTAGAGATAAAAAATAATAATCAGAATACGTTGAAATTATTACTTGCAAAAAGTGAAATTTTAAAAATTTAGAATTAATTCCTTCTTTTTCATCAAGTGCAAATTGAATATTTGTGATTATAAGCAAAAAAAAAAAGGATTTTTGTAACACAAGCAATTTATTTTATTATTTTCCTTGTAGATAAAAGCCCAAAGCCAAACATTTAGTGCATCAAACAAATTACATTGTATAGCAGGAAAAAAAAATCGCCGAGTTCTAGCAATGGATACTGGTAGAGGATAACAAGAAAAATATACGTGTGTCGGCATTTTAAAAGAACAAATCGGAACTTTATTTAAGGGGGACTAAAAGTTTCACCACTTTGTCCAACTGTTAAATTACATTTGATAATTTCTAAGAATTAATTAACATCAAAGTAAATATTCTGACGAATTCGAGCAGAACGGAACAAGATGCTGCTTCCAAAGGCCGCCACACCTTTTCCACCAGCATTTTTGAATTTGATTGAAAATGTATCAATTGATGCTAGTTTCAGCTTTATATAAATATTATTAATGCTTAAAAAAGGATTTATACATAAATTTCCATGCAAAATGTTTCCTACTAAGCCTTTAGAGAGCCTGTAATTTTTTTTTTATAAATAAGGCAGATATTTTTCAGTGCAAATAGAATATGTGAATTGTTTTATTTCATCGTAATACAATTTTCTAAAAGCTTTTTTGTAATGAAAGCTCAAATTTACCATCTCTTATCTAAAAGTATTCTTGACACTAACAACAAAAACCATTTAAACTGAAGATTGTCCATTTCTATCCAAGCAAATTCCTTTGTGGAGCAATTTAAAAACAAAAAAGGTTCAATTCTCTCAAGCAAATTTTGTAAAAATAAAAATGGAAAATCTGTAGCTTGAGTGGTTTTTGTTGTTTTTATTTATGTGTAGTTTCCACAATGCAGGCAAGTGGCTTGTCTAGAAAATTTGTATATATTTGTATAAATTAGTTTTAAGCTTAAATGTTTTTGAATACTAATATTAATTATTTGCTCTGCAAATAGCTCTAAATGGCTTTCCCTTTTATTGAGAGTGTTTTTCACGATTTGTTAGAATATATAAAAAATACTAGAACGTGGTTAAGTCAGAGAGTAAATATATTGTAGAAAACTATTTTCTTTGAAATCTTCTACAAAGTTGCTGAACATAGATGTAAAAACCCACACATTTCAAGAAAGCGATATGCTGCAAAGGAACAGGCCCTCTTAAAAATTTTATGGTGATTTTTTAAACGACAAACGAATACTTGTTTGCCAATTTTTTTCGCATTGCAGTGTTTGATTCATTAAGCTTTAAAGTTTATTTTACACAAATATTTGTCCGAAAATTTAATTTGTAAATTTTGTACTGTGCGGAAAATTTTACTGCAATCAGTGCTGTCAAGCCTGGCCCCAGCTTCTTTTTACAGCCGACAATTTGGCACCAAGTGAATTATTTATCGCATATCTTCAAAACGCTATCTGTTGGCGACGCTATATATTTATGTAAAGTTTCCATATCATAAAATTTATCATTTGACAAAAATTTCTAGTCGATTTTCATAAATACTAATGTTTTATACGAGTGTGTTTTCTCTAGCCTAGTTATCATTTTGTGAAAAAGGCGTTCTGGCTAATGTTACAGGCTAAGACAAAACTTTATACGAATAGAAAATTTTTAAATTAATAAATAGTCACAAAAATTTTAAAAATTTCATTCTATTTAAATAGTTTTTATAGCAAACGAAAAATTATCTGCCTGCAGTTTGGTAAGTCTTTTTGAAATTTTTCCCATTAAAGCTGCAGACAAAAGCATAAAAGAGATTTATTTGTCTGGCAAAAAGTTTTATTTATTACGCGCATAATAAAAAAAATTTACCTGGCTTAAATAAAAATACAAGGATAAAACATTTTTATCTACAGCCAGCTAACTTCATAGATGTGTAAATATTTTAAATATTAAAGTCCAAAAGCTTCACAAAAGCAAAATTAAAAATAAATTTTTCCTTAAAGAAACTGTATCAGCAACAGACGGACAACGTTGTCCGTCTGTCTCCGTACTTTGGGTAATGTTATTGGTTTTTTGTTGGAAAGAAAAACAACTCTATGTTTGACATACTGTCAACCATTAAAATAAATTGTTGAAAAAAATGAACACTAAAAGAAATCGATTATCTGCATTCATCTTAATAACAAGAAAATAGAAGAAAACTTGTTAAAATAGTTTGTAATGCGAGTAAAACTACTCAATAATGATGTCTGAAGTATTGTATGTTTTAGTAGAAAAAATTTCATGTTTTTTCTCAGGACATATAAAATAAATTGTAAAAGCAACAATTTAATTTGTTTTTGCTATTTTAAGCTCTAGAGAAAAATTCCACAAATGTTGAGCAAAAAAAAAAAAAAGTTATGGTTCTTTTTTGCGTACCATAGAAAAACGAATATTGTCAAGAAGTTTTATTTCTTTTAACAAAACAAAAATTCACAGTTCACTAATATTGTTGGATGAAATCAAGTCTTTTGATTATATGGAGCCATAACCGCCAAGTTACACATATTTTTGACCTTCTTTTTTTTGATGAAAATCGACTACCTACGATCGTAAATAATGGATTTTTCTAAAAAAAATTAAGCTGAAAAATTATGTCGCTTATGCTTTTTTTGACACGACAGGGTAATCAATGTAGAGCATAGACTCAAATGTCAATATATTTACAGCCTGTTTTTAGAAAACATAAGCCCTTTCGTTTTTATGTTTCGTTTATAAACCATAACGTTCAAAATTTGATTTTTATAAATCATATTCTAAAGCTTTCGTTTTGACATAAAAATAGCTTTTCAGGTTTAACCAAAACTTCACACTCACAAAATTATTACAGTGAAGGAACACAAAAAATCATATCTATTAAAAAAAATTTTCTATGAAAAATTTGAAATTAAATTCATTTCAAATTAATTTAAATTTTATGAATAAGGGGGTAAGCAAATTAACTTTTATATGATTTTAGAATTCAATTCGAAATCCATCTACCCATTACAACAGATTTTCATTGCATTTCGTATATTCCGTTGTTTATTAGAACTAAATTTTTTTTCCTATAACCTTTACTTTACTTTGACTCAATATTTGAATTTTTTGTGATTTTTTTGACAGTTAAATAGTGGAAAATAAAGCAAAAATTATTTGTTTATACTACATTTTTTATTGATTATTTCACAGAAGCAAGGGAAACATCTTTGCTTTGTACGGAAATCGAGATTCATTCTTACGAAAGTTAAATCGATACTTAAGATTTTTTCGTGTAATTAATTTTTTTGTAATTTATAGTAAAAAATAAAAGGAAAATAGTTTTTCACTGTTTTAAGTCAGTTCACATTATAACATTAAAAAATAAATAACATTTTCGTTAAAGTCAAATGAAAAATATGTAGACTGATTTTTAATTAATTTTACATAAAAATGTTTATGAGTGTGAAAAACTGAAAGCTCTTTTGTTGTCACACACATGAAAATAAATAAATGTTTTAAAAACGAAAACATGGTTTCATTCGTTATTTTAAAGAACGTATACACTTATTCATTTTCGAAAAACAGGCTGTTAGCCTTGCTGCAGAATCTGAAGCCGAATTTTTATATCGTAGATTCAAAAATAAAAACATGCAACAGTTTTGTTTTTACATATATTCCAGAACTGGCAAAATCTATGTTGCAATCAGGGAGTTTGTTTATTTTATTTTTTGTTTTTATAAAATTAAAAACACAATTTTATATACTATATTCATAAATTTTAAAAGCTCATAGTCATAAAAAATAAATAAAATGCATTTGAAATCCATTTTAACAAAAATTTTATATGAAAAATTTTGAATAAAATACATTTCAAACTCATTTTAAATTTTATGAATAAGGGAGAAAATGTTCAAGGCTGTGGTATTATTTTACTAGCGAAAAGGGAAGGTATTAGGGCATTTTTATAATTTTTTAGAGCTACCGGTGACAATGCAAGTATGTAACGCATCGTGAATTGGATCAAAAACTTCTATTCAAATTCAAAACTTTGACAGACTTTTAGGTCACTAAAAATAGCATAAAATTGTCTCCATTAAATGACCAGTGCGCAATTGAAATTGCAATGACATTGCCACTTTTTGCACAACTTTTCAGCCTTCAAGGAATTTTAGCCTATTAATACGCCATATTAAAAACTTTAAATAATATTTAATCTCCAATATATGTATTTCATTATGACCGAGTGCTTTTCATAATATAACTTTCTACAATGCATGTTTCAGTTCATCCATTATAAAAATTTCATTAGCATTGAAAACGTCAAAGCACATATCCTATGACATCAAATTCTGTTAAAAAGTCTGATTCGATTTTTTCTGATTTCTGTGACACCAAAATTAATGCTTTGTGAAAAGTTTGCGCATCTAAAAAAAAGTAAAAAATTATATTGGTTGTCCTATTTTACATACACACAAAAAATATAAGAGGTAATATTAACTAAGCTTGCATAGTTAATTTTTTTTTTTTTTTGAGTGGCAGAAGCAAGTACGCAAATTATCATGGTTTCCTTCAGAAGTTGCAGACAAGCTATAATTTTACATAGGAAGTTTAGAGCTTCCAAGATCAATTCCCGGATTTTTAATGGTGTCCAGCAGAAGACCAACAAACAACACATACAAGAATGATTGCACTTAAGAAGTAAATACGAGGACTTGAGAACAGTTCTTCAACCCATAGCTGCTTTATGACTGTTCTAGTAATACAACTGAGACGAACGACGAATTTTGTCCACAGCGTCCAATACGTAAATAAGAATTTGCTGAGTATATTCGTCGAGTGAAACACAACAACGACGAATAAATAAAAGCTCTTATAATTGATAAAGTTGGTTATTGTTTGTGCAAAGAGAGAGAAAATGGTTTTTCGTAGTTCGTCGACGTAATTTTGTGTTAATTTTCATAAGCATGTGTTTTATTTCAGATGACGAAAGTTCGCAACGAAAAATTCTTCGTTCAACCCAATTTTGTTCCTAGTATTACCTTCAGATGTTTTATTTCCACTGTGTTTGTGTTTGTATGTATGTGCATTAGTGTTTACTTTTTAAGCGGCTATTATACGCTTATACTTGGTATGTGATCTTGGTGTGATGAAAGAGACTGTTGTGTTATTATACTGTCACCATGTTCACGTACCAAGTAACACCGTCTAATAGCCGCTTAGGTAAAAAACAAAACAAACTTCTATCGTGTATTGACCCGAACCTGTGTCGAAAATTTCAGCTCCACCGATCTTATAGTCCCAGATATCATGAGTTACTAACACACAACGATTTTATATATGTATGTACAAAATGTAAGATAAATTACTGAACAAATTATTAATAAATTATTTACAAATGAAAAATCCTTAATTATTATTTGAAGAATAAGAAGATTGCCAAATCGACTAAAAGCCATGCCAATTATAGAATTATAAATAGTTAATTTAACTAAAATCTACGATAATTTGCCACATTATAGATGTATAAACTTACTTTGCTAATTAGATAATTCACAGAAAATAAAAATTTGAACTTACCGAAGTCGTTAAGAGGTTTTAACTAAATTTTTAGTTGATTTTTCGAACATATAAATCAACTAAAATTTTTGTTGAATTACCTAAAAAACTTTGTAAATGCCATTCTACCCTTTCACTTCGTAAAAATTATACCATAATTTTAGGATATATAACCTAGGAATTTTTTGGTGTGTAGGGCCATTCATATAAACAGTTACATAAATTTACAAATTATATCAATAATTACGGCCCTTTTCACAATGTATAATTAAAAGCCAACAGGGACTTTAACAGCAAGTTTTGTGTAGAGAACTGTTAGTTAAAGTTCATGTTAACTGTTAATCATACATTGTGAAAAGGGACGTTATAAGTAGAGTTTTTTTCTTACTCATCCTGTACTTAACAAGTTGATAACATTTTTTTCGACTCGAAAAGTTCTCACATTCGTGATAAAATGGAAGCACATTAAGGTCCTGTCTTTCGATGTCTACAACGTTTGGCTTGTCGCACAGTTACAGTGGAGACAACAAGAAATTTTTAAAATCTGTTTTTGTTTTGAATGTCGAACGCTAACGGCATCGTGGGACATGCCCTAAGATGGTCATACACAATTGCGGGAAGCGTGGTTATGAACAGTAACACAGTTTTTGCTGCAATTATTATTGATAAGTTGTTAATATTAGCAGCTATGCATAACTAAAATGCTCAAATTATATTTACCATTGAAACAAATTATAATTATAATTATTATTATTATTATTATTATTATTATTATTATTATTATTATTATTATTATTATTATTATTATTATTATTATTATTATTATTATTATTATTATTATTATTATTATTATTATTATTATTATTATTATTATTATTATTATTATTATTATTATTATTATTATTATTATTATTATTATTATTATTATTATTATTATTATTATTATTATTATTATTATTATTATTATTATTATTATTATTATTATTATTATTATTATTATTATTATTATTATTATTATTATTATTATTATTATTATTATTATTATTATTATTATTATTATTATTATTATTATTATTATTATTATTATTATTATTATTATTATTATTATTATTATTATTATTATTATTATTATTATTATTATTATTATTATTATTATTATTATTATTATTATAATTATTATTATTATTATTATTATTATTATTATTATTATTATTATTATTATTATTATTATTATTATTATTATTATTATGTTTCAACAAATTATATTTTTTAAATGCACGTTCACTCCATGATAACTTTGCTCAACTGAGCTAATTTCACCATATACTATACCAGCAAGCTGGTAGCATCAGCAACGTATCGAAATCTATTTGACATCGCTGTAATTACACAAAACAGCTATACAAGACCAAACCGTTGGCACAAAATCACTTGATTGCGCATGCACGATGTTGTAATGTATGTGACCCTTTATTGTGTTAAGTATAGTGTTTTGTTCAAATTTGAGAAAAATCAATAATTTGAACAGGCTAAAGTTCCTATCGCTTTTTAAGCCATATTACATGTGATAATTATTAATGAACAAATAACACCAAAGTTAGTTGTAAATATTCTGACAACACATAGTTGAACGGAACAGCCAGCCGTTTTTGAAGGCCACTTAACCTTCATCATCAGCGTTCTTTTGTGCTTGGTCCACTGTGTGTGGTATCAGTTGATGTAGATTTCTGCTTTATATACTTGGCATTATTGCAAATGGAATGTGTGAATTATTTTGATTCATCTTATTTCAATTTGCTGAAAGCTTTTTTGTAATGAAAGCTCAATTTTACCATCTCTATATTTACAACAGTCTTACCATTGTCGTTTGTTCTTTACTAATTATACACATGTTAGTTAATTTGCTCATTTTTGTTCTACATACTTAAGACACAATTTTTTGGTTTGTTACTATTAAGTATATTTATTTAATTTTTGCCACAAGCCAATGACTATTAATTTAGTTAATTTAATTATTATTTTTCGAACTTCATTTGTTTCTATATTTATAATTTGAACAGGCTAAAGTTCGTATAGCTTTTTAAGCCAAATTACATGTGATAATTATTAATGAACAAATAACACCAAATGTTTATCAACATTGATTAATTCGTATGAAAAATTTGACATGTAAACAATATTAATTGGCGCCTGAAATTATGCTACAATTTCTTATGTTTAAGGAAACACCCCATGTGTTTGTTGTAAATTCCGTACGAAACAAGTGGCACTCTACTTATTTCGCAAGAAAACTTAAAATGTTGAAGATACACATTTCAAATGTTTTTCCCAAGATAAACAGTGTACTATTTCTGCAAAATTTTTTCATGAACAATTCGTGTCAATTTTTTTATACATATGTACTTTGGCAGCATTTCGAGTGAAATGTTGAACAGACTATCAGGCTTTAAGTGTAATGAGTAATGTAATTTACAAAAATAAATATTAAGTATACGCGTCAGAACCTTAAAAATCTTGGCTATAGACTTGGGTTGAACTAGGGTCTGCAAATAATCGCAGATTTTCATAATCGCGATTACGATTAAACAATATGCGATTATAGGTTAAGCGCGATTAATCAAGAAAATATCCTATTATAATTTTTTCTAAAACCAAAATAAATTGCGTGATGACTTTTAGTCGAACTTTATATGTTAAGCCAAAGAAATTGAAGTATTTTGTCTAGAGTTTGGATTTTAATTTAATTTTTCAATTACATAATATTTTTAAATTGAGAAAATTGTAAAGAATGTAAAATGAAATTCGTAAACTAGAACTTATGAGTAACAAAAACAATACAAATTATCGGAAATCAATCTTTTGATAGGAAACTTTTTCTAGGACGAAGTATATGCATTTCTACTTTCTTAACTTATTTTTATTTAATTTTGTATCTACACGCAAGAAAAGATATGGTTGTAGAATGGTTGAGAAAACAATATTATGTTTTCTGAAACAAATGTGTGGTCGTCGAAAACTAGTTATTGTTATTTTAAACATTTATTTCGTTACGATAAACAGAGTAATGTTTGAATTTAATAATTACATTATCACATCCATAAAAAAGTGTGATATGGTTAGAGTTTAACAATATAGTCTTGTTAAAAATTTATGACTAAAACATAATTTGTATTATTATTTAAAAAAAAATATGATGTAAACAACAATATAATGTTTTTCAAAACCATACCATGTTAAGTTTAAAAAAAATCTTTTTCAGAAACATCTGTCAGTTCAGTACTTCATTTGTAAGCTATCGGTATTGCACGGGTGGTGTTAAATAAATAAATAAATAAAGAATAAACAAAAGGGTAGACCAATAAAAATAAATAAACATTTGTGTATCTCTTTATACAGACATGTCAGTATGTCGTGTAAGTATACATTTCTATATAAACATTTTATTTCAACAATATTAAATTATTTTTATTTAGATTTTGACGCACAGCTGTTTCTACAACAAATATATGATTAAAAAATAAAATAGTATTATTATGTTAAATAATACTGTGCTCGTATTTAACAATATTAATATAATATTACAACATGGTATGGTGAGTCTCAATTATATTTTAGTAACATCTAACAATAGTGTTGTCATATTTACAATACTAAGATCATAATATAATTAACTCAGATAATATTATAATTAACTCAGATAATAATATTGTTAAAGTTTTTTTTTCTATTAACAATAATATGATTTGACTGCAACCATATAATTCAATCATAGTATGTTGCTGTTTGATTATGGTTACCTCAACCATATTTTTTCTTTGCGTGTATCCACATCTGATGAATTTATATCATAATTAATGAACAAGTTAATATAAAAACAGTATTTTTTATACCGTTTTTTATATGAAGTTGTTCATTCATCATGATATAAATTCATCACATGCGGACACTTATAACTATAACCTGTTTTAGTATTTTTTTTTTTTCTTGTTTGTGATAATAATGCGAGGTCCCAAGATAAACCAAACTGCTCCTGTCTGCCAACCTAAGATAAAACAAGCTGTCTGTCAACCGAATGAAAAATATTTGTATTAATCATAATGAAATTTTTCAGATATTACGACGTTTCTGAAACAAAAATTGGAAGAATATAACAAAATAAAATAATATATTTAATAAGTGCTTAATATAGATGTTAATTATCGTTTTGCCTCATAATACTTTTATTGTATTAAGGTATAGGAAAATAAAATAGATGCACGTTGAATATAAATAATTTCTTGTTTTGTATAAGTTTCTGAGCCTACTGGCTTATTCTATTGGAATTTTCAAAAAGCTTTTGTAAATTTTTAAATGATTTTTTAAAATGTGCTCATAAGATAAGAGATTTGTAGACATGTTTGTTCCCAATATATATATATATATTTTGTATTAAAAATTTTAATTCAAATTTCTTATGAATTTAATTTGAACTGTACGCATAATATGCATTAATTCTTTGCTTAAAAAAAGGCAAACACTTTTTAATCGTAATCGAGCGATTAATGGGTTAGATTGCGATTACTATTAAAAAGTGCGATTAATCGCGATTAAGATTATGATTATCATCGCTGTGCAAGCCCTAGGTAGAACTCATTCAGTCGATCGTTTGTGACATAAGTCTACAATTGAAACCATTTATATTACATGGGTTGGATCATAGCTTTGTGTAAAAACTAGCCGACTGAATGAATTCGACCCAAATTTATTGTACTCTAATCTCTTCCCCCACACTGGAGCGGCCAAAATCGTTCGTTTTTGGTAAATTGTTCGTATAGATCCGACAAATTAAAGGAGTTAGATCGTTCTGTTTCTTTATGGTGGCTTTCTTGTTTTGAAAAGTGTATGAATGATAAATGAGAGAATTTCTTTGTCGCTCCTAAAAATCACAAATACATAAGTGAACGAATTTTTTTTTGTTAAACTTTATCTAAAAACGAATAAAATCTTTACACCATCTCTCAAACTTCATGCGGGAATTCCCTTAAAAATGAATTGTTTCGATTATCATATCATTTGATATTTTTTTTAAAGGCTGAAACACGCAAAGGTGCTTTCGAAAGCACATTACATCCACATTAATGTAATTTGGAACCAATAAAGAGCGCTGAAAAAATTTACAAACACTTTTGGGTTTAAAAGGACTATTATCCTTTTAATATTTTTTTAATTTTCAATGGTATTGGTATTCTTGACTTAACACAAGGCGGCTTTAATCATGTATACATGCATTGTTGAGAATGAATAGTTGTGTGTATCGAATCAGTGTTGCCGGAGAAAAAAATTCTACCAGCAATAAGAAAGTAAGTGTGATGAGAACTTACTAAATTAGTTATTATCAGAAAACTATTTTGGCAAACCAGAATCTTTAGTTTGTCAACGTGCGTTGTCGTGCATAAAAAACCCGAATTGCACAGACATTTTCATGCATATACAGATTTAAATTATTTTAAGAAAATTTTCACCATTACATGGACCTAGCAACAACAAAAGATGAATTTCTTTATAAACAAACTTGAGTGTTTGGGAAATATAAGGGAAATGAGACGAACTTCCAGTGGCAATACCGGTTCGTGGTGAGAGGAGAACGCACACAATCGTAAAATGTAATGGTATAGATTGCCGACCACTGCTTTAAGATTATTTTATATCTATCGATAAAAGAAAAAAGTGCTTAAGTCAAGATGGGCTAATTTTAAGTTAATTACACCCTTGAAATCTTCATATTCAAAAGTAACTCTGCGAAAAATCTTAATAATTTCATGGCGGCTTACAATCTTATACAGAATAACTCATATCTTAACTTAGCTTATACTTTGGTATAATTTAAACCAGATTTAAGCCAGAATTAGTTTTTACTTTCTGTTCTGTTACAAATAAGCTGACTTTTTTTTCTTCATAGAAATCTAATACAAGACGTTAGTTTTTCTGTTTCGTTCTGTTCTGTTTCGGTTCAACCTGTGAAAATCAAAAAATTTGTTTAGTAATTGTAAGTGACAGCATATATTAAATAAAAATATTTTGAAATAAATTGTGATTGTACTTTAGAATAAGAGTCTAAACACAATGTTTGCGGTGCGGTGCGATTTCTCGTTGCGGGAGAGAAAAATAAACGTAATACAACGGAAGACGGCGACGGCAATACTTGTGATTGTTTGTTTAAATTTTTATTAATTTTTTTATGCACACATTTTTATACAAAATTTACTCTTTCTGTTAAATATTTTGTAATGGCAGTAACTAAAAACAAAAAATTATTAAAATTTTATGCATTCGCAGATATATTTGATAAGTTTTTTAAGCTTTTATATTTTATGACAAACATTTTTGAACTTAAAAATCATGTTTTTTGTTGCGATTACCGCCAATTATTCAAAAACTATGGCAACATCAGAAAGAGAAAGAGAGTCAAAATTGAGAGAATAAGAAAGTCCGCAATGAAAATAAAATAGATTTTAAATTTATGCCGTTCCGCACTGCGGGTTTTTACTTCAAAATCGTATGAAAAACCGCACCGCAATGAATTCTCGTTCCATTGTGTTCGAACTCTAAGAAAAAATGAATTTTTAAAAGAAACCTACACGAATATATTGAAACTTAACAATGGACAATGCAAAAATCATCGCCTTAGTGGAAAACTGCGACCCTTCTGGTCTGAAACAGCTGATGAGTTACTACAGAAAACGTAAGTACTCAAATTTAGAAGCAGAACGTCACAGCACAGAACATCAACACAAAGTAAAGACTAATGAAGCCTTTAAATTGAATGTATTATTTACAGTGTGTAGAGTGATATTTCTATGAAAAATAAAAATGAACACTGACTTTCCCGAGTTGGAAGTTTAACAGTACTCCCTACAAAACTCTAAAATATAACTTAAGCCAAAGATATTATGGTTTTATTAAAATCCACAAATTGTCTGTATATGCCGATTATCGAATCGTAAAGGCCAACTTAAATTTTTGTGCTTGAATTTGTATTTTGTGTACTGTCACCTAAACTTTACTTGATACAGGGTGGGCCAAAAGAAACCAAGGGGTGTAAAAGTTTAATAACTTTTTTGTTTATTAATTTTTTTTTATTTTTTCTTTCAGATTATATAGACAACACTTGGAAAATTTATAATGGAGAGGTTCACAACTGAACAGAGAACCAGAACAATAGAATTTTATTATTTAAACCAGAGATCAATTATTTTAAGCTCATTTTCATTTGAATGGCTTTGTTAATAAGCAGAACTGTAGGTTCTGGGGTTCTCAAAATCCAAGAGCCATTCATCAACGCCAATTGCACCCCATCAGGTGTACAGTATGGTGTGGGATCACACCTGAAAATGTCATTGGGCCCTACTTCTTCGAGAATGAAGATGGAAGTGCTGTAACCGTAAATGGAGAGCGGTATCGGTTTATGATAGAAAATTTTTTACGTCCTGCTCTTAAAAACAGACCTGGTATGTGGTTTCAGCAGGACGGAGCTACTGCCGATATGCCCGAGACACAATGGCACTTTTAAGTCAAATTTTTGGAGAGCGAATAATTTCTCGAAATTCGGAAATTATTTGGCCAGCGCGATCGCCAGATTTGACAGCACCCGACTATTTTCTTTGGGGTTTTTTGAAGGAACGAGTGTATGTGAACAAGCCAGAGACAATCCTTGAACTCAAGGCAAACATTGTTGCAGAAATTCGAACGCTACAGCCACAAGTTTTGAAAAATTCTCTAAAAAGAGCCCATCACTGCGAAGCTGAAAACGGTGGTCATTTAAGAGACCTCATTTTTCATACTTAGTGTAAAAAAATTTCCATTTTGTATATTATATAATCTGAAAGAAAAAATAAAAAAAAGTTAATAAACAAAAAAGTTATTAAACTTTTACACCCCTTGGTTTCTTTTGGCCCACCCTGTATATAATTTCTTTGGTACTTTTTGTCACTCTTATATCTCCTAACAAACAGCCTTGAAATATACAAGCCGTATATAAATGTATTCTCAAGCAAAAAATAAAGTAGAGGTAGATAGCTGGTTAGCGAAAGAGAAGCATTTCAAAACATTAAAGCCATGTAAAAATACAAATACAAATACCCATCAATAATTTAAATTATATGAAACAACCCACAGAGACCTTTCTTTAGTGCATACCATTATATGCACTTTACGAGTGCATACAATGTTCATCATAGAAATGAAGTAGTTCATAATAAATATTATGTATACGAACGAGCACAAGTGTTCGCATGTTAGCAAATGCAAGCAGCAAAAAAAAAACCAGAAAGCAAAAAGGGCAAGATGATGCAGGAAGGGAAGGAACAGGTAAGGCAAAAGAAGAAAAAAAAATAATATAAAATAAAATACATTAGCTGCAATTGTTTGTTATTGCAAACTGTTATCGATGACCACAAAAAAAAAACAAAATTCATGCACGCAAAATAACAAAAACATCAGCAACGAGAACATTTGTTAACAGCATTTGTTAACGAATTAGAGCGTGAAAGTAATTTCTGCATCTTTTTGTTGTATTTCCTAAAGGTGCCACACTAGAAAAGAATAAGAAAATTGCAAAATTATGTTTAAAATATTTGCAATGTGCAAGACTAGGGAAACCTTTAAAAAAAACATATTTAGTAAAACAAAACATGTGGAAGTGAAAATATTTATTTTTTTTATAAGTGAAGAGTATTCTGGTTGACTACAAGTTCGGTCATTTATTGTAGCATAAAATTATTTTTTGATTTTTTTACAAAAGAAAACAATTCTTTAAAAATGTTTGATGGTGTAAAAATTTTTTAGTTTTATAATTTTTAGTTAACATTTTTCATCTATTAAGCTTGATGTTGATGCCCATGTTATAACATTTCATTCAATTTTAACATTTTCTATTTTAATTTGATCGATTACGAGTTGATTGGAAAAACAGAAATTGTCATTGCAGATTCCATATTCCCTTCAATTCGAAGGGAATATGGAAGTTGTATAACAAAACTGATAATTCAAAGGAGAGCAAAAGTTGAATTTTCTAATAATTAGCAATAAAAAATAAAACAAAGATGTACAAATTTAATATCATATATAATGAATATATTTTTCATTTCTAATTTAGCAATAGTTACTTGCTTATAAATAAATATATTCAAGATATGATATTTAGCAGAAAAATACAAAATTTTACCGCCTTCTTTTTTATAAAAAGTAATTAATGCTAAGCCTTGAAAAATTTTGAAAGAGTTTTATTTTTAAGAAATTTATTATTAATTTTAAACTTTATTTTTCATTTTGCCTTTTATTTACTTTTATTGTTATCCGATGGATTTCTAATTGTATAAAGGTGTAGAAAAATAAAAAAGATTTGTATCGAATATAAATTATTTGCTGGGTTTTTTGTATTAGTTTCTAAGCCTACTACGCTTATTTTTCCTTTGTGATTTTCAAGGATATTATTATTTGTGAATTCTCAAATAGTTCTTGAAAGTCTGTGCATAAGACAAGAGGTTTGTGACTATTCAAAATGCTTTTGGAAAAAATAAAATAAACTGAACTGAACTGAACTGAAATATTCAAAACGTGTGGTTGAAGTTTACTGATGATTTGTTACAGCAACAATGAAATATATAGACAACGCTGAACCACCAGCAAATAAATTTCAAATTAAAATGAGTTTTATTTTTGTAATTTAAATTTCTTTCATATACAATTTTTCAATGCTTAGTCTTGTGTTTTACAAACTAAGGTTAAATTTTTTTTGTAATTTCAATTTTCTGCATTAAAGTCGGCCCGGAGACCGCTTCAGCTGATTCTTATTTAAAATGACCTTCTAAAACTAATCCAAAGTCTTCATCTTCACCTTCATTTGGTGCTTGCTTTTCTCTTGTACTCTAAAGTTGAAGTTTCTGAAGTATTGTGCCAACATTCTACCATTCGACTTCCTGGAAATTATTTTCTCAAACTAAGCGATGTTTTGATGAAATCTTTACCCTTGTTTATCAGAAACTGCTCCTAAATTTGCAGGAAAAAGTTCAGGTGTGAGTGCAGGAAGTGCAAGAAGTGTACTCACATCTGAGACATGTTACACTCCATAGCCTTATAGGCTGACAGAAACTCCTGAGTATGATCGATGATAACTTTTTGTTACCCACAAATTTCACACACACACATTTTGAAATGCAAGCCAAGCTCGTACACCAAAGGTGAACAGGAACCCTATTGTTTTCGCTACGCTGTCCGTCTGTCCGTCACACGGTATTTTCTCATGAATCGTAAGAGCTACGGACCTGACATTTGGACAGAGTATGTAGAACATTGGCCGGTACAAAAACAAATACATGAGAATTAAAAATTAAAGGGTGTTTCAAAACGAGCAACGAAAAATGTTAAAATCCCATGTAATATATATACAATTGTATGAACATGTGTAAATATATTGAAACTTGAAATTTGTAAAATTAGTGTATTTTTATAAAGACCACAACAATTAACACTAAAATTTAAAAAAAAACTAAATTAAAGGGTGGTCCATCAGTTAATGCAATTTTGACTATGTAATTTTGACAACTTGCTATATCTTGGAAACCGTAAGAGGCAAACACTTGAAATTTTCAAAAACGTTAAAACTAAAAAAAGCGAAAATTATAAAATCGCCAAACCAAAAAAAAAATCGCTAAAAATTAAAAAAAATCGCCAAAACGAAAAAAATCGTCAAAATTAAAAAAAAAAAAATTCTGACACTAAAATGAATCGCCAAATTCGAAAAAATCGCCAAAATGAAAAAAATCGCCAAAATGAAAAAAAATCGCCAAAATGAAAAAACGCCAAAAACCGAAAAAAATCGCTGAAACAAGAAAATAAAGTGTCAAAACTAAAAAAAAGCCAAAACTAAAAAAAAACACCAAAACCGAAAAAACGCAAAAACCCCAAAAACGAAAAAAATGCTAAAACTATATATTATGTAGGATGAAGTTTGTATTAAATTACATTTTTAGTGTTCGTACGGAACCATTCGTGCGCGTGTCAGAGTCGCACTTTATTGAATTTATTTTTAGATTCAGGAGTTCAACAAACGTTGAGTCTTGGAAAAGTTGTTTGACTTGGGATCCCACGAACACTCCTTCTTTGATTTTAATAACACTAAGACGACCAAATTTAGTTAAGAAAAATTTAAAATTCATTACCTGCCGTTTACAATGCTTTCACGAACTGCTTTATCAAATCGAGTTTGATGTGCAGAGATGGTAAATAAATACTTTACTTCGGAACTTAGTGAATCGTGGGCAACATTTTTGTGGTCGCGAGTTTCGTATAATATAATGTTTGGCTCGGACTCGGGTGTCCCACTCACATAAGGAACAGAAGTTTTTTTTTTGAGAATCTTGATTGTAAGCCCATAAGTAAAGTAAAAATTTTAGGTCAGCATAAATTTTCCAATAACATAAATATTTTACCAAGGATTCGTTTGATGTTTTCGAAGGTCCCTTTCATATCTATTGAATATGCAACTGGGACTGATGATAACTAATTTTCATTGGCCAACAGTACAACTTTAAGGCTCATTTTTTTAATTATCTATAAATTGACCCATTGGCAGGGTCACAAGGTAGGTACCTTCAGTTCTGTCATTAATTCATTTGAATCAGTACAGAACACTTACTTTCGTTCTCCGAAATAAATAATTTCAACTGTCTGAGAAAACACTTTTACTTCCTTTTCAAAAATATTCCACTGCTGAAGTCGAGGTCCAAGCAGCTGATATTTACTCTTAGACAAGTTCAAGTTCCGAAAGAGACTATTCAATTCCAACTGAGTGAAGAACTATAATTAAACGTGTAAATGATTTTTAGTAGTCGCTGTGACTGAATTATTTAATATTCTAAGGATTATACTTATCTTTTAATTTTCTTTCTTTTGCTTACTTATATCTTGGCTTTAACTATAAAGGCTGGATCACACTATCGGCACAATGAACCAATTTTCGTTGGCTCACTGCAATAAAGTCATAAGTAATAAGCCAAATTGACATTATTACACAATTAATTCTTGAATAATTCTATATGGCTTTATTACCAATGCAGTATAGTGCAGTTATGTAATTACATTTCAATTAATTGAGAAATAAGGCAAGTTTACCCTGGTGCCTATGAATTTATTTCAGTGAGCCGACGAAAATTGGTACATTGTGCCAATCGTGTGATCCAAGCTTAAACTTGTTATTTTAACTAATTCATGATTGCATGTTCACGTCTTTTATTCTCAAGTTATCTGTTACTGTTCTTTCTGCTTTCAACAGCTATTTCTTAGACTGTTGATATTTTCATAGACATTAGATGTATTTAAGAAACCCTGCCATATTGAGAGAATGATTTGTTATTTTTTTGCATTTGTAAGAAGCCAGGGGAAAAGGAAAAAAATATATTTCTATTTTATTTTTTACTTTATACGAGTAATTGAAAATGCAATTGCAAATGAAAACTTCAATTTAGAATTGAATGTATTTATTCAAGTCTTATCTTCGTAATTATTGAGTGCATTCTTGTTTGTTTCTAAAGCATAATAATTTTTTTTTGTGTGTCCTATTTGATTTGCTATTTTACACTTTCGTTAAACATTTTGTAAGGATTTAGTATTTTGTTTAGCAACATTTTGTTTTACTGCATTTCCAATATCATGTTGTAAATAATTAAAAAAAAATATTTTTAAAAGCAAAATACCAAATAGTATTATTGAGACAAACTGGCAATCTTAGGGCCATTTTCACAACTTGCCTTTAGCTAAAGGCAGGATTTTGTTTGTCCTATAAATGGCTTCCCATTATAAAAACTTTATTTATTATTTTTTTATCCATTAAATATTATTATTATTGATAATTATAAAAAAAAAATTGAAGTTTTAATAAAGCAAACATATTTATCGGGCAGACAAAATCCTAACTTTAACTAAAGGCAAGTTGTGAAAATGGACAACATAACAATAACAATTTTGATAACAATTTTGTAAAAATTTAACTGGAAAAAAATTTAATTTTTAGTTAACTTATTATGGCATTAGAGAAAAAAGTTAACTGAATCTCAAAATATTTTCAGTCAAATGTATTAATAGGAACAGAAAAAAATGTTTGCGGTTTTTTTTTTGTATTATTTAGCAAATTTTTTTGTATAATTTACAAACACATTCACTAAAATTTTTCGTATTATCAGAAAATAAATTAACTGAATCAATAACAATTCTTACCAATTTTTTTTTTAAAGATTAGTACAAATTTTATTAAAAAAAAAATAACTGAATCAAATAAAATGTTCAACTATTTTTTAATCTTTTACTTTCAAAAATTAGCTTGCTTTTATGGTAAAGCATTTAATTCCCGATTTTGGAACTCGTCAGTAGACTTCAACCCAAAAAAATTTTGAATTTAGCTAACAAACTCCATATGTTTATAGTAAGACTCTTAATACTATATTGAGAAAAACAATATACAAAGATAATAAGTTTGAAAACCGCAAACAAAAATCTTTAAAAAAAAATAAAAATGTTTTTTATATCTATAAAATAATTTATAGAAAAAATTTAAAAAAATCAAGCATTTTTTTTACAGTATGTAAAAATAAATTTAACAGCAAATAACAAATTTAAATATAAAAAATAAATCTAAAATTTTTTTTTACAAATTTTAGTTTATATAGATAATTTTCATTCTATAGTTTTTTTTTTACATAAAATAAAATTGGAACAAATAATTTACTGGAACAGTAAAAAATATTTACTGAAAATAAATTGTATTTCAAAACACACGTTTGTTTGAAAATTTTTTGGGAATAATTTTTTCTGTGTAAGTAAGCTAGATTTTTTCTGCTTTGCACTGTGTAAGACTTCTTATGTTCTGCTTTGTTATCGAAAAAATAGCGATAATAATTGCAATTGACGATAAAAATAAAAATTTACGACAACATAAGCAATCCTCTACTACTACCTTAACATAATATAAATAACCATTTACATTTGTATTAAATTTTATTTAAGTCCATTTCTTTATGAAATTTCTACCAGTATTCTGCATCTACAGAACACAAATTTTTGTATAGAGGATTTGTTCCAGTTGTACAATCCTTAACAGGCTTTGAACAAGCTTCGTAAATGGGATTTCCAACCCTGTTAGTAACAAGAAATGTGACCGACCATTTTTGTCATAAGTGAAACTAGCACAACCTAAACTAATGTTTCTATCAGCCATGATGACAGTGAAGTGGCCAATTTTTCTAAACAAAAAATAAAAATAAATATATTCTCATTAATGTTTTAATTTTTAATTTTAAAACTTACGGTCCTCTGTAGTTCCTCGGGTATGAATCCATAATACTTTGGTTGCAATCATTGCCCTCTACAAACCAATATACAATTGCATCTCTTATCTCTTTTACATAATCGAATGTACGTCATGGATATGCCCATTGTGTTGCAATGTTCTGGCCAGAAATTGGGAAGGCAACGGTATTATGGCATCTATCGTGAGACACAATGCACTGTTGAACATTAAGAGTAGCAAGTTTAGCCAATTCCTCATCCCACTGCATGGTGGCCATACGGCAAGCAGGAGAGTACTTCTTAACCAAACCACCCGCAATCATGTTACGTTTTTCATTGTGAGTATCAATTAAAATAGTTCGCAAGGCAGGTGTTATTTCGATCAGTTTGGCATTTGGTGGACAATTCTTGCTATTGAATTTCTAAGAAGTAAAGTTTTTGCAAGCATAAAAATTACATTATAAAAATCGTAAAATGTACTCACATGACTGGCACGGAAACCGGTATGTTCAATAATTTTTCCTGTTCTGTAATCTCTGCATTTCATTTTGCAATAATCCTTGCCAGTAACCACGCCAATGGCAACCTCAACTGAGAAAAATATGAAAAAGCTTTTAATTTTGTCGAAAGTATGCTTGTACGCTTAACTTCAGCTAAATCAAACTGTTGACGATTAAAATAATATTTTGTTTAAGGAACCCTTTACTACAACCGCAACATAATAAAAATAACCATTCACATTTATATATATTATATTTTATTTAAGTCCATTTATTTATAAAATTTTTATTAATATTTTTCACCTACAGAACACAAATTTTTGTATAGAGGATTTTTTCCAGTTGTACAATCCTTAGCAGGCTTTGAACAACTTTTGTAAATGGATTCTCCAATCATGTTAGTGGTGGCATAGTTACAAACAGTATATATAGTAGACCAACCATCTTCGTCATAAGTGGAAGTAGCACAACCTAAACGAATGTTTTTATCAACCATCATGGCAGTAAAGTGGCCAATGTTTCTATACAAAGAAATATATATATATGTATATTCTCAACAATTTTTTAATTTTTAATTTTTAATATTAAAACTTACGGGCCATTGTAGAACTTCGGGTATGAATCAATCATACGTTGGTTGCAATTTTTGGCCTCCTGGAACCATTCTTCAACTGAGTTTTTTATCCTTTGTGCATAATTTAAGCTACCTGCTGGAAATACACTTTGTGTTGAAATACTCTGACCAGAGTCTGGGAAGGCAACGGTATTATGGCAGCTATCGTGATCAAAAATGCACCGTTGAACATTAAAAGCAGCAAGTTTAGACAATTCATCATCCCACTGCATGGTGGCCATACGGCAAGCAGGAGAGAACTTCTTAACCAAACCGCCCGCAACCATGTTACGTTTTTCATTGTGGGCATCAACTAAAATACTTCGCAAGGCAGGTGTCATTTCGATCAGTTTGGCATTTGGTGGACAAGTCTTGCTATTGATTTTCTAAGAAAAATATTTGGAAATATAAAATTTGCCTCCTGTTTCTACAACGCAGACGGTCGACATGAGTATAAAATTTATATGGAAAAAACTAATTCTTTTGAGTGATTTTCATACAATTTTTATTTTATACGAGTCGTCTGCCTGAATTGTAACAACTACACATAATTTTATAAAATTCTTAAAATTTACTCACAAGACTGGCACGGCAACCGATATGTTCAATTATTTTTCCTGTTTCGTAATCTTTGCATTTCATTTCGCAATAATCCTTGCAAGTAACTACGCCAATTGCAGCTACAACTGAGAAAAATATGAAAAAGCTTTTCATTTTGTCGAAAGTATGCTTGTGCGTTTAACTTCAGCTAAATCAAACTGATGAAAGCTAAAGGAATAACAACCCCTTTTATACTTTTGAATTTATTTGTTTTTTTTATGATAACTTTGCTCTTCTATTATTATTATTATTATCAATACAAATGCTTTAAAAACAATTGAAGATATTGTTTGCAATTTTGCATCGTAGTTTGAATCGTTTAACAGAAGAAGATTATTATTAAAACTTCATACGAAATGTGCAAATAAGAAAATTAAATTATTATATTTTAACATTTCTAATTTGCGTTAAATTTTATGCTTAGCCAAAATTTTAATAGAGTGTGGACTTTTCTAGGAAACACACAGAGATGCAATTGCAATTTGCATAGTCTACGAGTAAGTCACGACTCAAAAATTTTAAAGCAGAAGCAAAAAGTTTGAGCAACAAATACATAAACTTACTTGTATAAATATGATTTTAATTTTAATAAAAAAATCTTTGCAAATTCTTAAAGGAGATGTATTTCCAGTCGAGAAATTAGGAGTAAATTTTATTAAGTGAACCACATTTTTATTAAAAGTATGCATATAATTAGTAAAAAAAGCAAGTGAACTTATTTATCATTTGTACACAGATTTTTTTAACTCTGTTATTGTTTTAGAAAATACTCTCGATGGTTTTGAAAAAATGTAATATTTTTCAAGCATTTTTTTGAACTAAATTCTATTTAAATTTATTTAACTATTTTGTGAAATTTACATTAAAATAATATGATGCGTTTAAATTTGCATAAAAAGAAACGAGTTGCGAGAAAGCGCAATTTTGTCATCTTTCTCCCAAAATAAATTATCACTATGGAATGACGAAAATTAAATTGTTCTTAACATCACTTTCAATACGGTGGTCAGAATTCGCAAAAGAGAACTTCTTGCAATAACAAAAATTTGCACTACTTCCGCATCGAAAAATTCTACATTTGCACGACTTCTTGGAAATGTATTTCTTTTACTGAGTTGTAATTTACCAAAACAGGAAAATAAAAAATACTAGCTTTAATTTGAAGTTTTTATATGAAGTTTTTTTTCAATCAGTCTGAAGTTTGTCTTGTAAATCGTTATTTGAATATTGCTTAATGCAGCTTGCTTAACACAGAAAACAATACCAATTTAAAATTCAGTCGTTGCAATTTTCATTAGAAATCATATTAAATTTATTAGAAATAACTAGTTGTTTCAGTGTGTTGGTGTTTATTTGCCTTGCTCATAGCTACAATGCATGTTTGTGTGTGGTCAGTTGTGTTCAGAATTTCTGATATCCAAAATTGAATTTTACCCAGACGAAATTTCAATATTATGAAAAATTCTTTAAATAAGATTAAACATAGATTGCAATTTTTAATTCCAATAATTCTTTTTAAAAATTTCTTTGGTTGTTTCAATGCAGTTCCCTTTTTTGCAAAAAATATTGACTCAAATTGGCAATTTATTCTTCATGCCAGTTTTAGTTTATTTTAATTTGCTGAAAATTCTTTCCACTGAGCAGCAGTTCGAAAATGACAGAATAATATCATCGCCACTCCGACTATTGACAAACAGAAACATGAAATTTATAAAAATTATTGTTAATAAAATAAAAATGTTTGAGTACTTGCACAAAAATTTTATGCTAAAAAAATAGGTGAAGAATATTTTTTTTAAACAATTTCCAATATTGGAAAATTACACAGAAATCCTCAATGCTGAGTCTGTGACTTGTTGTTGTTTATTTTAATGTTCGTGTTTTGTAAATAGTCGATGAACTTCGCATAACCAGCGAAAATTTTCTTCTGCTAATTTCAAATTACCATTGTTTAATATTAATTACAAACGAAAAACTATTAATTTAACTTTAAAAAGCTTTGATTTAATATTTTTGGGGCTAAAGCAACAAATAAGTTTTATGTTAAGTCATCAATTGAACTATTATCGCGTTTATACGCACTTTGCAAATAAAAGTGGAAAGCGTGTTTTGAATTAATAACTCACGAAAACTATTTGCAAATAGTGCGCTATTGGTAAAATGTTGCCAATTATTTTTGTTTTGTAAGAATTGTAATAGTGTTTTCAAACTGAAAGTTAAAACCTGTTTTTAACGTTAAAAACATTAACACTGCAAGTTTGTTAAATTCAGGTTTTAACTCACAGGCTGTCTAATAACTTTGCGCAAGATAAAATAAATCTCTTACAGAAATGCGTATATTTTTTGTTGCATTTTTTCTGCTTTTTAATAACACTTGTTGGACAAACTGTACAACAACAGTTTTTGTTAATATGAAATAAACTTAATTTATAAATAATTCATACTTACAATATTTTTATATTACAAAGTGTAACATATTACTTGAAAGTTATGTGTTAAATATTCACCTATAAATATATATGTATATAGTGTGATTGGTGAGATACGGATTCGGATACGGATATGCACAGAAAAAAATAAAATTTAATTTTTAGTAAACAAATTCATTGAATCAGTAAGTAGCTTGCATGAATGCGGACCTACAAATAATTTTATAAATTCTGATAAGAGAAGTTTTTATGTCAGTGTGTTGGTGTCTATCTTGCTTGTTGATAAGCACAACGTGCTATTGTGCTCTTGTTGTTATTTATTTTAAACGATCGTGTTGTATTCATGTAAATGCCGACAATTAGCCGATAATCTTCGTGGCATGTTTCAGCTCTATAAAGCTTTGTGGGAACAAACAATTTACTGGAACAGTAAAAAATATTTAATGAAACTAAATTTTATTTCAAACAAACATTTGTTTCAACATTTTTTGAAAATAATTTGTTCTGTGTGGATACATCCCGCAGTTAAGTAGAAAACCGGTGGTATAGAATCGGGAGGCTTTAATGAGAATCTGCGGGATTTTGCAGTCAAGCAGAAATATGCTAGACCATACGCCGAATACAAATACTGTTCCATACCAATTACCTTTAGAGAATAGGGTGTATTTTAATAAGGCTTAATTAAGGCTTAGCGAAAATAATAAATATAAGCAAACATAACCCTGACTTAAAAGCACCGACGCCGATTTTGGAACCATTGGTTCATTTTACAATAATCAATAAAATTAAAGCTTGATGTATTTTGGTACATCTAGAATACTCTCTATCCTATTCTTCACTTCAATAGTTTCAAAATCGCTATGTGGGTCTTATGGATAACAAAATTTTCTTTTGTGCACTTTCAAAATGATTACTTTTGTTTGGCTAACGATGATGGAATAAAACATTTGAATTTGAAAGTAGATAACAAACAATCAATATATTAAATTGTTCTTAAACAAAACACGCTATTTTGTTTTTCTCAGTAATTGTTATATCACTTGTGTTTATTGTTTTGTAGAATGATTAAAAGTTTTAAAAAGCTTTATAGCACAAATAAGTTAAATAATCTTATTTAATACACATTCATACTCATATATCTTAAAGTTTAACTTAATATGTTTTCTTTGTGTGTTGACATAAACTAAATTATAAAAAAAATATTATCTGATTTTGCATATAATATTTTTTTTTCACAACAAAAAGTTTAATTAAAAAACAAAAATATAACAATGAAAATATTGTGATCAGTTTTAACGACTGATTTAACAAATCCTGCAAATAAATTGTTGTAGAGGATTAAACTCAAATTAAAAGGAAGTGTTCAAGCAACTTTTATGCGGAATGTGGAAAGAAATATAAGGTACAAGTCTGAAAAACTCTAGCATTTCTAATACACTGTTATCTCAATAGCAACAGCTTTCATATGCATACTCAAAAGAAAAAAAAAAAACTAACTAAAGCTTTGGAAAATTTTCTAAATTTGAGTATAAAAAGTTGTCGTATGACGCAAAAGCTGTTTTTTATTTGAAACCAATAAAATATTTAATAAATTTCTATTTCATTAATGAATTAGTTTATAGTAATTATACTTTTATATTTAAGCAAAATTTTTTTAAAATTAAGTAAAATTTTTCCATAAAATTCGGAAAATTGCAAAAAAGAGTTTTCAACTTTGATCTCAAATTTAGTAAATTTTTCAAAGTTTTTTTTTTGTCTTTAATTCTGGTACTTATTTTTACTTTTAATTAAATTTGCTTAATGCAAATAAAAAATATATTCTATACGCTAGGGGGTAAAACTTTGACTTTTGACTTTGATTTCTTTGCTGAGATTTCTTTGCTTTTTGCTTTTGCTTTGCATTGTCAAATCGGTGTGAGCTATGTATGAGTGTATTATTGTTTGAAAGAAGCAATACCACGCAGAGAAACAAGTCGACCGGCTCGAAGCGGCCCCGCCGCCGGTTATTTTTCTGTATATTTCCGTACACCAAAGGTGAAAATGAACCGTGAGAGCTACGGACTTGAAATTTGGACGCAATATGTAGACATTTGGCCACTACAACAGCAAATAAATGAGAGTTAAAAACTAAAGGGTGTTCCAAAACGAGCAACGAAAAATGTTAAAATCCCATGTAATAAACATACAATTGTATGTACATATATACATTTGAAATTTTAAAAGTTAGTGTATTTTTATACAGACTACAACAATTAACACTAAATTTAAAAATTTAAGTCAATGGGTGTTCCATCAGTTTATGAAATTTTGACTTTGTAATTTTGACAACTTGCAGTATCTTGGAAACAGTAAGAGTAAAACTCTTGAAATTTTCAAAAACGGTAAAACTAAAAAATCAAAAAAATATAAAATCGCCAAATATAAAAAAATCGCCAAAACGAAAAAAGCACCAAATTAAAAAAAATCTATAGGACTAAAATAAATCGCGAAAAACCGCAAAAATCGCCAAAATTAAAAAAATCCTTAAACAAAAAAATCGCCAATATGAAAAAATCGCCAAAATGAAAAATTCGCCTAAATAAAAAAACCCCAAAAACAGAAAAAAATCGCCAAAATGAAAAAACCCCAAAGAAACAGAAAAAATCGCCAAAATGAAAAAAAATTGCGAAAATTAGAAAAACCCAAAAAGTGAAAAAAAACGCCAAAACGAGAAAAAAGCGATAACACTGAAAAAAAACCGTTTAAACTCAAAAAACTTAAAAAATTAAGAAAGCTAAATAAAAAAAAAAAAATGATCAAAACCAAATGTGCGCGAGTCAAAGTCGCACTTTACTGAATTTATTTTAATTGCAATGCGTACACAACAACAAGAACAGCAACAACTAAACGATGAACAACAGCAATTAAAAATTAAAAAGTAAAAGTAAAGGCATTTACCATAGATGAGCACTGCAGTACCACTAAAGTTTCAGTAAAAACAATAAAAAATTTACTGATTACTAAAATTTTTTTCTACAATTTTTATAAATTGCCTAAATGATTTGTTATATGATGAGGTGCATTGAATTTTCAGTAATCAGTAATGCCCGTAATCATAATGAAATTCTACCAAGTGGCTAAATGTTTTTCATACAAAAGTTTCAAAATTTGAATGAAAAAACTTTGCCACTTGCTACGGCCCTACGATTTTACTAGTAATGCAAATTAAATTTCATTAGCAGTAAAAATTTACTGAATTTTTTTTAGTAATCAGTAAATTTACTGCTTACTGCAATTTTGAATGCAGTACATATACATATACTGCAGTGTGCCCATTTACTAACCAAATAAGTTTAATAAAACAAACAAAAACCAACAAATTCATATGTATTTACAATATTGAAAGTTTCGATACTTTTAACTAATTAATTTAAAAAAAGATACTTAAAGCATAAGTACTTCCAACTTAAAAAAAAATTTCATTACTAGATGTTTACACATCTCCTCTGTGATCGGACTCACATTGCTTTTTTCTTACTTATTAATAATATCTTTTTTTGAGTGTAATAAAAACCAATTTATACACACATACTAGAAAGTAACAGCCTGTCTCACGATGTCGATGGGAAACGTTCGATTGCAAACTTGTATATAAAGAAACTATAATGTAAGATAATTCATTTTTTTTTTTTTTTTTGAATAATTTGGTTTTTCTTACAACCATATACATATGAACTGAATAAGATCTCGTACCAAGCCAACTTATGGCACACGATTTTTAATTTGGCAATATAATTTTTGCGGATATATTTTGAAAGTTCGATCGACAATAAATACCCTATTTCACTCCATGATTCACATATTAAACTTTTAATTTTGATCAAACACAAAAAACATAATGTGCATATATAAATTATATTTATGTTATAATTTAGTTTATGTCAACATTCAAAGAAAACATATTAAGTTAAACTTTCATAAGTTAAACTTTAAACTAAATACATGTGTATTAAATCAGATTGTTTAATTTATTTGTACTATAAAGTGCTTTAAACAAATATTCATTCCACTGAAAAATAACCACATATGTATAGAATAATTACTGAGAGGAACAAAATAACGTGTTTGTTTTAGAACAATTTAGTATTTCAATTGTTTGTTGACTACTTTCAAATTCAAATGTTTTATTCAGTCACCGTTAACAAAACAAAAGGACTAATTTTAAAAGTGTAAAAAAAATTCTATAAGACCTACATAGTGATCATGAAATTATTGAAAGAAAGAAGAGAATAAAGAGTTTTCTGGATGTACCAAAATACACCAGTAGTGTGATTCACTAACCTTTTTTAACGACAATCGCATCGTTAAAATAATTATAACGAAAATTTATCGAATTTTTTATTCATTAACATTTTTAACGATATTCGCTGTAGGTTAATATCAGCTATGTCGTTATTTAAGCGACAATAATTTATTTGCTGTTGAATTTATCGACAAAAATCAACAGAAAATATCAGCTGAGTACTATCGTTAAAAAGAAGTTACAGAATCACACAATCGTTATTGCAAGCGACAAAATGTACAGACAAAAATTACGATTGTCGGACCGTTAAAAGTTACTGAATCGCACTACAGGCTATGGTTAAATTTAATAATGTAAAAAGATCTATAGAATTGGATTATTTAATGTGAAGTTTGTGGTTCCGAAATCCGCTTCGGTCTTAATAAGCCAGGGATATGTTTGTTTAGATTCACAATTTCCGCTGTGCCTTAAGCCTCATTAAAATGCACCCAACCCTTTAAACATAGTTGGTATGCAGCGATATTTGTATTTATCTTATCCTCTGCCATATTTCTCCTTGATTACAAAATCCGGCAGTTTCTCATTAAAACCTCAGGATAAAGGAAAGATGTTCTTCCTCCCGATTCTATATCACCAGTTTTCTACTTAACTACGGGAGGTATTTACACAGAAAAAATGTTCACAAAATATGTTCAAACAAAAATTTGTTTGAAATAAACTTTACTTTCAGTTAATACATGTTTTTTGCTGTTCCAGTGAATTGTTTGTTCCGAAAAAGGTGTTTACAGTAGAAACACGCCACAAAGTTTGTCGGTTACTTGTCGGCATGGCTACAACACGATCGTTTAAAATAAATAACAACACGAGCAACAAATATCTCATGTTGTGCCTACCCTCTAGTCAACCTAGAACCATATGTCTCTATGTCAATACTCTTTCTCCAGCGACAATTGCTCTAGTTAAAATGTCGACAACTTTCCTTTTATGCTCGAGTAAAGATACGTCAGAGACAGCAGTTCTAGTGTGTATTTCTATTGATATTGTCAATGAACGCGTCAATAGTGTGCTGCTTTCCTTTTTTATTATGCTGTGCAATAATATTAAATAAATATACATACATATGTAGACGGGAGTCACTAAAATCCAATAGCGAATCTTTGGTTCAAATATCTCCATATGGTCGTAAAAGAACTACCTTCTTAATAGTGCTAAAGTCTAATAGTAGATTATCAATGACAACCCTATGTTATATGTCAATAGGCGATTACATTGGCTGGTGTACACCTAGCCAGTAGCACTATTGACAATGCCACTAGAAAATAACTATAATCTTACTATGGACAACGAGCGAGGAAATATCGATTTTGTATACTAGAGCCCCTAAAATTTACTGGTGAATCTTTGCTGCCAATGTCTCCATGTGGTCCCAAAAGAACTACTCAGTCAGTACCCTGCAGGAAATTGAACTGACACAATACTAGTCACGTGACCGGTCCCGAAGTGATAGAGACTAGTCAGAGTTCTAACACTTCCTATGAAGCGGACCAGTCACTTTTACATGGGGATGGCCTAGGATGGGGTTAAAAGATAATTTTTATGCACCTTGTGACTTGTCACTGAACTATTCCATAGGGACCTATTCGGTGTAGAATAATATAAATTATATATAAATGGCATCCCGACATTTAACTGTCACAATGAAGACTTATAATTTTTTTTATTGTTACAAATGCAATTATAATTTATTTTTAAACAGAAATCATTGTATTCAACCACATCGAACATGTTCAGTGCCGTTCACTATAATATTGCACCGAGTTCAAATTAAATTTGATCAAAATCAAGACGATAATTACATCACGAAAATGGTGAATATGTAACCATTTACACGATATGTCATTTTTTCACCATACACTTCTCCGTACTTTTGATAACACTCGCATTTTCTCAAGTCATAGAACGAGTACGTTTGGATCAATTGTCACCAAATTTTCTGCAGGGTAGTGATAAAGTCTAGTGGTGGGTTTTCAATGACAAGCTAATGTTAAATGTCAATAGATGATACCACTGGCTGGGATGCACCGGGTCAGTAGTACTACTGATAATGTCACTAGTAAATCACCACAATTTCACTATTCGCACTTTCTGCAGGGTATCAACAAGCAAGATAAACACCCACACACTGACATAAAATATTCTCTTATCCGAATTCTGTTAAAAATTAAAATATACATTTTGCGATTTTTTTAGTTAAAAGTTGGCTCGTGCTAGATTGAAGCACCGCAGAAAAACGTTAATTAAAATTGAATTTTCGCGAATTTTATTCTAGCGAATAAATAAAATCAGAAAAAAAATCAAATATACATTTTGAAATTGTTTGGCGTAAAAGTTCGCTCTGGTTCTGGAAAAGCAATACAGAAAAAGCTTAATTTAAAAATACGCTTTTTCAATTGTTACTTACTTTGATCGACATTTCTCTTTTGCTACTACTTAAACAGATCGCTAGTATGCATAATTAAATGAAGAAAATAAAAAAATTATGACAAATTTTGTTCCCTTTTTATCACCTCGAAAATCGCTCAGTTTATAAAAAAGCACCACCAAAACCAGGGACCGAAAATAATTGTTATTCTTGAATTTTTAAAGAAAAAAATCAAGTACAAGGAAATGTCGTAGAGCCTAGGCAATCATACATACCATTTTGATTGTTTTCAATTAAATTTTTCAAAATTCAAATGATTTAAAAATTTTTGATTTTTATTTTTTTTTTGAGCAGAAATAATTGTTATTTTATGATTTTTATTTTTTTGAGCAGAAATAAAAATCAATTTCTGATTTTTACATTAAACGTAGCAAATAATTTGTATATGCACATATTGTATAATGTCCATTGTACATACATATGTATGTACATAAATATATAGCTACTACGATGAGATCAACCTGTGGACATTCCGCCAACGATAAAAATATGGTGGACACCAAAAAGGGTCGTATTACTCTTTTTATCACTTTCATGATATGGGTATCAAATGAAAGGGATTTTTGAGGAGATGACCAGAAATGCGATGGAAAGTGGCGGAGGCGCCAAAAAGTGGACATTTGTGTCCATTTATCACTTTCATGATATGGGTATCAAATAAAAAGGATTTTCGAGAAGATACTTGTATGAAAAAAAATTAACAGATATTGTGCCATCTATTTTTCGATAGCTTTTGGCATGAGGAAAAAAATTCTACCACGACATAGCAAAATAATAATTTTCGAGGCGCCAGAAATTAAAGTTTTTAATTTTTTTTGTTTTTTGAGGTTATTTTAGTAGGTAATACATAACTCCGCTCATTAATTTTTTTTAATAATAATATTTATAAATTTTTTTTTTGTTGTGATAGAGTTAAATATTGATACGCAATAAATTAATATCATGCAAAATAATTATTTTAAATTTATTTGTGCTATAGAAGAAATGTGCATATTACTTCGTATCTTAAGTCTTTTTTTATACTGTTAAAAAGTAAAATATTCCAGTATTGTTCTTAAAACAAATTGGTGCCTCGAAAAGTATTTTTTTTTTGATATGTCCTCATGCCAAAAGCTATCAAAAAATCGATGGCGCAATATCGATTATTTTTTTTTTAACAAATCGACCCGCTCTAATGTTCATAGATGTCCGCCCTTTTGGCGCTTACGCCATTTTTCGATCGCATTTTTGGTCATATTCTCGAAAAATCCCTTTTATTTGATACCCATATCATGAAAGTGATAAATGGACACAAATGTCCACTTTTTGGCGCCTACGCCATTTTTCCATCGCATTTTTCGTAATCTCCTCAAAAATCCCTTTCATTTGATACCCATATCATGAAAGTTATAAAAAGAGTAATACGACCCTTTTTGGTGTCCACCATATTTTTATCGTTGGCGGAATGTCCACAGGTTGATCTCATCGTAATAGCTATATATTTATGTACATACACATGTATGTACAATGTACATTGTACAATATGTGCATATACAAATTATTTGTTACGTTTAATGTAAAAATAAGAAATTTATTTTTATTTCTGCTCAGAAAAATAAAAATCAGAAAATGATTTTTATTTCTGCTCAGAAAAATAAAAATCAGAAAATGATTTTTATTTCTGCTCAAAAAAATAAAAATCATAAAATAACAATTATTTCTGCTCGAAAAAATAAAAATCAAAAAACAACTAGTATATTCTGATTTTTATTATAAAATGCATAACATTTACGGTCTCTGACCAAAACACGTTAATTTTAAAACGGTCGTATATTCTCCAAAACAGTTGCGATATTCTTCAAACTTGATATTTTTTATTATTGCAAGCCAATATAAAACTGTGTGCCAAATTTCATAGCTCTAGGATTACTCCTCTAATTTTACACACTTTCGAATCACTGTGCACCGTATTGGAAGCGATGTTAAGAACAATTTAATTTTCGTCATTCTATAGTGATAAATTATTTTGGGAGAAAGATTACAAAATTGCGCTTTATCACAAACAACTCGTTTTTTTAATGCAAATTTAAACGCAACATATTATTTTAATGTAAATTTCACATAATAGTTAAATAAATTTAAATAGAATTTAGTTCACAATCTGCTTCCAAAATATTAAATTTCTTTCAAGACCATCGAACGTTTTTTCTAAAACAATAATAGATTTCAAAAATCTGTGCGTAAATGACAAATAATTTCACTCGCTTTTTTACTAAGTATCTGCATACTTTTAATAAAAATGTGGTTCTTTAAATAAAAATTACTCCCAATTTTTTGATTATAAGTATAAGTATGTCCTTTAAGAATTTGCAAAGATTTTTTTATCGAAATTAAAATAACATTTATTTACACAAGTAAGTTTATGTATTTGTTGCTCAAGCTTTTTGCTTCTTCTTTAAAATTTGTGAGTTAGACAAATCAAACGGCAATTGCGTCCCTGTGTGTTTTCTAGAAAAGTCCACACTCTATTCAAATTTTGGCTAAAAATAAAATTATACTAGCATCAGAAATAGAAATAGAGTTCTTGACCCATATCGCAAATTATAAATTTTAAAACATAATTTTTTTTTCTTGTTTACACATTTAGTATGACATTTAAATAATATTCTTTTGTTACACAATTCAAATTACGATGCAAATCTGCAAACAATATCATTAATTGTTTTTTTTATACAAATTCGTAACTCTACGTGCACATGCATGCTGATGTGCTGCTTAAATTGTAAACTATTGAAAAGCATTTGTATTAATAAATAATAATATAAAAACAAAATTATCATAAGATAGCAAATAAATTCAAAAGTATAAAAGGGGTTGATATTTCTGTAACTGCCATCAATTTGATTTAGCTGAAGTTAAACGCAAAAGCACACTTTCGAAAAAATGAAAAGCTTTTTCATATTTTTCTCAGTTGTAGTTGCCATTGGCGTAGTTACTGGCAAGGATTATTGCCAAATGAAATGCAAAGATCACAGAACAGGAAAAACTATTGAACATATCGGTTGCCGTGCCAGTCATGTGAATACATTTTACGAATTTTATAAAGTAATTTTTTTTATACTTGCAAATACTTTTCTCCTCAGAAATTCAATAGCAAGAATTGTCCACCAAATGCCAAACTGATCGAAATGACACCTGCCTTGCGAACTATTTTAATTGATGCTCACAATGAAAAACGTAACATGATTGCGGGTGGTTTGGTTAAAAAGTTCTCTCCTGCTTGTCGTATGGCCACCATTCAGTGGGATGATGAATTGGCTAAACTTGCTGCTCTTAATGCTCAACAGTGCATTTTAAATCACGATAAATGCCACAGCACCGTTGCCTTCCCATTTTCTGGCCAGAACTTAGCAACTGTACGTGAAAGTCCACCAGGTGGTTTAGATTTTGCACAAGAGATAAGAAATCGAGTTGAAAAATGGTTCGAAGAGTCCAAAGATTGCAACCAACGAATTATTAATTCATTTCCAATATCCGACGGACCACCGCAAGTTTTAGAATTAATAATTAAATTATTAATAAGAATATATATTTTTTTTTCTTTTGTATAGATTTATTGGTCACTTTACTGTCATGGTGGCTGATAGAAACATTCGTTTAGGTTGTGGAGCTTCCACGTATGACAAAAATAATTGGTCACATATATTGCTTGTTTGTAACTATGCAGCCAATAACATAATTGGAGAATCCATTTACAAAAGTTGTTCAAAGCCTGCTAAGGACTGTACAACTGGAACAAATCCTCTATACAAAAATTTGTGCTCTGTAGGGGAAAAATATTGATGGAAATTTTATTAAGAAATGGACTCAAATAAAATATAATATAAATGTAAATGGTTATTTATATTATGTGAAGGTAGTAGTAGTAGAAGATTGCTTATATAAATTTTTATTTTTTTATCGTCAGTTGTAATTATTATCTATTTTTCTCAATAACAAAACAGCAACAGGATTCAGTAACTTTTGTTAGGACAACCGTATCGCTACACCCAGAGAAAAAGCAGCTTAAAATCAATGAAAGCCCTATTGAATTAATAAGAAACATTAACGAAAGTCCAGTCATGTTGAAATTTTTTATTTCAATATGGAAAGATATTAATTTATTCATTTTATTTATTTTTATTTTCTATTATATTGAAAATTTTTGAATTAATGTGACGCCTTCTTATTTTTAAGTTGCAGCATTTTCCTGAGTGTATAATAAATAAAACGAAAATTTATCAAATTTACTATTCAGTAACGTATTTTAACGATAGTCGCTGTCGTTTAGGTTAGATTATGTTATTAGTCCGCTGGTAAGGAAGGATGAAAACTTAGAGTCTAGCTCACTTGCGTCCAATACAATGATCCATCCCTTTGTGCTACCTGTGAGTTGAAGAGAAGACAGTGAGGGAAGGTGGTAGGGAAGGGATAGTGATAGAGAAGACGACGGGTGCTGAAGGAAGATCTAAAGTATTTGCTTTGTGAAAAGAGGAGATCATCTATTTTTTGCTAAAGTGCAATTTATATTTAGTGAACTATAGAAATTTTTCCACTAAAGAGTTTGATGCAAAGATTTTATTTTTAATATTAACAGTAGATAGTTGAATATTTTATTCCGCAGTCTGTATTGCAGGATATGTTTATATTATTAATATGTTCCATTTTCAAAATGTATGAGGAGAGATTAATTAAAGAAGACTTTAACAGAGATCAACATACAGGAGAAGGTTTCTTTTAAGTATCTTCGCTATTATTTCAGTTAGTTCATTGAATTTTAATATTTAAGAGGTATTATACTAAATATAAGTAACGCAACTAAATAATAACAAACATACTCGTATTAGCATAATAATTATATTTTTTGCTCGTTAAGCTTTTTTTTGCTGCCTCCCTGATAACGTCCTGGGGGTCTACTGTGTAATTCGAAGCGAAAGAAAAAGCTTTCGAATTTGTATGTTTATAACATGTAAATTCGAAAGCATTTTCTTTGGAATCGAATTACAGAGTAGACCCCCGGTTTATATATTTTTGTTTTGGTTAATTTAAAAAAAAAATAACATGTACATTTAATTGACAAAAAGTCTATATGCATTAAATTTAAAAAGATGGCCTGTGTTTTTGGTTAAGCAATTGTCTATATGGAACTCGTCAGTAGACTTAAACCCCAAAAAAAAATTTTTTATCTAAATTAAAAAATTAACAAAAATAAGCCAAATTTTCTAAAAATAAATTTCAACTAAAAGTAAACATCAGTTGTTTACGAAAGCTTGTCTCCAAATTGCTTAATTATTGTCTTCTTGCCCGGCTCCAGGTAGTGAATCTTCTACAGACTTATTACTTTTCAAATTAAAGAGTTTGCTATTAAATTTGTTGTGTATAGTTTTAGCGACAGAAAGTATTTTCAAATCCTTATATTTTTCTGAAGAAATCCTTAATAAATTGCTACGTACTAGACGTGACCACAAGCCATTTGTTTGTTTATTTTTCATGATATACATTATTTAATTGTTCTATCTATTTATTGCTCTTGATTTTATGGAAACACTAAAACTATTATTCCCTGTTATCAAAAGCATTCAACAGAATTTGTTTATCTGCCAACTGTTATTAGTTATTGTATTGTCGAGGTATATTTGACTATAGCATACCCATTGATAAGTCTAAAATGAGAACACAAAGCAAAAGAAAAAAAAACATATAACGCAGATTCTTTGTACACTATGAAGAAAATATTGCACACTTGACACAACTGTCTATTCAACCAGGGCTGTCAGATATAGCGATTTCTCGCCAAACGTGCCAAACTATTAACTTATTTACCGTGTAAATTTTTAATTTAGAGATATGGCGATTTTTCTGACGATAAAAAAATTTGTTAGCGATTTTTATGGCTATTTCTTTTTAACAAAATTTAACTTGAAAATTTTTTTTAATTGAGGAAATGAGTTTGTTGAAGTAGTAGTTTAAAATAAATAAAACCTTCAAAAACTCGTCTGCAAGAATTCAAAAAAAAAAAAAAAATCATTTGATAGTTTTTGTATGTTAATTACAGAAATTTGTGCGTTATGAGTTTTAGATGAGAAAAATTTGCAAGAAATAATTTTTGGCGATTTTATTTCTAGTTTTGGCGATTTTTTGTTAATTTTTTGTGCGATTATTTTATAAAAATTTATATGTAAAAGAGTGTTATATGATAACAAATTTATTATCAAATATATATTAAGAAAAACTACTTCAAACTGTTTTTGGCGACTTTTGGCGATTTTTAAAATCAATTTGGCGAAATAAGTCGAAAAAAAATCCGACAACCCTGTACAATGGCTTTGTTTCCTTATTCTCCATATTTGCTTTACAGTAAATTACAATATTCGCTTTTGAAAAAAAATACAATACTTTGCCTTATTTTCTGTACCTGAACTGAACTGGCAACAATCTCAGTTTTTCGTGTGGGTCGCGTAATCAAATTTAAATTATAATAAATTGTGTTAGAATTATCCAAATAACCATATTTAAGACTCATAGATGCTTTTTTTTAGGTTGGGACTCATGGTAACTCATCTCAATACAAATATTTTTTTTGGATAAGTTGAAGTGAATAATGGGCTTTATCATCACTCGCGTAAGACATCTTCTACTACAACAATTTGGTTGAAGATTCAAAGGACTGTATTTATTAATTTTTTTTGTTCGTGCATATATATACAAATATGACCGAAAATATAAACTAGTTTTTTTTTGCAAAACAAATATGTATGTATGTATGTAATATTGTATGTATGTACATTAGGGTGGTCGTTATTTTTTTTTATTTCTTCTACTCTCACCCCCCCCAAATCGGTTCAGTTTTATGTAAAAAGAAATACCAAAAAATTTCATACCGATAAGTTGTGTTTTAGGGGGTGCGTTCGCCCCTCATAGTTGGCCCTCAAGCCCATATATTCAATGCAATTCAATTTCAATTTCAGTCTAAATGAGGCCTTCACACGGAGTCGTTTGAGCTTAACAATCAGTTAAATTACACATATCTGTTTTTTGATATCCTCTTAAGTTTTTGGCTAATGAAGTAAATATTGATGAGTTTTAGTTTAGTCGTAGAATCGACCGATTTATTTTTGATGCTATGGTACACATACATAGTTCCGGAAGACCAGTAGTATTTTGCAACGAGAGAAATGCCAAAGCCAAAATTATATGTATCGAAAAATTTTGTTTCTAGAACAAAATTTATTTTTTTTCTAATAATTTTTATTAATTTTTCGTTTACAATTATTATATAACCATAGTAATTTAAAATTAGCAGCAGGAAATTTTCGCTGGTTATGCAAAGTTCATTGACTATTTACAAAAAACGAACATTAAAATAAAAAACAACAAGTCACAGACCCAGCATTGAGGATTTCTGTGTAATTTTCCAAATATTAGAAATTGTTTAAAAAAAAATTTTCTTCACCTATTTTTTGATCATAAAATTTTTGTGCAAGTATTTGTATAATTTTCATGTTTCTGTTTGTCAATAGTCGGAGTGGCGATGATATTATTCTGCCATTTTCGAACTGCTCAGTGGAAAGAATTTTCAGCAAATTAAAATAAACTAAAACTGGCAAGAAAAATAAATTTTCAATTGGAGTCAATATTTTTTGCAAAAAAGGCAACTACATTGAAACAACCAAAGAAAGTTTTAAAAAGAATTATTGGAATTAAAAATTGCAATATATGTTTTATCTTATTCATAAAATTTTTCATAATTTTAAAATTTTGTCTGGGTAAAATTTAATTTTGGTTTTAAAAAATTATGACCACAAACATGCATTGTAGTTATGAGCAAGGCAAATAAACACCAACACTATGAAACAACAAATTATTTCTAATAAATTTAATATGATTTTTAATGCAAATTGCGACGACTGAATTTTAATTTGGTATTGTTTTATGTGTTAAATAAATGGCGTCAAGCAATATTCAGATAAAGATTTACAAGACAAACTTCAGAGTGATTGAAAAAAAAACTTTATATAAATAAATAACTTACATCATTTTAACTGGTGTAAGCAAGTAAATTCATTTAAAAGAAAATTAAAGCTAGTATTTTTTATTTTCCTGTTTTGGTAAATTACAACTCAGTTAAGGAAATACATTTCCAAGAAGTCGCGCAAATGTGGAATTTACGATTCAGAGATAGTGAAAATTTTGTCATTGCAAGAAGTTCTCTTTTACGAATTCTAACCACCGTATTGGAAGTGATGTTAAACAATTTAATTTTGGTCATTCCATAGTGATAATTTATTTTGGGAGAAAGATAACAAAATTTCGCTTTCTCGCAACTCGTTTCTTTTTATGCAAATTTAAACGCATCATATTATTTTAATGTAAATTTCACAAAATAGTTAAATAAATTTGGATGAAATTTAGTTCACAAATTGCTTCGAAAATATTTATTTTTAAAACCATCTAAGGTTTTTCTAAAACAATAACAGAATTAAAAAATCTGTGTATAAATGATAAATAAGTTCACTCGCTTTTGCACTAATTATCTGCATACTTTTAATAAAAATTTGGTTTTTTAAATAAAAATTACTTCCAAATTTTTGATTGGAAATATATCAACTTTAAGAATTTGGAAAGATTTTTTTTATTAAAATTTAAATAATATTTATACAAGTAAGTTTATGTATTTGTTGCTCAAACTTTTTGCTTCTGCTTTAAAATTTGTGAGTCGTGAGCTACTCGTAGACTGTGCAAATGGCAATTGCGTCTCTGTGTGTTTCCTAGAAAAGTCCACACTATTCAAATTTTGGCTAAGCATAAAATTTAACGCAAATTTTAAATATTAAAACATAATATATTTATTTTCTTATTTACGCATTTGGTATGAAGTTTTAATGATCTTCTTTTGTTAAACGATTCAAACTACGCTGCAAAATAGCAAACAATATCTTCAATTGTTTTTGAACAAATATGTAGATACTTAAATTTTAAACTATTGGAAAGCACTTGTATTGAAAAATAATAGTAGATGAACAAAGTTATCATAAAATAGCAAATAAATTCAAAAGTATAAAAGGGGTTGTTATTCCTTTAGCTTTCATCAGTTTGATTTAGCTGAAGTTAAACGCACAAGCATACTTTCGACAAAATGAAAAGCTTTTTCATATTTTTCTCAGTTGTAGCCGCAATTGGCGTAGTTACTTGCAAGGATTATTGCAAAATGAAATGCAAAGATTACCAAACAGGAAAAATGATTGAACATATCGGTTGCCGTGCCAGTCTTGTGAGTACATTTTAAGAGTTTTATAAAATAATGTGCAGTTGTTACAATTCAGGCAGACGACTCGTATAAAAAAAATCTGTATGAAAATCACTCAAAATAATTAGTTTTTTCCATAGAAATTTTATACTCATGTCGACCGTCTGCGTTGTAGAAACAGGAGGAAAATTTTATATTTGCAAATATTTTTCTTTTTAGAAAATTAATAGCAAGACTTGTCCACCAAATGCCAAACTGATCGAAATGACACCTGCCTTGCGAACTATTTTAGTTGATGCCCACAATGAAAAACGTAACATGGTTGCGGGCGGTTTGGTTAAGAAGTACTCTCCTGCTTGCCGTATGGCCACCATGCAGTGGGACGATGAATTGGCTAAACTTGCTGCTTTTAATGCTCAACGATGCATTTTTGATCACGATAAATGCCACAACACCGTTGCATTCCCATTTTCTGGCCAGAACTTAGCAACTATAAAACAAACTCCTGCAGGTAGCTTTGATTATGCACAACAGATGAGAGCTCGAGTTGAAAAATGGTTCGGAGAGGAGAAAGATTGCAACAAAAGTATTATTGATTCATACCCGGAAGGGTACAGCGGGCCGTAAGTTTTAAAACTAAAAATTAAAACATTAATGAGAATATATTTTTTTCTTTTGTATAGAAAAATTGGCCACTTCACTGTCATGGTGGCTGATAGAAACATTCGTTTAGGTTGTGGAGCTTCCACGTATGACAAAGATGGTTCTTCACATCTGTTGCTTGTTTGTAACTATGCAACCACTAACATGATTGGAAAAGCCATTTACAAAACTTGTTCAAAGCCTGCTAAGGAGTGTAAAACTAAAAAAAATCCTTTATACAAAAATTTGTGTTCTGTCCAGGAAAAATATTAATGGAAATTTTATTAATAAATGGACTTAAATAAAATGTAATATAAATGTGAAGGGCTTTTTTTATTATATTGCGGTTGTAGTAAAGATTAATTTATGTATCGACTTTAATTAGGTTTGATTTGATCTGATTTAACCCATAGGGTATGGGGTTTAATTTATAACAGTAAGTACGAAGTGGGTCCACTAAGGTTCACCACACCAAAAATGCTTTTGTTTTGTTTATAAATTGGCAGAATTGTACTAAAATTGATTTTAACATTTTTTTTTTTTTTTAACACAAACACAATTCGCAAAGCGATTAGCTTGTCTGCGAAAAACACCCCGGGGTCTATGGTGGGAGTCGAACCCACGACCTCTGGACTGAGAGGCTAGCATCGCTAGCACTCAGCCACAGGGGCACCCCAAATTGAATGAATTGAATTGAACTCTTGAATTTTTTGAGCGTTTCTTTCCCAAACACTTTGAAGGGAACTAATGCAAAAATTTCAAAATCAAGTGAATAAATTTTGTAAAATAATGGTATAAGTATTTTTTTAGTATAAAAAGTTTAACTTGGTACCGAAATGTTATATTTCCCTCATGTTTTAGGTATTTTTATACAAGCCCTGTGCACATCAATTTCAAAAACATGAACTGCTTCAGACTTCAGAAAAAATACTAAACAGCTAAATTTTGCAAGCCTCCTTTATGTACACATAAAAGGTAAATGTTAGCTTTGTTTCCCTCTAATAACAAGAAGACCGATAAGAAAAATTTGATAAAATTTTCACTTTCATTTGTACAAACACACAGTGAGGCCAAAGGCCATTGTATGCGGCCAAATTTCTATTTCGGGGCTTTTGGGGTCGCTGATTATGAATCCGTTATCAGAATTAGGAAATTCAAAATGGCCGATCTAATATGGCGTCATGTCATATGCAGTGTAACCAGATTTTAAATTAACATTAAGCTAAATCACGTTTGAAAAACTTTAAGCCAGAAAATAAAGCTAAACTTTTTTCGACATCTTTGATCAATTTGCAATAGTTTCTTATTGCTAAAATAACGTTAAATATACACATACACAAATATATTTTTCTATTATTTGAAAAAAAAAATATTGAATAATTTTTTAATTAAATTATTTATTCAATATTATATTTGAGTTTAAAGAAAAACAAAAGAAAAACTTCCCAAAATAAGCTTAACCAGTCTTCAAAAATGTAAAAGCATTTACACTAATATACGAAACCTTTTTTAAATCTATTTCTAATTTTTGTTTTAGGTAAATTCATGCCGCTGAATGCACTTTCAACTCAAGTCAAAGGAACTCTTTAAACGTCTTATGGGTAATATTAATTACTTATCTTTTGCCATTGTAACTCCAAAATTGTAATCAATGTCCTCTATATTTAAATTTGCAATTTTTCTTATAAATAAGCAATTTACATTTTGTATTTTTTAAATTATTTTCCAATGAAAAAAATTTGTATTTTTAAATGGTAACAAATTATCATTTTTAACATTTTTGTGTGTATCTGTATGTCTGTATGAGTCCACGTACATACCAAATGGCTGCATCGATTATGGTTTAGTTTGAAAGCTGAAGAAAATCGGTCTAGCCGTTTAGAAAATATCACATCTTTTCTAGATATATTTAGCTGAATCTGTGTGTCTTTGACGCCGTAGCTCCCAAAACGGCTAGACCTATTTTAATTTTGTTTTTGTCGTTTGAAAAGTGACTTGACCTTGCCTATACTTGAAGAAAATTCGGTACAGCCGTTTAGTCAGTAATTTGGGGTTTTTACAATTTTTAATTTTTGTTATTATAACTTTTTTATGTCTTTAACATATTTTTTGAGAACATGCAATTTAGATTAAAAAAACGGCTAAAAAAACTAAATGAGTTTTTGAAAAAAGCTAAAAAATATTTAAGAGCTAAATAGAAATTTTGCAGCTAAATCCCAAAAAAATAAGCTAAATTTAGCCATAAATAAGCTAATATGGTCACGCTGGTCATATGAAAAAACTTATACAAAATTAAAAGAATTTTCTAATTGATTCAAATAATTTGGTTTGAAAAATTATTAAAAATTAATAGATAAAAAATGGTGGAATGTAATATGGCGCTCTAAAAATATATCAAAAAATAAAAAAAAATAATTATTATTATATATTTATTGAAAATGGATATGAGCAAATAAAATGAAATGGTGGTATTACAAAAGTGTTGTCATTGTCAATCTCGTAAGAGTCACAGTCGTATACATCTGTATCTATCTAAAAAGCTTTTTTGACGGTAATGCTTTCTTGCAAAATTCATGCGATGGACTTCAAAAAATTCATTGCAGGTTTTCATAAATTACATTTACCATATCCAAAAATTGCTGTTTTCATAAGGAAACAAAAAAAAAACTTTTGCAAAAAGAAATTTTTTCCGGAAAGTACTTTTTTTAAAAAATATTTTTTTAAAGGAGCCAAATTAATATTTAAAGTACCTTTTAGAGTCCAATGTTCACTGTTAACTCGGATTTAAAATATTTCAATCATATGAACTCTGCCGAATTTTAAATTTTTAGCGCCGTTAAGCCTTTTGGTACCTTTTTTGGACCCTTCGAAAAAACTTATATTTTTTGTCTCTTCTATTGAGCGGTGGGAAGTAATAGTAGGTTATTTTTACATGTACATATATATTTAACTATTCAGTACGGCTCATTTAGTGTGCGGATTTTAAAATATACAATATATAGGCTGAGTTTACATTTGGCATTTCATGTGTACCATGTGCCCAAAAAAGCATAACCACTAATTACTAATGAAAAACTGGTTGATTCAGACACGTTTTTATTTAATTAAATAATTTTATACTCGTACCTAACTAAATGATCAAACAAAATAAGTCCGCATCTTCAGGAAAAATCGCTGTCAAATTAACAAATCCCATAATTTAGGCGCACAGTAGTGCGCCAGGCCAAGTTCCGGCCAATGCACGCAGTGTGTATATTTACAGGAAGCCATTCGAGCTGTTTTTACCCCCGTCATAACTTTCTTCTCCGCGAACACTATGAAATTTAAACCATAATTAGAATAAATTCGTGTAACCACACATGCAAAGTTTCAAAGTTTTACAATAAAAGGTTTTGGAGATATGGAGGTGCAAAAAGTGCATATTTTAAGACATACTCACTGACTCACTGATAACTCATCAAATTAATGAAGCACTTCCGCTATAGGTAGAGAGCTAAGATTTGGTACACGAGTAGATCTAGGTGAGCAATAAACCAAAAAAATCTGAAAACCCGAAAATTTCAAGCAAGGGGGCGGGGCTACGCCCATAAAAATTAAAATCTAAGCTAGTGAGCAGAAATTCGCTACAGAGCTAGGTCGAGGTGAACAATAAACTAGAAAAATTTTAAAATCCGAAAATTTTGGCCAGGATGGCGGGGCTACGCCCCTAAAGGCTAGAATTAAAAAAGCAAATCTAAGGCGCTTAATGGAAGCTATTTTATTGAAATTCGGCATACATACTGCGACAATGCAAGCCTAAAAATTTTTCATTAAAAAAGTTGGCGTTAACACGCCCATACAATTTCAACCTCATTTTCGTGTACTACGGCTCAGCATATTTAGATATACTATTTCTGTATGTGTTACAATCAGTTTGCTCCGAAACTCGACACGAATAATAAACACTGGCCGAAAAAATCTTGAGTTTGGAAAAGTGGGCAGGGTTACGCCCATATATATTTAAAATTAAAAGTTGCGCTTATGAGCTGAAATTTGATACACAAGTAAGTCTAGGTGAGAGACCAACTAGAAAAATCTGAAAAACTAAAAAAAATTACTAGAATGGGCGGGGCCACTCTACTATTGTTTGAACCTGAAAACTTACAGCCTTATTTATAAAACTTATTAATGCTTTTTCAGAACCATTTTTTATGAAAATGAAAAATGCTCTAAAACTTTAGTTTTCACTAGAGAGCTGAAATTTGGTACACAAATTAATCTAGATCAGAGATCACTAAGAAAAATCTAAGAATCAGGGGTTGGGAACAAGCACTGTAAACTCAAAAGTAAGTCAAATTTTATTAAAACTTTTCATACACATTGCACTTGTCCAAAGTAAAAATTTCCTGTTTTGAAAAGCGGCCGTTAGACTTCACCTATAAGTCTTAGCTATTTCTTTCATGTACTTCGGCTTAGCATTTTTTAGTCTATTACTCATGTATTTCCCATTAGCTTTTTCATACTAGCAGATATTAAATTCGGCGGGGCCAGGTCCATAAAAATTTTACGTAATATTATACTGTAGAGAGCTGACATTTTGTAGATAAATAGTCCTAATTGATTTACTCAATCGGAAAATCCAAAAATTAAAGCACCAGCTATTAAAACTTTGCATGTACATTGTTCATATCCTTGTGAGTTATTTACTTCGGCTAAACAGACTTTAATATGTAAATATATTGAGAAAATAGGCGGGGTCACGCCCAGTAAAATTTACGCTGTATTTTACATATTTCTTTTCAGACTACGCTTACCAAATCTAATACCCATCAAGCTCTAATCCATTATTTAATTTAACTATGCTATTTTTAACTGGCACAGTGATCATGAATAAAAATAAAACACACAAGAAATTTTAAGTTTAAAAAGTTTTATCATATAAAATTTTTCAAAAAGTAGTCAGATCCTCACAAAAACATAAATGTGAAAAAAGTAGTGAGATATAAATTTTGACCAAGTTCTTGTTTGGCACGACACCTTTCACTGACATATGCTATGCACTATATACATTTGTAATCGTAAGGGTGTCATATAATTTTTAGATAATCTGCTAACTTGGCAATATTTTAAACTTTCTAGAGAAGGAGAGAATAATGTATATTTGTTCATTTCTTTATATCAGTAAAAATGTTGTGTAATGAAAACTTGAGCTTGAGATTTGTGTGCCATACATTCATTCCGCATCCAGCCGTAGAGTTTATTGAAGTTTCCCATTAAATTTTAGTTTTCTGTTTCACTAAACTTTGTGAGGATTTGTCAAATCAATCGTCAAAATTTATGATATGAGTTTAATTGTTTTTTTATTAATTTAATATTTAAGTATTTTTATAAAACAAATTTTAAAATTTGTTTTTTAGTTTTAGACAAACATGACAAAAAGAAAATATGCGAGTGTACTCAATATGTATCTGCTATTAAATTAGTTTATGTTAACATTCAAATGAAATATCTTAAATATGTATATGTACGTTTATAACAATAAAATTAAATAAACTAATTTGTGCTATTAAGCTCCTAGAACTTAAAATAATTGTACTGAAAAATACATACAGCTGTTATAACAATTACCGAGAAAAATAAAATAATGTGTTTTGTTTTAAGACAATAAAATACTGCGATTGTTTATTAATTCTTTTGAAATTTGAATGCTTTAGTAAAATGAATTGAGAGAAGCAAACGAACTTATTCATGTCCTCATTTTAAAAGTGCACAAAAGAAATAGTTTCATGCCCTCATTATAAAAGTGTTCAAAAGAAATAGTTCTGATATCTAAAAGGCACAGGGCGATATCGTTCGTACTTGTTAAACGGAGTAGGGAAGACTATTCTTGAGGAAACCGTAAAATACTCATACATTGTGCTATTAGTTGGCATTGATGGCATTATCGATAGTTAATTATTTTGTGACTATTGATGTTTTAAATGTGCAATCGATTAATACTTGAAGACAATCGATATTTTTTAGCCACTATCGATAGTAAATGATACCCCACTAACAACAAAAAATGTAAATATGTTGCTTTTCATAAACAAATACAACTGAATGACGGAAAATTTCTCCTACTGATCTTAAGTATTTTTCATAGAATTATTTTAGTTTTATTATATATTGAACTGATAACAAAATCTGTATTTATGTTAGCCAAATTACATGTGATAATTATAAATGAGCAACACATCACAAAAATTAAAAAAAAAGGTAATCGAGTTTGAAATTAAGCATTTTTGGTGGAAGCTGTTCCTTACCGGATTACCAACTTAATGATTTTAATAAGGCGTGAGACTAAAATAATCGATTCTTCAGAAGTACTTACATTTTTTATTTGGAATTTTGTTCACGTAATCTATTTAATCTAAAAAAATCATTCTCTTCATTTAGCAACTTGTGCATATTTTTTTTTTAAATTTTAGGTAATGAGGTTTGTAAGCGAGTAATGAAATTTGGCAATCAGAAAAGTAAGTCATTATATGGCAAGTAGTTCTGATGGTAATGTGTAATTTTTTGCTGGGAAATAACACCAAAATTTATTGTAAATACTCTGACAAACAACTAGCTGTTTTCGAAGGCCACTACATCTTTATCATTAGGTATCTTTGCTTTGGTCCACTGTGTGTGGTGTCGGTTGATGTAGATTTTAGAAATTAGTTTTTTGCATGAAATGTTAATAAGATTTGTTCACGAGGCTCTAAGCTAAATTATTGTCATCATCATATTTTGAGGACGCGCTGATTTTCGAAATCTGTGTACGCACCAAAATCGCTTAACCGAGTGTATATAGAGTTTTACTAACCTTTTGGTAGTACTATCGAATATTTACTGTCAATACCGTTTGGATTCTTTAACTGTTGGACAATGTTGTCAGGGGCCTAATTCCCGCATTCGGTTGCGAGCGAGTTATTACTCGAATGTGCGAGTTTTTTAACTTTTGGAATTTTCGCATTCGGTTTCGAGTAACACATATCGAAATTTCTAATGACAGCATTCGGTAACGTGCATACATTCGAATGCAACCGTTCTTGTTTTTACTCGCAAACAAAATGGCATTCGAAATCATGTTTAACATAGAAAAAGCGATGAAAAAGAAAATGTATGTTCAATATTTGACTTACATACATATGTATTTATTTATAAATGAATGAATACAGAAATGTATATATAAAAAAATACAAATTAAAGAATTTCTACTTGACTTTAAATATAACAAAACACACTGACTTGGCAAATAATGTTTTGCCTTAGAGTTGTAGGGGAAAATAAAAAAAGCAACCAACTCTGGGAGCATCTAAATAACAAATTAACTGCTTCTAGTCAACCAATAAGAGAATTGAAATTGTGGCTTGTGCTCTATTCTCTAGCTTTACACTAATTTATTATTATTAAGTTATTAATTAAATTAAAATGAAAATAACATTTATGTCTATTCGTTTCTTGTTTCTGCATATACATACTTTTGTATGTACGTACATACTAGTGTCCTGCACAAGACTATTTATAAGACCTTTCAAGACATGAGAGATCTTTTCAAATGCTTTACTACAGCGAAATATTCTAAAAGAATCGCTAAACAACACTGTTGGCAAGACAAACAACCGAAAAAATGTATTGCCAACAGTGTTGCTTAGCGATTCTTTTAGAATATTTCGCTGTAGTAAAGCATTTGAAAAAATCTCTCATGTCTTGAAATGTCTTATAAATAGTCTTGTGCAGTACACTAGTACATACATATGTTTTTGCACACATACATATATACAAACATATGCTTTTGCTTACAATTTATTCAGAGTTGTGAAATGAATTTATATATAAATATATTTGCTTTTCCCAACACTAAAACAAAAATTCGATTCGCTTGGTAGCGAGTGACATCATCCGAAAATTTCTTGCCATCGAAATTAATTTCTATTCGAATGCAATTCCGATCACGAGTGCAGGAATTAGGCCCCAGAACTTACAATTATGGCAGATCTGACAATGTGCAGATAATGTACTGAAAATCAAAGGAAGAAACTATGGTTTTAGACTCGGCAGTTTTTTTTTCTTAACTGTTGATTTCATAATGAGAAAGAAAAAGATAGGTATACAAAAGGTATATATTACTTTCTCAACTCTATCATACAAAATCACAACTTGAGCAACTAAAACTGCCGAGTCTAAAACCAGAGAAAGATTGTAAGTTCACACGGTTGCATCAATTTTGTCAATGTATTGTAAAATTCATTGCCAGATGATTGTATGACAATGAATTTATCTAACAATCACGTCAGTCAAAAGAATGTCACTTCACGCAGTTGCCATGTGCAAAAATGTTTAGATCTATTTTTGTGCCAGACTCAAATAATTTAATAAAAATTAACAATTATCAATCGTTTGTGGTTGTGTTAAATGTAAAGAGTGAAAATATAAATTATAATGGAGCATAAAGAAGCAGTTACAATGTATTTGGCTGCAACTATTTTTGCACTATCCCTTTTAGGGTAAGGTGATAAGAAAGAAACCGCATTGTTTTTGCTGCTACGATGTCCGCCACAGGCTATTTTGTCGTTACAGCTACGTACCTGAAATTTTCACAGAAAATGTAAAATTTTTACAGTTAACAATTAAAGGTTGTTCTAAGGCCAGCAACGAAATATTTTGAAATTTAAAAAAATAAAAATTAAAAGGTATTCTATCAGTTAATGTAATTTAGCTAAGTAATTTTAACAACAACTTGCTGTTTCTGGGAAACCATAATATACAAGCACGTTAAAACTAAAAAATGACAAAATAAAAAATCTCCAAAAGGAAAAAAGTCGGCGAAGTTAAAAAAAATGACTCAAACTAAAATAAGTCGCTAAAAACAGAAAAAATCACAAAAAAACGCCATACTGCAAAAACTCGAAAAAACACGAAAAAAACGCAAAGACTAAGAAGAGCGTCAAAACTGAAAAATCACCAAAAACCAAAAACAAAGTTTACCTTGTAATAAAAAAAAACAAAAAAGCTCAAAAAGTAAAAAAGCGCCAAAACTAAAAAAAAATCACCAAAAACGGAAAAAAAGTTTGTACTTAATTTTTGTCTATTTGTTTGTGTACTTAATTTTTATTTTAAATGTGGCCAACAGGTAACATATTCATTTATAGATATATCATTAAGCTCATATTTATTTAGTGTCTGTGCGTAACGCTTCGTGTGCGCCTCAAAATCGCACTTTACTGAGTGTATTCTTTAAAACCAAATAAGTGCCATAGATAGAATTCCTTTGCACATCTGATAGCATTAATAAAATGTTTGAGAGATATCTGACAATAATTTAACAACATGTGTTCACACAAATGCCAGCTTGCTTACAAATTTTTGTCAGCTGGTAGTCTTGCAATGGTTTTTCTGGCAACACTGTCACCCCTTAGTTGCCAGTTCAGACGGTTGTGAGAGATTTTTAATACATTTTGCTGACAATGTTGTAGGATCTCACAATCGTCAGTACTAAACAGAGTCTTAAGAAAATTGGAATTAAATTTTTAATAATAGCAGAGTTATAGTTTAAACTAAATTTCTCTAATTTTTTTTTGATTTGTAAATTTTAGTTTTATCGAAAAAATATTCATAAGTTAAAAGTGGTTTTTCTGTATACTTTATTTATCGATTTACGCTGTTATTACAGTAATTGGTCAACGTGAGAGTTTGACTCGAGCACATAAAAGGCCTCGTATCACTCTCCAAATTAAATCGTACTTCCAAATTGCTTCAAATTGCTCTTGATACATAAAAATCATAATTTACAGCAAAAATTGTTAAACTGAAAAATCGTCATAATAGAAAAAAATTTAAAAAATTAAAATCCTGTATGGTTGTGTGTTTTAAAACATAAGGTCTGTGTGTTTTCCTAGATTCCTATGTTTAAAGTTTTGTCGAAATCGGTGGGATAGTCTCGGAAAGTCAGAAATTTTACTCTATTATCACTCGATCTTAACTTTGATCGATCCCTGATCCCTTCTAACATTACAAATAATTTATCAGTAAATTAAATGGGAAAAGGGATAACAATGAACCCTACTGGATCCCCCAGTGAGGGTGTCTTATAGCACCACCCTTTCTAACCTAAATGGGCAAATGTATGCAATATAATATATAATAAATAATAAAGAAAATAATTTTAAACGAGCAAACAATTGTTTATAAGGAAAATTAGGAATTGAAGAGAAATTAATTATAAATGATTTGACGGAGTTATATTGTTTGAGTTACATTTTAAAAGAAATTTTTGTTCCTTTTATTATTTGAGCAGTTAAACAATCAGAAATTCTTTGTTTAATCGAGCGAATATTTTGTACTTTGATCGCCCTTAGCTGGCGTTTGCTCTCTGCTCTTTGATTATGCGCTATTGCTGCCGTACTTGAATACACGGCTGTAGTTTGCAGGGTTGAAAACCTTTTCACACTAAACTTTTGGTCTACAACTGCGTGGTAGGCATATTAAACAAGTCCACAATTTATTAGAAGTGACATTGAATTAAAATGATTATTAAATATAAACAATCATAAGTCATTCGATAAATTTTTTTTACCAACCTTAATATTCTGTTAAAACTTTTGTTATGTTTTCCTTTATTTCAAAATTTCTTTTACCTACTCATTGTGCATTTTTTATTGTTATGAATTTATAAAGCAAAAGTATTAGACATTGTATTTATATAGGGTGTTTTTTTGAGGGGTATAGAACTTCGAATTGAAATAAAACACAAGAAAATCGTTTTAATGGCCATCAATTTGGCTTTATTGGAAGGATAATTTTATGCCATTAATGTTTAAATATGATTTCGGGCATGTGGCCGCCGCGGCTGGCTCGAATAAAGCTAATTCTACAGGTCCAATTTTCAACCACTTTTTCGAGCATATGGGGCCGTATGTTGGCAATAACGCCACGAATGTTGGCTTCCAATTCCCCTAACGTTTCTGGTTTGTTGGCGTAGACGAGCAACTTCACATATCCCCAAAGAAAATAATCCAATGGTGTCAAATCACACGATCTTGGTGGCCAATTGACAGGTCCATTCCGCGAAATTATCCGCTCATCGAATGTTTCCTTCAATAAATCGATTGTGACGTGCGCTGTGTGGCATGTAGCGCCGTCTTGTTGGAACCACAACTCATCCACATTCATGCCATCCAATTCGGGAACAAAATTTGATGGACAAAGCTCCAATTGCTGTGCACGGTGGCGAATCGATTCATTCGGGTCCTCTTCAACACTTTGCTCTACAGCGGCAATTGTTTCTTCGGTGCGCACTGTTCAACGTCTCTGCGGATGCGTATTATCACATAGAGTAAACGTAGTGCGAAAACGATCCATGGTTAACCGAATTAATTGCTCTGATGGACGATTATGTCGACCATAAAATGGACGGAGCTTGCGGTAAACTTCGCGAACTGAACCATTATTTTCGAAATAAATTTGCACGATTTGCAAGCGTTGTTCTTTTGTCAACCTGTTCATTATGAAATGGCAAACCAAACTAAATATTAATCACTTGACAGCTGACAAAATGGCCGTCAGTTAAAAAAGTGATGCCAACTTAAAGTTCTATACCTCAATAAAAAACACCCTTTACAAATATGAACTACTTTTATGTCAATTTAAGCTATTCAAAACATTTCTTTGAATAGATAAAGGAAAAATAAAATGTTATCATAAACGCAAACAAATTTAAAAGTATAAAAGAGCTGCCTGTTGCCTAACCTTTCATCAGTTCGATTAAGCTAAAGTTAAACCTGCAAGCATAATTTAGACGAAATGAAGAGCTTTTTCATAGTTTTCTCAGTTGTGAGCGCCATAGTAATGGCAGCTGGCACAGACTATTGTAAATTGAATTGCGAAGATTACCAAACAGGAGAAATTATTGAACATGTCGGTTGCCATGCCAGTCATGTGAGTACATTTTACGAATTTTATCAAATACTGTGTAGTTGCTACAATTCAGGCAGACGACTCGTATAAAAAAACTTGTATTAAAATCACTCAAAAAATTACTTTTTTCCATAGAAATTTTATACTCAAGTCGATCGTCTGCTTTGTATATAGAAACAGGGGGCAAATTTTATATTTGCAAATATTTTTTTTCTTAGAAATTCAATAGCAAGACTTGTCCACCAAATGCCAAACTGATCAAAATGACACCTGCCTTACAAAGTATTTTGGTTGACGGTCACAATGAAAAACGTAACATGATTGCGGGCGGTTTGGTTAAGAAGTACTCTCCTGCTTGCCGTATGGCCACCATGCAGTGGGATGATGAATTGGCTGAACTTGCTACTCTTAATGTTCTAAAGTGCACTTTCGATCACGATAAATGCTATAATACCGTCGCCTTCCAATATACTGGTCAGAGTATTGCACTAACACCTCAAACACTAGAAGGTCGCATAGATAATGCACAAGAGCTAAGAAAACCAGTTGAAAATTGGTTTAAAGAATACAAAAATTGCAATCAACGTCTAATTGATTCACTCCCGGAAGACTACAAAGGCCCGTAAGTCTTAAAATTGTAAATGGAAATATTAGTCAAGAAATATTTTTTTTTATAGAGCAATTGGCCACTTTACTGCAATGGTGACTGATAAAAACATTCGTTTAGGTTGTGCCGCTTCCGTTTATGACGTAAATGGTTTTTCATATACATATACTGTTTGTAACTATGCAACCAGTAATATGGCTGGATATCCTATTTATAAAGCTTGCTCAAAGCCTGCTGAGGATTGTACAACTGGAACACATCCTCTATACACAAATTTGTGTTCTGTGGGTGAAAAGTATGATGTTAACAAATGGTAGAAATTTTATGAAGAAATTTAGTTAAATAAAATGCAAAACAATTGTAGCTTTTTGTGTGTATCCTAATGGCCTGTTTCTACATAATACGTAAGTTTTCAGGCAAGTACTTAACGAAATGAGTTTTTATACTACACTTGTCTAGCTTACCTCATATTTCGTAACACTTTTTGTATTTTTAATTTCATTATTGCCATGGTATACAATTTGGTATTAGAGTTATTTTTTCCATACTAGAAACATTACTGAATGGCAGCCCTAGCTCTTTCAGACCGATTGTGGGGCCTAGTTTATTTCTCAAATAATAAGACAAACAAATAAAAAAAACATAAAATAAAAAATACAGCTTCAGTTTGATTGTGTATTTCAAGGAGTGTAGACATGCGTCCACAATGCGAGTCTTTTTGTGAAATAGTTTTGATATAAACTCTCAAAATTACTGGTGGTAACTGTAAAATGAGCTTTTGCAATAACAACAGTGCATTACTGGCGATCTTGTTCGTAGTAACAAGTAGCCAGCGTCCAAGGAAATTTAGATAGCACAATTGTGTTGATCGGGCACAAGATGAAATTTTGTTTTATGTTCACATTTGTGTTATCTGATGTTGACTTCAGCGACGATTATAATGCTGCTGTCGAAACCTGGATCCCTTTAGATGAAAATTCAGAAGAAGAAAGTAATGAAAGCATTGACAATATTTACATGTTTGACTCTACCAATAATAAGCCAGATAGATACTCGGGAATGAACAGAGAGTTTCATTCCCGAGTATTAAGCTTCCGACATCATTGAGTTATCAAAAAGAAATCATCAACAAAACTCCGCTAGAATATCTAACTAAATATTTTCTAAAAACCCATTACTTTACTAAGTATACTTAAATGTGTATAATAAGTAGGATGGTCAGGAAGTGAGCGATATAGCTTCGGGCATTAAACGGTTCTACCGACGCGCGATCGTAGTGTAGTGGCCTGTTTACCCGGCGATCAAGATGTACCGGTCCCACAAATTTAGAGTTTCCGCCTTATATAACTCCATGTAAAATTCACAAATTATTCAACTGATGAACAAATGATTCATTCACAGAAAAAAATATCATCTAAATGCAACCAACAAAACAAATTGTTGACATTTAATTTAAAAATTAACAATCATCATTGTTGATATAACAAATTTAAATTCTTGTAGTCAATTAAATTACTCAAGAAAATTATTTGTTAAATTATATCATAATGGAATGCGCACATGTAGAAGAAACAAGAAATCATATTTTGTGTGTATTCATCATTTGCGTATTTAAAAAAGTGTTGCTCTTTAGCTGAGAGGTGAGTGAGTCAGTTTATTAGTGTTGATGTTGCCGGTTCAACTCCGCCCAAAGACATTTAGTGTTTTTCGCAGACAAGCAAAAAATCGTTTCGAGGATTGTGATTGCGTATAAAAAGCTTGTTAATATAAGAATTATGATACAGAAATTCAACAATTCACATTGTTAATATAACAATAACTTTAATTGAAATAACTTTGTAATCTAACAAAAATAAATGTTGAAAAAAAAATAAATTCTAACAAATTATTTGTTGATATATTTGAAATTTATTTGCTGGTGGTTCAGCGTTGTCTATATATTTCATTGTTGCTGTAACAAATCATCAGTAGACTTCAACCACACATTTTGAATAGTCACAAACCTCTTATCTTATGCACAGACTTTAAAGAACTATTTGAGAATTCACAAATAATAATATTTTTGAAAATCACAAAAGAAAAATAAGCGTAGTAGGCTTTGAAACTAATACAAAAAACCCAGCAAATAATTTATATTCGATTTGAATCTATTTTATTTTTCTACACCTTTATACAATTAGAAATCCATTGGATAACAATAAAAGTAATTAAAAGGCAAAATGAAAAATAAAATCTAAATTTAACATTCAAGAAATTTATTATTCGACATATTGTCAGAAGTTTATTTTAATTTGAAATTTATTTGCTGGTGGTTCAGCGTTGTCTATATATTTCATTGTTGCTGTAACAAATCATCAGTAGACTTCAACCACACATTTTGAATAGTCACAAACCTCTTATCTTATGCACAGACTTTAAAGAACTATTTGAGAATTCACAAATAATAATATTTTTGAAAATCACAAAAGAAAAATAAGCGTAGTAGGCTTTGAAACTAATACAAAAAACCCAGCAAATAATTTATATTCGATTTGAATCTATTTTATTTTTGCTGAACCACCAGCAAATAAATTTCAAATTAAAATAAACTTCTGACAATATGTCGAATAATAAATTTCTTGTTTGTTGATATATTTAATTGAAAATATTTTTAAGATTTTCCTTCAACTTACAATTTCGTTAATTGTATTTAAAAAAATCGTTGTAGGTTCAAAATCAATTAATTATTTAATTAATATAACAAAAAAATTAATTGTACTTACAAATCATTTTTTTCTGTGTTCGCTTTAATGGGAGGTGTACGACACGACAAATTATTAGGTCAAAGCCACGACCAGCTGGATTGCAAATTTGGTATGCGCAACTTTTAATGGTATTGTAGTTGAGTTTGAAGTTTTTCAGTGAGCTGGAACATTCCAAAATTGTATATTTCGATATATTTTTAACAGTAATTCCACTAGTTATATGGATTATCTAGCAATAGACAAAATCATGACCAACAGAAAGAGTTAAATTTTAGTTAGATAAAGATATGGACCGGAGTGATATTTGATAATTTGCAAATGAACACTTAGTTGTTTATAACTGGAAGGACGCAAAAATGGCAATACTTTCCTCAAATGTGTCTGCCAAAGATTCTGTGGGTAAAATCGATAGATGGAACTAAAATCTTAAGCACCGTTGCCTGTGCAAAGAATCAGCAGTTATTGAAAATTAAAACACGTTTAAGGGTATGGTTGATTTGTGAGACCAAATGCTGGAGTATTACAGGATTAAAATAAAAACTAAGAAATGTATTGTCAAAGTATTTTTCCTGATCTAGCGATATATAACTAACTCATGAATGAAATACAGAAAAGAGTGCAAGCTTCTTAAATTACCTAGTCGTAAAGTATAGTATTTTTTTTTACTCTCAGAATGGGGATAGGTATAGTTTTAGAGTATTCTTTGAGGTTTCTGGGAATCTTGAAAAATTTCTAAGCATTTTTATCTGTACGAAATATCGAATACATAATGCAACTGACGATATTAGATTTGATCGTTACAATTACACCATTTGATCTGACGATCAACCAGGACTATATCGCAATAGTTGTGGCTGTCAGTCCAGACGAAGATAACAAATATATAAAGTAACACTTTGCTTAACAAAAAAAAAAAACAAAGACTGCTGCGAGAAATATAGTTAAAAAATGTAAAATTATCTGATAACTTATGCATACATTTTCATTGATTTCAAACTGTTTTAAATTGTTTGTTTGTTTGTTTTTTAACTAATCATTTTTATAACATATTTTCATTTGGTTTATTTAATATTTTTTATGTAATGATCTGAACACTTTTAAGAATAAAAAAACACATTATATACTAAAAAAAAACGAATAAATAGTTTCAATATAATTCAGAACAGTTTTTACATTTTATGACCGAGATGACACAATTGTACGATGTACTTTTCACCTAGGAGAAAATTATACAAAATCCAAATACAGCTCTGCTTTTAAATTACAAACGAATATTAGGTCAGTTCGTTTATTTTTCAAGCAAAATCGAGGAACTGCATAAATTCTGAGTATTTTTCCTGGAAAGCATTAAAGAATGTTTGTATAAATTTAAAAAAAGTCTACATCTTAGATTTTTAATTAATAACATCGATAATGACACCTTTTTTTTAATTTCGTTATATTATAATTTTTTTCTCCTCAAATTATAAAAGCATTAAGGATCATATGTAAAAACAAAAAACTTAACTAAGCTTTGCCAAGCAATGTTAAGTAAAGTTGTATTCTAAAAAAAATTATTATATCAAAATTCTAAAGTATGCACCCACGTTTGTTAAGACTACTTTAAGTTGATATTACCAAAATGTGTATTTTGTACCTCAAATATTTTTTGTTAATATAGCACATATTGATTCATGTTACATCTGAAAATCAAGCTAGAAATGCCTGCTCTTAGCTTAAATTTATAATTTTTGTCATGTAATGGAAAACATCACCAAATTATTCAACTGATTCGAAATACATAGAAAAATCCATAAAAAAATATTAAAATAAATACCAATATACAAAAATGTTTTAGTGATGTGATACCATCAAAACGAATCGAAAAAAGCTGGATATTCAAATACTCATTTCATTCGAATAAAACAAATTGTGATAATTTTTCTTTGTTGATCATATTTTTTACTTTTAGTGCATAGAAATGTTTATGTTTTCCTACTATATCTGAAGGTCATATTCTTATATTAGGTTGCTTTACTTCAAGATAGTACAAATTTAATTAATAATATAAAAAAATTATTTGAATACCCGAATGAAATTATATTCGATTTTGTACATCATAAAGTGTGAAGTGATTGTTGAACATGGTGGTGTTACCAGTATTTATAATTAAATCACAAGTGAGTTCTTAACAAGGCTGTGTTGGCCTTAAAGTGCTTGGCAACTACTGTGAACTTTAAGGCTAAAGTTCACAATTTCGTGCAAAATGCTGTCAAACTACATATAAAAGTATTTCGTATGCTATATTTATATATATATAGTGGTTACGCTTTCTTCGGTACATGACCAAATATGTAAACCCGACCTTAGTTTTAACAAAGCGTGAATAAATTGTTTTTATTACATGTACAAACATATCTACTGAGTTAAACACGGAAACAAATTACTGCACACAACATAGAGCAAATTTTTAAAATATTGCAATAAGTTTTTTGGGAAAATATTTTAAATTTTTTATTGATATTGAATGCCTTAATTTGTTATCTCCTTGACACACAAAACTTTTTGATTTTGATTTTAAATATGAAATGAAAACTTGAGCTAAACAAATATTTCCATTAAATAATGAAAACTATTAAGGCAACAGCGTGTTAAGAATTCTTGATATTTGTCTTGAGATTTGTCCGCCATACATTCATTCCTCTTCCAGCTGTAGAGTTCATTGAAGTTTCCCATTAAATTTTAGTTTTCTGTTTCACTAAACTTTGTGAGGATTTGTCAAATCAATCGTCAAAATTTATGATATGAGTGTAATTGTTTTTTTATTAATTTAATATTTAAGCATTTTTATAAAACAAATTTTAAAATTTGTTTTTTAGTTTTAGACAAACATGACAAAAAGAAAATATGTGAGTGTACTCAATATGTATCTGCTATTAAATTAGTTTATGTTAACATTCAAATGATATATCTTAAATATGTATATGTACGTTTATAACAATAAATTTAAATAAACTAATTTGTGCTATTAAGCTCCTAGAACTTAAAATAATTGTACTGAAAAATAAATACAGCTGTTATAACAATTACCGAGAAAAATAAAATAATGTGTTTTGTTTTAAGACAATATAATACTGCGATTGTTTATTAATTCTTTTGAAATTTGAATGCTTTAGTCAAATGAATTGAGAGAAGCAAACGAACTTATTCATGTCCTCATTTTAAAAGTGCACAAAAGAAATAGTTTCATGCCCTCATTATAAAAGTGTTCAAAAGAAATAGTTCTGATATCTAAAAGGCACAGGGCGATATCGTTCGTACTTGTTAAACGGAGTAGGGAAGACTATTCTTGAGGAAACCGTAAAATACTCATACATTGTGCTATTAGTTGGCATTGATGGCATTATCGATAGTTAATTATTTTGTGACTATTGATGTTTTAAATGTGCAATCGATTAATACTTGAAGACAATCGATATTTTTTAGCCACTATCGATAGTAAATGATACCCTACTAACAACAAAAAATGTAAATATGTTGCTTTTCATAAACAAAAATAACTGGATGATGGAAAATTTCTCCTGCTGATATTAATTATTTTTCATAGAATTATTTTGATTTTATTGTATGTATATTGAACTCATAAAAAAAATCTGTATTTATGTAAGCCAAATTATATGTGATAATTATTAATGAACAAATAAGCCCCAAGGTTAATTGTAAATATCCTGACAAACACTCAGTAGAACGGAACAACTAGCTGTTTTCAAAGGCGACTACTAAATTTTTTACCAACCTTAACGTTCTATTAAAACTTTTGTTATGTTTTCCCCTATTTAAAAATTTCTTTTGCCTACTCATTGTGCATTTTTTATTGTTATGAATTTATAAAGCGAAAGTATCAGACATACGTAGTATCTATACAAATATGAACTACTTTTAAGTCTATTTAAGCTAATCAAAACATTTTTTTTTTTTAATAGATAAAAGAAAATAAAATGTTATGTTATAAACGCAAACAAATTTAACAGTATAAAAGAGCTGCCTGTTGCCTAAACTTTCATCAGTTCGATTAAGCTAAAGTTAAACCTGCAAGCATAATTTAGACGAAATGAAGAGCTTTTTCATAGTTTTCTCAGTTGTGAGCGCCATAGTAATGGCAGCTGGCACAGACTATTGTAAATTGAATTGCAAAGATTACCAAACAGGATAAATTACTGAACATGTCGGTTGCCGTGCCAGTCATGTGAGTACATTTTACGAATTTTATCAAATAATGTGTAGCTGTCACAATTCAGGCAGACGACTCAAGTAAAAAAACTCGTATGAAAATCACTAAAAAAAAATAGTTTTTTCCATATAAATTTTATATTCAAGTCGATCGTCTTCTTTGTAGAAACCGGGGGCAAATTTCATATTTGCAAATATTTTTCTAGATTAGATTATGCACAAGAGCTAAGAAAACCAGTTGAAGGTTGGTTTAAAGAATACAAAAATTGCAATCAACGTCTAATTGATTCATACCCGGAAGACTACAAAGGCCCGTAAGTCTTAAAATTTGTAAATGGAAACATTAGTCAAGAAATAAATTTTTTTTATAGAGTAGTTGGCCACTTTAATTTCATGATGGTTGATAGAAACATACGTTTAGGTTGGGTCGCTTCCGTTTATGACATAAAGGGTTTTTCATATACATTGACTGTTTGTAACTATGTAACCAGTAACATGATTGGATATCCTATTTACAAAGCTTGCTCAAAGCCTGCTGAGGATTGTACAACTGGAACACATTCTCTATACACAAATTTATGTTCTGTGGGTGAAAAGTATGATGTTAACAAATGGTAGAAATTTCATAAAGAAATTTAGTTAAATAAAATGCAAAATAAATGTAGCGTTTTTTTTAATATCTGTGTTATTAAATTGCAAGTGTAGTAAAGTGTTGTTTATATAAATAATAATTTCCGATTGTAATTTTTGTCTCTATTTTTCGATAACAGAGCAGAGCACAAGAACTACTATGAAAAGTTCTCTGTTGAACACAACATTTTTGATGTGTAAACATCTATACGTGTGTATTAGTGTTTGAAAGAAGCAATACCAAGCAGAGAAACAAGTCGACCGGCTCGAAGCCGACGGTGCACCGCCGCCGGTTATTTTTCTGTATATTTCCGTACACCAAAGGTGAAAATGAACCGCAAGAGCTACGGACTTGAAATTTGGACAGAATATGTAGACATTTGGCCACTACAACAACAAATACATGAGAGTTAAAAACTAAAGGGTGTTTCAAAACGAGAAACGAAAAATGTTAAAATCCCATGTAATATACATACAGATGTGCGATAGCTTTCCGTGAGCACCTGCCATTACGGCCTTATCTCACGGGTGCCAAAGCACCGGGTGTGGGTTAGACGCCAGACCAACACCCCCATGCACCCTATTAGAATGAACCTATGGCCCACTCCATAAGGCACATAGGTTGCAATCTTTGAATATAGTTATCCCTGTATTATATTCAATTACCTTGCTGAGGTAATTTGAGCTATCTAAACTCTGCTGCCATGTCCGTGCCCATAGCAGCTCTGTTGAATAGCAACAGCACCTAGAACAGTGTCTGGCTGACCGCGTCACACCAACCACTAGCATTGATTTAACACTGGGAAGCCAAGACTATTCTCCCAGCGATGTTTGGTAGCAAACCACAACCACCACGATAATTCTCCGGCTTCCACGCTTAGGTGTTGTGTATACACCTAAGCGAGGTCCCCAAGAAAATTCCTCAACCATTGCCGGCACAGCTAACCACTCATCCATAAAGAACGCATGCCTGTGTCGCCAAATAACCAGTGCCTACTCCACACTTACCAAAATCATCCCTTTAACCCCGTAGGGTATACCCCATTGCGGTACGACGAACTCGGCATTTTAGCAAAGGAAACTGACGACCGCTACATGCACTCAGAACTTCAGAGCAGCGAGGACCACTTACGCGAGAAGAATGCAACCACGCCACCTAAGTTTCTGTGCCTACTACCGCAAGACACTAAAGAGTGAAAGAGTCCTGGGGTCGTATCCAGGACAAAAGCCATTTTGGACCAGAAATTTCCGGCAACCGCAATGCATTTATCTCTAACCAGCCCAGCTGTCGGGCAACCGGCACCCGTGGTACCAGAATTAGCCTCTGGTTAGACCTCGAAGTTCCACCACAAGGGCTTCACCTCTATCGTCTTTTGAACTCAGGAGCAGTTCTAGGTGACGCTGCACCTAGCTGACAACAACGGGCGTACAATATTTGTTTTCCTTTTATAAATATGTGCACACCCGTTACTCTGTTTATATTCAGAGATTGGGTAGTAACACATAAGTTTTACGGGTAATATACATACAATTGTATGTAGGAATTAAAAATTAAAAAGTAAAAGTTAAGGCATTTACTATAGTTGAGCACTGCTGTACCACTAAAGTTTCAGTAAAAACAAAAAAAATTTACTGATTACTAAAATTTGTTTCTACAATTTTTATAAATTGCCTAAATGATTTGTTATATGATGAGGTGCATTGAATTTTCAGTAATCAGTACTGCCCGCATTCATAATGAAATTCTACCAAGTGGCTAAATGTTTTCCATACAAAAGTTTCAAAATTTGAATGAAAAAACTTTGCCACTTGCTACGGCCCTAGGATTTTACTAGTAATGTAAATTAAATTTCATTAGCAGTAAAAGTTTACTGAATTTTTTTAGTAATCAGTAAATTTACTGCTTACTGCAATTTTGAATGCAGTACATATACATATACTGCACTGTGCCCATTTACTAACCAAATAAGTTTAATAAAACAAACAAAAACCAACAAATTCATATGTATTTACAATATTGAAAGTTTTGATACTTTTAATTAATTAATTTTAAAAAAGATACTAAAAGCATAAGTACTTCCAACTTAAAAAAAAATTTCATTACTAGATGTTTACACATCTCCTCTGTGATCGGACTCACATTGCTTTTTTTTTAATAATATAACTACAAAAAATTACTAGTTTGTAGGAATCCATGAATACAATTTTTATTTGAAATTTCCGTTTTAACTAAAAAATATATTTAAAGAAAATTCATTATTTGACATATTGTCAGAAGTGTACATAAAATAATTGAAATTTATTTGCTGGTAGTTTAGCATGTCTATATACGTATTTCATTGGCGCTTGAACGAAATCATCAGTAGACTTTATTTTTATTGTTATCCAATGGATTTCTGATTGTATAAGGATGTAGAAAAATAAAATGAGTTCACCTGGACATAAATTATTTGCTGGGTTTTGTATCAGTTTCAAATGAATTCTCATATAGTTTTTGAAAGTCTATGCATAAAGTAAGAGGTTTGTGACTGTTTAAAATTTGTGGTTAAAGTCTACTGATGATTTGGTTCAAGCGCCAATGAAATACGTATATAGACATCCTAAACTACCAGCAAATAAATTTCAATTATTTTAAAAAATATATTTTGAAGAGGCAGCTCCAGATAATTGGTCATGAATCAAAAGAACAAGAGTCAGTTATTTTATTTTCTGTGGATAGACTGATTCGGGTCTTCTTCCACGCTACGCTCCACAACAGCACTGTACGACGTCTCTGTGGATGTTTATTATCATTTAGAATAAGTGTGGTGCGAAAACGTTCGATAGTTAATCGAATTAACTGGTCCGATAGACGATTATGTTGACTGTAGAATGGACGTAGTGCGCAATACGTATTTCAAATTTGTTTTATTTTTTATTTTTTAATACATGTATTTATTTATTGCATCTTCATAAAGGGTCCGCCAGATAACTTTTTTTTTGAAAATGCTATAAAAAAAACTACTGAATATTTTCTCAAATTTCTTTTTTTTATGTGAAAGTACAATCCTTCCGGTTAATAATGAAAAATAATTTAATTCAAATGGCTGCCTCGGCTGGCCATGCAGTAGCCTACACGATCGGTCCAATTTTTAAGCACATTATTGATTGTGTGCAGCTGTATTTCACCAATGGCTTCACGAATATTGTCCTTTAAAGCGTCAATTGTCTCTGGATTGTCGGCATAACACTTATCCTTGACGGCACCCCACAAATAATAGTCCAAAGGTGTCAAATCGCAGCTCCGAGGTGGCCAAACAACATCAGCTCTGCGGTCTTCAAAAATAGGGCGCAAAACATCGAGTGTAGCTTCGGCTGTGTGGCACATAGCGCCGTCCTGTTGAAACCAAATGTTGCCAATAACCTCCTCTTCAATTTTTGTGAACAAAAATTCGTTCAACATGGCCCGATAACGATCGCCATGCACTGTAACGGCCACTCCTTGCTCATTTTCGAAAAAAATGGCCCAATTATGCCTCTGGACCAAAATCCGCACCAAACAGTGACTCGTTTTGGGTGCGTCGGCTTTTCAATGTATGCGTGCGGGTTTTCTGTGCCCCAAATGCGACAATTTTGCTTGTTTACATACCCGCCAAGATCAAAATGAGCTTTATCTGAAAAGAGGATTTTTTTTAGCAAAATCGGCATCTTCTGTAAGTCGATCGCAGGCCCACTTAGCAAAGCGTTGTTCAAGCGTATACACAACCATATTCGTTCAGTGGAAGGATAAAACTAATTATCTGTCAGATCAGACATTAGCTAAGTGTTACCATTCACAAAATAAGCACTAGTTGAAAAAAAAATGTTAGATGGCGGACCCTGTATATGAACTAACAATAAGTATTGAAATCTTAAGTAAAGTTCAAAATATTACGAGCAAGCAGATTATGATGTGACTCGAGTTTAGTTAAATATTTGCCTGCGTATTTTGCAATTTCTTCTATCACTAGTGGCATATTTAAATCACGATGTATATTTGAATTTTTCATGTACCATGAAGACGATGTTATTAAACGTAAAATTTTGTTTTGCCTTCGTTGGATTCCCTCGACATTGAAAGCTGAGGCAGTGCCCCATAGTTGAATTCCATAACACCATATTGGTTTTAAAATCGACTTGTATATTAAAAGTTTACAATCTAGACTGAGTGTTTCAAATGATTTTCAAAATAAATTTGCACAATTTTGAAACGTTTTTCAGGCTACAGTCTATTCCAGGGCTGTTTGGCGACATGGACGATTTTTCTAGCTATAAACAAATTTGTTGGCGATTTTTCTGGTGATAAATAAATAATAATAAATTGAACTTCAGAATTTTTCTAATTCGAAAAAATAAGTTGGTTGAAGGAGCATTTTCAAAAATAAATCCTACCAAAGTTTAGTTAAAACAATTTGATTTTCATGATTTATCTTATATTAATTATAGTTATTAACGTATTTTCTATTTGGATGAGAAAAGTTTACAAGAAATAATTTTCGTCGATTTTATTTCTAATTTTGGCGATTTTCTGATAAATTTTGACACTATCATTTTATAAAAATTTCTATTAAAAAAGTGTTACATAAAAGCAAATTTATTATCAACTATTTACTAAGAAAACTGTATAAAATAAATTTTTGTCGACTTTTGGCGATTTTTAAAATCAATTTGGCGAAATAGGTTGGAAAAAATTGACAACCCTGGTCTATTCATGTTGAAATGCCAAACTAAGCTATAAATCACTTGACAGCCGGAAAAATGGCCACTTGTTAAAAAAAGTACTGCCAACTTAAGGTTTTATACCTTTTTTTATAAAAAACACCCTTTATAAATAATAAATTTTTGAAACAAGTGTCTGCACAGATATGTATGACAGCGCAATTTTCTTATAAAAATTATGGCTGATCATGTGATTGAAAACTGTTCTCATAGAAAAGATCACTCACAGACTGCGTGAGAGCTCATTTAGAGAAATAAATTGGCTATATGGCTGCAAATTGTGTTGAGTTGATGTTTAGTAGTGTCAAGTAATTGTAAATAACAGCAAGTTAATTATCAACTTTAGAGAAAAGTGGTTTTTGTTGTTTTAAATAAACATATGTATTTAAGTACTAGCACACCCATCAGACGTTGTTATATATATATATATGTTATAATATGTCATGTTGCACATTCTCATGTAAATTTAGTTGGTCTGCTAATTTAATGATGTCGGTCTCGTTATTTCTAAGGCAGATATAATGGAAAATTGTTGAAAAAATACATTTATGTACAAGTAAAAAAGTGTTCCTCAAATGTAAGTGGTGAGTTGGTGCATCATCTCAACCAAAGTCCATTACTGATTCCTAGCAAATACGAGTAATTAATAACTAAAGCGTAACATGACACATTTGTAATATTCTGAGAGAAAACAGATGCACAACAACAAAAAAAGCATATTGGAAAAATAATTAACTCAATTACTTAAGTTAAAAAATATAAATTTTTAAATACTTCTACTAATTTAAAAAAATTTTCAGAAATTATAAAGTGATTTAACCTATAATAAAAATATTTTAAGCCACGTCGTGTCCTCCTATTTTTTTGTAGCCGATACTTTGAATACATAAAAAAATTATGCAGAAATCTAAATATTATTTATTTTAGTTGAGGTAATTTTTATTTTCATTAAAAAAAATTAGAACTTTGTAGAAGGATTTAATGGAAAAAGTAAAAAAATTAGTATAATTAAAATTTTTTTTAAACGCTAAAAGTAGTGCTGCCAATATAATAAAAAAAAATGTGAAATGAATAAACGCTTAAAATTAATCATATAAAGAAATAAATTTATGCACTTTTATATTATTACTGTTATTATTATTTTGAATATTTTATACTTCAAATTACTAACTAACAACTATCGGCCAATATATAAATATATTTTAGAAAAGTAATTTGTTTGTTTTTATACACTTCACCGAAAATGGTAACCTTACAACCTATATACACCATATGGAGCTCTCATTCCGCATGTAATTTCCACAATATTTATATGCAACCCAAAAAGTCCTAATGAAGAGGGAAGACGATAAAGCGATGTCTGTCTGAGCATCAGACCGTCTGTCCGTCCGTCCGTTCATCAGTATTTCTGTACGTGAAGCTCCTAAGAAGCTAGATACTTCAGCCTTGGAATGTGTGTCAGAAATGGTCCAAAACAGATTGGTAATGAAAATCAGCAAAATCGAAAAAAAGGCTTCAGAGCTGGAAAATTTAAACGATTTTTGGTATACAAAAGTAGCTAGCTAAAACTTGTTTTTTTTTTTTTTTTTGTTATATGAATCTTTTTTATACATCAATTAGAATAAAATCAAGAAAATAAATTTATAAAAAAAGATATTCCAGGGGTGGAAAATTTAAAAAAATTTTGGTGCACAAAAGTATCACAATAAAACTATTTTTTTCTATATTTATGATTATAACAGGCTAAAGTTGTAAATATAGAGATGGTAAAATTGAGCTTACAATACAAAAAAGCTTTCAGCAAATTGAAATACGATGAATCAATCAATCAATCAACAATTCACATATTCCCTTTGCAATAATGCAAACTGACACCACACAGAGTGGACCAAACACAAAACAACGCTGATGATGAAGGTTTAGTGGCCTTCGAAAACGGCTGGCTGTTCCGTTCAACTATGTGTTGTCAGAATATTTACAACTAACTTTGGTGTTATTTCTTCATTAATATTATGTAATTTGGCTTAAAAAGCGATACGAACTTTAGCCTGTTAAAATCATAAATATACAAACAAATGGAGTTCGAATAATAATTAAAATTAACTATTTTTTTTTCTTTTTCCCTATAAATTAAACATAGTTTATCCTCTTAAAATAAATTAATTAATATTAAAAAATAAACAAATTTTAAATTATGATTTCAGGGTCGGAAAGCTTACACTTTTTGGTATGAAAAAGTAACTAAGTCAAATAATTTTTTGTACTTTTCTTTATAAATTAAATATATATTACGTTTTAGAAAAAAAAATTTGTATAAAAATTTAGAAAAATTCAAACCATATCTTCAGAGCTGGAAAATTTACTTTTGTTTTTGGCATATAAAGTAACTAAATAAAACTATATTTTTCTTTTTTAATTAAACATATTTTATATATTAGAAAGAAAGCAATTAATATTAAGAATCAGACAGATTTGAGGAAAAAATAATTTTTTTAGATAAAGATCTTTAATCAAGAGTTTTTTTATATTTGTTGAATTAAGAAATTTATTATTCAACATATTGTCAGAAGTTTATTTCAATTTGAAATTTATTTATCTCTTATTGTACATGTTTCATATAAATAATTTCCATATAAATATAGTTTTGGTACATACAATTTTTGGTATTTTGTTGGTTATTTTCTTCACTATTTTCTAAAATATTAATTTTAGCAAAAAAAACTTTGTTTGAGACTAATACCCAATAAGAAATTTTGCTTGAAATCAAGTGTAAAACAAGTGTTATTCAAGCCACACAATCAATTGTCAAGGGTTGAATTATGCTTGATTCATACATTAATGCAACAGCATTTTCCAGTGAAAAGGGAACTTGAACTCAATGCGAACAATTCAGTTGTAGTACAGTTTAATTCAAGACTTGAATTATACTGTAATTCAACCTTGCATTACAATTGAATTCAAGTGTATTTCAAACTGCAAAAACAAGGCTTTTAAAATGGAAAGCAAAATGCAATTCCTTTGTTTTCTGCTAATTATTTTCTGCACATCTGCCTTCGCTGTTTTCACGTTTTAATCAACTTTGTTTTCCAAATTCACTTTTATGTATTTGTTTTTGATATATTCACCACAATTTCAGTTTTAATAATAAATGAATTACGTATTTGACAAGGTTTGAGCATATGCATATGTATGTTGTTTGATTTTTCATTTAAAAATATTTTCAAACTTGAAAATTACTTGAAAAAATGCCTGAATTCAACTTTGTTTTCAGTTCAATTTCAAGTGCTTGAATTTAAATTTTTTGAGTGCTTATTGGGTATCGTTGACTAGAAGATCTAAATTATTTGTATATATCGTATTCTTGTAAAATTATTTTTTTAAAAGATAGTCATATGCAAAAAAAATGCATTGAAAAATTGACTTGAAGGCCAACTTTGTGGTGCGGACGCACCCCCTAAAATACAACTTATCGCTATTAGATTTTTTTGTATCGATTTGGGGGAGAGAGCAAAAGAAATCCAGAATACAATAAATAACTAACTGCCACTCTAATGTATATATTCCATAAGCATGCGTCGTCCAAGGGTAGTAAGTTTCGGCAGAGTCGAAGTTTAGGCTTTGTGGCAAGAGGTTTTTCATAAATAATCGTTTCGTTTACCTTAATAATCTTGCATTGCAGCAAAATAGTTTTCCACTTGATTTTTGTTAGATTTTTTGAAAATTTTTTAATTTTTATCTTTCACCAAAGTGCAACTCTTGGCGGGAAGACCTCTAGTGTTTCTCCATTAGCTGAAAACTTGCATTTCTGGTATTTGAACAGTTTCGTCTTTAATGCTTTTCATAAATTGAAAATTAATTCTATTGAAAGAAGGCTTCGTTGCCTGAAGGTTTGATTAAAATGCTATTACAATGTAAATTATATATATAGTGTGTGTGTGTGTGAGTGCACATTTTTCATGGTAGTGTGTGATTTCCCATTAAATAGATTATTTGTGGTTTTAGTTGGAATGTTCGTATGAAGGAGGTTGTTGTCATGTTAATCAGTATTTATGCTAACATACACACATATGTGCAAACACTCATTAATCCAATAGGATGAAATTGAATTCCCACAGAGATTTTTAATATCGACTACTCTGAGTAGGGTTCCCTTCTGTGCCAGGTCATCTGCAACTATGTTGCCTGAATTAGTCCCAATATAGTTTGATGTATGAGTGCTGCGCAAGCTTATCCAAGACTGTGCGACATTTTTGGATAAGGAATGATGTACAGTACATAACTGGAAGGGACTTGATTGCTAATTGGCCCTTCATTATTATATGAATAACGTACGTTGCTACATTCGTGTATTATGCTACATTCGTCCGGGAGTCTGAAGGAAATTTTAATTCCGAATCCTGGAATATATACGCCTTTTCCAAATCTTCCCCATCGTCCTTAGCCGTCCATGAAAACCTGTACGGCTCTATCCATGGGAAAGAACCCTTGTGTCAATGAAATACCAAATTTCCTATGGAACTAAGGTTTGGGAGTACAGTAGTCAATGAGTGTTTACAATGCTAGCATGACCTCATATATTACATCTTACTTTATTCAAATTGTGAACAAAAATAAAAATTAGTTTAATTTTAACCCCAGAAGAGGCAAATAAATAGAGTTATTAATTAAGGTTTGTGGAACCGTAAGTTAATCCTAGACACGGCTAAGATATTCCAGCCGACTATAAAGCTACATCACCAAGCTTTTAAATACTTTAGAAAAAAAATTTAAAACAAAAATGGGAGAGAAATTAATGAACTGTCCCACGATGTCAACAGAAAACGTTCGATCGATTAGTTTTATTGAAAACAGATAAGCATTTTCTTATGCTATTGTTGTTTTTTATACAAATTGTGAATGAAGCGTTTTTTATTGACATGTGGGAAAGCTAAATTTAAATAGCTTTTAATAAAATAATATGAAAAAAAAAATTCGGGAAATATATTTTACGACATGTTAGAATTTTGTATATCAAGTAACTTTTAATATATTTTATTATTTTGAATATTCCTGGCAACACTCTAAACAAACGGCACAGTTTTATTTATATATCACTCTTGGCAAGTACTCGTATGCAGCTTAAAGTAGGTTGCATGCCTGTCATTTTTGTTATTAAATTCAAATTAATATCTCAGCCTTCGAATTGGATGCCCCCTTTTATACTTGCATTAGGATTAAAATGTCATCTCTTAATAATATTCGATAAAACATTTGTACAGAACCACTTTATTATTTGTTATTATATTAATCTTTCGTAATTATTTGTCTGCAGTAGTAACAATGACAAACAAAGAATTTGTTTGTTATTGGTCAAGCACTTCTAGATGCATTTCGTTATTGCAAAAGCCAGCCATCACTAGACTTCAACCACAAGTATAAAAACTTTTTTTTACACACTTTAAATCAAAAAAAGAAATTACATTAGCAATGGCATTTATTTTAAAATAAAATTTTTGCAATACATCAAATAAATGTGCCTTTATTTCCAGGCAATATCAGGATTACAAAAACAATGAAAAAAAAACAACATGGTTTTTAGTTTATCCAAAATGTCTAAAATAGAATTTGTTTAACATAATAATTATTCACATAAACTTGAAAAAAAATTTCCACGGCAACTTCCACTAATAAAATTTGCAATGTTTGGTGCTTTTCACAATTTTTTAATAGTTTATTCGTATTCTTAATTTGTTTTAAAAGAATTTTTTTAATGAAATATTTTTCAGATTGAAATTTAAAAAAAAAATTTTTTTAAATTTTTATTTCGTAAAGAATTTTTGAAGCATCGGATGAACTTTAATTTGGGGGAAAAATAGCTCAGCTGCATTTCCGCTACTACCTGGTGAACGTGCCAGGTGTGTGTAATATATTTTATTTAAGTCTTATCCTTCATGTTCTTTTATTTCGAAACTAATTGATACCGCAGAAAATTGACTGAGCCGTTAAAATAAATTTCAAAATCAATGCGAACTTTCTAAAAACAAAACCTTTCAAATTCATGCTATCCTACAAACTTTAAGTCATAGTCACATATCATGTGGAATATTCGCTTGCATATACATATAATAAAATAAAATATTAAACAATAAAAAAAAAAAAACAAAATATATTGGCATCAAGTAGCACTTCCTGTACTTCACTACTACTCTTGCAGCATTTAGCATTTAGTAACAGTTTGTGGTGTCATGAAAAGTAATATTTTTTCATTTGAAATTTATAAACATCGCCTACATACGAGTACATAGTTACAATATAAATCTAGTCTTCTTCATTGCGTTCACTGGTACTTCAGTTTGGTTCTATTTGATTTCATGCAGTGTAGCAGCAGACAAAGTGATTTACAGACATAAATTAAAGTCGAAACTTGAAAAAAATATATAAGATTGATGCATGTATATGAGTGCTTTTGCCGAGCATGATGGCAATAAAATTTCAATTTTTTCGTAAAAAGGATTTATGAGTTGTATCTTAATATACATACATACATATGTATGTATATACGTAAGAGTAGCTAGATACATACATATGTAGGCTTGCACTTGTAAACGTGCTCACCCTCAAATAGCGGCAATGGAAACCGACATACTCCCAATTACATGGAACAAAAAATTTTTTGAATTAATAAAAAAATGTGGCAAATATGTCACTAAATGATCAAGTGTTAGCAATTGCATGTGGTAATGCCACGAACTCATACATTCATACATTCATGCATTCAAACCAACCAACCATCTATACTGCCATACATACATACAAACATGTATATACACACACACATTCATTTAATGTTCCTTCTGTAAATATGAAACAAACTGATGCAAATTTCTGAATTTACTACACGGATTTGTTATTCTTTATGCAAAAAGAAGCAGCAGCAGCAAAAACACGAGAACATAAAAAAATTCAGTAAAGTGCGACTATGACTCGCGCACATAGGGTTCCGTACGAACACTAGATATGTAATTTAATACAAACTTCATCCTAAATAATATATAGTTTTGGCATTTTTTGCGTTTTTTCGGTTTTGGCGATTTTTTTAAGTTTTCGCTCTTTTTTAGTTTAGACACTTTATTTTCTTTTTTTGGCGATTTTTTCGGTTTTTGGCGTTTTTTCATTTTGGCGTTTTTTTATTTTTGGCGATTTTTTTTAATTTTTGCGATTTTTTGTTTATTTTAATTTTTTTTTTTTAGTTTTGGCGACATTTTCGTGTTTTGGCGATTTTTTTCAATTTTTTGCGTTTTTTTTCATTTTGGCGTTTTTTTTTTCATTTTTGGCGATTTTTTCGAATTTGGCGATTTATTTTAGTGTTAGAATTTTTTTTTAAATTTTTGGCGATTTTTTTCGTTTTGGCGATTTTTTTTAATTTTTGGCGATTTTTTTTTTTGGTTTGGCGATTTTATAATTTTAGGTTTTTTTAGTTTTACCGGTTTTGAAAATTTCACGTGTTTGCCTCTTACGGTTTCCAAGATATAGCAAATTGTCAAAATTACATAGTCAAAATTGCATTAACTGATAGACCACCCTTTAATTTAAATTTTTTAAATTTTAGTGTTAATTGTTGTAGTCTGTATAAAAATAGACTAATTTTACAAATTTCAAGTTTCAATATACATATGTTCATACAATTGTATGTATATTACATGGGATTTTAACATATTTCATTGCTCGTTTTGGAACACCCTTTAATTTTTAATTCTCATGTATTTCTTGTTGTAGCGGCCAAGGTTCTACATACTGGGTCAAATGTAGACAAATTAATGCAAAGATATGTATGTGCACTTAATTATGATAGTTGTATAAGTCTTATATTTCTTTGGTCGAGATATTTAGTAGATTACATTGGAACAAATCCAAACATAATTTTGTTATGCAAAAGGTTAATTTAGAGTTGTTGTAGTCTGATCAAAATGTACTATATCGAATCAAAAATGGTATGACCTAGACCACTTTCATATTTACACTGTGTACGTACGAATTTGTTTAGTTTTTTTTTGTTGTTTTTTAATTATGTACATATATTGTAAAAGGCTGTTTATTTTTATTGTTATATTTTTACCCCCATATTCATTAAATTTTAAACGAAACGAAATGTATTTTTTTTAAATTTTCGATACAAAATTTTTCAAAAATGAATTTCAAATTCATTTTATTTTTTTATGAATATGGGGGTTAATATGGATATATGTATTAAACTTCTGATAAAAAAAAATTTAAAAATATTTGAATAAAATTGTAAATAAAGAACTTTTATTAGTTTTGAATCCTTTCTATTAATCCTAGATCTCTTTGAAAAGTTTTGTACAGAATTTATGAAATTAAAAAAAAATTATTATATATTTAATACAATTGAATATAAACAAATTTGCTAAGTTTTTTTAGGTTTTATTTTTTTAACCCTGAACTGTAAAATTAATTAAATTTTTAACACAAAAAAATAATGTACTTTTATGCATAATTCAATAAACATTTTAAACTAAAAAAATAAATTCTAAAATTGGTGCGTTTTTTGTAAATGGCGCGTTTTTTCTCCATTTCTCCGTTTTTTTTCCATTGAAATTTCAAAGTTGACAACCCTGTTTATAATGCCTAACAGTTGTGGTAATGGTTGCAAAAATAAGGGGCAGTGCGCGAAACTATCTCTATCTCTCTCTCTCTCTCTCACGCTTCATCCATTTTATGATTGCGGTAATTATAACAAGTATTTCAAACAATTTTGGGATGTTTTTGTGCAGTAGCATCCTTAGGGAGGTCGTATGTTGCGTATCGCAGAAGCTGTTGCCTTTAAAGTGCCATAATTATTAAATTTTTTTAAAACTACAGTTTAATGTTACCAATGGAAAGGAACTGTGATTTCACGGTGAAACATACCAAACACTGTGTGCCATAACTTATTTATTCAAAGAAACGTAAAGTGATCTCCAAGATAATACAATGTAACATCGCCAGACTAGTTTTTGTCGGGGTATGTGAAGTATTATTCATTCAAAAATAATACTAGCCGCGTTATCACTGACAGACATAGCAATAAAAATTGTGAATAACTCTGTTTCGAATGAGGCCAAAATCATGGTAATACAGAAACAAATATTCCTGCAATAAACAACTTTAATTGAAAATAAAACCAAAAATCAATTAAAAATTTATTTAATTCAATTAAACATTTGCTTAAAAATTTTATTAATTACAAAGTTTAATTGACTCAAATATATTTTTTTACTGATTTTTGTTTTTTTTTTTCATTAAAGTTGTTTATTTAAAAAATTATTAATTTTTAAGCAAAAGTTTAATTGACTTAAATACGTTTTTAATAGATTTTTGGTTTTTTTTTCAATTGAAATTGTTTATTGCAGTAATACTTTTTTTTCTGTGAATAGACAACCTTTACTTTTTCAACTTAAAATTGCATACCTCAAAAACACTCTTTAGACCCTTGTCATAAAAAAATATCTTTGATTTTTATAAACCTCTGTATTCAAAAGTTTTTCATCCAAAATATTATTTTCAGAACATTTATAAAGCAAGTTTATCTTTTATGAATAAAGCAGTTTATATAAAACACTTTCTTTAAAAAAAAAATGATGCTCTCCAAGAGGTCGAGTTCAAGCCCTAGCTAGATCCAGTAATATTAAAATAGCAGATGTTTCTGGTATGCCCCCTTCTCGACGTTTTTTTTTTTTTGCCAATGGAACCATCAGCGAAGTAAGAAAACTAATAAATTGCGTACAAAACTATTTTTTAACATAATATCGAGCAAAAAACTAAATTTTTCAGGAGAAGCCTTTTTTAAAATATTCAAATATGTTTTTGTACGTAAATTCTCGCTTACAATAAAATTTTACAGCCAGTATCTTAAAAGTAATCCACAATTTTGGCATTTTGATAATTCTAAACTATAGGTAGGCCCATAAAATTTTAATTTCAATAAAAAAAAGTCTATTTTCGATAACATGTCGTTTACGATAAAATCGATAAAAAGGCTCGATATATATTTAATTTAAAAAGCAAAAAATATAATTTGACCTAGTTACTTACAGTTATATGTACATACATATATTTCAAAAAGTGTGAACTTTCCAACCCTTGAATCATTCAGTTTTTGTTTTAGGATTTCAAACCAATTATGTTTTTATATGGTGATTCTCAATATAATATTAAGAGTCTTACTATAAACATACAAAGTTTGTTAGCTAAATTCAAAAAATTTTTGGGTTGAAGTCTACTGATAAGTTCCAAAAGCGGAAACAAAATGCATATAGACTTGCTTAACCATAAAAACAAGCAACATTTTCAAATTAATTTATTTCTTTTAAAATTATAAAATATGTTCAATCTATGTAGAAAAGGAAAAAACTAGTTTTAGTTAGATACTTTTATTTACTTTTACTGACATATAAAATATTTATTTGAGAAAAGCAACCTAAGTTTTCTGACACTCCATTCCAAGACCGAACCTTCTAGCTTTTCTGGGAGCTTCGTAAAACCGATTTTACGTACAGACAGAAGGACGAACGGAGAGAAAGACAGACGGACATGTCTTATTCGTCTTTCCTACTCATAAGAACCCAGAGTATATATCCTTTTTTGGTCGCATATAAATATTGTGGAAATAACACACGTAATGAGCGTAAAAGGGACATCGTTAAAAATGGAGAAAGATTGAAATTATAAAGTTTTTTACTTAAAAAGTATATTATATTTTTATATGCTTTGACCCTAATTTGTTAATACGTTAACTTAACATATGTATTTGTTTGATAATTTTAAGAAGCCTAAATTAACTTTCCAAATTTAATCAATTTATGCAACTGCACATACATCCATAATTCGATTCAATCATTCAAGAAATTTTGCTAATTTGAAATGATAATAAGCTTATTTATTATTATTTATTGCATTATGTTAATTGATTATTATAATTTAGTGAAATGTTTTCCTATCTATATTAAAGTAGCTTAATAAGTGCGTGTACTTATTAAATATAAAGTGCAAAGAAGATATAAATATGTATATACATATCGTACTTGTTCCTCTAAAAAGCGTAGAGTAAAATAATTGTCTTTATTTTCATATAACAAGTATAAAACTGTATTTTGCCAAAGAAAGCGTATAGAAAATGATGTATGATTTTTACATATTTTCTTGCAAAAAGTAAAAATAGAAATATGTTGGTTGATGCTCTTTAGAGGAACTAGTGCGATATGTATAATTAATAATAATAATTTTTTTTTAATATTTAAAATAATTTTTATTTTAAAGCGTCTCCAAGGCACCAACAAATAAATACGCAATTGCATATCAATGCCTTAATATAGAAAGTCCCCACCAAGTCATTATTTTTTCGAAATCGAGTTTTAGTATATTTCGATACAAGAACATTAAAAAAAAATATTTAAAAATAAAAGGGCGCACAGCCAGAGCTGTCAGATATGGCGATTTCTCGCCACACGTGGCGATTTTTCGACTTATTTGGCGTCGGAAATTGTGGTTTGGCGACATGGTGATTTTTCTTGGCGATAAATAAATTTGTTGGCGATTATTATGGCTATTTCTTAACAAAATTGAACTTCAAATTTTTCTAATTCAGAAAAATTATTTTGTTGAAGGAGCAGTTTCAAAAATAAATCCTACTAAAATTCGTCTGCAAGAAGTTAAATTAATTTGATTTTGAGGATTTTTCTTATATTAATTATAATTATTAATGCGTTTTGAATTTGGACGAGAAATTGAATTTGGATGAGAAATAATTTTTGGCGATTTTATTTCTTCTAATTTTGGCGATTTGCTGATAAATTTTGACACGGTCATTTTATAAAAATTTATATTAAAAAAGTGTAATATAAAAACAAATTTATTATCAAATATTTAATAAGAAAAACCATAGCTACGGTCACACTTGTCAAACATTTGCCCAAAAAAACGTAACCAACAAACACTAATGAAAAAAGTTTTGAACAAGACGCGTGTTTATCAAATTTAACAGTTTCAAACACAACTAATAGATAATGTCATAGAATCCAAGACTTTTGGCTACTCTTCAACTTGACAAACTTTTATCTGAATTGAAAGATTTTGCATAAGCATTTAGTGGTTACGCTTTATTGGGCAAATGTTTGGCAAGTCTGACCGTACCTTATATAAAACTGATTTTTGGCGACTTTTGGCGATTTTTAAAATCAATTTGGAAACAATCTGACAACGCTACTGAAGCTTCGGCTGTGTGGCACGTTGAAACCAAATGTTACCAATATCCTTCTCTTCAATTTTTTTTGAACAAAAATTCGTTCAACATGGCCCAATAACGATCGCCATTGACTGTAACGGCCACTCCTTGCTCATTTTCGAAAAAAATGGCCCAATTATGCCTCTGGACCAAAATCCGCACCAAACAGTGACTCGTTTTGGGTGCGTCGGGCTTTTAATGTATGCGTGCGGGTTTTCTGTGCCCCAAATGCGACAATTTTGCTAGTTTACATACCCGCCAAGATCAAAATGGGCTTCATCTGAAAAGATGATTTTTTTTTTGGCAAAATCGGCATCTTCTGTAAGTCGATCGCAGGCCCACTTAGCGAAGCGAAAACGCATTGGATGGTCAGTTGGCTCGTTCAGCGGAAGGATAAAACTAATTATCTGTCAAATCAGACATGAGCTAAGTGTTACCATTCACGAAATAAGCACTAGTTGAAAAAAACGTTAGATGGCGGACCCTTTAACTGTATTTTGGATAAATAAGACAAGATTTTTATTTAAAATTTTTATTACAATAAACAACAAAGTATTGACTTAGCTTTTCAAATAAAAATCGTTGCCTGCCACATCTAAGTAATCTTTTATACATTGACAATGTTGCTTCAACGTCTACTTGGGGCAGAGTCCGTCAAAACTAGCAAACCGAATTTTTATTCAAACTAACATCCATAGTGGTGAAAAATAAAAATAAAAATGTTGACCAACAGATAAGCTTGAAGGCCTATTAAAATAAAAAAAAATCAGGGTGCCCCTGTGGCTGAGTGGTAGCGATGCTAGCCTCTCAGTCCAGAGGTCGTGGGTTCGATTCCCGCCATAGACCCTGGATGTTTTTCGCAGACAAGCTAATCGCTTTGCGAGTTGTGGTTGTGTTTGTTAAAAAAAAATTAAAAATAAAGTATAAAAATATGCCCTAAAAGCATAAATTATGCTCTAAAAATTGGAAAATATGCTAAACATATGCGTCTAAGGCTGATATATGCAAAAATATGCTTTAAAGGGTAAAATATGCAAAAATATACACTATCAAATCGATGCCAAAATTCATAAAAAGTTCTGAAACGGATTAATATCTTGTCCCCGCATTAGTACGTCATACAAGAAAAAACATGCAATTTGATATTTGCGGTTTCCCTGATAATGATGAAAAATTTATTTATAATTATATATTATAATTTATTTCGATTTGGAAAAATACATACACATATCTATATATATACATATGTATTAGAGACCTGCGTAAACAGTCTTTAAATGTAAATACGTCATGATTTTTAAATGTATTCACATCGCATGTATTATACTAAACCAATAATAAATGCTGTCGTACTATAAGCGAAGCGCGATGGATGTATTGGTGTAGATGTATATCAGTGTTAACAAGCGATGTCGCCAAGACAGCTTGTTTGTAACAAACACTCAAAAGAAGTACTGTTGATTAGTGTATGCTTGTTATTTTTCATATTGTACGTTTGAGTGTGTGTGTGTAATATGTAGATGGTAAGCTATTATGTGATTAACCGCATACAACTAATGTTAATGCATGTGTGTGCCTTTGCATGTACGCAGAAAAATAAAAGATCATACACACATACATGCATGACGTTTGTACACGCGCTCATGCGTAGAAAGAAGCAAGTATCACAAATTCTTCCGTCACAAAGTGTTTTCTTTTTTACTCTTATACCTACAATACTCAAACAAATCTCTTGCAAACAGTGTTGTTAACGTTTGTTTTATAAGATTTCGCTGTAGTAAAGCATTTGACAAATCCCTTATGTCTTGAAAGTTCTTATAAGATGTCATGTGTAGGACACTAATATGTATATAATAAAATCTTGGAGTAGTTATGGAACTTTTTGGGGAAGAATATTCCAAAAGGTAGCCCTGAATGTATTTATGTATATTAAAGCCAAAACATTTCATTTTATTCGGTCCGCAGTTTCTGGTAGACTAGTCATAAAAAATTGCATGTGCGTTAAATTTGAACCACCCATGTGCATTGCACTTTTCATCCGAAAAAAAACTATAAACACTTTTGGAACCATAACTTTCAAGTGCGACGTTTTTCGGAATAATTTTATATAACCATTTTTGTACAGAATAAATAGCACAAAATTTTTCCCATACACAATTTGGCCCTAACTATGGCCTATCATGGTCCCCTTTCATGAGACGAACTTAAGTTTTTTGGGACAACGCCAAAAACCGGAAAACCCCAAAAAAAGCACCAAAAATAAGAAAAAGCGCCAAAAATTAAAACAAAATCGTTAAAAACAGAAAAAAAGTTTACCAGGTACTTAAAATTTAAAAAAAAGCAATGTGAGTCCGATCACAGAGTAGGTGTGTAAACATCTAGTAATGAAATTTTTTTTTTAAGTTGGAAGTACTTATGCTTTTAGTGTCTTTTTTTAAATTAATTAATTAAAAGTATCAAAACTTTCAATATTGTAAATTTTTTTTTTTTTTTAAATGCATGTTTATTATTTATTGTATCTTCAAATATGAACTAACAATAAGTATTCAAATCTTAAATCTATAAAAAAATTATTAGGCCCGACCAATGTCGAACATAAGCTTAGTGATAGTTATTAAAAATACATAAGTAGTGATAAGCAAAAAAAAGAAAAAGGTGTTTTCAAGCAGCTTCATCATCTAGAGTGTTGAATATTAGAGCCCGTGTATCTCTCTTTTTTAAACGGATGTGTCCAGTAAAGTTCAAAATTTTCCGAGCAAGCGGATTAGGATGTGACTCGAGTTTTGTTAGATATTTGCCTGCGTATTTTGCAATTTATTCAGTCACTAGTGGCATATTCAAATCGCGATGTATATTTGAATTTTTGATGTACCATGGAGCCGATGTTATCATGCGTAAAATTTTATTTTGCCTTCGTTGAATTTTCTCTACATTTGAAGCTGAAGCAGTGCCCCATAGTTGAATTCCGTAACACCATATTGGCTTTAAAAGCGACTTGTATATTAAAAGTTTGCAGTCTAGGCTAAGTGTTGAATTTCTACCAATCAGCCAATGTACCTGAGTTAATTTAAGTTTCATTTGAGTTAAGTTAGAGTCAATGTGGTGTTTCCATGTAAGTCGTCGATCAAGGTGTATACCAAGATATTTCACATGTGAATGTTGAGGAACAACTTGATTGTTAATCCGAATGGGGGAGCAAGTATCTCTTCTTAGGGTGAACGTTATATGGACACACTTTTGTTCATTGACTTTAATTCTCCATAAGTTTAACCAAAGCTCCATCTGGCTAATGTGTTCCTGAAGTTTGCGGGATGCCTCATCAGGGTTTTCGTGCATACTAAGGCAGGCTGTATCGTCGGCAAATGTGGAAGTATGGATACTACTGCTCACAGGCATATCACAAGTATAAATCAAATATAAAACTGGTCCCAGTATGCTCCCCTGTGGCACACCGGATGAAATAGTTTCAGGCCTACTCGTAAAGTCTCCTTCCACAACAGTGAACTTACGGGAAATAATGTAACTTCCCAAAAGATTTAAAATGTTTATTGGTAAGTAAGTCTTCAATTTTAAAATTAGGCCTTCATGCCACACTTTATCAAATGCCTGGGAAACGTCAATAAAGAGCGCAGAGCAATACTTTTTTTCCTCAAAAGTTCTTCTTATAAATTGAACCAGTCTGTGAGTTTGTTCAATGGTGCTATGCTGACTTCTAAAACCAAATTGATGGTCTGGTATGCACCCACTACTAATTAGAATTGGGGACAATTTTGTTTTGAGCAGTTTTTCGAAAAGCTTTGACATAGTTGATAGTAGACTTATTTGCCTATATGACTCAGCCTTGGTTAGATCTTTGCCCGGCTTTGGAATCATTTTAACCTTGGCAAGCTTCCAGCTGTGTGGATAATACTCCAGTCGTAAAATGGAATTAAATATGAATAATAGGATTCTCATTGCAATACGAGGCAAGTTCATAAGCATCTGGTTACTAATTCCATCAATACCCGGAGCTTTCTTCGGGTTGAGTTCGGCAATTAATTTTTGTAAATCACGCGTCTTAAACTTTATGTGTTGAGGGGGTAGAGCGACTACATTTGGCAAATCAGCAACACCAGTACATATGTTTGGCGTAAAAACGGATTTTAAGTGCTCAGCAAATATTTTACCTTTTTCAGTATCGCTTCTTGCCCAACTTCCGGTAGATGTGCGTAGAGGTGGCTTATACTCAATGGGTGTTTTAAGCTTTCTAGCAGCGCGCCACAAAGATTAATTAGACGCTGGTGTGATATCAAGACCTTCCAGATAATTTTTAAGAGATGCAGTTTTTACAGATGCAAGCAACTCTTGGAGTCGTTTAGTGCACTCTTTAAATTTGATTTTATTTTGTGGTGATCTGTGCTGTTGCCATTCCCTTCTAGCTCTTCTTTTTTCATTAAACCCAGTCTGCGGATGGGAGATAGTGGCATGTTCAGCAGCCTGTTTAATATTCTCGCTGAGATTGGCAATGTTATATTCAATATCATCGGATGTTCTAAGCGTAATGTTTTCCGTACAATGACTACTGAGATATTTTTTGAACCCCAGCCAATTAACACGATTGATCATCTTCATATATGGGTCAGGTAAGTTACTTCTTAATGGACTACAAATTGTAATGATCGTCGGAGAGTGATCGGACGAAAGATCAAGAGAAGCTTGAACTTGAATTAAATCCCTAGAGATATTTTTTATGACGCCAAAATCTATAACATCCGGAACTTTTTGTATGTCAGTAGGCCAATAAGTGGGCTCCCCACTCGAAATGACATCCAAGCCCATTTTTGAAATAGTGTTGAACAATGCTCGACCTCTGGGGGTAATAAGACGCGAACCCCAGAACGTATGCTTAGCATTGTAGTCGCCAGCTGCTACAAAACAAGGTCCAAGAGATTTGTAGAAATCCTCATATTGATTCTCAGTGATTGAAAATCTGGGAGGGGAGTAAATTGATGATATAACAAAATTTGTACAAAAACTTTCAATGCCAATATTTGTTGATTGTAGGTGATCTTCACAAATGTTATCAAGAACATAGTGCTTGAGTCTTGACTTTATTAGAATTGCTGATCCACCGCAAGCCCTTCCTCTAGGGTCCTTTGTATCATATATAGTGTAGCCATAAATTTTAAAAAGACTTCTCGAAGTCAAATGAGTCTCAGATACTAACATTACATCAATATTTTTTTCCATGAGGAAGTGCTCAAGTTCATTTTTATGTTGGCGAATACCGTTTGCGTTCCAGAAACATATTGTTAACGTGTTCATGGCTTATTAATTAATGCTTGAAGCAGAGTATTCTGCATTCGCAGCATTTCTTGCATCATGCTAGTCATATTAGTTGTAAAATTGTTTATAGTTTGCACCAGATTTTCAATAGTAGCTTCAAGGCGATTAAAATTAAAGCTTGCGTCAGTATTTTTTGAATTATTTGGCGGGGAAACATTTTGTGTGGGAATTGAATTTGTCTTAGCAGCATCTGCATACGATACACGGGAAGTAACTGGTTGGCTCATTTGCGCAAAGGTGGCAGAGTAAGCGTTTGCTGATTGAGCTGGAGCTAATTTAGGTTTTTGCACCATAGTCTTCTTTACGAAAGAGTACACAGGACAACCTCTGTAGTTAGCGGTGTGATTACCTCCACAATTACTGCATTTTTTATCACTTTGATCTTTTGGCTTATTGCAACTAGCAGTGCCGTGTAATTCGCCGCACACAACACAAACAGAGGGTAAATTGCAGTATGTTTTTGTATGGCCATATTCTTGGCAATTATGGCACTGAACGCCACATCTTCAACTGTGATTTTTCGGTACAAGAGGTATTTCAAATTATAAATTGGATGCGTCTCATTTTTTTTCAATTTTATATCATTAGGGTCAAGTTCAACACGAAATAGGGGTTGGGGAATCTTCTCTCTATTTATTATATTGGACACATTTTTTACCTTAAACCCTTGGAGGACGAGTGCATCTTTTATTTCTTCGGGAACAACATAAGAATCTATGCCCTTCAATACGATCTGCATGCCTTTAGCGCTCTTAAGCTGGTATGTGTAGAAGCTTGTTTTATTTTTTTCAAATTCAGCAACCATTTTGCGGAAATCTTTTTCTTCATAAATTTGGACTTTAGTTTCATCGATGTTGCCACGTTTTATTGGAACAATGTGAAATTTATTCTCGCCAATGACCGAAATTAATTTTTTAATAAGGGCATTTGAATTTTTTTGTCTCAAATAGATTGGTGGCGGCTTGGATATTTTATTCGAGGATACCTCAGGTTTGTCGTTGTCATCTTGCAAAATTTTAAAGCGGTTTTGGCGATTAGTTGAGGCTGCGCTGTTATCCCTAGACATTTTTGGAGCAGATGAAATTTTTGAAGAATTCGGGCTTCGCCCATGTTTTACCACGGTTATATATCTGTCCATTCCGACTTGTACCTTGAGTTTCGAGCCGCTGTTATCTGTAGTGATAACTTTGTTAAGTGATGAACACGAGCCTGAAGGGGATGATATTACTGGCTTATATGAAGAAGTACTGGGCAACTGTAATGTTAATGCATCATTACTATTTGGCATTGGACAAAGCGAAGTTGATCGCTGACGAAAAATTGGCTTTGACGTTAAAAAAAGACTTTCATCAGATTTATTATTTATATTTTTTTCATTAAGAGTTTCAGAACTCACAGTAAAATAAGCATTTCTGCCGTTAGAACTCACTTCAATTTTTTTTGTATTTGAGGCACTCATACAAAGAATTCCTCAAGGGATATTCGTTTGTATTTTTTTTTTTTTTTTTTTTTTGTTTGCGGTCTTTTTTTGTTTTTGTTATTTATGATTGTTTATTTGTTTATCAATATCACTTTGTTTAATTTTTTTTGTTTGCGGTTTTTTTGTTTTTGTTATTTTTACTATGTAAAAATATTAGCAAAGCATAAAGCTTATTTATTAAAGACAGTATGTACCTATTACGAATAATATGTACTAAGAATATTTTTTGTTTGTTTAATTTTTTGTAAGTAAGAAAAATTCCGCTAATCGACTGTTCGCTATGAAGGTACCACGAGAACTCAATATATATATTGTAAATACATATGAATTTGTTGGTTTTTGTTTGTTTTATTAAACTTATTTGGTTAGTAAATGGGCACACTGCAGTATATGTATATGTACTTCATTCAAAATTGCAGTAAGCAGTAAATTTACTGATTACTAAAAAATTCAGTAAATTTTTACTGCTAATGAAATTTAATTTGCATTACTAGTAAAATCGTAGGGCCGTAGCAAGTGGCAAAGTTTTTTCATTCAAATTTTTAAACTTTTGTATGAAAAACATTTAGCCACTTGGTAGAATTTCATTATGATTACGGGCATTACTGATTACTGAAAATTCAATGCACCTTATCATATAACAAATCAGTTAGGCAATTTATAAAAATTGTAGAAAAAAATTTTAGTAATCAGTAAAATTTTTTTTGTTTTTCCTGAAACTTTAGTGATACTGCAGTGCTCATCTATGGTAAATGCCTTTACTTTTACTTTTTAATTTTTAATTCCTGTTGCTCATCGTTTACTTGTTGCTGTTCTTGTTGTTGTGTACGCATTGCAATTAAAATAAATTCAGTAAAGTGCGACTTTGACTCGCGCACATTTGGTTTTGATCATTTTTTTATATTTAGCTTTCTTAATTTTTTAAGTTTTTTCAGTTTAAACGGTTTTTTCAGTGTTATCGCTTTTTCCTCGTTTTGGCGTTTTTTTCTCTTTTTGGGTTTTTTTAGTTTTCGCAATTTTTTTCATTTTGGCGATTTTTTTCTGTTTTTTGGGGTTTTTTTCATTTTGGCGATTTTTTTCTGTTTTTGGGGTTTTTTTATTTAGACAATTTTTTCATATTGGCGATTTTTTTGTTTAAGGATTTTTTTAATTTCGGGCGATTTTTGCGGTTTTTCGCGATTTATTTTAGTCCTAGAGATTTTTGTAATTTGGTGCTTCTTTCGTTTTGGCGTTTTTTTATATTTGGCGATTTTATATTTTTTTTTTAGTTTTACCGTTTTTGAAAATTTCAAGAGTTTTACTCTTACGGTTTCCAAGATACAGCAAGTTGTCACAATTACAAAGTCAAAATTGCATTAACTGATGGAACACCCATTGATTTACATTTTATAAATTTAGTGTTAATTGTTGTAGTATGTGTAAAAATACACTAACTTTTAAAATTTCAAGTGTATATATGTACATACAATTGTATGTATATTACATGGGATTTTAAAATTTTTGTTGCTCGTTTTGGAACACCCTTTAGTTTTTAACTCTCATGTATTTGTTGTTGTAGTGGCCAAATGTCTACATATTGTGTCCAAATTTCAAGTCCGTAGCTCTTACGGCTCATTTTCACCTTTGGTGTACGGAAATATACAGAAAAATAACCGGCGGCGGCGCACCGTCGGCTTCGAACCGGTAGACTTGTTTCTCTGCTTGGTATTGCTTCTTTCAAACAATAATACACTCATACATAGCTGACACCGATTTGACAGTGCAAAGCAAAAGCAAAAAGCAAAGAAATCTCAGCAAAGAAATCTCAGCAAAGAAATCAAAGTCAAAAGATTTTTACCCCCTAGCGTATAGATGTTTATACATCAAAAAATGTATACATCAGGTTCCGTATAGTATTATATATGAAGTGTCCGTACGAAAGGAACCCTTCGTTAACATCGTACTTTACTGAATTTTGTTTTGTCTATTATAATAATTATTTACTGAAATTTAAAAACTCAGTAAGTAATAAAAGAAAAAAAAATTCAATTTTTCTTTTTTTAAAAAATGTTGTTAATATGCCACGGAGGTTCTTCATATTGAAAGTGTAACAAACCAATCTTAGAAAAAAAGATTAATTAATATTATTGTATTAATAGCTTAAACTCCTTATCATTATTTATTTATAAGCAATTATTATTGCCTCTACTTCAAAATCAACGGCTCATATAACAGAAATTTTATAAAAACAAACAAAGATACACTTGTATATTATTGCTCAGATGTGCCAGACTTAGTTCGTCCATCCACATGTTTGTATTTTTGTTTATTAAAACATAATATTTTTTTCTTTAAAATCTTATATTTGCTAAACAGATTGTAAAACAATTGAGAACATGCTTAATGATAAGAATGTACGCAAAAGTCACAATATACATATACATATATGTATAAATGTACATATGTATTAGAGCGTGGCACAAGCCCTAAAAAAATGCTTACAAGCACTCTCATTAATTTCAAAATGTGTGTGTATATTGTTCCGTTATTTTAAAACAAAACTTTCAAAAGAGATGTGTTTTGCTTTACGATAAGAATACTGCAGTACAGAACAAAACTGCAATAGAACAATGTTGAAGTAAAACCAAGCCTTTCAAAATAAAAATGAAATAGAACATCAAAATTCACACAGAACATTTAAAACATGATTGAATGTTTTGATAGCAAAGAAAAATTTCCAAATAAAAGAAGCATTGCGCTTCGTTAGGAATATGAAAGCTGAAGAGAGGTTTTATTTACTATGAAATAATATCATACATACTTATGTACATTTATATATAATAATTTGTTAATTTTTATTTTCAATATATGTATACATATATACATAAATATATACATACATATACATACATAATTTGCATGTTTGTGCTCGTGTTCTAGTGCACTTGATGTTTCTGCTATGATTTACTGTTGTTTTGTTTCATTCTCGCTTTTTGTTTTGATGTTCTACTTGTTTTGAGAACACAAGCACTAACAAAACTGCAGAGAAAAACTATTCGAATGATTCTTGATTTATTTTAATGAGAGTCATGTTTTGTTAGTTTTGTTTTGTTATTTATGTTTGCACTAAAACAGACTGCTTGGCAGTAGTGTGAAATAGAATACAAAACTTTTAGAAAGATTTACGCAGCCCTTTAATATGTATACATAAATACCAAACGCATTTTTATAGATATTTCTTATCAGAGATGGGCATCGCTCATATGAATTGTGTGAAACATACGGGATCACACATAATCGTAAAAAAAACTTGTGTTGTCATGCTGGTGGCCGTGTATGATTGTGAGTATAAAAACATTTAATATGAATAAGCATATAGGATGAAATTTTTGGCCAATCAATTGTTAAAACTTTTCTGATCTATTAATTGAGAGTTCTTAAGTCGGCTCGTTTAAAAAATATTTATCAAAATCCTTAAAAAAATATTGTTTTTCAAATAAATTTTTTTTAAATGAAAAAGTGAATGATCGCTTTACTTGTCAAAATTTGCAGGAAAATTTTATTCATATCAAAACCATGAATGGAAATTACGATACATTTGTACTTTTCCTGATGTTCGAGTATTTTGGATAATCTTGTTTGATAATATTTCAGATTACAAAGTTTTTAAAAACGGATATTTAATATGAAATATTGTACACGGAATTTTTTAATTATATTTTATTAACAAAACAGCAATTTTCCATCTCTGATCTTATATTATAAACAAACTAAATTCTTTGACGATAAAATTGTATTTATACAACGTACATTGTATATTTTTGTAATAAATAAATACACATTTTTCAGTTTTTCTTTTCAGATATTTTTAAAATAATTAATTTGAAAGGAAAACACAGAACAAGTGTTTGAATAATTTTTCACCCCTTTTGCACACGGAAAGTTTACTTTGCAAAGTCTCAATTCAGCTGGGAGAAAGACAGAAAGAGAGAGTATTTCTCTCTCTATCTTTCACCCAGCTGAATTAAGACTTTGTAAAGTAAACTTTCCGTGTATAAAAGGGGTATTTGCAAGTAAAAATTTTACTCTGCAAAGTCTCAATTCAGCTGGAAGAAAGACAGAAAGAGAGAGTATTTCTCCCTCCGTCTTTCACCCAGCTGAATTAAGACTTTTCAAAGTAAAGGGGTGTTTTTAAGAATTTTTTAGTCTCTCAATTTTTTTTTCTCTTTTGACGCTCTCGCCTTGCAAATTTTTTTGAGTAAATGAATACTTTTCAGTAACAATTGTTACAAATTCGTAACAATTTTACACTATGCAGCAAGTCTTATTGCTAAGCTGATTAGTTTATTAGGAGAGAGAGACGGGGGGAAAAGAAATGTTTCTATTCCCCTCGTCTCTCTCTCCTAATAAACTAATCAGCTTAGCAATAAGACTTGCATAGTGTGATTTGGGACTAAATAAACAAACCTAATAACTTTAATTTAAATAACTTTGAAATCGTACTTACAAAAATATTGGTAATTGTTGGCGAATCATTTTACTGGCCAGATAGTTTTAAGTTTCTTAGGGGTTTATTTAAATATAAAGTAGAGCCTAGTTTGGGTTAGGTTATGTTCGCCGGTTGCTAGTGAAGTAAAAAAGATTTCCGGCCTTGTTGCGTGTGATCCCTTTGTGATACTCGTATCTGTTAAAAAAGAAAGAAAAAGACAGGGATGAGTAAAAGAGAGAAATAAAATTCTAAAGTAAAAAAGATAGATGTTAAACAAAGTAAAAACATAGAGATCCGTTTTATAGCTAAACGCCATTTTAGGAGTCAGCGAGAAAATCAGGGGCTGTTACTGATAAATTCCGATATAGCGACTCTCCAGAATTTCTTAGTTATTGATACTTTTAATTGCGTAAATTATTTATGTTAACCATCGCTTAAGACAAAAATAAGAAACACATTTCTCCATATTGTATTTGGTTGCTTATAGCCGTTAGCTACTGTACATATTCTTAAATTCAAACACACTTCTATATATATATTTTTGTATTGCTATATAAATATCTATATCTAAAAATAGAAAAAATAAGTGTATTATCTTTGATTAAACCATATTCTCAATGTTTGTTTTTTTTTCAACCTAGACATTAACTTCAAGTTCATAGAAGACAACTAAATATTCTATTCGGCCCATTTACTATTCAAATAAAAACAAAGCATAATAATTTTTACTTGTCTTTTATAAACTGGCTGTAAATTCTAACAACAAGTATGTATGTATGTATGTATGTATAAAACTTTACTCTACTGTTCTGTGTGCTTGAAAATTAATTTTGTGTTTGAAAACAACACAAACTGGCCGTGTGTATTATAACTTCTGTGTGATCGTTTTTTTTTAACAATCACCTGTCCCATGATATCGACAACGTTCGACTTGTCGCACACTTACATTCAAAATAAAAACAAGTTTTAAATTTTTGTTTTTGCTTCAAATGTAAGTGTGCGACAAGTCGAATGTTGTCGACATCGTAGGACTGGCATTAAAAGAAGGAAAAAAATATCACAAGACGTTTTTACTATAGCATTGCACAGATACATCTGTTTGCACTAGTTTTGCCTGTTTTTTTGTTCTGGTATGAACAAATATATTATTTATCGTTTTCTGTTACTAGTTGTAAATGTTGATTTTTAAAGCAATTATTGTATGGTTGGGCAATGAGCAAATGAAAACAACACATTTATTTTTTTTGTTTTTCTAAGGCAAATAAGATACATAAAACTGCTTTTACCATAAGTGCCTTATGATGTGTTGAGAAAAAATGTAATTAGCTGCAAATTGCACATACATATGTAAGTAAATGATACATCTACATGAAACACATGCATTTGTAATTACTCTCAGAGCAAAATTGTCTCTTTCTCTCTCTATACTTTGGCTGCGCTACAAAATAACATAACGAACGTCCGCACATAAATCTGCACATCATGTATTTGTTTCAATAGTGGTTTTTTCATATGTTTGTATTACAATATGTATTTTTTGAGCAAAAACAGATCAAACAGTTGCTCAGCAGCAATACAATAAGCAATTGTTATTTGTTTTCAATTGTATTTTAATTTGGAAGAGCACGCGCATACAATAACTCTTATACTAGTTCTGTCGCTCACACTACAATTATATGGTACATACCATGGTATATTTGTTTTGGCTATACAAACGAGTATACAAATGCAACCCTTTAGTTTTTACTAAGTTTATACGTTTTTCCCTGCAAAAAATTTGAACTGAAGTATTTGCGCTGATAGCTTTCGTATAAAATGTTCGAAAACTGGATTTGTATGCGTGAATTTGGGTTGAGCAGTTTATGAGTTTATGCCCACTTAAATTGTAATTTTCATTGCTAGAGCTTATTTGTTTTTTTTTATACATACATATATGTAAAATAATATAAAATCAGAGTTATATGATATGCCTTATAAAAAATTTGAAAATGAAGCCACATTGGTATATATTTTAGGTATTAATAATTTAATTAACTGTTGGGTAACGAAGATAAAAAGTACTCGTTCTTGAATGTAGTTATACATTTATACATATCTGGCATACACCTAACAAAAGCGTTACCGTTGAGAAATTTAAAAAAATTTCAGGAAAAGGGCACTAACTTAAAAATAAAAATATTATGACCAAAACTAGTATTTAATTTTTTTCAGTTTTATTTGGACGATTTTTTATGTAGATACTAACTTAATTTTTGACTCAGTTCAAGTTTAAAAACTTAAAAAACTTGGCACGACAATTTCTAAGTTATCACAAACAGTTTTTGTGCTCTTCCATATTTTGAGAAAATGTATCACATTTAAGATTCTTCAAAGTACTACACCTATATGGTGTAGTACGTGCTCTCTTTCATATTTTTCGCCAAATGACCACTAATCTTCTTAGAAATTTCACTGAAAATCATATTTTTCAAAATCGACTATTTCGATTTCAAAATTACTTGAGAAACATGATCAATTGGGTGGGTCACATTTAGAATCTTGTAGAGTAACACATCTTTATACTGCAGTTCGTCTGCTCTTCTAAATTTCACCAAAATGACCACTAATCTTCTCACGAAAACCTTGTTTTCTTAAATCTAATTTATTTGATCTACTAGACATATTTCCACAATTTTTCCAAAAAAAATGCATCGATCTCAATTCAGTTCCAAGGATTTGGAATCCTAATCCTTTTAGCAACTTAGAACTAAAATTCTATGTTAGAAATTTTGGTTTCTGTCTCTGCTAGTCAAATTCGAATTTATCTTCGCACACATCCTGGCTATTGCGACAAAAAAGTCTTCATATAAGCGCACGTCAATTTAAAAAGGGATATCAAAAGAGACCCCTTCATCTAAACGAGCGACTTTTGAGAAAATACAACACTGGTATGATGGAGTTTATGAAAATTTTCAAAAGACAATAACAATTCATCAGATTAGGATTGTATGTTTTTCGTAAGTCGTGCTATTGTGTAGGATAGTGGGTCCCACCATTTATAAAAGATTTTCCAATTAAAAAAAAAAATTGTATTAGTTGTATTCGTATTTATGTATAATTAATATTTTAACATTGATATCAATATAAAAAAATAGGTAAAATTTAAAAAAAAAATTTAAATTCCCCTTTGGTAATAATCATTTTTGGCAACACTGGATATTCCTCAGTACGCACTTAAAGAATATTTTAATCCAAAACCAATTTTGTCAACATAATAATTAATAATGTAAAATAAAATTTATTGATTATTTAATTTCGAGTTGGATTAAAATATAAGTTTATTTCAGCCGATAATTATAATTATTGTTGTAAACAATAATTCTTATGTTTTCTGTATACATTTGCTTAATTCGCAACAATTTGTATCGTGTATTTATGTACGTATCAAATACACTTTCTGTTTTTTAATTGTGAACACTCTGTGTATAGTGTATCAATGTATTTTGTATTTTTAGTGAAAATTATTCTTTCTGCCAAAAAAAAAAAAACTCCGACTTCAATGTTAAGATCTAATGGAAGAAGTACGAGAAAAATAAAATTACATTTTAATGAGAGTACCTCCGCCCATTTTTTTAATGCAAAATTGCGTGTTTTTTTCGAGCTCAGGGTGCGTAAAAATTTTTAAAGTAGAACCACTTAAAATAAAATATTAAATTTTGGCGGGCGTGACTCCACCCATTTTTTAGTGGAGGATGATGTCTATTTTAGAGCTCAAGATGTGTGGTCAGTTTCGTAAAAATCGGTTAAGTATAACAGCGTAAAATATTATAATAAATTTTAATGGGTGTAACACCGCCCATTTTTTCAACTTTCAAATTGCGTAATCACAAGAACTGAAAGTATTTGATAGGTTTCGCAGCAATCAAATAAGTAGAATATCATACAATTAAATTAAAAAATTTGTGGGCGTGTACACTCCAACTTTTTATAAATCGGACCACTGGGAAGCTATGGCATCTCAGACAAAAAAGAATTTTTACAATCGGTCTAAAATGTACCGAGTTATGCAGTAACACCCCATAAAAATTTAAAAAAATTGGGAGGAGTTCTTAACCTCCTCCATTTTCTGAAGTCGGTTAAAAAAAGAACAAGCTACATACAAATTGTGTCTGAGAGCCTTTCTCTTAATATAATATTTTAAAAACATATGAAATAAAACTGTAATATATGAAAGTTTCCAACAACAAATTTTACACTATTATATTTTACACTTATTAAATTTTATTATGATAATACAAACGACACAAGAGGTTTTGTGATTTAAGCAATTGTATATAAATTGTATAATGAAAATTTTATTTCCGACAGTAAAGGAACTAACTTCACTGTAGGATTACAAACAAATAGCATAAATAAATAATAAAAAAAGTATGCCCCGGGTGAGGCTCGAACTCACGACCTTAAGATTATGAGACTTACGCGCTGCCTACTGCGCCACCGAGGCTATGTGTGCCTTTGTTGTACTAAAACAATTAACTGCACATGTTTAGAATATATGAGTTCTATAATATATTTTAAACACATCTTTTGCGCTCTGATCTTCGCACGAGTTATTTTTAGATCAAGCTATTAATAATTAATTGTTTCCAATTTTGTGCACCGATAAAAATACTTTATTGTGCTAGCGAATGTATATATTAGCATTTGTGTTTCATAATTTATAGATATGTTTGTGTAAATAGATTTTGGTTCTTTTAATTTAATATTTTTTCTGTTATTTTATTTAATTATTTGATATTCTGTGTATCAAGGAGATATGAGAACATAGGGTTACACGACATGAATAAATTAAATAGTTTAGTTTAGTTCTACACACATATGTATATGTGCATATCGTTACCTTAATATAGAAGGGCCCTAACTCATTATTTTTTTTAAATCGAGTTTTTCATATATTTCTATAGAAGGTAGAAAAAAATTCAAAAATATCAATGTGTATGTACATATGTATGTACATGCACATGAAACATTAATTTTTTTATTTGGGACTTGTGTTAAGTATTTAAACAGCGTTTCCCAACATGTCCCTTTGGCGCAGAGGATAGCGCGTTGGACTTCTAATCCAAAGGTCGCGGGTTCGATCCCCGCAAGGGATGACAGTTAAAAATCTTTTTTACAATGTAAATAAAGAAGGTTGTTCTATATTTTTTACGTTTGTAACGCAATTTTTGGAATAACTTAGAAGTTATCTCTTATTTCATGGAATGTATAGCTAATGATTATAGCTAATGATTTTTTCTTTTTAAGGAGAGACCTGTGCCCACAAAAATTTTAGTAGTTTTATACACTTTCAACCAAAAAATTCTTATGAAATTTTAGTACATATAAGAGTTTTTTAATGACATAATAATCCATATACTAGGTACGAAGAAGTGAGCGAATCGATTATTTTAAAACTTGGCATACACCTTGAAATCACTGTCCATTTATATTGGTGGCATTAAGCCTTAATTTATTTATTTTTTTTATTTTTACTTTTAATGTTTTTTGTTGTATTTCAAAAAAAAAAAAGTTCGACATTTCATTTTCTGTCATTTAAAAATATGATGCAACAAGCAAGCGTATACGCACATGGCGCTTTTCTTAAATGATAAACTATACGACTGAACTTCTGAATTGGAGAAATAAATTTTTTAGTGGAAACAAAATTATTTTTAATTAATTTTAATTATTATTCGAACTCCATTTGTTTCTATATTTGTGATTTGAACGGGCTAATGCCGGCCATACACTACACAAGTTCAGTGCTCAAGTCTGGCACTGTACAGTGCGTTTGTGTAGTGTATGGGGGCGGTTGTGCTATTTACGCAGGGAACTGAGTAAATATCAAAACGATTTTGATATTTGCTCAAGTTTGAAAACTGTACAGTGAACTTGTGTAGTGTATGTTGCAAACGCTCAGTTTTGTCGTGGTTTTTTAAGAGTTAAAAACAAACAATGAGCGCAGAAAAAATATTCTGGACAGAGTTCCTAGAATTATACAAAGAATCGCCTGCATTATGGCGCATTAAAAGCAGTGATTATAGCAATAGAATTATGAAAATCGAAGCCTACGAAAAATTAATAAACTAAAGGAAAAATATCCCGATGCAAATAGAGAAATGGCTGTTAAAAAGATTAACACATTTATGATTTAGGCTGTTTTTATTGCCACAGCAATTAATAAAATAGAGCAGTATTTGCACATGTTGTCTTTTTCACTTATAGCTTTAAAATAAAAACTGCACAGTTTACTTGTATAGTGTGTGTCACAAGCTTAGTTTACGCAGTGCCAGACTTCAGCACTGAACTTGTGTAGTGTATGGCCGGCATAAGGTTCGTATTGCTTTTTAAGCCAAATTACATGTGATAATTATTAATGAACAAATAACAACAAAGTCTGTTGTAAATATTCTGACTAACAGCACATAGTTGAACGGAACAGCCAGCCGTTTTCGAAGGCCACTAAACCTTCATCATCAGCGTTCTTTTGTGCTTGGTCCACTGTGTGTGGTGTCAGTAGATGTAGATTTCAGCTTTATATACTTAGCATTATTGCAAATTTATTTATACATTTATATTTATTTATATTTATTTATACATTTATATTTATTTATTTTTAAAATATTTTTTTAAGTGGCCATTTTTGTAATCGGTGCAATTTATTTCTGGGAAAATTTTTTCAGGCAAAGATCTGCATTAATAATTCAAATTAATATCACAAACTTCTGTAAAAGATTAAAATTCATAAACAATTGTCAAGGTTGATGTTGGTTTTACACACAAATTTTGTAAAATGAAACTGGATTCAACGGAAGTTAATGCTTTACTGATATTTTTCTAAAATAAAAAAATTTTTTTAAAATTTTATTAATTACAAAGTTCAATTGACTCAATTACATTTTTTTTTATTGATTTTTGGTTTTATTTTTTCAATTAAAGTTGTTTATTGCAAAAATAATTTATTTTTAAGAAAAGTTTAATTGATTTAAATACATTTTTGATTGATTTTTCGTTTTATTTTCAATTAAAAATGTTTGTTGCAGTAATGTTTTTTCTGTGTATACGCGGACGGAAAATTTTTTGTACGTGTTTTTGTATACAGCAAGTTTCATAAAGAACGATAAGAATGTATTTTGAGCACAGCAACAAATTTGTTTTTCATTTTGCAAAATATTTTCTAAATGAGCTAAATTTTTTTTAACTTTAGAAATTCACAATGTACGCTGGTACTATAAAGTAAATAAATTGTGATGTCCGGCTTCCGATTTTGCTCTCATTACGACTTAATAATTGTTATGTATATTTATGGTATTATAATAATTATAATGAACACTGTATAAAGTTAATTTTATAATAAAAGTGAATTGATTTATTTAAAGGATTTGGTTGGTTACACATTACTAGTAATACATATTTTCTTTCACAATTTTTTATGCAATTAGTTTAGCTTACAAATAAAAATAAAAAAAACGCTAACTCACGTTAAAAATTAATAATTAATATTTATTAAGTGGTTCCCAACATGTCCCTTTGGCGCAGAGGATAGCGCGTTGGACTTCTAATCCAAAGGTCGCGGGTTCGATCCCCGCAAGGGATGGTTTGAAAATCTTTTTTTTTAAGTTCGATGCTCACTTTTGAATTTCAATTCTGTTTTTAAACCTGGTACTCGGTTCGACCTTATGAAAAATCTGTATTACTTTCTTTGTAAAATTTGATATAGTTACTACAATAATCACCCGCATTGCATTTGGTCGCCTTAGAGTGTAAACCAGCTAAGTCCAGTTTTTAAAATATATGAAATTTTAATGCCGTTTGGAAGAATAAGAGACGTCTCATCGAGCGACTAATAACAAAATTTTTCTTAAAAAGCCTTTATAAGGCCTAAAGGTACCAATACACTACATGTTTTTGCTTGTGTTTTTTCAAGCTTACAATTCACATGTTTTTTTGTGTCTGTCAAACTTGATTAATTTACATACGGTTTTTAATTTTTGGTCACCAATTTGTATGTACAATTACAGGTGATATCGGCCATGATTGTTTACAAAAGCTTTTATTATAACATTAAAGCCGCTGGAAATTTCTTTGGTAGCGTTGATGAAGTGCCGGCGTCACAAATATTTATTTAAGTTTTTTTCTTTTTAATCTGCAAAATATGGAGCTTGTATCAACACTTGTTATATACTTTATATCATTGTTATTAAAATTTTAAAATGAGATAAAAAATAATTAATTTATCACTAATGCAAATACTTTAAACGTACGGCTAATTATATCGGAGACAATTCAACCGTCGATAAATGTTTTCACATGGCATAGACATTTGAAAACACATGTGTGAACATAAGAAAATAGAACATGCTCTAATTGAAAATTTAACTTATGTTTATGTAAAAATACACAAGCAAAGTTTTTGAGGTCACCAACTACATGTTTTCACCGAATTATCTAAAATTTGACAGGTGCAATGTAAAAAACATGTGTATAGGCACCTTTAATAAGTTTTATAAATGTATGTATAAGGCTAATTTCTTAAGGTAGGCATAGACAAAGCTCGTAGTATTTTGTCTCTCCTCTAAAATTTGCTTGAAGTGAAGTTAGCAGGTGTACACTTTAAGCCGAAGATATGTCGAGGGAAATATTCATCTACAAGAATTTGGTCCAAAATTAAAGAAAACGTATACACCCTTCATTTAAACTAATACAAAATTCTCGTACATAATGTTCGACGCGACATACGCAATGCTGGTGCTTATGCAAATGGTCTTGCATAATGGTAAATGCAAAATATTAGCCCAATTCACAAATAATAATAATTCACAAATAATAATATTATTAAATTTAATAATTGTTAAGTGGTGAGTATCAATATACTATCCCATTTTGCACATGCTACGATGCAAGACCATTTGCACAAGATTGTGAATTGGGCTATTGTAAAATACACACACACTCCAAAGAAAATCTACAATATTTTGCATTTACACGAGACCATTTTCATCAAACATCAAATACCGCCATTGATTTTTTAGTTTTAAATGTCTTCAGTATTTACCTTATTTTATTATGTAAACAAAATCTTTATGTCAACACAGCTGCATACAGTTAGAAATATACCCAGCTAGCCTTTTCAATTGCAAAAGATTATCCCCCTTATGCAAAAAAATATTTTACTTTAGCTTTAAAGTTCATAGTAGTTGATAAGCACTTTAAGGCTAACATAGCTTTATTAAAAAATCATATGCAAAAGACAACTTTAAATATTTTGTGATTTAATAATAAATACTGGTAACACCACCGTGTTCAACAACCACTTCACAGCTTATGATGTACAAAATTTAATACAATTTCATTCGGGTATTCAAATATTTTTTTTTATTTTATTAAATAAATTTTTATTACCTTGAAGTAAAGCAACCTAATTTAAAAAAAATGAGCTTCTGACTTAATAGGAAAACAGATAAACACAACCATGAAGTAAAAGTAAAAAAATGTGAAAAATTATCACAATTTGTTTTATTCGAATGAAACGAGTATTTGAATATCCAGTTTTTTTCGATTTGTTTTGATTGTATGTACATCACTAAAACATTTTTGTAAAGGGTGTTTTTTATTGAGGTATAGAACTTTAAGTTGGCATCACTTTTTTAACTGGCGGCCATTTTGTCAGCTGTCCAGTGATTAATATTTAGTTTGGTTTGCCATTTCATCATGAACAAATTGACAAAAGAACAACGCTTGCAAATCGTGCAAATTTATTTCGAAAATAATGGTTCAGTTCGCGAAGTTTACCGCAAGCTCCGTCCATTTTATGGTCGACATAATCGTCCATCAGAGCAATTAATTCGGTTAACCATGGATCGTTTTCGCACTACGTTTACTCTATGTGATAATACGCATCCGCAGAGACGTCGAACAGTGCGATGGAGCTTTGTCCATCAACTTTATGGAAGATTTTGCGCAAAGCTCTTGGCTTGCGACCTTACAAGATCCAGCTTGTGCAAGAATTAAAGCCGCAAGACCATGCAATGCGTCGTGATTTTGGTGTATGGGCCGAAAATGAGATTGATCTCGATGCTGATTTTCATCGCAAAATTTTGTTCAGTGATGAGGCTCATTTTTGGTTGAATGGCTACGTCAACAAGCAAAATTGCCGCATTTGGAGTGAAGAGAATCCACATGAGACCCTTGAGACGCCATTACATCCACAAAAACTGACTGTTTGGTGTGCTCTATGGGCTGGTGGAGTCATTGGGCCATACATGCTGGAGAGTCAGTTACCGTTAATGGAGACCGGTATAGAGCCATGATAACCGACTATTTTGTTCCCGAATTGGATGGCATGAATGTGGATGAGTTGTGGTTCCAACAAGACGGCGCTACATGCCACACAGCGCACGTCAGAATCGATTTATTGAAGGAAACATTCGATGAGCGCATAATTTCGCGGAATGGACCTGTCAATTGGCCACCAAGATCGTGTGATTTGACACCATTGGATTATTTTCTTTGGAGATATGTGAAGTCGCTCGTCTACGCCAACAAACCAGAAACGTTAGGGGACTTGGAAGCCAACATTCGTGGCGTTATTGCCAACATACGGCCCCATATGCTCAAAAAAGTGGTTGAAAATTGGACCTGTATAATTGGCTTTATTCGAGCCAGCCACGGCGGCCACATGCCCGAAATCATATTTAAACATTAATGGCATAAAATTATCCTTCCAATAAAGCCAAAATGATGGACATTAAAACGATTTTCTTGTATTTTATTTCAATTTAAAGTTCTATACCTCTAAAAAAAACACGCGTTATAATTGTATTTATTTTAATATTTTTTTATGGATTTTGCTATGTATTTCGAATCAGTTGGAAAATTTGGTGATGTTTCCCATTACATGACAGAAATAATAAATTTAAGATAAGAGCAGGCACTTCTAGCTTAATTTTTAGATGTAACATGAATCAGTATGTGCTATATTAATAAAAATATTTGAGGTACAAAACACACATTTTGGAAATATCAACTTAAAGTAGTCTTAACAAACGTGGGTGCCTACTTTAGAATTTTTATACAATAATTTTTTTAGAATACAACTTTACTTAACATTGCTTGGCAAAGCTTTATTAAGTTTTTTGCATAAGACCCTATATTGCTAATCGCATGCAGATAATTTTCAATCGCAGGCGAGCTCATATTTTAAATTGTGGAAGAGGCTTTGCACGGGAGAAACTGTTACCGAAGACGAAGGCGCTTTTATTAATCTTAGATGCAATCATTTGAGGTTTATCTACAGATTATCTTACAACTATTTTTTCAAGAACAATGATAATCGTATGAGGCTTTTCAACGTTAATCTTATTTGATTTATTGGAAAAGTTGTAAAAAGGTCATTCGATAATTATTTGGGGAACCGTATAAAACTCAGTAGGCTTTTTATTTTGCAAGTTAAGTATGAAAAAACAAATTATTATTTTTTTTGTACTTATTAATAAAAAACTTTTCTTCATTAATTGATCAAAGAATATTTTAAGTACATATGTATGTATGTATGTATATGCAACCAGTCTCTCTCCAAAGAAAATTTATGATTACTGTGTTGAATTTTGCCTTTTTAATTGTCTATCGCTTCTGTCTTTGGCAAGCACAAAATGGTGCTGCAATTACTTTGAATGGCAAACTACTATGAAATATTCAATTAATTAGAAGAAAAAGATTGTTTTAAAATCTTTTTACGTACCTCCAATAATTTAATAAATATTTTATGCAAACTATCAAGCACATTCAATTAATATGTACTTCACTTAAATATATCTTTAGTAATATATTATAGATAACAAAAATTAAAAATTTTAAAAACCCCCGACTTTTTTCAGAAAAGATGTTATATCTTCTAAACGGCTGGACCGATTTTTTTCAAACATAGCTAAGAACCCTCTCGATCAAGTCATCTTTCAAGCAGATGAAAAAAAACTAAATGAAAATCGGTTGAGCCGTTTGGCCTGTACGTGTACACAGACAGGCACATAGATACACAAATACAGAGATACTCAGATACACAGACACACAGACACACAGACACACACTACAAACTTGTAACACCCCTCTTTTTAGTCGGGGGTTAAAAATAAAAACACACTTGAAACAACCGACGAGATTCTTATTCAAAACTCAAATGAAAAAATAACAATCTATAATAGTAAATATGAAAATAAAAAGGAACAAACATATTTACATAAATGCATCGTCGAATAAACATTGCAAGATTTATAAGAGAGAGTTAAACAGAAATGCAACAATATCACACTCCAAATATCTGATTTTTTGGAAGATTCGTTTAGGAGTTGTATATTAAACACCATCGTCTATTAAACAGCTCTTGGCTAAGTGAGTAATGATGTATAAATGGGTATGTGCATTAGAGAACTGCGTAAAAAGTCTTGAAATGTAAAAACGTCATGATTTTTAAATGTATTCACGTCGCATGTATTACACTAAACCAATAATAAATGCTGTCGTACTGTAAGCGAAGCACGATGGATGTATTGGTGTACGTGTATATCAGTGTTAACAAGCGAAAACGCCAAGACAGCTTGTTTGTAACAAACACTCAAAAGAAGTACTGTTGATTAGTGCATGCTTGTTATCTTTCATATTGTATGTTTGAGTGTGTGTGTAATATGTAGATGGTAAGCTATTATGTGATTAACCGCATACAACTAATGTTAATGCATGTGTGTGCCTTTGCATGTGCCCAGAATAATAAAAAATCATACACACATACATGCATGACGTTTGTGCACGCACTCATGCGTAGAAAGAAGCAAGTATCACAAATTCTTCCGTCACGAAGTGTTTTCTTCTTTACTCTTATACCTACAATACTCAAATAAATTTCTTGCAAACAGTGTTGTTAACGTTTGCTTTATAAGATTTCGCTGTAGTAAAGCATTTTAAAAATCCCTCATGTCTTGAAAGTTCTTATAAGATGTCTTATGTAGGACACTAATGTGCATGTATATATCTTTAGCTTAATACGAAAAGGCCCTAACTCATGTTTTTCACAGGAGGAGAAAAAAAAACTAAATAAAAAAGGTGCAATATTGATACAAATTTTTTTAAACGCAATTTTTATTAAAAACACTTTACATAAGCACATAATGCGTTTAAATTTTTTTTTTTTTATCAATATTGCATCTTTTTTGTTTAGTTTTTTCCTCCTCCTGTAAACTATGAAAAACGTGAGTTAGGGCCCTTTCGTATTAAGTTAACGATATGTATGTGTATATAAATGCTACGAAACAGCGGATTGCATCCAATATTTTCGATTTTTATGGATTCTCAAGTTCTCAAGATTTTTGCAAATACATATCTTTGTAAACTGCAAAAAACACGTTTTTCGAGAATATCTCGAAAACGCTTCTTAAGAAAAATAAATGAATGCCATATTCGTGTTCAGTGACCCTAAAGGCCGGGGCACAAAGTATCCGTCATATGGTAAACTTTGCCTTTTGCAACTGACATTAATGCAACGACGGAGAAGGTTGGCATAACGAGTACTTTATTGACGGAAGTGTTTGAACAGGTTCAATATGTCGATTCTCCATTTTATTTTTTAAATGCAACTTTTTGTATTTATTTCGTTTATTTCTTTTGTTTAATTTTATTTTTGCTGCCACAAAACACAAAAACATAAATCAGAACATACCAAAATAATCAACCAATACCTGTCAAACTACTCAACTTATGCAAAAAGTTGAGAGTTGACCAAATTTTGTACTTTGCGTTCACGGACACGTACTCACACCTCATAAGACCTCATAAGAAACCCCATGTATTTCAACTTAGCTGTCAGTTGAAAAAGGCGAAGTTTAAAGCATGACGGATTCATTGTGCCCCGCCCTTAAGTTAGCTAAGAAAATATATCATTTTTGGGGTTATGGCAAAAGGAAAAAAAATTTGTTGCATAGTGTAATAGGCCAAATTTGAAGTTTATTATTTAAGTTTTCCTTTAAAAGCACAGAAGGTATTTTTAATAAATTTAATACATTAAATATACTTTTAATATATTGCGAAAGCAATTTCCCAGTTGTGGTTTGGCTTTCAGCGCACACTCAAAAAAAAATACATATACTACTATTAAGGAAAATTTTTTTCTAAATTAAAGTAAAAAAAATTTCTAAGTTTAAGTAATTTTTTCTAAGTTTAAGTAAATTTTTACAAAAACATAGTAAAAATTACTTAATATGAGTAAAAAATAAAAAGTTCATATTCTCAAAAGTAGTTCATAAAAATACACACAAAAATTCTCACATTCAAGGTCAAGTTTGCTGGTTTAAAGGAAATATTTACTAAAAATTGGAAAATGGGTTAAAAGTTTAGGGAAATTGTATCCTAAAAACTAGTGAATCTCGTTATAAATCAAAAAATAAATTTTAGGACATGACTTACTACTAATTAGTTCATCAAATTTGACTAACTTGAAAGATATAAAAAGTTATTCTAAATTTTAGAAATATATTTACCAGTTTTAAGTATTTTTTCTTTAAATTATAGAATATATTTATTATTTGCATTAAGCAAAAAATTCAAGTACATTTTTCATATGTATATCCGACGAATATTTGAACTTGAAATAAATTTTTTTGAAAGTAAAATAAAATTTTAAAACACAAAAATTTCAATGATTATTCAGGCTGCCTGTTAGGCAATTGGTTAGAGTGCTTGCCTATCAGTCAGAAGGTTGTGTTGGTTCAATACTTGCCCCCTCTCAAGGAATTAATACGTATGTATGGTGAATTAATTAAGAATATAATATGAAGATATAATAAAAAACATACCATGTGGTATAGAATTTAATTAAAAACAAAAAAGTACCAAAATTAAAGACAAAAAAAAACTTTGAAAAATTTACTAAATTTGAAATAAAAGATGACAAACCTTTTTTGCAATTCTCCGAATTTTATGGAGAAATTTGACTTAATTTTAGAAAAATTTTATTTAAATATAAAAATATAATTACTATAAACTAGTTCATTAATGAACTAAAAATTTAGTAAATATTTTACTGGTTTCGAGTAAAAAACAGCTTTGGCGCCATACGACAACTTTTTTTACTAAAATTTAGAAAATTTTCCAAAGTTTTAGTTAGTTTTTTTTTTGAGTGTACGTACCCCTATAATGAGATTGCATCAACATTGGGTTGCCTAATCTTAAAATGGCAGCCATGCCTTTTTATTGCATTTTATTTCTTTGTAAGTAATAACTTAACAGAAATAAATTCATCATATTGTCAACACTAAAACTGTCAACATTAATCTTTATTTCTTCTATTTTCTTTACCTTAACATTTCTCCGACATGCACAATAAAAGCCAAAGAGCTCATAGTACGAGCAGTTGGCAAGGGAATAAAGTAAATTTCATTGGAAAATTTTCATGCCGTAGAAGGAAAATATAAATTGTTTGTGGTTTTACCTTGATGGCGGTATTATGTGATGTCATAATATTGTCAAGATTGATGCGCTGCTGTTAGTTTTGTAGAACAAAAGAGAATTCAAAAGGTTAGAGAAAGAACTATGTATGTAATTGTTTGGAAACTGCTTTAGCAGGATGACAGTACACACGAGAGTAGATGCACCAGCTGCTAACCTTCTTCTGCCCTCATTTAATTCATAATAATTTATAAGTATTCATTTGCTTAGCAGAATAGTTGGCTAGAATCTGACAGCAATAATATTTACCTGTTTAATTAAATTAGACTGAGATTTGTAATCCTGTCATCAAAACAAACAAAAAATAGAATTTATTTGGAAAGCATGCAAAAGCGCTTGTTGAGAAACAAATAAATCACGGATACTGGCAAAAGAGAAGAATATGCCATCAGCAGCTAGTGTTACCATATGTGAAGATTTATTTTATTTTCGAAGTTTTTCGGGATGTTAAAAAGACTAAAAGATTTATTTGTTAAAAGTAAGATTTTTGAGAATGTAATATTTGCTACTTTTAGTATATTATTCAAGGTCCATTTGACTAAACTACTGATATATTTTCTTTTTTCTTTAATCAAAAGTATAAATTATGTGCATTCATATAATTATAAATATTTACCTTTAATTTTCTTAGTTCACTTGAAACAAAATAATTTTTTTTACTGAATTTTAATGCAGTAAAATCACTGCATATTAATATATTTTGAGTACAATCACTAAAAAGAATTTAATTTTGTTCGACTTGAAGGTTTTTGAGAAAAAAATATGGCAACGCTGACCATCAGTATTGATGTTATTTATCGAAAATATGTGTTTTTATTTACCTTTAAAAAAAAGAAAGAAACCTAAAATTTTTAACATGCAAATGAGTAAAATGTTCAACAAAATTAAACTTGGATTTATAAATGCAATTCAGCAATAACTTTGCCTTGTTTTATTTCAAAGTTTTTGAATCTCTTTAGGCAGTTTTTTTTGGAACGCCAGCTGGAACCAGCTGGAACCCTTTCATTTATATAAAACAAATACAAGGGCTATAGGGAACACAATACCATCATTACACATTTACATTGCAAAAGGTTTGCAATTAAGGTCGTACTAAAAGGTGAGAAAATTTGAGGTTAGAAAGTAAATTTACTGTCAAATGATGAAATGTCAAAAATTGAGTTGTCATCCTTCGACATTTATTTCGCAAAAAGTTAGGAAATTTTAACCATGAAGCGTTACACTCTTGAACAAAGAATTTTAATTGGAAATTGAAGTTGGAAATTTTACTGTATCACTTCGTTAAATTTCAGCAGCTTTTCCTCGTAATCAGGCTTCTTCTGAGACCGCTAAGCGTAATTTAATCTGTAAATTGGAGTTGCATGGCAGCTTTGCTGACATATGTGTTCCAGATTAACGTGAGTACCTGCCTTTACTTCCTTATCTCACGGTGGTCTAAATACCGCGTGAAGGTTAGACGCTTACCATCGGCCCCATGCACCACTAGAATGAACCTTGTGCCCACTCCACAAGACACATAGGTTGCAATCCTTGAATATAGTTATTATTGTACTATGTTCAAGTACCTTACTGAGGTACTTTGAGCAATTTAAATTCTGCTGCTATGTCCGTGCCCAAAGCAGCTTCTGTTGCATGGCAACAGCACCTAGAATAGTAACTGGCTGACCGCGTCACGCTAATCACTAGCACTGATTTAACATTGGGAAGCCAAGAGTTTTCTCCCAGCGTTTTTGGTAGCAACCACAGCCACCACGTATGATTCTCCTCCCAGTTCTCACACGGCAAGTGTAATTGCTTACACTCACAGCGAGGTCTCCAAGAGAGCCAGATGTATGCCTATTTCGCCAACAATCCAGTGCCTATTCCGCACTGCTCAACATCATCCCTTTAGCAACTTGAGGTAGGACGAAATCGACCTTTTAGCAAAGGATCCTGAAAATTCGCTACACAAACCCAAACTCCTAGAGCAGCTCGAGTGTCAAGCAATTGGCACCCGTGGAACCATAAGTAGCCTCTGGTCGGACTTCACAGTTCCACCCCGAAATGCTTCACCTGTATCGTCTTTTGAGTTCAGAGGCAGTTCCAGGTGACGCTGCATCTGATAGACCCCTTTTAATAAAGAAGGTAACATCTAGTAATAGTATTAGTTATTCATTGCCTGAGTGTTACTTCTCTTTATTTAAAAAAAAAACAAAAAGTTGCTGCAACAAAAATTGCTAGTATGGACCAGCACTTATAAATTCTCACATTCCTACTATACATTATTAATAAAACTGAAATTTTCAAAAAAAAAAAAAAAAAGTGTGCATTTTAAGACAATCTACTTTCTAACCTTAAATTTGTCCATCAAAAATTTGTCGTATGAGAAATAATGAAAACAAAGAAATTACAATCATGTCAACAGAATTCAACCAGCGGGAAAGTTTAATAGATTTTAATAGAAAATAATTAAACTTGACCTACTAATATCTTAAAATTACAATTATAAATTTGAATCCAAAAAAAAATAAATTAATAATTTATAAAAACGGCCATAAACTTTGGCCTTATATTTTGTTGTTTTGTTCAAAATTATTTCCAATAAATTAAAATCTGGTAGTAGCAGTAGAAAATATACAATCAACCAGCCCTCCTCCTCCAAAAAAATTATATAAATTGTTAATATAAATTTTATTGTAGTGTACTCGTATTTATCTTGCTTTTTAACACACATGCTCATTTGCTCCAATTTGGAAAGGAAAAACTAAAAGTGCAACAAATGTTGCAACCAACCAAGCCCTCCAACATTCAGTCAACAAGCAAGCCAACAATAATTCTGGTTATAGAACAAAAACGTCATTTTGCACACATAAAATATTTTCAATGCTTCTTTCTGGCTTTGACTCCAAAAGTGAGAACAAAAAAGAAATACAAAAAAATAATATAAACGGAAATAAACATTATACAGCAGCAATGGTGTGGAAATAATAAATTAATATTATTATGGCATACGATATACATTTAAAAATGTTTAAACTAAACTCTCATTGGAGTAATTTTGCAATTTTTATTGTAGAGTTTGCAAATTGTTTTTATATTACGATTATTGAAAATATTTTATTAAAAAAATTCTGTTATAACAAAAAAAAAATTATAGTAAATAATTTGGGCGATTCAAACGATAGTGTTAAGTGTCATAGTGTCATAATGTTTTAAATTAATTTATTATAATTGTTTTTACTTTTGTTTTATTTTTGTTTCAAACAAAAAGAGTAAAACATGATAACCTATAACACTTAAGACTAGTGTTTGAATACTACAAATATTCATATGTATATGAGGAGTCGCAGAATAAAACGTGCTTTTTTCTATTTTTTTAGAAAATGTTTTTATTTTTTGATGAGTTTGCATTAATGTTTCTATTTCTATTAGAAAAAATCTTATTTGCATAATATTTCTCTCCTTCTCATAGAAAAATCTGTGTTTAAAAAATTTATGCAGAACAAAACGTGCTTTTTATTTCTGTTATGTTAACAAAACCTAGTTTTACTATAACAAGTTATTTATATTTGTTTCATTACAACTACAAATGGGATTTTCTTGAATCGCGCAGATTAACATTTCTTATTTTTATTGCTTGTTTAATTTTTAAATGAAATAGTTAAATCTGATATACATACATAATTTAATTTTTTAAGTCATAGCACTATAACCACCCAGCAAAAAATTTAAAAAAAGGTAATCGATTTTGGAATTAAGCATTTTTGGTGGAAGCTGTTCCTTACTGGATTACCAACTTAATGATTTTAACAAGGCGTGAGACTAAAATAATCGATTCTTGAGAAGTATTTACCTTTTTTATTTAGAAACTTGTTCACGTAATCTATTTAATCTAAAAAAATCATTCTCTTCATTTAGCAACTTGTACATAATTTTTTTACGTTTTAATGAAATTTGGCAATCAGAAAAGTAAGTCATTATATGGCAAGTAGTTCTGATGGTAATGTGTAATTTTTTTTTTTTGCTGGGCATATACGGACACCACTACGTGATAAAAGACCAAAAAAAAAAAAAAAAAAAAGAGCTGTGTCTCGCAGTTTTGCACTTTTTTATGGGCTCCCAAAGATTTGGAATTTTTATTTACTCTCTGAGGCAAAGTTGTAGATCTTGTCATAAAGCACAAAAATTGTGAACACATAAAATCAAAAAAACTTCATCTTCAAGATCAAAATCGCAAAAAATTAAAAAAAAATTATTTATTTTCCTTTTTCCCATGTTTAGGTCCAAGGTAGGAAACCGTTCAAAATTTTAGGAAACAATTAACTACAAAAATGTACCTTAGATCTTAGTAAACAACTTTTTAGAAGATATGAACTTTCTAGGAATGATTCTTAACACCGACCAGGTAGCGCTTATGTAGTCGCAAAAGTAAAAATTTTCCAAGCAAATGAAATTAATAAATTTTCGGGAAATTTTTTACTTTTGCAGCTACTTGGGGCAAAACTGGGAGACACGAGTCTTCTTTGCATTTTATCATGTATCCGTGTATGTTTGTATTTATTTGTGTTGCACTGTATTATACTTTATATAATATCACATGGGACCCGATTTGGTCTTCGAGTGGAGGTGCGGTATAACACCACTCTTCCTAACCTAACCTACTCCATAATATTAATAAAAAATTGTAAAAGAATAATAGACCTATGCTGTGTTGCCATTTTCAAAATTTGTGCAACGCCGTGGAAATCAATGCCACACAAAGAAAAATATCGGATATGACAAACGTTGCCACTAGCACACACTGTTACGGTGTCACAAAATGCCATATGTGCTCGTCATTATACTCTGTTCAAATTTGTAAAAAAAAAAAAGGTATTGAGCCACATTAATTATTTCATACTAGTATATAAACCTGTCCATGACAGGTCTCAATATTTGCTTTTTAATATAAAAGCAAGTTAAAGTTAAATGCTTGTATTGAAAACAAATTTCGGAAGTTTATTGCAGCTTTATTAAACAAATTCATATATATGACTTCGTTGTATATATATATGGCAGGCATAATCAGGCCTAAGAAATTTTGTATTTAAATAAATGCTTTTCATCATGCACTCCATTCCCAGACCAATTACAAAAAATCCAGCTACGTCTTCGTTGGGTTGTTTGTTGCGGTTAGTACTATAAATATGCCAATTTTCAGCTTTCTACACCGACTGATGGTTAGAGAAAGTTCTGGAATGGCAAGCAAATGAGGAATGAGGAAGGTGTAAAAACTGTATAATCTCAAAAATGGTTTTTACCACGCCCCGCAGCCCCAAATATCGCAGACTGAATATCAAAAATTTGGCTACGTTATGTTCTTTTTCGCGGTTAGTACTATAAGTATGCCAATTTTCAGCTTTCTAGCCCGACTGATGGCTTCAAAAAGTTCTGGAAACCCAAAATAAAATACTGTAAAAAATTGAAAAATGTCAAAAATGGTTTTTGTCACGTGCCCCAGCCCTCAGACCGAGTATGGAAAACCCAACTACGCTATGTTCTTTCTTCTAGTTAGTTCTATAAATAAGCAAATTTTTAGCTTTCTACGGTAACTGGTGGCCTTAAAAAGTTATGGAAAGACAAACACATTAGGCAGGTGAAAAAATTGGCAAATCTTAAACATGATTTTTTTACGCACCGCAACTCCCAGACCGAAAATCAAAAATCCGGCTTCGTTAGGTTCTTAGTTGCGGTAAGTACTATAAGTATGCTAATTTTCAGCTTTCTAGGCCAACTGGTGACTTCAGAAAGTTCTGGAAAGACAAAAAAAAATTTACGGAAATTATATATGTAGATGTCAACAGTATTAACCAGCCCTTAAAAATATTCTACATTTTATTTTAGTTATAAAAACACTCCATTTATTTGCTTTAAATTACAAGCGAAACGAAAGCCGCTCATATTATTTCGCATGAAAACTAAAAAAGCTGAAAATACATTTTATCAACAGAGTACTACTTATGCAAGGGGAAAAGCAACCGTATTGTTTTCGCTACGATGTCCGTCTGTATCTTCTCTATCTGTCACAGGCAGTTTTCTCGATAACCGTACAGACTTCAACAAATAACACTGAAATTTGAAAAAATCTAATTTTAAGGGTATTCAAAAAGTTAATGTTATTTTAGCTATGTAAGTTTGACAACTTGCTATGTCTTGGAAACCGAAAGAGGAAAGCTCTTGAAATCTTTAAAAAAGCTAAAACTAAAAAAATCCCAAAAACGAAAAAAATCGTCAAAAACTGAACAAAATCGCCAAACGCAAAAAATCACAAAAACGAAAGAGCGCCAAAATTTACAAAAATTGCTGAAACTAAAATAAATCGTCGGAACCGAAAAAATCGCAAAAAAAATCAACAAAATTACTAATAAAACTAAAAATAAAAAAAATCTTAAAAACTAAAAAAAATTTCAAAAAATCACCGGAACGAAAAAAGATATTGTAAAACAAACGAAAAAAAACGCTAAAACGAAAAGAAAATTTTAAAAACACTAAAACAAAAAAAAAAAACATAAAATTAAAAAATCCTTTAAGCTAAAACAATCGAAAAAATCGAAAAAAATCGCCAAAACGAAAAAAACACCAAACCTAAAAAAATCGGTTTAACTAAAAAAATAAAAAATAAAAAAAACGACAAAATTAAAAAAAAACACAACAAAAACCGGAAACAAGTTTACTCGGTATACCGAGTCTATACACTTAACATTTCTTAAAAAATGTTAACATCAGGTAAGATATTTGATTGTGCTAAATTTATTATACGAGTATAACTAGTGTTACATTTGTAGTGTCCGTACGGAACCCTTCGTGTAGGAATAAGGCAATAAAGAATTAATCCTCAAACCATTCATCATATTTTGTAAAAATTTCATACAAATATCAAAAACAAACGTTTCTTTTCTACTTTAATGTGTGTAAATTAAAATCTTAAAACTCATTTTCTGGCCAACAGTTTTTTTTGTTTTTTGTTTTTTTGTTGAGTTATGACGTTGTTTGATTAAATGAGCGATATGTATTTTTAACACATTTTATGTGAAAATTTAAACAGATTATTTGGTTTTAGGCTCAAAATAAGAGTTAAGAAGCACTTACAGGGGAAGGGAAAGCATAATTATAAATATATACATTCTAATAAATTGTTTTTTTATTTATATGACTTCAAATAAAATTGACCTGGTCCGTTTTTTATTGAATAAGTAAAATAATAATTTGGGATAATTACTTTGTCAACAAATTTTAAACTTAATTGTAAAAAATCCCCCAAAAGCATCAAAATTATAGGGCCTATCACAGGATGTCACCAACGTTCGACTTTTCTTACAGTTACATTGGAAACAACTACAATATTTTAAAATTTGTTTTTATTTTGAATGTAAGCGTGCGACAAGTCGAACGCTGTCGCTTTTGTGGGACAGGCCCTATAATTTCACTCAGTGATAGCTTTTAATATTAGCTAAAGTCGACTTAAGCTGATTTTATTACTTTCTACCACCAAAATTATTTCAAATGTAGTGTACGCTTTTGTTTAATATAACATTCTACAATATTTCATGTTTTAAAAGCAAAAAAAAAAAAAAATAAAATTAAATTCGGTCTTTTTTGTTCCAAATTCTGGTCGATTGTAAAAATTTGCCACAAGTTATTATGGCAGCTTTACACACACAATAAATAATACGAAGTTACTTTGCAAAAAAATAACAATTTTTTTTACACAGCTTACTCTCGATAATTTGAAATTTTTTTATTGAAGAGTAGTATAATGATTGAATTAAACCATTCAGTAATTAAAATGAAAGCCACAATAAACTAAAATTTGTATTGAATAAGTTTAGCAGCTTCTTGCCAAATCAAACGTATCCAAGTTAAATAGTTTTTAAATATAAATGAAAATTATTAAATACCGAAATAAAAAATGTTAAAATATCTAAAAAAAAATAACAACATTTTTTGTTTTTATTAAACGAATCATTGAATTTATAAATATACACTGGAATTAAGTTTTAATTTAAAATAAATGTAAAAAAATATTGATTAAAAAAAGGTAATAAAAAACTTTTTTCTAATTAAAAAATATTATTGAATTATTCGATGAATTAATTATTTTTAGATTCCGATTATTGATTAACCGCGTTAATTGAAAAAAGAAGTGATTATGATTTGTAAAGGGTGCTTTTTATCCATGCATAAAACTTTAAGTTGGCAACCCTTTTTTAACTGGCCGTCATTTTGTCAGCTGATAAGTGATTTGTACTTAGTTTGGTTTGACATTTCAACATGAATAGACTGACGCCTGAAAAACGTTTCCAAATTGAGCAAATTTGTTTTAAAAATCTTAGTTCTATTCGAAATACTTTTCGAGCACTACGTCCATTTTACGGTGAACATCCATCATCCATCAGACCAATTAATTCGATTAACTATGGAACGTTTTCGCACCACGCTTACTTTAAAAGATAATACGCATCCACAGAGGCTACATACGTTCAGTGCGTACAGAAGAAGTCATTGCTGCTATAGAGTGTAATATAGAGGAAGGCCCGAATCAGTCTATAGAGTCTATAATAAGGCTATAAAGCAATGATTATGAACTTTTTCGTTCATCAATGGAACAATCATAATGTACAGGAGCTGTGGTTTTAACAAGACGCCGCAATATGTCACACAGCTCGTGCCAAAATTTATATATTGAAGGAAACGTTTGGTTACCTCATAGTTTCACGTTTCGGACCCGTAAATTGACCTTCAAGATCGTGCGATTTAATGCCGCTACACTATTTCTGAGGAGATATGTGAAGTCACTAGTCTACATGGATCAGCTTGAAAGGATTGACCACTTAGAAGACAATATTTGGAGCGTTATTGCCGCTATACAGTCAAATGTTGGAAAAATTCATCGAAAATTGAACCTCCAACCTAGACTACATGTAAGCCAGCCCTAGCGGTCATATTCCAGAAGTTATATTTAAATTATAATGCGAGAAGACTGTCTTTCGAATAAAGTAAATTTCATGTCATTTAAAAATATGCATCTTTTTTTTATTCCATTTCAAAGTTTTTATACCTCCATAAATAACACCCTTTATGTAAAAGAAACTGAGAAAGTTTATTCACTTACCCTTTAATTCTTAAAAACTATCGTCTTGTTTTAATTTTTTTTTTCTCTCTACTTGGGTTGTAAGTTATCGAGCGTTAACTGTTATTAGATGTGCAAGCTGCACTTTGTAAAATGTAACAATTTAATGGGGATAAAAAAAATGTCGACAAAAAATCTATATTTGCTTAAAAATTTCTCTTTTTGTGTGGCAGCAGGAAAAAAGCTTTTATTTTAAAATATGTTTTTCATTCAAAAGCCAATTTATATACAAATGTACAATAATTTTTAATGGTCTTTTTTTAGAGAAAACAAAATATATGAATATCACTTTTTATATAATCTGGTATGTGGTGGAAAACATATTCAAAAGAAAAATTACCAAGGCACATTTTTCCACATATTTCCAGATAATATCTGCATTACAAAAACAATGAAAAAAATACAAGAATAAAGAAAACAACATGGCTTTTAGTATGTCCAAAATGTCAAAAACTTAATTTTCTTAGCATAATAATAATAAAAATTGTTCACATAAAGTTAACAAAATTAGCACAATTTTTTAATAGTTTTTATATATTTTTCATATCTATATTCACTCCCAATTCATGTACGGGTGCTATTGATTTGCCGAGTGTAGTTTCTCTGACCCGAAGTCCCTTTTAAGCCTTGTACTCTGTTCAACATTTCACGTGAAATGCTGCCAAAGTACATATAAAAAAAAAACTGGCACGAATTGTTCATGAAAAAATGTTGCAGAAATAGTAATCTCAACCTTTAAGATTTCATTTGTCACTTGTTTCGCTTAGAATTCACAACAAACACATGGGGTGTTTCTACAAACATAAGAAATTGTAGCATAGTTTCAGGCGGCAGTTAATATTGTTTACATATCACGAATTAATCAATGTTGATAAACATTTTTCACATATATGAACAGAATACTATGCTTTAAGCCTGGTACGGAGTTCTTACGGAATTTCACGTTCTCATACAAGCTGTATGTAAAAAAAATTACGAAAATTCAGATTGGTAAGTTTCTTAACCTTTATGTCAACAGCAGAAATGCTTTACGCACGTCCACAGCAGCATACCTGGGTATGTACATACGTTTTGTATGGGAAATGGTACGTCGTTAGCATAAAAATGCTAATTACGTATCTACCTGGTTTGTTGGAATTTCCGAATTATTTTTTTAGTTTGTTAGAAATGGACAAAAGGCTAAAAAATTTTATGATAACCAATTTCATCGTCACAGTCATTGTTTGTTGAAAAAAGTGGTTGTATAGGTAGACGACATACGTATATAATAAATATATAATATAGGCAGGTAGAAACATTTATTGTTGCGGAAATTTCATTCTTTGTAGTATCGTCAGAAAATTTAGTTTACATTTGTGATTCGAAGTGAAAAGACGTTTCTGTTTATTTTGTGGAAATAAAAAAATATTAAAAGTGAAATGGCTGATGGTGAATGGCTTACTCCGCGACAACTAAGCGCACTTTCGTACGAAGAACAACAAGCATATATTCGGCAAGCGCTTGAAGAGAGCCAAGAAGAAACAAGTGACCACGATTCAATAGTTGGTGCCGAGGCTTTAGGTGATATTGGTGGAGATGACTCAGACGTTGAAGAACCCATGTTACCAGAATATGACCCAGAGGGCGACAGTGATTCTGATGAAGATCTTGAAGATGCACCAATTGAAACTGGCGAAGTTTTTACTGCCAGAGATGGTAATATTTGGTCCTCGATACAACCACAACCTGTAAGATTCCGTACGCACAACATTCTAAGAAGTGCAGAATCTGGACCAGTACGTGCAACGCAGGGTTTGACCATTGCAGAAACGTTCCAATTGATAATGTCAAACGAAATATGCGACATAATTATTCGTGAATCAAATCGAAGGGCAAGGCAATTTTATGATATTGACAACGCAAAACATCCAACAAGAGAACCGAGATCATGGATTCCCATAACAAAAAGTGAATTTGATGCATATTTGGGCCTACTTTTGCTAAGTGGCGTTACACATTCTGGTTACGTGCATACGAAAGATTTGTGGAAAACTACTTCACATCCACTATATCGTGCCGCAATGAGTGTACGACGATTTTGGGAAATAAGCCGCTTCATACGTTTTGATAATGGAAACACACGCCAGCAACGAAAACAAACTGACAAAGCAGCAGCAATATCGGACGTTTTTTGATGCTTAACAGCTGTCTTCGTAGATATTACGTGGCTGGAGCCAACGTCACCGTAGATGAACAATTGTATGCTTATTTGTGGTGGAACTGGCTTCACGCAATACATACCATCAAAACCTGCCAAATATGGAATAAAAGTGTGGTGGGTGTGCGACTCCATTTCTTCCTATCCATTGCAGGTACAATGAATATTGTTGAAAATTGTTGAAAATCTAAATAACTAAATTGAATATAATTTTTCAATGCAGGGACAAATCTATACAGGAATGGCACCGTCTGGTGAACGTGAAAGAAACGTTGGCGAAAGAGTAGTAAAGGATTTATGTGTCAACCTTTTTGCTGGAAGTGGAAGAAATATTGTATATGACAACTTTTTCACTAGCTACAACTTGGCAAAAACTTTGATGTTAGACAACAATTTATCTATATTGGGTACTTGCAACAAAAGGCGTACATTCGTGCCAGCAGCATTTGCCAACCCGAAACGACGTAAGGCTGAATCATCAATGTTTGGGTTCTGTAATCAAGTTACGATGTGCTCGTACGTTCCCAAGAAAAACGAGGCAGTTGTAATGTTGTCCACTACTCATTATACAACAGAAACGACCGGCCCTAAGAAGAAGCCATTGCTTATATTGGACTACAACAAAACCAAAGGTGGCGTTGATAACATGGACAAGTGCTTGTCCGAATTTAGTACGAAGCGGCGCACAAGTAGATGGCCTCTGGCTTTCTTTTATAATATTGTGGACGTTGCTGCGTTTGCTGCATACGTAATATACATTGACAACAACACTCACCTGAAGACATCTACAAGCCGCCGTAGGATGTTTCTCCATCAGCTTAGTGAGCAATTGTGCAAGCCAGAAATGGAAAGAAGGGCGAATAACAGCAGAATTGCTACATCTGCTCGAAACGACGCCCTACTCGTAAAGCATGCACATTATGCAACAAACCAGTGTGCGCAGAGCATTCCAAAGACTTACCTCAATGCGATAGATGTATTTGAATTTCAATAATTTTAAGCAAAAATAATTAAAACTGACATTATATAATAATAATAAAAAAATAATTACAAAACTTAGCTCAAAATAAACTATACTTTTATATTATATTATCATATTTGCATGCGTTTTACTATACATACCCAGGTATGTATTCTGTTGACTTAAGGGTGCAACTTTGTAAATGGGCTTTATTTTCCGAATGGATGATCTAATCCTAACCAAACTTGGAACTATTGCGTAAAACAGTTTTGACTAGGATCTCAAGAAATTTCAAGTCGATCCGGTTATCCAGTTTAGAGCTACAGCGTTTTCAAAACTAAAAACATACCCAGGTATGTTGCCGTTGACATAAAGGTTAAAGGAATTTCCATTTCCATTTGTCATCTGAAACAAAAATTAATGTTCAAACAATTGTTTGGTCACGGAATTTTTAACATTTATAATTTTCATAAATTTGTGATTAATTCTTAGTGTTTTAAATTAAAAAATATTGATATTAGTAACAAGATGCTGATGATTTGCGTCATATTGCAATAAGAAACCTGCTATTTATTTTTAATGCAATTTTATGAATGCAGTATTTTCCACATAACCGGAAATTTGACAAGATCAAAATGATTTCAAAGTCGTGCAAAGATCTTGCCAAAGCTGAGTACTATTAACAATATCAAAGCTTTTCGAAAAGTTGCGCAGAGCTAAATTGTCCAAAATTTTAGCTGATAATGTGTGCATCCCGGACCATCAATTTGGTTTTAGAAATCAGTTTAGCAGCATTGAACTAACGCATAGATTGGTTCATGTTGTAAGAAAAGCATTTGAAGAAAAGAAGTATTGTTCTGCTCTTTTTATTGATGTTTCACAGGCATTTAATAAAGTATGGCACGAAGGTCTAGTTTTAAAGTTGAAAACATATCTGCCAATAAGCATACAAAAGCTTTTGAAAAGATATATTATAGATAGGAAGTTCACTGTGGTGCCCGAATCAATATCTTCTGGTAGTATTATGGATTCAGTCTTGTATTTAATTTATACTTGTGATATACCTGTGAGCAATAATATCCACAATTTTACATTTGCCCATGATACAGCCTGTATGAGGCATGCCGCAATCTCCAGGAACATATTACCCAGCAGGAAGTATGGTTGAACTCATGAAGAACTAGAGTAAATGAACAAAAGTGTGCCCATATAACTTTTTCTACCCTAACAAGAGATACTTGTAGTTGTTCCCAAATTCGAATCAACAATCAAAATACTCCTCAAAATTCTCAAGTGAAATGTCTTGGTATATACCTTGATCGACGACTTACATGGAAACACCACATTGATTCCAAGCTATCACAAATGAAACTTAAATTAATTCAAATACATTGGTTAATTGGCAGAAATTCCACCCTCAGCCTAGACTGCAAACTTGTACTATACAAGTCGCTTTTGAAGCCAATATGGTGCTACAAAATTTAGCTATGGGGCACTCCTTCACCTTTAAATGTTTAGAAAATCCAACGAAGGCAAAACAAAATTTTACGTTTGATAACATCGGCTCCATGGTACATCACAAATTCAAATTTACATGGTGATTTAAATATGCCACAATTCACTTAAAAAATTGCAATATACGAACGCAAATATCTAAAAAAAAACTGTAAGACTTTAGTTACATACTAATCCGTTTGCTCGTAATATGTTGAACTTTAGTGGACTCATCCGCATAAAAAAGAGGGACACATTCGAGCCGAATACTCAGCAATCCAAATGATACTTCTTGAAAATAATTTTTGTACTTAATACGACAGTTGTGTATTATTAATTACCAGGGAAACCGCAAATATGCAATTGCATGTTTTTTCTCGTGTGACGTATAAATGCATATATAAGATATTTATCCGTTTCAGAACTTTTTATGAATTTTGGCATCGATTTGTTAGTGCATATTTTTGCATATTTTACCATTTAAAGCATATTTTTGCATTTTTCAGTCTTACACGCATATTTTTAGCATATTTTCGAATTTTTAGAGCATAATTTATGCTTTTAGGGCTTATTTTGATATGTATTTATTTATAGAATATATATTTTTTTAATATTAATCCTACATATTTTAATTTATTTTTCGCCATCTAAATATCATTTTCAATATTTCAGGTAGTATATACATTTTTCGTATGTATTAAGTAGTTATTACAGATGTTACTTTCAATAAAAGTTTGGTTTTGCATTTGTGACGGGCTCTGCTCCATGTAGACGTTGAAGGAACATTGTCAATTTATAAAAGTTTATTTAGATGTGATAGGCAACGATTTTTATTTGAAGGTCTAGGTCAATATTTTATTGTTTATTGCAATAAAAATTATAATTAACAAGCTTGTCTTATTTATTTAAAATGAAATTCCAAAGTTTTAATTCTGATATCGAGATCTCCTTTGAATTTGAACTAAATTTTTACGGGGGTATGAAAAAAAAAATAAATTCATTATATGCTTTGGTCCAAATTTGTGCCTTTAGTTATGAAAGTGGTCTAAGTTATGTGCATTTTGGCTTCAAAATAATAAATCAATCTTGAAAAAACTTCAATAAATATTAAAAAATATTAAATAAATTTACATTAATCGAAACTAGTATAGCTCTAAATTAAAATATTTGCATAATACAGAAATAATTTTTGATTTGTTCAAATGTAATTTACTAAATATCTCGACCAAAGAAATATATGACTTAGACCACTTTCATAATTAAGGGCACATTTCTATGGCAGTTTTGTTTTAACATACTTTTCAAACCCAAATTAATTTTTTATTGTCTCCTTTTTTTTTGTTTATTTTATTTTTGTCTTAGTTAATATGCAAACGTTGTTGAACTTTTGAATTAAAAATACATTTTCATTCACAAATAAACCAATTTATTTTATTTTTAAGTGCATATTTTTGAGTTTTTAGTGCATATTTTCAAGTTTTTAGTGCATATTGAATGCGCATAAAACACTTTTTTCACAGTATATTTCTGGTTTCCCTAATTAATTACTATCATTAAGTTTATGTCCGATTCTAGTTAGGCCTAATAATTATAATCAGAAATAATTTTTAGTCAGGCTTAAGTTCAGTAATTTCAATTCTTTTTACTGAATGAAATATTTTATTAATTAATGTGAGTTTCTAAAGAAGAGAAGAAAAATTAAATTAGACTTTTAAGCTGGGGGAAATACCGATATTTTTCTGTGCAGCAACGCACTTCATCAGCACCCTAGTCTATCTACTTGGGCAGAGATTGTTATTAACATCAGCTATTTAACGTAAATTCTAATGAAACGGAATGTGAGAAATGATTGTTGTGTACAATTATTGATTTACCTTTGGTAAATACATATATAAGTATCACTATTTATTTCCCCTGTTTTTCCATTTTTTCATTTTTCTATTTAGGTTAGCACGAAGTTATATTACTCTACCTACGTATGTTTAACTATTCTTGCTTATCTTTTACGATCATCACATTAATTGTTTTTACTTATTCGATGTACCGTCGGTACATACATATAAGTATTATAGTAGTGGATATCATGTTACTTTGTTGTTGCATTCTCCCGTTTATTTGGTTTTCGAACATTAGTGATTGCCAAGTGAACATATTTTTGTCACGTGCCCATGATGAATTGAGATAGACTAGGGTGCTTATGAAGTGCGTTGCTGCACAGAAAAATATCGGTATTTCCCCCAGCTTAAAAGTCTAATTTAACTTTTCTTCTCTTCTTTAGAAACTCACATTAATTAATAAAATATTTCTTTCAATAAAAAAAATTGAAATTACTGAACTTAAGCCTGACTAAAAATTATTTCTGATTAAAAATTCACTATAGTTCAATTAAAAAATCTAAACATGGCCTAATAATTATATTTAGATTGAAGATTTGAATACACACACGTTCAATTATTGCCTTTCAATTCCATTCAATTTGCAATATACCCACACTTTTTTTTGCTAACACAACCAAACTTTTTAAATTGAAAACATAATTGCCATGGTGCAATTACACAGCTGACTGCGTAATGATTTTTGTACAAAAATATGGCAACCATAATTGTGTAAAGAACCTCTAAACGTCAAACTCATAAAAATAATTGTATCAAAATCAAAACAAAACGAAGTTATTGAAATTCGTCAGCCACAAAGCGCATAGAGCAAAAAATGGTTCTCTGCAGCAGCGCTGCCACCTAGTTAGATTACCAGCAAAAAATTTCAAAAAAGGTTAACGGGTTTGGAATTAAGCATTTTTGATGGTAGCTCTTCCCTACTGGATTACCATTTTAATGATTTTAACAAGAAGTGAGACCAAAATAATCCATTCTTGAGAAGTACTTACTTTTTTTTATGTGGCAACATGTTCACGTAATCTACTACAATCTAAGCTAATCATTCTTCTCATTTATCAAATTGTACATAGTTTTTTTGAATTTTATGTAATGTGATTTGTAAGGGAATAATGAAATTTGGCAATCAGAAAAATAAATCATTATATGGTAAGTAGTTCTAATGGTAATGTGTAATTTAAGACGATTTTTTACAGCAACAATGAAATGCATATAGACAAAGCTGAAGCATCAGCAAATAAATTTCAAATTAAGGTAATGTGTAATTTTTTGCTTGGTTGCTTTCAAAAGCACCTATCCATTTATATGGCGATCTAATTTTCAATTTGAACAGCTGGTCACAGCACAAATTTATTGAAGCTACAAATTTGGGTTGATATTTCCTCGGTGGCATTTAAGAAATGAAATTGCCTATCAATTTGTGACACAGCTATCAATATCAATAATGAAATTGAAAGCGATATATTGAACGTAAGGCTGCAGAGTTATGCCCTAATTCTGTTCGACGATTGCATCGTCTTGTCCATGGACGAAAAAAAGTCGCAGTTGTGATTATTTAAAACAATTATTATTTATTGTCTGTGCTAGAAGGTTTGTATATTTGCTTTATGATTTAATGTTCCAAACATTATATTCAACACGTACATATATTTTCATATATTTTAATTTTTTTAACTTTTGAGGAAAAAAAAGTATTGTTCTGCGCTCTTTATTGACGTTTCCCAGGCATTTGATAAATTGTGGCATGAAGGCCTAATTTTAAAACTGAAGATTTACTTACCAATAAACATTTTAAATCTTTTGGAAAGTTACATTATTTCCCGTAAGTTCACTGTTGTGGAAGGAGACTTTACGAGTAGGCCTGAAACTATTTCATCCGGTGTGCCACAGGGTAGTATACTGGGACCAGTATTATATTTGATATGCCTGTGAGCATATCTTCCACATTTGCCGACGATACAGCCTGCCTTAGTATGCACGAAAACCCTGATGAGGCATCCCGAAAACTCCAGGAACACATTAGCCAGTTGGAGCTTTGGTTAAACTTATGGAGAATTAAAGTCAATGAACAAAAGTGTGTCCATATAACGTTCACCCTAAGAAGAGATATTTGCTCCCCCATTCGGATTAACAATCAAGTTGTTTCTCAACATTCACATGTGAAATATCTTGGTATACACCTTGATCGTCGACTTACATGGAAACACCACATTGACTCTAAGTTAACTCAAATGAAACTTAAATTAACTCAGGTACATTGGCTGATTGGTAGAAATTCAACACTTAGCCTAGACTGCAAACTTTTAATATACAAGTCGCTTTTAAAGCCAATATGGTGCTACGGAATTCAACTATGGGGCACTGCTTCAGCTTCAAATGTAGAGAAAATTCAACGAAGGCAAAATGAAATTTTACGCATGATAACATCGGCTCCATGGTACATCAAAAATTCAAATATACATCGCGATTTGAATATGCCACTAGTGACTGAATAAATTGCAAAATACGCAGGCAAATATCTAACAAAACTCGAGTCACATCCTAATCCGATTGCTCGCAATATTTTGAACTTTACTGGACACATCCGCTTAAAAAAGAGAGATACACGGGCTCTAATATTCAACACTCTAGATGATGAAGCTGCTTGATAACACCTTTTTCTTTTTGTTGCTTATCACTACTTATGTATTTTTAATAACTATCACTAAGCTTATGTTCGACATTGGTCGGGCCTAATAATATTTTTATAGATTTAAGATTTGAATACTTATTGTTAGTTCATATTTGAAGATACAATAAATTAAAAAAAATATATATATATATTTTAATATATGAAAATATATGTATAATTTAATTTAATTTTTATGTTTTAAAAACATGGCAATAATATTTTTATTTTTTATTATCAAAGACAACAATCTTTTTTTTATTTTATTTATTTATTTATTTATTTATTTATTTGTATGTTCAAGTCCTATACAACAAGAATTAATCTTATATTTAAAGTACAGGAATCCATATCCATAACTAAATTACGGCAGCAAACATATAGACAGACATTAAGATAAAAATTTACAAAATTAACAAAAATTAAATAATTAGGTGTATATATTATAGAAACAATGTTTTGAATTTCTAGTTTGAGAAGTAATTAAATAAAAATTGCTTAAAGCTAGTTGCGTTGCTATTAAGTTGTTGTGTATGTGGAAGAATATTCCAGAGACGCGCAGCATGTATATAAAATTGCCATTCGGAAACTAGGAGACGATGTAAAGGAACTATAATCTTTTTCCCCCTAACTGACCTTGCAAACCTTATTTTATCAGTAAGATATCGTGGCATTTCAGAATAAATAACTTTATGAAGAAATAAAAGCACACGTATATTAACAAGATTGTTAAACGAAACGCCATATAGTTTCGAGGAAAATTGAGAAACATGATCATATCTTTTCAACCCGTACACATACCTAATAATATTGTTGAATAAACCGTTAAGCTTTCTTTTGCTAATAGAGTCACAACTAGCATAAAGTTCACAACCGTAGATTAAGGCAGGAATAATATAAGACTTAGCAATAAGTTGCCTTATATTGAAAGGAGTATAGTGCTGTGATGACCAAAGACATCTCAGCTTTGAATAACTCTGACCTACAACTGCGTTAATATGGTGTGACCAGGTAAGGTTGTTATTAAAAATTATTCCAAGATTTTTGGCAGTATTTACAATAGTAATTTTTTCTCTGTTTATTAAGATCTCAACATCAGCAATATTATTAATTGTTTTCTTACGTACTATGATACATTTTGATTTTTGTGGGTTTAAACAAAGTCCATTTGCTGTTGCCCAAAGATAAATTCTATTTAGATCATCATTAAGTCTTGAAATATTTTCAGCAACTGAATTGGCTGGACTACTTAAATACAACTGCACATCATCTGCATACATATGAATTTTGCAGTGCAAAAGTTGTTTAGGTAAATCATTTGAGTATATAGAAAAAAGTAGTGGTCCAAGGATTGACCCTTGAGGCACACCCCTTGATAAATTTAATGCTGACGATCGGGCGTTGTTCGCGTAAACAAATTGCCTACGGCTAGAGAGATAAGATGATAGTAGTCTTGTTGACGTATTAGAAAAATTAAAGAAATACTGAAGTTTCATGCAAAGCGTACTGTGGTCAACAGTGTCAAAGGCCTTAGAATGATCTAGAAGAATCAAAAAATTAATTTTTCCTTCGTCAAGTTCACGTCGTATGTTTTCAGTTACATCCAATAAAGCGGAGACACAGCTATGATTTTGGCGAAAACCGGATTGCTTATTAGATAACAAATTATTATTTTTTATATAAAGCGACATTTGATTGTGAAAAATTTTTTCAAGAGCCTTAGATAGAAAGCACAGTATGGCAATTGGCCTGAGCTCAGAGTCTTTTTTAGGTATAGGCACTATTTTTGCGTATTTCCATTTCAACGGAAAAGTACTAGTCATTATAATAGTGTTGTATAAATGTGTGATATATGGCAAGAGTAGAGGCAACAATATCATAACGAATTTAGTGTGAATGTTATCGGAGCCCACCGCATTTGACTTAATTAAATTGAAGCTTAAATATACATCAGATTGGCTTATACGAGTGAATTGAAACTTGTTACTATCGCTATTGTGAAGATTAGAAGTTATACTTGTAAAGTTGTAGAAAGCGTTTTCTACTGGAGGAAACGGTATACTTGTGAAAGTTCTATTAAGCTCGTCGACATCGACTTGACAGCTGCTTGAACTCTCTAATTTACCAACACCAATCTCACGAATATACTTCCAAGTTTGTCTTGAGTTTATTGCAGAGCTAAAACGTCTAGCGTAATAATCAGTTTTTGCAACTCTGATGGCAATGTTAACGTCACGCCTAGCAGTTCTAAATTCGTTTTTTAACTCTGGAGTTCTAAATCGCTTCCATCTAAAATAAGCACAGTCTCTTTTAGCTATTAGAGATTTTATGTGAGCAGAAAACCAAGGCTTATCCCTACAAGATGTTATTTTAGATTTTAGCGGAACTGTCTCATCAAAAAGACGTTGAATATTGTTCTCCAAAAATTCTACTTGCTCATCAACTGAGGGCATAAAGTACATTCGTGACCAATCAATTTGAGAGACGCTTGCACATAAGATGTTGTAATTCAAGTTTTTGAAGTCACGATAGTAGACTGTATGTTCTGACAAAGGAATATTAAATTTGTATGTTAACAAAATTAGATCATGTTTTGAAAAACATGGTGCTGAAACTTGGTCATACAACAATACATTTTCTGGACTCGCAACAAAAATAACGTCAAGCAATGTACGGTTAGTTGCGGTATGATGAGTTGGATTAACTGTGTTTGTAGGAGTTAGACCAAAAGATAACATATTGTCAGTTAATTCTGATTCCAAAAGTAAGTTTGAATTAAAGTCTCCTGCAATAATAATATCATCGTAAGCAGCTGCAAGTGTTTCCAACGCACTGAAAAAATTTGAAAAAGATAATCTCTTATTCGGCCTATATACGGACCCTAACAACATCTTTTTAAGAAAATAATTTAGAGAATTCAAACACAAGAACTCAAAAGTATTTTCAAACAAATCCGTCCTAAATATTCTTACTGAATTAGAGTATTAGTTCAATTTTGAAGATAAAATAAATAAATGTGTGAAAATTTTTTTTTTCAATTGTTTTGAAATGTTTTTTCAATATATTTCATATTGAAATTTTTTTAATTTTTTTTTTAATTTCTATTTCTTAAAACATTTTTAAAGTTTCGAATGAACTTTATTCTCAAGAAAAAAATATCGCAGCTGCGTTTTCACTACTACCTGGTGAATGTGTCTTTATATACACTGAAAGAAAAACACTTCGTAACGAGAATGAAAGTGTTACGTTGAACCCCTTTCATTAATACAATGACAAATTTCCTTAATAAAAGGAAACATTACGTTATATTGATGCGAAATTCATTAATGGAATGAAACCTTTCTAGTGCATAATATTTTACATTTCGTAGTATCTTTAATGTTACGAAATAATGTTCATTCGGGTAATGAAAAACTTAAATACATGTTTTTATGTAGAATAAAAAAAAATGTTTTAAATTAATAAGGTGACATAAAAGATAAAAGTTTAAGGTTCATAGATCAAAGATCAAAATACAGTTGTAATTAATATATAGTTATGGAAATTATAGTTTTGATGCAACTTTAAGAAAACTTCTGCTGCTCGCTGGTAGACAGTTTGCTACCCTTGTAGTCCCAGGTTCGAATCCTGGAGATAAGCCAAAGAATTTTTTTTAATATATATATTTATATATATTTATTTTTAAGTTATAAATTTTACAAATAAATTAAATAATGTTGAATTAATTAGATCAATTCAATAATGTTGAATTAAAATTTCATTGATGATGGTATATGTATTAAGTGAAGTGTGTATCTAAAAAATATTTGAGGTTGTTGAGGCTGCAGCGGTAGACGCGTTGACTACCACGCGATGAGTTCCAATTATACATATCCATACAAGCATTTTTCTGATATCTGTGGCAATATACATACGTAAGTTGAATAATTAATGAAATACAATGATATTTAAAAACATTAAATTAATGAATCAGAGACATAACAACAATGACTTATGTTTTTAACACAATGATAAATAGATATCACCAAAAACTTAAACGTTACGTCTGAATAATGAAATACTGTCATGATATACATGAAGAATGACGTTAATTCAATGAAATAGTTCGTTAAAAACATGTAAGACTACTCACTTCATTGTTTAAACTAAAAAGTTTCATTGCAATAATTACATTTTTCATTTAAAATATGAAAATGTACGTTGTTTAGTAGAAAACATGTCGTTACATGAATGAAAATACTTCGTTGTATACATGACATTTTTACAGCTAATGAAATAATTTTCGTAATGTGAATGAAGCGTTGCATTGGTTAAAAAATAATGATAAAATCATAAATATAATGTACAAAATCATTGCATTTACGAAGGATTTTCTCTCAGTGTACAAGTTTGTTGCTTGTTTAATTGTTTTCAAAGAAGTTAAGTTCGAATAAAAAATTCTAAGCTTATAACATATCTTTAGCTACCACAAAACATTGAATTATGAAAATTTTTGGAGAAATCAGGTTGGACAAACAATAAGATAGAGCGAAGAACAAATGTGCTATTGTTTTTATTATTTGCGAACACGCTAGCGCAGTTTTCACAAAAAAAGACATACAACCAATAAAAAAATTTAAATAAAAAAAAAATTTTAATAAATGCTTATAATGTTTTTGTTTGAAGAAAAATAAAAATATACGCAAATATCATATTAAGAAAAACAAAAAAAAAACAGTTTGTTTCAATACACTAAAGAACAACGAGCTCTAGAGTATAAAAGAGCTGCCTGTTGGCTGAAAACTTATCAATCCCTCTTAGCTGCAGTTTAACTCACAAGCATAATTTTGATAAAATGAAAAGCTTTTTCATATTTTTCTTAGTCGTGGCGCCCCTGGTCGCGGCAACTTGTGTGGATTACTGCGAAATGAATTGTACAGATTTTAGAACACAAAAAACTATAAAACATATTGGTTGCCATCCTCCCTCTGTAAGTATACATATATCACGATCTTTAATAATTTAATTTATTTTCTCATAAATATATTTCCTCACAGACTTTCGATAGTGAGAAATGTCCCTCCGACTCCACAGTGTTAGAAATGACACCTGCTATGAAGAAAATTTTAGTTGATACCCACAATAAAAAACGCAATTTGGTTGCTGGTGGTTTTGTTCGCAAGCACCCTGCCGCTTGTCGTATGGCCACCATGCAGTGGGATGATAAATTGGCTAAACTCGCTGCTATTACTGCTCTTCAGTGTAAATCATCTCAAGACAAGAGTGATTCTCACGATCACTGTCACAATACTATGAATTTAAGTACTCGGGGCAGAATATTCACAAAGTATGGTGGAGTCCACCACGTATTTTAAATTATGAAGAAAAAATGGAAGGTGTAGTTGAATATTGGTTTAAAGAGGCAAAAGACTGCAACAAACAGATAATTAATTCCTTTCCTACACAACACCGTGGCCCGTAAGCCGAGCTTATTAGAACTATTTTATATAACGATACTATATTTCAATATTTATTTTTAGCCCAATTGGCCACTTCACAGTCATGACTGCTGATCGAAACATTCGTCTAGGCTGTGCCGCTTCCACTTATGTTATATCTGGATTTAGATATTTATTTACTGTTTGCAACTACGCAACCACCAACATGCAGGAGCATCCCATTTATAAAGCATGTCGAAAGCCTGCTAAGCACTGCACAACCGGTACAAATCCTTCATACGAATTTTTATGCTCTGTAGATGAAGTTTATAAGGTTAACGAATGGTTTTAGTTTTTATTCAAAAGTTTAATTAAATAAACGCCTAGACTAATTTTCATTAAACATAGCTAAGATTACTCTCGATCAAGTCACTTTTCAAACACAAAAAAAATAAAAATCGGTCCAACCGTTTGGTATGTACTTGGACTCGTACAGACACACAGATACACCGATACACAGACACACACTTTAAACTTATAACAGCCCTTTTTTTGGTCGGGTATTAATAACGTTTAAATACATTCCCCAAATCTGTAGTTACAATAGGACTGATGTTTCTTTGAACATTTTTACATGGCAATTTCTTATTTATTTTTTTAGGAATTTACATTCGATAAAAATATTCTATATTCTATAAATATTAATATCCATTCAAAAATCATCAGCGTTATCTTGCAGTAGAATATTTTTTTTTAATCGGCGCCAAATTGAAATCTTGTCATGTCTGGCACATACCAAAATATGTACATATATATTTATTTTTTTTTTCCAGACACTTTCATACATAAAGCCCAATACGGAGTTCTTACGTAATTTCAGGTTTGTAATGCCCTAATTCAGTAAGAAGATTTAAGACGTTTTTGTTTGAAAATACTTTTGAGTTCTTGTGTTCGAATTCTCTAAAATATTTTCTTCAAAAATGGTTGTTGTCTTTGATAATGAAAAACTAAAAATATTATTACCATATTTTTAAAACATAAAAATTAATTTAAAGTATTATACAACAGTTTGAAATAAATATGGCTAATTTTGAGTTAATAATGCAGAAATATGCGGCATTTCGTATTTTATTTTGTGTAAAAATTTCATATAAAAAGCTTGTACCATCATCTCCTGAAAGAAGATTTTTTTTTCATTTCTCCATTGAGTTGTATGCAAATTGAAAACTTAAAACGCCTTTTCTGCAAAACTGGTTTTTTTGAGTTATGCCACTATTGAAATAAATTAGCGATATGAAAATATATTTGTTGGATATAATGTTTGGAACATTAAATCATAAAGCAAATACACAAACCTTCTAGCTTAGACAATAAATAATAATTGTTTTAAAGATTAGCAACTGCAGCTTTTATTCGTCCATAGACAAGACGATACAATCGCCAAACAGAATTAAGGCATAATATTTTTTGATTTTCATACAATTGAAGAAATAAAATTATAAAAAACGTCAAATTCAACTAACAACTTGAAATTAACAATTACGAATTTCAAATCAAAAGAGAATTGCAGAGCACATAAAACTGTGTAATCTTCCCCAATCTTCTCACCCCTCTCCACAATAAACTCAAGAATTGCTGCAACGAAAATTGCAAGCTTGGACAGGACTTGCATAGACAATAAATAATAATTGTTTTAAGTTAAAGATTTATTAACGCACTAATAATCCCAAATTATTATTTTACTTATTCAGTAAAATAATAATTTTTTTTTATAAAAATACATTGAAATTGATTATTGAGGGGTTTAGTTGATTCCTATGGGCATTTCACTGTTATAATATATATATATATATATATATATATATATATATATATATATATATATATATATATATATATATTATATATATATATATATATATATATATTATATTAATTAATTATATTAATAATTGTTTTAATGAATCACAACTGTGGCTTTCTTTTCCATAGACAAGACGATACAATCGTCGAACAGAATTAGGGCATCAGTTTCAGTCTCGACTTGTATTTATAACATCCCTAAGATAGGCAATAAATTTCAAGAATTCCTTTTACTTTTCTTTTAAAAGTCCATACCAGAGATGAGTGAGTGTCGTTTTTTTTTGTAACACGAACATGTACGGCTCAACACTCGTGACTGAAAATCTGTTGCAAATCGCGGCACTCGTTATCGAACGAATTTACGAAATATTTCAATAGAGTTTATATGGAAATATTTCGTAATTTCGTTCAATGATTTCTTGCGTGCTAGGGTCGGTCGTATTGTGTTGAGCAACATTGACACGAATAACACGAAACGATTGCATGAATTTCCAGTAAAAAATTAATTTAGTATTTTGATACGTAAATTTTTTTATAGTGTATGACTGAACACACATACATATAAGTCTTGTATGACACGTTAAAATTTTTTAACCTGAACCTCTGTAACTTTTTTTACAGTTTTTATGATAACCTGAAATTCCGTAAGAACTCCGCACCAGCCTTAATGAAAAAAAATTCAATAGATACACAAAATCCGTTTATTTTTTATTTTATTTTTTATGTCTAGAAAATCAAATTTACTAACAGTAAATTAATAGTTCCGTTTGCATTACAAAAACATAAATTCTCGTATTCTTTTACGTGAAAAATTTATGTTTAAAAATTTGACATTAAATAAGAAAATATATTTTTTTGGGCATCACTCTCTTGCAGGAAAGGCACAATATGCAAATAAATTGGGAAGTTTTTTTCATGAGATACGACCTCGTACATACATTAAAGATCTGTGTAATGTGGGATATTTTCTTCTTCAGATCTTTTATTTTAATTTTCATAGAAATGAGCCAAGTCCGTAGCAAATGGAAATTTCTTTATGAAATTTACCAACCTTAATTTTCGTAAGTTTTTTTTTTCACACAGTCCATATGGGATCCTGAATTTCTGTAAGAACTCCGTACCAGTCTTAAGAAATTGGGAAATGGTTATTTTATTCAAAAGCGGTTTATTGCAAATGACTTAAATTGAGTAAACCATTGAAGAAAATAACATTAATTTAAAAATAAAGCTAATTTATTTGGGTTTATCTCACACACTGATTTTAGTAGCTGCTTTAAGTATCTATACACAGAAAAAAATAGACAAGAATTATTTTCAATAAAACCATGTTAATGAATAAAATTTTTAATTTCAATAATATTTGTCATTAATTTGAATATTGTAATTACTTATCAATTCCGCGCATTTTAAAATATCATTTAATTTCATTTCTTTGTGTTGGTGTTTTCCTTGCTTGTTGATTGACTCAACGTGGTCATGTGCTGATGTTGTTGTTTATTTTGATTGTTGGTGTTATATACGTGTAAATTCCGACAAGAAGCCGAAAAACGTCGTGGCTTGTTTTTTTTTAAATCACCAAAGTTATTTTTCGATTGTATCAACGAAATACACCATGCAGAAGAAACATAAGAAATCATGTTTTGTATCAAGTATTTGTAATATTGAAAAAAATAATACTATTCGTATACAATTTTTGTTATTGATATAGCTGATTTCTTTATCATAGGAAATTTGAAAATTAAAATGATGGAATAACAGGATTTTTGTTATCAAAAATGAAACTTATTTTTTTCTGTGTATATAACAAAATTAAGCCATTTAATTATAATGCGAAGTATTTTATTCTGCAATAGAGTTGCTGTCTCTCATAGCGTTGTATTTTGAAAAACAACAACTTCAAAAAATCTCTTAATAATTAAATATTATTAATTAAAACCAGCAAATACAAAAGGTTTATTTTTAACACATACTAGTTGTTTTTAATTAAATCATCGTTGAACAATTTTACTATTTAAATTTGGCTTTAGTGCACAAACAATTTTCAATGTTTTATTATGATTAAAATACAAACTATTGAATGCGAATTATTAGTAAAATTTGTTCTCAAATATTTATACATATATCTAAACAAGGGTTAAAATCATATTTTAGGATTTTAACCCTTGTATAACTAAATAGATATATGTATGTATAAATATTTGCGTTAATGTAATTAAAATATGTCAATTTCAATTTATTTAAGTTGGAAATAGTGCTAAAAACAACTAAGCAGGCCTGGTCGGTATTATTATACCCTTTACCAAAAAATGGTAAAAGGGTATATATAGGTTTGTCATTCCGTTTGTAATTTCTAGAATATTAATAAGCGAGCCATAAAGTATATATATTATGCATAGGGAAGACGAATAAGCGATGTCCGTCTGTCCGTCTGCCCGTCTGTCTGTACGTGAAATCGGTTTTCCGAAGCTCCCAGAAAAGCTAGAGACTTCGTTCTTGAACTGGTGTGTCAGAAATGTTCGAAATGAGATTTGTATTGAAAATCAGCAAAATCAAGCAGACGGTTTCAGAGCTGGGAAGCTTAAACTTCATTTTGCCATACAAAATAACTACCGAAAACTAGTTATTATTTTTATTTTATTAAATAAACTTATTTTATACTTCAGAATGAATAAAATTAATATTTCTTAATAAAAAATAAATAAATAAAATTAAATAGACGTTTCCAGGGTTGGAAAACTTTAACTTTTTTATAAAAAATTATACAAAATTAATTTACTAAAAGAAATTTTTCCTTTTTCTATAAATTAAATATAACTTATATTCTAAAAAGAAAGAGATTGGGTTAAGAAATCAGAAAAATCAAAATGGATAATTCCAGCGTTGGGAAACTTAAAATTTTTGTGATATAAAAAATTAACTACCGTAAACTAATTTTTATATTTTTTTTTATTAAATTAACTTATTTTATACTTCAGTACAAATTAGATTAGTATTTCAAATTAAAAAAGAAAGTTAAAAATATTAAAAAGACGTTTCCAGGGTTGGAAAACTTTAATTTTTTTTCATATACAAAAGTAACTAACTAAAATAAATTTTTTTCTTTTTCTCTATAAATTAAACGTACCTTAGACTCTTAAAAGTAAGAGATTGGTGTAACAAATCAGAAAAATCAAAAAGGATGATTCCAGGGTTGGGAAACTTACACTTTTTGTAATATATAAAAGTAACTAGGTCTTACTATTTTTTTATTTTTTTTTTATTAAATTAACTTATTTTATATTGCAGTACACATTAAATTGATATTAAAAATTAAAGAAAATTTAATACATAAAAAAAACATTTCCAGGGTTGGAAAACTTTAACTTTTTTCTTATACAAAAGTAACTTACTAAAACAAATTTTTTTCTTTTGCTCTGTATATTAAACATAGCTTATATTCTTAAAAGGAACATATTGTTTTACGAAGTTTGAAAAATCAAAAAGAACTGTTCCAGGTATGGAAAACTTACACTTTTTGTGATATATAAAATTGACTACCGAAAACTAATTATTATTTTTTTTATAAAATAAACTTGTTTTATACTTCAGTACGTATGAATTTGGTATTTCAAATTAAAAAAAAAATTAAAACGAAGTTTCCAGGGTTGGAAAACCTTATTTTTTATACAAAAGTAACTTACTAAAACAAATTTTTCCTTTTTTTACTATAAATTAAACATATCTTACATTCTTAAAAAAAAGATGGTTTTAAGAATACAGAAAAATCAAAAAGGAGGATTCCAGGATTAGGAAGCTTACACTCTTTGTGATATTAAAAATTAACTACCGAAAATTAATTTTTATCTTTTTTTTATTAAATAAACTTGAGTACAAAAAAATTGGTATTTAAAATAAAAAAAAAATAATTAAAAAAATTAAAAAGACGATTCCAGGGTTGGAAAACTTTAACTTTTTTTGTACAAAAGTAACTTACTAAAACAAATTTTTCCTTTTTTCTAAAAATGAAACATATCTTAAATTCTTAAAAGAAAGAGATTGGTGTAAGAAATCAGAAAAATCAAAAAGAATGATCTCAGGGTTGGGAAACTTACACTTTTTGTGATATATAAAAGTAACTAAGTCTAATTAATTTTTATCTTTTCCTTTATAGATTATACATATTTTACGTTTTGGAAAGAAAAGTTTGGTGTAGAAAATTATAAAAATAAAAACCACAGCTCCAGAGCTGGAAACTTTGACCTGTTTTTTTGGATTTTAAAGTAACTAAATAAAACATTTTTTTTAATTTCCTTTTTACTTTTTTTACTTAACACACTTTCTATATTTTTTTTGGAATTATTAGATTGTTATAAAGAATCAGAAAAATCTAATATAATGATTCTAGGGTTTGTAAATTTATTTTTTTGTACATAAAAGTAACTAGGCCAATTATTTTTTTCTTTTTGTTTATACTTTATGTATGCGCTTATGTATGTATCTCTATACTACATAAAAGCACTTTAGTAAAGGGTATATAAGATTCGGCACAGCCGAATATAGCACTCTTACTTGTTTTTATTGTCTTGTTTTCGCGATGTTAGCCCGGCGCTTTTAACTTCGGTATTGGACTTTTAAAAATATTAATTCTGCTCCCATCAAAAATATTTCAGATTTGTGGGAGCAGTTAAAAAAAATAATGTTTTACAAAAGCGTTGTTTTAATATGAATCTATACATACTAGTTTCCTGCATAATACATCTTATAAGAACTTTCAAGACATGAGGGATTTTTCATTTGCAAGAAATTTGTTTGAGTATTGTAGGTAAAAGAGTAAAGAAGAAAACACTTCGTGACGGAAGAATTTGTGATACTTGCTTCTTTCTACGCATGAGCGCGTGTACAAACGTCATGCATGTATGTGTATATGATTTTTTTATTTTTCTGCGCACATGCAAAGGCACACACATGCATTAACATTAGTTGTATGAGGTTAATCACATAATAGCTTACCATCTACATATTACACACACACACTCAAACGTACAATATGAAAAATAACAAGCGTACACTAATCAACAGTACTTCTTTTGAGGGTTTGTTACAAACAAGCTGTCTTGGCGTTTTCGCTTGTTAACACTGATATACACGTACATCAATACATCCATCGTGCTTCGCTTACAGTACGACAGCATTTATTATTGATTTGGTATAATACATGCGACGTGAATACATTTAAAAATCATGACGTATTTACATTTAAGGACCTTTTACGCAGGTCTCTAATACAAACTGCTTACAGCTACTGCCGATGAACACTCTGTATACGTGTGTGATTGATATATATATATATATATATATATATATATATATATATATATATATATATATATATATATATATATATATATATATATATATTAGTGATATATATTTTAATAATATATATATTTTATACGTGTGTGATTGATTGTTAAAATAATTTTTTGTGGAAGTTTTTTTTTTAATTTTGAATGGATTTTGGTCAATTTGCAATAAAACAGTTTCAATGGAAACAGGCGCATTGTTTTCGCAGTCGGGATGACGACCAGTAACATAAAGAACGCTTCAACCAAAGGCAAGAAGGAAGTATGCAAGACTGCTCTTGATGTTAAAAATTCAATTGAAATATATAAAAAATGCATTATAAACAAGCAAAGGATATGTCTTTTAAATAAGAATGCTGTTGCGGACTCACAGTTTAAAAAGCAATTTTCGGAGGCCGTTTTAATATATTAATTTCGCTCCCATCACAAATATGTATATTAGAGTCAGGGAAGATAAATTAGAAAATCAATTTCGTACTAATTAGCTCTTAAAATTGTACTTTTTCATACTTTTTTTTTACTAAACTCGTTTTTTTTTTGAGTTTTAACTTTTTTTATTATATTTTTAAAACATGTCGCTCATTTACTAAAATAATGTCGTAACTCAAAAAAGTAGTTTGCCAGAACACAAATTTAAAGTTTTTTTTTTTAAAAGAACAATATGAAGATAAGTCTGCATCATTAACTCGAAAATGAAAATTTATTATTAGATTTAGAGAAAGTGGAAGAGGCAGTAAATACATATCGTTGGTCTCAAGTAAAAGGGCTCTAACGCAAATAATTGTTATTTTACAGAGGAAGGTAAAAACATAATAGAAACTGTAATATTTTTGTACAACTAATTGTAAAACTATTATTTTTTAAACTATTGCAATAAATTTTTGTGATGAGGTGTATTAGTGTGAAATTTATTGAAATCACTGAAACACTCAATTTCGTAAAAAAATACGAGTCAGGGCATTTCAACTTTAGAAAGCAGCGGAAACCTTAGCACATTCAGCTAATTTTTTACAGCTCGAAACTCGTTATTCATACTATGATAATTTCCATTTCATAACATTAAATATGTAATTTAAAAAAAATATAAAAAAAAATACAAAAACAATTTTTGATGAGAAACTGAAGTATATTTATTTGACATAATGTCTTTATTTAATTTCAAAAATTGGCTTGTTTTTATGGTTAAGCAATTGTTTATATGCTTTTCGTTCCTGCTTTTGGAACTCGTCAGCAGACTTCAACCCAAAAAATTTTTGAATTTAGTTAATAAACTTCGTATGTTTGTTGTAAGACTCTTAATACTATATTGAGAATTACAATATATAAACATAATTAGTTTGAAAACTGCAAACAAAAATCTTTACAAAACAAGCATCTTTATTCAACTGTGCATCTATTTTATGTTTGTATATTGTGATTCTCAATATAGTATTAAGAGTCTTACAATAAACATACGAAGTTTGTTAACTAAATTCAAAAATTTTTTGGGTTGAAGTCTACTGACGAATTCCACAAGCGGCAACAAAATGCATATAGACAATTGCTTAACCATAAAAACAAGCAAATTTTTGAAATTTCTTATGAGTTTAGAAAATTTACAATCGTATTCTTTACTACATTCCGCCTGGTACTCTGTTCACAATTTCGTGCGAAATGCTGTCAAACTATATGTAAAAGTATTTGGTATGAAATCTTTGCGAAATAAATTCGCAAAAGTAGTACTCTGTTCTTATTGCGAGAAACATGTAAAAGCTATCTGGCAGCATGTTTTTCCTTGCAAAATTAATCTGGCATCATTTTAGTTTCAGCTGCGATACAACATCAGCAGTACTTTTATCGCACGGAATTTTGACAATGTGACATACTTTCAAGCAATAAAATCGAGAAATTTATAAAAAAACGCGAGTTGGGCTACATGTAGTACATGTAAAATTTTTCACCTAAAAAAAATATATATGGTCCATATATATTTAATATTGAATGTATATAACTATAAATGAATATGTATGAATTCATGTATGGAAATATATGGGATTATACATTGTAAAACTATTATATATGAACTAATATATGGACTAATATATGAAATGTATTATAACATATGAGCTCATATATGAAAATTTAATTATGAAGCTCTTCTTATGTGGATCCATATATAAATATAAGATTTTATATATAATAAATATGTAAGAATGTATGCATACAGGATATCGCACATAAGATCGTTTTTGCAATCAAACAAGCTTGGAATTTTATCACTGGTGAATTGGAAATCCATTAGAAAATACATACGGTATACAAAGTTTATATGCGTACCCCAACGTTTAAAAAAAAAACTTTTGTTACCAAAAAAAAAAAAAAAAAAAACATTCTTGTATGATTTTATACATTGTAGCCCCATTTAATATATCAACTAATCAAAAGGATAATCTAGTCACTTATTTTATCGAAAATAAAAGAATTCCCTAGATAAGAAACAAAGTTCATATTACTGAAAAATTTGTATTCAAAACTTTTGTTAGACGGATTATTTTTTCTTTTATAGTTAATTGCATTAGTTTTTAATCTGATTTCTTAAATTAAATTTTATGTACGAATATGAGTTTTGTGTTTTTGAAATAATTGATTCACCTTTTGACTTAAAATGATGAATGAAATGACTTTTAAGTTCGTTTTGAATTTTTTGTCCAAACAAATGTTTCATTAAATACTACCTCCTTGTTCAAAATCTAAAAAAAAGGTAGATTTAGCAATTTAATTTATTGCACAGCATGCTGCAGTGCGCTTGTATGAATCAAGAGAGTATGAATATGAACTTTGTATACTGTAGAGGGAATATTTACACATACATGTATGAAAATGTATGAATATATATAATCATATATGCCCATATACCCTCATTTTTCGGATCCGTACCATATTTGGGATATCATATATGCTACACACATATTTTTTTAGCTGGGTACGGAAAATTTTTCACAACTTCGAACAGAGTAAAATAAAAACAAAAAATACGAAAAACCAAAAAAAATTTGCCAAAATAAAAAAAAACCCAGAAATTAAAAATATCTCTCAAATTAAAATAAATCGCCAAAAGCCTACAAAATTGTCCAAAACTAAAACAAGCGCGAAAAAAATTCCAGAAACGAAATAAAGTGCTAAAACTAAGAAGAGATGCCAAAAAAAATCCCCAAAAACAAAAATAAAAAAAGGAAAAATGAAAAAACCCAAAAATAAAAAACCGCACAGCAAAAAAACAGCCAAAACTAAAAAATTTTGCATGTCCTTGATTTTTTTTAATGTCTACACAGAAAAAACTAAATCTCGTTTTCAGTAACCAAATTCATTGAATCAGTAAATATTTTGTATGAATGCGGACCTAAAAAGAAATTTGTAGATTCTGATAACAATTTTGTAAAAATTTAACTGTAAAAAATTTTTTATTTTTAGTTAACTTATTATGGCATTAGAGAAATAAGTTAACTGAAAATCAACATATTTTCAGTCAAATGTATTAATAGGAACAGAAAAACATTTGTGCAGGTTTTTTTTTGTATTATTCAGCAAATTTTTTTTATAATTTACAAACACATTCACTAAAAGTTTTCGTATTATCAGAAAATAAATTAACTGAATCAATAACAATTTTTAGCAATTTAAAAAAAAAATCAGTAAAAGTTTTATTTGAAAAAAATAACTGAATCAAATAAACAATTTTTTTTTACTTTCAAAAATTGGCATGTTTTTATGGTTAAGCCTATTTCCACATAAATACTTGCTTTTGTATAAAGCAATCAAAAAATGACAATGAGTACTAAAAAAAAACATAAAATGCATAAGTAAATAATCTTAATTTAACTGCCTATAATTATAATTGTAGCGCAAACAATTCGTACAATCACATATTTTCTCTCAAGCAATTGTGATTTAAGCCGATTCCATCATTAAAGACATCTGTACTTCGTTTATGCAAAAAAAAAACAGTAAAATATGCTACAACTAAAAATAGAGAGGCAAATACGTAGCAAACGCAATGTGTCTCACTCATACTTATTGTCTGAGTATACTTATACTCAGTCTGGGGATATTTAATCGCACAAAAAAAATATACGCATATTACGTGGGATATTTATTCATCATTCGTCTCTGTATACAAAGTGCAATGACAAGTTTGTGATTGTATGTGTAGCTATTCGAAAAAAAATGCTTTATGTGTGTGTGTGTGTATGTGTAACAAAAGTAACTTAAAACAATGCTTTGGTAGTTCTCTGATAGCCGTAAAATCCAGGGAAAGATGTGGAGCAGAATGCGAGTATCTTGAAGGACTCATTTTTAAGTCATGAAAATAAAACCATATACCGACACCACTACGTGATAAAAGACCAAAAAAAAAGAAGATCCGTGTCTCCCAGTTTTGCCCCCCTCCCCTAACCTAGTCATGCACTTTTTTGTGGGCCCCAAAGACTTGGGGCCTCGGTGCCATTTTTGCATTTTCTCAGGCTCATTATGTTGCAAATCGTTTGGAATTTTGATTTACCCTCTGAGGCAAAGTTGTAGCTCTTGTCATAAAGAACAAAAATTGTAAACATATTAAATCAAAAAAAACTTAATCTTCAAGATCAAAATCGCAAAATCGCTTTACTCTGCCATTGCTAGTTTCTCCTGGAAAAGTAAATAAGCAGACCTTTTTCCATATAAACTCAATTAAAATATATTTTTAATTTCGTTCTACATCGAGTGGCGTCATTTGCCCCCTGAACAAATTTTAGGGTATCACGAAGTTATCTTTAGGGTTTTTAATTCTCATTTTATATGTATTAGCTTCCTGTTTCTACAACACAGATGGCCGATTTGTGCAGAAAGTGGTTTTCATGCAAATTTTCTACTGACTTGTGAAAACAGGATATAATTTTTTTTTTCGTTTTCAAGCTAAAATTTTTGTACATACTTCTCCTTCAAGAAACTCCAAATAGAAGTTAACAACAAAATAAAAAGGTAATAGCGATTCTTGAGCAAGTGTTTATGAATAAATAAAAAGTGTGTTAAGAATGAAAACTTTAAGAAAACAAGTGCTATAAATAGAGCAGATTTACCGGATGTCATGTGCTTTCAATGTGATTGAAAATGCTTTTGAGTTTTTCAAGTTGGGGTTAAATTATTTGCATGCGTGTAGTTTTATGTGCTTAGCACAAATATTTATTTGTTTAAGATTTCAACTAATTAGAAATTATTTTTTACTATACTATATATATATATATATATATATATATATATATATATATATATATATATATATGATGAAGGTTTAGTGGCCTTCGAAAACGGCTGGCTGTTCCGTTCAACTATGTGTTGTCAGAATATTTACAACTAACTTTGGTGTTATTTGTTCATTAATAATTATCACATGTAATTTGGCTTAAAAAGCGATACGAACTTTAGCCTGTTAAAATAATAAATATTTTTTTTTTTACTAAAACTTTTCAAGTCAAAGTATTTTGTATTTTGTTTAACTAAAACTTTTCAAACAATTTGTAAGTTAAATGATCAATGAAATAATATTGAATTAAAATTTTATTCTTGATGGTACATATTTAATGTGCATCTGAAGAATATTTAAAGTTGTTGTGGCTACAGGGGTAAGCACGTTGACTACCATGCGATGAGTTCCGAGTTGAAATCTTGGCCGGGGAAGCCAATTTATATACCAATAAACATTTTCATGATGTCTTTGTCAACCACACGTAAGTTAAATAATAAATAAAGCACATTTACTACATTAGCTTAAATTCATGTTGTTCCAACTTGAATTAACTTTGATTCAACATGTTTTTTTCATATTTATTTTAAAAGTGCGTAAATGTTAAATTGACGTAAAGAAAAGTTATTTTAAAAGAAACCTTTTCTTTGAAAATTACTTTAAATCATGTTAGATTAACATGAAACACATATGAAGCAAAATCGTTGCCGAAAAAGATTAGATTAACCTTGTTTACGTAGCTTTTAAGTTGAAATTTTTCTGTGTGTAGTTCCTGAATAGTTACTTCCAATTTTCTTCACTGGGTTGTCATATTTCTTTTAACGAAAAATTATCGCACACTTTTAGGCTTTAGGTATAAAATATAAAAAAAATTATACAAATTTCTGCTATGCAGTATTATTGTTGCTTAACTTTTTTAATACTTCTATAAATTTTAAACTCACAGACCGAACGATTTGTGTATTTTACAATAAAATACCAAGCCTTAAAAGTTTTGGTATATGTAAAGGGTGGTTAAATTTTAAGGGCCGATGTTTAATGTGAACCACACCTAAAAGTCAAGTTTTTTTTTCTGCATTTCATTTGACATTTCTCAATTTCTGACTAACTCAATTTGAACTATGGAATGATACACAATCGAGCAAGGCGTTAAAATTATTCAGGCTTACTATGAAATGGATGATAAATTTTCGAAGAAAATCATCTTCAGTGATTCGTCAATAAGCAGAATTGCCGCATTTGGGCGAATGATAATCCAAGAGTGATTGCACCCACAAAGAGTGACTGTTTGGTGCGGTTTATGGGCTGGCGGCATCATCGGGACGTATTCTTTCCAAAATGAGGCCGGTCAGGCAGTTACTGTGAATGATGTTCGCTATCGTGAGATGATAACGCACTTTTTATGGCCCGAATTAGAAGATATGGATGTAGACGATATGTGGTTTCAACAGGACTGTTCCACTTGCCACACAGCTAACGAAACAATGGCTCTTTTGCGCGACAAATTCAATGGCTGTGTTATCTCACGTTGTGGCCATGTTAATTGACCGCCAAGATCATGTGATTTGACACCGTTGGACGTCCATAAGCCAGCAATAATTCAAGAGCTAAAGGACGAGATAATTCAGTTCTATGCGGTAACCTCAACTATGCCTCAGCGTCATCGAAAATTTGGATCATTAGAAAGAGGTGAGCCATTGGACTTATTTTTTGTTCCATATGTATGTATGTTAGAAGGGAGGTGAGCAACTATAATTGATAAATACCGGTCAAATGACCAGTCAATTAATTAAATCAAAACGTGGAAAACATTTAGTTCATTGCCTCTGTGTTAATTCATTCTATGGCTTAGTTCTTTGTTCAAAAATTGAACTAGTGAATTAGTGTGAGTAAAACAATTGCACTAGTGTACTTAGTTCAAAGTATTAAATCGTTCATTTGAACCAGTTCGTTCATGAACTACACAAGACTAACTTGAATTTAGTCAAGTCATCAGGAGCGCGCGTGCTAAAAGAAAAATCATAAATTTAATTTTGTTTTTAGTTAATTTTTAAATTTTATTTTGCTGGTAAGCACCTTTTCTATGCATTTTATTGCTGCCCTAATAATTCTGATAACTAATATATTAACTAAATAACAATCACTTTGTAGGGGGGGTACCTGACTCTCCCTCTTATAACGCTATGATTTCGTCGAAACATGCACTTTGTTCTAACAGTTATTCACAGCAAAATTACGTTATCCTTACTATTACAATTGTGGAGATATGCATTAATGCGCGAAAAAATGTGGTGTGGCCCCACTGAATGGCGGCAGTACTACCAGTGATTAAAATACTATCTTGCTACCAAAAATTTTGACTTCAAATACTTAAAAATTTTACAAAAGAAATAGAAATTAATTAAAATGGACGATGGAAAATAAATTTTTAAAATTTAAAAGTATATACATATATTTTATATTATATATAAAAAATATACCTTAAAATTAATATGAAATAAGGCCCCAGAAAATAACGACCAAATAAAAAATGGAATATGCCTTAATGAAGTGAAATCCAAAGAAATGATAAAAAGCCCAAAAGAAATGAAATAAATCCCAATTAAAAAAAAACCCAATAAAACTGAACTCAAGATGAAATAAGAAACCCAAAAACAATGAAATAAAGCCCAATCAAAAATTCCCATTAATTTTTAATTATTTTATTTTCTTATTTGGGCGCCATTTCCTTGGGCCTTATTTCATAGCGCCTTACTATTATATAATGCGTAAATCCAAATTTCATCAAAAAAAAAAAAAAAAATAAAAAAATCAAAAACGAAACTTCTTTGTTATCAAAAATATTTCTCGCGATTAATAAATTTTTGTCTACACATATTTTATTACTTAATGGAAAATGCGCAGAAGTAATTATTTTACATATACAACAATTAGATGTATGTATATATAGGGAAAAATAAATAGCCACTATATTTTATGCCTTATTTTATCTTTATTTATAACTAATTTTATTAAAGGTAAAATAAGAAAACGTGGTGACGATATCAACCGAAGAAAAAAATCGAGAGAGGAAATTCAAAACGAGTTGCCAGATCATTTTTGTCGATTCTGTCATTGATGACAACTGTCATTTGTGGCCGTGTTGCCACAGTACTCCCCTCTGAGAGGCGACTACATGGGGTTAACTTAATATCGCCAACTTCCGAAGCATGGAATGGTTTTAAGCGATCATTTGAAATTTTAGTATTTCTTCCAGAAATGTTTACAGTATAATATTTAGATGCACGTTCAATAACCTTAAATGGTCCGCTATATGGAGCTGTTAAGGATGGTCACACCGAGTCATCTCTAACGAATACTAGCTGGCAAGATCTCAAATAAGGGTGTATAAACATTTTGTTGTTATTATGCCAAGCCGGGTCAAGTGGTCTCAAGTTTTTCATCGTTTTCCGGAGTTATTTAACGAACTCTGCCTCAGGCTCACAAGAGCTTTCGATTAAGAAATCGGCAGGTAGGCGTAATATTGTGCCGTATACAAGTTTTGCAGGCGTCGCTTGGACATCTTCTTTGAATGTGCAACGCAGACCCAACAAAATAATCGGCAAGTATGATGTCCATTCATTAACGTTGTGACACAACATGGCAGATTTAAGGGTGCGGTGCCATCGCTCTATGATGCCGTTTGATTGAGGATGGTATGGCGTAGTTCTTAAATGATGTAGTCCCAGCAAACGCAAAAGTTCTTTAAATAGTGTGCTTTCAAACTGGCGACCTAAATCGGTCATAATGTCGATTGGACAACCGAATCGGGATATCCATCATTTAACGAGAGTTTCTGCCACTGTTTTTGCAGTCATGTCTGGCATCGGGAAGGCATCGGGCCATCTGGTAAATCGGTCTATCACAGTTAAGCAATAACGAGTGCCTTCCGAGAGAGGAAAAGGCCAGATTATGTCAATGTTCAAATGAGCAAATCGTTGACTTGGCAACTTGCGACGCATTAAAGCAGTTTGAGAATGACGTGTTACTTTATTTCGTTGGCAATGTAAACAGTTTCGTGCAAAGTTTCTACTCTCTTTTTGTATACCTGGCCAAACAAATCTCTCCGTCATTAATTTAGCAGTAGCGCGTGTGCCTGGGTGTGACATATCATGGGTAGAATGCAGAAATCTTTGGCGAAATTCTTTGGTAATAAAAGGACGGACTCGATCAAAAGATGTGTCGCAGTAAACTGGTTTTGAGTCACCAGGAACAATAAAAGGTTTGAGGTTTAATGAACTATGCACACTAGAATTTAAAATGGACTGTAGTTCTTTATCAGTTGACTGAGCCGATGCTAATTCATCGTAGTTGATTCCAACTGCATCAACCATCTCAATTCGTGACAACAAATCAGCTACGATATTTTTATCACCTTCTATATGACATATATCAGTAGTGATTTGAGCGATAAAATCTAATTGTCTTGCCTGCCTATTAGATGATCTTTCTGGTTTTTGTTTAAATGCATAAATTAATGGTTTATGGTGAGTGTAAATGTGACAAGAACGGCCCTCAATCATGTATCTGAAATGACGCACAGCCAAATAGAGTGCCGTTAAATCCCTGTCATAGATACTGTAGGGCATTTCTGCTGACGAAAACTTTTTTTAAAAGTACGCAAGAGGTTGTGTGACGTTGTCAACAATTTGGTTTAGAACAGCTCCTGCGGCAAAATTTGAAGCGTCTACCCATAACGAAAGCTCGGCCTCTGGAAGTGGGTGAGCTAGCATCGTACATTCTGTGAGCTGTATTTTACATCTCTCGAAAGCATCTGTTGTTTCACTAGACCAATTTAATGGCGTCGTGTCGTTTCGTTTGTTTCCGCCGATCATGTTAAATAATATTTGTTGAACAGCGAGTGGTCGTGGTAAAAAAAACGCCTACAGAAATTAAGCATAGCTAAGAATTTCTTCAATTCCTTAGCCACCTTAGGGCGAGGGAAATTTTCTAAGGCTTCAACTCTTTCGCACAGTGGTCAAATGCCATCTTTTGTAATTAAATGTCCTAAAAATTTCAGTTCCGTTACTCCAAATTCGGATTTAGAGACATTAATTGTTAAGTTGTTATCTTGAAACCGCTGAAAAACTGCTTTGAGATGTTTTATGTGTTCATCTTCTGAAGGTGACGCAATAACAACATCGTCAAAGTAGGCAAAAGCAAAGGCTTACTTAGCACCTCATGAATCAACCTTTGAAATGTTTGGGCTGCGTTTTTCAACCCAAACGTCAAATGTGTGAATTCAAAAAGAACAAAAGGCGTTGTAATTGCGGTCTTCGGTATATCGCTCGGATGGATCGATACTTGATGAAACGCCTTCTGCATATCTACTTTCGAAAAAATTTAATTTCCGGCCAGCACCAAAGAAAAATCGTGTAAATAAGGGATAGGATAGCGATCATGTACTGTGATAGCATTGATGGCACGGTAATCCCCACAAGGCCTCCACGTGCCATTCGGTTTTCGAACCATATGGAGCGGACTGGCCCAATTACTGCTTGACGGACGACAAATACCGAGTTTTATTAACGACTCGAATTCGTTACGGGCTGCTATGTGCCTTTCTGGTGACAGACGTCGTGGTCGCGCAAAAACAGGCTGACCAGTGGTTTCTATTTTGTGAGTAATGCTTGCTTTAGAAGCTGAACCAGGTTGAGCTGGACATGTAATCTCGGCAAACTGTTTGAGAATGTCCGAAAACTGAGTTTTCGTATCAAATGTCTTTATAGACAATTGCGACGTTTTGCCAATCAAACAATTAGCTTTTAATGTTGTCAGGCGATCTAGCAAACATTTGTTTTTTAAGTCTACCAATAAATCAAAATGCGCCAAAAAATCTGCATCAATAATTGCCTGATTAACATCTGCTATTAATAACTTCCAAACAAAATCACGTTTTAAATTTAAATTTAATTTAAGTAATACATGACCGTATGTACACATAAATTGTAGATCCATTAGCTGCGTACAGCTTCGTATCCGATGGTTTTAATTTGGTTGACTGTAATACTTTCGGTATGATTGACACATCCGCGCCAGTATCAATTGGAAAATAAATTTTTGTTGCTGTGTCGTAAATTCGTAGTCGAAATGATTGCATACTTTTAGGCTGATCAGAAGTCTGAGAATTTACATCAGCCATTTGTCGTCATTGCTGCGTACTAAAACTTCTTGCAGCTAACGCTGTCGGAGAAGTAAATCCTCACAAAAACATAAATGTGAAAAACGGCCAAGTTCCTATCCAAAATTGCGGCCATTAAAAGTTGTGAGATATAAATTTTGACCAAGTTCTTCTTTGACACAATATCTAACTCAGAAATATATTATGTATGATAAAAATTTGTAATCGTAAGGGTGTCATGTAATTTCTAGATAATCTGCCATCTTGACAATATTTTTATCAATATAAAGAAATGAACATTTATACATTATTTTCTCCTTTTTTGGAAAGGTAAAAATATTGCCAAGTTAGCAGATAATCTAGAAATTATATGACACCCTTACGAATACAAATTTTTATCATACATAATATATTTCTGTGTTATGTATTGTGTCAAAGAAGAACTTGGTCAAAATTTATATCTCACAACTTTTAATGGCAGAAATTTTGGATAGGAACTTGGCCGTGTTTCACATTTATGTTTTTGTGAGGATCTGATTACTTTTTGAAAAGATTTCTATAATAACACTTTTTAAACTTAAAATTTCTAGTGTATTTTTTTTTTCTAGTCATGATCACTGCGCCAGTTGAAAATGGCAGAGTTATATAAAATAATGGATACGAGTGGGATGGGTGTTGAATTGTTGACCTTAAATATGCACCATTGTGTCATTACAACGGGTCGCCAGTGTGTATGCAATTTGGTAAGAGGCGACTGGAAGAAACATGTAAAAAATACAGCGTCAATTTTACTGGGCATGACCATGCCTATTTTCTCAATATATTTACATGTTAAATAAAGTCTGCTTAGCCGAAGTACATAAATCAAAAGGATAGCCCAATGTGCATGCAAAGTTTCAATAGGGTAGCTGGTGCTTTTAATTTTTGATTTTCCGATTGAGTAAATCAATTACTATTTGTTTACAAAATGTCAGCTCTCTATAGTATAATATTACGTAAAATTTTCATGAGGCTGGCCCCGCTGACTTTTATATCTGCTAGTGCTTATGGTTCATGCAAAGTTTGGTATTAAAAAGTTAATAAGAAATACCTGAGTATTAAATTAAAAACTGCTAAGCCGAAGTACCTGAACGAAAAAGCTAAGATTTATAGGTGAAGTCACGGCTACTTTCCAAAATAGGGAATTGTTTTTTGGATAAGTGCAATGTGTATGAAAAGGTTTAATAAAATGTATGTTAATTTTGAATTTAAAGTGCTTGTTTACGCCCTCCGATAGCAACTTCTGTTTTTTCAGATTTTTCTTAATGATCTCTTATCTAGAGATCGTCGTGGCCCCGCATACCGGGTAAAATTTTTGGTTTTAAGATTTTCCCATTGGCTTACGCAGCTACACTTACTAGTGTATAAAATGTCAGCTCTCTAGCGCGAATTATATCTTTAGATTTTATCAGCATTACCTCTCCTCACTATTCCTAACTCAAAATTTTGTTGAGCAGCGCTTATAATTCATGTTAATTTGCTTCTAAAATATGCTAGACCGATGTAGATTAAACACAAGGCTAACACTTTATGGGAGTGATCACGCCCAATTTTTAAGGTGATGCAAGATTTCATTAAATTGACTTGAATTAAAAGCTGTATACTAAGTATTTAGTTCAAAACAATATTAGCGTGGCTCCGCCGATTCTGGTAAAATTTTTTGGGCTTTCAAATTTTTCTAGTTTGTTTCTCACTTAGACCTACTTGCATATCAAATTTCAGCTCCTTAGCGAAACTTCTAATTTGAAATTTTTATGGGCGTAACGCCGCCCACTTTTCCAAAGTCAAAATTTTTCTGGGTCAGTGCTTATTATTCTTGTCTAGTTTCGTTACAAACGGATAAAAATAGCTAGATTAATAGTATATCTAAATATGCTAAGCCGCAGGGCATTAAAATGAGGTTTAAATTGTATGGGCGTGTCAACGCCCACTATTTTAATGAAAAATTTATAGCCTTGCACTACCGCAGTTTATATGCAGAATTTCAATAAAATAGTTTCCATGAAGCGCCTTAGATTAGCATTTTTAATTCTGACCTTTATGGGCGTAGCCCCGCCCTCCTTGCTAAAATTTCCGGGTTTTTAGATATTTTTATTTTATATCTCACCTAGACCTAGCTCTGTACCGAATTTCAGCTCAATAGCACAAATTTTAATTTTAATGGGCGTAGCCCCGCCCTCCTGGTTAAAATTTTCGGGGTTTCAGATTTTTCTGGTTCATTGCTCACCTAAATCTTCTCGTGCACCAAATTTTAGCTCTCTAGCTATAGCGGAAGTGCTTCATCAATTTGATGAGTGAGTCAGTGAGTCAGTGAGTATGTCTTAAAATATGCACTTTTTGCACCTCCATATCTCCGGAAGCTTTCATTGTCAAACTTTCAAACTTCGCGTATGAGGTTATATGAATTTATTCTAATTATGGTTTAAATTTCATAATTTTACGGTCGCGAGGAGCAAAGTTATGAGTGGGGTAAAAACAGCTCGAATGGCTTCGTATAAATATACACACTGCGTGCATTGGCCAGAACTTGGCCTGGCGCACTACTGTGCGCCTAGATCTGCATCTCGTTGCGTTAGCACCAAATTTGCTATGATAGCAACAAAAACCATTGTCTCTACTTAAGCTGCGTGTACGGTAACGATTTTTACGATTGTTGTTAAGTAGAATTTTTTGCACGTCACGAGATAGTTGAGCCACTTGATTTTGTAGACTTTGTACTTCTACTGACGGGGCAGTGATCTCTCTGACGTGGTGTTGTTGTAAATGCATGGAATCCGTAATTGAATCAGCTATTTTGATTTTGTCAAATATGTCGACGCTAGCAGCAATGAGTTGGCAGACGACTGATCCATAAATCTTGCAGTATTGTCTGACTCAACGAATCTCCTGCTACCCGTTTCATTTCATTGTAAAGTTCACTGTACTCGGCGTCGTTCGCTATCAGCGAATTGTTCAATCAATTTTCACTTAATGTAATCGTATTTCTTCGTTGGCGGAGCTGCATCAATGATGGGACGTACTTGCAGTAACTTAACTGGCGGTATTGAAGCCCATATGGTATTAAATTTTTTTACATCTGATTGAATGCCCGAAGCTTCGAACCAAAATTCCATAGCGTAAAAGAATGCTTCAACGCCTGTTTCCGTCATCGCAGGCATTGGAATTTTTATTGACGCAACTACGTCCATTGCAGGTGAAGGTGTCTGGTGTTCCATTTTCTCCTCTGCCATGGTATCTACTGAATCATTTAACGACACACTTTTCTTATTTTTACTATCGTTCATGTAGATGGGTCACCAATAATATAGGGAAAAATAAATAGCCATTATATTTTATGCGTTATTTTATCTTTATTTATAACTAATTTTATTAAAGGTTAAATAAGAAAACGTGGTGACGATATCAACCGAAGAAAAAAATCGAGAGAGGAAATTCAAAACGAGTTGCCAGATCATTTTTGTCGATTCTGTCATTGATGACAACTGTCATTTGTGGCCGTGTTGCCACATATATATAATAGTGTTTTCACACTGGCGTGGTTTTAATAAAAGTTGGTTTTAACGTTAAAACCAACTGTTAAAACCTGGTTTTACCATACAAATTGTTTTTGTTAAAACCAAAACCATTTTTGAATTGGTTTTAAGTTGGTTTTATGAAATGCAACCTTGTTTTCGCTGTGATAAATTCAAAGCTGCCAAGTTGAAATGACCGACAGCAGCTGCTAATGTTTATGCCGGTGAATAACAATAGATGGCGCTTGAAAGATTTTCAACTTAAAAATGGATGCAGCAGCAACAATAATCAAAAAATTAGGGGAAACAAAGAGTTTTTTTTTTTTGGAAGGAAAACAAAGAAAATATTTTCATTGAACTCTGGAAAGTGAAAATAGACAATATGACTGCCATTCATCTGCCTATAAAAAAGGTTGATCTCATAATGTATCTGTGCATTTTTATATATAATAACTTTATTTCCAAGCACTTCTTCATTCTGTATAAGAAGTTCCATAAATTTAAAAAAAAAAATTCTTTACAAAATATAAAATAATTTCCATTTTAGAGCGCATTGTGAAATATCTGAGTTTTTCATACAAACAAAAACAGTTGTACAGCTTGTCCAACAAGTGTTATTAAAAAGCAGAATAAATGCAACAACAAGTACACGCATTTTCGCAGGAGATTTATTTTATTTTGCTCAAAGTTATTAGACAGTGAGTTATTAGTGTGAGTTAAAACCTGAATTTAACAAACTTGCAGTGTGAAAGCATAATCAGCTGTTTATGTGTGAAAATATTATAAGTAACACTTATTACTTTTTCAGCCATTAACAATTTCGAAAATTTGTCTCTGGACGGCTTTAAGTTGTAGTGAAATTAATTAATTTCATCTGAAAGTCATCATGCCTTGCTTAAGAAGTGGAAATTGATGCAACGTGGAGATAAATATTACAGCGCCCTTTTGAAACATTTAAAATATGTTTTTGTACATAAAACTATCAAGTAATGTTGTTAAAATAAATATATTGCTATCTTTTGAATACAAAATTACTTAAAATGCTTGAAATTTAAAGCTCCAGCGGTGACAGCAAAGAATAAAAATTGTCTACACTTACATTCAAAACAAAATCAAGTTTTAATATTTTCTTGTTAATTCAAATGAAAGTGCACGACAACACGAACGTTGTCGTAATCAGGGAATTGGCCCTAAATTAATTTGCTAGATATTAAATATGGCAACAAAATTGCAGAAAATGTCAGGTAAACTAATGCATTTTCGCCACCGAATATGTTAAAAGTATCAATTAATCCCCTCTTAAGTTAAAGCTGCTTAAAACTGACTACTACGCTTCGCAGGAAGTATTAAAACTCGGTCTACTTATTATCTTCTGGGGACCAGTCGTGTGTAATTAGTTTTATGTTTAGTTACTTCCCCCTTAAAGGTATTAAGCAAACGACTGTTTATAATAGCACCCAGATCATTAAAAAATTATATAGCATAACTCGAAAAATACAAATATATTTGAATTTTACATTTTATTTAATAAAATTTTGAAATAAAAATTAAAACCATTCGTTAACCTTATAAACTTCATCTACAGAGCATAAAAATTCGTATGAAGGATTTGTACCGGTTGTGCAGTGCTTAGCAGGCTTTCGACATGCTTTATAAATGGGATGCTCCTGCATGTTGGTGGTTGCGTAGTTGCAAACAGTAAATAAATATCTAAATCCAGATATAACATAAGTGGAAGCGGCACAGCCTAGACGAATGTTTCGATCAGCACTCATGACTGTGAAGTGGCCAATTGGGCTAAAAATAAATAATGAAATATATGTAGTATCGTTATATAAAATAGTTCTAATAAGCTCGGCTTACGGGCCACGGTGTTGTGTAGGAAAGGAATTAATTATCTGTTTGTTGCAGTCTTTTGCCTCTTCAAACCAAGACTCAACTACTTCTTCCATTTTATCTTCATAATTTAAAATACGTGGTGGACTCCACCATACTTTGTGAATATTCTGCCCCGAATACTTAAATTCATTAGTATTGTGACAGTGATCGTGAGAATCACTCTTGTCTTGAGATGATTTACACTGAAGAGCAGTAATAGCAGCGAGTTTAGCCAATTTATCATCCCACTGCATGGTGGCCATACGACAAGCGGCAGGGTGATTGCGAACAAAACCACCAGCAACCAAATTGCGTTTTTTATTGTGGGTATCAACTAAAATTTTCTTCATAGCAGGTGTCATTTCTAACACTGTGGAGTCGGAGGGACATTTCTCACTATCGAAAGTCTGTGAGGAAATATATTTATAAGAAAAAAAATTAAATTATTAAAGATCGTGATATATGTATGTATACTTACGGAAGGAGGATTGCAACCAATATGTTTTATAGTTTTTTGTGTTCTAAAATCTCTACAATTCATTTCACAGTAATGCACAGAAGTTGCCGCGACCAGGGGCGCCACGACTGACAAAAAGATGAAAAAGCTTTTCATTTTATCAAAATTATACTTGTGAGTTAAACTGCAGCTAAGACGGATTGATGAATTTTCGGCCAACAGTTAGCTCTTTTATACTCTATAGAGCTGGTTGTTCTTTAGTGTATTGAAAGAAACTGTTTCTACTTTTTTCTAGATATGATACTTGCGTATATTTTTATTTTTTGTCATACAAAAAAACATTATAAACATTAGTTTATTGTTTTTTTTTGCCGTTTTGCGCATTAGTTTTGAGTGAAAAAACTACGCACGTGTTCGCAAATAATGAATACAATAGCATATTTGTGCTCCACTTTGCCCTAGTCTTCATAAGCTTATTGCGTACAAATTTTGAGAAATGAAAGTTTTCTAATAGTTATAGATATTTCATCTGCAACTAAAGTCTTAACCCTCAGTTAGTCGCATGGGGACAATAGACGTTATTGTTAAAAGGAAAATTTACTTAAAGTTATTCAAATTTCTCTGCAACCATTGCATTTGAAGCTTTCCAAGACGCGTCAAATTTAAAATTTTAGTAACGATCAATAAAAATATTCAGAAAATTTCATTGCTTTAATAAGCATAACGAAAAATTTTACTTGAATTTGCTCTCTTCTTGAAGTAAAATCGCAAGCGCAAATTAATTTTGTCTTTTTCTTTTAATTCTTCTTTGTGTTTTTTGCATATTTTGGCATATTGTAGAATTAAAGGGTGAGTAAAAACTCTATCGAAAAAATTACAGCATAACATTATAGTTACTGCAGACGAATAAATATGACGATAAATTTGCAAATAAATATACTTCGGTATTTCTTATACATATACGCTGTAGAATTTTTGGGTCAGCAAAAACTTGGCGAATTCCATTACAGGCCAGGGACAACGGAAGCGATTACCTCATGCGAGTAATACGTGAGTCTTTTAATACGATGTTTAGTTTTGACATGTAACAAACGAGTATTTTTAAGCGAAACCATCAGACGTTTTATTTCTTCAGTATTAAAACTTTAATTTTGAGGCAAATTAATGGGATAAATCCTGAATTATACCTAGGCCAATCCTTTATTTACTATCGCTGTTGTTATTTGCAAGCAATTTGACACAGAATTTGATTATACACACAGAAAATAACACCAATTTTAAATCACAATGCAAAAATTTTAATTGTAAATCATGTCACACAGAAAAAAACACCAATGTAAAATCACCATGCTAAAAGCTTGATTCAAAATCATTCAAATCACATTAAATTTACAAGAAATAATATATTGTTTAAATGCTTTTGTGCTCAGTAGTGTGAGTTGTTTTTGTAGTGTTGTTGTTTTTTTTTTTTTTTTGATGTTTGCAAACACAAAACAAACTGCTCCTGTCTGGCAGGCAGTGTATTAGTCTTGCAGTAGGAGGATTGCAGGTTCGAATATTGGAGTCAAGTCAAAGTAGTTTGTATTTTTGATGTGTAAATATCTATACGCTAGGGGGTAAAAATCTTTTGACTTTGATTTCTTTGCTGAGATTTCTTTGCTTTTTGCTTTTGCTTTGCATTGTCAAATCGGTGTCAGCTATGTATGAGTGTATTAGTGTTTGAAAGAAGCAATACCAAGCAGATAAACAAGTCGACCGGCTCGAAGCGGGCGGAACGGTGCGCCGCCGCCGGTTATTTTTCTGTATATTTCCGTACACCAAAGGTGAAAATGAACCGTAAGAGCAACGGACTTGAAATTTGGACAAAATATGTAGACATTTGGCCACTACAATAACAAATACATCAGAGTTAAAAACTAAAGGGTGTTCCAAAACGAGCGACGAAAAATTTTAAAATCCCATGTAATATACATAAATACATACAATTGTATGTACATATCTACACTTGAAATTTTAAAAGTTAGTGTATTTTTATACAGACTACAACAATTAACACTAAATTTAAAAAATTTAAATCAATGGGTGTTCCATCAGTTAATGCAATTTTGACTTTGTAATTTTGACAACTTGCTGTATCCTGGAAACCGTAAGAGCAAATCTCTTGAAATGTTCAAAAACGGTAAAACTAAAAAATCAAAAAAATATAAAATCGCCAAATATAAAAAAATCGCCAAAACGAAAAAAAGCACCAAATTAAAAAAAAATCTCTAGGACTAAAATAAATCGGGGAAAACCGCAAAAATCGCCAAAATTAAAAAAATCCTTAAACAAAAAAATCGCTAAAATGAAAAATTCGCCTGAATAAAAAAAAACCACAAAAACAGAAAAAAATCGCCAAAATGAAAAAACCCCAAGGAAACAGAAAAAAATCGCCAAAATAAAAAATCGCCAAAATGAAAAAATCGCCAAAATTAAAAAAATCTTTAAACAAAAAAATCGCCAATATGAAAAAATCGGCAAAATGAAAAAATCGCCTAAATAAAAAAACCCCAAAAACAGAAAAAAATCGCCAAAATGAAAAAACCCAAAAAAAAACAGAAAAATATCGCCAAAATGAAAAAAAATGCGAAAATTAAAAAAACCCAAAAGGAGAACAAAAAAACGCCAAAACGAGAAAAAAGCGATAAAACTGAAAAAAAAATCGTTTAAACTGAAAAAACTTAAAAAATTACGAAAGCTAAATCAAAAAAAAATTATCAAAACCAAATGTGCGCGAGTCAAAGTCGCACTTTACTGAATTTATTTTAATTGCAATGCGTACACAACAACAAGAACAGCAACAACTAAGCGATGAACAACAGGAATTAAAAATTAAAAAGTAAAAGTAAAGGGATTTACCATAGATGAGCACTGCAGTACCACTAAAGTTTCAGTAAAAACAAAAAAAAAAAATTACTGATTACTAAAAATTTTTTTCTACAATTTTTATAAATTGCCTAAATGATTTGTTATATGATGAGGTGCATTGAATTTTCAGTAATCAGTAATGCCCGTATTCATAATGAAATTCTACCAAGTGGCTAAATGATTTTCATAAAAAAGTTTTAAAATTTGAATGAAAAAACTTTGCCACTTGCTACGGCCCTACGATTTTACTAGTAATGCAAATTAAATTTCATTAGCAGTAAAAATTTACTGAATTTGTTTTTAGCAATCAGTAAATTTACTGCTTACTGCAATTTTGAATCCAGTACATATACTGCAGTCTGCCCATTTACTAACCAAATAAGTTTAATAAAACAAATAAAAACCAACAAATTCATATGTATTTACAATATTGAAAGTTTTGATACTTTTAATTAATTAATTTAAAAAAAGATACTAAAAGCATAAGTACTTCCAACTTAAAAAAAATGTCATTACTAGATGTTTACACATCTCCTCTGTGATCGGACTCACATTGCTTTTTTTTTTTAATAAGCTTCGAAAATAAATTTTTTGATCTACTGGAAAAATTAGATTTTTGAACATGTTCTTTTACAATTCATGAGAGCCAGAGATATGCTTTTAGCATTTGTTTGTAAAGGATGTACAAATAATATATATGACATTTTAAATTTAAAATTTTTTAATAGGGTTTTAAGTTCCATATCATAAAAATTGAGGTTTTGTCTCATTTTAAGCTAAAACTTTAGCTGTACATTTTTTAATAACTAGCTGATAGTTAAATTGTATACAGACACGCAAATGAAAGAATAATAAAAAACTTAAAAAGTAACTTACGCAAGAATATTGCGCACATAAAATTAATTAAAAACAATAGGTTTACTTACGCAAAACTACACAGAGAGAACAGCTTGGTTAGAAATAAATAATTAATTATGTATTAAAAAATTTCACAATTGCTATCAATTGTAAAATTTTGTAGGAAAAAGCTAATGAGAAATACATGAGTAATAGACTAAAAACTGCAAAGCCGAAGTACATGAAAGAAAAAGCTAAGATTTGTGTGTGTAGTCACGGCTGCTTTTCAAAACAGGAAATTTTTACTTTGGATAAGTCGAATGTGTATGAAAAGTTTAAATAAAATTTATCTTAATTTTGAGTTTACAGTGCTTGTTCCCAACCCCTGATTGCAACTACTGGTTTTTTAGATATTTCTCTAATCTAAATTTATTTGTGTATAAAATTTCAGCTATCTAGTGCAAATTGGATTTTCAACGGCCTGGCCCCGCATAACGTATAAAACTCTTTGGTTTTAAAATTTTTCAAATTCAGATCTTTAGTGCGAATTATTTAAATTTTATGAGCATTACCCCTCCCACTATTTTAGGCTCACAATTTTGTTATGAGCAAGCGCTTATAATTCGTGCTAGTTTTCTTCCAGGATATGCTAGATTGAAGTAGAGTAAATACAAGGCCAACATTTTATGGGAGTGATCACGCCCACTTTTTAAGTAGATAGTTTAAAGACTTGTATACGGCTAACGTGTATGCAAGATTTCACTAAAATGGCTTAAGTTAAAATATGTATATTAAATTTTCAGTTCCAAACAATAATAGGGTTTTCAGATTTTTCTAGTTGGTTTCCCACCTAGACCTACTTGTGTATCAAATTTCAGCTCACAAGCGCAACTTTTAATTTAATTTTCTGACTAAAATTTCCGGGTTTACAGGTTTTTCTAGTTGGTTTCCCACCTAGACCTACTTGTATATCAAATTGCAGCTCCTTAGCGCAACTTTTAATTTTTAATTTTTATGGGCGTAACCCAGCCCACTTTTCGAAGCTCAAAATTTTTTTCGGCCAGTTGTCATTATTCGTGTCAAGTTTCCTTGCGAACGGATAATAATACATACATAAATAGTATATCTAAATATGCTCAGCCGGAATACAAGAAAATAGGTTTAAATTGTATGGGCGTGTCAACGCCCACTTTTTTAATAAAAAATTTATAGCCTTACATTATCGCAGTATATATGCCAAATTTCAACAAAATATCTTCCATTAAGCGCCTTAGATTTTCTTTTTTAATTCTGAACTTTATGGGCGTAGCCCCGCCCTCCCAGCTAACATTTTTGGGTTTTCAGATTTTTTAGTTTAAAGCTCACCTAGACCTAATTCTGTATAAAATTTTAGCTCACTAGCACAAATTTTAATTTTTTTGGGCGTAGCCCCGGCCCCTGGTTAAAATTTTCGGGTTTTCAGATTTTTTCTGGTTCATTGGTTCATTGCTCACCTAGGTCTACTTGTGCACCAGATTTCAGTTCTCTAGCTATAGCGGAAGTGCTTCATAATATTGATGAGTGAGTCAGTAGGTCAGTGAGTCAGTGAGTCAGTGAGTATGTCTTAAAATATGCACTTTTTGCACCTCCATATCTCCGGAACCTTTCATTGTAAAACTTTCAAACTTCGCAATGAATGTTTAGTGGCCTTCGAAAACGGCTGGCTGTTCCGTTCAACTATGTGTTGTTAGTCAGAATATTTATAACAGACTTTGTTGTTATTTGTTCATTAATAATTATCACATGTAATTTGGCTTAAAAAGCAAAACGAACCTTAGCCCGTTCAAATCACAAATATAGAAACAAATGGAATTCGAATAATAATTAAAATTAACTTCGCATATGCGGTTGCATGAATTCATTCTAATTATGGTTTTAGAATCTAACGATTGCGGGAACAAAGTTAAGAGGGGGGTAAAAACACCTCGAATGGCTCCCTGGCGCATTGCCTTGCGCCTAGATTGAATTTCAAATAAAATATTCTGTTATTGTAACTAACTAATCATTCAAAGCAAAGTAAGGCAAACACATACTATGTATGTATGTACATATACAGCCAGTTTTTCGAAAATGAATAAGTTTATACGTTCTTTAAAATAACGAATGAAACCATGTTTTCGTTTTTAAAGCATTTATTTATTTTTATGTGTGTGACAACAAAAGAGCTTTCAGTTTTCCACACTCATAAAATTTTTTATGTAAAATTAATTAAAAATCAGTCTACATATTTTTCATTTGACCTTAACGATAAATGTTATTTAATTTTTAATGTTAGAATCCGAACTGACTTAAAACAGTGAACAACTATTTTTTCCTTTCATTTTTTACTATAAATTACAAAAAAAAAAATTAAATAAACGAAAAAATCTAAATGGCTTTTTCCATAAGCGGATTGATTTAACTTTTACAAGAACGAATCTTGACTTCCGTACAAAGCAAAGATGTTCCCCTTGCTTCTTTAATTTTTCTGTGAAAGACTCAAGACCAAATTCAGTATAAACAGATAATTTTTTCTTTACTTTAAAATAATTTAACTGTCAAACAAATCACAAACAATTTAAGTATTGAGTCAAAATAAAGTAAAGGATATAGAAAGAAAAAAACATAGTTAGTTCTAACAAGCAACGGAAAATACGAAATGCAATGAAAATCTGTTTTAATGGGTAAATGTATTTCCAACTGAATGCTAAAATCAATTAGAAATTAAATTCCTTACCCCCTTATTCATAAAATTTAAAATTAATTTGAAATGATTTTTATTTAAAATTTTTCATAGAAATTTTTTTTAATAGATATTATTTTTTGTATTCCTTCACTGTAATAATTTTGTGAGTGTGAATTTTTGGTTATACCTAAAAAGCTCTTTTTATGTCGAAACGAAAGCTTTAGAATATGTTTTATAAAAATCAAATTTTAAACGTTATCGTTTATAAACGAAACATAAAAACGAAAGAGCTTATGTTTTCTAAAAACAGGCTGATATAATATGAAAGAGAGTAAAATTCATGTTTGTAACATTGTTGCCATTTTGGCATTTTCACTGCCAGATCTGGGATTTTCGTTAGTTGAAAAGTATTCAACTTTTAAAAAATTCTGCCAAATGCTTTTTGGCGGATTTTGTTTAAAATAAAAAATGTTAATTTTTAAAATTTGTTTCAGTGTAGAGAGTAATTCCGTTCATAAATGTAAATTCTTTTACAATTATGTGTTTCCTACGTAATGTAGATACAACGAGTATCTATATACTATATGCTATGTATTGTATACATACATGTACATATATGTATATGGAGCCCTATTTTCAATTATCCATAAGCGACAAAAATTAAAGTTTTCAGAAGACGGGTTTGTATAGTATCCAAATATATTTTACCATACATAAATTGTCGCTTAAGATAAAATTTTACTGCCTGCATTTTAAAAGATATCAAACATTTCGACATTTTGATAATTCTAAACTATGGGTAGGAAATAGTTTTAATTTCAATTAAAAAGTTTATTTTTTACAACATCTTGCTTACAATTAAACCGAAAATAGGTCTCGATATACATATGTACATACATATATTATATGTATATACCCTGAAGGAAATTTCGATGGTAAATTTTACTGAGTCGCTTGTGACTTTGTCACCAGTACTACTCTCTAATTATTATCCATACAATACTTTTTTTTTATACGCAAGCAGGTGTAGATAAGTAAGCCAATGGGAAAATCTTAAAAACAAGAAGTTTTATCCGCTAAAACTCTAATTCGCACTAGAGAGCTGAAATTTGGTACACAAATTAATCTAAATCAGATACCACTAAGAAGAAGTTTCAATCAGGGGTTGGGAAGAAGCACTGTAAACTCAAAATTAAGTTCAATTTTATTGGAACTTTTCATACACATTGCACTTATCCAAAGTAAAAATTTCCTGTTTTGAAAAGTGGCCGTGACTTCACCCATAAATCTTAGCTTTTATTTTCATGTACTTCGGCTTATCAGTTTTTAGTCTATTACTCATGTATTTCTCATTAGGTTTTTCCTACGAAACTTTACATGAACCATAAGCACTAGTAGAAATAAAAGTCGGCGGGGCCAGGCCCACAAAAATGATACGTAATATTATACTGTAGAAAGTTGACATTTTGTAGACAAATAGTCCTAATTGATTTATTCAATCGGAAAATCCAAAAAGTAATGCACCACCAGACTTTAATATGTTAATATATTGAGAAAATAGCCGGGATCACTCCAACTAAAATTGATGCTGTATTTTACATGTTTCTTTCCCGACGACTCTTAATAAATTGCATACACACTGGCGACCCGTTGTAATAACACAATAATTAATTTTTACTCACGCTATAACCCATTATTTTATGTAACTTTGCCATTTTTAACTGGCAAAGTGATCATGAATAGAAATAAAACACACTAGAAATTTTAAGTGTAAAATATGTTATCATAGCAAATTTTTCAAAAAATAGTCAGATCCTCACAAAAACATAAATGTATAATATAACATAAAAGGCCAAGTTCCTATCCAAAATTTCGGCCATCAAAAGTAGTGAGATATAAATTTTGACCAAGTTCTTGTTTGGTATATACAATACCTATCACTGAAATATGCTATGCATTATATAATTTTGTATTCGTAGGGTTGTTATATAATTTCTAGATATTCTGCTAACTTGGCAATATTTTTAACTTTCTGGAAAAGGAGAGAATAATGTATATTTCTTCATTTCTTTATATCAGTAAAAATGTTGTCAAGTTAGCAGATTATCTAAAAATTATATGACACCCTTACGATTACAAATGTATACAGTGCATAGCATATGTCAGTGAAAGGTGTCGTGCCAAACAAGAACTTGGTCAAAATTTATATCTCACTACTTTTAATGGCCGACCTTTTTTATAGGAACTTGGCCCTTTTTCACATTTATGTTTTTGTGAGGATTGTATTTACAAAAGCTTTAATTGTTCATTACAACAGAATTGTGTGTTAGTTGTTGGAACCGATAAAATTCGATTGGCTACAAATTCGGTTATCACAACAAATCTATTTTCTCTGTGTATATACATATGTATGTGTTTGTTTTAGAAATGGGTTATTATATGAAATCTATTTTCGTCGCTAGTGAGAAGGTATTGTAGTTTTGCTAAAGAAATTTGTAAAAAAAAAAATGATACACATGTGTATTTGAGTAGTTAGTTGTCATTCTTTTTCTTCTAATTTTCTTTCATTATATTTCTTTTTATGTTTTAATTTCTTAACCTTCATAGGGTCTTTAAAATCGTTGACGTTAACGATCTTCGGGTCAAATTTGACCCAAATTGAAAATTATGTATTGTTGTCATTTATTTGTGATTCATTTATTGCCAATGAAAGAGAACATTATTTCATATATTTAATTCGATTAATATATGATAGATAAAACCGTAATATTAAATCGATATTATTATTAAATGTACATAAAGTAATGGTTTCAGAGTGCAGTTTTCATATCAAGTGTTTGCAAGTTATAATAGTATCTAATGGTGTTTTATTTTCTGCGTTGCGGCCTAACTGGAAACGACTTCTTTTGGATCTGTTTTTACCCTCTTCAAGCATTTTTTCTTTGGATTTAGTTGAAGTTTACGGCTACTCATTTACCTCACGTAGTTTTAGTGCAACTTTCTGTGAAAATACTGATATTGATAACGTCTTTTGGTTCTTTATATAAGGCATAGTAAGCTGCAATCCTAAATTTTCTAAGAAGTGTCGACGTTTTGCAAAACAGTTTATTTCCAGCCGCTATTAGCTGATGTAGATATCACAAAAGCATTGTAGGCTTATATATCTACCATGTTACTAACCACCATTTGACAACATTGATTAGTCTTTCTTTTGCAAGTAAAACATGATCTAACTTTGTCCAGCAAATAAACCCTTCCATTTTATTTATTGTAATCTAATCATATTTGCAGTTTTTTGTCTTGGCGATTACTAACTTTAGAGATATGATGCAAAGTACTGAGAAGGTTAGGTTAGTTTAGGAAGGGTGGTGCTTTACCGCACCTCCACTTGGAGACCCAATTGGGTCCATTGTGATTCCATTCTGTTGCCCAAAAAAGTAATATTTACCCTCCCATTTGTAGCCAGAAGTGACCATATTATACTAAGAAGATTCACAGACTTTTTTTATCGGAATATATGTATATAAGAAGGGTACGAGTACTATCTTTGGTAAAATAAAAATAATGATAAACACGCATGATAATAACACATGTACTATCTCTGGTAGTAACTCATTTATATTTTTATGTGCAGTTTGAACTAAAGTGATTTGTGATCTCAGTATTTATTGTTCAACCGATAAGATGTAAACAAATTATCTGCAGTCGTGTTATATTTTCAAAATCGTCTGATAATGTATGCAGGCCATTTTCTATTTCATTATCTTTCATTATTTTACAAAAAATACCAGACACAACACTTCCAAACTTTAAAACGGGTCAAATTTGACCCGAAGATCTCTAGTGTAAAATCTTGCATACAATTTTCTTTGGCAAGTTTGCGGATATATAAGCCTACTATATCTGTTAAGATATAAAATTAAATAAAAGTCAGAAAATATGACATAGATCAATCACTAATTTTCAGAAAAAAAATCAAAGTTTTTTCCTGAAATCTGTCAAAATTGACATAAAGACCCTATGAAGGTTAATAAAATTAATATTTAGCTAACGATAGTTTTTTCAATTGTTAAACAGATATATATATAAATATATATATATATAAACTAAGTTGGAAAATTTAGATCTTTTTTTGTAAAAAAGCAACTAAATAAAAACAATAGTGGTATTCACCCGGAGCTTGTTAGTTTGTTAGTCGTTAATCGTTAATTTTTTACACGCATTTTGTTTTTGTATATTTAACGCGCTACCGGGTTAACATTTAATAAATTAACGACACGGCATCCGTGATAAAATAGCTGTTAGTTGGTAAGTCACAATCAGCTGTTGTGGTTTCGAAATAAATATAATAAAAAAAGTAATTTATGATTTTTTTACACTTTCTCGTGGCATGTTTTATTTTTTTTTCAGAATAATAAATTGTGTCAGAACAATAAATCAGCTGTTTTACTACGAAAGTTGCCAGACTAACAAAGTTTTAAAAAGGGGGTCGTTCACAGTTGGTAACTTTAACAAATTAACAAACTACCGAGTAACAAATTAACAAGTTCGGTGTGAATACCACTGATTTTTTCTCTTTTAGGTAAACATATTTTATTTTTTAAGAAGATCCTTACTCAAGTATTTATTTTTTTTTGTACTTGTTAAGTTTTCGGTGTCGGTAACAATATGGTAAAGGCTAGCAAAAATTTTAGCTTATATGTATATGCACTAGTGATGTAACGAATGTCAATTTTGGATATTCGCGAATACGAATGCGAATGCGAGTATTTGAAATGAAATTCACGAATACGAATACGAATAATTCATGTGATATATATAGACAATAAATTAGGGCTCTATTTACGCCTGTAATATGAAATATTAAAAAAAAATATATAAAAAAGAACTTCATACTCCTGTTGGCGTACTTTAAAGTTAGTAAAAACTAACCAAGATTTTAATGATCGTCATTAAATAATATATGAAAATGATACAAAGCAAAAAAATTTCTATAAAAAATGTAATGGATTCGTACAAACTAATATTTTTATCTATTTATTTAAATTTAGTTTAGGATTTATGCATTTATTTATTTAATTTTCTTGCAAAAATATTCGTATTCGTATTCGCCTGAATTTGACGAATACGAATTATTCGTATTCGCATTAAAAATAGGCGAATATAAGGTAATTCGAATACGAATACGAATATTCGTGCATCACTAATATGTAAATTCAAGTTGCTTTAGATGTGGATGAATAAATTGCAATTACCAAGAGCTGATCTCTGATAAAGTCCTCATTAATTAATATCGCCTCATTAATTTTAAAAAGGTTAAATATTTATTCTGAAATACTGAGTGTAGTATAAAATATTCAACTATTGCTAATACTAAAAATGTTTTAAATAAAATCTTTGTATAAAATTCTTTAGTGCAAAAATACCTATAGGTCATTTACAATAAAATGTACTTTAGCAAAAAAATCAATGATCTATTATTTTCACAAAACAATGTATGAACTTATGTCTGTGTTAGAAGCCTGCATAAAGTTATTTGAAAGAATTTTCAAAACATGCGAGATTTCCATATGCTTTGCTGTAGTAATGTATTACGGCCACATGTATGTATAAGCAAGAACTGGCATGAAGTTAGCATAAGTAGCAAAATTGAACATGATCTTTAAGAATTTTGCCCTGATTTAGTGCTGGGGTAAAACTAAGTATTGCGATAATTTTTTATGTCGAATTGTCTAGAGGAACTCGTTAACACCCAATGCTAACTTCATGCCAATTTTTGCTTATACATAAGGCCGTTAAATTTTTGGAGTGTTTGCAATTTTTTTTCAAATTCTCCAAAGTTTGTTAGGAACAACAAGTGTTCGCGGTATCGCTTATAAACAGTTATAAACACAAATATCACTATATCCATCGCGCTTCGCTTATTATACAATAACATTTACTTCTGGTGTATTATAATACATGCCAGGTCAATGCATTTCAAAACAAGACGTAATTACATTTCAAATATGTTTGTGCAGGGCTCTAGTATGTATGTACATATGTATATATATACTGCATGTATGTACGAATATAAAATTTGGTACAGCCGAATATAACACTCTTACTTATTTTTGCATAAAATAAAATTAAAACAAATAATTAACTGGAACAGTAGAAAGGATTAATTGAAACTACTTTTTTTTCAAACAAACGTGTTTTTGAAAATTGTTTGCCACTAATTTTTTTGTGTGTACTGTCAACTTCTGCAAGTTTCTGAAGTACAAATTTTCATATAAAAATGTTTCAGGCCAAATTTACACGAATTGTTTTATTATTTGTTGTTCATTAATCATGCACATGCCTGTTTAATTTTGTTTATTTTTTATTTAATTAAGGAACTTGTTTTGTAAAACCCATAGCTATGCATTGTTAACCACTGAAAACAATAATGTACCTAGATATTACCTTGCAGATTTTTATGGAACTCTGTTTGCAATTTTTTTTTATTCTAGAGAAGAAAAATTTAACGAAAAAATTTTTTTGGATTGCACAAGCGCACAGAAAAAAATTTGCCCGCAATAAACACGTTTAATTAAAAAATAAATAAATAAATAAATAAATAAATTTAAAATTTAATTGAATCAATTGAACTTTTGTTTAAAAATTCACTCAATAAAATTGCTAATTGATTGTTGTTTTTCTTTTCAATTTAACGTGATACGGAGTTCGTACGAAAATTGAGGTTCCCATACAAATTATGTGAAAAAAAAAATATTTACTGAAATTCAGGTTGGTAAATTTCATAAAGAAATTTTCATTTCCTAGTACGGACTTTCAAAAAAAAGCTCACGGAATTATGAACATTACTTTTTGTTTCAATTGTTTGATCACGAAATTTTTTGACATTTCTAATTTTCATCAAATTGTAATTAATTTTTAGTGCTATTGTGCGCGGTAAATTAAAAATAAATGAATTTGTGTGTATGCAAACATAATTCTACACAAAAGGCTAAAGGAAATTTTTTTCGGTATAGAAATAAATGTTAATTTATTTATTTTTTATTTAAAAAAAATATATTTTTATTTATAATGAGTTATTTATGGTTTGTTACTTGCTTTAAATTTATATAACGACATTCCTCTATAAAATACAAAATTGCCTTAATCCACCGAGTTCGTTATAACCGAGTTGCACTGTATCTAGACGATTTTTTTCCTACGCTCATAGTATATGTAGTGATTGTCCTTACTTCTGGCAACACTGCTTCCAAGTTACGTAGTAATGAGCTATTTATTGCTCCTAAAAGCATGCACCGGGAAAAATTATTAAAATAATACAGTATGAACAAAATATACGGATTTTAATAATAAAAGAGCAGGAAATGGTTATTTTGTTCTATTAAAAGTATTCTGCAAATATATTCAAATGTGTTCCGCAAATGTATTAAAAATAATAATTTGACTTAATTTGATGAAAATAATGATGATTTTATCCCACACTCTGATTTTAATGCCTGCTTTAAGATATTTAATTATAATTGCGAGGTATTTTATTCTACAATACAGTTGCTGCCATTGCATTATTTTTTTAAAGCCAATAACTTTAAAATATCTCTAAATAAATAAATGTTATTAATTATTACCAGCAAATAAAAAAGTTTTTTTTAACCCATACTGGTTGTTTTTAATTAAATTATCGTTGAACAATTTTCCTATTTAAATTTGGCTTTAGTGACTAATAATTTTCAATAAAGGTATTCACATCAATTTTTTTCTTGTGGAAAAAATGGAAAAATTTAAATTTTTTACAACAAATACAGGAAAAAAAATTCCACCTAAAGTTGAGTTTTTAAATTCAACTTTTGGTGAATTTTTTCCCTGTGTTTGTTGTAAAATATTACATTTTTTCCATTTTTCCAACAAGAAAAAAAACTGATGTGAATACCTTTAATGTTTTATTATCAATAAAATACAAACTTGTAAAAGTGTATTATTGTTAAAATTTGTTTTCAAATATTTATACAAATATCTACACAAGAGTTAAAATCGTAAAAACATCAGCGTTAATTAAATTAAACTTTGACAATTACAATTTATTTAGGTTGGAAATAGTGCTAAAAATACCAAGTAGGCCTGCTTGCTATTATTTTTATAGCTTTGTTTTAGCGATGTCAGCCTGGCTTTTTTAACTTTGGTCTTGGCTGTTTTAATATATTCATTCCGCTCCTATTAAAAATATATTACAGTTGTGGGAGCAGTTAAAAGAAATTATATTTTACAAAAACCCTGTTTTTATTTGATTCTAAGGATGCGTCAGAGAACAGAGAGAGAGAGAGAGAGAGAGAGCTTTTTGGGCAGTTAAGCTGGAAATTTTAATATTCATCTACTTTATCCAATTTCTTTCCAAGCAGACAGTTACTAAATTCGATAATGGCAGAATTATTTCCTAAAAGCGAAAGCCTTGATTTTGTATTTTTAGCGTTCCGTACACCAAAAGTATTCGTCCGTCCGCCTGTCTGTCAATGGCTATTTTCTGGAAAGCCGTAAGAGCTAAGGAGCTGAAATTTTCACAGAATATGCAAAACTTTGGCCGCTAAAACAACAAGTATATGAAAGTTAAGACTTAAAGGGTTAAACGGTGTTCTAAAGCGTGCAACGAAACATTTTGAAATCCTAATGAAATATACACACATACATATATAGACTCTTGAAACTTGTATATAGTTAGTGTATTTTTATGCAGTCTTAACAATAAACACTGGAATTTAAAAAAATAAATTAAAGAGTATTCCAGCAGATAATCTAATTTGGACTATGTAGTTTTGAACTGTAAGAGCCAAACTCTTGAAATTTTCAAACTCGCTAAAACTAAAAAATGTCAAAATAAAAATATCGTCAAACGGAAAAAATACCCTAATACCGAAAAAAAAATATCGCCAAAACCGAAAAAAGAGCAGAAAATCAAAAAAAATAATCTCTCAAATTAAAATAAATCGCCAAAAGCCTACAAAACTCGCCTAAACTAAACAAATATTTAAAATAATTTTAAGCAAGCCTAAAATAAAACATTTTTTGTTTGCAAACTTTATTTAAAAAAAAAAATACTTAGACACAAACGCACTGAAAGACAAAGTTGTTTGTGCTATTTGTACGATTTTTTTTTAAAGAAAATTAAAGAAACCATGCCACACTTAACTTATGTTCACTCCACTTTCATAAGCAAATACCTTTTACATAAAAAAACATTTACACATACAGAAAATCTAATGGCATTTTTGTAAATATTTATAAGTGCGATTTAAAATGTGCATCTGGGTTTGTGTGTGGCAAGATATTCGTTCGTATGGGTTTGTTTTGTCTAAAACTGTTAAACTGTTTAACTGTTAGCTGTTAAACATTTTATTTCTTACTTGCTATTTCTTTATTTTTTTTTTTAACCGATCTGAGATTTTATTATACTGCAGGTTTTCTTTTGGAGTTAAAAAAACTAAAATTAAAATAAAGGATCTGTAGGACAAAATGTTTCACATTACACTGTTCTTTAATGTATATACATATATACGAAGTCGTATCTCGCGAAAAATCATATCCATTCATTTGCATATTGTGCCCTCCCTGCAAGAGATTGATAACTCAAAAAAAAATTGTTATTTAAGATTTTCAGAATTTGTATTTTCAATTCTTTTTGCTTTATAAATGTAAATTTTTTGAACATGAACTTTTAAGGCTGGTACAGAATTCTTACGGAGTTTCAGCTTATCAAAAGAACTGTATGTAAAAAGATTTTACGCAAATTCAGGTTGGCAAGTTTTAACGTGTCATGCCAGACTGACATATGTGTATGTACATTAGGGTGGCCGTTATTTTATTTTTGATGTGTAAACATCTATACGCTAGGGGGTAAAAAATTTTTGGCTTTGATTCTTTGCTGAGATTTCTTTGCTGAGATTTCTTTGCTTTTTGCTTTTGCTTTGCATTGTCAAATCGGTGTGAGCTATGTATGAGTGTATTAGTGTTTGAAAGAAGCAATACCAAGCAGAGAAACAAGTCGACCGGTTCGAAACCGACGGTGTACCGCCGCCGGTTATTTTTCTGTATATTTCCGTACACCAAAGGTGAAAAGGAACCTTAAAAGCTACGGACTTGAAATTTGGACACAATATATAGACATTTGGCCACTACAACAACAAATACATGAGAGTTAAAAACTAAAGGGTGTTCCAAAACGAGCAACGAAAAATGTTAAAATCCCATGTAATATACATACAATTGTATGTACTTATATACACTTGAAATTTGTAAAGTTAGTGTATTTTTATACAGACTACAAATATTAACACTAAATTTAAAAAGTTTAAATTAAAGGGTGTTCCATTAGTTAATGCAATTTTTACTTTGTAATTTTGACAACTTGCTGTATCTTGGAGACCGTAAGAGCAAAACTCTTGAAATTTTCATAAACGGTAAAACTAAAAAAGCAAACAAATATAAAATCGCCAAATATAAAAAAATCGCCAAAAACAAAAAAAATCGCCAAAACGAAAAAAGCATCATATTAAAAAAAATCTCTAGGACTAAAATAAATCGCGAAAAACCGGAAAAATCGCCAAAATGAAAAAAATCCTTCAACAAAAAAAAAAAAAAAAATCGCCAATATGAAAAAATCGCCAAAATGAAAAAATCGCCTAAATAAAAAAAACCCCAACAACAGAAAAAATCGCCAAAATGAAAAAAACCCCAAAAAACAAAAAAAAAAATCGCCAAAATGAAAAAATCGTTTAAATGAAAAAATCGCCAAAATGAAAAAATCGCCAAAATGAAAAAAAATTGCGAAAACTAAAAAAACGCAAAAAGAGAAAAAAAACGCCAAAACGAGAAAAAAGCGATAAAACTGAAAAAATCATTTAAACTGAAAAAACTTAAAAAAGGAAGAAAGCTAAATAAAAAAAATAAAAAATAAAAGCCGAATGTGCGCGAGTCAAAGTCGCACTTTATTGAATTTATTTTAATTGCAATGCGTACACAACAACACGAACAGCAACAACTAAACGATGAACAACAGGAATTAAAAATTAAAAAGTAAAAGTAAAGGCATTTACCATAGATTAGCACTGCAGTACCACTAAAGTTTCAGTAAAAACAATAAAAAATGTTTAACAAGTAAATTTTTACTGATTACTAAAATTTTCTTTCTACAATTTTTATAAATTGCCTAAATGATTTGTTATATGATGAGGTGCATTGAATTTTCAGTAATCAGTAATGCCCGTTTTCATAATGAAATTCTACCAAGTGGCTAAATGTTTTTCATACAAAAGTTTCAAAATTTGAATAAAAAAAACTTAGCCACTTGCTACAATTTTATTATGATTACGGCCCTACGATTTTACTGGTAATGCAAATTAAATTTCATTAGCAGTAAAAATTTACTGAATTTTTTTAGTAATCAGTAAATTTACTGCTTACTGCAATTTTAAATGCAGTACATATACATATACTGCAGTGTGCCCATTTACTAACCAATTAAGTTTAATAAAACAAACAAAAACCAACAAATTCATATGTATTTACAATATAGAAAGTTTTGATACTTTTAATTAATTAATTAAAAAAAAAATACTAAAAGCATAAGTACTTCCAACTTAAAAAAAAAATTTTCATTACTAGATGTTTACACATCTCCTCTGTGTTCGTACTCACATTGCTTTTTTTTTTATTTATTCTACTCTCACCCCCAAATAGGTTCAGTTTATGCAAAAAAAAAATTCATACCGATAAGTTGTGTTTTAGGGGCCGCGTCCAGTCCTCAAAGTTGGCCTTCAAGCCCATATATATAATGTATTTTTTTTTTTTTTTTGGTTTAGGTTTAGGTTTATATTGACTATTTGTATATGTTTGAAATAATTTAATATACATATATAACCTCTTATTGTACATGCTTAAAATAAAAAATTTCCATATAAATATAATTTTGTTACATAAAATTTAAAACTTTTGGTATTTTGTTGGTTATTTTTCTCATTAATTTCTAAAATATTAATTTTAGCAAAAAACTTTCTTTGATTCTAATGTTGTTGACTCAATGAGCTAAAATATTGCCATATATCATATTCTTGTAAAATGATTTTTTTTAAAGATAGTCATATGCAAAAAATTACATTGAAAAATGGGCTTGAAGGCCAACTTTGAGGGCCGGACGCACCCCCTAAAACGCAACTTATCGGTATGAAATTTTTTTGTATTTTTTTAACATAAAACTGAACTGATTTGGGGGGTGAGACTAAAGGAAATCAAAAAAGAAAAGTATCCATACAATTAACGGCGACTCTAATGTACATATGTATGTGTGTCAAACCATACATTATCAAAAAACTTGACGATATAAAATACTAAATAATTAAAATCGTTTCATGTGTCAATGTTGCTCAACACTAAACCAATCGAATACGCACGAAATCAGAATACTTCGTGTTGAGTCATGCGTGTTCGTGTCAAGAAAAAAAAACACGACACGCGCTCATCTCTGGTACGAACTTTCAAACGGAAACTATACAGAATTTTTGAAATCTAGTGCCTAGCTTAAGGATGTTATAATTATAAATGGAGACTTTTTTTAGTAAACTGAAACATAGATGAATGTTCATACTCGTACCATTACCATTCTCTGAATGTTTGACATTTCTTATTTTTAGCGAATTGTATTTAATTTTTAGTATTTTTGCGTATTTTAAATTAAAAAATCAACGAATTTGTGCTTGTATGAAAACATAATTCTACACAAAAGGCTACACGATTATTTTTCCGCGTAGAAATAAATGTAATTTTACAAAACGTGAAATTCCGTAAGAACTCAGTACCAGGCTTAAAGACTAGTACGGAGTTTGTAAAAAGATTTTCAGGTTCTCATAAGAAGTGTATGTAAAAAAAACTTACCGAAATTAAGGTTGGTAAATTTAATAAAAAAATTTCCATTCAATTTATTTTTGAAATTTATTACCTATCTTAATTGGAGACTTTTTTCAGTCAACAGTAAGAGTAAAATTAATGTTTTATACACTTGTTTGGTTTTACAAAAAGAAAACTATTGCATAGGTTTAGGCAATAAGTATAAAATTCTTTGGAGCTCAACCAAGTGCAAATTTAAAAAAAAAAATTATTATATGAGTATGCATAAGATTAACTTCGAAAACTTTCGACTTGTAGCACAGTTACATTCAAAACAAAAACTAATTTTAAATTTTTATCTATTTTTTAGACCTTTTTCATATGTTAAATTACTAAAGGTGTTCACATCAGTTTTTTTCTTGTTGGAAAAATGGAAAAATTAATTTTTTACAGCAAACACAGGGAAAAAAATTCACCAAGAGTTGAATTTAAAAACTCAACTTTAGGTGGAATTTTTTTTCCTGTGTTTGTTGTAAAAAATTTATATTTTTCCATTTTTCCAACAAGAAAAAAACTGACGTGAACAGCGTTGCCACAACCAAAATATTTTTGTAACCAAAATATGGAAAAAAAGTAACCAAAGGCGACAAAAAGTAACCAAAATCTCTATATATTTAATATATACATATATTTCCGTTAAGAAATATATAAGTATTTTTGCATAAAATAAAACTGAAACAATTAATTAACTGCAACATTAGAAAGAATTAATTCAAACTACATTTTTTTACAATCAAACGTGTTTTTAAATATTTTTTGCCAATGATTTTTTCTGTGTACTGTCAACTTCTGCAAGTTTCCCACATAAAAGTTTTTATATTAAAATGTTTCAGTCCAAATATACGTGTATTGTTTTACTATTATTTGTTCTTCATTAATCATGCACATGCCTGTTTAATTTTGTTTATTTTTGATTTAATTAATGACCTCATTTTGTTAAACGCAAAGCTATGCATTGCAATATTTTGTATGTGTTTTGTTTTTGTAATTTAAACTTGTTTAATAGAAAATCTGTTGTGTTTTACTAAATTAAGCCCCAGCACAAACTTTTTTAGGTTTTTTACGGCGAGTATGCCCATAAATTTTTTCCGAATAGGATTTGAAAGCCATGTTTACCTTGCAGATTTTTATGGAACTCTGCTGGCTTCTTTTTTTTATTCCAGAAATTGGAAGTTTGAAATTTGAAGACTTCTGGTGGGAAAAGAAAAATTTTACGAAAAAAATTTATTTGGATTGCATGAGCGCACAGAAAATAAATTCAGTAAAGTGCGACTCTGACTCGCGCACGAAGGGTTCCGTACGAACACTAGATATGTAATTTAATACAAACTTCATCCTAATAATATATAGTTTTGGCATTTTTTTCGTTTTTGGGATATTTTTTTTTTTTTTGGTTTGGCGGTTTTTGCGTTTTTTTCAATTTTGGCGATTTTTTTAAGTTTTGTCTCTTTTTTTAGTTTTAACACTTTATTTTCTTGTTTTGGCGATTTTTTTCGGTTTTTTGCGTTTTTTCATTTTGGCGATTTTTTTTTATTTTTGGCGTTTTTTTTCATTTTTGCGATTTTTTTTATTTAAATTTTTCTTTAGTTTTGGCGACATTTTCGCGTTTTGGCGATTTTTTTCGATTTTTGGCATTTTTTTTTTCTTTTGGTGTTTTTTCATTTTTGGCGATTTTTTGAATTTGGCGATTTATTTTAGTGTTAATTTTTTTTTTTAATTTTGGCGATTTTTTTCGTTTTGGCGATTTTTTTTAAATTTTTGGCGATTTTTTTTTGGCTTGGCGATTTTATAATTTTCGGTTTTTTTAGTTTTACCGTTTTTGAAAATTTCAAGTTTTTGGCGATTTTTTTAAGTTTTGGCTCCTTTTTTAGTTTTGACACTTTATTTTCTTGTTTTGGCGATTTTTTTCGGTTTTTGGCGTTTTTTCATTTGAGCGATTTTTTTTTATTTTTGGTGTTTTTTTTCATTTTTGCGATTTTTTTATTTAAATTTTTCTTTAGTTTTGGCGACATTTTCGCGTTTTGGCGATTTTTTTCGATTTTTGGCATTTTTTTTCTTTTGGTGTTTTTTCATTTTTGGCGATTTTTTGAATTTGGCGATTTATTTTAGTGTTAAATTTTTTTTTTTAATTTTGGCGATTTTTTTTTAATTTTTGGCGATTTTTTTTTTGGCTTGGCGATTTTATAATTTTCGGTTTTTTTAGTTTTACCGTTTTTGAAAATTTCAAGTTTTTGGCGATTTTTTTAAGTTTTGGCTCCTTTTTTAGTTTTGACACTTTATTTTTTTGTTTTGGCGATTTTTTTCGGTTTTTGGCGTTTTTTATTTTGGCGATTTTTTTTTATTTTTGGCGATTTTTTTTCATTTTTGCGATTTTTTTTATTTAAAATTTTTTTTTAGTTTTGGCGACATTTTCGCGTTTTGTCGATTTTTTTCGATTTTTGGCGTTTTTTTTCATTTTGGCGTTTTTTTTCATTTTGGCGTTTTTTTTCATTTTGGCGATTTTTTCGAATTTGGCGATTTATATTAGTGTTAGAAATTTTTTTTGAATTTTGGCGATTTTTTTCGTTTTGGCGATTATTTTAATTTTTGGCGATTTTTTTTTTTTTTTTTGGTTTGACGATTTTATAATTTTTGGTTTTTTTAGTTTTACCGTTTTTGAAAATTTCTAGTGTTTGCCTCTTACGGTTTCCAAGATATAGAAATTGTCAAAATTACATAGTCAAAATTGCAGTAACTGATGGACCACCCTTTAATTTTAATTTTTTAAATTTTTGTGTTAATTGTTGTAGTCTGTATAAAAATACACTAATTTTACAAATTTCAAGATTCAATATACAATTGTATGTATATTACATGGGATTTTAACATTTTCGTTGTTCGTTTTGGAACACCCTTTAATTTTTAATTCTCATGTATTTGTTGTTGTAGCGGCCAAGGTTCTACACACTGTGTCCAAATTTCAGGTCCGTAGCTCTTACGGTTCCTGAGAAAATACCGTGTGACGGACAGACGGACAGCGTAGCGAAAACAATAGGGTTCCTTTTCACCTTTGATGTACGGAACCCTAAAAATGTCATAAAAATAAACGCGTTTAATTAAAAAAAAAAAAAAAATTATTAATTAAAAATTTAATTGAGTCAATTAAACTTTTGTGTAAGAATTAAATTTAATTAAAAGTTTTATTGACTCAATAAAATTGTTAATAATTTTTTTTTTCAATTAAACGTGTTCATTTCAGGCAAATTATTGCTGTACTTTGGGCGATGAAATTAAATATTATCATACTTTATTCATTTTAAACTGGAATCTGAATTTATTTACTTTCCAAATTTATAAAATTATGACTTAAATTTATTTTTTTTTATACAAAGCCATTTATTAAAACTGCTAAACCCAATACTATATATATATATATATAACTATAACTATATATATAACTATAACTATATATATAACTATAATACTATATATATATATATATATATATATATATATAAATTTGTTTTCAAAAAACTTTTTTATGCATAATTGCAAATAACCCCAGCACTTTTAAAAACAATTTTTTTTTTCGAAAATTTGCTTTCATTTTTCCATATAATTCATGTTTTTTGTTTTCACTTCATTACACTTTAACTTGTCTGCATTTTCTTTTTTTTTTTAAATTCGTACAAATTTTCCCCAAATACTTGTGACATTTACAACCACTCTTTCCCCTAAGCAGGCGCAAACGCCATCAACCTGCAATAATAGTCTTTGTGTTTGCAGATGCATTCAAAAATAGAAGAAAAGCAAAAACAAAAAAAAAATAAGAATTATGACAATGCAAAAAGCAAACTTTAACTTTTTTTCACACTCACACTCAAACACAAGCACCAGCAAGTTTAAACTTTTTGTTTAATAAAAACATCATAAATTTTAGCTTTAAGTAGACATTGCAGCATGTGAAGAAAACGGAAGGAAAAATGGAAACTTTCAAATGAAAAGAAAGAATTGAATTATTACATTTCATGTGTGGGTGGGTGTAAGCTTTTTCAACAAAGACAATATATTTATATAAATCTTGACACAATATTTGCGTATTCTTTTGTTTTTGCTTATGTTTTTGTTTAAATAATAAAAATCTTTAAGTCGTAGTACATGAGCTCTCAATTAGGAAAAAAAGTCTTTTATTTATTTGAAAGTTAAATTAAGTTTATTTTAACGTTTATGAATAAGCTTTCAAAGCATTATTAGAATGTCTAAGTACTCGAATTTCTCTCAGTCGGAAACTTAAGAAGTTTTTTGGCTTATAACATCTATGTATGAACATACATATGTATATGGGTATTTCCACGGAAAGTGGCACCTTCTGTCACTTGACTTCGCCAAATAATTAAGCTTATATCATGCGTTTTTCTTTGAAGTAAAATCAGCTATGTATGCCAAAAAGTAACATAATCACCCCCATCGTGAATATTTTTTTCCTCGGAATATTTCCATTTTTCACCAAATTGCAATCGTGAATAATTTTTACCTTGAAATTTTTTTGATTTCCCTTATCGTGAATAATATTTTTCACGTGAATTTTTTCACTTTTCCCTCAGTTTTTTTTGCACTTTATTTTTGCAGACGAACTAAATTATTATATTGAATAATTTGGATATTTTCCTTTGAATTATATATTAAAAGTTATAAATATTTACTTTTAGGACAAGTTTAGTAAGTAAAGTTCATGATTCTTAACAATAATTCCCTGCAACACTCTTTTTCAGGCATTATGAATATATTTGGTTCACACACCGTAAATTTAATGATGGTGCACCGCGGTGGCATACTAAAAATTTTTCTCTAATGCACATAGAATATTTAAAAAGACAACTTTAAAATTAAAAAAAAAATTCATTTGGATCCTAAAAATGTGTGTATTTTTATTTATTTAACGTAAATTTGTCCGATTTTCAATTAATTTTTAAGCATTACAAATCTTTTTCCATTTTATTATTCAGTGGGACTGATAAAGGGAAAAAATTGCACGGGAGATTTACGATAGCAGTTTTGCCTTCGAGGGGAATAAAAATTTCACATTAACAAATATTAAACTTGTTATTTACGATAGGGGTGAATGTAAATACAGGTGAACTTCTTTTCTGTCAAAAGTAGTGCAAATTTGGATTATTTTTAATGATTTGTTCAAAGAGTTGTCATTGCAAAAGCTCTGTTTTTTTTTAATCAATATTCAGTGAATGCAAAATCATGTCCATGATGATAAGTAAATCCAATTTTTCGTATGATCTTTTTAATGAGTGTAAAGGAACTAATTTTTCTATATTTTTATGATTTGATAAGGCTAAAATTCGTATCGCTAGATAAGCCAAATTTTATGTGATAAATATTAGTGAACAAATAAATGTAAATGTTTTGACAAACACTAGCAGAACGGAACAACTAGCTGTTTTCGAAGGTCACTACACCTTCATCATCAGCGTTATTTTGTGTTGGGAACGCTGTGTGTTGTTTCAAATGATGTAGATTTCTGCTTTATATACCCAGCCATTGGTTCATCGTATTACAATTGATTGATTTTTTTTCTTTTTTTTTTTGGAATGAAAGCTCAATGTTACATAGTGTTTCTACCTGATAAAAATTTATCATAACAACTAACAAAACGTCGGCAGAGCAGTTGTCAAATTTTTGTTAATACATGCGAAGACGTGGAGGGGTTTTTTTACTATGATAAATCATAATTTTTGTGGTCGTGAAGAAAGTTTGTCACAATAGCTGCAATATTTCACTTCATATTTATTAAAAAGCTTTTATTTAATAAAAACATCAATATTTTTCTTTATTTTTATATATTTTTTTTTTCTAAAAATTACGTAAATATTTTATTTATTAAAAATAAATTAAAACGTTACACAGTTTGTTTACATTTTTATCACGACAAAGTTGTCTGAGCTGAAGCTCTGGCAAAATTGTTAAGACACTGCAATAACACTAATAAATACAGTCTACACCTCATAAATTTTTCTCTTGATAACGATTTGACTTTTATCATGATAAAAATTTATCAGGTATAGACTCACTGTTACCATCTCTAAATTTACAAAAGTCTTGCCATTGTTGCCATAGTCGTTTTGTTCTTGACTAATTACACAGTACAACAGCCAATCTGGGGGGTGAGAAATTCCAAGTCAGGGTGATGGTACTAGGTCAGTATAGTAAAGCCCTCAAAGGGTTTGTCGTTCGTATGTGTCAGTTTTTTTTTATGACCTTTTAAATTTTTTCCTTATCTTGATGTTTTTTCGCTTAGTTGTAACATTTTGGCAAAAACGTAGTTTAACATAACTCGAGAACCACTTGTCCGATTTTGATGAAACAAACTCAAAAAAATTTAGAATTACAATTTCTCTAATCTGTTTCTATACCGTTTTCCTATATGTGCAACACTTTCGAAGTTAAAAATGAATGTATGAAGGGAAAGAAGTATTTTTTGCCTAAAAATTTAAATATTTTTTTTTTTTTAAATTTATAAAAAATCCAAAATGGAAAAAAGTGCCAAAACTAATTACTTTCGCGTAAAGTCACATAACTCATGAGCAAAAAAAGGGATAGAACATGGAAATCAATGCACGCGTTTCTCATTTATTCACAATTAGGTAAATGTATGACTTTCAAAAATTTGCTCCAGATATGCACAACATTATTTGGAGAAAACGTTGACACTCACAAGCCGAACTCTCTCATATTTTTCTACTGTACTAAAAGAGAAATATTGATGTGGCAACACTGGTTCTGTAATGTTCACATAAAACATGCATGCATTCAACAAGTGCCGACGAACGCGAACAGTAAAAGTGATTTTTCTCCAGTTTTTTAAAAGTCAACAAAAGAGAACAGAATATGGAACTGTGCAGCCATATGTGGCGCATATGCTGCGATTTAAAAGTTGTAGCAATGCTTTGCGGTCTTCAAAGCGGCTATATAAAATATATGTGCTTTTTGTGCGATTGGGACACACGATTTTCCGGTGACCAATATGCATGCCACGGATGAGCCTCTAGTGCCGAAGGAGAAGATATTGCTGCCTCCACTGCATATTAAACTTGGAATTGTTAAGAATTTTATCAAAACTGTCGCCAAAAGAGATGAAGTTTTCTTGTGTTTGAAACTAATTTACCCGAGACTCAGCGAAAGTAAAATTAAAGAAGGTAAGTTATAATATCACATTCATTTCCCATGATTATCCATCTTAACAAATTAATTTTTTCCAATCAGGCGTACTAAATGGTCCAGATATACGAAAGCTGATTAAAAGTGACGCATTCAACAATATTTTGATTGACGCTGAATTGAATGCATGGCAGGCAATCAAAGAAGTAATAGAAGGCTTGTTGGGAAAGCATCGTTCTAACAACTACGATGTTTCTGTCGCAAGGATGTTAAGAGCATTAAGTTGCTATGCCATTTGAAATGAGGTAATACTGATTTTTTATTTTTTCAAACTCATTTTAATAAAACAAAAACTTACAGATATAGAGGCAAAAAGTCGCCGAGTGCAATAATTGCGGAAATTTGCTGGTGGAGTAAGCTTGTGTGGCAAGACAAGGATGATCTTGATGATAAAGAATTTTCAGGAGATGCAGAAGGGCCAACAGTGGAGTCACACATTGACATTATGTGTGGTTCAGAAACTGATGATAGCGATGAATGCGATGCCACTAGTCCCGAACAACCACCATCGAAAAAGTCTAGGCAATATTTATTAAAATAAATAAAAATAAATAAATAAAATAAAAATAAAAAATTATAAAAATGTTTACTTAATTTTTTTAGTATGGCCAGAAGTCTGGAGTTATTAGGGAAAATTTATAAAAAAGGCGATAAATGGCACTTTTTTGAATAAAAACAAATATCAATATTCTTGAAGCTTATTTAAAATAAATGGTTACACTTTATATGATACAAAGGACCCGAGAGAGAGAGCATGTGGTGGATCAGCAATTCTGATTAAGTCAAGACTCAAGCACTATGTCCTTGACAACGTTAGTGAAGAATATTTGCAAGCAACGAATATTTTCGTAGAAAATTTTTGTGCGAATTTCGTGATATCATCAATTTACTCACCTCCCAGATTTTCAGTTAGCGAAGATCAGTATGAGAAGTTCTACAAATCGCTTGGATCTTGTTTCGTGGCAGCTGGTGACTACAATGCAAAACATACCTACTGGGGATCGCGTCTTGTTACACCTAGAGGTCGAGCCTTGTTCAATACAATTTCAAAAATGGGCTTAGATGTCATTTCGAGTGGGGAGCCTACTTACTGGCCTACTGACGTAAGAAAAATTCCAGATGTTATAGATTTTGCCGTCACGAAAAATATTCATAGGGACTTAATTCATGTAGAGGCCTCTCTAGATCTGTCCTCCGATCACTCTCCAACAATAGTTACAATTTTCAACCCACTAAGGAGTGAGAAAAATTCCAGATGTTATAGATTTTGCCGTCACGAAAAATATTCATAGGGACTTAATTCATGTAGAGGCCTCTCTAGATCTGTCCTCCGATCACTCTCCAACAATAGTTACAATTTTCAACCCACTAAGGAGTGATTTAACTAACTCATATGTGAAGATGATTAATGGAATCAACTGGCTGGTATTCAAAAAATATCTTAGTAGTCACTGCGTAGAAAACATTCAGCTTAGATCATGCGATGATATTGAATTTAATATTGCCAATCTTAACGAAAATATTAAACAGGCTGCTGAACACGCCACTACCTCCTATCCGCAGACCGGCTTTAACAGAATTTATTCTACGGAAATTGAACGTCTTGTATGTGAAAAAAGGAGAGCTAGAAGAGAATGGCAACAACACAGATCACCCCTAAATAAAATCAGACTTAAAGAATATACTAAACGACTCAAAGAGCTGCTATCATCGGAAAAAACTGCACTACTGGAAAAGTATTTAGAAGGTCTTGATGTAACGTCCGCATCTAATTACTCTTTATGGCGCGCTACTAGAAATCTTAAACGACCCGTTGATCTTAAATCACCATTGCGTACTGCGACCGGAGGCTGGGCAAGAAGTGATAGTGAGAAAGGTAACTTATTTTCTGAGCATTTAAAATCTGTATTCACTCCCAATTCATGTACGGGTGCTGCTGATTTACCGAGTGTAGTTTCTCTACCCCCTCGTCCCTTAAGGTTTAAGATGCGTGAAGTACAAAAAGTAATTGCTGAACTCAACCCGAAGAAAGCGCCAGGTATTGATGGCTTTAGTAACAAAATTCTCATGAACTTGCCTCATATTGCAATAAGAATCCTGCTATTTACTTTTAATGCTATTTTAAGAATGCAGTATTTTCCACATAACTGGAAACTGGCCAAGATCAAAATGATTCCAAAGGCGGGCAAAGATCTTACCAAGACTGAGTCATATAGGCCCATAGGCTTACTATCTACAATCTCAAAGCTTTTCGAAAAGCTGCTCATGACTAAATTGTCCAAAATTTTAACTGATAATGGGTGCATCCCGGACCATCAATTTGGCTTTAGAAGTCAGCACAGCACGATTGAACAAACGCATAGACTGGTCCAAGTTGTAAGAAGAACATTTGAAGAAAAGAAGTATTGTTCTGCTCTCTTTATTGATGTTTCTCAGGCATTTGATAAAGTATGGCACGAAGGCCTAGTTTTAAAATTGAAGACATATCTACCAATAAACATTCAAAAGCTTTTGGAAAGTTATATTATTGATAGGAAGTTCACTGTTGTGGAAGGAGAGTTCACGAGTGTGCCCGAATCTATATCTTCTGGTGTGCCCCAGGGTAGTATTCTGGGTCCTGTCTTGTATTTAATATATACTTGTGATATGCCTGTGAGCAATAATATCCATATTTCTACTTTTGCCGATGATACAGCCTGTATGAGTGTGCACGAAAACCCTTATGAGGCATCCCGCAATCTCCAGGAACATATCACTCAGCTGGAAATATGGTTGAACTTATGGAGAATTAAAGTCAATGAACAAAAGTGTGTCCATATAACGTTCACCCTAAGAAGAGATACTTGCTCCCCCATTCGAATCAACAATCATAATATTCCTCAACATTCCCAAGTGAAATACCTTGGTATACACCTTGATCGAAGACTTACATGGAAACATCATATTGACTCTAAGTTAACTCAGATGAAACTTAAGTTAACTCAAATATATTGGTTGATTGGCAGAAACTCAACACTCAGCCTAGACTGCAAACTTTTATTATACAAGTCGCTTTTGAAGCCAATATGGCGCTACGGAATTCAGTTATGGGGCACTGCTTCAGCTTCCAATGTCGAGAGAATCCAACGAAGGCAAAACAAAATTTTACGGTTAATAACATCGGCTCCATGGTACATCCAAAATTCTATTATACATCGTGATTTAAATATGCCACTAGTGACTGAAGAAATTGCAAAATACGCAGGCAAATATTTAACAAAACTCGAATCACTAATCACCTAATCCGCTTGTTCGTAATATTTTGAACTTTACTGGACACATCCGCTTAAAAAAGAGGGACACACGGGCTCTTATACCTAACAATCCAGATGGGACTACTTGAAAATACTTTCCCCCCCCCCCCCTTTTTTTTTTGATTATCACTACTAATGTATTATTTATAACTACCACTAAGTTTATGTCCGACACTGGTCGGGCCTAATAATTTTTTTTTATATATTTAAGATTTGAATACTTATTGTTAGTTCACATATGAAGATACAATAAATAAATACATGCAAAAAAAAAAAAAAATATTCTTGTCAAAATGGGATACCTTCACTTAATTGTAAATAAAAGCAGAACGCGTTAATCGATTTTTATGATCTATGTCGCATTTTGTTTATAGGTTATGTGACTTTACACGAAATTAATAAGACTTGATCTTTTTTTCCGTTTTGGATTTTTTATGAATTTAAAAAAAAATTTAATTTTTAGGCAAAAAAATATTTTTTTGCCTCCACAAATTTATTTTTACCGGCAAAACTGTTGATTATAAAGAAAAACGTTATATGAACGGATTAAAGAAAAATTTTTGAGTTTGTTTCATCAAAATCGGACAAGTGGTTCTCGAGTTATGTTAAACTACGTTTTTGCCAAAATGTTACAACTAAGCGAAAAAACATCAAGATAAGGAAAAAATTTAAAAGGTCATAAAAAAAACTGACACATACGAACGCCAAAACCTTTGAGGGTTTTACTATACTGACCTAGTACCATCACCCTGACTTGGAATTTCTCACCCCCCAGACAATAATCCCAAAAATGTTCCATAGTGTTATATATATGTATGTTAGTTAATTTGCTTATTTTTTTAAGTATACTTAAAACAAACTTTTTTGATGTGTTACTATTAAGTATATTCATTTAATTTTTGCTACAAGCCCATAGCTGTTAATTTTAGATAGTTTTAATTATTATTATCCAAACTTTATTTGTTTCTATTACTATATACGTTTATACACGCACTATTTGCAAATAAAAATATTCGCAAATAAATTAACTCACTGTTTATATGGCATAGCAAAAGTACACAAACTTGGTAGCACTTCTATAGAAAAATTACTTTTTTGACGACAAAAAAAATGTGTAAATTTACAAAATATCAAATAATTATTTGTTTTCATTCTCATTATTTGCGTGCATTAATGTTTTTTTGTGCAATATTAATTCATTTATTGTTTTTTATTACCAAACATTTGTAAGCGTGGCAACCTCAAGCATTTTATTTGCAAATAGTGTGTTAATCGTGAATAGTTTTCTGAATTACGGCCATTTTCATAATGTAAATACAATTAAAAGCTAACAGGGACTTTAACAGCAAGTTCTGTATGAAGAACTGTCAGTTAAAGTTCACGTTAGCTCTTAATCATACATTGTGAAAAGAGACGTCAGTAAGTCGCAACAAAAACAATAATATGGCAATAATTTACATTTTTATTTGCAAATAAACGTAGTATATATTTATGAATTGATTGGGCTAAAGTTCGTACTAATTAACAAATTTTTCATTACTTTTTTTTATAGAATTTAGAAAAACTCGCCACCAACTATGGAAAGATCATATAAAAAAAATAAAAAAGCAATGTGAGTCCGATCACATTGTGTAAACACAATGTGTGTGTAAACACATTGTGTAAACATCTAGTAATGCAAATTTTTTTTAAGTTGGAAGTACTTATGCTTTTAGTATCTTTTTTAAAATTAATTAATTAAAAGTATCAAAGCTTTCAATATTGTAAATACATATGAATTTGTTGGTTTTTGTTTGTTTTATTAAACTTATTTGGTTAGTAAATGGGCTCACTGCAGTATATGTATATGCACTGCAATAAAAATTGCAGTAAGCAGTAAATTTACTGATTATTAAAAAAATTCAGTCAATTTTTACTGCTAATGAAATTTAATTTGCATTACCAGTAAAATCGTAGGGCCGTAGCAAGTGGCAAAGTTTTTTCATTCAAATTTTCAAACTTTTGTATGAAAAACATTTAGCCACTTGGTACAATTTCATTATGAATACGGGCATTACTGATTACTGAAAATTCAATGCACCTCATCATATAACAAATCATTTAGGCAATTTATAAAAATTGTAGAAAAAAATTTTAGTAATCAGTAAATTTTTTTTTGTTTCTACTGAAACTTTAGTGGTACTGCAGTGCTCATCTATGGTAAATGCCCTTACTTTTACTTTTTAATTTTTAATTCCTGTTGTTCATCGTTTAGTTGTTGCTGTTCTTGTTGTTGTGTACGCATTGCAATTAAAATAAATTCAGTAAAGTGCGACTTTGACTCGCGCACATTCGGTTTTGATCATTTTTTTTTTTTTTTTTTGATTTAACTTTCTTAATTTTTTAAGTTTTTTCATTTTAAACGATTTTTTCAGTTTATTCGCTTTTTTCTCGTTTTGGCGTTTTTTTTTTGGGTTTTTTTAATTTTCGCAATTTTTTTCATTTTGGCGATTTTTTCATTTTGGCGATTTTTTTCTGTTTTTGGGGTTTTTTTAATTAGGCGATTTTTTCATTTTGGCGATTTTTTCATATTGGCGATTTTTTTGTTTAAGGATTTTTTTAATTTTGGCGATTTTTGCGGTTTTTCGCGATTTATTTTAGTCCTAGAGATTTTTTTTAATTTGGTGCTTTTTTCGTTTTGGCGATTTTTTTATATTTGGCGATTTTATATTTTTTTGATTTTTTAGTTTTACCGTTTTTGAAAATTTCAAGAGTTTTACTCTTACAGTTTCCAAGATACAGCAAGTTGTCAAAATTACAAAGTCAAAATTGCATTAACTGATGGAACACCCATTGATTTAAATTTTTTAAATTTAGTGTTAATTGTTGTAGTCTGTATAAAAATAGACTAACTTTTAAAATTTCATGTGTATATATGTACATACAATTGTATGTATATTACATGGGATTTTAACATTTTTCGTTGCTCGTTTTGGAACACCCTTTAGTTTTTAACTCTCATGTATTTGTTGTTGTAGTGGCCAAATGTCTACATATTGTGTGCAAATTTCAAGTCCGTAGCTCTTACGGTTCATTTTCTCCTTTGGTGTACGGAAATATACAGAAAAATAATCGGCGGCGGCGAACCGTCTGCTTAAAGCTGGTCGACTTGTTTCCCTGCTTGGTATTGCTTCTTTCAAACACTAATACACTCATACATAGCTCACACCGATTTGACAATGCAAAGCAAAAGCAAAAAGCAAAGAAATCTCAGCAAAGAAATCAAAGTCAAAAGATTTTTACCCCCTAGCGTATAGATGTTTACACATCAAAAAGAGGTTAAAAAATCAAGAAATAACTACTAAATTAAATATCTAGATATTGTTAATAATCATTTTCTTATTGATACTTTGGAAGCAGAGAAAAACAAGTATCTCAATAAGTACTTTTAAATTTTTTTCACTGGATTAATTTGGAGGTTAGATTAGCTTTGAAAGGATGATGCATAAGAACTTTTAATCGGGGAACTACTAGAAACCGTTTCTAACTAATAATTTCCTTTTTTCCCTGTCATAAGGCCACCTAGTTGCTATGACGATCACTGATATCCTTGAGCTTACATATCACGATATATTTAAGTGACTCTTGGAATTAACCTCTAAGCTCTCTAAATCTGTAGCGCTGTAGTCTCACTAAATTAAACATAAGCAGTAAAGAGCTAGTAATGCCTTATGACAGACAGTTCGATGTTGAAGCCCTGCCTAAGGGATGTTTTTTTCTTTCTTTCTTTTTAGTGCGTAATAAAGTAAATAGGCGACAGACTAGTTAGTAAACTACTTGACTTTACTACAGTTACCATTTGATTTTGTTGCTTCATATTGACGAAGTTAAAAACAGCAATGCTCCAACGACATCGCCATCAGGAAAAAAAACAAAAGCGTCGTTCTTCGCACTCTTCAAGTATGGGAAAGTTAATAATAAAAATTATGCCTATACGCCAACATACTCAAAAAGTTTGAACTGAATGCTAGGTAGCGTTGGCTGAAGTTGTTAGCACGTTGACCACAAAATACAAAGGTTCTGGTCTCCGGCAGTCATTTAGTAACAACACCATTAGTGCATTGGTGTCCTTTTGTATCAGTTGTTGTAGGAAGTGATGCCACTGGTGCCTCAACTATACCAACTTCGGTCGGATACTGATCAAAATGTAACACCAGAGCGCCCTGCTTCGCCGGTATTGTGTAGACAATCATCAGCGAAGTAAAATAACCAATAAAATGGCTCTTAAACACAGCTTAAAAAATTTAATACGCCTCATTGACACTAGAGGCGTTGCTACACTGCATTATTAAAAACGTGCAAAAAAAAGCTTTGGTCTATCTCTTCCTTCACACCTTGTCTTTTATATCGCTATTCCTTTCCAAAAGAAGATAACACCTAGTAGTAATAGTATTGACTGAGTGTTACGTCTCTATAAAAAAAATTTATTAATTTTTTTTTTTTGGATTTGCTATATTCTCTCCCCCCAAATCGGTTCCGTTTTAGGTTAAAAAAAATATACAGAAAAATTTCATAGTATTAAGTTGTGTTTTAGATAGTGGGCCCGCCACACAAATTTGGCTTTCAAGCCCATTTTTAATGAAATTTGTTTGCATATGACTATATTTAAAAAAAAAATTATTTTACAAGAATATGATATATGGCAATATTTTAGCTCTTCTAGTATACAACATTAGAATCAAAGAAACTTTTTGCTAGAATTAAAATTTTAGGAAATATGATTAATAAAGAAAATAACCAACAGTTATATATACTAAAATAATATTTTTATGAAAATTGTTTATATTAAGCATGTACAATAAGAGCTTATATCTATTAAATTATTTCACACATATACATATAGTCAAAAGCAAACTTAAAATAAAAAAAAATTACATTGAATAAATGGGCTTGAGGAACAACTTTGAGGGGCCCCCCTACAACATAACTTATCGCCATAACATTTTTTTGTATTTTTTTTACATAAAAATGAACCGTTTTAAGGGAAGAGAATAAAACAAATTAAAAAAAAAATCTCCATACAACTAACGGCCACTCTAATATTCATACACATTTCTTAAAATACGCAGCACAAACGACTATAAACAATATGAACAGCCAGTATCAGCTACAATTAAATACATAAGTAAAGAAAATACTTAAGAGTATTTATTCGACTATACACGAGTATATACAGGATTATTTTATTTGCACGCACTTAAAGAAAAGTGAAATAGCAAAATGTTGAGGATGGTAGCGGTATTTAACTGAGTGTATGACAGGGCGGGAAAGTGCGATTAAAAATTGTCGGGCTTTCACTCTTCTTCAAAACTATTTTCCACCTAGAATAGAATAGAATAGAATAGTATAGAATAGAATAGAATAGAATAGAATAGAATAGAATAGAATAGAATAGAATAGAATAGAATAGAATAGAATAGAATAGAATAGAATAGAATAGAATAGAATAGAATAGAATAGAATAGAATAGAATAGAATAGAATAGAATAGAATAGAATAGAATAGAATAGAATAGAATAGAATAGAATAGAATAGAATAGAATAGAATAGAATAGAATAGAATAGAATAGAATAGAATAGAATAGAATAGAATAGAATAGAATAGAATAGAATAGAATAGAATAGAATAGAATAGAATAGAATAGAATAGAATAGAATAGAATAGAATAGAATAGAATAGAATAGAATAGAATAGAATAGAATAGAATAGAATAGAATAGAATAGAATAGAATAGAATAGAATAGAATAGGGGGGAGATCTGGTACAAAGACCGGCACTGCGACACCTGATGGATATTTTGTACCATAGATCTATAAGTTAAGTCAATTCAATCTCTGTACGACTTTCATTATGAAGGTCAGTACAGATATTGGAGAAGCGCGCCTAATCTTATCTGAACACAGAAACTCAGAATGAAAAACACGTCTTCTACTGTCACACAATACCCAACCATAATCATTTTCAAGTACAAAATTTATTGTATTGGTAAATCCAAATGTTGTTCTTAAATTATACTTGTATAGAAAAAATTAGTATATTATTTAATTTTTAAAATTTTCAACTTAACAAAAATAAATTTATAAAAAAAAGGAAATGTGCATGTTGTCGCTCCATATATTTAAAGAGCAAACAAATATTTAACATAAGCAAACATGAGTGCAAGCACTACCTACAATTTCAACTGAACTAGTTCATGATTTAATCCTTTGCTAAAGTATAAAATACAAAAAGTAAACAAAAAGCAGTTGTTGACTGACACACCCACCAGTAGTAGCTAAAGCTGCTGCTGCTGCTGCTGCTACTGCTAATTCTGCTGCTGCAACAGTGGCAAATACCGAACCATAAAAGTTTAAGAAAAACAAAAAAATTTGTCATGTGATAGTTTTTTTTTTTTTTTGGCTGCAGTAAATTTGCTTTGCATGTTGTTGCAACAAAATTTCATTGTTGCACAACTGTGCCCAATAACAAACATAAAAAAAAAAGAAATATGCAGGGTAAGTTGCAACAACAATATGGCAGTTATATGTGTTTTATATATATATATGTATGTCAACACAGAAAAAGAAACAAAAACTGATTCTTTGGAAAGGCAGAAAAAAGCAATATTTAATAAAATTTCAGAAACAAGTGAAAAATAAATAAATTTGTTTTAAAAACTCGAAATAAATTTCTTTCACATTTTTTTTTATTAGGAAAATAGGAAAACAAATTGGCTGGGTTGGTTATAAGCAAATCCACATGTACCGAAGACTTACAAATATTTGTTTTTTTTTTTCATTTCGTGTTGCATTAATCATTTGAATTGATTACAATCCTACAGCTTTTACTACCATCAGAATTAAATTTTTATTATAACTAAATTTACGAAGAAAGAGTAATTGCATTTGTAAATATTAAAAAAAAATTATTAGTTTCCAATTTTTACACTTAAATGTCGGAATGAGATTTATATATAATTTATATTATTCTACACCGATTAGATCAGTGGTAAGTTACAAACTGCATCAAAAAACTATCCTATCTAAGCCATTCCCATATAAAGGCGACTAGTCAGCTTCATAGGAAGTGTTAGAACTTGGACTGGTCCCTATCACTTGGGCACCGCTCAAGCGTGACTAGCAGTCTGTTCCATTTCCTGCAACGCATTTGTGAAGCAACGCATCGAAAAAAATATCGATGTTTCTTTACAGTGCCCATCTCTGAACACAACATCCTTTTTTCTCAGTGTGAATACTTAAGTCAATAAGTATATATGTATGTAGTTACTCCATGGGTAAGTCGGCGAAGGGTAAATAAACTTCAGTCTTATATAGCACTCTCAAGTAGACCTCATTGTTTTCTATACAATGTTCGGCTGGCCGTCTGTCTGATACAGGTACCCCCAGGGGAGTCTATTTTTGACTACGGGTGTGGCAATCCCGGGGCCCCAGCTAGGGTAATGTAGCTTTTTCCGCTTACGGACCTTTGACTCATTACCCGTAAAACTTATGTGTTACTACCCAATCTCTGAACATAAACAGAGTAACGGATGTGCACATATTTATAAAAGGAAAACAAATATTGTACGCCCGTTGTTGTCAGCTAGGTGCAGCGTCACCTAGAACTGCCCCTGAGTTAAAAAGACGATAGAGGTGAAGCCCTTGTGGTGGAACTTCGAGATCTAACCAGCGGCTACTTCTGGTACCATGGGTGCCAGTTGCCCGACAGCTGGGCTGCTTAGAGATAAATGCATTGCGGTTGCCGGAAATTTCTTGTCCAAAATGGCTTTCATCCTGGATACGACCCCAGGACTCTTTCACTTTTTAGTGTCTTGCCGTAGTAGGCACAGAAACTTAGGTGGCGTGCTTGCATTCTTCTCGCGTAAGTGGTCCTCGCTGCTCTGAAGTTCTGAGTGCATGTAGCGGTCGTCAGTTTCCTTTGCTAAAATGCCGAGTTCGTCCTACCCCAATGGGGTATACCCTACGGGGTTAAAGGGATGATATTGGTAAGTGTGGAGTAGGCACTGGTTATTTGGCGACACAGGCATGCGTTCTTTATGGATGAGTGGTTAGCTGTGCCGGCAATGGTTGAGGAATTTTCTAGGGGACCTCGCTTAGGTGTATACACAACACCTAAGCGGGGAAGCCGGAGAATTATCGTGGTGGTTGTGGTTTGCTACCAAACATCGCTGGGAGAATAGTCTTAGCTTCCCAGTGTTAAATCAATGCTAGTGGTTTGTGTGACGCGGTCATCCAGACACTGTTCTAGGTGCTGTTGCCATTCAACAGAGCTGCTATGGGCACGGACATAGCAGCAGAGTTTAGATAGCTCAAATTACCTCAGCAAGGTAATTGAATATAATACAGGGATAACTATATTCAAAGATTGCAACCTATGTGCCTTATGGAGTGGGCCATAGGTTCATTCTAAAAGGGTGCATGGGGGCGTTGGTCTGGCGTCTAACCCACACCCAGTGCTTTGGCACACATGAGATTAGGCCGTAATGGCAGGTACTCACGTAAAGCAATCGCACATCTGTCTGTTACAGGTTGTTTTCTCGAGCTACACACATAAAATTTTCACACAATATGTAAAACCTCGACCGCAACAACAACAAATATATAACAGTTAAAAAATGTAAGAGTATTCTAAAGCGAGTATCGAAACATATTGCCCTTTTTTATCACTCCTTGTTACAAATATGTGACAAACCATTAAAACTTTATAAAAACTATTAATTAAATGTAATTATTAATTTTATTGCAACTCATTAACCACGATACAATATCTAGTTTCAAACTGTAAAATTTATTGTTAATAAAAATTTATAGAATAGGTTTAAAGTAGAGATGGGCGCGTGTCGAATTTTTCCAACACAAGACGACACGAACACGACTACCAAGACGCTCAATACGTACGAAACATTTTTTTTTTTTTTTTTTTTTTTATAATGCATGTATTTATTTATTGTATCTTCATATGTGAACTAATAATAAGTATTCAAATCTTAAATCTATAAAAAAAATTATTAGGCCCGACCAGTGTCGGACATAAACTTAGTGGTAGTTATAAATAATACATTAGTAGTGATAATCAAAAAAAAAAGGGGGGGGGGGGGAAGTATTTTCAAGTAGTCCCATCTGGAGTGTTAGGTATAAGAGCCCGTGTGTCCCTCTTTTTTAAGCGGATGTGTCCAGTAAAGTTCAAAATATTACGAGCAAGCGGATTAGGATGTGATTCGAGTTTTGTTAAATATTTGCCTGCGTATTTTGCAATACGAAACATGCACGCGAAAAATTTTGTCAACACGATATTGCACAACACGCACGAAATACTCATATTATTGGTATGGTATTGAAGATTAGAAAATTTAATTGAATTTTTTCAAGAGTCGCTTTTCAAAATATGACACTGAATTGACACTGCCAGATGATACTGTCTGCCACCACAGCTGATACTATCGATTTACGTACAAAACTATAAGCTTCAGGTGTCCATACAATATCAGCAAATATGCTGGTGTTTTGTGTTTGAGGATTCTTAATATTCAGCCGTGTCACAGATTCCGTTCGGAATGGTTTTCATTCCGTATTAACCATTCCGTTCGAGTTTCATTTTGGTGCTTCAGATTCCGATGGTTTTCATAAATCCGAAAAAATTGTCAAATAGTTTTTATGGTGCAAATGTGGCAATATAATTTTGTATTAAATCATAATGTGGCATATTTTTATTCGTTTTAATTTTTATTTATTTTTTTTTTTTTTGTTTATTTGAATTCGGCTTTGAATTTTTTTGTTTTGTGTGAAGATTTTGATAAAGTACATACAAAACCAATTCCGTACATTTTGTTCTCATATTTTAAATTTTTTGTAGTGCCTTGAGAAATTTACATAATAAATAAAAAAAAACCAAATAATTGTAATCCAGCTTCAAATAAATAAAAGAAAAATAGTATTTTTAATTGAAAAAAATTGTTTAAAATTATTTTTTTTTTACTTTAACATGCAGATGGCGTTGGCTGAAGTAGTTAGCACGTTGACTACAAAACCTAAGGTCCTGGGTTCGAGCCCGGTGTCCGACAGTCATTAAAAAAATAAATAAAAACACCACGCATTTTTCTGATGTGCACTAGTGTCCTTTGTATCAGTTGTTGTGGGAAAAGTTCAAGTGATGCAGGCATAAGGCACTGGGGTCACTAAAACTACACCGGCTTCAGCAGATGCTAATCCTAATGTAACAACAGAGCGCTCTCCTTCGTTGTGTAGCAGAATCATCGGAAAAGTAAAATAACCAATGGCTACTAAACACAGCTTCAAAATTTAATACGCCTCATTTGACACCAGAAGGCGCTCCAACACTGCATTATTAAAAACCCTGCAAGAAATGAATGACCGAAACTAACACAATAGTAATTTTTTCACTAACACAATTACAACAATTTTGTATTGAAATCAACAGTGACAGTCAATTGCTCAAGTTGCTCTACTCTAACATGTATGTAAGAGTGTAACATCTAATGTACACATGCCGAAAATTAAAAAAATTGCATTTCATTGTAAAATATACAACTCGGTCTGTGAAACTAATATTAATATAAGAATTAAAAAAGTTAAGCAAAAATCAACAGTGTATAAAAGAAATTTCAAAAGTTTAATTAAATATATATATATATATATATATATATATATATATATATATATATATATATATATATATATATATCGGGTGTTTTTTTTAGAGGTATAGAACTTCGAATTGAAATAAAACACAAGAAAATCATTTTAATGTCCATCAATTTGGATTTATTGGAAGGATAATTTTATGCCATTAATGTTTAAATATGATTTCGGGCATGTGGCCGCCGCGGCTGACTCGAATAAAGCCAATTCTACAGGTCCAATTTTCAACCACTTTTTCGAGCATATGGGGCCGTATGTTGGCAATAACGCCACGAATGTTGGCTTCCAAGTCCCCTAACGTTTCTGGTTTGTTGGCGTAGACGAGCGACTTCACATATCCCCAAAGAAAATAATCCAATGGTGTCAAATCACACGATCTTGGTGGCCAATTGGCAGGTCTATTCCGCGAAATTATGCGCTCATCGAATGTTTCCTTCAATAAATCGATTGTGACGTGCGCTGTGTGTCATGTAGCGCCGTCTTGTTGGAACCACAACTCATCCACATTCATGCCATCCAATTCGGGAACAAAATAGTTGGTTAGTCGGCTCCAATTGCTGTGCACGGTGGCGAATCGATTCATTCGGGTCCTCTTCAACACTTTGCTCTACAGCGGCAATTGTTGTTTAGAGTAAACGTAGTGCGAAAACGATCTATGGTTAACCGAATTAATTGCTCTGATGGACGATTATGTCGACCATAAAATGGACGGAGCTTGCGGTAAACTTCGCGAACTGAACCATTATTTTCGAAATAAATTTGCACGATTTGCAAGCGTTGTTCTTTTGTCAACCTGTTCATGATGAAATGGCAAACCAAACTAAATATTAATCACTCGACAGCTGACAAAATGGCCGCCAGTTAAAAAAGTGATGCCAACTTAAAGTTCTATACCTCAATAAAAAACACCCTTTATATATATATATATATATATGTATGTACACATTTATTTCTTTTTCAAATTTTAGATACGTATTTATAAAAATCAAAGTGCGTTGCAGGTTGAAGGAAGCGTGAAGAGGCTAGACCACCTACATTATTTTGTGCTTTTATTTGTTTTTAAATATTTTAATTATACATATCTTTATTTTTCTATAATAAAAAACAGATAAAACAATAAGAAAATCATGTTTATTTATGTAATTATGTAGGTTTGACTAGTTTGCTATGACGGTTTTATACATCAAGTGTGATCAGTCAGACGTGACTACCACATGCATCATCAATGACAAGTAAAAATGCGGCAGAGTAAGCAGGTCAGATATATATGTTCCATAGTAGACATTTTTAATTAGTTAGACAAAGATGCAAAATCACACGTACACAAAAGTTTACATCACTTTTTCCACATTGGCTTTAACAAACTGATAGAAACTTAGATAGATAAAGCCATCACGACTCCCAGTCAAATGACCGGTGTTCTTGCTGGGAAGCGTGCAAAAAATCAGAGTTGTAAAAGAATGAAGCTTTCCTCTCTCTCTTCCTTCATTTTCATATTTCACTATCACTATCCTTTACCTATCATCCTCTCTCACTAACTTCTTCTTCTTCCGTGCATGAAATTAACGGCCTGGCCCACGATGTCGACAAGAAATTATCTGTCGCTTATTTACATTGAAAACAAAAACAAAATAACAAAATTTGTTTTTGTTTTCAATATAAGTAAGCGATCGATAGTTTCTTGTCGACATCGTGGGCCAGGCCGTAAAAGTGATTCCATTCCGAAAATTTTTTCGTTTTACATTTTCTAAAGCACCAAAATACGGATTGAATTCCTTTTCCGAATGAAATTGAGCTCTGTGACATGGCTGATTATCCTAAATTTGGGATAATCTTTTAGAGTGTATATATGTAGACTAAAATTTGTATGGTATTACATATCGAGAGCCTATATTCAAAACACGTTAACTCAAAAAAGCTAACTTTTCAGTAAAGCGAAAAAATAGTTAATTCGCTCACTATTGTAAAAATAAATGATGTGCCTTCCATAATAAGGTTAAAATATGCTTACTAATTTATAAGTCTGCAAAAAATATTTTATTTTGCACTGGTTTACGTATTTTTATGAGATAGCATAATTTAGTCGATCAAAAAAGAAATATTTATTTAGATTTAGCGTATAGCGTCGGAAAAAAATGTGATTTTTTTTAAATTCATTTTTTAATCAATTTGTGAAATCTTTAACTCAATACTAGGTATAAATGAGAATTGAAAACCCACAAGAAAAAACTTAAAATACCATAAAAAAAATAAGTTAAGCCTGACTGAAAGCCTCTTCCACCTCGACGCGGTCAGCCTTAGCTTTCTCTAACTCACTCTCTAGTGTAACAGGGCTACTCCAAATTATCAATTTGGAAAGCTTATGTCATTGACTATAATTGGTCCATACATAATGTTTCTATTCGACTAACAGTTTAAAAGTTACAAATCCTTTTAATCGGAACCACTCGGTACTAATATATTAAAAGTGACCATATCCCAAAAACTAGCCATAGGATATCAAACTCCTTATCATATTCGTGTTCAGCATGCCAAATGAAATCAGATATATTTATATATATTTTAAAAATATTGGAAATTTACATGGGACTTATATATATGGGAAAATTATAGTTTGAGATAGCAGAATAAGCAAAATTTTTATAAAACGGGAAAAAATCATTTTTTTTGATTCGAAATTTAAACTACAGATGAATATTGCATAGGGGAGCTATTTGCAATCGGAAACTCATTTTGACCAAATTTCAGTTGACGTGTTTTGAATATAGGCTCTCGATATGTATTGTCTATACCCTTCGTATGAATTATATTTTTAGTTTTTAAGGAATTAAAGACCTAATGATTACTTTAAGAGCTTATCGAAAGTCGATATTTTTGAGATATTGCAGTGTAGATTTCGTGAAATCACTGCAGTTTGGCATATTGATAGTTGAACGAGCTAAAAATTAAATATAATTTAGATTTTCAAAAAAAAAAAAAAAAAATAAATAAATAAAATATGTAAATACCACAGCAAATGCTGTGAGACTTTGTGAAGTCTCCTTAAAAAATTGCACAAAAGATAAGCAAGTGCAACAACTGATAAAATCAACAATGCATTTATAAAACAAAAAATATATATTCTAATAAATTTATACTTAAACTGTAGTTTTTACTTGGCCGTATCCCAGAATAATAAAACAAAACTTGTTTAACACATTTCTGCTTGTACAAAAAAAAAAAAATTAAATTTGTTACCAAATATTTGCTCCAAAAAAGAACAAAAAAAAAACACCATCAAAAAGGCTGAAGAAATTTGTTGGCTGAATGCAACTACATATAAAACAAATATTCTTCTTGATGGGATAGAAAACAAGGTGATATGATAAACGTAAAAAGAAGTATTATTTCCTTAAGCTGGCATCAAACTCATCTTCATCATCAGCAGCATTGGTAATAGTGTAGCATCGCCTTCGGTTACAATATGTATTATATAAATTGCAATAAACTAGATTTGTGTCGTAGACAAACACACACACACACACACACACACACACACACACACACACACACACACACACCTACAACATTGTGTATGCAGTCTTTCCAACTTTAACATATAACAAACAAAAAAAAGTAAAGAAAAGGTCTGCTAAACAAACTCTAAGCCGTAAAAGTTAAAAGAAGAGAAAGACAAAAAAAAAACAAATAAATAAATTTACTCATGCATCTTATTATCGCATTTTAATATACGACCTTTTAATACAATTTGTTGGATTTTAGTTTTACAGCTGAATGCCATAAAATAACATGGAAGAAAGTTTTCTTTTCTGTCTTCCAGGCATTACGGCTCAGTTTCTGCCAGACTTCACTGACTATATTCTACATAGAACTATTATTTTTTTTTATTTCTCTTAGTTTTGAGTTTGTAATATGAATATAAGCAAATGCATGCGTTTAGTAATGTAGGTATAAGTAAATCTTATACAGCATCAGAATACAATAACTTCATATCTAATATATATAGTTTTTTTTTGCACAGTAGAATAAGAAGCAAGTTTTAAATTTATATACAGAGATATTTGCATAACTCTACACTGAAAGAAAAGTTTATTCATTCAGTTATTAAAAATAGAAGATTTCTTTACTGTAAAAATTAAAATGTTGTCAATTAATTATGAGCAGTGGGGATAAGGGTGGCATTGGATGAAAAAGTTAGCACGTTGGCTACAAAATCAAAGTTCCTGGGCTCGAGGCCGGTTTCCAACAGTCATTAAGTAACAACACCATGCATTTTTCCGAATTGCATTAGTAATTCTGCGTATCAGTGGTTGTGGCAAAAGTTGTAGTGCTGAAGACATAGACACTGATCACTGAACTACTACTGGTTCAGCGGATACTAATCCTAATGCAGTGGTGTCAAAAATAAAACTATAGTTGTATGTGTGAGAAAAGCTGTGTCATTCGTCTCTGAAGTACATCGAAAAAAATAAATATATATATCAAATGCAGTTTAGTGAAGCAGCTCAATATAGTTATATATAAAAAGGAGTCTATATGGTAGAAAATTAAAAAATAAGGAATAAAAATTAAATAAAAAAGTTGCGAGCGACCCATATTTTACGAGTTACGGCACTGTAAACTTTTCATAGGAAACTGTGAAGAAATTCCAAAAATAAATTTTTAAATAGCTTATCTGATAGAAACTTGAAAATAAGAAGAAAAAATTATATAAAAAAATTGGCTGCGACCAATAGTTTCCAAGTTATTGGTCTTTTAAGTTTTGATATTAAATGCAGTTTAGTAAAGCTGCTCCAAAAAAAAACCAAAATGACTTTTTAATATATATTAATTTCTTTCCTTAAAAGTTTTGTAACATAAAATACATTGAATGCCGCAAAAAGCATTAGTGATCATAGAATATCTTTCGCATACCACATTTTTTCTTTCACTGTTTCTATAAATATTTGAATACACCCGCTGCGCATGTGTTATCGTCGCTGTTTCATTGACGACTAAATGAAAGAGAATAAGAATGTGTGTGATTTTAGTTTGCACAATTGTGCCATGAAACTGACATCATTGTCCTAATGTAACATCAGTTCATCCTCCTTTGTCGGTATTGTTTAACAGAATCATGGGCAAAGTAAAATAACCATTGAAATTGCTAATAAAACGTAGTTTTAAAAGTTTAATACGCCTCATTGACACCAGAGGCGCTGCAACACTGCTTTATAAAAAAATGGAAGTTCATATGTTCTAGAAAGTTGTTTATTAAGATATTAGGTACATTTTGATAGTTGATTGTTTCCTTGAATTTTCAAAAGGTTTGCTGCCTATGGACCTGAACAGGGGAAAAAAGGTAAAAAAAATCGATTTTTGTTTTAATTTTTTTGCGATTTTGATACTAAAGATGAAATTTTTTTGATTTTGTATGTTCACAATTTTTGTTCTTTATGACAAGAGCTATAACTTTGCCTCAGAAAATAAATCAAAGTTCCGAATAGTTTGCAAAATATAAGCCTGATAAAATGCAAAAATGTCACGGAGGTCCCAAATCATAGGGAGCCCACAAAAAAAAGTGCATGACTTGGCGAAAAACTGGGAGACACGAGTCTATTACTTTTGGTCTTTTCTCACGTAATGGTGTCCGTATATGGTTATTTGTTTCGTGTTGCACTGTATGGCCTAAGGGCGGTCATTTATTAAATATGTCTTGCCAAATCAACATGAACGGATATAGCGTTCAACTGCATATCGAGAGCCTATATTCAAAAAACGTCAACTCCAATTTGGTCAAAATGAGTTTCCGATGGCAAATAGCTCTCATATGCAATATTTATTTGTAGTATAAACTTCGAATCAAAAAATTGATTTTGTTCCCCGTTTTATATCAATTTTTCTTATTCTGCTACCTCAAACTATAATTTTTTTTAGTGAAAATAAAGTTCCATGTAAATTTCCAATATTTTTAAAAAATTTTTAATTTATTATAAGTCTACCTCATATCTGATTGCATTTGGCATGCTGAACACGAATTTGGTAAGGATTTTGATATACTATGGCTAGGTTTTGACACATTAGTATTTACGTATAACGAAAAAATTATTCCCAAAAAATTTTCAAAGAAACGTGTGTTTTGAAATATAATTTATTTTCAGTAAATATTTTTTACTGTTCCAGTAAATTATTTGTTCCAATTTTATTTTATGTAAAACAAACTGTATAGAATGAAAATTATCTATATAAAGTAAAATTGGTAACAAAATTTTTTAGATTTATTTTTTTTATATTTAAATTTGTTTATTTTCAGTTAAATTTATTTTTATATACTCGGGCCTATTCTCGTTTAAGTATCGTTTTAAAACGACACATAAAACCGACAATTTTACAATTTTACCTTGAACAGATACCGTATTACCGTAGCACCGTATTATCATTTTAATGTAAAATTGTCGTTTTTATGTGTCGTTTTAAAACGATACTTAAACGAGAATAGGACCGACTAAAAAAATTGTACGATTTTTTTTTAATTTTTTCTACAAATTATTTTATAGATATAAAAAACATTTTATTTTTGTTTTTAAGATTTTTGTTTGCAGTTTTCAAACTTATTATGTTTGTATATTGTGATTCTCAATATAGTATTTAGAGTCTTTCTATAAACATACGGAGTTTGTTAGCTAAATTCAAACATTTTTAGGATTGAAGTCTACTGACGAGTTCCAAAAGCGGGAACGAAATGCTTCACAATAAAAACAAGCCAATTTTTGAAAGTAAAAAAAAATAGTTGAAACTTTTATTTAATGCAGTTTTTTTTTCAAATAAAACGTTTACTAATTTTTTTTTAGAAAAATTGGTAAGAATTGTTATCACGGATGGAAATCATTTTACAATTGTACTTTTTATGGTACATTTTTGACCTTTTTGGTACCGTGGTACTACCGCGAGTTATTTGGTACAATTTAAAAATGTCAATGTTTCACTATATGTTAACATTAATTTTGCCTATGTTCTCTTTAATTTTTTTGTATGTGTTTTATTTTAATATCCAATACCCGTTTTCCACGCACAAAGTTTACTTTGCAAAGTCTTAATTCAGCCGTTTGCAAGACAGAGGTAGTAGTACAGTCTCTTTCTGTCTTTCTCCTAGCTGATTTAAGGATTTGCAAAGTAAACTTTGCGTGTGGAAAAGGGGTATAATATAATAGTCGAATCCAGTGTTGTCAGATATGGTGATATCTCGCCAAACGTGGCGACAAAAATTTGTTTTTGGCGATGAAAATTTTGAAATGGCGATTGGCGATTTACTTGGCGATATTTGAACTCCTTGGCGATATTTTTGGCTTTATTTTTACTATTTCAATAAAATAGAATAATGTTAAGAATTGGAATTTTTTTAAGGAATTTTTTCTACAGCATAAAATATTTCGTGCAAAAAATTCTATATGTTGTGAATCAAACAAAATTTTCTGAAATTCAAGGAAGTTAAAAAAATGTGCACCACAAAATCTCATTTGGTGTTTATGAAACACAGTGGGGCAAATTTTCTTTTATAAGTGAGAACCAACATTTTGATAATGAAGCACCAAAAAGAGTGCACGCGGGAAGGAGTGTATGAATATGACGATGGAGTGTATGAATATGACGATGCTGCAAGTACTTAATTCAGTTTTATCACAAGATTTAAATAATAATTTTTATCTTGGTGCTCAAGTTCAATTTATCCTATTTAGATTGATCTTTGGAATAAAATATTTTTAAATATTTTTTGTACGTCAGCATTTATATGTTAATGTAAACACTTTTCCTAATTTTTCTTTAACAATATAATTTTTATGTTTTACGATAGATGTTACCTACTGAATATAAAATTTAACAATATTTGTAGTTACATGACAAATTAAAAAAATATTTTTGTAAATATAATTTAATGTTTTGTTATATTGGCGATATTTGGCGATATTCGACAAGTCATTTGGCGAGGAGGCTAAAAATAAATCTGACAACACTGGTCGAATCTACGAATGTACCTTTATGAACATGGTGTAGTTAGATACACCTTGTTTATGAATGTAATATTTAATATTTTTTTATGTTATTATTTTTATACACATTTTTGTTAAGTTTCTGTTTTTTATTGTACACTTCTGAATTTTTATACACATTTTTTACGTTTCTGTTTTTGTTAATAAATATTTAAAAAAAAATGGTACCGTCATGGTCTGAAAAGTAAATTTTTTTTTTTTTTTTTTTTTTAAGAGAAGTAACACTCAGGCAATTAATGCTTACTACTATTACTAGGTGTTACCTTATTTCGGAAAGGGAAAGTGATAGAAGACAGGTGGTGAAAGAAGAGATAGAAGAAAGCTTCATTCTCTTTACAACTCTGCTATTTGCACGCATTTTTTGTAATAATGCAGTGTTGTAGCGCCTTCTGGTCTCAAATTAGGCGTATTAAATTTTGAAGCTGTGTTTAGTAGCCATTTTATTGGTTATTTTACTTCGCCGATGATTCTGCTACACAATACCGACGAAGGAGGGTGCTCTGATTTTACATTACGATTAGCATCTGTTGAAGTCGGTATAGTTCAGTGACCAGTGACCATGCCTTCATCACTTGAACTTTCCTACAACAACTGATACAAAGGGACACTAATGCACATCAGAAAAATGCGTGCTGTTGTTATTTAATGACTGTCGGATACAGGGATTGAACCCAAGATCTTCGGTATTGTAGTCAACGTGCTAACTATTTCAGCCAAAGCCACCCCCATAGTTGTTTTCATAGTTTATACAAAATCCAACAAGTAATTTTCCTTCCCTGATTGTTATTGATTCAGTTAATTTATTTTCTGATAATACGAAAAACTTTAGTGAAAACGTTTGTATATTATAAAAAAAAATTTGTTGAATATACAAAAAAAAATCTGCAAAAATGTTTTTCTGTTCCTATTAATACATTTGACTGAAAATATTTTGAGTTTCAGTTAACTTATTTCTCTAATGCCAGAATAAGTTAACTAAAAATAAAAAATTTTTTCCAGTTAAATTTTAACAAAATTGTTATCAGAATCTACAAATTTCTTTGTAGGTCCGCATTCATACAAAATATTTACTGATTCAATGAATTTGGTTACTGAAAACGAAATTTAGTTTTTTCTGTATAGGGGTTCCGATATAAAAAAAAATTGGTAATGTATGTATAACTTTTGAACTGTTAATCAAATAGAAACTTTATGTATGGACTGATTATAGTCAATGACATAACCTTTCGAAATTGAAAATTTTGACTGAACCTGTTACACTAGAGAGTGAGTTAGAGAGTGCTAAAGCTGGGCATCTCGAGATGGTAGAAGCTTTCAGTCAGGCTTATGTTATTTTTTGTGGTATTTTAAGTTTTTTCTTGTAGCTTTTCAATTCGTATATCTAGTATTGGGTAGAAGATTTCTTAAATTGATTAAAAAATAATAATGTGCAAAAAATCATATTGTTTTCCGACAAAAAATATTTGTTTTTTTTTCTACTATACTATGGAAGGCACTTCATTTATTTTTACAATAATGAGCGAATTAACAAGTTTTATTGCTCTACTGCAACGTTAGCTTTTTTGAGTTGACGTATTTTGAATACAAGCTCTCGATATGCAAACGATGCGTGTGAAAAATTGTTTTATAAAAATAATTGTTGTTTAACATAATAACGCTACCGAAAAATTAACCTTCACCATATTTTTTTGTGCATTTTTAAAGCGAGTAGAATATTTACAACAGACTTTGTTGTTATTTGTTCATTAATAATTATCACATGTAATTTGGCTTCAAAAGCAATACGAACCTTAGCCCGTTCAAATCACAAATATAGAAACAAATGGAGTTTGAATAATAATTAAAATTAACTAAAATTAATAGCCATGGGCCTGTGGCAAAAATTAAAAATAAAAAATATACTTAATAGTAACAAACCAAAAAAGTTTGTCTTAAGTAGAACAAAAATAAGCAAATTAACTAACATGTGCATAATTAGTAAAGAACAAACGACAATGGTAATACTGTTGTAAATATAGAGATGGTAAAATTGAGCTTTCATTACAAAAAAGCTTTCATCAAATTGAAATAAGATGAATCAAAACAATTCACACATTCCATTTGCAATAATGCTAAGTATATAAAGCAGAAATCTACATCTACTGACACCACACACAGTGGACCAAACACAAAAGAACGCTAATGATGAAGGTTTAGTGGTCTTCGAAAACGGCTGGCTGTTCCGTTCAACTATGTGTTGTTAGTCAGAATATTTACAACAGACTTTGTTGTTATTTGTTCATTAATAATTATCACATGTAATTTGGCTTAAAAAGCAATACGAACCTTAGTCCGTTCAAATCACAAATATAGAAACAAATGGAGTTCGAATAACAATTAAAATTAACAGAAAAACATTAAGTTTTTTTTTGTGCTGCTTTGGTTGCAATTCGCAACACTGTTCCTTTCCATTGTATGAAAAATTAATTTCTATTGCACATAAAAATGCATATACGAGCATTTCACAGTTCGTATAAATTTATTTTTGCTGCTCCGGCTTTGGTTTTTCATATCAGTTTCCTTCACGTAGAAATGTTATCTGAGAAAATAGAATTTTTTTTTGCTCCAAAGCGCGAAATTGAGATGCTGTTACTTGCTAAATTTAAATGTTCCTTTTTGCGGGTTATGTGATTTTATTTTATTTTTTTATATGCGACTGGTTATGTGTCTGAATACTTTTAGCTTTGATTTCTAATCTCAAATGGAGCAAAGGAAAAAGGTGGCATTCTTTTTGTTTGCAAACATCTTTAAAGATTAGAGTTGTAAATCGTATTAAAAAGTGATTTATGGTTTTAAGGAAATTTTATTTTATTATGTTTACATTTACAGCGAATATTAGTAATAAATGTAAGGATTATATATATAAAAGAAAAACTTTTAAGGAATTTATTAGCTTAATGCTGCATTACAAAATGTTAATGTTATAAAATTTTAATGTGCAGGCTTTTGATAAAATTCTGTCTACAGGGAATTATAAAGTAAATTATTTAATAATTATGAACAGTATATTAAAAATAACTTTTATATTATAAAATAACATTTTTAAATGCAATACCAAATTTTTGCCATGAAATTTTATATGAAATTAGATTTAAAAAAAAAAATCTTAAATAAAAATTTTTCGTAGCACATATTCAAATTTAATTGAACTAATGGCTCGATTACGGATGGCAACAGAACTTTAATTTATTTATTTGTTTAGCCAAAATAAAATGTTTTTTTTTGCTGTGAATTACTGAAATTTTGCTAAGAGAGTTCTGAAAAATGTGTATGGCTTCAAATTTAATTTAGTATATAATTCGTTGTGTTTTATCTCATTCTATAATGGATCGAATTATTTAAATGAAGAGACTTGATTTTCTTTTTCAATAAGGCAGTGTGAATTAATATTAATAAAGGAAGTGTAACGTCCGTATGAACCCAACTTGCCAACAATAAGACCAAATTCCATAAAGAAAAACACAGTTTTCGTGTGAATTCTCTCTAGCTGTTTGAAAAAGTACTAATAAACCTTCACTGTTATATTAAGCAAAATAAAAAAATTAAAAGAACTAAAATAAAAAACTTGAGATAAAGTAAAAATTAAAAACTGCACAATTTATAGAAAAACTTATATTTTAAGCAAAAAACTGCAAAACTGCTCTATGCTTAAAAAACTGCTAAAATCAGTTAAAACTGCACATTTGGCAACGCTGAGTGGATGTGTCTTAGAATGGAGGTGCCATGTTCAAGTCCTGCAGCGTAAATTAAGATATTAAGAAAATAAATCAAATAAGTAAGTTAAGTAATTTTTCAGTGTCACTGTCGATAGTTTTACACAATAAATGTTCGAAATCGGTATCAATAACGAAAGTCTTGGTCAACTGGGTTGCTTGGAAATACACCGCATCCTTACAAGCAAAGTAATTCGAAAATGATTCGAAATCTTATTGCTTGGAAGAAAAATATTATAGCGGCAACAATCATATTCGTATTGCGGAAGTTTCCCCCTTATAGAAGATTAAACTGTGATATTGCTAGATAATCATCTTATATAAATATTTATTAGTGTTTTCACACTGAAAGTTAAAATCTGGTTTTAACGTTAAAACCATAAACAGCTGATTCTGCATTCACACTGCAAGTTTGTTAAATTCAGGTTTTAACTCACAGGCTGTCTAATAACTTTGCGCAAAATAAAATAAATCTCCTGCAGAAATGTGTGCATTTGTTGTTGCATTTTTTCTGCTTTCTAATAACACTTGTTGGACAAACTGTACAACAACAGTTTTTGTTAATATGAAAAACTGAGATATTTCACAATGCGCTCTAAAATGGAAATTATTTTATATTTTGTAAATAAAATTTTTTAAATTATGGAACTTCTTATACAGAATGAAGAAGTGCTTGGAAATAAAGTTATTATATACAAAAATGCACAAATACATTATAAGATAAACTTTTTGTATAGGCAGATGAATGGCAGTCATATTGTCTATTTTCACTTTTCAGAGTTCAATGAAAATATTTTCTTTGTTTTCCTTCCAAAAAAAAAATCTCTTTTTATTTCCCCTAATTTTTAGGTTATTGTTGCTGCTGCATCCATTTTAAAGTTGAAAATCTTTCAAACGCCATCTATTGTTATTTACTGGCATAAGCATTGTCAGCTGCTGTCGGTCATTTCACCTTGGCAGCACTGAATTTGTCGCAGCGAAAAGAAGGTTGCATTTCATAAAACCAACTTAAGACCAATTCAAAAATGGTTTTAATTTGGTTTTAACAACAACAATTTGTATGGTAAAACTAAGTTTTAACAGTTGGTTTTAACTTTAAAATCAACTTTTATTAAAACCATGTCAGTATTAAAACACAATATGATAATGCCAGATTATCTTTAGCAAGATAAATTATTTATAGCGATAGATTATCTCCTGACGTACAACTTAACAATTTTGTTAAATTATCTGAAGGAAGAAAAATATAGAATATCGTAAAGTCACCCCTTAATTAAAACTACCATTAACTTAAATTTAAAGCAATTTTTTATGGTCAACTAAATTCAGTTTATCATTACAAGAGTCATCATATGTTTAGTATAAAAAGGAATTTCCTGAATTAATGCTTTAAAAATTTTCGGATTGCTTTTATTTTAAATTAAATATTTTTTTATCTTCTAGTTAAAAACATATCGATATTATAAATAAATTTATTGCATATGTGAGTAAAATTTTTAATAACACAAAACACCTTGTTAAATGAAAAAATAAATCGTCAATACATTTTGAACTGTTCCTTCAAAGAGTTTCACTAGAAATGAAAATGTTTTAATGACAAAAAAGTATTGCTTTGATGATTTTCTTCTAAATAATAAAAATAAGATATTGTTTATATGTATATCATCTGGGTAAGATATCTTCCAAATATTTGTAGGAATGCTTGTGTGTGTGTGTGTGTGTGTGTGCGTGGGTGTGTACTATAGGGTTGCATTTGTATACTCGTTTGTACAGCCAAAACAAATATACCATGGTATGTACCATATAATTGTAGTGTGAGCGACAGAACTAGTATAAGAGTTCTTGTGTGTGCGTGCTTTTCCAAACTAAAATACAATTAAAACAAATATCAATTGCTTATTGTATTGCCGCTGAGCAACTGTTTGATCTGTTTTTGCCCAAAAATACATTATGTAATACAAACATATGAAAAAAACCATTGTTGAAACAAATACATGATTGGACAGATGTATGTGCAGAAACGCTAAATAACATATTTTTTCATACAAGAACCAAAAAACACGCAAAACTGGTGCAAACAGATGCATCTGTGCAATGCTATAGTGTGTACATTTTCATAATCTATGTTCATCTCAAAGTTAGTGTACAAAACTGAAAAAATTTTTAACTAAATTTAATCAATAAACTGCTGTCAAAAGAGCTCTTCGCTCAGCACTAACCAAAAGCATAATTAATTCACTAGAAAGCATTCATCTGTTTTTCATGCATTCAATTGCCTTGCTACAACACCAGAGCCAGTGGCGTTAATTAGCACTGGCTACACTCGGGTAGGTAAGATACCTAAAATCCACGTCCACCTTTGAGAGGCAATGTTGCCACCAACCTAAGAATCAACTGTTTCTCTACATGGCGGTCCAACACTACTTTACATGGCGATCCTACATTACTCTATATTATTAATTTATGTAATATTTTTAAAGAAGAAAAGAACAATCAAACTAAATTTTTGTCTATTTTTTATTAAAACCAGGGCAAGTCCATCACCCGTATTGCGTATGTCGAGTTAAATATTCGTCTATATAAATTTTATATTAGATTAAAGAAAATGTGTAAAATAATTTTTCTCTCATCTAGGACAAAATTCTCGTAGACGAATATTATACTCAACATACGCAATAGGTGTGACTAATTGTATGCACACTATAATTATATCCTATATTCCATTTCAAACACGCTTGTCAAACATTCTCCCAAAAACAGCTTAACCACTAAATAATAAAATAATAACAAAAATTAAAAATTTTAAAAACCCCCCGAATATATCTAGAGAAGATGTGATATCTTCTAAACGGCTGGACCGATTTTCTTAAAACATGGCTAAAAACCCTCTCGATCAAGTCACCTTTCAAACAGAAAAAACTAAATCAAAATCGGTTCAGCCCTTTGGTCAGTACGTGGACACGATGACACACAGATACACATATACACAGACACGCACTACAAACTTATAACACCCCTTTTTTAGTCGGGGGTTAAAAATAAAAATCTTTAAGTACTGAAAAAATTTTTTTAAGCTAAACAAGTTCTAATAATATTATTTTTGATGTCTAAACATCTATACGCTAGGGGGTAAAAATCTTTTGACTTTGATTTCTTTGCTAAGATTTCTTTGCTGAGATTTCTTTGCTTTTTTGCTTTTGCTTTGCATTGTCAAATCGGTGTGAGCTATGTATGAGTGTATTAGTGTTTGAAAGAAGCAATACCAAGCAGGGAAACAAGTCGACCGGCTCGAAGCCGACGGTGCGCCGCCGCCGGTTATGTTTCTGTATATTTCCGTACACCAAAGGTGAAAATGAACCGTGAGAGCTACGGACTTGAAATTTGCACACAATATGTAGACATTTGGCCACTACAACAACAAATACATGAGAGTTAAAAACTAAAGGGTGTTCCAAAACGAGAAATGAAAAATGTTAAAATCCCATGTTATATACATACAATTGTATGTACATATATACACTTGAAATTTTAAAAGTTATACCTGATTTACATTAAGCATTTTTTTCATGAAATTAGTTGCGTGAAAATTTCTTATTTGTCAATAGGAGGCTTGGAAGAGCAACTCATATCTAAAAAGTTGCCCAAAATGCATCAGAGATTTATTCTACGTCCTTTTTGATATAAAATTATCTTATATAGCGCTGCTATTAGCAAATAGAAAAAGTTTCGTGCAACAAAATTCATGAAAAAATGCTTAATGTAAATTAGGTATTAGTGTATTTTTATACAGACTACAACAATTAACACTAAATTTAAAAAATTTAAATCAATGGGTGTTCCATCAGTTAATGCAATTTTGACTTTGTAATTTTGACAACTTGCTGTATCTTGGAAACCGTAAGAGTAAAACTCTTGAAATTTTCAAAAACGGTAAAACTAAAAAATCAAAAGAAATATAAAATCGCCAAAACGAAAAAAGCACCAAATTAAAAAAAATCTCTAGGACTAAAATAAATCGCGAAAAACCGCAAAAATCGCCAAAATTAAAAAAATCGCCAATCTGGAAAAATCGCCAAAATGAAAAAAATCGCCTGAATAAAAAAACCCCAAAAACAGAAAAAATCGCCAAAATGAAAAAAACCCCAAAAAACAGAAAAAAATCGCCAAAATGAAAAAATCGCTAAAATGAAAAAAAATTGCGAAAACTAAAAAAAACGCAAAAAGAGAAAAAAAAACGCCAAAACGAGAAAAAAGCGATAAAACTGAAAAAAAATTTTTTAAACTGAAAAAACTTAAAAAAGGAAGAAAGCTAAATAAAAAAAATAAAAAATCAAAACCGAATGTGCGCGAGTCAAAGTCGCACTTTACTGAATTTATTTTAATTGCAATGAGTACACAACAACAAGAACAGCAACAACTAAATGATGAACAACAGGAATTAAAAAGTAAAAAGTAAAAGTAAAGGCATTTACCATAGATAAGCACTGCAGTACCACTAAAGTTTCAGTAAAAACAAAAATAATTTTACTGATTACTAAAATTTTGTTTCTACAATTTTTATAAATTGCCTAAATGATTTGTTATATGATGAGGTGCATTGAATTTTCAGTAATCAGTAATGCCCGTTTTCATAATGAAATTCTACCAAATGGCCCTACGATTTTACTAGTAATGCAAATTAAATTTTATTAGCAGTAAAAATTTACTGAATTTTTTTTTTTTAGTAATCAGTAAATTTACTGCTTACAGCAATTTTGAATGCAGTACATATACATATACTGCAGTGTGCCCATTTACTGACCAAATAAGTTTAATAAAACAAACAAAAACCAACAAATTCAATATTGAAAGTTTCGATACTTTTAATTAATTAATTTAAAAAAAGATACTAAAAGCATAAGTACTTCCAACTTAAAAAAAAAATTTTTCATTACTAGATGTTTACACATCTCCTCTGTGATCGGACTCACATTGTTTTGTTGTCTATAAGTTCTGGATGGAACCGTTAATAAATACGTATCTGAATCAAAAAGTTTCTCATTATTATTTAGTGGTTACGCTTTTTTTGTCAAATTCTTGCCCAATGTGACCGCACCTTAAGAGTTCATGTTAAATATTTGATTTTAACAAAAAATATTTGCCCAAGTAGATAGACATGGGAGGCTCATGGAGTGCGTGGTGGCATAGAACAATGAGGGTATTTGCCTCAGCTAAAGTCTTATTTAATGTTTTTTTGTTCGTTAGAAAATCACTTTACTTAATAAAAATTTTTCATTCTTTAAAAATTTAAAAACAAATCTTAGGGCAGACCAAGGGCCAATCCCACGATGTCGACAACGCTCGACTTGTCGCACACTTAAATTTGAAAAAACAGTAAAATGTTAAAATTTATTTTTGTTTTGAATGTAAGTGTGCGACAAGTCGAACGTTATCGACATCGTGGGATTGGCCCTAAGAAATTATTCTTTATAAAAAGTTTTTCATGTATATTTCGCAATTTCGGATTTTTGTTTCAAGCGCATAAAAATTAATACGAATGAAGAAAAAAATTGCAATTTGATTTATGTATAATCATAATATATGATTCCTGTTTCACGAGGAAGTTAATACGAATTTAGAAAAAAAAAATTGTTTGCTGTTCGTTAAGCAGCAATAAAATGCGTCTAGACATGCATCACTGCAGCGCCTCTGGTGTTAAATAGGCGAATAACGCGGCTTAAGCTGATTTATTAGTTATTGTAATTTTCTGAGCACGCTGTGCTGTGAGCATCACTTGAAATTTACCTTGAGTTAACAATTCAAACTGGTACAAATGGATATAAAATAATAAATATTAATACAATTTTTTTTGTAATAACGAAATTTTTGTTTCAGTTATTATTTAGTTTTATACTTTTTTTATATCAGACTCGTTATCTACTATCTACAAACCACAAATGTCATTTCATAATTTATAAAACTGTTTTAAATAAAATTCAAATAATAACAGACAATCAGTTGGAGTTCATTTTATTGGGTTTCAAACATGTAGCAATGAAAAATATTATATAAAACTATTTTTAAATATTTGTATCTTCTTTCTTTTTTTTTTTTTTTTTTTGTTTTGTTATGTACCAGTAGTTTTAAATTTGCCCTCCTGTGTTGCTCAGATTGACAGTTGAGTGACAGGCGGAAACTCATTCGGCAGGACTCACCTTGTTTTTATGCACTTGAAATGTTTAAAAAACAAACAAAGAGTGGAATAAAAAACAAGCTTAACTGAATGTAACAAATATCCAGTGTACACAACATGACATTTTACAATTCTTTGAAACGTGTTCATATAGATTTTTATTTCCATATTTTTTTTTTATATTATTTACCAATGACCACAAATAATTTTTTCTCGTACGTGGAAAGTAAATAAAAAAATATCTATAAAAAAAGGGAAATCAATATAAATCTGCAAATGAAAAATATGCAGAGAGAGAGAGAGAGAGAGAGAGAGTACAAAAAATAGTCTGAAAAGGACCATTCAGTGGTTTAAGGACCCACTAAATGTGTTTTATATGTAACCGTATTGAATACTAATCGTATGCTAAGCGCAACATGAAATAGAAAGATGAATTGATTACATACAGCATATTGATTCTCGAGAGCACAATGTTTTAAACACATCATGAAAAAACAAAGAACGTCTGAACTGAACGAAATCTAGCAGATTTCAATTGAAATATTTAACTAAATCTATAGGTAGTGTTCACACCAAGAGTTCGTATCCTAGACAAAAACCACTGACTGAAATGTTTCCTATTCTACAACCAAACATATGCAATGCAGCTATTTCACACATATTTTTAATTATATCATAAAAATGTAATAAAAATTACTTTTAGTACATACAAATGCAACAGAAATAAACGCGTAGTTTTGGTATCTTTGGAAAAGCTGACATTGTTTTTTCTTATGTTTATAAAATATTTTCAATGCATCTAACGCCAGGTTTTTTATGACAATGTACCCTTCTGGGTATCCGAGTGGACATGTGTTATAGCATTGCCCTTCTTAATCAATGCCTTGTTTGTTTTTATCTCAGAAAAAAATTCGTCTAACCAGGAAGCAGGTTGGTTAGGGAGAGAGAGCAAAATTCTCGCTTACCAACCTGCTTCGGTATCACATGATTTTTGTTCGTGATATCCCACTTGGTAGCTCCCTAGGTATGAGCTTCTGAATGCATATGGGATGTGCGGAGAGAAGTCTATATTTTTTTAATTTTTTATATGTAATCGCAAGGGACCGACCATGTCTTACGAATTATAGGGGTTGTAGATTTAGCGGGGTTTCGATTTAAGGGGGTTAAAATAAAATAAATACGAATTAACGGGGTTTTTCAATTTATTTACTAGCACGATAAAAAAAGCATACAAAATTGTTAAAAATAAAATACAAAATAAAAATTTTTTGTTTTTGTAACACCGACAGTGTCTTATGTGTGCGCACACACAAACAAGCGGAAGCAAAAACCCACGCAAAAAAATAGCGATAAACAAAAAATCATTCTTTTCATGTTTTTGTTGTTTTTATTACGAATTATAAGTGGTAGTTAGCAAACAATTACGATTTACAAGAGGTAAAGAAGATTTTATTTGAAGAAAATATTACAAATTAGCGAGGGGACCAAAATCTATGGAAATTTTACGAATTAACGAGATTTTTTCAAGGGACCGACAGTTTATTACGAATTATCGGGAATTACGATTTATCGGGGTACGAATTATCGAGATTTGACTGTATATAATTAAAAAATTTACTATTTAAATCGGAATTTTATATCTACTCTTAGATTAACTTCCAATACTTTATTTTGTTTTTATTTAAATGCAATATCAAATCAAATACTTTTTGCTCGCGCCTTGAATCAGGAGTCGATCCTATGACCTCCTCCGTATGTTACACTAAAACACTACCCACTGAACTACCGAAGGACATATTTATTTTCGTATACAATTCAATTAAAAAATAAAAATAAAAACTGGAAGTAAAAATTTCATTCGCATTAAAATTTGTATCTAGAAAAGTGAGAGAGGATGGATGCACTATAAAAAAACTTTGAGCCGACTAACTTCCTAGTGTTTGTGTTAAATTTCGTCATTCGCTTACGTTATTGCATCGTCGTAATGCAGAACGATATGTAGTAGATTTCAATTGATATCTTTATCTAAATCTATACTATTTACACCAAGAGTTCGTACCGTAGACAAAAACCATTGACTGAAATGTTCCCTATTCTACAACCAAACATATACAATGCAGCTAGACTTGCGTCGAACTCGTTCACTAGTTCATTTTTGCCACAAACCAATGATCAAACCCATTTAAATTACATGGGTTTGATCATTGGTTTGTGGCAAAAATTAACTAGTGAACGAGTTCGACCCAAGTCTAAATGCAGCTATTTCACACCCATTTTTAATTACATCATAAAATGTACTAAAAAGTACTTTTAGTACATAAAAATGTACTAAAAAGTTCTTTTAGTACATTTTTAATTGAAGATTCGATTGCATTAAGTAATATGGGGTAGAAACCTCGTTGGAAAGGTGTTTCAATTAATACAACAGAAATGAACGCGTAATTTTGGTATCTTTGGAAAGGCTGACAATATTTTTTCTTGTGTTTATAAAATATTTTCAATGTAACTTACGTCTGGTTTTTTATGACAATATACCCTCTGAGTCTCCTACTGTGTGCTTTTACGAACTTCCGACGCGCTTCTTTTCGCCTTAGTGCTTGCTTTGGCACAAGTATCTTTATTTTTGCTGGGATATAAGGATATGCTTGTATGTATGAGTTTCTTATTTATTTATTTAATTTCTTATTTGTTTATTAATTCATGAGTTTATTTATTTTTTTATTTTCTTATTTGTTTATTTATTCATTAGTTTGATTATTTATTTATATATTTGATTATGTATTCACTTACTTGTCTATTTATTTATTTGTTTATTTATTTATTTATTTTTTTATTTGTTTATTTATTTATTTATTTATTTATTTATATACCTATATATTTATTTATTTGTTTATTTATTTATTTATTTAATTATTTATTTATATACTTATATATTTATTTATTAATTTATTTACTTATTTATTTATTTATTTATCTATTTATTTATTTATTTATCTATTTATTTATTTATTTATTTATTTATTTATTTATTTGTATATTTATTTATTTTCTTATTTTACATTTAACTGAACTTGAATTAATTTTAGTCAGAAATAATTTCTCAATTAGACCTTAGTTCATTATTTTCAATTATTAAGAAATGAAAACATATTTACCCTGCGGGAGAACGAACTAGTGTTCAACTAGTATTTTTCTAGTACAGAAATCACCACCACTAGTTCCCAACTGTATACTTTCCTATACTATCTTAATGCTCAAATTAGCATTGAGTGTGTTTAGAAAACTACTAGTACCATTGGTACTAGTTTAGGACTAGTTTATTACCAGTTCTTTGGTAAAGAAAAATTCTATAAAATTGGTGGGTTACTCCTTTGTTACACAGTGACAACTTCTACTTAAAATTCTCAATTATTTATCAAAAATTTAGAAACACCAAAGGGTAATTATAATTATTTAATTATAATTATTTTTAGATCAAGCTAAAATTTTAGTAATTATGTGATACCAATTTTCATACAGTGCAAGAGCTCTATTAGACAGTTAAAATTTATTTTGCATTGTGGTGCCTTGGAACTACTTCATATACTAGTACTCATCAGCACTAGTAATTATACTAGTAGCTTTTAGACAATTATCGCCTATTCTCCTGCAGGGTATAAATAAATGTGATTTTCTAAATAAAATAAAGTAAAAATAAACTAGACTTTAACTGCAAATATGCAAATGTCAGCATTTTTCTGTGCCGCCACTTACTTCATCAGCACTCATGTCTATCTATTTCAGCAGAAATTTTTGTTAGTATCAGCTATTTAACATGAATTTTAAATGCAATAGAAATGATTATGTGTATATAAATATTGATCTAGTATTGGTAAATTTATTTGTAATTATAACTAACTATTCCTTTTATGTTTTTTTATTGTGTCGTTTTTTGTTCACGTTATTACGAAGTTACATCACTTAGGGCCATTATTGCAACTTAATGTTAGTTAAAAGTAGGATTTTATCGGACGTATAAAAACTTTATCATTTGCAAAATTTTACTTTAACCTTAAGTGAGCAATAAATTACAGGCAAGTTTATCTCGCGTTGTAATTTTAATTCAATTTTCAATACGTCCGATAAAATACTACTTTTAACTAACTTTAAGTTGTAATAATGGCCCTTATAGTTATACTATTCTTATTTTCTTAAGAAAATCATAAAAATTAATATGTAATAATAAAAAAATATTAATTTATTTATCCTGATCGCAACCAGTATATCGGATTAATTTTAAATTGTCTACGACTTGTTATTACCAAGTGCTAATGAGTTTAAAGCTGCACTTAATACCATATATTAATTCTGATTTTCTTGAGTCATAATATCAAGCAATTTGCTGCACCATTTCGTTGCTTAATTCTTATTTTCTTTTAATTGGTGCAAACTAAAGAAAAAACTAAAATCAAAAGAAAATAAGAAAAGCATTTTCCTTATAACTACACAGTGACAGAAAGAAAATTGTGAGCTCCAGCTGTAATTGTTAATATGCAAAAAACACAAACACATACGCATACATACATACATACATACATATGTATATACACATACAATGTTGTACATGTGTACATGTGTACGAGAGCAAACAGCCACATGTTAAATCTTCTTTAACCAAACATAATGGCAGCTCAATTACAAATGGTGAATTTACCCCCAATGATTGGTTTAAAAGTTGTTATGCACCCTACATTAGAGTAAAAATTAAATAATTTTGGACTCAAGTTCAGTATTTTTAAATTTTTATAACAAAATGAAATTTTTAATTAATTGTCAAGATTTGTCGTGAAAACGTTCAGGACTCTTGCAAACTGAGCAAAATAAAGGGTCCCCCAGGTAACTACTGCTATAAAAAAACTACTGAATATTTTCCCAAATTTCTTTTTTTATGTGAAAGTACAATCCTTCCGGTTAATAATGAAAAATAATTTCATTCAAATGGCTGCCTCGGCTGGCCATGCAGTAGCCTACACGATCGGTCCAATTTTTAAGCACATTATCGATTGTGTGCAGCTGTATTTCACCAATGGCTTCACGAATATTGTCCTTTAAAGCGTCAATTGTCTCTGGCTTGTCGGCGTAACACTTACCTTTGACGGCACCCCACAAATAATAGTCCAACGGTGTCAAATCGCAGCTCAGAGGTGGCCAAACGACATCAGCTCTGCGGCTGATAATGCGATCTTCAAAAACAGGCCGCAAAAAATCGAGTGTAGCTTCGGCTGTGTGGCACGTAGCGCCGTCCTGTTGAAACAAAATGTTGCCAATATCCTCCTCTTCAATTTTTGTGAACAAAAATTCAAATATTTGTATCATAAAAAATAATACTATTCGTTTACAATTTTTGTTAATGATATAGCGGAATTCTTTATCACAGGAAATTCGAAAATTAAAATGATTGAATACCGGGATATTTGCTATTAAAAATGAAACTTATTTTTTTCTGTGCAAGCGTATACACAACCATATTCGTTCAGCGAAAGGATAAAACTAGTTATCTGTCAAATCAAACATGAGCTAAGTGTTACCATTCACGAAATAAGCACTATTTGAAAAAAAAAACGTTAGATGGCCGACCCTTTATACATTTTTACTTTCTCGTATATAAACTGTCAAAAATTTTATGGAAACTTATTTAAACAAAAATCTAATAAGTCTGCGCAACAATTTTAAGTAGTAAACTTAAGTTGTTAGTAAAAAAAATCACACAGAGTAATCTGTGGAAATTATATATTAAGCACAGCTCGCAATAATTGTTCTCTCTCGTGCTGGTTGTCAGAAAAAAAACGCTAGTCCACTGATACTATGCGACACTGTTGTGAAAAAACCGTCAAACTTCGTTCTTCTTTGGCTTGCTCTTCGCTCAACCAACGACCGTTTTTGTCGCTCGGCTCATGTGTTCACTCAAGACCCTTTATTTCGTAAAATCTCGGCAAACGGTCTTTTGAGCATGTATGTGTGTTGCGAGTGCGGATAGGTAAACATTTACATACATACTATGTACGTCATGGAGATTTGTTGCTTTTATTATTTTATTCGATAAACATTATTACACATACATATCTGTCTTTTATTTTACATTTACGCTTCGTTGACAAATAGTTTGATTTACAGAAATTTTTTATTGTTCTTTATTATTATCTTCTCCCTTCCTCTTTAATGCGTTGCCGGCGACGAAATATCTAAGGCAACAACATAAAGCAAACGCAACAACAAAAATAAAGACTTTTTTGCGAACACTTTGCTTGTTTGGCTCACTTACTGACCCTCAGTAGCTGAGAAAATAACGATTCTATTTGTACCATGCGGTCAGTAAGAGACCGATTCGTGTGTTACGCTCAACCCATAACCCTGGAGCGAGAACACGATTGAAATGAAAAAGAGGGCTGCTGTTCAGACACTGAGTGATTCCGTCTCATTTTTTAGGTCTTTTGAGTGAGAAGACCGCTCAGAGAAATTTGGTTATAACAAATTTGGCTTATAACAGATGCCTCTTAGGGCGGCTTTTTGAGTTCAAGATTAGAGATTAAATTAACCTTAATCTTTATTTGTGATTTTTGGGTAGTCGATTATATGATTTACTTGCTAGTTTAAGCGGGCAATCGTGCTGGTTTAATCATACATTAACATTGACATATTGTCACTTGTGAAACTTATAACTTTTTGTAAAAATTATATTATAAAATAATTTAAAAACACATAAATAAATATATATATATTTTATATTATTTATCTATTTCCTTTAATACGCGCAACATGGCAGTTTCTTCTTCTTTCCACAAAAAATCAAAGAGTGTTGATAACATGTATGACTTTTATACAGAAAATGTTGCCACTATTTTGTTCCTCAGTATCGTAATATTACAAATAATAAGAAGTTTAAACTACCACTCAAAAATATCAAACTAATTAATTTGAGATTAAGTTAATTTTCGGATTAGCTAATTATAGAAATAAACTAATCTTAATCTCGTACCCAAAAAGTTAGAGTGTAACTGATGCTATTTCTAGGAAAGTTTTTAATAGAATCAAGTTTAGAAAACCCTGAATCCAGCTGCAAAAATCCTTCTAAATCTAGAGATTTTGTCAGAAGTCCTGCTTTCGCTTCTTAGAAATTGTAATATTTCGTAATTCTTCCCTGTGTACTAACTTGCCTTTGAGGATAAATTAAGTAAGTTAAATGCCTTTTGATTTTTTCATAAACATGTTCATATATCTAGGGAACTATCAAACAATCGAGTGCATATATACATACATACATAACTAAACGTAGCTCAACTTAAACTTCGTTGTTTTCTTATAGTTTTGCATTTATATTTGCCTATACTAAAGACTTATTTTCATATCCAATCTGTTCTCTGCATAATAATATTTTTTTTTAATTTCTCTTCATTTTCTTCTTCGATTCCTTATTGCATGAGTTTTTTTTTTTTTTTGGTTTTAAAGTAATTTACTGCAAAATTTACACTTTTCAAAAGTATTTTTAATACTGTTTGGCTGCTGCATGTGTGAAATATACTAACACACATTAAGGCAATTGATTCACTAACACAACTACAGGTAATGGTTTAAAATAGTATATTTATATCATAAAAGGATTACATAAGCAGAGCATTTGTGCCACACTTGGCAAAATATTGTAAAAAGCATTTGAGTTTATGAGTGCAAATGTATCTTCATTAAATCTTAATTTAAAATCTAAATGCATAAAAACCGAAAATACCACAAATCTTTTGCTATCATGTGTTTTTACCAAAGAACTAGAAATCTTGCTTGTCTTCAGACGCAGCCGGGGAATAGGCTTTTGATCTTTAAACTACTAAAATACTGATAAATATTTATTTTAAGCTGCATTGTTTTTAATGATAATTAAGTCTGTTCTTGTCGGTGAATTGTAAATGATTTTAAATTATTTTAATAGAAGTTTACTTTAATATTATGCTTTTTTGCAGAAATTTATACGATGAATTTTTAGCATGAGTTTTGTTGAGCCTATGAACAGGGTAAATGTGCATTTAGCGAGTTTTTAGGAAAATGAGAATTTGAGCAAAAAGCAGGGTAAAAATTATAGGAAAATGCGTGATGATAAATTCAGCCTAATTTTGGAGGGAATATAAGATTTAAAAATAAATATCTGTTTTTAATTGAAATAATTAAACCAAGCGAAGGTTCGTAGCCAGAAGATGCAAAGTGAGCAAATGGCACTAGTTCCTCTAAAGACCAAAAACTCGAAATTTTACCTTTTTGTCAGAGAATCATATACATATGCACATTGGTCGCATCCTGTCACTGTAAAAATCTAACATCTTCGCCCTGCTATTTCGCAAAAAAAAAATACAATTTTATTCCGGTCTTTAGTACCAGATTAGATGGAAGTAAAAACATTTACTTGCCTTTAATGAAAATTTGTAAATTTTTTTGACGCTCTTTTTTAAAAAATAACAAAGTTTTGATTTACAAATTTTTTTATATTTATAAGAAGTTCATAACATGGCTTTTACAACTGCATGAAATCTGATAGATTTTGATTGAAATCTATAGCAATATATATGCCGTTTTAAGCAAGTTAACTGAAACCGTTAACTGAACATTTTCCTAAACTACAACCAAACAACCGCTATGAAGCAAATTCACACACCTTTGGTAAATACAGAGGCTTACTTTTTAGTACAATTTAGAAAAAAAACATAGTTACACCACTAACTTCTACTTATGATGTCTTGTTTGGGAAATCTACTAGACTTTTCCAAAAATTTCGTATGTACTAGATTTTGCTTAAATTTAATCGCATTTTTAATCAGTTTTTCATACAAAATTTATTTTATAAAGCCTTTATAAAACAAAAATAATTTTTTATGAATAAAGCAGTGTGTATTTATTTCTTAGGGACACATGAGCTGAACACACTGAAAAAACTAAATTTCGTTTTCAGTAACCACATTCGCTGAGTCAGTAAATTTTTTGTGTTAATGCGGACCTAGAAATTTGTAGATTCTGATAACAATTTTGTAAAAATTTAACTGAAAAAAAAATTTTATTTTTAGTTAACTTATTATGGCATTAGAGAAAAAAGTTAACTGAAACTCAAAATATTTTCAGTCAAATTTATTAATAGGAACAGAAAAACATTTTTGCATTTTTTTTTTTTGTAATATTCAGCAATTTTTTTTTATAATTTACAAACACATTCACTAAAATTTTTCGTATTATCAGAAAATAAATTAACTGAATCAATAACAATTCTTAAATTTTTTTTTAAATTAGTTAAAGTTTTATCTGAAATAAATAACTGAATCAAATGAAAGGTTCAACTAATTTTTTTACTTTCAAAAATTGGATTGTGTTTATGGTTAAGGATTTCGTTCCCGCTTTTGGAACTCGTCAGTAGACTACAACCCAAAAATTTTTTGAATTTAGCTAACAAACTCCGTATGTTTATAGTAAGACTCTTAATACTATATTGAGAATCACAATATACGAACATAATAAGTTTCAAAACCCCAAACAAAAATCTTAAAAAAAAAATAAAATGTTAAAACAAATCAGACAAATTTTTTTACAGTATATAAAAATAAATTTAACTGAAAAAATTAAAAAAATCACACAAATTTTTTTTACAGTATATAAAAATAAATTTAACTGAAAATAACAAATTTAAATAAAAAAAAAAACTAAAATTTTTTTTTTACAAATTTTACTTAATATAGATAATTTTCATTCTATACAGTTTTTTTACATAAAATAAAATTGGAACAAATAATTTACTGGAACAGTAAAAAATATTTACTGAAACTAAATTATATTTCAAAGCACACGTTCGTTTGAAAAGTTTTTGGGAATAATTTTTTCTGTGCAGAAGAACATGATATTTTCGAAGGACACTACACCTTTATCATCAGCTTCTGTAAAATATATTCAGTATAAATGGAATATGTAAGAATGTAATGCAAATTTACCACCACTAATTTAAAACAGGTTTTCCATTTTTAATTAAACAAAATGAATTAAAACATAGGAAAATTTTTTAAATTTTATCTGATTTACATTAAGTATTTTTTCATGAAATAAATTGCATGAAATTTTTTTTATTTGTCAGTAGCAGGCCAGGAGAAGCAAAACTTATGAAAAAAAAAGTTCTCTTTTAGCATTAAAGCCGTTTTTTACTTCAGACAAGTGAAATATTTACTAATTAATGCACTAGTTTATAAGAATTATATTTATATTTTTGAGTAAAATCTTAATAAAATTAAGTAAAGCTATTCCATAAAATTCAGAGTTTTGCGAAAAAAAACTTTTTCTCAAATTTAGTAAATTTTTTATGTCTTTAGTTCTAATACAAAGTTTTGATTTTACTTAAATTCTATACCATATGAGATGTTATTTTTTATATACACATATTATATTATTAATTAATTCACTATATATACTTATTAATAACTTGAGAAGAGACAAGTATCGAACCAATAATCTTCTGACTGATAGATAAGCTAAAGTTAGAATTAGTTTTTACTTTCTGTTCTGTTACGAATTAGCTAACACTTTTTTGTTTATAGAAATCTAATACAAGTCGTTAGTTTTTCTGTTTCGTTCTGTTCTGATTCGGTTCAACCTGTGAAAATCAAAAAATTGTTAAATAATTGTAAGTGACAACATAAATTAAAACGAAATCTTTGTATCATTGAACGTGGTATCGTTATTTACTAATATAGCAATACATTTAGCTATAAGAAATATTATGGAGAAATGGGAAATTTTAAAAAATTACACAAAAATACCCAAAACACAGTTTTTAAAATTATTACAATTTTGTTTAAATGAAAACAATTATTTCATATATGAAGGCACAGCCGACATTGTGTTAGACACTCTTGTAGAAAAAACAACGAAAGAACTAGGAGATAAAAACATAGAAATAAAATTATTGACAAAATATGTAGATGACCTATTTGCCATTATTAAAAGAAAGGACGAGAAAATCATAATGGAGGCCTTTAATAATTACCATAAAAAACTTAAATTTACTATTGAAAAGGAAATAAACAATTCACTTCCCTAACTTGATATGAGAATAATAAGACACAATGATAGAATTATAACAGATAGGTACATGAAACAAATACCTTCAGGCAGAATAATAAATTATAATTCAACACAGCCCTTTAAACATAAGACAAACACAATTACAAACTTTATTAATAAAGTGTTACATATAACTCATAACAAATTCAAAGATAAAAATGTTAAATTAATAAGAGAAGTACTTAAAAACAATAATTATCCGATATATTTGATCAATAATCTAATAGACAAATCAATACATAACGCAACAAAAAACAATAACACAAAAACAATATCTGGCAACACTAAATATATAAGCTTATCTTATATTCCAAAGCTGACTGAGAATAATAAAATAAAAGAGATAATTAATGAAGAAGGAATTATATTTGCACACAAACCAAACAAAACAACAAATACACTGTTCACAAATCTACAAACAAAAATAAATAAAAAAGATCAAAGCAATGTAGTATATGAAATAAAATTTAATGGAAACGCCTACGAAAGCTGTAAACAAGTTTACATCGGGACAACAAAAAGGAATCTAGGAGTAAGAGTAGCTGAACATGAGAATGATATTAAAAAAGGACGACAATCTACTGCGCTAGCTCAACATTGTTTGGATTATTCTCACTCAGCTGATCTGGAAAATATGAAAATACTACACAAAGAGAGAAAATACAACAAAAGATACACTTTGGAAAGCTTAAGTATTCAACAAAAAATGGACATAGCAATGAACAACAAAACTGACAAAGACAAAACTAATGCTACTTATAGCATTGTATTAATTTAAGTTTTAGTGTAACTCCAGCTGTGATATTAGAACGTTAAGAAAAGCTTTATACTGTGATATTTACAATTTTGATTATTTTTGCAATTATTTTTAAATTATGTATTTTATGTTGTATGTTGTCATGTCGCGCAAAATAACATTATTAAAATTTAAATGCAAATTTTATTAGAAGATAGTATATGTAAGTTAAAGCAAAACATTAATTGTTTTATTATTATTGTTGTTTTTGCATTAAAAGCGTTCTTTTATTTATCAATGTTACCAGATTTCAATAAAAATAGTATCCTTGAAGATGTTGGAAAATCTCAACGAAACGTCGGATATGAAAAAATGAAATAAAATTGTCTTTTATTTACGTTAAATAAAAAAGGTCGAATAGTCATATATATATATATATATATATATATATATATATATATATATATATATATTTATATAAATTAAAATAAATTGTGATTGTGCGTTTAGAATTTAAAAAATGTAATTTTTAAAAGAAAAACATAAAACTTTATTGGAACTTAACAATGGACGATGCAAAACTCATCACTTTAGAGGAAAATTGCAAACTTTTCTAGTCAGAAACAGCTGACAAGTTACCACAGAAAAAGTAAGTACTCAAATTTTGAAGCAGAACGGCACAGAACAGAACAGCAACAGAAAGTAAAAACAGCCTTAATAGGCATTGAAAAGTATTTTTTTATTACAGAAAAAAAACTTATTTATATATATAAAAATTATATTTTTTTTAAATAAATAATAGTAAAAACCGTTTCAACGGTTCATTTTATTTCCAATGCAATTAATTTTGCTTTGCAATAGATAGCTTACGTTTCAAAGATATTTTAATAATATAATTTTATACATAAAAGTTGTTTTTGTAATTTAAAAAATAGTTTTCTTACAAAAACAATCAAATTAATTAATGATTTTTCTTGTTAAACATCCTTCCAAAATCGGCAAATTCAAATGCGTGTAAAAAAATCTAGCACTAACCAAAAAATAAAGCATTTAGGTGGGTTTGCTATGTAAAGTGTCAACTTTTATTTGGTTTTGGTTGCATCCCATTCCGATTCGGAAAGTTCGATTTTATGTCACAGTATAATTAAATTTATTTTCCGATCGATATGGTACTTAAAAAATCACCACATGTTCACAACGCCAAACTTAGCCAAACTCAACCAACAACTTCAAAAATAAAATAAAAGTATTTTCCCATACTGAGCGTATGATTAATTTTTTATTATTGCAAATATATAAATATAAATTAATCATACGTCGGTGTTACCCAAAAATTAAAAAATTCAAATATAATCCAGCAAAAAATAAATGAATGCGTTTCTTCGAATACATTCTGAATGTCAAAGTAAATCGTAAATAAGACTATAGCTTTGAACATATTAGAAACTCAGGCGATATTACTGGGTGATATGTATATTGAAATAAATATCCAGCCAAAACAGCGTGCAAAGACGGCATTAAATCATCTCAAACAAATAATAAATAATAGCTCAGTGGTAGAGAGCATGTCTCAAAAGTCAGAAGAGCGCTGGTCCTATATCCGGCAATAGCAATATTTTTTTTTTTTGTATTTACGTGAATCAGGGAACTTCAATTAATATAATTTAATTAAATTCCTCCACAAACACGTGATTTCTAATGATACGTTAATACAAGAATCATGCATGCTTCACCTAAATCGAACAAGTTCGCCTTCACTTGAATCCATGATTAAGCACATGATTTGTCTTGCTTTTAGGGTTTTCGCTACGCTGTCCGTCTGTCCAGCTGTTCACAGGCTATTTTCTCGAGAACAGAGTGTGTAGAGCTTTGGGCGCTACAGCAACAAATACATGAGAGTTAAAAATAAAAGAGTGTTTCAAAACGAGCAACAAATAAATTTAAAATCTCATGCAATATAAAAATAATTATGTATATGTAGTATATAAGTACTTGAAATTTGTAAAGTTATTGTCTTTTTATACAGACTACAACAATTAGCACTAAAACTTAAAAAAATTTTAATCTAAATAAAAAGGTGTTCTATCAGTTAATGCAATTTTGACTATGTAATTTTGACAACTTGCTCTATCTTGGCAACCGTAAAAGGCAAACTCTTGAAATTTTCAAAAACGGTAAAACTAAAAATTACAAAAATTACAAAATCGCCAAACCAAAAAAAAAAAAAAAAAAAATAATAAAAAAAAAAATAGCCAAACACCGAAAAAAAGTCGCCAAAACGAAAAAAAGAAGCACCAAATTAAAAAAATCTAACACTAAAAAACTGAAAAATGAAAAAATCGCCAAAAAAAGGGAAAAAATCGCCAAAATGAAAAAAACGCCAAAAACCGAAAAAATCGCCAAAACGAGAAAAAACCGCAAAAACTAAAAAAATCGCAAAAACCCGATAAAATGCAAAAGAAAACGCCACAACTAAAAAAAAACACGTATTAAAAATAAAAAACCAGTGTTTGAAAACTGCCAGCAAAACAGCAACAGCACTAAAAAAAATCTGGCTGTGCTGCGAAAAGTTTATTTATTTTTTTTTTAACTTTTGTTGCTGAAGTTAAGTCATAGCAAAGCTACATTATACGTAGTTGATGACTGTTCTGTTGCTTTAAGTTCGAAATTTGAAATAGTTCAGTCAAAGCACAGTTTCAAAAGTTCGTGGTTTTTTTCTGCTATAACTGCTGAAGCTATGAATCATGCTTTGTTTGTTGTTGTTGTACTTATTTTTTCAAGAAGTTTAGCCCAGCTAAAATCAGCAATTGAATTTTGAGTGTTGTTGCGTTGCTTTGGCTTAGCTGCGAAGATCTTCACAGCACAGCAACAGTTAAGTTAATTTTTTTTCTTTTAACAGCACAGTCGAGAGTCCTTCGTTTGTTTATTGTTTGTACTTCGGTTTTGCTGTTTACTTTGAAGCTTTTGCCAGTAAGAGTTTAGTCAAAGCAAATGAAATAAAAAATGGAAGTAATTTCAAACGCTGCAAAAATCGCTCAAAACTGAAAACATCTCAAAAACGAAATAAAAAATTTCGAAACTATGCATATAGGCTAAAGTTTGTCTTGTATTCGTGCGCGAGTCTAAGTCACACTTTACTGAATTTTTTAGGTGGGTATAAAAAGATATATTTTATGCATCCATCACAGTTCGAAACTTTTAAGCTTGTTTGGTTGGCCTTCATAAATTCGCATTACCATTATCCATAAAGCTAACAGTTGACAACTCTGCCTAAGTTTGGTTGCCTTCTGTCAAAGTTGAAATTTTTAGTTGGTAACGCGATAACAATTTCATCAAAAAAAAAAATGTGCTTCATGATACTAAAACATAGTTTGGTGATGACTTAGATTGGACGACTCTTCGACAATCAAATGAACTGAGTTGAGAACCGTGGTAGAGGCATTAATATTTAGATCTTGAAATATTACCAAAATTTACGATATAAATAAGCTTCAAATATGAAATATTAGCTTAAAATCTCATCTTTCATTTTAAGGATATATAAGAAAAAAGCATGTCCTTAACTTAATTGTAGTCAATTAAACTCTTTTCTAATTTCATATGTACTCTCTTTAGCCGCATATTTTTGGATTGTATTGAAATCTGCTTTAATCTTTTTTTCTATTTTCCTTATTTATTCTTACATTTGACTATAATTTAATTACAAAATTCTACTCTTTTGTTTCGTTTCTGCTTGTTTGATTTTACATAATGGCCTTTAAGTCCATTATTATATTTATTTCCTTTTTTATACCCTTTACCAAAAAATGGTAAACGGGTATATAAAGGTTTGTCATTCCGTTTGTAATTTCCAGAATATTAATAAGCGAGCCATAAAGTATATATATTCTGGATCCTTACGCATAGGGAAGACGAACAAGCGATGTCCGTCTGTGCGTCTGTCCGTCTGTCTGTACGTGAAATCGGTTTTCCGAAGCTCCCAGAAAAACTAGACTTCGTTCTTGGACTGGTGGGTCAGAAATGGTCGAAATGAGATTTGTATTGAAAATCAGCAAAATCGAGCAGACGGTTTCAGAGCTGGGAAACTTAAACTTCATTTTGCCATACAAAATAACTACTGAAAAGAAGTTTTTATTATTTTTTATTAAATAAACTTATTTTATATTTCAAAATGAATAAAATTGGTATTTCACTTTAAAAAAAATTAAAAAAAAATCAAAAAAATTAAAAGGACGTTTCCAAGGTTGGAAAACTTTGATTTTTTTTTTCTTATACAAAAGTAACTTACTAAAACAAATTTTTCCTTTTTTCTACAAATTATACATATATTATGTTCTTAAAGTGCAGAGATTGATGTAAGAAATCAGAAAATCAAAAAAGATGATTCCAGGGTTGGAAAACCTACAGTGTTTGTGATATATAAAATTAACTACCGTAAACTAATTTTTTATTTATTTTTATTAAATAAACTTATTTTATGCTTCACCACGGATAAAATTGGTATTTCAAATAAAAAAAAAATTTTTAAATTTAAAAAGACGTTTCCAGGGCTGGAAAACTTTATATTTTTTTTCTTATATAAAAGTAACTTATTAAAACAAATTTTTCCTTTTCTTTATAAATTAAACATATCTTACATTCTTAAAAGAAAGAGATTGGTGTAAGAAATTAGAAAAATTAAAAAGGATAATTCCAGGGTTGGGAAACTTACTCTTTTTGTGATACAAAAAATTAACTACCGAAAAGTAATTTTAATTTTTTTTTTAATAAATAAACTTATTTTATACAATAGTACGAATAAATATGGTATTTCAATTTAAAAAAGTTTAAAACACGATTCCAGGGTTGGAAACATTTACCTTTTTTTATACAAAAGTAAGTTACTAAAACAAATTTTTCGTTTTCTCTACAAATTAAAGATATCTTATATTCTTAAAAGAAAGAGATTGGTATAAGAAATCAGAAAAATCAAAAACCATGATTTCAGAGTTGGTAAACCCACACTTTTATTGATATAAAAAATTAGCTACCGAAAACTAATATTTATTTTTTTTTTATAAAATAAATTTATTTTACACTTCAGTACGAATGAATTTGGTATTTCAAAATAAAAAAAGTTGAAAAAATTAAAACGACGTTTCCAAGGTTGGAAAACCTTATTTTTTATACAAAAGTAACATACTTAAACAAATTTTTCCTTTTTTACTATTAATTAACATATATTATATCCTTAAAAAAAAGATTGGTATTAGAAATCAAAAAAATCAAAAAGGAGGATCCCAGGGTTGGGAAACCTACACTCTTTGTGATATAAAAAATTAACTACCGAAAATTAATTTTTGCTTATTTTTATTAAATAAACTTATTTTTTGCTTGAGTATGAATAAAATTAATATTTCAAATAAAAAATAGAAAGTTTAAAAAAATTAAAAAGACGTTTCCAGGGTTGGAAAGCCTTAACTTTTTTTCTTATACAAAAGTAACTTACTAGAAGAAATTTTTCCTTTTATTTACAAATTAAACATATTTTATGTTCTTAAAAAAAAGAGATTGGTGTGAGAAATCAGAAAAATCAAAAAGGATGCTTTTAGGGTTGGGAAACTTACACTTTTTGTGATATATTAAAGTAACAAAGTCTAATTAATTTTTATCTTTTCCTTTATAAATTATACATATTTTACGTTTTGGAATAAAAAGTTTGATTTGAAAAATTATAACTTTGAACTTTTTTTTCTAGATATTAAAGTAACTAAATAAAACATTTTTTTTGGAATTCCCTTTTTTTGTCACTTAACACACTTTCCGTATTTTTTTAAGAACTACTATATTGATAAAAGGAATGAGAAAAATCTAATTTGATGATTCTAGGGTTTGAAAATTAATTTTTTTTTGCACATAAAAGTAACTAGGTCAAATTACGTTATGTATGTGCTTATGTATGTATCCGTATACTACATAAACGCACTTTGGTAAAGGGTATATAAGATTCGGCACAGGCGAATATAGCACGCTCACTTGTTTATATTTTGAATGTTGCACATATTGGCACCAGTGCCTAATGCTTTTAAACAAAGTTCTAATGCTGCTGATAAGTGCTGGAAAACATAAATTGAAAAAAATTTAAAAATTAAAATCTATTTTAATAAATTATGCCGATATAAAATAATGTTAGTAGAACGTGTTCAAAAGACGCCGTTTAGTCGCGTGACATTCTTTTTTTTTCTATATTTCTCTTGCACTTTCAGTACCTTTATGCAACATTCATTACAAGTACGAATGCAAACTATCATCACACCTTATGCTAATTTTTCAAGCAATTCTTTTTATATGTTAACCTTCTTTTATAGAAACTAAAAACTAATTTTTTTATACACAGAAAAAAATCTAATTTTAGAATGTTAAATAAACAAAAAAGAAACGTGGTACTTCATAAAACTTATTTTGCAATATGTAAAATATATTTTCCCTGAAATAAACTATTAACTGTAAATAATAAATGAAAAATTTCAATATTTAATTTTAATTTTTTTTTATGGAATTAACTGCCACTTCCACTATGTCGAAAGAAAAACTCTGCGAAAGAAACCTAGTCGCTCGAATTCTAATACATTTTCATTCCACTATGTCGGCAGCTTTCTTTCGCTTGTGATTACGTTTGCCATTTTTTTGTTTTACGTGTTTATAAATTAAATGTAGTGCCAATTTGTATATTTCAAGTATTTCTAGCGATTTTTTAAAACTTACTAACATTTACATGAAAATAAATACAATCATATTGAACAACGAAAAATAATTCAACAAAATAGTCGCACAGCAACAGCAAGTTATTGCTGTTTTGCTTTACAACTACATTCGTTTTGTTTAAAATGTGCGAGTACTTTTTATAATGAACATAAAACAATAATCAAAACAGAAGTGTTCAATAATAATATTTTGATGAATATTTTATGACTTTTCTCTACAAATAAAAAATAAATTGAAGAAATAGGAATAAAAAAATTATAATGTGATAAAATAATAATTTCACAAACTTTATTGAATTGTTTGCAAATAAATTTTACTACACGAAAGCAAAATAGCAAGTGAGTGATTTTGACATAGTGTTCGCTTTGTTGACGACTCGTTCGAGTTAGTGGTATGAAAATCTGTATGAAAACACTTACGTTTTCTTGGGACTTGTCGTTCGCGTCAATGTTTGTAAAGAAGTAAGATAGAGAAATGGAAATCAATTTTCTTTCGCTTAGAATGCGAATTAAAACCTCCTTTCGAAATAGTGGAGAGGGCAGTAAATGTTATTGTAAACTGAATTCCAAACAAACTAACCAATCGTTTGAAAAAAAATATAAAAAATTAAAGTTCAAAAAATTGTTGCAGTGTATAAAATAAAAAAATTAGACCTGAACTAAAAAAATTATTTTTCGTTTACGTCAACAACGTTATAAGTCAGAAAAAGAAGTTTTAAATAAAATAAACTTAAAGTTTTCAATTCCAAAAAATTAATGCCATTATTCTATTGGACGATTGTATCGTCTTGTATTAAAACAATTATTATTTATTGTCTATGCGAGAAGGTTCGTGTACTTGCTTTATGATTTTATTCCAAACATTACCTCCAACACATAATTTTTCATATATTTTTCATACTAGTGTATAATACTTTAATTTAATTTTTATGTTTTAAAAACATGGCAATAATATCTATATAATTAATAGACGAACATGTTTTTTGTAATCCCTTTTACGCTGGTACCATTACACCGACTTTAAAAAGATTTATATGGTTTTAAAGGATTTTCTGTACAGCTGTGCAGAATCTATATTTTATTGAAATCGGTTTAGTATTTTGGGAGCTATAAGCGATAAAAGTTGCCACTACCACATGCACACATATTACACACGCATTTATTAGCTTACAAGCCCTGCAGTCAGACTGGGGCCAAGTGTCTCTATGTCAACACTGAAACTCTAGTAGTAGTTACATTGTCTACAATTTCTCTTTTATTCGCCAGTATAAAATAAAGAGAGAAAACAGATGTGGTGTATTTCTGGTGGATTTTGCAACAAATTGTCAATATACATAAATTAAGGTATAGAAATGTACCAGTAAATGTCTGGTTGGTATGTATCCATGTTCCCATAAGAACTATGAATTCACTATCTAGTCAATTGTTTTAGTGTTACTAGTAGAATTTCAATGACAAGCACATGCTAAATGTCTATAGCACAAAGTATTATATGGGGAATAATTGTAGAGTAGTACTGGTGACAAAGTCAACGACGACATTTCCTTCAGGGAAGTAAAAAAGAAACAAAACATGAGTGTGTGTGTGTGTGTTTGTAGTATTTCTCTTGATCTAACAATTTTTTTTATCTTATTTGTTGTTGTATGAAAGCCATAATACTTAAAGGAAGAGAATTGAATTAAAGTAAATTATCTTGGTTGAAGGGATTTTGTTTCTGTTTTTTTTTAATTTCATGTATTATTCAATTATGCTTGCATATGTATGTATGTTTGTATTTTAATGAATTTTTTATGACGTTTAGATATGTAGGTACATTTTTTTCAATCTTAAATTATTTACATTTTGATTCCAGAATACGGACGAGTGTGTCGTCCGTTTGGTATATCTAGTTTTTATTTTTCGTTATCAAAGAAATTTATAGAATTCAAACACAAGAATTCAAAAGTATTTTCAAACAAAAACGTCCTAAATCTTCTTACTAAATTAGGTTATAAAACACTTTATTTTTCTCTCAAGAGTTAGGTTAGGTCAGGAAGGGTGGTGCTATATCGCACCTCTACTCGGAGACCAAATTGGGTCCATAAATGAGTATATTTTCATTGAATTTTTTACAAAATATGAATATAAAAGAAATTAATTCTGCATTATTAACTAAAAAATCCTATATTTCTAGTTACTATGTTGTTTTAGTAAATGGGCAACATGAAATAGATAAATAAATTGTAATGCTTGAAATAATATTGAAAACGTAAGCTTTTGTTAATGAACCTTGAAATGAATGAAAACATAGAAAATATAAGAATACATTAAAGTGCATTTCAAAGCATAAGTAGACTAAAAACTAATGAAAAAAAAACATTTTTGAAGCTTTTCTTTAAAAAAAAATCTTGTTTCATGTGTAATATGCTTGAAATATATTTTTTCTCTCCTTCTTTCAACCAACTGGACTAAAATGACAAAATGTGCTGGTAACGAGGTTAACATGAATAATATTATTATAAAAAGTTTATAGTAAAAAGCATATGTTCTTAGCAAGTTATTCATTTTACCCAAATAATTCAAATAAAAATTTCAACGCTCATTGCTAAAGGAAATTTTATCAAATCATCTACAATTTAATTAAAAAATATACATACACCTACATGATTCACCCAATTCCTTTCCCTTTATTATCATAAATAAACTTTGAAGTCACATGTGACGTCAACGTTTGACATTCAGCTTTTGGCAAGTGGATTGAATATTTTGTGGTCAAGAAACTTTAACTTCTAAATTCAGATAGACTTAAAAAAATCAATACCAAAAAATGAAGCATTTATATTTATTAATAACAAATGATTATTGCAAAATACTTATTATATTCCAAAAGTATAAGATTTTTAACACTGTGCACAAAAGAAAATATGGCTGACCCTATGTTCCCAGCACACTGTTCATATAGAAAATATGGCAGGATATCGAATTTAAATACAATTCACAAAAAAATATATATACACCAAACTCTCCGCTTTCCCAATCAAAGTAGCTATGTTGTTCTCTAAGATCTAAAGCTAAAACTAAAAGCATTTTAAAGCAAAATTAATCAGCTTTCTATTAAAGCCTTTGATTTTAATAACAAATTTATTTTAGTTCTAGAAAATAAAATATTGTTAAATAACTCTATTAAAAAAAAGTAATGTGAGTCCGATCACAGAGGAGATGTGTAAACATCTAGTAATGAAAATTTTTATTTAAGTTGGAAGTACTTATGCTTTTAGTATCTTTTTTTAAATTAATTAATTAAAAGTATCAAAACTTTCAATATTGTAAATACATATGAATTGGTGGTTTTTGTTTGTTTTATTAAACTTATGTGGTTAGTAAATGGGCACACTGCAGTATATGTATATGTACTGCATTCAAAATTGCAGTCAGCAGTAAATTTACTGATTACTAAAAAAAATTCAGTAAATTTTTACTGCTAATGAAATTTAATTTGCATTACTAGTAAAATCGTAGGGCCGTAATCATAATAAAATTGTAGCAAGTGGCAAAGTTTTTTCATTCAAATTTTGAAACTTTTGTATGAAAAACATTTAGCCACTTGGTAGAATTTCATTATGAATACGGGCATTACTGATTACTGAAAATTCAATGCACCTCATCATATAACAAATCATTTAGGCAATTTATAAAAATTGTAGAAAAAAATTTTAGTAATCAGTAAAAATTTACTTGTTAAACATTTTTTATTGTTTTTACTGAAACTTTAGTGGTACTGCAGTGCTCACCTATGGTAAATGCCTTTAATTTTACTTTTTAATTTTTAATTCCTGTTGTTCATCGTTTAGTTGTTGCTGTTCGTGTTGTTGTGTACGCATTGCAATTAAAATAAATTCAGTAAAGTGCGACTTTGACTCGCGCACATTCGGTTTTGAAAAAATTTTTTTTTTGATTTAGCTCTCTTAATTTTTAAGTTTTTTCAGTTTAAACGATTTTTTTTTCAGTTTTATCGCTTTTTTCTCGTTTTGGCGTTTTTTTTTCTATTTTTGCGTTTTTTAAGTTTTCGCTATTTTTTGCATTTTGGCAATTTTTTCATTTTGGCGATTTTTTCATTTAAGCGATTTTTTCATTTTGTCGATTTTTTTCTGTTTTTTGGGGTTTTTTCATTTTGGCGATTTTTTCTGTTTTTGGGGTTTTTTTATTTAGGCGATTTTTTCATTTTGGCGATTTTTTCATATTGACGATTTTTTTGTTGAAGGATTTTTTTCATTTTGGCGATTTTTCCGGTTTTTCGCGATTTATTTTATTCCTAGAGATTTTTTTAATTGGTGCTTTTTTCGATTTGGCGATTTTTTTGTTTTTGGCGATTTTTTTTGATATTTGGCGATTTTTTTATATTTGGCGATTTTATATTTTTTTGATTTTTTAGTTTTACCGTTTTTGAAAATTTCAAGAGTTTTACTCTTACGGTTTCCAAGATACAGCAAGTTGTCAAAATTACAAAGTCAAAATTGCATTAACTGATGGAACACCCATTGATTTAAATTTTTTAAAATTTAGTGCTAATTGTTGTAGTCTGTATAAAAATAAACTAACTTTTAAAATTTCATGTGTATATATGTACATACAATTGTATGTATATTACATGGGATTTTAACATTTTTCGTTGCTGGTTTTGAAACACCCTTTAGTTTTTAACTCTCATGTATTTGTTGTTGTAGTAGCCAAATGTCTACACATTGTGTCCAAATTTCAAGTCCGTAGCTCTTACGGTTCATTTTCACCTTTGGTGTACGGAAATATACAGAAAAATAACCGGCGGCGGTGCACCGTCGGCTTTGAGCCGGTCGACTTGTTTCTCTGCTTGGTATTGATTCTTTCAAACACTAACAACTCATACATAGCTCACACCGATTTCACGATGCAAAGAAATGTCAGCAAAGAAATCTCAGCAAAGAAATCAAAGTCAACAGATTTTTACAACCTAGCGTATAGATGTTTACACATCAAAAAAAAAAAAAAAAAAAAAAAAAAAAAAAAAAAAAAATTACTAAATTTTTCTACAGAGAAGGAAGTATGAAGTAAGCACGAGATTGAAAATGTATACTGAGGGCCAATTTCATCAACTTTATTTAAATCTCAATTCATATTTAAAAATCGGTTTTCATTAATTTTTTTTAAGGAAAAATTACTTTTAAATATGAATTTATATTTAAATAAGTTGGTGAAATTGGCTCTAAATGTCGTCTTCTTTGTAGTATTGTTATTCGAATAAATATCCATTCGAATATTTCAACACATTATTTCAGTTTTTATTAGCAAGAACAAAAATGTTCAATTCAACTTGTTTCTTGTTTTGTTTTTCTAGAAGAAATTTCTTAGTTTATATCAAATTATATCAATTAAGAATAAAAAATTATTATTATCTATCTATATAATAAATAGGCGAACATGTTTTTTGTAATCCCTTTTGCGATGGTACCGCTACACCGATTTTAAAAAGATTTATATGGTTTTAAAGGATTTTCTGTACAGATGTCTATATTTTATTGAAATCGGTTTAGTATTTTGGGAGCTATAAGCGTTTAAAGTTGCTACTATCGCATGCACACATATTACACACGCATTTATTAGCTTACAAGCCCTGCAGTCAGACTGGGGCCAAGTGTCTCTATGTCAACACTAAAACTCTAGTAGTAGTTACATTGTCTACAATTTCTCTTTTATTCGCCAGTATAAAATAAAGAGAGAAAACAGATGTAGTGTATTTCTGGTGGATTTTGCAACAACTTGTCAATATACATAAATTTGTATGTACGTAAGTTATAGAAATGTACCAGTAAATGTCTGGTTGGTATGTCTCCATGTTCCCATAAGAACCATGAACTCACTACCTAGTCAATTGTTTTAGTGTTACTAGTAGATTTTCAATGACAAGCACATGCTAAATGTCTATAGCACAAAGTATTATATGGGGAATAATTGTAGAGTAGTACTGGTGACAAAGTCAAAAGCGACTCAGTACATTTTCACCATCGACATTTCCTTCAGGGAAGTAAAAAAGAAACAAAACATGAGTGTGTGTGTGTGTGTGTTTGTAGTATTTCTCTTGATCTAACATTTTTTTTCTCTTATTTGTTGTTGTATGAAAGCCATAATACTTAAAGGAAGAGAATTGAATAAAGTGAGTTAGCTTGGTTGAAGGGATTTTGTTTCTGTTTTTTTAATTTCATGTATTATTTAATTATGCTTGCATATGTATATAAGTTTGTGTGTGGCTGTGTTTTAATAATTTTTTTTATGACGTTTAGATAGGTACATTTTCTCTGAATCTTAAATTATTTACATTTTGATTCTAGAATACGGACGAGTGTTTCGTCCGTTTGGTATATCTGGTTATTATTATATTATAAAAAGCCTGGATAAGAAAAGTTATTCCTTGTATTAAAATTTTAAATATTATATTTATTTTATCTTTTTTTTTTTGTAATAAATAATTTCGTTATCGTCATTATTATTGCCCAATTACATGAGAAAACACGATTATTTGTTTTCAGAATTAATATCATGATAAAAGTTATCAACTCACAATTTATTTTAATTATATTTTATTTTTTAAATTCGACTATAAATAAAACACACACACACACACCGATATAGACATTTGTATCTGTGATATTTATTGTGCAATAGCAGTAAGAGATATAACATGACCCATCTAGCATTTGGAAGATACTTTTCTCAAAAATCACCTTGCTGAGTCTTTTTAGATTACTATTCGTGATCGAAAACTGATTAATCATTTACACGATCAAAAAAGGGCTCGAAAGAGATTCGCGCTAATGGGTAAATAAAGAAAATAGTTCGATTTAAAATACAATAAAAAATTGTATAGCAATCACAAATTAATCATCCAGATTTCCTTTTTTTATTATCATATTTCGCTTGCTTGGAAGACTGAAAAATGCTTAATCAAAAACAAATCATTCAGGTGTTTTAAAAGTGATCATAAATATGTATTTTATGATCATATTTTACGCAGATAGATGATTAAACACTAGTTGATATGTTATTTTTAAGTATAACGGGGCAATCTTTACGTATAATGTCAAAAACTTAAATTTTTTCATTTATAAAAGTTAAATAGAATATAAAATTAAATGATGAAACAGAATAAGCCTGCAGCTTCAGAAAAATTCGATTTTGACTATGTAATTTTGACAATTTGCTATATCTTGGAAACCGTAAGAGGCAAGCACTTGAAATTTTCAAAAACGGTAAAACTAAAAAAACCGAAAATTATAAAATCGCCAAACCAAAAAAAAAAAAAAATCGCCAAAAATTAAAATAATCGCCAAAACGAAAAAAATCGCCAAAATTAAAATAGAATTTCTAACACTAAAATAAATCGCCAAATTCGAAAATATCGCCTAAATGAAAAAAACGCTATAAACTAAAAAAAATTTAAATAAAATAAAATCGCAGAAATGGAAAAAATCGCCAAAAATAATAAAAAATCGCCAAAATGAAAAAACGCCAAAAACCGAAAAAAATCGCCAAAACAAGAAAATAAAGTGTCAAAACTAAAAAAGAGCCGAAACTTAAAAAAATCGCCAAAACCGAAAAAACGCAAAAACCGCCAAAACAAAAAAAACCGAAAAGACCCCAAAAACGAAAAAAAAATGCCAAAACTATATATTATATAGGATGAAGTTTGTATTAAAGTACATATTCAGTGTTCGTACGGAACCCTTCGTGCGCGAGTCAGAATCGCACTTTACTGAATTTATTTATTTTTTATTTTTTATTTCAACAAAACGTGCGGCCTCAGAATTTTATAATTACGAAGTAACCTGATATAAATTCTGGGTTCAAGCTATAACATAATCTTTGATAATCTTTGATTTTCCAACATTTTGAAATAATTGAAAAGGCACGCTTTGTTCTGCAACTCCTCCACATTGCTTATTTACTTGAACATTGACTTTACTCTAAAAAAAAAACTATTTGTACAAAAAAAAAAAAAATATGTAAATCTGTAAATTTATACACAACTTAATGAAAAAAGAAAATTTTAAATTTCTTTCAATGGTTTAGTATAAAAAAGATATTTGTATAAAATTTTAACATAATTGTTTAATTTACAACCTATTGTGGGAGTCAAAGTTCGTACAAGAGTTGTTGGTAGTTTCAATAAAAATTTTGTTTATAAACAAATGTTTACATATAAATTACCAAAAACGCTTGTACGAACTACTACTCCTAATAATAACGACAATGAGTATGATAGCACATCCGCATCAACAAGCATGCTTACATAAAGGCATACATATCTATAGCTATCAACACAAATAAGTGCGGATATCGATAGAAGCGGGTTCGATCAAACAAATGCGCTATAGATATTCGTATCAATACATGTGCGCACAAGCATGTAATGACGAGTATGATAATATGAACAATGATACCAAATATGTAAGTATATAAAAAAAATCGTTGTGTATGAATTTAATAAATACCTAATTTATATTATGCATTTTTTCATGAAATCTATTTCACGAAACTTTTTCTATGTGCTAATTGCAGCGCTAGAGAAGACACATAACATGAATTTCTGAAGCATTTTTGAAAACTTTTTTGATCTAATTTGGTTCTCCAGGAAGGAGCCTGTTTATAAATGGAAAAATTTTCATACAACCAATTTTATGAAAAAATGCGTAAATACGAGGCGGGTTTCCTTAGCAAATTTCTATTAAAAAAGTTATAGATTGCTAAAATTATGCAAACTCGCAAGGATTAAAACAATAAAAAATCCCTAAAGCTGATTATATTGGTACGTTTTTCTCTCCATAAAAACGCTTTTCCGTAGATCCGAAGATTTGCAAATGAATACAAGAGCCGAGTGTAGTAATTAGGATTAAGAATGATACAAGTTTTATTTACAAATACAATTATACTAAATTACTCAAGAGCTTAAATACACTAATACAGCTTAAACTAATAAATTACACACAGATATTCACAACTGGTTACCACTGCGCCTTCCTCGCTGTAGTTTACGCACGTTTCTTAGCTGGCTGCGCAAGTAATCACGTGACACCTCTTTGCCTGCTACTCGTCACTTACGAGACTCACTCTGCCGTCACTCACAGTTGATACACCAATACTTCTTTGTCTGCTGCTTGTCACACACGGCACTCACAGTTGATACACCAATAAAGACTCACTGGCTTTACTTACACCCTTATACACGTCTATTCGCTGCGCTGTTCCCTTTACTCCAGTCGACACGATAGACTCCACAATAATCTCAATTCCACGACAGACTATTATTAATTCACAACTTAATTATCAACTGACTTGTTTACTTGCAAATGACTGACTTGTTCACGACTGACTTGTTCGTAACTGACTCACAACTGCAACTAACTATAACTCATTGGCTGCGTCACCGCTTTTTATACTCCACACAAATACCACCAGAAGTTTCAAGCAATGTCTAGACGATCATTATCATCTTGTATGCTGCCTAATTAAGTTCATGTGGTAACTATGTACATACATGTGTATATGCGTACGTGTGTACATCATTAACTAAGCAACACACGGTGGTTGTTTATCTTTTACTTTTCGTTTGAATTGGCATGTTTGTGTGTGTGTAAATATGTGAATCTTCTTAATAAGCAGACTCTTTTTGTTGTTGTTGCTTTTGCTTGTTTACGTTTAATTAAGCTAGGCATGCTTATTTAGTTGTTGGCTACTATTCTAGACTAGTCTTTGCTTTGACCCTGTAGGAATATTTTCGCGTAGCATTTACATTAACCCTGTTGGAATATTTTTGTGTAATGCTGCTTAACATTGTTGACGGCTATTTTCGTAACAATATAAACCTCAAAGAAGCAATAAGTCGAAAATTTGTTAAGCATATTAATCGCGAAAACTTGAAAAAATGCGAATATTATTAAAAAAAAAATTCCAAAACCTAAAAAATGTGAACGAAAATACTCAGTAGATTTTAAAAATCAAAAACAATTTCTCACTTATAAAAAGTTCCGAATAACTTTTTAATTGAAAAAAGTCTTAAAATGTATTTAAAAAAAACACCAAAATTGTAACGAATGACAAAAACTTGGAAAAATTTGCGACCATGTAGACAATTAGCAACAACTCGGTAACATAAAAAAAGATAAAAGATATCATAGTCTGATACTGGTTGAAAATCTTTAAAACTGCCAAAAAAAAACAAATAACTGGGAACAATCACTTTTATTGCGAAAAAAAAGAAAACATTTGCGATCAATTTCCCTAAAATAACTTACAAATACTTAAAGATCTAAGGAATGCCGAAATGACGAAAATTCGATAATATCAAATAGATATGAAGATGAATTAAAAATCGGTAAAATGGTAAGAAAGCCAAGATTTGGCTAAAAAGTCACTTTCATCGCGAAAATTGGCGACAAATTGCAAACAAGCGCTAACATTGTAAGGAAGGCAATGGTGTAACCTCGGCTCTTAGCTTAGATCTAAAATGGAGCGTGTTTCTATACCCGCGGTCAAATTACTCCCGTAAATATTTAAAAGGGTTTTTAGATCTAAGGACTGCGAAGAGTGTGTGTGTGTGTGTGTGTGTGTGTGTGTGTGTAAAACATTTTTATTGAATTTTATGTTCAAATAGTTTGAAAAAAATGTTATTACCTCAACAACTACAAACTAGGATTTCTGGCAACACTTATCAAAAAATATTTAAAAAACCGAATGTGTTGCCAGTCATGGGTATGTCGATAGATATGCGTAGATATGCGGGATGTAACGAAGAATGCGCATCGATACATACAAGTATGAAATAAAGCGCGCAGGGGTATACGCAAGTATGAGAATGAATAGATATCAACACGCACTAGCATAAAAAATGCTCGATATGTGCGGGAGTATCCAAAAAATTTTGTATCGATTGGCTTTCCCTGATACATATACGAAACGTGATTGCAAATGCCTTTGCAACTGTCAGTGAATTCTTATTCTAATATTTAAAAAATTGGATGTTACTAGGTGTGCGTTTGTGCGTGTTTCTGTGAAGAGTGTATTAGACAAGTATTATATGTTTGCAAATTGGTGTTTGTAATAAGACATAAATCCGTGCTCATTGCCATAATTTACAATCATATTACAACTTACCTTTCTCAACAACAGCATTCATATTTACATACTTTTCGCTAAAAATATATTGGGAAAATGTTTTCAAGCATAAAGATTTTTTTTAGCAATCAGGTTCTTTGGAAAGAAAAAAAAACATAAATAAGTAAAAAAAACAACACAGAATATATAACTTTTAAAAGTTTTTCATAAACAAAAGTCACGTCGCATTATGTAAAACTTGACAATTATTGAAAATTTTGATTAATTTTGCTTGCATACCGCTAAACTTATACTCGTAGAAGCTGAATTTTGTGCAGGAATATACAGTCGACTCTCAACATTTACAAAACTCCAGTGAGGAGATTTAAAAATTTGTAATATTACAAATTCTGCATAAGAGTTGGAATAAAATTCTCAACAATCGCAGTAAAAAGGACCTTTTCTAGAATTCATGAATATACAGAATTTACAGTCCAAAAGTATTTATCACAATAAACCTCATCTTTAATGACTTAACTTAACCTTATCATTGCAAGAAGTTCTCTTTCTTCTGCACATGCAACGATGCAATACCATTTGCACAAGATTGTGAATTGGGCTAGTATGTTTCATTAGTTGAAGTCTTTCTGCAAATCTTGATTGTTTTGACTTTTTTTACTTTGAGGAAATTTATTTTCATGGTTAGGCTTTCATTATCCTTTTATTGATTTAAGTTTCATCTACTGTTTTGCTATGAATTTCATATAATTTTTCTCTTTTAACTACGAAATAAACAATGAGACACGAACAGCCAGTCAGTGACAAATGTAAATTTTTTGCCTGAACAGAAATTGCCTGCGCCTTTTTTATCACAATGAATAAATTTTGAAATAATTATTACAGTGTACATGTAGCAAAGACCATTTTCAAGTTATAGAATCTTAACGAAGTCTATAGAATTGTACCAAAAGTTTAAACTTATCGAGGATAGACTGTAATGACAAAGGAGAAGAATTTGCTTAAATAACATTTTCACGTACACAGAAAAAAATGATTTGTAAATACAATAAATTTTTTTGTTATATCAATTATATAATTAATTGGTTTTGAACCTACAACGATTTTTGTAAATACAATTAACGAAATTGTAAGTTAAAGGAAAATCTGAAAAATATTTTCAATTAAATATATCAACAAATAGTTTGTTGAAATTTATTTATTTTTTTAACATTTATTTTTGTTAGATTTCAAACTTATTTCAATTAAAGTTATTGTTATATTAACAATGTGAATTGTAGAATTTTCGTATCATAATAATGATATTAACAATGCTTTTTCATACACAAAACTGTGAAAAATACTTAATGTCTTTGAGCGGAGTTGAACCGGCAACTTCAGGACTAATAAACTGACTCACTTACCTCTCAGCTAAAGAGCAACACTTCATTGAATACGCAAGTGATGAATACACAAAAAACAAGATTTCTTGTTTCTTCTACATGAGCGCATTATGCGCGTTATGATATAATTTAACAAATAATTTTGTTGAGTAGTTTAATTGACTACAAAAATTTAAATTTGTTATATCAACAATGATCATTGTTAATTTTTAAATTAAATATTAACAATTTGTTTTGTTGGTTGCATTTTGATGATATTTTTTTCTGTGTAACAAAGTTTATTCTTATATCATAATATTGTACTAATTTTGCGGTAACAAGATTTATTTCGAAATACAATATTTTTATTAAAAAATGCAATTTTTAATATTGTAATACATCAATATCGCACCAGATGAGACACAATTTTTTTTAATTTAGGATAAGAATTTTTTTTTTCTACAAATTAGTTACTTAGAACTGCAAATAACATTCATACTCAGGTATACTCATGATACAATAATATAAAGGTACAATCACATTTGACGTATAAAATTAATTCTGACTTTTTCCCCGATTATTTGATTACTGTTTTTTTTTTTTGTAAACAGAGAGGAAAGCGTTGCCACACACATATAATGGCAACTTTTATTTAGGAATGCTTTTGAAATGTGTAATTTGAGTTTAGAAATTGTAGTTAAGCACATATTTTTTAATGTTAATTGAACATGAGAATAACGAAATTTGTGTGTAATAAGACCTACAAAAGCAAATATTTGATTAATTACACTAGGCAACAGCAATTTTGTTATTTGGTTCTAGCATACTTTTTCTCATGGATTTGGACCTACTGAACACGAAATTGACTTTTAAAAATTTTTCTGTCGATTGGTTTGCGAGATACAAATTTTTTAATTTTTTTTTTTTAATTTTTGGAGGTACACTTACTATTTTGAGCATATCTTTAGTCTTCTTTGACCTATTTTATCCTACTACTACTCAAATTAAAGACAATTGAGCCGTCTACAACTTATTCTCAGAAAATTTTCAAATCGGGTTAGTAGTTTTGATGTTGGCGGCTTAAAAAGGTTAAAAAACTGGGTTTTTTTAGTAAAAATGTGGCTGAAAAATTCATATAAAATATAAAACGCGATTTTAACAGCGATTTTAATTTTTTACGTATAGCTGACACTTTTCCAAAGAAAATAAGCCCTTACTTAACAAAATCTGATGACAAATGGCCGACTTATTATTTTTTTGGTAAACGACCGAAATTCCGCTATTTCACGATTTTTTGATTTTCATTATTTGCACAGCTTACCTACCCAACGCAAACGAATAAATACATTTGAACTTAATTTAAAATAAACAAATTAGTCTTCGTATATTATTTTTTAATTTATTTACATATATATATTTACAGCACTACATGCTCATACATATTTAAACATAAGGAGACACGGTTATCAATTGCATTTCAAAACTGTCTGTGAAAGTGTAAAGAAGTTAATATTTAGAAAACGCAAGGAAGACAATGAGTAAAAGACTACGTGTGTTCGAGTGTTTGAACGATCCAGACAATTTCTGCAATGTTTGTGGCCAGTTTATAAAAAAAAATCACGCACACAAGTTTACTCCAGCAGTACAATTGCACTATTTGAATTATTTTGGTATTTCACCAAATATCACAGAACCATGGACACCTAAGTCGCTGTGTGATCTTTGCTATATAACCTTAACCAACTGGGCAGCTGGCGGAAGGTAAGAATTTTTATTTAAACACATTATACATAGCGAATATAGTAATTTATTTTAATTTTAGCCGCCATATGAAATTCGATACACCAATGATGTGGAAAAAGCCGCTATGCCATTCCACAGACTGTTATTTTTGCCTCACCACAAACAGTGGGGTAGGAAGATTTTTTAAATGGAACTACGCTCAAGTGGGATCGTTTGCGCTTCCAGTACCACATTCGCATGATGTGCCATATCCAGTGTGCCCTGGTGCATCTCTTCAAAAAGCAGAATCGTCAGAAGAAGAGTCCGAGTCAAATGCAAGCGAATTTGAGCCGGGTGCAAAGCGAAAATTACTGTCACAGGCCGAACTAAACGATTGGGTGCGCGATTTTGAAAATATGCGCCGACCTTAAAGTTGTGGCCATTCTGTGTGGACTCCAAGGAGGCTATACGCGACATTGCTGTTTTCTGTGCCTTTGGAATAGCCGCGCTGATGATCAGCATTATATAAAAAAAAATGGCCGGTACGAACGAAACCTGTAGTTGGAGAAGCGAATGTTCAGCGCAAACCACTAATAGAGAACCGTGAAAATATAATACTTCCGCCGCTGCACATAAAATTGGGTTTGATTAAAAATTTTGCCAAAAAATTAGACAAAGAAGGTGAAGCTTTTGCCTATTTACGGTCAATTTTCCCTTACCTTTCGCTGGCAAAAATTAAAGAAGGAGTCTTCGCAGGACCCGAGATAAAAAAAATTTTGAAAGATGAAAAATTCCCAAAGCTGTTATCACCCATCGAAGCCGCAACATGGAATTCCTTCAGGCTTGTTGTGGAAAACTTTTTAGGAAACAACAAAAGCCCGAATTATAAGGACATAGTTGAGGATCTGGTAAAGAACTATGAAGCCATGGGAGTGCACATGTCACTTAAAATACACTTTCTGCATTCTCATTTGGATTTTTTCCCTGAGAATTTAGGAGACGTGAGCGACGAACACGGCGAGCGCTTTCATCAGGAATTGAAGGCTATGGAACGACGCTATCAGGGCATCTATGACACGGCTATGATGGGTGACTATATTTGGACCCTAATACGTGAGACCGATTGCAGCGAATACAAAAAACAAAGAAGAAGTCAGCAGTTTTTCCACACGGCATAAAATGTACACTTATATTTTTTTTTTTACTCATTTTTTTGTGCGTTGATTTGCTTAATTTAATTAGTTAGTTTAATTTCGTTAGTTTAGCTAATTGTGCGATACATTGAGCATGTAGTGCTGTAAATAAATTAAAAAATAATATACGAAGACTAATTTGTTTATTTAAATTAAGTTCAAATGTATTTATTCGTTTGCGTTGGGTAGGTAAGCTGTGCAAATAATGAAAATCAAAAAATCGTGAAATAGCGGAATTTCGGTCGTTTACCAAAAAAAAAATAAGTCGGCCATTTGTCATCAGATTTTGTTAAGTAAGGGCTTATTTTCTTTGGAAAAGTGTCAGCTATACGTAAAAAATTAAAATCGCTGTTAAAATCGCGTTTTATATTTTATATGAATTTTTATATGAATTTTTCAGCCACAATTTTACTAAAAAAACCCAGTTTTTTAACCTTTTTAAGCCGCCAACATCAAAACTACTAACCCGATTTGAAAATTTTCTGAGAATAAGTTGTAGACGGCTCAATTGTCTTTAATTTGAGTAGTAGTAGGATAAAATAGGTCAAAGAAGACTAAAGATATGCTCAAAATAGTAAGTGTACCTCCAAAAATTAAAAAAAAAATTAAAAAATTTGTATCTCGCAAACCAATCGACAGAAAAATTTTTAAAATTCATTTTCGTGTTCAGTAGGTCCAAATCCATGAGAAAAAGTATGCTAGAAACAAATAACAGACAAAAGTTTGTTATTTGTGACCTAGTGTTATTTAATTCAATAGATAACAAAAAGGCCTCACGGCTGGGATGCAACTTCGTTCTTAAAAACATCTATATAAAGAAACGCTGTAAATAGAAGCATTACATCGATGTTTTATTAGCGGAATTCACGGCTGTTTCATACATATAATGCACATTCGCATATACTTCGTGCGCAAATTTATTGCTGGTTTACATCAAGCACAACACACATACTGCGACATTTGCATTTGAGGTAAACACCTTTCAAAGCTCTTAAATTTGTTCCTGTTTCTTTGCAAAGTAACAGCAAGCATTGTTGTCGCCGAAATATGGTTGGTTGTTGTGCTCTCGTCGGTGTGAAAGTACAAAAAGCTCTATATAAAAGTTTGCACATTGTGCATATGGCTTGGACGTAGCTGAATAAGAGTTAATGCTTTGTTGATATATACAACAAACACTGTTCTTCTTTTTTGTTTGCTAAGGACATGGCCTACGATTGGACTAGGAACATGTAATTATCACATTTCTCCTTAAAATGGACCACATGGTTTAATAATATCCTTAAGAATGCTACAACCCGTTAACAATTTCATCCGAATAATGTAAGGCAGCTACGTCCAAACACACATACTCTAATATATGTATGTATTTCAGATAAATAGCTTTGTTATTATTTCTTTGCAAAGACCAAAGATGTCGCCGAGATCTGGGGGCAAATCGCGGCACTCGTTACCGAATTACGAAATATTTCCACATAAATTCTATTGAAATATTTCGTAATTACGTTCAATAAGGATTGCCGCGATTTGCCCCCTGCTTGGATGTTGTGCTCCCATCAGTGTGAAAACACGAAAGGCCTTTTGTAAAACTTTGCACATAGTGCGTACACCTTGGACGCAGTTGATGTAAAGCAATACACCAGAGAGTATAAAGACAAAGTTCCGCCTTGATTCCTGTTGTATCTTGCTTGCTGCCGTTGTTGGTGTTGCTGTAACTTCTTTGCTGATTATTTTTTATAAATTTATGAAATAATTAAAATATTTTACATTATTTTGAATTTAATAAACAAGAACGTCAAAAAATTAATAAAAAAAACTCGGATTTCATAAATTAGTAATGGCTCGATTATGGATGGCAACCGAACTTTGGTTGCGTTGCTAGTTGCCGAAATGGTATTACGGATGCCAACTGGCAACTAACAGCTGGTAATTTCAGTTGCCATATTGGCAACCACAAATTTGTAGTTCCATAGTTTAAAAGCAAAAAAAAAAAAAATAAGAATTAAACAGTAATTACAATATTCTTTTTATTTTTGAATTTCTTCTATGCATGTTTAAGGAAAATATGCTTTACAGCTAAAACCGAGATTGTTCAAACTTATTTTAGGCAACAATATTTACTCACAATAGAGGCGGTAATTCTAAAGAGTCATCTAATAGATTAAACTTTTGCACTTCCTTCTCTTCACCAATAATTAATTCCACTTAACTAATAATTTTTATGATCATTAATTTTTTTAAGCACTTTTACTCAATATTTTTTTTGCACTTGTATTTCTTATATTTTAAATATTTGTTTATATTATTTTCAGTTGCCAATCTGTAATAATCGTATTTTCGATAACTTTTTGGCAACTGGCGGAAGTTGCCATACATAATACAAATTTTAAGTTCAGTTGCGTTGCTAGTTAACTCGGCAACTGAAGTTCGGTTGCCATCCATAATCGAACCATAAGGTAGCATTAATTTTGAGAGTAAAATATAATCGGGACAAACGTCAGAAGGTTAATATGGCGATGAAAAGAGAGAACGGTTTTAGCTTTATATTATTGTATCATGGGTATACTTAAAACTGCAGAGGACAAGAAGAATAATTCCTTTGATTACAAAAAGGCATTAATTTAATACGGAATTGTATTGACCGGGGGCAAATTACGGCAATCGATACCCTTTGAAATTTTAAAATGTTTCCATATAAATAAATTCTATTGAAACATTTCGTAATTTCGTTCAATAATGAGTGCCGGAATTTGCACCCAGGGCTCAGATTTTTATAACCTAAAAAACGAAAAAAATAATCACAAAATATAAACACACATCAAAAATTACTATAAGGTGTGAGAAAAGGCATTAAATTTTTTTTTTTTTTTAATTAAATAGCTACTCTCCACATCGACACCCACAATGGAATTTATAGTCAGCCCAATCATGAATATTCCCTCGGAATGTATTTCTCACGGAAAATAATTTTCTCGATAAAACATTCCTCCAATCATAAATTCCTTGGGAACAAAAAAGGGTAATATGTGGCATCACCGCATTACGAAGCTCGTTGTTTTGCTTGTTTGTTGACATTTTGTTTCTCCTTTTTATTTATTCCCTCGGAATGTATTTCTCACGGAAAATAATTTTCTCGAGAAAACATTCCTCCAATCATAAATTCCTTGGGAACAAAAAAGGGTAATATGTGGCATCACCGCATTACGAAGCTCGTTGTTTTGCTTGTTTGTTGACATTTTGTTTCTCCTTTTTTTTTTTTTGAGTGAGAGAGTAAACAAAATTATTAAAATTCACCAACTTGAAAAAATAATTAAAGATAAGTTTATAAATGATTTATTTGGGCACTATTTGTGGTAATCCAAACAAAAGAACTTTAAAATACAAGTTTATGTATATACATTTTGTTTTAATGGAGTATTAAATTTGTTTTTATGCAAATTCCCTTCTGTTTTGCCAGGGAAAGATTTTTAGTGAAAAAAGCAAATTCAATTGCGTTCATAATACCTACTTTTTTCCCCGGGAGTTTTTTATTCCCACATTTGGTAAAAACAGGGAAAACAGATTCATAATAGGAGAAAGGGGAAAAGTGAAAAAACTTGCGCGGAATTTTTGTTCATGATTGGGCTGAGTATTTCTAAAATTTTAATTCAGCGGTACACAGAAAAAATTATTCCCAAACAATTTTCAAACAAACGTGTGTTTCGAAATACAATTTATTTTCAGTAAATATTTTTTACTGTTCCAGTAAATTATTTGTTCCAATTTTATTTTATGTAAAAAAAAACTGTATAGAATGAAAATTATCTATATAAAGTAAAATTTGTAACAAAATTTTTTAGATTTATTTTTTTTTTATATTTAAGTTTGTTATTTTCAGTTAAATTTACTTTTATATACTGTAAAAAAATTTGTCTGATTTTTTTTAATTTTTTCTACAAATTATTTTATAGATATAAAAAACATTTTATTTTTTTTAAGATTTTTGTTTGCAGTTTTCAAACTTATTATGTTTGTATATTGTGATTCTCAATATAGTATTAAGAGTCTTACTATAAACATACGGAGTTTGTTAGCTAAATTCAAAAATTTTTTCGGTTGAAGTCTACTGACGACTTCCAAAAGCGGGAACGAAATGCCTAACCATAAAAACAAGCCAATTTTGGAAAGTAAAAAAAAAATACATAGTTGAACTTTTTATTTGATTCAGTTGTTTTTTTTCCAAATAAAACTTTTACTAATTTTTGTTTAAATTGATAAAAATTAATATTAAAAGTATTCACATCAGTTTTTTTCTTGTTGGAAAAACGGAAAAATGTAATTTTTTTACAACAAATACAGGGAAATAATTTTACCAAAATTTGAATTTAAAAACTCAACTTTAGGTGGAATTTTTTTTCCTGTGTTTGTTGTAAAAAATTTACATTTTTCCATTTTTCCGACAAGAAAAAAACTGATGTGAATACCTTTACTGATTCAGTTAATTTATTTTTTGACAATACGAACAATTTTAGCGAATTTGTTTGTAAATTATAAAAAAAAATTTGCTGAATATACAAAAAAAATCTGCAAAAATGTTTTTCTGTTCCTATTAATACATTTGTCTGAAAATATTTTGAGTTTCAGTTAACTTTTTTCTCTAATGCCATAATAAGTTAACTAAAAACTAAATTTTTTTCCAGTTAAATTTTTACAAAATTGTTATCAGAATCTACAAATTTCTTTGTAGGTCCGCATTCATACCAAAACTTTACTGATTCAATGAATTTGGTTACTGAAAATGAAATTTAGTTTTTCCTGTGTACCCCTTTTTTAGGCACAACGTTTTCGCTTGCAGCTTCTTAATCATGTTAGAAGTTTTTCCCAAGATTGTTATGTATTAAGTGACTTTGCTGCAAAAAATGTAAGATTAAATATTGTCATGCGGTGTAATTAATACAGAAATTTTTATTTATGTATTATTTTCAAATATTATAAACTTTGGTATAGTTTTTATTAACTTTAATGTACGCGGGCAATAGTATGAAGTTCATTTTCCTACTAAATTTTTTCATATTTCAGTCTGCTGCAGTAAATATAACCCCAATTTAATGTCTATAAATTTGATATAAAATATTCTAATGTTGGTTTGGTTTATTACACTAAGCTCAATTCAAGTTTATGTGAGAAAAAATTTTCAATTGATTCACATTTTTTTATTGTGAAGCTTATTGCAGAAATAAACAATACACTTCAAAATTTAAACAATTTAAAATTGTATTAATATCAGTCAAAAAGTAAAAAAAAAAATGTAATACGAAACAATTGCTTAATTCACAAAAATCTTTATCGTGTATTTGTGTATCAAATACACCCTGCAGAAAGTGCGAATAGTGAAAATGTACTGAGTCGCTTTTGACTTTGTCACCAGTACTACTCTACAATTATTCTCCATACAATACTTTATGCTATAGACATTTGGCATGTGCTTGTCATTGAAAATCTACTAGTAACACTAAAACAATTGACTAGGTAGTGAATTCATAGTTCTTATGGGAACATGGAGACATACCAACCAGACATTTACTGGTACATTTCTATAACTTACGTACATACAAATTTATGTATATTGACAAGTTGTTGCAAAATCGACCAGAAATACACCACATCCGTTTTCGCTATTTATTTTATACTGACGAATAGAAGAGAAATTGTAGACAATGTAACTACTACTAGAATTTTAGTGTTGACATGGAGACACTTGGCCCCAGTCTGACTGCAGGGCACTTTTTGTTTTTTAATTGTGAACACCTTCTGTGTAGTGTATTAATGTATTTTGTATTTTTAATGAAAAAAGAAGAACAAGCTACATACAAATTCTCTCAGAGAGTCTCTCTCTGAATACAACATTTTAAAAATATATGAAATAAAAGTGTAATAGTGTATTTCATTTTTATATGAAAATGTTACACAAAATGTGTGAAATGTATTTAATTCATAATACAATCGATGCAGAGATACAAGAGGTTTTGTGAATTAAGCAAATGTATCAGCGAAAACATTTCTCAACTAATAAGTCGTTTAAAGCCGGCCACTCACGTACAGTTTTAACTGCCAGTTTCAACTGTTCAGTTAAAACTGTACGTATGTGGATATTAACAAACAGTTCAACTCAACTGTTCAGTTTAACTGAGAAATTTAAAATTTTTATATTTTTAACTGACAGTTTCAACTGAAGTGAACGTGTGTGGGGGTTCAACTGTACCGTTCTCAGTTCAATTTGTGTCGAGCGAGAGTGCGTATCATGTCGCGTAAGCAGGACCAAGTGATAGTTGATTTTATTGCAATATATAGACTGGCAAGTTAAATCCAGCGAGTATCATGATCGCGCCAAAAAAGATGCTGCCTAAAATAAGCTGGCGAAGAAGTTACAAGAAGTAGAACCTGACGCGCAAAAGAAAAAAAAAGGCATCAAAAAAGTCTGGAGCATCTGCAGACAGCATTTACAAGCCGGTACTTTGGTACTAAGACCTGTTTGATGTCCTACATTATCAAGACACCCCAATAACATCAAATTCAAATCTGCTTAGTAAAAATGACGAGGTAAGAAAAACACGCTAAATTTTTTTTTTTTTTTTTTTTTTTTGTTTTTTTTTTGTAAAATTACAAAAAGTACACCGAGAGCGGCCAAACCGTCCTGCTCGTTCGAATCCATGTTAAAAACTGAAGTATTAAACTGCACGTTTGTGTACATCTCAGTTCACAGTTAAGTCTGTCAGTTATAACTGAACAGTTGAAACTGACAGTTAAAACTGTACCTGAGTGGCCGGCTTAAGACTGAGCTGCTAGGTGAGTCGGAAAATTGCACATTATATTTGTATAAAACATCTCAACGATGCCTCTCGGGATTTTCTATTTTCTAAGACGAATTAATTCATTACTACACTTATTATATTTTTTACAGAAAGATAAAAAACTAATAATAATATAATTTGGGCTGGAATAGAAATGAAGCATCGATCAAAATTATATGTAAAATATAAACTGAAATTTCAACTAAAGATTCTTCTATAAATAAGCGTTTGCTATTTTTAAATTTAAAGAAACCAAAGCGTGTGTGTGATGATATGCCATCAGTATTTTTTATTTGTTTGAAAGTCCTACTGATGCCATTGTATAGCAAATTTAAAATTTTTTGCTCTGCTTTTCTGAGTAGTCCGCATTCAAAATATCTAGTTCACATCATCTCCAAATTATATGAACAGGCCCTCAAATCACTCGTGCATAATGTCCAATGTGTTATGAACTATGTGGCATCTAGCGCCAATCTGTTGTAACCACTTGTCGTTGGTATTCATATCATCCAATTCTGTTAAAAAAAATCTGGTAATCATCCATCATTAATCCTCACCGTTGAACGTGATGTCCTTAACCAATATCCTTCTCAGGAAAATATGGACCGATGATGCCACCAGTTAAAAATCCACTCTAAACAATAACTTTTTTGCGATCTCATGTGGATTATAGAAGTTTTTTTTATGACACACCCATCCATCCAGAAAAGTACATGCTCGCTTAATATGATTTTTTTAAGCTGCCAACTGCTCCAGGTCGTATTCAATTTATAAAAGTGGGTTTCTATGGTTGTTTATCCTTAGCATGGCCGCAGTCCCAAGTCGCAAGTTGTGGTCAGCGAAAGTGGTAGTTTTCTTGTAAAGCTACACAAAACCTAATATTCTACTGCGCACTCCTCCGGACAGCAACGATGTTTTTTAAGCATAGAAATAGTCGAACAATTTTAAGTTTCGAACATTTCGAAAATTATAATCGGCTAAAAATTAATTAATTACAAACTACTTTTATACTAAAAAAAAAAAAAAAAAAAAAAAAAAAACAAGGAAGGTTCATACAATGTACTCTAGAGACTACTAAATACGAATCGAATACACACTACGCATAGAGGTGGAAAACTATCGAGGGCTCTTTCGACACCATCGATAGTAATATTTTTGAGACTATCGATATTTTATTCTGCAACCAATTAATACTCGAAAACAATCCATATTTTTTAGTCATTATCGATAGTAAATGATGCACTCCTTAAAGCAAAAAAAATCTTCATAAACAAAAATAACTGGATGATCTTGCACTGTTGTGACTCATTTTTCATACAATTATTTTAGTTTTGTTATTTATTTGAACTGAGAAACAAAATTCTATTTTTTTTAGTTTATCTACCATTTACACATGAAACTAATTGCAAGAAAGTAGCAATACAATCACATTTTTTCACTACCACACTCACATTGTTTTTAATTTCCAGTCAGCTTTCAACGATTTTTTCATGAAAGTAAATTTTTGATGTTTTGAGAAAGTAAAATGAAAAAAGCTTAACAGTGTTACCCCCTTTAAGGATTTGTGCAAATCTACAGGATTGTGGTAAATAGATATTATAAATTATTCTTATTTTGTATACAAATTTAAGGAATTATAATCACCCTTATTCCAGTTGTCGACATCGACGTCACTTTAACACAATACCAAAAAATTGGGGCTTGTATACCCTTTGTTCAAAACAACTGACTCCTGTTGCCAGGTTTATGCTATTTTATAGACCTTAGGGAACGGAAATAGATTGTTAGTAGCACAAAATTATTCTCGAGCGCGAGTAAACTAGCCCCAATTTTTTGGAATTGTGTTAAAGTGACGTCGATGTCGATAAATGTAATAAGGGGTAATATCTTACGTTCAAATGTACAGGAAGAAGACAATTCATGCCTTTTGAAAACAATAATATTCAGGCATGTTCGGTAAATCACAAGGTTTCAAATTACTTTGTGATTTTAAAACCACAATTATGATTTGATGGTGTTCTGAAAATAACAAAAGTTTTAACTTTTCGATGTGATTCCACCCTTTCAAAAACACAAGAAAACAGCTGATGTTTTGTTTTGTAAATGCAAAATCACAAATGCAAATCACAAAGCAAATAACAACATTTCTCGCAAGAGAAAGTGTCTTCAACTTTTTCACCATTTTATAAATTCTTTATAGAAAATTGCTAATTTTATTATAAAAATCAATAAAAAAGATATTAAGTTATTCATTTAATTAATTTATTGCGAATTCCAAAACGAAGTGATTGAAAAAATAACCAAGTGATTTCAAATCGTCAGGCATTAAGCTGACCGGTTTAAAATCACAAAAATTAAAAAAGTTTTGTGTACAGAACACCTTTCTTGTGATTTCAAATCACTTTCACAAAAAGTGATTTTCAGAACATGCCTGATTATTACAATACTAACAGTAATACTTATTCCCAATTTATTGCCTTATGAATTTGTGTAGGTGACATTCTTGGTAACTCTAATTATGAAGTGAACAAAACAATTTATTTCAACTTTATTTTTCGTCGACATTTTTAAAATCAACTTTCACTTTCCTATGAAAGTGAACAAGAAATGTTCATGAAAGTCATTTATTTCTTTAAAATTTTTATTCATAATACGTATACAGAAATTTCAAGAAAGTACTTTCATGTGTAAATGTAGCGTTAGAAAATATTTTGTTTTGAATTTTTATTGTAAATAAATACATTATACGAGAAACATACAAGTTCGATACTCTAACTACGCCTACATAAAAAATTCAAAGTTAAGTTTAATCTAAAAACTACGATTTGTTCAATAACAAAAAACTAACTTTATATTTAACTACAATACAACATGCCTGTTACAACTTCCGCACAAGCATTAAATCGTTAAAGCTTCCTCAAAAGCTTAAATTTTTATCAAATCAATACTTAACCTTTTAAATACTCAACAAAACTTACCTTAACTAAATTATTTTACTGAAAATCTGAAATCACTCTGCAGCACAGACCAATAAGTTTTAATTTGTTTTACTTAGTTCGAAAACCAAACAACCAGTTCGATTAACTTGATTGGTTTTCATTGTAAACACTTACCGTCTGTAATTCTTGCCTCAAATATAAATAAAACAAAGAAGAAGAAAAAAAAATAGACAATAAAATTACAAGCAATAAAATTTTAATTATACACACAATTTCATAATTGAAAAATTTTAGTTTCTGTTGTTTACAGTAATTGTTGTTTAATATTTTAGAGAAAAAAAAAGAAAATAAACTTAAAAAGTTTTACTAAAAATAAGCAGAAGTACAATAATACTTAAACACAACATAATAAGTGTATATGTGTATATGTATGTGTGTATGTGTAAACATTCTTAGGGGTGTGTGTGTAGCGTTTGTGTGCAATATATTGTGTTAATGCTTACAATTATTTCACCATTTATATGCTTGTAAATCACACACACACACACACACACACACACAAACTTACAAACTAATTTTACTTTGCCACTAACGACAGACAAGAGAAAAACAAAAAACACAAACATTTACACTGAGGTATAAAAATCACTACTACAAAGAATTAGAAATTAAATTACAAAAAAAAACAAGAAGAAGTACAAATAAATAAATAACAAAAAGCAAAATTAAACTACAAGTTCCAGAGAGCAAGAGCGAGAGTAAGAGCAACGTAACTTTCAGCGTTGTCAACTTGGTGCGTTTCGCATCATTTTCGGTTCTTTTTGAAATGTTTTGTGCGAAAAAATCCTTAGTTGGTGCGTGGTGTACTTTTTTTAAAATTTCGGTGCGTTTTTTAATTTTTGGTGGCACCAATGCAAATTCAACACAATTTGTTGTGAAACTTGCCAATTTCCTGATAGTGTTAATTAATGATGAAAATAGTAGCTTTATTAATTTGGAATAATTGATTTTTGATCTCTTTTTAAAAAGTTTTAAACAGAATTTATAAAATTAATGTACACAAGTATATCATCTTGTACAAATGAACATAATTATGTAATGGCCCTTAATTATGAAAGTTGTATAAGTCATATATTTCTTTGGTCGATATATTTAGTAGATTACATATGAACAAATAATAATATATCTCAACGTAATGCCTGTAATAATATAAACTGAAAACATTGTTGATATTGATGTTAGTGATGTCAATGTGCAGTTTTCGCATATACAGGGTGGGCCAAAAGAAACCAAGGGGTGTAAAAGTTTAATAACTTTTTTGCTTATTAATTTTTTTTTTATTTTTTCGTTCAGATTATATAGACAACACTTGGAGAATTTATAATAAATGAAAATAACAAATGAAAATCAGAAAATAAGAAATGAATAAATGAAATCAACTTTATTGAAAATTTGATTATGAGTGATGAAGCTCATTTTCATTTGAATGGCTTTGTTAATAAGCAGAACTGTAGGTTCTGGGGTTCTCAAAATCCAAGAGCCATTCATCAACGCCAATTTCACCCCATCAGGTGTACAGTATGGTGTGGGATCACATCTGAAAATGTCATTGGGCCCTACTTCTTCGAGAATGAAGATGGAAGTGCTGTAACCGTAAATGGAGAGCGGTATCGGTTTATGATAGAAAATTGTTTACGTCCTGCTCTTGAAAACAGACCTGGTATGTGGTTTCAGGAGGACGGAGCCACTGCCCATACTGCCCGAGACACAATGGCACTTTTAAGTCAAATTTTTGAGAGCGAATAATTTCTCGAAATTCGGAAATTATTTGGCCAGCGCGATCGCCAGATTTGACAGCACCCGACTATTTTCTTTGGGGTTTTTTGAAGGAGCGAGTGTATGTGAACAAGCCAGAGACAATCCTTGAACTCAAGGCAAACATTGTTGCAGAAATTCGAACGCTACAGCCACAAGTTTTGAAAGATGTTATGGAAAATGCTCTAAAAAGAGCCCATCAGTGCGAAGCTGAAAACGCTGGTCATTTAAGAGACATCATTTTTCATACTTAGTGTAAAAAAATTTCCATTTTGTATATTATATAATCTGAAAGAAAAAATAAAAAAAAGTTAATAAAAAAAAAGTTATTAAACTTTTACACCCCTTGCTTTCTTTTGGTCTACCCTGTAGCTGTTTCTATGCAGGTCTCGGAAAACAGCAGCCTAAATAATAGTAAGTCGATTGATATTGAACCGTTGATTTACAAAAAAATGGATAGAAATATGAGATCCAACGTTGTTTATGGAAATAATGAGGAAGTTAGTCTCGAAGTTGCGGAAAAAAATGGGTGCACATTTTATCGTTCAAGACATCAGTTAGTAAGCAGCAGATTATATCGTATATTGGGGAGAAATTGGATATTTGCAGATCAGATATATCTTGCTACAAATTAGTCAATAAAGAGACATTAATAGAAAACCTAAAGTTTGTTAACTTCAAGGTCGGTATTGAAATTATTATTAAATAAATACATAAATAAATCCAAAAATATTTTTTATTATGCAACGGTTTAATTTAGAGTTGTACTAGCCTCGATTAATATAACTTTATTTTAGTATATGGAGTCAAAAATGCGTATGACTTATACCACTTTCATAATTACGAGTACATGTATACTATGTATGTACAAATTTGTTTAGTTTTTTGTATTAACCCTGCAGGAGAACGAACTAGTGTTCAACTAGTATTTTTCTAATACAGAAATCACCACCACTAGTTCCCAACTGTAAGCTTTCCTATACTACCTTAATGCTCAAATTAGCATTGAGTGTGTTTAGAAAATTACTAGTACCATTGGCACTAGTTTAGGACTAGTTTATTACCAGTTCTTTTGTAAAGAAAAATTCTATAAAATTGGTGGTTTATTTCTTTTTTACCCAGTGACAACTTCTACTTAAAATTCGCAATTATTTATCAAAAATTCAGAAATACAAAAGGGTAATTATAATTATTTTTAGATCAAGTTAAAATTTTAGTAATTATATGATACTAATTTTGATGCAGTGCAAAATTTATTTTGCAATGTGCTGCCTTGGAACTACTTCATATACTAGTACTCATCAGCACTAGTAATTTTACACAACAACTTTAACCCTCTTTGCACTAGTTCTTGTTATTCTAGTAATTATACTAGTATCTTTTAGACAATTATCGCCTATTCTCCTGCAGGGAAGTTTTCTAATTATGAACATATGTATATTGTAAAAGGCTGTTTGTTCTTATTGTTATATTTTCAATAAAATGATAAATACTAAACTTTTATTAGTTTTGAATCCTTACTTTTAATCGTTGATCTCTTTAAAAAGTTTTTTACTGAATTTATGAAATTAAAAAAATATTTTTATCTATATAATAGAAATGCATATAAACAAATTTGTAAAGTTTTTATATGTTTTTTTAACCTGAACTGTAAAAGCCTGTTTAACGGCCCTTTTCACAATGTACAATTAAGAGCTAACAGGGACTTTAACAGCAAGTTTTGTATGAAGAACTGTCAGTTAAAGTTCACGTTAACTCTTAATCATACATTGTGTTAAATTTTTAATACAAAAAAAATTTATTATACTTTTTATGCAAAATTAATTTAATTTTAAACTAAAAAAAGAAATTCTAAGCTTGGTGCGTTTTTTTTTTTTTTTTTTTTTTGTAAATGGCGCGTTTTTTCTCCATTTTGGTGCGATTTGAAATTTCAAAGTTGACAACGCTGGTAACTTTCAAGTTCCAATTGGAGTAAGAATAGAATCACAAAAAAAGGAAAAAAAGTTTATTGGTTTAATTTTTTTGTCTTTTTTTTTTTTGTTCGAAAACTCAAACATGACTTACACAAGTAGCCACAATATACTAAACATACAACTTAATACAAACAAATATTTATAATAAAAACTGCATACATGTTTACATACACTGAATTACGTTTAGAAGTAAAACTACAACAATACAGTTAAGTATGTACTGATGAAATAAAATTATATTTAAACTTATATAAACTTTAGATATGCAATACATACATATGAATAAATATACACCTGAAAATATGCATATAAATATATATATGTTTGTATATATAGAGCGTGGAATAGTAGAGACGAAGGAAGACAGGCAGACAAACAACAATTTGCGAAAAAAAATCAAAAACTAAAGTTTGTAGGAGCCAAAAGTTCTTGCCAAAGGATGCATTTAATAATACAGTGGGTGAAATAGAGGCAAAAGAAGCGTGAAAATAAAATTTTCATGGATTTCCATACAACGAAAGACTTTTTGTTTGATGAATTCCATAGCTTTAGAAACTTGAGCCTTATTTTTTTCGAGGCCGATAAAAGCCTTTTCCAGAACCGTGCAAACCAGTACAACATTCAGCTACTGTAGCTGGATTCAGTAACTTTTTGCAAACCGAAAATCGTAATATTTTTCAATATAAGAGGGCGGATCAATAAGTCCCAGACTTTTTGAGTGAAACAAAAATTTATTTTGTCCCAAAATACACTGCGCAAGTCTTACTGCTAAGCTGGTTAGTTTCATGGAGAGAGAGAGAGAGAGAGACGAGGGGAACAGCAACGTTTCTTTTCCCCACGTCTCTTTCTCCTAATAAACTAATCAGCTTAGCAATAAGACTTGCATAGTGTAAATAGGGACTTTTCAACATAATCTCCTTTTAACTCAATTTAATTAGTCCAACGTTTCTTAAGATTTTGTATCCCTTCGAGGTCCTTAAAATATACATTTGATTGGTCAATAATTTCTACCGAGCCGAGAAAAAAGTATTCACCAATTAATGTTTTCAATTAAGAATTTAATTGATTCAGTTAAATTTTTAATTGTATTAATTAATATGACTGAAAAACTTAATTAATATTATCAAATAATATCATTCATATTACTTTTTTGTGTGTAGTCACTAGAAGCTAAGTCCGGAGAATATAGCGGATAAGCTACCAATTTGTAGCCCAAAAAAGTTTTAGAAATAAGCGCAAAGCACAAAAAAAACTCAAGAAAGTCTAATCGATTTCGAGCTTCAGATTTAATTTTTTACTTCCACCGACAGCTAGTTAATATAGATTAAATATGTTACTGTATAGCAAAAGTCGATAAATTTTCGTAATCATTATTAAAGCGATACAATTTCGTAATAAAAAAAATGAATCCAAGTACAGAAGCTTGTTCTCTAATATATCTGTGGCAATAAGAAAAAAAAGCTCAAGTCATATTTGACTGCACAGAGAAAAAACTGCCTCATATTTAGAATCAAATAAGATTTTCTCTGTGAAACGTTTTTAAGCTAAGGGAGAGATTCCTTATTGTTTTTATGTGGTAAATCTTATTAATTTTATCAAGAAGAAAACCACATAAAATCAAGAAGAAATCTTATTATTCCCAACTTTTTTTACTCAATTTCCGTTATTTTTGGCACCAAAAAAACAATCCATAGAGAAAAATTTCTTAATTCTATTAGGTTTTCTTATAAATTGTAAACTATACGGATTTCTTATTGATTTTATTAGGTTGCCTTATTGATATTTTTAAAAAGGTTTTCTTCTTAATTTTATTAGGTTCCTATATGATTATGTGTAAAGCATCTTATTGATTTTTTTAATGAAGAAATCTTCTTGATTTTATGAGGTGTCTTGTTATTTCATAATCTATAAATAGACACAGACAATTTTTTTTCATGATCTTTTTCGTTTTTGTATAAGCATGTTTGCAAAATTATTTCAATGGTTATTCAGACTGCTTGTTAGCATATTGGTTAGAGTGTTTGTCTATCAGTCAGAATTCATGGAATTTAAATGAAAATATATAAGCAAAGCACAAAGAATAAAGAAAAAAGACATAATTTTTTTTTTATTTTATGAGGTCGCCTCATAAAATCAAGAAGAAAACCTTATTAAAAAAATCAATAAGATAACCTCATAAAAACTACAAGATTTCTTCTTGATTTTTTCAAAAAGGTTTTCTCTATGAAATTAATAAGATTTCTTTATTGAAAAAAAAACATAGAGATTTCTTATTAATTTTGTTCTATTTTATGAGGTAATTATTAAGCACTGTTTTCTCTGTGTGTGTTGCAGTAGAGCTTTTTTAAGCTTTCAAGTCGATTTTCAGAAATTTGTTTCTTTAACAGTTAAATTGGGAAATTTGTTGTACATTAATTTTTTTTAAAGCACACAGTATAAATAATACATTGAATATTAAATATACGAGGGTAAATCAATAACTTAGTCTGTTTTTGCATTTCCCGCCTTTTGATTGGAATAGTAACACTGCTGCTGTCAAGAGGCAACTCTCAGTTCACACCTGTCTAAATTTGAACAAACTATGTCATTTAGTTTGTGCTTGGCAGCCGTTAATAATAGACTATCTCGCCTTTGGAGAAGAAAATGGAAAAAAATTAATTTTGTGTGCTCATTAAACATTATTTTTTGTGAAAAAAAGAAACGCCAATAAAACCCAGGAAAAGTTCGATAAATACTATGGTGACTCTGACCAATGGATTTCAATGGTAAAAAAGTGGCTTTACTGACTTTCGTTGTGGTCGCACAATTACAAATGACGCTGATCGTTCTGCAGGGCCAATTGAGGTCAGTACACCCGAAAATTTTGGAAAAAATTCACGATATGGTAATGCCCAATCGAAGAGTAAAAGTGCGTGAGATTGTTGATGCCATAGGCATTTCATATGGCAGTTTAGTTTTCGATTTTAAATGATCAGCTGGGTTAAAGAAAGTTGTCTGCAAGATGGGTGCCGCGTTTGCTCTAATTTGACCATAAACGTAAACGTGTGACAACTTCAAAGGATTATTTGGAGTTGTGTAACAACAATCCAAATGAGTGTTTGCAGCGTTTTGTAACTGTGGATGAAACATGGATCCATTACTGTGCTCCGTAGACCAAGCAGCAGTCTAAACCTGCTCCGAAGACGGCCAAGCTGAGTTTGTCGGCCAATAAAGTGATAGCAACAGTTTTTATGGATGCACATGGGATAATCCACATCGATTACCCTCAAAAGGGAAACACAGTAAACGCCAAATATTATGCCAACTTATTAGACCGATTTGATGCGAATTTAAAAAAAAACTACCCCATATGGCCAAGAAAAATATTCATTTTCATAAAGATAATGCACAAGTGCACACGTGTGCATTCTCAATGGCAAAACTTAAAGGCCGGGTTTCCATCTGTGTGCCAAATGCCACAAAAGCGTAAAAAAAGGTAACCACTAATTACTAATGAAAAACAGTTTGATTCAGACACGTATTTATTGAGTTAAATAGTTTCATACATAACAAAGAGACAATTTTATAGAGTCCAGCATGATTGCAAACTGCTTAAATTAATAAATGTATGTCTGAATCAAACAGTTTTTCATTAGTAATTAGTTGGTTACGCTTTTTTGTGCAAATGGCACACAAGAAATGCCAGATGTAAACTCAGCGTAAGAATTGGGCTACGAATTGGTACCCCATCCTCCAAATTTTTCTGTATTTAGCCCATAGTGACTATTTCCTATATCCAAAACCTAAAAAAATAGCTCGGTGGAAAGAGATTTAGCTCCAACGATGAAATTATTGCCTATTTTAAGGACCTCGAAAAATCCTATTTTTTGGAAGGGAAACGTTAGACTAAGGGCCATTATTATAACTTGTCGTTAGCTAAATATAGGATTTTATTAAATGGATTAACACTTTTTCATTTTTACAGCTTCATTTTAACCAAAGTGAATGATAAGTTAAAGACAAGTTCATCCTACCTGTAGCTTTTGTCGTGAGGTATAGTCATTTGAAGTTACCATATTTTCATCCCTTGACACACTTTCTACTTTATAAATTACAGCCAAATTTATTTGGTCAAAGTATGGCAAAAACAATACAACACAAAACACATAATAATAAAACAAGAAAAAAAGAACTGACAAAACTTTTCTCATTAGTTTGTAATTTGAAAAATTAACAAACAAGTTGCCACTAAGTATTTATATTTAACAATTAATATCCACAATATCCACAGAAATGTTGCCACCAAACAAAAACTATATTATTTGTTTCGTCAGACAGTTGTAATAATGGACACCTTTTAAAGGTCACCTTACAGTTCAGTTTTCCTTAAGTTACCATTAACTATCCGGAACATTATCATCAAATCATAATAATGGCAATAAGTGTATTGAGTTAAAAGGAGATTGTAGGTGTGTTTTATTCGAAACATATATCTATATCTATAACTACATCAAATAAAACGATATTACTGCTTAACATTTTAAGCTGGCAGCACTCATAATTTTTATACAATTCTTCTTTCAGTTTTTGTTATGTCAAAAATATATAAAAAAAATAATAAATTTAATTTAATAAATTTTAATAAAAACCAAATAATAAGACACAAAATGGAAGAGGTAAATTCATATAGTGGAAATAAAAAGGGTTTATTGTATCCTTCAAGCATTTTGTTTATTGTTAATATTTTTTAAATTAAAAATTATTTATGTCTGATAGGAAATATTTTTTGTATTTTTATTTTTCAGTGATGATAAACGTAATATATTAGAAATTTTATGCCTTAGCAGCATTTTTATACATACTTAATTTTTAAGCAGCTATAACTATAGCTACTTAATAAGTTTATACATACTTAAATTTGTTCTGAATATTTATATAAAGTTCGAATAAAACATACCTTGTGTTGAAAAATAAATTTTTGTTTTGCAACAAAAAAAAACTGTGTTTCATTCAAAAAGTCACGGACTTATTGATCCGCCCTCGTATTTTTCTCTTTAACTAATAATAGATACCACTAAACCGCATACACAAATGTACAAAAAAACACCCCTATTTAGCTTTTCGATTCGAATCAAAATTTTCTCCATTTGGCAACTTTGGTATTCCGTTTGTCGTTCTTCGAATTCTTTTCCGATTGTAAGTTTTACATTACGATCACAGCTACTTTTTTGTTATTTGTTAGTTAAGTTTTGGAGCGTCTTTCGATTCTTGTTTGTTTACCTTTAAAAAAAAGATTAATTTAAAAAATTGTTCATTTAGTAAAAATTAATACGAATTAAAAAAAAAATTACCGAAAGAAGGCCTGTAAAGAGAGAGTCTCAAAAGAAAGTAAAAAATTGGGAGGCAAGAAAAAAAATTTGCAATAATAGGTGTGTTTATTTACTAAAAATTAATACGAATTTTTAAAAAACAAATTACTGAAAGAAAGCCTGTAAAGAGAGAGCGTCAAAAGAGAGTAAAAAATTGAGAGGCAAGAAAAATTTTTTTGCAAGTTCTTAATGGCAAAATTTTTACTTGCAAAAACTATCCAAACAGCTGTTTTGGGGTTTTAATTACAAATTAATTTTTTTTTTATAAAAATAAACATCTGGAAAAAAAATTAAATAATGAGCATTTCTTAATTAAAAAATATAAGAACATATTGCTCATTTACTCAAAAAAAAAACGTCATAACTCAGAAAACGAAACAATTTACACACAACTTAATGAAAAAGAAAAGTTCAGTTTTCTTTCAAGGGTTGAGTAAACAAGATATTTGTAGGAAATACGGAGATGATATAATTATGCATCATTAAATTAGAAATCTAATTTTTGAAGCTATGACGTTGTGTTAGTAAATGATTGATATATGTAAATAATATTCCACTGTGCTTCAACTTAAAATAACAATAAAATTTAACCCTATAACGTCATCCTTCGTCAAAATGACTAGGCGCCTTTTTACTTTCGATTTGAAAAATATTTTTTTGTATTTGTTTTGGTTTCGTTTTTCGTAAAGCGTTAGCGTTAGCGTTAGCCTCTAACGTTAGTTACTCGAAACTAATGTTGCTTTTTTAGTTTAAAAAATTTTTATAAGAAACTACAGGACTTAAGGGGAAAAGATATATAATACAATTAATGTTATACTCGTAAATACAATGGCCCAATTTACAGTCTTGTAGAAATGGTCTTGCATTGTAGCATCTGCAAAATGGTGTAGTATATTGATACTCACCACTAAGAATTCTTAAGTGGTGAGTATCAATATATTAACCTATTTGCACAAGTTTGTAAATTGGGCTTATGTTTTAAGAAAAAATGCCAATTGAAAGAAGGCTGTGTAATGTTACTTTTACATTAAACAATTTAAAAAAATAAATATGAATTTCAGTTTAAAATTTTTAAACGCACTAATAATCCCAAATTAATATTTTACTTATTAAGTAATTTTTTTTTTTTATTAAAAATACATTGAAATTGATTATTGAGGGGTTTAGCTGGATCCTATGCGCATTTCACTGTTGCTAATGCAGAACATCAGGGAACCTTTACCCAAAGCTTCTTAGAACAACTAGAGTTATTATATTATAAACTTTCATTTAAACAAATGAGAAGCTCAATAACAAATAACAAAGTTGAAACAAGAACTCAATAATCAACATATTTTTTATTTTCTTACTTTACTATTGCTACATTGGCTGAATTTTTTTCAGCTTCAAATTGTAGTCGTAAGAGTATATAAAAGAAAATAAATGTAAATAACAACAACAGCTATTTAAGAATAGAGTGTTGCCACACAAGTATTTTTTTGACCGGGTGCAGTCAAGTTAATAATTAGTGTTTTTTATGGGAATTGTTACAATTTAAGTTTAAAATTTTTAATATGAATTTCGTTGTATAATAAATGTAGAGCTGGCGAACAAAACCAGACTAGTCTCGTTAACTGTTTTTTAAAGAGGCAAATAACTGAATAACCTAGATAGAGACTAGCAAGGAAAAGTCAGATATCTTTATTTTTTTAAGGTATGATCGAACTGAATTTGAATGAAAATATATCGTGACGTCATAGATGTGTACTTGGAGAACCCGAAAAAATCTTTAAGGAAAATCATGTACTGAGGACATGTCTAGTTTTGTTCGCCAGCTCCTCAAATAAAAACAAACTAATGGCGTTTTCTTTTCTGGAAAATGTGTTACATTTTTAAACTTTTTATTTAAAAAAAATACAATTTAGCGTTCGTTTAAAAAAAAAAAAAAATTAAGCTCGCAAGGATGATACAATAATTTCGAACAAAATTTATATTTCAGAAAATCATTTTGTTGAGAATTTTTATTGAAAAGTGTAATAAGTGTAATATTTTTTTTCAGAAAAGAAAATGCCATAACTATTAAATATATATCAATTTGGCTACTTTTGTAGCTCTTGAAATAGGTCGTAGTCAACATGACAAGGGATGACTGGCATTAGTTTACAAAAATAAAGATAACGTTCTAGGGTTAAAAATGAAAAAAAAGATGTCTAGAATAAAGTAAAAACAAAGTTTTTTTCCTAACGGGCAATATATGGGCATAATGATCTAGATAATGATAAAGTTTTGGAATTATAATTTTTTTTATTTCTCTCCTTAGACGTGTTTACAAGCATTAACTACACACACACACACACACAATTACAATTACAATTACATAGGCAAAAAAAAGGAACCAAAAACTCAAACATACACAAAAAGGAGTAGCTTCAAGTGTGTATATTTAGACGGCAAAATATTTATAAGTTTGCAATTGCCAGACAACCAACATACGAGAGTTAAAAAGCAAAAAATTAAAACAAAAGAAAAAAGAACAAACAGCATGTATGTAGAAAAAGTTGGCCAGAGAAACATGCATGAGCAAGCAGAAACAAGCATCATTGAAGGTGGAGGGTGTTTCAATGGCAACAAATAAGAACAAGATTTTTAATTTTAAAAAAAATTTTTTTAACTTTTTTTTGTGTAGTTATAGTTGGGAAAACAAACAAACATGAAAAATACACGATTGTAGGGTTTCAATGTTGCTGCTGTTATTGTTGTTGTTGATGATGCTGGTTAGTGTTGGTGATGGTAGATGGCAGATGGCAGCGTTACTGTTGCATAAAATCTTTTATATTCCATACATTCTTATAAGCACATGCATGAATGTATTACTTACAACTGCCTTAGCATAGTTGTGCGTATGTGTTTTGTTTATTTGAAGATTTGCGGTCCTCTGATACCTTATGTCATGGTGTAACAAACACATTCATACAATTGGATGGAACTAACCGGTAACAATTCTTGCATAGCATACATTTTAAGTAGAATTTCCTAGCCTGGCTTTTAACAATGACTGCTACAAATTCATAAACTCACAAGCATTTTGTACAGGTACACAGAGAAAATATTATTCTGGTAGTAACAACTTTAATTGATAGAAAAATACAAATAATCAATTGAAAAATTTCATTCATTAGATTAAACTTTTTGTATTAAAATTTTAAAATATAAATAATCAATTAAAAATTTTTGTTCAGTTATACAAATGATCGATGAAAAAACTTCATTCAGCCAATTAAACTTTTGTATTTAAATTTTATAATAAAAATAATCAATTAAAAAATTTCATTCAGTCAATTAAACTTTTGTATTAAAATTTTAAAATATAAATAATCAATGCAAAAATTTAATTCAGTTATTTAAGCTTTTGTATTAAAATTGTTTATATATAAATAATCAATTAAAAAATTTAATTCAGTTAATTGAACTTTTGTATTAAAATTTTAAAATATAATTCATCAATTAAAAAATTTAAATCAGTCAATTAAACTTTTGTATTAAAATTTTAAAATATAAATAATCAATTAAAAAATTGCATTCAGTCATAAAAATAATTTATTAAAAAATTTCATTCAGCCAATTACACTTTTGTAATAAAATTTTAAAATATATTTAATCAATTAAAAAATTTAATTCAGTTAATTAAACTTTTGTATTAAAATTTTTTATATATATTTAATCAATTAAAAAATTTAATTCAGTTAATTGAACTTTTGTATTAAAATTTTAAAATATAATTCATCAATTAAAAAATTTAAATCAGTCAATTAAACTTTTGTATTAAAATTTTAAAATATAAATAATCAATTAAAAACTTTCATTCGGTCAATTAAACTTTTGTATTGAAATTTTAAAATATAAATAATCAATTATAAAATTTAATTCAGTCAATTTAACATTTGTATTAAAATTTTAAAATATAAATAATCAATTAAAAAATTTCATTCAGCCAATTACACTTTTGTATTAAAATTTTAAAATATATATAATCAATTAAAATATTTAAATCAGTCAACTAAAAAAAAATTATTGATTCGGTTAGATTGAGAGTTTTATTAATAAAAATTTTGATTAAAAATTTAATTGAGTCAATTAAACGTTTGTAAAAATTTAATTAACTAAAAAAAATAATTGATACAATTAAATTTTTATTAAACTGTTTTTTTTTCTTTAAAATTGTTAATACCAGAACATTTTTTTTTACTGTGTATGTATGTATATGTATAAGTATTTGTATAAGTGAGTGTGTTTGCCTGTGTGCATCTATTGTTCCTACACTTATTGTTATAGTTTTTATTCCTCTATTGTACACAAGGTAGATGGCGGGCGTGATATAATACTGTGGTGGTTGTGATGATTACTGAGATGATGTTGTTGTTTCAACTTTTGTTGTTGTTGGTTAGTTACCAAACTATTTTTGGTGATAGACAACATTGTAGTCGTTGTTGTTGCTGTTGTTGTTGTTGTTATTGTTACATTGTTGGATTTATTAGGATTTAGTTGCTGGTGCTTTTCATGTATCGCATAACGTACCCTGTGGTGATTTGTGTGATGCACATAAATGCCAGCATCACGCAACTTCCGGTACAATGAAATATACTTGCCAGCTGTTGTTGTCCTAGGAACTATATACTTTTCGCAAAATCTTGTTTTGCTGGTAGCTGCCTCACTTAACTTGTCATACGTCAGTGCCTGCAGAAAGGTCAGTACGAACGTGTAGCAATTGTGCTTGTCCTCGTGGTAGTGTGAGACCGTCCACTTATCTGGCTGCTGGCAAATCTACAAAAGGGTAGAGAAAAAAAGTTTTTGTTTAGGCAAAACATAAAAGAAAAAGATTACGCAGAGGCATACTTGTTTGAGAAGAAAGAAATATTTATTATTGATATATTAAAAAAAACAAGTATTGAATGATATTTTTAATTTAAAAGCAAAGCCACCGACATTAGCAAAGTCAACTAGGTGATGACTTTTTAGAAATTTAAAGGGTAAATTATTCGATAAATTTAGATTTTAGATATTTTTCGTTTTTATACACTGAAAATCATATTGCATGCCGCAAATCTGAAATCGCTTTCGAATTTACTATTTCACATATTCTCTTCAAATAAATTTTTGACATGCATTTCATTGTTTTTTGATTGAAAAACTGGCTGCAGGTTGCAGGCATAACCTGCAAAAAATTTTGCGCAATTATTTTTTCCAAAGACCAAAAATACTGAATGAATTTTTACCTCAACAAAATCGATGTGCAATTGACTTTTATTTTCATTTAATACAGAATTTTTCAAAAAGAAACTTTTTATTCAATGAATCAAAAAGTAATTAGAAGACGCTTGAATCTGCAATGAATCCTAAAGATTGCTTGGACAAGAAGTTTAGGAGTTATTTTACAAAATTTCTTCAGCTTTCAATATACAGAGAATCCAACAAAGACAAAACTATATTTTAAGTCTAATAACATGGGCTCCATGGTACATCTTGGTACCACTTGTGACTACTGAAATTGCAAAATAAGCAGGCATATATTTAACAAAACTCGTGATTTGTGGCTTATTGGCATAGATCTAAGACTTATGAAAACTCCCCAAGAAAAAGTATAATGGGATCAAATTACATGGACTTGGCAGCCAGTTCACATCACCTCCACCTTCGGCCTTCAAATCGTCCATTTATGATATTCAATGTGGCATGAGTTGTGTAAAACCACATGTCCTTGTTATCTATATCATCAAATGCTGGCCAGAAAAAAATTGCTAATTATCGACCTATAGCTTTTTTTCATTAGAACGATGACGCTGTCAGCCTAAAATTCACTTCAAAACAGTGACTTTTTTAGGACGCTTTTGGATCTCAAATGGATGGGTATCGTCTAAAATTAGACAACTTTCTTTATGGACATACATGACTTTTCGATAGAAATTAGTGTCAGTTTCCAACTACTCCAAGGTCCATTCATTTTATAATTTGCAAGTTTTGTGAAGCAATTTATATGTATATGGTAATTTGGCGAAATAGATTTAAAAAAAAAAGTCTGCCGATGCGACAGATGCCGCTACAAAACAATGTCCGCTATTAGCTGTCAAAGTACGGAAGTTCCTAACGCAGGACATTTTAAAATACTAAAAATTAAAAAGAAATACTAAGGTTGCGTGAGACTAGGGTTGACTCTCAGACGATCGAAAACTAAAGCAAGTTGAGAGCAGCAAGAGCTTCTAAAATTAACGTGAGCACCTGCCATTACGAACTAATCTCACAGTGGCCTTAGCACCGGATGAACTTAAGCGTTCGACAGCGCATCTATAAATATCTAGAAAGCACTATGTCACTCACACGAAATACATGATTTGCATTCTTTGAAGATAGTTATACCGGACTATGAGCAATTACATTTTTTTTATATGCTCAGGCCAAATAATCTCGCACTCCCTAAGAAGCTTATGGGAGACAAATCTGGTGCAAGACATAACCAAAAGGCATCTATTATTGCATTTCCTAAGATATCAGTAACATTTGACTTGTCGCACACTTACTTTGAAACATAAGCCAAGTTAAAAACAAAATTAAAATTTGTTTTTAAAAACCTGTCCCACGACTTCGTGGGACCGTAACCTTCCACCTTTATGAGAAGCAGTATCTGTTAAACAACAATAGCACCTAAAATGGTATCTGGCCGATGGCATCAGACCAACTAGACTAGACAAACAGGACATCTACGATAGCTTTTCCGTAATAACACCCAACGAATGTGGTTGCTCACACCCGCCACGCATCCTTCTGGAAAAGATCTCACCAATCAGTGGAGATAGAGTCACTTCTCACATTGGGGTAGGATCAATTCATGCCACAAACAGCTTTCTACACTTACTTATATTAAGCACTATAGGGTTAGCACAAAGTCTACCATCGGCATTTAGGTTAATGAATGATGCTGACACGTCGTCATCTATAAAACCCCAGATAAAGTAGGGCCACTGCTGACCATAGTACCAGTATTAAGCTGGTAGGACTTCGAAGTCCCACCCCAAAAAGCTTCACTTCTATTGTCCTTAATGTCTGTGTACTGCAAGGGTGGATTATTAACTCAGTCTCTTCTTGAATTTTCCGCCTTTTGATTAAAATGACAACACTGCTGCTGTCAAGAGCAACTCTCAGTTCACTCCTGTCTAAATTTGAACAAACTATGTCATTTAGTTTGCGTTTGACAACCTTTAATGACAGACTATCTCGCCTTTTGAGAAGAAAATGAAAAAAAGTGAATTTCGTGTGCTCATATAACATTAATTTTTGTGAAAAAAAAAGAAACGCCAATCAAACCCAGGAAAAGGTCGATTAATACTATGGGGACTCTGATCAATGGATTTAAATGGTAAAAAAGTGGCTTTACTGACTTTCGTTGTGGTCGCACAAGTACAAATGACGCTGAAGGTACTGGACGGCCAGTTGAGGTCAGTACACCCGAAAATGTCGAAAAAATCTACGATATGTTGTTGGGAGTTTCGATTTTAAATGATCAGCTAAGTTTAAGAAAATTGTCTGTAAACGTAAACGTGTGGCAAGTTCAAAGGATTGTTTGGAGTTGTTTAAGCGCAATCCGAATGAGTTTTTGCGCCGTTTTGTTACTGTGCATGAAACATGAATCCATTAGTGTACTCCGGAGGCCAAGCAGCAGTCTAAACAATGGGTTTCTCGGGGTGTACCTGCTCCGAAGAAGGTCAAGATGAGTTTGTCGGCCAATAAGGTGATGGCAACATTTTTTTGTGATGCACGCGGAATAAGCCACATCGTTTACCTTCAAAAGGGAAAAACAATAAACGCCAAATATTATGCCAACTTATTGGACCGATTTAAAAAGAAAACTACCCCATATGGCCAAGAAAAAAAATTCGTTTTCATCAAGATAATGCACGAGTGCAGTCTTAATGGCAAAACTCTATGAATTGGGCTACGAATTGGTTCCCCATCCTCCAAGTTCTCCGTATTTAGCCACTAGTGACTACTTCCTATTTCTAAACCTAAAGAAATGGCTCAGTGGAAAGAAATTTAGCTTCAACGATGCAATTATTGCCTATTTTAAGGACCTCGAAAAATCCTATTTTTTGGAAGGGATACAAAAACTAGAGAAACGTTGGACTAAGTGTATTGAGTTAAAAGGAGATTATGTTGAAAAATATATTTTTGTTTTGCAAAAAAACTGTGTTTCATTCAAAAAGTCACGCACTTATTGATCCGCCCTCGTAAAAGGTTCTACTGTGTTTTTACCAGGCTCATAGTAGAGCGACTTTCTTTAGATAAATACGTATAGATCTGTTGCTCTGTAATATATAAGCTTTATGGGCCAGTAGCCAAAGGTAGTGACTGACAAGTTAGATGACACAGACTGGGGTCCTTCAGATTATCTCACCCCTGTGGCTGAGTGGTAGCGATGCTAGTCTCTCAGTCCAGAGGTCGTTGCTTCGATTCCCAACATAGACCCTGGGTGTTTTTCGCGGACAAGCAAATCGCTTTGCGAGTTGTGTTTGTGTTTGTGTTTGTTAAATTTATTACTTTACACATATTTTTTTTTAAATCACTAATCTTAAACTAAGATAATGAAAATTAACTTTAATTTCATCTATTTTGTTTAATTCTTCAGTATTTTTTTTAGCTGACAATCTGAGAAAAAAAACTCAAGCAATCCAATGAAACTTACCTCGAATAATACTTGATCCCAGTAATCATACCAGGGCTCAGGAACATCACCAACTAACAGACACTGCCACCACTCGGACATGTTATCGGTGCGATGACGTTGCAAGCCATGGCGATCAAATTCAACTACACAACCGGTGGAAGTTGTAACAGCAATATGCAAATCCGTGGTATTATTGTAATCACTGCAAAGAAAAAAAATAACAAAAATTTAAATAACAAAAATAAAAGAACATGAAAAAAAATAAAAAAATAAATTAAAATTGCTAAGGAGACAAAAAATATTGATATTCAAACATACTTGTCCAGCATGTGGGGCACTCACTCACTTGAGAAAATCACCTGTAGTGGGACGTAAAACAATCGCACAAGGATACTGATTGGCTCTGACGAATGGATACGGCAAACGGAATGGCAATAGACGACTAGCCATGATATTAGCAGTAAAGATATTTCTATTTAAATCATTATCAGCATCAGCATCAGCATCATCATCATCGTCTCCAGCATCATTATTAATGGTGTCTGCAACGTTATCATTGGAGTTTCTGCTGCTGGTGTCGTTCTCTTCAAAATTATCATTGTCAGCTTTAATGGTATCAATTTCAAGACTTTGGTCAGCATTATTGTTGTGGCTGTTGTTATTTTTGTTATTCAATTTCATGATGTTTTTGTTCTTACGTCGATGGGCACCACTACCACCAGTAATACCACCAGCAGAGTTGGCCTCCTCTCCACTGGGATGTGTCGCCAGGGCTGCTTTACATTGTGGACAAATGTGTGGCAATATGAAGCAAAAAACTTTTACGTTACAATGATGAAAGCATAAAATGCCGGGATCTGAGGTAATTGTGGTCATTGTTTTATTTGTTCGGCTTGTTTGGGTCGTTGTTGCTGCTGCTGTATCAACTTCATTTCCTCTTGATACAGAAGTTTTTGTAGTGCCACTATTCATGTTTCTTGTTGTCATCATACTGTTGGTTTTTCTTGTTAATACTTTTGCTGCTGCTGCTGTTGTTGTTGTTGTTGTTGTTGTTGTTGTTGTTGTTTTAGTTGCTGCTGCTATTGTTAACATGCTTTTACTCTACCTTTTGTGACCAAAGTAAATTGATGCACTTTTGCTTGGGCATGCATAAGTGGGTAAAATGTGACAGTGCTACTTATTTATTCGTATCCTTCTTTGGTATCTAAATATTATTATTATTTTTTTTTTTTTTTTTTGATTACTTGGTTGTGTTGCCTGCTTGATAAGCTGCAATGAAAACGTAAAATTCTTGTAAGTTTTAACTTGACAATAATGTTTGATGATTGTTGTTACAGTTTCATTTCGATTTCTGCTTTTTTTTATTTCTTTCCAATTGCTTAACAAAAACAAACTGCTGATACTCCGTGAAGTACACCCTTCTCCTTAACAATTGCTAAAATGAAACAAGTGGTTTTTTTTTTTGTTGGGAAAACTCCTACATTAAGTTGTTACAGCCATTAAGAAAAATCTTTTGTATCCTCAGCAATAGAGTTTGATTTTGTGGTTTTATACTGAGAGACAAATAATTAAAGCAAAAAGACTGGATTATTTATAACTTTATATCTACTTACTTATGTATACTAATTTTAATTTACAGTGGGGCTTCCTTTTACTTTCTCACTCCTGTTTTCACTTGAGCACTTATATTTTTCTATTTGAAAATTAACTGGTTCAGGCAGTGTACTCACGAATTCAAGCGACTTGCTGATTGAGTTAAGCTTAATGAACTTTACAAGACTTTAAAAATTTGTTTTCATTTATTTCTAAGAAAATTTTTTTTCATTCTTAATCAATATAATTTGTTTAATATGGCATTTATATTATCGCGAAATCTAGTATATACGAGACATCAAGACAAATCTAGCTGCTTTATACTAGATTTCCCATATAAAACTAAATCTAGTCTGTGAGTAGATTTGTAGGAAATCTACACAAAATCTAATATTTTTATTTTTACCTTTGCTATCCTGTACAACATATTTATTTAAAAGATGACTGAATTAGCTACGACTTGATATTAAAAATGTGTATGAATTGACTACATTGCAGTTGGTTGGTTGTACTTTTAGAAATTTTTCAGTTAATGGATTTTTTTGGATAAAAAAAATCTTGACAAGTGTAAAAAAAAGACGACTTAAATGCTTTAGATTTTGATGAAGATGTTAATCAAAAGATGCTGGATTTTGTGCAGGTGTAAATGCCCTATAATTCACAATTAAATACTTATAATACATAATTCCAAAATGTATACCTAATATAATAAATAAAATTTTCTAGCACAATAATTTATAGTTACCAGCCATCTACACACATACATGTCGAGGCTTATTTTCGATTTTATCTAAATCGAAAATAGACTTAGAAAATAGGCTTAGAATTACTAAAATATAAAAATTATTGATAACTTTTAAAATACATGCTGTAAAATTTTATCGTACGCGACAATTTACGTGTGTTAAAAAAAATTTTAATATTGGGTGTTTTTTATTGAGGTATAGATCTTTAAGTTGGCATCACTTTTTTAACTGGCAAACATTTTGTCAGCTGTCAAGTGATTAATATTTAGTTTGGTTTGCCATTTCATCATGAACAGGTTGACAAAAGAACAACGCTTGCAAATCGTGCAAATTTATTTCGAAAATAATGGTTCAGTTCGCGAAGTTTACCGCAAGCTCCGTCCATTTTATGGTCGACATAATCGTCCATCAGAGCAATTAATTCGGTTAACCATGGATCGTTTCCGCACTACGTTTACTCTATGTGATAATACGCATCCGCAGAGACGTCGAACAGTGCGCACCGAAGAAACAATTGCCGCTGTAGAGCAAAGTGTTGAAGAGGACCCGAATGAATCGATTCGCCACCGTGCACAGCAATTGGAGCTTTGTCCATCAACTTTATGGAAGATTTTGCGCAAAGATCTTGGCTTGCGACCTTACAAGATCCAGCTTGTGCAAGAATTAAAGCCGCGAGACCATGCAATGCGTCGTGATTTTGGTGTATGGGCCGAAAATGAGATTGATCTCGATGCTGATTTTCATCGCAAAATTTTGTTCAGTGATGAGGCTCATTTTTGGTTGAATGGCTACGTCAACAAGCAAAATTGCCGCATTTGGAGTGAAGGGAATCCACATGAGACCCTTGAGACGCCATTACATCCACAAAAACTGACTTTTTGGTGTGCTCTATGGGCTGGTGGAGTCATTGGGCCATACTTCTTCCGAAATAATGCTGGAGAGTCAGTTACCGTTAATGGAGACCGGTATAGAGCCATGATAACCGACTATTTTGTTCCCGAATTGGATGGCATGAATGTGGATGAGTTGTGGTTCCAACAAGACGGCGCTACATGCCACACAGCGCACGTCACAATCGATTTATTGAAGGAAACATTCGATGAGCGCATAATTTCGCGGAATGGACCTGTCAATTGGCCACCAAGATCGTGTGATTTGAAACCATTGGATTATTTTCTTTGGGGATATGTGAAGTCGCTCGTCTACGCCAACGAACCAGAAACGTTAGGGGACTTGGAAGCCAACATTCGTGGCGTTATTGCCAACATACGGCCCCATATGCTCGAAAAAGTGGTTGAAAATTGGACCTGTAGAATTGGCTTTATTCGAGCCAGCCGCGGCGGCCACATGCCCGAAATCATATTTAAACATTAATGGCATAAAATTATCCTTCCAATAAAGCCAAATTGATGGACATTAAAACGATTTTCTTGTGTTTTATTTCAATTCAAAGTTCTATACCTCTAAAAAAACACCCTTTATTATTTAAAAATTGAAGACATATCTGCCAATAAACATTCAAAAGCTTTTGGAAAGTTATATTATTGATAGGAAGTTCACTGTTGTGGAAGGAGAGTTCACGAGTGTGCCCGAAACTATATCTTCTGGTGTGCCCCAGGGTAGTATTCTGGGTCCTGTCTTGTATTTAATATATACTTGTGATATGCCTGTGAGCAATAATATCCATATTTCTACTTTTGCCGATGATACAGCCTGTATGAGTGTGCACGAAAACCCTTATGAGGCATCCCGCAATCTCCAGGAACATATCACTCAGCTGGAAATATGGTTGAACTTATGGAGAATTAAAGTCAATGAACAAAAGTGTGTCCATATAACGTTCACCCTAAGAAGAGATACTTGCTCCCCCATTCGAATCAACAACCAAAATATTCCTCAACATTCCCAAGTGAAATACCTTGGTATACACCTTGATCGAAGACTTACATGGAAACATCATATTGACTCTAAGTTAACTCAGATGAAACTTAAGTTAACTCAAATATATTGGTTGATTGGCAGAAACTCAACACTCAGCCTAGACTGCAAACTTTTATTATACAAGTCGCTTTTGAAGCCAATATGGCGCTACGGAATTCAGTTATGGGGCACTGCTTCAGCTTCCAATGTCGAGAGAATCCAACGAAGGCAAAACAAAATTTTACGGTTAATAACATCGGCTCCATGGTACATCCAAAATTCTATTATACATCGTGATTTAAATATGCCACTAGTGACTGAAGAAATTGCAAAATACGCAGACAAATATTTAACAAAACTCGAATCACATCCTAATCCGCTTGCTCGTAATATTTTGAACTTTACTGGACACATCCGCTTAAAAAAGAGGGACACACGGGCTCTTATACCTAACACTCCAGATGGGACTACTTGAAAATACTTTCCCCCCCCCCCCCTTTTTTTGATTATCACTACTAATGTATTATTTATAACTACCACTAAGTTTATGTCCGACACTGGTCGGGCCTAATAATTTTTTTTTTATAGATTTAAGATTTGAATACTTATTGTTAGTTCACATATGAAGATACAATAAATAAATACATGCATTAAAAAAAAAAAAAAAATTATTTAAAAAAAACTAGAGATGTGCAAGTGAGTGTTTTCTGACTCACGACACGCACGCTCACGCAGAAAAATATTTTACTCACGCACTTTCACGCACGAATGATTTTGCAAATTTTAGCGATCACGCACGCTCACGAATAAAATATTTTTAATCACGCACGAGTGGTTTACAACTTATCAGGATCACGCACGCCCACGAAAAAGTATATGTATAATATAATTTTCATGTTTTTTGGGTTGAAAAATAGGTTCTTACATATAATCACCTAAAATCCAAAAGGCCGTAACAACCAAAAAATTCAAAATAGACTTTTTGATTGATTATGATGTGATTGACCAATACACATATTTTCCTAAAATTTTACTCACATATGTTCAAAAATACCGATTTTATTCATTATTCAATTTGGCATCTAACATACATGTAAACAGAATAAATTTATGCAGTTTTTTGCTTCTCCTGTAAAATAGTAAAAAGTGTACCTACGGCCTTTTGGATTTTAGGTGACGATATACATATCTATGTATATATGTATGCTCGTGTTTTTGTAAAATTTACAATGTAAATTAAAATAAAGCAAAGTTAATTTAATATCGTTTTAAATATTCGTATTCGCGGATATCATTTTAAATATTCGAATTCGAATTCTCGTATATCAAAAATTGACATTCCGCACATGTATGTATGTATACATACATAATATAAATGTGAAGGTAAGAGGTATGATCAATTAAATAAATGATAATCAAATAAACGAGAAAAGCATATTAAATGAGAAAACATACAAATTACTAAAAATTTTCTGTTACGTAACATTTTCGAAGACTCCCCCCACCCCCGCCCAAAAGAAATCATAACAAAACTCGAACCCCACCCCTCCTCCCTACAGCGTTACGTAATATATGGACGGCCCCTAAATCAAAAAACATTTTCTGCGGTACAATTCGTCAGTAGTATTGTTGACAAAGGCACTATTGAATCAGTAGTGTTTCTCAATCGATACTTCCTACAGGGTATCTAAGAAACATACATACATACTTACAAAGGTGTATGTACCCATCAAACAAAATACTCCGAATTCGTAAAGAATTCGTAACGATTGGTCGACAAAATCTTCCGATTTCGGTACCGAAATATTACCGAAATCGTAACAATTTTTGTATGAAATGGTTGACACGACTTCGTAACGATATGTCGGTACGAACTCGTAACGACATGGAGTACCGCTTCACCGTTATGTTGCTGCTATTGCTGAAATAATTTGCACATACTCACGTTTTTTTAATATTTGTTACAATCCTTTTTTTTATCAACATATACATAAATATTTATTTAAAAAAATTTTCACAGACTTTTACTCATGTATGTATTCAAAAATCAAAGTTTTACCCTCATACTCATAAAAAAATAAAATGAATTTGAAATTCATTTTAGGAAAATTTTGTATTGAAAATTTGAAATAAAATACATTTCAAATTCGTTTCAAATTTTATGAATACGGGGGTTAATGTTTAAAAAAAATTGTTCAGAAATGTCTTAACGAATTCGGTACGACAAGTCTGACTTCAGAAAAAGTTGAAATATTTTGTTTGGGGGTATTCATTGTGTTTGTAAGCTCATACTACCACACATATTACTATACATACATATATGCATTTATTATTATAAAATAATTTATTTCAAATGATTGAATACCGTTACATATGTACCTATGCAGGAAATGTTATCTCGTGAGAGCATGAGAATTCGACACTTGCACGACATTTGCACATCTCTAAAAAGAATCTTCTCCTGAAAACTTTAATTTTTGCCGCTTATAACTAAAATGAAAATAAGACTCGATATGTTGTGTCAAAGTTAAAAACTTTTTGCTGCTTTTGAAAAAAGTTAAAATAAAGCAAAATTTAATAATTTAATATGAAACTGAATCATAAAATTAAATCAACCTTAAAAACAAGGATAACAGTCGTTGCTTATCAGAGCATAACGAGTATATGCACATATATATCCTATAAAATATATCATATATTTCTTTTCTACGCTGCAATTTATAGTAAGTGTCCTAAAGGTATTTTTCCACTTGGAAGTTTGGTGCAAAGATGTTACTTTCAATGTTAGCAATAGTTGCATATTTTATTCTACACCGTGTTATTCAGATTTGTTTTTAACATTATTGGTATTTTCCCTTTTCAAAATGAATGAGGAGAGTTTAATAAAAAGAGGACTTTAACAAAGATCAGCACTTTTTAAAAGCAATTTATTCAATCACATCTAATGAAACTTGAATAAGCATATAATAAATAAAACATTTGCAAGTTATTACCAAATTGATAATGAAACCAAAAACTAAATAAATAGAAAAAAAAACTCTTGAGTAAAATATAAAATATGCTGAATTAAAAGAAAGAAATATTTTTATTTATGTAGTTACTTATTCACCAAAAAAAAAATAAAATAAAAAAAAAATAAAAAAAAAAGTTTCAATTTTCCAACCCTGGAACAATATTTTTGATTTCTCAGATCCTTAATATAAATTTATTTCTTTCTAAAATACAAAATATGTTTATTTTTAATTTTTAATTAATATTCGAACTCCATTTGTTTCTATATTTGTGATTTGAACGGGCTAAAGTTCGTATGGCTTTTTAAGCCAAATTACATGTGATAATTATTAAAAAGCGATGCGAACTTTAGCCCGTTCAAATCACAAAATATGTTTAATTAACCAAGAAAAATATAGTTTAAGTTAGTTTCTTTAAAAAAAAAAAAAGTTTAAATTTTCCGACTCTGGAAATAAGTTTTTTATTTTACATATTTTTTAATCCCAACTAATTATTTCTTTCTAATATATAAAATATATTTAATTTGTAAAAAAAAAAAAATTATTTGACCTTGAAAAATAAATATTTCAAGTTTCCAGCTCTGTATTTTTCTAATATCTTATATAAAAGTATTTTTTTCTTTTCAACACACAAAAAATTTAATTTGTAAAGAAAAAGAAAAAATAGTTCGACCTAATTAATTTTGCATATATACAATAAAGTGTAAGCTTTCCAACCCTGGAATCATCCATTAATTCTTTTTGTAATAGCGAGTTATTTATTTTAAAATTATATAACATTTTTTTTAATTTATAGACAAAAACTAAAAATTAGTTTTAGTTGGTTACCTTTATGTACAAAAAAAAAATTAAAACTTTCCAACCCTGGTACCGTCTTTTTATTTTATCTTATTTTGACTACCAATTTTATTCTTAATAATATAAACAAAAAACGTTTATTTAAAGAAAAAGATAACAATTAGTTTTATTTAGTTACTTTTATATGCCAAAGACAGTTTAACTTTTCCAGCTCTGAAACAATATTTTCGATTTTGCTGATTTTCAATACCTTTTTTTGACCACCAGTCTAAAGCCTAAAGTCTCTAGCTTTACTGGGGGGGGGGGGGGGCTTTGGAAAAGAAAATTTAGCGTAGAGACAGACAGACAGATGGACAGACGGACAGATGAACATGGTTTATTCGTCTTCCCTACTCATGAGGACCCATAATACTCGTATATAATTTAATGATCGCATATGAATATGGTGGAAATTCACGCAAGTGATTAATTTGTCTAACCTAATACCTAAAACGTTGCCGTTTCAGAATGAAACCCCTTCACTTTAATATTTGAAAGTATTTAATAAAAAAAACATTCTGTTTAAAAAAAAACACATTGTAAAAGTATTTTTATATATTTTTGGAAATAACTTCATGTCTAATGGACCAAAAGTTTTGACTTTAGCTAGGCTTTATTTGTGATATAAAGCTTTTCTAACTAAGAATTTATCGTACAAATTGAAGACTTTAAGCTTGTGAACTATGTTTTTTTTTATCGATCTCATTAGTTCTACTCGTAGCTAGTTTTTCTTTGATTTAAATTGTTCAAACTCATAAGTATGCAGTTAGCTTACTTTAATTAAAGTACCAAGAAGATTTTAAGCACGCTTTTTCACTAAAATTCCTAAAACTTTTATCGCACACTTAAATTTAACACTTAAGGCCCATAGTTTGATAACCTAAGCCGCTTTAACTTTTAACTTGATTTGCAGTAGCGATAACAACATTTACTCATAACGAAGTTAATATTTTGTTATAGCAGAAAGATTATAAATGGAACGCCAGAATGAAAATAAAATAAAATGAAAAATCTTCAAATACTCTCGAAATTAGTTTCCTTCTTTATAAAATGCGCGGTTTATAGACAATTTCATACTATTCAACCATTCAGTTCAACTACTTTAAATTGGTTTTGTTTTGGGATACTTTAGTTGGTTGGCTGGGGTTATTTGGTTCGTTAGTTGTTGATGTTTTTGGTCTTTGCCATTTTCCTGTATTGGATAAGGGCAAAAGTAATTTTCATACAGATGTGGTGTAGCAAAAGAAAAATAATAATATGTAAAAAACTGAAGCATATTTATTTAGTATTTTGCTGTTTTTATTGTTGACCAATGTAACAGCAAATTGTAAAAAAAATGTGGTGGAAAATAAAATAGATGCAAAATCGAATAAAGATGCTGGTTTTAAAAGATTTTTGTTTGAAACTTTTAAACTTATTCAGCCCAATCATGAACAAAAATTCCGCGCGAGTTTTGTCACTTTTCCCTTTTCTCCTATTATGAATCTGTTTTTCCCCTGTTTTTACCAGATGCGGGAATAAAAAAACTCCCGGGGGAAAAAAGTAGGTATTATGAACGCAATTGAATTTGCTTTTTTCACTAAAAATCTTTCCCTGGCCAAACAGAAGGGAATTTACATAAAAACATATTTAATACTCCATTAAAACAAAATTTATATACATCAACTTGTATTTTATAGTTCTTTTATTTGGATTAACAAAAATTATGCCCAAATAAATCATTTATAAACTTATTTTTACTTATTTTTTCAAGTAGGTGAATTTTAATAATTTTGACTACCCTCTCACTCAAAAAAAAGGGAGAAACAAAATGTCAACAAACAAGCAAAACAACGAGCTTCGTAATGCGGTGATGCCACATATTACTCTTTTTTGTTCCCAAGGAATTTATGATTGGAGGAATGTTTTATCGAGAAAATTATTTTCCGTGAGAAATACATTCCGAGGGAATTTTCATGATTGTAATACCAATTAAAAAATTAATTAAATTTTCACCTGTAAGCAATTTGATAATATCAATTAAGTTTCTCCACACAAATTAATTAATACAATTAAAAATGTAATTGAATGAATTTGTGAATACTTTTTTCTTTGTATTGCGATTCTCAATAACGTATTAAGAGTCTTACTTTAAACGTACGAAGTTTGTTAGCTAAATTCCAAACATTTTTGGCTTAAAGTCTACTGACGAGTTCCATAAGCGAGAACGAAATGCGTATAGGCAATGCTTAACTATTAAAACAGGCAAAATTTTCGAATCAAATAAAGACTTCATATTCGTTCGTATTGCTTCGATCTTTTGGCTTTTAATTTAGTTTATTTTATATTTATTAAGTTTGAGATTATGTTTTTTATGAAAACAGTCAACTAATATTTCCAATATTTCCTTGCCATAATGGGTAACTTTTGCAGGGAATGTATGTTTGTAATTGTAATGAAAAAATTATGTTATTATAAAAAGGCGGTAAATCAAAAAACTCGAAAATTACAAAAAGCTCAGAACTCTCTGAATTAGATTCTTTCCTGTATTGATTATTATCCTTTTTGGGTGCTTAGAGTAATAATTGATAATACTCGCAGATGAAGTAGCTCCCCTTTCTCATTACTAGTGTGTGTAAACAAGGAGTTCTAGAATTACATTTCTTTTCAATTGTAAATTTTATATCATCATGTAATCAGTTTAGTGTGGCAAAAAAATTGTCAATTGATTGATCTAAGACTATAAAGAACAAACAAACGTACTTTTTTAGTTTTTCAATACAACAATCTAATAACTTCTCCATAACAATGTCAGCTATAATTGGGGAGGCTGGAGACCCCATAGGAACTCCCTTTTGTTGAATATTTATTTTATAATTTTGCTTTAAATATCTATTGTTTGTTATACAAAATTTACGAATGCGTAGAAATAAGTCCGTCTCAATCTTCGTATAATCCTTAATTATTTCCCATTTTTTTTTTCAATAATATCTAGAGCTTTATCTATTAGTATACTCGGAAATAAAGATACAACATCTAATGAAATTAATTTTTAATAATTTTGAATCCTTAAATCATTTTTCTGTTCTTTGGAACATTTTTAGTATACTTGCAAAGTCCATAGGGTGGAGAACTTATAAAAGAGCATATTGGTCTCAAAAGAAATTGGTCTTTATGGATTTTTGGTACTCCAAAAATCCATAATGTGTCATAGACACATTAGACTTCAGACTGTTCTTTTCGAAAGATGAAATAATTTTTAATTTAAAAAGATTCTCAACTAAACAATTATTCATAGTCTGTATGTAGTCTTTTTGTTCGATCTCTATTAAACATCTTGTATGTGGTTGTATCACATATATATATAATGTTATTCATCCTAGAAATATAATCACATCTGTTCAATGCTACAGTCAGTTGTATTACCTTTGTCAGCATCTAAAAAAATAAGTTCCAATTATTTCTCAAAAATCTTTCTGTTATATTAACCTTATCTAGTATGAATCTATCCATGCTTGTCAGTAAGTTTTTATTCAAGTGGTTTTCAATAATACTTGCGAACCTAATCCTTGCAATCTCCTGTAATTCTTTGCCTGTTACCATCTGCTATAAGTCTTAAAGTCGGGAAATTATTATTTTTTACTGGAAGTGCGTGTTTTCACCTCAATAAAAGAACCCATACTACTTTTGTCGGAATGTTAAAATCAGATCACAAGCCACTTTTTTATTCCTAATACGCATATATCTATTTTGTGAACAGCGAATTAGTAAACAATTTCCACCGGTGCCTGTTTATATACAACTTTCTATTGTAGGTTCCATAAATTATATTTATTTTCTATTGAATTGCTTTGATTCAAAGGCAATAAATTTTTTATAATATTTTTTTATTTATATACTTTTTACTAAAATAATTATACTCGTGGCTATTCTGGAAAACTCGCCGAAGAAGTGAAACTTTATATTAAAACAAAAAGAAAATCGAAAATTGTTTTTGTTTCTTTTTTAAAAACTGTTAATTTTGCATTAGAAACAAAAACATTTTTTTTACATTTGCACATTTTTGTTTTTGTTTTCCATCCATCCATAACTTTCACCAAGTTGACGTGCATTCCACAAAAGACACCATTGTTATAAAAGAATTAAGATTTTTTTTTCTTTCTGTGTATTGCATTTTTTCAACATTTAACTTTATTTAGTAAGAGATAAATAATGAATTCTAGCCCATTTAAGTACATATAACAGACCCCTAAAGTATGCTACAAAATAAAAATGTAAATAAAAACATTACAGTTATTGAGAGCGTATGATTAATATTTACATCTGACAAAAATATTTGTAATACGTAACAAATAATAAATTAATTAAATTTAACAAAATATCTGTTGCCACAAGCGAAAACATCGTAAGTCGATAAACAGAGTTTCGATAAAAAATCACTTTTAACCTTTAACTACTAAGGTGAAATTTTTTTATATAACTTCTGACGTGCTGGTAAATTTGACCAATTTTTTATTCAGGCAAAAAATTTTACTAAAAAGCATATAATGTATTTAGATATTTTTGATTTAAGAGAAAAAATTTTCAATTCAGATACAAATAAATTATTTATAAAACACTATTATTTAGTGCAATAAGACGGGAACTTTATAATAAATGCATTTTTAACCCAAAAAAAACCAATTCCTAATTCGAAAGAAAAAATATGAATTTAAAACTAGTCAAAAATTTAAGGGCAATTTTTACATAGGCAAAATCATAGAGTTAAGTAAATTATAAGAGAGATGAAAAAGAAAATATAATTATAGTTACAGCGGTTCAGCCTTTTAATGGTTTTTTTTATGTCATTGCAGTCTGTATTTGCACAGAGTAAGTACGCCAGCTTTAGCATATACACATTGGGTGCGTAGTTTTATATTTAAGAATTTATATAAATACTTCAGGGAATAGTCTCTTAGTTTAATTAAACAATTGTCCATTATAATTACAAATCGCTTATTATGTAATCAACAGAAACTGATTTTGATTTTTCTTAAAAAAAAATTACGATCAGGCTAAGTACGAACTGAGTATGAAGGACGACGATATAGGAAGATACTCAAACGAATAAATCACTTAAACACAATTGAAAAAAATTAATTTAAAAAAAAACTAAAGTCGAGGTAAATTTCATTAAAACAACAGCAGTTTAATGTTAAAGTATAAACGTTTTCTATGGTAAAGTAAAGATTACTATAAAACTCCGATGATGTATGAAGTAACTTATCAACAGCCCTCATATCAAAAAGTAATAATCATTTTTTCCCAGGCATCTACTTTCATACAAACCACTAATGCTGGCTGTAATTTCTATTGTTATCAGGATTTTCTATTACATGTTTTTAAAGCATGTTTATTGGCTACGTTTTATTTGCAACTTCATTTCACCCTCTCCCTCTCTCTCTCTCTCTGTCATTCAGTGCCACTTCAGACATGAATTGCTTTTACAGGGACAAACAATAAAAGGATAAATGTACCTGGACTAAATAATACAGCAAATGCTGATTAAGGTTTGAATAAGAGGAAAATGAGACATTTATATGCACAAGCATTTTTATTTCTCTTCTTACTTTGTTGTATAAAATTTCAAAGAAGGATATTGTTGACAGCATTTCCTTCTTATTGCTGCTATAATCAAATAGTATTGTTGTTGTTGTTGTTGTTGTTTTGTCCTTTTTTTATATTTCGCCTTCATTTAGAGATTTTGTTACAAGATTTCCAATCGATTTGGATACAAAAATATGTTGTTGTTTTTTTTTTTTTTTTTGTTTTCTTAAACTTACCTTACGCTCAATTTCAGTTTTTAGAATTGTTATTTTGCAGATGCTTGTCATTTATATTTTAAATACGTAATTAGTTTTGAATACGGGTAACACAATATGCTGCTGCCAGTTGTGTTTTGTTCGTATTCACAATTTTAATGTTAACCAGCATCAAACTGTAAATGACAGCAACAACTTTGAAATGTCAGTGTTATGTGATGTGGGTATTAAGTTATGTAAACTTTTATTGACATTCAGTGATATGGATATATCAAATGAAAAATTGTATTTTAATAATTAAACCAATAAACAGGGAATAATGCAAACATTGAAAAAAAAATTAGTCTCTCAGTGTTAAAATATTATATTTAACTTCTTTTACAACTGAAAGTTCGTTATAATATTAAAGATAATTTTAGTTTTCACAAATTTTCTAAAAATTTTAAGGATTTTTTATTTAGAGTGGAATTTTGTTTAAGTCATATGAGCATATCGTGGCATAACCGCCAAAAAAAACTAAAGCGAGAAACTTTTTTAACTTATTTTTTGACCAAAATTGATTATTTGCGATCGTAAATAATTGATTTTGGTAAAAAAAAAAATAAAACGAGGCCTAAACAAAGTGTCGGTTAAGCTGTTTTTGGCGGTTATGGTTCGAAATCTACATATCGTTAGCTAAAATGCCTAAAATGCAAAAAGGCGTAACTAACAAAAAATTTAAAATTGTGTTTTTGATTGATTATTATGAATGCCATTAAATTACATGTCTTGCGATGAAAAATCTCACTGTTATTAACAAAAAACAAGTGGACTTAACTACAAGTTTGTTTAGTTTTTTTTTAGTTTCTTTCTTCTCCTGTAAAACTATATTTTTGCTGGTTACGCCTTTTTGCGTTGTAGCTAACGATATGCATTTTGTTAAAACACCGTTCAGCAGTTAATTCATAAGATTCGAAATTCGTGGCAATGCCTCTAATGTGAGAAAAATAACAGAAGCGGGATTATCGCTAAAACAGGGTGTCTCTTAGAAAAAATTATTTATAGTGGACTCAAGACGTTTCAAAGAAATTTCTATAGCTTCCCTTGAATATGGGAATGTATCTATTAAATATTAATTAAATTCGTTAAAGGCGAAAGTTGCGCTCATGCAAGCAAATACGGAAGTTCTACTAGTCCTCTTAACCACGTCAAGGACGCTTTACTACTCGTGCATAAAAATTATTATAAAAAAAAATCTCCTAATCAGGCTCAAGTTTTGTAATTTGCAATTATTTTTAAAGAATCCAATATTTTCTTAAATCATGTGGCTTTCTAAAGAAGGAAAATGTTACACAAATATTTTATTTTATAAAGAGAATAAAAAATACTTAATTTAAGCCTATGCTGCGATACCATAACTCTTACCAAACCGAAAGACGTAATAACTAGTGATATTTATATATATCTCATCGTATGTTACTCATCGTTCAATTCTATATCATGTCTGTATATAAAATGCCAAAAGAAGCAAAAAGCATAAATAATAAAAAATAATATAAGAAAATTAACAAAAATATGTAAATATATGGAGCCTTATTTTCAATTTTATGGTAAGTGACATTAGAATTATTAAATGCCAAAATTGTTCATAACACTTACTATATAGGCTGTACAATTTTATCGTAAGCGACAATTCACGTACAAAAACATATTTGAATAATTAAAAAAACCTTCTCCTGAAAACTTTAATTTTTATCGCTTACGATTAAATCAAAAATAAGGCTCGATATATCTCACAGTAAAATAAAATAGTATAAATAAAATGTTAAAAGTAAATGAATATCATTTCGCGACAAGATAAAATCCTTAACTTACTTAAAGGAAACACAAACATTTAATAAGCCCTGTTGCTGCACAATGTTTGCCTTAGAACACAAACAGAAGTGAAATTAACTTCACTTAAGGAATTTTAAATATTTAATGCATTTTTATTTATGGTGAAAATCCATAATTTAAGAGTATTCATTATCACTCCCTGATTATAAAAGATTATGCTCTCTTTACCTACATGCATACATACATATATACATACATGCATGTATGAGAAAGTATGTATGGTCAAAATTATTAATTAATTTACAAGAAGAAGATAAATAAAATAACCGGCATTGCACTGAAAAATGTAAACAAACCGGTAAAATTCAATTAAACCACCACCCACCTCAATGAGCAAACTCACCACTTTATGGTATCTGCTCATTTAAATTGAGCGGCTGTGTTAAACAATGACACCGCAAACATGAGCAAATTGAGAGCAAATATGTTAACATGAACATGTAAAATCGAAATAAGGTTAATATGAAGTACAACAAATACGGACTATGGCAATAAATTTGCCGTAGTAAAAGCAGAAGGAAGAACAAGAATAAGTCAAAACGATTAAATTATGCTTTAACATGGGGTTGACTAACACAATGTTGCACCCTTGAAGCAATAGTTAATGGCGAGCATTGGTTGCAAACGGTCGTGTCTTTAAAAAGCAAGCGGTTGCAAAAGAAATAAAATAAAATAAAAACAAGCAAGAAAATAAAACTTAAAAACTTTGTCTGTAAAATAATACATACATATATGCAAAGTTTAATTTGAACCAAGTTAAAGTTTTTTTTAGAATTGAACAAAACTGTTTAAAAGAAATATTTAACGTTTTAAAAACAATTAAAAGTAAAGAGTTTTATTGATAACGAACGGTGAGAAATAACTAAACGTTTGTAAAATACGCTTTAAACAAAAACACGTCATTATCCTTTTAAAAGGATATTTGATAAAAAAATAATTTTTTGTTAAACTTTAAGGCCAATAAAAAGAATACAGTTATAATTAAATATTAACGCATTATCCTTTAAGTGCAAATATTCATGTTTAAAGTTTGTTTTAGTCCTTCTTTATAAAGTGTAAAAAAAATTTTGTGATTCCAGTGATTATTTTTTTTTATTTTTAGGCTTTTAAAGGAAAAGGATAATCACGACTTATGTTGCTTTTGCTTAATAAATTTATTTATTAAATTTTTTTCCAAACCCCTCAGGACTTGATACGTATGTGTGTTTAATTTTTAAACACATTAACGCTGTCGGTTTCGTTTTATTTTTCTTCTCTTCAATAACGCCATTGTCAGTGTCGTAATTGTCGTATGTACATATTTGATATTTTAATTAATTTTTATAGAGTGTTTCTTTCTTTGGAATTTCTTTCATAAAATTGTTTTGTTGTGTCAGTTTAGTTACTCCTGGTGATGATAAATTAAAAATATATATCTACATATACATACATATATAAAATTAATATCGTGTTCAAACGCAAAAACAAAATCGAAAGAAACCAAACAAAGTGTTTGAAGTGTTAGTCAAAAAAAATAATACTCCTTTTTGTATATTTCCATGTATTTTTAAGGTGTTTTCATGGCAACCTTATTTACCATAAATATTTATTAACACATAAACAAGTGAAGTAAAAAAAATAAAAGAACACATTACACCATTATGACAATATTGAAACTCAATAGATAAATATTTCATGCAAGGATAATAATAATATATCTTTGAGGATAATTAAAGGATAATGATCTAATATAAAGATTGGTAAGTAAGAAGAAAATAAAATATCAAGAAAAAGAAATTAAAATTTGTATTAAAACACAACAAAACTTTGGGCTTAAAATATTTAGAAAATTTGAGCGACATTGCTGCTCGAAAATTTAACATAATATTGAACACCATTAAAGGAGGTACACACCTTTTTCTATTGAGTAATAGAAAAAAAACTAAACAGTTTTTTCTAGTGTTTTTTAGGAAAATGTTTTTTTTTCGAAATTTGTTGAATGAAAATCGAAGGTTATATTTCAACTGGAAATAAGTTCACTTTTCCCATCTTGGATGCAACTAAAGTTTACTAAACGGCTCAATTCTCCACAAAAAAAACATATTATCATTCTCGAAATATTTGAATTATTACACTTGTTCTGATATCTAAATTTACTTAATTCAATAATTTCCTTAATGTTAAATTTAAATAAATTTATGTTTGATTAATATTATCCTTATTTAAAGAAAAAAAAACTAAATGAAACTATTGATAAATTTAATCATTATATTATTTAGAGGAAATTTTTTTTATATTTTTGTTAAAGCCTTCAAGTTTATTATGTAATTTTATTATAAAAAATAATAATAAATATTAATCAAACATGAAGATTATATGCTGTTATATAAGACTTTAAGTCTTGTGCATAGAATATCTCATAAATAAATAAATACATACCAAAATTTATTGGACATTGAGGATATTTGCTTGTTGTTGGTTAAACACGTCTATATGCATTTTGTTGCTACTAAGGAAACTTATCAGTAGACCTCAATAAAAAAATTTGAGAAAAAGTTAAAAAAAATTTCATATTAAGAAAAACTCTCAAAATGTTATTGAGAATTTAAATAATATATATCTATATATATATATATATATATATATATATATATATATATATATATATATATATATATATATATATATATATATATATAATAAGCTTAATCGCTTTAAACGAAAATTTTAAATACATAGCAAACATATTTATATTATTTTAAATTTGTTTTTATTTCGCTCACAATTAATTAGTTATTGACAAGAGTATTTAAACGACAAAATGAAAAATAAAATTTAATTTGGGTGGGCCAAAAGAAACCAAGGGGTGTAAAAGTTTAATAACTTTTTTGTTTATTAACTTTTTTTTATTTTTTCTTTCAGATTATATAATATACAAAATGGAAATTTTTTTGCACTAAGTATGAAAAATGTTGTCTCTTAAATGACCAGCGTTTTCAGCTTCGCACTGATGGGCTCTTTTTAGAGCATTTTCCATAACATCTTTCAAAACTTGTGGCTGTAGCGTTCGAATTTCTGCAACAATGTTTGCCTTCAGTTCAAGGATTGTCTCTGGCTTGTTCACATACACTCGCTCCTTCAAAAAACCCCAAAGAAAATAGTCGGGTGCTGTCAAATCTGGCGATCGCGCTGGCCAAATAATTTCCGAATTTCGAGAAATTATTCGCTCTCCAAAAACTTGACTTAAAAGTGCCATTGTGTCTCGGGCAGTATGGGCAGTGGCTCCGTCCTGCTGAAACCACATACCAGGTCTGTTTTCAAGAGCAGGACGTAAAAAATTTTCTATCATAAACCGATACCGCTCTCCATTTACGGTTACAGCACTTCCATCTTCATTCTCGAAGAAGTAGGGCCCAATGACATTTTCAGATGTGATCCCACACCATACTGTACACCTGATGGGGTGCAATTGGCGTTGATGAATGGCTCTTGGATTTTGAGAACCCCAGAACCTACAGTTCTGCTTATTAACAAAGCCATTCAAATGAAAATGAGCTTAAAATAATTGATCTCTGGTTTAAATAATAAAATTCTATTGTTCTGGTTCTCTGTTCAGTTGTGAACCTCTCCATTATAAATTCTCCAAGTGTTGTCTATATAATCTGAAAGAAAAAATAGAAAAAAAATTAATAAACAAAAAAGTTATTAAACTTTTACACCCCTTGGTTTCTTTTGGCCCACCCTGTACATATACCTAGATATAATTAATCAACAACAATCAAAATTAAATTATTTTTAAATACTATTTTAAGCATTTAGAGGGCTTGGATTTGCCCACTTGACCTGATATTCGTTATAAACGAAAGCAGTCTAAAGCAACCAAATATCGAAACAAAATTGTTCGATATTTGTTCGCGAACATCAGAAACATTTTAATGTTATCTAAAAATAACTTCTTTCGACAAATTTTCGATTGTGTAGCGATAGTCTAGTGAATGTGCTCTACTTTGTCATTTTATCGTGTGAAAAACTGTTTGTCTTGGCAAATCGTACGGCCTTTTTTACACTCTGGCGCCCGAAACGGGTTTAGAAATTCAGTGAGATCGTTTATTTTTGATGACTGCAAAAAAAAAATACCAAACAATGAGGGCGCCTTGAAACTTAAGACACATCTTTTATAAAGTTGGCCCTTGCATTTCACCAAAGTATAATTTTTAGCAACTGCTCGATTCTATACGGCAGGCCAGTAAGTTTGTGAGTTCACCCTCGTATTGAAATAATACTTAGTTATGCAATTGCACTCCTATTTAACGTGAAAACTAACTGCATGTTTGTATTTGTATTAAAGAAAAGAAAAACTTAACTAGATCACAGGAACAGGATGAAACACAAGAGCACAATGTCAAAAAATATGCAAAAAATAATAATATTAAATGAAACCTTTATTTTTTTACATGTACATATAAATGTGTAAATGTATGAGTTTTATTTGTAAATGTGCTTGTGCATATTTTACTGGCTGTTTTTTTTTTCCTGTTACATTTTTTACTGAGTTGTATGAATATTTACTTTGAAGCAGTAGCGGGAATATATGATTGACATGTAAATATTTACAATTCGTTTCTTTTTTTTACTCTCTCTCATTCACTTGCTGTATAAAAACTATAGTGAAGTTTGTTTTTTATACTTTCTTTTCTTTTTTATTTATATGACACAAGAAGTTTAATCAAGGAATTAAGCTGAACTAAGTACATAAGAAAAGGAAAATGGAAAAAATACATATATGTACGAGTATGTGAAAAGAAAGTTTGTTGTGGACTAAATTTCGTTAATACACTTTGTTTAAAAAGAAGTCACCAAAATTTTAAATTTAAAAGCAAATTTGGCATGTTTCACAATTTGACGTATCGTGCCATAACCGCCTAAAATAGCTCAAGCGATATAATTTTCCCACCTCAATTTTTGACCAAAATCGCTGATTTCCGATTGTAAATAGTTGATTTTTGTCAAAAAAAAAAAAAAAAAAAAAAAAAAAAAAACCAAGTCCAAAAACTGTGTCGCTTAAGCTATTTTAGCGGTTATCGCTCGGTATATTAATTCAGTGGCAAAAAGGAAAAGGTGTTTAAGTCGATTTCAAATAAAATTGATTGTGAGTTGAAAGTGTTAAGGTACGTTTGTGTATAATTTAAATTTAACCTGACCTAAAAATCGAATTTGATGCAGCAACGAGAAAGCTTGGCGATAATTTTGACTTAAGTACTAAACCGTCAATGAGATTGTAAGGTAATATTTGTACTTATTTCACTTTCCTTATTAAATTATAATTCTTTTAAAAAGCAATGACACATAAAAATGTTGAAAAAATTAACCGCAGCAACTATAATAAATATATTAAAACTAATTTATAATTCAAATACATGCACATACATACATGCTTATGTATATAAATAATACTAACACAAAAATATGTTTTACGAACTAGGAGATTTGTTCTTGTACTGTTACATACACACTTACAAATGAAACAAACAACAGAAGAGCTATAAAAAAAACAAATAAACAATTTAATTTTATTGTCAACACAAAATATACAAAAACAACAAAAACTACAAACAAAATGTAAACAAACAACACATGCACATCTACATACATACATACTCTAAGATATTTTAATATGTTAAGGGACACACACACACATACACATATTTATTTAATTTAAGAATACTTACAGCCCTTGTTCTTCTTTTAAGCTTTTAAAATTATTAAAAGAAAGTTTTTGTTTTTTTTTTTTGTCCCATTGTGGGATATTTACATTGAAAATGTTTATAACACAAATATAACACTATTAAATATTTACGCTTTCTTTTAAATAACCGAGTAAACTGATTTGTTTCAATAAGTTATCACAGCACTACAGTGGGTCAAAGTAAAACATACGGCCTATTTTCTGGTCATATGTCTTTCAAAGAGCTTTACAAAATTTTTATGTTCCGTGCACCAAAGGTGAAAACTTATCATGCCCGTCCGCCCATGTGTTTGAAGATTAATTTAAATTTAACTAGCAGTGAAAAAAACAAAAAAAATGTGCATAGCTCATTTTGCAGTTAACAGCGGACTGTTAAGCACTTAACAGTCCTAGTAAAATAAGGGAATATTATTTCGGTGGCGAAATCTAGGAACAGTGACTGATACTACTGCTTAACAGTACGCTGTTAACTGCAAAATGAGCTCTGTAAAATTTTTTGGTTTTTATCTCTGCTAGATAAATTTAAATTTATCCTCACACAGGCAGGCAGACAGTTCACATGCTGTTTCCAGGGCTGTCAGATATGGCGATTTCTCACCAAACGTGGCGATTTTTCAAATTGTTTGGCGTCCAAATTTTTGGTTTGGCGACATGGCGATTTGTCTGGTGATAAATAAATTTGTTGGCGATTTTCCTGGCGATAAATAAACTTGTTGGCGATTTTTTAACAAAGTTTAACACCAAAATTTGTATAATTCAAGAAAATTAGTTTGTTGAAGGAGTAGTTTCAAAAGTAAATCCTACCAAAACTCGTCTGCAAGAAGTTAAAACAATTTGATTTTAATGATTTTTCTTACATTTTGGAATTTGGATGACAAAAATGAAAAAAAATTTTGGCGATTTTCTGATAAATTTTGATACGATTATTTTATAAAAATTTATATTAAAAAAGTGTTATATAAAAACAAATTTATTATCAAAATTTATTATTATATACTAAGAAAAATAACATAAAACTGATTTTGGCGACTTTTGGCGATTTTTAAAATCAATTTGGCGAAATAGGTTAGAAAAAATCTGACAACCCTGGCTGTTTCCTCTAGAACAGCAAGAGTTACGCACCTGAAATGTTAATAGAAAGTGTATGTATATCGCCTCTACAACATTTTTAAAGGCCATTATCAAGTGGGTCATATTGAAATTTTTAAACTTAGTGTGCAGACTACACCAATAAACACTGAACTTTAAAAAATTAATATTAAAGTGTATTCTCTCAGTTAATGTAATTTTGACTAAGCAAATTTTGACAACTTGTATCTTAAGCACCCCATACACTATTCAATTCAATTTGCAATTGAGTCGGTTGTTGTTCAAATCAAAGCGTGCATGGCTTTGTCAATTGATTAGTTTGGCAGTTGTTGATTTGGTTGAAGAAAAATCAAAAGATTTTGATTTTTCATGTTGTCTAGTAAATCGTTCAATTCGATTGTGCTGTGTGTGCTCGAGTTTCGTGATTAGGTGTAAAAATTTATGTTTTTAGCTTTATTTTGTATAGAAAAAGTTATGTATTTTTAAAATTGTATTTTATTTCATTGAAATTTAGATAAAAAATTTAAAAAGTGATGAATGAATGCAATAGAAGTTTTAAATTTTTAAATTTGTAATTGTGAAAAAAAAATATAAATTTGGCAGTTGAATGAAAATCTTTCAATACAGTTTATGAAGTGAGTGTGTGGCCAAGAACCAATTCAATTGAAAGACTCAATTCACAATTGAATTGAAACGTGTATGTGGCGCTTTAGAAACCGTAAGAGGCATACGCTCGAAATGTTCAAAAACACTAAAACTAAAAAAAAACCAAAACAAAAAAATTTCCATGTGCAAAATCGCCAAATAAAAAGCGCTTATATGAAAAATATCACCAAAAATGAAATAAGTCCCTAACTTTAAAATAAATGTAAAAAAAACACACACACACACACACACAAAATCGCAAAAACGAAAAAATCGACAAAACCGAAAAAATCGCCACAACGAAAAAAAATCGCTAAACCAAACAAAAACGTCTAAAACCGAAAAAAACGCTAAAACTCAAAACAACCGAAAAAAATTTCAAGAACTGAAAAACATCGTTAACAATAAAAAGAGCTTAAACTAAAAAAATAGAGTGTTGCCACACAAGTATTTTTTTGAACTATTCTTGAATAGCTGTTGTTGTTATTTACATTTATTTTAAAATATTTTACTTAACAACTAAAATAATAATTTGAGCGTTTAAAAATTTTAAACTTAAATTGTAACAAATTAAACTATTTGCTTGAGCTTTAGGTCAGTTAATATTTTTAAATTTATTGGTTCAATATTTCGTTGACCTTCGGTTAACTTCTTCAGGATATATATTTTTTGGTTTGTTTGATATCTAATTATTTCTTTTATAAAACAAAACAAAAAATATATATCCTGAAGAAGTTAACCGAAGGTTAACGAAATATTAACATATAAAAAAAGGTCGAAAAATTAGATAAAAATACTTAAATTGTAACAATACCCATAAAAAACACTAATTATTTTAATTGAAAGTCCTTTTTGATAAAATTTGCAAAATTAATTTATTTAAAAGCAATTTGAAGGTTAAAATTATTTTGTAATTTTTTTTAGTGGAAATATAATTTTTAGTTACCTTAATATAAAAAGGCCCCAACTCATTATTTTCTTTTATTGATTTTTTTTGCATATTTTGGTAGAAGAACATTTAACATATCGAAACATGCAAAAATCTCGATTTAAAAAAAAAATAACTAGTTAGGGCCTTTCAATTTTAAGCTAGAGTCTTGATTTCTTATTTACATCGGACAATGCTCCAGATGTCCAATTTTATATAGTTTTAAAATGATTTCATGCATCAAATAGAGACTAATAGCGTTTTCTTTTCTGGAAAAAGTATAAAATTTTTCAAATTTTTGTTAAAAAAAAAAGATACAACTAAGCGTTCGTTTAAAGAAAAATTTTAATCTCGCAAGGGATGATACAATAATTTCAGAAAATCATTTTATTGCGAATTTTCCTTGAAAAGTGTAGTAAGTGCAGCATTTTTTTTTTCAGAAAAGAAAATGCCATAAATTTTATATTTATTATGGCTTGCAAAACGATACGAACTTTAGCCAGTTTAAATCATAAAATATAGAAACAAATGAAGTTTGAAAAATAATAATTAAATTAACAAAAAAAAAAATTGGTTTAAACTTTTTCAAAACTAAAGTTTGTGAGCCATATTAATGAGCAGGGAAACCAGAAATATGCTCTAAAATAAGTGTTTTATGCGCATTTAATATGCACTAAAAACTTTAAAATATGCTCTAAGAACTTGAAAATATGCACTTAAAAATAACATGAAAAGGCTTATTTCTAAACGAAAATATATTTTTAATTTAACCAATCATCAATATTTGCATATAAAATAAGACAAAAATAAAATAAACCAAAAAAAAGCAAACAAGAAAAATATTAAAGAAATAATTTGGGTTTGAAGTGTACGTTAAATACAAATTTTGACTAAAGCAAATAATACAAATAAATTTATATTGTATACGACCGCAAAAATTTCACGTCAGCTTCAAAATAGATTACGATATTAGAATTAAAACTTTTGAACTATATTTTTGATAAATAAGACAAGCTTTTTATTTATAATTTTCTTTGGGATAAACAACAAAATATTGACCTATATTTTCAATTAAAAATCGCTGTTTGTCACATGTTAATGAACTTTTATACACTGACAATATTCCTTCAACGTCTATTGATGTAATCGGGGCAGAGTCCGGCACAAATAGGAAAAAAAATTATATAAATCTATAACTTATATGTATATGTAGATAATTGAAAATGAAATTTAGTTGATGAAAAAAAATAAATTGAAGAGCAGATAACAGCATATTAAAATAAAAATTCTATACAGTATAAAAATATGCCCTAAAAGCGTCAAATATGCTTTCAAAATTCGAAAAATGCTAAAAATATGCGTGTAAGGCTGAAATATGCAAAAATATGCTTTAAAGGATAAAATATGCAAGATTAGGCACTAACAAAACGATGCCAAAATTCATTAATACGTCACACAAGAAAAAACATGCAATTGCATAGTTGCGGTTTCCCTGTTAATGAGTCAGTGAGATTAAAGAAAAAAATGTGGAAAATCATGCTTATGCACAAGTTTTCATAACACTCATTTACTTAAACAATGTCATAACTCAAAATGCGCTTTTTTAGTTAGGAAATACAGAATTAATCCTAAAAACGTTATTTATATTATTTGCTTTATTAATTTTTATTTTTATATTAAGTTGTATTTATATACAAAACTTTAAACGCGTTTTCTTGCATAGAACCTTTTCTAAGTTATGACGTTGTTTTAGTAAATTATATGTAAAATTAGAAACGGAGAAAAGGGTTTTAAATAAAACCAGCCCTTGAAATTATAAAATGCTTTTTTAATTTATTTTTATTTTTTTATTTGTGTGTTTTTAATGACTCACAGTCATTGTGGTCGCTCCTACTTACATCATGAACTCATGCACTTACGTAATTTTCAAGGTGAAGATTAAGGTTTGTAAAAGATTTTTCACGTCACATCAGTGTTAACAATTTATGGTAAGAAATGTCATATAGCAATGGCAATTATACAATTTAAAATTAGAAAAGTTTTTATGTACTTTCATTTGAAATGGAATAAAATAAAATGACTAAACTGTTCAACACATATGAACAGTGAACTTAAGATAGAAATTTATTAAAATTATTTTAGAGAATAGAATTTTGCTGTTTTATGGGTAAGCTATTTTACATTAAACTAACGAAAATTTTAAGCTAAAGAGATCTTAAGCTTCCGAGAAAGAATTTACTATGATATCTTGCACACAATTTATTTGTTTTTTTTTTTTTTGGATGTGTAAACATCTATACGCTAGGAGGTAAAAATCTTTTGACTTTGATTTCTTTACTGAAAGAAGCAATACCAAGCAGAGAAACAAGTCGACCGGCTCGAAGCCGACGGTGCGCCGCTGCCGGTTATATTTCTGTATATTTTCGTACACCAAAGGTGAAAATGAACCGTAAGAGCTACGGACTTGAAATTTGGACACAATATGAAGACATTTGGCCACTACAACAACAAATACATGAGAGTTAAAAATTAAAGGGTGTTCCAAAACGAGCAACGAAAATTGTTAAAATCCCATGTAATATACATACAATTGTATGTACATATATACACTTGAAATTTTAAAAGTTAGTGTATTTTTATACAGACTACAATAATTAACACTAATTTAAAAAAATTTAAATTAAAGGGCGGTCCATCAGTTAATGCAATTTTGACTTTCTAATTTTGACAACTTGCTGTATCTTGGAAACCGTAAGAGCAAAACTCTTGAAATTTTCAAAAACGGTAAAACTAAAAAATCAAAAAATATAAAATCGCCAAATATAAAAAAATCGCCAAAAACAAAAAAATCGCCAAAACGAAAAAAGCACCATATTAAAAAAAATCTCTAGGACTAAAATAAATCGCGAAAAACCGGAAAAATCGCGAAAATGAAAAAAATCCTTAAACAAAAAAATCGCCAATATGAAAAAATCGCCAAAATGAAAAAATCGCCTAAATAAAAAAACCCCAAAAACAGAAAAAATCGCCAAAATGAAAAAAAACCCAAAAAACAGAAAAAAATCGCCAAAATGAAAAAATTGCGAAAATTAAAAAAACCCAAAAAGAGAAAAAAAACGCCAAAACGAGAAAAAAGCGATAAAACTGAAAAAAATCGTTTAAACTTAAAAAACTTAAAAAATTAAGAAAGCTAAATCAAAAAAAAAATAATCAAAACCAAATGTGCGCGAGTCAAAGTCGCACTTTACTGAATTTATTTTAATTGCAATGCGTACACAACAACAAGAACAGCAACAACTAAACGATGAACAACAGGAATAAAAATTAAAAAGTAAAAGTAAAGGCATTTACCATAGATGGGCACTGCAGTACCACTAAAGTTTCAGTAAAAACAAAAAAAAGTTTACTGATTACTAAAATTTTTTCTACAATTTTTATAAATTGCCTAAATGATTTGTTATATGATGAGGTGCATTGAATTTTCAGTAATCAGTAATACCCGTATTCATAATGAAATTCTAACAAGTGGCTAAATGATTTTCATACAAAAGTTTCAAAATTTGAATAAAAAAAACTTTGCCACTTGCTACAATTTTATTATGTTTACCGCCCTACGATTTTACTGGTAATGCAAATTAAATTTCATTAGCAGTAAAAATTTACTGAATTTTTTTTTAGTAATCAGTAAATTTCCTGCTTACTGCAATTTTGAATGCAGTACATATACATATACTGCAGTGTTCCCATTTACTAACCAAATAAGTTTAATAAAACAAACAAAAACCAACAAATTCATATGTATTTACAATATTGAAAGTTTTGATACTTTTAATTAATTAATTTAAAAAAAGATACTAAAAGCATAAGTACTTCCAACTTAAAAAAAAATTTTCATTACTAGATGTTTACACATCTCCTCTGTGATCGGACTCACATTGCTTTTTTTTTATTTTGAAAGAGAAGTAGCACTAGGTGTTATATATAGTGATAGAGGACACACGTGGTGAAGGAAGGAATAGAGGAGAGCTTCATTCTTTTACAACTCTGATTTTTGTACGTTTTTTAATAATGCAGTGTTGCAGCGCCTCTGGTGTCAATGAGGTGTACTAAATTTTTAAAGCAGTGCTTACAGTAGCCATTTTATTTATTATTTTACTTCGCAGAAGATTCTGCTACACAATACCGATGAAGGAGGGTGCTCTAATGTTACATTAGGATTAGTATCCGCTGAAGTCGGTGTAGTTAATTGATCAGTGTCTATGCCTTCATTACTTGAACTTTCCCACAACAACTGATACAAAAAGATACTAGTCTGTATCAGCAAAATGCGTGGTGTTGTTATTTAATGACTGTAGGAGACCGGCTTAGAACCCAGAGCCTTCAGTTTTGTAATCAACATGCTAACTTCTTCAGCCAGCGCCACCCCCATATTTTCAATAGGTTACAAAGGCTGATGCTATACCGTACCTCCACTCAGAGACCCAATTAAATATGTATATATTGGCTCCTTATAAGGAGCATAGATAGGCTCTCGGAGACCCAATTGGGTCCATTCAATAAATGTGCAAACAATTTTTTTTTTCATGTTCAAATATGTATAAAAATATATTTTTTTTTTTTTTGGGTAAGTGTAATCCGAAATGAATTAGATCAATTTTTATCATTATTCCAGTTGTCAAAAGTGACGTCAAACTTTAAGAAAATACCAAAAAATTGGGGCTGGTGTATCCGTTGTCAAAAACGGAAATATATTAGAAATAGCAAGCCCCATTTTTTTTTTTTTTTTTTTTTTTGGTATCGTGTTAAAGTAGCGGCAATGTCGACAACTGGAATAAGGTTGATTGATTACAACTCAAGTTAACCTAACATTGACTTTAACAATTATATAAGACCAACGGCATTTTATTATTTCCCAATAAGGTGTCAATTTTCTCTTGTTTCATGGTCTGGAATTTTCTGAAATAATTACAATTAAATTAATTAAAACCAACTTTGAGAATTATTCATATATACAAATATCAAAAGCTCATAATTCAATTTTATAACAAATTGCTTCTTTTTTTGTTATTGCCCGCAAGTATTTGGAAAACTTCTATATTTCCCCTTCTCATTTATGCAACTTAAGCCGTTGGTTAAGTATAGTTTTTCAAACAAATCAAAAAATATTTTTATTATATTTTAAGACTATACACACAAATACTATATGGATGTATCTATCTGCGTATATTTTTTTATGCACCCGTGAATGTATACAAATTTGTAGCTGATCACGATCACAGTTTCATTTATACATGTACGTACGTACGTAAGTATAAATTTTTGGTATTTGCATACGTAAATTCGCCGCACACACGTTAGAAATTCAAGCCACATTCCAACGTCCCTTTAAAGCAGTAACATACACTCTTACCACCACCATCACACCGCATCTATACACAGATACACAAAAATATAAATTTCGTACTCAACGAAAACAAAATGAATGTTGTTGTTATATGCTGCTCGTATGGATTCATAATTTACGTCCGGTGTGTTTCTTCTATATTGCCGCAAATGTATCAGTAATAGAGTTGTGTGCATAACTGTGTGTCCATGTGTGTATGTGTGTGTGTGTGTGTGTGTGTGTGTTTGTGTGCTAACATCCATATCACCATGTTGAAAAGCCTAAATGTTATAACGATTTACTTGTCGCATGTATGTAGTTATACACTTTTGTGCTTCGTGTTGAAAATTGTTTTAAAATATTTTGGCTATAATTTTGGTTAAGGAGAGTTGTTTTCATCGCTGTTCATGTTTTCACATTTACATCCGTTTTTGTTTAGCAAATACGAGTATGTTTATACATAATATAATGTCAGTTTATTATTTTTTTGTTGTTGTTTCTCTTCTTTATTACGAATAGCCCCTATACGCAGAGGTGTTTTGTACTCTACATCAATGGAGTTGGAAACTTAGATGTTAAAACGTTTAAGGATTTTAAAGTTCCATCAAAAGCTCTGATATAATTCAGTTAAGGGTATTGGATAGAAGAAGAAGAAATAATTGTGATGCCACTTCTTATTCATTCATTTAATACAGTGTTGCCATAACTGAAATGTTTTGGAATTTGCAAAGCTTTATTAAGGGTCTTCCAATAAGAAGTTTCATTTTGATATGTAAGATATTTAGAGTTTTTAGCGGCATCTTAAACAATTTAATTAGTTAGAAGGAAGAAGATATATTATTTATAAGGGAAAACAATATAAGCCAAATATCCAATACGGTTACGCTTGTAGGACCACATTTTTTTCTCGAAATTTTCCATAGCTAACTAGCTCATTTGCGACTGTATGTCTACGATAGCTTAACAAAATTCAGTATGTGCGGCCTTAAGCCATAAACATAGACTTTATCTTTTACCTAGCTCCACAAAAAAAAATTTAAAGTTTCAATCACAAAATCTACGTTGCCAATTGTGATCGCATTTTCGTGTAGCACATAGCAAAGCGTCACACTGTTTTGTTGAAAATAAAGATGTTTCGCCTCAATATCTTTCAAGTCCGACTATGTAAAATCTTTTATGGAATTCCCAATTTCAACGAGCGGCAATACATGGAGAAACCTGGATTTTCCCCAACACTACCCAACAAACAACTTTGAAAATAATTCCAACGGTTTGCTACTTTCTTTGCATAAAAATCATTACATGTATTGATTTTAATATTTTAAGGCTGTTGTTTGTATCCAAAACTGTTCTAGATAAACTTTTAAGCGCATATCATTTAGTTATTTGAATCACTTTACCGTCTATTCGAGCCTTGTCTCCCAACAGTCATTAAATAACAAAACCAAGCATTTTTCTGATCTGCATTAGTGTCCCTTGGAGTCAGTTGTTGTGGGAGTGTTCAAGGGATGAAGACATAGACACTGTTCACTAAACTACACCGGCTTCAGTGGATGCTAATCCTAATGTAACATGAAGAGCGCCCCTCTTCGTCGGCATTGTTTAACAGAATCATCGCCGTAGTAAAATAACCAATAAAATGGCTAACAAACAAAACTTCAAAAATTTAATGCGCCTCAATGACACCAGAGGCGCTGCAACACTGCTTTATACAAAAAAGTGGAAGAAGCAGAGTTGTAAAATAATGAAGCTTTGCTCTATCTCTTCCTTCACGTCTTCTCTATCACCACGGCTGCCAGATGTGACGACTTATCGTCATTTTGACGATTTTATGTGCCGAAAATAGCAAAAGGACGATTTGACGATTTACTCCTTATAATTTACGATTTTTCAATAGTCTAAATAGGGCAGCTTTTTTATGAAAAATCTATTGCTAGAATTCATACATATATACATACCCAAGAAAAGATTTTGGTGTAGTTTTGCACACTGTTTCTTAATAATCAAAAAACATTTATTTGTTAGTGGTTTAAGGTCGTGATACACTATCATACAAAGTCTTGCCATCTATGAAAAAATACAACAGTGGTAGGATGAAGTTTATGAAAAAATTTTCAAAAGACAATAACAATTCATCAAGGTTGTATGATGGCGAGTCATGGCGTTTAGCGTGGAATAAAAATAGAATATTGACATTTATTATTCGAAGTTTGAGTTAAAATTCTATTTTTGCGATAAATGAATATACATTCATACATACATATGTATGCAATTAAAAGGAAGTTTATGTATATGGTTCCCTTATTATTATTATTATTATTTTGTAATCGAAATTTTTGCATATTTCGATACATTTGATGTTCTTCTATCAAAATATAAAAAAACTCGATTTAACAAAAAAAAAAAAAAATGGTAAGTCATGGCCTTTCTATATTAAGGTAACGCACACATATGGATGGTCTCAAGAAAGCCCCTAACTCGAATTTTTTGCGAATTTGTGTTTTTTAAAAATAACGCTTTAACAAGCAGTTGTGCGAAAAAGTTACATTTTGAATATTACACTTTTTATTATGTTTTAGCTTCTCCTGTAAAATAACATTTCTTTGAGTTAGGGTTTTTGTACTTGAGACTTTACTTTATTGATCTCTCTGTAAATTGATATCCTCAAAAACCATAAGTGTGAAAAAGGTCAAGTTCCTATCAAAACCTTCGGTCATCACAAGTACTGAGACCAAAACTTGGACCTGCTAACTTAGGAATATTTTTCATAATTTTACCACTGAAGGGAACAAAGTTGTGTATGAACATGAATTGTTATGTTTTTGTTTCCTAATAAATACATTTATAAAAGAAAACACATGAATACATGCGAAAAATAAGTAAATTTAAATTTATCCGATTATTCTGACGATTTTTCGAGTATGAAATGACGATTATTTTAGATTTTATCGGCATTTCGACGATTTTTTGATCATTTTATCTGGCAGCCCTGTCTATTAGAGCTGCAAAACTATCGATGGTACTATCGATAGTATCGATATTTTTATTTTAAGTGGACTATCGATATTTTTTTTCGATAGCGATACTATCGATAATCGTATCGTTATAATAAATGTAACGAAAATTTATCGACTTTGCTATTCATTTACATATTTTAACGATATTCGCTGTCAGTTGGAGAAAAACAATTAAGTCAGAACATCAAATTTGCTGAGTTTTTCTTTATTATTCTTTGTGCTTTTCGCTTATTTTCACATTTTCTATACAGAGATAGCATATAATATTGAATTAAATAGTGAGTAAGATAAAGAGGGAAACTTTCGTAAAAAAGAAATTACAGAATCACATTATCGTTATCGGAAGCGAATAAATATGTCGATCAATATTACGATTTTCGGTTCGCAAAAAGTTACTGAATCCAGGTACTGGTTTGGTAATGGTTATCATTACATATATACATAAATGTGAAAACAAATTAATTATGACATAAGATGTCAGTTTTTAGGGTTCCGTACACCAAAGGTGAAAAGGAACCCTATTGTTTTCGCTACGCTGTCCGTGTGTCCGTCTGTCCGTCTGTCCGTCACACGGTATTTTCTCAGGAACCGTAAGAGCTACGGACCTGAAATTTGGACACAGTATGTAGAACCTTGGCCGCTACAACAACAAATACATGAGAATTAAAAATTAAAGGGTGTTCCAAAACGAGCAATGAAAAATGTTAAAATCCCATGTAATATACATACAATTGTATGAACATATGTATTTATATTGAAACTTGAAATTTGTAAAATTAGTGTATTTTTATACAGACTACAACAATTAACACTAAAATTTAAAAAATTTAAATTAAAGGGTGGTCCATCAGTTAATGCAATTTTGACTATGTAGTTTTGACAATTTGCTATATCTTGGAAACCGTAAGAAGCAAACACTTGAAATTTTAAAAAACGGTAAAACTAAAAAAATCGAAAATTATAAAATCGCCAAACCAAAAAAAATCGCCAAAAATTAAAAAAAATCGCCAAAACGAAAAAAATCGCCAAAATTAAAACAAAAAAATTCTAACACTAAAATAAATCGCCAAATTCGAAAAAATCGCCAAAATGAAAATAAAAAACGCAAAAAATTTAAAAAATCGCCAAAACGCGAAAATGTACCCAAAACTAAAAAAAAATTATATAAACAAAAAATCGCAAAAATTAAAAATAAACGCCAAAAATAAAAAAAACGCCAAAATAAAAAAAAACGCCAAAAAACCGAAAAAATCGCCAAAACAAGAAAATAGAGTGTCTAAACTAAAAAGGAGCCAAAACTTAAAAAAATCGCCAAAACCGAAAAAATGCAAAAAACGACAAAACAAAAAACCGAAAAGACCCCAAACACGAAAAAAATGCCAAAACTATATATTATATAGAATGAAGTTTGTATTAAATTACATATCTAGTGTTCGTACGGAACCCTATGTGTGCGAGTCATAGTCGCACTTTACTGAATTTATTATATACTATATGCAAATTGCATAAAAATACAATTATTATGTCTCAACGGCTTTGATACTTGAAGAAACTTGACGGCGGCTAAATTTGGCGAGTACTGGACTGTCTACGCTCTTTACTTTTAAATAAAAGGTGACACTAAATAGTTTGCTTCTCCTTCTGTTAAACGAATACTTTTTAGCTTTTTTTTTAGTTTAAGTAATGATGAAAGATTTTTTTATTTTATTCCTTTTTAATTTATTTTTTATTGATCCATCTATCTATTACCTGATTTATATTAAGCATTTTTTTTTTCATGAAATTACTTACATAAAAATTTTTTATTCTCCAATAAGAGGCGTGGAGAAGCAACTTAAATCAAAAAAGTTGCCAAAAATGCATCAGAGATTCATTCTACGCCATTTTTTATATGAAATTCTCTTATATAGCTCTGGAATTAGCAAATAGAAAAGGTTTCGTGCAACAAAATTCATGAAATTTCATGAAAAAATGCTTAATGTAAATCAGGTATATCTGTTTGCTTTTTCGTTTATTTTTTTATAGAACTGTATATATATTTTTGTTGAATATGTGTATTAAAAACATTGGAACTAAAAGTTTTAAAAACATCAACTTTCTTTTTACTTTATGGAATGATCAAAAAATTCTAGATTTTATGTTAGAAAAATACACAATTGATAAGTTTTAGCCCTTATAGACACGGAAACTTTACTTTGCAAAGCCTTAATTCAGCAGGGAGAAAGACAGAAAGAGATAGTATTTATCAATCTGTCTTTCACACACCTGAATTAAGACTTTGCAAAGTAAATTTTCCGTGTGTAAAAGGGGTGTTTCTAAGAATCAAAAACTATCGATAGTATCGATGGCATCAAAAAATACTATCGAACCTATCGAATGGAGCCACTATCGATAGTTTTGCAGCTCTACTGTCTATCACTATCCCTTCTCTATCACCCTCTATCACTATCTTCTCCCCAACTCACAGTTAACACATTGATGTTTCACCAGAAATAGAACTACTTCGAGCTGAGTCCATTAATTCTGTAACTTATGATTTATATGTTAATTTTTTTGGTGGGTGTGGACTACAACAGCAATATTCTTTGTTTTTCTTGAGTGACGCGCACGAGTTGGATTCTTTACATCACAGACTTGTTCCAACAGCTCAAATTTAGTCACCAATTTCAGAATTTTAGGCATAGAAAGTACTTCCATGGCGATCCAGAAATACTTTTGTTGTCAGAACTGTGGCCGCAAAATTTTCGCAATTTTTTAAGCGAATTTTAATTTTTAATGCAGTATTGAAGCGTATATTGTACCATTTGTCAAGTAGATATAGCTTGAGTCATATCAAATATTAAAATGGTGTCTTACTGGAAGAATGAGACAAATCTATAAGGCTGATTATAAATAATCGTTACGAGAGGAATATGAAAAGAGGATATGTCTGAAGATCTGCATGGTTATCTGCTATTCTGGCTTTAATATATGGTGGTTTTAGCACTGGCTCAAATCAAGCGTTCACCATCGCATCTGAGTAAACCAAAAATACATTAAGAGCCTGGCAAAGTACGCATAGGTTTCAATCTTTGGTGCCGCAATTGTACTTTGATAAATTATTTAAAAATCTGATTTCATCCAGACGAAAGGAAAAGGGAAACATAATAGTAAAGCAATACAGTATACTCTGATGAATACAGAATGGTGTGCGGTATCGGCTCTGAGCAGCTGGAGTAGTGATTGCAATCACTGATAGGAATCATGATAGGAAGTTACAGGGTTAAAGTCGATATCTTTGACGACAACTAAGCAGCCCTTTTACCCCTTAGATCATTTACCACTTCCTCTATTCCAGTTGAGCAGTGTAAGAGTGTTCTTTCTAGACTGAATGGTCCGGCTGATCTTACCCTCATCTGGGTTCCAGCACATAGCAATTCTTGATATAACGAACGGATGGATGACAAGACTATTGCTGGATCTGCTCTGAATAACTCCAACACAGAATCGGTAGTCATGCCGTTTGGTACGATTAGACTGTGCATCTTCAAGCATCATCTATTTAAGGCTGAATGCAGATGACGCAATATAGACAGGAGCAATGTTGCTAAGAAAATGTGATTTTGCCCCAATGACAGGCCCTCGAAAAAAATTAACAAGTAGAAACCTTGGATAGATCTCAAGGATCGTTGCAATCATGACGGGGCACTGGATGGTCGGCAGACATGCTAACTGCTGCCAAAGTTATCGAGAGGAAAGCAAAGAAGAGACAATCTTTTACTTTTTTTTTTGGAATGACCAGCTTTGCATCTCTCGAATCACAAGTTTTTACTGGACTAAATTTCAGATTTATCTCAGATTTCACTGGGTGACCTTATGAGATATCTCAACGTAACGGGTTGGATCTAACACCTTTCACCATATCCGTATCCGTAGATGCGGTTTTATACATAGCTTGACATCGATAAGTGCAGTGGTTTTTTTTTTAAAAGAAATCCTATAGATCACACTTGAAAGCCTGCGTAAGCCAACCAACCAACCACGCCATCCTTATGCGAGCAAAAATGGCATATAATTGTCATGATTGGGTTTGACACTTCAAAATCTATTTTTAGACTGCGCGACTAGTTTTGTTTTTGGTTCTCTGAACCCTCAATGCAATGTGAATTGTTCTATGGATAATAATCTTCTGATGAAATCGTAGAACTTGTCTCCAAAGGCCATACCATTTTACTCACACTACGTTCTCTACTAAAAGCACTTTCATTTGTGGTCCATTGGTCAGTAAATTGGACTACGTATTATAGAGAAAACTCGTGCATTAGGCATTCTTTTCGTAGATGTAATATAACTTTCACTAAAGTTTTTTTCTATCACTCCCAATGTTCCTCAGAGGAGATATCTTAGGAGATTATGGGTGTGGCAAACCACGGTAAAATGGCTTTTTCTTCTTGGAGTACCTTTGGCTTTTTACCAACAAAACTTATCAAGTTACTACTTAATCTCTGGAATAACAAAGTAACGGATGTGCTTATAAAAAGAAGTAGCTTGCTATACCGCCTGGTCCTGAGTTAAAAAGACGTTAGAGATGAGACAATGCATCTGGTACTATGGGTGGCGGTGGCCCTACAGCCGAGCTGCTCTGTCGGCATGATCCTTTACTAACAGCTCGATTCCGTCCAATACATTAGGGTTTAATGGATGATCTTGAGCGGTGTGGAGTAGCTACTAGATTGTGTCGGCTCAGGCATTCTTCTGGCTCTGATGTGTAGTTGAGCTGTGCCAGTAAATGGTTAGGAATTGTCTTGGAGACCTCGCTGTGGGTGTGAGCAACCACGCTTGCAGCATGTGATCACAGAGAACATACGTTGTGGATGTGGTTGCTGCCGAAAACGCTGGGAGAATAGTCTTGGCTATCCAGTGATTGGCGTGATGCGTTCAGACAGACACTATTCCAGGTGCTATTGTCATACAACAGAAGCTGTTTTGAGAACGGTCTAAGCAGCAAGATAGCTCATACCTCAGCAAGGTATTTGCTCGGACTTCGAGAGCTAACTTTATTCAAAGATTGCAACCTATATGTTTTTGGTAAGTCACATGGAGCTTTTTAAGGGTGCATGGAGCCGATGGTAAGCGTCCAATCTTCAAGCGGTGCTTAGACCACCGTGAGATAAGCCTGTAAAGGCAGGTGCTAACGTTAATCTGTCACTGCCAATATAAGTAGCAAGATTCAAATCTACCTCCTCTATCTAAGTTTACAAGCCATACTAGAGCTGTTGCAATTGGCAAAAGCATTTAAAGTCATATCTTAGAACTTTATAATAGAGTACCTAATCGTCCATTGTTGTCTGCTTTCTGATAACAATTTCTAGTATCTATTTTCATTTGCTGGAATATTTGTATTTATTTTAGACGTGACTGGTACATCCTGTTAACTAATATGACTATTTTTTTTAGTAGAGCACTTCTACTTTATCATTAGCTTAAGTTAAAACGACATTCTTATAAAATGGCTGTGGAGATGTAAGTGTTTGCAAAAGTCGCTGCTTAAAAAAAAATATCCTTGTAGTAAATTAATATAAATATATGATGAGTTTGTGTCTGCTGCTGTTTCGTTGGGGAATTTGAATAATTTTTAGTTAAAGATATTGTTTCTTTTCTTTTTACTTGGCTTCATTAAAACCAACTATTTGTTAAACAACCAGCAATAGCAGCAGCAGCAGCAATAATGACAACATCCTAATGTTACTTTTTTTTCTTTTTTTTTTTCTTTTTTATCTTTTTCATTGTTGGCTCTTTATCATTATTTCTAGCAAAACAACTTGTGCCGACAACATTGACTTGTTTTTTTTTATAGTTAATAGAGTTGGTGTGCATGTGTGTGGTGTTATATGAATCTGTACGCTCAGTCACCCACATTCAAGCACATTAACGCAGTTGGCTTTCCCTTACATCCCCTTGCATCCTTGAATATAATAACGTTGAAAAAAAAATAGACAACTTATGCTGTCAAAGCTATTGCTCGAAACGGCTGCTGTTTGTTATTACACAGATTGTTGTTGTTGTTGCTGTTGCTGATTTTGCTGTTGCTATTAATTCATACGGTTGGTTAAGTTTTTAATTAAATTATGAATTATGCACACACAGGAAACTGCGAGGATTTTTAAATTGCATGTGTGTGTGTGTGTTTTTTTTTGTTTATTATCTTTTTGTTTTCTCCCGTGATTTGGTTTTTTTGTTGTTGTTGTTGTTGTTGTGCTTATCTGATGTGTTAATTTTTTTTTTTTTTTTTTTCATTAATTCTTTTGTCCATTTTCGCTTACTTTTTAGGAATTACTTTTTTATTTTCCGTTTTTGCATGATGATGCGTGTTGTATTTAGTAGAGCATTTTATTTGAAATACCTTTACATAAACCCCCATATTCTAAAATTTGAAACGAATTTGAAATGTATTTTATTTCAAATTTTCCATACAAAATTTTCCTAAAATGAATTTCAAATTCATTTTATTTTTTTTATAAATATGGGGGAAAGTGTTTAGCATTTTTGTTTCACTTATACAGTGGGACAAAAATTCGTTGAAGATATTTTTTAATATGAAAACAAAATATTATACTAAAGGAATTTAACACGAAACTATTATTATTTCTCATAGTTACCTATGTAGGAGATTACATCATTGATTCTTCTTCATTGGATATAAGGAGTTGTATTAAAAGTTTTAAGGAAATTTATGCCCTAATTCAGCAGAAAGATTCAGGACGTTTTTGTTTGAAAATAGTTTTGAGCGTTTGTTTTTGAATTCTCTAAATCGTTTTCTTCAAAAATGCTTGTTGTCTTTGACAATGAAAAATAGAAATATTGTTACAAGAAAATTTAATAAAATTATTAAACGATAATTTTAAAAATATTTGAAAAATATGTGTTGGATACAATGGTTTGGAACAAAAACGTTAAGCAAATACACAAACCTTCTAGCATAGACAATAAATAATAATTGTGTTAAAGAATCACAACTTCCAAAAAGAAAAAACCCTTGACTTGTTTCCGTCAAACTTGATAAAAATTTGAGAAAAACAAAGTTTATTTTTCTGATAAAAAAAAGTTGCTTGTGTTGGTTGCATTGCCTTAAAAAGAAATTCACTAAGCCACAGCACACTTTTTTTATTGAAAAGTTGTGTGTACCACCACATTATACTTTTCTTATAAAAAAAAAAACTTAACTATGCAGCACACAGCAGACCATTCTTATAGAAAAATAAGTTGTGGCACAAAAATTATTCTTACACAGCACAATGAGGACTTTAAAAAAAAAAGAAAATAATTATAAAACTAGAACTTCAAAACTACTGATGGACCTCAAACATATTTAGAGAAAAACTTGGGTTTTATAACAAAGGTATTGACAGCCTTCTGGCTTTAGCAGTAGAGGAGTTGCAGTGGAACAAAGTGTACCACCTGGAACCCAAAAAAACTTATAAGCCTTAAAACTTTTTTCAAAATTATCCGAGTTCCAGCGGATAAATACCAGTATCCAAGAGTCATTAAATAGCAGAGTTGTAAAAGAATGAAACTTTCCCCTATCTCTTCATTCACCACCTGGCTTCTCTATACTTGTCCCTTTCCTAAAGAAGGTAACTCATTGCCTGAATGTCACTTCTTCTAAAAAACCAATAATAAATGATGTCGTTTAATAAGAGAAACATGATATGGATGTGTTGATGTTCTTGTATATGAGTGTTTGCAAGCGATGTCGCAAAGACTTCTTATACGTAACAAACGCTCAAAAGAAGTAGTGTTGATGCGTGTATGCTTGTTATTTTGCATATTGTAGGTTCGAGTGTGTGTGTGTGTGTGTGTGTGTGTGTGTGTGTGTGTGTGTGTGTGTGTGTGTGTGTGTGTGTGTATGTGTGTGTGTGTGTGTGTGTGTGTGTGTGTGTGTGTGTGTGTGTGTGTGTGTGTGTGTGTGTGTGTGTGTGTGTTGAATGGTATAAGATGGTATAAGCTATTCTGTTTGTGTTTAAGGGTTGTTTTTTAAAGCAAGTGCACACCACTAATGTCAAAGCATGCGTGCGATTGAATGAGCGCATAAAAATAAAAGATCACACACACACAACGTGTTTGTGTATGTACATGCTTGCCGTATGTATACACGCGCCCATGCGTAGGAAGAAGCAGTCATCACAACTTCTTTCGTCACGAATTTTTTTTTCTTTTCTACTCCTATACCTGCAATAAATCAAACAAATTTCTTGCAAACAGTGTTGTTTAGCGTTTGTTTTAGAAGATTTCGCTGTAGTAAAACATTTAAAAATTGCCTCATGTTTTAAAAGTTATTGTAAGTGGTCTTTTGCAGGGCCCTAATATGTATTAATGTTGATTAACTAGTTTTTTTTCGCTTTTTTGAGTTGACGTATTTTGAATATATGCTATCGATATATATATATTTTTTTTTCAATTAAATTTTTTTATTTGTAGAAGAACTTTTTCTGTGCTTGTTACTAAAGTAAGAATTTAAGCAGTTATAAATTATTACGATGCACTTCACTTTATTCTTTTTTATATTTTCTTTCCTTTATGGCTTATATTTATTTTTCTTACAGTTATTACGTAAAATTTTTTAATATCTACCATATAAAGACAACATGTACTTCTTCTGCCACTTAAACTGGCTCTTATGCTTAATCTGTTGAGTAAACAAAACACAGGAATAAAAAATTTTTCAAGAATTGACAGAACTGGGAAGAAGAAATTAAAAAAAAAACTTAACTACTTTGCTGGTATAAAACAGATACATATATTTCTTTTGAAAAATATCTAATTAACAGCATTAAGGAAGAAAAAGTAAATGGAAACGTAAACCAAAATGAAAATAAAGAAGCCAAAACAAAGTGTAGTAAGAAATGAATTGATGACAAAAAAAAACAAATTTTGTTTATCACAACACTTTAAGTGGCAAAAACTTAATAACGAGGATGGCACTAAAATTAACTGAGACGGATCTTGATATGGAAGGAAATTTCAAAATCTTTCAAAAAAAAATTGTGTGGAAGTTTTTTAAAATTTAGCTAAAGTGGTGTAACCCACATTGGTTTTTTGGTTGCTCTCCTGTTAATAAATATATTATTTACATTACCATTTATGAAATAAAGTAAAAGGTAAAGTAAAGGTGGTTTACTTTTGGTAAAAATCGTAAAAATCGTTCTTGCACAGATCATAATATTGCAAAGTTATAAAGCAATGAAATAATTAAAAAGAGCAATGGTTCAAATAAATTGATGTGGGTTACACCACTTCTGTGCTGATGGCCCCAAGTATACCTTTATTTTTTAATTATGTAATAATTCTTATTATAGAGTTGCATGAACAATTCCATCCATGAAACAACTGAAATGTTTGTTTACTAAAGCGCAACTTCAAATAAATATGTTAATACTCAACAAACTGTTGCTTTTATCATACTGTGAGTGAAAACGTTTCGTTTCATACTGTTAACACAAAGAGATTGTTCATTAAAACGACTTTAGTTCATGCTGCTTTCTCTCATATCATCTTTTGTTATTAATTCGCAATAGCAATGTTGCCAATATAGTGAAATTATGGAATTTTTTGTATGGGTCGCACATGTGTAATAGGTTTCACTTTTAAATTAAATTTTTAACTTTTACACATACATACATAACTAAGTACATATGTATATACCATACATATTAGTAATACATATTTTAATTTGTCATTTGCATTTTTAAATAATATAAATCTTTAAACTATTTTAATATATTATATATTCTTGTAACGAACTGCACACAACCCTGAAATGAAATGCTATAGAAAGAAACACACACTTTTAGATGAAAAATGAAAAAAAGGAATTGGTTTATGAGAAATGAATATATTCTTAAGCAAATTTGATTATTAGTTGTGTAGGTGTCTAACGTGCTTGATTTTTTTAATTTCATATCATATAAAAAAATTGAAATTGACAAAAATTAAGCAAAACACAACAAAATTACTCGTTTCCAAGCGAAAATAACTTTTTATATTCTTCCAAGCAAAAATATAACTAACAATAAATTTAATTATTATTTTTCGAACTTCATTTGTTTCTATATTTATGATTTGAATAGGCTAAAGTTCGTATCGCTTTTTAAACCAAATTACATGTGATAATTATTAATGAACAAATAACACCAAAGTTAGTTGTAAATATTCTGACAACACATAGTTGAACGGAACAGCTAGTGATGTTTGGTGTTATTTGTTCATTAGTAATTATTACATGTAATTTGGCTTAAAAAGCGATACGAACTTTAGCCTATTCAAATCATAAATATAATAACTAACAATTATTTTTGAAATTAATATTTGTAATAAAACTAAAAAATTTGATTATCATCACCCTATGTAAAAATACGAAATTTTAAACAACAATAATATTGCATTGAAAAGAAAATTATGTGTAATTTTTTAACTTCCTTTCGGCGATTATTCTTATATTTTCCCTTTTCCTACAACTGGCAACACTGATCTTTAAAAGCACATTGTTTTTGCATGAACTTAATCGAAATTTACTCAATACATGTTCTGTTTCACATTTGTAAATGTTAGTATGCTCTTGTATAAGTAAACAAACCAACATCATTTTACTGCGTTCTTAACTATTGAGTATTCATTGCTCTTCTTTCATAGTTATTCATCTGTATGAAATAGAAATGAAACGAATAAAAAATTATAGCGAAAGTTTCATAAACATTATTATTTAGTTTCATGCAGATGTCTAATTCTTATTATGCCTTTTACAAAATATTGGAAACATTTTATTCCGTAATAATTGAAAAATTAAAAAAAAACATTTCTTGATTGATTTAAACGATTTGGTGTTTAAATCAAATTTAGATTTTTTCAAAAATAATTTACTCTATTGAAATAAAAATACTATTTTTTTTTTTTTTTTGTTTCATATTTTATATAAATCTTCTAAATTTATTTTCTCTTAAATCAAAAGAAAGCACGTGAGTTTAAAAGAAATACACATAAGGATTTAACATGACAACTCAAAAACACTGCTGGGGATTTAAATAGAGAAAAAATATTTAAAAATAAATATAATAGAAGCAATAGAAAGAAGCTAAATAAAACCCGTTGTAAAAAAAATCAAGAGACGTTAGAAAAGTCGACTTAAACAAGAAGACAAATTTAAATGGAAATTCAAATGAAAAATGAAATGAAAAAAATTTAAGCTGATGGAGTTAAAAAAAATGCTTCACATAATTTTGGAAACTATTTTTTTATGCAACAGTTTAAAAAAAACTTGCCTGAAGAGATCATTTAATATTGAATTACTGCTGCTGACAAGAGCTCAGAGCGTTAAAAAAAAAATAAGCATAGAAATTCAGTTTGAGTTAAAAAATATTTAATTTGCTTGAATTGCATCGACAAGGACATGCTGCTCTTGAAAATTTCAAAAACGCTTAAACTAAAAAAATTCCAAAACTAAAAGATCGGCGACACGAAAAAAGGGCAAAAACAAAAAAAGAATACACAACCGAAAAAATCGACAAAAAACAAAAATAAATGCCAAAATGAAAACAAGCGCCAACCCTACAAATAAACGCTAAACCTTAAATAAATCGCTAACCGAAAAAATCACCAAAACGAAGTAAAACGCCAAAACTAAGAAAAAGTTAAAAATTGAAATAATACCAAAAAATTAAAAAAGCACCATAACGAAAAGAAATCGCCGATCCTAAAAAAACACTTAAATTAAAATCAATCGTCAAATCGAAAAAATTGCCATAACGGAAAAAAGCGCCAAAATAAAGGAATCGCTAAAACTAAAAAATTTCCAAAACCAAAAAAATCACCAAAAATAAAAACACACAACTAAATAAACGACAAAAAACGTTAAAAGAACAGAGCCCCAAAATATAAAAAATATATAAAAACTAATAAATCGCCAAAAACAAAAAAAAAAACGACATAACTAAAGAAACGCCAAAAACCGAAAAAAATCAAAGAAACGCAAAAAAGCGTCAAAACAAAAAAAATCTCCAAAAAACCGAAAAAGTCCCAAAAACCAAAAAATCGACAAAACGAAAAAAGCACCAAAACTCAAGAAAATCGCTGAAACTAACATAAATCGCCAAATCCAAAACAAGTGAAAAAAAATCTTTAAAATTAATTAAGCGCTAAAACTAAATAAACATCAAATACCGAAAAAAATAACAAACATTAAAATGAACGTTAAAAGGAAAAAAGCTCCAAAATTAAAGAAAAAAATATATAAAAACTAAAATATCCCACAAACCGAATAAATCGCCATAAACGAATAAACGCAACAAAAAACGCCAAAAGCCGAAAAAATCCAAGAAACGCAAATAAGCGCCAAAATTAAAAAAAATCCCAAAAACCAAAAAAAAGTCCCAAAAATAAATAAAAAATCGCCAAAACGAAAAAAGCACCAAAAGCCAAAAAAAAAATCTTAAAATTCAAAATAAATCGCAAAAGATAAGAAACGACACAACTAAAAGAACGTCAAAAGCAGAAAAAATCCAAAAACGCAAAAAAAACGTCAAAACTAAAAAATCCCCAAAAACCGAAAAAAGTCCCAAAAATAAAAAAAAATCGTCAAAACGAAAAATCACCAAAAGCCAAAAAAAAACTCAAAAATCAAGGTAAATCGCCATAAACGACGAAACACAAATAGACGCCAAAAGTCGAAAAATTTAATAAACGCATAAACGCGTCAAAACTAAAAAAAATCTCCAAAGGCCGAAAAGAGTCCTAAAAATAAAAATAAAATCGCCAAAACTAAAAAAGCGCCAAAAATTCAAAAAATTTCAAAACTTAAAATAAATAGCCTAAAATAAAAAGCGACTAAACTAAAAAAAAGGCTAAAAGACGAAAAACGTCTAAGAAACGTAAAAACTCGATGAAAACGGAAAAAATTCTCAACAATCAAAAAAATCGTCAAAGCGAAAAAAGCACCAAGACTAAAAAAATCGTTAATACTAAAATAAATCGCCGAAATGAGAAAAGCACCAAAAACGAAAAAACGTTAAAATTAAAAAAATTGCTAAGAACCTACAAAAAGTTTACCGGGTACTTTAATTTTTGTTCAAATGTCTACATTGGGTACGATATTGGATTGTATAGGCTAAAGTTCGTAAAAGAATACATATGTATGCAATTTGAGTGTCACATTCGACTGAATTTATTATTAATTTCACAAACAGTTTGTTGTATGTATTTCATCTCACCCTGTTGATTTTCAAACTTTTTGCATTTATAACTTTAATTATGTAACACACACGCGCACACATACACACATGTATACACCCTTGTAACATTTGTACATATGTATTTGTTTAATTAAGCATTTGCATGCATATGCATGCATTCGTAAATTTAATACAATTTTAGATTCTGCTGCGAATGGGATTAACGAGATTAAAATTTATTTTTATGAATTTCATTTAGTGCAGTTGCCAATTTAATGCAGAGGACTTAAAAATAATTTATATTTAATTTCTCTATTCTATATTTCCATTGAAATGCGGAAAATGCAAAATTTTTTTAATACCCGTAAAAGGGCTCAAATAGAGCAAACTGTCATTTCAATATGATTTTATTTTTAATGAACCTATTGAGGCATATAATTATAATATCTTTTTGCGAAATAAAATTTCATAGAATGTCATTTTTGTTTAAATTTTTATTTTTATTAATTTTTTTTTTTTGCTATTAAAGTGGTTCAGTAACAGTAAACATTGGAAACTGCTCATCTGTGGCATGAAGTGAAAAATGGTTTTTTTTAACAAAATGATTTTAAATTTATTCCTTAATTTACTTCTTTTTAAATTTGTTTCGAGGCAATTTGTTTCAAATGGGGATTTAAGCCCGATTGGAAATTTATGGGCTTGTTTGAAAAACAAAGAGTCCCTAAGCAACAAATGAATAATCTAAAAGCCTTAATAATGAAAAAAGATATAAAATTATGACTTCAAGAAATTATTTCACTCTGTGAAAAAGAGAGAACAATGCATGGCAGAAGCAAAGCGTGACCATACCAAGTACAAAGGCTACAAAATTCTTTTTCCAAACTAAATTAGTGCTAAATACAGATTTTAATATTTGCGAGAAGAGTTTCTTGACATCGAAATATTATGTTATATTTGTAAAATTTGATGATTTTTTTAGGGTTCCCCACACCAAATATGAAAAGGAACCCTATTATTTTCGCTACAATGTATGTCTGTCTTTCACAGGCTTTTTCTCAAGAACCGTAAGAGCTACGTGACTGAAATTTTCACAGAATATGTAGAACTTTACCCACTTTAACAAAAATATAACAGTTAAAACCTTAAAGGGTGTTCTAAAGCAAGCAACGAAAAATTTTTAAATGCTAATGTAATATACAGACAATTATATAAAGACACTTGAAATTTTCAAAATTAGTGTATTTTTATGCAGACTATACCAGCTAGCACTGATATACAAAAAATTAAAATTAAAGGGCGTTCCCTCAGTTAATGTGGTTTTCAATGTCGGCACCTAAACTCCAAAGGGCCGTAAGTACACTTTTTACTATGTTACAGGAGAAGGAAAAAACTTCATAAATTTAATACTATTTATATGTTAGGCGCTAAGTTGAATAATGAATAAAATCGGTATTTTTGAACATATGTGAGTAAAATTTTAGGAAAATATGTATTTTGGTTAATCACATCATAATCAATCCAAAAGTCTATTTTGAATTTTTTGGTTGTTACGGCCTTTTGGATTTTGGGTGACGATATGTAATTTTGGCAACTTGCTGTATCTTGGAAAATCTTGAAATTTTCAACAAAAAAAAACTGAAACTAAAAAATCATATAGTTAAATCGAAAAATCGCCAAAAACGAAAAAAACTCCATAACTAATAAGAACAACCGAAAAAAATCGCAGAAAATCAAAATAAAGCGCCCAAAACCAAAACAAACGTCAACACAAAAAACAATCGCTGAAACTAAAATATATCACCAAAAACCAAAAAAAAACAGACAAAAAACTAAACAAATACCAAAATTAAAAAACACAAAAAATCTAAAAAAAAGACACAAAATCGAAAAAAGCGCTAAAACAAAAAAAATCACTTAAACGAAAAAATCGCTAAGACAAAAAACCTCTACAGCGAAAAAATCGCCTAAAACCAAAAACTAAAAATAAAAACAAAAAACAGGAAAAAAAACCAAAACAAAAAAATCGCAAATCGGTAAAACTAAAATAAATCGCCAAAGATCGAAAAAATCGACAACACAAAATAAGACACCAAACAAAAAAACCCCAAAAATCTTAAAAAAAAGAAATCCCAAAACGAAAAATATCGTTAAAACCTAAATATCGCTAAGTCTGAAATAAATCACTAAAACGAAAAAATCGGCACAGAGATAAAATCGCCGAAAACAAAAAAAAAACCAAAAAAGTGAAAAAAATAAAAAAAAATACCATAATTAAAAAAATTGCAAATCGGCAAAACTAAAATAAATCGCCAAGCACCAAAAAATCACAAAAACGAAATAAGATGCCAAAATTAAAAAACGCTACAAGTCTAAAAAATTTCATAATCGAAAAAAGCTCCAAAACGAAAAAACAATCGCTAAAACTGAAATATATCGCTAAAACGAAAAAATCTCCACAGCGAAAAAATTGCCTTAAACCAAAATAAAAAACAAAAAAATCCCACAATTGAGAAAAATAAAAAAAAAATCCGAACACTAAAAAGAATCGCCAAAACTAAAATAAATCGCCAAAACGATATAAAACACAAAAATTTAAGAACGTTAACGATTTTATTTATTTTTTTTAATAAATAAAATCGAACAAGGGCTAAAATTAAATAAAGCGGCAACACTAAAAATCGTTTAAACTGAAATAAATATCAAAAAAAAAAAAAAATAAAAATAAAATCGCCACAGCGGAAAAGTCGCCTAAAACCAAAAAAAAAAAAAAATAAAACGAACAGAATTCCAAAAGTCAAAAAAAAATCGAAAAAAACTTAAAACTAAAAAATAGCAAATCGTTAACAATAAATTTTTTTTTTTTTTTTTTTTGTAATGCATGTATTTATTTATTGGATCTTCATATATGAACTAACAATAAGAATTCAAATCTTAAATCTATAAAAAAAAATTATTAGGCCCGACCAGTGTCGGACATAAACTTAGTGGTAGTTATAAATAATACATTAGTAGTGATAATAAAAAAAGGGGGGGGGGAAGTATTTTCAAGTAGTCCCATCTGGAGTGTTAGGTATAAGAGCCTGTGTGTCCCTCTTTTTTAAGCGGATGTGTCCAGTAAAGTTCAAAATATTACGAGCAAGCGGATTAGGATGTGATTCGAGTTTTGTTAAATATTTGCCTGCGTATTTTGCAATTTCTTCAGTCACTAGTGGCATATTTAAATCACGATGTATAATAGAATTTTGGATGTACCATGGAGCCGATGTTATTAACCGTAAAATTTTGTTTTGCCTTCGTTGGATTCTCTCGACATTGGAAGCTGAAGCAGTGCCCCATAACTGAATTCCGTAGCACCGTATTGACTTCAAAAGCGACTTGTACAGTAAAAGTTTGCAGTCTAAGCTGAGTGTTGAGTTTCTGCCAATCAACCAATATATTTGAGTCAACTTAAGTTTCATCTGAGTTAACTTAGAGTCAATATGATGTTTCCATGTAAGTCTTCGATCAAGGTGTATACCAAGGTATTTCACTTGGGAATGTTGAGGAATATTATGATTGTTGATTCGAATGGGGGAGCAAGTATCTCTTCTTAGGGTGAACGTTATATGGACACACTTTTGTTCATTGACTTTAATTCTCCATAAGTTCAACCATATTTCCAGCTGAGTGATATGTTCCTGAAGATTGCGGGATGCCTCATAAGGGTTTTCGTGCACACTCATACAGGCTGTATCATCGGCAAAAGTAGAAATATGGATATTATTGCTCACAGGCATATCACAAGTATATATTAAATACAAGACAGGACCCAGAATACTACCCTGGGGCACACCAGAAGATATAGATTCGGGCACACTCGTGAACTCTCCTTCCATAACAGTGAACTTCCTATCAAAAATATAACTTTCCAAAAGCTTTTGAATGTTTATTGGCAGATATGTCTTCAATTTTAAAACTAGGCCTTCGTGCCATACTTTATCAAACGCCTGAGAAACATCAATAAAGAGAGCGGAACAATACTTCTTTTCTTCCAATAAAATGAATCGCCAAAATCTGAAAAAATCACCAACACTAAATAAAACACCAAAACTAAAAAAGCCAAAAGTCTAATAAAATACCAAAATCGAAAAAACAATAAAAACAAAAAAATGCCAACACTAAAAAATCGCTAAAAAAAATGGCAACAGCGAAAAAATCGCCTAAAACTAAAACGAAAAAAATTCCAAAATTGGAAAAAATCTTAAAAACCCATAGTTAAAAAGTCACAAATCGGTAAGAATAAGATCAATCGCAAGAACCCAGAAAATCGCCAAAACTAAATAAAACACCAAAACTAAAAAACGCCAAAATTTAAAAACGGCAAAAGCCAAAAAAAAAACTAAAATGAATAACCAAACTCGAAAAAATCGCCGAAACGAAATAAAACACCAAAACTAAGAAAAGCAATATGTATAACGAAAAAAAGCGGCAAACTAAAATAAATCGCTAAAACTAAAAAAATCCCAAAACAGAAAAAATCACCAAAAAAGAAAAAACCAAAAAAAAAAACAAAAGTGAAAAAAAAACAATGAGTGTTCGAACTCACGGGCGATGTGTTAACACCTTTTTGTTACACGGTACCTGTTCGATTTCTATGAACACAGACCCATAAACCCGGAGGTAGAGTTAATATAAAGTATTTAATGAAAAAGAATAGTTTATTGAATTTAATTTTACTTTGTATAATTTATTAATGTATGTTTTCAGCACAGTTAATATATAATATATATATATATATATATATAATATATATATATAAATTTAGTAGATGCACTCAAAATGAAAAAAATTAAACAGAAGTGCTAATGATTTCATTATTTTATTGCTTAATACTTTTTATTTATTTTATATTAAACCCACAAAAAACAAAGAGAATGCAAAGCAACAGACAAATGTACATACATACATTGTTATGTTTGTACATAAGCTACATACGTTTCTGTCTTGCTATCTCATTTTTATATACATATGTACGTATAACCACGTCACTATTCTCTTTGCTATGCATAAGACAAAACCGCAGATCAACATAAAACACTTCTTTAATATTACTCCAAATTAATACTCCAAATTAAAACACTTAAACCTCGGGCTCGCCGATATCGGATCGCCTAAACTCTTCGTCGAAACCCGCACTAGCTTTTTAATCCAAAAATTAATAAAATCTGCTATGAATTTCCGGAGAAAATCGCGTGGGAAAATTATATGAAAATCGCCCAATAATCACTTTCAATACCGACTGCCAAGCAACGAACCAACAAACGATGATTTACTCTTACATACCTAACACTTGCGTATGTAATGAAACTGATAGTTTACTGCCCTAGAGGCGCGCGTATAGATGTTAACACATCAAAAATTAAAAAAAAAGCATAAAACTAATTTAATTCTCCAAAAACCGAAAAATCGCCAAAAACGAAAAAACCCTCAAATCTGAAAAAAATCTCAAAAACGCAAAAAGTGCCATAACTAAAAAAAAAATTAACGGGTAAATACTTAAATTTTTTTTAAATATCAACTATAGGTAAGATATTCGTTTATATAGGCTAGAGTTCGTATAGTATTACATATGTGGTGTTCGTACCGAATTCTTTGTGTGCGACTCAATCTGCCTGTCCCACGATATCGACAGCACACGTTCGATAGACAATTTGTGCTTTAGAAAAATTTAAATTTCTTTTTATCTTCCATATAAGTCAATTTAAGATGGTCGAACTGGCCGTAAATCTTTTTAAATAATTTAAATGCGTAGAATGAACAAAAAAATTTGGTTTTAAAATAAAAAGATTTCTTTTAATATAAAAATAATATCAAAACGTTTACTTTTCTGTAATGTACTGTATAGTACTGCATATTTATATGAATATCTAATTTTAGTTTTTTTTTAATTCTATTTTATTGCTGCAACAACTATTCAATTTTAGTAAATTTCCAAGTCTCAATTGTTTTGCATATCGATTGTCTACTCATGCATAATATAAGAATTTATTTTTCTGCTCTTTAAGCAAATAATAAAAATGTTTTACTACCATTTTTGTTTAACATTTGTGTATTTTATGTTGAATTATTTTAGGGAAAATGTATATAAAAAAAACTTACCGCCTTTAACAAATTTCAAACAGTCAAATGGGTTATTCCTAAAAAAAAAATAATAAGAAATATATAAAAGAAAATCAATAAATGCGTTTTATACATTAACTATCTTATTGAATTGTATTGCTCTTTTAAGCGGGCATTAATATTATTTTTTTATTATTTCTAACTGAAACAGAAATACTTATAAACGGAAATCTGGCTTAATATGTCTCGATAAGAAGAAAATGAAAAAGGTGCTTGCGACAAGTTGTACATAAATATTGATTATGCAAACATTTATTAAAGCTGAAATACACAGCCATTTGTATAGAAACTTTTGAACAAAGACTTATACATATATATGTACTTTAACTTCGTTAGAAATAAACTTTGTTAAAACAAAAAGAAAAAAAAACAAACAGTAAAAAATAAAATAAAATAAGATAAAACCAACTGACAAAGCAGCAAAAATAATATAGAGGGAATACTAAAGAGGTTTCATGAATATTAAAGATATTTATTTGTGTTTTTTTTTTATTCTTTACTTTATTTTTCTATAAGTCTCGCACAAAAAAAAATACGAAAAGTAGTTTTAAAGTAACATAAAAAAAATTTATAAATGCATTACGAAATAAGTACGGAGTTAGAAAAAACAACTAAAAGATACATAAGTACTCTTATAAATTGCATGTACATATATACATTTGTATATATTATATATAGTCAAGTAAATAGCATAAAAATATATTTAGGTTAGCAATGTCATTTACCAAAGAAACCTTCTCGACTTTGCCTTTGTGCTGCAACTATAACACCTTTTAAATTTAAACATACACAAGCTATTCTTATGCACATACATACATATATGTGTATGTGCACTTCAGGTATAAATTGCAAAACAGTTGATGAGAGTTAATACCAAAATGAGATACAGTGGGCGAAAAATATGCAAAGAGATATCAATTGGCTGTATAACTTTAAAATGCAAGTTTTGCAAGTGGTTTGTGTCCTTGATAACTTACATATGTATGTGGCATTTAAGGGCGACTTTTTGAGTTCAAGATTAGAGATTAAATTATAATTAATCTTCATTTGTCGTAGGTAGTCGATTATACGGTTTTACTTGCTATAGTTAAAGCGGCCAATAGTGGTGGTTTTATCTTACATTAATATTGACAACATATACTTGTGAAACATATAATTTATTGTAAAAATTACTGCTAAAATAATTAAAAAACACGTAAATATATATATATACAGGGTGGGCCAAAAGAAACCAAGGGGTGTAAAAGTTTAATAACTTTTTTGTTTATTAACTTTTTTTTATTTTTTCTTTCAGATTATATAATATACAAAATGGAAATTTTTTTACACTAAGTATGAAAAATTAGGTCTCTTAAATGACCACCGTTTTCAGCTTCGCACTGATGGGCTCTTTTTAGAGAATTTTCCATAACATCTTTCAAAACTTGTGGCTGTAGCGTTCGAATTTCTGCAACAATGTTTGCCTTGAGTTCAAGGATTGTCTCTGGCTTGTTCACATACACTCGCTCCTTCAAAAAACCCCAAAGAAAATAGTCGGGTGCTGTCAAATCTGGCGATCGCGCTGGCCAAATAATTTCCGAATTTCGAGAAATTATTCGCTCTCCAACAATTTGACTTAAAAGTGCCATTGTGTCTCGGGCAGTATGGGCAGTGGCTCCGTCCTGCTGAAACCACATACCAGGTCTGTTTTCAAGAGCAGGACGTAAAAAATTTTACCGCTCTCCATTTACGGTTACAGCACTTCCATCTTCATTCTCGAAGAAGTAGGGCCCAATGACATTTTCAGATGTGATCCCACACCATACTGTACACCTGATGGGGTGCAATTGGCGTTGATGAATGGCTCTTGGATTTTGAGAACCCCAGAACCTACAGTTCTGCTTATTAACAAAGCCATTCAAATATAAATGAGCTTCATCACTCATAAAATAATTGATCTCTGGTTTAAATAATAAAATTCTATTGTTCTGGTTCTCTGTTCAGTTGTGAACCTCTCCATTATAAATTCTCCAAGTGTTGTCTATATAATCTGAAAGAAAAAATAAAAAAAAATTAATAAACAAAAAAGTTATTAAACTTTTACACCCCTTGGTTTCTTTTGGCCCACCCTGTATATATATCGTTACCTTAATATAGAAAGGCCCTCACTAATACTTTTTTTTAATCGAGATTTTGGCATTTTTTGTTACATTAGATGTTCTTCTTTCGAAATATACAAAAAACTTGAATTCAAAAAAAAAAAATAATGAATTAGGGCCTTTCTATATTAAGGCTACGATATACATTTTATATTATTTATTAATTTCCTTTAAAGCGCGCAATATTTTACTTGTAAATAGGGCCGTCAGATATGGCGATTTCTCGCCAAACGTGGCGATTTTTCTGGCGATAAAATAGTTTGTTGGTGATTTTTATGGCTATTTTTTTTTTAACAAACTTGTAATTTAAAATTTTTTTAATTCATGAAAATTAGTTTTCTGAAGGAGTAGTTTCAAAAATATATCCTACCAAAACTAGTCTGCAAGAAATTAAAACAATTTGATTTTGCGATTTTTCTTATATTAATTAAAGTCATTCATGCGCTTTGAATTTGGATGCGAAAAATTTACAAGAAATAATTTTTGGCGATTTTAAATCTAGTTTTGGCGATTTTCTGATAAATTTGGATATGATAATTTTATAAAAATTTATATTAAAACAAGTTTTATATAAAATCAAGTTTATTATCAAATCAAGTCGCCAAAATTAGTTTTATGTAGTTTTTATAAAACTGATTTTTGGAAGGTTTTGGCAATGTTTAAAATCAATTTGGTGAAATAGGTCGAAAAAAATTTGACAACCCTGCTTATAAATAATAAAATAAATGGCAGTTTCTTCTTTTTCCTACAAAAAATCAAAGTGTGTTGATATGTATGACTCTTGCACGGAAAATGTTGCCGCTATTTTGTTCCTTAGTATGGTAATACTACATGCAAAAAGCAGTTTAAACTACCATTCAAAACATTAGATTAGGTTAACTTTCGGATTAGTTAATTGAAAAATTAAATTTTTATCTTTTAAACACTTGTCATGTGTTTTAATTTAGTTACTGTACGAAATAGTATTGAGAACAAAATAATTTTTCTTTTATTTCTTTTTTTTTTTGTTTTTTTGCTTTGAAAGCTGATGAATTTTGTATTAATAATATGTTTTAAATATTTATGATTTAAATAGGCTAAAGTTCGTATCGCCTTGTAAGCGATAAATTATTTTACCATTACTTCTTACAACTACAAATCGAGCCAAAATAAAGTCAGCTACTGTACATATAAAAAAATTGTATATTAAAATCTATTGAAACAAGGATAATTAACCACTTTTGGGCAATGATTTTACTTTAATGTATTTCATGTTAATTCAACATGAAATTTTTTTTCTTTTCAAAAAACTTTATGTTGATTTAACATTCCAGTTCTGTTAAATTAATCATTCAATAATGTTGAATCATTATTATTTCAAGTTGAAACAAGGCAAATTTGATGCTGAAATAACACAAAAACCATGTTGAAGCAAAGTTATTTCAAGTTAAAATAATATGATGAAATCATAAATATAGAAATATGAATTTAAGTTAATGTAGTCATCTTTTAATCTCAAAAGTTAGTTTTTTTAGCTAATTTGGAGTCGTTGAACAGTTAAGAATATGCATTCATTCATTTATTTATTTTTTTTTCAAAATCATTTTTGAGATATTCGCGAAAAACATATTTCTTGCAGTTTACAAAGACATTTCCAAAAGTTTCGAGAACTGTTTGTTTAAATTAGACAAATTTTACACCGTTTAAAACATAAGTTTTTCTTTTATTAGTTCATAATTATAATATGTTGATTGGATAAAAATTCACCAAGCTTCCGCCCCTTACATTTATGGCCTGTTTCACGATATCGAAAGAAAACGTTCGACTGAAAATTTATATTGAAATCAAAACAAATTTTTCATGTTTAATTGTTGTTTTCAATATAACTTTTAATTTGAAAGATTTCTTTCATTATCGTCAAACAGGCTATTTAAAAAATTTGAAGTTTTTAGGTTTTCTTTTTAAATTCACTCTTCAGACAAAATAAATTATAAACTTTTTTAAAACCTGTAACTTAAATCAAAAATTTTACCAAAAGTATTAAGCCTTCAATTGCTATTATCAGACAAAAAAAAATTATTAAAAAGTAGCGATATATTTAGTGAGCAAATTAAATATTTTTTAACCTTTCAGTCCACTGTAAAATGACCATGGCTACTAACCCTTTAAAAAAGAATTTTTCCTTACTTTCCATTTGAACTCTTACCAAATTTTTTCAAAAGTATTCTTTGCTGCTTCTTTATGCAATCAAACTACCCAAAGACAGATACAATTTTACAACACTTGACAATTAAGCATAACAGTAGCTAGCATGTCTTTGCATAAGAGATTATGTTTTAAAATATATTTAAGAAAGCAAAAAAGAAATAAATATAAGAAAAAAAGTACAAACGTTATTTTATGTATTTATGCAGCAAAATAGATAGAAGTAAAGAAAAATTACTTCGAGAGATAGAAAAAGAAATGTTGGCAAAGAACTGCTCAAGTAGAAAATAAATATTTCGCTTTGTTTTCTTTCAAAGAAGTTCACAAATTTAAAATGTAGTTGAGAGTATTTTTTTCTTTCATCTTTGATATTTATACGTGATTTTCAACTTGTTTTTTTTTATTTAAAATTAAAAAAAAATATTAAAGTTTATTGATCACTTTTGTTAAACTAAAATTAATAAATTACTATTATTCCAGTTAAATCCAGGTTAGTGTCCTGCACAAGACCATTTATAAGACCTTTCAAGACATGAGGGATTTTTCAAATCCTGCAAGACATTTGTTTCGGTTGTTTGTCTTGCCAACAGAGTTATTTATATTTAGCATTTGTTTTAGAGTATTTATTATAAAAAATCTCTCATATCTTGAAATATCTTATAAATTATGTTGAGCAGGACATTAATCCAGATCACATACGCCCATGTTCTGGAAAACGTAATTCGCTTAAAATTAGCGTTTTCAATTTGAAAACGATAATTGGGTGTTCTGAAAAACGCATGTCGCCCGAAAATTGTGATTTCAAATCGCTTGTGTATCAGAGAACAGATTGAATGCCTTATTTTGTTGTTTTGAATGCAATCACAAAAAAACCTGCACATTGTTGTCAATCCAAAACATTTGAAAAAAAAACAACATGGCACAATCAAAAGAGATGAGTGAATGAGAAGAATTTTATTGCGTTCATTGCTTGTTTTATATAAATGTTCACTGATCTTGCCAAAAGCAAAGAATACTCAGTGAATGGTGTGAATTAGAGACCTGCGTAAAAGGTCTTTAAATATAAATACGTCATGATTTTTAAATGTATTCACGTCGCATGTATCATACTAAACCAATAATAAATGCTGTCGTACTATAAGCGAAGCACGATGGATGTATTGGTGTACGTGTATATCAGTATTAATAAGCGAAAACGCCAAGCAGCTTGTTTGTAACAAACACTCAAAAGAAGTACTGTTGATTAGTGTATGCTTGTTATTTTTCATATTGTACGTTTGAGTGTGTGTGTAATATGTAGATGGTAAGCTATTATGTGATTAACCGCATACAACTAATGTTAATGCATGTGTATGTGGGCTTTTGCATGTGCCCAGAAAAATAAAAAATCATACACACATGCATGCATGACGTTTGTACACGCGCTCATGCGTAGAAAGAAGCAAGTATCACAAATTCTTCCGTCACGAAGTGTTTTCTTCTTTATTCTTATACCTACAATACTCAAATAAATTTCTTTCAAAAAGTATTGTTAACGTTTGTTTTATAAGATTTCACTGTAGTAAAGCATTTGAAAAATCCCTCATGTCTTGAAAGTTCTTATAAGATGTCTTATGCGGGAGACTAGTGCAAATACTTTTTACTGTGATTGAACACAACGTAGTCTTTGTATTTTGTGCTTGTGTAAAACTCTTAAGGTGGAAGTACATACCACGCGTTACGCGGCAACGCTTTTCTGGCTTGTTAAACGTTCAACGCTACACAAATGGAAGGTTACACACCACGCTTTTGAAGCTTTTTTAGTTGTAGAATTTAAATCCTTTGTCGGCTATTTTTTTGGCATTTACGTTGAAGTTTTTTTAAACATTTAATTCATTTTTGTATCCATTGTTTAATAAAAAATTAATTTCTAATCATGTTTGTGTATGTTAGTTTATGAATCTGGCAACACTAGCTGTCATTTTGTATACAACGCGTGATAGTTGAAGAATGTTCAACTTTTGGCGAGGTACGCGCGTCGCGAAACTTCTCTATGTAACTTGCCTTATGAAAACACACTATTTCAACTTTTTTGACAGACGCGTGTATCGCATTAGCGCATTGAACGCGTGTTATCTACTTCCACCTTTACATTAGTGTTCATAAAACACGATATAGATTTGAAATGCATTTTATGTAAAATTTTATATGAAACGGTTATTTGAAATACATTTCAGATCTATTTTGCTTTTTCTAAATTTTAATTTTTATATTTTCTTTTTTTCTAACACTGTAAATATCGGCATTGATTTTTTCTAAAATTTCTGCTCTCACACTGCATTTTTTTATATACATATATGACCATAAAAATTACGTAAAATAAACTTGTTATTTAAACGTGATATACAAAAGATCAGCGAATACTGAGTGAATGGTATGAAAGAAATCCATTCATTCATGCTGCATCATTTAATATCACTGCTTGTGTTATAACGACATTGTAATGTAATTATGAGCAATCAACAAATCGCAACGAATTGTATCATAGCAATAACATTTGTTATTGTTGTCGAATAAATGCATGGCAAAAGCAACGAATTTATGAATTGTTAGCAAATGCGAATGGTTTCATTCTGTACTCTGATGTGTATACTGAAGCGAACTGATTGAATCTGCTATACCTAAGATTTCAAGAGAAAATAAAACTATCTACAATTAAACTCTAATATGTTTTGTTTTTATGTCAACAAAAATTAAAAACAATTTTACGCAGTTTTAATTAAAATACCAAATTATGAAACTTCTATTTTTTGTCAATGGGCTGTGACAACTGTTTACTTTAAACAGCTGAAGCGCCAGCAAATCGCAGCGATTTTAGAACATGCTGAAATGCGTTTTGCGATTTTCAAACTGTAAGCGATTTGAAAACGCTGCGTTTTCCAGAACATGGCCAATAGTCTCAACTGCCAAGGTGACTATTTTCGCCTCGTATCATTTTAATATCACTAAGATGATAACACACATTTTTTTATGCATTTTTTACAACAAAAATGTGGCAAAATTTTTTATTTTTTATAAAAGGTAATAAGAAACGTTACTATGTTTTTTTAAGTTTTCCTAAATCGAGAAACGAAAACAATTACCAAATCCATATTTAATGATAAAAAATAAACATATTAAAATTTATTTCTATAATAAAATAAACTCTTTTGAAAATCTCTTTCATAATATTTACATAAAATAATATTTTTAATAAATTTTAATAAATTAACTCAGCATCACAACCTTTCTTTGCTTTCTTTTCGAGCTCAAAGAAAAACTTAATTAAAACATAAGAACATTGTATAATATTTGCTTTTGCATTGCAATTTCCTTTCTAATTTGCAAAAATCTTGCCTTAACGATGTAACGACACTACAAGCAGCAATAAATAACAAGCAAAGAAGGACTACAAAGGACTACGCACTGCAAAATAAAACAGCAACTCGAATAACATTATATTAGAGAAGAACTCGTATAAAAAATATAGCAAATAGTAGACAATATACAAGCAAAGAAAAAATATGGTTGAGGTAACCATAATCAAACAGCAACATACTATGATTGAATTATATGGTTAATAGAAAAAACTTTAACAATATTATTATCTGAGTTAATTTTAATATTATCTGAGTTAAATATATTATAATCTTAGTATTGTAAATATGACAACACTATTGTTAGATGTGACTAAAATATAATTGACACTCACCATACCATGTTCTAATATCTATATAACGGGTGTTTTTTTTAGAGGTATAGAACTTCGAATTAAAATAAAACACAAGAAAATCGTTTTAATGTCCATCAATTTGGCTTTATTGGAAGGATAATTTTATGCCATTAATGTTTAAATATGATTTCGGGCATGTGGCCGCCGCGGCTGGCTCGAATAAAGCCAATTCTACAGGTCCAATTTTCAACTACTTTTTCGAGCATATGGGGCCGTATGTTGGCAATAACGCCACGAATGTTGGCTTCCAAGTCCCCTAACGTTTCTGGTTTGTTGGCGTAGACGAGCGACTTCACATATCCCCAATGAAAATAATCCAATGGTGTCAAATCACACGATCTTGGTGGCCAATTGACAGGTCCATTCCGCGAAATTATGCGCTCATCGAATGTTTCCTTCAATAAATCGATTGTGACGTGCGCTGTGTGGCATGTAGCGCCGTCTTGTTGGAACCACAACTCATCCACATTCATGCCATCCAATTCGGGAACAAAATAGTCGGTTATCATGGCTCTATACCGGTCTCCATTAACGGTAACTGACTCTCCAGCATTATTTCGGAAGAAGTATGGCCCAATGACTCCACCAGCCCATAGAGCACACCAAACAGTCAGTTTTTGTGGATGTAATGGCGTCTCAAGGGTCTCATGTGGATTCTCTTCACTCCAAATGCGGCAATTTTGCTTGTTGACGTAGCCATTCAACCAAAACTGAGCCTCATCACTGAACAAAATTTTGCGATGAAAATCAGCATCGAGATCAATCTCATTTTCGGCCCATACACAAAAATCACGACGCATTGCATGGTCTCGCGGCCTTAATTCTTGCACAAGCTGGATCTTGTAAGGTCGCAAGCCAAGATCTTTGCGCAAAATCTTCCATAAAGTTGATGGACAAAGCTCCAATTGCTGTGCACGGTGGCGAATCGATTCATTCGGGTCCTCTTCAACACTTTGCTCTACAGCGGCAATTGTTTCTTCGGTGCGCACTGTTCGACGTCTCTGCGGATGCGTATTATCACATAGAGTAAACGTAGTGCGAAAACGATCCATGGTTAACCGAATTAATTGCTCTGATGGACGATTATGTCGACCATAAAATGGACGGAGCTTGCGGTAAACTTCGCGAACTGAACCATTATTTTCGAAATAAATTTGCACGATTTGCAAGCGTTGTTCTTTTGTCAACCTGTTCATGATGAAATGGCAAACCAAACTAAATATTAATCACTTGACAGCTGACAGAATGGCCGCCAGTTAAAAAAGTGATGCCAACTTAAAGCTCTATACCTCAATAAAAAACACCCATTATTTAACTTACTCGTTATTTAAATATCCAAATTTTATTAGTTTCAGCAATAATCGTTTAAGTACATACAAAAATGGAAATAAGAATAGAATGAACAAATAAAATAAGTATTTCCTTCTGAGCAGTGATGGAAAAGTTGGTACAATCGTACCTTTTTTGATACTATTTGACATGAAAAAGTACCGTAGTACTCCCGCAATACATTTGATACTCTCTCGGCCAACCCAGAAATACAGTCAGAAGACGCGCGTACACATATATTTTTGCCAAGAATTAAATTTCTTTTTCGACAAATGACACGAAACTTTATTAGTAAAGATATTTTAGAAAATTGTAACCCTTCACAATTAAATATGTGTAAATAAAAACGATATTTCTTTCAATGATATTTTCTGTGGTACAGAAGTTGATCTATGTTTGAGATCAGTTTAAAGAATATTGTAAAAAGTTTATATTAAATTCTGTCAAGCTCTAAGGGCAAAAGTGGACTTTGACAATGAAATGTTAACTTAGCTTAGTAAGTTTCCCCTGAAAATGATTTATCTGTTAAAACCAATAGCATTATATCGCTTTGAATAAAAATGTTTCCCAGCGAAAAGCAAAATTTTGAAAATATTAGCAACCAATATAGAGCATTGGCTGATTTGGAAGAATTAAAACTATTAGCAACAGAAAATATCGGGCTTGTTCTAAAAATCACGGTGATTTAAATCACGGTGGTGTTAAAAACAAACTACTAATAGCTGACTTGTTCGTGGGTACTTATTGTATTTTAAGTTATAGTCTTGTATAAACCATAAGTCGTGAAATTTACAAAAGCAATAATTTAGCTTTTATTAATTTTTTGAAATCACCGTGATTTGACATATCATGATTTGCAGAACAGGCCTGTATATAGGCAGTTTTTGGCCTACCGATGCTAAAACTAAAAACGCATTAGATGAATACATGTTTCCAGGTAAATCGACAGCAGCTTACCGAATTTTGTCTATACCTCACTCCTCTGTAAATGTCGAAAGGATTTTCTCTTATAAAATGTCATGAAAACAAAACAATGGAACATACTTTATTTTCCAACAGCATCAAGTCCTATCCAGGCCTAACAATTATTGAAATCTTAAAACACTTCTTGTTATAACTTTTGCACTTGTACCTATGAACGAGTACATACATACATACATATGTGTGTATGCATATTAGGGTGATTCTAAAAAAAATCAATTCAATTTTCTACAAAAGCGTTTCAAGAAGTTTATTGTAGGAAATTCCGTTCTTTACTTATGACAATCAGAATAAATAAAATCAATTTATACCATGTAAATCGTATGGGAAATCGAACGGACCATCTGACCATTAATATTATGAGCTGATATTTCAACAGGCCTATTTTTACCTAACAAAAGTTTGAAACCTGGTTCTGAGAAAAATAAAATTTTTTTTTTACAATCATCCTATCCATATGCTTTGTGTTTCATTTTTATTTCTTTGTAAATTAATTTTATATAATTTTTTGTTAAAAAAAAGTACTAAAAAAAATTGTTTTTGATACCGAAATGCAAATCTCATTTCCCATCACTGCTTCTGAGTGTTTACGGAGTTGCCAAGCCAATTTAATTTAGTTAATTTTAAATTTTTGTTGTAATTTTTTAGCAAATTAAGAGAGATCATGGCTTTATGATTGGCTAATATTCTTAACTGTTTTTAACTATCTTAGACACAAAAATGTAGAAGAAAAAATTCATTCTGCACTGCTCCTATTGACAATCTATCAACCAAAAAAAAAAAAAAAAAAAAAATCAAGCGAATACATTGAGTTTAAGTCAGTTAAAATGGTTCTTAACTGTTTTCACTTGCCTATTTATAATGGGTGTTTTTTATTGAGGTATAGAACTTTAAGTTGGCATCACTTTTTTAACTGGCGGCCATTTTGTCAGCTGTCAAGTGATTAATATTTAGTTTGGTTTGCCATTTTATCATGAACAGGTTGACAAAAGAACAACGCTTGCAAATCGTGCAAATTTATTTCGAAAATAATGGTTCAGTTCGCGAAGTTTACCGCAAGCTCCGTCCATTTTATGGTCGACATAATCGTCCAACAGAGCAATTAATTCGGTTAACCATGGATCGTTTTCGCTCTACGTTTACTCTATGTGATAATACGCATCCGCAGAGACGTCGAACAGTGCGCACCGAAGAAACAATTGCCGCTGTAGAGCAAAGTGTTGAAGAGGACCCGAATGAATCGATTCGCCACCGTGCACAGCAATTGGAGCTTTGTCCATCAACTTTATGGAAGATTTTGCGCAAAGATCTTGGCTTGCGACCTTACAAGATCCAGCTTGTGCAAGAATTAAAGCCGCGAGACCATGCAATGCGTCGTGATTTTTGTGTATGGGCCGAAAATGAGATTGATCTCGATGCTGATTTTCATCGCAAAATTTTGTTCAGTGATGAGGCTCATTTTTGGTTGAATGGCTACGTCAACAAGCAAAATTGCCGCATTTGGAGTGAAGAGAATCCACATGAGACCCATGAGACGCCATAACATCCACAAAAACTGACTGTTTGGTGTGCTCTATGGGCTGGTGGAGTCATTGGGCCATACTTCTTCCGAAATAATGCTGAAGAGTCAGTTACCGTTAATGGAGACCGGTATAGAGCCATGATAACCGACTATTTTGTTCCCGAATTGGATGGCATGAATGTGGATGAGTTGTGGTTCCAACAAGACGGCGCTATGGATTATTTTCTTTGGAGATATGTGAAGTCGCTCGTCTACGCCAACAAACCAGAAACGTTAGGGGACTTGGAAGCCAACATTCGTGGCGTTATTGCCAACATACGGCCCCATATGCTCGAAAAAGTAGTTGAAAATTGGACCTGTAGAATTGGCTTTATTCGAGCCAGCCGCGGCGGCCACATGCCCGAAATCATATTTAAACATTAATGGCATAAAATTATCCTTCCAATAAAGCCAAATTGATGGACGTTAAAACGACCTTTTGTGTTTTATTTCAATTCGAAGTTCTATACTTCTAAAAAAACACCCGTTCCATTACGGTACTGTATTATTTTTCTTTAGATGCTTAAAAATAATGGGCAATAACCATAGACAAACATTAAAGTCGGTTCTTTTTAGAGACAACATAAATTTTAACATCTGTTGTTAGCTTTCTTTCAACTGTAGTCAAAATTAGAACCGGTTTTAAGTTGAATCAGCTTTAAGAGGGTGATGAGTAAAATCTTGAAAATTTTGCATGCAATTTGGTATGAGTAATAAGCAAGTGGCATCTCTGAACAGCTGACAGAATAAAAACGACAAAAAGTTAAATGAAATGGAATCCATTTTGGAGAAAAAAAGTTGAAAAACATAAACCGGAGAAAAAATTAACATCAAAACCGTTTCTATTATTTACTTGGAAAGCTCACATTAATAGATACAACTATTAAGGACTGGAGGAGTAAGTACGGTAAAACATTTTATTAGAAATGAAGAAATGTATGACATTTTATCTGAGCGGTTTGTATTATTGCAATAATGGTGGAATTTCAACCACTGGGCGAACACTAGTTCTATTAATATTGTTAAATACAACCGCAGTATTATATAATATAATAATACTATTTTATTTTTTAATCATATATTTATTGTATGCGTTAAATTCGAAATAAAAATAAATTAATATTGTTGAAATAAATAAAATATGTATATAAAGAAATTTATACGTACACGATATACAGACATTTCTGTTATATATTTTTATTGGTCTACTCTTCTGTTTATACTTTATTTATTTATTCATTTATTTAACACTACCGATAGCTTACAAACGAAGTACTGAACTGACAGATGTTTCTGAAAAAGATTTTTTTTTAACAGTATGGTTTTGGAAAACATTATATTGTTATTTACATCATATTATTTTTAAATCATAACACAAATTATGTTGTAGTCATAAATTTTTAACAAAACTATATTGTTAAACTCTAACCATAACACAATTTTTTATGGATGTGATAATGTAATTATTTAATTCAAACAATACTCTATTTATTGTAACGAAACAAATGTTTAAAATAACAATAGCTAGTTTTCGACGACCACACATTTGTTTCAGAGAACATAATATTGTTTTCTCAACCATTCTACAACCATATCTTTTCTTTGCGTGTAGATCATAAGAGGAAAATAACATAATGTGTAAATAAGACTTTATTAAAATTGAAAATATGTAGAGAAAATGAGCAAAAATAGATAATTAAGGGCATGTTAGAACAAAGCATAGGCTTAAGCACCGGGAGAAATCTTTTGAGCACGAGAAAAAATATATATTAACTGTCTTATTCATAAAAAATATTTCTGTTTTATAAGATGTTAATAAAACAAATTTTCTATGGAAATTTGATTAATAAACCTTTTATAAAACTAAAATATTTTTTATGAATTAGGCCCTAATTATATTCTTCTACATTACAAGTGATACAAAAATTTTGTTTACATTGATATATAAATGAGGCTATCAGCGCAGAAGTGGTGTAACCCACATTGAGTTATTTAAGCAATTCCTCTTTTAAGTTATTTAATTGCTTTATTACTTTGCAATATTATGATCTGTGCAAAAGCAATTTTTCAGCTCCATTTTTTTTAGAAGAACAAAAGGCGGCTTATTCAATTTTTTTTTTTTTTTTTTATAGTTCTTAAGCCCCTATTGAAAAACTTACTTTTATATTGTCAAGCTGCGTAATTAAAGCTTAGACCCAGTAGATCCTTTTATCAGTACATTTTACAACTTTTTATTTGATATTTAAGTGTTTCCTTGCAAAATACAAATATAACTTTCGTTACAAGTATACTTGAGAATACAGGGTGAGCCAAAAGAAACCAAGGGGTGTAAAAGTTTAATAAGTTTTTTGTTTATTAATTTTTTATTATTTTTTCTTTCAGATTATATAGACAACACTTGGAGAATTTATAATGGAGAGGTTCACAACTGAACAGAGAACCAGAACAATAGAATTTTATTATTTAAACCAGAGATCAATTATTTTAAGCTCATTTTCATTTGAATGGCTTTGTTAATAAGCAGAACTGTAGGTTCTGGGGTTCTCAAAATCCAAGAGCCATTCATCAACGCCAATTGCACCCCATCAGGTGTACAGTATGGTGTGGGATCACATCTGAAAATGTCATTGGGCCCTACTTCTTCGAGAATGAAGATGGAAGTGCTGTAACCGTAAATGGAGAGCGGTATCGGTTTATGATAGAAAATTTTTTACGTCCTGCTCTTGAAAACAGACCTGGTATGTAGTTTCAGCAGGACGGAGCCACTGCCCATACTGCCCGAGACACAATGGCACTTTTAAGTCAAATTTTTGGAGAACGAATAATTTCTCGAAATTCGGAAAATATTTGGCCGCGCGATCGCCAGATTTGACAGCACCCGACTATTTTCTTTGGGGTTTTTTGAAGGAGCGAGTGTACGTGAACAAGCCAGAGACAATCCTTGAACTCAAGGCAAACATTGTTGCAGAAATTCGAACGCTACAGCCACAAGTTTTGAAAAATGCTCTAAAAAGAGCCCATCAGTGCGAAGCTGAAAACGATGGTCATTTAAGAGACATAATTTTTCATACTTAGTGTAAAAAAATTTCCATTTTGTATATTATATAATCTAAAAGAAAAAATAAAAAAAGTTAATAAACAAAAAAGTTATTAAACTTTTACAGCCCTTGGTTTCTTTTGGCCCACCCTGTATAATTGATTTATTTTCTTAACTGCACAGTTTGTCCAATAAAAAATTTACAATCTGTGAAATTAAAACAACAGACCAAACTTTTAATTAAAAATTGTTTTGTGGGCTTGCAGTGAGACAACAACGAAGGCACACAAGTCCTTGCATGCGTGTGCACAGGCACATGAAAGTATTTTATTTTTTTTTTATTGTCCCGGCCACCCCAACAACAATAGAAATTTAAAAGCAATTGCCTAAATTAGCATTGAGATGACCAAAAAAAAATAAAAAATAATAATAACACTAGTTGTATAATATTTATTATTGTATGCGTGTGCATGACCCTGCAGAAAGTGCGAATAGTGAAATTGTGGTGATTTACTAGTGACGTTGTCAGTAGCACTACTGACCAGGTGTACCCCAGCCAATGGTATCATCTATTGACATTTAACATTAGCTTATCATTGAAAATCCACCACTAAACTATAGCACTACTGACTTAGTACCTCTTTCGGGACCACATGGAGACATTGGCACCAAAGATTCACTAGTAAATTTTAGGGGCTCTAGTCTACAATATCGATATATCGCTCTCGTTGTCAATAGTAAACTTATAGTGATTTTCTAATGACATTGTCAATAATGCTACTGACTAGGTGTACCCCAGCCAATGCAAATGCCTATTGACAGATAACATAGGGTTGTCATTCAAAATCTATCAGTAGACTTTAGCACTATTGAGAAGGTAGTTCTTTTACGACTATATGGAGATATTTGAACCGAAGATTCACTCGTAGATTTTAGTGACCCTCGTCTACATATATTTATTAAATATTATTGCACAACATAATCAAAAAGAAAAACAAACTATTGACGCGTTCATTGACAATATCACCAGAAATACACTAGAACTGTCGTCTGTAACGTATCTCTACTCACACATAAAAGGAAAGTTGTCGATATGTTAACTAGTGCAATTGTCGCTGGAGAAAGAGTATTGACATAGAGACATATGGTTCTAAGTTGACTAGAGGGGAGTGTGCGTTTGTATGTGTGTTTGTGTGTCGAAATGTGTTTTTGAAATAAACAAACGTGTGTTTTGTGTGTTTTCCGTTCACTTTTAAAACCAAAACAAGCAGTTTGATAATATGACAAGGCTTAAGTTAATTAAAAGCTAAACAAAAACTTTTCAAGTAGAGAGATAGTTTGTAAGCAAAACACTTGAACACACGCAGCTGCATTTCATTACAAATTGACAGAATTAAGTTCAGGCACATAAACAAACATACGTACAGATTTGCTAACACACGATGGTTAATTTCTACTGTACAACAACAATTACTTCTCGTTGCAAGTGTGAGAAGATGCATATACATACATATCGCACACTGAATCATAAACAGATACAACTCAAAATTATCAAAATTATTTTATTTTTTGAACGAAAAACAAAAAAAAAGGAGGTTATCAATTGGTCTCTGTTTTTATTTTGGCGGTGTTACTTCAGAACTCGGTTCATATTAGACCAATTGTAAAAAAAATTTTTATTTAAGTTTAAAACTTTTAAACGCACTAATAATCCCAAATTAATATTTCACTTATTAAGTAAATTTTTTTTTATTAAAAATACATTGAAATTGATTATTGGGGGGTTTAGCTGGATCCTATGCGCATTTCACTGTTACTAATGCAGATCATCAGGGAACCTTTACCCAAAGCTTCTTAGAACAACTAGAGTTATTGGGCCACAACCATAGTTAACAAAAAAGTATACTTTTTTAGTTTCAGAATGCACTTTTTTAAAACATGTACTTTTGACCTACCATAGACGAGAAAAACTGCACTTTAAAGAAAAAAGTCGGTTCTAAAGTTAAAACATGCTGAAGCTGTTTTTAACTGGATTAGCAACGGCTCTGGCTCTTTAGTTCAACACAAAACACATTAAAATAAAAGAGAACACATATGTAAGTAGTATGTCTGTATGACTTTCTATCTCTTGGCTTTTTTTGTTCCTATAAACAATTTATAATCCAATCATTGAACAGTTTATTGTATTAAAATAATACAAAATACAAACAAATTTAAATTTTCTCTATATTAATTATTTGTTAACTTATTTTTATGTTCGAAAAAATTTCAAAAATTATGAAAAATTTCCAATATTTACTGTGGCACCCAGTTAAAGTCGGTTCAACTTAACACACACTTTGTTTTTGACTATAGTAGAAAAATATTTAAGAACTGGTTTTTAATTTTAAGTTGTTTCTAAAACGAACCGACTTTATTATATGATTATGGTTATGGCCCATTATATTATAAAATTTCATTTAAACAAATGAGAAGCTCAATAACAAATAACAAAGTTGAAACAAGAACTCAATAATCAACATGTTTTTTATTTTCTTATTTTACCATTTCTTTGCTACATTGGCTCACTTTTTTTCAGCTTCAAATTGTAGTTGTAAAAGTATGTAAAAGATAATAAATGTAAATAACAACAACAGCTATTTAAGAATAGAGTGTTGCCACACAAGTATTTTTTTGACCGGGTGCAGTCAAGTTAATAATTAGTGTTTTTTATGGGAATTTATTTTATTATTATTGAGTTCTTGTTTCAGCTTTGTTATTTGCTATTTAGCTTCTCATTTGTTTAAATGAAAGTTTATAATATAATAACTCTAGTTGTTCTAAGAAGCTTTGGGTAAAGGTTCCCTGATGATCTGCATTAGCAACAGTGAAATGCGCATAGGATCCAGCTAAACTCCTCAATAATCAATTTCAATGTATTTTTAATAATAAAAATATTTTACTCAATAAGTAAAATATTAATTTGGGAATGTTAGTGCGTTTAAAAATTTTAAACTTAAATTATAACAATTCCCATAAAAAACTACTAAAATTTTTTATTGTCTGAGAGAGTATAGCTTCCTATGGGTTCCACTGCAAAAAAAAAGTTGGGCGGGGACAGGCCCACACTTTTTTATTTGATTTTACGATATTATACTTATTTGATTACAACAAAAACTAGCAAACGTTTTTTGTTCTTGTAATAAGACAATTTTAAAGTTGAAAAATAGGCGGGGCTACGCCCATTAAATCTATTATTATATTTCACGTGGCTCTACTTAACCAATTTTTACGAAACATACCACACACCTTGAACTAAAAAATAGACACAATCTTCCATTTGAAAAAATGGGCGGAGTCACGCCCATTAAAATTTTTACAAAACTTAACACACACCCTGAGCTCTGAAAAACACAAAATCTTGCATTTTAAAATTGAGCGGAGGCACAATCATTAAAATTTAGTTTTATATACTATTAATTTTTCTCGAAAATGTTCTATCAGATCTTTGCATTGAATTCGGTTGTTTTTTGTTTTCCCAAAATTATTGATAACCAGTTGACTCTACAAATCTCTAATGACTGAAAAAATTTCTTTTGCCTATTTTTATGTTAGAAACTCCAGCCGCTTGTATAGTATTAGGAGTTCTTTGCCACTTCTAAACATCTGGAATTTTTTGATTTATGACTTTTTATGATTTAGCGTGCGATATTTATATTCTAAGTAAATCAATATTTATGCCCGTTTTAGACAAATTGCAATTGTAATGCCATCAAGCATTAAAATAGAGACTGATAAATAATAATGCAGTGATAGTAGACAAAACAAATTTTCATATTTTATTGTTATTTTTAAAATAACAAAAATTCTCAAAAGATTGTTTTGTTGTAATCAAGAAAATCATATTTTCCATAAATAAAAATTAACAGCCTTATTTAAAAAACTTATTAAGGTTTTTTAAAAGGTTTTAAGAAAAAAATTTGCATACAAAGTTTTTCTTAAAAAGCCTTTATAAAGCCTTAATAATTTTCATAAAGAGGAAGGGTTAAATCAAAGGCAGAATTAGTTTGTACGTGATGTTCTGTTCTGAATCAGCTGTTTTATTTCTGTTCAGTTGAAAATCTGTATATGTTGCGGACAAATCTGTAGAAAATAGAACTCAGCGTAAAAGTGTAATCAATTCTATAGGTTGCCAGCTGATTGTTTTCACAGACAAAGTAATTTTAAAATATTTTATACAGAAGAGAACGGCACAGAACGGCAACAGAAAGTAAGGACTAATAGAGTCTTAAGGCTTGTCGCACGATGTCGACAAGGAGCTTTTTTCTATCGTCTATTATATTTTGTGGACATTAGACCCCTGCAAAAGACCACTTACTAGAACTTTTAAGACATAAGTAATTTTGCAAATGATTTACTACAGCGAAATCTTCTAAAAGAAACGCTAAACAACATTGTTTGCAAGAAATTTTTTTCAGTTATTGCAGGTATAGGAGTAGAGAAGAAAATACTTCGTGACGAAAGCATTTGTAATGCTGGCTTATTCGCACACATGGGCGCATATACAAATGTCATGCATGTAAAAACACACACATACACACACGCACGTACACACCAAAGTCGAAAACACTACTTCTTTTGAGTGTTTGTTACGAACAAGAAGTCTTCCCGACGACATCGCTTGTAAACCCTCATATACACGAACTTCAATACATCCATCCATCGTGCTTGGCTTTTTAAACTACAGCATTTATTATTGGTTTAGTTGCATGTATTTGAAACTACAATACATTTGAAAAACAAGCGTTTTTACATTTCAAGACTGCTTACGCAGCCCTCTATTCGACATCGTGGGCCAGCCTGTAAATTTTTATTTTATGGCAAATATGATTTTTTAGTGCTTGATATTAAAAAGCTAGTTCAATCAATAGAAGTACCAGTTATAATTAGACTATTATACACATTAGAGATGAGCGATATTTCCAAACCTGTTACTTTTTCATAGTGATTTAAAAATCACTAATCGCAACTGCGACTGAATTTATTAAATAATAGTTTTTTGAAATAAAGTTATTTCATACAAACTGTGAATATTTTTGTAACCCAACTTTACTTTACTTTTATACCTTCAACTTTTGTTGCAAACAAATATCGTAAAATCATATAAAATCGTCATTTCTGGCAATTATGTATAGCTCTCATATTTTGGTCTCTGCAATCTTATTATCTCTCTGGCTCTTTTATGACAAAATTCAATATTTGTAAGGGGTTGATTGCTAATTGTTTGTTCTTGTCGCTTTTCTTATTAGTATTTCAAAACATTAACTTTGGTACATATTTTTAAAGCAGAAGTGCTCAGGTGTGTTAAACCGTGATCACGGTTTCTCCAAAGAACAGCGATTCAGAAATGAAGTTCACAAGGAACAACATTATTAAAAAATCACGGGATCGTTTATTGCTATTACACATGAATGGCTGGGATTCAAGATAGTGATAGTGCAATGTATAGTGCGAAATAGTGCGACTTTTGCAAAAAAAAAAAACAAAAACAACCCTGATCTAATGAATTTTTGTTTTTTGAAAGTTTTCATAAGCTCCATCATATCAAAGAAGCAATTTCTTTCAAAGTCTGAATTATTAGCAAAAAATAATATAAAAAAATACAGCCGTCTGGAAATGCTTCTTATTTTTTTTTTTTTTTTTTTTTTTGAAAAGTGCTAAAAAACTTTATACCAATTGGAAAAAAACACCCGCTTTTGCTATATTATGAAAGGTATGCAATACAATTGTACCCTTAATTATGAAAGTGGTCTAAGTCATATATTTCTCTGGTCGAGATATTTACTAGATTACATCCAAACATATTGAAAAATATATTTATACAATTTATTTAATATTTATTAAATATATATTGAATTTTTTAAGGATTGATTTCGTATTTCGATGCTAAAATTCGTATGACTTAGACCACTTTCATAATTAAGGGCACAATTGTATGCAAGCCATACATTTGTATGCTTCAGCAATGCATACACATGCTCATACAATTCTTTACAATGTAATTTGCATTCAAAGTTTAATTAGGTCTCTTAATCAATATAAGGTTAAAAGTACTTAAATCATTGATTCGTAAAATTACTAACAAGAATTCAATTTAAATTCTCTATTTGGAACAATAAAAGTTCAGCAACAATTCAAAGGTATAATTCGCCCTGTTCTGTAAATCAAGTCGATTCGCAACATTTCCAAATTTAATTGATAATTAAAAGACATAAAACCGTATACAATAACTTTCTTTCAGTTATGATATAATATAGAGCGTCAAATATATAATGGAAAAATTAAAAAATGTGAAATAGGTGAAGATAAATTTAAATTTTACTAGCAGAGACAAGAACCAAAAACGTTTTCAGAGCCCATCTTTCAGTTAACAGCGGACTGTTAAGCACTTAACAGTCCTAGTAAAATTAATGAATATTCATGAATAAAATTCCACGTGAAATTTCCCCCTTTTCCAATTAGAATTTTTTGTTTTTCCTATTACTTACTATTAGTTGGAATAATTCGCCGTGAAAAATTTCAAGTGGAATTTTATTCATGATAGCGCTGATTATTTCAATGGTGAAATTTAGAAACGGGGACTCATGCTATATTCAACAATAAATGGAAAATATGGTCCGAGATTTGATTAATGAAATTACACTACTTGGATATAGTAGATATATATATAAACAATATAGAAACTTAATTTAAATAAATTCAGTAAAGTGCGACTCTGACTCGCACATGAAGGGTTCCGTACGAACACTAGATATGTAATTTAATAAATACAAACTTCATCCTATATAATATATAGTTTTGGCATTTTTTTCGTTTTTGAGGTCTTTTCGGTTTTTGCGTTTTTTTTTTGGCGGTTTTTGCGTTTTTTCGGTTATGGCGATTTTTTTTAAGTTTTGGCTCTTTTTTTAGTTTCGACACTTTATTTTCTTGTTTTGGCGATTTTTTTTTTGGTTTTTGGCGTTTTTTCATTTTGGCGATTTTTTTTTATTTTTGGCGATTTTTTTCATTTCTGCGATTTTTTTTATTTAAATTTTTTTTTAGTTTTGGCGACATTTTCGCGTTTTGGCGATTTTTTTCGATTTTTGGCGTTTTTTCATTTTGGCGTTTTTTTAATTTTGGCGATTTTTTTCGAATTTGGTGATTTATTTTAGTGTTAGAAATTTTTTTAATTTAGGCGTTTTTTTTCGTTTTGGCGATTTTTTTTAAGTTTTGGCGATTTTTTTTTTGGTTCGGCGATTTTATAATTTTCGGTTTTTTTAGTTTTACCGTTTTTGAAAATTTCAAGTGTTTGCCTCTTACGGTTTCCAAGATATAGCAAATTGTCAAAATTACATAGTAAAAATTGCATTAACTGATGGACCACCCTTTAATTTTAATTTTTTTAAATTTTAGTGTTAATTGTTGTAGTCTGTATAAAAATACACTAATTTTACAAAATTTCAAGTTTCAATATAAAGGGTGTTTTTTATTGAGGTATAGAACTTTAAGTTGGCATCACTTTTTTAACTGGCGGCCATTTTGTCAGCTGTCAAGTGATTAATATTTAGTTTGGTTTGCCATTTTATCATGAACAGGTTGACAAAAGAACAACGCTTGCAAATCGTGCAAATTTATTTCGAAAATAATGGTTCAGTTCGCGAAGTTTACCGCAAGCTCCGTCCATTTTATGGTCGACATAATCGTCCATCAGAGCAATTAATTCGGTTAACCATGGATCGTTTTCGCACTACGTTTACTCTATGTGATAATACGCATCCGCAGAGACGTCGAACAGTGCGCACCGAAGAAACAATTGCCGCTGTAGAGCAAAGTGTTGAAGAGGACCCGAATGAATCGATTCGCCACCGTGCACAGCAATTGGAGCCGACTAACCGACTATTTTGTTCCCGAATTGGATGGCATGAATGTGGATGAGTTGTGGTTCCAACAAGACGGCGCTACATGCCACATAGCGCACGTCACAATCGATTTATTGAAGGAAACATTCGATGAGCGCATAATTTCGCGGAATGGACCTGTCAATTGGCCACCAAGATCGTGTGATTTGACACCATTGGATTATTTTCTTTGGGGATATGTGAAGTCGCTCGTCTACGTCAACAAACCAGAAACGTTAGGGGACTTGGAAGCCAACATTCGTGGCGTTATTGCCAACATACGGCCCCATATGCTCGAAAAAGTGGTTGAAAATTGGACCTGTAGAATTGGCTTTATTCGAGCCAGCCGCGGCGGCCACATGCCCGAAATCATATTTAAACATTAATGGCATAAAATTATCCTTCCAATAAAGCCAAATTGATGGACATTAAAACGATTTTCTTGTGTTTTATTTCAATTCGAAGTTCTATACCTCTGAAAAAAACACCCTATACATATGTTCATACAATTGTATGTATATTACATGGGATTTTAACATTTTTCATTGCTCGTTTTTGAACACCCTTTAATTTTTAATTCTCATGTATTTGTTGTTGTAGCGGCCAAGGTTCTACATACTGTGACCAAATTTCAGGTCCGTAGCTCTTACGGTTCCTGAGAAAATACCGTGTGACGGACAGACGTACAGACGGACAGCGTAGCGAAAACAATTGGGTTCCTTTTCACCTTTGGTGTAAGGAACCCTAAAAAGGAATAGGAAGGAAGGAAAAGTGCTCACTGAAGGAAATAGGAAAATTCTACTTTTAATGCGCTAAAGCGAAATCTCTATCGCTAAAAATCTATAAAGTTGACTTAGCGATTTTTGGCTGCAATTGCAATTCTCTTGCTAAATCTGGCAAGGCCATAAAAATTTAATTCGCCGTAGTTTTAGCATTTAATGTCATCGCCAGAATGTTTAAATTTTTTATTCTCTAACGCCAAAGTACGCGGAATTAGTTTTCTAAAATCCTACGATTTCAAATCGACTCGATTTACAGAACAAGGCCGAATATTTTTTTCATTAAGTAAAGCAACATATAGAAAAGTTTCTCATTGAATTTGTAGGAGGGGTGATTTTTATAATTTATTCGTCTTAATTTCCAAATAATACTTTCGTGCGAAAACTGGTTTTGAAATAAATAAGACAAGATAAGGTTAGTTTACCAGGTCGCAGAGGAAAAAAAAAGAATAATCTTCTGCTCACTTGGATGCATATAGAATTTCCTCGTATGTTAAACTCAGGTGACAGGAAGGGAAAATTGACAAGAGAAATAAGAAAGAGAAGTTATGGAAGTTAAAAAGAGACAACAAAGGAGAGAAAAATAACTTTTACTCAGAGTAGAGAGGGTAATTATAAATAATTTAAATTGTCTGTTAACAGATGCCACATTTTGTAGTTGCATTTCTTTGCCGAAAAATAATTCCACTGAACCTTTATGATAAGTAAATTTTTAAAAAAATTGTACTCAACAATTTTTTTTTGGGTTTGGTTTTTATGTTTATTTCAAGATCATCGTATAGAGATTACGTTCTTTAACACTAAGACTTTTCGCTACATCACATCAACCGCTGATTGATAGCATTGAACTTAACGGTTCTGCAGTAGGCTTAATCTTTCTTATTTGATTCATGATTATGCGTGATCATAATACTTTAAAAAATAATCAATTAATTTTTAAATAGAAAAAAAAAACAACAACCCTCGCAAAATAACATATTTTCTTCTACATTTAAACTTGTAATACAAAATAATACAATCAATTGTATTGTGAGAGAATAAAGCCCTTTGAAGTTTATCATCCTTTCGCAAACTATTATTCAATCTGTTACAAAAACTTATCTTATATGTACATACATACATATGCATATGCATATGCAGTGCACATTGCATATCAGTTATTGTGTACGTTAGAGCAAACAAAACACAGAGAATGTGTTTCGATAGTGTGTGGCGTAACCAAATAGACAAAAGACAAGAGAATGAAACTCATGTGTATAATTCAAAGTATTCTGTGTAATACACTGTCAGTTATTCGAATTAAAAGTTGTTCCAAAGTAATCGAATAAAATTGTGGCAATATGGAATAAAAGCTTAAGTAGACTTGAGAAAATTTTTTAAAAATGCTGCATATTGAAAGAAATTATCACACGAAAGTAGAATCGTGCGTTAAAGCCTTTTAATCTCTTACCAGTAGCGTCAAAAGTTCCAAAAAAGAATGCTTTGCTTAAATCAACTTATTTCATATAGCTACAGATATATTTATCATTTTAGTTTTAATCGAACTATAACTTTCTCACATTTTTTTTAGAAAGAAATATTTCATACATTTTCTTTTTCATTTTGGCTCTAAAATTTATTCAATGACAAACAACAGTCATTAAATACCTACACCACGTATTTTTCTGATGTGCATTAGTAGTATCACTTTGTGTCAGTTGTTGTAGGAAAGTTCAAGTGATGAAGGAATAAGCACTGGATGCATCCTTATCCCAATTTTATTATCTCCATACACTAATGACCTAGTTGATGAACTGCCTGGAGGTATTCACATTGCTGGCATCAATGTAAAAATATTACTTTATGCTGATGACATCGTTATTTTATCTGAATCGTCTAGAAGTTTACAACATATGATTGACAAACTGCGTAGTTACTGCCTAACATGGTGCCTAAAAGTTAACCTTGAAAAGTCAAAAATAATTATTTTCCGTTCGGGAACTAGGATTCCTACGACTTTATATTATAAATATGGTGAAGAAAATATCGAGATTGTTAACTCTTACAAATACCTTGGACTGGAGATTACATATAACATGTCCTTTAGAAAGCACCTAAATAATAAATTACCATCTGCCAAATTGGCTATTAGTTCTACATGGTCGAAATACATAAATAATCCACAAATATCTAATCAAAATAAGCTTAAAATATTTCATGCTGCGTCTTAATCAATATTGCTTTACGCCGCACAGGTTTGGGGCTTTGCTAAGTATGATGATGTCGAAAAACTATTCAGATTTTTTATAAAAAAGATGCTATATCTACCAAATAACACACCTAACTATATGCTACATCTTGAGACTGGTTTACATACATAATACATTTCATCATTGAAGTTGCACTTCTGCTATATTAGCAAGGTCTTGCAAATGAATGCGACAACATTACCACATATCCTGGCAAAATATATAATAGACAACAAAATATACTGGTGTACAGAGTGGGAATCTATAAGTCAAAATCTAGGTGTTCCACTTAGTAGCACAAGTTCACTTGCCACCTATAATTGGAATAATATATTGCAACAGCTAATGATCAGAGAGAGAGAGAGAGAGAGAACTTTATTTCCGTGGCAAAAAGATCCCAGTTTCATTATCCCTACCCCCAACTGAACTTCAACCTAACACCAATTATTTTTTTTTTGTTTATAGTTTTATGTATCTTATTTTCCTTAGAAAAATAAAAAAATAAATGTGTTGTTTTCATTTGCTCATTGCCCAACCATACAATAATTGCTTAAAAAATCAACATTTACAACTAGTAACAGAAAACGATATATAACATATTTGTTCATACCAGAACCAAAAAACACGCAAAACTAGTGCAAACAGTTGTATCTGTGCAATGCTATAGTACACATATCTGTCTTTTATTTTACATTTACACTTCATTGATAAATAGTTTAATTTACAGATATTTTTATTGTTATTTATTATTATCTCCTCCCTTCCTCTTTAATGATTTGCCTGTGACGAAATATCTAAAGCAACAACATAAAGCAAACTCAACAACAAAAATAAAGACCTTTTTTGCGAACTCTTTGCTCACAGAGAAAACAGTGCCTAATAATTACCTCATAAAATAGAAGAAAATTAATAAGAAATCTCTATGGTTTTTTTCAATAACGAAATCTTATTAATTTCATAGAGAAAACCTTTTTGAAAAAATCAAGAAGAAATCTTGTAGTTTTAATGAGGTTATCTTATTTATTTTTGTAATAAGGTTTTCTTCTTGATTTTATGAGGCGACTTCATAAAATAAAAAAAAATTATATCTTTTTTCTTTATTCTTTGTGCTTTGCTTATATATTTTCATTTAAATTCCATACCATATACTTTGAAAGGAGACAAGTATTGAACCAGCAAACTTCTGACTGATAGACAAACACTCTAACCAATATGCTAACAAGCAGTCTGAATAACCATAATTTTGCAAACATGCTTATACAAAAACGAAAAAGATCATGAAAAAAAAATTGTCTGTGTCTATTTATAGATATGAAATAACAAGACACCTCATAATATCAAGATTTCCTCATTAAAAAAATCAATAAGATGCTTTACACATAATCATATAGGAACCTAATAAAATCAAGAAGAAACCCTTATTGAAAAAATCAATAAGGCAACCTAATAAAATCAATAAGAAATCCATATAGTTTACAATTTATAAGAAAACCTAATAGAATCAAGAAGTTTTTCTCTATGGATTGTTTTTTGGTGCCAAAAATAACGGAAATTGAGTAAAAAAAGTTGGGAATAATAAGATTTCTGCTTGATTTTATGTGATTTCATAGAGAAAATCTTATTAATTCTATGAGGCAATTTTTTCTCTGTGCTTGTTTGGCTCACTTACTGACCCTCAGTAGCTGAGCAAATAACGATTCTGTTCGTATCATGCGGTCAGTAAACACCGATTCATGTATTACGCTCAACCCATAACCCGAGAGCGAGAACACGATTTAAACGAAAAAAAGGGTTGCTGTTCAGACACTGAGTGATTCCGTCTCATTTTTTTAGGTCTTTTGAGTGAGAAAACCGCACAGAGAAATTTGGTTGCGAGCTCTGTTTTTAATACATATTTTTAAATTATTAGCGTATATTTTATGTACATAAAACGTGATTCTAAATTCATGAAAATCATTTCCCTATTTATTATAATAAAATTAAGTTAAATAAGTGTTGCATATGAGTGTTACTCAATTAACCCTGCGTTTACACATGCAAGCATCTTGCATGCAAGCTCTGTGTACGTATTATCAACGAAAATTTCACACAAATGCCCGACTGTCTTGCAACTTGCATGTTTGCCTTTTAGTGCAGATTTGTCCATAACATAAAAAAAGTTTATTTTAAGGGAACCAGATAGTGTTGAACTTTATTCGTATTGTTTCAATGTTATTCATGTCTAACAAATTAATAAACAGCTCGATTTATGAATATTTAAGAAAAAAAAATTATTAAATTGGCTTTTAAATGTATTTAAAATGCGTAAAAACTCATATAACATTACACTGAAATCCAGTTAATTTGTGCTAAACTATTTTAACCGTTAGCTAACTTTCCATTTACTTGCTACAAGTTCAACAAGTCACTGTCTTGTAAAATTCCTTGGCAGTTGAGTTGGAAGTAGACTGCAAGTGCCGAAAGTGTAGATGTGTTAGTAAAAGAGTTTGAGTGTATTGAGTTTTTCGAACTTGCACTTGCACGTGTAAACCCTAGGTAAAATGTGTACACAAATCCTTTAAACAATCGACTGCATACTCTTTTAATATTGTTAAAGTTTATGTACATTAGAGAGCTGCGTAAACAGTCTTGAAATGTAAAAACGTCATGATTTTTAAATGTATTCACGTCGCATGTATTATACTAAACCAATAATAACTGCTGTCGTACTATAAGCGAAGCACGATGGATGTATTGGTGTATGTGTATATCAGTTGTAACAAGCGATGTCGCAAGACAGCTTGCTTGTAAGAAACACTCAAAAGAAGTACTGTTGATTAGTGTATGCTTGTTATTTTTCATATTGTACGTTTGAGTGTGTGTGTAATATGTAGATGGTAAGTATTATGTGATTAACCGCATACAACTAATGTTAATGCATGTGTGTGCGTTTGCATGTGCGCAGAAAAATAATAGATCATACACACATACATGCATGACGTTTGTACATGCGCTTATGCGTAAAAAGAAGCTAGTATCACAAATTCTTCCGTCACGAAGTGTTTTCTTCTTTACTCCTATACCTACAATACTCAAAAAAATTTCTTGCAAACAATGTTGTTAACGTTTGTTTTATAAGATTTCGCTGTAGTAAAGCATTTGAAAAATCCCTCATGTCTTAAAAGTTCTTATAAGATATCTTGTGCAGGAGACTAATGTACATTATGGAACCACTGTGCACTGCATGCACATAGTTCAAATATGTATATGCAACTTGTAACCAAATGGCACATGATGACACACCAACCAGCTCATGTAAATGACAAACAAATGAAAGGAAATGATGCTGCTGTCATATAAAAATACAAAAGTTCTTTTCTTCTTTTACCTTGTTAATATTTGCCTCTGTGACGGTAACTATGGCTTAGCAGTATGTATTATAGGGCAGGAAAATAGTCAGAAAAAAATACAAATATACTTTTTGCTTAAACTTGTGTTTATATACACACACACACATACAAACAGAAATTTATTAAGTTATTTTGCAGCTCTAGGTGAATATAAGAGGTTTTCCAAACAAAAATATCAAATAGAGAATATGTAAGGAAAAACTATAAACTTAAACAAAAGTGCCATTTTGCGCTACATCGTTTTATTTACACAGAAAAAACTAAATTTCATTTTCAATAACCAAATTCGTTGAATCAGTAAATATTTTATTTGAATGCCGTCCTACAAATAATTTTGTAAATTCTGATAAAAATTTTGTAAAAATTTAAATTAATCAGAGTTCGGCTGAGAGAAAATGTTATTTCAGTTTGTTGGTCATCATTCCGTTTTTATTGACTTTGATTTTTTCTCTTTTAGTAGAGTGTTTTTGTCGATAGTATCGCTATCGAAAAAAAAAATATCGATAGTCCACTTAAAATAAAACTATCGATACTATCGATAGTACCATCGATAGTTTTGCAGCTCTAATTCTTTGCGAACATACAGAAAAATTTGTAATACATAGTGCAAATTTTCCTTCTCTTGTTTATCTTGCTTGTTGATAGGAACAACGTGCTGTTGTGCGGTTGTTGTTGTTTAGTTGTTGTTTATTTTGTTTGATCGTGTTGTATACATGTAAATGCCGAAATGTAGCCGACAAACGTCGTGGCCTGTTTCTTCTCTACACAGTTTTTTGGTACAAATTAATTTAGTGGAACAGAACAGTACATAATATTTACTGAAACTAAATTTGATTTCAAACAAATATTTGTTTAAAAATTTTTTGGGAATAATATTTTCTGTGTAAGGATTAAACAAAATGTAACTTTTACAAGTATTTAAGAGTTTCAATCACAGAAGCCAAAATTTAAAAAAAAAAAATCGAAAAAGTGTTTATCGGATTGTTGCCATATGGCAAATGTATAAAAAATTGATTTTCTTTGTTGTTTTAGAAAAAACTCTTGTGCAGAAGTTCCAACTTATTTTTAACCGACTTCAAAAAAGAGTTTATCATTTCGTCAGTATCTTTTTTTTTTTTTTGTTTTTTTGACATTGTTACTTCACAACTCGGTAAATGTAAAAATTCATTTTTTTTTCTGGATGAGAGGGTATAGCTTCCAATTGATCCCATTGTAAAAGAGTGGGCGGGGCTACGCCTACAACTTTTATTATTAGATTTTATGATATTTTACTTATTGGATTGCTGCGAAGCCTAGCAAACACCTTTGGTTCTTGTAATTACACAATTTTAAAGTTAAATAACAGGCGGTGCTAAGCCCATTATAATTTATTATTATACTTCACGTGCTTTTACTTAAACAATTTTTACAAAACTTAACACACATTCTGAGCTCTGAAAAACACAAAATATTGTATTTAAAAAATGGGCGGAGGCAAGCCCATTAAAATTTAAATTTATATTTCACGTACTTCTTCTTAACCAAGTTTACGAGGAGCACGAAATCAAATCTTTGATTAACTTTCTCCAAAAGCTGGAATATTTGCTGGTCTAGAATACTCAATAGATTCAGTCAAATTATTTTTAAGGCAAGAAATTGCAACTTTCTTTGAGGAAGAAACTGCTCCGTCAAAAATTAATTTTCTTTTAATATTCATGTATTATATCTGCACGCAAAGAAAAGATATGATTGTAGAAAGGTTGAGAAAACAATATTATGTTCTCTGAAACAAATGTGTGGTCGTCGAAAACTAGTTAATGTTATTTTAAACATTTATTTCGTTACGATAAACAGAGTAATGTTTGAATTTAATAATTACGTTATCACATCCATAAAAAAGTGTGATATGCTTAGAGTTTAACAATATAGTTTTGTTAAAAATTTATGACTACAACATAATTTGTATTATTATTTAAAAATAATATGATGTAAATAACAATATAATGTTATCCAAAACGATATTATGTTAAGTTGTTAAAAAAAATATTTTTCAGAAACATCTGTCAGTTCAGTATTTCGTTTGTAAGCTATCGGTATTGCACGGGTGGTGTTAAATAAATGAATAAATAAATAAAGAATAAACAAAAGGGTAGACCAATAAAAATATATAAACATTTGTGTATCTCTTTATACAGACATGTCAGTATGTCGTGTAAGTATACATTTCTATATAAACATTTTATTTCAACAATATTAATTTATTTTTATTTAGATTTTGACGCACAGCTGTTTCTACAACAAATATATGATTAAAAAATAAAATAGTATTATTATGTTAAATAATACTGTGCTCGTATTTAACAATATTAATATAATATTAAAACATGGTATGGTGAGTCTCAATTATATTTTAGTCACATCTAACAATAGTGTTGTCATGTTTACAATACTCAGATTATAATATAATTAACTCAGATAATATTATAATTAACTCAGATAATATTATAATTAACTCAGATAATAATATTGTTAAAGTTTTTTTTCTATTAACAATAATATGATTTGACAGCAACCATATAATACAATCATAGTATGTTGCTGTTTGATTATGGTTACCTCAACCATATTTTTTCTTTGCGTGTGCTGTTATCAAAAAGTTTCATCTGAATAGCCCAGTATTCAAAACCTGTTTGAATTTTGTACATTTCATATTCCTTTCTAAGTTTTTCATGGGGGATGCAAAGCTATATATAAATAAAAGGCGCACAATAAATTAAATGATTTTTTCTGGTAGATTGTCGCCATATGGCAACATACTTACGCGGCAATAAAAACCAGAACAAAATGTGCTTTTTATTAAAAAAAATTTTTAATTATTTTGAAATAATACCTAAAGAAATATTTCTTGCAAGCTTTTTTAAAATAATTTACAATATTTCCTTTTTTATGTGCTCTGTAAGGCAAATTGCACGTGATAATTATTAATGAATATTATAATGAATATTCTGGCAAACACTCAGTAGAACGGAACAACTAGCTGTTTTCGACTATTATTACACATCTCCATGACTATTAATTTTAGTTAATTTTAATTATTATTGTTCGAACTTCATTTATTTTTATATTTATGATTTGATCAGGCTAAAGTTCGTATCGCTCAGTTAGAAACGAAAACTGCTTTACAATTACACAAGTTTACAAATTCCGGTCAACCTTTGGATCAGTGCAGATAAGAACAAATCTTGGCGTTATTTGAGGTGCTGAATTCAAATCTGGGTTTCGTTTTTTAAAATTGGTGCTATTATAATGACAGTCAGCTGTTTGTTGGCGTCGCTAGAAACATTATTTAATTTGTATTTTTAAAGTTTTTTTTTTGGAATCCAAAACGTGTGAAAATGCAAAGAAAGAATTGTAAAGTTAATTCAAAGTGTTTTTGTGATGTTTGTGGGTGTTATATGATCAGAAAAAGTGGCAAAGTTATTACTAATGTGATCAGAAATGCATATTTTTATTATTTTGGTTTCTCTGTATCAAACACTCACAAGCCATGGGTACCGAAATTGTTTTGTAACGCGTGTATCACAATATTTTACAAGTAGTCACGCGGTAAAAAGTATGTTTTTCATTTTCATTGCCAATGTTATGGAGAGAGCCAAAAAATCATGTAGATGATTGTTATGTTTGCTTGACGAATGTTGTTGCACAGAAACAACTAAATTTCGTTTTCAGTAACCAAATTCATTGAATCAGTAAATATTTTGTGTGAATGCGGACCTACAAAGAAATTTGTAGATTCTGATAACAATTTTGTAAAAATTTAACTGGAAAAATTTTTTATTTTTAGTTAACTTATTATGGCATTAGAGAAAAAAGTTAACTGAAACTCAAAATATTTTCAGTCAAATTTATTAATAGGAACAGAAAAACATTCTTGCAGATTTTTTTTTTTTGTATTATTCAGCAAATTTTTTTTTATAATTTACAAACACATTCACTAAAATTTTTCGTATTATCAGAAAATAAATTAACTGAATCAATAACAATTCTTAAAAAAAATTTTTAAAAAATTAGTAAAAGTTTTATCTAAAAAAAAAAAATAACCGAATCAAATGAAAGGTTCAACTATTTTTTTTACTTTCAAAAATTGGCTTGTTTTTATGGTTAAGCATTTCGTTACCGCTTTTGGAACTCGTCAGTAGACTTCAACCCAAAAATTTTTTTAATTTAGCTCGCAACCTCCGTATGTTTATAGTAAGACTCTTAATACTATATTGAGAATCACAATATACGAACATAATAAGTTTCAAAACCGCAAACAAAAATCTTAAAAAAAAATGTTAAAACAAATCAGACAAATTTTTTTACAGTATATAAAAATAAATTTAACTGAAAATAACAAATTTAAATAAAAAATAAAAATAAATCTAAAAATTTTTTTTTTACAAATTTTACTTTATATAGATAATTTTCATTCTATACAGTTTTTTTACATAAAATAAAATTGGAACAAATAATTTACTGGAACAGTAAAAAATATTTACTGAAACTAAATTATATTTCAAAACACACGTTTGTTTGAAAATTTTTTGGGAATAATTTTTTCTGTGTGGACTAAATGCAAAAAACTAGCAAAATATAAATATTATGAAGTATCATCAGTGTCTAAGCCATGAATGATCCTTTGCCAATTTGTCCAGGTACGAGTACAAATTCCATGGCAACTAGTAGTTCATCACTCACCAACAGTGAAAACGATTTAACATGAAGGAAAAACATTTAGTTTCGCAAAGTGAACTCAATGATTTGGTTCGTGATTTGAATTTATCGAAACAGAAATTAGAAGTGCTCGCAACGCGGATGCAGGAGTGGAAATATCCTGACACTAAAACAAAAGTCACTGTATATAGAACCATAAATGAGGCGCTTTTAGCGTTAAAAAAAGAGGAGAATATATGCTTCTACTATGGCAAGCCAAGCCGTATTAATTATGAACCAGGAAAGCAAAAACGTCTCTTCTATACTACTTGTAAGCCCACAGAACATTTTCTTGCCACCTCTCCACATAAAGCTTGGCCTTATCAAAAACTTTGTCAAAGCGCTGGACCGTGAAGGACGGCCTTTTGGGTACTTGACCAAGTTATTTCCCAAATTGTCGTACTCCAAAATCAGAGAGGGAATATTTGTCGGACCTGATATTCGAAAATTAATGGCCGACAGAAACTTTGCAAAATGTTTCATACCCAATGAAGCAGCAGCATGGGTATCATTTCAAGATGTTGTTCAAAACTTTCTCGGTAACCGCCAATCCCCGGATTTCCAAAAGATAATCGACAGTTTTTTGCAAAATTATTGCAAGATTGGAGCTCAAATATCTCTCAAAATACATTTTTTCCATTCGTTTCTCGAATTTTTTTCCTAAAAACTTGGGCGATACAAGCGACGAGCAAGGAGAACGACTACACCAAGATTTGGCGAAAACCGAAATGCGAAATCCGAAATGCGATACCAAGGATTTTGGAACGAGGGCATGATGAGCGTGCGACTAGTGTTGAACTTTAATGCATAAAACAGATCCCAAACAGTACAAGCGACTCAGTTCGACTGCTCTTCATTTTTAATTTAACACTTTTTAATGAAGAAATGAAGATTAATTGTCAAAAAATGTAAAAAAATTGTTTACTTAATATCTCGAAACTAGAATCAATATAAAAAAACGGAGTGCAGATTCGGATTTAGCGCTTCAAATAACATAAGAAACGGCTTTTGGTTGCTTAGATTCAAAACCGTGTATACTTGTAATATTACCGCAATCGCATGTGTTCTATTGAAATCCGTGAGATTGTCCCTGAAACCTTTATTTTTTAAAACACAATATGTTTTTGATTAAGAGCACATCTAGATAAGGAGAAATAGCTTTTTAGCTGTAGAGTACGTATGTTGAATAAAATTCCTTCAGGGGCCTTCTTTGTCGCCTTCAATAACGAAAACTTCAAACTGAATATTTACAAACAACACTTTATACCACTATACTCCTCCTAATAAGTTCTTTCCTTTTTTTCAAATCTAGTGCAGTGCATTATATGAAGAGGGAGTCAGCCATCCCTTGAGTACTAGTCTCAATTAAAAAAAAAGATGCAATGATTTTTTTCATTTATTATTAGGTAATACCAACTGCTATACATATTAGAATAGACATTTATTAAATATTTAAAATTTATTTTTTCTATCAGCACAATTTAATTTCTGAGAGCTTCCAATTTGACGCCACATTTAATTAAATTTTCTTTTGTAGCTGCGAACAAACAAGTGCCAAGCTAACAAAAAAAAAAATACTTTTTTTCCGCTTTAAAAAAGAGAAGTAATATAATAATAAATACTTCAATGTAAACAACTAACTTTATTATTTTTATCCCTTAGGTATTGTAAAGAATTAATTTTTTTTTTTTTTTTTTGCTTTCATTTTTATATATTTTTCTACATTTATTATGCTATTTGTTAAATCGGATTAAATTTGTTTACTTGAAAGTAGAACAGAAATATAATAAATTCAGTAAAGTGCGACTATGACTCGCGCAAATAGGGTTCCGTACGAACACTAGATATGTAATTTAATACAAACTTCATCCTATATAATATATAGTTTTGGCATTTTTTTTTCGTTGGGGTCTTTTCGGTTTTTTTGTTTTGTCGTTTTTTGCGTTTTTTTTCGGTTTTGGCGATTTTTTTAAGTTTTGGCTCTTTTTTACACTTTATTTTCTTGTTTTGGCGATTTTTTCGGTTTTTTTTGGCGTTTTTTCATTTTGGCGTTTTTTTATTTTTTGCGATTTTTTTTAATTTTTGCGATTTTTTGTTTATTTAAAATTTTTTTTAGTTTTGGCGACATTTTCGCGTTTTGGCGATTTTTTTCAATTTTTTGCGTTTTTTTCATTTTGGCGATTTTTTCGAATTTGGCGATTTATTTTAGTGTTAGAATTTTTTTTTTAATTTTGGCGATTTTTTTCGTTTTGGCGATTTTTTTTTAATTTTTGGCGATTTTTTTTTGGTTTGGCGATTTTATAATTTTCGGTTTTTTTAGTTTTACCGTTTTTGAAAATTTCAAGTGTTTGCCTCTTACGGTTTCCAAGATATAGCAAATTGTCAAAATTACATAGTCAAAATTGCAGTAACTGATGGACCACCCTTTAATTTAAATTTTTTAAATTTTAGTGTTAATTGTTGTAGTCTGTATAAAAATACACTAATTTTACAAATTTCAAGTTTCAATATATGTACATATATTCATACAATTGTATGTATATTACATGGGATTTTAACATTTTTCGTTGCTCGTTTTGGAACACCATTTAATTTTGAATTCTCATGTATTTGTTGTTGTAGCGGCCGGGGTTCTACATACTGTGTCCAAATTTCAGGTCCGTAGCTCTTACGGTTCCTGAGAAAATACCGTGTGACGGACAGACGGACAGACGGACAGCGTAGCGAAAACAATAGGGTTCCTTTTCAACTTTGGTGTACGGAACCCTAAAAATGGTATATTTATACGCTTAAAAAAAATTAAAGTATTTTAAAACGAAAACTTCAATTAGGAATAGGAAAGTAACTGAGAAAAAAATAAAAAACCTTAACTTAAACGATTATTACTGCGTTATAACTGCATATGCGGAAAAATTTAAGTTTGAATACTTTAAATCAATCTTTAAAACTATTTTTTTTCTCTCTCTCTAAAACAGTTCACCCAGATTTTCATTTATTTTTATTTTACAAAAATGTACTACAATAGTTTGTTTTGTACCATGTTTCACATACTCTCAGCTTGCTTTCATTGTTTGTTGTAATTTTTTTGGTGTTTCCATGTTTTTTCGTTACTTAGAAAAAAAAACTTTTACAATATGTACACTATTATTACGATACGAGTACCTGAGTAAACTGTTAAATGCAACTAAAGCAAGAAACCACAAATTTTCCTTTTTTTTAAAAAAAAAAGGAGAAAAACCCAGTTAAAAAAAACTCAAACCAACCACAATCATAAATGCATACATAAAAATAACTGCACTCATTTTTAGTGAAAGAAAAAAAATATGTTTTAAAAATAATCCTCCCAACCCAAGCGTACAAGTATTTAGATACGACTATAAATATTTTAAAATATGAATTGTGAAATTTTTTTTTACTAGTTTTACTGGAAATTACAAAAATAATAAAACCCTACTACAATGAACAACATGAGTTAGTTACATTTCCACATTTTGTTTTCCCTGAACAAATATTGTATATGTTTGTATTTTGCTATTTTCTGCTTTACTGTGCTCGTTTGTAGTTACTACGAGTCTATTTAGCAACTCCCAAAAGTATGCTACAGTTTTTGCTCAGAGAGAACTCTAAACAATTTTACATTATAGCAATTTCTTATTTGTTTAAGTAGTACGAGTGTTTGTGTGTGTGTGTTTGTTCTACACTTTATTTATTTTTTGCGTTCATTAAAATGCTCCAACGTATCATAATGTGAACAGAAAATAAACTTCCACCCTCTGCTAAACTGGTTTTGAATCCATTTTATTCAATTGAAAACATGTAGAAAATTTTTAAATAAAAAATATAACAACTCAAAAAATTAGTTTTGCTTAAAACAAAATTAAAGCAGTCAGTGTGGCCAATTTAGAAGTTTAGCTGCTTAAGCTGCCTTTCTTTTTGGTTAGCGTTTAGTAATTCTTTTTATGGTTCCGGACAGCATATGCCGTTTTCTTGAGAATCATAAGAGCTACGTATATATACACTTGAAATTTGCAAAATTGGTGTATTTTTATGCACACTTTATCAACTAACATTGAAATATAAAAACCAAACTAAAGGGTATTCTATCAGTTAATGTACTTTTAACAACATGCTATATCTTTGTAAGCCGTACGAAGCAAAAATCTTGAAATTTTCAAAAACGCTAAAAATAAAAAATCCAATATTAAAAAAAATCGCTAAAACACAAACAACCGTCAAAAACCGAAAAAATCGTCAAAACGGAAAAAACTCCAAAGCTTGAAAAAATGCCAAAACCAAAAAAATTTCAAAAAAAAGCCCAGAAAATGAAAAAAGCTAAAACTAAAATAAATCGCCAACCAAACCAAAAAAATCGCCAAAAAGGCAAAAGCTCCAAAACTATAAAAACGTCAAAATCCGAAAAAATCGTCAAAACGGAAGAAACTTCAAAGTTGTAAAAATGCCAAAAGCTGAAAAATTTCGAGAAAAAAAGAAAGATAGCACAAAAACTAAAATAAATATCTAAAACTAAAATAAATCGCAAAAAAACTGAAAAATCGCCAAAACGAAAAAAACTCTAAAACTAAAAAAACGCCAAACCAAAAAAAAAACACTAAGGAAAGAAAAACAGAACGAGAACTAAAAAATATCTTCTAACTAAAATAATTGCAAAAAAACAGAAAAATCGCCTATAAGCCAAAAACTCCACAACTATGAAAACGCCAAAAACCGAAAAAATTCTCAAAACGGAAAAAAACTCCAAAGCTTTAAAAAGGCCAAAAAACAGGAAAATCTCACCAAAAAGAAAAAACACCGAAATTAAAAAAAAAATCTCTCCAACTAAAATAAATCGCCAAAAAGCTAAAAACTCAAAATTTTTAAAAAGAAAAAAACCCAAAAAAACTCATTAAAGCGAAAGAAAAATCCAAAGCTTTAAAACTCTAAAAACATCGAAAACTTTCGCCAAAAAGAAAAAAGTGCCATAACTAAAAAAAATTTTTAAAACTCAAATAAATCGCCAAAAACCGAAAAAATCACAATAACAAAATAGCGCCAAAATTAAGAAAACGGCCAAAACTGGAAAAAAAATCCCTTAAAAAAATGAAAAGCGTGAAAACTATAAAAAATATCTAAACTAAAATAAATAGCCAAAAAAAAACCCAAAAAAATCGCCAATAAGGCAAAAACTCCACAACTGCAAAAACACCAAAACCGAAAAAATCCTCGAAACAGAAAAATTCTAAAACTCTAGAAACGAAAAGAACCGAAAAATCTCGCCTTAAGCCTGGTACTCTATTCACAATTTCGTGCGAAATGCTGTCAAACTACATATAAAAGTATTTGGTATGAAATATTTGCGAAATAAATTCGCAAAAGTAGTACTCTGTTCATGTTGTGCAAAGCACGTAAAATCATGTCTTTCCATGCAAAATTAATCTGGCATCATTTTAGTTTAGCTTCGAGAAATTTATAAAAAAAAACCGCGAGTTGGGCTACATTTAGTACATGTCAAATTTTTCACGCGAAATAATAAATGGTGCTGAAAGATTTTCACAACTTTGAACAGAGTACCAGGCTCTAAACAAAAAAAGAGCCGAAAAGAAACGAAAAAAGCGCGAATACTTTAAAATATCCCTTAGCTAAAATAAATCGCCAAAATGGCAAAACCTCTAAAACTCTAAAAACAACACACAGCGAAAAATTTCTTCTAAAAGAGAAAAAGAGTAAAAACTAAAAAAATTTCTTAAATTAAAATAAATCGCTAAAAGCCGAAAAAAAATTTCAAAAACAAACAAAATCGCCAAGACCGGAAAAATTCCCATAAACGAAAAAAAATCGCCAGAACAAAAAAAAACTTGCAAAAATTTAAAAAAAAGTTTACCGGGTTCTTAAAATGTTAAAAAAAATGTCTACGTCAGGTAAGATATTCGACAATATAGGCTAAAGTTCGTATAGTATTACATATAGGCATTTCCACAGAAATGAGAACTTGTTGTATCGTTCGACAGCAAATAAATATGATTGTTTGTTTTTTTTTCTTTTTTTTAAAACTGATTTTTTTTACTTCTTTTATATTTGTGTAAAATTTAAAAAAAAAATTAGTCACATTGTTGTGAAATAAAAGCTTAATTGATTGCTGTCGCACGCGACAAAACTGTGGAGTTTCTCGTGGAAATGCTTATATATAGTGTGTGTATGGAACCCTTTCTGAACGAGTCGCACTTTATTGAATTTATTCCAATTAAGCTTTATTTTTAAAGCACAATGGGACCCATAAGGACCCAACTGAGCTGATTTGTCATGCAACTGACAGCCTGTAAAACCTAACTTCAGCTTTTTATAGTGTGTGTTGTTATATACAAAATGTTCATACAATTGTATGTACATATATTACATGGGATTTTAACATTTTTCTTTGCTCGTTTTGGAACACCCTTTAATTTTTAATTCTCATGTACTTGTTGTTGTAGCGGCCAAGGTTCTACATACTGTGTCCAAATTTCAGGTCCGTAGCTCATACGGTTCCTGAGAAAATACCGTGTGACGGACAGACGGACAGCGTAGCGAAAACAATAGGGTTCCTTTTCACCTTTGGTGTACGGAACCCTAAAAATGAATGTTAATGTGACATTTATGTTTATACTTGTCTAAAAGAAATGTTAATGTGATATTAGAAGACATAGTAAGTATCTTTTATGATTGTTAAAAAATTGTTCATGTACATATGTATATTTAGAATATTGTTGTTGTTTTTCTTTATTTAATTAAATAGACGACATCCCTTGAAAAAGTGAACATACAATTCACGAAACGTCGGGAAATATGGAATAAATATTTGCATTTTTATTTACATAAAAGATGGTAGGCCTAATAGCTGAATCATATAACACAACAAAACATAAAATTTCAATTGGCCAAAAGTAATAACTTCAAAAACAGAACCTCGGATAGTCTTTTTTTATATTTTTTTAATGATACCATATTCTCTTTAATTTTTCTGCAAAGATCTTACCTAAGGCATGTAAGTTATTAACAAACAAATTTCATTAATTTTTATAACAAACAGTTAAAGAAATTCTAAAAATGTTAAACCCATTCAGATGAGCGTCAGACTACAGAGAAAAAAATTTTCTGCGAAAAGCACGTTTAATTGAAACAAACCCAACAAATCTATTAAAAATGTTATTGAGTCAATCAAACTTGTAATTAAAGTAAATTTTTAAACAAAAGTTTAGTTGAATCATGTTTAATTTATTTTTGGTTTTTTTTTTTTAATTAAAGGTGTTTATTGCAGGAAATTTTTTTTTTTGGTGTAGGTGCTATAGTGTTCAAAACTTCCCAGCAAAAAATTACACATTACCATTAGAACTACTTGCCATATAATGACTTACTTTACGTATTGCCAATTTTCATTACTCGCTTACAAATCACATTACCTAAAATTTAAAAAAATTACATGCAAATTGCTAAATGAAGAGAATGATTTTTTTAGACGAAATAGATTACGTGAAATGTTGGAAAATAAAAAAAATGTAAGTACTTCTCAAGAATGGATTATTTTAGTCTCACGCCTTGTTAAAATCATTAAGTTGGTAATCCAGTAGGGAAGTGCTTCCACCAAAAATGCTTAATTCCAAACTCGATTACCTTTTTTGAATTTTTTTTGCTGGGGTTTTATGCATTGATTGTCTTTCTCTAGCGTGTGTTTATAAGTCTCTATATAGTTATGATGGAAGATTTCCTATCGAAAATTGATCTTAAAAATCATGAAGAATATTTTTTTATATTGCAGACATTAATTTCTTGAATATCCTTAACTATTTGCAACAATTTTTCCTTTATATGTATATAATTTTGTTCTTTTGAAGCATATTATTAACAAGTAAGAGTGCTATATTCGGCTGTGCGGAATCTTATATACCCTTTACCAAATTGCGTTTATGTAGTATACAGATACATACATAAGCACATACTTACTTTTATGTACAAAGAAAAAAATAATAATTTTCAAACCCTAGAATCATAATTTTAGATTTTTCTGATTACTTATACCAATCTAATAGTTCTTAAAAATAATATAGAAAGTGTGTTAAGTGAAAAAAAAGGAAATTCAAAAAAAATGTTTTAATTAGTTACTTTAATGTCTAGAAAAAAATCATAGTTTCCAGCTCTGGAGCTGTGGTTTTTATTTATATAATTTTCTATACCAAACTTTTCTTTCAAAAACGTAAAATATATATATAATTTATAAAGGAAAAGATAAAAATTAATTAGACTTAGTTACTTTTATATATCAAAAAAGTGTAAGTGTCCCTACCCTGAACTCATCCTTTTTGATTTTTCTGATTTCTTACACCAATCTCTTTCTATTAAGAATTTAAGAAATGTTTAATTTATAGAAAAAAAGGAAAAATTTGTTTTAGTCACTTACTTTTGTAGAAAAAGTTAAAGTTTTCCAACCCTGAAATCGTCTTTTTAATTTTTTTAATTGTTTTTTTTATTGGAAATACCAATTTTATTCGTTATCAAGCATAAAATAAGTTTATTTAATAAAAATAGATAAAAATTAGTTTTCAGTAGTTAATTTTTTACATCACAAAGAGTGTAAGCTTCCCAACCCTGGAATCCTCCTTTTTTTATTCTTACACCATCTTTTTTTTAAATATAAGATATGTTTAATTTATAGTAAAAAAGAAAAAAATTTGTTTTAGTAAGTTACTTTTGTATAAAAAATAAGGTTTTCCAACCCTGGAAACGTCGTTTTAATTTTTTTAATTTTTTTTATTTTGAAATACCAAATTCATTCGTTCTGAAGTATAAAATAAGTTTATTTTATAAAAACAAATGAAAATTAGTTTTCGGTGGCTAATTTTTTATATCACAAAAAGTGTGGGTTTTCCAACCCTGAAATCAAATTTTTTGATTTTTCTGATTTTTTATACTAATCTCTTTCTTTTAAGAATATAAGATATCTTTTATTTATAGAGAAAAAGGGAAAATATGCTTTAGTAAGTTACTTTTCTATAAAAAAGGGTAAGGTTTTCCAACCCTGGAAACGTGTTTTAAACTTTTTTAAATTAAAATACCAATTTTATTCATACTGAAGTATAAAATAATTTTATTTATTTTAAAAAAGTTAAAATTAGTTTTCGGTAGTTAATTTTTTATATCACAAAAAGAGTAGGTTTCCCAACCCTGCAATCAACCTTTTTAATTTTTCTAATACCAATCTATTTCTTTTAAGAATATAAGATATGTTTAATTTATAAAGAAAAGGAAAAATTTGTTTTAGTAATTTACTTTTGTATAAGAAAAAAAGTTAAACGTGGAAAAGTCTTTTTAAATTTTTTAATTTTTTTTTTTTATTTGAAATACCACTTTTATTCGTGGTGATGTATAAAATAAGTTTATTTAATAAAAATAAATAAAAAATTATTTTACGGTAGTTAATTTTAAGCTTCACAAAAATTTTGGGTTTTCCAATCCTGGAATCATCCTTTTTGTTTCTCTGATTTCTTGCATCAATCTCTTTCTTTTAAGAACATTAGATATGTTTAACTTATAGAAAAAAAAGAAAAATTTGTTTTAGTATGTTACTTTTGCATAACAAAAAAAGTTAAGGTTTTCCAACCCTGGAAACGTATTTTTATTTAATTATTTATTTATTTATTTAGTACATATTATACAAAGTAAATTTGTATAATATGGTGTTGCACAAGTATGGGCGGAGTAACTAGACCATATGCCCAAGATGGTATTAACAGTATTTTAAAAGTTTTTGTGACTGACTGTACACGACCTATGCCTTCACATAGGAAGAAGCAATGTGGTTGTTAAAGAAATTCCACAAAAAACCGCAAGGTTATACGGTTATCCGTGGCAGATCAGTCAACCAGTGCGAGCGAGACGAAAAACTCTCGAAGGCCAAACAACACGCACAAGCCTGACCGCACTTAAGAAATAATTACGATGACGCGAGAGATGTTCCTCAACCCAGAGCTGCTTAACGACTGTGAAACGTATTTTTAATTTTTTTAATTTTTTAAATTTTTTTTAATTTTTTTTAAGTTAGAAATACCAATTTTATTCATACTGAAGTATAAAATAAGTTTATTTAATAAAAAATAATAATAATAACTACTTTTCGGTAGTTATTTTGTATGGCAAAATGAAGTTTAATCTTCCCAGCTCTGAAACCGTCTGCTCGATTTTGCTGATTTTCAATACCAATCTTATTTCGACTATTTCTGACCCACCAGTCCAAGAACGAAGTCGGACATCGCATATTCGTCTTCCCTATGCATAAGGATCCAGAATATATATACTTTATGGCTCGCTTATTAATATTCTAGAAATTACAAACGGAATGACAAACCTATATATACCCTTTTACCATTTTTTGGTAAAGGGTATAAAAATACTTTTATGCGATTGATTGGCTATTGTAAAATGTTATGATTTGCTAGAAATTGTGAATTCCATGAAATGGACGATAGCAAATATTTTTAGTTTACTAACATCAAATCAACTTGTCTATGCTATTTTATTTATAAAACACTTGGTAAATTTAGAGAGAAATAATGTTTACTTGTTGTAGAGAATTCCCCACATGGGATAGTCAACAATAAGATTTGAATAGCTTTTAAATAACAAATGTGCACATGCCATACACACTTACACAATACTTAAAGATACAAGAGTATTAAAAATTTTTTCAAAAAAAAAAAATCGAAGAAATTTTATTTGCATGAAATTAAATAATCTTCTCATTGTACAGTTATTAGCTTTAACAATTTTACAATTGGTAACAAAACATACAAATATTTATATTGTGACGTTAATATAGAAAGGCACTAACTCATTTTGTTGTTGAAATTGATTTTTTTTTATATTTTTATAGAAGAACATCTAATGCATTGAATATTGCGAAAATTTCAAGAATCCCGATTTCCAAAAAAAAAAAATTATAATGATTTAGGGCCTTTTTTATGTATGTTCAAGCTCTTACAATATAATTTAAACCCAATTCTAACTACATATCTTCCCCTTCCGATTGAGTCGTTATTGTCATATTTTATTTTATATTTTTATTTAGTAGAAAATGTGGATTTGAATTTTATATTTGCAGTTTATCTAAAGATATAAAATACATGTGACAATTTGCATCACATAACCCCTCACACAAATACACATGCCCATACCTCTCTCTCTCTCTCTCACTCTATCACTCTCTAATAAGCAAAAACCACATTTACAATTCATTTTGTTTAATCAATGTTGCCATGTAATTATGTGTACTTTGTGCATAATTTAAGTGTACACTCATACCAAAAAGTATGTCTACATTCGTAAAATATTAAATTGCAATTTTACAGTAGTACGAATGTACGAAAAAAGTCTTTAAAATGCATAAGCTAGAACAAGTGATGTTGTGTTATTTCTGAAATCCATAAACTTTTTTAATACACGATATTCTAGGAGAAAATGTTACATATAAATTCAACATTATGTCTATTTTAATTTTATTTTGCTGTACTGAGAACTTAAAGGATTTATAAATTGGAATCGATATTCGCAAATAAAATTATTTATTTGCTTCAAAAATTTTCAGATATTTTATTTTTTTTTTTTTGTTATTTAAAGCTTTTTAATTTAATTGTGGCTTGTAAAACGTTTTCAAGATACTTTCTTTCTTTCTTTTTAAAATTTGTTTAAAATATTTTGTATTCTAGCATCTGATTTGCTAGCTTAAAGTCAAGCAAATCGTTTTTAGATAATTAGAATTTTATGACCAACCTAATTATATGAGAGTATATTTTTCTGAATGTTGACTAAAACATTAAACTTTTGCAGTGTTTGTTATGAAATTTTTAATTTTTCTTATTCGAAACCTAATAAAACTCTATGTTTATTCAATTACTTTAACATAAATTTTTCTCTTCAACTTTTTTTATTTATTTATTTATTATTTATTTCCTAAAATTGATATTTGAAGTTATAGACAATCACAATATAAGAGTAGTAGAATCACAAGCTAGTAACGACATCGGGCAAAACTTTTTTTTAACATTTACTCAAACAACCAATTTGCCAGAAAATAATTTTCAAGTTTTCAATTTGCACACAACTTAAGGGAAAAAGAAAATTTAATTTTTCTCTCCAGAGTTGAGCAAATGAGATATTTGTATGAAACTTTTACACAATATGAAGAACGATATGAGGGTTATTTCGGCATCACTAACTCAAAAATCAAATTTTATTGAGTTATGACGTTCTTTGTGTAAATAAGCGATGTATTCAAAGGATTATTGTATTTGCTTTTGTTCAAAACGGTTGCATTTCTATTTATAATTCATGAAAGAAATTTTATTCGCTAATGATTCGATAGTCGTATAAAAAATTATTCGATTAATCGAATAAAAGTTTTAAAAATTTTTCTTTTTTGCTATTAACATTCTGTTTTTATTCGAACAAAATCTTTCTATTACTTTCCGTACTTATAATCGAATAAAAACTGAAATTTTATTTTCTATTCAAATAAAATTTGTTTTTTTAATTATATTATTTTATTTAGTTACATTAAACGATTAAAATTTCGTGTAATACAAATTTTTCTTTTTATCTTTTTTAATTAACTTATTTATAGTTAAATAATAATAATAGTTAAATCCTTACAGCCGTATTCATAAAAAAAAGTTGATTGAGCTTTAAAATTCATATTAGTTAAAAAACGTTTTAAGGCTAAATAACTTTTTTTAAATATTGGTATTCATAATCAGTTTTTTAACTAAAAATCAATTAACTAAATTTTTTTAAAATATGGTGGCAACACTGTATTCTTTATTTGTCACTTGCATATTAGCTCTGCAAAACAACGATTGTTAACTCACAAAGTACTCGTGTCTATTTTGTTTATTTGTCGGTTTTCAGAGAAATATTGTTTCTATAAAATAAAAGATATGTTCCAACTTGTATTTAATAAAATAATAAAAAAAAGTTCACAACAAATCTTTGTTAAAAGTGCTTTTTATATTATTTATTTTATTGCAGATAAAGAAGCACTAGAATAACGAGCTTTATTTTGTTTGTTTTGAGTGTTTATACATCACTAGTTAATTTTCTACAATTATATTATTTTGTTTAACACATAAAATGAGAAAACAATTACTGGAAATGGAAACTGGATCGCTCCTTTTCTTTTAAATATTCTTTGGAGTATATTTGTTATTTCGGCAATAGTTTCTATAAAAAAAAACATACATTGTTTTCTTCTAAATAACACTGGCATATGTATACAACATGCATACATAAGTACATTCATACATACACACATATGTACATACAGGTAAAGTTCAAAATGTAAACAAAAACGAAGCAAAATTACTACAACGTCACCTTAAAATTGGTTTAAACATGGGGGCAGTCAATTTTAAAATTTGCTGATTTACGCAAGGTTTAAAAACCGTTTTTTAAGCTAAAATTCTATTATGAATACAATTTTAGCGAATTTTGCTTAAACAATATTTGAAACGCGGTTTAAAATTTTTATGAATACGGCTGCTACAATATAAGTAGAAGGTAGAAGCACTACCTACTAAGGCCATCGGGAAAAAAATTTTAACACATATTCGAAGAAACACTTTATTCGGTTATTTCTTTTTTAGCTTTTGTATGACAAAAATGGAATTTCTATTTCTAATTAAAGGAAAAAAAATATTCGCTAAAGACCCGAATTTTTATTAAATATTTGTTTAATCGAATAAAAGTTTTAAAAATTTTTCGTTTTTTAAATTAACATTTTGTTTTCAGAATGTCAATCAGAATGATGCTTTTAATAAAACCAATTAATCGATTAAAATTTCGTATTCATTACATATTTTAATATCCGATTAACTGAAATAAAAACTTCACACTTTTTTATTCGCTGTTGACTCGAATAATCGCAAAAAAATGTATTCGATTAATCGTGTAAAAGTTTTAAACTCTTTTCTTCGTTTTATTACACAAACCAAATTTTAATATTACTTTACACACAAATAATGGAATAATAAATTTAAAATTGTAACTGTTAATCGAATAAAATGTGTTCTTTTCATTATATTATTCTTCTATGGGAATATTAATCCCTTTTAGTTTTATTAATTGATTAGAATTTCGTATTAATTTCATATTTTAATAATCGAAAATAAAACTTATCCAATTTACTGAAATAAAAATTCCAAGCTTCTATTTTATTTGCTAATGATTCCAATAATCGTAAAAAAAAATTATTCGATTAATTATTAATGATTAAGTTTTAAATTCTTTTCTTTTTTGACATTTCGTTTTATTGTACAAACAAAATTTTAATATTACTTTACACACAAATAATGGAATAATAAAATTTAAAATTGTAACTGTTAATCGAATAAAATTTGTTCTTTTCATTATTTTATTCTTCTATCGAAATAATGCCCCCTTTAAGTTTTATTAATTGATTAAAATTTTGTATTCATTACATATTTCATTCCATTACCTGAAATAAAAAGTTCAAGCTTCTAATTTATTCGCTAATGATTTGAACAATCGTTAAAAAAATTATTCGATTAATCGTGTGAAAGTTTAAAAATTTTTCTTTATTGGCATTAGCACTTTTTTCACTATTTGTATAAAATTTCCCTATTTTCTTTCACACAAATAATCGAATAAAATTGAAATCTTTTTTTTCGAATAAATTTTTTTTTTCGTTTTTTTTTATTATTCTATCGGCCTATAGTTGGCTTTTGGTTTTATTAATCGATTAAAATTTCGTACTAAACATTTAGTTTGTATTTAAACATATGTGACTTTCGTTTTGAGAAAAACTCATTTCATCTTATTCTACACCTTTTAGGTGCCAGAATGCACTCTTAAGTGTGTCTCGTTTTTTGACACACTAGGCCCCTTTTCTCGGAGAAGGTCACATATATGTATTTTGCTTCTTTATTCGAATATTTAACATACGGATTAATTTTTTTTCCTTATTCGAAATAAAAACTTTTTATTCGCTATATATTCGATTAAATATTTTGTAAATAATATTTATTTATTCGAATATGGTTGCATTTTACTTCATTTTACAAAAAAAAACCTGTTTTTTGTTTAGTTTAGTTTAGTTTGCTCCACTGTATCTTCAGTCATTACTTATTGTCTATTTGTGGGTAGTTTATGATATTAGCTTTCTATTTTATATGCCTATGGAAAGAATATTTGATTGACATAATGCACTTACATCAATAACTTTCAGCAGTAAGATGAATTTTGAATAATTCCAGGGGGAAATTATTAAAGTTTGATTGGAAACAGTGTTAAATGTTTAATTCAAGCAAATAATTTCCATTTGTGTGAGTTCGATAGGAAATATTTCATAGACATAATCTTAAGTTTTTGTTAAGATATTTGTAAAAAAAAAATTATTTATATAACACGTAATTCATACGTTGATTTTTCAATGATTTTTTGAAACACGATTTTTGGAGTTTGTAGGCGAACGGTATAGAAAAGCAAAAGGGGAAGAAAAAAATCACAGTTTTCGTTTTACGAGTTTTTTTTTTTAAATTTTCTTTACACATATTTTAATTTTTTTTTATGTTGCTTTATTTTATTTTTTCATTGAATGCGACAACAAAGGGGGGTCGATTCTGGTTCTGTGATAATGTGAAATGAAAAACAACTTTTCATTTTCATTTTCATAACCATTTTTCATAATACTTTTCACAATTACATAAAATGCGATTCTCGTTGCTATTATGAAAACATTGATTTATTCCGTTGTGCCCAAGGTGTATTTAACTAGGTGGCAGCGCTACTTCAGCTGATAATTTTTTGCTCTATGTGCTTTGTAGCTGAAGAATGTCAAAAATTTCGATTTTGTTTTGGTTTTAGTACAATTATATTTGTGCTTTTGATATTCTTCGGATCTTTACACAGCTATGGTTGCCGTATTTTTGTATAAGAAATCCTTACGCAGTCACCTGTATAATTACACCATGGTTGTGCCTATGAAACTTTTGTTTTTATGCTATTGAAATATGTCATGTAAATAAATAATATTAATTATTATTTATGTACATATTGCAAGGAACTCGGTAAAAGTGTTTAAAAGCTTATCGCTACAAAGTTAAACTTAATATTTTTCTCTTCTTTATTATAGATTGGGTAAAATTGACGCTTCCAATTGCAAGGTCCGTTGTTTGTTCCGAATCATCGTCACAAGCAGAATTTAGAACAAACTTTACTTCAACCCATGATACAATAATATAAAGGTACAACCACATTTGACGTATAAAATTAATTCTGACTTTTTCCCCGATTATTTGATTACTGTTTTTTTGTAAACAGAGAAGAAAGCGTTGCCACACACATAAGGGGTGTTTTTTTTAGAGGTATAGAGCTTCGAATTGGAATAAAACACAAGAAAATCGTTTTAATGTCCATCAATTTGGCTTTATTGGAAGGATAATTTTATGCCATTAATTTAAATATGATTTCGGGCATGTAGCCGCCGCGGCTGGCTCGAATAAAGCCAATTCTACAGGTCCAATTTTCAACTAATTTTTCGAGCATATGGGGCCGTATGTTGGCAATAACGCCACGAATGTTGGCTTCCAAGTCCCCTAACGATTCTGGTTTGTTGGCGTAGACAATTGTTTCTTCGGTGCGCACTGTTCGACGTCTCTGCGGATGCGTATTATCACATAGAGTAAACGTAGTGCGAAAACGATCCATGGTTAACCGAATTAATTGCTCTGATGGACGATTATGTCGACCATAAAATGGACGGAGCTTGCGGTAAACTTCGCGAACTGAACCATTATTTTCGAAATAAATTTGCACGATTTGCAAGCGTTGTTCTTTTGTCAACCTGTTCATGATGAAATGGCAAACCAAACTAAATATTAATCACTTGACAGCTGACAAAATGGCCGCCAGTTAAAAAAGTGATGCCAACTTAAAGTTCTATACCTCAATAAAAAACACCCATTATAATGGCAACTTTTATTTAGGAATGCTTTTGAAATGTGTAATTTGAGTTTAGAAATTGTAGTTAAGCACATATTTTTTAATGTTAATTGAACATGAGAATAACGAAATCTGTGTGTAATAGGACCTACAAAAGCAAATATTTGATTAATTATTTAATTCAATAGATAACAAAAAAACCTCAAGGCTTGGGATGCAACTTCGTTCTTAAAAACATCGATATAAAGAAACGCCGTAAATAGAAGCGTTACATCGATGTTTTATTAGCGGAATTCACGGGTGTTTCATACATATCATACACATTCGCATATACTTCGTGCGCAAATTTATTGCTGGTTTACATGAAGCACAACAAACATACTGCGACATTTGCATTTGAGGTAAACACCTTTCAAAGCTCTTAAATTTGTTCCTGTTTCTTTGCAAAGTAACAGCAAGCATTGTTGTCGCCGAAATCTGGTTGGGTGTTGTGCTCTCGTCGGTGTGAAAGTACAAAAAGCTCTATATAAAAGTTTGCACATTGTGCATATGGCTTGGACGTAGCTGAATAAGAGTTAATGCTATGTTGATATATACAACAAACACTGTTCTTCTTTTTTGTTTGCTAAGGACATGGCCTACGATTGGACTAGGAACATGTAATTATCACATTTCTCCTTAAAATGGACCACATGGTTTAATAATATCCTTAAGAATGCTACAACCCGTTAACAACTTCATCCGAATAATGTAAGGCAGCTACGTCCAAACACACATACTCTAATATATGTATGTATTTCAGATAAATAGCTTTGTTATTATTTCTTTGCAAAGACCAAAGATGTCGCCGAGATCTGGGGGCAAATCGCGGCACTCGTTACCGAATTACGAAATATTTCCACATAAATTCTATTGAAATATTTCGTAATTACGTTCAATAAGGATTGCCGCGATTTGCCCCCTGCTTGGATGTTGTGCTCTCATCAGTGTGAAAACACAAAAGGCCTTTTGTAAAACTTTGCACATAGTGCGTACACCTTGGACGCAGTTGATGTAAGGCAATACACCAGAGAGTATAAAGACAAAGTTCCGCCTTGATTCCTGTTGTATCTTGCTTGCTGCCGTTGTTGGTGTTGCTGTAACTTCTTTGCTGATTATTTTTTATAAATTTATGAAATAATTAAAATATTTTCCATTATTTTTAATTTAATAAGCAAGAACGTCAAAAAATTAATAAAAAAAAACTCGGATTTCATAAATTAATAAGGTAGCATAAATTTTGAGAGTAAAAAATAATCGGGACAAACGTCAGAAGGTTAATATGGCGACGAAAAGAGAGAACGGTTTTACCTTTATATTATTGTATCATGCTTCAACCCCTAGGAGTTATTATTCGTTTCTTCTGTAGGAATAGGGAAATTTGTCATGAAGTGCACGTCTCCTGTCGAGCTTAAATACCCAAGTGGCTGTGCTGAATAAAAATTTTCTTTGTATCTTGCCTGTAGCCTTTAATAAAGAAAACCTTTGTAAGCCATTAAGTTTTGCAGAAGGCTGGATACCAGTGTGCACACTTCTACCGATATTCGGTAGATTCTACCGAATATGTTTGTGAATTTAACAATCTACCAATTCTACCGAACAAGGCCTGAAATCTACCGAATATTGTTATTTAGTAATTTAAGTCGATATATGTGTGTAAATTGCCTATTTTGCCACATAGCAGTGCGGCCGCAGAGCGGTCATTTTCTGTCATGAAAATCATTAAAACAGAACAAAGGAATCGGTTAAAAACTGAAACTATAAGTAACCTAATATTTGCCAAAGAATTGTGCCTTGGGGATGAAATACTTATTCCTACCAAAGTTTAAATTCATAAATGGATCTTACATATGTATATGCCCTTAATTATGAAAGTGGTCTAAGTCACATGCATTTTTGCTTTGAAATATTAAATTAATCTGGAAAAATGTTCAATAGATATTTAATAAATGTTAAATAAACTTACATATATTATTCGAGACTACAACAACTCTAAATGCAAATGTTGCATAATATAAAAATATGTTTTGATTTGTTCATATGTAATTTACTAAATATCTCAACCGAATAAATATATGACTTAGACCACTTTCATAATTAAGGGCACATAAATATAATCTTTGTAGTTACAAATGTTTGTCAAATAAAAGTTATTTTAGTATCTTTATAAAACCTATGTACAAAAACTGAATTTCTGTTATTTATGTATATTCCCAGCAAAAAAAAATTCAAGAGGTAATCGAGCTTGGAACTAAGCATTTTTGGTGGAAGCACTTCCCTACTGGATTACCAACTCAATGATTTTAACAAGGCGTGAGACTAAACTAATCGATTCTTGAGAAGTACTTACCTTTTTTATTTGGAAACTTGTTCACTTAATCTATTTAATCTAAAAAAATAATTCTCTTCATTTAGCAACTTGTACATATTTTTTTTACATTTTAGGTAATGAGATTTGTAAGCGAGTAATGAAATTTGGCAATCAGAAAAGTAAGTCATTATATGGCAAGTAGTTCTATTGGTAATGGTTAATTTTTTGCTGGGTTATTTTATACATATATGCATAGCATATCTATATAAAGGGTAAGGGCAAATAACTAGGTATGACACTTTTTTTATTGCAAATGATTCACTGTTTATGGCAGTTAAATTTTCAATCACATGTGAAGTTTTAAATGCGCTTTTGGAACCTGTGCCTTGTTTCGGTAAGGAAAGTCAGAACTTTTCGAGTCGAAAAAATTGTTATTATCCTGTGAAACACAGGGTGTGAGTAAGAAAAAAAAACTGTATTTGTTGATATTTTTTGCAAGTTTATATAAGATTTTATGTGAGTAACCCTGTGTAAAATAGGACAACCACTATAATTATATAATTTTTTCGATGTAAAAACTTCTCACAAGTTACAGAAACGGGACACTGTTTAGTTTGATACTTCTTGCACTTACCCTTCATATATAAGTACATATATATTATTTTTTATGTTTCTTTCTCTGAATAAAAAAAATTTCTACCGAATTTCATTCAAATCTACCGATTCTTTTTTTGTCGATTCTACCGAACTTAAAAAAAATTAAGTGTGCACACTGCTGGATACGCAAAAATATTTACTCAGCACAGTCGTTATTGGACATACTTAGGAGAGCAACCTCTTTAGTCCGGCCGACAACTTTGAAGGCTAAAGACTTATGAAGCTACTGTTTGATATGCTCGTAAAATGTTATGTTTTTGTAAAAGGGAAATGATGCCCATCGTGACATCATGGACGTTATTATTTCCTTTTTTAAATGCTACCGCGCACATCTTAAACACCGCAACTTATTTTCCACATTATATCATCTTAAGTTTTAGCATGACCCAAAGGCATGACCTATCTGTACCTCTCTGCACTTTTTAGGGTTCCGTACACCAAAGGTGAAAAGGAACCCTATTGTTTTCGCTATGCTGTCCGTCTGTCCGTGTGTCCGTCACACGGTATTTTCTCAGGAACCGTAAGAGCTAAGGACCTGAAATTTGGACACAGTATGTATAACCCTGGCCGCTACAACAACAAATACATGAGAATTAAAAATTAAAGGGTATTCCAAAACGAGCAACGAAAAATGTTAAAATCCCATGTAATATACATACAATTGTATGAACATATGTATATTGAAACTTGCAATTTGTAAAATTAATGTATTTTTATACAGACTACAACAATTAACACTAAAATTTAAAAAAAAACTTAAATAAAACGGTGGTCCATCAGTTAATGCAATTTTGACTATGTAATTTTGACAATTTGCTATATCTTGGAAACCGTAAGAGGCAAACATTTGAAATTTTCAAAAACGGTAAAACTAAAAAAACCGAAAATTATAAAATCGCCAAACCAAAAAAAAAAAAAAAATCGCCAAATATTTAAAAAAAATCGCCAAAACGAAAAAATCGCCAAAATTTAAAAAAAAAAAATTTAACACTAAAATAAATCGCCAAATTCGTAAAAAAAATGCCAAAATGAAAAAAACGCCAAAAATCAAAAAAAAAATTGCCAAAACGCGAAAATGTCGCCAAAAATAAAAAAAAAATTAAATAAACAAAAAATCGCAGAAATGAAAAAAGTCGCCAAAAATAAAAAAAAATCGCCAAAATGAAAAAATGCCAAAAACCGAAAAAAATCGCCCAAACAAGAAAATAAAGTGTCTAAACTAAAAAGGAGCCAAAATTTAAAAAAAATCGCCAATAACTTGAAATTTTCAAAAACGGTAAAACTAAAAAAACCGAAAATTATAAAATCGCCAAACCAAAAAAAATAAAAAATTGCCAAAAATTAAAAAAAATCGCCAAAACGAAAAAAAAATTGCCAAAATTAAAAAAAAAATTCGAACACTAAAATAAATCGCCAAATTCGAAAAAATCGCCAAAATGAAATAAAAACGCCAAAAGGAAAAAATCGCCAAAACGCGAAAATGTCGCCAAAACTAAAAAAAAAATTAAATAAAAAAAATCGCAAAAATGAAAAAAATCGGCAAAAATCCAAAAAAAAAATCGCCAAAATGAAAAAACGCCAAAAACCGAAAAAAACGCCAAAACAAGAAAGTAAAGTGTCAGAGCTAAAAAAAAGAGCCAAAACTTTAAAAAATCGCCAAAACCGAAAAAACGAAAAAAACCGCCAAAACAAAAAAAAAACGAAAAGACCCCAAAAACGAAAAAAAAGCCAAAACTATATATTATATAGGATGAAGTTTGTATTAAATTACATATCTAGTGTTCGTACGGAACCCTTCGTGGGCGAGTCAGAGTCGCACTTTACTGAATTTATCTTCTTTTATCTTGGTACTCACTGTTTGCAGACGCATTTGTTACTGTATTGTTTTATTAACTGAAGTTTAGAATTTTCGCTTCCAATTTCGACATCCACCCTAAATAATTTCTAAGGTGTTATTTTTGATTATGTACTTAAATTTCGGACTTGTTGTTAACAATTTCGACACCCTCTAAATAATTTACAATAAAAAAAAATTTGATTTTCGCTGTTGCGCGTGTTTTTTCTAATTTCTCTACTGTTTTTCAAGTAAATATTTCTTGTGTGAAATAATTTATCATATGAAAAGTTTTTTAAACGAGAATCAATACAATTATGTAAATGTAACTTTGTTCAATTCCCCCTTTTTTTTCATAATGAAAATGTATTTAAATTCTTTGCATTTTTCACTGAACGGGAATCAAAAATTCTATGAAATCGTGAAAAAACTTTTCATTTCATAGTTTCACAGAACGAGAATGGAACCCCAGCTTTTTTTAATACAAAACATATACCAACAATACCTGTAGGTAGTTTTGTCACTAATATATGAGTATAGGGAATATCGGAAAAATATTTTATTTTGAACAAAATGTAGGTATTTTTTATTCTCATATTGCATTTTTTGTGCATAAATGTAAAAATAACTATACCAAAAATATATTTTTGCTCATAAACCGTTTCAAAATTTGTTTTTGCTCGAAATTACATAGACTTTTATCCAATTAGTTTGGTGTCGCAGTGACTGTCTTTGGTAATATTGCTGAGAGAATATTTATTCATATGTGAGAGGAAAAGAAAAAAAGCTATCAAAATAAAATAGATCTCTCGACTGCTTTCTGGTGCTACTAGTGTTGTAAAAAGCGGCTACTTTTGAATACTCAGTACTACTTGATACTTTTTCAATTGGGTACTCGATACTACTCAATATTTTATATATGTATGTATGTATATGGGAAGTTAAAAATTATTATTTATATTATTTTATTGATAATGCAATATGGAAAAACAAAGATTAAATACAAGTATATTTAAATTATTTTATAACAAATTAAAATAAATAAGTTTGAAGATTAGTTTTTGTACATAAAAATTTTTTAACGTACTCTTAACACTTCTAGTGCATTAATCTCTTAAATTATCTTGTAAATATTTTTTAATAAACATTTTTTTCTCACAATTGATGTTATTACTTAGTCATTGTTGAAATGTAGAAATAAAATTTTACCGACATTGAAAGAATTAAAATTTTTTTTATGTTTGTGAGGACCTCACTTGCTGGTTATATTTTATCACGTGCCTTCCTTCCACTATTCTAAAGGGTCACTTTTTCCGTCCAATAGTATTTTTTTAATGACTAAATTAGTTCAATAATGAATTTTTTAGTGGCTGTTTTCGTATCAAAATAATTCCTAAGGGAATTGGTATTTGCTACACTAACTCCATGAGGTTCAGAGTCATATTTCTTTGTATCAAGCTCACTGAGTTGTAAAATTCTGATGTATTTTAAAGGAAGACTTTCGCTTGCAACCCTGAAAGTATTGAGTAGTTACTTTTGTGTATTGAGTACCGGGAAAAACTCCCGGTATTGAGTATTCAGTACTCAAATACTCAATACTTTTACAACACTAGGTGCTACTATTTTGTGTCAATTTGTATGGAAAATGTGTTTATGCCGTAATTCTGTTTGATCATTAAGGCCTTAAATGTTTTTAATTTATCTGTTTTTACATTAAATTACTAAAATTTGTAGATTTTCGTATGGGGGAAATTTTTTAACATGTAGGGAAAGGAAAAAACGGGACTTTTTAAAGCTACTGGCAACACTGATACAATTTTTGGAAGAAAAAAAGTAAAAACTAGAAACATGGAAAAAATCATCGTATGAATGTAAAATAATTTTGGAAGCAACTATTAAAAGAGAATCAAAAATAAAACAAGATTTTTAAATCATAGTATGAATTGGGCCTAAGAATCAGCCATGATTTTTTTTTATATTTTTTTTTTTTTTTTTTTGAAAGAGTTTGATTTTGATGTACAATAAAATTTCTTTGTTGCACATGTAACACATATCATAAACATTATGGACAATAATTGTTGATTCACTGAAACTTTAATAGAGTGAATAGTATTCGAAAAAAAGATACAATGAAATTAAAAAAAAAAATCCAAGCGAATGCGGCACAAAATACAGAGTTGGTAAATCAACAGAAGGACACGCTTGCTTGCTTCGTTTTTATCCGTTTTTGCAAAGAGTTAAACAAAATTAATGAGAACGATTGATTGCTTAATTTAGTTTTGTTATATTTTGTCTTTCATCAGAATTACAAATCCTAAAAGAAAAGGAAGCAATTACACCAAATTGAATTGTTTTGAGATAAAATTCGTTTCAAAAACCTTTGCTGATTAATTCGCTTATTAGAGTTCACAACATATATTGCAAGGCACGAATTTAAATTAAAGATAGATTATGAACATTTTGAATATTATGGGCCTCATGCTAAAGAAAAAACTGGCATGAAGCTAGCATAGGTTGCAAAATTGAAGATGATCTTAATGAGTTTTTCCATAAAACTTCGCATTAAAAATTACGCTAGGACTTAGTAGTGGGTTAAAACTACGTAATGCACCAATTTTTTGTATCAAATTGTATGGAGGAATTCGTGAATACTTGATTCAAGTTCGTCAATTATGCTAGCTTTATGCCAATTTTTTCTTATACATAAGGTCGTATGTGATTATTTAGATAAAAGTAATAAAAAACAAAAAAATGATTTAATTTTTTTTCAAAAGTTTGTTATTAAATTTTTATCTGTCGCAAGCGTTTTTGATATGTTTTGTTTGTTTCCATACCCTGACTAAAAGTACACTATGTATGAATTTTCATAAATCAAGTACTTAAAAATTCTGATTTGAGTAGCAACAATTATTAAAGTTTTTTTTTTTTTTTTTGGATCAGCAAAGGAATATTACAATAGGTAGCGCTTAGGTAGCCACAAAAGTGAAAAATTTTTGAAATTTTTTAATTTTCGCGGCTACCTAAGCGCTACCTTAACGGCGCATTGTGCCTTCGCAAGTGGCGATTAATTCAAAAGATGAACTTTAATTTTCACAACCGTATTTGGTACCATATGAAAGTAGATAAAATTCTACATCACTAACTGCAAAAATAAAACTTCTTTGCAGTGTGTGTTTAAAGTTCAATAATTTTGGTTATTTTAATGCGCGCATTGATTAAAAGAGCAAATTTTGATATTTCAAGTGATTATAGTTTTTTTTAAGACAATTTCAGGTATATGAGCGTTTAAAAAATTATTTTTTGTTTACTTGAGGGTTACACGATCAAGTTTTGCCTTTCAAATTTCAATACATTCACACTTTTTCACTAATACATTCATATTTTTAGAATTTGATTCAACTTTGACTTCAAATTTTCTTTTCAATTGTGTGTTCAATTTATAAGCAAAAAAAAAACAACTGATAACAATTTCAATGAGCACACTTTTCGTTTTTGTTTTCAAATTTTCTGCCGACATAGTATTTTTGTGTTCTTTTATTACAAATAATGTTATATTCCACCAAAAAATTTTAATTACATTTAAATGAATGTGTTTAGGAACAAAAACAAAAAGTGTATAATGATGTGCTGCGGTTTATAAATCTATATAGAAATCATAAAGTTTTGTTTCCTTAAGCTGTTTTTTTATCAACGGCATATTGAATATAAATTTGCTTGAAAATTGCGTGCAATTTAAACAACTTTTGACAACCAGTGTGTGTGAGAAACTTGAAAGCAAATCTTGGTCGTGTAAAAAACAAAAAACAAAATTAAATTACTCTAAAAATGTATTATTTTTGATATATAAAGGGTGTCCCAACAAGAACGCAAGATTTAAATTTGGCGCCATTCGAAGTGTCATTGTTTGACATTTCAACAATTGTTCTTGTTTGCTAGTAGAAGGTACGAGGTTAGTAAAAATGAAGCGCTACACGAATGAACAACGCATTCTCATTGTGAAATTGTTTTACCAAAATGGTGAAAGTGTTGCGGCTACAGTTCGCAAATTTGCGATCAATTCGGGGTCACAATAATGCTCCAAAAGAGTCAATTGTAAAGACATTAATGGATAAATTTGCCGAAACTGGGTCTGTTAGTGATGTAAAGACAACAAAGCGCCTTCGACCAGGTCGATCGACCGAAAATGTCGCAGCTGTACGTGATGATGTCGCTCAAACGCAGGTCAAGCGCAAACAGTCAATGGTGTTCGGTATCGTGAAATGATAACCAGTTTTTTCGTGCCTAGAATTGAAGAAATGAATGTGGAGGGCATGTGGTTTCAACAAGACGGCGCCACATGTCATACAGCCAGAGAAACAATTCAATTGCTACATCAGTCATTTCCCGGTCATGTTATTTCGCGTTTTGGAGACCAGAATTGGCCGCCTAGATCGTACGATTTAACACCATTAGACTTTTTTCTTTGGGGTTTGTTGAAGTCGATGGTTTACGCGAATAAGCCGACGACGACTCAAGCTTTAAAAGAGGATTAATAAAATACCGCAGCATTTATGCAAAACGGCCATTGAAAATTTCATTAAAAGATCGCGTGTGTGCCAGCAAAGCCGCGGCGGCCATCTGCTCGATTTGTTGTTCCACACATAACCTCATTTTGTCTACTTTACGATATCATAAAGTTTCACGATTTTTTTTTTTAAATATCTGTGTTTTATTTAAAATTTAAATCTTGCGTTCTTGTTGGGATACCCTTTACATGGAGTTTCAGCAATTTTGCGAATGAATTTAGGGAAAAACGCTTTTATGCTCTTAAAATATGAGATTTTAGCTAGTAAATTCCAGAATACCTATTTGCGCATTTGTGCGAGTTTTGAGTTATGAAGGTTTTTGTGAGAGAATTCCAGTTGCTAAAAATTAATGTGAGAAATACATATTAAATATTTATTTTTTTTTATTTAAGCAAAAAAAAATATTTTTTTAAAGGCACATAAAGTATGATCTAATTAACAATTTAATTTACTAATTTATCTTTTTTCATTCCAAAGTTACAGCAAAAATAGTCAAATAAAACCAATTTCTCCAAAATACAAAAAAGCCCATAAAAGGTTAAAAAAAATTTTTTTTTAAATTTTTTGAAATGCTGGTTTTTTATGTATTTATTAATATTCATCAATAAAAAATAATAATACTTTAAAATTACGACTTCTATGAATTAATCGCCACTTTCTCTATCATTCACCCCACTGTGCGGAGTTAAGAAACATTCATAGGAAGTTGATTAGTTCTAGAAAATTGTTAATTGAGATCTTAGGTACATTTTTGTAGTTTATTGTTTTCTTGAATTTTAAAGGCTTTGCTGCCTGCCTATGAACCTGAACAGCGAAAAAAATTAAAAAAAATATTAATTTTTTAAATTTTTTGCGATTTTGATCTTGAAGATGAAGTTTTCTTGATTTTATATGTTCCTAGATTTTATTTTTTATGACAAGAGCTACAACTTTGCCTCAGTAATTCAAAATTCCGAATGGTTTGCAAGATATGAGCCTGAGAAAATGCTAAAATGACACCGAGGCCACAAATTTTTGGGGGCATATAAAAATTGTGCATGACTTAGTGGGGCTAAGCTGGGAGGCACGCGTATTTTTTTCCCCCTTTAACACGTTATATTTTTTGTGTTGCACTGTGTTTGTTATGAGCACTACTTGCGTATAATTTTCTTACAAAATGATTTGCATATTTTAAATTAAGACAAAAAAAAATTATTATTTGTCTTTTAAATTGTTTTTTATTATTCTTTTAAATTTTTTTATACAAAAATTTTTATTTGTTTAAAAACAAATTTATGCATGTCCTTGCAAAGGGATATGAACAAAAAGAATAATTATATTTTTATGTAAATTACCCATGATTGTCACTAAAAATATATTTCAACAACAAGATTATTTTTTATCATTTTCTTTTTTTTCTTTCGATAGTTCGTATATATATTTACTTTATTTGATGATGACAAATATTTTATATTTTTATATTTGCATCTCCTCTTAATCCTCTTAATAATCACACAATAAATTGTAGCAAGCAAGCCATAGTTTATTTTCAAACAAATTTTACTGTATAGTTTGTGGTTCTATGCTCTGGCTGCTGCTGCTGCTGCTGCTCCTGTTGCTGTTTTTGACATATTTTTCCTCAAACATTTTTGCTGGTTTTCTATTTATCTTTCCGTAACCAGGACAGATGGATTAGTTGATTTATATTTTATCTTCTTCCTTCTATTTTTTTTTTTTTTTTTGAAGTGTATGTTGTTTTTTGTTATAGTCTGAATTTAAGTTTGCCTGTATTTGTATTTAATTTATGGGTTTTCTTAAATAAACACACTTTTTGAAATAAATAAAATTTGCCACCTTTTCTCTGTTAAGCATAAGAAGAAGCAAGAAGTAAGAAAAAGAAAATTTATATATATACATATATATAAATAAACTTAAGTACGACGACAGCCTGCCTTGCAGTTTTTATTTGTGTCCTTACTCAACTGTATTTTTTTTGTATAAAAAGTTGAGTGGCAAACTGTGGGTTAGCTGAAGCTTAATATATGAAGCAAGTGCATGCATTTGCATGCCCCACATTTTTCTCTTACACTCCAATAACTTTTTTTACTAATCTATATATGTATTTATATATTGAGTGATAACCGCCAAAAAATCTTAACTGACAAATTTTTTGGACCTTGTTCTTTACGAAAATCGATTATATACTATCGCATATAATAGATTTTAATTAAAAATCTAAGTTCGAAAATTTTGTCGCTTAAGCTTTTTTGGCGGTAATGACACGATATATTTTTATGCATTTATATATTTATTACTTTTCAGTTTTTAGAATTCTGTTACTGCCACTTAATACTCGTAGTCTTTTTGTTCGAGCACATCACGTGACATTTATTAATCATTAGGACATTGACTGCTAAGAAAATGACAGCTTTCGTGCGCCCTGCAAGTTCGAATCCTGGCCACACTTAGTCAAATCAACATCATAGATTTTTCTAACGTAAATTAGTATCTATGCTAATGCATTTCAGAGCGCCCTTTTCACCAATATCTGTAGCAATGAATCGTTGACAAATTAAAAAAATATGATGGTGTTGGCAGGGGATAGCGTTGGCTGAAGTAGTTAGTACGTTCACTACAAAATCAAAGGTCCTGGGTTCCAGGATGTGCATTAGTTTCTCTTTGTATCAGTTGTTGTAAGAAAAATTCTAGTGATGAAAATATAGACACTGGTTACTACACTACACCGACTTCAGCGGTTACTAGTCCTAATGTAACATCAGAGCGTACTCCTTCATCGGCATTGTTTAGCAGAATCATCAGCGAAGTAAAAAACCCAATCAAATGTCTATTAAGAATAGATTCAAAAAATTAGTACTCCGCATTGACAACAGAGGCGCTGCAACACTGCATTAGTAAAAACGTGCAAAAAGCAGAGTTGTAAAATAACATAGTTTTCCTCTATATCTTCTTCTCTATCACTTTACTTTTGGTAAAGAAGGTAATAGTATAAAGTATTCATTGCCTGAGTTTTACTCAAAGAGGTTCTAGAGCTCAAAAAAGAGCTCAAAAACCAAATTTATCTTAATTAGAAACCTTTTGCACACACAAAGTTTACTCTGACAAAGCTTTTTGAATTGTCGTTTTAAGTTACTTTTTCTTTTTCACACACACAAAAATTACTTCGGCAAATTTTATTAAAGCACGAAGTCACTTTACATAGCGAAGGAAAACAAACACACAACAAATTAACTTTGTGTGCACATCCATAGCTTGCACTCACTCGCATTTTGTGTGTTTAACAGCGAAGTTCTATAAAATCAATAAATTTATAAGCTAAATCAAATGCAATAGGAATGTAGACAATTGGCTACAATATGCACTTGGGGGAGAAAAAATTTTTCTTTTGTTTATATTTTTTTATTTATAAAATTTTTTTTATTAAGTAAAGAATTTTTTTTTAATTAAGAAGTTATATAAAGTTTTTTAGCCTACTATTTATATGGTCCTTAAGATGAAATTCCTTTTTGAAAAGTCTCTATATTTGCGGCAATAAGAAAAGAGGGTCTAAGTCATATTTTGGATTTTTAGGAGGGCATTTCTAAATTTACAGGTCAAGTTTTAGAAATGTATCTCTTTTGCAGCTAAATTGAAGGATTTGGTGTTCCCTTTTACTTTTTCTACTAAAAACCAGAATTTGTAAAAGTTTAATAGAATGAGAAGGAAACAATTTTTTAAACAAAAACTTATCATGATTTCATTCATCAAATTTGCATGAATCAATTAGAATAATGATATCGATCATCAGAATCATTAGAATTTAAAAGCTAATGATATGTTTCTAATTAAATATCTTTTCAGTTTTAATCAAAAATAATAATTATGAATTTTTATGAAGAGAATCAGTTGATTTCTCTAAACGGCAAATTACTTAAATTAATTATGAAATTAAACAACTGAATAATTGAAACGTTTGCTGCAGATAATCGAGGAATGCTTTCAATAATATATTTTATTTTGTATATTAAAGGGCTGCGTAAACAGTCTTGAATACATCTTATTTTTTAAATGTATTGTCGTAGCATGTATTATACTAAATCAATAATAAATGATGTCGTTTAATAAGGGAAGCACGACTGATGTGTTGATGTTTGTGTATATGAGTGTTTACAAACGATGTTGCGAATACTTCTTTTTCGTAACAAAAACTCAAAAGAAGTAGTGTTGATGCGTGTATGCTCGTTATTTTGGATTTGTACTTTTGAGAGTGTGTGTGTGTGTGTGTGTGTGTGTGTGTGTGTGTGTGTGTGTGTGTGTGTGTGTGTGTGTGTGTGTGTGTGTGTGTGTGTGTGTGTGTGTGTAAGATGTAGATGTTAAGATATTATGTATTCAAGGCAGTGTTGCCATATTTATTTTTCAAAAATCTTCAAGTCGTTAAAAAAAAATCTTTTTTTGTTGCCAAAAATCTTTTTTGTTATTTTATTGAATGAAAATGAGTTAAAATTTATTTTGCTTCTTGTAAACTATTAAAAGTAAAGCCAAATAACACAGAATATTTACTGTATAGAATATGTGTAATATCATTATAAGCAAATCAGAAAATTTGTAAGTAGTTTAGTAAAAAAAATTCCTCAATAATATATTAAAAGTAGCAAAAGTAAAATTTTTAAAAATCTTACTTTTAGATAAGAAATCTTTTTTGTCGTTTTAACATGTCTAAAAACTTCAAAAATAAGATAAATCTTCACATATGGTAACACTGATTCAAGGGAAGTTTTTTAAAGCAAGCACACAGTATGTGAGCAGAAAAATAAAAGATCATACACCAGTGATGGGAAAGTTGGTACGATCGTACTTTTTTTGATACTATTTGACATGAAAAAGTACCGTAGTACTCCCGCAACACGTTTGATACTCTCACGGCCAGCTTAGAAATATAGTCGGAAGATGCGCGTATGCATATATTTTTGCGAAGAATTAAATTTCTTTTTCGATAACTGGCACGAAACTTTATTAGCAAAGACATTTTAGAAAAGTGTACCCAACCAATCACAATTAAATATAAATGAAAATTATATTTGATTCAATGATATTTTCTGTGGCACAGAAGTTGATGTCTATGTAAACAGAAATCATGTTGAAACAACTGTTTCAGTTTAAAGAAAATTGTAAAAAGTTTATATTACATTCTGTCAAGTTCTTAGAGCAAAAGTGGACCTTGACAGTTTAGTTTAGTAAGTCTCCCTCTGAAAATGTTTTATTTGGTAATTATACTACTTTTAATTAAAGTGTTTCCCAGCGAAAAGCAAAATTTTTAAAATTTTAACAACCAATATAGAGCATAATATGGAAAAACTGAAGCCATTAACAACAGAAAATATATGTATGCAGTTTCTGGACTTCCGTGGCTACAGCTAAAAACGCATTGGACGAATACATGTTTCCTGGTAAATCGAGAGTTGTTTACGGAATTTTGTCCATACCTCACTCCTCTGTAAATATCGAAAGGATTTTCTCTTACCACAATATCATGAAAACAAAACAAAGGAATATAATTTATGTTCCAACAGTATAGTCTTATCAGGCCAAAGATTTATTGAAGTCTAAAAACTGTTTTTGTTATAACTTTAATCAAGGCTATCATGAATAAAATTCCGCGTGAATTTTTTCTCGGGGAACAATTCCAATTAATAGCAAGTAATAGGGAAAACAAAAAATTCTAATTGGAAAAGGGAGAAATTTCATGCGGAATTTTATTCATGATAGCCCCTGAATATTTATGCCCACCCAGACAGAAAAAGATAATCAGCAGGATGTTGTTACCATAGTCTGCGGGTACAACTAACATCAGCATAACATCACAGAATACACAAAACTGAAGAAAGTGACAGGTAAAAAAAGCTCCAATCAGGTTTTTGTTAAAATTCATGGAAGAAAGAAAAAAGCATAGTGTATTTGATATTGTAGTGTATTACTACTTACTAATTAACGCAGCTAATAAAAATGTATTGCACTAGAAGGACGTAGCAAAACAAAACCAACGACAAAATATGAGGGAAAACGAGACAAACTGAAAAAACCCGTATCTTCCGTCTCGTGACACTTCTGTATGTTTTGTGATAACATCTGCTTACCAATATTTTAAGGAACTCATAACATTAAAATTGTAACGCCGAATGACTGTCCTCCAACTCTTGTTTTTAATGTTGGTGCAATACTCTAAATACAAATTTATAAGGTCGTCACAATGGAAATTTTCAAACTTAAGTCAACTTTTTGTATTTACGGTGTTGTAGTGGTATATGATTACTAAGAACACGGTATTTGAAAACGCAAACTAATATTTTTGTGTTTGTAGTACTGTGGTGGTACAAAATTTTTGGAAGAGTCGTAATTTTGTATTTACAGTGTTGTGAAGGTACATACTTTTTGCGCAAAATCACAATTTCTGTCTGGTTATGTGCATATGAATATGCTTTTTGTTCATTTTCTTATTTATTTGTAATAATTTTTTTATAATTTTTTGTTAATAAAATTTAAATAAAAAAATAGTTTTTGGTACTCTCGGGATCAAAAAAGTACTCCAAAAAATTTATTTTGGTACCGGAATGCAAATCTCATTTCCCATCACTGTCATACACACAACGTGTGTGTGGTATGTACATGCATGACATTTGTATTAGCTCACATGTGTATGAAAAAGCAAGCATTATAAACTTTTTTGTCACGAAGTATTTTCTTCTTTACTCTTATACCTGCAATAACTGCAACAAATTTCTTGCAAACATTGTAGTTTAGCGCTTGTTTTAGAAGATATCGCTGTAGTAAGGCATTTGAAAAATCCCTCATGTCTTAAAAGTTCTTGTAAGTGATCTTTTGCAGGGGTCTATTATATATTAAATCTATTTATTGCAAATAGTAATATGTTTTTAAAGTAAAAAAATTACTGAATCAATTAATGAATTAGTTAAAGCAATATATGATGTGAAATAATGCCAACGAATGAAAAAAAAACTAACTTAACACATGATGCTTAGGCAGATCTAGATGCGCACTACCGTTTAATTAAAATTATTGTGAACGATGCATATATATTATTTTAATTAAACTATAATGAGTTTTTAAACAAAAGATAATTTTTAAATGACCTCAAGTTCAGTATTTTCAAATTCTTATTACAGAAGACAAGAAATTGACATTAATTGATAATATATTTCATTCTACATGTTGTTGAATTTGAGCCCGATTAAGAATTAATACCTTAATTATTTTTGTGTACAAAAAAAAATTGCAGTATTTCTTTATTCTTGAAAAATAGAAGTTAATTTTAATTTGGCAAAACTCTCAATCAATCGAATATTTAATTTAATTAATTAACATTTCGAATGAATTTTCAATAAACATATTTCAATGTCTCAAGTCCCTTTACTCAAATGCTGACTCAAATATATTCTTTATATTTCTTTTTTTTTTATTCGTTACAGCAACCAATTAAAAATCTAACAAGTCAATATTTAAAACGATTTTTGTAAAAGCAGCAAACAATAAAATAATTACATCGATTAAAGCTTAAAGAAGAAAAATAAAAATAAAAAAAGAAAAGCATGCTGCAAGGACAACAGAGAAAGAAACAGCAAAAGCAAATAATATCCGTAAAGGAAATAGGCAATTTATATAAGTAGCGAGAAGAGGAAAGTATAAACAAAAGTATCTATTACAAAAAATAAATAAAAAAGAAGTACAAAAGAACAAAAGCAACAGCCAAAATATAGTAATAAAGGCAAAAGAGACATGAAAGTCTTTAATCTGTTAAAAGGATTTGAATTGAATCAAAAGAGCAGCATCAACTAATGAAATATACTTCAACGCCACCACCGTTTACCCAACAATTATACATACATAAACACAAAAACGAGCTAAAGGCATTTAAAGAAAAAAAAATTGCCATATTTCAACGAGAATTATTAAGAAAACTACACAGCTACACTCTAAAATCAATGACATCATTCAACATTTTCTGCATCCAAATACAAGATAAAAGCCAATTGTATTGGAAGAGGTTTGATTAAAAATATAAAATGAAAAATTGCAGCGAATTTAAATGGAAAATAGCTATGATGATCCTAAAAGACAGGAAATAAATGAAAGAAGCTCTTTAAAAATATTCACACCTAAAACTATGCTATGCAAATATGATTTAAACATTTTTAAAAAATCAATCAAGCAACTACTCACACCACCCACAATGACAGCAGCAGCAGCAGCAGCAACATCATCATCATCGGCATTAGCATCTTTATCATTAACAGCGGATGCATCGATGACATCATTACAAACACAAGCTATAACAGTAGCCAACAACAATTACAACTTAGCAATAGGACAAACATTCGCAGAAACCAAAAATTTAAAGGAAATACAACGAGACGCTTTGCAACAACAGCAGCTACAACAAACTGATTTAAAGTGTCACCTGCAAACTAACAACGACAATATTGTAACAACAGCACCAGCTCACATACAAGCAGCAGCAGCAGCAGCAACGGCGATAAATCCAATAATTTGCAATGATATTAATACCGGAAATATATTGCTATCACACGGTAACACAAGCCAACGGAATAACAAAAACAAAAGCCAGGAAAATGAAAACTGTTACAAACATATTGCCGATAATAATAATAATTTTATATTCTTGAGAGCAACATCAGCACTTGCAAGTAAAACCAGCAATACAGAGAGCAAAAACAGCAGCATTCTAACCTCCACATTAGCAACAATCTCATGCTCACCATCGTTATTACAACATCAAGCAGAGAAATTTATGGCGGGCAGTTCAGGAATAACCAACAACACCACCAACAGCACCACAAGCAACGCTTACAAACATTACTCTAATCTTTATCCAAGTGTGGATAATGGCTGGAGCAGATTTAAATTTTGGAAAACAACTTCCTCCCTTACCCGCTTAACATCCACCAACCACACCAGTACAGCTGGCTTATGCTCATACTCCGGTAATGTCATTTGGCTGCTGGCCTTAGTGTCAATGCTCAGTTTATTCGGTTGCGGTAATGCTGGCTTTGCTTGTCTCAGTAATCCCTGTGTCTTCGGTGTTTGTATTGATGGTCTAAACAGGTGAGTAAGTCCTTTCTTATGCTGAGTACACATCTGGCATTTCGTGTGTTGTCATTTTCAAAATTTGTGCAACGCCTTTCACATCATATTTTCTATTTGGAAAGCAATACTACACAACGAAAAATATAGGAAATGACAAACGTTGACACTAGTATACACTATTGCAATGTCACAAAAAGTTATTGTGTGTACTAGACATTAGTTATACATTTAATTCCCACATAAACACAGACACACGTAAATTATTAAGTAATTTAGCCCAGGAGCCCGTTTTTCAAAGCTACAAATTACAAATCTACAAATAAAATACACGCAAAGCAACAATAAAATTTGTAAAAAAGTGTTGCTGTTTCGTGTGTATTTTACTTGTAGATTTGTAATTTGTAGCTTTGAGAAACGGGGCCCAGATAGCATTTTCAATTGTAGAAGAGTCTACTGGTAATAGGGTTGCCAGACGGCCTGGAATGGCCTGGATTTTCCAGTTTTTTAGCACCTCATCCAGTTACCAGCTAACATAGAATTTAGACAGTTAAAAAATGATTTCTTTAATTTTGAAAAATAATTTATTTATCAATTATATTTTTTAATTAATTACACAGCGGAACAGTGGTTTTATTGCTTCATTAAAAATAGCCGATCCTTATGTATTTTTATCTGCTGATTACGATGGAATCATTATTCATCATTAGTGACATTTAGCATATACTTAATTTATGCCACTTATTTATAATTCACTTAGTACAGGGTGGGCCAAAGGACACCAAGGGGTGTAAAAGTTTAATAACTTTTTTGTTTATTAATTTTTTTTTTATTTTTTCTTTCAGATTATATAGACAACACTTGGAGAATTTATAATGGAGAGGTTCACAACTGAACAGAGAACCAGAACAATAGAATTTTATTATTTAAACCAGAGATCAATTATTTTAACGCAAAGAGCATATCGTCGACATTTTAACGTCAGAATTTCGCCCTCTGAAGCGATGATTCGTTGCTTAGTTAATCGTCATCACCAACATGGCAGCGTAAGAGATTTGCCTCGAACCGGTAGACCACGTTTAAGTCGCACTGCGGAAAATATTGAACGAGTACAGCAAAGTGTTAACAAAGCACCAGAAACATCTGGCAGAAGGCGTTCTGCTCAGCTAGAAATGTCTCGTACGTCACTACGGCGCATTTTAAAAAAAGATTTACAGTTGTACCCATATAAGGTGCAATTGGTCCAAGAATTAAAACCCGCAGATCATCGGCAACGTCTAAATTTTGCAGTTAAATTTCAAGAGTTGGCCAGAAATGAAATCAACTTTATGAAAATTTGATTATGAGTAATGAAGCTCATTTTCATTTGAATGGCTTTGTTAATAAGCAGAACTGTAGGTTCTGGGGTTCTCAAAATCCAAGAGCCATTCATCAACGCCAATTGCACCCCATCAGGTGTACAGTATGGTGTGGGATCACATCTGAAAATGTCACTGGGTCCTACTTCTTCGAGAATGAAGATGGAAGTGCTGTAACCGTAAATGGAGAGCGGTATCGGTTTATGATAGAAAATTTTTTACGTCCTGCTCTTGAAAACAGACCTGGTATGTGGTTTCAGCAGGACGGAGCCACTGCCCATACTGCCCGAGACACAATGGCACTTTTAAGTCAAATTTTTGGAGAGCGAATAATTTCTCGAAATTCGGAAATTATTTGGCCTGCGCGATCGCCAGATTTGACAGCACCCGTCTATTTTCTTTGGGGTTTTTTGTGAACAAGCCACAGACAATCCTTGAACTCAAGGCAAACATTGTTGCAGAAATTCGAACGCTACAGCCACAAGTTTTGAAAGATGTTATGGAAAATGCTCTAAAAAGACCCCATCAGTGCGAAGCTGAAAACGGTGGTCATTTAAGAGACATAATTTTTAATACTTAGTGTAAAAAAATTTCCATTTTGTATATTATATAATCTGAAAGAAAAAATAAAAAAAAGTTAATAAACAAAAAAGTTATTAAACTTTTACACCCCTTGGTTTCTTTTGGCCCACCCTGTATATCACGAATGGTCCCCCAAACTTAAAAATACTTTCTGGATTATTAAATTTCATTAAAATCTCTTTGAGTAGATGAACATTGAGTATATCAGGATATATTACTCTTATTACATGGATGTTAAAAATCGTGTCTTTGGTTTAGTTCTTAAATTTCATTTATTTAAATTTTTGAAATTAAAATAACTGGCTCTTATGTATTTTTGTCCGCTGATTACGAATATAGTTTTATTATTTATCTCTCACCTCTAGCCTCAAAAAGAAAAAAAAATATTAAAATTTTTGCTCTCTCATGCCTTCCAAAAAAATTTGTTTTTTGTATCACATTCCTGATCAATGCAATTATTACGTATAATAAATTTTGTATTAACCAGTGCAGAAAATTTTTGTTTTATTTGTTATTATATCGAAATTTGCAACTTTTATTAAAAAAAAAAAAAAAAAAAAAAAAAAAACTAATTCAAGGAAAACTTTTAATTTTTAATGCAAAATTGTTGGGCCTAATCACGCGTGTGGTATTTCGACTTCGACTACGACTATTTTGTACTAGACTAAAGAATATTGCTTTACAAACTCGTCGTATTCGAAATAAGACTTTCGTTATTAGGCTCACTAAAATAATCACAACTTATCACAAAATAGAGGCTACATTCAAAATCATCGACGTCATATTATTAGAAATAATATTTTTTAGTCGCGTAAGTAAAGAAAAATTTGAGATATTATTTATTAAATATAATGCTCAAATCTCTGAAACTAGAATATAAGAAATTTTTTTTCGTAATTAGCGGACAAAAATTTATAACGATCAGTTTATTTCGGTAAAAAATATAATAAAAATGTTTTATGGACTAAACTATGCTGCTCAATGTAAAGCTATCCAAATAAAAGAAATTGTTTTATAGATTAAAACTAATCAGGAGATAAAAATACATAAGCATCAGCTTTTCTTATTAAAACAAGGCAAAATTTTCTGTTTTCTGGTTGTGTTTTTATATCTTCTAAGGAAAAATTTTTAATACTAAATAAAAAGAAACAATAGTGCTTGCAAATGTACAACCAGTTGTAATTTTCCCTAACACTGATTAGTTCCTCTATTTTGTACATCACTGGCAATTTACAACCAAAACAATATTTTCAAAAAGCATCAACACTTTGCTTTAGAAGCTTATTTTTAAATTGTCCAGTTATTTTTTCAAAATCCAGTTGAATTTTTTCAATTGTCCAGGTATTTTACTTTTGGTATCTGGCAACCCTAACTGGGAATCCCATGAAGAGTGTTTTTGATCATCGACAATTACATTTTTTTAATCGTAGAGGGAATAGTTTAGGATATATGTATGTAGAGATTTTCTATTAGACTCCCGTTACACAGTGTCCACACCTGATGAATTTATATCATGATGAATCATGATGAAAATTCACCACGTATAGACTCAATTTATTAATATTATGGTAGTGTTATGATATAATCATCAGAGCTCACTGGCTGATAAATTCATCTTGATATCAAATATCATTTAAGGTGTTGCTGTGTACTTAACGCTTATTTATTAAAAAATTTTCGTTTAAAAAAAAGTGGCATAATAATTTTTTTGTGACCAAAAAATCAAACAACATGCATATTAGGTATTTTGTGCAAGTATTTTTCAAATATTTGTTTGATTCATCATTAGGCTAAGTCTAGACGATATGTTGAATCAGCATATTTATGATGGAAAATTTGTTACCAGTGCCAACATATCGTGTAGACCCAAAATTTTTTGAATATTCGTATGCTTAGCTGAAGGTCATTTGTTAAGGTTGTCAACAAACATATGTTCAAGATTTTAGCATATCGTGTAGACACCATATTTTTATTTTGTAACAAATTTCCTATGTATGCTATCAGATATGTTATTTGTTGAAAAGCCTATGTAAGCTTTTCAGCATACGGCAAATTTGATAGCATATAGAATTGATATTTTTACTCTGCTCATGTATGAGCAGTGCTGCCTGATTTGCCATTTTTAAAATAAAAATAACATAAAAATTAAAATAACGAAAATAGTTTAATAAAAGAAAAAAAAACACACAAATTCTGCATTATGCGAAAAATATACTGCAGAAATGTGAATTGGGGTGAGTAAAAAATAAGGGAAATTGCAATTTCTTAAAAAATAATTTTAGGCGATTCTGAAGAAGACTATCACTCTTATTCCAGTTTCTTTCAAAATTTGCAACTTCTCACGAGTTTTTGCAAACTTCGCAATAAAAGCAACTTTTTGCATGCTTTCAGCCTCCTAAAAGCTTTGGCGATTTTTAAAAAATAATAGAATTTGTCACCATTCCGCTATTGATAAGTTTTTGCGAATTTTCTTCGTTTTTGTGATTTTTATTGAATTTTTTCATTCCTTGCAGTTTTGACGATTTTTGACCAATATTATGGCTTGTTTAAAGTTATGCAACTTCTCGCGATTTTTTTGCAAAAATTCGCGATAAAAGCGACTTTTTACATGTCTTCAGCTTCTTGGCAGTTTTGACGATTTTAAAAAAGTATAAAGCTTTGTTATCATCCCGCTGTTAATAAATTTTTGCAAATTTACGTAATTTTTGCCGAATTTTTTTACAGTTTTAGCGATTTTTAATCCATATTATGGCTTGTTCAAAATTTTGCCAATTTTCGCGATTTTTTGCAAAGTTCGCAATAAAAGTGGCTTTTTGCGTGGGTTTTAGCAGTTTTAATAAATTTGAAGAGTTTAAAATATTATCGGACTTTGTCATCCTGCTGTTGTAGCTTTTCGCCAATTTCCGTCATTCCGCAAATTTCTTTTTATTTATATACATGTAAATTGCACTAATTTTTATTAACCAAAAATATAAATTTTTTGCACTGAAAGCGATAATTGATATATATACATAAATTTATTGTAATTGTAAAATTTATTTTATATCTAAGCAAATGCTCACATGACTCAACATATATATCAGAATACAAAATTCAACATATCATGTAGACACAAAAATCTTATGATAACTCATATGTTGTATTATCATTTGCTGACATATGTTGACTTTAAAAAATTTGGTAGTTTCAGCATACTGTGTAGACGCCTAACATATATATATATATGCTGACAGCAGGATTTGTTGTTATTTTAAAGCATATTAATGTAAGCATATATTTGCTGATTCAACATATCGTCTAGACTTAGCTTTATATAAAATCATCAACGTCTACCCCTTTGTGTTGATATTAACAAAAATATGACAGTTGCTTTGCCGGCGTCATATTACGAGTATGATATAAAACCGTCAGGTGTGCACACTATGTAAGGATTATCTTATAACTCGTTAAATACTCAGCCATGTAATTCTTATATGAATCATGAAGAGAGTCGCTAAAAGCTGATTAGATGATGTGGATGAATTTTAATTTTTTTAAACTTAAAAATTATACCAAAATTTTGTACCGTCTTAGTTTTTCGTTTCAATTTTCAACAACAGTTTTTAATCATCGTTCATGAAACATTGCAAGATTAAAAGGCGAGTGTATCTCAAAAAGCTAAAAAAAAAGTATAACATTGTTGTTTTTGTACTTTTAAAACAATCAGTTGAACTTTTTTTTTTAACTTGCAAGCTAAACATTCCAAGATCAAAAGGCGAGCGTGTAAGAAAAACTTGTAAAAAAAAAGATATAATTAAGAAAGCAAGGAAAAGTATATGTTAATGTTACTCATCAGTACCTGGATTCACTAACTTTTATTACGATAATCGTATCGCTATAATAAATATACCGAAAACTTATCGACTTTGCTATTCAGTAACATATTTTAACGATATTCAAGTTCAAGCTTCTCTTGATATCTCGTCCGATCACTCTCCGACGATCATTACAATTTGTAGTCCATTAAGAAGTAACTTACCTGACCCATATGTGAAGATGATCAATCGTGTTAATTGGCTGGGGTTCAAAAAATATCTCAGTAGTCATTGTACCGAAAACATTACGCTTAGAACATCCGATGATATTGAATCTAACATTTCCAATCTCAGCGAGAATCTCAACATGCCACTATCTCCCATCCGCAGACTGGGTTTAATAAAATTTATTCTACAGACATTGAAGGTCTCGTACGTAAAAAAAGAAGAGCTAGAAGGGAATCGCAACAGCACAGATCACCATAAAATAACATCAGATTTAAAGAGTGCACTAAACGACTCCAAGAGTTGCTTGCATCTGAAAAAACTGCATCTCTTAAAAATTATCTGGAAGGTCTTGATGTCACACCAGCGTCTAATTACTCTTTGTGGCGCGCTGTTAGAAAGCTTAAAACACCCATTGAGTATAAGCCACCTCTACGCACATCTACCGGAAGTTGGGCAAGAAGCGATACTGAAAAAGGTAAAATATTTGCTGAGCACTTAAAATCCGTTTTTACGCCAAACATATGTACTGGTGTTGCTGATTTGCCGAATGTAGTCGCTCTACCCCCTCAACACATAAAGTTTAAGACGCGTGATTTACAAAAATTAATCAACCCGAAGAAAGCTCCGGGTATTGATGGAATTAGTAACCAGATGCTTATGAACTTGCGTCGTATTGCAATGAGAATCCTATTATTCATATTTAATGCCATTTTACGACTGGAGTATTATCCACACAGCTGGAAGCTTGCCAAGGTTAAAATGATTCCAAAGCCGGGCAAAGATCTAACCAAGGCTGAGTCATATAGGCCAATAAGTCTACTATCAACTATGTCAAAGCTTTTCGAAAAACTGCTCAAAACAAAATTGTGCCCAATTCTAATTAGTAGTGGGTGCATACCAGACCATCAATTTGGTTTTAGAAGTCAGCATAGCACCATTGAACAAACTCACAGACTGGTTCAATTTATAAGAAGAACTTTTGAGGAAAAAAAGTATTGTTCTGCGCTCTTTATTGACGTTTGCCAGGCATTTGATAAAGTGTGGCATGAAGGCCTAATTTTAAAATTGAAGACTTACTTACCAATAAACATTTTAAATCTTTTGGGAAGTTACATTATTTCCCGTAAGTTCACTGTTGTGGAAGGAGACTTTACGAGTAGGCCTGAAACTATTTCATCCGGTGTGCCACAGGGGAGCATACTGGGACCAGTTTTATACTTGATTTATACTTGCGATATGCCTGTGAGCAGTAGTATCCATACTTCCACATTTGCCGACGATACAGCCTGCCTTAGTATGCACGAAAACCCTGATGAGGCATCCCGCAAACTCCAGGAACACATTAGCCAGATGGAGCTTTGGTTAAACTTATGGAGAATTAAAGTCAATGAACAAAAGTGTGTCCATATAACGTTCACCCTAAGAAGAGATACTTGCTCCCCCATTCGGATTAACAATCAAGTTGTTCCTCAACATTCACATGTGAAATATCTTGGTATACACCTTGATCGACGACTTACATGGAAACACCACATTGACTCTAAGTTAACTCAAATGAAACTTAAATTAACTCAGGTACATTGGCTGATTGGTAGAAATTCAACACTTAGCCTAGACTGCAAACTTTTAATATACAAGTCGCTTTTAAAGCCAATATGGTGCTACGGAATTCAACTATGGGGCACTGCTTCAGCTTCAAATGTAGAGAAAATTCAACGCAGGCAAAATAAAATTTTACGCATGATAACATCGGCTCCATGGTACATCAAAAATTCAAATATACATCGCGATTTGAATATGCCACTAGTGACTGAAGAAATTGTAAAATACGCAGGCAAATATCTAACAAAACTCGAGTCACATCCTAATCCGCTTTCTCGTAATATTTTGAACTTTAATGGACACATCCGCTTAAAAAAGAGAGATACACGGGCTCTAATATTCAACACTCTAGATGATGAAGCTGCTTGAAAACACTTTTTTCTTTTTGTTGCTTATCACTACTTATGTATTATTAATAACTATCACTAAGCTTATGTCCGACATTGGTCGGGCCTAATAATTTTTTAATAGATTTAAGATTTGAATACTTATTGTTAGTTCATATTTGAAGATACAATAAATAAAAAACATGCATTCAAAAAAAAAAAAAAAGATATTCGCTGCCGGTGGAAGGAAAATAAAATAAAGTCACAAGCTCAAATTCATTGAGTTTTTCTTTGTCATTCTTTATGATTTTCGCTTATTTTTACATTTTCTATACCACATAATATTGAATTAAATGGCGATTACGATAATGTTGCAGACTATCATAAAAAAGAAATTACGGAATGACATTAAATATGTCGATAAATATTACGATTTTCGGTTCGCAAAAAGTTACAGAATCCAGGTACAGATCATTATCAGAAGATGCTTTGGTGCAAGAATTGAGGCAAGTAGGGCGATTCACTATCTTTTTTTAACGATAATCGCATCGTTAAAATAATTATTACGAAAATTTATAGAATTTGCAATTCAGTAACATTTTTAACGATATTCGCTGTAGATTAATGTCAGCTGTGTCGTTATTTAAGCGACAATAATTTATGTGCAGTTAATTTCATTGACAAAAATCAACAGAAAATATCAGCTGCGCACTATCGTTAAAAAGAAGTTACAAAATCAAACAATCGTTATTGCAAGCGAAAAAATGCATAGAAAAAAATTACGATTGTCGGATCGTTAAAAGTTACTGAATCGCACTACAGGTGACATCTTTTTGGAGAGCACTTAATTTCATGTTTTGCCATGGTAAATTGCCCACACAGATCGTGCGATATCATACCCTTAGACTATTTTCTCTGAAGATATGTAAAGTATCAGGTCTTTGGGAATAAGCCACCTACGATTGACGCTTTGGAGGCCAACATTACTCCTGTTATTCGCGAGATATGAGTACTAGTCGCTACGTATTCATGACCATGTTGGTCATTTTCAAACACTAAATGCCATAAATTGATCTCTTAGCCAATAATAAAATTTTAAGTTTTTAATTTTACATTAAAAATCAAACCACGATGAATTACGCGATACTTGCTATATTAAAATCAAAGACTACGCGTGTTTATTTTTTCCTTGCATTTCATATTTTATAGGCATTTATACACGGCGTCAGTAGCATTAAAGGGGCTCATAGACACATACTGTTTGCAGCTACTGCCGATGAGCCTTTAGTATACGTGTGTGATTGATATTTAACTACAAACTTATCAATAATCATTTAAAATAAAATTTCATAAAATAAACATCCGTTTGAGAAGAAAAACAATTATTGGTAGAATTCAAGATATTAAATGAAAACGTATTTCCTTTACACATTTTTTTTTCAAAACAAACAAAAAATTTGTTTTACTTTCTTCTTATTCATATAAAAAAAAATCCGTTGAAAAACTGTCAGCAGTATGAGTTCATTTCAAAATCAAAACTATTCTGATTTTTCATACTGCATGTCTGTGTGACGAATACATTAACAAAAATTTAAAATTTACTAACACATGCTGATGGCATGTGCATGAGCAGTATGTATGTATGGGCCCCTTAAGAATAAGAATTTAAAAAACCTTGTTTGAATTTCTTTGCTGGCTAGGCAACTCATCAGTAGACTTCAACTTCAACTCAAGAAAGCTTGCAAAATCCTACTGCTTATAAAGGCTGTCCCAACAAGAACGCAAGATTTAAATTTTAAATAAAACACAGATATTTAAAAAAAAATCGTGAAACTTTATTATATCGTAAAGTAGACAAAATGAGGCGGCAGATGGCCGCCGCGGATTTGCTGGTACACACGCAATCTTTTAATGAAATTTTCAATGGCCGCTTTGCATAAATGCTGCGGTATTTCATTAATGCAGCGTTCAATTTCCTCTTTTAAGGCTTGAGTCGTCGTCGGCTTATTCGCGTAAACCATCGACTTCAAAACACCCCAAAGAAAAAAATCTAATGGTGTTAAATCGCACCATCTAGGCGGCCAATTCTGGTCTCCAAAACGCGAAACAACACTACCGGGAAATGACTGATGTAGCAATTGAATTGTTTCTCTGGCTGTATGAAACCACATGCCCTCCACAATCATTTCTTCAATTCTAGGCACGAAAAAACTGGTTGTCATTTCACGATACCGAATACCATTGACTGTTTGCGCTTGACTTGCGTTTGGGCGACATCATCACGTACAGCTGCGAGATTTTCGGTCGATCGACCTGGTCGAAGGTGCGTTGTTGTCTTTACATCACTAACAGACCCAGTTTCGGCAAATTTGTCCATTAATGTCTTTACAGTTGACTCTTTTGGAGCATTATTGTGACCCCAAATTGATCGCAAATTCGCGAACTGTAGCCGCAAGACGTTCACCATTTTGGTAAAACAATTTCACAATGAGAATGCGTTGTTCATTCGTGTAGCGGTCCATTTTTACTCGTACCTCGTACCTTCTACTAGCAAACAATAACAATTGTTCAAATGTCAAACAATGACACTTCGAATGGCGCCAAATTTAAATCTTGCGTTCTTGTTGGGACACCCTTCAGGTGAAATTAAATTATTGAGAATTGCAAAACTAAATACACAGTAGGCCAAGAAAAAATAGAATTACTTAAGCAACAATAAATAAAATTTTTTTAAATTGTTGTTCGGTATTTATTATATCAAAAATTTTTTAATTCCTATTCTTTTTTGACGCCTTAATTTGCAAAAACTTTACAAAAATTATATATAACTTGGCATCACTAAATATAAAAATCAGATGTTTTGTTAGTAAGTCGCCTTAAACGCCTGCAAAAGTAAAAATTAAAATATTTATGCGTCAGCACGATATACTCAATATTGTTACGAAAATGACCGTCGACAAGATTGAGCAGCATTACACAAAAATATTCCAACAGGGTTAATGTAAGTGTTACGCGAAAATATTCCTACAGGGTCAATGTAACGAATAATCTAGAATAGTAGCAAACAACTAAATAAGCGTGCGTAACACGTAAACAAGCAAAAGCAACAACAACAAAAAGCGTCTGCTTATTAAGAAGATTCACATATTTACACACATACACACATGCTAATTCAAATGAAAAAGTAAAAGATAAACAACCACCGTGTGTTGCTTAGTTAATGGCGCATTCATAAGACGTAGCTGTTGAGCTCAACAGTTGTGAAACTGTTGGCAACTGTTGGCCCCAACAGTTACGTCTTAGAAACGGCTTGATGGATATAATTTAATCTTATATCTTTATTTTGTTACTTCGTCGCATTTGTAATGTAAAATTTAACAAATATTTGCTCCTGCCACCTAACAAATCAAATAAAAGATAAAGCTCTATTCAATCAGCTGTTCAGGCTGAGCATAACATGTTGACTATAGGTAGCGAAAAAATTTTATGATGGAAAATTACTCAACTGCTGAGTGGAGCAGGACTACTTAACTATGCGTTTCTAAGACAAACACTCAACGGTTGCACAACAGCTACGTCTTATGAATGCACCCAATAATGTACACACGTACGCATATACACATGTATGTACATAGCTACCACATGAACTTAATTAGGCAGCATATAAGATGATAATGATCGTCTAGACATTGCTTGAAACTTCTGGTGGTATTTGTGTGGAGTATAAAAAGCGGTGACGCAGCCAATGAGTTATAGTTAGTTGCAGTTGTGAGTCAGTTACGAACAAGTCAGTCGCGAACAAGTCAGTCATTTGCAAGTAAACAAGTCAGTTGATAATTAAGTTGTGAATTAATAATAGACTGTCGTGGAATTGAGATTATTGTGGAGTATATCGTGTGGACTGGAGTAAAGGGAACAGCGCAGCGAATAGACGTGTATAAGGGTGTAAGTAAGAGAGTCTTTATTGGTGTATCAACTGTGAGTGTTGGCAGAGTGAGTGCCGTGTGTGACAAGCAGCAGACAAAGAGGTATTGGTGTATCAACTGTGAGTGACGGCAGAGAGAGTCTCGTAAGTGACGGCAGCAGACAGAGAGGTGTCACGTGAATACTTGCGCAGAGAGATAAGAGACGTGCGTAAACTACAGCGAGGAAGGCGTAGTGGTAACCAATTGTGAATATCTGTGTGTAATTTATTAGTTTAAGTTGTATTAGTGTATTTAAGCTCTTGAGTAATTTAGTATAGGTGTATTTGTAAATAAAACTTGTATCATTCTTAACCCTAATTACTACACTCGGCTTTTGTATTCATTTGCAAATCTTTGGATCTACGGAAAAGCGTTTTTATAGAGAGAAACACGTAACAATATATTAATTTTATGTATTCTGTATTTCAAATAACGTACTAAGCTTTTCACGCAGCATTGAAAATAAAATAAAAACTTGGCATCTTTGAGTATAAAAATCAGCTGTCTTGTTCCCAATATTATCTCTTTAAACACTTACAGCCTTATTTATAAAGCTTCTGAAGGATTTATTTATAAAGGCTTTTTAAGAAAAATTTTGTATGAAAATGTATCTTAAAAACCCTTTATAAAGCCTTAATAAGTTTTATAAATAAGGCTGTTACAAAAGTACATAAAATGCACTTAACAAATTTTATACATTATAAGCACTCTGCCTTACACATTTTCACGCAGCATTGCAAATTAAATGAAACTTAGTATCACTGAGAATAAAAATCAGCTGACTTGTTTTTTCTTCTCTTTAAACGATTATAAACATAGAGAGTAATTATACTCTTCGCATGCTACGCGTTGAGGAATTCTACACATTGTGTTTTGTAAATGTTTTTTCGGCCATTTAGGAGGCAAAACAAGTCTAGCATATATGGACTTCAGGTTTATTTTTAGACACTTAAAACTGATATTTTATTAAGCAACTGAATAACAGTATTTAAGATTAAGGAAACAAATGAGATTAGAAAAATAGCAAAATATGGATTCATAAATTTTATAATTTTCATGATCATTTCGTAACATGCTTCTTCGTTGCCTTAATATAAAAAGGCCCTAACTCATTATTTTTTTGAAATTGAGATTTTTGCATTTTTCGATACATTAGATGCTCTTCTATCGAAATACACAAAAATCTCAATTTCAACAATAAAAATAAAAATAAAAAATTAGGACCTTTTTATACTAAGGTAACGACGATATAAAAATATAATAAAATTTTGTCGTTAAAATTATTTTTACTAAAAAAAGCAACAAAAAAAAAACATTTTATTATATTTCAAGAAGGAATCATCTAGATTTTACTTGAATCCCTGGACCAAGCGGGCAATCATGTAAACCAAATGCTGAAATCATGCCAAAAATTTAAAACATGTTTTTTAATAACACAGTGTGACAAAAAAAAAATACCTGCGACGTGTTACTATTTTTCATATAGGTATTCTCGAGTAAAACAACAATCTGTATTTGAAATTTTCCAAACACCGCCAAAAACTTGAGTTAAGGGGTAAGTAACCGGTTATTCGTACCCGGTATTCAACCGATTTTAAATTTATAAAAGATAATTCTTTCTGCCAAAAAAACCAACTTCAATGCACAGATCTGATAGAAGAAGATAAGAAGTACGTGATATATAAAAGTAAATTTTAATGGGCGGGCCTCCGCCCATTTTTTAAATGCAAGATTGTGTGTTTTTCAGAGCTCAGGGTATAGTAGAACCACTTAAAATAAAATATTAAATTTTAGTGGGCGTGATTCAGCCCATTGTTTTAAATGGAGGACTGTGTCTATTTTAGAGCTCAAGGTGTGTAACTAGTTTCGTAAAAATCGGTTAAGTAGAACTGCGGAAAATACTATAATATAATAATAATGGGCGTAACCCCGCCCATTTTTGCAACTTTCAAATTGTGTAATTACAACAACCAAAGGTGTTTTATAGGTTTCGCAGCAATCAAATAAGTAGAATATCATAAAATTATATAAAATAAATTATGGGCGTGAACCCACCCAGTTTTATTGCAATGGGACCAATGGGCATAAAATTTTACAATCGGTCCAAAATGTACTGAGTTAAAAATTTACATAACTAACAGCGTTGTCAACTTTTAAATTTCAAAAAGCACTGAAACCAGGGGCCTAATTCCCGCATTCGATTGCGAGCGAGTTATTACTCGAATGTGCGAGTATTTTAACTTTTAGGGTTTTCGCATTCGGTTTCGAGTAACACATATTGAAATTTCTAATGACAGCATTCGGTAACATACATACATTCGAATGCAACCGTTCGTGTTTTTACTCGCAAGCAAAAAGGCATTCGAAATCATTTTTAACATAGAAAAAACGAAGATATAGAAAATGTATGTTCAATATTTTACTTATTTATTTAAAAATGAATGAATGCACAAATGTATGTATAAAAAAATACAAATTAAAAAATTTGTAGTTGACTTTAAATATAACAAAACACACTGGCTTGGCAAATACATACGGTCTAATTCATAAAAAATATTTTTGGTTTATTACAGGTTTATTTGACAAATTTCCCATAGAAATATGTCAAATAAGCGCTTAATATACCTGATAAATTTTTATGAATAAGGCAGATAATGTTTTGCCCAAGAGTTGTCTCGGGGAAAATAAAAAAAAATCAACCAACTCTGGGAGCACCTAAATAACAAATTAAATGCTTCTGGTCAAGCAATAAAAGAATCGAACATGTGGCTAGTGCTCTAGGGTCTTATGCAAAAAAACTTAATAAAGCTTTGCCAAGCAATGTTAAGTAAAGTTATATTCTAAAAAAATTATTGTATAAAAATTCTAAAGTAGGCACCCACGTTTGTTAAGACTACTTTAAGTTGATATTTCCAAAATGTGTATTTTGTACCTCAAATATTTTTACTAATATAGCACATACTGATTCATGTTACATCTGAAAATGAAGCTAGAAGTGCCTGCTCTTATCTTAAATTTATTATTTCTGTCAATGTAATGGGAAACATCACCAAATTATCCAACTGCTTCGAAATACATAGCAAAATCCATAAAAAAATATTAAAATAAATACAATTATACAAAAATGTTTTAGTGATGTACATACAATCAAAACAAATCGAAAAAAGCTGGATATTCAAATACTCGTTTCATTCGAATAAAACAAATTGTGATAATTTTTCACATTTTTTTACTTTTACTTCATGGTTGTGTTTATCTGTTTTCCTATTAAGTCAGAAGCTCATATTTTTTAAATTAGGTTGCTTTACTTCAAGATAATAAAAATTTATTTAATAAAATAAAAAAAATATTTGAATACCCGAATGAAATTGTATTAAATTTTGTACATCATAAGCTGTGAAGTGGTTGTTGAACACGGTGTTGTTACCAGTATTTATTATTAAATCACAAAATATTTAAAGTTGTCTTTTGCACATGATTTTTTAATAAAGCTGTGTTAGCCTTAAAGTGCTTATCAACTACTATGAACTTTAAAGCTAAATTAAAATATTTTTTTGCATAAGGGGGCTATTCTCTAACTTTACACTAATTTATTATTATTAAGTTATTAACAAAATTAAAATGAAAATAACATTTATGTATTCCTTTCTGCATATACGTGTGTATGTACGTACATATGTACATATGTTTTTGCATACATACATATGTACAAACATATGCTTTTGCTTACAATTTATTCAGTGTTGTGAAATGAATTTATATATAAATATATTTGCCTTTTTACAACACTAAAACCAAAACTCGATTCGTTTGGTAGCGAGTGACATCATCAGAAAATTTCTTGCCATCGGAATTAATTTCTATTCGAATGCAATTCCGATCACGAGTGCAGGAATTAGGCCCTAGGAAAAATACGCGTAATTTAAGTAAAAAAGCACTAAATTAAATTTTTTTTTTATTAAAAAAAAATTTGTATATAAAAAATATAGAAATCGGTTGACCAAGCACTTTATCCCTAAAACTTCAAATTTAAAGCATCCGATACACATTATGATTCTATGAGAATCAGTGAATTCTAAAATCAATTTGACGAAACCTTTTTAAGTTATTATAAAAAATTTAATTTTTTTCGTCAACGTTGACTTGCTGATTACATTTTGAACTCGATGGGAGTAGTAGTTAATTTTTTAAAATCAAGCATTTCAAAATTAGATTTTTATTAAACAATGCTGTGGAAACATTCCTTCACATCAAATGCAATACTAATAAGAAAGTTACAAAATTAAAAAAAAGTAATTTGCTAGTTAACCAAGTTATATAAACTTAAATTATATTTACTATTTAAAAAAAAGTAACGAAGAAAATTATATATACGGAATCTAAAACGGCAGCTCTATTAGCAACACAATTTTCTCGTTTCAGACCGCTTATAAATAAAGCCAAGTGTAAGGAAAAATTTTTACGTATTTGAGACTTAAATAAAGTAATAAAGGTAAAAACGTGATCAACTTCTGCGCTTAAACATTGAAGTTTGACTAGAAAACATTTCGCTATTAGACTATACTTGCATTATGCCTTTTTTGTCGTGTGGCAAAACACTGTTTCCATTAATTGTGCGTAAAATTTAGAAGTTTAAGAATAAAATGCACGATTTTCTTCAACTCAGTTTTGTACAATCTTATTAGAATATTTTGAAATGTTCCATTTAACTTCAGTGCTTATGTTTTATAAATGTTAGACTTCTTCAAAAAAAAAATATATATATATATATATATATATATATATATATATATTATACAAGGAAAATTCTTTTTGAATTTTGGGTTTACTGCCACTGCCAAGATATAAAAAGCACCGCCAAGAATAAAAAAAGCAATGTGAGTCCGATCACAGAGGAGATGTGTAAACATCTAGTAATGAAAATTTTTTTTTAAGTTGGAAGTACTTATGCTTTTAGTATCTTTTTTTAAATTAATTAATTAAAAGTAGCAAAACTTTCAATATTGTAAATACATATGAATTTGTTGGTTTTTGTTTGTTTTATTAAACTTATTTGGTTAGTAAATGGGCACACTGCAGTATATGTATATATACTGCATTCAAAATTGCAGTCAGCAGTAAATTTACTGATTACTAAAAAAAAATCAGTAAATTTTTACTGCTAATTAAATTTGATTTGCATTACCAGTAAAATCGTAGGGCCGTAATCATGATAAAATTGTAGCAAGTGGCAAAGTTTTTTTTATTCAAATTTTGAAACTTTTGTATGAAAAACATTTAGCCACTTGATAGAATTTCATTATGAATACGCGCATTACTGATTACTGAAAATTCAATGCACCTCATCATATAACAAATCATTTAGGCAATTTATAAAAATTGTAGAAAAAAATTTTAGTAATCAGTAAAAATTTACTTTGTTAAACATTTTTTATTGTTTTTACTGAAACTTTAGTGGTACTGCAGTGCTCATCTATGGTAAATTCCTTTACTTTTACTTTTTAATTTTTAATTCCTGTTGTTCATCGTTTAGTTGTTGCTGTTCTTGTTGTTGTGTACGCATTGCAATTAAAATAAATTCAGTAAAGTGCGACTTTGACTCGCGCACATGCGGTTTTGATAATTTTTTTTTTTTGATTTAGCTTTCTTCCTTTTTTAAGTTTTTTCAGTTTAAACGATTTTTTTCAGTTTTATCGCTTTTTTTTCGTTTTGGTGTTTTTTTTTCTCTTTTTGGGTTTTTTTAATTTTCGCAATTTTTTTCATTTTGGCGATTTTTTCATTTTGGCGATTTTTTTCTGTTTTTGGGGTTTTTTTTCATTTTGGCGATTTTTTTCTGTTTTTGGGGTTTTTTTATTTAGGCGATTTTTATATATTGGCGATTTTTTTGTTTAAGGGTTTTTTTTCATTTTGGTGATTTTTGCGGTTTTTCGCGATTTATTTTAGTCCTAGAGATTTTTTTTTTTTTATTTGGTGCTTTTTTCGTTTTGGCGATTTTTTTTGTTTTTGGCGATTTTTTTATATTTGGCGATTTTATATTTTATTGATTTTTTAGTTTTACCGTTTTTGAAAATTTGAAGAGTTTTGGTCTTACGGTTTCCAAGATACAGCAAGTTGTCAAAATTAGAAAGTCAAAATTGCATTAACTGATGGACCGCCCTTTAATTTAAATTTTTTTAAATTAGTGTTAATTGTTGTAGTCTGTATAAAAATACACTAACTTTTAAAATTTCAAGTGTATATATACATACAATTGTATGTATATTACATGGGATTTTAACATTTTTCGTTGCTCGTTTTGGAACACCCTTTAGTTTTTAACTCTCATGTATTTGTTGTTGTAGTGGCCAAATGTCTTCATATTGTGTCCAAATTTCAAGTCCGTAGCTCTTACGGTTCATTTTCACCTTTGGTCTACGGAAATATACAGAAAAATAACCGACGGCGGCGCACCGTCGGCTTCGAGCCGGTCGACTTGTTTCTCTGCTTGGTATTGCTTCTTTCAAACACTAATACACTCATACATAGCTCACACCTCTTTGACAATGCAAAGCAAAAGCAAAAAGCAAAGAAATCTCAGCAAAGAAATCTCAGCAAAGAATCAAAGTCAAAAGATTTTTACCCCCTAGCGTATAGATGTTTACACATTAAAAAGGCACCGAGCACTAACTTCAAAATTTTTCGCGTCGAAAATTTCAAAAAGCACTAAAAACGGTGAGAAAAGCACAGAGTTGACAACCAACGCTGATAACTAAAAAATAAAAAATAGAGACGAATTGTTAAACTCCTCCTGTTTTTGAAGTCGGTTAAAAATAATAAGACCTTTCGAACCATACAAATCATATCATATGCTTCAGTAAATTTCTGACATACATTTTTTTCGGTTTTTTCGGCACTTTCCACTTGTTCCACTTTGGATTTGTTCCTAGGCAGTATTTAATTTTTATCGGAACCATACTGTTTATGACTTTATTTATAAAATTTAGTTAATTAGGAGTAATTCGCAGGTTTGTGTTAAAGAATTCCTTAGAATTTTTTTTTTATTTAGAAGACTTTTTGTCAAAAAAAAAAAAACTACCTGCATAATATTTTTCGCGTTCTATTTATGCGCTTTCTGTGTATTTAAGCTTCCAGGAGGATGAAAGTACAATTTAATAGAAGTACAAAATTGGTGCAACAGTGGTCGCCAAACTTTTTTTCTTAGGAACTCAATTTTTCACATATACCAACTAAATATTCCGCTAAATTATACCAAATTAAAATTAGTTTCGGTGGGGCAATCGTTGTTTGATATATTGCAATGAAAAATAACCGGTTAATATCCAGTTAGTACCCTATACCTATAATAATTGATACGATTTGTAATAATTGATATAATAATTGATTAGATTTGTTATACTAAATTTAAGTTGGAGTGGTATCGAAAATTTGCAAAAAGAGCTTAATTTATGTAATAATAATAATAATAATTTTGCCGATTATTGAGGTTGATATATGAAAAATTTGGTTCTCAACAAAAAAGTTTGGCAGCCGCTGTTGTACCAATTTTGTACTACCAAAATTGTACTTTCATCAACCTGGAACCTTAACTACGCAGAAATCGTAGGGGAGTGTTTGGAAATTTTCAAATACAGATTATTGTTATGCTTGACAATACCTACCAAAAAAAAATAGTGACACGTTCCAAATATTTCGATTTCAACAAAATTTGTCACGCAATGTAATAAAATGTTTAATTTTTTTATATCTTTTAATTTTTGAGTTATTCTGGTCAGAATTTCAATTAGAGGATTTTTAACTGGTTAACTGTGAGATCACTTTCAATTAATTTTTTAATTGATTTTATTAAACTCTTTAATTAATTTCATGCATGTCTTTAAAATTAAATGATTCTTTTAAACAGTTTGATTCAAAACATAAATATTTTTATTTGCTTTCCCTCATTTAAAATAAATTATGATAATGTTTGTGCTTTTTTAAATTTTGATGACTCATATTAACATTTTCGTAATGATTGATTCAAACAATTTTATTATGAAAAATAGATTTTTATTTACTTCTGTGCATTGGCAGCTGTGACGAAAAGTGTTATGTTTTAGCTTCTATTTGCATAACTAGAGATAGAGATAGAAGTCAATATTTACTCTCTATTTTATGACAATCGAAATTAACATTGAATAATTTGAAAGCATGCCAAACTACAACACTTGCAATTTCTATTTCTGTTGCTTATAAAATCCTTTTGTCATTATCACTCAATAGATAAAGTATAATATGAAAGAATATGCTGTTGTAAATGTAACAGAGTAAAGTGTGACAAATAACAAGATATACATTATGCAAGTGTTAATAATACGATGCTTCATGTCTAAAGGTCACAAAGTCATAATACTCGTAATTATAAAATAATACAACATGTAGAATTTTTCAAATAACATACATACATACATATTTATGTTTAAAAGGAAACAAAAATAAACACATCACATCTGCATACATACGACTAAGAACAAACACTTTCTAAATTAATTAGGTCAATTGCAGAGCAAACACAAGCATTTCTTTTTTTTATCTGAGTGCATTAAATATTAATTAAAACAAGTAAGAGTGCTATATTCGGCTGTGCCGAATCTTATATACCCTTTACAAAAGTGCGTTTATGTAGTATAGAGATACACACATAAGCACATACATAGTTACTTTTATGTACAAAGAAAAATATTATAATTTTCAAACCCTATAATCATCATTTTAGATTTTTCTGATTACTAATAGCAATCTAGTAGTTCTTAAAAGAAATATAGAATGTGTGTTAAGTGAAAAAAAGGAAACTCAAAAAAATGTTTTATTTAGTTACTTTAATATTCAGAAAAAAAATCAAAGTTTCCAGCTCCGGAGCTGTAGTTTTTATTTTTATAATTTTCTGTAACAAAATTTTCTTACCAAAACGTAACATATGTATAATTTATAAAGGAAAAGATGAAAATTAATTAGACTTAGTTACTTTTATATACCAAAAAAGTGTAAATTTCCAAACACTGAAATCATCCTTTTTGATTTTTCTAATTTCTTACATCAATATCTTCCTTTTAAGAATTTAATAAATGTTTAATTTATAGAAAAAAAGGAAAAATTTGTTTTAGTAAGTTACTTTTGTACAAAAAAGTTAGAGTTTTCCAAACCTGGAATCGTGTTTTTAATTTTTTTAATTGTTTTTTTATTTGAAATACCAATTTTATTCGTACTCAAGCATAAAATAAGTTTATTTAATAAAAATAAATAAAAATTAATTTTCGGTAGTTAGATTTTTATATCACAAAGTGTGTAAGTTTCCCAACCCTGGAATCCTCCTTTTTGATTTTTCTGATTTCTTATGCCAATCTTTTTTTTTTAAGAATATAAGATATGTTTAATTTATAGTAAAAAAGAAAAAATTTGTTTTAGTAAGTTACTTTTGTATAAAAAATAAGGTTTTCCAACCCTGTAAACGTCGTTTTATTTTTTTAATATTTTTTTTATTTTGAAATACCAAATTCATTCGTACTGAAGTATAAAATAAGTTAATTTTATATAAAAAAATAAAAATTAGTTTTCGTTATCTAATTTTTTATATCACAAAAAGTGTGGGTTTTCCAACCCTGAAATCAAACTTTTTGATTTTTCTGATTTCTTAAACTAATTTCTTTCTTTTAAGAATATAAGATATCTTTAATTTATAGAGAAAAAGGAAAAATTTGCTTTAGTAAGTTACTTTTGTATAAAAAATGTTAAAGTTTTCCAACCCTGGAAAAATCTTTTTAATTTTGGAAGGTTAGTTTTTAATTTTAAATACCAATTTTATTCGTACTAAAGTATAAAAAAAGTTCATTTAATAAAAATAAATAAAAAAAAAATTTCGGTAGTTAACTTTTTATATCACAAAAAGTTTAGGTTTCCCAACCCTGGAATCATCCTTTTTGATTTTTCTGATTTCTTACACAAATATTTTTCTTTTAAGAGTATAAGATATGTTTAATTTATAAAGAAAAGGAAAAATTTCTTTTAGAAAGTTACTTTTGTATATGAAAAAAAGTTAAAGTTTTTATATATCACAAAAATCGTATGTTTTCCAACCCTGGAATCATCCTCTTTGTTTTTGTGATTTCTTACATCAATATCTTTCTTTTAAGAACATTAGATATGTTTAATTTATAAAAAAAGGAAAAATTTAGTTTAGTAAGTTACTTTTGGATAAGAAAAAAAGTTAAAGTTTTCCAACTCTGGAAACGTCTTTTTAAATTCTTTATTTTTTTTTTATTTGAAATACAAATTTTATTCGTGGTGAAGTTTAAAATAAGTTTATTTAATAAAAATAAATAAAAAATTAGTTTACGGTAGTTAGTTTTAAACTTCACAAAAATGTTAGGTTTTCCAATCCTGGAATCATCCTTTTTGTTTTTCTGATATCTGACATCAATCTCTTTCTTTTAAGAACATAACATATGTTTAATTTATAGAAAAAAAGGAAAAATTTGTTTTAGTAAGTTACTTTTGTATAAGAAAAAAAGTTTAAGTTTTCCAACCCTGGAAACATCTTATTAATTTTTTTAAGTTTAATTTTTTATTTGAAATACCAATTTTATTCGTGGTGAGGTATAAAATAAGTTTATTTAATAAAAATAATTAAAAAATTAGTTTACGGTAGTTAATTGTATATATCACAAAAATCGTAGGTTTTCCAACCCTGGAATCATTCTTTTTGTTCTTCTGATTTTTTACATCAGTCTCCTTCTTTTAAGAACATTAGATATGTTTATTTTATAGAAAAAAAGGAAGGTTAAGAAAATAAAAATTAAGGTTTTCCAACCCTGGAAACGTCTTTTTAATTTTTTTAATTTTTTTTAGTTAGAAATGCCAATTTTATTCATACTGAAGTATAAAATAAGTTTATTTAATAAAAAATTATTAAAAACTAGTTTTCGGTAGTTATTTTGTATGACAATGTGAAGTTTAAGTCTCCCAGCTGATTTTGCTGATTTTCAATACCAATCTTATTTCGACCAGCTGTCCAAGAACGAAGTCTCTAGCTTTTCTGGGAGCTTCGGAAAACCGATTTCACGTACAGACAGACGGACATCGCTTATTCGTCTTCCCTATGCATAAGGATCCAGAATATATATACTTTATGGCTCGCTTATTAATATTCTGGAAATTACAAACGGAATGACAAACCTATATATACCCTTTTACCATTTTTTGGTAAAGGGTATAAAAAATACTGGATATTTGATACACAAGAGCATGTACGTCAGACACATTAGTAATTAAATAATAACATAATATACTATACATAGATAGTTGTTTGATTTTTATTTAAATACTTTTAATTATTATTTAATTTGTATGATGAAGAACATTAAACATGCTTTTTATATTGATACAATGTAAACTGATGTGAGTTCAAGTCGACCACAATATTTATTCAAAGGTGATTTTCGGCTCATAATTTTTTTTTTTAATTTTTAATAAATTTTAATTATACTGCCATGTTAGCGGATTGCCTAGATATGAGAAGCCACACCAACAATGAGAAATTTATATAGAGCAAAGTTGACTGTAATGATAGGCATTTGCAGTAAACAAAAACTTGGTTCATCTTTTGATCTCAATACTTTTTGTGGACAAGTTGTTGAATACGAAATTGACCTTTTTTAGGGTTCCGTAAACCAAAGGTGAAAAGGAACCCTATTCTTTTCGCTACGCTGTCCGTCTGTCCGTCACACGGTATTTTCTCAGGAACCGTAAGAGCTACGGACCTGAAATTTGGACACAGTATGTGAAACCTCGGCCGCTACAACAACAAATACATGAGAATTCAAAATTAAATGTTCCAAAACGAGCAACGAAAAATATTAAAATCCCATGTAATATACATACAATTGTATGAATATATGTACATATATTGAAACTTGAAATTTGTAAAATTAGTGTATTTTTATACAGACTACAACAATTAACACTAAAATTTAAAAAAATTTAAATTAAAGGGTGGTCCATCAGTTAATGCAATTTTGACTATGTAATTTTGGCAATTTGCTATATCTTGGAAACCGTAAGAGGCAAAGACTTGAAATTTTCAAAAACGGTAAAACTAAAAAAACCGAAAATTATAAAATCGCCAAACCAAAAAAAAAAATCGCCAAAAATTAAAAAAAAAATCGCCAAAACGAAATAAATTGCCAAAATTAAAAAAAAAATTTCTAACACTAAACGAAATCGCCAAATTCGAAAAAATCGCCAAAATAAAAAAAAACGCCAAAATGAAAAAACGCCAAAAATCTAAAAAAATCGCTAAAACGCGAAATGTCGCCAAAACTAAAAAATTTTAAATAAAAAAAATCGCTAAAATTAAAAAAATCGCCAAAATGAAAAAACACCAAAAACCGAAAAAAATCGCCAAAACCGAAAAAACGCAAAAAACTCCAAAACAAAAAAACCAAAAAGACCCCAAAAACGAAAAAAAAATGCCAAAACTATATATTATATAGGATGAAGTTTGTATTAAATTACATATCTTCGTGCGCGAGTCAGAGTCGCACTTTACTGAATTTTTTATCTAATTTTAGTTTAAATTGCGTATAACTTTTGATTAAATTGAGCTTTTGATGCTTTTTTTTAAATTGTAATATTCGTTTTTAATTCATAATAAGTTTTATTTTCTAAATCGAACAGAACGGTGGACCAAGGTTGGTAAGAAAGCCAAACTTTTAATTTTTTTCTCGAATGTTTCCTAAACTGTAAGCGAAAACCTATAAATTTAGGAGTTTTTTTATCTCTTGGATAAAAAAAAATTCCACTTGCAAAAATATTTCCTATTACATCAAAAACATCAGCTTGGCACTGGTTTTGATTTTTCACTTACCCAATGTGTCCCAATTTGGGATTTTCTCCAGACTTAAACTTTGTGACAACTATTCAAATGCTGAATGAAATTTTGTAACAACTGCAGAGCTATTTCTATTTTCTTAATAAAATTCCCCACTTTGTAGCGGATACTTTGGCCCCAATAGGCATCAGAAGCCACCTCAGCAAACTTTATATTTTAAATTAAATATTTAAGGATGTGACCTGACCCACTTTTTTAAACTCAGAATTATGTTATATTGAGTGCATATGGTTGATTAAGTTAATTAAAATTTGCTAAGCCGAAGTACATGAAGGCTGTTTTTCCCTCTGAATGTGAAATGCTTTCGTTTTATATACTTTTTGCATAAATAATCATTTTATTTAAAAATTAACTTGAAGGAAAGGTTATGAAAGATCTTTTCTGTAATTATTTTCTTAGTTTTCTTCATATGCAATACTAAAAGCATAAAGTTCGCATATGTATTCATTTGTGAATGTAGTTTAGACTTAATTACGTTTTGCTGCTTGCTACTTATCTTTTCCATGGAATATGAAAACATATTTTTCTTTCTTTATTTGCTATTGTGGGTTATTATCCTTGCTTATTTGATTTAACTAGTATAGCCAATATGTTAGCAGCAATAGTGAGTTAAAAATCATTATTTAGCTCTTGACGAACATTGTTAATTTTCCATTTAATTGCAAAAATCGTATTGCAGCAGTTGTGAGTTAGTTTTTCCCTTGTAACTTGTATGTTTCCTTAGCATACATAGCAATTGTTTGCAACATCATCATAATTCTTTTAGTTATTTATTACAAAACTTTAGTTTGATTTGTTGGTTTTTATAGAAACTTTTTTTTGTTTTTGCTTTTGTAAATGAAGCCTTATTTAGAAATAAGTTGCACCCTACATCAAATCATGCAAAGTAATTGGAATGTTATAATTTGTTTAAAGTTCTTGATACATAAAATATTTTCTTTTTTTAATGTTAGGCCTTGTTTTTCTAACTAAGAACGAAAGATTAGATCAAACATTTATATTAACAACGAAAGCAAAAAAAAAAAATCAAATTTGTTTTTGTTTCCAATATTAATATTCGATCGAAATTAGGGTTGATGTGAGCGGTGGGGTGGACGCGACCGATTTTGATGAAATCCTAGAGAACAAATGGGAACCTGCCCGTAACTCTTATTAATATATTCATGAATTTGTTTGCGTGTCTCTCTCCCTTTATGTCCCTATCTGTCTCCCTCACTCTCTTTTTTTCACTTTTTTTCTCTATATTTCTTTTATTCTCTCTCTTTTTCTCTTTTTGTTCTCTATTTCTTTTATTCTCTCTCTTTTTCTCTATTTTTCTTTCTTTCTTTCTCTATCTTTCTCTTTCTTTTTTTTCATTTATCTCTCTTTCTGTCTCTCTTTTTTCCCTCCTTTTTTTTCTACCTCCCTTCTTCTCAACCCCCCTCTCTTACAATCTCTCTCTCTCTCTCTCTCTCTCTTCTAATATATTTGGACTCAACTTCAAGCCATCTGGTTTCAATATCCATTTTTCTATATTTATTTCTGTCTCTCTGTTTCTTTGTCCCTTCCTCCCCCTCTCTATTTCTCTGTACCTCCTTCCCTCCCATTCTCTCTCTCTCTCTCTCTCTCTCTCACACACACTCTCTTCTAACTTATTTTGACTGAACATAAGGCCATCTGCTGTTATTTACCGTTTTTCTAATCGCCTAAATGTAGAAACAGAATAAAGTCTGCAACTTCAGGAAAATCGCTGACAAATTAATCAAGCCCATAATAACATCGACGGCAGTAACTTCAAATGCTCTCTAATTTTTGTTTTATTTTCTTTTGTGCTTATGTTTCTTTGTAGTTTTGTTTACAAAATGTATGAAATTTATTGAAAGTATGGTAACATTTTTGTGAGAATGAACATTGATTTGTGAGAGTATAAGAAAAAACGCTCTCAAAATAAAATAGATTCTATCTCACGACCGGTTTCTGCGGCTGTTTTTTTGTGTCAATTTGTATGGAAAATGTGTTGAAGCCGGTATTCTGTTTAATCATTAACTCTGAATCAATTGTGAGTCTTCCAAAAGTGCCCAGGAGACGATCAAACAAACTTATCAAGCACAATTGTTGTTGATTGTGAAGTGAAAATCGATAATTAAAAACCAAATAATTTCCTAAATGATGACATTTAAATTTAAGAAAAAGTTAAAAAAATTGCACTTTTTTTCGGACAAAAAATATCACAATTAATTTTTATTATACTACAGGGTATTTCACCGTCCATATGCACAATGCAATTACCAACTGCACAACTTCTGCATTTTAGGCCAAAGATTGTTAGCAATTGTTTTACCATTACCATATGAATGTTCTATATCGAGTATAGATACAGATGCAAATCAAAAGTTTTTCTACTTTTCCCATATGAAAAGCAAAAAAAAAAAAAAAAAATTCCATTTTCAATTTTTCCTCTTTTTTCCAATAATAATAATAATAATAAATGGCAGGCTTCTATCCAACTAAAAATCATAAATAAAAATTATAGTTTTTCTTATACAGCCCGAAGGTTTTATTCTTCTTTTTGTCAAGTAATCAAACTAAAACTTTTAGCATACGATTGCAAGTGGATAAATGAAAGTGAGATTACAAAACAAAATTTTAAATATGTATCAAGAGCTAACACATTACGTGTTTTTTGTTTACTAGTAAAGTGTACATAAAAAAAAGAAAATCAAGAGAATTATTAACAGTTCTGAGGTCAGCATTTTTATTTTTAAACAACTGACAAATATTGCATCATAATTTAATGTTTGTTGGCAAAATATGTTGCTGATTGACATAATTTTTTAAATACAGCTAAATATCTTTTAAATTATATTCTACACTAATAGAAAATCTGTCATAATATATATTTAATTTGCCATGACGAAGACACTTGTCATGGCAACAAATAACAATAGCAAGACTGTTGTAAAGTTGAGTTGTGAAAGTATAGATTTCATTACACAAAATCGAATCAAAACAATTCACGTATTATATTTGCTTTTCACACAATTTAATATAAACATGAAGTTTGTATTAACTGATATCATACACAGAGCCAAAAAAAAAACGTATTTTAAGGCAAGCTTGTTTTTTTTTTTTTTGTTTAATTTTTTTCAGCTTATCGAAAATAATGATAATTAGCATTAACGTTTCTTTTTGTGTGTTTTGTGTGTCGTTTACATTTATCAACTATTTTTGACAATTTCGTTTGCATGATTTTGTTAGTTACTTACAAAATTCTTCCACTGATTGACTGTTTGTAATTGATTTTTGACGGTGATAAGATGCATAATTGCGGATTGTTTGACGCTTGAACAACGCCAGAGAGTAATGTTAACGCTAAACTGTAAAAAAAACTGGTTATGTAAAAATTGTCTTTTACAATGCTACTCACGGCTACGCTTCAATTATAATTTTTTATATGTAATCTTTTTATTAACAAATCATTGCATAGAATTTGATTGTGTGAAAATATAAACTTCAGCGCAATTAGATCAAAAAAATAAATTTTTTATTTACAGTTTTCAATTTCTCGCTATCGAAAACAGGATAAGATACGAAACGAGTTTACATCATATTTTGACGTTTTGAGGTTCTGGACAATTTTTACGATAATTTCCGTATAAACGTGTGTGTGTGTGTGTGTAAGTGTTTGTGTGTGAGTGTTTGTGTGTGCATTTCACAACTTAGGAATGACTTAACGGACCGGACCGATTCGACTCGGTAGATGTTGAGAATTTTCTAAAAGAAGCTTACGAAAAATATCTTCTTTCAAATTTAGTTTAAGCTACTAAGTCGTTCGAATATAAAATCTAATCTAATCTAAATATCTCAATGGAATTTATATGAAAATATTTGAAAATTTTCATCGGCATCGAATGCCGTAATTTGCCTCAGGTTTTATAGGGGCCAATCCCACGATGTCAACCACGTTCAACTTGTCGCACATTTACATTCGAAGCAACAAGAAAATATTGAAATTTGTTTTTGTTTTGAATGTAAATGTGCGACAAGTCGAACGTGTTCGACATCGTGGGGTCGACCCTCAAAATCCAAAAAAAAAAAAATACTGCCGCAAACCTGCTTAAAATTGGTTAATTCGTTTGAGCGGTATATCGGAGAAAAAGTTTTAAAAAAGGCGCTTCAATTTAATAATCCAAACATTTCTTGTCTTTGAGAAACTACTTCTGATTAACTGATTTTAATCGGTTAACTGGTTCGAGAGATATTGTAGTCGCAAAAAATTTAAAATTAACTTCTTATATGGCCTGTAAGGTCAACCGTACACCATATTTTTTTCTTCTTTTTTTTATACAAACATACTAGTACTGAGGTTGCTGTTGACTGAAGTAGTAAGTGCGTTCACTACAAAACAAATGATGCTATTTAAAACCTCGATTTCGATCCCCAGCCAGATCCAGTCAAATTAATATCGATGATAATGCACATCAAAGGAGCCGCCTTCATCGATATTTGTAGCCAAAAATCGTTTCTGAAGTAAAACAACTAATGAAAATAACTGCATAGAATAAAATAATGTGCCTACTTGACACCAGGGGCGTTGCAACGATGCTTTAATAATAAAAAAAGGTGTAGTATAATCTAACACTGTATTAAATACAGAATGAAAAATCATGTAATTATATGCTTGATTTAGAGCAAAAATGATATATAAATATGTGAATAACAGGTTCTTATAAATAGATTGCTGAATTTAAGGAATTAATAATTGAAATAATAGATTAAGAAGCTTAAGTTAAAAAGCAAAATCTACAATAGCACATTTATAAAAAAAGTTGAGCTTAATAAGTTAATATTGCACAATATGTTTTTTTTTCACTACGCCTTTTCTAAAGAAAGTAACAAACATACATACAAATGTATATATGAGGGAAACATTTCTTAAAAGAAAAATTACATATATCACAATTTAAGAATTACAGGGACTCTTAGCAAATAAAACTAAAATTTTAAGCATTGGGAAATTTGTAACTATAACATAATTCATTTTATTTTTCAGCTCTTATTCCTGCTACTGCATTGATGGTTATACGGGTATACAGTGCCAAACGAATTGGGATGAATGCTGGTCGGCACCATGTCAAAATGGTGGCGTCTGTATAGATGGAGTGGCCTACTACAATTGTACATGTCCAGATGGTTTTTCGGGTAAGTAAATAAATTAATGTATTTATTAAACAAAAAGAACTTCACTACTGATCCTCTGATTCCGTTAGCTAAACAGTCGACTTGTCTGGAAAATTTATACAATAATCACTCGAAAAAAAATTGTACTTTTCATATATATTTTCTACTCAAGTCGATCGTCTAGGTTGTGAAACTAAGAGGTAAGACGTCTACTAAGCCAACAAACTACCATATATAGTATTTAATCTTTCCTCTCAAATATAACCATTTAGTAAAAAATATCAATAGTACATGCTCATTTCAAAGCGTTTCGAAATTCATAAAAATATAGAAATTTGTTTCTATATTTATGATTTCATCAGGCTAAAATTTGTATCGTTCTGTAAGCCAAATTACATGTGATAATTATTAATATGCATATAATACCAAAGTTAATTGTAGATATTCTGACAAACACTTAGTAGAACGGAACAACTAGCTGTTTGCCAATGTCACTGCGCCTTTATCATCAACGTTCTTTTTATATGGTCCACTGTGTGTGGTGTCAGTTGATGTAGATTTCTGCTTTATATACTCAGCTTTTATTGCAAATGGATTACATATGGAATATGTGAACATGCTAAAAGCTGTTTTGTAATGAAAGCTCAATTTTACCATCTCTAAATTTACAACAGTCTTGCCATTGTCGTTTATTTTTTATTTAGTTACTTTAATATAAAAAAGCTTCAATATTTCCAGCTCTGGAGATGTGTTTTTTCTAATTTTCTACAACAAATTTTTATATATATATAATTTATAAAGAAAAAGAAAAAAAATTAATTAGATTGTTTTAATATATATCACAAAAAGTGTAAAATTCCCAACCCTGGAATCATCCTTTTAAAATTTTTCTGAATTATTGCACCAATCTTCTTCTTTCAAGAATATAAGATATGTTTAATTTATAGAGAAAAAGGAAAAATTAGTTTTAGTAGGTTACTTTTATATAACAAATAAAAAGTTAAAGTTTTCCAACCCTGAAAACGTCTTTTTAATTTTTTTTTTATTTTTACTACCAATTTTATTCGTAGTCAAATATAAAATAAGCTTATTTAATAAAAATAAATAAAAATTAGTTTTATATGGCAAAATAAAGTTTAAGTCTTCCAGCTCTGAAACCGTTCGCTCGATTTTTGCTCATTTTCAAGACCAATCTAATTCAGAACATTTCTACTCGTAATACACCAGTTTAAGAGCGAAGTCTCTAGCTTTTCTGGGAGCTTCGGTAAACCGGTTTCACCTACAGACGGCTACACGGACGGATTGACAGACTGACAGACGGACATCGCTAATTCGTCTTCCCTATGCATAAGGATCCACATTATATATACTTTATGGCTCGCTTATTAATATTGTGGAATGACAAACCTGCCATTTTTGGTGAGGGAGGGTATAACAAAATTTTAATATTTGTTTTTGTTTTCAATGTAAGTGCCCGACAAGTCAAACATTGTCGACATTGACAAACCGGTCATATATTGCTAAAAGCGGTTTCTTTTTTATTGTTCGAAAGTATATACCGTTATAATTGTAATAAACTTTTTAAATTTTTACTGTGACGGGTGTGACCCACAATTATAATCATTTCAATGATATTGGTTTTTATTAAAAATGAGAAAGGGAATAAATAAAAACCAAACATACAAACATTTCATTGCTCATTTCAAATTGTTTCCGAATTCATAAAAATATAAAAATTTGAGAAATTCATTATTCGAAATATTATTAGAACCACCAGCAAATAAATTTCAAATTAAATCTAAAAATTTGTGTTTTTTAATTTTTCTATAATTTTCATACTCTTAAGGACATCAGTCGAACGATTTTAATGAAAAATAAGTAGATAACTTGTTTTCTTGTGCAGAAGGTCGTTTATATTCTTTTATATTGAAAACAATAAAAAAAAAATTCTTTTTTAAATTTCTTATTATTTGCAATATAAATGATCAATTATACATTAATTTATTCGCTTACAGATAAATTAAAACAAAAATTTTTTAAATCTTAAAATGAAAAGGGATGTCTGTCTTATACAAAGGAATACACATAAATCATTAAAAAATACAAGATATATGTATGATGTATTTTTTTTTTCATTTAACTGCCAAGCTAACATTTTAAAATGTAAAAAAAAAAAAATTATTTTCCAAATAAAACGACTTTTACGCCGACTGAAACCATAAAACTTAAACGAAACAACAAACAAAAGCACGGAACAGTCAAAGCGACAGCACAAAAGCCCTCTTTATTAAAACCATAAACAAAAGCGGCCATAAGCATTTTTTTTTTATACATACATATATTTCTGCGAAATGCTTTCAAAATAATATGCGAAACGTTTTAACTGGAAAAAGCAAAGAAATGCAGACAAAAAAATATGAATTTATGCATGTAAGTACAAGTATGTAAGTATATGCGGCAATTTGTGCTGCCTCTTTGGACGTTCAATGACTTTTTGACCAACATTTTATCATAATTTTTTTTATTTTCAACTGCATTTTCTCTTTTAACCAACATTGTGTAAACAGCGTATTTCACTGGTTTTTTTATTTTTTTTCTCTCTCTCTCTCTCTCTCTCTCTCTCAACAGAATAAAATGTATATGAACTGTAGAGTTTGGGATTTTCCTGACTTTTGCACTTCCCGGGAAACGGGAATGAAAAAATCGCGTTAGCGGGAATTCTCGGGATACCCGGGAAAAGCTAATTTTCTAAATTAAGTACGTTTATTAAATGAAAGTTGGCGAAATTTCGATTGTTTTATTAGTGTAAGCATTTTTTTTTTTAAATAAAAGTTAATACAAAAGCACTTCTAAAATAAATTTATAAAAATTTTTAAGTGAATTCAAGCAAATAGAATATATATAGCTATTACACAGTACTGCCGTAATTAGTAAACAATTTTATAATAAGGCTTCCAAACAGCGTGACCGTTTGTGCTACTAAAGTATCAATTTGCTACTTTCTTACATTTTTGATACTTTTAGGGCCAATTTCACCAACTTATTTAAATATCAATTCATATTTAAAAATAATTTTTCCATACAAAAATTAATCAAAATCGACATTTAAATATGAATTGATATTTAAATAGAGTTGGTGAAATTGGCCCTTAGTGACACTTTTTTAAAATCAGCTAAATCTGCTAATCTGATTTAATTTTTTCGCAACAATATGCTTGTGTATTAGTATTATTTCTTATGACAGACAGCGTTGTCAACTCTGTGCTTTTCTCACCGTTTTTAGTGCTTTTTGAAATTTTCGATGCGAAAAATTTTGAAGTTACTGCTCGGTGCTTTTTTATTCTTGGCGTTGCTTTTTATTTCTTGGCGGTGGCACTAAACCCAAAATTTAAAAATAATTTTCCTTATATAATAGATATAAATTTTTTTTTTTTTTGAAGAAGTCTAACAAATTAAAAAACATAAGCACTGAAGTTAAATGGAACATTTCAAAATGTTCTAATAAGATTGTACAAAACTTGGTTGAAGAAATACGTGCATTTTATTCTCACACTTTCACATTTTAAGCACAATTAATGGAAACAGTGTTTTGCCACACGACAAAGAAGACATAATGCTAGTATGGTCTAATAGCGAAATATTTTCTAGTATATACTGTAAATAAATAATAATTTACTTAATGCAATGGAGAAACTTTGAGTTCGCTATCGAGTTTTGGGCAGAAATAAAGTCTTATAACGATTCATTTGATATAAACTCGTTTGGGGCATTATCGAAATTGCATTTCCATCTAACTTTAATGTTTAAACGCAGAAGTTGATTACGTTTTTACCTTTATTACTTTATTTAAGTCTAAAATACGCAAAAAATTGTCCTTGCTTTATATATAAGCGGTCTGAGACGAGAAAATTGTGTTGCTAATAGAGCTGCCCTTTTAGGTTACATATTTATAACCTACTTCGTTCCTTTTTTCTAAAATAATATTACATATAATTTAAGTTTATATAACTTGGTTAACTTGCAAATTACTTTTTTTTTCAATTTTGTAACTTTGTTATTAATATTGCGTTTGCTGTGAAAGAATGTTTCCACAGGATTGTTTAATAAAAATCAAATTTTGAAAGTCTTGATTTTAAAAAAATTGACTACTACTCCCATCGAGTTCAAAATCTAATCAGCAAGTCAAAAAGACTTGCCAATTGCTGCCAATTTGACTAATTTCAGGTGATTTGTTTCTTCGTTGACAAAAAAAAATTAAATTTTTTATAATAACTTAAAAAGGTTTCGTCAAATTGATTTTAGAATTCACTGATTCTCATAAAATCAAAATGTGTATCGGATGCTTCAAATCTGAAGTTTTAGGGATAAAATGCAAGGTCAACCGATTTCTACATTTTTAATATACACAATTTTTTTTATACTATAGGGTGTTTTTTTGAGGGGTATAGAACTTCGAATTGAAATAAAACACAAGAAAATCGTTTTAATGTCCATCAATTTGGCTTTATTGGAAGGATAATTTTATGCCATTAATGTTTAAATATGATTTCGGGCATGTGGCCGCCGCGGCTGGCTCGAATAAAGCCAATTCTACAGGTCCAATTTTCAACCACTTTTTCGAGCATATGGGGCCGTATGTTGGCAATAACGCCACGAATGTTGGCTTCCAAGTCCCCTAACGTTTCTGGTTTGTTGGCGTAGACGAGCGACTTCACATATCCCCAAAGAAAATAATCCAATGGTGTCAAATCACACGATCTTGGTGGCCAATTGACAGGTCCATTCCGCGAAATTATGCGCTCATCGAATGTTTCTTCAATAAATCGATTGTGACGTCCGCTGTGTGGCATGTAGCGCCGTCTTGTTGAAACCACAACTCATCCACATTCATGCCATCCAATTCGGGAACAAAATAGTCGGTTAGTCGGCTCCAATTGCTGTGCACGGTGGCGAATCGATTCATTCGGGTCCTCTTCAACACTTTGCTCTACAGCGGCAATTGTTTCTTCGGTGCGCACTGTTCGACGTCTCTGCGGATGCGTATTATCACATAGAGTAAACGTAGTGCGAAAACGATCCATGGTTAACCGAATTAATTGCTCTGATGGACGATTATGTCGACCATAAAATGGACGGAGCTTGCGGTAAACTTCGCGAACTGAACGATTATTTTCGAAATAAATTTGCACGATTTGCAAGCGTTGTTCTTTTGTCAACCTGTTCATGATGAAATGGCAAACCAAACTAAATATTAATCACTTGACAGCTGACAAAATGGCCGCCAGTTAAAAAAGTGATGCCAACTTAAAGTTCTATACCTCAATAAAAAACACCCTTTACAAAAAAATTTAATTTAGTGATTTTTTACTTAAATTACGCGTTTTTTTTCTGTCTTCAGTGCTTTTTGAAATTTAAAAGTTGACAACGCTGATGACAGACTATTTCTGATATCAACCTATACGAAAGCTGGCATTATTATAACAAAGTTTGAGGTGATAAGAAGAAGTAAGCACCTGTCTATGATTAACTTTGTTAGAAGTTGTTTTGGAAGATTGGAGTCCAACAGAAGATCTTGTCAAGAAATATATAGCCACATTTCCAAAAAATTTAAACCTCAGAAAATTTTGCATATATTATTTATTTAAAGTACAACAATTTCTGATTATATTATAAATACATATCGTCACCTTTATATAGAAAGACCCTAACTCAATTTTGTTTGAATCGAGTTTTTTGTATATTTCGATAGAACAATTATGTTCGAAAAAATGCTGAAATTTCCATTTAAAAAAAATGAGTTAGGGCCTTTCTATATTAAGGTAACGATATGTATGTACTATATGCTTATTGTTTCGGTTCATGAATCAAAGAATACAAGACTGCGCGTTCAGCTTTCGAAAAAAGTCTTTTTCTGCGCATGTACGTCACATTAGCCTATAAACATAAACACAATCACACAAATTATACGTCATTTTGACGTCACACCAGCCAAATACCACCACACTCAGGTTAACAAACATGCGCAATGCGTAATCTTGTATTCTTTGATTCATGGTTTCGATTAAGCAACGTCTATATTGGTTTCTTTCCTGCTTAAGAAAATCATCAGTAGATTTTAACCCGAACATTTTTGAAATAAGCTAAAAAACTTCATATGGCACACTAAATAATAGGGATGTAACGAATACCAGTTTAGCGAATGCGAATGCGAATGCGAATGCGAAAGCGAACGCAAAAATTGCAATACTTTAAAAAATCATATGAAAATAAATTTATATAAGAACATAAAGTTGTATTATGTGCATAGATGTACTACATATAACATTTTATTTTAAATTTAGTCTTTAAGAGAGCAAATATTTAATTATTTATTAAAAATACAAATTCCTGAAACAGAAAGATATATGAAATTACATATATTAAAATAACAAAAATTAAATATTTAAAAAACCCGCGAATAAATATATAGAAAAGATGTGATTGATATCTTCTAAACGGCTAGACTTTTTTTTTAGGGTTCCGTACACCAAAGGTGAAAAGGAACCCTATTGTTTTCGCTACGCTGTCCGTCTGTCCGTCACACGGTATTTTCTCAGGAACCGTAAGAGCTACGGACCTGAAATTTATACACAGTATGTAGAACCTTGGCCGCTACAACAACAAATACATGAGAATTAAAAATTAAAGGGTGTTCCAAAACGAGCAATGAAATATGTTAAAATCCCATGTAATATACATACAATTGTATGAACATATGTATATTGAAACTTGAAATTTGTAAAATTAGTGTATTTTTATACAGACTACAACAATTAACACTAAAATTAAAAAAAAAAATTCAATTAAAGGGTGTTCTATCAGTTAATGCAATTTTGACTATGTAATTTTGAAAACTTGCTGTATCTTGGAAACCGTAAGAGGCAAACACTTGAAATTTTCAAAAACGGTAAAACTAAAAAAACCGAAAATTATAAAATCGCCAAACCAAAAAAAATCGCCAAAAATTAAAAAAAAATCGCCAAAACGAAAAAAATCGCCAAAATTAAAAAAAAAAATTCTAACACTAAAATAAATCACCAAATTCGAAAAAATCGCCAAAATGAAAAAAAAACGCCAAAATGAAAAAAAACGGAAAAAATTTAAAAAAATCGCCAAAGCGCGAAAATGTCGCCAAAACTAAAAAAAAAATTATATAAACAAAAAATCGCAAAAATTAAAAAAAATCGCCAAAAAAACGCCAAAGTGAAAAAACGCCAAAAAAAACGAAAAAATCGCCAAAACAAGAAAATAAAGTGTCTAAACTAAAAAAAGAGCCAAAACTTAAAAAAATCGCCAAAACCAAAAAAAAAACGCATAAAACGACAAAACCAAAAAACCGAAAAGACCCCAAAAACGATAAAATGCCAAAACTATATATTATATAGGATGAAGTTTGTATTAAATTACATATCTAGTGTTCGTACGGAACCCTATGTGCGCGAGTCATAGTCGCACTTTACTGAATTTTTTAAACATAGTTAAGAAAACTATCGACTAAGTCATCTTCCAAACAGAAAAAACTAAATAAAAATCGGTCCAGCCGTTTGGTCTGTAAGTGGACTTGTACAGACACACACTACAAACTTATAGCACCACTTTTTTTGGTCGGGGGTTAATAAGTATAAAAAAAAATTAAAAATGTCAGGCAATCAACCCATTCGTACTTTCCTAAAGCGTAGTACTCTGTTCAACATTTCATGTGAAATGCTGTCATATTAAGAAGAATTGTTCATGCAAAAATGTTGCAAAAGTAGTACTCTGTTCATCTTGGGAAAAACAAATAAAATATATGTATGTATCTTCAACATTTTAAATTTCATGCGAAATAATGAGAGTGTAACTTGCTTCGCGTGGAATTTATAACAAACAATGACTAGTTAATATTGTTTGCATTTCAAATTTTTTTTTACGAAGAAATTAATGCTGTTCAACATTTTTCAAAAGTTTGAACATACTAGTCTTAAGTAGAAAATAATTTCGCGCAAATCAAACACTGCCTTTTCTTTTTTAAAAACTGAAAAATATTTCCAAACATCGTTGGATTTGGGTTTCAATTTGATACTTATGAGAGCTTATTGATAGATCAGTTTTCCGCTAAAATTTTAAAGCTTTGACTAGAATGCTTTACTTGTAAGTTCATGTATCTTTTTCATGCTGGCTTAAAATATTTTTCGTGTTTTTGACGTTTGTTAATCGCAAACTATTTTCATGAAAGTACAAAATTTGTTTTTCTTTATTATTCGCTTGAAATATTCGCATATTTTAGCGAATGCAAAAGCGATTGCAAATAGCAAAAGTATGCGAAAGCGAATGCGCACATTCGTTACATCCCTACTAAATAATAAACAGTAAAATAAATATGAGTGATGCTTTTTCTTCTGACGGAGTTTTCTTTAATTTGGAAAGATTTTCGTCATCCTATGTCAAATAAATATACTTCGGTATTTCTTATACATATAAGATATTCATGAATTGTTAACTAGTTTTTTGTATCTATAAATTGTTAATGTTTTTTTTTATGATTTTAACAGGCTAAAGTTCGTATCGCTTTTTGTTAATGTTTTTGTTATGTTTTTCAATTATTACTTATAAATAAAATATAATCTATGAAAAAATTAACAAAACAAACTCAAAATCGTGTTTTTACTGTGAATTTTTGTTTCTAAAATAGTTGCCCCTTTTTTGTGATACTTTTATTTCTTAAATCCTCTTTTTGTGCTACTTTTCGAAATTTCACAACGGTCACACTGCTTCCAAATCCTTTTATTAAGAATTTTCCTTGCCTGTTTCTCATTATTCTTTAAAATTTTCCAGGAGGATTCCTATCGTTAAGTACTTACTATACATGCAACTTACAGTAGTATATTTAGCTGCACCCTGCGCCACAGTCTGTCTAAATGTTTTTAATTTTAATAATTTTATTTCTTCTAAGATATTTCCTTCAGGGTTTAAATAATAGCTTGAGCTTATAATGAACTGAAGTGTTGTCAACTCAGAGTTCTTACAACTTCTATGAGCTTAGAATTTTCAGTTCACTTTCCAAAATTTGTTCACTAATCCCCGAAAAATCACGTCAACTTTGTTTAACATCGAATTATTTACTTAAGGAAATGATTTGATCATTGCAATCATTGATACTCATACAAAGTGTTACACTTTCTTATGTTATATTGATTAAAAGATAGTCATTAGGGCTGTTTTAGGCTCTAATACAAGTAATTATACTTTTGACGAAAATGCCTCCCTGATTAATTTCTCTTTCAAAAATATCAGCTAAAAAACAACTCAACATGTCAAAGTTTCATTTTCCACAAAAATTAATACTTGTATTATAGTCTGAAACGGACTTTAATAAATTCATCTTGCATGTAGTCGTAGTTTTCGAATGGAACAAAATTTTTCTCGTAGTTAGACGAATAAGGAGAAATGGTATGATTTCAATTTTATGAAATTTCCCTATAAATTTGAACAGTTCACATATTTATTTTATATTAAAAAAATTTAATGGATATTTTATTGATTGTTTATCGGTGTCGAAGAAATTTCTTCTTTCTAACAGTTCATATTGAAACAAAAATAAAATTTTAGAATTTATATTAAATGAAATTGCTCCAATGAAAACTTTCCTTCGACATCGATAAACAGTGCTTAGATATCATTTTAAAATTTAAAAGATAACTTGAAACAATTTCATCGTAAAAGTTTAGTTATACAATCATTCAAACGAACTTTTGTAATAATTATAAAGAAACAAAGAAAATTTTGATATTAAATTGAAACAGCAGTATTAATCAAATACTTTTATACGAATTAAAATAAATTTGACTGTCACTTAGGCCATTTTATAAATATATGTGTCACAAAAGTCTATATATTTATGAAATAACGTGTACTTTAAATTTCCCGTTTTCCCGAGAAAATCTAAAAAATTTCCCGGGAATATCAGCTATACATTTCCCGGGATTTCATGCCCAGGAATTCCCGTTTCCCAAACCCTAATGAACTGGTTAAAGGTGAATGTTTGTATGTAATAGTAAAATATTATTAACCAGTTTTACTTTTATTACTTAGGTTATATTTTTTGTAGTTCACAAAAAAAAAATACGTTTAAGTTTTACGGCCAACAGCATACATAAATATACTGATATTTTAATTAAATGCAAACAGTTTAATTGTGTCAAATAAAAGGACGAAAATCCCTGGAAATTGTCACAAATCTCACTTACTATAAAGGACAAAAAAAAATAAATAAAAAAAGGTATAGTAATGAAAATTTAAGTGGCTTACCTTTTTGTTTTTGCAGTGTGTAGGAGTGGGCTTTAAGTGACACAGTGAGCTGAAACAAAATAAAATTTAGATAAATTTTTTTTGGTTCAAAAATTAAATATATAATCAAAATATTTATTCAAGAGCACACTTAGAATTATACGTATTTGAGAAAAGCGAAAACTAATTATTTGGAGCTAACAGTAAACACCAAATAAAGACAACTACGTTTGTCGCCAGATTTCATTGTCAAAATAAATGGCATTCATATATTAATATTTAGTTCACTAAATAAATATTTAATTGAATCAAAAAATAATAATTAATTTAATTTAAACTTCAATTAGTGCAATTAAAAATTGTATAATATCAATTAAATTTTTATTTTTTAAAAACTTAACAAAAAATTTTTATTTGAATTTAATAAGCAAATTTAATTAAACTTTAATTGATATAACAATATATGTATTAAGCGGTACTGCAGAATTTTTTTATTCTATTTGTTTTCTGTAAATTAAACCCACACGCAAAGAAAAGATATGATTGCAGAATGGTTGAGAAAACAATATTATGTTCTCTGATACAATTATGTAGTCGTCGAAAACTAGTTATTGTGATTTTAAACATTTATTTTGTTACGATAAACAAAGTAATGTTTGAATTTAATATTTACATTATCACATCCATAAAAAAGTGTGATATGGTTAGAGTTTAACAATATAATTTTGTTAAAAATTTATGACTGCAACATAATTTGTATTATTATTTACAAAATAATATGATGTAAATAACAAGATAATGTTATCCAAAACGATATTATGTTAAGATGTTAAAAAAATCTTTTTCAGAAACATCTGTCAGTTCAGTATTTCGTTTGTAAGCTATCGGTAGTGCACGGGTGGTGTTAAATAAATGAATAAATAAATAAAGAATAAACAAAAGGGTAGATCAATAAAAATATATAAATATTTGTGTATCTCTTTATACAGACATTTCTGTATGTCGTTTAAGTATACATATCTATATATGTATACATTTTATTGTAACAATATTAAATTATTTTTATTTCGAATTTAACGCACAGCTGTTTCAACAATAAATGTATGATTAAAAAACAAAATAGTATTATTATATTAAATAATACTGTGATCGTATTTAACAATATTAATATAATATCGGGTGTTTTTTTTAGAGGTATAGAACTTCGAATTGAAATAAACCACAAGAAAATCGTTTTAATGTCCATCAATTTGGCTTTATTGGAAGGATAATTTTATGCCATTAATGCTTAAATATGATTTCGGGCATGTGGCGGCCGCGGCTGGCTCGAATAAAGCCAATTCTACAGGTCCAATTTTCAACCACTTTTTCGAGCATATGGGGCCGTATGTTGGCAATAACGCCACGAATGTTGGCTTCCAAGTCCCCTAACGTTTCTGGTTTGTTGGCGTAGACGAGCGACTTCACATATCCCCAAAGAAAATAATCCAATGGTGTCAAATCACACGATCTTGGTGGCCAATTGACAGGTCCATTTCGCGAAATTATGCGATGGACGATTATGTCGACCATAAAATGGACGGAGCTTGCGGTAAACTTCGCGAACTGAACCATTATTTTCGAAATAAATTTGCACGATTTGCAAGCGTTGTTCTTTTGTCAACCTGTTCATGATGAAATGGCAAACCAAACTAAATATTAATCACTTGACAGCTGACAAAATGGCCGCCAGTTAAAAAAGTGATGCCAACTTAAAGTTCTATACCTAAATAAAAAACACCCTTTATTAGAATATGGTATGGTGAGTCTCAATTATATTTTAGTCACATCTAACAATAGTGTTGTCATATTTATAATACTAAAGGTACGGTCACACTTGCCAAACATTTGCCCAAAAAAGCGTAACCAACAAACACTAATGAAAAAAGTTTTGATCCAGACACTTGTTTATCAAATTAAACAGTTTCAAACACAACTAATAGATAATGTCATAGAATCCAACGTTATTGGATACTCTTTAACTTGACTAACTTATCTCTAAATTGAAAGATTTTTTATTAGCATTTAGTGGTTACGCTTTTTGGGGCAAATATTTGACAAGTGTGACCGTACCTTAAGATTAAGTATAACAAAGTTCATTGTTTTTGTAGATAATATTATTATTAACTCAGATAATAATATTACTAAAGTTTACTTTTTTATTAACAATAATATGATTTGACTGCAACCATATAATTCAATCATAGTATGTTGCTGTTTGATTATGGTTACCTCAACCATATTTTTTCTTTGCGTGCATTAAAAAATATTTTTTTGGGATCAGTTCTTTTTGTTAAGACAATATTTCGTTCAGATTTACAAAATGTTTTTATTTTGCCTAAATGCGACAATTTTTTTATTTAAATAAAGAAAAATTAAATGCTAAGATTATGATACACCACATAAAACATTGAAATTTAATAAAATAAAATAAATAAATTTTAGGAAACACATTTCACTAAGGGCATAATTGCAAAAAGACATCACTGAAATAATAAGGGTTTTCATGAGAACTCCTAAAATTCCCATTTGTGCAATTGGGCAAATTTGCGAGACTTGTTTCATGAAGCCCCTTTTCAACTTTTGCACAAACAGTTAAGTAAATTTGAATGAAATGTCAAAAAAAATTATATAATAAAAAGAAAAAATTAAATTTCAAGCTGTTTTTAAATTAAATACATATTTATATATTTCTATAAAAATAAAAAGTGTGTGTGTGTATCTAAAAATGCCTCAAGGAAGCAAAAAAAAAATCAAAAAGTTGTAGTTTAATAAATGCAAAATTGCACAGCTTAAGTTTACGAGTGAAAATTGTAGGGCAAAGTAATCATGTTTGTGTAAATAAATTTCCATACAATTTTTGACATTTTATTTACGAGAGTGTAAAAATGCACAATTGCACAGTTTGCGAGACTTTTGAACATTCTCATGAAAACCCTTAATATTTATATTAAAACAAAAAAAAAAAATTTGAAATTTTAAAAATTTTGATTATTTGCCTTTCAAAATTTTAAAAATTTGTTGGCAGAAAAAACTTTGTTTTGTATTCAATTACTAATTTAAAAAAAATCAAATAATGGGCCTTATTACGATTGTCGTATTTCAACTACGACCACGACGATTTTGTATTAGATTAAAAAAAAGTGTTGCAATGTTCTTTAGTCTACTACAAAATCGTCGCAGTCGAAGTCGTAATACGACTCTCGTAATAAGGCCTAGTATCTTTACTGAATTAAAACCTACCACAAAGTAATACTGCATTTACTAGTATATTTAATTTGAAATCTTTATCAAAATCTGTATCGTTTATACTAAAAATTTTGACATTTATCAAGATTTAGATGCCAAGACAAAATCTTTTGTCTAAAATTTTGTCTTAAACTGTAACCCAAAAAGTGCAGACTTAGTTCATACAAACACCTTCAATAGAAAATTTTGTAGAGCGTAGCTGATTCACTCGTAATCTGGTACTTACGAGATTTTGAGCTAAATCTAGTTGCTTTCTGCTGGATTTCCCATACAAAACGAAATATAATTTGTCGTTAAGCAGCTCTGGGTTGAAGAACATATCTCGCGTCATCGTAATTATTTCTTAAGTGCAGGCAGCAGCGTTGTCAACTTTTAAATTTCAAAACGCACCAAAATGGAGAAAAAACGCGCCATTTGCAAAAAAACGCACCAGCTTAGAATTTCTTTTTTTAGTTCAAAATCTTTATTGAATTAATTTTACAAAAAAGTATATTATTTTTTGTATTAAAAATTTAACACTTAAACAGGCTTTTACAGTTCAGGGTTAAAAAAATAAAAACTATAAGAACTTAACAAATTTGTTTATATTAATTTTTATTATAAATAAATTCTGTAGAAAACTTTTTAAAGAGATTAACGATTAATAGCAAGAATGCAAAACTAATAAAAGTCCTAAACTTTTTTATTCAAATATAAAAAAAAAAATTATCAGAAGTTTAAAACTCATATTAAAAATACAACAATAAAAACAAACAGCCTTTTACAATATATGTACAAAATTAAAAAAAACAAAAAAAAACTAAACAAATTCGTACATAAGTACATGTACACATGTGTTCTTAATTATGAAAGTGGTCTAAGTCATACGCATTATTGATTCGATATAGTAAAATAAATTTATATTAATCGAGACTAGTACAACTCTAAATTAAACTGTTGCATAATAAAAAATATTTTTGGATTTGTTCAAATGTAATTTACTAAATATCTTGACCAAAGAAATGTATGACTTATAAACTTTCATTATTAAGGGCACATATATGTATATGTTTACAAGATGATACAATTTTGTACATTAATTTTATAAATTATGTTTAAAACTTTTTAAAAAGAGATCAAATTTATAAAGCTAATATTTTCATCATTACTGTTATCATCGGGACATTAGACAGATTTCCTTTCAAATTGTGATGTGTTATAAACATCATTACTATTAATATGGTAGTTAACACTATCAGGAAGTTGGCAAGGTTCACCACAAGAATTTTGCGGTTTTAACCCATTGTTGTGTTAAATTTGCGTCGGTGTCACCAAAAATTAAAAACGCACCGAAATCTTTAAAAAAGCGCACCACGCACCAACTAAGGAATTTTTCGCACAAAAATTTTCAAAAAGCACCCAAAATAGTGCGAAACGCACCAAGTTGACAACGCTGGCATTCAGGCTTGTGTGTGTTGTTTGGCCTTCGAGAGTTTTTCGTCTCGCTCGCACTGGTTGACTGATCTGCCACGGATAACCGTATAATCTTGGGGTTTTTTTATGGAATTTCTTTAACAACCACGTTGCTACTTCCTATATGAAGGCATAGGTCGTATACAATCATTCACAAAACCTTTTAAAATACTGTTAATAACATCTTGGGCATATGGTCAAGTTATTCCCCCCATATTTGTGCAACACCATGTTATGCAAATTTACTTTGTATAATATGTATAAAGAAATAAATATATAAATAAATAATAGGAAATCAACTTAAAATCTAATATATTTACTTATTTTTTTACTACCCTGTACAACATACTGAGTGAATTAGCTACTCTCTACGAAATCTTCTACTGAAGGTGTGGGTAAGATAAATGATTTTGGATTTGGAAGAATGTCAAAAAAGCTTAGTGTAAACGATAAAGATTTCGATAAATATTTCGCATTAAATCTACTAGATTTTAAGAGAATGTAAGCGCAGGATAATAAAGAAAACAATAAAACTTAAAACATGTTTAGTGTTTTTTATGGGAATTGTTAAAATTTAAGTTTACAATTTTTTAAACGCACTAATAATCCCAAATTAATATTTTACTTATCAAGTAAAATATTTATTTATTTTTTTTTTTTTTTTTTTTTTTTGATCTGCATTAGCAGTTAAATGCGCATAGGATCCAGTTAAACCCCTCAATAATCAATGTCAATGTATTTTTAATAAAAAAAAAATATTTTAATTAATAAGTAAAATATTAATTTGGGACTATTAGTGCGTTTAAAAAATTTTAAACTTAAATTTTAACAATTCCCATAAAAAACACTAATTATTAAATTGACTGCACCTGGTCAAAAAAATACTTGTGTGGCAACACTCTATTCTTAAATAGCTGTTGTTGTTACTTACATTTATTTTCTTTTACATACTCTTACAAATACAATTTGAAGCTGAAAAAAAGTCAGCCAATGTATTAATGGTAAAGTAAGAAAATAAAAAACATGTTGATTATTGAGTTCTTGTTTCAACTTTGTTATTTGTTATTGAGCTTCTCATTTGTTTAAATGAAAGTTTATAATATAATAACTCTACTTGTTCTAAGAAACTTTGGGTAAAGGTTCCCTGATGATCTGCATTAGCAACAGTGAAATGCGCATAGGATCCAGCTAAACCCCTCAATAAACAATTTCAATGCATTTTTAATAAACAAATATTTTACTTAATAAGTAAAATATTAATTTGGGATTATTAGTGCGTTTAAAAATTTTAAATTTAAATTGTAACAATTCCCATAAAAAAACACTAAAAATTATTTTAGCTTAAGTACAGAAAAAGATTTTAAGGGAATTAGCCAAACTATTCTTGAATTACAAAAAAATAATAATAATAATAGTATCGGTGTAACTTGCTGGCCATGTCTGAAACTTCTCTCAAAGCTTTAGATTTCGATCAAATTCTGATACACTTTTTAATTCTATAAAAATCAATAAATACTTTTTAAATTGATTTATTTAAAATTTTTGGTCAACGATATTCCAAACACGAATATCCCGATTTTAATTAGAATTAACAGTAATCGAGTTTTTTTTTGTGGTTAAGAGCTGATTAGATTTTCAACTTGATCGGCTTATCAGTTTAACATTTTATTTGCTAGTGGTTGTTGAGACTTCAGCCACACATTTTAAACAGTCACAAACCTCTATCTCATGCACAGACTTTCAAAAACTATTTGAGAATTCACAAATTATAATATTTCTGAGAGTTATACAAAAAATTTTGTTTAAAAAACAATTTTCGAAAGTTTCCGAAATCTACTGAATCAAGTCTATTCACTATCTCACGACATACGGCGAAATTTGCTTCCGATCGCTATGAGATGTTTACATAAATACACACACACACACACACTCATACTGATATGACTGCAGAAACTGTGAGACCTCAAATCGTGAAATATGATAAAAACTCCTTTTCGAAATTTAGGATAAAATCGTTAACTTTCTAGCTAAAAGTAAAAATTTTATCTGGCAAGAAAAAATAATATTTTAATTAAACAAATATCCTAAAAAAAATTCTTAAAGATTCAACTGCTGCAAAAAAATGGCCGGCAGCAGTGATTTGGTAAACAATGATTAAAATTGAATATATATTTCCGTGTTTATTTAAAAAAAAAATCCAAATAACTTTTAATACGAAAAAAAATATCCCAGAGCATATAAAATAGTTAATGAAAATGAGAACTTTTAGCTCTACCTTTCGGAATTTCTGTCCCCACCCTCAGCACTGCTTTTAGCTTAAAACTATATTTTTCTCAATAATCTTACATTTCCAATTAAGAAGACAAACTTTATTTCAATGCAACAGACATGTACTTATGTATGTATGTATGTATGTATGTATTTCCTGTTAAATGCCACCTCCACTATTTGAAGCATTAAGATTTTTGTGTGGTGTGTGTATGTGCCTTGTGTGTTTGAAAGGTAAGGTAAGGTTTTTATACCCACATCTTTTTTCTCTTGTTTTCTTTTGTTCATGTTAGTTATTCTTTCTGGTTCAATATGCAGATTTATGCTTGCATTAATTTGACTTTTGTGCTGTTGCTGTTTTGGCAGAATTTTACTTCAGTGAGTCTACTCTACAATAATAATAAAAAAAAACGTTTGCAGAATTATGTGCGCCGAAAAAAAACATGCATGTATAGTGAAATAAAAAGAAGAGATAAAAGATTTATTTCATAAATATTTGAAAGGATTTTTCCAGAAAAGAAAATTAAAATAATATATCGTATATTAACGTTAACGATATTAAAAATTTAGCAAGCAAAATTATTTTTACAAAATTGATGAATTTCTTTTCTGTAATATGTACAGTGCATTAAAAATAAAGTGGCTTTTCACAAAACTGAATATGGTTCTTTCACACTACGAGGGATCTTATTTTGACAATTTGTATGCAGGGATGCCACATGATAAACAATTGAATGTTGAGTAAAATACAGATAAACACTATTTGAAAAAAGAAATTACAGAATCTCATTATCGTCAACCAAAGCGAATAAATATATCAATAATTATTACGAATTTGGGTACTCAAAAAATTTAGTGACCACATTTACTGGCAGCGATGCCAATTTAGCGCGTTTTAACTATGCCAAACGCGCTTTTTTCCGTCTTAGCGCGTTTATTTAAAAAAAGCGCTAAATTAGCACGTTTTGAATAAAATCAATAATATCATTTCAGTTCAATATTTTTTTAACTTTTTTGTATAGATTTAACAATTTTCTAATATCCAAAACTCTGATAAAATTTTTTAAATTAGTTAATGATTCAGCTGTCGCAAACAAAATTCGCTTGACTGTGGTTACAATTAAAAACGCATTTTAATACTGTAATGGCAAATATTTTGAAATTTCACAACCAAAAGTATTTACTACATGCAATGACACAAAAAATGTACATAACTTATAAAGCATCTACTATAGCTGAAGTACAAAAAGTATTTGAATCGCAAAACTATTGGACAATTTATATGTTCTTACAAAGTTTTGCAAATAAATTAAAAGTAAAAACTAAGGATTTCGATTATTTCGAAGGCGATTCTGATCCTGGGGGCAAATTATGGCACTCGTTACCGAAAGAAATTGTGAAATATTTCAATAGAGTTTATATGGAAACATTTTAAAATTTCGAACCGTATCGAATGCCGTAATTTGCCTCCTGTATTAAATGATTTTAGTTTATTAAAACATAACGTCGAGGAAGCAATATTGCAAAGTCTGAAAAATTAATTGTGATACGAGTACTAATACGTACATTGACTTTTATTGAAATTTAATTTAGTGCGTAAAAAATAACGCGTTTTTGTTATAAATATTTGACAATGCTGTAACTTAGCGCGTTCTAGCGCGTTTTGGGAAGGGGAGTAGCGCGTTTGGGTTATAAATAGTTGGCATCACTGTTTACTGGTCTCCCGATAAATTGTTACTCACAATTTATCCTCTCGCATGTGAGTACGTATGATTAATACTGATCAAAACTAATTTATCACTCATACGTCCTCATATGCAAAAGTGTATATGTTGAATAAATTTGAGAATACAAACAAATTTGAGTACATTTTTTCTTATATTTAAAACAATAAATATGGGCAAGTTCCACATCGTTTACTTTGTCAATACGTGCATTTAATTTTTTTTTAATTTTAGTCATATCTCCACATATAAAATTAATTTTGGTAAAAAAAAATATAAAAGATTTATTACTCGTGACATCTTCAGTTTTAAATTCATGTTTGAAGAATTTATACAAAATTAAACAATTTTAAATAATAAAAATATATATCTTTAAAGAAAATCCATTATTTGACATATTGTCAGAAGTGTACATAAAATAATTGAAATTTATTTGCTGGTAGTTTAGCATGTCTATATACTTATTTCATTGGCGCTTGAACCAAATCATCAGTAGACTTTAACCACAAATTGTAAACAGTCACAAACCTCTTACTTTATGCATAGACTTTCAAAAACTATATGAGAATTCATAAAATAATAATACTTTTGAAAATCACAAAAGAAAAAATAAGCTAAGTAGACTTTGAAACTGATACAAAACCCAGCAAATAATTTATATCCAGGTGAACTCATTTTATTTTTCTACATCCTTATACAATTAGAAATCCATTGGATAACAATAAAAGTATTTACAAGGCTAAATGAAAAATAAAACATTAAACTAACTTTAAAGAAAATCCATTATTTGACATATTGTCAGAAGTGATGATGCTAAACTACCAGCAAATAAATTTCAATTATTTTAAAAATATATATCTTTTAATTAATTATACCCTTTACCAAAAATGGTAAAAGGGTATATATAGGTTTGTCATTCCATTTGTAATTTCTAGAATATTAATAAGCGAGTCATAAAGTATATATATTCTGGATACTTATGCATAGGGAAGACGAATAAGCGATGTCCGTCTGTCCGTCTGTCTGTACGTGAAATCGGTTTTCCGAAGCTCCCAGATAAGCTAGAGACTTCGTTCTTGGACTGGTGTGTCAGAAATGGTCGAAATAAGTATTGAAAATCAACAAAATCGATCAAAATAGATTAAAAAAAATGAAAAAAATTAAATAGACGTTTCCAGGCTTGGAAAACTTTAACTTTTTTATACAAAATTATACAAAATTAATTTACTAAAAGAAATTTTTCCTTTTTTCTATAAATTAAATATATCTTATATTCTAAGAAGAAAGATATTGGGTTAGAAAATCAGAAAAATCAAAAAGGATAATTCCAGGGTTGGGAAATTTAAAATTTTTGTGATATAAAAAATTAACTACCGTAAACTAATTTTTATATTTTTTTTATTAAATTAACTTATTTTATACATCATTACAAATTAAATTGGTATTTCAAATTAAAAAAGAAAGTTAAAAAAATTAAAAAGACGTTTCCAGGGTTGAAAAACTTTAACTTTTTTCTTATACAAAAGTAACTTACTAAAACAAATTTTTCCTTTTTTCTATAAATTAAACATATCTTAAATTCTTAAAATAAAGATATTGGTGCAACAAATCAGAAAAATCAAAACGGATGATTCCAGGTTTGGGAAACTTACAGTTTTTGTAATATATAGAAGTAACTAGGTCTTACTATTTTTTTTATTAAATTAACTTATTTTATACTGCAGTACACATTAAATTGACATTAAAAATTAAAAAAAAAGTTTAATACATGAAAAAGACATTTCCAGGGTTGGAAAACTTTAACTTTTTTCTTATACAAAAGTAATTTACTAAAACAAATTTTTCTTTTTCTCTATATATTAAACATAGCTTATATTCTTAAATGGAACATATTGGTGTACGAAATCGGAAAAATCAAAAAGAACGGTTCCAGGGCTGGAAAACTTACACTTTTTGTGATATATAATTTAACTACCGAAAACTAATTTTTATTTTTTTTAATAAAATAAACTTATTTTATACTTCAGTACGAATGAATTTGGTATTTCAAATAAAAAATAAATAAAATGAAGTTTCCAGGGTTGGAAAACCTTATTTTTTATACAAAAGTAACTTAGTAAAATAAATTTTTCCATGTTTTAATATAAATTAAACATATCTTACATTCTTAACAAAAAGATTGTTTTTAAGAATACAGAAAAATCAAAAAGGGGGATTCCATGGTTGGGAAACTTACACTCTTTGTAATATAAAAAATTAACTAGCGAAAATTAATTTTAATTTTTTTTTTTTTTTGTATTAAATAAACTTATTTTATGCTTGAGTACGACAAAAATTGGTATTTAAAATAAAAATAAAAAAACAATTAAAAAAATTAAAAAGACGATTCCAGGGTTGGAAAACTTTTAGTTTTTTTGTACAAAAGTATCTTAATAAAACAAATTTTTCCTTTTTTCTATAAATTAAACATACCTTAAATTCTTAAAAGAAAGGGATTGGTGTAAGAAATCAGAAAAGTCAAAAAGAATGATCTCAGGGTTGGGAAACTTAGACTTTTTGTGATATGAAACTTTGACCTTTTTTCTGGATATTAAAGTAACTAAATAAAACTTTTTTTTTTAATTTCCTTTTTTCTTTTTTTACTTAACACACTTTCCTTATTTTTTTAAGAACTACTAGATTGATATAAGGAATCAGAAAAATCTAATATAATGATTCTAGGATTTGTAAATTTATTTTTTTTTTGTAGATAAAAATAACTAGGTCAAATTATTTTTTTCTTTTTGTTTATACTTTATGTATGTGCTTATGTATGTATCTCTATACTACATAAAAACACTTTGGTAAAGGGTATATAAGATTCGGCACAGCCGAATATAACACTCTTAATTGTTTTCTTTTATAAATTTATTTTCTTTTACATACTCTTACGACTACAATTTGAAGCTGAAAAAAAGTCAGCCAATGTATTAATGGTAAAGTAAGAAAATAAAAAACATGGTGATTATTGAGTTCTTGTTTAAATTAAGAACTTTACAGAAAATTTTACGTATGTATGTTTAATAAAAAATCGCTGGTTTCGACCAATGCTGCAGGTAGGGTGTTAATATAAATAGTGATTTTTACGGGGTTTCAGATTTGATTTAAAAACAAAAATACATAAAATTTAGAGAAATGTGTGAAATATATTTTTCAACCGGTAGGACAATCTATTTAATTCAATGTTTAAAGATGATTTCATGTAAATGTTGGCCGGTATTTGACAAGTAAATTCTTCAATATTGTGTTTCAGTGCATTAACCGTTGAGGGATTGTCCTTATACACATGAGCCTTAACATAACCCTACAAAAAATAATCTAAAGGCTTTAAACCTCAAAATCTAGGTGGCCAGTTGACCGGCTCCAAATGTTATTTCACGTTCACCGAACTCGCCTCTCAGTTGGGCCATTATTAAGCATGGTGTGTGGTGTGTGGCACCATTTCACTGAAAGCACATATCAGCCAATTCTAGCTCTTCAATTTCGAACACAAAAAAAGTAACATCAACATCACTAGCGTATACAGCTGCGATATTTACCTCTATCAACACTCAACGTATGCATGTTGGTGGTTTAATGTTCAATAATGTAATTTTGGTGCGAAATTTAATCACACAATTTTAAATAGTCACCTCAGAAGGTCGTCCAAACTGACCATAAAATGGAAGAACTGCACGGTTGCTCCTCCTTAACCGATCTGCAAGCATTTTTCATTAGTAAGTCGATTTACAGGTAAAATATAAATCAAACTGAACATGTTAAACATTAACATGTTCCACAAAAACAGCTGAGCAGCCAGAAACATTGTTGCCAAAAAGAAAGTTGCTAAAAAAATCACCATTTCCATCCATCCGAAATTTCTGTAAAAGTCTTTTCTGAAGCCTGTTCTTTACAAATATGTAATTAAAAAATGTACTTCTTTCAAAAGATCTTTGAGAAATTTTTAATATATTAATTTTTTTTTTTTACTAAAAAACGTATTTTTTTTTTTTTTTGTTTTTGCAAAAAAATTTTAAAAACTCGAATTCAGACACTTGTCATAATAAAACAAATAGACAATTATTTACGAATTTTTTTTTAGAAATATAAAAATATCATGATTTTTTACGCGTGAGTCACGCATAAATTACGCATGAATCACGCATGAGTCACGCGTTACTTTTAGCTGTATTTATAAATAATAATGATATCAAAAATGCGTGCGTGATTTCAGCTAACTTTCTTAGGCTATTTTTGGATAATTCGTATCCGAAGCCATTCAATGAGAGGGTAGCGTTGACTGAAGTAGTTAGCACGTTTACTACAAAATCCAAAGTCCTGGGTACGAGCCCAATATCCAATAGTTTTTAAATAACAGCACCACGCATTTTTCTGATGTGAATTAGTGTCCCTTTGTGTTAGTTGTTTTAGGAAAGTTCAAGTGATGAAGGCACTGGTCACTGAACTATACCGACTTCAGCAGATATTAATCCTAATGTAACATCAGAACACCCTCCTTCGGCGAAGTAAAATAACCAATAAAATAACTACTAAGCACAACTTTGAAATATAATACGCCTCATTGACACCAGAAGGCGCTGCAGCACTGCATTATTAAAAAGCGTGCAAAAAGCAGATTTGTAAAAGAGTGAAGCTTTCCTCTATCGTTTCCTTCACCACCTGTCTTTTCTATCACTATCATTTTCGTAAAGAAGGTAACACTTAGTAATAGTAGCAAGCATTTAATTACTGAGTGTTACTTTAAAAAAATTAAACAAAACTCTTTAGGAGCATATATGATTAAAAAAAATCATAAATTTTTGCTTGTTTTGTTGGTTAAACATTTTGTTTCTACTTCGTTATTTCTTATATAAAAAAAAAACTCCTTTATTAATGTGGGGAGAGGTTAGCCGTTTTTTCACTCCTATACCACAAAGATTTTGGGAGAATATGCAGTCTATTTTAAGAGCTATCCGCATCAAATCTAGTGCGCCTCACTAGTGTCGTTCTGAAGATATAAAAAAAATAATAACTACTTTGTCTAGGGGGCTGGCCGTCTTCACAGACCTATATCCTCAAAACTTAATGGAACATGGAGTTTGTTCTAAGAGCTACCCTTATAAAATTTAGTGACCCTCACTACACAGAAAAAACTAATTTTCCATTTCAAACACAAAATTCTCTGAATCAAATATTAAATTTTTCAATTTAGGTCTTACAAAGAAATTTGTAAATTCAAATACAAAATTTTGTAATACTTTGTTTGAAAAAAACACCCTATTTTTTCAATCAAAAAATTGTCTGATTCAATAAAAAAAATTTTTATGAAAATAAAAAGCAAATAAAACAAATAACTATTTTGTACAGTATGCAATTTCTATATTGGAACAGAAATCTTCTCTTAACAATTTTGTTACAAATGTTACTTTATACTAATTGTATGAACTAGAATTTTTCACTCCCTACTGTTTTGTGTAAAACCAAATGTCTTTGGGATGAGTCGAACCGGCAACCTCTTGACTAATAGACTAACGTACTTACCACTCAGCTAAAGAGCAAATCTTTTTTGGATACGCAAATAATAAGTACACGCAAAACATGATTTCTTTTGTTTCTTCTAATCTAAAAATAACTTTGTTGAGTTAAAAAAAAACAAGCCACGATGTTTATCGGCTTCTTGTCCGAATGCACACGAGCGATCAAAGAAAACAACAACATCAGCACATGACCACGTTGAGTCAATTAACAAGCAAGGAAAACACCAACACAAAGAAATGAAATTAAATGATGCAGTTTTTTTTACATAAAATAAAATTGAAATAAATAATTTACTGGAACAGTAAAAATATTTACCGAAACTAAATTTTATTTCAAAACACACGTTTGTTTGAAATTTTTATGGGAATAATTTTTTCTGTGTAGTGTTGTTTTGGGGATATGAATTGCTCCGCGAAATAAGGACCTTAGGCCCCACTGTGCGCTCGCTGGCCGATGTTTTACAATCAAATGGTCTTATTCAATTTGAGCTCAGTGTTTATAGAAAATATTTCCAAAGTGTTGGTCAAATTACTTGTATGTGTAGCCACAGGAAGCAAAAACCCTTATATTTACCAGGATTATAGCTTTCCCCTATTTTCTCTCCGTTTTGTTTTCTATCATTTAAATTTATGCTTATTGTTATTGAATTTCCTACTTTTTAAACATCTTTATTTTTTCAATCTATGCTTATATTTCTTGCAAAAACTAAAATGGTAAAAGATAAAATCCGGAGGAAATAAAAGACAATCAAGAATAGCAATATTTTACTCAAAGCTCTTATATCCTTGACGTTCTTAAAAATAAAAATAAATATGGGACACGCTTAAATAACTCAAATTTCACGGTTCGACACATTTAAATAAGCATTTGAAGGTCATTACTAAAACATTTATTATAAGAATTATTCTTTGTTAAGGCGTTTTATTTATATACGAGCATTAATAATTTTAAGCCAAATTCAATATACTGTAAGCGCCAAAAAAAAACTGTACAGCTAGTTATTTTATAAAAAAAAGCAATGTGAGTCCGATCACAGAGGAGACGTGTAAACATCTAGTAATGAAAATTTTTTTTTAATTGGAAGTACTTATGCTTTTAGTATCTTTTTTTAAATTAATTAATTAAAAGTATCAAAACTTTCAATATTGTAAATACATATGAATTTGTTGATTTTTGTTTGTTTTATTAAACTTATGTGGTTAGTAAATGGGCATACTGCAGTATATGTATATGTACTGCATTCCAAATTGCAGTAAGCAGTAAATTTACTGATTACTAAAAAAAATTCAGTAAATTTTTACTGCTAATGAAATTTAATTTGCATTACTAGTAAAATCGTAGGGCCGTAATCATAATAAAATTGTACACTCAAAAAAAAAACTAACTAAAACTTTGGAAAATTTTCTAAATTTGAGTAAAAGAAGTTGTCGTATGGCGCCAAAGCTGTTTTTTACTTGAAACCAATAAAATATTTACTAAATTTCTAGTTCATTAATGAACTAGTTTATAGTAATTATATTTTTATATTTAAGTAAAATTCGGTGCATTGCAAAAAAAAAATTCATCTTTAACCTCAAATTGAGTAAATTTTTCAAAGTTTTTTGTCTTTAATTTATGTACATACTTATTTTCATTTTTAATTAAATTCTATACCACATGGTATGTTTTTTATTACATCCTCATGTTTTATTCTTAATTACTTCACCAACAAACAATATTAATTCCTTGAGATGAGACAAGTATTGAACCAGCAACCTTCTGGCTGATAGGCAAGCACCCTCACCAATTGCCTAACAGGGCAGCCTGAATAAGCATTGAAATTTTTCAGTTTTAAAATTTTATGTTATTTACAAAAAAATATATTTCAAGTTCAAATATTCCTCGGAAATATGAAACATTTACTTAAATTTTTTGCTTAATGCAAATTAAAAATATATTCTATAATTTAAAGAAAAAATAATTAAAACTGGTAGATATTTTTCTAAAATTAAGAATACGTTTTTATATCTTTCAAGTAAGTCAAATTTGATGAACTAATCAGGAGTAATTCATTTCCTAAAATTAATTTTTTGATTTAAAACGAGATTGACTAGTTCTTAGGATACAATTTCCCTAAACTTTTAAACCATTTCCCAATTTTTGGTAAATATTTCCTTTAAGCCAGTAAACTTGTCCTTGAATGTGAGAATTATTCTTTGTATTTTTATGAACTATTTTTAAGGATATGAACTTTTTATTTTTTATTTGTATTAAGTAATTTTTACTATATTTTTGTAAAAATTTACTCAAACTTAGAAAAAATTACTTAAACTTAGAAACTTTTTTTACTTAAATTTAGAAACTTTTTTTCTTAATAATAGTATATGTCTTTTTTTTTTGAGTGTAGCAAGTGGCAAAGTTTTTTCATTCAAATTTTAAGACTTTTCTATGAAAAACATTTAGCCACTTGGTAGAATTTCATTATGAATACGGGCATTACTGATTACTGAAAATTCAATGCATCTCATCATATAAAAAATCATTGAGGCAATTTATTTAAGTAATCAGTAAAAATTTACTTGTTAAACATTTTTTATTGTTTTTACTGAAACTTTAGTGGTACTGCAGTGCCCATCTATGGTAAATGCCTTTACTTTTACTTTTTAATTTTTAATTCCTGTTGTTCATCGTTTAGTTGTTGCTGTTCTTGTTGTTGTGTACGCATTGCAATTAAAATAAATTCAATAAAGTGCGACTTTGACTCGCGCACATTCGGTTTTGATTTTTTATTTTTTTTTTATTTAGCTTTCTTCCTTTTTCAAGTTTTTTCAGTTTAAACAATTTTTTTCAGTTTTATCGCTTTTTTCTCGTATTGGCGTTTTTTTTCTCTTTTTGCGTTTTTTTAGTTTTCGCAATTTTTTTTCATTTTGGCGATTTTTTAATTTTGGCGATTTTTTCTGTTTTTTGGGGTTTTTTTCATTTTGGCGATTTTTTCATATTAGCGATTTTTTTGTTGAAGGATTTTTTTCATTTTGGTGATTTTTCCGGTTTTTCGCGATTTATTTTAGTCCTAGAGGTTTTTTTTTAATTTGGTGCTTTTTCTCGATTTGGCGATTTTTTTTGTTTTTGGCGATTTTTTTTATATTTGGCGATTTTATATTTTTTTGCTTTCTTAGTTTTACCGTTTTTAAACATTTCAAGAGATTTGCTCTTACGGTTTCCAGGATACAGCAAGTTGTCAAAATTACAAAGTAAAAATTGCATTAACTAATGGAACACCCTTTAATTTAAACTTTTTAAATTTAGTGTTAATTGTTGTAGTCTGTATAAAAATACACTAACTTTACAAATTTCAAGTGTATATATGTACATATAATTGTATGTATATTACATGGGATTTTAACATTTTTCGTTGCTCGTTTTGGAACACCCTTTAGTTTTTAACTCTCATGTATTTGTTGTTGTAGTGGCCAAATGTCTACATATTGTGTCCAAATTTCAAGTCCGTAGCTCTTACGGTTCATTTTCACCTTTGGTGTACGAAAATATACAGAAAAATAACCGGTGGCGGCGCACCGTCGTCTTCGAGCCGGTCGACTTGTTTCTCTGCTTGGTATTGCTTCTTTCAAACACTAATACACTCATACATAGCTCACACCGATTTGACAATGCAAAGAAACTCAGCAAAGAAATCTCAGCAAAGAATCAAAGCCAAAAAATTTTTACCCCCCCCCCCCCCTAGTTTTATTTCAGTAATAAAAAACTAAAATTTTTTCAACTTCATTATGAAACATTTCCCCCACTGTGGCGCAGCAAGATATTGAGATTTAAAAATAAATTTTATATGAGAAATACTTGAAAAGATAAACCGATCTGTGAAAAGCACAAGGCATGACCATTGTCTGCCATTGTATAGCTGCTTTTATTTCATTAAATATTTACACTCACTCATACTCATTTATTTATTATAACACATTTATAAAATACGAGAATGCAAAAAAACAAGCACACACACACATTCAAGTAAGAAAAATCACAGGAAGTAAAAGAAATTTAGCATTAAAAATACATGTTTCCTATGGATGCAAGTACATCCATGCTGCCCAGAGAAGCGCCAGAGTGCCGAACATCAATCGGCTTTTTATACAAATGAGTACACATACGCCCAGCAAAAAATTTCAAAAAAGGTAATCTAGTTTGGAATTAAGCATTTTTGGTGGAAGCACTTCCCTACTGGATTACCAACTTAATGATTTTTTTAACAAGGCGTGAGACTAAAATAATCGATTCTTGAGAAGTACTTACATTTTTTTTATTTGTCAACATTTCACGTAATCTATTTCATCTAAAAAAAGCATTCTCTTCATTTAGCAACTTGCACGTCATTTTTTTAAATTTTAGGCAATGTGATTTGTAAGCGAGTAATGAAAATTGGCAACCAGAAAAGTAAGTCATTATATGGCAAGTAGTTCTAATGGTAATGTGTAATTTTTTGCTGGGCGCTTATACACTACTCTCGGTTTTCTCTCTGTGGGCAGCATGGAAGTACATGTGGTATATATATGCATAAATGTGTGTATGTGTAAGCGTATGTGTGTGTGTGTGTGTGTGTGTGTATGTTTAGCCATATTGCTTAGCAGTATAACTGAAAGAGGAAGGAGCAAAGCTTTTCTGGTAATTGAATTGAATTTTTTTATTTGTTTCTCTACGTCTAGATATGAACGAGTACGAGTATGAAATTACAACAGATTTCGAAGAAATAAAATATATTTTTGTTTAATCTCTTTATAAAATATAATTGATGGAGGAGTAATGAAATTATAGCTGAATAACACGTTTAAGCAATTTAAATGAAAAATATAAATTTTACTGCATCTAAGACAAAAGATTGAGAAGCATTCTGCAATAGTTATTTACAAAAAAAAAGGTTAGAGTTTAAACAAATTTTTGGGAAAAATAAATAAAATGGAAAAATATAATTTAGATTTTCGAGAATTTTAAGTATTTTCTTTTATTAACAAAATAAAGATAATAAAATTTAACATTTTCAGTTGGTTTGTATTTATATACTTTGACAATAACATGTGTGTGGCAGAATTGTAGTTGTTGTTCTTTGTGTCTTTCGTCTGCATAGGCTTATGTGTTTGTGTGGTTGTATATTTCTGAATAAAGGGGCCCATACACTACAACAGCATGCATGCGCAATAAAGTGTTTGTGCCAGCGGTTTGGTCGTGTATGGGCGTTTTGTGCGATTGTACGGTTTGCTGTAGCTATTTGACATAGAGTTTGATATTTTGCTGGTGTGGTATTTGGTGAAATTAGCTTAATTTAGCAAAGTTGTCATGGAGTAAACTTGCAACTTAAGAAATTTAATTTGTTGAAACATAATTTGTTTCAATGGAAAACAGAATTTTAGCTTTTTAGTTATACATAGCTGCTAATTTTAACAACATACCAATAATAATTGCAACAAAAACTGTGTCACTATACATAACCACACTTCCCGCATTTTTTTTTTTTTTTGAAATGAATATTGTAATTATTAGCTTGCTGGTATGTTGCGTGGTTCGGGCTTGATTGTATGCATGGGCCGCTTAAGCCTCATTGTGCTTTGAACGTTTATTTAAATAAACATCGTCTTTTATAATTGTAGTCTTAGGTATTAGGTATACTTTTAAGCTAATAATATCTTGACAAATATCTTTTTGTATAATTCAACGTATATTTAATAAAAAAAAGTATTCTTTTCGCCAAAAAGGTTTGTCATTTTGTGTGTAATTTACGCAATATTCATATGCGATCAATAAACTGGATGGTGGGCAAAATTGAGGTCAGGAAGTAAACTGGCTGTCAAATGATGAAATGTCAAGAATTGAGCTTTCATCCTTTGACATTCTTCCTTATTGTGAATGGCATCGTTGACGTTACATCAAGATGACAGCAAAAATTGTCACTTGGTTACTCTTTGTCGAGAAACAATTGACTAGTATTAACAGGATCCATTACTTTACAAAGCCCTAGAGATTAGTAAGAGATTGTCAATAAGAGCCAATTGTTGACAAGTGACAATATCTACTGTAATATTGATGTGACGCCGACGACGCCATTCACAATAAGGGGAATCTATTTAGTAAAAAGTTGGAAAACTTTAACCATTGGAGCGCTACACTCTTGAACAAAAAGTTTTAATTGTAAAATTTATGAATTTTAATTTGAAATACCGGGTTAACATGAACAAAGCAGAAACAACTGACGCTCTGAAAGATGAAATTCAGCGCTGCATTGATGAGATAAGCGAACACAGAAAAAAATATCATCGAAATGCAACCAACAAAACAAATTGTTAACATTTAATTTTAAAATTAACAATCATCATTGTTTATATAACAAATTTAAATTTTTGTAATCAATTAAATTACTCAACAAAATTATTTGTTAAATTATATCATAATGGAATGAGCACATGTAGAAGAAACAAGAAATCATATTTTGTGTGTATTCATCATTTGCGTATTTACTAAAGTGTTGCTCTTTAGCTGAGAGGTAAGTGAGTCAGTTTATTAGTGTTGATGTTGCCGGTTCAACTCCGCCCAAAGACGTTTAGTGTTTTTCGCAGACAAGCCAAAAATCATTGCGAGGATTGTGATTGTGTACAAAAAGCTTGTTAATATAACAATTGTGATACACAAATTAAACAATTCACATTGTTAATATAATAATAACTTTAATTGAAATAACTTTGAAATTTAACAAAAATAAATGTTGAAAAAAAATCAATTTCAACAAATTATTTGTTGATATATTTAATTGAAAATATTTTTAAGATTTTCCTTCAACTAACAATTTCGTTAATTGTATTTACAAAAATCGTTGTAGGTTCAAAATCAATTAATTATTAAATTTATATAACAAAAAAATTAATTGTATTTACAAATTATTTTTTTCTGTGAAGTTTGTTGCAAAATGTGCTTTGAAATTTTGGGAAAAGAGCAGACGTCTGCCGACATTTGCCCGACATCATATTCTAATTCACATTGGTATCTACTTTACATTGGTAAAACTGAATTTGTCCAAAAAAGTGTGTTTTAAGCCAATTTACTTCTTAACTTTAAATTTGACCAAGGGAAGATGAATAAGTAATTTCCGTTTATCTGTCCGTCTGTCTCTCTATACACGTTAAATCGGGTTTCCGAAACTCACCGAAAGGCTAGAGATTTTGGTATTGAACTGGTGAGTCAGAAATGGTCCAAAATAGATTGGTATTGAAAATCAGCAAAAACGAATTGAAAGCTCAGAGCTGGAAAACTTAAATTTTTAAAGTAACTAGCTAAAACTAATTGTTATTTTTTTTTTATAAACCTAATTTCTATATCAGTTAGGATTAGGCTGGTATTCAAAATCCAAAAAAAAAAAAATAACGATTCCAGGGTTGGAAAATTTTAACTAACAAAAACATATTTTTTACTTTTAATCCCAATTTATATATCATTAAGAATTAAATTGGTATTCGAAATAAAAAAAAAATACGATTCCAGGGTTGGAAAATTTTAACCAACAAACACCATTTTTTTCCTTTCGTCCATAAAAATAAAGATATTTTATGCTTTTAAAAGCAATTTAGTATTATTAACAAATAGCAAATTTGAGAAGGATGATTCCAGGGTGAGAAAGTTTAAAGTTTTTGCTATATAAAAGTAACTAAGTCAAATTATTTGTTTTTTCTTTATAAATTATATATATTTTAAGCTATAGAAAAAAATTGCTTTGTATAAAAAAAATTAGAAAAATTCCAGACACTAACTAACTAAAATATTTTTTTTTTCGTCAATTAAACATATTTTATATTTCATAAAATTAATAAAATCAAAAAAATGGTTCCAGAGCTGGCAAATTGCCACTAAATAAAAATTGTTTATTTTTTTCTTTTAATTAAACATATTTTATACTTTAGAAAGATCTACACTCAAGATTTTTTTCTATATTTCTTAAATTTTCGGTGTCGGTATCAATATAGGAAAAAAAATTCAAAAGTTTTAACTCATATACGAGTATTCACATTAATGTTTCTTTGGATGTGGCTGAATAAATTGCCATTAGAAAGTGCTGAACTCTATTAAAGTCATCTTTAATAAATCTCTCCTCATTCATTTTAAAAAGAGAAAACATATATAATGTAAAAAAAGGCTCCATGAAAAATCGCCCAAAACCAAATCGCCCAAAAATAAAAATTAAAAATCGCCCAAAATTTTTCCATACAAAATTTGGGTGATTTTTCATATTAAAAAACGCCCAAAAATTTTGGGCAATTTTTAATTTTTTTTTTGGTGATTTTTCATTTTAAAATTTTGGGCCATTTTTTATATGAAAAATGTTTCCATGAAAAATCACCCAAAACCAAAGTGCCCAAAAATAAAAATGAAAAATTGCCCAAAAATTTTTTCATACAAATTTTAAGTAATTTTTTATATGAAAAATCGCCCAAAATTGTTGAAACATTTAAAAATTAAAGGGAAAAATACACCCACCATGGTGGAGAAAATTCTTAAGGCCGGCAGTGCAGGAAAATGTTATTAAACAAAAAAAAACTTGGCAAAGCAGAAAATCTTTATTAATCAGCGCCGTGTGGGGAAATACCTTGGTGGAGAAAATCCTTCAGCCCGGCCGAAGGCCGGCAGTGCAAGAAAACGTTCTTAAGCAGGAAAACTTTGCAAGGCAGAAAATTTTTATTAGGCAGCGCCCTGTCGGGAAACACCATGGTGGAGAAAATCCTTAAGCCCGGCCGAAGGCCGTCAGTGCAAGAAAACGTTCTTAAACAGGAAAACTTTGCAAGGCAGAAAATTTGTATTAGGCAGCGCCGTGTCGAGGAACGCTATGGTGTAGAAAATCGCGAACGAACGAACATTATTTACACTCCTCTATAACTTTTCTTTTTTCATTTTAATATAAAAATGAAATTACTACAATTTTAATTTTTTTCCGGTGTTTTTTAATTTTGGGCGATATTTCATTTTTTTTTTGGCGATTTTTCATTTTTTTGTGATTTTTCATTTTGAAATTTTGGGCGATTTTTCATTTTCATTTTTGGGCGATTTTTCAGGGAGCCAAAAAAAATCTGAAATACAGAGTGTTGAACAAAATGTTCAATATTCCTAATATGGAAAATAAAAAATTGCATTATGTCAAAAATAAATTATCTATTCTTTTCACAAAACAAATATATATGTATGTACTTATGTTTGTATATAAATCGTTTACTTCAATAGTGTCACAACTCCAAAAAAAAACCCATTTTGCAGAAAACGCGTGTTAAGTTTTCAATTTGCATACAACTCGATAAAGACATTAAAGAAAAATTGTTTTCTCTCAGGGGGTGATGGTACAATCTATTTACATGTAAATCTTACGCAAGATAATATATAAAATACCGAATTATTAACGCATTATTTACTCAAAAAACTAATTTTTTGAGTTATGACAATATTGAAGTAAATAAGCAATATATATTCCATAAACGTACATCGTTGAAGAATATATAAGATTAAACAGTACTCTCATTTGTTTTTTTTTTTCTTATTTTAATAAATTAAAATAGAAATTGTTAGTCTTAAATAAATGTAGGAATTTATGTTTTATAGTTTTTACCAAAAAAAAAAATAAAATAAAAGCTGTTGTAATAAATTAAAAACTCTTCTTAAGAACTTAGTTAACACCTTTTCTAAATATAAAAGCTTTAAAGATAAATGCACACAGTTTTGCTGAAAAGTATTTGGTTTTCCATTATAGTGTATGTTTTATCTTTTAATACTACTCTAATAAATAAATATTTTTATTCCTATAAAATGAATAAAATCTATAAATTAAATGAATCATAAAAGAGTTGTTAAATTTCATTTGATGCAAATAATAAAAACTACTTTAAAAAGAAAACATAAAAAGAGTGACTTGTGTTTGTTTTCTTTTATAATTGAATGAATATTATTAAATTAAATAGATTTACTAGCTCTAGATTAGAGAAAATGTCTTGTTATACGGCTGTAAGAATTTTTTCACTTTGTTTCCTTTCAATTCTCTTTATGTCCCACTCTAGCTGAAAATAAGACTCAATGTATAAATTACTAGACAAAGTTTAAAGATAATTCAATAAAGTCATGTGAGTCGTTTTGCTGATACTTCGCACATTGGTGGAGTTGCGTCTTAACGACACAGTGGGTCAAAATAAGGCAGGCCAATTAAAACACAATATTTGTTTTTTATTTAAAAACTATAAGGTAAAATTTTTTCTTTAATAAAATGAATAATAAATAATAAAATAAATGAATATTACAAAAATTAATAATTTTGAAAACCCGCGATATATCCAGAAAATATGTGATATCTTTTAAGCAGCTGGATATTTTTCAAACATAGCTAAGAACAGTTTCGATCAAGAAAAAAACAAAATTGAAATCGGTCCAGCCGTTTGGTCTGTACGAGTACTTGTACAGACACATAGAAACACAGATACACAGAAAAACAGATACACAGAAACATACTACAAACTTATAACACACCTTTTTTAGTCGGGGGTTAAAAATAAAAAAATTAATAAATGAATAATAAAAGAAGTAGAGAAGATGCGAAATGCTTTACTCCTCTTCTTTATCATTGCAACTGTAGCAATGATCACTGTACGAGAGACCCATACGTAGAGCACGCGTTCCCAAAGCGCTATGGCCGGTTAGTGTGTCCAAGAGATTCCTCAAATGCTTTCTGGAAAAGCTAATGATGTTTTTCGTTCTGTGGATATTTAGGTAACACTAAAGGGTTCTCGGTATAAAGTAAGCTCATTGCGCCATTTGTCTTCAGCTGAATTGAGAAAGGCATCATCGAAGCGTCTCCAGCAGGATGAGAGAGGGAGCCCACCATTGTCAATATCGAATACCCTGAGCAGGGTTTCCCTCTTTTCCAGCTCATCGGCAACTATGATGCCTAAATTAGTCCCGTGTCCACGCACCCAATACAGTGTGATGGATAAATGCTGCGCAAGCTTATTTAGTGCTGTGCGACATTTTTGCACAAGGAATGATATGGAGTATACACCTGCGAGGGAATTTATTGCAGCTTAGCTGTCCGTTATTATATGGATAGTTTTGTTATATATGCGATAAAAACTTAGCCAGTGTGTTGCTCTTTTAATGGCGGATATCTCTACCTTGTAAATACTATGCTACATTGGAAGCCTCAAGGACATTTGAATTCCAAATTCTAGAATATCTGTACCCCTCCAACTCTTCCCACAACCCCCCCCCCCCCCATCTTGGCCCGTCTGTGAAAACTTTCACGGCTCTGTCCATTGCGGAGAATCCTTCTGTCAATAAAATACTAAATTTCCTATTGAAGTGGTACACGCAAAGAAATGATATGGTTGTAGAATGGTTGAGAAAACAATATTACGTTCTTTGAAACAAATGTGTGGTCGTCGAAAACTAGTTATTGTTATTTTAAACATTTATTTCGTTACAATAAACAGAGTATTGTTTGAATTTAATAATTACATTATCACATCCATAAAAAAGTGTGCTATGGTTAGAGTTTAACAATATAGTTTTGTTAAAAATTTATGACTACAACATAATTTGTATTATGATTAAAAAAGAATATGATGTAAATAACAATATAATGTTATCCAAAACCATACTATGTTAAGTTAAAAAAAAAAATCTTTTTCAGAAACATTTGTCAGTTCAGTATTTCGTTTGTAAGCTATCGGCAGTGTTAAATAAATGAATAAATAAATAAAGAATAAACAAAAGGGTAGATCAATAAAAATATAGAAATATTTGTGTATCTCTTTATACAGACATGGCTGTATGTGGTGTAATTATACATTTCTATACATACATTTTATGTCAATAATATTAATTTATTTTAATTTCGAATTTAACGCACAGCTGTTTCAACAATAAATATATGATTAAAAAACAAAATAGTATTATTATATTAAATAACACTGTGGTCCTATTTAACAATATTAATATAATATTAGAACATGGTATGGTGAGTCTCAATTATATTTTAGTCACATCTAACAATAGTGTTGTCATATTTTCAACACTAAGATTATAATATAACTAACACAGATAATATTATAACTAACTCAGGTAATAATATTGTTAAAGTTTTTTTCTATTAACAATAATATGATTTGACTGCAATCATATAATTCAATCATAGTATGTTGCTGTTTGATTATGGTTACCTCAACCAGATTTTTTCTTTGCGTGTACTCATTTGGTTAGAAATTAAATATTTTTGATAAAAATATAAACTAAAGGAGTGACTAAAAAATCATTAACGGCAATTTTTTTCTAGAAAAAAATTTTTCATTTATTGCATTTTTCAATGAAAATTCGCAATAAAATGTTTTTTTTTTAAATAAGAGTTTATTAGAAATTATTGTATCATCTGTAACAACCGTTACTCTTTATCCTCAAACGAACGCACTTTTCTAGAAAAGAACATGACACAACTGTTCTTAAATTTAATTCAAACTTTATTTAGTAAGCAGTACGAATACTTTCGATTTCACAATTGTATCTTTAAATTACTTTAGGAAAAATTAATTTAAAGAGAAAAGTATTATCGGTATATACATAAATAATAAAGCTTCATGCTATACCTATTTCAAACAAACTAATTATTAAAAAAAAAAAAAAAACTTTCATCATGTTACTGAAAAATATCGAGCCATATTTTCGATTTTATCGTAAGCGACAGTAATTAAATTTTTCAGCAGAAGGTTTTTTTAAATATTCAAATTTGTTTTTGTACGTAAATTGTCGCTTACGATAAAATTGTACAGCCTGCGTCTTAAAAGTTATCAAAAAATTTCCCGTTTTGATAATTCTAAACCATGTCTAGGTCCATAAAATTATAATTTCAATAAAAAAGTATATTTTCGATAACATGTCGCTTACAATAAAATCGAAAAAAAGGCTCGATATATTCCACATTAATTTAAACACAAAATAAATTTTTTGTCGAATTGAAACTTTTACTCGTATGAACAAAACTTTTTAGCTGACGTATGATTGATATTAATTTCATATATTCTGTAACATTAAATATCACTCATACTCGCTCATATTTATATGTGTTTGTATACTTGACAGTTTTGTTTCATTTTATTTTATTAAAAAAGTTAAAGAAATATTTAAGAACTAATTTTTCTTTAATATACAGCAACGTTACACTCACTCAGCTTATTTTTATTATTTTTTATGTCTTTAACATTGTTTAATGACCCATTTATATTAAAAATGGCAGTTGGAAAAACAACAACATATACAAAGAAAGAAACATGTTTGTGTGTGTGTGTGTGTGTGTGTGTGGCATATCAAGAAAAGATAAACATAAAACAACAACAACAACATAAAACACACTTGAAGAGTCTACGTAAGTGTTTAAATTATGATCCAACCGTGAAATATTTTCTTTTGTTAACAGCAAATTTTTTGTAGCTAAAAGTAAATTTAGAAGTGTTAGTGGATGGGAGAGTGTGTGTTAGACTGTGTATTAGGTAAATTAAGGGTGCTCCTTGACATATTAAACAATTATTTTTGGAAAGGATTTATTAAAATGTTAATAAAGGCAGCAGTAAAATATTTTGCCGATTTCTTATAAGAAATATAAAATTAAAGTGCCAAAAAGAATAGGAAGAAGAAGAAATCAACTTTTTTCAAACATTAAAAATTAGTTCTTATTAATAAAAAAATTTTAAAAACAACATGAAAAAAAGATAAACCGTAACACACACGTAATAAACAATTTTGTAATATCAATTAAAATATTTGTAATATCAATTATAAAATTAATTAAATTTTCAGCTATAAACAATTTGATAATATCAATTAAATTTCTTCACTCAAATTATTTAATACAATTAAACATTTAATTGAATGAATTAAATTTTTAATTGAAAATATTAATTTCAAAAAATTGGATTGTTTTTATGGTTAAGCAATTGTCTACATGCATTTCGTTCCCGCTTTTGGAACTCGTCAGTAGACTTCAACCCAAAAAAGTTTTGAATTCAGTTAACAAACTCCGTATGTTTATATGTAGTAAGACTCTTAATACTATATTGAGAATCACAAAAAAAATAAAGACATTATGTCAAATAAATATACTTCAGTATTTCATGTATGAAAATACATATTTTATTTTTCTTTTTGCTTTTTAAATACTTTTATTGTTGCCCAATGTGGCAGCTAATGGTAAAAAGGTGATGGAAAATAAAATAGATACACAGTTGAATAAAGATGCTTGTTTTGTAAAGATTTTTGTTTGCGGTTTTCAAACTTATTATGTTTGTATATTGTGATTCTCAATATAGTATTAAGAGTCTTACTATAAACATACGGAGTTTGTTAACTGAATTCAAAACTTTTTTGGGTTGAAGTCTACTGACGAGTTCCACAAGCGGGAACGAAATGCATATAGACAATTGCTTAACCATAAAGACAAGCCAATTTTTTGAAATTAAATAAAGACATTATGTCAAATAAATATACTTCAGTATTTCATGTATGAAAATATTAATTGGTGAATACTTTTTTCTGTGTATACATACCTATGTATATATTTTCATTGTATTGATTATATCTATTTATTCTGTCAGAATTATAAATAAAAAAGCTCCTGAAGAAATTAGAAAAAGGCCAAGGAAACATCGAGCTGATGTTATATACATACATCTACATTTTAAATAATATTGTTTACTTTAATTAATATCACAGCAAATGAAATTTGCATTATTCTTAAAGTATTACCACGTGAAAGTTTTCTAGGCAAACGGCATGAATATGCAGGAGCAGTGCGGAGAGCATCAGCTTTAAACAACAAGACCTGATGTTACACCAGGATCTAAGATGGAAAAATTTTATATTTAAATCTACGAAAAACACGTTTAAATGAAAATTTTTGGGGCAATGATTTTACTTCATAAGTAATTTATGTTAATTCAAAATGATTTACAGTAAACTTCAAAAAAAAATTCATCCACTCAATAATCAATTATAATGTGTGTTTAATAAAAAACTATTTTACTGAATAAGAAAAATAATAATTAAGCATAATGAGTGCTTTATCAAATATTAAACTTAATTGTAAAACAACCAAATTTTTTTTTTTACTTTTGAAATAACTTTATTTCATGTTGATTTAATATACCAGTGCTGTTAAGTTTAAATGAGTAAACATTAATTTAATATTAATTTTAATTATATTAATTATTTAACTGAAGGGAATGTGTGTATTGACACCAGGGATGAGTGATCCCATACTTTTTAGGGTTCCGAACACCAAAGGTGAAAAGGAACCCTATTGTTTTCGCTACGCTGTCCGTCTGTCCGTCTGTCCGTCACACGGTTTTTTCTCAGGAACCGTAAGAGCTACGGACCTGAAATTTGGACAGAGTATGTAGAACCTTGGCCGCTACAACAACAAATACATGAAAATTAAAAATTAAAGGGTGTTCCAAAACGAGCAACGAAAAATGTTCAAATCCCATGTAATATACATACAATTGTATGAACATATGTATATTGAAACTTGAAATTTGTAAAATTAGTGTATTTTTATACAGACTACAACAATTAACACTAAAATTTAAAAAAAATTAAAATTAAAGGGTGGTCCATCAGTTAATGCAATTTTGACTATGTAATTTTGACAATTTGCTATATCTTGGAAACCGTAAGAGGCAAACACTTGAAATTTTCAAAAACGGTAAAACTAAAAAAACGAATATTAAAAAATCGCCAAACCAAAAAAAAAATCGCCAAAACTTAAAAAAAAATCGCCAAAACGAAAAAAATCGCCAAAATTAAAAAAAATTCTAACACTAAAATAAATCGCCAAATTCGAAAAAAATCGCCAGAATGAAAAAAAAACGCCAAAATGAAAAAAAACGCCAAAAATTGAAAAAAAAAATCGCCAAAACGCGTAAATGTCTCCAAAACTAAAAAAAAATTTAAATAAACAAAAAATCGCAAAAATGAAAAAAGATCGCCAAAAATAAAAAAACGCCAAAATGAAAAAGCGCCAAAAAAAAACCGAAAAAATCGCCAAAACAAGAAAATAAAGTGTCGAAACTAAAAAAGAGCCATAACTTAAAAAAATCGCCAAAATCGAAAAAAACGCAAAAAACGACAAAACAAAAAACCGAAAAGACCCCAAAAACGAAAAAAAATGCCAAAACTATATATTATATAGGATGAAGTTTGTATTAAATTCAGCGTGACCGTTTGACCGACTAAAGTGGCAAATTGCCACTTTTTTAACTGTCTTTCCCCTTTTTCAACTGCCTTGCCACTTTTTGTCCCCCTGTGAGTTATATGAAAATACATCAAAAATTAAAAGTTTAGTGTAGTTTTCGCGTTTTTTTAATTTTGCCCCTTTTTTTTTTTGATAAATCCCCTATTTGGTGCCACTTTTTGAAAAATGTCATCGGTCACCCTGACTAAATTACATATCTAGTGTTCGTACGGAACCCTATGTGCGCGAGTCATAGTCGCGCTTTACTGAATTTATTGAATAATGTTGCTCGTTGTGAACGTGATTTCTAAATCACTGTTCTTTTAAACTGTGACTGTGATCACAGTTCTGTTATTATGGGGAAAAAACAATGAGGAGAGTACCAGTGAAATTAAACAGTGGCTGTGATAAGAAAAGCGACAAGAACAAACAATTATTAATCAACTCGGATAAGAGGTAGTAATTGTAATTGCAATTACAAAAATTTGTAGTTGCTAGAAATGATGATTTCACACGATTTGACGAGTTTTTTCTCGCCAAAAGCTGAAGGTATAAAAAATAATTTATGTGGTTGCTTTATTTACTGTAAAGTAAGAAGTCAAGAGCACTAACAGTTTGTATGAAAGAACTATATTTCCAAAACTTGTTAATTGATAAATTAAGTAACGGTTGTGGTTAGTGATTTTGCAATCGATGTGAACAAGCAACAGGCTTCAAAATATGGCTCATCTCTATTTACACACGCTTCACGAAAACGTGTGCTTGTTGCTAATGTTTGGCTTCCGGGGCCAATATTTGAACTCGAACTCATCGCATGGTAGTCAATACGCTTACCAATGAAGCCACAATAATTTTAATAAATACCAACATGAATTAAATTTTAATTCAACATGATTTACTTCATGATTTAGTATTAAATTTATTTGATATTAATTATAGTTTAAGAATACAAACTGAGAGTCTTGTCTGCCAAAAACAGGAAAGTATTTTTCCTTTTTTTTCTTAGACTTTTTTAAAAAAGTTCTTCATTTGGATGGAAAACATTTAGTCATTTTTGTGTTCGGTAATCGGTGACACGCTTTGTTTTCATATTCTTTGATACATATTGTAATGTTACCGGCAACATTTTCGTCTGTGAGACTACGAAGCAAAACCCAAAAGAGAATTTCAGATGTTTTGCTTCCAAATGTTCGACTGTCTAAATTAGGACTTAGAAATAAATGCACATTGCATATTTTAAGGGACTTAACGAAGTCAGTTAAACACTCATTTTATTGATGCAGGAAGATAATTATTTATTTATTTATTTACAAAAGAATATTAATGATTCCGCAACACTTCAAACTCTAATTTAGAATATGGTATTTAACAAATATGAAAGCTTTCTCAGTTCAGGAAAAATTTTGCTGATCGTGTGACGATTATATGTTGCAGTATTTTTTTATTCACTTTCAAGTGACGCCCTATTTCTCTACTCAAAGATTCTCTTTTTCTTGTATTTTATTTGGCAACAACTTAGACATGTTTTTAGTATAGCTACAATATTTTCCAGCAACTACAGTATTAAGAAGCCAGGCAGGCAGGCAGGCCACCCCTTCTTTAATGGTGAAACCAAACTGAAACTTTTATTGCACCAGCACTGCTGCTATTGCCTCTGACTTTTAATGTCTTTGTGCTGTGTTTTTGCTATCATTTGTTGTATTTTGTTAACTCTTCGTTGCACGTTGACAAATTAATCTTTAGTTTTTTATTTTTGCTGTTGCATGTACAACAATTTAAAAAAATCCCCATCAAAATAGAAAAGGAATTTTAAACAAAAGTTGTGAACAAAAAGTTTCGTACATTTAATTTATATTTTGTAAGCTGATGCTGCAAAACAACAATTGTATGACTAAAATGTTGAAAGAAAGAAAAAAAAGTTGCATTCATTTCTTGAAAAACATACTTTTTTCTCTTTTTTTTCTTCTTGTTCTCTGTAGTGGGTTTCTCGAGTACACATGTGTTTTATTTAGTGTTTGTAAGTCAATGTATGGGTTTATGTTTTATTTTATTTTTTTTTAATATTTCTGTGTTAAAATTTGTTGTATTTGAGTTTTCTATTTCTTTTGATAATTCTTTTTTTTTTCTTCTTATATTATGTTGTTAAGAAACTTTTTATGCAATAAAATTTATTTGTCAGCGTTGAGTAATTTTTAAAGAAATTAACAAATATATAAAAAGTTTTATTTCTTAAGGAAAAAGCAAACGCAACACTTATGTTACACATACACATACATATCTAAATTTTTATTGAAAATAGTTCACTCTTTCGAGCATTAAATAACAAATAACAATTCATTTTGTACAACAACTTTTTAAAGTCAAAATATTGTTAAGAAAGTTTTTTTTTTAAATAACAATGAAAACATTTGACAAATAAAGTTGTTGAATGAAAACTTATATTTACGGTATGCGCTTAAAGTATTTGCAGAACTTTGACTTAATAGTTGTTGCAACAAAATAATAAATTGTTGAGTTTACGCATTACTTGCTATGAATTTTTTTTTTTAATAAACAATAATGGCAGAAAATATTTTATGCAAAATTTTATTATTAAAAAGTTGCACCAATTCAAAGTTTCAATTTCAAAGCTATTTTAAGACCAAAAATAAATCAACTCAATATTTAAAAATCTTTTTCTAAAGTTCAAACTATGTAAAGCGTTTTCGTTTCTAGGAATAAATGTGATATTCACTGAACTTTTCAATGAAAATTCGAATTAATTTTTTTTTTACTATTACACTGATTTGTGCAAGATTTGTTTTTTTTTCTGAGAGGGCAGCAGTGTTCAAAAAAGGCGGAAACACGCCCACTTAATTGTTCTCTTTATTTTTTATCTTTCGCTTATCCGATTGCTGCAAAATTTAGGACACATCTTAGGCTCTCGTAACGACACGATCTCAAAGTTGAAAAAAAAGGGCGGGGCCATTTATTATTAAAATCTAACATTGTATATAACGTGCTTTTTACTCTACCGATTTTTACTAAAGTTGTTACACACATACTTTGAGTTTTCAAAAATACTTAATATGGCATTTAAAAAAGTGGGCGGTGTCACGCCCATCATAGGTTAATATGTAATTATATGCACATCTACTTATCCGATTCGCACTAACCAGAACAACTAGTTTCGGCTCTTAGAATGACATAATTTTGTGCTTAAAGAAGTGGGCGGGGCCATGCCCATTAAAGCTTTACATTATATACATATGACATGCTTCCACTGGAGCGATTTTTACGAAACTTGACACACACTTTGAGCTCTGAAAATTACACGATGTTGCATTTCGACAAATGGGCGGACATTAAAATTTGCCAAAATGGGCGTGACCAACCACAGCCTTGAATATATAAAATTGGCAATAAAAATTTAAAAATGAGCCTTAAAAAAGCTATAAACCGAATTCAAAAGTAAACAACAAAAATTTAAAAATTATTTCAATTCAGTTAGATAAAACATTTTTATATATATGGGCATTTTCACGGTCATGTTACATATTTGTCACTCTATGTTAGCAAGTATCTAAGCTTGTTATTTAGAGCTGTGCTATTCGATTTGTTCCTATATTTTACTAAATCTACAACTAACTACATTCTAAGCTAATAGGTTAAAAAGTATATATAATATAAGTTAATAACATAACGTGATAGAATAGGGGGAAGATCTGGTCCAAAGACCGGCACTGTGACACCTGATTGATCTTTTGTAACATATATCTGTAAATTAAATTAAATCAATCTGTGTATGACTCTCCTTATGAAAGTCCCTATAGATATGTATTGGAGAAGCCCGCCTAATATCATCTGAACAAAGAAACTCAGAATGAAAAACACGCCTTGTACTGTCACATAATACGATACACTCAAAAAGAATGTGTGTCGTCGTCTCGTCATCTTCCAAGCATAAACGACACAAGGGTGAACGAACTTGGTTACTTTTCAGTCCAAAGTGACCAGAAAAAAAAGCAATGTGAGTCCGATCACAGAGGAGATGTGTAAACATCTAGTAATTAAAATTTTTGTTAAGTTGGAAGTACTTATGCTTTTAGTATCTTTTTTTAAATTAATTAATTAAAAGTATCAAAACTTTCAATATTGTAAATGCATATGAATTTGTTGGTTTTTGTTTGTTTTATTAAACTTATTTGGTTAGTAAATGGGCACACTGCAGTATATGTATATGTACTGTATTCAAAATTGCAGTAAGCAGTAAATTTACTGATTACTAAAAAAATTCAGTAAATTTTTACTGCTAATTAAATTTGATTTGCATTACCAGTAAAATCGTAGGGCCGTAAACATAATAAAATTGTAGCAGGTGGAAAAGTTTTTTTTATTCAAATTTTGAAACTTTTGTATGAAAAACATTAAGCAACTTGTTAGAATTTCATTATGAATACGGGCATTACTGATTACTGAAAATTCAATGCACCTCATCATATAACAAATCATTTAGGCAATTTATAAAAATTGTATAAAAAAATTTTAGTAATCAGTAAAAATTTACTTGTTAAACATTTTTTATTGCTTTTACTGAAACTTTAGTGGTACTGCAGTGCTCATCTATGGTAAATGCCTTTACTTTTACTTTTTAATTTTTAATTCCTGTTGTTCATCGTTTAGTTGTTGCTGTTCTTGTTGTTGTGTACGCATTGCAATTAAAATAATTTTGATAATTTTTTTTTGATTTAGCTTTCTTCCTTTTTTAAGTTTCTTCAGTATAAACGATTTTTTTCAGTTTTATCGCTTTTTTCTTATTTTGGCGTTTTTTTTTCTCTTTTTTGGGTTTTTTAATTTTCGCAATTTTTTTCATTTTGGCGATTTTTTTCTGTTTCTTAGGGGTTTTTTATTTTGGCGATTTTTTTCTGTTTTTGGAGTTTTTTTATTTAGGCGATTTTTTCATTGATTTTTTCATATTGGCGATTTTTTTGTTTAAGGATTTTTTTCATTTTGGCGATTTTCCGGTTTTTCGCGATTTAGTTTAGTCCTAGAGATTTTTTTTAATTTGGTGCTTTTTTTCATTTTGGCGATTTTTTTTATTTTGGCGATTTTTTTATATTTGGCGATTTTATATTTTTTTGATTTTTTAGTTTTACCGTTTTTGAAAATTTCAAGAGTTTTGGTCTTACGGTTTCCAAGATACAGCAAGTTGTCAAAATTAGAAAGTCAAAATTGCATTAACTGATGGACCGCCCTTTAATTTAAATTTTTTAAAATTAGTGTTAATTGTTGTAGTCTGTATAAAAATACACTAACTTTTAAAATTTCAAGTGTATATATGTACATACAATTGTATGTATATTACATGGGATTTTAACATTTTTCGTTGCTCGTTTTGGGACACCCTTTAGTTTTTAACTCTCATGTATTTGTTGTTGTAGTGGCCAAATGTCTACATATTGTGTCCAAATTTCAAGTCCGTAGCTCTTACGGTTCATTTTTACCTTTGGTGTACGGAAATATACAGAAAAATAACCGGCGGCGGCCCATCGTCGGCTTCGAGCCGGTCGACTTGTTTCTCTGCTTGGTATTGCTTCTTTCAAACACTAATACACTCATACATAGCTCACACCGATTTGACAATGCAAAGAAACTCAGCAAAGGAATCTCAGCAAAGAAATCAAAGTCAAAAGATTTTTACCCCCTAGCGTATAGATGTTTACACATCAAAAACCAGTAACAAGCCGTAAATTGTTCCTGTTGAGGTTCAGGATGCTGCATCAAAGCATTGGCCTGCCTTAAATCAGAAGAAGAAAGCCACATTTCCTCAGCTGTCGAAGTGTCATCTTCTTTAATCAGAGATGTTACAGTCAACCGACTTACGCCACAAAACAGCAGCAGAGGCCATAACGTGATAAAAAGTGGACTTTTCTATGGAAATGCCCATATGTTGCCAGTGATGCTATTCGAAGCCAGTAACAATAACAATGATAACTAAACACCGAAGTATATTTTTGTTTGACATAAAGTCTTTATTTAATTTGAAAATTTTGCTTGTTCTTATGTGTAAGCATTATCTATAAGCATTTCGTTGCGGCTCATGGAACTCGTAAAAAAGCAAGCTTGTTTTGTAAAGCTTTTAAACTAAATATATTTGTATATTGTGATTCTCAATAAAGTATTAAGAGTCTTACTATAAACATGCGAAGTTTGTTAGCTAAATTCAAAAATGTTTTGGGTTGAAGTCCACGAGTTATGACGAGTTTCATAAGCAGGAAAGAAATGCATATAGATAGAAAGTGAGCAAAATTTTCATAAATAAATAAATATAGAATTTGTTAACCTGAATATCCGAAGTTAAATTTTTGACGAAAATCCATTACCCACGACAGTAAATAAGCGATTTTCGTTGAAAAACGAAGTTCAAAAGATATGTCGCTTAAGTTTTTTTTTTGGCGGTTGAAAAAAAAACGTATGACACAAAAAAAAATTTTATAAGATAAAAAAAATTAGAATTGGGAATATTTTAGAAATCGCTTATCAGTAATAATTCATTTCTTAACAAAAAATTATTTGCCTCCTGAAAAGGTTTTCATTAAAAATGATTGGTCCTCAAAATTCAATTCTTATTAAAAAAAAAAATTGCTTAAGTTTAGCGAATAGTTGCAACTTTTTATTTCTTCTTTGAGTATAATTTGTGCTATAACAAATTTTTAAATTAGATTTTAGTGAACCACCTCGTGTTGGTTGGTTTAGTCTACTTCGCTGGTCAATTGTAAATTTTACCACTGCCATTGGTTAAATTTACCAATAATTTTTTTCGGTGTAGTGGAGTTACAAATTTGTGAGTAATTCATTTATTATATGTATATGTGCTTTATTTATTTTCATACATGGGCATGCTGCAATATATATTTACTGCACTACAAGTTCCAGTAAGCAGTAAATTTTTACTGATTACTGACCATATATAACCAGTAAAGTAAAACTTTATTGGTTATTGAAGAAATTCTCAGTATCTAGTAAAAATTTACTGGATACTGAAAAAATGTTCAATAAGCAGTAAAAAAATTCCAGTAAGCAGCAAATTTTCACTGTTTATTGAAAACATACATTCAATAAACTTTTACTAATAATGCGCTTTTATCATAGGAAATATTCATTCGTGTAAACGAATGCAGTAAAAATTTATTGCTTACTGAAATTTTTCCGGTATTCAGTAAATTTTTACTGGATGCTGAAATTTTTTCCAGTATCCAGTAAATTTTTGCTGGATAATTGGAAAATTTGTTCAATAACCAGTAAAGTTTTACTGGATACTAAAATTTTTTTAAGTAATCAGTAAAAATTTATTTTTACCGGAATTTTAATTTTACTGCAGTATTTATTCCCTTGTATGTTTATTTTATATAATAAGTTCTTTATTAACGTAAAGCATTTCAATTAGTGTTTTTTATGGCAATTGTTACAATTTAAGTTTAAAATTTTTAAACGCATTAATAATCGCAAATTAATATTTTACTTATTAAGTAAAATATTTTTTTTTATTAAAAATACACTGAAATTGATTACTGAGGGGTTTAGCTGGATCCTATGCGCATTTCACTGTTGCTAATGCAGATCATCAGGGAACCTGTACCCAAAGCTTCTTAGCACAACTAGAGTTATTATATTATAAACTTATATTTAAACAAATGAGAAGCTCAATAACAAATAACATAGTTGAAACAAGAACTCAATAATCAACATGTTTTTAGGTTTCCGTACACCAAAGGTGTAAAGGAACCCTATTGTTTTCGCTACGCTGTCCGCTACAACAACAAATACATGAGAATTAAAGATTAAAGGGTGTTCCAAAACGAGCAACGAAAAATTTTAAAATCCCATGTAATATACATCCAATTGTATGAACATATGTATATTGAAACTTGAAATTTGTAAAATTAGTGCATTTTTATACAGACTACAACAATTAACAGTAAAATTTAAAAAAATTTACATTAAAGGGTGGTCCATCAGTTAATGCAATTTTGACTACGTAATTTTGACAATTTGCTATATCTTGGAAACCGTAAGAGGCAAACACTTGAAATTTTCAAAAACGGTAAAACTAAAAAAACCGAAAATTATAAAATCGCCAAAAATTAAAAAAAAATTGCCAAAACGAAAAAAATCGCCAAAATTCAAAAAAAATTTCTAACACTAATATAAATCGCCAAATTCGAAAAAATCACCAATATAAAAAAAACGCTAAATCGAAAAAAAACGCAAGAAATCTAAAAAAATCGCCAAAACGCGAAAATGACGCCAAAACTAAAAAAAAAATTTAAATAAAAAAAAATCGCAGAAATTAAAAAAATCGCCAAAAATAAAAAAAAAATCGCCAAAATGAAAAAACACCAAAAACCGAAAAAAATCGCCAAAACAAGAAAATAAAGTGTCAAAACTAAAAAAAAGCCAAAACTTAAAAAAATCGCCAAAACCGAAAAAACGCAAAAACCGCCAAAACAAAAAAAAAAAACCGAAAAGACCCCAAAAACGAAAAAAATGCCAAAACTATATATTATATAGGATGAAGTTTGTATTAAATTACATATCTAGTGTTCGTACGGAACCCTTAGTGCGCGAGTCTGAGTCTCACTTTACTGAATTTATTTAGTTTCTTCCTTTACCATGGCTACATTGGCTAATTTTTTTCAGCTTCAAATTGTAGTCGTAAGAGTATGTAAAAGAAAATAAATTTAAAAGAAAAAAATATTTTGCTCCAATTTTTCATTAAAATAAAAAAGAAAAATGTAGTGGTTTTGCCACGAAAAAAAAATTAATTCACGTTTGTTAAGTGGAATCGAGAAAATGTGCAGGAAAAAGTGAAAAAAGAAAACAGTAAAACAATTGCAGTAAACGTGGTCAAGTGGTCATTTCATTGAATGTTAATATACATGTATGCGCGTCTTGTGGAAACGGAAGTAAAACAAGGGAATTGGAAGGAAGGCAGTTTGTTTTTTTTTCGAATGTTTTTATTTTTCTTAACTGTTGTACTTCGCTTAGATTTCACTTTTACTAATGTTTTGTTGCATTTCTGAGTAATTTTTTTTTTTTTTTTGCGAAGGCAGGTTTATTTATTTACTGCGGTCATTTTGTTGCTGCTCAAAATATTTCGTTCGATTTTCACTTTTTCTATTTTTTGCTTCGTTATTTTTCCTGTTGCGATTGAATGAATTTGAAAAACAGAGCCAGCAGCTAAAATTCACAGCAGTTTGCTTGCCATTTATTTTTTTCTGTTCATAAAAGTGTATAAGTTTTTTCACTGCGTGTGGCATTTTAGCTAGTTTTATGAATTGAAATGGAAATTTATATCATCCATGATTTACCGTATACACCTTCTACATAGTGCATGCACAAGTGTGTCTGCATATATAAAATGAATATTTTTCTTCTTATATTTTTTTTTCTTTGCCACTACAAGCAGTCATTGAAATCAAGTCTTTGATTTGGTTTGCTTGTGCTGTGCTGGGTTTTTATTCATAATTGAAAGCCATATTTGATTTGGTTTCAATGCAGTTTATTTTTTTTTTTTCTTTGGGATTATTTCCTTTTTTGATATACATATTTATTAATTTCCTTTCAGAAGGGTTGTTAACCAAGATTGAACTTTTCCATATATTTTTTATTATTATTATTTTTTTTTTTTTTTTTTGCGTAAAAAGTCATTTGTATTATTTCTCTGTGGAAATTTGTGAAAGTTAATATTTATTAAAAAGGTTTTTTGGTTAAAGGAGATATGTGTGTTTTTTTTCGTACAAATAAATGTGAAGTCATTAATTATTTTAAACGTATTCATGTGATAAAAAAAAATTTAAGGACTATCAAAGCTCAAAAGTGGGTTCTAGAAATAACTTTAAGGCAATAACGAGAAAGCGATTCAGTCATATTTTACTTTTTTATAAAAACAAAGCTCTAATATTAAAGAATATTCTACGCGTTTTAGTCACCGTATTACAATGTTTCATATTAGTAGCAACTGAATTCGCAAGCTACACTACCGTTTAACTAAATAATATCAAGTTTATTTTGGGACATCTGGTATATTCCTATTAAGAACATCAAATTGTAAGCAAAGTAAGCGCAAGTATATAAGACCTTCATTTTGAAAAAGAAACAAGTACATTTTGGCAAATTACTTATAAACAAAAGGGTGTCCCAATTTGGTCCTGTAAATAAAATAATTATAATTTTTTTTAACTTGCACTTGTCTTACTTTCAAAATTAACGCCTCATATCCTTAAAAAAATCATTTAACATTTGTAAAAACGACATTCTGAACTGCCTTTAAGCAAAAGATATAAATATTCTTAAATATTCAAACGTATCGCTTATTTTCTTGAACAACGTCATAACTCAAAAAATTTGATTTTGAATTAATGATAAATAATTCTTAGTAAATTTCTTGTGAATACCAAGGCTTTGGCTTACTATTTCCATAAATAAAATTATTTGATTTTTTTTTTTCAAAAACGAACTTGTCCCACTTGCGAAATGAACAGCTCATATATTTGAAAAAAAAAAAACTTATTTAGAATTTTTGACAACGTCATTCTAGGCTGATTTTAAGCAAAGAGATATACATATTCTCAAATATTTAAATTTATAGGACATTTACTTGGACAATGTCATAAGTCCAAAAATTAGATTTTCCAATTAATAATGTATAATTAATCCGTTTTTGCAAATTTTTCGCAAAAAAAAAATATTATGACCAGTTAAGCCTATAAATGAGGCTACCAGCACAGAAGTGGTGTAACCCACATCTAGTTATTTAAACAATTGCTATTTTATTTTTTTTTTTTTTTTTTGCAATATTAGGATCTGTGCAAAAACGATTTTTCAGCTTTATTTTCTTTAGAATAAAAAAAGGGAGGCTTGTCCTACTTTTTTGAATAGTTGGTATTGTAAATAATGTATTTATCATAAGAACAGCAACTAAAAAACCAATGTGGGTTACACCATTTCTTCGCTGATAGCCTTAAATAATATATTTAATTTTTTCCAATAATAGACTTGTGTGACTTTCAAAACGAGTGTCTGATAAATTTAAAAAAAAAAACTCAAACACAATATTATTCTAAGGTGGTGTTAATCAAGGAATGTACTCTTTAACATTGAACCTATAGCTTAATTAATTGAAGAACTTTATAACTCCAAAAATACGTTTTTTTTATTAAATATGTAATTCAAAATAAATCTGCTTTTGCAAAATACTTGCAAATAAAAATATTACAACAAGCTAGTCTTGTAATTAAATTACATATTTTATTTTTTTCACGAAATGGACTTGTCTCACTTTGAAAACGAACGGCTAATGTACTAAGAAACTCATTAAAGATTTTTGGCGACTACATTCGGGGCTGATCTTAATCAAAAAATCTACTTTTTAATATTTGAATACATCGTCCGTTTTCTTGAACAACGTCACAACTGAAAAAATTAGAGTTTATAATGCAGAATTAATAAAGGGTGTCCCAACAAGAACGCAAGATTTAAATTTTAAATAAAACACAGATATTAAAGAAAAAAATCGTGAAACTTTATTATATCGTAAAGTAGACAAAATGAGGTTATGTGTGGAACAACAAATCGGGCAGATGGCCGCCGCGGCTTTGCTGGCACACACGCGATCTTTTAATGAAATTGTCAATGGCCGTTTTGCATAAGTGCTGCGGTATTTTATTAATGCAGCGCCCAATTTCCTCTTTTAAGGCTTGAGTCGTCGTCGGCTTATTCGCGTAAACCATCGACTTCAAAAAACCCCAAAGAAAAAAGTCTAATGGTGTTAAATTGCACGATCTAGGCGGCCAATTCTGGTCTCCAAAACTCGAAATAACACGACCGGGAAATGACTGATGTAGCAATTGAATTGTTTCTCTGTCTGTATGATATGTGGCGCTGTTTTTTTGAAACTACATGCCCTCCACATTAATTTCTTCAATTCTAGGTACGAAAAAACTGGTTATCATTTCACGATACCGAACAACATTGACTGTTTGCGCTTGACCTGCGTTTGAGCGACATCATCACGTACAGCTGCGACATTTTCGGTCGATCGACCTGATCGAAGGCGCGTTGTTGTCTTTACATCACTAACAGACTCAGTTTCGGCAAATTTATCCATTAATGTCTTTACAATTGACTCTTTTGGAGCATTATTGTGACCCCAAATTGATCGCAAATTTTGCGAACTGTAGCCGCAAAACTTTCACCATTTTGGTAAAACAATTTCACAATGAGAATGCGTTGTTGATTCGTGTAGCGCTTCATTTTTACTAAGTTCGTACCTTCTACTAGCAAACAATAACAATTGTTCAAATGTCAAACAATGACACTTCGAATGGCGCCAAATTTAAATCTTGCGTTCTTGTTCGGACACCCCTTACTTCTTTACTTGGAAATAAAAATATTATAACAATTTTGTATTCCTATAACGAAAAAATTTTTAAATTTTTTAAAATGGACTTGTACGACTTTCAAAATGAACGACTCATATTAAAAATAATCATTTGAAATTGTTGACAACGTTATTCTATGATCGTTGTAATCCAAAGTTCAGTTCTTAAATATTTGAACATATAGCTCAATTATTTGAAGATCGTTATAACTTCACATATACGATTTTTAAATTAATAATTCACAATCAATCCAGTTTTGTAAAGTACTTCCAAATAAAAATATTATAACGAGCTGGGCCAGTAATCATACATATGTATGTATATTCTTAAATACTGAGAGAAAAATTTAATTTTCTTACTGCCAGTTAATGGAAGAAAATAAAAAATTTTCCTCTGTCCATTTGTTTTGAAAAAAAACAAAAAATTGAGTCTTCTTTTTTGCTATAAATAGGCAAGGAGGCATTTTTGTTTCTCTTCCATAAACTGGCAGTTATTAAAACTTTAAACTCTTTTTCTCTAAAGCCAGTTTTCTTCAGTTTAAGGCATTTATATGAAATCGTTTTGTTGTCACACAAGTCTACTAAGCAATAGATTTGCGTAGTTGTAGTTTCATTGACAACATTCTTTTTAAATTACTTTATAATCAACTTGATGCGGCAACTTGTCACTTTTCACAAAGAAATTTGAACACGGGCATTTTTCTAGCATTCACAAAACAAATCACACTTTAACACATACACATACATAATCGTCAACGAAGCAATAACTAAGAACAACCGCCACAGGTAGTGAGAAAATATATGCAACAATGAAAAAACAAAACAGGCAGAATAACACATACACACCAGAGAACTGCAATGAGTACCTGTTTTTATGATTTAAGATACACGCTTAAAAACGAGTTGCGGTGTAGTTAATACAGCATATTATTTTTGTATCTGCTCGCCATACTCGTAAGAATTTGTGTTTGGACATACGAGCCTGTATCAATCATAATGCAGTTTATACACGTTGTCTGTTTAGTAATGTTTCCTTAATATTTTTTTCAACACTCGACAATGGCATTCGTACATCTGATAAACAACACGAGAAATGTTTGTGTAGGAATTTTGAAGACACACACTTACATTATTAACTAGAGTTATAGTTCTCAGAGTTCATAAGTATTTACTCTCAGCATTCGTCAATCGTATTTATACTTAAAGCAACGTTGCCAGAAGGTTTGGGAAAAAATCAATTATTGTATATTTAAGTAAATATGTAGGGCTAAATTCATAATGAAATAAAATGTATTTAAAAGAAATTTTTTTATAAGAAATTTTTTCATAGAACATTTTAATTAAAATATATTTGCTTAATTCACAAAACCTCTTGTATCTCTGTATCGATTGTATTGTCATATTAAATACAAGATTGTAACATTTGTTGTATGAAATTTTCATATAAAAATTAAATACACTATTACATTTTTATTTCATATGTTTTTAAAATGTTGTATTCAAAGAGAGGCTCTTTGAGAGAATTTGTATGTAGCTTGTTCTTCTTTTTTTTATTAAAAATACAAAATACATTAATATACAACACAGAGGGTGTTCACAATTAAAAAACCTAATGTGTATTTGATACACAAATACACGATAAAGATTGTTGTGAATTAAGCAATTGAGAATGCGACAGGCTTATGATATTAACTGCCAGTTTATAGAAGCCATGTAAAAATTCTCGTGTATCTATTTATATTGAAAACAAAAACAAATTTGAGTACTTTGTTTTTGTTTTCAATATAAATAGACAGACGAGAATTTTTACATAGCTTCTATAAACTGGCAATAAAAGGAGCAACTTTTTATGTAACGTTAAAATCACAATTTTTTCAAAAAAATTCCACAAAATATTGCCTTAAATGTCATATTTGCTATTTTATAAACAGTAAGTTTGAAATAAATTTAGTTTTTTATTAAGTTTATTTTAAGTTTAAATTTGTGAGAAGTACACAATACGTTTTTATCTTTGATCTTAAAATAAATAATTTTGAAATATATAATAAAACAAGCACTAAACTAAACTAAATCATCAAAACGGCTAAAATCGTCAAACCTACAACAAACCATGAAATCTGGCAGCCGCGGCTGCAGTGAATGTTGAATAGTAATACACAAATATATATATCAAATGAATATGTGTTGAATGGTGTTGTTACGAGCTGATCGTAACACCAAAGTAGTGTTAGTTAAATACAAAGAAGTTACCTAATACGAAAATAGAAAAAACACGAAACTTTGATCAGAGTGGATATGCTATTGTTGTTACTTTTTTCTGCGCTCTTACTTGTTTCTGTAATCAACGCAAGTACAAGTTAAAAAGTTATTCTGTATATTTTCATGCATGAAGCTCGTTGTGTATGAATAACGAGCGAATAAAGCAACAAATCAATAAAAGCGAGTGCTGAAAAGTATTCGAGACTAAAAATCATATAGTAAACAGTGAGTGCGCTCGCGAGTGTTATGTATTGTTGCAGATCTCTGATACACACACACACACACACACACACACACACACCAACACTTAAAGTCACTTTCAAACACATGCCAACTGAACCAGAGGCTGTGTGACAACGAGAGTGTGAAGACAATTTGGTTTTTTTGAAATGCTTTTTAAATAAAAAATGGTGTAAAATTTTAACACCCTATTAGTTTTTATTAAGAAAACGGAAAAAAGAAATCTCTTTAAAAAATATTGAAAATGCATGCAGCAGATCAAATGAACTCATTTAAATATATAAGCGTTTTAATTAAAGAAGGGGAGAGATTTTAACTACATTTATTTATGCTGAATCGCTGCTTTTTTAAATAATGTTAAAAAAATATATAATCAAGAGTAGAGACACGTGAATTTCATACATGCTTGTGGTATAATCAAGTCGATGTCAAAGAAGCTGAGTTTTGCAATTTATTTTAACGTTTATTTCTGCCAAAAAATTTTTTATGTAAATCTTGCTTTTTTTATTCAAAGGGATAAGATTTAACAGCATATAGGCATTTTCACAGGAATATCAACATTTTTTACCGTGCAACACCAAACAAATGTGACTATTTTTTTTTAAAGTAAATGATACTTTTTTTACTGCTTTACAGTTTTATGTAGGCCGTCAGAAGCTCTACATTAGGTATAATTTTAGAAAATATCCAGGCACATTGTTCTGAAATACAAGCTTAATTGCTTGCTGTCGCACGGGACAAAAAAGCTGACTATCTCGTGGAAAGGCCCATATATATTTCATAAACTTCTAGCCAATAAATTTACTACGTATTAAGCTAGCTACACTGACATATACAGGTCCCATTTTAGCCGTTCAGCCTTTTGGAGATACCACATTAAGAAAACTCCTTTTTCAGTTGTATATAATGCAATTATTTTTGTCCAAATTTAATTTCATTCAAAGTTAGGAAATATCAGAAAATTGCATATATCTAATATTCATGACAATAGAAATATTGCAATTTGAAAAAATCTAATTTTACCTATTCCGCTGAACAAGGATTAAGGTAGAATTAGCCGAACGTCCACGTAAGCTAACGAAACAGCTGATCGTTTTTGTTGATTGAAAACAATGCAAACGCTCAACCTGTATAAAATAGAATTTCCTAACGTTGTTAAGTGACGTTTGTAAGCCAGTGATGGTACCATTGTAATTTAAATGGAATAGGGGTATTTTGGCTCTGTTTTCTTGGTACTTTTGTTAGTAATATCTGTGTGAAAAAACATAAATATATAAATAAATATTTGGGAATGTACATACATATATACATACTTATGTACACAAATATATACATGCATGTGTATGTATATGTACTTATATATAATAAAGAAATGCATAAATATGTATGAGCATAATATAAATATGATATGTATTAAAGGATTTAAATGGTATCAAAACTTCTTATTGTGTATGCACACATGTAAAATTTATTTCATGTTGCATACATATCGTTGGTCACAAGTAGAAAGGCCCTAACTCAAATAATTGTAATTTTACAGGGAAAGATAAAAACATAATATTAAACAGCACAACTGCTTTGTTAAACTGCTTTTAAAAGTGTTATTTTTACGATATTGCAATAAATTTTTGTGACGAGGTGTACTTGTGTCCATCGATATGTATGTATGTATGAACATATTTATTTGTTATAAATGTCTAACAGACAGTATACAGTTTTAGTAGCGTTTACATATTTTAGGTACTTTTTCTTCGCTACATTCACCATTTGAACTTTTTTATTTCCCATCACTGTTTTGTGAACAGCTGTTCCTTTTTAATATTAAAACAACAAAACGAAGTAAGGCATACGCACGTTTTTAAATGTTTTATAAGTGCACCAACGTGCTAACAGTAGGGTACGGTGCGGTACAGTAACAGCAACGTTCGGCTAACCCTGCCTTTAAAGTAAACCATTAACTCATTTGTAAAATTAATGGCGTATGAGCAATATTTGATTATATTTATCAGAATATCACTCATACGTTTATTACATGCAATTGCAACGAATGCCAGGGTCACCAGATTTAAGAAAAATTTTTAGCTGAATAGACTTTAAAATAATAACATAAAAATTGGATACGATAAAATTCGAAATATTAAAAAAAAAATATTTTTCAGAACTTATTGAGTCCATAATAACTAATTTAATACAACATCTATAAATATTTATAAAATTTTATATTTTATTTTATTAAAACATGAGAGCTAATGATACGTGCGATAAAACAGAAAATTTGGAATTTCTCGATCGAGTCTAATTTAATTTTTTTTTGTTCTCTGCAGTAAGCCATACTAAATAACAATTAAACGTTGATTTCTAAAAAGTTTTAATGAAAATACTAAGCTGAGAACTGACTATGAAATTAGTCTTGTTTCAGAAATATTTGCTTAAAATAAAAAATCTTACCACTATGTAGAAACATATATTGCGCAATAAAAAGATTTGAAGAAAATTTGTAAAATATTATCTAATTTGATTATGAAGAAAAATGCTAATAAGGCCACACTGTATGCAACCAAGCATGTCTATATTGCAATATAAACTTTAAGTTTTTTGACCTCAAATCACATATTTCAATGTCACGTGTGACATAGAAAAACAACATTTGTTATCAGAGCGTCGAAAGTACATGCAGAAAGCTCATCAAATATTTATTACAACCAAAAGAAAAAAATATTTAAAACAATTTACATTAAATAAAACTTGTTGAAAAATATAAATACCCAATAAGCACTCAAAAAATTAAAATTCAAGCACTTGAAATTGAACTGGAAATAAAGTTGAATTCAAGCATTTTTTCAAGTAATTTTCTAGTTTGAAAATATTTTTAAATAAAAAATCAAACAACATACATATATGCTCAAACCTTGTCAAATACGTTATTTATTTATTATTAAAACTGAAATTGTGGTGAAAATATCAAAATCAAATAAATAAAAGTAAATTTGAAAAACAAAGGTGAGTAAAACATGAAAACAATAGCGTAGGCAGATGTGCAGAAAATAATTATTAGAAAACAAAGGAATTGAATTTTGCTTTCCATTTTAAAAGCCTTGTTTTTGCCGCTTGAAATACACTTGAATTCAATTGTAATACAAGGTTGAATTACAGTATAATTCAAGGCTTGAATTAAACTGTACTACAACTGAATTGTTCGCATTGAGTTCAAGTTCCCTTTTCACTGGAGAATGCTATTTAATTAAAGTGTGAATCAAGCATAATTCAACCCTTGACAATTGATTGTGTGGCTTAAATAATACTTGTTTTGCACTTGATTTCAAGCCAAATTGCTTATTGGGTATTTGTGATGGCGAAACCTATATAAAGTTGGTCACATGCGACATCGTTGGTTAAAATATAAATATATAAAAATATAAAAAAATATATATAATTATAATTTTAAATAATTCAAATTTATATGAGCACAATCAACGAAAAAGTTAAACGTAATCTCAATCGGTGCAGGTAAAAATCGAAGAATGATGATATATAATTGCAAAACTATCATTAAACAAAAACAAGGAAAGAATGCGGAACGGCAGGAAAAATATAAAGAAGAGTAGGAAAAAAGACAAAATTAAATGATTGAATAAAAATGGCGGAATAGTGCATAAGTAGGGGAAAAAATTAAATTATTGAAGAGAAATGGCGGCATGACTGCTTATGTAATAGACAAAGTTGGCAGAAGTTCATAAATAAACATAAACATCATGTATTGTGCCACACCTTAACGTGAGATATGTCACGTGCGACTGTGATTAAAATTGAATTTAAAAATATTTATAAATCATTTTTGGTTAACATTAAATTTATTTTAAAGAAAAATCAGTGCAGAATATTCTAAAGTTAGTCACATTAAAATATTGCTTCAGCGTTTTAATCGTTGGCCGTAAAAACAATTTCTGTTTTTGTCACATACAAGAACATTAGTTTTTTGCAATTATCGTAAAAAACACAAGAGTTGCTCGTAACCGAACTTAGCATCAATTACAGAGCTAATTTAGAGCTAAAAGAGACGCTTATTTTTAAAATGCTTTACTTTTATTTGGTACAATGGTCACGTTCGATATCATTTAAGTGTCCATATTTAAAAATATAAATTTGCGCTTAAAAACATTTTGTTGGAAACAAAAATATATTAAATATTTATTATTAAACTTAAAGTTGCATGTTTTTTCGCTAATTGTTCAAGCTTTATAAGTTTACTTCTCTTTTTTTACATTAATTGAAAATTAGAAGCGAGAAGAAATTTTTGAGTGAACTTCATGAAACCAATTTTCGCTTCCAAGAGATTGCAAATCCCATTAGTATACAATTGTCACTCCTTTTTCACGAGTAAGGGCTTCCAATGATGTGAAATGTGCATGGAAATAGTTTAACCCCTCAATAATCAATTTCAATGCATTCATTCTTAACATACCAACATATTTTACTGAATTAGTAAAAAAAAAAAAATAGTGCGATAAAATATCTTTAACAAAAATTTCTATTTTGTCCCAACCACCTGCAGGTGACTGAGCAAATGCATACAAAAACTATATCTTAAACTATGCAATTTGGCTTGTGCAAACGTTGAATTTGCTTCTGCTCGTTTGGTTTCTGTTTGTTTTGGTTTACTTGGTCCTTTATTTCACTTTACACATTCCTTTTAACTTAATTTTTACATTTCGCAGAGTTTTACATTCTAGGTGCCTGGGAAAAAATTAAAAAAAAATGCAAATTTAATAAAACAAAACTCTTACCCTCAATTAATTTAATTGTGTTACACATGTGTTGTAAAATACTGCAACCACTTTTGTGTATTTAAAATAAAAAATAAATAAAAAATACTTGAATAGAAGCAACAGAAAACAATGATATCAGCAACAAAGAGAAAAGTAACTTTAAGCTTTAGAAAAAAGTGCTTACATGAATGTTAGTTGCTTTGCTTACTTATATTACAATCACAACACACATTTTATTACAAGCAAGGAGTGGGATCAAAATAATATTTTTAATTGTGGAATATGAAAAGTTTATTTGATAATATAATTTATTGAGCATATAAAATAAGTGAAATATAAGTGAAATAAAAAATTATACATTATTAAAACTCATCATTTAACCCTGCTGTTAGGTTTGGACCATTTTGGTAAATTTTTATTTTCTCTTGGCTTTGACTACGAAACGGTTCAAAGTATTAACTTAAAATTTTAGCTAATGTGGTATTTTTATAACGGGTGTTCTTTTAGAGGTATAGAACTTCGAATTGAAATAAAACACAAGAAAATCGTTTTAATGTCCATCAATTTGGCTTTATTGGAAGGATAATTTTATGCCATTAATGTTTAAATATGATTTCGGGCATGTGGCCGCCGCGGCTGGCTCGAATAAAGCCAATTCTACAGGTCCAATTTTCAACCACTTTTTCGAGCATATGGGGCCGTATGTTGGCAATAACGCCACGAATGTTGGCTTCCAAGTCCCCTAACGTTTCTGGTTTGTTGGCGTAGACGAGCGACTTCACATATCCCCAAAGAAAATAATCCAATGGTGTCAAATCACACGATCTTGGTGGCCAATTGACAGGTCCATTCCGCGAAATTATGCGCTCATCGAATGTTTCCTTCAATAAATCGATTGTGACGTGCGCTGTGTGGCATGTAGCGCCGTCTTGTTGGAACCACAACTCATCCACATTCATGCCATCCAATTCGGGAACAAAATAGTCGGTTATCATGGCTCTATACCGGTCTCCATTAACGGTAACTGACTCTCCAGCATTATTTCGGAAGAATTATGGCCCAATGACTCCACCAGCCCATAGAGCACACCAAACAGTCAGTTTTTGTGGATGTAATGGCGTCTCAAGGGTCTCATGTGGATTCTCTTCACTCCAAATGCGGCAATTTTGCTTGTTGACGTAGCCATTCAACCAAAAATGAGCCTCATCACTGAACAAAATTTTGCGATAAAAATCAGCATCGAGATCAATCTCATTTTCGGCCCATACACCAAAATCACGACGCATTGCATGGTCTCGCGGCTTTAATTCTTGCACAAGCTGGATCTTGTAAGGTCGCAAGCCAAGATCTTTGCGCAAAATCTTCCATAAAGTTGATGGACAAAGCTCCAATTGCTGTGCACGGTGGCGAATCGATTCATTCGGGTCCTCTTCAACACTTTGCTCTACAGCGGCAATTGTTTCTTCGGTGCGCACTGTTCGACGTCTCTGCGGATGCGTATTATCACATAGAGTAAACGTAGTGCGAAAACGATCCATGGTTAACCGAATTAATTGCTCTGATGGACGATTATGTCGACCATAAAATGGACGGAGCTTGTGGTAAACTTCGCGAACTGAACCATTATTTTCGAAATAAATTTGCACGATTTGCAAGCGTTGTTCTTTTGTCAACCTGTTCACGATGAAATGGCAAACCAAACTAAATATTAATCACTTGACAGCTGACAAAATGGCCGCCAGTTAAAAAAGTGATGCCAACTTAAAGTTCTATACCTCAATAATTTTTACTTCTGCAAAAATTTTATTTATGAACTATGTAAAGGAAACTAGAAAAATAAAAAATTACGAATCTTAGGTTTAGGACCATTTTGGTCCCTTCTTGTTTTTCAATTTATTCATATGAAAAAAATTTACAGAATGTGTGGAAAAATCAAATTTTCTCAGTACGTGACGAGCAAATTATCTTCCGTTGCAACTTGCATATAAATTTGTTGCATATGATGCATTTGCTATCGCACTTAGATTTGCAGCAGCTGCAGGTTCCTCGTTTTCTAGCAGCTGTTATTTTTTGTAAACCACTCGTACTCGTAGTTGCTGTACAATCAGAAGATGATGTTCTTACTTCGGAAAGAAGCTCAGCTGAAAATTTATTTCTAGGCAGCTTAGATCTTTCGGTCATATAGTCTTGACCTAAAAATAGAGCTAACTGCCGTAAAAATTCTGCTCTCTTGCGATTTTTATTCATTGGCGCCCACGAAACATTAATTTCAGAAAACAGTATATACGCGTTCAATGCGGATATGTCAATCGTATTGGAAAATACGACATTTGGCCATCGAATTGTTTTTCGTTTTGTACTATAGTAGCCAATCATTTGGTCAGCGGTATCAACGCCTCCTAAGGAAAAAAATTATTAGAGTAATAAATTCCTAATGATAAAGCTATACAAACCTTTTGTAGAGTTATAGTAGGAAACTATTTATGGCTTTTTCTTTCGATCGCTGCTATCAACCTCTGCAGTTTTATGCATGGTGCTAAGCAAAATAGTACCTTTATTTTTATGGCTGATATATGAAACCAATGCAGCAGTCTAATTGAAAGCAAACGTAGATGTATATAAAGGATTTTTTTTTAAAATTAGCAATTCAGGAGGAATAAATGTTTTATTTTTTCGAACTGTGCCAACGTATGTCAACTTCCTTTCCAAAAGCTTTTTACCTAATTCAAAACTTGAAAAAAAAATTATCAGCTGTGATATTTTGACCTTTCAAGCCTTCAGTGAGATCCAATACGACCCGCTCCCCTGTTAATTTTTTTAGTTTTCCAAGGTATGGTTGGATTTTCCATACATATCCTGACTTTGAATCGACTGCTAGCCAAAATTTTAGACCATACTTAGCAGGTTTTGATGGCATATATTGCCTAAAAGAACAACGACCACGAAAAGCCACCAACTGTTCATCAATAGTCACATTTTCGTGACAGTTGTAAGACATTGGAAGGTTAGTTTCCCAGCGATTCCACAAATCTCGAATAGGTGCGAACTTATCATCGCTTTGTCTCTGTCTTCGGGCCATGGTATCGTCAAAGCGAAGAGCACTTGAAATTATGTGAAAATTATCTTCGCTCATTATTGCTCGGAAAATAGGGCGACCAAAACGCGTATCAAATAAACCATGCAGATCTTCATTTTTTCCGCGGTAAACTCCTGCAAGAATTAGTACAGAAATGTATGCGCGCAAGGCAGAAGTTTCTAGATCTTTCCATTTGTTCTCAAATTTTACCCTGCCGTACTTGTTTGTATTCTCAATTATTATATTTTCTAGTGCTGGGGGGGGGGGGGAAATAACAAAAACGAATGCAATATATCATGGCATCTGGAAACTGCAAATCGTGTTGGCCCCGGTTGTGTGGACATGATATTTTCAGCCGAAGTTCTTATACAACTGTGTAATGGAGATGAACTCCATTGCATTCCATGTTTTGCGACATACAATTCATCTACGTCACCGATAGCTGCAGCATTCTCTTCAGTTTCTGAATCAGAAGAATTTCTGATTCTGATACTGCAAGTTGAAATATCAGAAAGGCTTTCATTTAGAATGTCAGCAATATCATCGCAGTTTAGTCGTCGATTTTCCATTATTTCAGCAAAGAAAACAGTCAAACAATGAATATAAACTGAAGTAAGACATGCACGAATGACATGGTACACTAATTTTGGGGAATCACAGATATAAAGCAAACTTAACCTAACGCTGCAATGACACACTGGGTGCATCACAAATATATTTCCATATTATAACAGGCTTACATATAAAATTTTTGTTACCATATAACATACCTGTTGTCAACACTTAACCGTTATTTTAAATATTATTTTTCTTTTTAAATAAATTTTTAGTTATTTGAAAAAAAAAATATATTAGTAAAAGATATGAAAATTAACCCTATTTGTCTAAGGACTATTAAAAATTAAGTAAAAAAGAACTTAATTTGAACATTTGTTAAAAAAAACCAATATGGACCAAAATGGTCCCATACCTAAGATTCGTAAGCTTTTATTAACCTAACAGCAGGGTTAAGAAAACAAAAGTGAGACTTTTCATAATGGCTGGTGTAGTCATGGAGTCAAATTACGAAATTCGTTACTGATCCATTGAAACATTTTAAAATTTATTTTCATATCTAACGAAATTTTTACATATATAAACTTCCATATAAATTTTATTGAAATATTTGTTGCGTTTGTTGCCGTTTTTAATTTTTCTTTTTGAAGGTTTGGATTTGGATTTTTGCAATTGAATAAAGATTTTATAATTTTTACCAAATCAGAAAACTTAATTTACTCAACACTGATATCACGAGCTTTAAAAATACACAATGTTAAATTATTCACTACGGGAATACCACGATGTTAAGTTCGCTATTCCTTACTTAAGACTGACTGCTTAGCTAATGCATCAACCTTTTCAAACTTAACATAGAAGTTTCTAGAGAAATGTTAGTAACTTAGGCTGAGTTTACATCTGGCATTTCTGTCATGTGCTTAAAATAAAACGTTACCACTAATTACTAATGAAAAACTGTTTGATTCAGACATGTTTTTATTGATGTGAATTGTTTCCAAGCATGTTGGATTCTATAAAATTGTCTATTAGTTATGTATGAAACTGTTTAACTTAATTAATACGTGTCTGAATCAAACAGTTTTTCATTAGTAATTAGTGGTTGCGTTTATTTTACGCTTGTGTGGCATATAACAAACAGATGTAAGCCCAGCCTTACAGAAAGTCTCAGCGTTATTCAAGAGATTATCAATACTAGCTGTCGATCACGTTATTAGTTTGTATTAAATATTTCATCGTGTTGGCTTCCATGTTCATTTAAATTGAAAATACAAGCCATAACTACAACAAAAGCTTAAACGACACATTTTTTGAAACTTGTTTATTCGACGAAAAACTATTATTAACTATCGCAAATAACTGATTTTTTTTTTTTTTTTTTTTTTTTTTTTTAAATTTAGTTCGAAAATTATGTCACTTGAGCTTTTTAGGCGATTATGACACAAAGGGAGCATATTGCATATATGCAGTTGCATATTTCTTAATAACCCAGCAAATAAAATTAAGTAGTTCACAGAGTTTGCCACTTTTATGTTTTCTTAATTATTACAAAAAATGAAATGATGTTTAACGCTTTGCTAAGTTCGAATGAAGTCATCTGTCTATCACTGACTAAAAAAAATATTTGAAAAAACGTCTTCTTATCAGTTTCACTTCCATCTTCCCCTTCGCCGCCCTCGCCACCAACCTAAGTTTGTTTGAACTCCTTATACTCGTTTAGCCAATTTACTTTTAAATAAATTTAAATAAAATCATTTTAATAATGCTGCCCTGGAAGCATCCATCCATTCATTTTAATGGAGAGCTATTTCTTTAAATTCCCGCTTAAACACATGCAGCCTTATTCAAAAAAATATTTTACTTGAGCTTTAAAGTTCATAGTAGCTACCAAGCACTATAGGTCTAACATTGATTTGTTAAGAAATTGTATTCAAAAGACAACTTTAATTATTTTGTGATTAAATAATAAATTCTGGTAACACCACCATGTTCAACAACCATTTCACAGCTTATGATTAGACTTGTATCGAACTCTTTCAGTAGCTCGTTTTTGACACAAACCAACGATCAAACCCGTGTAATTTAAATGGGTTTGATAATTGGTTTGTGTCAAAAACGAGCTGCTGAAAGAGTTCGATACAAGTCTACTTATGATTTACAACATCGAATACAATTTCATTCGAGTATTCAACTAATTTTTTATTTTATTAAATACATTTTTATTATCTTGAAGTTCAGCAACCTAATTTATAAAATATAAGCTTCTGACATGGAAGCAAAATAGATAAACATTTTTATGAAGTAAAAGTAAAAAACAAAATATGATGAACATAGAAAAATTATCTCAATTTATTTTATTCGAACGAAATGAGTATTTGAATATCCAGCTTTTTTCGATGCGTTTTGTTTGAATGTACATCACTAAAACATTTATGTATAATCGTATTTATTTTAATATTTATTATGGATTTTACTATGTATTTCGAATCAGTTGGATAATTTGGCAATGTTTTCCATTACATGACAGAAATAATAAATTTAAGATAAAAGCTAGCACTTCTAGCTTCATTTTCAGATGTAACATGAATCAATATGTGCTATATTAACAAAAATATTTGACGTACAAAATACACATTTTGGAAATATCAACTTAAAGTAGCCTTAACAAACGTAGGTGCCTACTTTAGAATTTTGATATAATAATTATTTTTGAATATAACTTTACTTAACATTGCTTTTCATAGCTTTGTTAAGTTTTTTTTTTTTTAATACGTTTTTTATTTACGTTTCTTCTAAATCGAACCAGTTTGTCATCACTTGAATTCATGATTCAATATCATATTTGCCTTTTTTGCTGGGAAGCAAAGGGCATAATATGTGCGGTAAAAAGGAAAAACGAGTTAATTCGATATAACCTGATATGAAATAAATGACACCCTTGCAATTTGCATATTTAGAAGTATCTCTAGGAAAGGTCTAAATTATTTGGTATGATTTGCTTTTTGCTTATATTTTTTCGAACAATAATCTCATGTACAGCTTATTAGCATATACTTTAGATATATTTTAAATTTAATAAATATATGTAGATATTGTGGTTGATGTTATGCTTGATAGTGCTTTGTAAATTAGGCATGTGCGAGGAAGCATTATAGTTGTTGTTGTTGTTTGTGTCTGGTGTCTGCATTGGCTTATGTGTTTGTGTGATTGTACATTTTTTAATAAACCTAATGGTATATCTTTTTATAACTGTAATTGTCGTTAAATCTTTACTTCAAAATTAGACAAGTTTGCTTGTATGCTTTTATATATTTAGCTAATAATATCGGAATAATTACTTGTATTATTATTGGCAAATCTTTTTAAGGTCACTGCACTTTTTATTTACGTAACTTCCTTCTTCCTTAGGTAAAAACATTTTTCCACACTAGACTTAAATTTTCGTAGGAGTAAATTTTCTCTTAGAAATATGAAACTATTTGGAAGGTGTCAATAAAATAATGAAGTGATGTTTTTGCTTACACCCACATGTGTGTAAATGATATATACCGCTGCCTCAATATAGAAACGCCCTAATTTGTTATACTTTTCAAATCGAGATAATGACTTTCTAACCTCTCAAAATATGCATAAGATCCGATTTGAAAAAAAATGAGTTACGTCAGTTCTATATTAATGTAACGATATGTATGTATGTATGTACATCTTTATATGTGACAAGTTACATTAATTAACTAATTCATTGTATAATATGTTGGCATTATTACTTTTGCACAAATGAAAACATTCACCACAAAATACAAAAAGCAGAACGACAACAACCACAACAAAAAGTTCAAACAAAACATAATAATAATAATAAATAAAATAAAACAGTAATATTAATTACAATAATAAATAAAATAAAACAGTAATATTAATTACAATTTATAAATGTTCAAGTAAAGAAAATGAGTGGAGAAAATTGAAAGGATAAGATGTAGTATATATATATATATATGTATATATATATTAGATCCTATAGTTTCTATAATATAAGGAGCATAAGGCCTGAACATATATGATGTGGTAAAATAGTGTTAATGAAATTATTATAAAAATTTAAAGCGTTAAAGCCTGCACATTGATAAATATAGATTATATTAAAATCTGTAAATAAAAGACACTCTGTCAAATAACAATAGCACTTTTTGCTTACACTAAATAATAGCTCGTTATTTTTGCATTATTTCTTTCCATTTTAAAAACTATTATACAAAATTATTTTTTCTATTGCTTTCAGTAGTGAAACAAATGTCACTAAATTTTAGATGATTATAAACAATAACCAATCGGTATCGAATTATTCCTGAATAAGTTTCATTTTAGTTGAATTTAATTTAAAAATCTATCATATAAATTCAGTAACGTGCGACTTTGACTCGCGCGCGCAGGGTTCCGTGCAGGCACTACATACTCCCAACTAACTTTAGCATACATAATCGAATATCTTACGTAATGTAGACATTTTGTCGTTTTGTCGATTTTTTTTAGATTTTGGGTGATCTTTTTATTTTTGGCGTTTTTTTTTTTCTTTTTGTTGATAATTTTCGGTTTTTGCGATTTTTTTTTTGTGTATTTTTTTAATTAATGAATTTTTTAGTTTTGGCGATTTTTTTTCGTTTTTGCCTCTTTTTCGGTTTTTGGGGATTTTTTTTAGTTAATTGGCGACTTTTATACTTTTTGTGATTTTTTTTTGCATTTGAGTGATTTATTTTATTTTTGGTGATATTTTTCATTTAAGCGTTTTTTTTTGCAAATTTTCGCCTCGGCTTTTTTTAATTTTAAAATTTTTTTGCTTTTAGCGTTTTTTTAATTTCAAGAAATATACAGCAAGTTGTCAAAATAAGACAGTCAAAATTACATTAACTGATAGAATACTCTTTAATTTAGATTTTTTTAAATTTCAATGTTAATTGTTGTAGCCTGCATAAAACTTCACTAAGTCCTCGTCCAGACTTGCAATTTTTGTTGAGAGGGGTGAGAAGATTGGGGAGGGGTACACAGTTTCATGTACTCGCATGCATTTGACGTTTTATTTTATTTTATTTTATTTGTTCAGTTGTGTGAAAAACACAAAATGTATTAATAAGTAAAAATAATTGTTAATGAACAAATAACACCAAAGTCTGTTGTAAATATTCTGACTAACAACACTGTTAGTCAGAATAGACTGTTGTAAATATAGTGATGGTAAAATTGAGCTTACAAAACAAAAAAGCTTTCAGCAAATTGAAATACGATGAATCAAAACAATTCACATATTCCATTTGCAATAATGCTAAGTATATAAAGCACAAATCTACATTAACTGACACCACACACAGTGGACGAAACACAAAAGAACGCTGATGATGAAGGTTTAGTGGCCTTCGAAAACGGCTGTCTGTTCCGTTCAACTATGTGTTGTTAGTCAGAATATTTACAACAGACTTTGGTGTTATTTGTTCATTAATAATTATCACATGTACTTTGGATTAAAAAGCGATACGAAATTTAGCCCGTTCAAATCACAAATAGAGAAACAAATGGAGTTCGAATAATAATTAAAATTAACTAAAAAATAATTGTTAATTTTTCAGGGAAATTTGTTGCGAAATAGAATTTTTTAATACTTAATTGCGAAACTAGATTTTCCTAATGTGGACACTTATGCAATTTAAAAGCAGAATTTTACAAAATTGCACCAACGAAAATTGCAAGTCTGGACGAGGACTAACTTTGGAAATTTCAAGTGTCTACTTATATCTAATTGTCTGTACAATACAATTAGATTTCAAGATTTTTCGTTGCTCGCTAAAGGCCGTTATACACTATTATAAAGGGTGTCCCAACAGGAAGGCAAGATTTAAATTTCAAATAAAACACAGATATTAAAGAAAAAAAATCGTGAAAATTTATTATATCGTAAAGTAGACAAAATGAGGTTATGTGTGGAACAACAAATCGGGCAGATGGCCGCCGCGGCTTTGCTGGCACACACGCGATCTTTTAATGAAATTGTCAATGGCCGTTTTGCATAAATGCTGCGGTATTTTATTAATGCAGCGCCCAATTTCCTCTTTTAAGGCTTGAGTCGTCGTCGGCTTATTCGCGTAAACCATCGACTTCAAAAAACCCCAAAGAAAAAAGTCTAATGGTGTTAAATTGCACGATCTAGGCGGCCAATTCTGATCTCCAAAACTCGAAATAACACGACCGGGAAATGACTGATGTAGCAATTGAATTATTTCTCTGGCTGTATGACATGTGGCGCCATCTTGTTGAAACCACATGCCCTCCACATTCATTTCTTCAATTCTAGGCACGAAAAAACTGGTTATCATTTCACGATACCGAACACCATTGACTTTTTGCGCTTGACCTTCGTTTGAGCGACATCATCACGTACAGCTGCGACATTTTCGGTCGATCGACCTGGTCGAAGGCGCTTTGTTGTCTTTACATCACTAACAGACCCAGTTTCGGCAAATTTATCCATTAATGTCTTTACAGTTGACTCTTTTGGAGCATTATTGTGACCCCAAATTGAGCTTAAATTTGCGAACTGTAGCCGCAAAACTTTCACCATTTTGGTAAAACAATTGCACAATGAGAATGCGTTGTTCATTAGTGTAGCGCTCCATTTTTACTAACCTCGTACCTTCTACTAGCAAACAATAACAATTGTTCAAATGTCAAACAATGACACTTCGAATGGCACTGGTTCTGGTTGGGACACCCTTTACAAGGTCGTGCGATCTACGAAAAAGTACAAAGCTGGTATGATGGAGTTTATGAAAATTTTCAAAAGACAACACAGAAAAAAATTATTTGTAAATACAATTAATTTTTTTGTTATATCAATTAAATAATTAATTGATTTTGAACCTACAACGATTTTTGTAAATACAATTAACGAAATTGTAAGTTGAGAGAAAATCTGAAAAATATTTTTAATTAAACATATCAACCAACAGTTTGTTGAAATTTATTTATATGTTCAACATTTATTTTTGTTTGATTTCAAAGTTATTTCAATTAAAGTTATTGTTATATTAACAACGTTAATTGTTGAATTTCCGTACCATAACTGTTATATTAACAATGCTTTTTTATACACAACACAATCCTCGAAACGATTTTTGCTTGTCTGCGAAAAACACTAAATGTCTTTGAGCGGAGCTGAACCGGCAACCTAAGGACTAATAAACTAACTCACTCACCTCTCAGCTAAAGAGCAACACTTTATTAGATAAGCAAATGATGAATACACACAAAACATGATTTCTTATTTCTTCTACATGTGCGCATTCCGTATATGATATAATTTAACAAATAATTTTGTTGAGTAGTTTAATTGACTACAAAAATTTAAATTTGTCATATCAACAATGATCATTGTTAATTTTTAAATTAAATATTAACAATTTGTTTTGTTGGTTGCATTTCGATGATATTTTTTTCTGTGAATAACAATTCATCACACCAGGGTTGTATATTTTCGTATATCGCACGACTTTGTATGATAGTGTATCACGGCCTTAAGGAACATCCTTTAATTTTTAACTTTCATATATTTATTATTGTAACGGCCAGAGTTTTACATATTTCGTGAAGATTTCAGAAACCCTAAAACCTTAAAAGAAAATCCCCACAAAAACATTTGTTAGAAAGAAGCCCAAGCTTCTATCGAAAATTCCGTCCACCAAAAGTACTGAGAGCAAAAATTTTTGTTTGGTACAATACTGTAGTGCTGGGATTTTATCGATATTTTCTACTATCGATATCTATCGATAGTTCAGATTCCATTATCGATACTTTCGGTATTACTATCGGACGAATTTTTTTCTTGAGAAAATTAAAATACAGTTAGTTAAACTTAGTTTTTTTTATCACTTTATTGAAAGAAAAGTATGAAAGTCTTATGTTTGTTTTAATATGCATAAATGTATAAACAAACGAACGTTATTTTAGGTGACAGTTTTTGAAAAATTATTCTGATTTCTTTTGAAATTTTTTATAACACCTCACGTTTTCAAAACTACATTTTAAATAATATCGATATCGATATTTTTCCTATCGATATTTTTGTTATTTTAAAACTATCGATAGTACATCAATAGTATCCCAACACTGTAGATTTTATTTTGTCATTGTCAAAGTGTTATCCCATTTCTAGGAATTATTTAAATTTACTTCTTGTACTTTAAGGGCTATTATTAAAACTTAAAGAAAGTTAAAAGTAGGATTTTACCGGACGAATAAAAAGCTGTCCATTATTGCAAATTGGTTTTAACTTACCAGGTAGTATAAATTTGCCTGTAATTTATCGTTCATTTTAGGTTAAAGTAAAATTTTGCAAATGATAAAGTTTTTATACGTCCGATTAAATCCTACTTTTAACTATCTTTAAGTTGTAATAATGGCCCTAAGTATATTAATATGAAAAAAATATATATATTTGAGAAAACAAAAAAACTGTTGAACGCTCTTGCATAAACTTTATCTGTAATACAAGTGAAAAAAAATGCTTTTGCACTAAGAAACACAATATACATATCGCACTTGTTGCTCTAATGCAGTCAATCCAAAATTTTTAAATTTTTTCTTTTTACTGCCTCTCTTTTTTTTATTACATTCAATAGCAAATTCAACTAAAAAAATAAACAAATAGCTTAATATTAAAGTTACCATACACACTGGTCCCTAGTCGAACAATTTCTTTTATATAAGAACATCTGAAAATCACAAGCAAACAGTTATTTGCCTTAACTGAAGTTTGCGTTTATATTTTGAGTTGATCCCTTTAGAGGAACACGAGCGATATACTATATATATATGTTAGCGGTCGCAGTGGCTTCGTAGCGGTTGATTTGAAACTTTAACATACAAACGCATAAAATTATTTTGAAATGTTGCATATTGCCAGGATTGAAACTTTATTGCACAAATGATGCTTTGGATTGTCCAAAAGCAGCAGACAATAATGAACTGAATGAATAAAAAACAAAATAAGAGAGAGCAAAACCAATATAACCAAAAACCAGTAACAAGGTTTTATCACAGTTCAACCAGTGATAAAACTTTGTACAGACACCAACACACACATGCACTTTTACATACTCACACATACACATACATATAATACATACATACATGTGTAAGTAAAATGAAATACATTGTTGCTCTTAACCGCCAATTAAAGAACGCTGGTTTTTTTTTAAGCGAAAATAAGCAAATGGCACTGGAATTTTAATCTTAATTAACTCTTGCAGATCTAAGCATTTTTTTCATATATGGGTATTTCCATAAAAAGGTGCACCTTATGTCACGTTACGTCAGGTCTTATTATAAGCCTGCCTAGAATTTTAATTTTTTAATTTAATTACTATTCTAGTGCTAAAAAATGCCTCATAGAAGGTCTCGGCTCTTTTTAATTATCTTACATATATGAGAAGAAAGAAGAGAAGGAGTAACATGTTTTGTTTTTTAAGCTATAAATTGGTCTTAATAAGCTATTTAGGATGCCTGGGCACACGTTTAGATTTTATCAATATGTTCCCAAAAGTTGTCTTGCGTTACCGTAGCTACAACTTTGCCAAATATTGTTAGTAAAAATTTAGGAGTCCCTGTAAGTTATTCTGAAAAAAAGTGGAAAAAATCCTTAATTTTTGCACAAAAAAAGTGCACGAAGAAAAAATTTTTTATCATCAGATGTTACAAGATTTGTTTGGTACACTCTTAGCTATATTTTTTGCTTAGAGCTATCACCAAGTTTGAATAAGCTGTTGGCCCAAAACTGAAGACACCATTTTTTGAGGGCGCCTATAAAAAACAAGTAAGAGTGCTATATTCGCCTGTGCCTTTACCAAAGTGCGTTTATATAGTAAGAAAAAAATAATAATTTTCAAACCCTAGAATCATAATTTTAGATTTTTCTGATTACTTATACCAATCTAGTAGTTCTTAAAAATATATAGAAAGTGTGTTAAGTGAAATAAAAAGGAAATTAAAAAAAATGTTTTATTTAGTTACTTTAATGTCCAGAAAAAAATCGTAGTTTCCAGCTCTGGAACTGTGGTTTTTATTTTTATAATTTTCTTTAACAAAATTTTCTTTCCAAACCTAAAATATATATAATATATAAAGGAAAAGATAAAAATTAATTAGACTTAGCTGCTTTTATATATCAAAAAAGTGTAAGTGTCCCAAACGGGAACTCATCCTTTTTGATTTTCTTATTTCTTACACCAATCTCTTTCTCTTAAGAATTTAAGAAATGTTTAATTTATAAAAGAAAGGAAAAATTTGTTTTAGTAACGTACTTTTGTACAAAAAAAGTTAAGGTTTTCCAACCCTGGAATCGTATTTTTAATTTTTTTAATTTTTTTATTTGAAATACTAATTTTATTCGTTATCAAGCACAAAATACGTTTATTTAATAAAAATAGATAAAAATTAGTTTTCGGTAGTTAATTTTTTATATCACAAAGAGTGTAAGTTTCCCAACCCTGGAATCCTCCTTTTTGATTTTTTTTTTTTTTTTTTTTTTTTGATTTCTTACACCATCTTTTTTTTAAGAATATAAGATATGTTTAATTTATAGTAAAAAAGAAAAAATTTGTTTTAGTAAGTTACTTTTGTATGAAAAATAAGGTTTTCCAACCCTGGAAACGTCGTTTTAATTTTTTTATTTTTTTTTATCTTGAAATACCAAATTCATTCGTGCTAAAGTATAAAATAAGTTTATTTTATAAAAAAATAAAAATTAGTTTTCGGTACATAATTTTTTATATCACAAAAAGTGAGGGTTTTCCAACCCTGGAATCAAACTTTTTGATTTTTCTGATTTCTTATACTAATCTCTTTCTTTTAAGAATATAAGATATCTTTAATTTATAGAGAAAAAGGGAAAATTTGCTTTAGTAAGTTACTTTTGTATAAAAAAAGTTAGAGTTTTCCAACCCTGGAAACATCTTTTTAATTTTAGAAGGTTAATTTTTAATTTGAAATACCAATTTTATTCGTACTAAAGTATAAAATAAGTTCATTTAATAAAAAAAATAAAAATTAATTTTCGGTAGTTAATTTTTATATCACAAACATCGTAGGTTTTCCAACCCTGGAATCATTCTTTTTGTTTTTCTGATTTCTTACATCAATCTCTTCTTTTTAAGAACATTAGATATGTTTAATTTATAGAAAAAAAGAAAAAATTTGTTTTAGTAAGTTACTTTTGTATAAGAAAAAAAGTTAAAGTTTTCCAACCCTGGAAACGTCTTTTTAAATTTTTCAATTTTGTTTTATTTAAAATACCAATTTTATTCATGGTGAAGTATAAAATAAGTTTATTTAATAAAAATAATTAAAAAATTAGTTTACGGTAGTTAATTGTATATATCACAAAAATCGTAGGTTTTCCAACTCTGGAATCATTCTTTTTGTTTTTCTGATTTTTTACATCAGTCTCCTTCTTTTAAGGACATTAGAACAAAAAAAGTTAAGGTTTTCCAACCCTGGAAATGTCTTTTTAATTTTTAAAATTTTTTTTTAGTTTTTTTAATTAGAAATACCAATTTTATTCATACTGAAGTATAAAATAAGTTTATTGAATAAAAAATTATAAAAGACTTGATTTCGGCAGTTATTTGGTATGGCAAAATGAAGTTTAAGTGTCCCAGCTCTGAAACCGTCTGCTCGATTTTGCTGATTTTCAATACCAATCTTATTTTGACCATTTCTGACCCACCAGTCCAAGAACGAAGTCTCTAGCTTTTCTGGGAGCTTCGGAAAACCGATTTCATGTACAGACAGACGGACAGACGACATCGCTTATTCGTCTTCCCTATGCATAACGATCCAGAATATATATACTTTATAGCTCGCTTATTAATATTTTGGAAATTACAAACGGAATGACAAACCTATATATACCCTTTTACCATTTTTTGGTAAAGGGTATAAAAATTAGTCACCAAAATCGCCAAACTGAGTATAGGGTATTACTAACATTTGGGGCACCATGAAAAATCGCCTAAAACCAAATCGCCCAAAAATAAAAATATAAAATTGCCCAAAATTTCAAAATGAAAAATCACCAAAAAAAAATATTAAAAATCGCCCAAAAAAATGAAACATCAGCCAAAATTAAAAAACACCAGAAAAAAATTCAAAATTATAGTAATTTCATTTTTGTATTAAAAAAAAAGAAAATAAATAAATAAAATTCGTTCGTTCCCAAATTTTATACACCATGGCATTCCCCGACACGGCGCTGCCTAATAAAAATTTTCTGCTTTGCAAAGTGTTCCTGCTTAAGAACATTTTATTGCACTGCCGGCCTTTGGCCGGACTTAGGGCTTTTCTCCACCATGATGTTTCCCAACACGGCCTTGCCTAATAAATCTTTTCTGCCTTGCAAAGTTTTCTGGGTAAAAACGTTTTCTTGCACTGTCGGCCTTCGACCGGGCTTAAAGATTTTCTCCATCATGGTGTTTCCCGACACGGCGCTGAATAATAAAGATTGTCTGCATTGCAAAGTTTTTCTGTTTAATAACATTTTCCTGTATTGCCGGCCTTAAGAATTTCCTGCTCTATGGTATTTGGGTGTATTATTCCCTTTAATTTTTAAATGTTTGAAAAATTTTGGGGGATTTTTCATATAAAAAATTACTTAAAATTTGTATGAAAAAATTTTTGGGCGATTTTTCATTTTTATTTTTGGGTGCGCTTTGGTTTTGGGTGAATTTTTCATGGAAACATTTTTCATATGAAAAATCTCCCAAAATTTCAAAATGAATAATTACCCAAAAAAAATTTAAAATGGCGATTTTTAATTTTTATTTTTTGATTTTGGGCAATTTTTGATGGAGCCAACCTTTGGTACCACTATCGAACCTCTACTAACCAGTTCTTGTGTTTTCTTCATTTGTTGTTGTTTCCAGCTCTGATTGAGAAAAAACTTTCAGTTCTCTTTTAGTTCTTGTTGATGACGGGGAAGGGAGCGGAGGAACAAAAGTCAAAATAAAAATGGTGACTGATGAAGTATTGGGAGATGTGATATAAACTTGAGATTTTTTTAAAAATATAATTATAAAAAATTAAAAAAAAAAAAACAATTAATGTATAAAAAACATCGATGTATTTTATGAAATATCGATGCAACATCGATGAATGTTGGCGATGCAATGCACTTACCATACCATACCTACTTCAAAGCTCAATTATTTTTCTTTTTTTTTAATACAACAGTCATTATATAGTGAATATGATATTTGATGTAAATACTCCATTATGCAGTTTCTTTTCCAATTACCAATTCCGTTTTCATATGGTATTCATTCCATGACATGTCATCTTTTTTATCTGTCTCATTAAGCTCACATTAATTTGAAATATTTTGTTCTATTTTATTTCACCAACTATATCTGATGCTGTTTTGTTTTTTTATTTTCTTTATAGGCACGAATTGTGAAGAGAATGTTGACGAGTGTATGTCAAACCCATGTCAAAATGGTGGACATTGTCGTGACCGTAATAACGGTTATACGTGCACATGTCAAGCCGGCTATTTGGGAGATCATTGTGAAGTCGATGTCGCTGTTTGTGAAATGGGTAAGTATGTAGACTTCTAAGGTCGAAGCTTAAAATGTTTTACATAAATTATTGAACAAGTTACGAAAAACTAAAAAGAAGAATTTAAGCTTGAATATAAGCAATCATAAAAAAAAACCTAAAATTGTACAAAAACTAATGAATTTGGCCTTCTTAAACTAAAAAACTCCCTACTTCTCTTTCCAGGAACCGGCGCCCGTTGTCAAAATGGCGGTGAATGCATTGAAGGTCCCGGCCTTGAATTTTCCTGCAAATGTGCTGCTGGTTGGCATGGGCGGATTTGTCAGGATGAAATCAATGAATGCGAATCATCTCCCTGTCAAAATGGTGGTGTTTGCGTGGACAAATTGGCCAGTTATGTGTGCGCTTGTCCCATGGGCTACACGGGGACAAACTGTGAAGAGGAAATACTTATATGCGCCGACAATCCATGCCAAAACAATGCTCTCTGTCTGATGGAAGAGGGCATACCGACATGTTATTGCGTACCCGATTATCATGGTGAAAAGTGTGAATATCAGTATGATGAGTGTCAGCTGGGGCCACGCTGTATGAATGGTGGGGTGTGTATAGATGGTGTCGATACATTTTCATGTTCCTGTCCTCCCCTTTTGACTGGTATGCTGTGTGAATGTCTGATGATAGGAGAGGATTCATTGGACTGCAATTACACGGCGCCGTCCACGGTGGCAACAATCATTTATAAGCCACGACCAACAGTGGACTTGACTACCGCTAGAGGACTAGATGGGGTAAGATTGTCATCAACGGATATGCCACTACCAAGTACAAAATCTGTAACGGATTCAGCTGATAGTGAGAGCAAAGAGGTGACGGTAGAGCAAGACGAGTCTGTAGAAAGACCGGGCATAATATCATCCACAGTTAGTACGCCTTCATCCGAATCTGAGGAAGACCAAGAAGACAAACATTTGGCTTCATATACTACAGAAAGGCCAGCATCTTACAATTTCGGTTCAAAAGGTAGTTCCGAGACACCACAAACTAGTGGTCCACTACATGTAGATGAGTCCGAAGAATCAAGCACAGTAACGGGCTTTGATGTAGGTGACAGTAGTGAATTTACTACAGTCCGACCAATTGTTACTGGCCATGGAGTAGACGACTACAGCCCAGAAATACACTCCAAGGAGCCCACTCCCACAAGTGATGAGTCAACCGGCTCTGGTGAAGAAGACCATTCCGGTGTCTATGTACATCCCACTAGACCTGCCTACAACCACCATGTCACCACCTTAGAAACCATCTACACCATAGAATATACCACGCCCAAGTACAAATATTATCCCACATATGAAATACCACATGTGACCGCCAGACCAGAAACAGACAGCCACATTTCACCCTCTACCGAAGCTGGTTCACTGGAAGATCGGGACGATGAAGGTGGTGGTAGTATCACACCACATATCACTAGGCCTCATGTAACGACTACTGCAGCTCCATTCTTTACCGAATACCCTGAAGTGGTGATAACAACAAAGTATGTGGACATTGTTAAGGGCGGTGCAGGTAAAACAACATCTTCACCACTCGGCCCCAGCTATACAGTGGCCAAGACAGTCACCTCTTTATACGATAAAAATGGCGCGGGCGTAACAACTGCTACACCAGGCATTTCAGTAACAGTTCGTTTACCCGAAAATCGCACATACACCCAGCGTACACCAACCACTATGCCGTCTATGATTTATTATCCAGCCACGACTTTTGTACCCAAGCCAGTGGAGTATGATACAACGCCACGTCGCCTCGATATGCCAGGAACTACATCCCATACTCTGTACACAGATGATCTGATAAGTCATCGTGTCATTGCAACAGGAACTCCAGTATATATTCCTTCCGACTTGCCAAGCCCAACAACACCAATCGTGCCACCAACAGAATACAAACCAATTATAACTTATGTGCCACCCACATATGCACCATCCCAACCCACCTCTAGACCTACTCTCATACCACCCACCACGCATCCACTACAACCCAGCGAATTGCCACAGCCGACTTACAGTACTCAGGCTCCCGTGGTGTCCAAATCACCGGTTACTACGGACACCAGCAGCGAAGAAGAGGAAAGTGCCAATACAGTGGGCACTGGGGTGGGTCCGGCTGGCGGTGGTGGAGCTGATGCTGGTTCTGGTGCGGGTACTGGTGTCGATAGCGAAGCTCATACTGATTGTATTAAACAAGGCTGCTACAATGGTGGCACTTGTGTTACAACCTCAGAGGGTTCAAGGGTAAGTCAAGGAATACTTTCTATGAAAAATATCTGTTATCTTTGCGGCAGTAAAGCTGGTGTTGATTTTTCTATAACATAAGCTGTTACAAACAGATGTTAGCGAAAATTTATGTTATAACATAAATGGTTGGAAAAAAATTTAATATATCAAAATATATTTAACTGGCTTTTACCAGCGGCTCCGCTCGCGTTGATCCGATATTTTGGAAACTATACTTAAAACTTACGAACCGATAAAAAAAAGCAATGAAAAAATTAAAAAACCGGTTTTAAAACTGTTTAAAACAATCAAACCAGTAACGAAAATTGGCCTAACCAGCCTTAAAACGTGTTTTTCGGAAAAAAATCCGAACAAAATACACAAAACCAGTTCCGAACCGGAGTAAAAAAAGAGGAAATGTTTGCCACTGATGATGTATGTAGCTTTCCATTGGTGAAAGCACTTTCAAAATAGGTTTAGCGGCTTGAAAATACATAAGATGCATAAAAAACCGGTTCCTAACCGGATAAAAAAAATTAACTTTGACGCTTGTAATGTAACTTTTTGTTGGTGAAAGAATTTTCAAAGCCGGTTTAGCGGTTTGAAAATCAGTGCCATGTATAAAAACCGGTACCGAACCGGAGTAAAAAAATAGGCAATGTTTGCCACTGATGATGTAGCTTTCCATTGGTGAAAGAACTTTCAAAATAGATTTAGCGGCTGGAAAATCCGTACCATATATGTATAAAAACCCCGGTTCCTAACCCGATAAAAAAATAGACTTTGTTATAAGCTGATAATGTATTGTTGACAGAATTTTCAAACCCGGTTTAGTGGTTAGAAAATCAGTGCCAAATATAAAAAACCGGTTCCGTACCGGATAAAAAATGGACTTTGTTTGACGCTGCTAATTTAACGTTCTATAGATGAAAAAACTTTCAAAATCGGTTTAGTCGTTTGGTCGTGAAAATGATCAAACAAAAAAACAAACAAACAAGATCAATTAGTAAGGACCTACAAGTCTGTCACTCGATATAAGAACTTTTTGTTCGCAAGTAGAAAAAAATGTTTCAAATCGAGTACTTGCCATTTAAAAATCCGAACTCTGTCAGCTGATTTTTAGCGTTCCGTACACCAAAGGTGAAAAGGAACCCTATTGTTTTCGCTACGCTGTCCGTCTGTCCGTCACACGGTATTTTATCAGGAACCGTAAGAGCTACGGACCTGAAATTTGGCCGCTACAACAACAAATACATGAGAATTAAAAATTAAAGGGTGTTCCAAAAAGAGCAATGAAACATGTTAAAACCTCATGTAATATACATACAATTGTATGAACATATGTATATTGAAACTTGAAATTTGTAAAATTAGTGTATTTTTATACAGACTACAACAATTAACACTAAAATTTAAAAAATTTAAATTAAAGGGTGGTCCATCAGTTAATGCAATTTTGACTATGTAATTTTGACAATTTGCTATATCTTGGAAACCGTAAGAGGCAAACACTTGAAATTTTCAAAAACAGTAAAACTAAAAAAACCGAAAATTATAAAATCGCCAAACCAAAAAAAAATCGCCAAAAATTAAAAAAAAATCGCCAAAACGAAAAAAATCGCCAAAATTAAAAAAAAAATTCTAACACTAAAAGAAATCGCCAAATTCGAAAAAATCGCCAAAATGAAAAAAAAACGCCATAATGAAAAAAAAACGCAAAAAATTTAACAAAATCGCCAAAACGCGAAAATGTCACCAAAACTAAAAAAAAAATTAAATAAACAAAAAATCGCAAAAATTAAAAAAAACCGCCAAAAATAAAAAAAACGCCAAAATGAAAAAACGCCAAAAAAAAACCGAAAAAATCGCCAAAACAAGAAAATAAAGTGTCTAAACTAAAAAAGAGCCAAAACTTAAAAAAATCGCCAAAACCGAAAAAAACGCAAATAACGGCAAAACAAAAAAACCGAAAAGACCCCAAAAACGAAAAAAAATGCCAAAATTATATATTATATAGGATGAAGTTTGTATTAAATTACATATCTAGTGTTCGTACGGAACCCTATATGCGCGAGTCATAGTCGCACTTTACTGAATTTATTAGAAATAATTTTACTCTATCATAGCTTTTGAAGCATGATTTTTATGGCAATTGAATTACATTTGTCTCATGAAATACAAAATAAAATCGATAACAACACTCTAGAGTTAATTTAAAACTGACCAATAATTTGTAGAAAACCGTAGCTAAGTTTAACAGCAAAATAAAATAAAATAAAATAAAATAAAATAAAATAAAATAAAATAAAATAAAATAAAATAAAATAAAATAAAACAAATAACATCTAATAAATTGTTGGACATATTTAATGTTTTAGGAAATGACTTAAGTATTCCTTAGAGTCAGTTTTATTTAAATGCGAGTATCAAGCGTTTTTAGCAACCACATTAATGCGCCACATATTCTAGTTTTATATATTTTTATGCTACAAGGCTTATTGAGCCATAATAAATTAAATTTAATTTGACACTTAAATAAAAAGCACTGACCCTTGACTGGTCAGAAATTGACAGCAGTAATAAAATTGGATGACGGCGGCGTTTTTGTTTTTGGGTTAGCAGTTTACTAACAATTCTCTCATGTATTTTTTTTTTTTTTTTTTTTTTTTTTTTTTTGTATTAAAGCCAAAAGTAACCACAATGTTTTCAGAAATTATTCCTTTTTTTATGCACTAAAAATACTTTGAAACTCTGCTGAAGTTGATGATGAATGAATAAAAAAAACAGCTACAACGCCAGCAAATTAAAACACAAAACACAAATAAATACAAACACAAATCCGAACTGTGTCAACGCCAAAGTCAATGTTTGTTAAACACACACAAGTTAGAGGGTCATTTAAATTGCTTCTGGCTGTGTATGTGTGTATGTGTGTATGTGTGTGTGCGTTTTAGAGTTGAATGTCCCCTCCTTGTTTATTTATAACTATATAAATTTAATTGTACGCCACATATATACATACACACACACTTGGTATTTAGTTTGCTGCAGAGAAGGAAAATGATTTCTTGGATTTTGTACCAACTATGAAAATAAAATGTACTTTTTAGACCATGGCGGTACCAATTTTTAATATTTATTAATAAAAACAGAAACGTAAAAAAATTAGTATAAAAATTCAGAAGTTTACAATAAAAAACAGAAACTTAACACAAATGTGTATAAAAATTCAGTATACAATAAAAAATACCAAAAAAAATATTAAATTTTACATTCATAAAGGTACATTTGTACATTCGACTATTATATTAGAGATTAAAATAAAACACATACAAAAATATTAAAGAGAACATAGGCAAAATTAATGTCACCATATGGTGAAACATTAACATTTTTAAATTGTACTCGCGGTTGTACATCGGTACCAACAAGGTCAAAAATGTACCATAAAAAGTACAATTGTACCATGATTTCCATCCGTGGTTTGCTGGCCTAAAAATTAAGAGAATAGAAAAGAGAGAGAGAGAGAGAGAGGGACAAACACAAATTAGAATTAAAATAACATCACAAAAATAAATTGGATATAAATATCAGGAGATATGTATAACAAATAAATATATATGTATGCATGTATGCGCACATGTATGTGTGTGTGGAAAAGGTTTAGAATTAATTTACAGGCTGTCCCCAAAATCCAAGAAAGATGTAAAATTTGCTAAATTCTTATTAACGAATTTTTGTTTACATACAAGGTACTCAGCGTTATTATAGAATCCAAGTCGGTTCTGATTAAAATTGATGTGATGAAATCATTTTGATTTTACCAATTCAAATCAGAATCGATATTAATAATATATATATATATATATATATATATATATATATATATATATATATATATATATATATATATATATATATATATATATATTTTCAAGAGAAGTACATGTGGTGAAGGAAAGTTGCATTCTTTTGCAACTCTGCTTTTGGCACGTTTTTTTTAATAATGCAGCAGCGCCTCTGGTGTCAATGAGGAGTATTAAGTTTTTGAAGCAGTGCTAAGTATTCATTTTATTGGTTATTTTACTTTGCCGATGATTCTGCTATACAATATCGATGAAGGAAGGCACTCTGTTGATGTTATATTAGAATTAGTATCCGCTGAAGCCGGTGTAGTTTTAATGACCAGTGCCTTATGTCTGCATCACTAAAACTTTCCTACAACAACTGATTAAACGTGACACTAACAGGCGACAGCAAAATGCGTGGTGTTGTTTTTAATGATTGTTGGAGACCAGGCTCAAAACCAGAATCTTCGACTTTTGTAGTCAAGGTAAAATCAGGACGGTTTCATCACACCAATCTAAATCAGAATCGGAACAACATTCAGTTAATTGGATTCTAACTTCTTCGTATCAGCTGTTTGGCTTTGTTTACACTTGCTTACAACATTTTAGGCCCAAATTGAAAATTTTATTAAAAATTGAGATAATCTTAGAACAAATTAAGTTTTTAAGGAAGCATAAAATGCAAATTAAAAAAAAATTACATAAAAAATTAATTAAAATGGTTGCGACTGTGGCATTATATTTTTACTAATGGAGGAAAAAAATTTAGAAAGAATGATATGCCAAACATTAAGGGATCATAGCGATACATTGCAACTCCCAGAGTTGGCGTCACTTGACGAGATTTGAGATTTTAGCCAGGAAGTTGTATAAACACTTTAGATTCCATGATAAATTTGCAGATTTATTTCACAATACCAATTAAACAAAGTGGCTTTTCACATATTATTGAACATTCTCAAATTACACTTGCCTCCATCAAAATATTTCTAGTACTATTCAGCTGACTGAGACAAGCATTTTTCCAAAGGTCAGCTTGAAATGAATGCAGTATAAAGAGTAACCATAGATTATGAAAATATTATTGACTACTTTATTGCTATTAATATTGTCGCATTGTTCCACACTATTTAATAAATTGCATAATATTAAAAAAAAAATATGGCGCAGTTATTCTTACAATATATTGTTACTGTAAAACATACGAACAGAACTATTGTAAATGTTGTTATAAGGAAAACACTTGGTAAACAAAAAGAATTATAGAGAAATGTTTGGCTAAAGGACCGAATACACTTGCATAGCACATACAAACATTGATCAAATAAACATCAAAAGTCCCAGCAAAAAATTACTTATAATTATTAGAACTACTTGTCATATAATGATTTGTTTTTCTGATTACCAAATTTCATAACTCGTTTACAAATCACATTACATAAAATTCCAAAAAATATTTATTTACAATTAATAATGAGAATAATGATTCTTTTAGGTTTAATAGATTACGTGAATATGTTATCATTAAAAAAAAGTGAATACTTCTCAAGCATCGATTATTTTAGTCTCACGCCTTGCTAAAATCATTAAGTTGGTAATCCAGTAGGGAAGTGCTTCCACGAAAAATGCTTAATTCCAAACTCGATTACCTTTTTATATACAATATAGTATGTATAAGTAACAATAGAGGCACTGATACGAATAAAATATAACCCACTTCAATTGAGTTTATAAAAGAAATTTTACAAAATAGTATATTTCGTAGTAAAACAATAAGTTTTTTTAAATTATTTAAATTTTTCTTAAAAGTTATTATATATTTGATCAAACTGAGTTTTTAACCAAGACCTTGCATTTACTCACACAAGGGCGTATTTATAAAAAATAGTTCAATCAAGAAATAAATAACTATTTCCCACAACGGAAAATATAATTAATTCCTACAATAAACAACATAACTACTTCTCAAGAATCGATTATTTTAGTCTCACGCCTTATTAAAATCATTAAGTTGGTAATCCAGTAAGGAACAGCTTCCACCAAAAATGCTTAATTCCAAACTCGATTACCTTTTTTGAAATTTTTTGCTGGGTAATGACGCGATCGAAAGCAAGCATTGCAGATGCTGCTGAGATTGTCTAGACGTTGCTGTCACATTCTGGAATCATTGTGTGAAGTATAAAAAGGGGCGATGCATCTGCTGGCAGTCGAGTCTATCAAATAGTCAGTCAGTAAGTTTAATTGTTTATTGTAAAGAGTTGTCTATTAAAGAGTTTCACTCTTACACTTACACTTCATCAGTACCCATGTCTAACTACTTGGGTAGAGATTGTTATTAACATCAGCTATTTAACGTACATTTTCAATGAAATGGAACATAAAAAATGATTATATTGTGTATACAATTTTCTAAATACATTTGTATAAGTAGTCATTTTCTGTTTTCCGTTTTCTTCATTATATTACTCTATTCAAGTATGTTTTAAATACTCGTATTATTTTTAACTTATTACAGTGATAAAGTGTATGGCTGCACAGATAATATCGGTATTTGCCCCAGCTAATAAAGTCTAGTTTAATTTTTCTTCTCTTCTTTAGGAACTCACATTAATTAATAAAATTTATGACATTCATTGAGAATTGAAAATACTGAACTAAAGCTCGATTAGGAAATTATACTTGATTAGAAACATTTAAATTTTGCGACACCCTTTACAAATATGTATATACTAACGAGGTTATAAATTATTAATTGTTTTGTTAGTTTGTTCGTTGATTTATTTGTTTTTTTTGTTTTGTCTTTAGTAAATCAATCACGCCTCAACTGCTTAATCATATTCAATAAAACTTAGGAAATTGACACAGAAGCTTAAGTTTACAACATAGAAAGGAAATGGCCAATTACATACAATACATTTGTGGAAAATTGACAAATGTCCTCAAATCTAAAATTATTATTATAATAGCTTTATGTTTTCATAAATAGAAATAAAACTTATACTGGGAGGTTATAATAATAAAAGTTAAAAATGGTATGAGTTGCAATGGCACGTGTTCAACAAAAGAAAACACCTTTTCGGTTACTGTTACCCCTACTGCTGACTAAAAATGCTTTGAAACTTCTTCTCACCCCTCGGAAAAGGGAGTCACTCTTTGGCACATTGTTGTGTAGAATCGGCATTTTTCCACACTGACTTTTTAATCATAAAAATTATATACACTGATAAAAAAAAATGCATTATACTGCTGTTATTCGAATAAGTTGCAAAACATATAATTTGATACCAAATTTTAGTGGGCGTCACCCACTTTTTTAAATGCAAGATCGTGTCATTCTAAGAGCCTGAACTGTTTGCCTTTCGTTAGAATTAGTCAAGTAGAAGCACGTGAAGTATCATATTAAGTTTTAATGGGCATGGTCCCACCCACTTTTTTAAATGCAAGATAGTTTTACTCCAAGATAATAAACTGTTCGCTAAGTTTCCTGCGAATTTGATAAGTAGAAGTACACGAAATTGTACAGTAAACTTTAAAAGGCGTGGTCCCGCCCACTTTTATTAATGTAAGCTCATGTAATTCTAACAGCCTGATCTGTTTGCCAAGTTTCATGGGGATTATATAAACAGAAGTGCATATTATTTCATACTAGACTTTAGTGGGCGTAATCCCGCCCACTTTTGTAAATGACAGATTATGACATTCTAAGAGCTCAATTTGTTTGCGAAGTATCATGGGGATTGGATAAACAGAAGTAAATATAATTTAAAACCAAACTCTAATGGGCGTAGTCCCGCCCACTTTTTTAAATGCGAGATCGTGTAAGTTTTAGGGATTAGGATCAGTGCTTAAATTCGTAGGTACAAGATCTGTGAAAGTACGTGAAATATAATATTGGATTTTATGGGCGTGGCCCCGCCCTTTTTTAAGTTCAAGACTGCATCATTACGCAAGACCAAGGTGTGTGTTTGTCTAGATTATATGGCGATGCGAGAAGAAAAAAGTAAAAAAGTACATAAACCAGAGGAAAAAAATTTATGGGCGTATTACCGCCCATTTTTGTGACAATGGAACCAAATGGATGCACTACGATTTTAGACAAAAAAAAAATAGTTAGTAAAATCGGCTTAAACATGACGGAGTTATGAAGTAACACAATTAAAAAAAATACCGATGAAAAAATTTAATGGTCGCATTCTCGCCCACTTTTATATATGACAATGGAACCAAATGGAGACACCACGATTTTAGACAAAAAATGAGTTTTTAAAATTGGCTTAAAAATTACGGAGTAATAAAGTAACACACTTAAAAAAATATAGACGAAAACATTTAATGGTCGCATTCCCGCCCACTTTTATGACAATGGACCCAAATGGAGGCACCACCCATCTAGAAAAAAATTAATTTTTAAAATTAACTTAAAAATTACGGAGTTATGAAGTAACACACATAAAAAATATGTACGTATTGATAACTGCCTCCTCTTTTGAAGTCGGTTTAAAATAACCCTCTGCATAATGAGATTTTTACGAGCCCTCTTTTTCCAACTTGTCTTAAAATAATACTTAAAAAAAAACTTTTGCATAATTTTGTAAAACAAAAAACTAAATTTATTGCATAATTTTGTAAAATAAAAAAAAAACATGTTAGAGAAAACTTTTTTCGAGATTAATTACAATCCTTTCATTTTACCAAATAATTGTTAAACTTTAATATTCAAAAACAAAACGACTTCCTTTTTACGACACAAAGTTCTTCTACTTTTGCAGTTACATTTGCAGCAGTTCCTTCTCTTGGCAGACTTTCAGTTTTAATGCATAATAAATTTTCCAAGTTACACATTTCAGTTTCTCACTGTCATCGTGTGTGCGTGCGTGTAAAGAGTTTTGTTAATGCATGTGTATATGTAAGTGTGTGTGAGTCTCTGTGTGTGTGTGTGTGTCTTTGTGTGTATGCCTTAAGAGAAAATTGGGTTGCAACAGTTCATTAACTTGGAAATCATTTATAAAATTATGACAAGATTTTACTTAAGCAAAACTCACAAACAAATGAAATTTTAAGCTTAATTCTATAACAATGAAAGGAGAGAAAAAAGTGTAAATGAAAAATTGCTATTTTATGGAAAGAAACAAAGTATGCTTTGGATGTTTTAGTGATAAAGAAAATAAGTAACATGATTTAAACGTATGAGAAAGTTAGTTCCATAGAAAAATTCAATGAAATATTACATATATCAATTAAAATTTCGTAATATTAATTCTAATGAAATGTTTATTTCCAGCTGAGGTAAACTGTCTAACATGAGCAATTTCTCCTCAATTCATAAAAAGCAGAAACTTTCAATAAGCCATAAAGGATTTTGAGTTCCTGGACAATAACTTTTGAAAAGTTTTTACAGCCAAAAAAATTAAGCAATTATGTTGCTTATCCCATTTTCTGACGAGTAGTCCATATAAAATTGCACAATAGATTAAAAAAAAATAAGTTATTTTCTTACTTATATTTTTATGATATTTTGTGCAATTAAAAAATAAATCACTAGAATAATTCCTTGTACATTATTTTTTAATACTAACTTATCTTTGAAAAAAAAAATAGAAAGCCCCATAGAGCAATATATGTATAATGCGTAAGAACTTTTTTAAATTAATAAATGTCTGTATGCATTAACTTGACAGTAAATGAAAAGTATGGTAAATTTTCTCTAATCACTGGCTGAATACCTTGTTAAAAGTATGACACAAAAAAAAACACATAGACATGACAAAGAAAGGATAAAGGAAACAAGAACTTGAGCAACAGACTAATGACGTACTTAAGGGAAGAAAAGAACAAGTAAGTAATAAAATCTGGGCAAACAGACTATAAGAAAAAATAATATAACAAGAATTTAATTTAATGAGGATGACTAAGAGATTATTACAAACAAGGCATTTAAAGATACACACACGCACACTTAATATGGGAGGAGCATGCAAAATTTACTTTATAATTTACAATTTTAAAATATTGTTACGTTTAAATTTTATTAAACGTGTGAGTTCTTTTGATTGCTCAAAAATAAAAATAAATAACACACAATTTTTATTTGCTACTGTTTTTTTTCCTTTTATTCTTAACGAAGCAAATTACAACTTGTCTTTACTTAACTACTTCTTATCGTTATTATCCACTTTCAACGAGGTCTTAACTTGACTACTTTCTGATTAGCACTGCCCTGTTCTCGCACATGCTGCCACTTTTTATAGTACAGGAACCGGTTCTCGAATGTTCGCCCGATATGTGGCGTGATTACATGTCTGTACTTAGTAATTGCATCTATGCATGATGTCATCTGTATTGTCATTTACTATTGGTAGCCAGATGTTCAAACAGTCCTCTAGCACAATCGGGAAAATTCATGGTGCTGCTTCTAGGCGTTTGTAGGTAATTCGATTGGTCGTTATTTTTGAATTTCAAAGTAACGACTCTTATGTTGGCAATGCGGTGTGCTACTGGTAGTACAGGGTGGTTACCATAAGTGCTCGCATTTTTATTTGCACTAGATATACCAAACCGACGACACACTCGTCCGTATTCTAGAATCAAAATGTAAATAATTTAAGACTCAACGAAAATGTATCTAAACATCATAAAAATTCATTAAAACACAGCCACACACAAACTTACATACATATGCAAGCATAATTAAATAATACATGAAATTAAAATAAATTCAGTAAAGTGCGACTCTGACTCGCGCACGAAGGGTTCCGTACGAACACTAGATATGTAATTTAATACAAACTTCATCCTATATAATATATAGTTTTGGCATTTTTTTTCGTTTTTGGGATCTTTTCGGCTTTTTTTTTTTTTTTTTGTTTTGGCGGTTTTTGCGTTTTTTATTTTGGCGATTTTTTTAAGTTTTGGCTCTTTTTTTAGTTTTAACACTTTATTTTCTTGTTTTGGCGATTTTTTTCATTTTTGCGATTTTTTTTAGTTTTGGCGACATTTTCGCGTTTTGGCGATTTTTTTAGATTTTTGGCGTTTTTTTCATTTTGGCGTTTTTTTCATTTTGGCGATTTTTTCGAATTTGGCGATTTATTTTAGTGTTAGAAATTGTTTTTTTTTTAATTTTGGAGATTTTTTTCGTTTTGGCGATTTTTTTTTTAATTTTTGGCGATTTTTTTTGGTTTGGCGAATTTATAATTTTCGGTTTTTTTAGTTTTACCGTTTTTGAAAATTTCAAGTTTTTGGCGATTTTTTTTTAAGTTTTGGCTCCTTTTTTAGTTTTGACACTTTATTTTCTTGTTTTGGCGATTTTTTCGGTTTTTGGCGTTTTTTTTTATTTTTGGCAATTTTTTTCATTCTTGCGATTTTTTTTTTTTTATTTAAAATTTTTTTAGTTTCGGCGACATTTTCGCGTTTTGGCGATTTTTTTCGATTTTTGGCGTTTTTTTTCTTTTTGGCGTTTTTTTTCATTTTGGTGATTTTTTCGAATTTGGCGATTTATTTTAGTGTTAGAAATTGTTTTTTTTTTTTAATTTTGGAGATTTTTTTTTTTTTTGATTTGGCGATTTTATAATTTTCGGTTTTTTTAGTTTTACCGTTTTTGAAAATTTCAAGTATTTGCCTCTTACGGTTTCCAAGATATAGCAAATTGTCAAAATTACATAGTCAAAATTGCATTAACTGATGGACCACCCTTTAACTTTAATTCTTTTAAATTTTAGTGTTAATTGTTGTAGTCTGTATAAAATACACTAATTTTATAAATTTCAAGTTTCAATATACAATTGTATGTATATTACATGGGATTTTAACATTTTTCGTTGCTGGTTTTGGAACACCCTTTAATTTTTAATTCTCATATATTTTTTGTTATAGCGGCCAAGGTTCTACATCCTGTGTCCAAATTTTAGGTCCGTAGCTCTTACGGTTCCTGAGAAAATACCGTGTGACGGACAGACGGACAGCGTAGCGAAAACAATACGGTTCCTTTTCACCTTTGGTGTACGGAACCCTAAAAACATAAACAAAAGCCCTTCAACCAACCTAATTCAATTTAGTCAACTCTCTTTCTTTAAGTATTATGGCTTTGATACAACAACAAATAAGAGAAAAACAATTGTAAGGTCAAGAGAAATACTACAAACACACACACACACACACACACACTCATGTTTTGTTTCTTTTTTAATTGTAAGCTAATAAATGCGTGTGTAATATGTGTGCATGTAGTAGTAGCAACTTTGAACGCTTCTAGCTCCCAAAACACTAAACCGATTTCAATAAAATATAGATTCTGCACATCTGTACGAAAAATCCTTTAAAACCATATAAATCTTTTTAAAATCGGTGCAGTGGTACCGGCGTAAAAGGGATTACAAAAAACATGTTCGCCTATTAATTATATAGATGTGTGTATGTCTGTAGCTATGTATACAATTATTGTTGTTGCTATAGTATTTGTACGTAAATATGTGTGTACGTTTAGTGCTTTAGTTAAATACTTCTAGATAGTTCTTTGCTTTAACCCTGTAGGAATATTTTTACGTAACAATATAATTTTTCATTAAATGTGCAAATTTGGGGGATTTTCTTTCAAAGTAATATAGTTTTACTTTCCCAGCCGAGTTATGGCTCAAACTGTCGAAAGTTCTAGTTGTTTTGCAATAATGCTTTAGTAAAAAATATTACACATTTCTTATGATAGCTTAAAAATGTCAGGATATACAATAAGTAATCAATCAAACGTTTTCTATCGACATCCAGGACCAGTATATATACTGTATATATACAAAGATCTCCAAAAAATACTTAAACAAAAATATTTGTTTACCAAAAAATCCAGAGAATTGAAAATTTTTAAAGAAATTATTCAAATACTTGAGTGTTTTTATAAAATTATTATTTTTATATATTATTGTAATTCGAAAACTAAAATTGTTCCCAATTTACCTTAACCACACAACTAATAAAAAACTTCAAGTTTACAGTTTTAATTAATTATTGGGTATTACATCTGAGTTTTGATGCCACCAAAAACTTTTAGACATTTCTCACAAAAATCAGCCGAATTAAAAATTAAAATAAAGAAACTTTACTTCAGTCACTTGAATTATTTTGCTTAAATTTTACACTCTTATAAAATTAAAAAATGTAGAGTTTCATGATTTTATATTTTAGCTAACGATATAACGATTTAATTTTTAGAGTTCAAAACTACAACATATAGATCAAATAAATGGAAACTCACAAAAGTTGCAAACTACAAAAAATATATAAAGTTAATATCAAAAGTAAACAAATTGACCTTTTTAAGCCTAGTATGGAGTTCTTGCGGAATTTGTGGATTTACATTTAATTCTACACGGAAATTTACAACACAAAAAAACACTTAAAATAAATAAAAATTTGATGAAAATTAGAAATGTCAAAAATTCCATGACCGAACAATTGTATGAACAATTCATTTTTGCTTCAGTTGACTGAAGCACTTATATTTATGACATCCTTAAGATAGACAATACATTTCAAACATTTCGTGTACTTCTCTTTTGAGAGTCCGTACTATTTAGCAAATGGAAATTTCTTTATGAAATTTGCCAACCTGAATTTCTGTAAGTTTTTTTAACAAACTGCAGCTGTGAGAACCTGCCATTACCTATGAACTCCGTACCAAGCTTTAGGCAAAAAAAAATTCATTTGCACTTCATGTGTACTTTAGTCAAAATTTGTATGGATATTTTGTTTTAACGTACGCGTACAAGCTCAAATTATTATTTTTTCTCTCAATAGCATTTTTTTTTTCATCAAAATCGCTTTTATTTATTTTCACTTTTTTATTAATTGCAAATTTTTTAAATTCATTCTAAGATATGCTACAGTTTTTGTCCAAACAAAAAAATACTACGTATGAAGATTATTGAATTTATTGAAATATTACTCATACGCACTCAATCATATTAACTATCTCCTTAGATTGCCTAAGGGTATGCAATATTTTTTGAACCACAGTGGCATAAAATCAAAGAAACAGCAAAACAACTGTAACTTCTAAAATACTCAGCCGATTTGCACGAAACAAAATGCAGCTTGCAGGAAAAAATTACATATTTTCGATAATTAATAAATGTCCTGTTTTATTACAAAATGCACATTCAAAATGTACATTCTTCGGACTTGTGAATCTTTTTCATGTAAAAGAATTTCCATGATTTTTCTTAATATTTGAGATAATGTGTACTCAAATTTTACTAATTAAAATTTTAAAATTTTTACAATTTTTTAAGTAAACAAATAATTTATTATTTGAAAAAAGCTTTTGCTCTCATTGCCTTAACTTTGAAATTTTGCATTATCATTATTTTGGAATGAAATTTTGCACTTTCTTAGCAATTAATGTGGGAAAATATGATTGAATTAACTACTTTGTTTTGTTTCTTTTTTTAATTTTCACTAAGTAATTCATATTTCTTTATTATTTTTTTTTTTAGGCAAAGTTAAATGAATGATTAATATATCAAAAAAATCGTCTTACTGACATTATTTTTTTCGTAGGCAAATGCCAACCAAATAGTTAAAACATCAATAAAATTTTTATGTACAAGCACCTTCCTGCAACGAATACAAAGACAGCAATATAAATTCCTTAAGTGAAAGCAATCACAAAGAAAGTTTGATGAAAAGACTCTGACTGCACATACATTTATGAACAACATGAGGTCCTTAGCAAATTGGTTAAATGCCATTATAAATACAAAATAAATTGAAAATAATCTCAAACACAAACATCTATACATACATACAGACACACATACATACATATGTATGTATATGAATACCTTTACATATGAATACAATGACTTTATGCAACAATGATGACGATGAAAAACGACATTCCATTTACTCCCGTTACGTACGAATAACTGAGTGAAAAGGACAACCAACAGCTTTTCAGTATTTCAATGGCAAAGCATTAATCGACATGAAAAGATTCAAACTGATTATTCGTATGTCGAAGCAGTAATTTGTTAGCAAACGCATTGCTTTGTCACTTTGCCAGCAGCTAAATAGCAACGAAAATATTTCACAAACAAACACACTTACAAAAGATTTAACTAAAATTTTATCATGCAATTATTTATGTTGTTATTGGTAGATATTGTTATGTTGTTGTACCCAAGTATGTTGTTATTTTTATATAAAGTCCTAAAGGTGGAAGTTACATTTACAATGACTTAGACTACTTTTACAATTATGAGCACATATACTTATAATCATCCCTATATATAAAAATTATATATAAAAAGAATATGTTTTGATGAAAATAAGAAAATCGGCTGTCGAAAACTGATTTGTTTTTATTTTATTGATTTTGTACTATTTTTACTTTAGTTTCTGCACATTTTTTAAGCCCTATGGTAACACTGCTTCTCAAGCACACAAGCAAGCAGCACTGTTTGATAATATCGAAGACACAAACCACACAAAGCTAGCGTTTCAATTTTAAAGTTGAATTTATAATAAGTATGCTGCAGAATTTCTGCAAATTATAACTATGCCGGCATTAATTTGGAAGCGGAATTCAAGGTTTCAGAAACTATAGACTGTAAGCACTTTTTTTTTATTTAAATTTAAATTCGAGGTGGCAAATCATAATGACCATCCTGCACTTGCAAAACTTTTCATGCAATCTTTAAATTTAAATATATTCGTAATGTTTGAAATTAACCCATAAATGTGCAAACACAATATGCTCTCATCAAATGTATGCGGGGATCTTAATATAAAGGGTGTTTTTTATTTCTTTAGTTTTTTTTAATACAAGGTACATACATACATACATACGTAGGTATATTTTATGAGTGGTATTGTTATCATATCGCAGGGTTTTGTTAATAACTATTTGATAAATTGAAAGTGAAGTACGGAGCTTAATATCAAAGGGGTAGAGGTGTAAAAACTAAAAAACATAAAGTTAGATGCAGCAATAAACACCTGATTTAACCAAGAAAAATTGTTAGTTAAACCACGAGCATTAGTTAACTATTAACTGTGCATTTGGAAGTAAGAGTGACAAATACATTCACAGTCTTAAGTTAACTAATGAAGGTGGTTTAACCTAGGGTTTGCCAAAAACCTTGGAAATTAGAAAACAGCGGTTTCGGATTTTAAGCTGCTAAAACCAATCGGTTTCGGTTCGGTTTCGGTTTTAAGAATACACATATAAAGGGTGTTTTTTATTGAGGTATAGAACTTTAAGTTGGCATCACTTTTTTAACTGGCGGCCATTTTGTCAGCTGTCAAGTGATTAATATTTAGTTTGGTTTGCCATTTTATCATGAACAGGTTGACAAAAGAACAACGCTTGCAAATCGTGCAAATTTATTTCGAAAATAATGGTTCAGTTTGCGAAGTTTACAGCAAGCTCCGTCCATTTTATGGTCGACATAATCGTCCATCAGAGCAATTAATTCGGTTAACCATGGATCGTTTTTGCACTACGTTTACTCTATGTGATAATACGCATCCGCAGAGACGTCGAACAGTGCGCACCGAAGAAACAATTGCCGCTGTAGAGCAAAGTGTTAAATAGGACCCGAATGAATCGATTCGCCACCGTGCACAGCAATTGGAGCCGACTAATCGACTATTTTGTTCCCGAATTGGATGGCATGAATGTGGATGAGTTGTGGTTCCAACAAGACGGCGCTACATGCTACACAGCGCACGTCACAATCGATTTATTGAAGGAAACATTCGATGAGCGCATAATTTCGCGGAATGGACCTGTCAATTGGCCACCAAGATCGTGTGATTTGACACCATTGGATTATTTTCTTTGGGGATATGTGAAGTCGCTCGTCTACGCCAACAAACCAGAAACGTTAGGGGACTTGGAAGCCAACATTCGTGGCGTTATTGCCAACATACGGCCCCATATGCTCGAAAAAGTGGTTGAAAATTGGACCTGTAGAATTAGCTTTATTCGAGCCAGCCGTGGCGGCCACATGCCCGAAATCATATTTAAACATTAATGGCGTAAAATTATCCTTCCAATAAAGCCAAATTGATGGACATTAAAACGATTTTCTTGTGTTTTATTTCAATTCGAAGTTCTATACCTCTTAAGAAAACACCCAATATATATAAAAATTAATTATTTTTTTCATTTTTTTTACAAAATTCAAGCATTAAACACATTCACCACAGCAAGTTACCGGCTACAAAATGTCAAAAATAGAATACACATTTTTATATGAGAATGATTATTTTGAAGGCAATAAGGCAACAGGCTACAGGTTGTTGTCCGTGCTACCTTTGTTGTTGTAGTCAAAATAAACTAATTTTTATTTTTTATGGCTACAAACCAAAATCAGTGTTGACAGTATAGCAAAATATGTCAAATAAAAAGAAAATTAATTGCAAAAGTAATTATATTATAATTATATTATATATATTTATATAATTCGCAAAATTGCAATATTTAAAAAAACCATAATATTGATTAAGAATCGCAAAAACTGTAAGGAATGCAAAAAATTCGCGAAAACTACGAAAATTTGCAAAAAGTAATTAACAGCGGAATATTAATAACAAAGTCTAAAAATGTTTAAATACCTTTAAAACTGTTGGGAAGCTAAAAGACACGCAAAAAGCCGCTTTTATCGCGAACTTTGCGAAAAATCGCGAAAATTCGCAAAATTCTAAATGAGCCAGAATATTGATTAGAAATCGCTAAAACTTTAAGGAATGCAAAAAATCCTGCAAAAATTGCCAAAATTAGGAACATTTTAAAAAACATATTAACAGCGGAATGATAACAAAGTCTAATATTGTTTAAAAATTGGCAAAACTGTTAGGAGTGTGAAAGCATGCAAAAAGTCGCATTTATCGTGAAGTTTGCAAAAAATCGCGAGAAGTTGCAAAATTTTCAAAAATTGCCAAAACTGTAAGGAATGCAAGAAATTCGCTAAAAATCGCGAAAACGGCGGAAATTCGCAAAAACTTATTAACAGCGGTATGATAACAAAGTCTACCAAATGAAAGTTTATAACATAATAACTCTAGTTGTTCTAAGAATCTTTGGGTAAAGGTTCCCTGATGATCTGCATTAGCAACAGTGAAATGCGCATAGGATCCAGCTAAACCCCTCAATAATCAATTTCAATGTATTTTTGATAAAAAAAAAATATTTTACTTAATAAGTAAAATATTAATTTGGGATTATTAGTGCGTTTAAAAAATTTTAAACTTAAAGTCTACCATTGTTGAAAAAATCGCAAAACTCTTAAGATACCAACAGACGACATGTTTTTCACATTGTATTTGCCAAAATTTACATATGTAAACGGAAACATGTCGTGCGTTACCTTTAAAACATTGCTTGTGTAAAAAACATGACAAAAAACATAAGACATAAACATAATATCGCAAGTTAACGAGAAATTGCTAAATGTATTGAAGTAATTGCGAAACCTATAAATAGCAAAATTCCCGAAAAATATATAAAGAAATAAACTGATTTGTTTTTATATTTTTAAATAAACTATTTTATTTTTATAAATGCGAAATATTTAAAAGAGGCACCACTGAATACATATTTATGGTGTCACTGCCGTCTTCAAAATGATTAAGTAGCTGGCTACCAGACAATATTTGTTGCCAGCGACACTTGTAGTCCTATAGCCATGTAGCCTGCTGTGGTCTATGTGTTTAATGCTTCACTCACTGCATTTATGGATATGGGCGAGTATTAGTTTTTGCATAAAATTATATGTCTAATGTAAATATTAAAATGCAGGAGTATTAGTGCAAGAGCGTTTTAAGTATGACTGCTGTGAGTCGATATTTGTGCATGTGTGATACGAGGGTAGTTTTATAATATCGAGACTTTTTGCATTCCCAGATCTGTGTAAATCCTACTCAACATAATCGAAACTAATGCGCAGTATTCACCGTCAAAATGCATGACACAAGCATGGTTTAAGTGATGAGCTCAGCATGCACGTTCATGCACTGCACGATAAACTAATAGCATATTGAGCATATAAGAGCAACTACATACAAAAACCTTTTACGTATATCATTTGACAGTTATTTGTAGAACTTACTGCTTATTGTTAGAGTTTTTAGTTTGGAACAACCGTATTGGTGATAACGGAAATATGCAACTACTTTGTAAGATGGGCATTGTGTATCTCTTTCAAAAAGGAATCATCTAGATTCTTCTTAAATTTCTGCGTAAGTAGGCAGTCATGTTAACCAATCATAATGCTTTTTTTGGTGTAAAAAATCTTATTTAATGCAAAAAATCACGGAACCATCAAACTGCCCTCGTATTTTTGTTGGAATGTTTTAGTGTTTAGATAATCATTCCTTTTTGCCGCACTTTCGTTATTAACTATTCTCTAAAGATTTAAGTTTAAGCAATGATACTTGTAGCTGGAAAGCTTTTTGCATTTCATTTCATATTTTTGCATTTTCATTTTTATCTTTAGCTAAAGTGTGCATTAATATTTTATAAGTAGGTTTTGATAGAATTAATAACTCACCCTACACTATTGAAATTGTCATGTGTGTGTATAAATTAATAGTAGAAAATTCAATTAGAAACAATAAAGATGCAACATTTGCGAATAGATACCAAATAATTAAAAATAATTTCTGCGGACAAAAACAATTAAATATTTAGAATTAAAAAACAAACGCTAGTGGTATAAAAACAACGGTTCTGGATCACTTTTTCAGTGGAAACGGTGCAGCATGCCTATATGGGTATTTATAGGACTTTTAATATATATGTCTTTAGGAATGTATGTATGGAAAAAGAATGTTTTGTAATGTTCATCCCTTAATGTCGTTATATTACCTGTGCCTCGTTTCTATAACCCGTGAGAAGTTGTTGCATCGAGAAAAATTCAATAATTACATTTGTTTTCCTGTTTTACACAGGGATATTCATATAAAGATTTAAATAAAACTTACAAAAAATATCAACAAAAATAGTTTTTTTCTTACCCACCACAAGTTTCGCAAGGTGATAAAATTGTTTTCGACTCGAAAAGTTCTCACATTCCTTACAGAAACGAAGCACAGCTGATGTGATACCTGATATATACCCAAAAGCTGATGTAATACAGCTGATTAGCTATCTGATCAGCTATCAGAGTACCCATGAGATGAGGAAATATATGTATATTCAGGCATAGACATTTCAATACATTCTTTCTAATATACGTGAATTTGCATTACTTTAAAAACCTATACATACTACCATCTAGGCATGCACCACCATTTATACTGAAAAAGTGGTCCCGAAGCGCTATATTTATACTACTAGCATTTTCATTTCGAAAATTTTAATGAGATTTCAGTTAATTAAAACATATATATATTATAATATATATTATAATATTTTCCGCAGTTTTATAGCCTCAAACTTTCTCACCTTACATTTCTTGCATGAATAGACTTAAACCAGAGTCGTCAACACCGACTCAAAGTGTTTTTCTTTGCAGTTTACTATTCGCATATTAATCTTAGCTTAATACCACATTACCAACACCTTGTCTTTATACGTTGTGGAAGAGAGAAAAATACTACACTGTGATTCCATATACCAAACATATGAATGAGTTTTATCATTAAGAATCATGAACACGCATATTATGCTCCTCATACATATTCATTTCCATTAAACTTTTTCATATTCTTTGGTCCTTTTCGAAATCACAATGTTATGGTATTGCCTAGTTTTTTTTATAGTTTTGAATGTATTAGAAGGTGCAATTAGAAAACTGTTGTTGCACAAATATCAAATGTTAAGCACAAATCTTGCAATGTGTTCGTACACAGATAAAAAAAATTTTAATTTTATTTTTGTTTGTTCTCACTTTTTTAATTTTTTCACTTATTTAAGCCCTACAAAAACAACAACATATTAGAATGTTTTTCGCTGAAGTAAAGGGTATTTTTTGAGCCCACTAGAACTTGAAATTATAACAAATAACATTACAAATTATAGGGTGTGTTCACAGTAAGTCTAGAAAATTTGGCAATGTAGCTCAAGCGTCAATCTGCATATTTATACTGTTTCTCCAGATTATATACTCGTATGTGGAAAAGTGAGTGCAATATAATACAGAGATCTGCAATAATACATAACACTCGCGAGCGCACTCACTGTTTACTGTATGATTTTTAGTCTCGAATACTTTTCAGCACTCGCTTTTATTGATTTGTTGCTTTATTCGCTCGTTATTCATACACAACGAGCTTCATGCATGAAAATATACAGAATAACTTTTTAACTTGTACTTGCGTTGATTACAGAAACAAGTAAGAGCGCAGAAAAAAGTAACAACAATAGCACATCCACTCTGAGCAAAGTTTCGTGTTTTTTCTATTTTCGTATTAGGTAACTTCTTTGTATTTAACTAACACTACTTTGGTGTTACGATCAGCTCGTAACAACACCATTCAACACATATTCATTTAATATATATTTGTGTATTACTATTCAACATTCACTGTAGCCGCGGCTGCCAGATTTCATGATTTGTTGTAGGTTTGACGATTTTAGCCGTTTTGATGATTTAGTTTAGTTTAGTGCTTGTTTTATTATATATTTCAAAATTATTTATTTTAAGATGAAAGATAAAAACGTATTGTGTACTTCTCACAAATTTAAACTTAAAATAAACTTAATAAAAAACAAAATTTATTTCAAACCTAATGTTTATAAAATAGCAGATATGATTTTAGGCAATATTTTGTGGAATTTTTTTGAAAAAATTGTGATTTTAACGTTACATAAAAAGTTGCTCCTTTTATTGCCAGTTTATAGAAGCTATGTAAAAATTCTCGTCTGTCTATTTACATTGAAAACAAAAACAAAGCACTCAAATTTGTTTTTGTTTTCAATATAAATAGATACACGAGAATTTTTACATGGCTTCTATAAACTGGCAGTTAATATCATAAGCCTGTCGCATTCTCAATTGCTTAATTCACAACAATCTTTATCGTGTATTTGTGTATCAAATACACTTTAGGTTTTTTAATTGTGAACACCCTCTGTGTTGTGTATTAATGTATTTTGTATTTTTAATAAAAAAAGAAGAACAAGCTACATACAAATTCTCTGAGAGAGCCTCTCTTTGAATACAACATTTTACAGACATATGAAATAAAAATGTAATAGTGTATTTAATTTTTATATGAAAATTTCATACAACAAATGTTACACTCTTGTATTTAATATGATAATACAATCGATACAGAGATACAAGAGGTTTTGTGAATTAAGCAAATATATTTTAATTAAAATGTTCTATGAAAAAATTTCTTATAAAAAATTTTCTTTTAAATAAATTTTATTTCATTATGAATTTAGCCCTACATATTTACTTAAATATACAATAATTTATTTTTTCCCAAACCTTCTGGCAAAGTTGCTTTAAGTATTAATACGATTGACGAATGCTGAGAGTAAATACTTATGAACTCTTAGAACTATAACTCTAGTTAATAATGTAAGTGTGTGTCTTCAAAATTCCTACACAAACATTTCTCGTGTTGTTCATCAGATGTACGAATGCCATTGTCGAGTGTTGAAAAAAATATTAAGGAAACATTACTAAACAGACAACGTGTATAAACTGCATTATGATTGATAGAGGCTCGTATGTCCAAACACAAATTCTTACGAGTATGGCGAGCAGATACAAAAACAATATGCTGTATTAACTACACCGCAACTCGTTTTTAAGCGTATATCTTAAATCATAAAAACAGGTACTCATTGCAGTTCTCTGGTATAATAGTTTGATTTGTAAGTTCCACTGGGCTTTAAATGCGTCCTCTATTCAGTGCGATAACCACAAAGCTAATAACGGTTTTTATGAGCCTGAACAGTTCGATTCCTTGCCCGAGCAATATTTTTTTAATCCTTCAAAGAGAGAGAGAGAGAGATGGAAGTAGAGATAGAGATATACATAGAGATAGAAATAGAGATAGAGATAGAGATATACATAGAGATAGAAATAGAGATAGAGATAGAGATATACATAGAGATAGAAATAGAGATAGAGATAGAGATAGAGATAGAGATAGAGATAGAGATAGAGATAGAGATAGAGATAGAGATAGAGATAGAGATAGAGATAGAGATAGAGATAGAGATAGAGATAGAGATAGAGATAGAGATAGAGATAGAGATAGAGATAGAGATAGAGATAGATATAGAGATATAGAGATATAGAGATATAGAGATATAGAGATATAGAGATATAGAGATATAGAGATATAGAGATATAGAGATATAGAGATATAGAGATATAGAGATATAGAGATATAGAGATATAGAGATATAGAGATATAGAGATATAGAGATATAGAGATATAGAGATATAGAGATATAGAGATATAGAGATATAGAGATATAGAGATATAGAGATATAGAGATATAGAGATATAGAGATATAGAGATATAGAGATATAGAGATATAGAGATATAGAGATATAGAGATATAGAGATATAGAGATATAGAGATATAGAGATATAGAGATATAGAGATATAGAGATATAGAGATATAGAGATATAGAGATATAGAGATATAGAGATATAGAGATATAGAGATATAGAGATATAGAGATATAGAGATATAGAGATATAGAGATATAGAGATATAGAGATATAGAGATATAGAGATATAGAGATATAGAGATATAGAGATATAGAGATATAGAGATATAGAGATATAGAGATATAGAGATATAGAGATATAGAGATATAGAGATATAGAGATATAGAGATATAGAGATATAGAGATATAGAGATATAGAGATATAGATACATAGAGATATAGAGATATACAGATATAGAGATATAGAGATATAGAGATATAGAGACATAGAGATGTGGAGATATAGAGATATAGAGATAGAGATATATAAATAGATAGAGAAAAAGATAGAGAGAGGGAGAAAAAAATTTACATTAACTTATCACATTTTTTTACATTTCTTGCAGTGTATATTTCATTCTTAGTCTTTTGCAAATTTTTATACACATTAATCTTTAGCGAAGTCATATTTCAAATGTTTGCCTTATCTTTTAGCATTAAAAATGTATGCTGTCTATTTTCTCTAATACAGAAACTACCACTAAAGAGCTGCAGTTATTAAGCTTAAACTTTTACGTTTATTACTGCTAGAAGATGCCTCTCATATGTTTTAAAGCTAAATGTATACATATAACAAATGCATTTAACTACATTTATTTATGACATTAAACAAACATTCCAGCACTCATGTGTCTACTGCAGAATGTCGAAAAGCGTAGAAGCAAACTGTCAGCTCAACTGAACAACAAGTATGGTGTTGATGAATAATTTTCTTTGAAATTATTTTCATTAATACCATAAAACACACGCACGCACAGTCACACATCTGCGAGCAGAATGCTTTTTTGCAACATGCATATATGTATGTACCTCGTTGGCATATTTAAAGGATCCCTGCTTCAAAATTTCTCATAATTTTTTTTCGTGGTAAAGTTGTTTTAAGGTTTATTGGCTTTTGAGACTAGAAATATTTAAATGTTAACGTGTTTCTTTTTTGCATTACATTGTTTGTTTCACTTTTAGTTACTTTATGTAAAAAAAAAAGAAAGAAAAAAGCCTTAAAGGGAATACGCGCTTTTACTCTGGTATTCGCTCTAAAAAGATTTATGGTTTTCCAGTAACAACAATAGCAACAACATCAGCTTACTTCAGAGTTTTTCATATTCCCGACAAAAGTGCAGTTGTTGTTAACAGTTGTTGTTGTGTTAGTAAATTACTTACTAACACAAGCAGCAAAAAGATAAAATTTTCAAAAAAAAAAAACGTTTTCTTTTTTACTTTTACAATGCTTATGCGAGTATAAAGGATGTATGTGTTTTTATGTAAGTGCGTATGTATATATGTTTGTGTGTTAAGGTTTAAAAGAAACAGACAGTTTAATTGCTTTTGAGTGTTGAAACACACCCACAAACATAATTTTGCTCCTCAACTCATCGAACCGCTCACTCACTGCATCCTACAATGTTGCAAGAAAAAAGCTATAGTGCCATAACTAAGATGACCTAAACGAGGAACGCAAACAGATCTGAAATTTCCAGTTCACATTACCTCCACCTGAAATTACCAGGCCATCAAATTGGCAGTTGAAAATGTCCAGTATGGCTTGAGGTATGTGCGACGTAGTTGATAATCATCGACCTACAATGTTTACAAACGTAAAATTGGCGAACCGCACGGAACGTTGCTCAGGACACAGGACACCTATTTTGGTAAAACTATTTTATCATTTGCAAGTGCTGTTCAACAAAATGTGGTCGTTGTCAAAACTTCGAAAATCCCAATTGGAAGACACTGTAGTAAGATTTAAATTTCTGCTCGAACACAACTATTTTAGCATTGCACTTCCCAATCTTCAATATTTTTTTTGTGTTGCATGTATAAATTTCCGAGATGTCGAATGTGACCGTAGTATACATGTAAACTGAAGAAAATTCAAAATAAACCTTATAGCTCTAAGTTAACCCTATAATTGGTGCTAAGCTTGTTTTTTTCAGCAAGTATTCGTTTTCGAAGACGATTGCAAAACACTAAGGCATTCGCATGTGACAATAACAGATGTTTTTGTTTTGCAGCCAACGATTAAAATGCTGACTTCAGCTAAACCTGTGTTTAATTTTAGAATATTGTGCACTAATGCCTATTTAAAATGGTTTTCTTTTTATTTTTTATTCCTTTTATATTCTTTTTTTAAATCAAATTTTAATCACAGTCGCACGTTACATGTAGCACCAACCATGTCACATGTGACATGTACAACGTAGCATGTTTCAAGTGACATGTCGCATGTGCAATGTTGCACGCAACATGTTTCAATTGACATGTCGCATGTGCAATGTTGCACGTAGCATGTGACATGTTTTTTAGGTGACATGTCGAACGTGACATGTCACATGTAACATGTTGCACATCCAATATCACATGTGACATGTAGCATGTGACGCTTTTTCCATCATGATATTTATTATATATTTTATATTTTTAAGGAACAAAGTTTACATTAGTACACTTAAATAATGCTAAAAATTTATTTTTAAAACTAATTTAAGTATTATAAAAAGTATAATTTTTCTTTTGTAATTGCAACAATCTCTAATCTGATTTTTTTTTAATTTCAGTTGTACGACTATAAATTTATTTTTTTTAAATTAGTCAATTTAGCTTTTCTTTAAAAGAAAATTAATTAAATATATTTCTATTTTAATGTTTTATAAAATGCGCCCTCTATAAAAAAGAAATTTGCCAGATATAAGTTATTTAAGTTATTTATTTTATTACAAGACAGTGGGTTTTTTTCATAGAGGGTGGACGAATACGAACTTTGCATACTGTACTTTATCTTTCTTCTATTTTCTTCCCAACGTGTACATCTCTTTTTAGGGTTCCGTACACCAAAGGTGAAAAGGAACCCTATTGTTTTCGCTACGCTGTCCGTCTGTCCGTCTGTACGTCACACGGTATTTTCTCAGGAACCGTAAGAGCTACGGACCTGAAATTTGGACACAGCATGTAGAACCTTGGCCGCTACAACAACAAATACATAAGAATTAAAAATTAAATGGTGTTCCAAAACGAGCAACGAAAAATGTTAAAATCCCATGTAATATACATACAATTGTATGAATATATGTACATATATTGAAACTTGAAATTTGTAAAAGTAGTGTATTTTTATACAGATTACAATAATTAACACAAATTTAAAATTTAAGAAAATTAAAATTAAAGGGTGGTCCATCAGTTATTGCAATTTTGACTATGTAATTTTGACAATTTGCTATATCTTGGAAACCGTAACAGACAAACACTTGAAATTTTCAAAAACGGTAAAACTAAAAAAACCGAAAATTATAAAATCGCCAAGCCAAAAAAAATTGCCAAAAATTAAAAAAAAATCGCCAAAACGAAAAAAATCGCCAAAATTTAAAAAAAAATCTAACACTAAAATAAATTGCCAAATTCGAAAAAATCGCCAAAATGAAAAAAAACGCCAAAAATCGAAAAAAATCGCCAAAACGCGAAAATGTCGCCAAAACTAAAAAAAAAATTAAATAAAAAAAATCGCCAAAATGAAAAAACGCCAAAAACAAAAAAAATCGCCAAAACAAGAAAATAAAGTGTCAAAACTAAAAAAAGAGCCAAAACTTAAAAAAATCGCCAAAACCGAAAAAACGCAAGAACCGCCGAAAAAACCCAAAAACCGAAAAGACCCCAAAAACGAAAAAAAATGCCAAAACTATATATTATATAGGATGAAGTTTGTATTAAATTACATATCTAGTGTTCATACAGAACCCTTCGTGCGCGAGTCAGAGTCGCACTTTACTGAATTTATTTTGATTTTTTCGCCGTTTTTTGCTCATCTAAATTTAAATAATTTAAAAGTATGTGAAATTTCTTTTATGTGATTTTTTTTTTTTAATTTTAAAATTACTATGTCGCACGTGACCAACTTTTTATAGGTTCCACGGGCACACATTTTTAAATATTTCATAAGGATTTTCTTGATGTTAATTGTTTTAAATACTCTTTGGTTATGCTCATCTACTTTCAACGCACTGCTAACAGTAGAAGTTTTTTAATGTCGAACGTGACATCGAAAACTGCGATTTTGCAGAGCAAAAAATATACAGTTATTTGTACTTGCATTATCGCTTACGCATTCTTTTTTTTTTACTCTTTCTACTCTCAGAAAAATTTGTGGATAAAAGGAAAAAGTGCTTAAGTCGAGATAAGTAAATTTTGAGTTAATAGAACTCCGGTCGGTAATGTTCATATTCAAAAGTACGCCTGAGAAAAAACTCTTAATTATTTGGTGCAATGTTTCAGGAAGTTATAGCGCTTTGAATTGCTGTTTAATCTTTTTACGATTCATTTAATTTAGCTTTACTTTGTAATATTTTTTATTTACACTTGCTAGATCCTGCAATATTTGCACTAGCAGTTTGCAGCGAAGTTTGATTTCTATTAATATTTCTTGCTTGTGTGAAATCAATCAAATAAAAAACTTCCTTGGTTAGCGTTTGGACTTATAAAACAGATACGTTAGGGCAGCTACGTTCAAACACACATACACTGATATTTTCATTTGAGGTAAACAGCTTGAAAGCTCTTAAATTTCTTTTTGTTTCTTTGCAAAGTGAGAGCAAGCATTGTTGTCTGTTGTGTTGTTGTTGTGGATGTTGTACTCTCGTTGGTGTGAAAGCACAAAAAGCACCTTATGAAAGTTTGCACATTGTGCATATGGCGTGGACGTAGCTGCTTTAGGGCAATAAACTAGCAATTTTGTCACTTCACTGAAATTAAACATTGAGCTTTTATTTTTGCTGTGAACGTAGTTTGTGTGTGTGGTGTATGTGGGAAAATAAAAATATGCAAGTTTTATTGGACATTTTTCAGTTATATCTGTTTTGACAATACATACTTCATTGGCCCAATTATATTGATACTCACCACTTAACAATTTTTAGTGGTGAGTATCAAGATACTATACCATTTTGCACATGCTACGATGCAAGGCCATTTGCACAAGATTGTGAATTGGGCTATTGTGTACTCTTGCACATGTTTAGTTCATTTGATTACTCGTATGAGGAAAATAACATGGCTGCTTTACGCGTTTTAATTAAAGTGGAATATTAATTTTTTTTTCTACATGCAGTACGTCATTACTTTTGCTCTTTCTCAACTTTAATCTGCAGACGAAAGAAAAAATTTTAACTCACATGTTGAGAACAGCAATTTTTTTTTATTAGGATAGTGCATAACACTCCAAAAAATTATATTCACTCCGAAGATATTGTTTCACATTTGCTTTAATGTTGGTACAACGGCTATAATAGTGAATATATTTTGCCTCAATTCTTAGACATATCAACATTGCTTGTTATACTCTGCCTCCCTAATAGACATACATAGGTTGTGATTCATTTTCTTAGGGTGCGAACAGAGTGAGCGCTGAAAGCCGAGGCGAGATTGTAAGTGCGATAAAGCTTATCAGTGCGATAAAACTGATTACATACAATTCAGTACAAATAAGCTTGTGTATAACACAGTGAACGCCGACAAGAGCAGAGAGCAAAGCCGACCCAGTAAAAAAAGACACTCCAAAGAAGTCATGAAAATGTAGAGTTTGCAGTCTGGAAGTAGTTCAAATTTCGATCCGATCTAATGATTTTTACATAGGGTTGTCATTGCAAGAAGTCCTCTTTTTCGATGCCTAGTCACCGAATTAGAAGCGATTTTAAGAAAAATTTCCGTTTTTGTGTTCTATGGCAATATTTTCATCTAGAAACAACTTTAAAAAGTTACATATTTTAACAATTCGTTTCTTTTTATACGAATTTAAACGCGAAACAGTGTTTTCATATAAATTTAAGCAAATAACTTCTAAATTTTAGGCCAAAATTAGTTCATAAATTTCTTTCAAAAAATCGAATTTTTGAAAATTTTGGTGAGTATTTACTAAAACTATGGAAAAACTACAAGGTTTTGTGTGATTAAAATAAACTTTTACTTGGTTTTCTGCTAACTATCGGCATATTAAAAATATCGATTTTTTTGAAGCAATGAAAATGTGGTTCCTTCAGAATGACTTCCATTTTTTTTTTTTTTTTTACTGGGGATGAGTGCGAGAAAACAGTTTCAAAGCGTTTTTCAGCGCCGAAAATATTATTTATGTTTACTTTTTAGCGTGCAGTCTTGTTTTTAATGGTTTAAAAATAATGAAAAATTGATATCGATGAAAAATTATGAAATTCACCAAATTCATTCCTTTTTAGTGTAATTGTATTTTTTCCAAATTCTTTTGTGTTAATAATTGCATTAATCACACTAGGAGAAGCAAAATACTCTTCATCAGATGAATCCATTACCGTGTACAGCAATTTTATAAACACAAATGAAAAAGAAGACTAAATGACATAAAAGCAAAACACATGGAATAAACAGAATTTCAGCGCTGATTCTCGCATTCACTCTGTTATATACAAATTTTCTTCTCGCATGAAAATAAGCGTCAATAAGCTCGGCTCGGCTCCGCTCGGCATCAGCGCTCATTCTGTTCGCACCCTTACCCTTTTATTTATTTATCGCATGAGTGTTAAAAAAATCAACAACTGTAACGGGCTCGTTTGCAGGAAGCACACGTGGGGTGCAACATTTTATAACAGTATATTTTTGATACTAATTCAGACCAAAAAAAATTACTCCCACATATTTACATACACACATACACACACATTGAATACATGCCTGCATATGTGTGCTCTAAATAGCTGAAGTTTTGTTAAAATTTCAAAAAGTTTGCTGCTACTTCATATTTAAAACTCATTTTCATAACGACTTAGCCGACATTTTGACTTCTACATTTATTAAATTTTTTAAATTGCAATTTTTTTTTTTTTTTTTTTTTTGTTTGCTACTCGCAAGCAACATGAAAGTATTTTAAGCAAACGGATTTGTGGGGCATAAAAATTTGAAAGTTTATGACACTTGGCTTAAAGTGCGTTCGTTATTAATTGAATATTTTGAGAAGCCACAAAGAAGGAAAAAAAAGTGAGAAGTTTTAGTTTGCTTACTGCAACAAATCACGGTAATTGCTTTTTTGTGAAACGGAAAATGTTAAATATTTGCTAAGCAAATATTAAAAGTTTAAATGTTAACAATTTGTGAGTACAAAAATATTTGCCGAAGACATGGAAAAAAAATGTTAGACTGCTTTTTTCTTATAGTTTTTTTTTTAATAAAATTTGCTACAAAAAATTTGTATTTTATTTATGGTAGAAGAAAACACAATGACATAAGTATTTTAGAAAACTTTTGGCAGTTTATATTCAATCATTTGTTTTTTTTGCATGCTACAAAAAATAAGTCATGAAATTTTATAAGATTTATTGCACTCAACTTGCTCTATTTGCCTATAGAAGCATTAGGGAATAGAGTGATACAAAAAATTGCGTAGCATTAATTTCTGAAAATCTTTAATCTGATTTGCCTCTATGAATATCCTACAAAAAAAATATGCCATGCAAGAAAATGCCATTAAAAAATCTTAATTTAAATTTAGTGCTTTAAAGGAACACAGTATTAATGAACATTCTGTTTGCACTTTCCCGATTAAAAGTGAAAAACAGACACTTCTGTGAGCAGCTTTACTGCGGATTGCATCCATCTGCAATTGTTTTAAATTGGCTTTCGACTGCAAATTATTTTTTAGAACTCCAAGGCAGTATAAAGCAAAGTATTGTTGTACAGTATTGCGAAGCATTATCATCATAATTTCATTAAGAAAACAAAGCTACATTTTCAAAAAATTTTAAATTATTAAAATCTACGAAAACAAAATTAAATAAAAAATATTTTTCGGCATTGATTTTGCTTCATGCGTATTTCATGTTAATTCAACATGGTAAACAGTAATTTTCAAAGAAAATTTTTCCTTTATAAAACAACATTATTTCATATTGAGTTAATATTGCAGCACTATTAAATTAAAATGAAGAATCACATTGAATGAATGTTATTTCAAGTAGATTTTTATACTGATTTTAATAGTGTAATAACTCAAGGAACCATGTTGAATCCAAGTTACTTTAAGTTGAATCAACATGAATTTAATTTCATGTTGTCATCTTATTCAATTAATTATTTAACTTATGTTATTGTGTGTATTAGCACAGGCATCAGGAAAATTGTGTGTTGTATGTATTTGGTTTCCCCCCGTTCAAGATTTGACCTCAAACTCATAGCGTTGTAAAATCAACGCACTTATAGTTTAAAAAACAAAAGCTGCGAGACTACCTTGTCTTGTCTGCAAGATTTGCACCTGCGACCCTCCGACTAAAAGACTAGTACACTGTCTTCTAGCCAGCAGCAGTAGGAAGTTTTCCTACGAAGCTTGTCAGCCGTTTACGAACGCCATAAGCAACAAGAACAAAACAACTACAACTCACACAACTTGAAGAAGAGTGCACTGTATGTCTGAACACAGCAAATAAAGATCAATACACTTCCCCTTCGTCGATGTCACATCAAGACGACAGTAAAAATTGTCACTTGTCTACTCTTTATCGGCAACAATTGACTCTTATTGACAATATCTTACTAATCTCTAAGGCTTTGTAAATTAATGAAGCATGTTGAGCAATTTTTATAAGTGACAATTTTTACTTTCGTCTGACGTCAACCACGGCATTCACAATAAGGGAGATTATTTCGGCGTTGGCTGAGGATGGCTGAGGGAGTTAGCACGTTGAATACGAAACCGAAAGTCCTGAGTTCGAGCCTGGTCTCCGACAGGCATTAAATAACACCACACTTCTTCTCACGTTCTTTAGTGTCCCTTTGCATCAGTTGTTATAGGTAGCAACTGGTCACTGAATTATTGTATGCTAATTCTAATGTAACATCAGAGCGCCCTCTTTCGTCGGTATTGTGTAGCAGAATCATCGCCGAAGTAAAATAAACAATAAAATGCCTACTAAGCACAGCTTTTAATACGGCTCATTGATACCAGAGGCGCTGAAACTCTGCATTATTAAAAACGTGAAAAGAGCAGAGTTGCAAAAGAATGAAGCATTCCTCTATCTCTTCCTTCACCTTTCACTATCCCTTCCCTAAAGAAGGGTGACACCTGGTAATAGTAGTAGGCATTAGTTGCCTGAGTGTTACTTCACTTTAAAGGACAAAAAAATATCTCTAGTATATTTAATATGACTTCAAATCAAAATGTTTACATGTTGAATTAACATTTGTATTTTTTTTTATGCAGACACAGTGGACCAATTTTAACTACTTTAATTTTTATTTGTTTTTTCTTAACTAAAATATTAAATATTCGCTTTAAATTTAATGATTCAATTTTTACGGTCTAATTCATAAAAAATATTTTAATAATAAGATTTATTTGACAAATTTTCCATAGAAATATGTCAAATAATCGCTTAATAAAACTGAAATATTCTTTATGAATAAGGCAGTTAACCTAGAAGTTTTGAATATGATTCATATAATATAATAATAATATAATATAATAATAGTAAAGCACCCGCCGAAATTGTTGGCTTTGATAAGGTGATGTTGTTACTAGTAACTAAATATTCAAACATGTTTGAGCATGCTGGATATGGTTGTATGTTGAGGAAAAAATTATTTTAAAAATGAGTTTTTTCTTAACTTTTTGCTTTTTTAAGTCTTTGTCGAGTTTTGTCTTATTTCACAAATTTTTTTACAGTTTTTTTTCACTTCCTTAGACCTTTAATAAAAATTTGTTTTTACACTTTTTCCATTTATTAAATGAAAAATTTCAAACAAATATAACAAATACTTCAAAAGATTTCAACTCAGCATTTTCACTCTCACATACAAATATAATTTTAATAATCTGCTGCTCAAATATTGATTCTAACTCAAACTAAGGAATCTTTGCAATTATTCTCTGAACCCCACATCCAGCCTGAGTTTTAATTTCACTTAATGTATTTTTTTCATTAACCTTGTATGATTTGGTGAATAAAACGAAAATGTTTGTTTAACTTAAAAAAATATAAAAAGAAAACTTTATTGCTCTATAAGTATGTTCAAAAATTTATTAACGAAAATATATTCCATAATTTTGAATAGTGCAGGGAGGAAGCAGCAGTTTTAAGCCAACAGTTAAGTGGACATGGAAAAAAATTTAATAAAACTTGTATTGAATAGAAAGAAAAAAAAAATTAAAAATGAAATAAAATTGAATTTATGGCAATTGCAATAAAGCCATATGCGACCTTTGGTTGATTTGAAACAGTTATTACTTACACAGAAAGAAAAACCATGTGCAAACATAAATCTGCACAATAAATAAATAAATGGTATAACAAAAAATTAAAAAAAAAACAGAACAATATGAAAGCTTTTTGCGAATGGCAATAAGAATGGAATTTCAAAGAAACTAGAAAAGTATTTATATATATGCATATATGTAGCTACATATGTACATACTTCCGTTTGTATGTTAAGAGGAAAAAAACAAAACTTTTAATACTCTGAACAATATTGTTAGAGATTTTTTGCTTTGGACAAAACAAAACTAATGCATGCACTGAGGCTTTTATCCCAGTTAACATTAGAACATGCAATAGCCCAAGGAACTGTTTACTCTTTGTTTTAATAAAGCAATTTAAAATCAAAACTTTTGTATAATAATTTTCCCATAATAAAACCGATTGACCGGGTTTTTATAAATTTTAAAAACCGAAACCGGGTTTTTCCTAATTTCAAATATTTGAACTATTCGAAACCCGTTTACTGGAAAATGTCGAATAATCGATCACCCTATTAGATACACGCTATCAGCCGTATTCATAAAAATTTTAAACCGCGTTTCAAATATTGTTTAAGCAAAACTCGCTAAAATTGTATTCATAATAGAATTTTAGCTTAAAAAACGGTTTTTACACCTTGCGTAAATCAGCAAATTTTAAAATTTACTGCCCCCATGTTTAAACCAATTTTAAGGTGACGTTGTTGTAATTTTGCTTCGTTGTTGTTTACATTTTGAACTTTACCTGTATGTACATATGTGTGTAGTATGTATGTACTTATGTATGCATGTTGTATGCATATGCCAGTGTTATTTAGAAGAAAACAATGTATTTTTTTATAGAAACTATTGCCGAAATAACAAATATACTCCAAAGAATATTTAAAAGAAAAGGAGCGATCCAGTTTCCATTCCCAGTCATTGTTTTCTCATTTTATGTGTTAACAAAAATAATATAATTGTAGAAAATTAACTAGTGATGTATAAACACTCAAAACAAACAAAATAAAGCTCGTTATTCTAGTGCTTCTCTATCTGCAATAAAATAAATAATATAAAAAGCACTTTTAACAAAGATTTGTTGTGAACTTTTTTTTATTATTTTATTAAATACAAGTTGCAACATATCTTTTATTTTATAGAAACAATATTTCTCTGAAAACCGACAAATAAAGAAAATAGACACGAGTACTTTGTGAGTTAACAATCGTTGTTTTGCAGAACTAATATGCAAGTGACAAATAGAGAATACAGTGTTGCCACGATATTTTAAAAAAATCTAGTTAATTGATTTTTAGTTAAAAAACTGATTATGAATACCAATATTTAAAAAACATTATTTAGCCTTAAAACGTTTTTTAACTAATATGATGAATTTTAAACCTCAATCAACTTTTTTTTATGAATACGGCTTTATATATGTACCATCATGAATACAATTTTAATTGAACACTAGATATACCAAACGAACGACACACTCGTTCGTATTCTAGCAACAAAATGTAAATAATTTTATTAAGATACAAAGAAAATGTATATAAACTTCATAAAAGATTTATTAAAACACAACCACACACATACATAAATAATACATGAAATTAAAAAACATAAACAAAATCCCTTCAACCAACCTAATTCAATTTATTCAACTCTCTTCCTTTAAGTATTATGGCTTTCATACAACAACTAATAAGAGAAAAACAATTGTTAGATCAAGAGAAATACTACACACACACTAGAGTTGAGCGATATTTCGAAACCTGTTACTTTTTCACAGCCATTGACAGCCATCACAACTGTGATTGAATTTATCAAGTAACAGGTTTTGGAAATATAGTTCTTTCATACAAACTGTGAATGTTCTTGTATTCTGACTTTACAGTAAATAAAGCTACCACATTAATATTTTTTATACATTCAGCTTTTGTCAAGAAAAAATCGTCAAATCGTCTTTTCTGGCAACTATGTACAGCTCACATTTTTTATGTTTGCAATTTTATTGTCTCTCTACCTGTTATACCACAATTCTCAATTTATGGATGGGGTTGATTGGTAATTGCTTATTCTTGTCGCTCTTCTTATTAGTATTTATCAAGACACCAATACTAATAAATACTTTTAAGGCAGAAGAGCTGAAATGTTTTAAACCGTGATCACAGTCACTGTTTAATTTCACTGCTGCTCTTCTTATTAGATTTTCCCAAAATAACAGAACTGCTACAAACAAAATATTGCTAAACTGTGATCACAGCGATTTAGAAATCACGTTCACAAGGAGCAACATTATTAAAAAATAACGTTATCGCTCATCACTAACACACACACACACTCATGTTTTGTTTCTTTTTTAACTTCCCTGCAGGAGAGTAGGCGATAATTATCTAAAAGCTACTAGTATAATTACTAGAATAGCAAGAACTAGTGCAAAAAGGGTTAAAATTGTTGTGTAATATTACTAGTGGTGATGAGTATTAGTATAGGAAGTAGTTCCAAGGCACCACATTGCAAAATAACTTTTGACTGTCTTAACAGAGCCCTTACACTGTACGAAAATTGGTATCATACAATTATTAAAATTTTAGGTTCATCTAAAAATAATTCTAATTAAATAATTATAATTCCCCTTTTGTAGTTTTTAATTTTGATAAATAATGGCGAATTTTAACTAGCAGTTGTCACTGAGTAACAAAGGAATAAAACGACCAAGTTTATACAATTTTCCTTACAAAAGAACTGGTAATAAAGTAGTCCTAAACTAGTGCTAATGGTACTAGTAGTTTTCTTAACACACTCAATGGTAATTTGAGCATTAAGATGGTATAGGAAAGTTTACAGTTGGGAACTAGTGGTGGTGATTTCTGTACTAGTAAAATACCAGTTGGACACTAGTTCGATCTCCTGCAGGGTTGTAAGCTAATAAATGCGTGTGTAATATGTGTACATGTAGTAGTAGCAATTTTAAATGCTTATAGCTCCCAAAATACTAAACCGATTACAATAAAATATAGATTCTGCACATCTGTACAAAAAATCCTTTAAAACCATATAAATCTGTTTAAAATCGGTGTAATGGTACTAGCGTAAAAGGAATTACAAAAAACATACGGCCATGTTCTGAAAACCATTTCGTTTTGAAATCGCAAAGTTTCAAAAACGAAAAACGCTGTTCTCTTTATCGGATAACTTAGTGCATTCGAAATTAAGTTCGGATAAAATATCTCAAGCATATGAAATCTTAAGATCAATTAAAAAGCTGCAATAAGTGAGCTTTTTTGTTGAGTTTTTTCCTGAAATTTGTCGGTTTCAAAACGAAATGGTTTTCAGAACCTGGCCGATATTCGCCTATTAATTATTGAACATTATTTCATTGATCATTTAACATACAATTTATTTGGCCTACCTGCCAGCAGCAGTTTGTCGACTGTTTACAAACATAAAAAAAACAACAACAATACAAAAACAACTCGCACAACTAAGCACAAAAGTGTATTGCAGCTATGAACAAACTTTAAACTAACTTTAAGCCAACTATTTACTATTTTACTAGTCCTATTTCACTCATTACTTTCAGCTAACTTAAAGTTGACTTTTTTAAATCACCTGGTAGTCAGTAAATTAAAAAAAATTTTCTGGGATTCGAACATGTATCACCACACGTTGCGTACTCTCAGCTAGGGCACCATCTAAAATAACAACAGCAAAGTGTTAATACAAAACTGAAATAAGTTTTTCAAAATAGCTGAGAACAAATTTGTTGGCTCTAATCAAATTTGACTACGTACTCAACATAATAATTAATTTTGGATTTGTTTTGGATGACATTGCAGTTAGCTTTTAATCAGTCTAAGGCCTAATAAATCAGTCAAAGTTTCAACGCTGGTTTAATTAAACTAAACCCAAATTTATTTGTAGTTTAAACTAAATAGGAGTAAATCAGTGAACCATGCTTTATTTGTAGTTAAAAACATAATATTGTGGCAGCACTAGAATAAATGTCAAAAAACAGCTGTTTTGCAGCAGGCAATCAATTCTTTGTACAATCAAAAAGACAAAAAAGTTAAGAAAATTTCAATTATATTTCGCCAAATTGTACCAAGAAAGGAATTATGTTTATGATTGGCGAAGTAGAATAGTATAAAAGAATACTAGAGTGTAAGAAAACAGGTCGAACAAGATCTGAAGAAAAAGTGGAGGCTGGGAAAAAAGTTGAAAGCTCGTTCAATGCAAAGCATATGGTCTGTAAGTAATAAAATCATATTGCCTGTATTGGTAATTTAAACGCCCAATTTTATGCGTTTATAGATGGTTTAAATACTGTATTGATTTATAGGTTCGCTAGTTTAATCACATTTTAAACCAAAAATGGAGATTAACTTGCACTGATTTATTAGCCCTAAGAAAAGTTAATTATAAGTTATCTATTTTTGAAGTCAACCACATATTCTGCGCCATGGAAGCAAATAAACACCAACACACTTGAACAATATATTATTTCTTATAAATTTAATATGTATGATTTGAAGGAATTTGAATCAAACTTTTTGCATGATGATTTTACATTGGTATTTTTTTCAGTGTGCAGACTAGTCCCAAAATAGTATTAAACATGTTTGAAACCAACATACGAGTATTTAACGCACATAAGTTGTTATAATATAATAGATACTCGTATGTTCTAGAACATTTAAAAATTGTTTGCTGGGTTTTCAACATTGTTATTTTTTTTTTTTTTTTTTGGTTTATGAATATAAAAGTTAAACTTTTATTGATTTTATCATTAAAATGGATAAAACTACAGTATAAAAAATATTCATACACATTGGCAATTCAATTAAAGAAAGTTTTTTTTCTCTTAACTCATTGAAAAATTAAATACACTTTTACTACTTTTCTGCAAGAGAATGCAAACACTATTTATATTTCTTTTCAGCACTTTTACTTTAAATTAATCAAACACTTACTTTATTGCAAGTTTTTCTATTATTTTTTTTTTCTTTTTCATTCTTTTCAGTGTGTTTGTCGCTTCGATCGTCAAGGTGCTTTATGTGAAACACCCATTATCATTAAAAATGCTGCCTTTTCGGGTGACTCATATGTCTCACATCGCATCCACAAGGATATACCACATCATGATACATTGGATACTGTGCTGCCAATGCATGTTCAACTTAAAGTACGTACACGTGCCACCAATGGCCTGATAATGTTAGCAGCCGCACAGGGCACCAAGGGTGGTCATTACATGGCATTATTTCTACAAAAAGGTCTGTTGCAATTCCAATTTTCATGTGGCTTACAGACAATGCTGTTAAGTGAACTTGAGACTCCAGTGAATACTGGCCACGAGATAACAATACGTGCCGAGTAAGTAGCAAATAAATACATACGAGTATATAATGCCAACAAATTATAGATATTTTATATTAAATACTACACAGCTTACTATTGCAATTTCATATACCAGTACATATGTATTAGTCTCCTGCATAAGATATCTTATAAGAACTTTCAAGACATGAGGGATTTTTCAAATGCTTTACTACAGCGAAATCTTATAAAACAAACGTTAACAACACTGTTTGCAAGAAATTTATTTGAGTATTGTAGGTACATATAAGAGTAAAGAAGAAAACACTTCGTGACGGAAGAATTTGTGATACTTGCTTCTTTCTACGCATAAGAGCGTGTACGAGCGTCATGCATGTATAGGGTTGCCAGATACCAAAAGTCAAATACCTGGACAATGGAAAAAATTCAACTGGATTTTGAAAAAATATCTGGACAATTTAAAAATAAGCTTAAAAAGCAAAGTGTTGATGCTTTTTGAAAATATTGTTTTGGTTGTAAATTGCCAGTGATGTACAAAATAGAGGAACTAATCAGTGTTAGGGAAAATTACAACTGGTTGTACATTTGCAAGCACTATTGTTTCTTTTTATTTAGTATTAAACATTTTTCCTTAGAAGATATAAAAACACAACCAGAAAACAGAAATGTTTGCCTTGTTTTAATAAGAAAAGCTGATGCTTATGTATTTTTATCTCCTGATTACGATTCCGTCATTAATTTTAATCTGTAAAACAATTTCCTTTATTTCGATAGCTTTACACTGAGGAGCATAGTTTAGTCCATAAAACTTTTTTATTATATTTTTTACTTAAATAACGACTAGTTAGTTATGAATTTTTGTCCGCTAATTACGAAAAAAGATTTCCTATATTCTTATACCCTCTAGTTTCAGAGATTTGTGCATTATATTTAAAAAATAATATCTCGAAGAAAAGATCTTACGCCATCAAAAAATATTATTTATAGTAATATGACGTCGCTGATTTTGAATGTAGCCTCTATTTTTTTTTTTTTTTTGATAAGTTCTGATTATTTTAGTGAGCCTAATTACGAGTGTCGTATTTCGAATACGACGAGTTTGTAAAGCAATATTCTTTAGTCTAGTACAAAATAGTCGTAGTCGAAGTCGAAATACCACACGCGTGATGAGGCTCAAGAATTTTGCCTTAAAAATTAAAATTTTTCCTTAAAATTGTTTTTTTTTTTTTTTGGTAAAAGCTGCAAATTTCGATATAATAACTACAAATAAAACAAAAATTTTCTGGACTGGTCAATACAACATTTATTATACGTAATAATTGCATTGATCAGATATGTGATACAAAAAACAAATTTTTTTGTGAGACTAGAGGTGATAGATAAATAATAAAACTATATTCGTAATCAGCGAACAAAAATACATAAGAACCAGTTATTTTAATTTCAAAAATTTAAATAAAAAAAATTTAAGAACTAAGCCAAAAAGACACGATTTTTAACATCCATGTAATGAAAGTAATATATCATGATATACTCAATGTTCATCTACTCAAAGAGATTTTAATGAAATTTAATAATCCAGAAAGTATTTTTAAGTTTGGGGGACCATTCGTGATACACTAAGTGAATTATAAAAAAGTGGCATAAATTAAGCATATGCTAATTGTCACTATATCTTTAAAACTAGAGCTGCTGGGGAATGATGAATAATGATGCCATCGTAATCAGCAGATAAAAATACATAAGGTTCGGCTATTTTAAATGAAGCAATAAAACCACTGTTCCGCTGTGTAATTAATTAAAAATATAATTGATAAAAAAATTATTTTTCAAAATTTAAGAAATAATTTTTAACTGGATAAATTCTATGTTAGCTGTTAAGTGGATGAGGCTCTAAAAAACTGGAAAATCCAGGCCATTCCAGGCCGTCTGGCAACCCTATGCGTGTATGTGTGTATGATCTTTTATTTTTCTGCGCACATGCAAAGGCACACACATGAATTAACATTAGTTGTATGCGGTTAATCACATAATAGCTTGCCATTTACATATTACACACACCCTCAAACGTACAATATGAAAAATAACAAGCATACACTAATCAACAGTACTTCTTTTGAGTGTTTGTTTTGTTTTGCTGTCTTGGCGTTTTCGTTTGTTAACACTCATATACACGTACACCAATACATCCATCGTGCTTCGCTTACAGTACGACAGCATTTATTATTGGTTTAGTATAATACATGCGACGTGAACACATTTAAAAACCATGACGTTTTTACATTTCAAGAATGTTTACGCAGCTCTCTAATATGTATATTGTAAATTTACGTTAATGGTGACATGGAATAGTAGAAAAATTATGTGGCTATTTTTGTTGTAACAAAAGTTAACAGGGGAAAAAATTCTAAATTCTAAAATCGAAAACAAAAATATTTCTTTGCATTGGGAGAGGAAATTTAAAGTTGGTTTTTTTTCTATTTTTTTTTTGTCGTTGTCTAACCATTTTGTCACACAGTTGTGTGGCAATTGCCATTAACACTTTCTCTAATGACTATCATAAATTTAAAGAGTTTTTCATCTGGCCTTAGATACCAGTTCAAAGCACAGTGGGGAAGACAACATTAATTTCTGGGCAGTTATTCTTTTGACTTTTTCAAATTCTTAATTGCCTGTTTAAATGCTAAATTACATTGATAGTAAATTAGCAACTAAGTTTTGTTAGATTAAACTAACAAACAGTTTGTTTATCTAAATAGTAAAAACAACTTTTATTTACAGTATAATTAAATGTTTAAATTGGTTTAAGTAACCTTCGTTATTATTTTGGGCTTAATTTGTATACACTTCACCTAAAATGGTAAGGGCATACATATATGTATATAGGTTTGTAATTTGATGAGTAGCTTAACAATATTTATATTGAAAATCAGCAAAAGGGAAATAAAAGTTTCAGAGCTGGAAATGTTAACTTTTTAATATACAAAAGTAACTAGCTAAAACTTATTGTTATTTTTTAATTTATATTTTATATATCAGTAAGAGCTTAATTGATACTCAAAATTAAAAGGACTAAAAAAATAAAAATACGTTTCCAGGCTTGGGCAATTTGAACTTTTTTTAATATAAAAATAACCTACTAAAAATCATTTGTTCTTTTCTTCTATAAATTAAACATATTTTATAATTTTAAAGAAAATAAACTGGTATTACAAAATAAAAATTACTAAAAGGATGATTACAGGGTTGAATAGTTTACACTTTTTGGTATATAAAAGTAACTGGGTCAAATTATTTTTTTTCCTTGTTATTGATAAATTAAATAAAATCTTTAATTTAGAAAAAAAAATAGTTTTGTATGAAAAATTATAAAAATACAAAAACAGAGCTGGAAAACTTAGAAATTTTTAATATATAAAAGTAATTAAATAAAACTATTTTTTCCCCCTTTTTTAATTAAACATACATATTTTATATTTTAGAAAGAAATAAATTATTATTAAAGATCAAAAAAATAAAAAAAAATATGGTTCCCAGGTTGAAAAAATTATAATTTTTTTTTTTTTTTTTTTTGTAGAAAAAGTAACTAAATGAACATTCCTTTTTACTCAATTAAACTAATTTTGTATTTTAGGAAGATCTATGCTCAATAGTTTTGAGTTAATCTTCGGTGTCTGTATCAATATGGTAAAGCCTGGCAAAAGTTTTAACTTATATCTGAACCTTCAAATTGCTTTAGATGTGAGTGAGTAAATTGAAATAGAAAGTGCTGCTTTCTGTTAAAGTTCTACCTTATTAATTTCTTTTTATTCATTTAAAAAAAGTAAAATATTAATAAAGTAAAAAAAAATTCTGCAGTAAAGAGTGTAGAATAAAATATTCAACTATTGCTAATACTGAAAATAAAATCTTTGCATTCTATAAGCGTGCGTCGGTGAAGAGTATATAAGACTTAGCACAGCTGAATAGAGCACTTTTTCTTTTTTTCTACTGTCTATGTTTGTTAAATTGACCAGGAAAGTAGTTTGTTTTGTTAAATTCCAATTAGAATTTGTTTTTTTAATAAAACAAAAACAAAAGTTTGTAATAGAATATCATCCTATACGATAAGATAATTAATTTTGGGTGTTTTAAATAAAAAAATTTTGTAACCACAACTTACACTTAGAAATTAGTAACTATTTTAAATTAGTTATTTCAACCAGAAAAATAGTTTGTTCATCTAAATCGTAGCTTTTGATACACAAACCCTATGACGCGATAAGAAATAGTTTTTTGTTAAAAAAAAAATTAAATAAGTGTCCTAGGATACCCGGTTATAGCTTTGCTACTTAAGCCGCGTTCAGACTATTATACTTTGTATTTATACTTGTCAAAAATTCAAATAATACGTGCAAGTGTGATAGTCTGAACCCAAAATGTCATCAAAGTGGCAAATAATACGATAAAAATTTTGACATCCCATAAGACTTTTTCGTTTTTAGAAAACTTTCTAAACGATAACACTTTTGCAACCCTGAGCATTTTCACACAAACCAAACTTCCAAGTCGGCTGTTTCGCCGCCGATAGTGTGTCGTCATTTATGTAATGTTTTGTCATATGTATATCGGCTCAAAATTTTGAATAAGTGAATCGTATGGAAGTATATTTCGTTGACGTAATTTTTTAACGTTTTTGTAACATCTTTTCTTAAATTTTTTTCTGTTATTTACATAGAATATTTTTAACTGCTGAATTTTTTCAAGTGTCGGCACGTTCCCGCCTACATGAAACCGCTTTGCCGCCACTAGTAAATGAATAGCACAGACATTTTCATAGAACAGCTGTTTTGTTTTCTACTTGTATTACACATTTGATTTGAAGTGTGATGGTCTGAACACAATATGTGATTTTACGTTAGATTTTTTGACAGTCGCAACGAATGTATTTAGATTTCTGTATCGTAAAATGTGATGAAAGTATTAATACTTGTATAATAGTCTGAACTGGGCTTTAGTTATATAACACAAATTAATAACAATACAAATTTTCTACAAATATTTCAAAACGTTTCCATTTATTCCTTTTCTAGCAGCCTTCGATTAAATTAATATACTGTTTGTTGGCCGCACAGTGGCACATTTTGTGAGTTGGCGGTCAAAATTCTATAACTGTTGACTGGGTTGAAATTTTTTAATGAAATTTATTTTGTTGGATAGAAGACATCTTAAGCTTCAATTTAATGTATTAACTTTAAAATCGAGCCGTATTAAAGTATACTTATATATGATTGAAAAATTACTTTTAAAAATATAGGCCTTAAAAAAATTAATTTGTGAATGTAGTGAATTAACATTGCATATTATAAATAGTAACGTTAACTGAACTAAAAAATTACATACTTAATTAAGCCGTCCACCCGGGTCCATTTTATTTTGACATTTAGCCCTCTTCTCCAATGGACCACTTAGAATACGGGTTTGAAGCTCATAATTATTTTAAATATATTAATATTGATATAATATTTAGCAAAACTAATTTTATTTTAGTCGTTGGTATCTCCGTGAAATTTTAGGGCAATAGGTCCACATTTACTCATAGGGCCCTTGTAAGTCAAATTTCGTAAAATAGCCTCGGTGATCATAATTCACTAACAAATGTAAGTTCGACAACTTTAAATGTTATTATTATATGAACAATTTAAATATATTTTAAACGTGAATTCATAACAGATATGTAGGAGATCCATATCCGAAAAAAGGTTTTACCATAAATTCTAAGAAAATCTTTTTATTCCAAATAAAATAAAATTTCTTCTATAAATTTTCAATATTTATTGTGCTTTTTTGCTCTAATTTTTATGTTAATTTGCATAGCATACATTTTTCATTTAACTGTCTTAGTGAAAATTTCATCTAAGTATGTCTCCTGTTCATCTTCAAGGAGCTGCTTGGCGTCTTTGTCCAATTCCATGGGTGTGGAATTCCATTTTTATCGAATGCTGGAGATATATGGATCAGAAGTGCACAGTAAAATATTAAAGAGGTCTTCATTGGTACTATATCTAAATATCTTTCTTGTGTTGTGCTCGTGAAAATATCTATAAGCTTTGTTCCTTTTTTCTGTTTGTTTTCCTTTTTCTCCAATCGGAAGTATATTGTGTTGAATAATGTTTTCCCCATGATATAGTATTTTATGGACTTTCGATGGCATATTCCTCCAATCATATTTTTCGTTGTATAGTTTCGCTGTTTCATTAGCATACTGACCAAATTTTCTTGCATTTACCTTTTTATTGCATGATATTACTTGCAGTATGATTTTGTAGGGTTTTATTAATTCAAAATCTACTCCTGTAATAGCTGCAGCAGTTTCAGGATCAGAAAAAAATTTTCTTGCTGTGTTGCCATCATTTGTGTTTCCTTCTCCTTGCTTTGGCTGATCGATCAGTAAACCCAATGCTAAATATTTATCTTGTACGTGTTTCTTTTTTGCCTCTCTTTTGGCTTTATTTTCGTCACTATTTCGTGCTGTTCCTTTAAAATCTAAATCAAAGCTTAGCTTTAATATGTGTTCCATAAATAGAATTTTAGCATGGAGTGGGGACAAGCCAAACTCATAGGCTTCTTGGAAATTGGTGTCTTCTGTTGGAAGTAGACTTAATTGGCTTGCAGTTTTTTTTTTGCAAATAACACAACTTTTCCATCAATCATTGTAAGTAACATTTGATAATTTATTTGAATCTCTTGATCGTTAAGTAACAAAGTTATCGGTTGAAGTTTATCTATTTGCTGTTTAAGTTTAGATAATTCTTCTAATATTACATCCTTCGTTTCCTTCTTAAAAGCAAATTTAATTGGTCTGCAATATTTTGTTGAGGAAGATATTTCGCTTTCCCATATATCAATATCGGTTTCTTTGCTAGTAGATGGCTCAAAATTAATGTTATTTGTGTTTAGTCTTAACGGAACAAAATATATCATAAATAACTCAGGATCTGATATTTTTTCTGCATTATACTGCTTATATCGCTTGTTTTCAGAAGATCCATCGCATCCCCATTTAGAAATTAATGTTAGGCTACAGTCACCAAGCTTTTTAATATTAGCTACGTCCAATGTATTCAATAATCTTTCCGCAGTATGATTTAATATGTCTTGCAAAACCACCTCTGCTGAACTTTCTGTAATGTTTATAGAATTTTGTAGTGGTAAACAATCTTTTTTAATTAAAACCAAATCTCTATATTCTGGATAAATGGAGCAATGTCTTCCAACTGCCCGCTTTCGCAATTCCATATACTGATATTTTGTTTTCCAGAAATATTGAAAATGCTTCTTCAGATGTAAATTTTTTATCATCGGTTGGTGTTGGAATGCTCTTTAAAATCCTTTTTACACGCTTGGGGCTCGCTTTCATTACATTTTCTATTATATCAATTTTTTTAGTTTTATTTTTTGTTGGTCCTAGTTGATGGAAAAACGTATCTTTAATTATTTCTTGAGAAAATTCTTCATTCATGCTTTGCAGCTTTCACTACACTCCTCAACTGGTCTGGCAGGTCGGCCCACATTTGCTGGTTTTGGTTGGCTTTCAAATACAAGTTCGCTTGTAAGCCATTGTTTGTTGCAGTTAAACATTTTGTCCTTAATTCTATCACATTCATTCACCCTTATTCTATTTGGCGTCGGCAACATCGTCATCAATTTTGAAACAACATCAATATAACACAACATCAATGCTAACTTTGTATTCCCTAACAGTGTTATGACGACGTTGCCTATTTATCGATAAATACAATACACATATCTAATATTTGAGTCAGCTGGTTCATTTTGTTTACTATTTTTGGTAAAAGTATTTTTGAATAAGTAAAAGCTTTGTAAATAAATTAAAATAAAATGTTTTTCTTTCCTATTGAGACGATGAAAAAAAATAATAGTGAAAATAAGATTTCTCAGACAAAAGTGATGCATTTGCCAGTTACCCAAGGAAAAGTAAGTGATAAGTTCTCTTATGTTTTTGGAAAATAATGGGTAATGTTCATCCTTTTAATATTTTACAAATATTTTCGGCTGAACAAAACATCATTTAGGAATATATTGAATACAATAGAGCCTAACTTTTGAAACAAAAGGGATCAGATCAACGTTTATTGGAGCTTGGAGCTTCCTCCAAAGGTACTCAGTGCTAATTGTTTATATACCCCGCCTTCAGTTGCTTTGTTGTTGTTGTTTGCAACCTTTTTTTAATTTAAACCTCAGTATACTTTCCCAACACACTATTTACCTTACATTTTGCCATCCACCACTAGTTCTAATTCGTAGACCGAGGGAATTTAGTGCAGTCTCACTTTCTCACTGCACCTTGAAATTATTAGGAAACTACCCCTGAGGAATCCTCTAGCAAAAGAAGGACTTTTCCAACTCTTCCACAAGCTTTTCAAATTGGTTGGGGTTGGTAATTTTAATTTTGTCCATATTATATTTTTCACTTTTTTCAAATAAATATGTACATTTTTATATCTACTTATATTTCACTTTTTTACCATTTAAATTATTTTTCAAATTCGTTGAGGCATGCACACAACAGAACACGACATCAAAAACACTGACGACAAAATGAACTGCAACATCAATGTTTCTTTCAGAATACCAAAGATATGCTGACAGTCATCGATAAATGGCAATACTATCTACGGGAATACCGATTTGATAAAAAAACATTAAAAACGACGTCGTGTTATGTTGCCGACTCCAAATAGAATAAGGGTGATTATACCGTTTATTTAATCGCGTTAAAAAATTATTAATTTTTTTTAAAGGGTCGCACAACTCAAAATAAGGGTCTTTTAAAATGTGTAATATAACATCGTTTTTGTTTTTTTTTTTTTTTTTGTTCAAAATAAATTTTAGAAAGATCGTTATAACTGAACTTAGCCGTCGTTTTGAAAATACTTTTTTTTTTTTTTTTTTTAAATGCATGTTTATTATTTATTGTATCTTCAAATATGAACTAACAATAAGTATTCAAATCTTAAATCTATAAAAAAAATTATTAGGCCCGACCAATGTCGGACATAAGCTTAGTGATAGTTATTAATAATACATAAGTAGTGATAAGCAATAAAAAGAAAAAGGTGTTTTCAAGCAGCTTCATCATCTAGAGTGTTGAATATTAGAGCCCGTGTATCTCTCTTTTTTAAGCGGATGTGTCCATTAAAGTTCAAAATATTACGAGCAAGCGGATTAGGATGTGACTCGAGTTTTGTTAGGTATTTGCCTGCGTATTTTGCAATTTCTTCAGTCACTAGTGGCATATTCAAATCGCGATGTATATTTGAATTTTTGATGTACCATGGAGCCGATGTTATCATGCGTAAAATTTTATTTTGCCTTCGTTGAATTTTCTCTACATTTGAAGCTGAAGCAGTGCCCCATAGTTGAATTCCGTAACACCATATTGGCTTTAAAAGCGACTTGTATATTAAAAGTTTGCAGTCTAGGCTAAGTGTTGAATTTCTACCAATCAGCCAATGTACCTGAGCTAATTTTAGTTTCATTTGAGTTAACTTAGAGTCAATGTGGTGTTTCCATGTAAGTCGTCGATCAAGGTGTATACCAAGATATTTCACATGTGAATGTTGAGGAACAACTTGATTGTTAATCCGAATGGGGGAGCAAGTATCTCTTCTTAGGGTGAACGTTATATGGACACACTTTTGTTCATTGACTTTAATTCTCCATAAGTTTAACCAAAGCTCCATCTGGCTAATGTGTTCCTGGAGTTTGCGGGATGCCTCATCAGGGTTTTCGTGCATACTAAGGCAGGCTGTATCGTCGGCAAATGTGGAAGTATGGATACTACTGCTCACAGGCATATCACAAGTATAAATCAAATATAAAACTGGTCCCAGTATGCTCCCCTGTGGCACACCGGATGAAATAGTTTCAGGCCTACTCGTAAAGTCTCCTTCCACAACAGTGAACTTACGGGAAATAATGTAACTTTCCAAAAGATTTAAAATGTTTATTGGTAAGTAAGTCTTCAATTTTAAAATTAGGCCTTCATGCCACACTTTATCAAATGCCTGGGAAACGTCAATAAAGAGCGCAGAACAATACTTTTTTTCCTCAAAAGTTCTTCTTATAAATTGAACCAGTCTGTGAGTTTGTTCAATGGTGCTATGCTGACTTCTAAAACCAAATTGATGGTCTGGTATTCACCCACTACTAATTAGAATTGGGGACAATTTTGTTTTGAGCAGTTTTTCGAAAAGCTTTGACATAGTTGATAGTAGACTTATTGGCCTATATGACTCAGCCTTGGTTAGATCTTTGCCCGGCTTTGGAATCATTTTAACCTTGGCAAGCTTCCAGCTGTGTGTATAATACTCCAGTCGTAAAATGACATTAAATATGAATAATAGGATTCTCATTGCAATACGAGGCAAGTTCATAAGCATCTGGTTACTAATTCCATCAATACCCGGAGCTTTCTTCGGGTTGAGTTCGGCAATTAATTTTTGTAAATCACGCGTCTTAAACTTTATGTGTTGAGGGGGTAGAGCGACTACATTCGGCAATTCAGCAACACCAGTACATATGTTTGGCGTAAAAACGGATTTTAAGTGCTCAGCAAATATTTTACCTTTATCAGTATCGCTGCTTGCCCAACTTCCGGTAGATGTGCGTAGAGGTGGCTTATACTCAATGGGTGTTTTAAGCTTTCTAGCAGCGCGCCACAAAGAGTAATTAGATGGTGGTGTGACATCAAGACCTTGCAGATAATTTTTAAGAGATGCAGTTTTTTCAGATGCAAGCAACTCTTGGAGTCGTTTAGTGCACTCTTTAAATCTGATTTTATTTTGTGGTGATCTGTGCTGTTGCCATTCCCTTCTAGTTCTTCTTTTTTCACGTACGAGACGTTCAATGTCTGTAGAATAAATTTTATTAAACCCAGTCTGCGGATGGGAGATAGTGGCATGTTCGGCAGCCTGTTTAATATTCTCGCTGAGATTGGCAATGTTAGATTCAATATCATCGGATGTTCTAAGCGTAATATTTTCCGTACAATGACTACTGAGATATTTTTTGAACCCCAGCCAATTAACACGATTGATCATCTTCACATATGGGTCAGGTAAGTTACTTCTTAATGGACTACAAATTGTAATGATCGTCGGAGAGTGATCGGACGAAAGATCAAGAGAAGCTTGAACTTGAATTAAATCCCTAGAGATATATTTTATGACGCCAAAATCTATAACATCCGAAATTTTTTGTATGTCAGTAGGCCAATAAGTGGGCTCCCCACTCGAAATGACATCCAAGCCCATTTTTGAAATAGTGTTGAACAATGCTCGACCTCTGGGGGTAATAAGACGCGAACCCCAGAACGTATGCTTAGCATTGTAGTCGCCAGCTGCTACAAAACAAGGTCCAAGAGATTTGCAGAAATCCTCATATTGATTCTCAGTGATTGAAAATCTGGGAGGGGAGTAAATTGATGATATAACAAAATTTGTACAAAAACTTTCAATGCCAATATTTGTTGCTTGTAGGTGTTCTTCACAAATGTTATCAAGAACATAGTGCTTGAGTCTTGACTTTATTAGAATTGCTGTTCCACCGCAAGCCCTTCCTCTAGAGTCCTTTGTATCATATATAGTGTAGCCATAAATTTTAAAAAGACTTCTCGAAGTCAAATGAGTCTCAGATACTAACATTACATCAATATTTTTTTCCATGAGGAAGTGCTCAAGTTCATTTTTATGTTGGCGAATGCCGTTTGCGTTCCAGAAACATATTGTTAACGTGTTCATGGCTTATTAATTAATGCTTGAAGCAGAGTATTCTGCATTCGCAGCATTTCTTGCATCATGCTAGTCATATTTGTTGTAAAATTGTTTATAGTTTGCACCAGATTTTCAATAGTAGCTTCAAGGCGATTAAAATTAAAGCTTGCGTCAGTATTTTTTGAATTATTTGGCGAGGAAACATTTTGTGTGGGAATTGAATTTGTCTTAGCAGCATCTGCATACGATACACGGGAAGTAACTGGTTGGCTCATTTGCGCAAAAGTGGCAGAGTAAGCTTTTGCTGATTGAGCTGGAGCTAATTTAGGTTTTTGCACCATAGTCTTCTTTACGAAAGAGTACACAGGACAACCTCTGTAGTTAGCGGTGTGATTACCTCCACAATTACTACATTTTTTATCACTTTGATCTTTTGGCTTATTGCAACTAGCAGTGCCGTGTAATTCGCCGCACACAACACAAACAGAGGGTAAATTGCAGTATGTTTTTGTATGGCCATATTCTTGGCAATTATGGCACTGTACAGGACCTGAACGCTTATGTGGCTCTTCAACTGTGATTTTTCGGTACAAGAGGTATATCAAATTATAAATTGGATGCGTCTCATTTTTTTTCAATTTTATATCATTAGGCTCAAGTTCAACACGAAATAGGGGTTGGGGAATCTTCTCTCTGTTTATTATATTGGACACATTTTTTACCTTAAATCCCTGGAGGACGAGTGCATCTTTTATTTCTTCGGGAACAACATAAGAATCTATGCCCTTCAATACGATCTGCATGCCTTTAGCGCTCTTAAGCTGGTATGTGTAGAAGCTTGTTTTATTTTTTTCAAATTCAGCAACCATTTTGCTTTTGAAAATACTGATCGCCTTTATTAATTTTGTCTGTTTTTATACACATCAAGTTTTCTTGAAGCAGGTATGTGTTTCAACGAGAGAGAGGAAAGAAGAAAGAAGAGGAGTGCAGATATGCTTGTACCGACAAGTTACTTCAATTCTCTTTTGTTATTTCATTCTCATATTCAAAACTCATTAAAAACTTGAACATAAACTGTGTGTCTAAAGAGAATTAAAGAGACCTGCTTCAAGAAAACCTGGTGTGTCTATCGTATTTTAACCTTTATATGAGCAGCAGCTACCTGGGTACACAATAAAGTTATAACAAAAGGTCGAATATATCAGTCCAAATACAACAACTCATGTACCTACCCCCGCTTATATGTAAATATACATTTTTTAATGGCCTAAATTACAAAAATGCATTTAATGCATTATAATAACAGTCTTTTATTATACCCTTTTCATTAATAAAACTTCTTGGAAAAAAAGAAAAACATACACACAATACACACACAAACACATGTAGATATACCACACTCCCATACCTAAAATATCCGACATGCAAGCAGTAAAATCATTGTAGTTCCTAGAGATGCAAATATAAATTTAAAAAATTAGCATATAATAACAGCTCAAAGTACGTACTATAACACGTTATAAGTCATTTTACGAAGTTTTTCGCAGAAAAAAAGTTGCGTTCCACTGAACATCGAGATTTGGGTATATTTTAGACCTTTATTACAATCCCCAAATCTGGGACTCGAGCCAAGTAAAGCACGATTTTTTTTAATTTATTTTATAAGTTAAGAAATGATATTGTGTGAAGGAAAAAATTTTATCCAAAAATATATAGAACCAAAAAAGTTATGCCCACTTGAAGTTCAAAAATTTTCTAAAATATTTTGAATTTCAGCTTCTCTTAAAAAAAGCGCGTTTTTGATCACCCTATTCGAAGAGAAATTATCGAAATAAAAACTTAAATTTCTGGATTTCGAGGTTCCTATGTGTTTACTTTTATATAAAAAAAAATTAAATCGGTGACACAAAAAAAAAATTTTTGAAGACTTTTGGCCGACATCTCTTCAAATGTGCCACTGTGGGCCGGCCGGTGGCGGTGCAAAAACAAAACAAAAACAAATTGAGCAATCGTTCTCATTGTTTTTATTTTGTTTTTTTATTTTTTACTTACTTTAAAGAACGAAACAAGGCCAAATCAAACAATTTCTTTCGTTTAGTTTCGTACTCCGCTTTTAAGTACAAAGAAATCAAAACAAAAATAAAGAAATTTATAATTGTAATAGTGCCGATTATTTTTGTTACGAAAATCACGTCCTAACTCTTGTATTGTGCGGTAAATAGCAAAGCTATAAAAACATAAGATATTTTTTAACCTTTCTATCATTAAATTTGCCCTACAGTAAGCTTTAACGCTTAAAAAACATCTACAACTCTTCATCCAGCAGCCAATACTGACATTTTCAGAGAGAAAGCAAACCTTGTCAAGAAAGTTTTTAACTTGTTTTCTCTGCCCTTATTTTCTCCACTTTTCATGGAATAAAAAAAAATTATTTTTTTTTAGTTAGTTGTTTGCTCTTTGGTTTTTGTGGGTTTCTGCTTTAGATTTTTGGACAAGTTGGTAGTAATTACCAAAGATAAATTAATTTCTATTTTGCGTGTAAAATATAAATTTTATGTTTCTATACATACTTACATACATAGAGATATTGTTTTTAATAATTTATTAGAAACTTTATCAACGTTTTGTGTATATGTGTACATTGTTAAAGGTAATTAAAGTATCATGTTTGAATTATAATCCCTTAAATAATAGAGTTGTTCTTACTGTTCTTAAGAAATAAACCTTAAGTAAAATAGTTTTCTGGAGCATAAACATGACAAGTTGCTTAATAAATTTGATAAAATATAATATTTTACAAAAACATATTGTGGGTTGGCTTTAGTTACCACAACTCTAAATTTGAATCCTTTAATAAAAAGAATGCAAGAATATAGATGTTTAATGTTTATAAGAAAGAAATAATTACTGCCGTATATAATTATAAAAATTTTATTTTAGTTTAAAAAATGCATTTTGTATGGAAATATATTTAATAAACGTTTTGTAAAGCTAAATTATTTATGTGAATACGGCACAAGCAAGGCTTAAGGAGAATTAATACTTTAATAATTTTAATAATTTTTTTAAGTCATGTGAATATAACTATATACGGATACCACTACGTGATAAAAGACCAAAAAAAAAGAACCCTGTCTTCCAGTTTTGACCCAAGATATGCACTTTTTTATGGGCCCAAAAAGATTTGGGGCCTCGGTGTCATTTTTGCATTTTCTCTGGCTCATATCTTGCAAACCGTTCGGAATTTTGATTTAAGGCTCCGTTACCCGACTGTAGAAATCACAGATGTAACGTAAATGTAAATGTTATGTAAATGTAAACGTTTGAGCGCTTATAGAATACTTAAAAACGTGTCATGTGTTTTCGACACAAAAAAAAACTTCTTTGTGCACACACACATACATACTAATTGCATTGTGCCCAGCAAACACGCATTTTCGATTTTAAATTGCGAGTTATTTGAAGTCAAACGCGAAAGTTCATATACTTATGTATAATATTTAAATTCATGAAGTTCATTTTGATTCAAATGTACATACATATGTATACGGACATACATACGAGTATGTATGTATGTATTAGAACTTATAAGTAAATAATATATAAAATAGATATATAAAATAGATTTTTTAAAAGATTTTTTAATAATTTCGCTGAAACTATTTTAATTTACTTTCTTTTGATGGCAAGATTTGACCTGTTGGAAAAAAACTAATTGAGTTTTTGAAATAACACCTTTTAGAACGAAAATGCGCCTAGAGGTTTTGAAAATTATTATTATTATTTTATTTAAATGAACTCAATTATAATAATTTTAATAGCAGCTGTAATGCTCAACCGTAATATTTATCATTGTACATTACCAGAACAGATTTTGAGCAACTTCATCGGAGAGATGAAGTATTTAGCTCTTTAATTTCCATGAATGTGTATGCATGCAGTAGCACCTCAATAAAATCTTTACTTTCTCGTTTTATCCTTTTCTTATTAATGTTCGTACCTACTCATAATAATTTAGTTTTATTTACAAACAATATACATATGTATATTTTTTAACAAAAATATATATGTACATATGTATGTATGTACATATACAGGACTTTTTGTTTGCTGGGTGTTCATCAGTATAAAAAAAAATCATATAAAATGGAAAACAGCTGTTCGAAACATTGATAAGAGTTCAACATATTCACATTATTTTTGATTGCATGGAAAAAGTACCAAAATTATTTAAATGGTATAAAATCATTATTTTATACAGGGTGGGCCAAAAGAAACCAAGGGGTGTAAAAGTTTAATAACTTTTTTGTTTATTAACTTTTTTTTATTTTTTCTTTCAGATTATATAATATACAAAATGGAAATTTTTTTACACTAAGTATGAAAAATTAGGTCTCTTAAATGACCACCGTTTTCAGCTTCGCACTGATGGGCTCTTTTTAGAGCATTTTCCATAACATCTTTCAAAACTTGTGGCTGTAGCGTTCGAATTTCTGCAACAATGTTTGCCTTGAATTCAAGGATTGTCTCTGGCTTGTTCACATACACTCGCTCCTTCAAAAAACCCCAAAGAAAATAGTCGGGTGCTGTCAAATCTGGCGATCGCGCTGGCCAAATAATTTCCGAATTTCGAGAAATTATTCGCTCTCCAAAAATTTGACTTAAAAGTGCCATTGTGTCTCGGGCAGTATGGGCAGTGGCTCCGTCCTGCTGAAACCACATACCAGGTCTGTTTTCAAGAGCAGGACATAAAAAATGTTCTATCATAAACCGATACCGCTCTCCATTTACGGTTACAGCACTTCCATCTTCATTCTCGAAGAAGTAGGACCCAATGACATTTTCAGATGTGATCCCACACCATACTGTACACCTGATGGGGTGCAATTGGCGTTGATGAATGGCTCTTGGATTTTGAGAACCCCAGAACCTACAGTTCTGCTTATTAACAAAACCATTCAAATGAAAATGAGCTTCATCACTCATAATCAAATTTTCAATAAAGTTGATTTCATTTCTGGCCAACTCTTGAAATTTAATTGCAAAATTTAGACGTTGCCGATGATCTGCGGGTTTTAATTCTTGGACCAATTGCACCTTATATGGGTATAACTGTAAATCTTTTTTTAAAATGCGCCGTGGTGACGTACAAGACATTTCTAGCTGAGCAGAACGCCTTCTGCCAGCTGTTTCTGGTGCTTCGTTAACACTTTGCTGTACTCGTTCAATATTTTCCGCAGTGCGACTTAAACGTGGTCTACCGGTTCGAGGCAAATCTCTTACGCTGCCATGTTGGTGATGACGATTAACTAAGCAACGAATCATCGCTTCAGAGGGCGAAATTCTGACGTTAAAATGTCGACGATATGCTCTTTGCGTTAAAATAATTGATCTCTGGTTTAAATAATAAAATTCTATTGTTCTGGTTCTCTGTTCAGTTGTGAACCTCTCCATTATAAATTCTCCAAGTGTTGTCTATATAATCTGAAAGAAAAAATAAAAAAAAAATTAATAAACAAAAAAGTTATTAAACTTTTACACCCTTTGGTTTCTTTTGGCCCACCCTGTATTACAAACATTATAATGACTTTGACATTTAGTGAAATTACAATTTAAGCTTCATACCCGTATATACATATTTACATTACAACGTATTATAATTATAAAAAATATTTATATTTTTATTATCATTATAATTATTATGATTATACGTACCTATTTTTATTGTTATTGGTATTATTTTTAAATAAAAATAGTTTTTTGTACGCTTGAATGTATTTTTGTATGCCCAGGTATGTTCGTTCTCCTGAAATTCGTCCTTTAGTGAAAATCGAAATTTGAAAATTTAGAAAAATCAAATTTTTTTTATGAAAAACGCAAATGTTAAAGGTTTTGAAATCTGGATATTATAAAAGGGCACAAAAGACATAAATTCCAAAAAAATTTAGCCGCCCAGGTATGTTCGTTCTCCTGAAATTCGTCCTTTAGTGAAAATCGAAATTTGAAAATTTAGAAAAATCAAATTTTTTTTATGAAAAACGCAAATGTTAAAGGTTTTGAAATCTGGATATTATAAAAGGGCACACAAGACATAAATTCCAAAAAAATTTAGCCGCCCAGGTATGTTCGTTCTCCTGAAATTCGTCCTTTAGTGAAAATCGAAATTTGAAAATTTAGAAAAATCAAATTTTTTTTATGAAAAACGCAAATGTTAAAGGTTTTGAAATCTGGATATTATAAAAGGGCACACAAGACATAAATTCCAAAAAAATTTAGCCGCCCAGGTATGTTCGTTCTCCTGAAATTCGTCCTTTAGTGAAAATCGAAATTTGAAAATTTAGAAAAATCAAATTTTTTTTATGAAAAACGCAAATGTTAAAGGTTTTGAAATCTGGATATTATAAAAGGGCACAAAAGACATAAATTCCAAAAAAATTTAGCCGCCCAGGTATGTTCGTTCTCCTGAAATTCGTCCTTTAGTGAAAATCGAAATTTGAAAATTTAGAAAAATCAAATTTTTTTTATGAAAAACGCAAATGTTAAAGGTTTTGAAATCTGGATATTATAAAAGGGCACAAAAGACATAAATTCCAAAAAAATTTAGCCGCCCAGGTATGTTCGTTCTCCTGAAATTCGTCCTTTAGTGAAAATCGAAATTTGAAAATTTAGAAAAATCAAATTTTTTTTATGAAAAACGCAAATGTTAAAGGTTTTGAAATCTGGATATTATAAAAGGGCACAAAAGACATAAATTCCAAAAAAATTTAGCCGCCCAGGTATGTTGGTTCTCCTGAAATTCGTCCTTTAGTGAAAATCGAAATTTGAAAATTTAGAAAAATCAAATTTTTTTTATGAAAAACGCAAATGTTAAAGGTTTTGAAATCTGGATATTATAAAAGGGCACAAAAGACATAAATTCCAAAAAAATTTAGCCGCCCAGGTATGTTCGTTCTCCTGAAATTCGTCCTTTAGTGAAAATCGAAATTTGAAAATTTAGAAAAATCAAATTTTTTTTATGAAAAACGCAAATGTTAAAGGTTTTGAAATCTGGATATTATAAAAGGGCACAAAAGACATAAATTCCAAAAAAATTTAGCCGCCCAGGTATGTTCGTTCTCCTGAAATTCGTCCTTTAGTGAAAATCGAAATTTGAAAATTTAGAAAAATCAAATTTTTTTTATGAAAAACGCAAATGTTAAAGGTTTTGAAATCTGGATATTATAAAAGGGCACAAAAGACATAAATTCCAAAAAAATTTAGCCGCCCAGGTATGTTCGTTCTCCTGAAATTCGTCCTTTAGTGAAAATCGAAATTTGAAAATTTAGAAAAATCAAATTTTTTTTATGAAAAACGCAAATGTTAAAGGTTTTGAAATCTGGATATTATAAAAGGGCACACAAGACATAAATTCCAAAAAAATTTAGCCGCCCAGGTATGTTCGTTCTCCTGAAATTCGTCCTTTAGTGAAAATCGAAATTTGAAAATTTAGAAAAATCAAATTTTTTTTATGAAAAACGCAAATGTTAAAGGTTTTGAAATCTGGATATTATAAAAGGGCACAAAAGACATAAATTCCAAAAAAATTTAGCCGCCCAGGTATGTTGGTTCTCCTGAAATTCGTCCTTTAGTGAAAATCGAAATTTGAAAATTTAGAAAAATCAAATTTTTTTTATGAAAAACGCAAATGTTAAAGGTTTTGAAATCTGGATATTATAAAAGGGCACAAAAGACATAAATTCCAAAAAAATTTAGCCGCCCAGGTATGTTCGTTCTCCTGAAATTCGTCCTTTAGTGAAAATCGAAATTTGAAAATTTAGAAAAATCAAATTTTTTTTATGAAAAACGCAAATGTTAAAGGTTTTGAAATCTGGATATTATAAAAGGGCACAAAAGACATAAATTCCAAAAAAATTTAGCCGCCCAGGTATGTTCGTTCTCCTGAAATTCGTCCTTTAGTGAAAATCGAAATTTGAAAATTTAGAAAAATCAAATTTTTTTTATGAAAAACGCAAATGTTAAAGGTTTTGAAATCTGGATATTATAAAAGGGCACAAAAGACATAAATTCCAAAAAAATTTAGCCGCCCAGGTATGTTCGTTCTCCTGAAATTCGTCCTTTAGTGAAAATCGAAATTTGAAAATTTAGAAAAATCAAATTTTTTTTATGAAAAACGCAAATGTTAAAGGTTTTGAAATCTGGATATTATAAAAGGGCACAAAAGACATAAATTCCAAAAAAATTTAGCCGCCCAGGTATGTTCGTTCTCCTGAAATTCGTCCTTTAGTGAAAATCGAAATTTGAAAATTTAGAAAAATCAAATTTTTTTTATGAAAAACGCAAATGTTAAAGGTTTTGAAATCTGGATATTATAAAAGGGCACAAAAGACATAAATTCCAAAAAAATTTAGCCGCCCAGGTATGTTCGTTCTCCTGAAATTCGTCCTTTAGTGAAAATCGAAATTTGAAAATTTAGAAAAATCAAATTTTTTTTATGAAAAACGCAAATGTTAAAGGTTTTGAAATCTGGATATTATAAAAGGGCACAAAAGACATAAATTCCAAAAAAATTTAGCCGCCCAGGTATGTTCGTTCTCCTGAAATTCGTCCTTTAGTGAAAATCGAAATTTGAAAATTTAGAAAAATCAAATTTTTTTTATGAAAAACGCAAATGTTAAAGGTTTTGAAATCTGGATATTATAAAAGGGCACAAAAGACATAAATTCCAAAAAAATTTAGCCGCCCAGGTATGTTCGTTCTCCTGAAATTCGTCCTTTAGTGAAAATCGAAATTTGAAAATTTAGAAAAATCAAATTTTTTTTATGAAAAACGCAAATGTTAAAGGTTTTGAAATCTGGATATTATAAAAGGGCACAAAAGACATAAATTCCAAAAAAATTTAGCCGCCCAGGTATGTTCGTTCTCCTGAAATTCGTCCTTTAGTGAAAATCGAAATTTGAAAATTTAGAAAAATCAAATTTTTTTTATGAAAAACGCAAATGTTAAAGGTTTTGAAATCTGGATATTATAAAAGGGCACAAAAGACATAAATTCCAAAAAAATTTAGCCGCCCAGGTATGTTCGTTCTCCTGAAATTCGTCCTTTAGTGAAAATCGAAATTTGAAAATTTAGAAAAATCAAATTTTTTTTATGAAAAACGCAAATGTTAAAGGTTTTGAAATCTGGATATTATAAAAGGGCACAAAAGACATAAATTCCAAAAAAATTTAGACGCCCAGGTATGTTCGTTCTCCTGAAATTCGTCCTTTAGTGAAAATCGAAATTTGAAAATTTAGAAAAATCAAATTTTTTTTATGAAAAACGCAAATGTTAAAGGTTTTGAAATCTGGATATTATAAAAGGGCACAAAAAACATAAATTCCAAAAAAATTTAGCCGCCCAGGTATGTTCGTTCTCCTGAAATTCGTCCTTTAGTGAAAATCGAAATTTGAAAATTTAGAAAAATCAAATTTTTTTTATGAAAAACGCAAATGTTAAAGGTTTTGAAATCTGGATATTATAAAAGGGCACAAAAGACATAAATTCCAAAAAAATTTAGCCGCCCAGGTATGTTCGTTCTCCTGAAATTCGTCCTTTAGTGAAAATCGAAATTTGAAAATTTAGAAAAATCAAATTTTTTTTATGAAAAACGCAAATGTTAAAGGTTTTGAAATCTGGATATTATAAAAGGGCACAAAAGACATAAATTCCAAAAAAATTTAGCCGCCCAGGTATGTTCGTTCTCCTGAAATTCGTCCTTTAGTGAAAATCGAAATTTGAAAATTTAGAAAAATCAAATTTTTTTTATGAAAAACGCAAATGTTAAAGGTTTTGAAATCTGGATATTATAAAAGGGCACAAAAGACATAAATTCCAAAAAAATTTAGCCGCCCAGGTATGTTCGTTCTCCTGAAATTCGTCCTTTAGTGAAAATCGAAATTTGAAAATTTAGAAAAATCAAATTTTTTTTATGAAAAACGCAAATGTTAAAGGTTTTGAAATCTGGATATTATAAAAGGGCACAAAAGACATAAATTCCAAAAAAATTTAGCCGCCCAGGTATGTTCGTTCTCCTGAAATTCGTCCTTTAGTGAAAATCGAAATTTGAAAATTTAGAAAAATCAAATTTTTTTTATGAAAAACGCAAATGTTAAAGGTTTTGAAATCTGGATATTATAAAAGGGCACAAAAGACATAAATTCCAAAAAAATTTAGCCGCCCAGGTATGTTCGTTCTCCTGAAATTCGTCCTTTAGTGAAAATCGAAATTTGAAAATTTAGAAAAATCAAATTTTTTTTATGAAAAACGCAAATGTTAAAGGTTTTGAAATCTGGATATTATAAAAGGGCACAAAAGACATAAATTCCAAAAAAATTTAGACGCCCAGGTATGTTCGTTCTCCTGAAATTCGTCCTTTAGTGAAAATCGAAATTTGAAAATTTAGAAAAATCAAATTTTTTTTATGAAAAACGCAAATGTTAAAGGTTTTGAAATCTGGATATTATAAAAGGGCACAAAAGACATAAATTCCAAAAAAATTTAGCCGCCCAGGTATGTTCGTTCTCCTGAAATTCGTCCTTTAGTGAAAATCGAAATTTGAAAATTTAGAAAAATCAAATTTTTTTTATGAAAAACGCAAATGTTAAAGGTTTTGAAATCTGGATATTATAAAAGGGCACAAAAGACATAAATTCCAAAAAAATTTAGCCGCCCAGGTATGTTCGTTCTCCTGAAATTCGTCCTTTAGTGAAAATCGAAATTTGAAAATTTAGAAAAATCAAATTTTTTTTATGAAAAACGCAAATGTTAAAGGTTTTGAAATCTGGATATTATAAAAGGGCACAAAAGACATAAATTCCAAAAAAATTTAGCCGCCCAGGTATGTTCGTTCTCCTGAAATTCGTCCTTTAGTGAAAATCGAAATTTGAAAATTTAGAAAAATCAAATTTTTTTTATGAAAAACGCAAATGTTAAAGGTTTTGAAATCTGGATATTATAAAAGGGCACAAAAGACATAAATTCCAAAAAAATTTAGCCGCCCAGGTATGTTGGTTCTCCTGAAATTCGTCCTTTAGTGAAAATCGAAATTTGAAAATTTAGAAAAATCAAATTTTTTTTATGAAAAACGCAAATGTTAAAGGTTTTGAAATCTGGATATTATAAAAGGGCACAAAAGACATAAATTCCAAAAAAATTTAGCCGCCCAGGTATGTTCGTTCTCCTGAAATTCGTCCTTTAGTGAAAATCGAAATTTGAAAATTTAGAAAAATCAAATTTTTTTTATGAAAAACGCAAATGTTAAAGGTTTTGAAATCTGGATATTATAAAAGGGCACAAAAGACATAAATTCCAAAAAAATTTAGCCGCCCAGGTATGTTGGTTCTCCTGAAATTCGTCCTTTAGTGAAAATCGAAATTTGAAAATTTAGAAAAATCAAATTTTTTTTATGAAAAACGCAAATGTTAAAGGTTTTGAAATCTGGATATTATAAAAGGGCACAAAAGACATAAATTCCAAAAAAATTTAGCCGCCCAGGTATGTTCGTTCTCCTGAAATTCGTCCTTTAGTGAAAATCGAAATTTGAAAATTTAGAAAAATCAAATTTTTTTTATGAAAAACGCAAATGTTAAAGGTTTTGAAATCTGGATATTATAAAAGGGCACAAAAGACATAAATTCCAAAAAAATTTAGCCGCCCAGGTATGTTCGTTCTCCTGAAATTCGTCCTTTAGTGAAAATCGAAATTTGAAAATTTAGAAAAATCAAATTTTTTTTATGAAAAACGCAAAGGTTAAAGGTTTTGAAATCTGGATATTATAAAAGGGCACAAAAGACATAAATTCCAAAAAAATTTAGCCGCCCAGGTATGTTCGTTCTCCTGAAATTCGTCCTTTAGTGAAAATCGAAATTTGAAAATTTAGAAAAATCAAATTTTTTTTATGAAAAACGCAAATGTTAAAGGTTTTGAAATCTGGATATTATAAAAGGGCACAAAAGACATAAATTCCAAAAAAATTTAGCCGCCCAGGTATGTTCGTTCTCCTGAAATTCGTCCTTTAGTGAAAATCGAAATTTGAAAATTTAGAAAAATCAAATTTTTTTTATGAAAAACGCAAATGTTAAAGGTTTTGAAATCTGGATATTATAAAAGGGCACAAAAGACATAAATTCCAAAAAAATTTAGCCGCCCAGGTATGTTGGTTCTCCTGAAATTCGTCCTTTAGTGAAAATCGAAATTTGAAAATTTAGAAAAATCAAATTTTTTTTATGAAAAACGCAAATGTTAAAGGTTTTGAAATCTGGATATTATAAAAGGGCACAAAAGACATAAATTCCAAAAAAATTTAGCCGCCCAGGTATGTTCGTTCTCCTGAAATTCGTCCTTTAGTGAAAATCGAAATTTGAAAATTTAGAAAAATCAAATTTTTTTTATGAAAAACGCAAATGTTAAAGGTTTTGAAATCTGGATATTATAAAAGGGCACAAAAGACATAAATTCCAAAAAAATTTAGCCGCCCAGGTATGTTCGTTCTCCTGAAATTCGTCCTTTAGTGAAAATCGAAATTTGAAAATTTAGAAAAATCAAATTTTTTTTATGAAAAACGCAAATGTTAAAGGTTTTGAAATCTGGATATTATAAAAGGGCACAAAAGACATAAATTCCAAAAAAATTTAGCCGCCCAGGTATGTTCGTTCTCCTGAAATTCGTCCTTTAGTGAAAATCGAAATTTGAAAATTTAGAAAAATCAAATTTTTTTTATGAAAAACGCAAATGTTAAAGGTTTTGAAATCTGGATATTATAAAAGGGCACAAAAGACATAAATTCCAAAAAAATTTAGCCGCCCAGGTATGTTCGTTCTCCTGAAATTCGTCCTTTAGTGAAAATCGAAATTTGAAAATTTAGAAAAATCAAATTTTTTTTATGAAAAACGCAAATGTTAAAGGTTTTGAAATCTGGATATTATAAAAGGGCACAAAAGACATAAATTCCAAAAAAATTTAGACGCCCAGGTATGTTCGTTCTCCTGAAATTCGTCCTTTAGTGAAAATCGAAATTTGAAAATTTAGAAAAATCAAATTTTTTTTATGAAAAACGCAAATGTTAAAGGTTTTGAAATCTGGATATTATAAAAGGGCACGAAAGACATAAATTCCAAAAAAATTTAGCCGCCCAGGTATGTTCGTTCTCCTGAAATTCGTCCTTTAGTGAAAATCGAAATTTGAAAATTTAGAAAAATCAAATTTTTTTTATGAAAAACGCAAATGTTAAAGGTTTTGAAATCTGGATATTATAAAAGGGCACAAAAGACATAAATTCCAAAAAAATTTAGCCGCCCAGGTATGTTCGTTCTCCTGAAATTCGTCCTTTAGTGAAAATCGAAATTTGAAAATTTAGAAAAATCAAATTTTTTTTATGAAAAACGCAAATGTTAAAGGTTTTGAAATCTGGATATTATAAAAGGGCACAAAAGACATAAATTCCAAAAAAATTTAGCCGCCCAGGTATGTTCGTTCTCCTGAAATTCGTCCTTTAGTGAAAATCGAAATTTGAAAATTTAGAAAAATCAAATTTTTTTTATGAAAAACGCAAATGTTAAAGGTTTTGAAATCTGGATATTATAAAAGGGCACAAAAGACATAAATTCCAAAAAAATTTAGCCGCCCAGGTATGTTCGTTCTTTAGGAATTCAAAAATTTCCATAAAAAAAATTAATTTATTTGATAGTTAAAAATTTATAGTTTCTTTTAGTTTTTTTATTACTTTTTTTTGTTTTAATATAGAAAAATATAATGGTCTGCATGTTTCGATTTTTTTTAGCTCATTTTGTTGAAAGATATGGCCAGGATTCCATTTTGAGTATGTTCTTCCAAAATTTTCATGTCTAACAGGGCTCTGTTATCAGGTTAACATAGCTCTGTTAATGCAATTGGTTTGTGTCTTGGGTTTAAATTTCGAAATTTATCTTCACACACGTATACATATGTATGTATATTTTACAAATTCATACATATGTACATATACATACATATGTGTATATATGTATATATATTAACAAAAAATAAACACATACGATTGGCAAACTCTGATTTTATAAAAAACTTTTTTAGAAAACTAAATTTATTAAATATGCCATGTAGTTACGTTTACAAATTAACCACTCAAAAGCTTAAATTATTAAAAGAAACAAAAGTACCAAATCAGGGCTATTGTGCCACACTCTCATTCAATATACATACATCCCATCACCGTCTACAAATGTCACGTAACGTCGTTATGAAATTCTATTTTCTGCAGGTTCAGACGTTACATTTACGTGCCATTTCAGACAGGTAAGCGTTTGCATAGATTTTCATGCAACAGATTCGATCAGCTGACACATTTACATTTACAGTTCTACATTTACAGTCGGGTAATTCTGCCTTTACTCTTTGAGGCTAAAATGTAGCTTTTTTCATAAAGAACAAAAATTGTGAACATATAAAATCAAATAAAATTTATGTTCAAGATCGAAATCGCAAAAAAAAATTTAAAAAATTCGATTCCCCCCCCCCCCTTTTTCCCTTGTTTAGGTCCATAGGTAGCAAACCGTTCAAAATTCGATGAAACAATAAACTATAAAAATGTACCTAAGCTCTCAATAAACAACTTTTTGGAACATATGAACTTCCTAGGAATGATTCTTAACACCGCTTAGGCAGCGCTTAGGTAGCCGCAAAAGTAAAAAAAATTCCCGAAAGTTTTTTAATGTAATTTTTTTTTTTTTTAATTTTTCACTTTTTTAAAAATCGCCAAAATGAAAAAAAACGCCAAAAAAACGAAAAAATCGCCAAAACGCGAAAAAGGCGCCAAAAGTAAAAAAAATCGCCTAAATTAAAAAAAAAATCATTATAAGTAAAAATCGCCTATATAAAAAAAAATCACCAAAATGAAAAAAATCGCCAAAATAAAAAAAATTCGCCAAAATGAAAAAACTCCAACCGAAAAAAAATCGCCAAAATGCGAAAAAGGCGCCAAAGCTAAAAAAAATCACCAAAATTAAAAAAACGCCAAAAACCAAAAAAAAATCGACAAAACGAGAAAAAAAAATGCCATAACTAAAAAAAAAGCGCCAAAACTTACAAAAATCGTCAAAAACCGAAAAAACGCCAAAACTAAAAAACGCTCCAAACCGAAAGAACCCAAAGGCGAAAAAAAGCCAAAACTATTTATTATATAGGCTAAAGTTCATATTGAATTACATGTCTAGTGTCCGTACGGAACCCTTCGTGCGCGGGTCAAGGTGGCATTTCATTGATTTTTATTTGTATTTTATTACGTAGTGGTATTCGTGTATGGTTATATTTCCATGACTTAAAAAATTACACATAGTATAATTTATTATATCAAACCTCGTTTTACCTCTCCTTTTCCACTTTTTTCGAAAGTCGCAAAAACACCCATAAGAAGAAGGATTGGAGGGCTGAAATATTTCACAACATTTTATAGAATATTGATGAGGACCTTATATGTATAACTAAAATGCGCAAACAGAGCAGAATTGTTCAACCTAAATTTTAGAAATAAACTTTCAAAGAGCCGACAGTCCTAAGAAGTTTGATTTTCTTGGGCATGAATATTAAATATCATACGAGTATACATTCATATGCAAGCCAAATCGTTATATTATTGCTTTTCACCAAACGACCATAAATATTGGTCAATATTCATATCATAATGAGGGCAATAATGGTCAGTAAGCCTAAAGTGTTTTCTGTTTACCAACAATAATATTTTAGTGCTATTGCTTTTTCTCTTGTTGTAGTTGTTGTTGCCAGTATGTTGGCTATACTTGTGCTCTGTTCAGCAGTCAAAATACTTAGCCTTATTTATCAGCTATTTTAGCCAACATATGTGCTTTACAATGATTTCTATTCTTCTCATATTTTTGGCCGGCATGTTGGTGTTAAAAAACACATTACAATTTATTATTGTTGTTAATGTTATTGTTGCTAATGTTAATGCTGTTGTTGTTGTAGCTTTTATTGGTAGTTTTTAGTCGATAATGAGCCATAATAGGGTGGAGAAAAAAAAACAAAACCAAACAAACATTTGCTCACAATTAGTCTCCTGGGATTCGTTGTATGGAAGGAGTGGAACTATAAAAACAAAACTATGAAAAGAGTGGAAAGGAAATTTTAGTTTAAAGCTAAATTTCCCTTTTTGGTTACACCAATACACATATGCACTTACACATACACACGTGTACATACATATTTATAGTCCATAAAAATAAACCAAAACCATAATAAAGGCAGTCTATTAAAAGTTAAACGAGTGTAATGACTGGGAGCTAGAGAATGCGAAGGAAGAAAGCGATAACATTTATAGTGAGCAGAAAGCTTAAAACAGAGATATATTTCTATTGCAATGAGTGTGACCAGCACTGTTGCCAGAATTGACGATTTCTCTGCATTTTGACGATTTTCACCTCTCAAAATACACTAGTGACGATTTTAGGTCCAGAAATGATTTTTCTAAATTTAACATATATGGCAACTTTTTTTAGTATTGCATTTTTAGAGTTGGTTTTTTGTTATGTTATGATTTTTTTGTGTTCAAAATGTTAAATTCTGATATTTATAAATAAACCCCCAAATTCATAAAATTTGAAACGAATTTGAAATGTATTTTATTTCAAATATTCCATACAAAATTTTCCTAAAATGAATTTCAAATTCATTTTATTTTTTTATAAATATGGGGGAAAATGTTTCTATAACAAAAATTCTAATTATTTTTTTTATAAATTGTCTGTTTTAAAAATAAATATATATGTACGTATGTGAATTCTGATTTCATTTTAAGTCTTTTTAACTTTTATTTTTAATTTTAATGGTTTTCATGTTTAGGCAATATACATATATTTAATGTATATGTGTATATTTGTTGAAAGCATAGTTAATAAGTTTGAACCATTGTAATAGTTTTTGTAATAAAACAATTAAAATACAAAAAAAATTAATATTTTTGATTTGACGTTTTTTTGACGATTTTCTAAAATGACTTGACGATTTGGACGGTTTATTGCACAGAAATCTGCAGTTTTTGACGATTTCACCCCTAGAAGTTCTGGCAACAGTGGTGATTAGATCTCAAAATTGGCTTTAAAACAGCTCTACGTCTAAACACACATACTCTGACATTGCATTTGAAGTAAACAGCTGCTGAATCTGATTGGCTGTTCTGCTCTCGCCGATGTGAAAGCACAAAGCTCTTTTGTGAAAGCTCGCAAATTGTGCATATGACTTGAACGTAGCTGCTTTAAAATTATGCTAACAATTAAAAAAAATACAGACAAAAAAATTAAGAAAAATTTAAACCACATTTTAAATTAATAACAAAAATTAAAAATTTTAAAAACCCCGACTTTTTTCAGAAAAGATGTTATATCTTCTAAACGGCTAGACCGATTTTCTTCAAACATAGAACTAAGAACCCCCCCGATCAAGTCATCTTTCAAACAGAAAAAACTAAATGAAAATCGGTCCAGCCGTTTGGCCTGTACGTGGACACGGACAGACACACAGATACACAGATACACAGAAACACAGACACACACTACAAACTTATAACACCCCTTTTTTTAGTCGGGGGTTAAAAACAAAAAGTTTAATTTTTCATAATTTTCAAACCCAATAAATATTTTGTTTTATTTGGACAAAGCAAGATTCAAGATTGAATATTGCATATTGTATTGTACATATATATATATATATATATATATAGGGTGTTTTTTTAGAGATATAGAACTTCAAATAGAAATAAAACACAAGAAAATCGTTTTAATGTCCATTAATTTGGCTCTATTGGAAGGACAATTTTATGCCATTATTGTTTAAATATGATTTTGGGCATGTGGCCGCCGCGGCTGGCTCGAATAAAGCCAATTCTACAGGTCCAATTTTCAACCACTTTTTCGAGCATATGGGGCCGTATGTTGGCAATAACGCCACGAATGTTGGCTTCCAAGTCCCCTAACGTTTCTGGTTTGTTGGCGTAGACGAGCGACTTCACATATCCCCAAAGAAAATAATCCAATGGTGTCAAATCACACGATCTTGGTGGCCAATTGACAGATCCATTCCGCGAAATTATGCGCTCATCGAATGTTTCCTTCAATAAATCGATTGTGACGTGCGCTGGGTGGCATGTAGCGCCGTCTTGTTGGAACCACAACTCATCCACATTCATGCCATCCAATTCGGGAACAAAATAGTCGGTTAGTCGGCTCCAATTGCTTTGCACGGTGGCGAATCGATTCATTGGGGTCCTCTTCAACACTTTGCTCTACAGCGGCAATTGTTTCTTCGCTGCGCACTGTTCGACGTCTCTGCGGATGCGTATTATCACATAGAGTAAACGTAGTGCGAAAACGATCCATGGTTAACCGAATTAATTGCTCTGATGGACGATTATGTCGACCATAAAATGGACGGAGCTTGCGGTAAACTTCGCGAACTGAACCATTATTTTCGAAATAAATTTGCACGATTTGCAAGCGTTGTTCTTTTGTCAACCTGCTCATGATGAAATGGCAAACCAAACTAAATATTAATCACTTGACAGCTGACAAAATGGCCGCCAGTTAAAAAAGTGATGCCAACTTAAAGTTCTATACCTCAATAAAAAACACCCTTTATATATGCATATATATATATATATATATATATATATATATTGTATACCTTCACCAACGTACGTATGGAGTATATCCTCAGCTGAAATGCAAAACCACTTAACTAGCAAAATATTCTAAAGCGCATTTTAAATTAATTATTGGTTACGAGTATTAATTACATAAAAACACAAGTCCCTACAAATTACTTTATCGGCTTAAAAAATTTGAATATTGAATATTTTTTATTCATATTTATCCCACTGTGCATTTGTGGTGTAATATTTATAAAATTCTTCTCTTTTGGCCAAGGTTATAAAAAAATAAAACTATATTTGTTTTTACGCCATGGAGGCGGTTATTTTTATTTACTTCTTTATTCTTTTTTTTAAGCCTTGAGCTAATCACCACAATCTTTCTTATTTCATGTTTTTCTCAGATTTTCTTTCTTACATTTGCAGTGAGACGACGGACGACCTTCTTTTATTTAGTTATTATAACTTGAATTATAAAGTTGAATAGTTGTTGTATTTTTTTTTTCTCTCTAAGAAAACTTTTTCTGGGCATTTCGCTTTGTTTTACGAATATATTTCACTTGCGATGTCAAGGATAAACATTCATATTTATTTTTATATTATTTTTTTATTCTGGTTGAAGTTGTTGCTTTAATAAATAAACTATTCTTTGGTTTTATTTCTTTTTAACACACTTATACATTTACGCTTTTGTATAAATGTATTATAGCATATTTTTAGTTATAACATACCGTGTTGCAATTAAAGTCGTGCATACTTAGTTTCAATTGACTGCAGAAGTTTAGGTATTTTTATGTTATAAATGCGTATGTTTTAGTGAGTAACTGATTACTTCAGTTATAAGTTGGTATTGTTACTCTCTGCAGTAAATTCGATTTAAGGCTCAGCTCTAATGGAATGTAACTGCAATGGTAGGAAACAGCTGATCGATATTGTTATGCGAAAAGTGATGTAGAGATTCGTACACTGCGGTTATATTATATTACATCTCTTTAAGCATTTTCATTACATTTTGAATAACAATTTGGATGAGATGTTTTCTACCGTTGCAGTTACATTCCATTACAAGCGGCTAACTGAACCTTTGAACAGTTAAAAAGAGAAAGAGAGTAAGGGCTCAATTAGCCGACTGTAATGTAATGTAACTGCTGTAATGTTTAAAAGGATTCGTAATGGTAGTGTTTGTGAGGTCCTATAGACCAATTATTATTTTTATCCAGCTGTACAGGGGGTCCAGCATATAAGTAGGCGTTCAAAGGAACTGCCAGAAAAGTGAGAAGTCAATTTATAAATTAGGAAAGTTGTTCGATATTGTTATGTGAAAAGTAATGAAAATGGTTATAGAGATGTAATGTAAGGTAACCCACTTTTCATATAAAAATATCGATCAGCTGTTTCCTACGTTGCAGTTACATTCCATTACAGTCGGCTAACTGAGCCGACTATACACACTATGTTCATCTCACACTGTCTTATGAATATTTTTTGTGTCGTTTCATGCCTTCATACACATGTTCGCACGCATACAAACACTCATGAAAACGACAAACAAATTCAAAACAATTAGGGAATTCACCGTTAGTATCTTAAAATTTTAATGTGGCAACATTGTTCCATTTTGAAATTGTTGTGGTGAGCAGGCAACGAAATAAAATACAGTATTGAAATAACAAAGTTTTTTTATTTTTAAATTAGAAATAATTGTTGGATAAATTTATCAAAATAACTTTTGTTCTGCAAAATGCCTAAAGACATCGAAAAATAAAAATATTTTTTCATCAACTACAGCTGGGCTTACAGTTTTAACATTACCATATTGCCATATTTGAAAATGGCATGCTTTTATGCTTTTGTATTCACCACCTGCTAATAAATTTTAGTTACACACAAACAAAAACAGCAAACTTATCAACCAGTGTTGCCGGAATGGAAATTCAATTTTACACAGATGAACCTTCAAAATTATCCAAAATGTTATATATTACACAAAACAAATTTTGTGTTATATAATAAATAATGCTTTTCATTTAAGAAAATATATGCAGTGATTTTTTATTATTTATTTTTTCAGTGCGAATTTTTTCAAGACAAGTTCAGCCAAACATAAACATAGAAATATTATAAAAATGTTAGGTAGTAAATTTACGGAGTAATTTTTTTTTTTTAATGACATAAAGATCTGACTTGTTTTTATGGTTAAGCTAGTGTCTATATGCATTTCGTTCCCGCTTTATGACAAATAAATATACTCCGAAATCAAGATCTTTAATTAAAAAATTTACTTACTTCTGTATACTTTTGAGGCGAAATTTCACAAAAATTACACAAAAAATTTAAATTCCCAAAACAGTTCAAGCAAAAAAATTTTGGATTGTTAAACAGAACTCGGCAACTCTGTTTCCAACCCTTATTAAAGCATTAAAACTAAAACGTTGCAAGATTAGCACATATTTTAAAATGCTATTGTGAACGCCCTTAACAGTGAGTCTATACCTGATAAATTTTTATCATAATAAAAGTCAAATCATTATCAAGAGAAAAATTTATCAGGTATAGAGTCCATTTATTAGTGTTATTGCAGTGTCTTGACAATTTTGTCAGAGCTCAAGCTCAGACAAATTTGTCTTGATAAAAAACGTAAACAAACTGTGTGACGTTTTAATTTGTTTGTAAAAAATAAAATATTTACATAATTTTCAAGAAAAAAATATAAAAATAAAGAAAAATATTGATGTTTTTACTAAATAAAACCTTTTTAATAAATATGAAGTGAAATATTGCAGGTATTGTGGTAAACTTTCTTCACGACGACAAAGAATTTATGATTTATCATAATAAAAAAACCACGTCTTCGCATGTACACTTGCATTAACAAAAATTTGACAACGGCTCTGCCGACGTTTTGTTAGTTGTTATGATAAATTTTTATCAGGTATAGACGCTATGTAATGAAAAAATCAAGAATAAAAATTTTTCCTAACATAAACTTTTTGAGGAATTTTGAATTCATCACATAAATCTAGCTGAAAATAATTACAAAGAAAGCCATTATATTTGCTCTCCCTTTCCGTAGATACGATCAAATAAACCCGTTAATCACTGCATATGTGTGGTTGTCGTATGCTTTTCAATCAAAAGGAGACAGTGCCAATAAACACATCAATCATCATTTGTATTTTTACTTTGGTGCCTCCGTGTATTTCTCCAGAAAGAATCACTTTTTGACTTTTATCAATCATCGCCGACAACGATACACGAAAAAATACGACTGCACGCACTATGTGATCGAGGAGTTTATTTGATCGTATCCAGGGCACTTTAGGTAGTTTTTTTGTTGGATCTGTTTTAGCAATAGTCTATTGTCTACTCTTTCTCATGTTTAGCTTTAACCCAGGTTTGACTCCTTTTTTTGTTTTCAAATTAATTTCACTTTTTATGATTTTTTTTTTTTTTTTTTTGTATACATCCAGGCTGTTAAAACTGGCCCAGAGAGCCGAACATCGATCGGCTTTTTATACAAATGTGGGGGCAGCTCTGGTATACATGTTTGTGTGTGTATATGTATGTAAGTGTAATGTTATTTCTTTCTATATTTTTTTTCACCACCTTTTGCAAGGGGAAATTATGTATCGTACGTGTTGGATTTGAATTGATTTACCCAGTTAGCCAGGCGGAATTTTCATCATAGAAAATTAAAAAAAAGTTCTAATCATCAAATTGCCTGAATTGATAAAAATTATTTTTAAAATTTCTATTAAGAAAAATTATGATATTAATCATCAGATTAGTAAAAAATACATATAATAAATGATTTTTTTTTCAGTTAATGGAATTTTTACTTTTGATTAAAAAAATTATATAAAATATGTATAATTTCAATTAAAGTGTTGAATTAACCGATTCAATAAATTAGTAGAAAATAAATGTAAACTAAGGGCCAGTACCACGATGTCGCACAATTACATTGGAAACAACAACAAAATTTTAAAATTTGTTTTTGTTTTGAATGTAAGTGTGCGACAAAACGAACGCTGTCGACATCGTGGGACAGGCCCTTTATTTATCTAATGGGTGAGCTAAAGAACAATAACCGCTAAAATAGCTTAAGCGACACATTTTTTGGACTTCGTTTTTTTTACGAAAATAGACTATTTACGATCGCAAATAATCAATTTTGGTCAAAAATTGAAGTTCGAAAATTATGTCGCTTAAGCTATTTTGGCGGTTATGACGCGATGTGTCTGAAAATTACTGAAATAAAATATACATTTCTCGAAAGCTTTAAGTCTCTCCTTTCTTAATATTTTTATAAGTTTAAATTCGGTTGATATTAAACTTAGTTAGAGGTTGATAAGTGCATACGGGTACGAAAAACCAATTTTGTACCCGTAACTCAAGATTTTGGGTGAGCTTCGAAATTTTCAATTTCGAATTTTTGTTATACTCGACTATACCTACTAGAAAAATTGTAACACTTCCCAGTTTTTTTTTACGCAGTGTAATAAATTCAATTTGAAATATACCAAAGTATAATAACCTAAATTAAGCTATTATTCCATATGAAATTATAAGTCGAAAAACGATAGGCAGCACAAAATAATTGTGATTTTTTCCAATAATTGAGTAATCAAATTATAGGGGTATTTAGAACTCAAAATCTATTTATCTCGACTTAAGCACTTTTTCAATATATTGTCGAGTGTGCCATCATCATCGATGATGTTTTGCTGACATGGCCAACAGGGTAATTATAATTATAAATGTGTGTTTGTAAGAAGAAGAAAACAACATAAAGGATCTTGAAAATAGAGAAGTATATACAATACAGTTAGTTAGTGGAATTATGGTTAATTTGTGAAGATTTCGAATGGCGTTTCTTTTTTCTCTATTATTTCGTTCAAAGTTTTCTATTTAATTTGCTACAAATTAAAAGACCATGAACAGTTGGAGCTAAATAACAGGAAGCGATAATTTGTTGGAGAAGTGAGTGAGTGATAAAAAAATTTATATTTTCATATGTATGTGCCCTTAATTATGAAAGTGGTCTAAGTCATATGCATTAGACCCTGCAAAAGACCATTTACCAGAACTTTCAAAACATGAGGGATTTTTTAAATGCTTTACTACAGCGAAGTCTTCTAAAACAAACGCTAAATAACACTGTTTTTAAGGCATTTGCTTCAATTATTGCAGGTATAGAAGTAAAGAGGAGAATATGTACATCGTAACGAAAGAATTTGTGATGCTTGCTTGTTCCTACGCATGGACGCGTATACAAACGGCATGCATGTACATACACACACGTTGAGTGTATGCTCTTTTATATTTCTGCACAAATGCAAACGTACACATGCATTGAAATTAGTTGTGTGAGCTAGGTTTCAAAAACCTCCCTTAAACACAATATAATAGCTTATCATCTACATCTTATATACACGCTCAAACGTACAATATGCAAAGTAACAAGCATACGAATATCAACACTACTTCTTGTGAGTGTTTGTTACGTACAAGAAGTATTCGCGACATTGCTTGTAAACACTCATATACACGTACATCAACACATCCATCGTGCTTCGCTTATTACACGACAACATTTATTATTGGTTTAGTATAATACATGCCGCGAGAATACATTTGAAAAACACGACGTATTTTCATTTCAAGACTGTTTGCGCAGGCCTCTAATATGCACTTTTACTTTGAAATAATAAATAAATCTTAAAAAATTAATAAATACTCGTATTTAATAATTTTATATTAATCAAAACTAGTACTGATCTGAATTAAAATGTTACATAATATAAAAATAGTTTTTGATTTGTTCAAATGTAATCTACTAAATATGTATCTCGGCCAAAAAAAATATGTATATGAGAGCACATATACATAAATACATAACGCTCATGTACTCCAAGAACGTCATAACTCAAAAAATGAAATTTTTTAAGGCAGAAAGGCCCTTTATTATTTATATTTATTAGATAAGCTTATAAATTTATATAAAATTATATTTATAATATGACTAGCTTACATACAACATCCATATCGATTTGTGTTAACAAATAATATATTTATTAACAAACTTCTTATTCGACTAACTACTTTAATATCTAAAACTGATAGACAATTTAAAATTATCTAAAACTCCAACAAGAATTTATTTTGGGTCTTGTACATGTGATACTGAAAACCTCAATAGCTTTTTTTCTCCTCATCAGTAAAATCCAAAAAAAAAATATATTAAAATTCATTAAATAACTACCATAAATTGCATTCTGTGGAGCAAATTTCTTTTAAAAAATTGTTTACCTTTCCTAAAAAAAAAAAAAATTAAGAGTAACAAAAAAAAATATTAAGAACACTTATAGAAAGGAAACATGTAACCTGACAACAACTAATCACAAACATGAGTTTGGAAACAACAACGTTAACATCATCATCATCATCATTATCATGTTTCTCATCAGTTTCACCAAAACTAACACAACAGTAAAGACCGACCACATAATATTCCAAAAAAATAAACTATTATGGGTTTCCTTTATACAACAACAGACATGCATATACTTTTCTACTAGTAATAGCAAGCAGGCAGACAGACACTCTCGGAAAATGTCAGCAACAAAAGCACTTTAAGAAGAATTTTGTGCATAAACTCTCATATGCAATAAACGATGCTTGTTGCATCACGGCAAACTGTTTTCTAATAAAACTAAAAACCTTCTCCTCATCCTCATCTTCAGTGAATTTGCCACTTATTAAGTTATCCGTAGGATGTTAAGTTATCAAAATAAAGTTAAAGAAATCAATACATAGCTTTATCTACTGCCTGGCACGTCTAAGTAATCCAGTACATATATATAAATATTGATTTTGTTAATTGGCATTATTTAATAAGTTATTTAAAATTGAGGCTTCAGTTATACTCATAAGACTGTGTTTAGACAAGAAAACATTGGGAAGGAAAACATTTAGTTTTCGGTAATCATTTTTGTGTTCGGTAATCCGTAACACGCTTTGTTTTCATATTATTTGCGAAAGAAATAACAAAAGAGAATTCCAGATGTTTTCCTTCCAAATGTTCGCCCGTCTAAACGGCTTTGACTCGCGCACGAAGTGTTCCATACGGACACTAGATATGTATACGAACTTTAGCCTATATAATATGTAGTATATCGTTTTGGGATTTTTTCGGTTTTTAACCTTTTTTTTTAATTTGACGTTTTTTTAGTTTTGGCGTATTTTGCATTTTTTGTCGTTTTTTTCAGTTTTGCTGACTTTTTTTAGTTTTGGTGCTTCTTTTTCTAGTTTTGGCGATTTTTTTCGGTTCTTTGCGTTTTTTTTTTCATTTTGGCGATTTTTTTTATAAGGCAATTTTTTATTATGGCGATTTTTTCGGATTCCTGCGATTTATTTTAGTTTTAGAATTTTTTTTAATTTGGCTCTTTTTTCGTTTTGGCGATTTTTTTCTTTTTTTTGCGATTTTTTTTAGTTTTGTGATTTGAAAATTTTGGGATTTTTTTAGTTTTACCGTTGTTGAAAACTTCAAGAGTTTGCCTTTTACGGTTTCCAATATACAGCAAGTTGTCAAAATTACATTAACTGATAGAACAGCCTTTAATTTAGATTTTTTTAAATGTACTGTTTGTATAAAAACTAAATTTACAAATTTCAAGTGTCTATATATGTATGTACATATATGCAATTGTATGTAAATACATATATTACATGGGATTTTAAAATTTTTCGTTGCTCGTTTTGGAACACCTTTTAATTTTTAACTCTCATGTATTTGTTCTTATAGCGTCCAAAGTTCTACATACTCTGTCCAAATTTCAGCTCGTAGCTCTTATGGTTTTTAAGAAAATAGCCTGTGACGGACAGACAGACAGACGGATAGCGTAGCGAAAACAATATGGTTCCTTTTCACCTTTGGTGTGCGGAACCCTAAAAACAACGCCATTGGCAGGGCTGCCAGAAGTGGGTATTTTACAAGTGCTTTCGGGACAAAAAATTTCGTTTGGTGATAGGAGATTTTTCTGGGGATATATAAAACCTTCGTGGGATTTTTTATCAAGCTAACAATAACGTTTGTTTTATCAACAGTGTTGCCAACATTTTTTTTAAGTAAAACACACTAAATGTATGCCAAAAATTGTGGAATTAACTTTTAAACGAATTTACTCGACGAATTCTTGAAGGCAAGTTCATCGAACTATGCGAAATACGCCGCTTGTCTCAATTGTGTTCAAAACATTATGTGGAAGAAATAAATCGTTTTTACCCCCTTAAGAAATGATATCACTAGACTTATTTTGAACGAATGTATGTACTTCCTATTCGCTACATTTATGTTGCTCTTAAGCCTTCCAACAGAGAATAATTTATTTTAAAGGAAAAATAGTTTTATTTTTGGTAAAATCTTTTTACATAATATAAATTATAAACCTGCACGATTAAAACTCAAATATCATTTTTTAAATGAAATGAACACTTGTCATCGCAGGTGGTTTTTATTATTCCTAAGCTCTATTGTAAATGATATGAATAGTTAGAAAAAATATCTTCAGCCTATATACGATAACTTTCGATAGACTTTTCTTGTGTTATGAAATTTTTAAATCTTAAATGACTCGTTAGATGCTTCATACAACAATTGTATTGAAATCTATTGTACAATTAATAAATGGTGTCCCAACAAGAACGCAAGATTTAAATTTGGCGCCATTCGAAGTGTCATTGTTTGACATTTGAACAATTGTTATTGTTTGCTAGTAGAAGGTATGAGGTTAGTAAAAATGGAGCGCTACACTAATGAACAACGCATTCTCATTGCGAAATTGTTTTACCAAAATGGTGAAAGTTTTGCGGCTACAGTTCGCAAATTTGCGATCAATTTGGGGTCACAATAATGCTCCAAAAGAGTCAACTGTAAAGACATTAATGGATAAATTTGCCGAAACTGGGTCTGTTAGTGATGTAAAGACAACAAAGCGCCTTCGACCAGGTCGATCGACCGAAAATGTCGCAGCTGTACGTGATGATGTGGCTCAAACGCAGGTCCAGCGCAAACAGTCAATGGTGTTCGGTATCGTGAAATGATAACCAGTTTTTTCGTGCCTAGAATTGAAGAAATGAATGTGGAGGGCATGTGGTTTCAACAAGACGGCGCCACATGTCATACAGCCAGAGAAACAATTCAATTGCTACATCAGAGTCATTTCCCGGTCGTGTTATTTCGCGTTTTGGAGACCAGAATTGGCCGCCTAGATCGTGCGATTTAACACCATTAGACTTTTTTCTTTGGGGTTTTTTGAAGTCGATGGTTTACACGAATAAGTCGACGACGACTCAAGCCTTAAAAGAGGAAATTGGGCGCTGCATTAATGAAATACCGCAGCATTTATGCAAAATGGCCATTGACAATTTCATTAAAAGATCGCGTGTGTGCCAGCAAAGCCGCGGCGATTTGTTGTTCCACACATAACCCCATTTTGTCTACTTTACGATATCATAAAGTTTCACGATTTTTTTTTTTAATATCTGTATTTTATTAAAAATTTATATCTTGCGTTCTTGTTGGGACACCCTTTATAAAAAAGCAAATTTATGTAAAAGATGAGTCCAAACCATGTTTAGTAACAGTTATTAAATAAATTTTATAAAATTGTTAATAAAAATCGCACGGAGGGACTTGTGGGGATTTTGTGAAATTTGTTTAGGGGAAACGACCTGACAGTCCAGGTCATTGATGAGCAGGGTACACACTGTGCAATGTAGTTACGCAACACGTTTATATATTATGTTGCATATTTTGACACACACTCCGCAATCTACAATGAAACCATCAATGCAATCTGAAAATATCAAAATATTTTAATATTTTTGAAACATTGAGTGCAACTCGAAAGGAAACCATAAACAAGACTACACACTATGCGACCGAGGATGAAATCTCGACTTTTTGCTTTTGAACCTGCCTGATTGTGAGTGAAAAGTTACTGGCATTTTTAATTTACGCTATTTTAAAAAATGTTGATTAAAACTATATAAATAGGAAGGAATTCAAGAAGCTTTCACAACAAGGAAACAAGAACTTTTTGAACCAAAGAAAATTCATACAGTTTTCAAGAACGTTTTCATAATTTCATTACAAACTCTAAAAAATTAAGTCTATAAAAATAGAAATTCCCATACACTACACAAATTACATACATATTTACATACATACTTGTGTATATTTCGGCCAGCACATCCGTCCTGAACAAACTGTGACTTTAAGGCCTTCAATACCTTCTATGCAAACTATTTAAGTAAAATCCCAGCATCCAATTTAATACTTATCTATTAAAGAGATAAAAAGTATATCTAACATTTTGTTTCACATTATTTTCTTCCTTAAGAAAAAGTAACACCCGTCCACAACAGTTAACACAAATAATAACAGCATGTTACAAATACATATACATACAGACATGTGTATCTACACATAAGCCGTAGGTGTATCTTATTATGTGCGTGTGTGTGCGTGTGCGTGTATTTATTTTGGGTGTTTATGATTTTATGTTTATACCAGAAACTAAAATATAAAATGACATGCTAAAAGGCCAAAATGCTAACAAAATATCACTAGATTTTATTATTTCTAGTGGCAGTAACAATAATAATAAAAATAATAATGAATATATGTTACACTGTTTCTACTGAAATTTTTGTTGAAGGCGTCTCTTAATTTATGGATATACATGCACACATTTACATATAACTATTAGCTATGCCCGCAGCTTTGCCCGCTCGAAATATAACAGTGAAAATAAAAATGAAAAATACGATTTAATATGTATGTTGAATAAATTCGTCAACGTGCGAGTTTTATTCATGCATATAAGTATCCATACCACTGTCCAATTTTTTAAAGTTCAATTGTTCTTTTAAATCGCTTCAAACATAAAAAGCAAATAATTAAAGCAAAAACTGTCATATAGGAAAAATCTTCAAAACGGTCCAAAAATCGTGAAAACTAGAAATCCTGCGGGGCCCTGTAACTCAAAATATAAAACCTTCTTCCAGACGCATTACATATTTCTATGTTTTAAAATTCATCCAAATTTTAAATATCAAAAAATACTAAAAAGAATTTTATAGAACTTAGCAGATGAAGTGCAACAAACAAAGAAAGCTGCTTTTGCATTCGGACAGGGAAAGGACGGGCGTACAGAAGGACTGGAGACAGACAGACGGACTAGAGGGCGAACAGCGTACTCACGTTCCTCACTTTTCTTACAGAAAAGTCAGCTGTGTTAGTCACAGCACACCTTTTTTTATAGAAAAGTCGTGGACTGGATACTTTTTATAAAAGGCACTTTCTTTAAGAGGTATAAAAAATTTGGAAAAGATTACGAGTATTTTATAAAAGGAACTTTTATGAAAGGTACTTTTTATGTAAAGCACTTTATATTAAAAAATTTGTTTTTATCAAAGATCCTTTTTATAAAAGTTCCTTTTAAAAAATAGAGATTTTTTGTAAACAAACCTTTTATAAAAGGTCCTTTTTATTAGAAAACACACTTTTTATTAAAAATATACTTCTTATTAAAAGTATGCTTTTTATAAAAGGTACTTTTAACAAAATGTAGTTTTTGTAAAATGTACTTTTTATAAAAGGTACTTTTTATAAAAAGTACTTTTTATGAAAGGTACATTTTATAACAGGTAATTTTTTAAAAGGTACTTATTACAACAAGTCTTTTTATAAAGGGTACATTACATAAAAGGTACTTTTTAAAACGAATAATTTTTCAATAAGTTACTTTTTATGAAGGGTACTTTTTTAAAAACGTACTTTTTATATAGAGTACTTTTAAAAAAAAGGTACTTTTTATAAAAAGTCTTTTTTAAAAAAGGTAATTTTTATAAAAGATATTTTTTATAAAAGGTACTTTTTATAAAAGGTACTTTTTATAAAAGAAACTCTTTATAAAAGGTAATTTTTACAAAAGGTACTTTTTATAAAAGGTATTTTTTATAAACGACACTTCTATAAAACGTACTTTAATAAAAGACACTTTAATACAAGGTACTTTTTATAAAAAGTACTTTTATAAAAGGTACTTTTTATAAGAGGTACTTTTTATAAAAGTTACTTTTTATAAAGATACTTTTTATAAAAGGTAGTTTTTATAAAATGTACTTTTATAAAGGGTACTTTTATAAGAGGCACTTTTATAAAACATACTTTTATAAAAGGCACTTTTGTAAAAGATACTTTTATAAAAGTCACTTTTATAAAAGATACTTTTATAAAAGACACTTTTATAAAAGATACTTTTATAAAAGACACTTTTATAAAAGATACTTTTATAAAAGACACTTTTATAAAAGATACTTTTATAAAAGACACTTTTATAAAAGATACTTTTATAAAAGACACTTATAAAAGATAATTTTATAAAAGATACTTTTATAAAAGATACTTTTATAAAAGACACTTTTATAAAAGGTAATTTTTACAAAAGGTACTTTTTATAAAAGGTATTTTTTACAAAAGACACTTCTATAAAAGGTACTTTAACAAAAGACACTTTAATAAAAGGTACTTTTATAAAAAGTACTTTTCATAACAGGTGCTTTTTATGAAAGTACATTTTATAACAGGTACTTTTTTAAAAGGCACTTATTATAAAAAGTCTTTCTATAAAGGGTACTTTTTATAAAAGGTAGTTTTATAAAGAGCAATTTTTCAAAAATATACTTTTTATAAAGATTACTTTTTAAAAAACGATACTTTTTATAAAAGATACTTTTCATAAAAGGAACTTTTCACAAAAGGTACTTTTCATAAGAGGTACTTTTAATAAAAGGTACTTTTATAAAAGGTACTTTATATAAAACGAACTTTTTATAAAACAAACTTTTTATAAAAGGTACTTTTTATAAAAGGAACTTTTCATGAAAGGAACTTTTTATAAAAAAAAAATTTTTATAAAAGGTACTTTTTATAAAGATACTTTTTATAAAAGGTACTTTTTATAAAATGTACTTTTCATTAAAGGTACTTTTTATAAAAGACACTTTTGTAAAGGGTACTTTTTATAAAAGCCACTTTTATAAAGGGTACTTTTATAAAAGGCACTTTTATAAAACATACTTTTATAAAAGACACCCTTATAAAAGATACTTTTATAAAATACACTTTTATAAAAGATACTTTTATAAAATACACTTTTATAAAAGATACTTTTATAAAAGACACTTTTATAAAAGATACTTTTATAAAAGACACTTTTATAAAAGATACTTTTAGAAAAGACACTTTTATAAAAGATACTTTTATAAAAGACACTTATAAAAGATACTTTTATAAAATACACTTTTATAAAACATACTTTTATAAAAGATACTTTTATAAAAGACACTTTTATAAAATGTACTTTTATAAAAGACTACTTTTATAAAAGACTAAAGACTTCTATAAAAGGTACTTAAATAAAATGTACTTTTTATAAAATGTATTTTTATAAAAGGTACTTTGTATTAAAAAAAAGGTAATTTTTATATTAAAGGTACTTTTTATATAAAATGTACTTCTTATATAAAAGGAATTTTTTATATAGAAGGCGCTTTAATTTAAATAGGAACTTTTTTTATAAAAGTTGCTTTTTATAAAGAAGGTACTTTTTATTTAAAAGGTTCTTTTTAAATAGAAAGTTATTTAATGTATGTATCCCATTGTAGATTATCATGGCAATGGTGTACGAAACATACTTCTAAAACAAATAACAACAAAAACTTTGGATATCCTTTAATTTTTTTGTGTTGGTTTAGGTTTCACTTCAAAGGATTTTGACACTTAATATACCAACAACTACAAACTACAAATGATGTGTAAGGACAAAGTCATAAACATACAAATTAGAGGCAAACATTCTCCCAGCTCTTATATGCATACATACATACATGCATACGTATGTATGTTTGGGTATGTGCACACACATTAAGATTATTTAAATTTGTGTGACTGATAGTTTAGTTAACAGAGTCTCAGTGTGTGAGTGTGGCGTAGAGATAAAATAAACGTACGGTATAAGTGTTGAATATTTAAATTGTTGTTATTTTTGGTAATTTGATTAAAGGAGTTTTATTTACAAGTTAACAACTTAAACGTGTTAATATTGCCTAAAGGTTGGTTGGCTAGCCACAATGCATACACATACACATACACATTGAAATAATATGTGTGGCACTAAACAAAGCATATCTTTATGATGTACACAGATACATAAGTACGTAGAGTTGTAACACTTCAAATCATGCTGGTTATGGTAAAAGTGTTAACATTTTATGTTTGAGCATAAATTCAAACATGTCACATATTTGTAGTTGATCCTTTAACAATGAAGGCAAAGTAGAAAATATCTGAAGCATTATTTTTTATCTCTCGAAACAATCTGTTCGTTTTTCTTATTTTGAAAAAAAAAAAATCAAAATATGTATGTATTTGGGATGTTGTTCCAAATGACACGTTTTAGTGCTTGCTACGTGTTAAATTAATTCTTGAACTTATAATTAAATTTGTTATCTTTTCCATGTTTTGTAATTTTAGATTAGACTTCAGCCGTAATTATACTCATTGCAATGCTTCCCTCTTGGTTAATGACACTTTGGCCATGTCGGGTGATCAGCCAACCTGGTTGAAATTATTGCCACCACGTTTACATACACCAGATACAATCTTGAATACTTGGTTACATTTGGGTGGTGCTCCGCAAGCTCCAATTGGTTTAATCATTGAATTGCCACCCTCACAAAGTGGCACAGGCTTTACCGGTTGCTTGCATTCGTTGAGAATCAATGGAGACTCAAGGGAAATATTTGGGTAAGTAAATATTTATTTAAGTTTTTAATTTTTATTTTCATATTTTCCCGAATTAAGCACTTGATTGATTTTTACCACTAAAAAATCCTCGATTTTAGCTGGCAAAGCAGAAGTTATTGGCTCTTTTCATTTAATTTATTTTGATTATTTATTAAAGTATTTAAATAAAAAATCCTTAAGCCAGCAAAAATAAAAAATAAAATAACAAAACGAACGAACTATTTTGTTGCTTAATTAATGCAATTGAAATAATGGTAGACTCATTAAAAAATAAATGCGCAAAGCTACTGGCATAAAACTTTTTGTTGCATGCCACTTCAGCGAGCAAATAAACGCAAAGTATTATTATAAATAAATAATACACCATAAATTCGTTCATAAAAACTGATGATGATGATGATGATTAAATAACACAGGCAAGCAATAATTAAAAATACATAAATGTGTGGAGTTTAAAATTTTGCTGAAAACTTAATTTATAATATAATCTCAAAAGCGTTTTGCATAAAATCAAAACAATGTTGAAACTTTTAAAGAAGGACCTTAAACGGATTGTGTTTCGCTGGATTCTGAGTCGTTTTTAATATTTCCTATTTTTTCCCCCCATATAGAACAAAATCTGCTTCGACACTAGATTTTCTCGAAATCTATTTAAAATGTAGTAGTACGAGTACTTAGCGATGCAACTATGGGTTTTTCCTAATTGTCATTAAAATATAAACCGCTGTATTTAAAAAAAGGTGTATGAATTAGCTATATTGCAGTTGTTTGGTTGTAGTTTAGGAAAAAGTTTACTCAATGGATTTTGTTTTGGATACGAAATCTTGATTAATGGGTGTAAACGGTGTAGAATTTGATCAAGATTTCAATTTTGGTGCAGATGTAAATATCCTATAATCTGGTTTTGAGATCACTGAAAAAAATTAATAAGTCAGACCATTTTGAAAGAACTGTCGTCATTCTTTATCTTCAAACTTAAACTGAAACACTCACAATATATTTCAAAATACCATGGCTTTCCGAGGATTTCTTAATAAAATAAGAACAAGTAGTAATTTTAAAAAATTAAAAACCCCGAGTGCGGCCAATTTTGAACAGTTCAAAATCCTAAATGATCATTCAAAACGAAAAATCATTAGAAAAACATAAAAGTGGTTTTAAGATGCCTGTCGAATGGTATCCATTTTGATACAGTTTGTCGGCTTTTTCGTATTCAAAATATGGCGTATGTTGGTCGTTATATTAAGTTTTGAGTTTCATAGTAACACTCCCATGATTAAGACATACGCTGATAAACATATTACCCTACTGCGCTAGGTAAAAGTTTAAAAATAATCTGTAATGTGTGTGAAGACTTTTAACTTAACAGAATAGATATTCTATAACATTTTCAAGCAAAAATAAATGTGCATATGAAAATTTGTTTGGTGGTCAAAATATCGGCCAAACCGAAATTGTGGGGTCATACGACAAATTAGTGTCGTAATTTAAGGCTTCAAGTATTTTAGAACGACATAGAGAAAAAAGTAAAAGATAAAAGGTACTCTTTTCAAAAGGTGCTTTTTTAAAAAGGTACTCTTTGTAAAAGGTACTTTTTGTCAAAGGTACTTTTTGTAACAGGTACTTTTTGCAAAAGGTACTTTTTAAAAAAAATTATTTTGAAAAAATGTACTTTTTATAAAAGGGGTTTTTTATAAAAGGTAATTTTTGGAAAAGGTAATTTTTAAAAAAGGTACTTTTTGTAAAAGGTACTTTTTGTAAAATGTACTTTTTCTATAAAACGTACTTTTACGTGCTTTTACATAAAAGGTACTTTTTACATCAAATGTACTTTTTGTATGCCGTATTACCCTACCATTTTGATTTTGGCCGATATTTTGGCTACAAAAAAGTTCCCTTAGTCACACTAATAATTTTGCGTGAAAATAATATAAAATATTTACTCTGTTAAATTAACAGTGTTCAAGTGAGCGACTTTTCATTAACTCACAGTCTCTGAGCGACAGATATGTAAAGTATCACAGGGGTGTTAAAAACAAAGCTAACTGACGGCACTGTTGCCAGAACTTTTAGGGATGAAATCGTCAAAAACTACAGATTTCTGAGCAAAAAATCGTCAAACTCGTCGTCATTTTAGAAAATCGTAAAAAAACGTCAAATCATAAATATTAAATTTTTTTTGTATTTTAATTGTTTTATTACAAAAACTATTACAATGGTTCAAACTTATTAACTACCCTGTAGTAAATAAAATAATCAGTTGACAAAAAACACTAGTTTATAAATTAATTATTTTGCAAGTGACTAGAAATTGGTTTAAATCTCATGCAGATATCAACCAAACATATTGAATAAAAGCACACGTAAGAAATAAATAAAAGCAAAATAAGTAAATGAAAAGGAAATAAAAAAACAAAACAAGCATGTCATGAAATCAAATGTCAAATGTTGAAAAAAAAACTAATATTTTTCAAAACATAATTGGGGTATTCACACGGTAGTGTTAAAGTCATAACGTCATAATGTTCTAAACTTTTAAACTAGTTTAAAATGCGACTGCTGTGAGCAACCCCTCATATTTTAGTGTGTTAGTTGAAACATAAACAATATGATACAAAACAAATGAGAAAAAATATTACAAAAATTAAATAATATTTGGTACGAATATGCAAAATGATGAGAAAATTATTTAACGGCTTCTATCTGTTTCCGATAATTATTTGCGAATTTTTGCAATATGTAAAACAAATTTTTTTCGAGCATTTGACCTTTTAAAATTTTAAGGCTTTGGAATTTATTTGCAAATTTTCTTAAGTTTTGCGATCAGGTAATTTTTGATAAAGCTTATTGCTCTTGTGTGTAATTTTAACAAAACAGGATTGAATCATCATTGTCTGATTGAATTATTTTTGTTGTTGCAGTTTTTGCCTTTTTTACACATTTGACGACTTTTATTTTATATCACACTTTGCTATCATTTTGGTATTAGCAAGTTTTTGCAAATTTTCATTTTCGCGAATTTTTCCGATTTTTTGGAATTTCTTATATCTTTAAGTATTTATGTGTTATTTTAGGGCTTGCCTTTTTACCATTTTACCGATTTTTAATACATCTATCTATTTGTGCGAATTTTCATAATTTTGCCAATTTTCTGCGATTTTTGGAATTTCTTAGATCTTTAGGTATTTCTAAGTAATTTTGGAGCTTGTTTACAATTTTTGCAATTTGTTGCAAATTTTTGCAATAAAAGTGATTGTTCCCAATTCTTTGTTTTTTTTTTTTAACAGTTTTAAACTTTTTTTTATTAAGTATCAGACTTTAATATATTTTTGATGTCACCTAGTTTTTGCGAATTTTCGTAATTGCGGATTTTTAAAAGTTTCTTGCATTCCTTAGAATTTAAGCACTTTTTTAAATAAATTTTAAGTTTTTTTCAATTAAAAAATTAATCGCGAATTTTCGCAAACTTTTTGCACGTGAGATAATTTTTGATTCATAAAATCTACTGAGTTTGCTCGTTTACAGTTTTTGAGGCTTTGGAAATGTTTAGAAGATATTCGCATTTGTGCAAGTTTTCGCGATTTATATGCTGTAAGTCTATACTCGAGTTATTACTTTTTTTGCGGTCTATATAATTAGCTTTAGGATATTGTTTCCATTATTTTAATCCCTTGCGAATATTTATATTTTTTGCAATATATAATGATTTGAGTAGAAATTTGCTTAAGAAAAACGCCACGTATTTAAACGTAAATGGACATTTTGTCGAAAAAGAAAAGTAAAAAGCAAAATAATTAGTTATGACAGTAACAAATACATAGAGTGAAGAATTGTATTAATATAGTACTCCTTTTATATGAAAGAAAATAAAAATAGTTTTAAACTGGTTTAAAATGTTAGGACTTTATGACTTTATGACACTTAGGACACCCTTGTGAATACCCCAAATATGTATAATATTTTCTATGAGCGGTTCGTATGTATGGATGTATGTATGTACGTATTTTTTATTTTTAGTGAATATAAAAATAAATATTTATATATACATTGTACATATATTTACATAGATATATATGAATATATACATACATACATATATCTGTATAGTATATAATATATGTATATCATATAAAAATACATAGGTATGTATGTAGGTATATCTTTTTTTGCTATAATATTAATTAACTACAAATTGGTTGGAAAATAAGTAGTTAGTAGTCAATTAAAAAGTCATCCAGAGATGGCCAATTGACTACCGCCTATGACATGCCTATGTTAAAATAGTGAGTCGGTTACAAGGAAAAAAGTCACTGAATCAACCAGATGTGGTTATTAAAAAACCAGCTTGAAGTTACTTACAAACGGGTTTGAGTTCCTATAGGGTGCGCTTTCAACAAATATACACATACACATTAAATATATGTAATGGGTGTTTTTTATTGAGGTATAGAACTTTAAGTTGGCATCACTTTTTTAACTGGCGGCATTTTGTCAGCTGTCAAGTGATTAATATTTAGTTTGGTTTGCCATTTCATCATGAACAGGTTGACAAAAGAACAACGCTTGCAAATCGTGCAAATTTATTTCGAAAATAATGGTTCAGTTCGCGAAGTTTACCGCAAGCTCCGTCCATTTTATGGTCGACATAATCGTCCATCAGAGCAATTAATTCGGTTAACCATGGATCGTTTTCGCACTACGTTTACTCTATGTGATAATACGCATCCGCAGAGACGTCGAACAGTGCGCACCGAAGAAACACTTGCCGCTGTAGAGCAAAGTGTTGAAGAGGACCCGAATGAATCGATTCGCCACCGTGCACAGCAATTGGAGCTTTGTCCATCAACTTTATGGAAAATTTTGCGCAAAGATCTTGGCTTGCGACCTTACAAGATCCAGCTTGTGCAAGAATTAAAGCCGCGAGACCATGCAATGCGTCGTGATTTTGGTGTATGGGCCGAAAATGAGATTGATCTCGATGCTGATTTTCATCGCAAAATTTTGTTCAGTGATGAGGCTCATTTTTGGTTGAATGGCTACGTCAACAAGCAAAATTGCCGCATTTGGAGTGAAGAGAATCCACATGAGACCCTTGAGACGCCATTACATCCACAAAAACTGACTGTTTGGTGTGCTCTATGGGCTGGTGGAGTCATTGGGCCATACTTCTTCCGAAATAATGCTGGAGAGTCAGTTACCGTTAATGGAGACCGGTATAGAGCCATGATAACCGACTATTTTGTTCCCGAATGAATGGCATGAATGTGGATGAGTTGTGGTTCCAACAAGACGGCGCTACATGCCACACAGCGCACGTCACAATCGATTTATTGAAGGAAACATTCGATGAGCGCATAATTTCGCGGAATGGACCTGTCAATTGGCCACCAAGATCGTGTGATTTGACACCATTGGATTATTTTCTTTGGGGATATGTGAAGTCGCTCGTCTACGCCAACAAACCAGAAACGTTAGGGGACTTGGAAGCCAACATTCGTGGCGTTATTGCCAACATACGGCCCCATATGCTCGAAAAAGTGGTTGAAAATTGGACCTGTAGAATTGGCTTTATTCGAGCCAGCCGCGGCGGCCACATGCCCGAAATCATATTTAAACATTAATGGCATAAAATTATCCTTCCAATAAAGCCAAATTGATAGACATTAAAACGATTTTCTTGTGTTTTATTTCAATTCGAAGTTCTATACCTTTGAAAAAAACACCCTATATGTATATTACCTAAACTGAGAACCATTTAAATTAAAAAAAAAAGTTAAAAAAAACTTAAAATGAAATCAGAATTCACATACGTACATAGATATATATTTATTTTTAAAACATATAATTTATAAAAAAATAATTAGCATTTTTGGTATAGAAACATTTTATGTATAAATATCAGAATTTAACATTTTGAACACAGAAAAATCATAACATAACAAAAAACCAACTCTAAAAATGCAGTACTAAAAAAAGTTGCCATATATGTTAAATTTAGAAAAATCGTCATTTCTGGACCTAAAATCGTCACTAGTGTATTTTGAGAGGTGAAAATCGTCAAAATGCAGAGAAATCGTCAATTCTGGCAACAGTGACTGACGGTGCTATATTCACCAGAGCTTTCAGATTTTTTTTGACCTGTTTCTCCAAATTGATTTTAAAAATCATCAAAATTCGCCAAAATCGATTTTATGTAATTTTCCTTAGTAAATATTTGATAATAACTTTGTTTTTATATAACTCTTTTTTTAATATAAATATTTATAAAATAATTGTAAGAAAAAATTATTTCTTGTAAATTTTTCTCATTCAAGTTCAAAACGCATTAATTACTATAAACAGTATAAATAAAATCATTATAATCAAATTGTTTTAATTTCTTGCAGAAGAGTTTTGGTAAAATTTTTTTTAACTACTCCTTCAACAAACTAATTTTCCTCAAAAAAAAAAAAATAGTCATACAAATCGCCAACAAGTTTATTAATCGCCCGAAAAATCGCCATTTCGCAAATCAATAATTTAGACGGCAAAGAAATTGAAAAATCACCGCGTTTGGCGAGAAAACGCCATATCTAACAACCCTGATCTTCACACATTAATATATATGTATATATATATATATATATATATATATACTAGTGTCCTGCAGGAGACTGTTTATAAGACCTTACAAGACATGAGAGATTTTTTCAAATGCTTTACTATAGCGAAATATTCTAAAAGAATCGCTAAGCAACACTGCTGGCAAGTAATTATTTTCGGTGGTTTGTCTTGCCAACAGTGTTGTTTAGCGATTCTTTTAGAATATTTCGCTGTAGTAAAGCATTGGAAGAAATCACTCATGTCTTGAAAAGTCTTATAAATACTCTTGTGCAGGACACTAATATATACATCGCAGGCTTAATTGCAAAACTACTTAACTAACAAAAAATTTAAAATCGCATTTTTAAGTAATTATTGGGTGTTAAATTTAAACACATGTCCCCTCAAATTTGCAAACCTTTATCAAAACAACCGGTCGAATTAAAAATAATAATAAAGAAACTTTACTTCAGTAATTTGAATAATTTTGTTTGGTTTTTTTTTCTCTCCCATAAAATGTAAAAAAGTGTAGTTGAGTGATTTTGCCTTTCAGCTAACGATATATAAAAAGTAATGCGACATTTGTTAGTCTGGAAAAAAAATCTAGAGAACGGCTGAACAGATTTGACAAATTTTGGTTTTGAAATATTTGTAGAAGTCCCAGGAAGCCGGCGAAAATCGGTACATTAGTGATCCAGGCTTAGTAACTATCACTTTATAAAATGTCAAACCTGCATGAGAACCTCGAACTGAGCTTTTTCGAATGAAAGTTTTACCACTAGCAACAACTTAGCAGGAAAAAAAGATTGAAGCTTAATTACTTATTATTTTCTTTTTTGCTATTAAGCCCCTTAAATAATTAACCATGGAATAAAATTTTTTGTATATTGCAAAATTTCTAAAAATGTTCTTGGCTTTTTTTTCGTCATGTGCAAAATTCCAACTGGAATGAAAAAAAATATTTATGATTACTAGCCAAATATAGTTTTGTAGCTTTGCCCCTGACATGCAGTTGTAAAATTTTTACACATTTTTTTTAACAACAGCGAGATAAGCACAGCCTTAAAAACTGGCTTAATGTCCTTCTTTCAATCCGCTGGCTGCTCAAACAAAAAAAGGGCATAAAAAACTATGCTTTTACTACATAGAAATATAGCAAAGGATATCATCATCCTTTTTAGGTTTATGCAGCTTAACGGAGTAATAACAAAAACTAAAAGCCCAACTGACCGAACGTCCATCAAGCCAACTATGTACTGCCACTTACAACTTACAAGGTTGGCCTCGGTAACAAAATGCATGCAAGCAATTTTGGCGATTATGCTGGTGATGTTTTTTTTATTTTTTTATGCATTTATGTATATATTTGTGTATGTTTGTAGTTGTATGTTTTTTAATGAAATGTTCCTATACTCAAAAAAAGACATATGCTATTATTAAGGAAAAAATTTTTCTAAATTAAAGTAAAAAAAATTTCTAAGTTTAAGTTATTTTTTCTAAGTTCAAGTAAATGTTTACAAAAATCTAGTAAAAATTACTTAATATGAGTAAAAATAAAAAGTTCATATTCTCAAAAGTATATAGTTCATAAAAATACACACAAAAATTCTCACATTCAAGGTCAAGTTTACTGGTTTAAAGGAAATATTTACCAAAAATTGGAAAATGGTTTAAAAGTTTAGGGAAATTGTATCCTAAAAACTAGTCAATCTCGTTATAAATCAAAAAATAAATTTTAGGACATGACTGACTTACTCCTAATTAGTTCATCAAATTTGACTAACTTGAAAGATATAAAAAGTTATTCCAAATTTTAGAAATATATTTACCAGTTTTAAGTATTTTTTCTTTAAATTATAGAATATATTTTTTATTTGCATTAAGCAAAAAATTCAAGTACATTTTTCATATATCCGACGAATATTTGAACTTGAAATAAATTTTTTTGAAAATAAAATAAAATTTTAAAACACAAAAATTTCAATGCTTATTCAGGCTGCCTGTTAGGCAATTGGTTAGAGTGCTTGCCTATCAGTCAGAAGGTTGTTGGTTCAATACTTGCCCCCTCTCAAGGAATTAATACGTATGTATGGTGAATTAATTAAGAATATAATATGAAGATATAATAAAAAACATACCACGTGGTATAGAATTTAATTAAAAACAAAAAAGTACCAAAATTAAAGACAAAAAAAAAACTTTGAAAAATTTACTAAATTTGAAATAAAAGATGAAAAACCTTTTTTGCAATTCTCCGAATTTTATGGAGAAATTTGACTTAATTTTAGAAAAATTTTATTTAAATATAAAAATATAATTACTATAAACTAGTTCATTAATGAACTAAAAATTTATTAAATATTTTACTGGTTTCGAGTAAAAAACAGCTTTGGCGCCATACGACAATTTTTTTTTACTCAAATTTAGAAAATTTTCCAAAGTTTGAGTTAGTTTTTTTTTTTTTTGAGTGTAGTTTAGTTTGAAGTTTGTTAATCTTTTTTTGTGTAACATTTTTACTTACTTTTCTGACCTGATTTTTTTATGCTTATTAAGTAAATATACTAACACTCAGCCACATAAAAAAAAATTATGAGAAAAAAAATATTCCAGCTTCCTTATGTTTGAGTTAAAAGGCAACTGGTAATGACACCAACTCAGCATAAAGTGTATAGCTTCGGCATTTTTTTCGTTTTTGAGATTTTTTCGGTTTTGAGCGTTTTTTTAATACGACGTTTTTTAGTTTTGGCGTTTTTTAGCGTTTTTGGCGTTATTTCGGTGTTGGCGATTTTTTTTTAGTTTTGGCGCTTTTTTCTAGTTTTTGCGATTTTTTTCGGTTTTTGGCGATTTATTTTAATTTTAGAAATTATTTTATAATTTGGCGCTTTTTTCCTTCTGGCATTTTTTTTTTTCATTTTGGTAATTTTTTTTCGGTTTGGCGATTTTATAATTTTGGAATCTTTTTGTTTTGCCTATATTTGAAAATTTCAAGAGTTTACCTCTTAGGATGTACGGAACTCTGAAAAGGCAGTCTATGAAAACAAAGAAAACATAGCACAAACGTTTCCTTTTAAGCCAAAAAAGTTTTTAGATTTTTTTTTATAATTAACAAATACTTTTCTAATATAAAAATTTTGTTAAAGATTACCAATATTATTATTGCTTTTGTTACTGAATTAATTAAAGAATTAATCGGCGACAGTTCTGACACTTTTATTATTTTAACAAAATCGTTTATTAATCAAGAAACATACAAGTAGAATATATTAGGTTGTTCATTTACTAAAAATTATTACGAATTTATAACAATTGGTACTGGAAACACTGTTGCCAGAACTTCTAGGGGTGAAATCGTCAAAAACTACAGATTTCTGTGCAAAAAATCGTCAAAATCGTCAAGTCATTTTAGAAAATCGTCAAAAAAACGTCAAATCAAAAATATTAAATTTTTTTTGTATTTTAATTGTTTTATTACAAAAACAATTACAATGGTTCAAACTTATTAACTACATATGTATGCTTTCAACTAATATACACATATACATTAAATATATGTATATTACCTAAACATGAAAACCATTAAAGTTAAAAGTTAAAAAAACTTAAAATGAAATCAGAATTCACATACGTACATAGATATATATTTTTTTTTAAACATATAATTTATAAAAAGTAATTAGCATTTTTGTTATAGAAACATTTTATGTATAAATATCAGAATTTAACATTTTGAACACAAAAAAATTATAACATAACAAAGAACCAACTCCAAAAATGCAATACTAAAAAAAGTTTCCATATATGTTAAATTTAGAAAAATCGTCATTTCTGGACCTAAAATCGTCACTAGTGTATTTTGAGAGGTGAAAATCGTCAAAATGCAGAGAAATCGTCAATTCTGGCAACAGTGACTGGAAAGTGTTTATTAACTCAAAAATTTTGCAAGTAGAGAGCGCCAAAAGAGAGAAAAAAATGAGAGACTAAAAAACTCTTACAAATTATCAGCGTTGCCATTTTGGGTATTTTTTGGTGCTTTTTTCCTTTCTAAGTACTCGAAATGTTATTAAATACCCGTTTCAGAAAAACGGGTATTTATAGTGCTTTTTACAATTTCTCACACTGAGTTTTAGTGCATTTTCAATCATCAAAATTTTTGCAACTTAAAGAAAACAAAGAATAAAACGCTCCGAATTTTCACAACCAATTCTTTTAATTTCTTATAAGAAATTTTTTTTGTTCTTGTTAAGCAGCGATTTTACAAACAAAGTTCATATTACCGCAAAAAATTATATTGAAAACTATTGTTAGACGGATTATTTTTTCTTTTATAACTAATTGCATTAGTTTTTAATCTGATTTCTTAAATTAAATTTTATGTACGAATATGAGTTTTGTGTTTTTTAAATAATTGATTCACCTTTTGACTTAAAATGATGAATGAAATGACTTTTAGTTCGTTTTTCATTATTTGTCTAAACAAATGTTTCATTAAATACAATCTCCCAGTTCACCAATTCAAAATCTAAAAAAAAAGTAATTTTAGTAATTTCATTTATTGCACAGCGCTGCGCTTTTGTGAATCAAGAGAGTATGAATATGAACTTTGCATAGTGTAGAGCAGACATCATCAAAAGGCCGCCCGTGGGCACTTTGTTATGCTCTTTTTAACACGTACATTCGTACAAGCATGTATTTTACTCTCTTTTATATTATAAATGTATGTATTTGCTTATCCCCTGCAAATAATGCGACTATTCCATACATGCATGTAACGACCTAGTCCAAAGAGGAGTAGGAGTACCACGAAACTACTCCAAATATATGAAAAAAGGTGGTGATTTAACATTGCGATGTCCTAGGGTTGGACCACATGGTCCAACTTTGCATTACATCGGACTAACCCCGAAACTACTCCATATGGAATAGCTATAGACCACTCGCATACAATTTGTGAGTGCCTAAGAAGAACGATCATATTCGTTTAAACACGAACACTTATCGTACAGCATTGAATGTTTGTATGAAAACGACATGATCCATGACTGCATTACATGGGACCATGATGTAACTAGTCTCTTTCATCTAGATTGGACAACGTACTCCAATATTATTTGCAGGGAGAGGGAATATTTACTCATACATGTATGAAAATGTATAAATATATATAATCATACATGCCCATATACCCTCATTTTTCGGATCCGAATCATATATCGGATATCATATATGCTTCATATATATTTTTTTAGCTGGGTAGCAGATAGTATTTAGCTTAGTGCTTTTTACCCATAATTTTTTTTAATTTTTACCCTTTTTTACCCTAATTTTATATGCTCACAGTCCTTGTGATGATCCAAGAGTTGGCATCACTGCAAATTATTGCTAGCAAAACTTTTACTTGCAAGAATTATCCAACCACCTGTTGTGTGTTTTGTTGTCAAATTAATTATTTCAAAAATATCTGAAAAAGGAAAACTAAAAAATTTACATTTTTTTATTTAAAAAATATGTATACGCATGAAAAAAGAAAGCATATTTTCTGAATTTAATGTTTTTCTTTCATTAGGCCACATTAACTCAATATTATTGTCGAAGAATTTTGTTTGCTTCTCATATCAGGTCAGAGATGGAAAGTCGCATTTTTGTATTTGTTAATGGAATTAATTTGTTCTTATATTTATTAATCTTCAGATCTTGTTTTTTATGAAAAGTATTAACTAATTTTATTTTTATTCCAATACAAGTATTTCGTTGCCACAATGGGTAAATTCTTCAGGGAAAACCAAAAGATCGAAGAAATTTAAGCGAATATTTAATGGAATAAAATTAAAAAGTTATGAAAAAATGCATAAAAATATTAAATAATACATGAAACTCTGTAAAGTATTTAATATTAAATGTCAATTAAAAAAAAAATACAATTTAAAACTTTATCAAACAAAATGCATCAGAAAAACTACGATTGTATCATGATTTCCATCTATGGCTGTGATATGAATAAAATTTTCTAAGTAAAGCGCTCATTTACATTTTCGTATCTTGGAGATTAATTTTGTAAATTTCTGCTTTACTCTCGCCAAAACAAACAAAAATCCCAAAATAAAAAAAATCGCTAAAACTAATAAAACGACCAAATTAAAAAATTGCCAAAAAAGAAAAAAGGTACATAACAAAAAAAAAATCGCTAAAACTAAACCAAAAACCGAAAAATCGCCAAAAAAAAAACTAAAAAAACGCCAAACTCGAAAAAAATTCCAAAAACTAAAAAAAACGCCAAGACTAAAAAACTTCGCCAAAACCCGAAAAAAAGTTTACAGGTTACTTAATTTATTTTTTAAATATATCTACATCAGATAAGGTATTCGCTTATAGAGGCTAAGGTTCGTATACTATTACATATGTAATGTCCGTACGGAACCCTTCGTGTGCGAGCCAAAGTCTGACTTTACTGACTTTATTAAATTATCTCCCAGGATAGAGAATACAAGGAAAAATTATCGTCTGCTGCTGAATCAAATACAACAGTTGTTTAATATTTTATTATTGACAAAAAAAAAATTACTGACTTAGCAAATCCAGAGGTCGTAGGCTCGATTCCCCCCCTCATAGACCCTGGGTGTTTTACGCAGACATGCTAATCGCATCTCGGGTTGTGTTTGTTTATTTAACAAAAAAATTAATATTCGACATTTTTAAAAAACAAAAAAATAAAAATAAAATATAAAAATCGTTTGTTTTCTATTTATATTGAGATCAAAAACAAATTTAAGTGCGTAAAAGATTTGAATTTTCTTTATTTTTAAAATTTGAAAATCGTTTCAAAAATTACTTGGCAGCAATAAACTTTCTAAGGAAATGGCAAAATCATTTAGGAAAGTCAAACTACATTCTACTGACGTTCGTTGACAATCGTTTTTCAAGTTCTAAAATGTGTTATTTTGTAACACCGTATTATTAAGCAGCTGGAATAGTTATTATAAAATTGTTTAGAAGCAACTTACCAAAGTATTTACATGAGGAATATATAACCTGAAAAAAGACAAACATAGAATAAAAATCAATAATATTACAAAATATTTAAAAAAAAAGTATATAATCCTTAAAATACAAACAGTTTTCCCAAAACTAATCTAGATTTTATTTCAACTTGTTTTCCTGAAATTTTCTTAATTAAAAAAATATATTCCAAATATCTACCAATACTCCAACTATTTTCTACTTTGAGCTTTTTTGTTGTATTTTCAATAAAAAAAAAAAGAATTGCAAACTCATATCGAATACCAGTAAAAAAAGACCTTTCTATTCATTCTTTTCTATAAAAATGTCATTTGGATGACCATTTTTAATACATTTCCTACACATTTTTTACTATTCTTTTTAGAATCATTCTTACCAAATATGTACGTACGATTGTGATTACATGTGTTTTGCTTTATTTACATGTGTATGTGAGATTTATAATTTATAGATATTTTTTTCCCAGTAAACATAAACACAAATAGCCCATAGAAATAACATATGAAACATAAACTTTAGTTTGGGAATATGTATCTGTAGTTTTCATAGACAAACATGGCTTGGAATTTCAGGAATGAAAAATGGTTTTATATATCAATTACTGCAACAATTATGCAAAAAAAAAAACAAAGCATACTTCTAGGGATTGTTTTTTATTCCAAAGTGGCATCGTTGCCAGAATTGACGATTTGTTTTTTTTTTTTTTTTTGTTGTTTTCAATCTATATATACATATAAGATTTGATGAATTTTTCTCATAAACGATGATATCTGCTTTTATGTCAACTTTTATAATTTTGTTCTATATTAAGTCTGCCGTAATGAGATCTGTTTGAATTTCATCGAAGGTCAAGTTGGCAAATTTGTTATGCAGCTTTTTCTTTGCTTGTACATACTGACTATATAAAAAAATATGCATAGAATTTTCCACACTTAAGGTACGGTCACACTTGTCAAACATTTGCCCAAAAAAGCGTAACCAACAAACACCAATGAAAAAAGTTTTCATCCAGATACTGGTTTATCAAATTAAAAAGTTTGAAACACAACTAGTAGATAATGTCATAGAATCCAACATTATTGGATACTCTTTAACTTGACAAACTTTTGTCTGAACTGAAAGATTTTTCATCAGCATTTAGTGGTTACGCTTTATTGTTTCCTTAAAATTGATTTATTTTATTTTTAAACAAAAACCATAACAAATATTTTAATCATCGTCCATTAAACATCTCGCGATTATAACGCGAGTGTGTTCAAAAAACCTTAAAGAAAGATAAGGCAAGTGTAACATTGTTGTTTTTATAGCCTTAAAATAATCATTAACAGATTTTTTCAGGACAAGCGTATCAGAAAATGTGTAAAAAGTAGAAATTAAGAAAAAAAAACAAGCAAACATATATTTTTGTTATTGCTACTCTTCAGATCATCACCAGAAGATTCTTTTAGGAGTGTTATATTAAACACAGTCATCCAACAAACCACCTATGTTAGCTTGGTTGCTTGTAGAAATAGCAACTACATACTTGTCGTTGCTTATATACTTACATACATTTCCAATTACTTTTATTTAAATTTACACAAATTGTGTATCAATTTTGGGGTTATTTTGCTATCTTTTGTTTGTGTATTTTTTCTTCTTCTAAAAGTGAGTGAGTGCTCTTAATAAAAAGAATATAAAAAGAAAATAAATGTATGTTTTCTTTCTTTTTTTTTTTGTAGAAACGTGATTATTGTTTTTTAGAACCAGCAAATTTGTATTAAATTTAAAGATTTTCTAGGACAATATTTTGTTATGAAAGTTAAACTTAATGAAATTAAATAAATAATAAAGCGCAAAATCTAGCAGATTTTAATTAAAATCTTTATGAAAATCTATGACGTTTAGACCAACTTTTTTGACATTTATCAAGATTTTTTATCCGAAACAAAACCCATTAAAAAAATTTCGAAAACTACAACCAAATAACTGCAATGTAGCTAAATCACACACCTTTTAAAGCAGAACGTAGCTAATTCACTCATCTTTTTTTATAAATATATTGTACAGGGTAGTACAAAATAAATAAAAATATTAGATTTTTATTAGATTTCCTACAAATCTACTGACAAAATAGATTTTGTTTTATATGGGAAATCTCGTAAAAAGCAGCAAGATTTAGCTCGAAATCTTGTAAGTGCTGTATTTCAAGCTAATGTAAATGCCCTATAAGGAAGGTTTACAAAATCTAAGTTAAAATATAAATTATGTACCAAATATTTCAGAAATTACAAGTTAGATGCAAATTTGTAATTGCTATAATTTAATAGAAAATATATGTACCAAGGAAACGGTATTTTCATCAATAACACACTAGATCAAACTTGTTTGATCTCGTTCAGTCAGTTGTTTTAGACACAAACCTATGATCAAACCTAATTTTAATGGGTTTAATCATAGCTTTATGTATAAAACGATCTATTGTATGAGTTCGAAATTTTTGGACCCAGATAACTTGGATCGAACCCGTTGAAATTATATGGGCTTGATCATTGGTTGGTGTCAAAAACGAGCTACTGAAATAGTTCGATCCAAGTCTAGAACTAGCTCTATTTCTTAATACAACCAAACAACAACAAATGTAATAATGTTAACAAAATTGGGGCCCATTAAGCAATACAAATGTGCACAAAAAACAGGCGGCAAATCACGGCACTCGTTATCGAACGAAATTGCGAAATATTTCTACATAAACCCTATTGAAATATTTCGTAATTTCGTTTGATAATGAGTGCCGCGATTTGCCCCCAGCTTCAATTATAATTGCCAACATTTAGGAATATCTAAGACACAAACCAAAAAATTTTAACCAGGCTTGGATCGAACTCTTTTAGTAGCTTGTTATTTTAAAAACAGTGATCAAACTCGTTCTTTAGTTCATTTTTGTCACAAACTAGACTTGGGTCGAACTCATTTAAATTACATGTGTTTGATCATGGGCTTGTGTAAAATATGAACTAGTGAACGAGCTCGACCGAAGTCTAAGTTCGACCCAAATCTACCAAAACCAATGATCAAACCCATTTAAATTACATTGGTTTGTGGCAAAAATTAACTAGTGAACGAGTTCGACCCAAGTCTAGATCAAACCCATATAATTTCAACGGGTTTGTTCATAGAAGGTTTGTGTCAAAAACAAGCTACTGAAAGAGTTCGTTCCAAGTTAAGTGGGTCGAACACTTTCGAACTCATTCTCCACCTGTTAGAAGAGTTTGACTCAATACTTTATTGAACAGTCAAAAGCTATCGAAAGTGTTGGAGAGTTTTTGGTGAATACTATAATTTGTTAGAATTATTATATGATGATATCTGCTAAATATCGAGAGATAAGACAATGTACAGTCAAACCGCGATAACTCGTACCCCGTTTAGTCAAAACCCTCAACAATTTCAAATAAAAAGCTAGTACCTTGGGAAAGACTCTTGAATTCGCAAAAATTCCATACATTTGGAACCCCTCGTTAATTCGTTTTTTAATTCAAATCTGATGAGCAATATGAGCCAATGTTTTTACCAGTTATCTTTCTGAAAATTTTTATGTTTCTAAGATTAATTTATATCTAGTTTTTTGTGTAGCGTGTGACATAAAAATGTCAGAGAAAATACACCTCAAAATCGTTTTCTTATCTTAGCCTCGTTAAATTGAAATCTCTGTCCTTGGAAAATTCCTCTAATTCGTAAAAAGAAGTCTGTCCCTTCGGGATTCTACTGTAGTAACATGTTTCAAAATTAAATAAAATACAGATAAATGGTGTCAATTGTGGACTAATGGTTTCACAAAATCCAGCAGTAAATCAAACATACTTCTTATTTAAATTTCCCGGAGTTTTTTGTTATGACTTCCTCGGAAGTCAAAAATATGAGATTAGACATACTTTCTAAGCATTAAATATGTCGTTCTTAGAAACAATTTCTTTTTTTTTTTTTTGCTGGCCATAAATTGGGTTGTAGCAAAATAAAGCTCTTTTTATTTATCAAAACTAAAATCAAAATTTTTCCTTCCAGTGACGCATTGGATGGCTTTGGCATAACCGAATGTGGCTCCTTGGCCTGTCTCTCCAGTCCGTGTCGCAACGGAGCAGCTTGCATTAAAATCGAAACTAATGAAGTCGATGAAAATGGCGACAAGCTAGAGAAGTGGAAATGCAAATGTCCCACAGGTTATATGGGTCCAACATGTGAGATATCGGTGTGCGAAGATAATCCTTGTCAATATGGAGGAACATGTGTACAATTTCCAGGCAGCGGCTATTTATGTCTGTGTCCATTGGGCAAGCATGGACATTATTGTGAACATAGTAAGTTTTTGACAAGCAGCAACTGCGTAACAAACTTTTATCTAAAACCCATCCCCATTTAATAAATACTAGAGAGATATTTTAATTCCTCACTTTCATATTTCTTTTAAAAATGAGTTTTTTTAGAGATTTTTGTTTCGGTGTAAGTTGGTAAGTTTTTTGTTTTGTGTTTAAAATTTTGTTATTTTTAAGTAGTTTTTCTGGTCATCACTTTTACTATTTGTGACTTGTGTGAAATAATTTAAATTTTTTTTATTTGTTTATGGCTCCTTAATTCCCACCTTTGTCTCTCTAACAAAAGCATTCCTTCCTCCTTTATCTATATTCCTTGATGCAACTGCAAATTTTTCAGACTTGGAAGTGGCGTTGCCTTCATTTTCGGGCAGCGTTAATGGCTTATCCTCATACGTGGCCTACACCGTGCCCATACCTTTGGAATACTCCATGGAATTAAGTTTTAAGATTTTGCCACAAACCATGTCGCAAATAGCTTTATTGGCCTTCTTGGGCCAAACCGGCTACCATGATGAGAAGAGCGATCACTTGGCCATCAGTTTCATACAGGGTTACATTATGTTGACGTGGAATTTGGGTGCCGGCCCTCGTAGGATATTCACCCAAAAACCTATTGATTTTCGTTTAGATGCTCCGCGCGTGCCATATGAAATCAAAGTGGGACGCATTGGCCGCCAGGCATGGCTGTCAGTGGATGGTAAATTTAATATAACTGGCCGTTCGCCAGGCAGCGTGAGCCGTATGGATGTTATGCCCATCTTGTATTTGGGTGGTCATGAAATGTCCAACTTCAATACTCTGCCCCACGACTTGCCATTACATTCTGGCTTTCAAGGTTGCATTTACGATGTCCATCTAAAGGCTGGCCAAGTAACTGTGCCATTGCAGGAGACCAGGGGTGTGAGGGGCCGGGGTGTGGGGCAGTGTGGCACCAGGGAATGCCATCGACATGCGTGTCAACATGATGGCGCTTGTCTGCAGCATGGAGCGACATTTACGTAAGTTTTATGAAAGCAAGGACACAATCATACATGCACATACAGACACACACACCCACACACATATGCTTACAAAATTTTCCAATGCCATTTCTGGCAATTAATAGTTAACAATTGCATATGAATGCCTGCTTTAATTTTGCGTTTCTCTCTATATATGTTTTATTTTTATGCTTTTGTTCATTGGTCTGCAACAACAACAACATCAACAACAACAACAATTGTAATTAATATAACAACAACAACAACGATAGCTGCATTTGTCAAGAGGGTTGGTATGGACCATTATGCGCCCAGCCCACAAATCCTTGTGATTCATTTAACAATAAATGTTCGGATGATTCTACATGTGTGCCACTTGTCAACGGATATGAGTGTGATTGTCCCGTTGGTAGAACTGGCAAAAATTGCGATGAAGGTAAGTAATTATGGCAGCAGAAATGAATGCGTACTTTCAAATATTGCCAAAAATGAAATATATTGCATATTTTACGGCGGCGTAGGTCCACTTATTGACATACATATTGTGGTCGTTGACAAAATGTTTTTACAGTGTTAATATGTTGAATTTCTTTGGCGAAAATATAAAATTTTTATACAATGCGCGTGCTTGTTAGTGAAAAATGTAATTTGATTTATAAATATGCGAGTGCTTTTGAAATAATTGTTGAAGCTTGAAAAGCTTATCAAAGAAAATAAATGAACAGAATGTGGGAACTTTTGAGAGGGAATTTCTTTAAAAAAATAGTCCTTTTACATCCAAAGAAGGAAGAAGAAAGTATAGTTTCGTGCACCATATATACTAAGGGGTGTTTCAGTATAGCTTTCCGATCTTTAAGTTGAAGTGAAACAAAGTGTATGTGAGATATCATTGACTTTATTTTCGTTTGAAAGATCTATTCATTGGAAGAGTTTAAAAAAATTTTGGTGGGCGGTGATTTTTAGGAGTAATATTAAAATAGATAATTATAGGAAGTTTTTAATAATTTTAGGGGCAAAAGCAGTTCTTGGGGAGGGTGTATGCCGCCAGAGAATTACCCTTCTATTCTTGCCATTTTACATGATATGCAAATATCCACCGAGGCTTCGCTGGAATGTTGAGTTTACATCACCTCCCCGTGAGATTATCAGACCCTCAAATCGATCGCGCAGAATGTCCCCTGTGGTTATAGCGCCATTCTTTTGTATAAACGTGTCGTTAGTGTCCATATCATTCAAAGAAATTAGTAGCCATCGACTTATAGCATTCTGTTAACGGTGATGGCCTGGCCAACGTCGTTCTCAAAAAATATGGAGGGGTCATTGCTCCAGCCCAAAAGTCTATACCAAACAGTGACTTTTTTTTGGGAAGTATTCGATGCCTTTAGATCTCATGTGGTTTAGTATTGCCCGAAGGGCAAACATTTAACTGTTAACACATCTATTCATCTAGAAATGGGCCTCACAGCTGGAGAGGATATTTTTCTGAAAACTGAGTGCTTTAGGGTCCATTCAGCAAACAGACATATATGTCGATGGTTGTATAACTTTAGCTTCTGAAACAGTTTAGTTTTGTACGGATGCAGGTCCAAGTCATGAAAAAAAAATTCACCAAGTTTTAGTCTGCGAAATTAGAGTTCTTGTGAGCGACACAAATTGGCTGTCTCGGATCCGCTGATTTTTCTGCAGATCCTGCATATCCTCACTATAGGGATCTTTACTGGTTTACTAAATGAGTGGAAGTAGTCAAATAGTCTGCTCAGTAGGACGATTATGGCGTTCATCAAAGTGACTGGGGCGAAGGAACTTATCCAGGAACTGTCCAAATTGACTACCTATTTCGATAAACAGATTTTGTCAATTGTAGAAAATTATTATTTTTTTTTTAAAGAGAAGTAACACTTAAGCAATTAATATCTACTACTATTACCAGGAGTTCAATTCGTTAGGAAAGGTAAAATGATAGAGAAGACAGGTGGTGAAGGAAGAGATAGAGGAAAGCTTCATTCTTTTACAACTCTGTGTTTTTTAATAATGCAGTGTTGCAGCGCCTCTGGTGTCAATGAGGCGTATTAAATTTTCAAATCTGTGTTAAGCAGTCATTTTATTGGTTATTTTACTTTGATGATGATTTTTGCTACATAATACCGGGCGCTCTGATGTTATATTACGATTAGTATCCGCTGAAGTAGGTGTCGTTCAGAGACTAGTGTATATGCTTTTATTACTTGAACTTTGCTACAACAACTGACACATAGGTGCATTATATCCGTGCAGAAAAATTTTTTTAAAAAAAGACAGACGATTCGAGGAAGAGCCGTTATGCGATGGAGTACCATTTAGCCTAGTGTAATCTCTAATTGGTGGAGCCTTTACTACTAATGGCATCCGAGTTGCCGAAATTCAAGCATTTTTTGTTTATAAATCTTAGTTATTTACTTTCAAAATTTGATATCAAATTATTCCAACTCTTATGCTTGCTAAGAGATTCTTTCTTATTTTATTTTTATGTCTTCTTTTTACACAGAAATCCACGCTCTTAGCGATGTCAGTCTAACTGGTAGACGTTCTTATTTAGCCGTTAGATGGCCTTATTTGTACGATGGCTCTGACAAGTTAGGTGCCAAGCGATCACAAATCATAAGCTATCGCAATTTTACCAAAAAACTAATGCCACCCAAGCCCATTTCATCAACGAATCAGCATTTTGTTATGAAACTGCTCAATGAAGTCGAAAAACAACGAAGCTTTTCACCTGTCCCTTTAATGGGTTCCCGATCATTCGAAGAACATCATCGTGTGCAATTTTTCTTTATCGAATTCCAATTAAGGCCCCTGTCCGAGAGAGGACTACTGCTGTACTTTGGCACATTGAATAATAATCTGGACAAGAAAATCGGTTTCGTTTCACTGTCGCTACAAGGAGGTGTTGTAGAATTCCGCATATCAGGACCCAGTAATCATGTCACTGTTGTACGTAGTGTGCGCATGTTGGCAATTGGTGAATGGCATAAGATTAAAATGGCTCAACGTGGCAGATGGTTAACGCTGTGGGTAGAAGGTAGTGCCTCTTCAGCTTTGGCTCCTTCGGCGGAGGTTTTGATCGAGCCAGAAGCCTTGCTGTATGTGGGTGGTCTTAAGGATCTTTCGAAGCTGCCGCATAACGCAATATCCGGTTTTCCCATACCATTCCGTGGCTGTGTCAGAGGTTTGGTGGTGAGTGGCACCAGAATTGTTTTGAATGAAACAAATATAATTGGTGAGTTAAATAAATATATTTATAGTTAATATAAAATATTTTATACGTGATTTTATATATGGTACATTTTTAGAAGCACGCAATATACGTGATTGTGATGGTACTGCCTGTGGCGGTGATTCTTGCGAGGCTGGCGGCCACTGTTGGCTGGATGAAAAATTGCAGCCCCACTGTATTTGCCCAGAATATGCTAAAGGTGACCGCTGTGAATATTCAGAAACTTGCAAGTTAATACCTTGCAAAAATAATGGTCGCTGTCTGAGAAGTGGACGCTGTTCGTGTCCGAATGGTTGGGGTGGTTTCTATTGTGAAATTGGTAAGTAGCTGGATTAATTATAATAAATAATATTAAGTGCATATTTGGTAGTTTCATTCTACGAATTAGATTACTTAAAGTTATTTCTAAAATAGTCGGTATAATGAGGAATTATTTAACGGAATTTTCTGCAGGCTGTGGGAAATAACATCCGAGTATAAGTAATACAGTGATTTTTTTTAACAGTGACCATGCTCCCGGTTTAACAAACTTGATAATGATAATAAGTGGCGTGATAATAAAAAAAAATAGCAAGAGAAAACAAAAAATGAACGAAGGCGGTTTTCCCATACGTTCACTTTGCACAGCTTTATTTTATTTTTTTTTTTTTTTTTTGTTTTATTTAATTTTTTTGGTTTTATTTTATTTCATTTTATTTCATTTTAATTTATTCTATGTATTTTATTCTATTTTAATTTATTATATTTTATTTTATTTTATTTCATTTAACTGTATTTTATTTTATTTCATATTATTGTATTTTATTTTGTTTCATTTAATTTTATTTATTTAGCTTTTTTATTTTATATTTTATTTTACTTTATTTTATTTTTTATTTTTGTATTTTTTATATATTTTTTATGTCATTTAATTTTATTTTATTTTTTTTTTTGCTATTTTATTTTATTTTATTTTATTTTATTTTATTTTATTTTATTTTATTTTATTTTATTTTATTTTATTTAATTTAGCTTTATTTTATTTTATTTTAATTTCTTATATTTTATTTTATTTTATTCTATTTTATTTTAATTTCTTATATTTTATTTTATTTTATTTTGTTCTATTTTATTTTCTTTTCTTTTATTTATTTAGTTTTTTTATTTTATATTTTAATATTTTATTTTACTTTATTTTATTTTTTTATTTTTGTATTTTTTATAATGTTTTTATTTTATTTTATTTTTTTCCAATTTAATTTACTTTATTCAATTTAATTTAATTTCATTCAATTTAATTTAATTTAATCTAGTTTAATTTATTTTCATTTAATTTAATTTAATTTAATTTAATTTAATTTAATTTAATTTAATTTAATTTAATTTAATTTAATTTAATTGATTTTAATTTAATTTAATTTAATTTAATTTATTTTATTTTATTTTTTATTTTATTTTATTTTATTTTCTTGTATTTTGTTTTATTTTATTTTATTTTATTTT